>CM042695.1:189401720-192162760 GCA_023614405.1 Avena insularis | reverse complement strand
AAATGATATACCCAACGTCCGTCGGATTTTTCATCGCACTGCACGGATTCATACTAGCGAGCGCGATGAGTGCGTTGCCAGCCATCGATGATATCTCGTAGGTCTTATCTTTGCGTCGCAGACGCAGCATCGAATGTTTATCACCGCGGAGGTGTTTGGGTGGCCAAGGAGGATGTTACTCACTTAGCATTAATTGGGGCAGAGTTGCGAAAAGTTTTTGCATGCGGATCGAAGATCGCAAGAAGATTTCATAGGGTGTGCGACCAGCGCCCCTATGGAGTAGCCTCGAGTGTCTGTTCGAGTCGTAGACTCGAGCGGAGACTTTTAGTGCAAGCATTGCTCAGTTGTTTAGTCCGTAGGACTCGAAAATTTTCGGATGCTGAAATCCTTCCTCCCTATGGGAGTATCCCCCGAGTGTTTGTTCGAGTCGTAGACTCGAGCGGAGACTTTTAGTGCAAGCATTGCTCAGTTGTTTAGTCCGTAGGACTCGAAAATTTTCGGATGCTGAAATCCTTCGTCCCTATGGGAGTAGCCCCCGAGTCCGTAGTGGAGTCGTGGACTCGATAGGACTCGAAGCTCTTGTGTGAACGGCCATCGCTCCTTTGGAGTAGCCCTCGAGTGTCTGGCGGAGTCATAGACTCAGGCGAGACTCGAGTCTTGTATCATGCAACGGTAGTAGGAAAATATCGTGGGCGCTGACCCAAGTACATCGGTGCGCGACCAGCGCTCCCGATAGTAGCCCAGTGTCTAGTCGAGTCGCAGACTCGGTGGAGACTCATGCGAGGACAAATCATCGACCGGAAGTGCATCGGTCAGCGTCATGCATAAGGAGCCAAGAATCGATGATGCGTGGAGTCGACGTGGCGAGTCGCGGCGTTTAGCGGAAGGACTCGACGTTGCGGATGAAGTCAACACCGTTGTACGCCGGTGAGCGACCAATGTCGTGTCTTTGTAGCATCAGCGATGCAACCAAGGAGGGACTCGACTCGGGTCTTGATTGTATGGCGTAGCCAGCTCTTTTGTCGACTCCTGTTGGAGGACCTAATAGAATAGCTCGACGCGGTCGATGTCCTTGTAAGCTACAGAAAACATAAAGAATTGTGAAGTACTTGTATCTTGTAAAGAATATTTGCACGTCGGCTTGTGTAGTAAAGATTCGGTGCCGATCAGTCGACACTTTTGCCTTTATGCTAGGCCTTTTCGTTAGCCTGATTACCGTTAGTCTCATTACCTTGCCGAGGCACTTTCGGAGTTCAAGGATACGATCAGGCGAATCAGCTACTCGGGCTGTCGCGTTCGAGGTGCTCGAGTGCGTGGAGCCGATGGTACATTAGGTTACTCGAAGAGGGCGCAGCCCCCGAGTGTTTCGAGTGCGAGTTAAAAATAGAAGAATCAACTCTGAGTGGAGGCAAACTTAGCTTTGTTGGTTGTCATGGCGAAGTCGACGCCAGATGGTCACACGGGCGTAGTCGACGCGCGGTGGACCACGGTCATAGCAGATGTGGGTTCCTTGGGGTCGATGGCGGCGAATTTCGCATCCGAAGATTGTCGCGATCGAAGACCGCGACGGGTCGCCACATCCGAAGGATGTATCGGTCATCGCAGCGAAACCGCATTGGGTCGCCGATGTCGAGGGAGCCCCAGTCGTGGTCACTAAAGCCGATCGCGCCATGCGGCAATCAAAGATCGCGTCGGGGTCGACGATCCGAAAGATCACGCAGAGGTCATTGCAGCGAAGGCCATAGTGGGTCACCAGGCGGATGGAGCCCCAAGTCGCTGGAGCCGAGGATCGTGTCGCTGCGGTCAAGACCGCAGCAGTCACCGCATCCGAAGATTGTGGAAGGTCACCGCGGTGCTGGTGCAGCCTAAGCGTTCGTCGGTTTGATGATGCGGCGCATGATAGCGCCTGCAGATTGGTTGGCTGCTGCCGCAGCTTTCAGATCCGGAACCGTAGGTCCCTTCATCCGAAGGTGGATCGCACAGATCGGAGTTGCAGCAGCTGCTGCTGTAGAACTCATCTGTTGATGGTGACGTGCGTAGCACGGGGTGTGGAGCCCATGAAGCGGGCCTGATCGGCGGAACGGGCATCCGCTCGGGGAGGCGGAGGGTGCCATCTTGTCCCACCTGGAAGAAGAAGCTCCCGAACAGAATTTCGAGTCCATCGCCTACGGGCTCGAAATCCTTCATGGTGGCCGGTGAGTGGGCGGTGAAGTCGAAAGCGCCGAAGAGGAGGTGATTCTCCGTCGCCGAGGAGTTGTAGATCGATCGGGTCGGAACCGTCACGACCGCATAATCAGCAGCCCCAATTCCCACAGACGGCGCCAATTGACGAGGTTTCAACTCGTCAATGCCCATTGTTATGGACTTGGGTTTTGGAGAAGATGGGGATGCTGGAGATCGTGGCAGCACGGTTAAGAGACAAGCAACGGGGACACGGATTTACCCAGTTCAGGGCCGGAGGGAAAACCCTACTCCTGCTTGTCTGCTCTTTTATTGCGGCGGAACCGAAAGTTACAGGGTGCGCAGATTCGATCTGGCGTGGAGGTGTGTATGTCATAATCGCAGGGTGTAATCGTTGTTGGGTGTTGAGAGTGCCCTCCTTGTTGGCCCCTCCTAGCCTTTATATATGGGGAGGCTAGGTCTCGGGTACCGATACGAGTAGGTTACAAGTTGTATTGAAACTCTAGTCTTGTTCTTCAAGGATCCGAAGGCGTCATGGGCCTGGGCCACCCAAAAATCTTCATGGGCTGGCGTATATTGGCCGTGGGCCTTCCTTGGGCTGGACCAGGTATGCTGAAGTTACGTACCCGTAGGGTATAACCATGTCACGTGGGTTCGAGTTACCACAACCTACTGAGTCCAACCAGCCGCCCATTTCATTATTGGCACATGGTTGCACATGAAAGCTACCAAACAAAGAAGCCAATCCTTTCTCAGTGTCCTGGGTGCCTTTCCGCAATGATACCACCAAAAATTGTCAATCCCATCACACCCAGGAGATTCATTGATTAAGTTGTTTTAGTTTTCGCAAACCAACACATTTAGAATCAACATCAGTGATGTAACCCAGCCCTCGTTCATCATAGCATGGCTAAGCACAACTACCAATGGTGGCTCATAAACAAGGAATGCTTGGGAATAATATGGGACATAGCATAGCATATACACAACAATTCCTACATATGCAATTCTACAAAAACATCTACAATGCATAGGAAAACAATAGGACATTTATGACCAAGATAGCACCACTTGCCTTTGTTGTAGATGTAGTCGATTAGATAATCCTTACAATTATATTGGCCTCTTTCGTAATAACCACAATACTTGCAATCATAGTAGTTGCAATCACAGTAGTTGCACTCCTCGCAATCTAACGTTTGAAGCAAACACAACAAACACCATTCAAAACATTGCAAACATACAACAGTGCAACATTACAAGAAAACAATGATGAACAGATGCATGCATGACGATTTAATGAGTAACAATGGTTGCATTTAGTGTTCTGAACATAGTTAGATTACATGATGCATGTGGAAAGTCATTTAATGCACTAAAGCTTTTGGTACTAAAGTTGTATCGATTTAATATGGTGTATACAACTTCAATTGAACTAAATATGTTTATGTCGTATTAAATTGTGAACTAGATGCTACTGGATAGAGGTAATGCAATTTAGAGACAGTGGCAATTTGAATCACCTAAAAAGGAGTTATAGATATTTTCCTATGATTAAAACACTATTTCAATGGGTTTAAATATTTCTGTATGAATTTGTGTTTTAACAGTACCAAATAATTTGTCACGTAATTTCTCTATATAGATATTGTCAATACAAAACCTTAGCACTTGGATTCACCCTAATCGGAGTTATATATCTTTTCGTATGATTTAAATAGTGTTTAATGGGTTTTAAATGATTCATATAGTTTCTGTGGTCAAAAAATCAAACTAAAATTATATCTGTAATCTCCATGGAATTGTGATTTAAGGGACATATTATTTGTAATTTTCTGAATAGTATTTATTTTCTTATGAATTTATTACTCTAAATAATCCATTAAACCATTTAAATCTTCACGGCAAAACCTTACAGTCAAAGGCTGAACTAATTGCATATTGATGATCTACATGGAACAAGATTTCCATCGGTATATCATTTATATTTTTGTGATAAGCAATTAATTTACTATGAATTTAATGATTTATAATGCCATTAAAACTAATTAAATTGCTACGGGTTAAATAATCGGCAAAGGCTAGATCCAACCATATATTATTAATGTACATTACAGTAGCTTCAATTTGATATATTGTTCATATTTTTCGGAGTTACAGATAATTTCGTATGAATTTATTAACCTAAAAGACCATTAAAACCAATTAAATTACTGCAGTAACCACGTACAGTAAAAGTTGGATCTATTCTGATAAGATGATTCTACGTAAAATTATCTTCAATTTGATATATTATATGCAATTTTTGGACGTGGTATGAATTTTTAACGAATTTTACAAGTTAGATCTATAATATACAATTTTAAATTCGAACGGAATATTCCAGAGAATATTCCGCTGACTGGACAGGTTGACTTTGCATGCTGACTGGGACTAGATGTTGACCTCACGTTGACGTGGCGTTGATGAGGAAGCTGACCGGAATGACGACATGGCACGCACCGGTTTGATTGGATCTCGACCGTCTGGATAGGATCCGGTGGCTAGAAGAAGAGATTGACCCGATTTTGGCTCAGAATAGACAAGAAACAGATATGTATTAGAGAGACAAATCCATAGGTCAAATTGAAAAACTTACAACATGAAAGTTGTGGGGAATCATTATTCCTACCTTCTCATCAAAGGAATTTGGATTTGAAGAAACGAGCGCGAGTACATCTTGGATTTACACCGTCAGATCTGAAATATTACGATGCGAAATTCTCCGGCTGTGGTGGATGAAAAGAGGTGAGGTTTGTCGGGATTGAAATATTTCGACGAGTTCTACAACTTTCGTTTTTTGACCGAAGGCAAACGACGAAATCTAGATGGGTTAAAAAGCGAAGTAAGATTCGGGCATGTGTAGATTCGGGATTTTGAGAAGAGAAACTCGTACAGCTGTGTCTCCACGAGTTTATATGGGCGTTTAGGACGGTGTAGAGATAGTACTTGGAGTAGGGAACAAGTAGAAACAAACGTAAGTCGATTCGGAGTTGTAGATAAAAAGTTATGAGAGTTTGAATAGACATAGGTTTGTCAAAAACTGATTCGCACGGTTTTTAAAGCAAACCGATCGATCCTGTGTACTGTGTACGTGCGTGCTGGTTCGGTCGTCCCTTGCTGGGCCGGCCCGCTTAGGTTTTTTTTATTTTTATTTTTCTATTTACTTGTTTTTCTCATATCTTTTGCATACGAACTTCAAATGATATGATTCTTGTTTCTAAATTTTTCTAAAATCGAATAGATCATTGTAAGATCATATTTGTAATCTTTTTACTAGTTTGCAAGTAGTGGGTTTATAAATCCTTGTATATTCAATTTTATTTATATCTTTATTTGTTTGTATTTATTCCATAACTTTTTCATAATAGCTCCAAATGAGCTCAATTTGTTTCTAAAATTTTGTAATATTAATTGGATCTCTTTAGGCTATAATTATCAATAATTTATTCCTTAACAATAGTGGATTTTATAAAGTCAATTTAATTATCATTAGGAACATTTGGGCGAATCAACTATAGGATTTAGATATCAGGATTTGGATCCAGTTTGTGAGAATGCATGGAAGTAATGAAATGCTTATGAAAGCTTCATGATTTTCATTTTGAAATCTTGCACACCAATTCTACAATCCATAATCAATCCATGCCCTTTTGCCTATATGGCTACTTAGGTCATAACAAAAGAATATAAGATTTTGAATTCAAGGTTGAGAGGATTTTCTATTCAAAAAGTTTCATCTCTTTGAGAATTTTCAACATAGGAAAACAATCAATCAAACTTATTTATTTATTTCACATTCCAAAATTAGGAGAATTTTGGGATGTGACAGACTACCACCCTTAAAAAAATCTCGTCCCGAGATTTGGGAAGGCTAGAAAGAAAGAAAGGTTCGGGATCCATTAGGATGCTACCACCCTTAAAATAAAATTGACTAGGTCATTTCTCGAGGATTCACTTAGCTCAGATTGGTTCTCCTTTAGACTTTTATTGGCACAATGTCTCTAGCACATTCTAACCATCATGATTGATAGTTTCCGAGAAAGCACTTCTTATCCAGCAAAACTCTCATGGTGGGCAAATAGGGAATGTTTACTTCACGGTGCTCATATTTCACGGTTGGGATTCATCCTTACCGTACATTCTTATGCTTAGCAATGGATGCTTTTAGAAGGGTGTAACAATATACCATTCTAGGGTTTAGGCTCAACGTCGACTCTCTGCTAAGGTTGAAAAGGGAACTCAAGGTTCGCAAAGCCGACAGTACAAGAGCGAATAATAAGAGTAGTAGGAGTGGTGATCAATCCATCATGCACCCAAATCATTACCCTATATGAGGATAGGTGAATCACGTTTTTCTATCACTCGGGCATTCTCACTTTCCTTGAAGAATGTTTCCATGGGCATGAACTAATGCTCTGTGTATACTCCCATGTATTCAATCAACAAAGCTACTACTAAAACTAAACTATCGATACTTCAACTTTCAGGTTGCGTAATCTACTACATAACATCATTTCAACACTTCATACTCCCACATCTTTTTTCCATTAGATAAAGCATTCTCCTTCCTAAATGCATTATGTTGTCAAACCTTCCACTTAACACATCATTATATCTCCAAAGGTTCAAGATAGGAAAGAATAGATTCTATAGGAAAGAAACGACTAAGAAAATAATCCTACCCATAACTATATGAAGCATTCAATGTCACAAACAAGCAAACAATCATACGGAATCAACACACAATCAAACACTTGAATAACAATAATACATAGGTCTAAACTTAGTAGTATATAACCACAAAATAGTTTGAAAGCATTGGGAACAATACTAGAGTAAAACATAGCACCATATAAGCAATAAACAAAATCTGTCAAAACGGTACAGAAGACTTCACGAATTTTTATGACCGACTTAAACGCGTCAGAAATTTTAGCCAATTTTTGTACATATACTACAGGTAATTACGCTCCAGATCCTATTTGTTTAGATTTTTCTGAGTTACCAATAAAATATGAAAAATTGCACGGTACAACAGGTCAGGTAGAAAACTGCAGCAGTAATCCCACGAATTTCAATCAATTCACACCATTAAAATAATTTTAAAACCACACGAGAACTCCAGCAAATTTAGAGTTTCATAACAACTGATCCTAAACAAGGCATCACACAATATGGTTCAGTACAAACAAGCAAGCAACCTATATTATCATACCACATAAGTTGGTAAGAACAATATGCTAACACGATAGCGATGATCTCCTAAAGAGATAAAATATGGTGGTCCACACCTACCCAAACTTGGTGAGATGTTCATTTATGTCATGTTATTTATTATTTACTTGTAGGACAACTCTCATATAGGTATCATAAGAATGGACAACTACAAATTTTAAACAAGAAGAGGTTATAGAAAAGATAGACAAGGAATATAAGAACTCTAATAAGTAAAAAATATGATAGTTCTCCTAATAGAGGTCTTCTATTGCTAATCCATTTCTAAGGTCACGATCCTACAGTCAACACACAGATCTGATACCATCTTGTAACACCCTCGCCTGATAAGGCTGAGTTCATGTGTATAGTGCCAATCCCTGTATCGGTTCACTGGCACACACAGTACAAAATGATACCAAATATAACTGTGCATCATAAATACAACGAATATGATCCAGAATTTACATTATTTATTCAAGTACACAGCATAAAACGAATACAAGGTAGATCTCCATCCTCCAAATGTGCCACAGGCGAACAATTGTTGAGTGGAGTCTCGCGACCTATGAACGATCACTCAGATACGATATAACCTGCAACATGAAACGTTGCAGCCATGAATGGTCAATACATTGAATGTATGGCAAGTAGGCTAAAGTGGTTAACAACAAATCTATCAACTACATGCTTACTTGGCCAAGTGCAGTTCATGCTCATTTGCATAAAGCAACAGGTTTATCCTAACATTTGTAACAAAGTAGTTTTCCAATACGATAAATAGGACACTCTGGTTCACTCCCAGGTGCTCCTACCCAATTATGTTCACCCAACAAGTTTTAAGCAATTAAGAAATAAGGATGAGTGAGAATTATCATACCATCAGTATCAGTCGCTCAAATTGTCCATAACCGGGGACACGGCTAAGCACTTAGTTTATACACCCTGCAGGGGTTAGTACACTTTACCCATGTGACTTGGCCAGCCCAGCTCGTACCACCACTCTCATATTGGGTGATGATAGGGAGAAGTCCAAGAAGGAACCGTTCGGGAAGTAGCTCCCCAAACCCGACACGCACCGGTCCAACCTACACTATATACATCTCTGGATACGTGGGTTCGAGTTACCACAACCTACTGAGTCCAACCAACCGTTCATTTCATTATTGGCACATGGTTGCACATGAAAGCTACCAAAGAAAGAATCCAATCCTTTGTCAGTGTCCTGGGTGCCTTTCCACAATGATACCACCAAAAATTATCAATCCCATCACACCCAGGAGATTCATTGATTAAGTTGTTTTAGTTTTCGCAAACCAACACATTTAGAATCAACATCAGTGATGTAACCCAGCCCTCGTTCATCATAGCATGGATAAGAACATCTACCAATGGTGGCTCATAAACAAGGAATGCTAGGGAATAATATGGGACATAGCATAGCATATACACATCAGTTCCTACATACGCAATTCTACAAAAACATCTACAGTGCATAGGAAAACAATAGGACATTTATGACTAAGATAACACCACTTGCCTTTGTTGTAGATGTAGTCGATTAGATAATCCTTACAATTATATTGGCCTCTTTCGTAATAACCACAATACTTGCAATCATAGTAGTTGCAATCACAGTAGTTGCACTCCTCGCAATCTAACGTTTGAAGCAAACACAACAAACACCATTCAAAACATTGCAAACATACAACAGTGCAACATTACAAGAAAACAATGATGAACAGATGCATGCATGACGATTTAATGAGTAACAATGGTTGCATTTAGTGTTCTGAACATAGTTAGATTACATGATGCATGTGGAAAGTCATTTAATGCACTAAAGCTTTTGTTACTAAAGTTGTATCGATTTAATATGGTGTATACAACTTCAATTGAACTAAATATGTTTATGTCGTATTAAATTGTGAACTAGATGCTACTGGATAGAGGTAATGCAATTTAGAGACAGTGGCAATTTGAATCACCTAAAAAGGAGTTATAGATATTTTCCTATGATTAAAACACTATTTCAATGGGTTTAAATATTTCTGTACGAATTTCTGTTTTAACAGTACCAAATAATTTGTCATGCAATTTCTCTGTATAGATATTGTCCATACAAAACCTTAGCACTTGGATTCACCCTAATCGGAGTTATAGATCTTTTTGTATGATTTAAATAGTGTTTAATGGGTTTTAAATGATTCATATAGTTTCTGTTGTCAAAAAATCAAACTAATAATATCTATCTATAATCTCCACGGAATTGTGATTTCAGGGACATATTATTTGTAATTTTCTGAATAGTATTTATTTTCTTATGAATTTATTACTCTAAATAAGCCATTAAACCATTTAAATCTTCACGGCAAAACCTTACAGTCAAAGGCTGAATTAATTGCATATTGATGATCTACATGGAACCATCTTTCCATTGGTATATCATTTATATTTTTGTGACAAGCAATTAATTTACTATGAATTTAATGATTTATAATGCCATTAAAACTAATTAAATTGCTATGGGTTAAATAATGGGCAAAGGCTAGATCCAACCAGATATTATTAATGTACATTACAGTAGCTTCAATTTGATATATTGTTCATATTTTTCGTAGTTACAGATAATTTTTTATGAATTTATTAACCTAAAAGACCATTAAAACCAATTAAATTACTGCAGTAACCACGTACAGTAAAAGTTGGATCTATTCTGATAAGATGATTCTACGTAAAATTATCTTCAATTTGTTATATTATACGCAATTTTTGGACGTGGTATGAATTTCTAATGAATTTTATAAGTTAGATCTATAATATGCAATTTTAAATTCGAACGGAATATTCGAGAGAATATTCCGCTGACTGGACAGGTTGACTTTGCATGCTGACTGGGACTAGATATTGACCTGACGTTGACGTGGCGTTGATGAGGAAGCTGACCGGGATGACGACATGGCACACACCGGTTTGATTGGATCTCGACCGTCTAGATAGGATCCCGTGGCTAGAAGATGAGATTGACCCAATTTTGGCACAGAATAGACAAGAAATAGATCTGTGTTAGAGAGACAAATCCGTAGGTCAAATTGAAAAATTTACAACATGAAAGTTGTGAGGAATCATTATTACTACCTTCTCACCAAAGGAATTTGGATTTGAAGAAACGAGCGCGAGTACATCTTGGATTTACACCGTCAGATCTGAAATATTGTGATGCGAAATTCTCCGGCTATGGTGGATGAAAAGAGGTGAGGTTTGTTGGGATTGAAATATTTCGACATGTTCTATAACTTTCGTTTTTTGACCGAAGGCAAACAACGAAGTCTAGATGGGTTAAAAAGCGAAGTAAGATTCGGGCATGTGTAGATTCGGGATTTCGAGAAGAGAAACTCGTACAGATGTGGCTCCATGAGTTTATATGGGCGTTTAGGATGGTGTAGAGATAGGCCTTGGAGTAGGGAACAAGTAGAAATAAACGAAAGTCGATTCGGAGTTATAGATAAAAAGTTATGAGAGTTTGAATAGACATAGGTTTATCAAAAACTGATTCGCACGGTTCTTAAAGCAAACCGATCGATCCTGTGTACGTGCGTGCTGGTTCGGTCGTCCCTTGCTGGGCCGGCCCGCTTAGGTTTTTTTTCTTTTTCTTTTTCTATTTACTTGTTTCCCTCATATCTTTTGCATACGAACTTCAAATGATATGATTCTTGTTTCTAAATTTTTCTAAAATCGAATAGATCATTGTAAGATCATATTTGTAATCTTTTTACTAGTTTGCAAGTAGTAGGTTTATAAATCCTTATATATTCAATTTTATTTATATCTTTATTTGTTTGTATTTATTCCATAACTTTTTCATAATAGCTCCAAATGAGCTCAATTTTGTTTCTAAAATTTTGTAATATTAATTGGATCTCTTTAGGCTATAATTATCAATAATTTATGCCTTAACAACAGTGGGTTTTATAAATTCAATTTAATTACCATTAGGAACATTTGGGCGAATCAACTATAGGATTTAGATACCAGGATTTGGATTTAGTTTGTGAGAATGCATGGATGTAATGAAATGCTTATGAAAGCTTCATGATTTTCATTTTGAAATCTTGCACACAAATTCTACAATCCATAATAAATCCATGCCCTTTTGCCTATATGGCTACTTAGGTCATAACAAAAGAATATAAGATTTTGAATTCAAGGTTGAGAGGATTTTCTATTCAAAAAGTTTCTTCTCTTTGAGAATTTTCAACATAGGCAAACAATCAATAAAACTTATTTATTTATTTATTTCACATTCCAAAATTAGGCTACTTAGGTCATAACAAAAGACTCCTCCGCCCACGAATTATAGCCGCCAAAAGCCACGTTTTTGCCTCCCCCATAGATCCCATCACCATGGGGGAGGGCTCCAAGAAGCATGAAGGAAGGGGGCTAAGGGGTGGCGCTCCTCCATGATGCCGGCGGCAGGGAAGGAGCTCCCCGTGCCGCCGCCGGTGCCGGCGCCGCCTTGCACCTCTTGCTGCCTCCTTCATCGTCTTCACCGCCATATCTATCACCAACTCCTCCTTGTATACAGTGGTTCATCCTACCACACACCTCGGTACCGTCCTATATAAACATGGTGTTCGATGCTATAAGTTATAATCCTATGATCTATGTCATGTTTGTGTAGTTTATTTGTCTTTTGATTGCTTGGTTGAATGTCTTTGGTTCATTAGAGTTGTATGTTGATATGATACAGTCCTTTGGTGTCCATTATATTTGTGCGTGCATAAATTAAACATCATAGGGTTTGTAGTATGTGTAGAAGGAAGGGGAAGTTCTGCTGGAGTGACAGAAACCTGAGGACGCGAACCGGAACGTTGCATGTATGGGAGTAAGAGGCCCATTAACTTAAGGCTATAGTTGTAGAAACCTTAATGCATTGTTAGTATTTGCGGATTCTTGCTAACAATCCAATCATATAGTACTTGTAATTCCAAGTAGTAAAGTGCATGTATATTTAGCCTCTCCCACATAGAAAACTGCATCGAAGACAATGAACCAAATTTATTCGCTAATTAAACTTGGACAAAGCCACCACAATTACCACAACTTTTACATACTCATGGTACTGTTAGTTTATGGTTACTTAGTATATTTTATTGCTACAGCACTAACAATTACTTTCTTGTATTTAGTATCTTGCAAAGCTATCTCTCATACCCATAGTGTTGCTCTAGTTTTATTACCTAGATAATGCAAAAGTTTAGTGTGCGTAGAGTTGTATCAGCGGTTGATAGAACTTGATAGAATATTTTATCCCACCTTTATCTCCTTGTTGGGTTCGGCACTCTTAATTATCGAAAAGGCTACACACGATCCCCTATAATTGTGGGATATCAAGGGGCTTCTCCTCCTCCTTGGGGCTGCAAAGGAGGGGGAATTTTGTGGCTATGGGTAGATGCCTCCAACGGTATCTTCTGAATTTCAATGGAGTTGTCATTGATGCACGCTTCATTCTAGAGGGGAAAACATCACCACTAGAATTATCTTGGATCTGCTAGTTCACCGTGTTCATGTTGGTGTACAAGTTTCTGAATCTAATGAGGTTAAACCATCACCAAAAGAGGTCACAGTGGAGGCCAAAACAATGACAAACAATGATGTGATTCAGCCACCTTCTCTAGAATTTGAAGAGGGCTTATCTTTTGATCAGATGGTTTGGCATAAATTTGGACATTCTGTCAATTACATCAATGGTTTTAGAACAAGGGAATTCTTTTTAGTCATCTCTTTTGGAATATCTCGTTTCAAAATGAATATTCCACAATCAGCTTGGTCCTTCAAGCTTGTTTTGGAGGAAACGCATCCAAGTTCAATGTGTCGCACTTGCAATATAGGACTTTTCGTTTCTGTATTGCCTCAAGAGCGGTTGGATTTGAAATATACAAGATTGGAAAATTCTCCAAGACTGATTTTGAATTTTATGTGAATATCTAGGGCAGAGGAGGTCTAAATTGGCAATTTGAAGAAATAAAATATTACAGCGAATTGGACAAAGAGTGGCATTTTGTTGGGCCCAAAAAATCTAAAATTCAAAACCCTAGTAAGGGGACTGATTGCAAAAGGAAATTATCTGTCTTTGACAATTTAATTTTTCTGAAGTCATCGGTGATATCTGAGGCAGACAGCAGTGGTGCATTTAATCAAAAAATTAATGATGTGTGTTACGCTCATGTGGTAGTTAAAGAAAAATTTGACAATCATGTTATCAATATAAAAGGCGCCTTTGACCAGCCTAGGAATTTAACCCAGCATTCAATGGGAGATAAATTGCCGGGTATTTTACCTTTATGGAATTTCCCAACCTTCCCTAAGAGACCATGGCCCAATGATGATTACTGATGAGTGCAGCAGCACTTCGTTGGGAGACCCCAAGCGGAAGGTATGATGCAGTATAGCAGGCAAGTTTCACTCAGTAAGAAACCAAGGTTATCGAACCAGTAGGAGGAAGGAAATGTCCCAAAGGTGCTTCAAGCAACGTGGAGACTTGCACAACACAAACTCAAGACTTTGCCCCAACTAATAGTGAGGTTGTCAATCTCACCGGTTACTGTAACAAAGGATTAACTTTATGGTGTGGAAGGTGATGATGGTTTGCAGCAAGTAAACAATAACAGTGGAAGATTTATCAATGGTAAAGATTGGACCAGGGTCCATAGTTCACTAGAGGTGCTCTCCTTAGATAAACAAACATGGCATGAAGGGTAAACAAATTACAACAGGGCAATTGACAGGAACTGAGCAAGGCATAACAATGCAATACTAGACAAAAATATCTTATGAGATTCGATTGGGCAATACAACAATATACATAGACCCCCATCCAACTGCATCTATGACTAGAAGTCCACCTTCAGGTTATCATCCGAATCCCCTCCAGTATTAAGTTGCCTGCAACAGACAATTGCTTTAATCAAAGTGTGTAAGGTAAACATTCCACTTGTTCCATGAACAAGAGACCGTAGTTTTCTCCCTAGTGGCAACATCAAAATTTATAGATACGTTTCTGATACGTCGGAAACGTATCTATAATTTTTGATGCTCCATGCTTGTTTAGTATCTACTTTGCTTTCCTTTGTCTACACTTTGAGGTGTTTTTATATATTTTCTGGAACTAACCTGTTAACAAGTTGCCACAGTGCCAGTTGCCTTTTTTCTTCTGTTTTTGGTTCTAGAAAGGCAGAAAATCAATATTCTTGGAATTGGACGGGACAAAAGCCAAAGTCAATATTTTACCGTGAGGGACATGAATCCAGAAGACGAGATGGAGAAGCAAACCAGGGCGGCCAAACCTCCTAGGCGCAGCTGTGGTGGCTCACGCAGGGGTGTGGCCCCCCTGGTCGCCTCCCGGCCTCGCCTCTTCACCTATAAGAATCCCTCGATGCAGAAACCCTAAGTACTCGATAAAAAAATCCACGAAACCTTCTGTAGCCGCCGCCACCATCGTCCCTAGATCGGGGGGATCTGAAGTTCTTCCCGGCACCCTGTCAGAGGGGAAATCATCCCGGAGGTCTTCTCTCCGGTATGAAGCGTGAGTAGTTCCACCATGGACTATGGGTCCATGTAGTAGCTAGATGGTTGTATCTCCTCCTTGTGCTTTCATGTATAGATTTTGTGAGCTCCATTCATGATCAAGATATAACCTATTTGTAATCATGCATGTTGTGTTTGCAGGGATCCGATGGATATTGAGATTACTATGTCAGATTGATTAATGGTTTTGTCTTCATGATTCTATCATGTCTGTGTTGTTTGTGATCTTGCATGCTCTCCGTTGTTAGTAGCTATCTTGGCCGAGTAGTTGCTAGTGACTCTAAGAGGGGGTATTTATGCTTGATAGTGGGTTCATGCCTCTAGTTTCCAAGGGAAGTCACAGAAATCTCTTTGGTTGTAGATGTGCTGTTGCTACTAGGGAGAAAACAACGGTATCTTGTTCATGGAACAAGTGGATTGTTTACCTTACACACTTTGCTTAAAGCAGTTGTCTGTTGCTTGCAACTTAATACTGGAGGGGGTCCGGATGATAACCTAAAGGTGGATTTCTAGTCATAGATGCAGTTGGATGGCGGTCTATGTATATTGTTGTATTGCCCAATCGAATATCATAGGATCTTTTTGTCTGGTATTTCATTGTTATGACTAGCTTAGTTCCTGTCAATTGCCCTGTTGTAATTTGTTTACCCTTCATGCCATGTTGTTTATCTAAGGAGAGCACCTCTAGTGAACTATGGACCCCGGTCCAATATTTACCATTGATACATATTCCACTATTACTTGTTTACTTGATGCAAACCATTACCTTCCACACCATACATTTAATCCTTTGTTACAGCAAACCGGTGAGCTTGATGACCTCACTGTTGTTGCGACAAAGTCTTGGGTTTGTGTTGTGCAGGTCTCCGCGTTGCTTGCAACACCTGTGTGACGTTTCTTTCCTCCTTCTGGTTCGATAACCTCGGTCTCTACTAAGGGAAGACTTGCTGCTGTGCTCATCACACCTTGCTCTTGGGGTTTCCAACGAAGTGCTCCACGTCAAGCACCATTTTCCGACGTATCAAGCATCCCCAAGCTTAACTCCTGTTCGTCCTCGATTAGGTAAGTGATAAAATAATAATTTTTGAGGTGACATGCACCATCAAAACCAAGATCAAATATGCAAGCATTGAAAGCTGAGATCAAAGAACTCTAAACATGTGCATGAAAGATGGAGTTCTCACAATAGGACAAAGTAACTATGCATGCAACATGAAAGGCTACAAACAAAGATAATGAATAACATGCATTGAAAAATGTTTGTTTGTTTCACATATAGAAAACATGGCATAGTGGCATTCAGATTGTACCTCATAGAGTAGCAACTATATGCATAGGACACCTTCAAAGTTCATAAGAGTGACTAGATACAAATAGCACAAGAACAAGTAATATCACAATATGCATCAATCAATAAGTTTTGGGACATTGCACATAGAACTAAGAATGGAAACTATGCTCTCTTAGTGGTGCCTAAAGGTAGAAGGTGGCGACTCAACATAATAGTGGAAGAAAAGCCCTTCATAAAGGGAAGTAGGGATTTCAAGTTTCAAAAAGAGCTCCCAAAAATTATGGTACTGGTTAGCTTTCAGCCCTCATTGCCCCTATCATAAGCATCTTGAAGTGATTAAGGTTAAAGTGAACAAACTATGCAGTATATGCTTGACAAAGTATAAGTTGGCAATCTCATGTCCCTTGAATACGAGGACCACACCTCATACTACTCAACTTCAGTCACCTGTAAGTTCTTGTCATAGTAAGTACATGTGTATCATAGAGAACCGCCAACGTGGTACGCCTTACACATGGTACATGAGCTATCCCATAACGAAAATGACAAGGCAATCAGACAATGAGCATCTCAGCGATCTTTTTATTTACTATGTGCATAACCTTTTATTGAGGATGCTTCACAGAATGCTCATTATGGTGATGCTGCAAGTTTCCACCATGATTAGGCATGGCTTAGCCTAGCGGTCCAGGCATTTCTCTAAAACAAAATATGTAACTCCATGGACTTACATGCTTCCTCTTTATTTCACACCGGTGACAACCATAGACAAAAGAGCATGATATCAACTGTGTACAAAGTACAAGTGCAATGTTGAAAACGTTCCCCATGACAACATGGTTCTGCTAATTCCAACGTATAAGTGCAAGCATATACAACATAGATGACACAATGGTTCAAGTTTATTAGGAGGAAAGAATATAAAGCGTGCCATCAAGTTTGTGAGGGCTTTAATCACTAAGTTTTCACATAACAAAATACTTTTTAATTGGAAGATAGCTGAAAACATGAATATACTTGGAATGGTGTAACACACCATGCATAGGAATTTATAGTGGACACTTTGAAATAACTTGGTTTCTTGGGAGTTGGAAGCATGAGTAGAACTTACTCATACAAGTGGAGGCTAGCAAAAGACTGGGAGCAACCAACTAAGAGAGCAATAATGGCCATAATCATGCAGAGTGACAAAACATTACTAATCAAAGCATAGAGTGGTACTACAAGTCAAGGACTAAATGATCATAGAGGCTATGGTGACCTGTTATAGTCATAACATGGTGTGAGCATGTGCCAAGTCAACCCAAACAAAGCATCAAAGAAGAATACCACAATACTATGCTTTTGTATGCTAAAACAACGCATGATTCTTTCAAGGCACACTAAGCAATCCAAATTGTTTGGAACAAAACATGCTACAACAATAATCACTAAGCATTAGGTCAAAACAACACTAGCATGTCATGATAAAGTCTAAATCACAGTCAATGCAAGCTCCTCTTTCACTTTCAAGCAAGAACTTTCTACTCCTTTCCAACACCAATCGACTTATTTGAAACAACACAGCGAGAACGGGGGTACAAACTACTTTATTCAAGCAAAATAAACAAACTAGGCAAAGAAAACAAAAACTAAGACGCTCCAAGAACAACACAACACTGCATGAAACAATAAAAACGAAGTGTCTAGAAAGACCTGAGCTTTTTATTGATGAAGAAGGGGATGCCTTAGGCATCCCCAAGATTTAACGTTTGTACCTCTTGGATATTTCTTGGGGTGACACCGGGGTGGCATCCCCAAGCTTGATCTTTTGTCCATTCTTCATCTCATTACATCATTCTTTCTCTACACCTAATTTTTTTTCCTTCATACAAAACTTCACACAATCTTCATTAGCAACATTAGTGTATTCAAAAGATAATAGATCCTTGGGTTTAGCTTTAGAACAACAAAACTTTTCACTAAAAACACAAGATACTGTAGCAACTCCTTCAAAAATCTCAATTTCCCTAAAAGAACCCAAAAAGGAATCAATAAGAAGCAAATGCAAATAATGGCTGAAATCTGTCAAAACAGACCAGCAGGTAGAAACCGATTTTTTTGAAAATATTCTGTTGCTCAAATAAAAAAGTGTTGATCTAACGAAAGTTATCTAACATACTAGGGAATTTTTTCGTAAATTTTCAGCTCAATCCGACTTACAGAGACTCCTCACGAATTTTTATGGTAGAGGACATAAATCTGTTTCGGGACAGCAACTCCCCAAATCTTACTTCCCTCTCATTAGAGGTCATTCTTGGCACAAAAAGCAACCAAAAATGATAAGGAGAGATCATTACTGAACTAATAACTTCCAAGACTCAAGGAAACTCTTGGGTTATCTCCCAACAAGTACTTTCCTTTAATGCCTTTAAGTTAGGCACAAGAGCTTGAGAAGATGCTCACATAAGAAATATGAATTGAAGTAAAAGAGAGCATCAAGAAGCAAATTCAAAACACATTTAAGTCTAACCAACTTCCTATGCATAGGAATATTGTATGCAAATAAATTCACAAAGAACAAAGTGAAAGGCATAGGAAGATGAAACAAGAGTAACTTCAAAACTTTCAGCACATAGAGAGGTGTTTCAGTACCATGAAAACTACTACAACCATATTTTCTTCTCTCATAATAAATTTCAGTAGACTCATGAATAAACTCAGCAATATAGCTATCACATAAATCATGCTTTTCATGATCTATAAACACATAATTTCTATCAAGCTCAAAAATAGTGGGATTAAAACCTTCACAGGTTTTACCCAAAGTAGATATTTCAAAAGAATCCACAGGAACATAACATTCATCCTCCTTTGGTAAGCATGGGGGATAATCAAATAATGTAAGAAATAAAGAGTTACTCTCATTATAAGGTAGGCATGGGTAGATAATCCATTCTTCCTCCTTTTGTTCATCACTCTCCTCCTCTTTTTCATCTAATGAGCTTCCCGTTTCAACAATTTCTTCTTCCATAGGCTTCTGCAAGGCATTAGTCTCTTCCATTTGGGGAAAGCACCTATTAGAATATTCAAGAATATAGACATTTTATTCCTTGTAATTATCAAAGCAAAATTTAAGTATCTCATAAACCTCATATTCATAAGGTGCATCATCAGTATTTTCAAGCAAACTGGCAAGTTAAAATGCACCCTTGAAGGCAATAAATTCTTCAATTTGTTCCACGTCATAAAAGTAATAATTTCCTTTAACATAAGAAGATATGGTAACATTATCATTATACTCACATTGAAAAGGCAGGTGTTTATATGTCAACACCCGGATTTTTAATCCCAGATGCCTGTTATGCCATACATCACAATCCCAGAATTACCATTTTTGCGAGACATAACAGATTGGATATCACAGTACATCATCCATTACAAACCATAGATAAGGTCTTACAACAAAATAAAGGATCTCATGATCCAGTCTTAGTACAATCAAGTAGCGGAATAATGTAATAACGGTAGCATGGGCGAGGCTCCATCTTCATGGTCACAGGCAATGCTGATAATGGGAGATGATCCTAGTTGTCGTAACCTTCCTGCGGTCCATTCTCCTGATAATCCTCTTCATAGTCTATCCACGAGAATAACCAGGGACAAAGCCATGAGTACTCTTTAAGAACTCGGAAACTATCACTAACAGTTAAAGGGGTTTGAGTAGGAATACTAAGCTCTAGGTTGTTTTGCAAAAAGCCAGATTTATCTCTAACTGAGTTTAAAAGCAAAGAAAGCTAGTAGGTTTTAGAACACCTAAGTGGGAACTCAAGTTTCACTTTCACAACCCTGTTATGGTCAAGTCAAAGTCATGATTAATTTCACAAGTCATTTGGAAAACATCTGATGACGGAACAGTATGGCCACTCCAACTGTTCATAACCGCGGACGCGGCTATTCGAATAGTTTGACACTCTGCAGAGGTGGTACAATTTCACCACAATATTCGATACATACGTCAAGAACAAATCCTGAATTCACCATACTCAGTATGCGGATAATCAATCCTAACCTTCCAATTACACTCCCTAGTATAGGCACCTATCCTATGAGTTTGGCCTCCCAACCATGACCATCTATCATCTTGGGAACTGCATAGATGGTCAATCTTCACGATGTAGCCTCAGCTCAAACCTTAGCCGCAAGGGAACCCATACTAAGGTATTTAAACTTCCAATCAAGCCCTACCCAAATTCGGGTATTGTGGTTGTACGGTAAAATTGGAATGGTATCGCATCCAGACAACCATCAGTTTTATAAAGGGCTAAGGCTCATGCCTCAACATTTTCATCATCAAAATCATATGGTGTTCAATAACACATCTCAAAACATTCCATTAGAATGACTCATCATTTTAAGGTTTTCATAATCATTTTCACCAAGTATTCCCATCTAAAGTGATTACATGAACCACATTATGAATGAACTCCCACTCAAAAATGACATCCCTCGTGCCTTTTTGGTGATTACATGAACCAAATCCACTACACCAAGTCCGATCATCATGTGAGTTGGTGTAGCTTCAAAGGCGACCATCAAATGGGCATCATATCTACTATATGACTCATGCTTAACCTTTCGGTCCATGTTCCGAGGCCATGTCTGTACATGCTAGGCTTGCCAAGTAAGAACCTTAGTATTCGCGTGTGTAACTGTCTTATACCCGAAATATGGTCGTGGATCCAAGAACACCCGATCATCACGTGATGTCTTGGAGCAACGAAAACATAATCGGTGCATACTAAAGGAAGAACACATTCTTATCTTGATATTTAAATGAGGGATCATATTATTATGCTAATAATACACCAAACAAGCAATATAAGATGCTATCAAACATCATATGTTTATAAGTGAAATGATATGGTTACCGCATATGGATCTGGGGAGGCTAAAGTATGGGGCTAATGGATGCTAAAGGGATCTGGGGAGGGAAGATGTAGTTGATTCTACACACAAATGACTAACGTAAAGATCTTTATTACTCCTCTCTTGGGCTACAAGTGCTCCTTGAGCAGTTTACAAGAGGAGAAGATGAACTTTTACCAGCCTAATGGTACCAAATGAGCCTCTCCCCTTCTCAGAGTCCAAGCCTCTCCTTATAAAGGGGTGTCTTGGCTCCTCTAGGGCTGACGTGGCAAGCATATTCGAAGAATATGCTTGTCCCAATATAGTAATTCAGCGGCCTCCTTTCCGTGTCGCCCTTCTAATGACGGCAAGGTTTCAGAGAACCCCACCTGCACGCCTCGGGCTCCAGGACTGTCACCTTCGTGACCTCCTTCTGCCCTTCTGCCGCTCTGCGCCTTGTCCTTTGTGTTTGGCTCTGCTCAGATTCTTCCTAGCTTGTGGCTAGAGTTTGACTATAGGCACTTCCTTCTCCTGCAAGCTTCATGTCATTCGGCCCTGCCTTGCTTAACTCGGCTTGGCCTTTACCTGCATTCAGATTATTCGGGCTGACCCGGCTGACTTAAATTGTACGTCGGCCGGGTAACGTATTGCTCTTCTCATAAGTGTCCTGCTCTTGCTTACCTCGGCCGACCTTTACAGGATTCGGCCGATTTAGACAGTAACTCGGAATTTGGACGGGGAACTTCCTTTTGTCTTTCCCCGTCCTGACCCTATCCGGGGTCATCTCCCCAACATTAGTCCCCGAAGCTGGTATGGTCCTGCCTATAACCTCGGCCGGTCCATGTCAGTTTCCCAATACTTGTGTATCCTTGTTTCCGAGTTACTTTTCCGCTGTCCGAGGTATCCGTGTATCTTCTTGCGTAAGCCTCATCCTACGTGTAACACTCATCATTCTTTCCCTAGTTTTTTGTTCCTCTACAGTTCCCGCTGACAATGCCACAGTGATTACTGCGCTTTTGTCGTGCTAACGCCTTTCACAGGTCCGTTACATCGGGGGGGCGATCATCTTCTGCGTCATGTGGTCATCGGTGCGGCTCCACTCATCCTCGAGCTATTACGCCTCACACACGATCTACACGGTTGATGCCCGCACAAACGATCCCACTATCGTGCCAAACCCTCGCAGTTATAAAGGGGGGCACGGGGCTAGAGGGTTTACTTTCCTCCTCCGCTCCCCATTGCCCTTCTTCCTCCTTTCGCCCTTGCTCCTGTTCGTGCTCTCGCGGCCGTGCGCTCGTCAGAATCCTCGACGGTGAGGCCCCAATTCCTCTACTCCGTCGACCTCGTACCCGTGCGCTTGCTCCGGCGCCGTCGCCGGTGAGTTCTTCTGGTCTCATTGCCTAGATTTCCCTCTAGACACGTCTGCCGCTCTCTAGATTTCCCGTGGCGGTTCCTTTCTCGCTCCACCGCTGTTTTCGTCTAGAACCACGACGGGGCCTTGCAGTTCTAGGATTTGCTCCGCCGCTAGTTCCTCCTCGGTAGATTCCTCTGGCGACCTTATGTCAAGCTCTGTTAGTGGCGCGCTCATCGAGGATGACGATGCAACGTCTGGTCCGGAGCGGGACTCCTGGCAAGGTTCCACCATCACCCGCCGAGAGATCGAGTGGCTGATCAGAACCCGTCGGATTCCTTCCGAGGTAGCTTGTCGCTTACTCGGCAGCGAATCTTCTCCCGTTCTAAAAGAGGGCGAGTACGTCGTCTTTATGTCTCATTTTGCTCGCGGGTTTGGTCTTCCTCTTAGCGATTTTGCTAGGGAATTCCTAGATTACTTCGGCCTGCAGCCGCATCATCTTCCGGCTAACGCCATTGCTTCTCTATTCACTTTTATCTCGGCCTCGGAGGGATACTTCTGCCTCTTGACGTTTGTGCATGTATGGTCCAAGTTCTTCCAGATTAGATCCAATGTCGTTCCAGATAAATCTCTTCAACCTTCCGAGAAACTGCTTACCCAATGTGGAGCCGCGTCCATCACACCTCGGAGGTAATCCGAGTTTCCTCGCGTCGCTGGTCTCGAGTCATGCAAGAAATGGCATAGATCGTTTTTCTATCTCAAGAATTCTGGGAAGGAAGACAAGATTCGGCTCCCCGCCTTCTCCATCGGCCCCCCTTCCAAGAAGAACTGGACTTATAATCCCAGGAAGAGCCATGCCCTGGCCGAGGCCTTCGAGATTCGGCTGAAGGAGCTGATCCGCGCCGGGTTACGTGGCGAGGATCTGATGACTACCTTCATCAGCAGCCGGATCTGCCCTTTTCAGCAACGCACGCATAAGCTCTACTATATGAGAGGACCCCTTGATCCCAATCGAGTCTCAATGGTTGAGCTCGATAACTATCTTATCTTCAAACGTGTCCGAGCTATCTTTAAGACGGAGATACCGGAGGATTGGACCTGGGGACTGAAGCCGTTCACCCGCGGGCATCCTCCTCCTAAGGTAGGTTCACGCAGTTGTGTTTTGCTTTTTAATCGCGTCTGTGATTTCTCTTGCTAATTTCTCTGTTTCTTTTCCTGCAGAGGTTTGAGGAGCAGAAGATCGAGGATGCCGAGGTTTTGTCCCTCCCGTGGACCTCAGATCGGAACACCCCGGATAGCGGGGAGCCTGACTCGGAGGAGTTCGTTCCCAAGTCGGACCTTGATCCAGCTCGTGCTCGTGGCAAGACCCCGGCCCACGAGGAGGAAGGTGATTCGGACGAGGTCCAAGTTCTTGAGGTAGTCGCCGTAATGCCAATTTCTTATGCATTGCCGGCCTCTACTTTCTCAGCTAATTAGGCCGGTCAGGTTCACAATGCCGAGCCTCTCGTCTCCCGACCTGTTACCTCGAGGAAGCGTACCACTCCAGCTGGTGCCTCGGAAGCCGCTCCCAAGAAACGAACAAAGAAGTCAGCCCAGCACCCTCCGAAGCATAAAACTATGCCCGGGGTTACTGGGTGAGTTACTTTTCATTTGTATTTCTTGTTTCTCTCTTTCTGTCTTCTGACCTGACCCTTTGTGCCTTTGCAGAGCTCCTCTTTCTGTTAGGCCCAGTGGTCCTAGCATGACGAGTCATACGACTCGGCCGCCTTCTCCTCCGCCTCCTGAAGATACTAGAGTTCCTAGTCCTGCTTGCGTAGACTCTCCTCCCGCTCCGAATCAGACGTCATCTCGCCAGGATGCGCCTGAGGTCTCTCCTGTTGATGCCGACACAACTCGGCCAGTAGATATTTCTACTGAGCTTGTTGCCTCCTCCGTGAATCCCGGAGTTTCCCCCGAGATTCCTTCGACCCCCACAGTCTTTACTGCCACTCCGACTCCAGCCGAGGATACCACTATCTCGGCGCCCTCAGAAATCGTAATCCCTCCGGCCCCCAAAGATGCCACCCCCAGTGCCGAGGTAACGGCTCCTGCCGACGCCTCTTCTAAGGCAATAAAGGTCGTCATCACCAAACCTCCCTCATCTCAGAAAGGGCTTGCCAGCTCTTCTTAGCCTAGAATTGCTGATGCGCTGCACAAGGGGGTTTCTTCTGCCAAGACTATTGTTACCCCGACCGCTGATACCCAGCTCGCTCTTCACAAGAGTCCCGCGGCGGTGGTGGCTACACAACACGTCCGAGGTAAAGTCCTGACTTGTCCTGAGAGTGGGAACAGCCTCGGCTCGTTGGTTGAGTATGCCAATAATTGGAACGCTGCTGATCAACTCGAGGGCAATCCAAGCAGTCAGCCATTTCAACTCTCCGACATCAGCAGTCGCTTACATCTGGCTGCCAAGATCATTCTTGACAGCGACAAGATGAATGAGGTAATTGTTATTATTGACGTTTGATTAGTCATTCGAATGATATTATATATACTCTAGTCCCCGAAGCTTGCAACCGAATAATTTGTTATTCGTTTGGAAGTTTTATTAGGCTTTGCCTGGTTCAGTTTTGTCTTAGTGTTCGAATATCCAGCCACCTATTTGCTTAATTCGAACTTGCTCTAGTGTTTCAATATCCAGACACCTAGATCCGAGTTAAGCTTTGCTTGATTTGGATCTGTCTTAGCTTCGAATATCCAGCCACCTAGATCCGAGTTAAGCTTTGCTTGATTCGGATCTGTCTTAGCTTCGAATATCCAGCCACCTAGATCCGAGTTAAGGTTTGCTTGATTCAGATCTGTCTTAGCTTCGAATATCCAGCCACCTAGATCCGAGTTAAGCTTTGATTGATTCGGATCTGTCTTAGCTTCGAATATCCAGCCACCTAGATCCGAGTTAAGCTATGCTTGATTCGGATCTGTCTTAGCTTCGAATATCCAGCCACCTAGATCTGAGTTATGCTTTACTTAATTCAGATCTGTTGGAGCTTCGAGTATCTCATTACTATTTATTTTGTTGCTTAGGTTGCGCATGATCGGCGGACCGCCGAATTCCAAAGGCTGCTTTTCGCACATAAGAAATTGCAAGACAAGTATGAGAAAGTCATTCCCGTGGTGAAGAAAGCTGGTAAGTTAACAAACTTTTGCATTGTCCGTAAAGTTCTTATTCTTTTGGACGTGAGGTGTTAGCTCATTTTGCTGGTGAATAGGTAATATCAACAATCTTAATATCCGTCTTGAGAAGGAGGTCAAGGCCCTGGAAGGTTAGTTACCCTTTTTCTTTACAGATTTCCATTCGAAACTTATACCGGGTTTCTTTTAACCCTTTTGGCTTTGGTATAGCCGAGTTACAAACTTTTGCAGCGTCACATCAAGAATGCATACCCATGCCTGATATGATGCTGCATTTTTTAGAACAAGCCGCTACTCACTCGGCGCACCTAAAAGATAAAGATGACGAGATAATTCGCTTACGCGCCGAGGTGGAGTCCCTCAAGATCTCTCAGAAGTCTGAGTTAGAGAAAGTTGACCAGGAGTTCTCCGATGAGAAGAATCGGCTGGCTCTGCAATTGCAGAAAAATAAAGAACTCCTTGAGGCTGCCGAACTGAAGACACGGGCGGTGAGCGAGGAGATCACTCGCTTTGAGAAAACCAAGGGTGATTGGGCTCAAGATCTTCAGAGAATGCTGAGCTATATTCATCGTAAGCCTCTGACCGTGGCCGAGTTATCTTTTTTCTCTTTCTTAGTGTTGACCGATGTATTTTTTATTTTGCGTAGACCATTTTCCAGAAGCTAAGACCATGAGCTCTAGAGCGGTGGTTAATGCTCGTGTACGCCGAGGTGTCCCCGCAGATGCGAGCCCAGAATACTCGATGGAAAACTACTTGGTTGCCGTTGGCGCTGCCTTTGGTCCGATGAAGATTATGGGAAGGGACTTGGTGCAGGCAGCCATCCGGGCCTACCATGTTCTCTGGCCGAATACTTCTGGAGCTCATGATATTGATGAGATCAAGCTACTGATGGAAAGATTGATGGCATCCCAGAACCAGTTAAATATCTGGAGGGAATCCGCTGGACGAGCTGGTGCTGATATGGCGCTCACAGTCGTTATGTCATGGTACGAGGATATTTCCCTCGATACCTTGATAAATTTGCGCACTGGCTCCCGTTGGGTTGAGGATCCAGAATTCGTCGCTCGCCGACAAGCTCGTGCCTTCCAGCTTGTTGAGTATGCGGACGTGCATAACTGGATTGAAGGGCCGAGTTTCCTTTCTAACCCGGCGGATGACGTCGAAGTTGAAGATGCCTCTGATGATAATTCAGCCGACCAGGACGAGGATGAGGGCGACTCGGATACCTCTGGTGATTCCAGCGCAAGCTCGGATGGCGACGGCGATGCGCGATCATCCTCCAAAGGGACTGGGAATTCTCAAGCTCAAGCTAATGTTTCCCAACAGCCCCGGGCTTCCCCCGAAGTCGCTCCTGGTTCTGTGGAGGGCGAGGCAACTTCGGCCGAGGTGCCGTCTACCTCGGAGCGCCTAGTGCCTGACCAAGTCGCTGCCCCTTAGGTTTAAAATTTTTTAAGTTGTTTCTTATCCCCGGTATGCCGGGCGTATGATGTGTGTGAAACAATTGTCCGACTTTCTGTGTGGTATGAACCTCTTTTGCCTTTTGCCACTGAGGCACCTATGATTTTGATCGTTATTATTTTGTTTAAACTGATCTTGTCTGTTTAAATCTTTGCTTTGGTGGCCTTCAATTTCTTAAGTTTGGATTGTGTGCATGCATTTGTCCCACCGTAGTTCGGCGTCTAATATTGCCTGACCTTTATAAATTTGATGGCTCAACTATTGCATTCTTCAATTCTATCCAAGTTGTAAATCTCGAAGCCCATATTTGGGGAGAGTGAAATAATATCATTCTGGGTGCCGAAGTTGGATACCCATTTTTGTAACAAGGGACAATCGTGGGGCAATTCCCTATTCAGTGCTCTAGAAATCGAGATTTAACACACCACTAAAACTGTGAAATGACATTGGGCAGTCCCCGAGTCATTGCTCGGGGTTCCGAGGCTTAATACATAACCCAAACTCAAAAACAAAACATGGCAGTCCCTGAGTCATTGCTCAAGGTGCCGAGGTTTAATACATAACCCAAACTCAGAAACAAAATATGGCAGTCCCCGAGTTACTGCTCAAGATGCCGAGGTCTAATACATAACCCAAACTCAGAAACAATATAGGGCAAGCCCCGAGTTACTGCTCAAGGTGCCGAGGTCTAATACATAACCCAAACTCAGAAACAATATAGGGTAGTCCCCGAGTTACTGCTCAAGGTGCCGAGGTCTAATACATAACCCAAACTCAGAAACAATATAGGGCAGTCCCCGAGTCACTGATCAAGGTGCCGAGGTCTAATAGATAACCCAAAATGCCAAATAATATAGGGCAGTCCCCGAGTCATTGCTCGAGGTGCTGAGGTTTAATACATAGTTGATACTTTGTCCTGAAGCGTCACTTTACAACGTGTCATAGATGACTCCTACGAGTAAAATGGACGAAGTAAAGCTATGTTCCATGGTCTTTTTGATTCTTCGCCGGCTTTGTCTGCCTTGTTCTTTTCTGGTGACTGATCATCAATTAGGTAATACGCATCATTGTGCAATGCTTTGCTCACGATGAATGGTCCTTCCCATGGGGGTGATAGTTTGTGCATGCCGGCCGTGCGTTGCACTAACCGAAGAACCAAATCTCCTTCTTTAAACACTCTTGGATTTAATTTCTTGCTGTGATATCGTCGCAGGTCCTATTGATAAATAGCTGATCTTGATAGTGCCAACTCCCTGGCTTCTTCTAGCAGATCGACATCATCTTGCCGAGCTATCTCATTTACCTCAGCGGTTGTGTACTGGGTAACCGTTGGCGAGTCATGTATTATGTCGGCTGGAAGCACGGCTTCCGCCCCATATACCAGAAAAAAATGGTGTATACCCTGTTGACATGTTTGGGGTAGTTCTGAGGCTCCATAGTACTGCTGGTAGTTCCTCGATCCAACACCCTGCCGACCTTTGCAGTGGTTCGACGAGTCGTGGTTTTATTCCGGACAATACTAGTCCATTAGATCTTTCTACTTTCCCATTAGATGCTGGGTGAGCCACCGAGGCGACATCTAGTCTTATGTGTTTTTCTTGACAGAATCTAGCGAAGGCCCCTTCAGCAAAGTTTGTGCCATTATCTGTAATAACACTGTGTGGGTAACCATATCTCAAGATAATATCTTTGAGGAACTTTACTGCTGTGGGTCCATCACATTTTTTTATTGGTTTCACTTTAATCCATTTTGTGAATTTGTCGACCATGACTAAGATGTGGGTCATCCCGCCCCGGGCCGGTTTGAACGGTCCCACCATATCTAAGCACCATACAGAAAACGGCCAAGTAATTGGTATCGTTTTTAACTCAAACGGTGGCATATGTATCTTGATGGCATATCTCTGGCAACCATTACATTTTCCACCAGTTCTTTGGCCTCTTTCAACGCTGTTGGCCAATAAAATCCATGCCTGAATGCTTTGGCCACTAAAGCTCTGGACGAGGCGTGATGCCCGCATTCTCCTTGATATATATCTAGGAGGATCTCCTGGCCTTCCGCCGAATCCACACATCTTTGCAACACGCTTGTGACGCTCCTTTTATACAACTCATTGTTTATGATTATATAAGCTTTAGCTCTTCTCACTGTCTGTCTGGCCAATACCTCATTATTCGGCAAAGTCGCATCTTTAAGGAAAGAAAATATGGGTTGCGCCCATGTTGGTATGATTTTCTCTGGGGTAATCTCACTATCTATTTCCATATTTGCCGCCGACATAACTACCTCGGATTTTTCCATATCCATCCATGCATCGGCCGGGTTTATTTTCGGATATTCCGGGTTACATTCCTTGTCAATTTCCATCGGCATACTATCTTCTCTTGATTTTGCCGGAATAAATATGGATTCGGACTCTGGTGATGGTGTTATTGATGGTTTTCTCAGGTGCTCTAGGGCGATACCTGGGGGAATTGATTGCCTAGTTGATCCGAGTTTTGACAGCGTGTCTGCAGCATCGTTTTCTGCCCGAGGTATATGATGAAATTCACATCCATCGAAGTGTCCACTGAGTTTTTGCACATGGAACCTATATAAGGCCATATTGGCATCTAGTGCATCCCAATTGCCTGATACCTGTTGTACTACTAGATCTGAATCTCCATAGCATAAGACTCGGCGTATCCCAATCTCTTTTGCCACCTTCAATCCGTGGACGAGTGCTTCATACTCGGCTACATTGTTTGATGCGGCAAAATGTATTTGCAGCACATATTTCAGCTGATCTCTTTTTGGCGAGGTTAACACTATCCCTGCCCCCAAACCGTTTCTCAGTTTGGAACCGTCGAAGTGCATCGTCCAATAACTCGGATCTGGTAATGGTGGCTCATATTGTACCTCGGCCCAATCCACGAAGAAATCGGCCATAGCCTGAGATTTGATTGCATCTTGCCTATCGAATTGCGGAGCATAAGGTGACAATTCAATTGCCCATTTTGCTATTCGGCCGCTTGCATCTTTGTTGCTCAATATGTCGGCTATGGGTGCTTCACAGATCACTTTTATCGGGTGCTCTTCGAAGTAATGTTTAAGTTTCTTTGCCGACATGTACACTCCATACACCATCTTTTGGTAATGTGGGTAGTTCTGCTTTGAGGCTGATAGTACCTCACTTAGGTAATATACCGGCCTTTGTACTGATTTATCATCTTCAATTCATTCCACCACGATCACAGCACTTACTACTCTGTTCGTGGCGGCTATGTAAAGTAACATAGGCTCTTTTGACAATGGAGAGGCCAGGATTGGCGCTGTGACCAACATCTTCTTCAGTTCATGGAACGCATTATCTGCTTGTGGTGTCCAAATGAACTTATCAGATTTTTTCATTAGTTGATAAAGTGGTAATGCCTTCTCTCCCAGCCGACATACAGATCGGCTAAGCGAGGCCAGGAAACCTGTGAACTTCTGTACGTCATTTAGACATCTCGGCAATTCCATCCTTTCTACTGCTCTTATCTTAGTTGGGTTGGCCTCTATACCTCGGCTGAATCTGAAAACCGAGTAGTTTTCCAGCCGGTACACCGAAGGTGCATTTTTCCGGGTTAAGCTTCATTCGGAACCTTCTCAAGTTCGCGAATGTCTGCCGAATATCATCCAGTAACGTTTCCCTTTCTCTGGTTTTGATAACCACATCATCTACATATACTTGTACATTTTTTCCTATCTGGTCATGCAGACATTTTTGCATACATCTATGGTACGTTGCCCCTACATTACGCAGGCCGAATGGCATGGTGCGATAGCAATAAGCCACGTACGGGGTAATAAACGTAGTCTTTATTTGATCGGCCGGATTTAACGGTATCTGGTGAAAACCAGAATACGCGTCTACAAATGATAACAGGTCACAACCAGCGGTCGAATCAATGACCTGGTCTATTCTAGGTAAAGGAAAAGGATCTTTCGGACACGCCTTGTTCAGGTTCGTGTAATCAATACACATTCGCCATACGACGGCAACATTTGGATCATCATTTTTCTTTTCTACCAACACCAGATTTGATAACCAATCCGGATAAAGCACTTCCATGATGAACCCGGCCGCCAGGAGCCGAGCTATCTCATCCCCTATTATATTTCTCCTGTCTTCGGCGAAGCGGCGGAGAGGTTGCTTCACCGGCCTTGCTTCTGGCCTTACATGCAGAGAGTGCTCAACCAACTCCCTCGGCACACCTTGCAGGTCTTGAGTTGACCATGCAAAGATGTCCCGATTCTCACAGAGGAAGTTGGCGAGCTCGCCTTCCTATTTGGCATCTAGGCCGGCACCAATTGTGATGGTGCGTTCTGGGAACTGCTCATCTATCTGGACTTTTTTCGTTTCTTTAGTCGGCTGGAAAGAAACACTTCCATGTGGGTTGGCCAATGCCGGCATATTCAGTTGCGCCGACTGAGCAAGAGCCGCTACTTCCTGAATCCTTCTTTTTTCCCTTGCGATCACCAATGACTCGGCCAGGTTCGATCCGGCCGAGGCACATTCCATCGACTTTCTGTAATCTCCTGCTACTGTTATCACCCCTTGTGGTCCGGGCAATTTCATTTTCAAGTAAGTTATGTTGCAGCTGCTCATGAATTTGGCCAATGCCGGCCGCCCGAGTAAAGCATGATAACAACTCTCTAGATCCACCACCTCAAACTCCAAATTTTCTGCTCTGCAGTTATCCCTTGTGCCGAATAACACATCTACTCGAACCTTTCCAATGGGTTCGCATGAAAGTCCTGACACTATTCCATGGAACGTGGTTCTCGTGGATTGCCGCATATTCTGCGATATTCCGAGTTTATGCATTGTATCCTTGTACATGATATTGATACTGCTCCCATTGTCAATGAGTACTTTTAAAAATTTCACATTAATGCTCGGTGCGACAAATGTCGGATCTAGTATGAGTGCGTATGACCCCGGATTCGGCATTATTTTGGGGTGATCCTTTATGCTCCAAGTTACTTCTTGATCTGACCAAGGCACATATCTTGGTACTGCCGGCATAACTGCATTTACTTCCATATGCCGGCGCTGTATACTCTGCATGTCTTGTTGTTCTGTTGTGAACACGTAATATGATTGATGATGTTCCCTGTAATCATTGCGTCCATTATTTCCGGGGTTTGTCCTTCCATCCTGACCCTGATTTATCACTTGATGCACTGCATCTATCCGGTCCGAGTTGTCATACCTCGGGGGAGGAGGGGGTAACATTAGTTGCTGTGCATCTGCTCCAGTCAGCTGCGGCTGATGTGCCTGGTGGGAAGGTGCTTGCATGCCCGCCGGGTTACCCATTGCATTTTTCATCCAGGCGCATTGCCGGGTTGTATGATTGGCCGGCTTGGCCGGGTTTGAAGTATAAAACTTACACGGTTGATCCAACATAGACTCAAATGTGTACTTTGGCCTTTCCTACCATTGCTTCTTCTGTTCTGGTGTCCACTGTCTCTTCCCTTCATTCCTTGGTGGCCACTGCTGAGGACCATTCTTCTACCGCTGATTGTTTCCGTGACTCGGCTGATCTTGCACTACCGCTGCCACCTGATTGGAGGCATATCTATAATCCGGTCTTTCTTCTCTTCTTCTTCCTCTGAACTCATTGCGCCTCGATGACCCCGCCGCATCTCTTGCATATTGATCTTGATGCTCCTGATGATCTGCCGACATCAGTTCTGGTTGTGTCGGATCTCCCAATGCATACGAATCTGCTATCCTGATGGGTTCTACCAAAGTGGTTGGCATATCTCTTTGCAATCGCTGCCACAAGACAACGTAATGGCATCCTTGGCGAACCAAGCTATAAACTTGTGATTGTATAACTCTCGCATGAATTCCTGAGGTTACACCACGAGTTAAGAATTCTCTCATCTCATTCGCCTTTGCTTGCACATGGCTAGCTATTACGGCATGTTTGGCCTTTTGTAATCTTGGTGAAGTTGCTAACAAACATTTCTTCAAAATCCAACCAACGATTCTTTGCTGGAGGCAGATTATTCAGCCATACTCTGGCTGGTCCTTCCAGCATTTGCGGGACATATCTTACTGCCCATCGCAAGTTTCCACTTGCTATTTTTACAGCAGTGGCATAATCAATCAACCAATCCTGTGGTTTGGTGCTCCCGTTGTATGTTTTCGTGCCTCTTGCCAGCTGAAAGTTCGGCACTGGCGGCTCGCCCATGATCCTTGGTCCGAAACATGCCGGACCCGGTGGACCCTGCTCTTCTAACAACTCGGACCGGTACAGCGGGTCCAGTTTTACTCTTGCATCACTTGACGGCAAATCTCTGTACATAATTCTTTCCTGCATTCCATAGTGGTTATTTCCACCATGAACCGCATATTCCATCTCGGAATAACCATCATTATACCTCTCATTCACCTGATTGTGGCGAGCTGGTCTCACTTCTCTTTCCTGCCGAGGTTCATATCTCGGTTGAGGATTGGGCGGCGGTTCTCTCCTTCCTTCTGCTGGGATATTATTCTCGTGATTTCCTCTTGAGATCTCCATTACCTCGGCTTCCGTTGCCTTTGCTCGGCCGGCCGAGGGTTTCTTTCACCTTATTACCTCGGCTTCCATTGCCTCTGTTTTCATTTGCTTTTCCGGATACTGCCGGATCATATGGAACAATTTGCTTATTTCTTTTTCCCGAAGTTACCGCTCTGTCTTTCCGCGCATTGTTTCCGGGTGAGGATGCTGCTGCCACAGATAGGGGCGGTCTTGCCTGACCGAATGAACCATTCGCGAGGCACCAGGCCTTGTCGGGTCTTCCCTGAGCATTTCTTCATTCTGCTGGTTCGCGATGCGCACCAGCTCATTCACTCTTTCTCGCTGCTTGCGGGCTCATCGGTCCTTCTAACTCTAGTGCAGCAGCATTTGCTGCTCTTAGGTTCTTTGCCGGGGTGCTATACCTCGGCAAGCCTAGATCGACTGAATCTCCCTTATGAGTCTCATGCTCTTTGTTGATATCATCCATGAGGTTCTTTCCTCTCAATGTTAATTCACCAACCCGCTCGGGGGCGACATCAAGCTTATTTGCCCTAGCATATTCTCGCACGGTCCTGTTTAAGGACTCCCGCAATGCCGACACCTTTTTTGCCTCTACCAGTAATTTTTGCCTAGTTTCTTCTAATTCTGCCTGAGCATTAGCAGGATCAAGTATCGGCGCTACAGGTGTAGTCAGATTATATATAGTTGCCTGGAGAATATTCTCTGGTCTTTCCAGAGGTGGCCCTCTTACCCTTGGTGCCTTTGGGGTCATCTCCTGCACCCCGGCTAGGTTGGCCGCTGAAGGATTTACCTCGGTGGGCGGTGGAGCTGCCTGCTTTGTGGCCACCTGCACACCCGTCGTCGGATCCTTGCTTGATCCGGCGCCCGCTGCTCCCACCTGCACCCTGGCTGCGACCATCACCTCGACGCTGCTGACGGGGCGCTCTCCGCACGGACCGTTTGGGGCGCTAAGGGTAGGCTCTCCTACAACAATAACTTGGTGAGGATAAACGCCGGAGGTGTCGACGCCGACGTAGATCTGGTGCACGCCCAAGTTGATGAAGATGCTGTTGCGTGGAGGAGTTTTTCCCCTGAAGCTGCTTGCGTTATCGCTGACATAGTCACAAAGATCAAATCTCCGGACTAAGCCAGAGACAACATGCTCGCCGGTGTGGATGAAGTTTCCCGTTCGGATCATGACTCCAGCTAGCACCACTGCTGGCCCCACGGTGGGCGCCAACTGTTGTGGTGGTGGCACGGCAGATGCCATGGGTAGGCTAAAGTATGGGGCCAATGGATGCTAGAGGGATCTGGGGAGGGAAGATGTAGTTGTTTCTACACACAAATGACCAACGTAAAGATCTTTATTACTCCTCTCTTTGGCTACATGTGCTCCTTGAGCAGTTTACAAGAGGAGAAGATGAACTTTTACCAACCTAACGGTACCAAATGAGCCTCTCCCCTTCTCAGAGTCCAAGCCTCTCCTTATAAAGGGGTGTCTTGGCTCCTCTAGGGCTGACGTGGCAAGCATATTCGAAGAATATGCTTGTCCCATTATAGTAATTCGGCGGCCTCCTTTCCGTGTCGCCCTTCTAATGACGGCAAGGTTTCAGAGAACCCCACCTGCACGCCTCGGGCTCCAGGACTGTCACCTCCGTGACCTCCTTACGCCACTCTGCGCCTTGTCCTTTGTGTTTGGCTCTGCTCAGATTCTTCCTAGCTTGTGGCTAGGGTTTGACTATAGGCACTTCCTTCTCCTCCAAGCTTCATGTCATTCGGCCCTGCCTTTCTTAACTTGTCTTGGCCTTTACCTGCATTCAGATTATTCGGGCTGACCCGGCCGACTTAAACTGTACGTCGGCCGGGTAACGTATTGCTCTTCTCATAAGCGTCCTGCTCTTGCTTACCTCGGCCGACCTTTACGAGTTGCCGATTTAAAGATAACTCGGAATTTGGACGGGGAACTTCCTTTTGTCTTTCCCTGTCCTGACCCTATCCGGGGCCACCTCCCCAACAAACGAACTAGTTTATGAGAGGCATAACTAGGAACTTTCTGTTTGTTTATTAAACACACATGTATTAACGTTTCCGTACTAATACAATTATAGCATGCAAAATAAACATCTATCATATACTTGGAATACACATAATAAACACTTTATTATTGCCTCTCAGGGCATATTCCCTTCAGTCTCCCACTTGCACTAGAGAGAATAATCTAGTTACATAGTGATGAATCTAACACCCATGGAGTTCTGGTGTTGATCATGTTCTACTCTAGGGAGAGTTTTAGTCAACGGATATGCTACATTGAGATCCGTGTGTACTTTACAAATCTTTATATCTCCATCCTTGACATGCTCGCGGATGGAGTGAAACCGGCTTTTAATATGCTTGGAATTCTTGTGAGACCTTGGTTCTTTGGCATTGGAAATGGCACCATTGTTTTCACAATAGCTCACCATTGGGTCCAAAGCGCTCGCAACCACACCTAGTTCGGATATGAACTCCTTCATCCAAACCGTTTCCTGAGCCGCTTCTAAAGCAGAAACATATCCGGCCTCCGTTGTTGATCCCGCCACCACAGGTTGTTTGGAACTCCTACAACTAACCGCTTCGCCATTCATGAGAAATACGTATCCGGATTGAGACTTAGAGTCATTCGGATCGGTGTCAAAGCTTGCGTCGACATAACACTTAGCGACGAGCTCTTCTTCACCTCCGTACACAAGAAACATATCCTTAGTTCTTCGCAAGTACTTAAGATATTCTTGACCGCTATCCAGTGTTCCGAACCTGGATTCGATTGGTACCTACTAGTCAAACTAATAGCATGTGTCACATCCGGTCTTGTACATAGCATGGCGTACATTATAGAGCCTATGGCTGAAGCATAGGGGACTTTGTCCATTATCTCTCTTTCTTCTGTCGTAGCCGGACTTTGAGTCTTACTCAATGTCTAGCCTTGCAACATAGGTAAGAACCCCTTCTTACTTTCGTCCATTTTAAACTTCTTTAAAATCTTATCAAGGTATGTACTTTGCGATAGCCCTATTTGGCACCTAGATCTATCTCTATAGATCTTTATGCATAATATGTATGATGCTTCACCTAGGTCATTCATTGAAAATTTGATGTTTAGATAACTTTTAACACTGTTTAAAAGATCTATATCATTTCCGATCAATAATATGTCATCCACATATAATATCAGAAATGCCACATTGCTCCCACTCACTTTCTTGTAAATACAAGCTTCTCCATAAGTTTGGACAAATCCAAACTCTTTGATCACCTCATCAGAGCGGAGATTCCAACTTCGTGATGCTTGCTTCAGTCCATAGATGGATCGCTAAAGATTGCACACCTTGTTAGCATCCTTAGGATCGACAAAACCCTTTGGTTGTATCATATACAACTCTTCTTCAATATTACCATTGAGGAACGCGGTTTTGACATCCATTTGCCATATCTCATAATCGAAATATACAACAATTGCTAACATAATCCTAACTGACTTTAGCATTGCTACGGGAGAGAATGTCTCATCGTAGTCAACTCCTTGAATTTTTCGAAACCCATTTGAGGAAAGTCGATCTTTATAGACGGTCACATTACCATCAGCATCAGTTTTGTTTTGAAAATCCATTTATTCTCCACGGCCTTTCGGTCGTGAGGTAAGTCCACCAAGTTCCAAACTTGATTTTCATACATGGATTCCATCTCGGATTTCATGGCTTATAAACATTTGTTGGAATCCGGGCTCATCATCGCTTCTTCATACGTCGCAGGGTCATCAATTTCATCAACCATGAAATTCATAACAGGGTTTTCGTACAGCTCGGGAGCTGCACGTGTCCTGCTAGACCTGCGAGGTTTGGTAGTACTCTCTTTCGGAGTTTCATGATCATTATCATTAGTTCCTTCTTCAACTGGTGAAGCCAACTCCGGAATGACTTCCGGCGCTGTGCTACTCGCCATACTTTGAAGAGAAGGTTCAATAAGCTCTTCGAGTTCTACCTTCCGACTACCCGCGCCTTTCGCGAGAAACTCTTTTTCTAGAAAGGATCCATTCTTGGCAACAAAAACCTTGCCCTCGGATCTGTGATATAAGGAATACCCAATTGTTTCCTTAGGGTATCCTATGAAGACGCATTTTTCCGCTTTGGGTTCGAGTTTATCCGGTTGAAGTTTCTTCACATAAACATCGCATCCCCAAATTTTAAGAAATGACAGCTTAGGTTTGTTTCCAAACCAAAATTCATACGGTGTCTTTTCAATGGATTTAGATGGTGCCCGATTGAAAGTGAATGCCGCGGTTTCTAGTGCATAACCCCAAAATGACAATTTCAAGTCCGTCAGAGACATCATAGACCGAACCATATCCAATAAAGTATGATTACGACATTCCAACACACCATTTCGCTATGGTGTTCCGGCAGGTGTGAGTTGTGAAACAATTCCACACTCTTTCATATGAGTGCTAAACTCGTAACTTAGATACTCACCTACACGGTCGGACCGTAGAAATTTGATCTTTCTATTACGATGATTGTCTACTTTATTCTGAAATTCCTTGAACTTTTCAAAGGTTTCAGACTTGTGTTTCATCAAGTAGATATAACCGTATCTACTCAAATCATCCGTGAAAGTAACAAAATAATGATATCCACCTCGCGCCGACACACTCATTGGACCACATACATCAGAATGTATGATTTCCAATAAATCTATCGCCCGTTCCATTGTACCGGAAAACGGCATTCTAGTCATCTTGCCCATAAGGCATGGCTCACATGTATCAAATGATTCAAAATCAAGTGATTCCAAAAGTCCATCCGAATGGAGCTTCTTCATGCGTTTAACGCCAATATGACCTAGACGACAGTGCCACATATATGCGGATATATCATCATTAAGTTTAATCCTTTTAGCATCAACATTGTGAATATGTGTTACACTATTATCGAGATCCAATAGAAATAAACCATTCATCATCGGTGCATGACCATAAAATATTTCATTCATATAAATAGAACAACCATTGTTCTCAGATTTAAATGAATAACCACTTCGCATCAAACACGATCCAGATACAATGTTCATGCTCAGTGCAGGCACCAGATAACAATTATTCAAGTTTATTACTAATCCCGACGGCAAGTGGATAGGTAGCATTCTGACGGCGATCACGTCAACGCTTGATCCATTGCCGACACGCATCTTGACCTCACCCCTTGCTAGCGGTCGCTTGTTCCGCAGCCCCTGATTCGAGTTACAAATATTAGCAACTGAACCGGTATCAAATACCCAGGTGCTACTGCGAGCACTAGTCAAGTACACATCAATAACATGTATATCATATATACCTTTGTTTGCCTTGTCGGCCTTCTTGTCTGCCAAATACTTGGGGCAGTTGCGCTTCCAGTGGCCAGTCCCCTTACAATAGTATCACTCGGTATCATACTTAGGGCCAACTCGGGGTTTATTTTCAGGCATGGCAACCGACTTGCCTCCCTTACTTCCCTTCCGTTTACCCTTCTTGTCTTTCTTGAAACCAGTGTTCTTATTGATCATCAACACTTGATGTTCCTTCTTGATCTCCATTTCTGCAGTTTTAAGCATTGATAGAAGCTCGGGGATAGACTTGTTCATGCCTTGCATATTATAGTTCATCACAAAGCTCTTATAGCTAGGTGTCAGAGACTGCAGAACACGATGGATGCCTAAGTCAATGGGAATCGTTATTCCCAAGGACACAAGCTTATTGGTGTAACCCGACATCTTGAGTACATGCTCACTTACGGAGCTGTGCTCTTCCATCATGCAGCTAAAGAACTTTTCTGAAGCATTGTAGCTCTCTACAACAGCATGTGTGTCGAAACTCATTTTCAACTCACGCATTGTATCAAATGCCTTTCCGTTTTCAAAACGCTTTCGAAGTTATGGCTCTAGCCCATACAATATGCCGCAATGAACTAAGTTGTGGTCCTCCTAACGAGTCTGATAGACATCCTTCTCCTTGTCAGGGGCATCATCGAAAGGTGGGGGGCCTAGCGGCGCTTCTAGCACATATTGCTTTTGTGCATCAGAGAGGAGAATCCTCAAATTCATGGCCCATTCGGTAAAGTTGCTACCGTTCGTTCCAAGTTTCTCTTTCTCCATGAACAGATTGAAATTAAAAGCAGGTGGTGCCATCTACAACAGAATTTGTAAAGTTTAGACTAAGTTTATGATAGATTGAGTTCAACTAATCCACATTATGAATGAACTCCAACTCAAAAACGACATCCCTCATGCCTTTTTGGTGATTACATGAACCAAATCCACTACACCAAGTCTGATGATCACGTGAGTTGGTGTAGCTTCAAAGGAGAGCATCAAATGGGCATCATATCTACTATATGACTCATGCTTAACCTTTCGGTCCGTGTTCCGAGGCCATGTCTGTACATGCTAGGCTCTCCAAGTAAGAACCTTAGTATTCGCGTGTGTAACTGTCTTATTCCCGAAATATGGTCGTGGATCCAAGAACACCCGATCATCACGTGTTGTCTTGGAGCGACGAAAACATATCAGTGCATACTAAAGGAAGAACACATTCTTATCTTGATATTTAAATGAGGGATCATCTTATTATGCTAATAAAATGCCAAACAAGCAATATAATATGCTATCAAACATCATATGTTTATAAGTGAAATGATATGGTTACCGCATATGATCTCTATCATGTGCATTGTGGTATGATCACTATCATACCTTTATGTGTAAGGCCAAGGTCTATGGGACTTACATGTTATGTGTGTTGTAAGAGTGTCATCTCATACTTCTACTTACAACATCACCATATCATAACACTAGCCCAGCAACAATCTAAACTAGACGCCTCTAATTTATCCATTGCAAGTTTTACGTGGCTTAGGGCTTTCGAAGATAGAACCGTTCTTACCTACGAACATGAACCACAACGAGGATAACCAAATTGTTGACAACTCGTTGTAAATTAGATATTGACCATAGTAGGAGAGACAGACACCCGCTAGCCACTTATGCAAACTAGTTGCATGTCAAGCGTGGAACAAGTCTCATGTGTGAGGACATGTAAGGTTTGTCCCGGCTGCTTCATCCCACTATGCCACCAATATCCAAAAATACAACTAAGAAGCAATAACATGATCATCATCGCCCACATACTCATATGTGTACTACCCGTGTAAAGAATCTACGCATAGATCTGGCTATTATACCACTGTAGGGTTCGCAGCATAGAGAACAAAAAATTTCCTACGATGGGAACAACTATGTACCAAGATCTATCTACTAGATACAAACAACGGGTGGATGTATATCCGTAGAGAACATACCTTGAATACCGATAAAGCTTAACGAGTTAAACTCGTGGTTGATGTAGACGATCTCTTGCCGATCTCAAGATCGAGAGGTAGTCCTAGCGCCGCAAATCAGCAGCGCATCCATGCTCGCACACACGTCCGAGGCACCGAGGAACCTCTGCCTCCTCGCTCCAGCGATGCAGCGGAAGCACAACTCTTTCTTGCCGAATAGCCACCGGGAACATGTATCTCGCTAGTCCGAGACCATGGGGGATAAATTCTAGAGGGCGAGAGAGATCCTTCACGAGGAGGTGTGTGAGTGAGAGAGAGGAGAGGGGGTGCCTTTTATAGGAGGAGGGGGGCACCCAAGGGGTGGCCGCCGGCCATGGGGGCTGCCCCCTCCCCTCCTTCATTCATTTGGGTGGACACTCCACTCACAAAAATCTCTTCAATTCCCTCCACTCAAAATCCCACTCAACATTGCTTTTTAATGCAAACTCTCATTAAATAAAACTCCTTTTATTTATTCAGAATTTTTTCAATTACTTTAATGACAAACATTCACATATAACCCCTTGCTAGTATTTCATTTCACATGCAAAAACACTTTCTGCAATTTCACCCGAAAACCTGTTTCGGTATTTAGTGAAATAAATTCCTGCGCTGGTTATTCTTTTCGGCATGAAACTTTTTCTCCAATTGGATGTCAGTGTCTCTTAAGTGTGTCACCCTACGGTTCACGTATAATGCGGACATGATCGAGACCCCTCTCAGATCAATAATCAGAAGCGGGATCTGGAGACTCATACTGACTCCCACACATTCAACGATGACTTTCTTGTGATCGTCGGAACATTTTATGCTAGTATCTTAATCCCTTTGTTTCACGATATATTACATGTCCGAGATTCGATCATCGGTATATCCATACCTAATTTGATCTCGTTACTAACATGCACTCTATTCTGAACCCATCTTTATAATCACGCTGTTATGGTGTGACGTTTGATGTTATCAAGAAACTTTTCCGGCGTTAGTGATTGACATGATCTCATGGTCTAAGGATTAGAATTACTTTGTAAGTTGTTATAGCAATATAAACTCAATGACTTTGATCGTAATGATATACTTCAGACCAATGTTCATCACACCATTACACTAATGTTGTGATCTCGTTATTAACAACATCCAATGTCCATGATTAGGAAACCTTGATCATCTTGTTAATCAATGAACTAGTTTAGAGAGGCATAACAAGGAACTTTTTGTTTGTTTATTAAACACACATGTATTAAAGTTTCCGTATTAATACAGTTATAGCATGCAAAATAAACATCTATCATATACTTGGAATACACATAATAAACACTTTATTATTTCCTCTCAGGGCATATTCCCTTCATCACAGGGAGCTAACGGCATGGCTGGCGGTAGGGGACGGTGCGCTTCCTCCTGATGATGCTCAACGTCTTCATGGCGAGGCGTGGGGCGGTGCAATTCAGTCGGAATACGTCGACGCTCTGGGCTACGGGTCGCGCGACAACGAACGGGGTTGTCTGGGAGGTTCCTAGGGCGATGGTGATCATGTACGCGGGCTGTGAAGGCGGGGAGCGGTCTGTGCGAGCGTGTCAAGTGCGGCGCTCTGGCGTGCTCTCGACATGGTCGCAGAGACATTGGGCGCGAGCGTTCCGTGTGGTCCAGTGGCTGGCAGAGCTCGGGCGCTGGACAGGGGGTGGCAATGGACGGTGGCGTGCATCCCAGACAAGGTTGGCGAGGCTAGTTAGGCTTGTAGCTTGCTGTCGACATTGAGGGTGGAAAGTGTGCTCGGCCATGGTCACTATTGATGGCATGGTCGATTTTACAGGGAGCTAGATATGCTTAAACAAGTTAGATGATCTACTGGGAGTGTAGTGAGAGCTAGAGAGGGGACAAAGTTGGCAGATACACTACTCACTATAGTGTTTGTGGTTTAATTTGATTTGTGCTCAGAAGGTGGTTGATGAAATGGACGCAAGAGATTTGAATTTGAATTTTTGGGTGAAACTTGGTGGGTGTACTAGTCACATACTAGGTAGTCTCTGGTTGGTTGGATTTGTCAAGGTGCACTGGTTTTGTTGGGTTTTGAGAAGTGGTGATCTTCTCATATGATAAAGATTCAATTTTGAATTGTCATTTGAATAGGGTTGTCAAATGTTTCTGTGGGTTTGCAAGGTGGGCTTGGGTTCACTTTCACTTGGTATAGCAAGGGGTGAAAAGAAATGGATTTGTTTCTGTTTGAAATCTTGGACTAGAAACACTCAAAGTGGTCTAGTGAGGAAGATTGGCAAAAATGACCATTTGCTTGTTTTGTTTGTTTTAGAATTTCTCTTTATTTGATTCTGCTTGGGTTTGATTTATATGATGTTGTTTTAACCTTTAACCCATTCCTTGCTATTCACAACAATCACACAAGTCCATTCATGCATTCATACATTCATCACATACACACATGCATTCATATGATTTTAATTAACAAAAGTTTTTGTTAACCCTAAATTTGGGTGATTGGAATTGATAATATTGTTTAATATTTTTGGGATGTTACAAAACTTCCCTCCTTAAAAAAAATCTCATCTCGAGATTTGAGAAAAAGAAAACTAGGATTTAAAGAGATTGGGAAACTCTGTCCTAATGTAGTCTTCTTGCTCCCAGGTAACTTCTTCTTCAGTGTGGTTACTCCGCTGGATCTTGAGAAACTTGATACTCCGGGTCCTGGTGGTCCTGAAAGCTTCCTCCAAAATACGGATGGGTACTTTGGGATATGCCAGGTCATCGTTGATCTCTATGGTTCCGTGATCAATATTCTCGAAAACTTCAGTCTTCTTCGGGACTTCTAGGCATTTGCGAAGTAACGATATATGGAACACATTATGCACGGCGAACATCTCCTCTGGCAGTTCTAGTTGATACGATACTTCTCCTCGACGATTCAAAATCTTGAAGGGTCTGATATATCTGGGGGCTAACTTTCCTTTGAGCTAGAATCGTTGCATTCCTTTCAAAGGTGACACTTTGAGATACACAAAATCTCCGATATTGAAAGAAAGGTCTCGACGTCTGTTGTTGGCATAACTCTTATGTCTGGATTGGGCGGTCTTGAGGTGCTCACGAATCTTGTGAACTTTTTCTTCTGCTTCTTGTAGGATGTCGGGTCCGAAAATCTAACTCTCTCCTACTTCCGACCAATTCAAAGGGGGTACGACACTTCCTTCCATACATGAATTCAAATGGGGACATTTGTGAACTAGCTTGGTAACTGTTGTTGTATGAAAATTCTGCGAACGGCAGACAGTCTTCCCATTTAGATCCATATTCTAACACACAGGCTCTCAACATATCTTCCAGTATTTGATTTACTCACTCCGTTTGTCCATCGGTCTGAGGGTGATAAGTTGTGCTGACATCTAGTCGGGTTCCTAATCCTTCTTGGACTTTCTTCCAAAATCTCGAGGTAAACCGAGTTCCTCGATCCGATACAATGTTCTTGGGGACTCCATGCAAACTGACTATTCTAGCAATGTACAATTCTGCTAGCTTCGAACTCTGGTAAGTGGTCTTGACAGGTAAGAAATGGGCGACTTTGGACAGTCTATCAACTATGACCCAAATAGAGTCATTTCCCCTACTAGATGTAGGCAAACCGATGATAAAATCCATTCCTATAGAATCCCATTTCCATTTCGGAATCTGCAATGGTTGAAACAGTCCTGCAGGTCTCTAATGTCCCGCCTTGACTCTCTGACAAATGTCACACTTGGCTATGTAGCTTCCTATTTCTCGCTTCATCTTATGCCACCAAAATTGCTCCTTCAAATCCTGATACACCTTCGTTCCTCCGGGGTGGATAGAATAAAGGGTACCATGGGCTTCTTTCAAAATAGCTTGCTTCAACTCGGAATCTGCTGGCACATAGATACGTCCTTTGTACCACAAAACTCCTTCTTCATCTTCGGTGTATCCGGGTACCTTCCTTGTACCGATGCGACGTTTGATTCTATCGATACTAGCATTTCCTTTCTGCGTCTCCTTGATCTGACTAATCAAAGTGGGTTGAAGTTCTATGCTAGCCAAAAATCCTTCACTTACTAATTACATTCTAAAATCTTTCAACTCCTTGTGCAAACTTGGTTGCTCCTTCAGAATCATGGAGTTCAAGCGACATGGCAATATACTAAGGGCCTCTGCTACCACATTGGCTTTACTGGGGTGATAGTGGATGTCCAAATCATAGTCCTTGATTAACTCTATCCATATCTCATATTCAGATCCTTCTGAGTGAAAATATACTTCACGCTCTTGTGATGCGAATAAATCTCACAACGGTTACCCATAAGGTAATGCCGCCATGTCTTCAAGGCTAAAACTACGGCTGCTAGTTCAAGGTCATGGGTAGGATAATTCTGCTCATGTTGCTTTAGTTGTCAGGATAGATAAGATATGACCTTACCTTCCTACATTAGCACATATCCGAGACCGATCTTAGATGCGTCACAATACACATCGAAAGGCTTTGTGATATCCGACATGATCAAGATTGGGGCTGAAATCAATCTCTTCTTGAGTTCTTGAAAACTTGCTTCACATTTGTCCGTCCATTCAAACTTCTTTTCTTTCTTCAACAATTGGGTCATTGGTCTTGCAATGCTTGAGAATCCTTCTACGAACTTGCGGTAATATCCTGCTAATCCGAGAAATGCACGAACTTGGGTTTGAGTGGTTGGGGCTTGCCATTCTTCAACATCCTTAAACTTTGCGGGGTCAACGGCAATTCCTTCGGCTGACACAATATGTCCGAGGAATCCTACTTCCTGTAACCAGAATTCACATTTGCTAAACTTGGCATACAACTGATGCTCCCTAAGGGTTCCAAAGATGGTCCTCAGGTGTAGCTCATGTTCTTCTTCTGATTTGGAATAGATCAGAATGTCATCGATGAAAACAACGACAAACTTATCCAGGAAGTCCATAAAAATCTTATTCATGAGGTTCATGAAATAAGCGGGGGCATTGGTTACTCCTAAAGACATGACAATGTACTCATACAATCCATATCTGGTGGTAAAGGCGGTATTTGGAATATCTTTAGCGCGAATCTTGAGTTGATGATAACCAGTTCTAAGATCAATCTTAGAAAACACTTTGGCACCAGTCAACTGATCTAATAGGTATTCTATCTTCGGCACTGGGTACTTTTTCTTGATGGTGACATCATTCACCTTTCGATAATCCGTACACAAACGGTTACCTCCATCTTTCTTGTCCACAAACAAGACATGTGATCTCCATGGCGATGCACTTGGTTGAATCAGTCCTATCTCCAGCATAGCATCCAGTTGCTTCTTCAGCTCCACTAATTCAGACGGGTTCATACTATACGGTCTCTGGGCTATGGATCCGGTTCTAGGGATTAGTTCAATGATAAACTCGATATCCCGATCTAGGGTCATACCGGGCAATACATTTGGAAATACGTCGGGGTATTCACAGACTACTCTGACTTGGTCAATGGTTGGTTGGGCTATACTCTTGTTGCACATGAATTGACGGGGCAAGGTTTCAGATACATGCTCTATTGATACTCCAGTGGTACTGGTCATGATTATGGCTTTCTTGGGACAGTCGATTAATCCTTTATGTTTTGATATCCACTCCATTCCTAGTACTACTTCAAAACCTTTGGTTCCAGGTACTATTAGATTAGCATAAAAATCTATGCCATGGATTCTGATAGGTACGGCCTTGCAAATTTGTCTAGCTTTGGTGGTTGAACCAGGTATTTGAACTATCATAACATGCTTCAATTTTGTTGGTTGAATCTTACTAGTGCATGCAAATTCTTCTGTAACAAACGAGTGCGGTGCTCCAGAATCAAACAACACTCTTGCAAGTACTGAGTTAACAGAAAACATACCCAACATGACATCTGGCGCTTCTTGGGCTTCTTCAGCATTCATGAGAAACAGGCGGCCGTTGCGGTTGAGTGAGTTCCCTGGGGAAAATCTTCTTCCAGGCTGAACACGACGCTGCTGCTGAGCTGGGGCATTCACATTGGGGGCTGCGGCAATCTTCTTGGGGCACTCATTGGAATAGTGACCCTTGGTTTGGATAGGTTGGACGGGTTATCGGGGGTCTATTATTTCTTGGGGCAAATCCTGGCGACGGGTTGGGGTGATACTTTCGGGTATGGTGGGTTCCTGGTTGATTCATCATTCTACACTTGCGGTTCTCATTGTCTTGGTTGATTTTTCCTTCCATCTAAATGGCCGAATCCACTAAGGCATCAATGTCAGCAAATGGGATATTGACTAACACTGTTTGCATCTCATCATGTAGACCGTTCAAGAATCTCTCCTTATTCTTGGCTTCAGTGTCAATCTCATCTGGTGCATACCTTTCCAATGACAAAAAAATTTCACGGTATTCAACTACTATCATCCTCCCTTGCTTCAATTCTCTGAATTCATCTCTCATCCTCTTGATCAAATTCGGGGGTACATGGGTTCGGCTGAACTTGAGTTTGAATTCATCCCAAGTCATCATTTGTCCTCCCGTCATGGCGCGAACGCTGTTCCACCAAGCTCTTGCATCTCCTGCCATATAGTGGGTGGCAAACAGTACTTTCTCGTTGGCTTCCACTCCTGCAACTTCTAAGTTGTTCTCCATGGTTTGCATCCAATCATCTGCATCTAGGGGCTCTTCAAACTTAGTAAAGATGGGTGGATTGGTATTCTGAAAGTTCTTGAGCTTGGATCCATGGTTGTCCTGGTTTCCCTGGCCTTGGTTGTTGTTTGCCATCTGAGCTATGTGTTGAAGGGTGGCTAAGTTATCTTGACATTTGGCTCTTTCAGCTTCGCGGTCAGAAACCAACATTTGCAAGATTTGCAACATTGGGTCTGGGATGAAGTGCTTCCTCCGCGAGGCATCTGAAGATTGAGATAGATCATGAGAAAATAGAGAAATTTCTAAGGTTCATGGTTTTGTTTTTGCAAAGTTTTTTTAAAGTTTGGCTCAGATTTTTCTAGAAACTTTCTTTTCATTCATTCATAGCACACAGTACAAACACACACCACAACAAGGAAACATATGGATCTAAGAACCATTCTGTGAAACTACGATACAGTGGGACCGGATACAACTTCACTAACGCTAGTGCTCAAGTGCTACTACTCCTCGGAATCGGTGGCTTCATCATCATCATCAATGAAGGCGAAGTCATCCTCATCGGTGAAGAAGTCCATGGCTTGATCCTCTAGAAAGTCATCATCGTCACTGAGGTAAGAGTAGGGGTCTCCACAGGTGTCCTCCCTTGCATTCTCCCTCTCCTCAAGCTGCATGTCCCTCTCGTGGATGGTCTCCTCCAAGTCTATGATCCTGTGACGAAGGCGGGCGATGATGCGCTCCTTCTTGTCAAGCTGACGGCGACAAGACTAGCGATCCTTCACCAGCATGGCGATGGTCTGGTCCTTCTTGAACGAGATGGCGAAGTTGTGGTTGGCGTAGGAACGGGCATTGTCTAACTCCTTCTACTGGTCATACATCATGAAGCCGAGGTGGTCCACTTGATGCTTCAGCTCTGGGTGACGAGGTACTTCCAGTGGCTGTCCCATCGCATCACTCCTTGGATAGAACTCAAAGTGGGTTCCCTTGATCTGATTGATACTCTGCCCACACATACGGGCAAGAGCTTCCTGCATGGCCCTAGCAAGTCCATCTAGGCAGTTGTTCTCCCTTAAGGAGAACTAGACTCCCTATGAGGTGGGGGCTTTAATCTTCCCTAGGAGACTTGCAACAATCAGCCATTGCAATTCTCCTCCTTCCTGATCGTTGAGCTGAGCTCCGAAGAACTCGGGGTGCGGGATCTCCAGAAGTTCCGAAACTGGTCCAAGTCACGCTCAAAGATGAGATCTCCTCCATTCCCCAACTGATAGAACTTGTTGTACTTCATGTCCATCTATAAGAATGTAGGATGAGTAAGTTAGTAGAGTGATCAAGTGTGTCCAATTTTAGGTAAGTTTGCAAGAATTTTTTAGGAACATGGATTTTAATGAAAGAATCTAACTGGTAAGAATGCGAATAGTTTTCATAAATACTCACTTCCTTTGTTTTGAAACTAAGTTTTTGATTCAAACGTCCATTCTAAACTAGGGTCTCCAATGGTCAGGATGGCTCTGATACCAACTTGTCAACACCCGGATTTTTAATCCCAGATGCATGTTATGCCATACATCGCAATCCTAGAATTACCATTTTTGCGAGACATAACATATTGGACATCACAGTACATCATCCATTACAAACCATACATAAGGTCTTACAAAAAAATAAAGGATCTCATGATCCAGTCTTAGTATAATCAAGATGCAGAATAATGTAATAACGGTAGCATGGGAGAGGCTCCATCTTCATGGTCACGTGCAATGCTGACGATGGGAGATGATCCTAGTTGTCGTAACCTTCCTGCGGTCCATCCTCCTGATAATCCTCTTCATAGTCGGGCCACGGGAATAGCCAGGGACAAAGCCATGAGTACTCTTTAAGTACTCGCAAACTATCACTAACAGGTAAAGGGGTTTGAGTAGGAATACTAAGCTCTAGGTTGTTTTGCAAAAACCCAGATTTATCTCTAACTGAGTTTAGAAGCAAAGAAAGCTAGTTTAAGGTTTTAGAACACCTAAGTGGGAACACAAGTTTCACTTTCACAACCCTGTTCTGGTCAAGTCAAAGTCATGATTCATTTCACAAGTCAGTTTGAAAACATCTGACGACGGAATAGTATGGCCACTCCAACTGTCCATAACCGCAAACGCGGCTATTCGAATAGTTTGACACTCTGCAAAGGTGGTACACTTTCACCAAAATATTCGATACATCCGTCAGGAACAATCCTTAATTCACCATACTTAGTATGCGGATAATCAATCCTAACCTTCCAATTACACTCCCTAGTATAGGCACCTCTCCTATGAGTTTGGCCTCCCAACCATGACTATCTGTCATCTTGGGAACTGCATAGGTGGTCAATCTTCACGAGGTAGCCTTAGCTCAAACCTCGGCCACAAGGGAAGCCATACTAAGGTATATAAACTTCCAGTCAAGCCCTACCCAAATTCGGGTATTGTGGTTGTACGGTAAAATTGGAATGGTATCGCATCCAGACAACCATCAGTTTTATAAAGGGCTAAGGCTCATGCCTCAACATTTTCATCATCAAAATCATCTGTTGTTCAATAACACATGTCAAAACATTCCATTAGAATGACTCATCATTCTAAGGTTTTCATAATCATTTTCACCAAGTATTCCCATTTAAAGTGATCAAGTTTTATGCTTAGCACTAGCCACTAAAGTCGGGGATAAACACTAATGAGGGGTGGTAAACAAGTGTGACTTATCTAAGTTCAATCTCATGCCTCAGGATGACATCAAGATTTATCTAACTTAGGACAAGTTTTATTCTCTTTATGCTACCTATAATATCTTTCTAAAACTTCACAAGAACTTTCTAAAAGTAAACCACGAATTTTGATAAAGAAATAAACTAATAAAGCTTGCAAGTAAAACTGGGATTTGGTATAATAAGGTGGTATAATCACATATTCCTAAGGCATCTAGTTTGCATAGTTATCATGCAAGTGTTAGCTTGCAAAGTTCTAGCTTGCATAATTGCAAGTGTAAGCTTGCCTTGTGTAGAGCAGTGGTTGACGTTCTCCTCGGCTCCTTCCTCGTAGTAGTCTCCTTCTTCTTCGTATACTTGGTCGATACTAGCATCCATAAATAAATACGAGGTACACAATCACCAACCAATACTTAACTAACTCTATTTTATCACACCAGGGTTTTCACTAGATGATCTAGCATCATCACAATCATCACAAAGATTAAGGCACTAGTTTCATTTATTTTATTTTAGAAAAGTAATTTCTACTCAATGAAAAACTACTTAAGATTTAATATTCTCCAACTAAAACATGGGATCATGTTGACACATGACATCACCACATATTTTAGTATTTGGGAATGTGATTTAAAGTGGTGTCACAATTTAATAAGGTTTAATCCTTTTATTTTAATTAATTTAGGCGACTAGAAATTCCTATGGGGCATTATTTTATTACTTGTCCATTATTACTGCAAGTAAACCTAGATATTTTTATATATTCAGAAAGGTCTTATGAAATGTGATTTTTAAGAGTTGGAATCAACTCAAAAGCATGTATGCTTGAATTTTGAAAAATGTTTGAATGCAGAAAAGTCTCTACCTTGTTATTTTTACTATAGGTGATCTATAATTCCAAATGATTTAAATCTAACGGGCTTGCACTAACAATTTCAATACCTTTCTAACAAAATTAGTTTCATGAAATTTGGTTTAGTGAATCTCTCTAGATTGAATTTTGAAACTACTACCAGAACTAAGTTTGAATTTAAATAGATAAACCTAAATTCAAACAAACTGGGTCGAGCGGGAAAGTTAACTAGGCCGGCCCACTGCGCATAGCGCGCGTGGGCGGGTTAAGTGGTTGTCCCCACTCATCAGTGAGACATAGAGTGGTGAAGGGGTACGGGGCGATTATAACAGTACGATTAGAAGTAAGATCTATGGCTGAGGTTCATCGTCCATGTCTGAACAGAACACGGCGAGCTCAAACTCTAGCGCGGGGGTCAGTGGCGGCTCACCGGGGCTCAGGCGAGGGTCAGCGATGGGGACGAATGACGAACTCGAAGACGGCGATCCTCCTGGTACTGGCATCTCCTCCTGGGGTGGCTCCAATCAGCGGTGCCCTTCTCCTCCAGCAGCGGCAAGCTCCGACGAAATTCTGGCAACCTGGTGCTCGCCTTGCTCCGGGGAAGAAGTGGGGTGGTTCTGAGGGAGAGGGGAGTGGAATGGTGTGCTGAATTCGAACGAGGGAGGCCTCTATTTATAGTGCGACGAGGGAACCGAAGGGTGCGATCTGAGCTTGTTGGGGTCGGCTTCACAGTGAGCTAATGGCATGGCTGGCAGTAGGGGACGGTGCGCTGCCTCCTGGCGATGCTCAACATCTTCATGGCGAGGCGTGGGGCGGTGCGGTTCAGTCAGAACATGTCGACGCTCTGGGCGGCACTGACGTAAGATTTAATGGCGCACATGGGCTACGGGTTGCGCAGAGGCGAACGGGGTAGTTTGGGAGGTTCCTAGGGCGGTGGTGATCACGTACACAAGAGGCGAAGGCGAGGCGCGGTCTGTGCGAGCGTGTCGACCGCGGCACTCTGGCGTTCTCTCGGCATGGTCACAGAGACACTGGGCATGAGCATTCCGTGTGGTCCAGTGGCTGGCAGGGCTCAGGCACTAGACAAGGGGTGGCGGTGGATGGTGGCGTGCGTCCCAGTCAAGGTTTGCGAGGCTAGTTAGGGTTGTAGCTTGCTATCGACATTGAGGGTGGCAAGTGTGCTCGGCCATGGTCACCATTGATGGCATGGTCGAGTTTATAGTGAGCTAGAGCTGCTTAAACAAGTTAGATGATCTACTGGGAGTGTAGTGAGAGCTAGAGAGGGGACAAGGTTGGCACATACACTGCTCACTATAGTGTTTGTGGTTTAATTTGATTTGTGCTCAGAAGGTGTTTGATGAAATGGCCGCAAGAGATTTGAATTTGAATTTTTGGGTGAAACTTGGTGGGTGTACTAGTCACATACTAGTTAGTCTCTGGTTGCTTGGATTTGTCAAGGTGAACTGGTTTGGTTGGGTTTTGAGAAGTGGTGATCTTCTCATATGATAAAGATTAAATTTTGAATTATCATTTGAGTAGGGTTGTCAAATGTTTCTATGGGTTTGCAAGGTGGGCTTGGGTTCACTTTCACTTGGTCTAGCAAGGGGTGAAAAGAAATGGATTTGTTTCTGTTTGAAATCTTGGACTAGAAACACTCAAAGTGGTCTAGTGAGCAAGATTGGCAAAAATGACCATTTGCTTGTTTTGTTTGTTTTTTAATTTCTCTTGATTTGATTCTACTTGGGTTTGATTTAGATGATGTTGTTTTCATATTTAACCCATTCCTTGCTATTCACAACAATCACACAAGTCCATTCATGCACTCATACATTCATCACATACACACATGCATTCATATGATTTTAATTAACAAATTTTTTGTTAACCCTAAATTTGGGTGATTGGAATTGATAATCTTGTTTAATATTTTTGGGATGTTACATTATAACTTCTATAGCAACAAGCTTTATCAAATAAATAAGTAACATTGTAAGTAGAGCACACCTCTCTAGCAATAGTATTCAACTTATCAATTTGTTCCCATAAGTGTTTCCCTTTTTGTGACAAACGGTGTTTCTAATAATAAGACTTTTGTTCTTCCGTGAACCCACCTTTCCAATAAGATCTAGTTTTGAAGAAACCATCCATTGATAGAAAGCATGACCAAGCAAGGCAATAACACACCACAACCTAGAGTAGGAACTAATTTGTTTTGTGTTTTTGATAAGAGAATGCAAACCAAACTAAACTATTTTTTTGGAGTTTTTGATAAAAAGAGGAAAACAAAACCAAGCAAAAGAAACTAAGAAAACTAAAAACAAACAAATAGAAAGGTTGAGGAGGAATCCCCTTGTGAAGACGTCCTTAGCCTCCCCGGCAACGGCGCCAGAAAAATCCTTGATTACTTCAGCAGCACTTCGTTTGGAGACCCCAAGCGGAAGGTATGATGCAGTACATCAGGCAAGTTTCCCTCAGTAAGAAACCAATGTTATCGAACCAGTAGGAGGAAGGAAACATCCCAAAGGTGCTGCAAGCAACGTGGAGACCTGCACAACACAAACTCAAGACTTTGCCCCAACTAACAGTGAGGTTGTCAATCTCACCGGTTGCTGTAACAAAGGATTAACTGTATGGTGTGGAAGGTGATGATAGTTTGCAGCAAGTAAACAGTAACAGTGGAAGATGTATCAATGGTAAATATTGGACCGGGGTCCATAGTTCACTAGAGGTGCTCTCCTTAGATAAACAACATGGCATGAAGGGTAAACAAATTACAACAAGGCAATTGACAGGAACTGAGCAAGGCATAACAATGCAATACTAGACAAAAAGATCCTATGAGATTCGATTGGGCAATACAACAATATACATAGACCGCCATCCAACTGCATCTATGACTAGAAGTCCACCTTCAGGTTATCATCCGAACCCCCTCCAGTATTAAGTTGCAAGCAACAGACAACTGCTTTAAGCAAAGTGTGTAAGGTAAACAATCCACTTGTTCCATGAACAAGAGACCGTTGTTTTCTCCCTAGTGGCAACAACACATCTACAACCGAAGAGATTTCTGTCACTTCCCTTGGAAACTAGAGGCATGAACCCACTATCGAGCATAAATACCCCCTCTTGGAGTCACTAGCAACTACTTGGCCAAGATAGCTACTAACAACGGAGAGCATGCAAGATCACAAACAACACAGACATGATAGAATCAAATAGACAAAACCATTAATCAATCTGACATAGTAATCTCAATATCCATCGGATCCCCGCAAACACAACATGCATGATTACAAATAGATTAGATCTTGATCATGAACGGAGCTCACAAGATCTATACATGAAAGCACAAGGAGGAGATACAACCATCTAGCTACTACATGGAACCGTACTCCAAGGTGGAACTACTCACGCTTCATACTAGAGGCTGGCATGATGAAGAAGAAGGCCTCCAGGATGATCTCCCCTCCGACAGGGTGCCGGGAAAAACTTTAGATCCCCTCAATCTAGGGACGATGGTGGCGGCGGCTACAGAATGTTTTGTGGAGTTTTTATCGGGTTCCTAGGGTTTCTGCATCGGGGGCTTCTTATAGGCGAAGGGGCGAGCCAGGGGGCACCAGGGTGGCTGCACCCCTAGGTGCGGGTTGGGCCAACCCGCATGGCCAGGGGGTGTGGCCCCTGGTGAGCCTACTCCGTCTCGTCTTCTGGCTTCGTGTTGTCCACGGTAAAATATTGACTTTGGCTTTTGTCCAGTACAATTCTGAGAATATTTATTTTCTGCCTTTCTGGAACCAAAAACAGAAGAAAACAGGCAACTGGCACTGTGGCAACTTGTTAATAGGTTAGTTCCAGAAAACATCTAAAACCACCTCAAAGTGTAGACAAAGCAAAGCAAATCAAAGTAGATACTAAACAAGCATGGAACATAAAAAATTATTGATACGTTTCCGACGTTTCAATTACCGATTCTAGTTTAAAGCCCATGGGACAGCCCCACAAATCAGGCAAGTATCATGTCCGAAGGATCTTCGTGTATTTTTCTCTGCAGAGGAAATTGCTATTCTTGCAAACAGTTGCCCCTTAGACTCCTTATGTCCTCTGTCTTCCCCAAACCCCTCCCCCTGCACCCCTAAAAAATTGCTCGAAGATTCAGAGTCCATGGCGAACATTCCTATCGACCCCGCGCCCTTCGTCCCGCATGGATTTCAGATTATGCATATTGCTGGGAGAACTTCAGTAAAGAGGGCGGTGGTTCCTCGGAGACCTCAGAGTCATGAGAAGTACACCATAGCGACAATCACGCCTCTGCCTCCTGGCCAGGTACATTTCGACAATGTCAGGGATGTTCTGCAAGATTTTTTACACAATGTCGAAGAAGTTGGTTTCATTCAAATTCAGGATTTCCCTTTTGGGCAGGCATATGTTCAGTTTTCAAATGTCAGTGATAGGGACAGACTAGTTGGTGACAGTCCTATCCCTTTTGAGGATGTTAATATTTCCTTCTGCAAGCATAATGAGTGTTCTAATTGGCGCCATACTCAGTTTGATAGAGAGTGTTGGGTGATGTTGGTCGGCCCCCCCTTGGATCATTTCTCTATAGAGGATCTTTATGCAACCTTCGGTGATACTTCTCTGGGAGAGAGACCCAAACCGAAAGGGCAGGATAATGGCTAAACTTAGGATGACTGAGCTAGATGAAATACCAAAAGTGTAAGAATGACCATTGGAGATAGTCCTGACTCTGAATCATGGACATTTTTAGTTGAAGTTATGCATCAAAATTTGGTTGGGGGTGGTCCTGCTAATGAGGATCCTGTACCTGATCATGGGGTTGATCCTCATACTTTACCTCGCAACCTGAATGCTGCATTTGTACCACCACCTCTACCACCACCTCCTCCACATGCAAATGATGCTGAAGATGGATGGGTCCATTGGGCAATGGGGAACAATTCTCCTACCAATTAGCAAGACTTTCTTGATAACCCAATTGGAGCAGAAGATCACTTGGTTGCTAATAATGAACCGAAAGATATGATTATTGATCCTGTCAACCAACCTCCTCATGGTGATATTAGTGATGTTTCCATTCCAACACCTGCTGCCTCTGATAACTCTATCAGTGCTTCAACCAATCAACCTCACTCTGGGCAACAACAAGACTCCGAGGCCATTTATGAGGATGCTGAGCAATTACAGGAACAAAGGCACATTGGGGAAGGTCTTTTGAACATTTCACAATCATATAATTTTGATGATTCTAAGGATGAAGCAGATTCATTTAGCCAGGAGGATGTGATGATGAATAATGATGGTATGGCCTCCCCCAATGTGGCACACATCTAGCTTGGAATCGTACACACTCACTTCTAACCAATACATGATCTCTCAGTACCCACTCAGCAGTTTTCAAAGAAAGGAATGGAGATTTGGGAAAATATTTTGCACCACACATTTCCACAACTCCTGCTGACAAGTAAGGCAATGTATGTTTAATTCCTATCAGCTGGTTTTACTTTATTACTCTTATAATCATTACACCTAAAAAATTTGACTGAGTTAAAAAGTTCCTATCTTCTACCCTATGGAAAACTCTGAAAGAGCCAATTGCTTCAGAAAAGGCATTACCTTTCTTAATTCCTAACACTTGCTCAGTTGGAGCCCACATGCACTCCTGAGAAAAGATATTTGGAAGACAAGGAGGATACCTTGGAAAATCTTCTAACACCAGGCAAGAAAAGGAGGAACCATGGTCCACTTACTGAAACTGAGGTTAGAAGAAGTCCTAGATTTGTGAAGTTGAACAATGGTTTCGAAAATCATGATAACTGTAACAATAAATCTTGCCTCTACTGCACTACTGTCCCTCCTGACATGAGTAATAAGGTGGCTAAACATTTGGCTATCAAATTTTGCAAGGTGGCTGATGATAATATTAAAAGCAAGCTCCTGAGTAAAATCAAGATCAAGGGGAAGGAAAGCTCTACTCCTGGACACCAAGCTCCTCTGTTATGTATAAGGGGAAAGAATCGTGCACTGTTGGGCCCATTACTAGGGGTAAAAAGAAGATTGGAAATGAAGTGCGCTCTTGTGCTTAGCAGGCCCAAAAGAAGAAGCCCTTCAAATGATTCCTTTCATGGATTATACATTAATGCCTAGAAAAACCATGTGTGAAATGTGTCACCCCTTTTTTATCTATGTACTATGTCAGACTGTGTGATTTTGTGAGAACCATTACCTGGTTTCTTTGCTTTAGTTATATGAACGTCCCCTTATCTATGGTTGTGATGTCTGATTGTTGGCTATTCTCTGCTTGGCATATGTCTTTTGTCCCCCCTTTCAAGCAAGATTGTTCTGTGCACTATTCTATGATACACTCCTGGAGCAACAATAGACTCTAGACAAAATATACACAACCACCCTGTTTTTAAATGGATAACAAAAGAACTTTGAAAGTAATGAATTGGAACTTGAGAGGGATTAATTTTGAAAAAATGGATTGCTATTTCAAGCAAAATTGAGGAAGGTGGCTGTGATATTATATGTCTACAAGAAACAAAAAGGAAATCTTTTGATGATGTCTATATTAAAAAGTTCTGTCCTAAGATGTTCAATAAGTTTGAATTCCTTCCTTCTATAAGATCTTATGGGGGAATTATTATTATATGGTGTCGTTGAATTGTCAACAAGTACACCATAGGAGGGTCCTGACAACGTTGAGAAGATGCGGTGTGAGACGTCGGATGTTCCGGGAATGGTGAGCACAAGTTTACCCAGGTTCAGATCCGACTGCGGTGATCGGATCCTACTCCTGCTAGCAACCCAGTAATATATCGGCGAGAGCCGGATGTTACAGCGGAATACAAGAGAGGTTCTCCTCTACGAGTTGTGATTATGATTATTGCCCTAAAGGATCCCATAGGGTTGGTTTATATAGTCACCAGGACCTAGGGTTATAGGAGAGACCTATCCGGCTACGTTACAGAGTCGGTAACTAGATATAGCTTGGACTACAAGTAATACTACATGCCTAAGTCGGTAACTCTTCTGGGCCTTGTCGTAGCCGGAACTGGCTCCTCCTCTTTCTCTGACTGGGCTGCCCATGAAGCAAATCTCTAACCCGTTGGTGGGCCACCCTGGTCAGTGAGTCCTGTGGGTATACCCGGACAGTATATCCCCAACAGTAGCCCCCGGAAGTCTCCAAGATCCAAAGTCGGATAAATCATCTAGCTTGATGGTTTCTTCGTCTTGAGAATCTTGAAGGGTTCCTAAAAACTTCTCTCAATAGTGTAGGATTCCAAGTTAGTTGAGTCGGATATGTTTTGCTCTGACCTTAATATTTTCCTTGCTTAGTCTGAAACATGTGCCGGATTTCAAACAGCGTCGTGCTGGCTGACAACTTTTTCGACCAGGTCCTATCACTGACAGGAGTCCCGTCAACACGACCGTTGTTGGGTCTGTTCCCTACGGAATAGAGCACGGTTTTAAGGCCCACGCGAGAATCGAGGGGGCGAAGGAGTCGCGAGTAAGCCACCTCCATCTCTCCTATACGCGTGGAGAAAATCGCGCGATTGAAGCATGAAACTTGGTGTAGAGGTAAATAAAAGAGAGAGAAAACCCTTCTCCCCCAAACTCATCTCTCCACCAATTTCACTTATTGCCTCCTCGTACTCCTCGAGCCCTCCGCAACCATTCTCATCTACACGCCCTGAGAGAAAACCCAAATCGCCACAAATACTAGCAAGATGGAGACGCCATCCAGCTCAGGCGCATCAGTGGCGGGAATAACGGTAGTGGATGAGAGGAAGCTGCGGGGCCTTTGGGTTCCTAGCGCCATGGACAACACAGAACTCCAAGTCATGGAGGACGAAGGCTACATCGTCGCCGGCGCATGGCGAAGCGGCACTGGAGATGATGTCCCCGCACCACGCAATGGCGAACCCGTCCTTTTTGGGACGCACGTCGACCGTGGCCTCAGCCTGCCACCGTCAGATTTCTTCACCGTAGTTCTTCAGTACTACGGTGTGCAGCTCCATAATCTCCCTCCCAACTCTCAGCTAGAACTTAGAGCTCATGCAGCTTTGAGCGAGGGGTTTCTTGGCATTAGGCCAAGTCTCACCCTTTTCCGGTACTACTATGGTACCCGGAACAATTCCATCAGTGCCAGTGTTCCTTACCCCACTAGCACTCTTAGCTTAGTCCTTAGGAGAAACCAAGTTTATCCTAGGATTAAAACTAGTGAATCTGTAAAATATTGGGCTAGAACTTTCTTCTATCACAAGGATATTCCGGCTCCTGAAAAGGCGGAAGGTGCTCCCACCAAGAGTCATGGGACGCGGATGCACCGGAACTTTTTGAGGACTTGATCCTTGCCAAGAGGCGGATCGAGTTCTTGATGAAGAACAAGGGGCTCTGTGGATCTGATTTGATCCACTACTGGCTGGATCGCCGGATTCATCCATTGCAATTCCACGGAGACCGCTTGATGCACAAGGTCACCAGAGACCGAAAGGACATCTTGAAGGTCAGTCCTACTCGCATAGCTGTGAAGGACTACAAGACCCGAATGAAGTGCCTAATCAATGAGCGGGTGGAGAAGAAAATCCTCGAAGTCTCCATGAAAATGTACACATCCGACCATCCTCTGAGCCCGGTAAATATTTCGACTTATTTTAAGATTATTTGCTCTTTTCCGCCTCGTAATCCAACTTCTCTCTTATCGACGTATATTTATACTTATCAGCTCAAGGATATTCCCGAGTCCGAGCTTTCCCACACTGAGAGTTATGACTCGGAGGCGACGGAGGACGACGAGGTGAAGGAAGTTTCTGCCTCTTCTTCCAAGAAGCGCAAGGCCAAGGAGGTTGTTATCACTGCTGACAGCCAAGTGTTTCCATTAGTTAAAAAGTAAGTATCTTGTCAATACTTGTAGTACTTTCGATAAGTTTCATTATTTGTGAAGCACACTTGATACTTGTATTTATGTGCTTCAGAGCAAAATAATTTTTGAAGAGCAAGGTAAAGACAGATTGCAAGCCAGGCAAGAAACTACGTCAGCAGAAACTTGTCATCTCCCCAGCGATGCCACCGCCAACTCCAACGAGTGCCCTGTCATCAGCACCAAAGGTTTCCTCCTCTCCTGATGCCGGCTCTGCCATCCCTGACGCCAGCACCGCCTCGAAAGCCCTAGTTACCGTTGGTAGCCAGGCAACTAACAAGGGTGAACCCGTCAAGGGTAATGATCCCATGGTAATATCTACATGCCAGTTAGATAAAGTGGCTGGCTTGTTGTCTCTTGCTTAAAACGGAAGAAGAAGGAGGAGATCCTCAACTTGGCTCAGTCTAGTCTTGAGAAACAGACCCTCACTCCAGTGGAAGCTTGCCAGGAGATGGAGGACGTGAAGCTGGTCAGCCTCCTGGACCAAATTTTGGTCCGGGATGCGAAGATAGAGTCTGGCAAAATCCCAGCAACGGACGTTCCCTCCCTCTCCCTTGCCGAGAAAGTGTTTCACAACACTAAACTCGGATTTGAGAAGTGGCACCCGGAACACATTGTAAGTTTCCGATTCTTGTTTTTAGTTATTTTACTATCATATCCTCTAGCCCCCAAGCATAAAGTCGGATAAACATCATGGTATTGAATCCGAGTTGATGCTTATAGGATGCAAAAGAACGATGTAGTGTAGCCCCCAAGGCTCATGCTGTAATTTTACTTAGTTAAATTTGTAGCCCGAGTCTTAGTAGCCGTCTGATGGTATTCCATCTTTAAACTTACAGAAAATTGCATCTTCCAACCAGGAATTGCTCAAGAACATATGCAATAAGCGCAAAGAAATTAAGGCCCTGCACCTTGAGAATTCAAAGATGAAAGTTGACAAAGATGAAGCAGAAGGTAAACTTTTCCTACTTCCTCTTTGTCATTTAGTTATTCTCATAGTCAAACATGTTCTATCCAACTGATATTTTTTCCTCTGCAGAACTGTTGTGCGAATCTAGCAAGATGGTGGAGAAATCTGAGAAATTCAAGGTCTTGGAGATGGAGAATGCTTAGCTCTGGGATGAGCTTGAAAAGCTTAAGATTGAATCGGAGAAATCCGTAAACTCCGTCCGGGAGTCAAGCAATGGAGACCGAGAGTCTCGAGAAGCTGCTAGCTCTCCGCGATAATCAACTAGGTGATCTAAAGAAGGAATTTGATAGCCAGAGGGAACTTGCCTAGGCCATAGAGAAGGAACTGAAAAGCCTCCGAGAGGAGCATGCTCAGTGGAACCACTCCTTGCTAGGTAAGAATTTTGACTCTCTTCCTTTCTTTGATTGATTTTTCTACTTTCTTTCAAGTCAAATTTTGATATTTGGTTCTTTCCCAGACCCTCTGAACCTTTCCGACTCTCCTACCTCCGAACCTCGCCTCGAGCGCATAAAGCTCGTCGGAGATATTTTCGACTTCTGCCAAACTCTTGAAGAGGATGGCGAGTCGGTCAGATTGCAAGATCTCCTATGCTCGGACCGCTGTGTAGACCGCCCTTACTATGGTGATGAGCCACCATAGCGATATGGAGATCTGGCACATCACCAAGGGTATAGCCGATGAGGAAGATGAGGGTAATCCGCAGAACATCGAGGCTATCCAAGAGTCCTGTGCAGGTCACGCTTGCCGTGTGGCAGAGATGACCAATTACACGACACCATTCTTTGAATCTGTCGCTGTGCCTCCCTCACCTCAAGAGCCAGAAGACAGCCTTGCTGAAGCAGCTTCCGAGTCCCAGGTCCAGTGCGACAATGATGATGCCGACTCCAGCGCTCCACACTCTTTATCACCACCGCCTGATTCTGTAGCATAAACATTTATAATGCATTATTCTAAACTTTGGCATGTAACGATGGAAACAATATTTTTGTTGCACTGATCTGTAAAAACTTAATGCTTTACTATCGTAGTACTTTGTTTATATATATTTTTATGTGTGTTCTTGAAAATTCCTTCAGCACTATTTTTATGCTTATACTTGTCGCTTTATCTGGCTCTCTGCCTCGTACCTTTCATGAGCCGGCCAACCTTTAGCACGGAAACTTTTGCCGAGCAACGGAGCTCAATTGCTAAACCAGTTTAAACTCGGAAACAAAGACGGCTTCCAGTACCAAAAATTCATTACTCGAAAGATACCCGGTCTAAGCAATCAGATAAAAAATCAAAGTATAAACAATAAATTGAATTTTTTACCCTAAGGTAACATTTTCCAGATATTCAAAAATCATAACCAGAACTAACATGAGCATAAAGTACTTTCAAGCATTCTGGGATTTCTGAAAACGACATGCTCATTTGGAAATAAGATGGTAAAAAACTTCTCAAAGATAATATATGAGGAAACTAATACTTTATTTCACTTTGAACATATACACATATGATTACAAGGAAATATAACTAAGAATAGAAGGGTCGTAGATGTGCAATATTACATGGAACGTCTATCTCATCCGGATCTGTACTACCGCCAGCTCTCTTTCTCTTCCGAGTATCTGGTCTTTCCTTGAATGGTCTCATATCGGTTAAATAATATGACCCATTATGCAGAACTCTACTGATCAGAAAAGGTCCTTCCTAAATTGGGGAAAGTTTGTGCTTTCTTTTTTGCACAAGTCGGAAAACCAAATCGCCCTTCCTGAAAGAACGGTTCTGTACTCCCTGACTATGATACTTGTGCAACTTCTGCTGATAGGCTACAAATCTCTTCTCAGCAACGACGTGAACTTCTTCGATTATATTGAGATTATATCGCGATAAACTTATGAATCTTCTTTGATATATGCTTTGACTCATGAAGACTGATGAATTAGATCACTTGGAAGAACTGCTTCTGCACCATAGACCAAGAAGAAAGGAGTGTATCTGGTTGATTTGTTAGGAGTTGTATGTAAGCTCCATATCACAGACGGTAATTCTTCTGCCCAAGCCCCCGTGGCACGACGAAGTGGTGCCTCGAGACGAGGTCAGATTCCTTGTAGAATAAGGGCATTACTTCTTTCGACTTGTCCATTAGCTTGTGGATGTGAGACTGATGCAATATCGAGTCGGATCCCTTGTTCTGTGCAAAATTCGGCAAGTTCACCCATGGAAAAATTGCTCCCATTGTCAGTAATTATATTGTGCGGATATCCGAATCGGATGATCACGTCCTCGACGAACTTTCTGGCTATGGCTCCATCGCAACTTGTTACGGGTTGGCCTCAATCCACTTTGTAAATTTATCCACCATCACTAGTAGGTGAGTAAATCCACATTTTGCCGTGCGAAACAGCCCTACCATATCAAGCCCCCATACCGCAAATATCCATGTAATAGGGATTGTTCGCAGCTGATCAGCTGGAACATGTGCTTGACGGGCGTACTTTTGGCAGCCTTTGCACATTTTGAGCAGTTTATCGGCATCCGCCTTAGTTGTAAGCAAAAAGAATCTATGTCTAAAAGATTTTTCCACTAAGGATCTGGCTGCAGCATGGTGACCACAATCGCTTTCGTGGATTTCTTGTAAGATTTCCACTCATTCTTCTGGAGAAATACATCACTGAAAAACCCTAGAAACACTCTGTTTATAGAGCTCACCATTTATTATTGTATAGTCTTTCGCTCGTCGGACGATCTGCCGGCTCAGGACTTCGTCTTCAGGTAATTTTCCGTCTATCAGGAAATCCATATAGGGTTTTGTCTAGCTGGGAATTCCAGCCAGAACTGCTATTAAAGGTGAGTCGGATTTCGTTGGGTAGTCCTCATCAACTCCGATTATGGAGGGGACCCTTAAATGCTCTAAAAAGCGCCATCCGGCACTTTTTTCCGTGCAGAGCCTATCCTTGATAGAGCATCTGCTTCCTCATTTTCTGCTCGAGGGATGTGTTGAACCTTAAAACCCTCGAACAATTTAGATAATTCATCCACAACATCTTTGTAGGCCGCCATGTTTTTATTTGCATTGCAGATGTCGGATACTTACTGAGCAACTAAATCCGACTCTCTGTAATACATGACTCTTTTTACGCCAATGTTTTTTTCCATGCGTATTCCATGTAACAATGCTACATACTCGGCAATATTATTGGTCACCGTGCAGTGTATTTGTAACACATAGAATAACTTATCTTCTTGGGGTGATTTGAGCACCACGCCAGCCCCCGAGCCTCCTCGTGCTTTTGATCCATCAAAATGAAGGGTCCAAAATTCCGAGTCTGGAGGACTTGTATTTTCTACCATCTATGTCCAATCAACAACAAAATCGGCAAGTATTTGAGATTTTATTGCTATACGTGGCTTGTACTCAATGTCGAAAGCTGCAAGCTCTATTCCCCACTTTGTGACACATCCTATGGCATCGTGATTATTGATTATATCTCGCAGGGGAGCAGTACTCAGCACTGTGATCTTGTGCTCTTGAAAGTAGTGGCGTAGCTTTCTGGATGCAAAGAATACTCCATAGGCTAAGCTTTTTATGGTGTGGATACCGTTGTTTCGACTCTGTCAGAACCTCACTCAGGTAATAAGTTGGACGCTGCACCTTATGCTCATGGCCCTCTTCCTCGCACTGCACTACTGTTACCACACTTATGACCTTGTCCGTCGCTGTAATGTAAAGTAACAAAGGCTCCTGAGGTTCTGGCACTGCGAGAACTGGTGGGTTTGAAAGGAGGTCTTTCAAACTTTGTAGGGCAGTATCAGCTTCCTGGATCCAGACAATTTTTTTCGGTTTTCTTCAAGAGATTGTATAAAGGCGTAGCTCTTTCTCCGAGCCGGCTGACGAACCGACTCACTGATGCGATGCAATCAGTGAGACGTTGTACATCCTTCAAGCAAGTCGGCCTGGTAATGTTATGTATAGCCTTAATTTTGTCCTGGTTCACCTCTATGCCACGCTCAGAGACAATGAAACCTAACAATTTTCCGACTGGAATTCCAAAGAAACACTTCTTCGGATTTAGCATCATGTTAAATTTTCGTAGGCTAGCAAATGTTTCCTCCAAGTCCGAAATTAAAGTTCCCTTCTTTTTGGACATAACTACTATGTCATCTATGTATACATGAATGTTGCGTCTGATTTGATCGTTCAGACAACATTGTGTAGTATGTTGATATATTGCTCCTGAATTGTTTAAGCCAAAAGGCATAGTTTTGTAGCAGAAGGTTCCGAAAGGAGTGACGAAAGACGTCTTAATTTGATCTAATTATTTCATCGGTATTTGGTGATATCCGGAATATGCATCGAGAAACAGAGTAATTCTGACCCTGCCATTCAGTCGATAACCTGATCGATTCTTGGCAAGGGCAACGGTTCTGTTGGCCCTGCCTTGTTCAAAGCGGTATAGTCAACACACATTCTTAAATCAATAGTGTCCTTTTTAAGGACGAGTACAGGATTTTCCACCCAATCTGTATGGATGACCTCTGTTATGAATCCAGCTAGTTCTAGTCGAGCTAATACCTTGGCTATTGCTTTGAGTTTTTCATCACCAAACCGTCGTAAGGACTGTTTGATGGGTTTAGCGTCAGGGTACACATTAAGAGAGTGCTCGGAAAGTTCCCTAGGTACTTCAGTCATATCAGAAGGCTGCCATGCAAAGATATCACTATTATCTTTGAGGAACTCGACGAGCGCACTTTCATATGTGAGGGCTAAGCCTACCCCTATGTTCGTCATCTTGGAGGGATCATCTTCCTTCAACGACGTTTTCTTCGTCTCTTTCGATGCCTTGAACTATATGCTTGGCTTCAGTACCTCGTTCTTCGTAGCGGGAATCTCGGATGGGTTGATGGTCTTCTTGATCTCCTGGTACTCCTAGGCGTGTAGCACGGCTTCAGCAAAGGTAGCAGATCCTTCGTCACACTCTTGCACTTTCCTCGGATTTCCTCTGATGGTGATGACGCCCTTTGGACCTGGAAAAGTTTTATCATATTGTAAATGTAACAGGGATGATCCATGAACGCCCAGTAAGCCGGACGCTCGAACATGGCGTGGTAGGCACTCTTGAATGATACCACCTCAAAAGAGAGTGGCTCTGTTTGGTAATTCTCTCGGGTTCCGAATGTCACGTCCAGAGTAATCTCACACAAAGAATCCGACTGTCACCCTGGTACAATGCCATGGAAAGTTACACTGGTGTAACTTAACTAACTCTCGTGGATCTTCATGCAGTGGAGAGTTTTGATGTAGAGGATGTTAATGCTTCTACCATCTTCCATGAGAGTTTTAGAGAACTCATAGCCATCAATAAGAGGATTGACGACCAGAGGATATTTTCCCTGATGATGTGTTTTCCTTGGGTGATCTGAGCGATCAAAGGTGATGGTTACGTCCGACCAATCTAGACATTGTGGGACAGCCGGAACCGTGGCTTTGAGCTCACGGAGAACAGCGGTTCTTGGCCTTAGCCGGTTGAGATCCAAGGAAGCAGACATATGCGTCTTTATTTTTGGGAAAATCCTTCTTTCCATCTGACTTGGGCTATGTCGCATCCGCTTCTTCCATGTCGTAATCTTCCTTGGGCTACTTGCCTCTCTCGGAAATTTCTTTCCTTTTTGTTGCTCGGCTCAGTAGCCAGCGGATTCGTCTTTTTTGATGTCATCGTTGAAATGACACTCGGCATTTGTGTGGGTAGATCCTCTGTTACTATCAAAGTGGTGGAAACAGGGATTGTTGGCAATGTCATCCCAGATATAGGTTCTTCCGGGTTGCTGCTCTCCTCTACCCAGGATTTGGGAAATTCCACGGCCTCGACCCTGGCTTCCTCCGTGCCATCCTTGTCCTCTGGATCCGAATGTTGTGTTAATAGCTGTGTTGTAAGGAGCCAGTTTATCTTCCGAGGAGTTCTTGCGCTTCTGAGCTTGTTGTCTTGGCTGTTTGGATACATTGGGATTGGCCAGAATATTTAGCAGCCTTCTGAATCATCATCGGTATCGGCATATTTGCTTGCCGTCTCTATCATCTCTCCCAAATCTGTGACGTGGTCATGCTTCAATCTGTGATGCAAAAGTCTGACTTGGAGTCCTAAGATGAAAGCTTTGATCACAGTTTGCTCGTTTACTCCGTTGCAGGAGTTTTTCATGTCAATACAGCGTCCGAGGTAATCCCGACAAGTTTCTCAGGGTCTTTGTGTGCAACGCTGCAAGTCTCCGACTATGCAGGGCCTCTATATGTTCCCTCGAAGTTTGAAAAGAATGCACTTTGCATATCATACCAGTTATGAATTGAATTCTCTGGTAGTTCATTGAGCCATGATTGAGTCGCCTTCCTCAGCATAAGCAGGAGATATCGGACTACGACCAGGCTGTTTCCTCCTTTGGCGATGCAGCAAGCCTGGAAAAAGTCCTGGAGCCAAGTATCTGGCCGAGAAGCTCTGTCATAGGGTTGGATGTGTTTCGTAATACCAAAGTCAATCGGAAATTTTGTATGACAGATGCGTAGGTCAAAGCACTTGGGTCCCACGTACACGTCTTCTTCCTCATACCGTCGTGCTTCTATGTTTGACTCAATGCGGTGGTGAGCATCATTTGGCGAGAGAGATCTGCGCCTTGGAGGCTCGCGACTTATGCGCGGCGGAGTCGGATTTCTGATTCTCCTCTCACTTGCCGCCTCCGCCCCTGTGGCTTCCATGGCTATGGTGGGATCCTTCATGGTTGCTGCTTGGATGTGATGGTGGACCTGGTGGATTGTTTCCGGCTGGGTTACGTGGTGGTGGTGGAGCCTCATTATGCTGACTCCAATACTGGTTTCTTCGTACTCCGTCCCTACTTGATTCAGGACTATCCGGATCATCTCTTCATCCGGCGTTACCACCCAGACGGCTTGGTGGTGGCATTCTCAGCCGATCCTGTTCTCGCTGGTGGCGCACTTCCGGGTCTTCCCTATGGCGGTTGTTTTGGCGAGATGGCCCTGATGGGGGACCATTGCCCTGATGGCATCTTCAGACGCAGCCGGAATAACTCTTTCCCAGTCACGTGCGGGCCTACGAGGATGGACGTTTGAGCTGGTCCTTGAATTTTCTTCTTCTCCCCAGGGACGATAGTGTTGGTCCGTATCCCTGCGGGGTCGTCAGCGCTTTGGTCAGCGCCAGTGTGGAAAAATTCTGACCTTGTGGCCAGCTTTCCACTGAATGATGCAGCCGTTTTCTGCTCCTTCAATCCTTTGTCTAGCAACACAACGCATTAGCGGACCTGCTCAGGAGTCGGTTTATTGGCGAGGATAGCCCGAGCTGCTTCAGCGTTATCCAACGGCATGCTGTAGACTCGGATCTTCTCTCTAGTTTTTCCATCGAATAGATCTCTGTGGATATCCGGGTTCTTATTGGCAAGAACCGGTCCTCCTCTTGTCTTGTTTGGTAGTCACTTGAAATCTGACTGATATTTGGCAGGATCAATGTCTAACTGCTGTTTAAGCTCGACGATGCGTGCGGCCTCTTCGAGTAACAGATGGTGTTTTTCCAGGACCTCAGCCCTTTTCTCCAGTGCATCTGGAGTGAGATCCGAAGCCATTGGGATAGGAATTGTGAGAGCATCTCCGTAAATTTCAAGTGCACCCTTGCTGACGACATGTCCATCCACGGGAGGGTCTATCGGCGTGGTATTAATCGGATCTCTGTCCTGATTCTCCATCTCGATCTCTTCATCAACTTTTTCTTTGTTCGTTGATTCTTGTTTTTCTTCTTCTTCTTCTTTTACCACCCAGTAGCCTTAACGTGTGTACCGGTGGCAAAGATGGCTTTTGGTACGGTACCGGGGGATAAACTTCCGTCGGTACTTTCTGTCAACACCCGGATTTTTAATCCCAGATGCCTGTTATGCCATACATCGCAATCCTAGGATTACCATTTGTGCGAGACATAACAGAATTGGATACCACAGTACATCATCCATTACAAACCATACATAAGGTCTTACACAAATAAGGATCTCATGATCCAGTTCTTAATACAACTCAAGCAGCGGAATAACGTAATAATAAAGGTAGCATAGGCGAAGCTCCATCTTCGGGGTCACAGGCAATGCTGACGATGGGAGATGATCCTAGTTGTCGTAACCTTCATGGGGTCCTTCATCCTGGTACTCCTCTTCATAGTCTGGCCATGGGAATAGCCAGGGACAAAGCCATGAGTACTCTTTAAGTACTCGCAAACCAATACTAACAAGTGAAGGGGTTTTTTGTAATAGGACACTAAGCTCTAGGGTTGTTTTGCAAAAAGCCAGATTTACCTCTACTAAGTTCAGAAGCAAGAAAAGCTAGTTGAAATTTTATAACACCTAAGTGGGAACTTGTATTTCATATCACAACTCTGTTGTGGTCAAGTCAAATTCTCAATTCATGTCACAAGTCATTTGGAAAACATCTGACGGGGGAACAGTATGGCCACTCCAAATGTCAATAACCGCGGGCGCGGCTATTCGAATAGTTTGACACTCTGTATAGATTGTACACTTTCACCACAACATTCGATACATCCGTCAGGAACAAATCCTGAATTCACCATAATCAGTATGCGGATAATCAATCCTAACCTTTCAATTACACGCCCTAGTATAGGCACCTCTCCTGTGAGTTTGGCCTCCCAACCATGACCAACTGTCATCTTGGGTACTGCACAGGTGGACAATCTTCACAAGGTAGCCTCAGCTCAAACCTTTGCCGTGAGGGAACCCATACTAAGCTATATAAGTTTCCAGTCAAGCCCTACCCAATTATCGGGTATCGTGGTTGTACAGTAAAATTGGAATGGTATCGCATCCCAACAACCATCAGTTTTATAAAGGGCTAAGGCACATGCCTCAACATTTTCATCATCAAAATCATTTGGTGTTCGGAAACACATGTCAAAACATCTCAGTAGAATGACTTATCATTCTAAGGTTTTCATAACCATTTTCACTAAGTATTCCCATCTAATGTTGATCAAGTTTTATGCTTAGCACTAGCATCTAAAAATGGGACTGAGTACTAATGAGGGGTGGTAAACTAGTGGAGTTTAACTAAGTACAATCTCATGCCTTAGGATGACATCAAGATTATCTAGCTTAGGCCAAATTTAATGCTCTTTATGCAACCTTCAATTATCTTTCTAGTATCTACAATTTACTCAAGTAAACTCTAAGTAATAGCTTTGATAAAGAAATAAAGTAGAAAGCGTGTAAGTAAAACTAGGATTGGTTTATCAAGTGGGTATGATCACATATGCTTAAGGCATATAGTTGGCATGGTAACAAGCAAGTGTTTGCTTACATAGGTAAAGTATCTTGCAAGTGTTAGCTTGCTCAATCAACTAGTAGTATTAGGCTTGCCTTGTGCAGAGCAGTGGTTGAAGTTCTCCTCGGCTTCTTCTTCGTAGTATCCTCCTTCCTCCTCGTATCCTTGGTCGGTACTAGCGTCTATGAATAAATACGAGGTACACAATCACCAAACAATACTTAACTACTTTCAATCATCACACATAGGGGTACTATAGATGATCTAGCATCATCACTAACATTAAAGCATTTGTCTTATTTATTTTATTTTTAGAAAAGTAATTTCTACTCATTGAAAAAACTACTTAAGATTTAATATTCTCCAACTCAAACATCGTATCATGTTGACACATGTCATCACCACATATTTCAGTACATGAGAATGTGATTTAAAGTGGTGTCAGAATTTAATAAAGTCTAACCTTTTATTTTAAATAATTAAAGTGACTAGAAATGCCTATGTGGCATTCTTTTATTACTTGAACATTATTTCTGTAAGTAAACCCATATTTTTTTCTATATATTCTGAAAGGTATGATCAAATGTGATTTTTGAGAGTTGGAATCAACTCAAAAGCTATTATGGTTGAAATTTGAAAAATGTTTGAATGAAGAAAAGATTTTGACTTGTTATTTTTACCAAGGTTGATCTATAGATTCAAATTATTTGAATCCAACGGGATTGGATTAAGCATTTCAATATCTTTCTAACAAAATTGGTTTCGTTCAATTTGGTTTACTGAATAGAGCTGGGTTGATTTTTGAAATTAGTTACAGAACTGAGTTTGAATATAAATAGAAAATGCTAAATTCAAATGGTTGGGTTGCGCGGTAAGGGTTATTGGGCCGGCCCAGTGTCATTCACTTGAAACTGTGGCAACCGATGTGGGTCTCTTGGTCAGTGGCTCTTTAAACGCGAAGCGGTATGGGGCTATGTGGTTCGTTGGAGAATGAAGTTCGATGGCTGAGGGTCATCGTTGACGATGAACAAGTCACCGGCGAGCTCGAACCCTAGCGGCTTAGTGGGGTGCATAGGGGGCATACCGGGGCTCTAGTGCGACGGCGAGGCGGGGAAATGACGAAGTTGACGATGGCGAACTCAGGGGTGGTCGCGGCAGCTCCAGGGGTGGACGAAATCAACGGCTCCTCTTCTCCTCAGCAGCGGCAAGCTCCGGCCAAATTCTGGCGATGCGCTGATCGACTTGCTCCGGCTAAGGGGTGGAACGATCATTGAGGTGAGGGGAGTGAAATGGTGTGCTTCAATCGGCTGGGGGTCGCCTCCTTTTATAGGCCCGATGGTGAGACCAAGAGGGATGGGCAGGCGACGGTGGCGACACGGCTACGGGCGGCTAGAGGCATGGCCGAGGTTGGCGATCGACGGGCGGTCTCCTAGCAATGCTCTATGGTTTAAATTCGCTTGTAGGGGCGGTGGCAAATAGTCGGTAACGTGCGGTGCTCTGCGAGGCAGAGGCGGCGAACTCTGCGACGAGCGGTGGCTACGGGGTACGGGCGGTGAAGCGAGCATGTCTGGTGGTCTCCTGGGACGGTGGGGTGCATGCTGGCAGGCGGCAAGGGCTCGAGGTGGTGGGGTTGCGTGGGAATGGCGCGTGCTTTGCGGTGCGCGTCGGCATGATTCACAGCGGCGCGAGCGCGACGCTCCTGGCGATTCTGGTTGCTGTCTTCGAGGTAGGGCTGGTCAAGAGGGGGCGGTGAGACATGGGTTGCATGCTAGACAAGGTTGGCACGGCTAGTTCTTCTCCTAGCTTGCTGTCCACACTTGGGTGACATGGGTGCCCTCGGCCTGTTCACCATTGATGACATTGGCGAGCTTACAGTAGTGCTAGGGCTTAGTTAAGGTTGCTAGATGATCTACTGAGGCTAGTGTAACCATAGAGGGAACAAGGTTGGCTCAAAACACTGCTCAAAATAGTGTTTGTGATTTTGTTGATTTGAGTCTGCAACCTGTTTGATGAAATGGCCGCATGAACTTAAGTTTTGAGTTAAAATATTTTTGGTGGGTGTGCTAGGCATGTGTTGAGGATTCTGTGGATGCTTGGGTTTTGAAAATTGAGCTTGTTTGAGTGGTTTTTGAAATAGTAGGATCTTTCCCATAAGAAATATATTCAATTTTAAACTGTAATTTAAACTAAGCATTTAAATGTTTTTGGATGATCACAAAGTGGTACTTGGTACCTTATTATGAGTACTATCAAGGGGTGCAAATATCCATACATGTTTCTGTTAAGTTCTGAAAGTTAGGGATAGCCAAAGTACGCATGGGAGTTAAATTGGCCAAAGTGACCATTCACTTAATTTGTTTGTTTTGATTTGTTTGTCTTTGGCAAAAGTTTGGGGATTGTTTAGATGATGTTTATTTCACATAAGAATCATTTTACAAGCAAAGAAACACAGAACCATGGCAATTCAAAAGAATCCAAATTTTAATACACACACACATGAATGCTTTCATACTTTTAATTGGGAGAGTTTTTGTTAATCCTAATTTTGATGATTAGAGTTTGATGATCCATGTTTAATATTTTTGGGATGTTACAAACCTTACCCCCTTAAACAAAATCTCGTCCTGAGATTTGAAAAAGGACAAAAAAGATTACCTAGGATTTGAAGAGATCGGGAAACTCCATCCTGATGTGATCTTCGCGCTCCCAGTTAGCTTCCTCTTCCGTGTGGTTGCTCCACTGAATCTTGAGAAACTTGATGCTTCGGGTTCTGGTAGTTCCGAAGGCTTCTTCCAAAATACGGATGGGTACTTCGGGATAGGTCAGGTCATCGTTGATTTCTATGGTCCGGTGATCGATATTCTTGAACACTTTAGTCTTCTCTGGAACTTCGAGGCACTTGCGAAGTAATGAGATATGGAACACATTATGCATGGCTGACATCTGTTCGGGTAGTTCCAATTGATATGATACTTCTCCTCGATGGTTCAGAATCTTGAAGGGGCCGATATATCTGGGGGCTAACTTCCCTTTTAGCTGGAAACACTGCATTCCCTTCAATGGCGACACTTTTAGATACACAAAATCTCCTATGTTGAAGGCGAGGTCTCGACGTCTCTTGTCGGCATAACTCTTCTGTCTGGACTGGACTGGGCTGTCTTGAGGTGCTCACGAATCTTGTGAACCTTCTCTTCTGCTTCTCGTAGGATGTCGGGTCCGAAAATATGACTCTCTCCTACTTTCGACCAGTTCAAAGCGGTGCGACACTTTCTTCCATACATGAATTCAAATGGGGCCATTTGCAAACTAGCTTGATAACTGTTGTTGTATGAAAATTCTGCAAACGGCAGACAGTCTTCCCACTTAGATCCATATTCTAACACACATGCTCTTAGCATATCTTCGAGTATTTGATTTACTCGCTCCGTTTGTCCATCGGTCTGAGGGTGATAAGCGGTGCTAAAATCTAGTCGGGTTCCTAAACCTTCTTGGACTTTCTTCTAGAATCTCGAGGTAAACTGAGTTCCTCGAACCAATACGATGTTCTTAGGGACTCCATGCAAACTGAAGATTCTAGCGATGTATAACTCCGCTAGCTTCGAACTCTGATGTGTGGTCTTGACGGGTAAGAAATGGGCGACTTTGGACAATCTGTCCACTATGACCCAAATAGAGTCATTTCCCCTACTAGAAGTAGGCAATCCGGTGATAAAGTCCATTCCACCGGAATCCCATTTCCATTCCTGAATCTGCAATGGTTGCAACAATCCAGCGGGTCTTTGATGTCCTGCCTTGAATCGCTGACATATATCACACTTGGCGATATAGCTTCCGATTTCTCTCTTCATCTTATGCCACCAAAATTGCTCTTTCAAATCCTGATACATCTTAGTTCCTCTGGGTGGATAGAATAAATAGTATCATGAGCCTCCTTCAGAATCACTTCTTTCAACTCAGAATCTGCTGGTACACAAAGGCGTCCTTTGTACCACAAAACTTTTTCTTCGTCTTCGGTGAATCCGGGTACTTTGCTTGTATCGATACGACGCTTGATTTCGTCGATACTAGCATTTCCTTTCTGTGCCTCCTTGATCTGGTTGATCAAAGTGGGTTGAAGTTCTATGCTAGCCAAAAATCCTTCACTCACTAATTCCATTTGGAAATCTTCCATCTCTTTGTGCAGACTTGGTTGCTCCTTCAAAATCATGGAGGTCAAGCGGCACGGCAATCTTCTAAGGGCATCTACTACCACGTTGGCTTTACCAAGGTGATAGTGAATGTCCAGATCGTAATCCTTGATTAGCTCAATCCATCTTCTCTGTCTCATATTCAGCTCCTTCTGAGTGAAGATATACTTCAGACTATTGTGATCCGAATAGCTCAAAACGGTTTCCCATTAGGTAATGCCTCCATGTCTTCAGGGCTAGAACTACGGCTGCGAGTTCGAGGTCATGGGTTGGGTAATCCTGCTCATGTTGTTTCAGTTGTCGAGATAGATAAGATATAACTTTGCCTTCTTGCATTATCACACATCCGAGACCGATCTTGGATGCATCACAATACACGTCGAAGGGCTTCATGATATCCGGCATGATTAAGATTGGGGCTAAAATCAATCTCCTCTTGAGTTCTTGAAAACTCGCTTTACATTTGTCGGTCCATTCAAACTTATTGTCCTTCTTTAGAAATTGGGTCATGGGTCTGGCGATACTCGAGAATCCTTCTACGAACTTGCGGTAATATCCCGCCAATCCAAGAAATGCACAAACTTGGGTTTGAGTGGTTGGGGCTTGCCAATCTTCGACATCTTTCACCTTGGTAGGGTCAACGGCAATTCCTCCGGCTGATACAATGTGGCCGAGGAATCCTACCTCCTGTAACCAGAATTCACATTTGCTAAACTTGGCATACAACTGATGCTCTCTAAGGGTTCCAGGAATGGTCCTTAGGTGTAGCTCATGTTCTTCTTCTGATTTGGAATAAATCAGAATGTCATCGATGAAAACAACGACAAACTTATCCAGGAAGTCCATAAAAATCTTATTCATGAGATTCATGAAATAAGCGGGGGCATTGGTTAATCCAAAAGACATGAAAGTATACTCGTATAATCCATATCTGGTGGTAAAGGCAGTCTTGGGAATATCCTCTGCGTGAATCTTGAGTTGATGATAGCCTGTTCTAAGATCAATATTAGAAAACACTTTGGCACTGGTCAACTGATAAAACAAATCTTCTATCTTGGGCAATGGGTATTTGTTCTTGATAGTGATGTCATTCAACTTCCGATAATCCGTACACAAACGGTTACCTCCATCTTTCTTGTCCACAAATAAGACAGATGATCTCCATGGTGACACACTTGGTTGAATCAATCCAATTTCCAACATGGCATCCAGTTGCTTCTTCCGTTCTTCTAGTTCATACGGGTTCATACTATATGGTCTCTTGGCTATGGGTCCTGTTCCGGGGATTAGTTCGATGATAAACTCGATATCTCGATCTGGGGGCATACCGGGCAAAACATCTAGAAATACATCGGGGTATTCATAGACTATCCGGACTTGGTCAATGGTAGGTTGGGCTATACTCTTGTTGCACTTGAATTGACGAGGTAAGGTTTCAGATACATGCTTGACTAATATTCCGGTCGTACTGGTCATGGTTATGGCTTTCTTGGAACAGTCAATTAATCCTTTATGTTTGGACATCCAATCCATTCCTAGTACTACTTCCAAACCTTTAGTTCCGAGTACTATCAGATTAGCATAAAAATCTATGCCATGGATTCAGAGAGGGACGGCTTTGCAAATTTGCCTAGCTTTGGTGGTTGAACCGGGGATTTGAACAATCATAACATGCTTCAGTTTGGTTGGTTGAACCTTACTAGTGCATGCAAATTCTTCGGTGACAAATGAGTGCAATGCACCAGAATCAAACAACACTCTAGCAAGTACTGAATTAACAGAAAACATACCCAACACGACATCGAGCGCTTCCTGGGCTTCTTCAGCATGCATGAGAAAAAGACGTTCGTTGCGGTTGAGCGAGTTCCCTGAGGCAAACCTTCTTCCGGGCTGAACACGACGCTGCTGCTGAGCTGGGACATTTGCATTGGGGGCTGCGGCATTCTTCTTGGGGCACTTATTGGAGTAGTGACTCTTATTTCCACAGTCATAACAAGTCACTTGCGACTTGTCTTTTGCTGCAACAGGTACAACATTGCTTCCAGTCCTCGGGGCAGTGTTGGTGTTGGCATTGTTGTTGTTGAACTTGGGAGGTGCATGGTTGAAATTGTTAGAGTTGCCTGGGTTGTTGTGATTTCCTCCGGGCCTTGGGTTTCCACGGTTGGGATAGGTCGAACGGTTCATCGGGGGTCTGTTGGTTCTTGGGGCAAATCCTGGAGATGGGTTGGAGCGATACTTTGGGGTCTGATGGGTACCTGGATGATGCATCATGCGACACTTGCGGTTCTCATTGGCTTGGTTGATCTTTCCTTCCATCTGGATGGAAGAGTCGACAAGGGCTTCAATATCAGCAAAGGGGATATTGACCAACACAGTCTGCATCTCATCGTGCAGACCATTCAAGAATCTCTCTTTCTTCTTGGCTTTGGTGTCTATCTCATCCGGGGCATACCTAGCTAATGACAAGAATTTTTCACGGTATTCCACTACGGCCATCCTTGCTTCAGTTCTCTGATCTCATCTCTCATTCTCTTGATCAAACCCAGTGGCACATGGGTTCTGCTGAACTTGACCTTGAATTCCTCCCAGGTCATCATCTGTCCTCCGGTCATTGCACTTACGCTGTTCCACCAAGATCTTGCATCTTCGGCTAGATAGTGGGTGGCGAACAGAACTTTCTCATTAGATTCCACTCCGGCGACTTCCAGGTTATTTTCCATGGTTTGCAGCCAATCATCAGCGTCTAAGGGCTCTTCTGACTTAGTGAAAACAGGTGGGTTGGTGTTCTGGAAATTCTTGAGCTTAGATCCATGGTTGTCCTGATTTCCTTGGCCTTGATTGTTGTTGGCCATCTGAGCTATGTGCTGAAGGGTGGCTAAGTTGGCTTGACGTTTCGCTCTTTCAGCTTGGCAGTCAGAAACCAACATTTGCAGGATCTGCAACATCGGGTCCATGGATGAACCACTTCCTCCGCATGGCATCTGAATATTGAGATAGATCATGAGAAAAGAGGGAAATTTCTAAGGTTTAGGGATTTTGGAAAGTTTTTAAAGTTTGACTCATATTTTCTTGCAACTTGCTTTTCATTCATTCATTCATAGCACACGATACAAACACACACCACAACAAAGGTAAACAGATGGTTTTAAGAACCATTCTGGAAACTACGATACAGTGGGACCGAATAGAACTCACTACGCTAGTGCTCAAGTGCTACTACTCCTCGGAGTCGGTGTAGTTATCATCCTCACCGTCATCGATGAAGGCGAAATCATCCTCATCGGTGAAGAAGTCCATAGCCTGATCCTCCAGAAAATCATCATCATCGCTGAGATAGGAGTAGGGGTCTCCACGAAGATCCTCTCCGACATTCTCCCTTTCCTCCAACTGCATGTCTCTCTCATGGATGGTCTCCTCCAAATCCGAGATACGGTGGCGAAGACGGGCAATGATGCGCTCCTTCTTGTCGAGCTGACGACGGCGAGACTTGCGATCCTTTGCTAGCATGGCGATGGTCTAATCCTTTGTCTTGATGATGGCGGACTTGTGGTTGGAGTAGTCACGGCAATTGTCCAATTCCTGCTGACGATCGTACACCATGAATCTAAGGTGGTCCAACTGAGTCTTCAGCTCATGGTGGTATGGGGCTTCCAGTGGCTATCCCATAGCATCACGCCTTGGACAAAACTCAAAGAGGGTACCCTTGATCTGGTTGATACTCTACCCACACAGACGGGCAAGAGCTTCCTGCATGGCACTAGAAAGTCCATCGAGCCAGTTGTTCTCTCTTAATGTAAACTGAATTCCCTCGGCAGTGGGAGGTTCAATCTTTCCTCGGAGACTTGAAACAATTAGCCACTGCAGATCTTATCCTTCCTGATCATTGAGCTGAGCTCCGAAGAACTCGGGGTGCGGACGCTCCAGAAGTTCCGAAAGCTGGTCCAAATCCCGCTCAAATATAAGGTCTCCTCCATTCCCCAGCTGATAAAACTTGTTGTACTTCACGTCCATCTATAAGAATATAGGATGAGTAAGTTAGTAGAGTGATCAAGTGTGTCAATTTTTATGTATTTTGCTATTGTTTTTGAGGAACATGAGTTTTCATGAAATAATCAAGGTGCTAAGAATGGGAATAAGTTTTTATAAATATTTGCTTCCTTTGGTTTCGAAACTAAGTTTTTGATTCAAACATCCAGTCTAACTAGGGTCTCCTATGGTCAGGATGGCTTTGATACCAACTTGTCAACACCCGGATTTTTAATCCCAGATGCCTGTTATGCCATACATCGCAATCCCAGGATTACCATTTTTGCGAGACATAACAGAATTGGATACCATAGTACATCATCCATTACAAACCATACATAAGGTCTTACACAAATAAGGATCTCATGATCCAGTTCTTAATACAACTCAAGCAGCGGAATAACATAATAATAAAGGTAGCGTAGGCGAAGCTCCATCTTCGGGGTCACAGGCAATGCTGACGATGGGAGATGATCCTAGTTGTCGTAACCTTCCTGGGGTCCTTCATCCTGGTACTCCTCTTCATAGTCTGGCCATGGGAATAGCCAGGGACAAAGCCATGAGTACTCTTTAAGTACTCGCAAACCAATACTAACAAGTGAAGGGGTTTTTTGTAATAGGACACTAAGCTCTAGGGTTGTTTTGCAAAAAGCCAGATTTACCTCTACTAAGTTTAGAAGCAAGAAAAGCTAGTTGAAATTTTATAACACCTAAGTGGGAACTTGTATTTCATATCACAACTCTGTTGTGGTCAAGTCAAATTCTCAATTCATGTCACAATTCATTTGGAAAACATCTGATGGGGGAACAGTATGGCCACTCCAACTGTCCATAACCGCGGACGCGGCTATTCGAATAGTTTGACACTCTGCAGATATTGTACACTTTCACCACAACATTCGATACATCCGTCAGGAACAAATCCTGACTTCACCATACTTAGTATGCGGATAATCAATCCTAACCTTTCAATTACACGCCCTAGTATAGGAACCTCTCCTGTGAGTTTGGCCTTCCAACCATGACCAACTGTCATCTTGGGTACTGCACAGGTGGACAATCTTCACAAGGTAGCCTCAGCTCAAACCTTTGTCGTGAGGGAACCCATACTAAGGTATATAAGTTTCCAGTCAAGCCCTACCCAATTATCGGGTATTGTGGTTGTACGGTAAAATTTGAATGGTATCGCATCCAGACAACCATCAGTTTTATAAAGGGCTAAGGCTCATGCCTCAACATTTTCTTCATCAAAATCATCTGGTGTTCGGAAACACATGTCAAAACATCTCAGTAGAATGACTCATCATTCTAAGGTTTTCATAACCATTTTCACCAAGTATTCCCACCTAAAGTTGATCAAGTTTTATGCTTAGCACTAGCATCTACAAATGGGAGTGAGTACTAATGAGGGGTGGTAAACTAGTGGAGTTTAACTAAGTACAATCTCATGCCTTAGGATGACATCAAGATTATCTAGCTTAGGCCAAATTTAATGCTCTTTATGCAACCTTCAATTATATTTCTAGTATCTACAATTTACTCAAGTAAACTCTAAGTAATAGCTTTGATAAAGAAATAAAGTAGAAAGCGTGTAAGTAAAACTAGGATTGGTTTATCAAGTGGGTATGATCACATATGCTTAAGGAATATAGTTGGCATGGTAACAAGCAAGTGTTTTCTTGCATAGGTAAAGTATCTTGCAAGTGTTAGCTTGCTCAATCAACTAGTAGTATTAGGCTTTCCTTCTACAGAGCAGTCATTGAAGTTCTCCTCGGCTTCTTCTTCGTAGTATCCTCCTTCCTCCTCGTATCCTTGGTCGGTACTAGCGTCTATGAATAAATATGAGGTACAGAATCACCAAACAACACTTAACTACTTTCAATCATCATACAAAGGGGTACTATAGATGATCTAGCATCATCACTAACATTACAAGATTAAAGCATTTGTCTTATTTATTTTATTTTTAGAAAAGTAATTTCTACTCATTGAAAAACTACTTAAGATTTAATATTTTCCAACTCAAACATGGGATCATGTTGACACATGTCATCACCACATATTTCAGTACATGAGAATGTGATTTAAAGTGGTGTCACAATTTAATAAAGTCTAACCTTTTTATTTTAAATAATTAAAGTGACTAGAAATGCCTACGTGGCATTCTTTTATTACTTGAACATTATTTCTGTAAGTAAACCCATATGTTTTTTATATATTCTAAAAGGTATGATCAAATGTGATTTTTGAGAGTTGGAATCAACTCAAAAGCTATTATGGTTGAAATTTGAAAAATGTTTGAATGCAGAAAGGTTTTTGACTTGTTATTTTTACCAAGGTTGATCTATAGATTGAAATGATTTGAATCCAACGGGCTTGGATTAAGCATTTCAATATCTTTCTAACAAAATTGGTTTCATTCAATTTGGTTTACTGAATAGAGTTGGGTTGATTTTTGAAATTAGGTACATAACTAAGTTTGAATATAAATATAAAAAGCTAAATTCAAATGGTTGGGCTGCGCGAGAAGGGTTATTGGGCCGGCCGGTGTTACTCCATGGCTGTGGCAAGCCCAGCAGGAGGTCTCTGGTCGGTGGCTCTTTAAACCTGACGATGCAGTGCGTTGGATTAGAATGAAGATCGACGGCTGAGGGTCGTCATCGACGATGAACAAGTCACCGGCGAGCTCGAACCCTAGCGGCTCAGTGGGGGTGCATACGGGGCATATCGGGGCTCCAGTGATGACGGCGAGGCGGGAAAATGACGAAGTCGACAACGGCGAACTCAGGGGTGGTCGCGGCAGCTCCAGGGGTGGACAAAATCAACGGCTCCTCTTCTCCTCTGCAGCAGCAAGCTCCGGCCAAATTCCGGCGATGCGCTGCTCGCCTTGCTCCGGCTAAGGGGTGGAATGATCAGTGAGGTGAGGGGAGTGAAATGGTGTGCTTCAATCGGCTGGGGGTCGCCTCCTTTTATAGGCCCGACGGTGAGACCGAGAGGGATGGGCAGGCGACGGTGGCGACACGGCTACGGCCAGCTAGAGGCATGGCCGAGGTTGGCGATCGACGGGTGGTCTCCTGGCAATGCTCTATGGTTTAAATTCGCGTGTAGGGGCGGTGTCAAATAGTCGGGAACGTGTGGTGCTCTGCGAGGCAGAGGCGGCGAACTCTGCGGCGAGCTGTGGCTACGGGGTACGGGCGGTGAAGCGAGCATGTCTGGTGGTCTCTTGGGATGGTGGGGTGCATGCTGGCGGGCGGCGAGGGCTCGAGGTGGTCGGGTTGCGTCGGAACGGCGCGTGCTCTACGGTGCGTGTCGGCATGATCGACAGCGGCGCGGGCGTGGTGTTCCTGGCGGTATTGGTCGCTGTCTTCAAGCTAGGGCTGGTCGAGAGGGGGCAATGAGACATGGGCTGCATGCTAGACAAGGTTTGCATAGCTAGTTCTTCTCCTAGCTTGTTGTCCACACTGGGGTGACATGGGTGCTCTCGGCCTGTTCACCATTGATGACATTGGCGAGCTTACAATAGTGCTAGGGCTTAGTTAAGCTTGCTAGATGATCTACTGAGGCTAGTGTAACCACAGAGGGAACAAGGTTGGCTCAAAACACTGCTCAAAATAGTGTTTGTGATTTTGTTGATTTGAATCTGCAACCTGTTTGATGAAATGGCCGCATGAACTTAAGTTTTGAATTTTGAAAATATTTTTTGTGGGTGTGCTAGGCATGTGTTGAGGATTCTGTGGATGCTTGGGTTTTGAAAATTGAGCTTGTTTGAGTGATTTTTGAAATAGTGGGATCTTCCCATATGAAATAGATTCAATTTTAAACTGTCATTTAAACTAAGCATTTAATTTTTTTGGATGATCACAAAGTGGGACTTGGTACCTTATTATGAGTACTATCAAGGGGTGCAAAGATCCATACATGTTTCTATTAAGTTCTGAAAGTTAGGGATAGCCAAAGTAGGCATGGGAGTTAAATTGGCCAAAGTGACCATTCACTTAATTTGTTTGTTTTGATTTGTTTGTCTTTGGGAAAAGTTTGGGGATTTTTTAGATGATGTTTATTTCACCTAAGAATCATTTTACAAGCAAAGAAACACAGAACCATGGAAATTCAAAGAATCCAAATTTTAATACACACACATGAATGCTTTCATACTTTTAATTGGGAGAGTTTTATTAATCCTAATTTTGATGATTAGAGTTTGATGATCCATGTTTAATATTTTTGGGATGTTACACTTTCCGTAGTGGTTGGCTTGTGGACCTCGGACGAATCTCCGGTGTCCATGTCATCCTGTGAGGTGTAGTTGTCATCCATGCTATCATATGGATTGGGGGAAGTTTCCATCTCACCTTGCGTTGGTTTGGAGGCGTGCTCTTCTTCCTACTCCTTTATCGCTTCCTCAAATTCTCGATGTTCCTGCGACGTTATTGAATCCTGAGGGGAGTCAGGTAAGTCGGCGTTTTCTTCGATTGCATCATGAACTGAATCGTTCATGGCTCTAGCATTGACAGAGTTGGATCTAGCGCTTATGTGGTATATGAAACAGTGCTTCTTATTGTTCATGTTCTTGAGGTAGCGGCACAGATGGGTTTCCGCCTCTTCCATCTCAAAGCTTTCCTTGATATCAGTGATTGCTTCGTAATTGATGTAGGGGTGTTTCATCATCTTCTTTATCCTGATCCTCAAGAGTGCTTTTTCTGATACGGCGTCGGTACGGCCGGATCCGTAGCGGATGTATTCTTCATCCTTGTACCCATTCTCAATTGGGAGATCAGACCCGTATTTTTCCTCCGCTGCTTCTTCCACTATAGGAGTGGGATGGGTGGGTATGATTTTTTCCGGGATCTTGAACTCTTCCGCCTCTGCGGATAGAGCAGATCCGGATTTTTCTTCCACCATGGTCATCACCTCAAGGGTGGGTTGGGCAGGTTAGCGAAACCGAGGTAGATATCGATATAGCCAATGGGCATGATCGTGTAGGTTGTCACGGGCTTGCTAGCCGGAATCCAAGTCTTGTTGAGAAGGACGAGAGGGACATCACTGGCATAGACCACGCGATCCATAGTGATTGTTTCGCCGGTTCCTGCACGCGCAGATTCGGCCTGGAACGAAGCTCCAAAAGTCACCTTCCCCACAGTGGGCGCCAACTGTCATCGGATTGTCAACAAGTACGCCATAGGGGGTCCTGAGGGCGTTGAGAAGATGGGGTGTGAGATGTTGGATGTTCCAGGAACGGTGAGAAAAAGTTTACCCAGGTTCAGATCCGACTACGGTGATCGGATCCTACTCTTGCTAGCAACCCAGTAATATATCGGCGAGAGCCGAATGTTACAGTGGATTACAAGAGAGGTTCACCTGTGCGAGTTGTGATTCTGGTTATTGCCCTAAAGGCTCCCATAGGGCTGGTTTATAGTCACCAGGACCTAGGGTTACATTGAGAGACCTATCGGGCTACATTACAGAGTCGGTAACTAGATATAGCTTGGACTACAAGTAATACTACAAGCCTAAGTCGGTAACTCTTCTAGGCCTTGTCGTAGCCGGAGCTGGATCCTCCTCTTTCTCTGACTGGGCTTCCCGTGAAGCAAATCTCTAACCCGTTGGTGGGCCACCCTGGTCAGTGAGTCCTGTGGTTATACCCAGAAAGTATATACCCAACATATGGAATGGCTCCATTTTTGATGGTGAACTGGCCTTTTCAAATGAATTCTCCATTTCTATAAAGCTAACAAGTAAATTATCACAAAATGAGTGGATACTCACAAATATCTATGACCCTTGTCAACCTGAAAGAAAATATGCATTCCTGGATTGGTTCTCCAACATTGGTATGCATGACAACATGGATTGGATAATTGTGGGGGATTTCAACCTTATGAGAAATACTAATGACAGAAACAAAAGTGGGGCCGATGTCAATAATATTCTTCAATTTAGTGAAGCAATAAGCAATCTGGGACTTGTAGAAATTCCAGTAAAAGGGAGGAAATTCACCTGGAGCAACATGCAAAAGGAGCCTTTATTAGAAAGATTGGACTAGTTCTTCACTTCTAGCTCCTGGACTAGCTCATACCCCTCAAATTTGTCCCATTCTCTAGCCAAGCCAACTTCTGACCATGTTCCTTGTATTATTAATATTGGAACAAACATTCCAAGGGCAAAAGTGTTCAGATTTGAAAATCACTAGATGCAGCACTCTGAATTCAAAACTATTATCGAAAGTGCTTGGAATATTCTAGTAGGCTACACTGATAGTGCAAAAAAGATTAATGCACAGCTGAAAAACTTGAGAAGATGCCTGAAAATCTAGGCAAAGAATCAACCTTACCTCAAGTCCTTAATTTCTAAACTTGAGCTTCTAGATTTTTGAAGAAATGAGACCTCTTTCAATATCTGAATGGAACTTAAGTGATTTGCTGAAAACTCATGTGATCTCCCTGCTTCAAAATCAGATAACTTACTAGAGGCAAAGAGGGAAAATTAAATAGGTAAAGCTGGGCAATGAAAATACAATTTTTTCATACCAAAGCAACAATCAACTATAGACACAATTACATTTCCATGCTAAAAATGAGGATGAAACTGAAGTCACTGATCATGATGGAAAAGCAAGTATCCTCTGGAAAGCTTTCAACGAAAGAATGGGCCAAACAAACATGCCAGCTATGAAATTCAATCTTAATGATTTCTATGGAGAAGGTTTAACAGAAGCTCAAAGGGTTGAGCATGAAAAACGTTTTACTGAAAAAGAAATTGAATATGTAATAAAGGAACTTCCCAATGAGAAATCCCCTGGCCCAGATGGTTTTAATAATGAATTTCTTAAATGTTGTTGGAACATAATTGGAGCTGATATTAAAATTCTTATATGGGATTTTTGTGAGGGAAATTTTTTCCTGCAAAGTATAAATGACTGCCTAATCACACTTATTCCCAAAGTGAACTCCCCCACCAACCCAGGAGATTTCAGACCAATTTCTCTGCTAAATAGTGTTCTTAAAGTTTTGACCAAACTATTGGAAAACAGATTACAAAGCATCATCTTGTCTCTTGTACACAAGAACCAGTATGGATTCCTTAAACACATATCCATCCAGGACTATTTGGGCTTGGCCTTTGAATATTTTTATCAATATCATCTATCAAAAAAGGGTTTGGTTATTCTGAAGCTAGATTTTTAAAAGGCATTTGACAATATTGAACACAGTACTATTCTAGAAACTCTAAAAGCAAGGGGATTTGGAGAAAAATGGATTAAATGGATAGAGATGATTCTTTTGTTTGGTACTTCTGTTGTCCTTCTAAATGTTGTCTCAGGGAAGAAATTATATTGCAAAAGAGGGGTCAGACAAGGTGATCCTTTATCACCTGTGCTCTTTGTTTTAGTTGCTGACCTGTGCAGTATATACTCAACACAGTAATGCACAAAGGTCTAATTGAGCCCCCATTAGTTGACCTGTTTTCCCTGACTTCCCCATCATTCAATATGCTGATGACACTTTGGTATTCATGCAAGCCAATGCCAAGCAACTTCTGTGCTTAAAATCTCTTCTTCATACTTTTGATGAATCCACTGGACTCAAAGTAAATTATAGCAAATCCAATATGATACCTATCAATATTGATGAGGATAGATTCACACACTTTACAAATACCATGAGCTGTCAAAAAGGAAGCCTACCCTTCACTTATCTTGGCCTTCCCCTAGGAATCACCAAACATTCCTTGGAATTTTTTATGCCAATGGTACAAAGAGTACAGAAAATATTATGTGGAATAGCTAATTTCCTGGATTATGGTGGAAAGTTGCTAATGGCCAAATCTGTTCTTGCTTCACTTCCCATTTTAATATGGGATGCCTGGAAATTCCTATAAAAATTAAAGACCAGATCATAAAGTATTAAAGACACTGCTTATGGAGAAAGAAAAACAGTGACACTAATGAGTTACAAGCAAAAGGCAAAGCACTAGTAGCTTGGGACAATATTTGCAGACCAAAACAACAAGGTGGTTTAGGGGTTATGAATTTACACACACAAAACAATGCCCTGCTGCTGAAAAATCTACACAAGTTTTACAATAAACATGACATCCCATGGATGAAGCTAATCTGGGACACTTACTACAATAATGGCACACTTCCTGGCAGTCAAGTACAAGGCTCTTTCTGGTGGAAAGCCCACTTAAAACTAGTTGATATCTACAAGGGAATGGCCAAATGCATCATTGGAACAGGTAGCATTGTCTTATTCTGGACTGACTTATGGCAAGATAATTGCATGCAACACCAATTCCCACACTTGCTTTCTTATGCTAAATACACAAATAGTTGAGTTTAAAGGGTTCTACAAACTAAATTCATGGAGGATCCATTCTATCTACCTCTCTCCCAATAGGCTTATGCTGAATTTGAGCAACAGGAGACAATCATTCATAACACAACTTCTGGAAATCTGGACATTCAGGAAGACTCTTGGCAGTATATTTGGGGGAGTAAAGATTTGTCAACCAAAAAGAATATAACACCATGATTGGATCTTATCCATCTCCACTCCACTTCTCTTGGATCTGGAATACATCTTGTCAGGAAAAACATAAATTTTTCTGCTATCTTCTACAACATGACAAATTAAATACTAGAAACTTCTTGGCTAGAAAAAACTTCAATCTCCCTTCATACCACTGTGCAACACTTGACTGCCAAACAGAGGAGACTTTGATGCATATTTTTTGGGAGTGCCCCTTTGCTGCAGAATGCTGGGACTATGTATGTACAAATCGAACAAAAGGCCTCCCTGTCTTTGAAACCTTTTTAGACTTAAAGGATAAACTCAGCCTACCTTTTTATGGATATAATCATCAGTGCAGCTTGGGCAATTTGGATTGTCAGAAATAACAAAGTATTCAAAAATGAAAGAGCAACATTCCTACATGGAAATCTATATACCAAGAATAACTTAGAATGCTCAACTATAGAATAAAGAAGAAGCATGCCAGATCTTTCAAACAATGGCTGAAAACACAAGTCTAGACTAGCTTTTGTTTTTTTGAATTGTTTTCTTTGTATTCTACTGGTGTACAAAGATCTATACTAAACACATTTAAATAAAAATTGCAGTGGGTTTACACGCACTTATTATCCTTAAAAAATAGAAGATAACAAACTTGTATGCAACCAATCAACAAAGTATTTCACAATTGCCATGAATAATCACTACTCAAACTTAGACATAGATACAATAGATCATGGGAAAATAATAGATTGTATCATACATCATGTTTTTCCAAGATATTACAGTAGGAATGATGAGGAGGTGATGTATATTATGATAGAGAGGTGTCTCCCCAAGGGGGAGAGGCGGCGGTTAAGGCACCCGCGGCGAAGGAGGCGGTGGCGGCTTCCCTAGAGGCGGCGGCTGCCTGACGTCTGTCCTAGAGGTGGTGGCTGCCCTTGGGGGCAGCGGCCCCTTGACCCTTCTTCTTCCTAGGAGATGGTGCAGCACTGGAGGGTATACTCTGCCTCCTTGGGGGCTTCCAAGGTGGTGTAATTTCGTGGCTATGGGTGGATGCCTCCAAAAATAGGGTTTGCCCCAATATATAGTGGTGGAGGCTTCATTGGGATCATCGGATCAAAAACCTTGGATCCTAGGGCTCTTGGGAACCTATAGAACTATTATAGTGACTCCTAGAAAGGCCCAGAAGTCTCCAAATTCATGGCTTGGACGAATTGATCTCATATGGGAAGAGTTTGAGTCAACTACGTCACCAACTTTCGGAATCCTGAAACTGCTTTTGTACCCTTCAGTAATCGGGGATTTTCAAGAGTGTCATGAATCCTTTTTGGATGATGTTGTTGTATTCGTAAGGGCGACATCGGTGGACTTCCAAGTAATCACTGGGATCATTGAGGACTTTGGCTCCACGTCCAGCCTCCGTACCGACTTCGCTAAATGTTCGGCCAACTTCATAAGGTGTTCCGAGGAAGACAGGGCAAGGGTAACCCAGGAATTGCAGTGCCCAATCACGCAGTTCCCACTACGATACATGGGGTTGCCACTTTCGTTGTGGAGGCCATCGGCTGCACAATTGCAGTCCCTGGTCGATCTGGTGGCTTCCAAGCTGCCATCATGGAAGGCCTCTATGCTCAATAGAGGCGGACAGCTGGAGCTTGTAAGGACAACTCTCTCGGCCATTCCGATCTTCGCAATGATGTCCCTTGACATCCCTATAGAGACCATCACCGCCATCGAAAATATCATCTGTGGATTCTTGTGGAAAGGGAGAAGAACATTCATGGGGGCCACTGTCTTGTGGCATGGGACATGGTTTGCATGCCCAAAGAGATGGGTGGCTTAGGCATTCCCAACCTGTGGCTCATGAACATTGCACTTAGGACAAGATGGCTGTGGCTGAGACGAGTGGATCCGAACAAGCCTTAGAGCTAGCTGGACATTAGAGTTCCTGACCTGGATAGGCAGCAAGTCGATGCTGCGACGGTCTTGGCGGTGGGCGACAGAGCCACTACCCTCTTTTGGACGGACAAATGGCTTCTATGTGGATGTATATGCGAAGCTGCACCGAATCATTTTGAGGCAGACTCTGTAGACGCTGCACGCACGCGCAAGGTTCGGGAGGGTGTGGACGGGGATGGCTTCACGACGTCTCCCTAGACCTGGGCGCAGTAGCCATCAGGGAACTCCTCGAAGTGGCAGACCAGCTCGAAGGAATCACCCTCGCAGAGGGCGAGCAAGATGTCCGCAAGTGGAACTGGGACCCGAGTAACTGCTACACGACCAAATCCTACTACCAAGCCCTGTTTGCTGGTCGAACCTCGATGGCGGGAGCTCTACATATCTGGCACTCGCGTGCCCCTGCCAGTTGTAAAGTAGCGTTGTGTCTTGTAGTGAGGAACAGATGCTGGACAATGGACATGCTTAGTAGACATGGGCTTCAGCACCCAGTGGCATGCCTACTCTGTGGCCAATGTGGAGATACCATTGACCACATCCTGATAGGCTATGCCTGGCCCGTGAAGTGTGGGCTTCATGTCTAGGTTGGTGGGGCAAGAGCCACTAGATACCGGAGCAGGACACGAGGCATGTAGCTTGGCTCCAGGAGAGGCGTGGGGGCAAAGGCCGTGAGCGAGACTCTGGACCGGGATCTCCCTGCTATGCTGGTCACTTTGGCGACACCAGAATGATGTAGTTTTTGAGGGAGCCACCCCCTCCGCGATTACAGTTATTCGAAAGATCCAGGACAAGGCGGACCTTTGGAGGTCCACGGGGCTCCTCCACGACTGCTTAGGACAGGCGGACATGTGGAGATGTCGCGAGTAGTTGTATAGGGGTTGTGTGCTGCTGTAAGAGCAGCGTGGAGTTGCGCTCGGGGCGCATGTGCCCCAGCGTGTTGTAATTGGCCTCTTGGCCCTTCTTCTATGAAAATGGTATGTCTCCTAGGACGTATCCTTGAAATAAAGAATCCTTTTTGGACGATTTTTGACTCTGAATCATACGGCTTAAAATTCCCTACAACTTTCATGTTGATTACTTTGCATTTGACGCCATCTTAAAGCTCTTCCGAGTCAATCTTTGAAAAGTGTTCAGCATGATAGATTTCAGGAAACTCCAAATATTGCCATATTGAGGGATTTTCTTCCGTATTTATCATTTTTCTACACAACAATGTGTAAAACAATAACTTGTGCACTTTTGCAACCATTAGTAGGTTAGTCCCAATAAATATAATAAAGTTACAAAATAATAATGATTTTCAAGCAATAAACGATAAAGTTCATGGATGCATTTTATATGCATATCCACCTATTACACATCCATCTAGGCCATTGCGGACTTCGCCACCACATCCACCCATCTTCTACACTGCAGCCCAACAATCCTCACCGGGTAAAGGATGACCTCACCATCATCCAATGGATCTAGGGATTTTTATTTTGATGCCCTTGGTTAGTTAGTTCTACTCAGTTGTCCCTAGCCGCCTAACTTTTCCTCACTTTTACCCATCTCCTACTATGAAACTCTCACACAGTCTAAAAATCGCTGTCCGTCATCCTTGTCATTACATGCTGACAAGTGGGGACGCATTCAGTCAGGTCTCGTAGTAGACCCTCGTCGTTACATGCTGACAAGTGGGACCGCAGTCTGTCGGGTCCCTGATGACTACAAGTGCATAGATCGAATGTAGCTAGTTTCGAAATAAAGATATCGATCCCATATGGAGCAGGAGTCTGAAGTCTAAGAATTCTTGAAGTAAATACTGAAAATATAAATGCTAAGAAAAGTTCCAGGTGACAAGATAAAATGCAAGTAATGTGTAAAAAGGTGTTTTTTGGTTTTTGGTATAAGATAACAATATGTAAAGTAAATAAAACAAAATACAGAAACTAACTATTGCGTATGTAAAATAAATTTGAAACTTTAGTGGAAGAAAGCGTTCTCAGGGATTGGCGGATCCACCACTAGTATTATAAAGGGCTAAGGTAAAGATTATCATCATGAACATTCTCAACTATGTATGTGTGCGAGGAACTACGCATTTGGAAAATGAGGCGGCAACCACTACTCAGATCATTCTCATAACCACAATAGACAGCAATCAATATCAATTGAGTTACTGTGCTATTAAGGAACGTAATCCCGTAGGATGTATTCCATGTCATGGATAGTGTTTTGTGAGTTTCCTCCATTCCCAAGTTGATACGTAAGGGGTGCCAACAGTTCATAGTCACTGTAAGTGCTAACATCCATTCGTCTACCAACAAGTAGTTCCCTACATCAAGTACCCACAAGAGGCAAATATTGGAGAGATCGACTTCTCCCAACATCAAGATGTAGAAAATCTAACACATGGTCATAGTGATGAATATCATAATAAACTTTATCTTATTCCAATCTCATACTAGGGTTTCTCCATCTCCCCAAGAACTAATGATCTACTCATACATGGAGGCAGACAACATCATAGTAATGGTAATGGAAGCGATCATTGATGAATAGTACTTGTATAAATCCACAACTAGTGCAAGAATTACAACAGGATCTAGATGGGATGGATGGAGATGATGGTGGTGATTAAGATGCACCGGTTGATGAAGATGGAGATCGATGCCTTGGCCTCCCAGAGCTGCGTAGGGCGAAGATGGATCCCTAGGGCAAGTTCCCTCTCCAGATGCCTTCCGGAGGTGAGGTTTTGGCGATTGTTGGGTGTTCTGTATGTTGTCTCTCTGAACCAGTTGCACGGGGTGAAACTATTTGAGGAGGCGGAGGCGGCGCCAACTATACGGCGGGAACTATACGACAGCCTGCCGTATAGTTGGTCGTCAACTCTTCTGTCTCCACTTCTCGCTTCCGGTTTTCTTTTGGTATTATTAATATTCCCCAAATAAGTGTTTTACGTAGTTTTTTGCTCCTTTTTTCTCCAGTACAACCGCTCCTAGAATTGTGTCCTTTGAATCCATCATCTGATCTGATCCTAGTGAAAATAAACATAAAAAGTGCATGCAAATGCAGTAAAATACCAAAATCCTACATCTACAATGAAAAACAATGTAAAACATTATGCAAATATGCACTCATCAACTTACCCAAGCTTAGACTCTTGATCGTCCCAAGCAAGTTTAGCTTAATGGATGTGATCCTCATATTCATGAAGCTGAGTCGATAAAATAAATGAGGGACTTGCAGCATGTGTTGATCATAGAGGATACATGTAAATAAGTTCATGAATAGTACCTTACTCAAACCATCCGAATAATATTAGCAGGCTTCCACACCTTAGCAATTAATAGTTCACAAAATATTATCACCTTCCTTCATTTCAGGCTTCAATCTTCTGTTAAATTCCGCAACTGGTTTACCACCTTCTTCCATGAATATCCGATGGGAGGCTTCATGGGACTAATACCCTTATATTCATCCATTGTGTACCCAAAGTCCTTGCAGTGCTCCTTTAGTACCTTCATAAGTTGTTATTCTTCCCATGAAAGTTTAGCACTAATAATAACAGGGAATCGAATTCATTTTCTAATTCTTCTAGAGTTTTATCCTCCATAATTATTTTTTCACAATGTGGATCTTCATTTATTTCTTCACCTTGATTATTTAAGAAGAGAGCTACCATTTCTTCAATAGTTTTCTCCTTCTCTTCTTCTTTTATGATTAGAGGTTTGTCTTTAAATTTGGAAAATTGGAATTCTTTTTTCGCTTCCCCAAGCTTAAGGGATACAACCTCCTTTTGGAAGTCAAATGTGGCACCTATATCACTCAAAAATTTCTTTAAAATATAATTGGGCAAAGAGTGTCAATTGGCATATCAACAACTACAAAATCAATAAGAAATTTTTTATTGTTAATTGTGATAATTGCATCTTCAACTACTCCCATTGGAATTCTAAGATTTTTATTGGCTAACATGATCGTCATATCAGTATTTTCTATTGTAGACGGTGCTATTTCTTCTTTTATTTCTAGATAAAAATCATAAGATATAACATTAACTTTAGTGCCAAGATCACATAAACCGTAATGCGAGGTTTCATTAAATATCCAGGGAAGAATAGGCTTACCCACATCTTTTACCTTAATTCTACCTTCAACCAATATGGAAGTCTCTTCATCAAGTTCAACTATGTTACAATGTGCATACATAGCCATGATTGCTTCCTTGGTTACCTCTTCATCTTTGATTTCATCTAGATGTTTTTCAATTATTGGCACACGTTCCTCTTCTTTCTCCTCCTGTACTGCATTGACATGTTCATAATACAAAATATGCTTTTGTGCAGTGTTAGGAAAAGGTATCTCATTCATTGGTTCTAGGGAGGCTACAATTGCTTTAAATTCTTTTATCTTTTCAGATTCAGGTGGTAGTTCAAATTTGACAGGACCTACCTTTGGAGCTTCGATGTCTTATGTAAAAGATTTAACAACTTGCAATACAAGATCTAAATCTAAATAAAGCTCTTTAGATAATTCATTAACATGGCCTTTTTTTATTATATTCGTGAATACATTCATGATCTATTTCGTGCCTCCTTCACTTCCTAAACCAAAATTCCCTGAAACTCTATGATCGCGAATTCTATTAAGTAAAGCCCAAGCTTTTATTATAGTTAAATCCATAAAAGCTCCTCTCGCGCAAGAGTCTAGTTCAATTCTATTAGGTTCAATCGAACCTCCATAAAATATATGCAATAAATACCATTTAGGTAAATCATGATGAGGACATTGTCTAAGCAAATCTTTAAATCTTATATAAGCTCTTACTAGTACTTCATTGGGACGGTTCTTCCAAGTCATTATGAGATGCCTGATTCCAAAAGATTTAGATAGGAATTCACAAGCTAAATCATCCCAAGTAGTAGTGGCTTCTCAGGGTAGAGATCTATACCATGATAGAGTTGTACTAGTCAAAGTTTTACTAAAAAGTTTAACCCTTACCTCATCGGCGGTATTCCATGTTAATTCGAACGTGCCACATATATCTTTGAAACATGCAATATGCCCATATGGATCAGGATCTTCTTCATATCCAGTAAATTTCTTCTTGTGTAGAATACCAAGTAGTAGATGATTTATTTCAAACCCCCTTGTCTTCTTATTGGAGTTGTCTCTTTTATAAATATCATAGGGCTTCCCAAAACAGTTGAGTGGGTTAGCACTAGTTATATGCTCAAACTCCATCATGTTGGTGGAAACCTATAACTCAAAACAAAATTAAACAAAACTGAAGTAAATAGGCAAAAAAAATAAAAGACCTACATTGCTTAGCTCCCCAACAACGGTGCCAGAAAATAGCTTGATGACTGCAAGCGCACAGATCGGATGTAGCTAGTTTCGCAATAAAGATATCGATCCCATAGGGAGCAGGAGTCTGAAGTCTAAGAATTCTTAAAGTAAATACTGAAAATAGAAATGCTAAGAAAAGTTCTAGGTGACAAGATAAAATGCGAGTAATATGTAAAAAGGTGTTTTTGGGTTTTTGGTATAAGAGAACAATATGTAAAGTAAATAAAATAGAATACAGCAAATAAGTATCGCATATGCAAAGAAATTTGAATCTTTAGTGGGAGAAAGCGTTCTCAGGGTTGGCGGATCCACCACAAGCATTATAAAGGGCTAAGGTAAAGATTATCATCATGAACTTTCTCAACTATGTATGTGTGGGAGGAACTTCGTATTTGGACAAAGAGATAGCAACCACTGCTCAGATCATCGTCATAACCACAACAGATAGCAATCAACATCAATTGAATTACCGTGCTATTAAGGGACGTAATCCCGCACGACGTATCCCATGGCATGGATAGTGTTTTGTGAGTTTCCTCGATTCCCAAATTGATACGTAAGGGGTGCCAACAGCTTTGTAAGTGTTAACATCCCTCCGTCTACCAACAAGTAGTTCCCTACATAAAGTCCCCGTAAGAGGCAAATATTGGAGAGGTCGACTTCTCCCAACATCAAGATGAAGACAATATAACACATGGTCACAGCGATGAATATCATAATAAACTTTATCTTACTCCAATCTCATACTAGGGTTTCCCCATCTCCCCAAGAACTAATGATCTACTCATACATGGAGGCAGATAGCATGATAGTAACGGTAATGGAAGCGATCATTGATGAATAGTACTTGTATAAATCCACAACTAGTGCAAGAATTACAACAAGATCTAGTTGGGATGGATGGAGATGATGGTGGTGATTAAGATGTAGCGGTTGATGTAGATGGAGATCGATGCCTTGGCCTCCCAGATATGCGTAGGGCGAAGATGGATCCCTAGGGCAAGTTCCCCCTCCAAATGTCTTTCAGAGGTGAGGTTTTGGTGATTTCTGTGTGTTCTGTATGTCTCTTTGGACCAGTTGCATGGGGTGAAACTATTTGAGAAGGCGTAGGAGGCGCCAACTATACGGCTGGAACTATATGGCGGCCTGCCGTATAGTTGGTCGTCAACTCTTCTGTCTCCACTTCTCGCTTCCGGTTTTCTTTTGGTATTATTAATATTCCCCAAATAAGTGTTTTACGTAGTTTTTTGCTCCTTTTCTCTCCAGTATAACTGCTGCAATAATTGTGTCCTTTGGATCCATCATCTGATCTGATCCTAGTGAAAATAAACATAAAAAGTGCGTTCAAATGCAGTAAAATACCAAAATCCTACATCTACAATGCAAAATAACAATATAAAACCTGGTGCAAATATGCACTCATTAGTCTCATAGTGAATCCTTGTTGTTACATGCTGACAAGTGGCGCCGTGTTAAGTTGGTTCCCGTAGTGGACACATCTCTCCACTTATCCATATTAGTATGGGATCCACATCTTATCCACGTGAGCATCGGACCCATAGCTTATCTACGTGAGCCAGCACTGTGCATGCGTCCGTGTTCTTGCCTCCCCTTTCTACTTTTTCTCCAGTGACGACGACCCTTTGTCGAGCTTAACTTCGGTCTCCCGTTCGTTCTATCCATAGTATAGTGCCGTCTCGTTGACCTGTATGAAGGATGACAATGGCAACCGTGCGTAGTGAAGGTGAGATCTCGCACCAAAATGTTTCAATTAGACGAGGCCTCTTGCTGTGGAGAATGCGGTCGGTGAGCTGTTCCGATGACTTAATTGGTTTTTTGAGTTAATGTCTCGGCTGCAATCAAATGAATCTATGAGGTGAAAGTCAAAATTTGAGATTTAGCGAGATGGATGTATAAGAAATAACAAAATGACACAACTCTTGAACACTTTCAAATTAAAAAAATTATATAACTCTTAATGTAAAAGAGTGTTTATAATTGACACAACTCTTGAACACTTTCAAATTAAAAAAATATACAACTCTGAATGTAAAAGAGTGTTTATAATTGACACAACACTTGAACACTTTCAAATTGAAAACATTATACAACTCTTAATGTGAAAGAGTGTTTATAATTGACACAACTCTTGAACACTTTCAAATTGAAAAAAATATACAACTCTTAATGTAAAAGAGTATTTATAATTGACATAACTTTTGAACACTTTCAAATTGAAAAATTTATACAACTCTTAATGTAAAAGAGTGTTTATAATTGACACAACTCTTGAACACTTTCAAATTGAAAAAATTATACAACTCTTAATGTAAAAGAGTGTTAATAATTTACACAACTCTTGAACACATTCAAATTGAAAAAAATTATACAATTCTTAATGTAACAGAGTGTTTATAATTGACACAACTTCGAAGACTTTCAAATTAAAAAAATGATACAATTCTTAATGTAAAAGAGTGTTTATAATTGACATAACTCTTGAACACTTTCAAATTGAAAAAATTATACAACTGTTAATGTAAAAGAGTGTTTATAATTTAGACAACTCTTGAACACTTTCAAATTGAAAAAAATTATACAATTCTTAATGTAACAGAGTGTTTATAATTGACACAACTTTGAAGACTCTCAAATTAAAAAAATGATACAATTCTTAATGTAAAAGAGTGTTTATAATTGACATAACTCTTGAACACTTTCAAATTGAAAAAATTATACAACTGTTAATGTAAAAGAGTGTTTATAATTGACATAACTCTTGAACACTTCAAATTAAAAAAATTATACAGCTCTTAATGTAAATGAGTGTTTATAATTGACACAACTCTTGAACACTTTCAAATTACAATTTGGACATGATAATGTTGTCCTAAGAAAATATTGAGAGTTTACCATTTTTAGAGCATGAAAAAGTGATCCCTAAACTAAAATCTTTATGCCTCATGCATATACGAACATTATACACCTTTGAACTCTTTCAAATCACACTTCAGACATAATAATGTTGTGCTAATAAAATCCTGCTCATTTATCATTTTCATGGAGTGAAATATAATGCATAAACTTGCGTATATGAAAATTATAAACCTCTGAACACTGTGAAATCGCACTTAATACGTGATAATGATCTGCTAACAAAATTTTGAGAGATTATCATTTTCTCCCCATTTTCATAGAGTGGAATGTAATGCATAAACTTGCATATATGATCATTTATCATTTTCATGGAGTGAAATATAATGCATAAACTTGCATATACGAAAATTATACACCTTTGAACATTGTCCCTTCAAATTATATTCAAAATCGTTTGTTTGTGGAGTTAAAGTACTGGTGGAAAACTTGTTTTTTGCATGGATAGAGGGGTGCCCCTGACAGATATAGGGGTTATCCTGTCCGCTAGATCACATAGGATCAACGGTTGGTGGGAATGATCTGCGTGACATCCGTGTCGACCAATCAGAGAGTAGCAACCAAGATGAGCACAGGTGTGAAAGTTTGTGACTAAGAGAGAGGGAAAAACTGAGTAGAACTTAAAAACCAAGGGAAAAACTGACAAAGGGATTCAAATAGAAAACATAAAGAGATTTAAAAAATGGAAAATGCTTCTTTTATACAATAAAATACATCTTGGCATACATCAAACTATTTGCAATTCAAATATACATTAGCTTGACAACTATTGCCTCATTCAGACAAACTTTGTTTTGGGGAGGGATATTTTGGGAAGAGGCTTGAGTAGAAAGCCATGAACCTTCATAGATAGTAGGTGATTGGAGAAGTGGTGATTTAGGCTAAAACTTGATTTATATACATTTCTTATGGTGTCAGGTCACATAATAAGACTCCCTGGGTAGATGCCACAATATTTTGATCTTTTTGATTTTGTTGTGCATATAATGACTCAATTAGCTACCTAAAACCCATTCATTGAATCTCTATTGACCAGCCACCGGAGGGTAAAAGTGAGTATATTGCACACGACAATGTTAGTACTAGAGGGCAAAACTGAGTACAACCAAACTACTAGTGTTACACTCGAGGGTATAATTGAGCACAACTATGTGGCCAAGGTTAGACATGAGGGAAAAATGTGACGCACGGTATGCGTGTCGCGGTGCCCGGGGCGGTAGCGGACGCGTGCGGTCGTGCACGGCGCAGTAGCATACGGGGTTACACGGTGCACGGTGGTGCAACAAAAGATCTCCTCCCTTCACCTTAATAGAGGCCTCCTCACTCTCACTCATCACGCACTCGCTCACTCACGCAACCATCTCCACTGTCCCATCACCTTCTACAAACCCCTAAGAAAACCCCAACCATGCCGGCGATGGAGAAGAATGGTGTTGTGGCCATTGTCGCCTCCAACTCTGTTGGCGAGGAGGCTCCCATCTCTGTACAGGCCCCCGTTGACGCATTGAAGGCAGCCGTCGTCCCCATCGAGACCCTCGTCCATGCTTCTGCCGTAGCCACCGGCGAGGAGGCCCTGGCCTGTCTCGAGCAGCTCCCGCACGACTGGGACCCCTATGAGGAGGAGGATTACATCAGGCCGGAGAAACCCTATGACACCAGCATCACCGACCCATGGTCGGAGGTAACTAGGGTTTTCTCCCCTTCCTTTGTTCTTCCCCTATTCCCATTGTTGGATGCTAGATCGTGTGTTATTAGGGTTCAACTATTCGTACTTTCAATCATTGGATGCTAGGTATTTTTATAGTAGCTAATCCTCTTGTGTTAGATCTCATATTTCGATGAATGCCTCTATTTGTATTTCAATCCTATTTTATTTGTCCTCCGAGTTGCAGTTAAAGGATTCCCTAGTTAGTACTAGCAACGATCTATAGTTGGGATTAGTATTCGATTTGATTAGAGATTTGGGGATTGGGGAATAATTATGCGATCTCAATCGGTTAATTTATGTAATTAGTCAATCCCGGTAATCGAGGTATCTCAATCATGTCCTTATTAGACTCTACTATTTTTCCAACGGGTGGATAGCAGCAACGTCTGCATCAACGACAAGTCCAAGGACACCAAGATTCATCAGGTGCTGTGGAGGCTGAAGTACGGCCAGTACGACAACTTATTTGCCTACGACGTATATAGGTGCCCCTTCTGCACCAGGAGGCTACATGCCACCAACTTCAACTCCCTAGTGAAGCATGCCGAGGACGTTAAGACCTACGACCCATCCGTGAACGTCAACGGCTTCAGAGCCAAGAACCAGGCACTCGGTTTTCACCTCCGCAACCTCTAGAAGGTGGCCATCGAGGCGGGTCGCATGCCCCTGATCAAGCCCAAGGCGCCCAAGGTCAAGGGATAGGGCATCAAGAAGTGGAGGAAGCGCTAGAGGGAGGAGGTGGAGGCCCTCCTGGAAGAGGCCATGAGGGGTCACTGATCTTGTGCTACTGCTATAAAGCAGCTTCTTTTGTTTTGTCTGTGTTGAACTTCTCCGCTGCTATTGCTAAGCAACCTAATTGTCGAACCTTGTTTAAATATTGTACTATATATATCATATACTAGTTTCTTTATCTACATCTTCTCTATTTACTGAATATATTTATGGTGCTGGTTAGATTTCCTGCTCTAGATTTGCTACCAGATTGGGAGAAAACGAGGGCCAAAAGGAACCATGAATTAAGAGAGAAGCTGCTCTAGATTCGCTACCTTTTTGGAAAGAACAGAACTATTAACGAGATAAAGAGGAAAAGGAGCTCTTAAAAAGGCCAATCATAAAAATAACAAAAAAGAAAACTTCCAATTTAGGCGAAGGGAACATGTAACCACCAAATGCGCCCCACATGGTCCCACACCACATCTCCTATAATGTGTTCCCAACAAGCCGGCCCCACGCAGTCCAACATGGCACTGCCCCACACATCAGCATAACTCATACCTGACCAACCGGTCCCACTTGTCAGCATGTAACAGCGAGGGTCTACTACGGGACCCGACTGAACGTGGCCCCACTTGTTAGCACATAGCGGCAAGGCCAACGGACAACGATTTTAGACCATGTGAGAGTTTCGTAGTAGGAGATGGTAAAAAGTGAGGAAAAGTAAAGCAGCTAGGGAAAACTCAGTACATCTAATGAACCAGGGGCACGAAAATAGAAATCCCATGGATCTATACCCGCATCTCCACCGAGCTCCTCAATCTTGTCTTCAAAGAAGATGCCACCGCCGTCGAGCTTTGGGATTTTCTCCAATAGTTGTTCCATGACAACACTGATGCACGTATCAACACGCTCCACACCGAACTTCATACAATCAACCAATGCTATTCTGTGGTCACCATTTTCTGCTAACGGATCAAGTCCATCGGCGATGAACTACGTGAACTTGGCAATCATGTGGAAGACTACATCCTCATCAACGCAGTCCTCGTAAACCTCAGTGACTAATTTGAAAAGCAGCAGGACTTCATCCCCATGCTGAAGCCCTACCCCACCTTTGCTGAGGTTCGCTCCATCCTCCAGCTCGAAGCTCAGATTCAAGCTCGCAAGGCACCTCGGCCTCCCAGGTGTTCCACGCCAACACCGCCAAGCCGACCACCCTGTCCCCACCTGTTGCACTACTTGCGCCTCCATATCCTTCCCCTGGATAGTACCCGAGTCCGAACTACCGTGGCAAGCATCCAACATATGGCCCCTGCGGCCTCGACCTGCCGTCACCATGTCGCCATCGTCGTCAACCTCACCAACACCATCGGCTCCTTTGATGTGGTAGTCACAGAATGACCCCTGGAATGGTCTTGTGCAGGCATGGCCCATGCCCTAGTCTTATCCTTCTCTGTACGGTGCCCCTCCTGCATACACAAGCACCTAGAGCTCGGGCCCTCGTCCTGCCACCGGCTTCCCTGGTCTTCTCAGACCAAGGCCGTCGGCCCACATCTACACCGCAACGACTATGCCACCCCTTCACATTGCCCCAGTACCTCTTCCAAGCTACACCACCATGACGACTCCCTATTCCTATGGAAATCTATTATCCCTTCCATATGTGAACATGCATGCGCCCGGGTCCTCCGCTCCACCTCCGCAACCAACTTGGGATCAGGCCGCTTTCATTGCCGCCATGAACAACTTCACCCTAAACCATGAAGGTACGCATTGGATTTTTGATTCTAGTGCATCCTCATATATGTCTTCAAGCATAAATTTTCTATCAGCTTGTTTTCCCTCTACTTTCTCTTCCATCACCATTGGCGATGGTTCCACAATTCCTGTTTCTTGCAACGGTCATTCTTACAGCTCATCTTCTTATGCCAATTTTATTTTATGCAATATTCTTGTTGTTCCTTCCTTAATCAAAAATATGATTTCTATTCGCTAATTTACCATTGACAATCAAGTTATTCTGGCCTTTTACCCTTTTGGTTTATCAATGAAGGATCTGAAAACAGGAGAGGTTCTCGCTCGGTATAATAGCAAGGGTGATCTTTATCCGATTCATGGCTCGCCTACCTCCACCTCTCGTGCCATGTTTGCATTAGTATACTTGTGGCATCGTCGGATTGACCACCCCAATAAAAATACTCTGTCGTCTTTACTTCAAGATTTTTGTATTCCCAGTTCTAGTGCCCGTCATGATTCCTCTCTTTTTAATGTCTGTCAATGCGGCAAACATGTTCGATTACCTTTTGGTACATCTTCTACTACTATCACCTTCTCTTTGAATTACTGTACTGTGATCTTGGACCTCTCCAATTCCTAGTGTTTCGGGCTATAAATATTATCTTGTTCTTTTGGATGATTACTCTCACTACATATGGACCTTTCCTCTACGTGACAAATCCGATTTTCAAACTATTTTTCTTAGTTTTTGATATTATGTTCTCAGTTCTCACAGACTTTGGTCTGCCCATTCGTTTTATTCAATGTGACAACAGACACGAATTTGACAACACTCAAAACCGCAATTTCTTTATCTCTCATGGTATTCTTCTTCATCTTTCGTGTCCATATACCTCTTCACAAAATGGCAAGGCTGGACTACCCTCCGTTCCATAAATGAAATTCTTTGCATATTACTCATTCAAGCCTCTCTTCCTCCTCGCTTTTGGGAAGACGCCCTTCGCACCGCCACACTTCTTCTTAATATTTGACCTACAAAAACCAGTCCTCTCTATACACCATTTCAATCACACTTTGTCTCTAATCCTGATTATCTTTCTCTTTGAGTTTTTGGTTGTCTTTGTTTCCAAAGACCACCTCTACTACCACTCATAAACTAGACCCATGGTCTACCCTTCATCCGTCTCGGTATCTCTAATGATCATAAAGAATACTGGTGCTTTGATCCATCTTCAGGTCATGTTATTATTTCTCGCCATGTCACCTTCGATGGAAACATTTTCCCCTCTGCCGCCACCAAAACCACACCCATATCTCCACCTTCTCAAGCCAACCCACCATCATCATTACTTCCCATCATCACTACTTCAGCCACCTCTACCGCGGTAGGAATAGCGCTGCCGCGAGCCCGCGGCAGGCCACAATGTCCCAAAACCCTATCGCGCCCCTAAACCCTACTGTGGCACCCAATTCTCCTATCGCATCCACTTCTCCTACCATGGCAGACTTCTCCCCTGCCGCGACCGACCCTTCTCTTGTACCATCTCCCTCTTCAACTAACACTTCTTCTTCCTCCTCCACGCCAACTATTCCACCAAATGTTGTACTCATCCCACCTCCTACCAACGATCATGTCATGTTCACCCGTGGCAAACGCGGATTTCTTCTACCAACAAGACGCCTAAATCTCACAGCCACACCGATATTTTCTCCTATTCCCACTTCCTACAAATGTGCTCTTCTCGATCCTCTTTGGCTTTCAGCTATGCATGATGAATTTGATGCTCTTCAGCAAAATAATACCTGGACTCTCGTTCCAAAACCACCAGGTGTTAATGTCGTTTTCATAAAATGTGTTTTTCATCATAAATTTCATGTTAATGGTACTCTTGATCATTACAAATATCGATGGGTATGTCATGGTTATTCCAAACAACACGATGTTGATTTTGATGAGACCTTCTCCACTGTCATTAAACCTAGTACAATTCGTGTTGTTCTAAGTCTTGCCATTTCTACTTCCTAGATGATTCGTCAACTAGATGTTACAAATGTGTTTCTTCATGGCACTCTCAGTGAGACAATCTACTGTCAGCAGCCTTCTGGTTTTAAGCATCCAGCTTCTCTTGATCTTGTTTTTCTTCTCAACAAATATCTCTATGGTCTCAAACAAGCTCCTCGCGTTTGGTTTCAATGTTCTGGCACATCGATTCAAACCATTGGTTTCATTCAACCAAAATCTAATTCTTCTCTTTTTATTTTTCGTTCCTCTAATCACATTTCCTATATCTTACTCTATGTTAATGATATAATTCTAACCGCCTCCTCTGATTCTTTCCTCCAACATATTATCTCTTCCCTTAATCGTGAGTTTTCTATGACTGACCTCGGTCCTCTTCATCACTTCCTCGACATTACTGTCTCTTGCACAAACTCTACACTTTTTCTCTCCTAGTGTCAGCATCTTTTAGATTTTATTTCTCGTGCTGGTATGAATGATTATCAACCCTCCCGCACTCCGGCTGACATTGGTGCCAAATTATCGGCTGATGGTGATCCTATTCCCGATCCCACTTTCTATTGTAGCATCATTGATGCTCTTCAATATGCCACTCTTACTCGCCTTGACATCTCTTATTCCATTCAACAATCATGTCTCTTTATGCATGATCCTCATACTCCCCATCTTTCTCATATCAAATGCATTCTATGTTATCTCAAGGGCACCCTTGATCATGTTCTCCTAATTAACTCTTCTTCTATGAAAACCTTGATAGTTTAATCTGATGCAGAATGGGCAGGTTGTCTAGATACTTGGAGATCTACATCTGGCTATTGTGTTTATCTGGGTGATAATGTTGTTTCTTGGTCTTCTAAAAGGAAAGTTACAGTTTCTAGGTCATTGGCAGAAGCTGAATACAACTCTGTTGCTCATACCATTGTTGAAGCGGTCTCTCTATTCAGCTTCTTTTTGATCTCCATAGGCCAATTAAGTGTGCCACGATTGTCTATTGTGACAATATTTATGCATTCTACATGGTATCCAATCTGGTTCAATAGAGACTCACTAAGCACATCGAGAAAGGTATCCATTTTGTTTGAGAAAATGTGGCACTAGGCGAGGTTCGTGTTCTCCATGTTCCAACAAGTGCGCGGTTTGATGACATCTTCACCAAGGGGCTCCCAACTACATCCTTTGTCGACATTCCATCTAGTCTCAACATCGTTGACCCTGATGTTGACACTGTGGGGGGTATTAGAGTATATTCGATTTATATGTTTGAGCTGTATTCTATCTCTGTTATTCTTGCACTCCGAGTCATGTACCCCATATAAACAACACTCTGTGGCAAAGATTAATATAATTATTATTCTCCAATTATTCAACTATCAGATAGTGCTACTTGATGAGGTTGGATATCATCAATGCCCATATGGACTTGGGTTTTGGAGAAGATGGGGATGATGGAAGTTGCGAGACGGTTAACAGGCAAGAAACATGGGACACGAGGTTTACCTAGGTTTAGACCCTCGGAGGGAAAACCCTACTCCTGCTTGTCTACCCTTGATTACGGCAGAACCTAAAGATTACAAGGGTGCGCAGATGCAATCTGGCATGACGTGTGTGTATGAGGTGAAGAGATCCTTCTCGTCTTGCCCTCCTGGCCCTTATATAGGTAGGCCAGGTCCTAGGATAGGTCGAGTCAGTTAACAAATTAGGGTTTGAATGCTTTGATATTCTATCTATAGCTACCCTTGTCCTCCAAGGAGTCGAACTAGTAATGGGCTTGGCCCACCCGAAATCTTCTTGGGCAGTGGCCTTCCCTGGGCTGGACCAGGTATACCAATGTAAGGCACCCATGGGATATATCCATGTCAGTAGCCCCCGAGTGTTCAGTCGAATCGTAGATTCGACCGAAGACTCTATAATCTTTCAGGTGCTTCACATTTGAACCCGTCTTTTAGGAATAAACATTTTAGTCCGATGATACATGATCCTGACTCACCTAACGGATCAGGGCTAGTTAACTATCATAGTACAAAACACCACGATCTTCTTCAGATTTGAGTCATCGGACTCGAATCCGGAACAAATGCGGGTATAATCCGACTCAGGCCGTTGAGGTCTTATAGGAGTCGAATCCCAGTGTTTTTCAAGTGATGTACCCAACGCGTCCGTCGGGATTTTCATCGTGCATGTTGACACGGGAGTTTACTGGTAGAGCGCAGTATGGTGCGTTACCAGGCCATCAGATGATATGTGTAGGGCTTATCTTTGCGTCGTAGACATAGCATCCAAAATGTTATCACCACGTAGATGTTTCGGGTGACCAAGGAGACTGTTTCTCACCTAGCGTTAATTTGGGCAAAGTCGCCAAAAAGATTTTTGTCGTACTTGATCCGAAGGATCTCACTCGAATAGTTCATGGGGTGCGCGACCAGCACACCCTATGGGAGTAGCCCCCGAGTGTTCGTTCGAGTCATAGACTCGAACGGAGACTTTAGTTCTGTCATTTGTGTTTTCTTTAATTATCTATCCAAAAGATGTATTTTTTTTGAATGCGCGACCAGCTCTCCCTATGGGAGTAAACCCCCGAGTCCGTAGTGGAGTCGCAGACTCGACGTAGGACTCGAAGATCTTTTCAACGTGATGTTACCATTGTAATTTCTCAGGTGCGCGGCCAACGCTCCTGATAGGAGTAGCCCTGAGTAGTTGGTTGAGTCATAGACTCGAGTAAGTACTTTATGCTCATTCGAAATCTTCGAGTCGTTGCTAGCTTTACTTTAGTTATGTGATTGCTGATGATTGGTGACTCAACCGTCTGTGGCAGCAGAGACGATGCGACGGGATGATCGCGGGTCCCACCGCTTGACTTGGATTTGACTAGTCACGAGTAATCGTGGCGAAACTTACGGCGTCTCCTCGATTTCCATGCGTAGTGGATGGCATGTTCACGACGGTTCAGTTTAGTTCTGACATGTGGACAGTGAGATCTGGGGCAGACCTTAGGGCTTCTGCATCTACGGTTCTGCCTCATTGTCCGCGTCCTTTTATACTGTGAGGGGAAAACAGAGGATTTTCACCCCTTCGCCATTTGCATTGCTTTTCGCCATTGCCACCATTTCTTGAGCTCTTGCTTTCATCATGCACTGGACATCTTCCATGTATTTCCTTCCTCCTTTCTCCGTGTGCACCACCACACTTGCCGCTCCTCAATGGGCAAGCCGAAGAGAAGCTCATCCGCCACGGCGGGCTCGAGCGCCGCCGGCGCCGCCATTAAAGTTGCTACTCCGAGCCGGACCACCGATGGCAGGTGGCGACGCACGGAGATGCGTGAGTCAAACTTCACAAATTGCATGAGGCCGACTTGATTTCCAAGACCAAGGATGACACCATCCTACCGGGTCAAGAGGTAATCCCTCGCCCACCCGAAGGGTTTTGCGTATGTTCTTCGCATTTGTCATCCGCAGTCTTTCTTTGCCCTCCTATGAATTTCTTCGTGGGCTTATTTTCCTCTATGGGATTCAGCTTCACCATCTATATCCCAATTCACTTCTCCACATCGCTTGCTTCATTACCCTTTGTGAGTGTTGGCTTGGTATTGAGCCTCACTTTGGCCTCTTCCGGAGACTCTACTCCATGAAGTGGCAATCTGGCACCGGTGGTGTTTATCCACTAGGAGGGTGCGCGATTTTTATCCGCTCCTCAGTCCAGTTCTTCTATTTTTATCTTTGCGAGTATGTCTAGCAATGGTGGAGTTAATGGTTCTATATCCACGACGTCAATATGGACGAACAGCATTACGGTCTTGCCCCCTTCGACTCCACCCCAAAGATCATCTAAAAGAGGTCGCGGTCGAATGACATTTTCGAGGGTGAATCCAAAGAGGTGGATTAGCTCTACAAGCGGGTGGAGGCCCTCCAGCTGGTGCCAGGCAAAGAGGTCAACGGTGTCGACATTATTCGCACCTTCCTCATGCATCGGTTGTAGCCTCTCCAAGCGAGGGCGCACCCGATGTTCTTTTATGCTGGCGTCAGTGACCCGACAAGGGTTCTGCCAGAGGAGATGTCTTCGGCTAACCTTGATAGGGCGCTTCAGCCTCGGCTGAAGCACAAGGCCGACGAGGACCTTCCGGGGAAGTCCTTGACTCCTCCATTCAGTGCCAAGAAAGCAGCCCCTCAGGTGAAACCTGCAGTTGCACGTAACGCTTTCGAGTGCTTGTTGCATGTTATTATTATTTATCTTGTTTCATCTTTTGTCTTCAATTTGGAGGGTTACAAGGTAGCAGGGATGATGCCCCCTCTACCTGAGAAGTATACGGATGCGCCAGACAATGAGGAGGCGGAGTCTGACTCCGAGCACCCCCGACGCAGTCTCCTTCCCGGGAAGCCCCCAAGTCGAGCAAAGGGCAGACTCGAAAGAGGTCCCGGAGCGAAACTTCGGATGGGGTGACGCCACCAACACCGAAGGGTCCCTCCTTCCTAGAGAACCACGGCGGGGATGAGGGTGCAACCTCGTCCCCTATCGTGGCTGTTCCTGTTCGGGCGATGGCCCCGCAGCCGCCAGCCAATAAGAAGAAGAAGAAGAAGAAGAAGAAGAAGAAGAAGAAGAAGAAGAAGAAGAAGAACAAGAAGAAGAATAAGAAGAAGAGGAAGAAGGAGAAGTAGGAGGCTCCTGTCTTCAACCTGTCAGACATACCATCATAAGTTAATCTTGTTATTTTGTTGATGTGCTAAGTATTAGCTTGTTGTTGATTTGGCTCTTTGTAAGTTCTAGTAGCAATCATTCAGAGGAGTCCCTCGATGAGGAGCCTGAAGAAATGTTTGCAGAATCGAAGCCTACATCTTTGTTTCCCAAGATGGTGGCGAACTCTGACAATGATCATTCGAACTCCCTGAGGGAAGGGGATCATGCACTCGTCGCTCGGAAGATTCAAACAAAACCTTCGGAGTCCATAGCTGATTACGTAAGTGCCATTCTTCTTTGCGTGCGGTAGCCCCCGAGCCCTTTATTCATCAAGTTTGTTGTTTTTTCGCAGCCCTTTGTGCGTGACGCAAACTGCCTGATCGAGAAACACCTTTCTCTGGAAGGCAGCCTACAGCAGCTCCAAGGTGCGTTTTTATTCTTGCTTGATTTTGAGTGTTCCTAGAATATTTTCTTGTGTTCATCCTTGATTGCCCAATGTTGTAGATGAAAAAAATGATGCCCTCCACAAGCTGAACACACTCGAAAAGAGTCTCGGCAAAGCGGAGAAAGAGGCATACGCTGCAGAGGACCTCCAGCGTCAGTAAAACGAGGCTGAAGACCATGAGTAGCAGCTCGCGGCCATCGCAGCGACCTGGGAGAAAGCCATGGCTGAAAAGCTTATGGCTGCTTCCAAGGCTATATCCGGTAAGCCACCATGATCTTCCCTTGAGTCTTAGATGCTGCCGGTGTGATTCCTTGTTCCTCATACAAAAGTTTTTCTATTTTTCTTTTGTAGATGCCTCAGGTGTTACGTTTGATTGTGATGCCTTGGAGCACAGTGATCCTCTAGAGGATGCTATTGCAGCGATTGAAGATCGTTGGACTTCGTCCGTGGAGTCGCTCAACAAGGCCAAAAAGGTGCTTGCCTGCTTCTACAAGGAGATCAACCCCAAGGGCGCTGCACTCAAGGACGTTGATTCCCTCGCAGAGGCTCTGGTGGATGATGGTCCTACGAAGTACAAGAGAACGCAGAAGAGGGTCGATGCTGCGATGGGGCTGTTAATGGCAATGGTGTCTGGAGCCAAGCTAGACCTGCCGCAGGTCATGTCCAGGATGCCGACGGCAGCGGATGGAACTAAGGTAGCGTTTGCCACCTTCGCCTCCCACTGCAAGCATTTTAGGCCTAAGCTGATAGATCTTCTGGCTGACTACCCGCTGGAGCAGCATCGAGCGGCCAAGAGTAGACAATCTGGATCCGAAGCTGCTCCGGGTGCTGGCGCTTAAGCCCTTCTGTCTTGTAACTAGTCTAGCTTTCTTTCTCTGTTGCATGTGTAACGTCTTTTGGATGAACAAGTGCCACTCTGCCACGTAGTGGCCTTATTTCTGTATATAATGCATCTTTTGACTGTTGTCAAATGTTGTGATATTGATGTTTTCTTGTGCACCCTTAGGGTCCTTCGGGTGCGGTTCCAGTGGTTAAACCTTCTCCTACGCCTGGCACTCGGCTGTCGCTGAGCGAGTCGTTGTAGTTGCTGTTTTTGCGTGATCGCGTCCGAAGCTTGGAGAAGGACATCCTCAGCATCCTTGGCCACGCGGATGTGTGGAAGTCCAAGGCTGAGCGAGCCATTGCCAGGTAAGAGTTTCTACTTGGGGAACTTCAGCAAGTAGGAGAGCAACTCCAATGTAAGTAATCTTGACCCTTTGTCTCTTCGAGTGTGTCGACCGCTTTACCTTAGTTCACCCATTGTATTGTGCAGTTGTGAATCTTCTTTCGAATGAAGAGAAGGAGCGTGTTGCAATTCGAATGAAGTGCCTGACACAACAAGATTTGGAGGCTGGCAGCTTCATCTGGATGGACCGCGATCGAGCGATCGTCCTTGCGACGGTGCAAGATCGCGTTCATCAAGTACTTCGGGTGCTGCGGCGGGAAAGCTCGTCTCTTGCAGCGGTATGGGACACCATATTCCCCTTAAATTCTGCACCTTCTATCTTTCTAGGCTTGCTTGGAAAGTTTTGAGATGTAGGTCACGTGAATGAGCTGATGCGCCATCAACAAGTGGCGTGCGTGAAGGAGCCCTGTCTCTTGTTCGACTGCATCGCCACGATGTTAATCGGGAGGAGATAGCGGCTGGGCCACCTCCTCCTTCGGATTGTATGGCGTGGGATATGCATCCTCACTATGCAGCGGTGGTGCAATATGCCGAAGAAGTGGTATATGTATTTGAGGAGCAGACGGACGTTCTTCTCCAGCATAGTTGAGTCTTGTAAACGAAAAACAAGATAATGTAAAGCCTATATATGTTCGAGTCAGCTTGTAAGGCCCTTGTAAAGTTGTATGTATTAGAACATACGGCATTGTATGATTATAGAGTACGCATGTCCTTTCATTAGCCTGGCGTGGTCAACTAATTAGGTTATATGCGTTGTTGTCAATCGATAAAGTCGTATGGCGAGGCGCAACCCTCGAGCGTGTTTTAGAGATAAATAATATAAGGAAGAAAGATTTGGGCCAAGGAACTTAGCTTTTATTCATCGTAAGTGAGGAGGTACATTATTCGGCTGAATGGCCTGGCTTAATAGCCTTATTGAAAGTAAAAGGTAACTAGGGGTAGAAGCATAGCAGTCTTGCGATGTTCAGGGGGTTGGTGTATTCGAATCCTGATTTGACGTCCATGAGGCGGTAGGCTCCACCTGGGATGACTTCAGTGACGATGTAGGGTCCTTCCCAGGGTGATTCGAGCTTCTTGTGCCCTTCCTGCTTGAGCCGTAGGACGAGGTCTCCTTCTACGAAGGACCTTGGATGCAGCCGGCGGCTGTGGTAGTTGCTGAGGCTCTGCTGATACACCGCTGAGCGAGCCACGGCGATGTCGCGTGCCTCATCTAGCGTGTCGACGGCGTCTTCGAGTGTGGTCAATGATTCGGCTTCGCTGTAGGCGACGACTCGTGGGGCCTTGTAGGTACCTCAGCAGGTAGCATAGCTTTGGCCCCGTGCACCATGAAGAAGGACGTGTAGACAGTTGAGCTATTTGCGTTGTGCGTAGGCTCCATAGAACGGAGGGTAGCTCGTCCGCCCAGGCTCGCGCAAGTCTTTCGAGTGGGCATAGCAGACGCTTCTTAATGTCGTTGCCGATGAGGCCGTTGGCTTTTTCAACCTGTCCATTGGTCTGCGGATGCGCCACGGAGGCGTATGACAAGTTGTTTCCAAGGATTTCACAGAAGCCTCAGAACTCCTTTGAGATGAAGTTTGAGCTATTGTACGTTATGATGCTATGGGGTAATCCGAACCTGTAGACCATGGACTCGAAACACTTGACGGCGGTGGCGCCGCTTTGGTTAGTAACAGGCATGGCCTCGATCCACTTCGAGAATCTGTCAACTGCTACCAGGAGGAAGACGTGTCCTCCTGGCGAGGACTTTGGCAGTTTGTCGATCATGTCGAGCCCCACTGGGCGAAAGGCCATGCCAGTGGTATGGGCCACAGCTCTGATCCGGGCGCGTGTGGCTTGTCTGCGTGACGCTGACATGCGTTGCACCTTTGGACTATCTCCTTGGCATCGTTCATTGCGGTTGGCCAGTAGAAGCCAGCTCGTAGAGCTTTGGCGACCAGAGCACGGCTGCCTGCGGGGTGGCCGTAGATACCCTCATGCATGTCTAGGACGACGCTTTTTCTGTCGCTGATGGTGGCGCATCAATGGAGGACACCCGAAATGCTGCGCTTGTACAGCTCGACATTAATGATGGTGAAGTCCTTTGATCGGCGAGATATGCGCCGGGCGTCTATCGGATCCTTAGGCAGCTTCTTGCTCATCAGGTAGCGGAGGTTAGGTTTGGTCCATGTTTCCTAACCGCCATGACCTGCATAAGGCTCACCAGTTTGACCTCCATGTCGAGATTTTCGGGTACTTCTTGTCCTTCGGGTGGCGTAGCGCCCGAGTGTTCTGCGGCTTCGACTATACCCTTTGGAAATTTTTGCTTGATGGAGGGTACGTAGATTTGTTCGACAGACACACCTGGTGGCACTCGAGGGCAGGTGGATCCGATGTTGGCGAGCTTGTCGGCCTCCTCGTTGCTTTCACTGCCAACGTGTCGAAGTTCGCAGCTATCGAAGTCCCCTTCGAGTGAGTTGTAGAGCGTACGGTATGCGATCATGTTGGTGCTATGGGCGTCGCACTCGTTCATCGTCTGCTGGACAACGAGGTTGGAGTCGCCGTATATGACAAGGCGTGTGGCGCCACACACCCTGGCCATCCTAATGCCATGTATGAGTGTCTCGTATTTAGCCTCGCTGTTGCATGCGCAGAATTTCATCCTAAGTACATACCTCGTCTTGTCCCCTTGAGGGGACGTTAGTATGACGCCGGCTCTTGCTCCAGCCTCGCGCTTGGAGTCGTCGAAGTGCATTTTCCAGGACTGCGACATGTTCGGGGTGTCCAGCAGCTAGAGTTCCATCCAGTGGACAAGTAAATCAGGGAGGACCTGAGACTTGATTGCGGTGCGCTTCTCATAGGTGATGTCTCGAGGAGACACCTCGATTCCCCACAAGGCTACTCGCCCCGTGGCTTCGGGGTTGCTCAGGATGTTCGACATCGGGGCATCGCTCCTGGAAGTAGTGTCTCAGCCGACGCATCGTCATGAATACACCGTAGGAGAGCTTCTGGTAATGGGGGTACCTCTGTGTTGTCGGGGTCAGTACCTCGCTGAGGTAGTAGATTGGGCATTGGACCCCATGGGTCTTGCCATCTTTGAGTTGTTTGACCACGAGTGCAGTGCTGACCACTTGATGCGTGGATGCTATGCATAATAGCAAAGGCTCCTTCTCCTTCGGCGTCACCAATACGGGTGATGTGGAGAGCAGAAGTTTGAGGTCCTTGAATGCGTCGTCTGCCTTGGACGTCCACTCGAATTTGTCAGCCTTGCGCAGCAGCTGATAAATGGGAGGGCCTTCTTGCCCATGCGACTAATGAACCTACTGAGCGCCGCGATTCGCACAGCCAGCTGCTAGACTCCTTTGAGGTTCTTGGGCTTTTCCATGGCTAGTATTGCCCTGATTTTCTTCAGGTTCGCCTCGATGCCACGCTGAGAGATGAAGTACCCGAGTAATTGACCAGACGGAACGCCGAAAGCACACTTGTCTGGGTTCATCTTGATCTTGTAGCGATCAATATTGTCGAATGTCTCTCGGAGGTTGTCGATGAGCGTCCTAGCCTCCTTGGTCTTGATCACTATGTCATCGACATAGACCTGGACGCTGCGACCAATCTGGTCCTGCAGACATGCCTGCATGCATCTCTGGTAAGTGGCGCATGTGTTCTTCGGCCCAAAAGGTATTGTGTTGTAGTAGAACACCCCGGACGGCGTGATGAACGCTGTTTTCTCCTGATCTTCGACCTTCAGCCAAATTTGATTGTAGCCTGAGTAGGCGTCGAGGAAGGAGAGTTTCTCGCATCCTGTAGTGGAGTCGATGATTTGATCAATCCGTGGGAGAGGAAAGTGGTCCTTGGGAAAGTGCTTGTTAAGAAATATGAAGTCCACGCACATCCGCAGGATGTCCGTGTCCTTCTTGGGGACCAGCACGGGGTTGGCCAGCCACTCGCTTTCATCGATTTCCCTGATGAAGTTGGCATCGGGGAGTCTATTGACTTAGATACTAACGGCTTAGCTCTTGGCTTGGACAGTCGATGCATCGACTACTTGACTGGCTTCGCATCTGGAAACACATTGAGTGCATGCTCGGCGAATTCCCTAGGAACTCCTAGCATGTCCGCAGGACACCAGGCGAAAATTTCCCAGCGCTCATGGAGGAATTCGATGAGCGTGCTTTCCTATGAGGGACTCAGGTCATTAGAGATCAACGCCGTCTTGGAGGCGTCCGTCGGGTGAATCTGCACCTTCTTTGTGTTGACTGTGGAGTCGATCGACTTAGGTGTGTTCTGCCTTGTGACTGGGCGTTCCCCGTTGTCTTTGACCTCCTTGAGCCTTGTGAGCTCCTCCTGCATGTCGAACGACTAAGAGATTTTTTTGAAGTCTCTGTCGTAGCTGTCTGACCCGGTGAAGCTTCCTGGGACAGTAATGACGCCCCTGGGTCCTGGCATCTTTAGTAGAAGGTCACGTAGTGCAGTACTTCTAGGAATCTTGCGAATGCCACATGCCCGAGGATGGCGTGGTACTGTGAGGGCCAGTCGACCACTTCAAACTCCAGCCGCTCACACCTGAAGTTTTCAGCTTTGCCAAAGATGACGTCGAGCCATATCTTGCCCAGGGGATATATGCCCTTCCCTGGGACGATGTCGTGGAACGTTTTGTATGACGGCTCTAGACTGCAGAGTGCGAGTCGCATGGCTGCGAGTGTCCTAGCGAACATCAGGTTGAATGAAGACGCAGCTCATCTCGAACCCTTCGATCTGGGCCTCGAGCACCAGGGCAGAGTGACCTGGGCGAGGTATCTGGCATGGGTGATCCAAGCGATCGAACGTGATGTCGGATTCCGTGCCGCTAAGGTACTCAGGTATGGCCGGTGTGGAGGTCACGGCCAGGTTGACTTGGCGGGTGATCTTCTTTTGCACCCTGTTGGTTGGGCGCCCCTTCTAAATCATCATAGACCCTATCGGTGGCGAGTACCCGTTTGCACCATTGTTCTGCGTTGGTGCAGCCGCAGGTTGCGAGGGTCCTCAAGGTGGTAGAGCCCCGTGAGCTATGAATCCTGGAGCCAGTGCGAATCTAGGGTTCACCGCCTGGCGTCGCATCTGGGTGAGGCCCTCGCTGAGTTTCTGGAACTCCCGGCAGTCCTTGAGCATATGGCTGTCCTTCTTCTTACCGTCCTTCTTGTCGATGTAGAAGTGGATGGTACAGGGACCGGATAGCTTGTCATATGTCGAAGGTTCGTCGACGTGGTTGCGACGTTGCCGTGTTTGGGTGGGTCGCCCACCATCGCGGTACCCGCTGTTGCGGTACCCATGTTGCGGTTGCCATCATCGCGGCGATCGGTGTAGCCAGTCGCAACATGTCGACTTCCTCGTGAGATCATCGTTGGTGCGCGGTCTTATCTTTCTGCGGTGATCGTGCCGGCGGCCGAAGTCGTCTTTGTCATCCAAATGTGTTCGGTTGACAGCATCTTCTCCATCTGCCAAACAATTGGCGATATCCATCAAGTGGTCGAGGGTTTTGGGCTTGATGCGCCCGATCTCCTCCTTAAACTCACGACGCCTGACGTCGTCCTTGAAGGCATCGATTGCCCTCTCCTAAAAGATGTTCGCGGCAGAGTTCTTGATGATGGACCAGCGTAGTATGTATGAGCGGATGAGACTGGCCTCTTGCTGGTGCCCTTGAAATTGCGGATGAAGCTGTACGCCAGTTCTTCCCATCTTCGGATGGAGCCATAGGGGAGGCTGCTTAGCTAGACCCTGGCTGGGCCTGTCAACTGTAGATGGAGGCATTGAAGGGTGGTGTTCTTGTTCCCAATGTGTAGCTTGACTAACAACAGATGATTGTCGAGCCACGTTTTTGTCTCCTGTTCGCCATCAAACTTCGGGTTGTCCGAAGGGAGCTTGAAGCTCTTCGGCATCCGTGATTGCCGAACGGACCTGCTAAAGCATCGGGCTCCACACATGTCGTAGTGGTGTCATGGCAGATGCCATGGGTAGGCTTAAGTTGGGGGTCTAATCGACGCTTGTGGTAACCGGGGAGGGAGTGCACGAAGAACAAGATGAACTATCCACACTTAGGATTTTTTATTGATCGAAGAAGCTTACAAATGCTCCTAGAGCTATTTGAGCATAGCCTCTGGGCACTAGTTTATTACTTGGTCCAACCTCCCTCAAAAGCCTAGCTATGCCCCTCCTTATATAGGCGATGGCTAGCTAGGTTACATACCTTTGGGTTCTAGGGTTACTGTTTGGATCTCGGTCCTCACTGTGCGGGCCGGGTCATGGGCTAGCCCTGAGCCCCTTGACCCAGTCCACAAAGCCATACAGCTAATGGTCTTCTCGTACATAGCCTCCAGCTCTTTTGGCGTCATACCGTGACTTTGCATGCCAGCCCTTGCTTTGGGCGTCACCCGGATCCTTTTATGTCACCCGGCGTCGCCCTTCTCTTTTGACCATGCTTTACCCTGGTCCCTCTTGAATCTCACTCAAAAAGCTGCCACGCATCCTTTCTGACTCGGCCTTCCCTCGTGAGACTCGGCTCGTTGCTTCCTGTAAGGCAAAGAAACTTGTCTTATACGGGACAACATAATTCTTATGTCGGCTGCTAATTATCTTCTTACTCGGCCGTTGTTACCCGGCCTGAGATATCCTTTACTCGGCATAAGCCAAGCTGGGCGATGTTTTACCCCTTATGACCCTACCGGGGGTTATTCCCCCGACATTAGTCCCCGAAGCGGGTGAGGCCTAGCAGTTTTTGCTGTTAGGGGTCTCTAGGTTCCTTTAATGTGCTTGGAACTTCTCTTTCTCTCAGCATTTACTGCTTAGGGCGTACTGTTTGGCGTAATATCGATCTTTGCCGAGTCTATCTTTCCCCTTTCGAGTCTCATATTTGACTTTCTGGGTCATTTTTGCCTCGTGCCGAGTCACTTTTGATGCTGCCGAGTCATTTTTGGCCTGCCTTAGTCACTGACAGCTTGTAATCATGATAGCTTGCCTCAAATTTTGTCCCAAATCCTGACCGCATAGTGACAGCGGCGCAGTAATTCCTCGTCATTGTGGCAGTCCCATTGCTCAGCACCTCGTGTCTTGCGCATCATGACGTGGCCCATGATCTTCCGTGTATCGCCTACACGTGGCGCCCGCTGATGCGCTTACTCGGCCGAATACACGACCACATGGTGGCCACACGGCGTAGAAGGATCCCATGCCGGGGGTTTTTACTCTCCTTAAGTAGGGGTCAGGGGAACATAATTGCCTTTGTCTGTTCAGTTTCCCCCTTGCCCTCTTCTTCTTCCTCGCGCCTCCCAATCCTAAACTGCCTCCTTGCGGTTCCTCTCTTCTGTTGCTTCTCTCCTGCAATTCTCTTACTCCCCTTCCAATTCTACGACGAGTCCCTGCGTCTCCAGGCCTCTTCCAACAGCGAAAGATCACGAACCAAGTGATATCATGGATGCTCGTGATGCTGGCGAGGAGGCAGAGGAGCATGAGGTCGCCGCCGGTGAGCGCAGCGGTTGGGAGGACTCTAAGGTTATGGCGGAGGAACTCGAGTGGCTGCGCTCCACCAGGCGCATCCCGCTCGAATCGATTGTCGCCTTCCCTTAGGTGAGATCGTTCCTAAGCCCGAGGCTAATGAGAGGGTGGTTTTCCTCTTGCACTCCGAGCGTGGTTTTGCTCTTCCTGCTAGCAACTTTTTGTTTCTTTCCTCTCCACCTTCCATCATCAAACTCACCATTTGCCTGTCAACGCCATTGGCTCCCTTTCTTTCTTCATCTCTGCCAGCGAGGGATATCTCAGTATTTGGCCCACCGTCCTTCTGCTTGCCTGATCCTGGTGTTCCCCGCACTGAGAAAAGGCCCACTAGGTGCGGTGCCGCTAGTATCACGCCCAGGAAAGACTCGATATTTCCTCAGGTCACTGGCATAGACTCTTGCAAAAAGTGGCATAGAAACATTTTCTGTGTCAGGAACAGCGGGTCCAACGACTACATCCGCCTCCCTCCTTCATGGACGAGGTTCCCAGCAAGGAGCTATGGAAGCTTGACCCGCACGACAAGAATGCCGCGGTGAATGAGGATCATGGGATCCTTGAGACGCTGCTTTTGCCGGATGAGAACTTCCACTTATCTGAGGAGGATCTCATTTGCACTTTTATCGCACGCCGAGTCAGCCCCATCTAGGCCAGAAGCCACAAGATGTGCTTCATGAGTGGCCCGCGAGATCCTACCCGGCACTCCACTTTGGAGCTCACCAACGACTCAGTGGCCCGCCAAGTCAGCTCGACTTTCAAGCTGAACTTAGCGGAAAACTAGACCTGGAGCTGCCCTCCTTTCAGCCAGGATAGGCCTGTCCCCTGGATAACTTTCAGAGTTGCTGAATTGCTGCTGACATAGCTTTCCTTGCATTCACTTGTTGTTCTATTTATTTATTGATTTTATTCTGTTTGTCTTCCGCGGAATCTCGTTGACCAGGTTGATGATAGTACCGTCCCTCCTGGGCCTACTTTGACGATCGCTCTGACGCTAATGATGTTGAGTACGATCTGGAGTGCTTCATGCCAATCCTGCATGTCGTTGGAGCCTCTGCTCCGGGTAAGACCATTACTCTAAATCCCTTGCGAGATTGGTCCGGCGATGATGATGTGGACTGTGAAGTTCTGGAGGTACTTTCCTTTTGACCTTAGCTTTCTATTTACTCATGCACCTGGCTAGGTACACGAGGAACCTCCCCTTGCTATAGGCAGGTATGGCAAGCTCCTCGTTGCCAAATCGACTAAGCGACGTGTGGCCTCCTCCAACGCTCAACCTTCAAAGAAACACCTACTTGATCTGCTGCACCTCATGCTGCCACGTCATCCTAGACCCGCAAGACCGCAGGGCACCGGGTCACTCGTCGCATCCCGTGCAACCCAACCATCTCCGGGTAATTTTAGCTGCCCGTTGCCTTTCATTTTATTTTCCAGTTCTTTGCTTGTTTTCTTATAGGCTTCTTTCTTATTTTTAGCGCGGCCATGTCCGCCAGCCAAGCTGCACCCAGCATGGCTTCTTCCCCGTTAAGGCCTGCTTCTCCTCCTCGTACTGACACCGATGTGCAGAGCCCAGTCTGGGTCATTGTCCCCACTACTGAGAGTCATGCGTCTCAGAGTGAGGCTGATCTGGCGGTGCGCCCGTCAGAGGAGACCTGACCTAGCTCTCTAGTTAGTTTACCCGAACAGAACCTTAACCCTGGCGCCAGTAACATCGGCGCCGAGAAAACCCATGTTGTTAGTTCTCCCACTACCAATTTTCCTGTTGACCCAGTCGTTGCCCCTCAGAAAGTTGTTGAGCCTGCTTAGTCGGCTCCTATCTTCCTCAACCAGTTCCAGACCTGCTCCTCCTGCCTTTTTGGCCAAAGATCAGATTCGTCTTGCTTCTCAAGGCCAGGCTCGTTCCGCATCTAGCAAGCCATCAGTGACCAAGCAATTGACTTTGGTCCATGCTCCAGGCACCGCTCCGCAGATTCGGCCCACACCATCAACAACGACACTCGCTTCGGTGGGTCAGTTGGGCAAGTCTGCAGCTGCCGGATTTGGTAGCTCTTCTAGAGCTGGTGCCTTGCATACCAGCACTGCTGCTAACCATGTCGGGGTGGGAACTACCCTGAAGAAAGGGCAAGTCCTGACTCAGACGCTCAGCAGGCACGGACTTGGTTCCGTGGAGCGATACGCCATTGCCTGGAATGCGGCCGGCGAGCAAGAAGTGAGCTCCAGTTCTGGCCAGAAGATGAAGCTGGGCCCCAAGGCTGTCTCAGATATGACTCATCAAGCCATCACCTTGATGGCTAGAGCAGATCAAGTGAATGAGGTATGCAACTTCCTTACTCTTTTGCGTACTAAGTATCTTTATATTATACATGGTCCCTAGTCCTCGAGGTTACTGCCGAGTAAGGAACTTATTCGGCTGTAAGCTCTGAGTTAGGATCCAACCTCTATTTTTTCCTGCCAAGTTTGCATGTCGTATTTTCGATCCCTAGTCCCCAAGGTTACTGCCGAGTAAGGAACTTAGTCGGCTGTAAGCTTGATCATACACCTTCTGACTATATCTTTTTTGTGTATCTTACGCATAATGAGCGTACTAAGGTGCATCAGGCTCTCCTCTAGGAGTATAGAAAGCTTGAGCTTGCTCACCAAGATCTGAAAGCTGAGGCTCAGGGCCAAGGTACTTTTCTTACTCGGCTTTGTTTTATTCGGCAGACCCTTCTTGTTTCATCTCCTTGAATTTTTCACGTTGTCTTTCCACAGCTTCTGCCCAATCTACCATTGATGCGCTGCACTCACAAATCAGCGATGCTGAAAGTAAGATCTTAGAAATTATGTGACCGCTCCGCATCGGTGTTTATTCTTTTTCCATTTCTATCTTGGCTAAAACGAGATAATTTGCTATCACCGACGAGTCACATGCCCCGAATAAGCAGAGAAGCACCGGATCGAGCTCCAAAAGGAGCGAGATGAGGTGACTCGGCTGAAGCAGCAAGTGGTTGATATGGAGCAGAAGCACCCGTCAGAGCTGAAGGGCCTACGCAAAGAGCTTGCCGAGAAAGCTGACCAGCAAGCCGCTAGTGCTGCAAAGACTGATCAACTGCTCAAGGAGTCCGAGTGAGCGGTTCAGTCGGTGCACCAGGACCTGGAAGCTCTTCAGGCCAAGGCTAAGATCTAGCAGAGCAAGCTTGGCGCAATCAACTCATTTCTCGGTAGTGAGTTCTTACTCTTTTTGCTGTACTTCTATCCTTGTTTGTTTCCCCTCTTACATTGTTTTTGATGTTCCTTCGTGTTTGCAGAGAACTTTCCTAAAGCTGAGATGTTCGCGTTGAGGGCAACAAAGAAGGTTTGAGCCGAATCTAGAGCTCTTGCTGATGACGAGATCACCATCGATGAGCACCTGGTAGCGCTGTCAGAGCGTGCAACCACTCTAAAGTCATGCGGTGTCGACTTGCTTAAGTCGGCAATCCATGCATTTAGGATGCTCTAGCCGGATGAGGATGCGCCCACGCTTATTGAGCCTTTGTCTACCATGATGCTTCTGACTGAGGACAGGCTAGATCAGTGGCGTGAGTCGGCCGGTCGAGCTGCAGTGGACAAGGCCCTTGCCTTTGTGCTTTCATGGTATGAGGACATCAACCTTGATGTTCTTCAGCATATGAGGGCCGAAGGCAAGTGGATACACGAGCCTGAGCTGATCAAGAAGCGCCAAGAGCGAGCATATGCCATGGTGGAGTATGCTCTGGTGCACGCCTGGTGCGATGGGCCCAGCTTCCTCGACCTTGGTGAGACACTTGCCGAGACTATCGACGATGACAGTGTTGATAGTGAGGCCACCGAATCAGACGGTCCTGAAGACTTGGTTGATGCACCTGACTCGGTCGACGCTCCAGACGATGTTCCCAGCTCCAGCCCCAAGAACGCTCCTCCGAGTCCAGCTGCTTCTTAAGCTGGTTATGTCAAAAACACTTAACTTTTATGAGATCCCCGGTATGCCGGGTGTAGATGTAATATATAGTGCACTTATTTTGTGTATGTGCCTTTTGATAAGGCTTAAACTTTTATTTTGCTCTGAATGCCAATCATCCAGGGGCAAGTCCCCGAGTTTCATTTTGCCATTCCCCTTTTCCTTGATTTTGGCTCTTGTTTACCTTTTTTGGCGTTCGACATTAGAGTCTCAAAGTTCTAAGGATTCAGTTAGCGGACATAAAACTAGACGACTTGACCTAGGGTCATTCGACATACAAACCAATATATCCTACAATGGGTTATTTAACAACATACATATAGCCGACTCGCGTTTCTCCCTTTACTTATCCGGTTTTCATGTTTGCTCGTCGTTGATCTTTTCCTCTCGCTTGCCATGAAGCCGTGTTTTTGGACAACAACATAGTCGAAGAGTTGATCTCATACGAGTAAGCATTACTTATTCCGAGATAAGTTTAAGTGTCAACGCCAGCCGACATAGAATTTCCAAGAATAAACCTAAGGGGCAGTTCCCGAGTCAGTTTTTCGAGTCATATCATTTTATTATCAGCACGTAGCCAGTATGAGCATCCGACATATGAGAGTTCAAGAGATACATACACTACTTCTCCTAAGTGTAGAAAGAACGGAGCAATGCCACATTCCACGGCCTTTTGGTCTCATCACCTGATCTGTCCGCCTTGTTCTTTTGTGCTTCACGAGCATCTATTAAATAATATGAATCATTGTGCAATGCTTTGCTTACAATGAATGGCCCTTCCCATGGGGGTGATAGTTTATGCATCCCAGCTGTGCGTTGCACTATCCTGAGCACCATATCTCCTTCTCAGAAGACACGTGGTTGGACTTTCCAGCTATGATAGCGTCGGAGACTTTTTTGGTATATGGCGGACATGGACAATGCCAATTCTCTTGCTTTTTTGAGTAAGTCAACTCCATCCTCTCAGGCCTCTTTTACCTCGGAATCCGAGTATTGCCTTACTCTTGGCGAGTCATACTCTATGTCGGCAGGCAAAACTGCTTCTGCCCCATACACAAGGAAGAATGGCGTATAGCTTGTTGATCGATCCGGAGTTGTCCTTAAACTCCATAGTATTGAGGGTAGTTCCTCGATCCAGTAGCCAGGTGATCTATGGAGTGGTTCCATTATGAGGGGTTTTATTTCGGATAGAACTAAGCCGTTAGGTTGTTCAACTTGTCCATTCGATTTTGGATGAGCGACTGACGCTACGTCAAGTCTTATTCGGTTTTTCCCACAGAAGCGAGCGAAAGCTCCTTCGACAAAGTTTGTGCCATTGTTTGTGATCACACTGTGAGGGTGACCATATCTCAGGATTATGTCTTTCAGGAATGTGATAGCTGTTTTTGATGGGCTTCACTTTTATCCATTTGGTGAACTTGTCAACCATTACTAGTATGTGAGTCATACCACCCCTCACTGGTTTGAATGGTCCTACCATATCTAGTCACCATACTGCAAATGGCCAAGTGATTGGTATAGTTTTTAACTCGGATGCTGGCAAGTGTGACTTTGACGCATAACGCTGGCAACCGTTGCATTTTCTTAATAGCTCCTGTGCCTCAGCCAGTGCACTTGGCCAGTAGAATCCATGTTGGAATGCCTTGGCTACCAATGCTCTTGACGATGCATGGTGCCCACATTCTCCTTGGTGAATGTCCAACAATATTTCTTGGCCTTTCTCTAGACTTATGCAACGCTGCAGTACACTCGTCACACTCCTCTTGTATAACTCCTTGTTGATTGTCGTGTATTCTTTTGCTCTTCTCTCTGTTTGTCTTGCTAATATCTCATCATCAGGCAATGTTCCATCTCTCAAGTAGTTAAATATTGGTTGCGCCCATGCTGGTATCACCGGTGCCGGGTCTATTTCTCCATCAATTTCCATTGGCTCAGCCGACATATGTTCTGCCAACATAACCTGAGGAGTACCCAAGTGTGATTCAGCAACCCCTGGGTTGAGCGGAACAGTCCCCGAGTTACTCGAACCTGCCCATGAGTCAATGTCCATTGGCACAACGTCTGACTCTTGGTTTGCCGGGATGAATATTTACTCGGACTCTGGTGATGGCTTGATCGATGGTTTCCTGAGATGTGTCAATGCTACTCCTGGTGGGATTTCTTGCCAAGATGAGCCTAACTTGGATAGTACAGCAGCTGCCTCATTCTCTGCTCTGGGTATGTGATGAAATTCACATCTATCAAAGTATCCCGAAATCTGTTGCACATGAAAACAATACAGTGCCATGTTTGCATCCAATGCATCCCAATGGCCCGACACTTGCTGGATAACCAAGTCTGAGTCGCCAAAACACATGATCCTTTTGATGCCAATTTCCTTGGCCACTTTTATGTCATGGACAAGTGCTTCATACTCGGCTACATTGTTGGATGCAGCGAAGTGGATCTGCAACACATACTTGAGCTGATCCTTCTTTGGTGATGTGAGTACTATCCCGGCACCCAGACCCATCTTTGTCTTGGATCTGTCAAAGTGCATCTTCCAATAATTCGGGTCTGGCCTTTGGACTGATTTTTTGGTAGTGGGGGTAATTTTTCTTTGATGTAGACAGCACTTTGCTCAAGTAATAAACTGGCCTTTGGACTGATTTTCCCTCTTATTCGCGCTCTGCCACTATCACTGTACTAACAACTCTGTTGGTTGTCGCGACATAGAGCAGCATTGGCTCTTTGGATAATGGTGACGCTAATATTGGTGTTGTTGCCAACATCTTTTTGAGTTCATGGAAAGTGCTATCAGCTTGCTATGTCCATGTGAATTTGTCTGATTTTTTCATCAGTTGATATAATGGTAAGGATTTTTTTCGCATAGTCGAGTGGCAAACCTACTCAACGAGGTCAGGCATCCTGTAAAATTCTGGACATCGTTGAGAGTTTTTGGCAATTCCATTCTTTCGATGTCCCTGATCTTTGTCGGGTTAGCCTCAATTCCTCGTCTAGACACGAGAAATCCGAGTAATTTTCCCGCCGGGACACCGAATGTGCATTTTTCCAGGTTAAGTTTCATCCGGAATCTTCTTAAGTTTGCGAATGTTTTACGCAATTCCTCAATGAGTATGACTTTGTTTGGTTTTTATCACCACGTCGTCGACGTATACTTGAACATTTTTTTCCAGTTGATCTTGCAAACATTTTTGCATGCACCTTTGTTATGTTGCACCTGCATTTCTCAACCCGAATGGCATAGTACGATAGCAATAAGCCCCATACGGGGTGATAAAAGCTGTCTTTATTTGATCATCCGGATTCAATGGTATCTGGTGGAAACTAGAATATGCATCCACAAATGACAACAGCTCACACCCGGCAGTAGAGTCAATGACTTGATCGATCCGTGGCAGGGGGAATGGATCTTTTGGACATGCCTTATTGAGGTTCATGTAGTCAATACACATGCGCCACACCACTGCCACGTTTGGGTCATCCTTTTTCTTCTCGACAAAGACTGGATTTGACAACCAATTTGGGTGCAGTACTTCCATGATAAACCCAGTAGCCAAGAGCCTTGCTATCTCGGCGGCTATCACTTTCCTCCTATCTTCGGCGAAGCGGCTGAGGGGTTGCTTCACCGGCTTGGCATCTGGCCTTACATGAAGAGAGTGCTCATCCATATCCCTCGGAACTCCTTGCAAGTCTTGTATGGACCATGCAAAGATATCCCGATTCTCAGGGAGGAAGCTGGTGAGCTCGCTTTCCTATTTGTCAGTCAGCCCAGCACCAATGGTAACTGTGCGCTCTGGGAAGGCCTCATCAACCTGTATCTTTTTTTTCCTTGGTAGCTTGTAAAGATACACTGCCATGCGGGTTAGTGAGTGCCGGCAAAGACATTTGTGCTGCCTTGGCCAGTTCTGCCACTTCCATCATTTGATGCTTTTCCTGTGCTATGACTAGTGACTCGGCCAGCAAAGATCCGGTTGAGGCGCATGCAATAGATCTCTTGTAATCTCCCTCAACTGTGATAACTCCGCACGGACCTGGCAGCTTCATCTTTAAGTAAGCAATGTGAGGAGTAGCCATAAACTTTGCCATAGCCGGCCTGCCGAGTAAGGCATGGTATGAGCTAACCAGGTCAACCACCTCGAACTTTATGGCTTCAGTGCGACAATTTTCTATGTTGCCGAATAAGATGTCAACCCAGATCTTGCCAATTGGCTCACAGGACAGTCTCGGCACAATACCATGGAAAGTTTTCTTAGTCGGCTCTAGCATGTTCATAGTGATGCCTAACTTGATCATGGTATGCTTGTACATGATGTTGATGCTACTACCATCGTCTATCAGTACCTTGGAGAACTTCACATTGATATCCGGGCCTATGAACGTTGGATCCAAGACAAGAGCATAACCTCCTGGCGTTGGCATGATCTTGGGGTGATTCTTTATGCTCCAAGTTATCTCCTGTTCAGACCAATGCATGTACTTTGGAATTACCGACATTGTGGCATTCACTTCCATCATCCATCTCTGTTGATCTTCTTGTCATTCGGCTCTGTGACGAATACGACATAGCTCTGGTGATGCTCTTTGTACTCATTTCTGGTTCCATGGCCGACATGAGCGTCATCACCTCTTGGGTTATGCACCTGATGCATAGCCTCCCTTCTTTCTTGGTTATGATATCTCGGCTGCCTGTTCTCATATCTATGCCCGGTTCCCATAGCCTGAGCATTTCCTCCTGTGAGCGGTGGTGGGGGAGGTGGTGGTAACTGCTGAGTCAGCGAATCCACTCTGTCTCCCTTCTGAAACCAGGTGCATTGTCTTGTTGTGTGGTTTGCCGGCTTACTCGGACTTGGCGTGTGAAACTTACACAGTTGGTTCAACATCATTTCATAAGTATATTTCTTCCTGTCTTGGTATGGCTTTCTTTGTTCATATGGGTTTTTGCCATCATTCTTTGGTATCCATTGTTGTTGCCCATTTGTCCTTTGACGTAGGCTACTTCCAGCATCTGGATGATCCTGACTCACAGCTGCAACTTGAGTCGAACCATACATGTAGTCTAGTCTTTCGTCTCTTCTCTTGCTTCTATACTCGTCCCTTTCTTGGCGCCTTTGCGACCCGGCTACATCGTAGATCTGAGTCTCAGTCATCCCGTCTGCCGACATAAGCAGAGGCTGAGTCGGATCTCCTAACGCGTATGAGTCGGTGATTCTTATTGTTTCTGCCTAGCTTGCCGGCATATCTCTTTGTAACATTTTCCACAATACACTTCCATGCCTGCATCCTTGTGCAAACCATGCAATGGCCTGAGACTCTATTACCTCTTCACAAGAATTGTGCATCGTGCACCACCTTGTGAGGAATTCCCTGTCTGTTTCATTCGACCTTTGCTTGCACATAGCTAGATGTTGTGGGCAATTCGTCCTCTTGTACGTGCTTATGAAATTGCTGATGAAAGCTTCCTGAAAATCAATCCAGCTGTTGATGCTTCCGGGTGGCAAATTATTCAGCCACACCCTTGCTGGTCCTTTTAGCATCTACGGTACATACCGCACTACCCATCTCATATTTCCATGTGCGATTTTTACTGCTGTTCCATAATCTATGAGCCAGTCTTCGGGCTTAGTTCTTCCATCGTAGGTCTTTGTCCCTCTGGCCAGCCGAGAGTTTGGCACTAGCGGCTCTTTCATGATCCTTGGGCCAAAACATGGTGGAACCTGTGGACCTTGCGATTCGATTAGTTCTGCCATCTTTATTCGGTTGAACTTTAGCCTTGCATCATCCGGCTGGAGATTTCTGCCTCCGTGTCTTTCTCCCATTGCTTGGTATACATGATCCAGCAATTCATATCCATCATTGACCATTGCCGAGTAACCATCATTGTATCTGTTGGCGTTCGGGTCTGCAGGTTGTTGCACAGCTTTTCCCACGCTTTGCTGTATCCTTTCGGGCTAGGCTGGCGGAGGATTCGGAGCTGGGTTTCCTCCTCCTGCCGAGTGAGTCCCACGCCTAGGTTGAGGTGCAAAGTTCTGCCCCCTGTTGTCATTTCTTTGTGCTACTTGCCTTTCTCAGTCAGCATTTTACTGGTTCTCATTTCCCTGAACGATATTTCTTCTTGTTCCCTGTGCACGGGCCGTGTTTCCTTGAACCACTGCCGGGTCATAAGCTACCATATGCTTGCTCCTTCCTGAATCCACACCCTTTTATTTTCTCTGTCTCGGCACCACTCCTGGTGAGGAGGCTGTATGGCCTGCTGATCTCGCCGGGATTGGAGTTGCCGAGTGAACCAGCTGTGACCTTCTAGCTACACCCGGATTTGCCCTATAGTACGCTTCATTCAACATTCCTACTGCTCTCACCAACTCATTGACTCATTCCTGTTGTTTTCTCTTTGCTTCACCCGTCAGATGGGGTAACTCTACCATTGCTGCCTCTGCGGCTCTCAAATTTGCTGTTGTAGTATTATATGTCGGCCGCATGGCTGTTTCATTGCTGTTTTCTGGTGTTATCTTTGACGTTGCGTCCGCCAATTCTTCATTGAGTTTTTTGCCTCTCAACCTCGTTGCATCAAGCCGGGTCTTAGCGCCCTTGACTCGATTTGCTGAGTTGAGATCTCGAATTGTGATATCCACATCTTGCTGTAACTGCGCTAATTCCTTTGCCTTCTCCAAGACTTTTATCCTGGCCTCCTCTAACTCGGCATGCACGCGTGCCGGATCAGCTGCTGGCACTACTGGCTCTGCTAGCTTCTCTATTGCTTCTTGCAATTCTTTGGCTCTCTTACTCCTAGATATGTTCTCTGGCTTTTCTAGCGGCACTTTTGCAGTTCTTGCCGCCCTTGGCGTTTCTTCTGTATTTCCTCCCTCAGCTTCCTCATTTACCAAAGGGACTACTGGTGGTGCTGGGGGATTGGGAGCTATCATCATTACCTCGACAGAGACGAGTTGATGAAGTTTTCCTGCGGCAGGAACCGCAGGTGGATCCGGCGCCAGGACGAGGCGCTCCGGGTACGCGCGCTCCACGCGCACCGTGAGGTAAAGCGACCGCCCCTTGGGAATGGCTTGGTCCCGAAGCAACATGCATTGTTGCTGATGAAGTTGAGTGCTCCAAACCTGTGGATGAGGCCGTAATAGACGCACTCGCCTGTCTTGGTGATGATGTTGCCCGTCCGGATGAAAACTCCAGCAAGCGCCTGCTTCTGCCCCATGGTGGGCGCCAACTGTCACGGTGGTGTCACAGAAGATGGCATGGGTAGACTTAAGTTGGGGGCCAAATGGATGCTTGTGATAACCGGGGAGGGAGTGCACGGTCTAGCCGCACACGAAGAACAAGATGAACTCTCCACACTTAGGATTTTTTTATTGATCCAAGAAGCTTACAAATGCTCCTAGAGCTGTTTGAGCATATCCTCTGGGCACTAGTTTCCTACTTGGTCCAACCTCCCTCAAAACCCTAGATATGCCCCTCCTTATATAGGCGATGGCCAGCTAGGTTACATCCCTTTGGGTTCTAGGGTTACTATTTGGATCTCGGTCCTCATTGTACGGGTCGGGTCATGGGCTAACCCTGAGCCCCTTGACCCAGTCCACAAAGCCATACAGCTAACGGTCTTCTCGTACGTAGCCTCCATCTCTTTTTGCGCCATACCCTGACTTTGTACGTCATCCCATGCTTTGGGCGTCACCCAACTCCTTTTATGTCACCTGGCACGCCCTTCTATTTTCACCATGCTTTACCATGGTCCCTCCTGAATACCACTCGGAAATCTGCCACGTGTCCTTTCTGACTCGGCCTTCCCTCGTGAGGCTCGGCTTGTTGCTTCCTGCAAGGCAAACAAACTTGTCTTATATGGGCCGACATAATTCTTACGTCGGTCGCTCATGACCTTCTTACCCGGCCGTTATTACCCGGCCTGAGATATCCTTTACTCGGCATAAGCCATGTTGGGCAATGTTTTACCCCTTATGACCCTACCGGGGGTTATTCCCCCGACAACACAGCTCTCTGTCGTCCTCTTCACACTCTATTGAGCACGCGCGCTTAGCGCGTGAGTTGTCAATCTTGCGTTGTGTGAGCTCACTACGAGCATCATAGTTGTTGCTACGGTGCCGTGGGCTCCGACGGCGTCGAAGTAGGTCATGCTCTTCTTCCTCGGATGAGGGTGTGCGGCTTCGAGTGAACCTCACCGCGGCCTTTTTCTTTGGCTCCGCGTGAGTTTCGTCATGGACTGCAGCTCCGACGAGTCCAAGGCTTGCGAGCGCAGACTTGTGGATTGCGTTCTTCGGGTCTCCCGCTGGTGGCAGGTTGGACGCGAGGTAGGTGGTAGCTGATACGTCGAAAACATATCTATAATTTTTGATGCTCATGCTTGTTTAGTATCTACTTTGCTTTGCTTTGTTTACACTTTGAGGTGTTTTTATATCTTTTCTGGAACTAACCTATTAACAAGTTGCCACGGTGCCAGTTGCCTGTTTTCTTCTGTTTTTGGTTCCAGAAAGGTAGAAAATCAATATTCTAGCAATTGGACAGGACAAAATCCAAAGTCAATATTTTACCGTGGGGGACACGAATCCATAAGACGAGACGGCGAAGCAAACCAGGGCGGCCAAACCCCCTAGGTGCTACCAGGGGTGTGCCCGCGCGTGGGCAGGGTGTGGCCCCCCTGGTCACCTCCCGGCCTCGCCTCTTCGCCTATAAGAAGCCCCTGATGCAGACACCCTAAGTATCCGATCAAAACACCATGAAACCTTCTGTAGCCACCACCACCGTCGTCCCTAGATCAGGGGGATCTGAAGTTCTTCCCAGCACCCTACCGGAGGGGAAATCATCCCGGAGGTCTTCTCTCAGGTATGAAGCGTGAGTAGTTCCACCTTGGACTATGGGTCCATCTACTAGCTAGATGGTTGTATCTCCTCCTTTGTGCTTTCACGTATAGATCTTGTGAGCTCCGTTCATGATCAAGATCTAATCTATTTGTAATCATGCATGTTGTGTTTGCGGGGATCCGATGGATATTGAGATTACTATGTCAGATTGATTAATGGTTTTGTCTTTATGATACTATCATGTCTATGTTGTTTGTGATCTTACATGCTCTCCATTGTTAGTAGCTATCTTGGCCGAGTAGTTGCTAGTGACTCCAAGAGGGGGTATAATGCTCGATAGTGGGTTCATGCCTATAGTTTCCAAGGGAAGTGACAAAAATCTCTTTGGTTGTAGATGTGTTGTTGCCACTAGGGAGAAAACAACGGTCTCTTGTTCATGGAACAAGTGGATTGTTTACCTTACACACTTTGCTTAGCAGTTGTCTGTTGCTTGCAACTTAATACTGGAGGGGGTTCAGATGATAACCTGAAGGTGGACTTCTAGTCATAGATGCAGTTGGATGGCGGTCTATGTATATTGTTGTATTGCCCAATCGAATCTCATAGGATCTTTTTGTCTGGTATTGCATTGTCATGCCTTGCTCAGTTCCTGTCAATTGCCCTGTTGTAATTTGTTTACCCTTCATGCCATGTTGTTTATCTAAGGAGAGCACCTGTAGTGAACTATGGACCCCGGTCCAATATTTACCATTGATACATCTTCCACTATTACTTGTTTACTTGCTACAAACCATTACCTTCCACACCATACGTTTAATCCTTTGTTACAGCAACCAGTGAGATTGACAACCTCACTGTTAGTTGGGGCAAAGTCTTGAGTTTGTGTTGTGAAGGTCTCCACGTTGCTTGCTACACCTATGTGACGTTTCCTTCCTCCTAATGGTTTGATAACCTCGGTTTCATACTGAGGGAAGACTTGTTGTTGTGCTGCTTCACACCTTTCTCTTGGGGTTCCCAACAGGCTCCACATCAACTGAGCCATCAACAATTTTCTGGCGTCGTTGCCGGGGAGGCTAAGGATGTCTTCACAAGGGGAGTACTTCACTTCCTTTCTCTTTACTTTGTTTTTAGTTTTCTTAGTTTATTTTGCTTGGTTTTGTTTTCCTCTTTTCAAAAAACCCAAAAAAAAATTAGTCTAGTTTGGTTTGCATGCTTTATTCAAAAACACAAAAAAAATTAGTCCCTGCTCTAGCTGTTGCTGCTGTTTTTGGCTTGCCCACCTTTGCCAAAATGAACTATGCTGAGAACACCAAGTTGTGTGACTTCACTAGCACCAACAACAATGATTTCCTTAGCACACCTATTGCTCCACCTGCTCCTGATGCTACCTTTTATGAAATTAAACCTGCTTTGTTGAATCTTGTGATGAGAGAGCAATTTTCTGGTGCTAGTTCTGATGATGCTGCTGCCCATCTCAATAACTTTGTTGAACTTTGTGAGATGCAAAAGTATAAGGATGTAGATGGAGATATTGTTAAGCTCAAGCTATTTCCTTTCTCTTTGAGAGGGAAAGCTAAAGAATGGTTGCTATCTTTGCCTAGAAATAGTATTGATTCTTCGACTAAATGCAAAGATGCTTTTATTGGAAAGTACTATCATCCTGCTAAGATTATATCTATGAGAAGTGACATTATGAAATTTAATCAACTTGATAATGGACATGTTGCTCAAGCTTGGGAAATAATGAAGTCTTTGGTTAAGAATTGTCCCACTAATGGACTCACTGCTTGGATGATTATCCAGATTTTTTATGCAGGTTTGAACTTCTCAAGAAACCTGTTGGATTAAGCTGCTGGAGGTACTTTTATGGGCCTCACTTGGGGTGCTGCAACAAAGCTCCTTGACAATATGATGGTTAACTACTCTGAATGGCACACTGAGAGAGCTCCACATGGTAAGAAAGTAAATTCTGTTGAAGAAACCTCCTCTTCGAGTGATAAGATTGATGTTATTATGGCTATGCTTGTTAATGGGAAAGCTCCTCTAGATCCTAATAGTGTTCCCTTAGCCTATTTGGTTGCTCAAGAAGAGCAATTTGATGTGAACTTTATTAGAAACAACAATTTCAACAACAATGCATATAGGAATAATTTTGGTAGCAACAACAATTATAGGCCTTATCCTCCTAATAATGGCAATTCCTATGGACAGTCCTACAACAATGCTAGAAGTGCCCCCTTTGAACTTGAAGTCATGCTTAAAGACTTTATTAGTAAACAACCCACTTTCAACAAGACTATGGAGGAAAATCTTTTAACTGTTGAGAAGAATATATCCTCTTTGTCTGAAGCACAGTCTTCCTTGATTAATAAAATGGTTGCTAAACCTAAAACCATGGAAAGTACCTTTGCTGCTACTCATGCCATACAAGTTACTATTGATGAAAATTTTAGGATGTTAGCTCAACTTCATGCTAAGTGGGAAAGGGAAGCTGAAATTGATAGAAATAATAGTGTGTGCACCATCACTAGAATGGATACCACTAAGCCACAAGAAGTCCCTATTCCTCCTCCTCCTACAATGCCTAAGCCTAATGAGTCTACTACTAGTAATGTTGATGGGGATGTGCCTACCGGGGTATACCCAGCAGGGGCGTTCATTGGCCCAAGAGGGCGAGTGGGCTGCAAAGACGCGGATGGATCGAAGCCAGCGAGGATCCAAGCGATCGAAGCTGAAGGCCAGGCAGTAGATAGGCCCAGTCGGATTAGGTTAAACGAGTACCAAGCCTTAACTGATTCGGTTGAGATATGTAAACCCTAGGGAGGTGAGCCTATATAAACCTCGCAGGCGTAGAGATACGTTCCATCATACACCCAAGCGACTCGCCGCCTAGCCGCCGAGCTCGCCCATTGTACCACCTTCATAATACAATCTAGCAGGAGTAGGTCTTTACCCTCCGGGGGGGCGAAACTGGGTAAAACCTTGTGTCTCCGCCCTCATCTCGCACAATAGATGGCTGGCCGCCCTAGCCCCTCGTTCTACTACTTGCTGCCGATTGCAGCATCTGCCGTGACCATTCCCACGACTGTGGCGCCCACCGTGGGGCCTGGCCGGTCTGTCCGGTGTTCTGCGGTGAGTCCAATCTGCCCATCAACGAGACGGTCGCCACCGGCCGCATGATAGCGATCGGCGAGATGCTCCAAATCTTGCTGAGCAGCTACGTCCCGGCGGCGCGACCCGTCACGCACAGCGTGATCCTGCTGGTCGGCACGATCAGCCTCTTCGTCGGCCTCACCGACGTTATCGCCTCGTAAGACTCGGCTCGCATCCGCGAGTCGCCGCCACGCGATCGGCTCTCTGAGAGCCAGATCCGCACGATCCATCGCCTCGCCTCCGAGTACAACTCGGCCCACAGCAACGTGGCCGAAAACTCAGTGGCCGCAGAAGACGCGGCCCTCAACAACGACGCCGACTTGGCGACCCCGGCGTCACTCGCCGGGTCCATCACTGCGGCTTCGCCCGCGGGCTCCATCACCCAGGTCTCCAACGTGGGAGACTTTGAGGACCCCTCCATCCTCGGGATCTTCGAATTCGACTCCGGGTTGGAAAACTCCGCCGACCTCCGCGACGGGACCGGTCGCCACGCCGCGACCTACATGGCGACCGGCACCGAGCCGCCGGAGGACCCCTTCTCCACCCCAATCCCTCCCAACGCCACGGCAACGGAGGTCGAGGAACTCCGCCTGATGCTGGCGGAGGCAGTGCGCAAGGAGCAAGCCGAGCGCAAAAAATTTCGCCTCGAGCAGGTGACGGCGCAAGAGCTATCGCGCTACCACCAAGGGCGGATCAGGTCGCGCCTGAACCCCACCGTTCAGGGGCGCGCCCTGAACTTCGACGACGAAAACGACCCGGCCCGCGTGGCCGAGCGCGCGATCTGCGAGAAGGCGCCACCAGGAGGAAGCGCCCGGCCCCCGCCAGGGTCGACGGCGATGGGCGCCCCACCTCCACCCAACCTCACACCTCCCAGGGACCAGCCGCGGATAGTAGTCTCCTCACGGGAGCGAGACGCAAACGGTCTCCCGCTGTTCTCCACCCCGATGGACAACCTCGTAGCAGGCCGAGCAGCAGCCGACAACATCACGAGCGGCGATGGCGCCTACAGATCCAAAGACGTCAGGGCCCTGCTCGCAAAGGCCGTCGAGCAGCAAAATGCGGGAGCCGACTCGCAGGGTCGAGTATACTCGCGTTCTTCGGGAAGCAGAGCGGCCTCAAGCAGCCGCCCAATGGAGGCAAACACCCTCAATGGCCGCCACCGGAGCCACTGCAGCTCCAACACCGACCCGCGAATGCGGCACTCTCCACCAACGACCCCAGGCCAGCGACCAACTTCGTCGCCGCCAACGGTCAACCCATCGACGCCCGCACCCACACCATCAACAACCAAAGCTGACGCGCACGCCAGCCCGACGACCTGCGACACACCCTAACCAATCACCGTGATGGCGAGCCCATGGGGTCACTCAGTCGACTCGACCCAAGTGCTTCGGACCAATGATCCGAGGCGAGAAGTACCCGCCAAACTTCAAGGCGCCGAAGGAGATAGAAAAGTACGACCCTAAACGACCCGCCGTCGCTCGATACATACCTCATGGCAATGGGGATCGCAGGCCACACCGACCGCTAGCCGCCTGTTACCTCCCCTAATGATGGAGGGACGTGCGGCGGGATCAACACCTCCCGGGACAGATCGACTCGGGAGGAGATGCGCGACGATTGCCAGCACTTCGAGTGCTCCTACACCGCGCCACCACCATCGAGGACCTGGAGCGATCGTCCAGGGGACCCAGCGAGTCGACCAAGAATCGGATCCAACGGTGGCAAGAACTCTGGTACATAACGCGTCGGCATCCACGGACACCGCGATCCATTGCTTCAAGACCTCGTGCCGCCACGAGCCCCTGGTCGCCAAGCTCAGCGACACTCCGCACTTTTTCGACAACATACCGGACCTCCTCGAGATCGCCAAACAGTACGGAGGAAGATCCAAACCAGGAAACCGACGACGAGTCGGAGGTCAACGCCGCTGGCGGCAGCGACGGGCACGACGGTCCATTTACGCTACAGCAACACTCGCCTCGCGGCAAGTGCGCGATGACGGGCGAGTCGACTTGTCGCCAACGCCGCACGCATAACGCGAGCAAGAGCTTCCGCCGCGACGGAGGACAACGCCCGCGGCGCGGCAACTACAAGCCAAGCCAAGTTCGACCCCGCGGCCCTCCTTAACCAACCTTGTGCGTTTCACAGCAGGGAAGGGAAGCCCGCAACGCACACAACCGCCGACTGCCACACCCTCAGGGAGATCGAGAAGGCACGGCGAGCACGGGAGGACCCCGACAACGACCCGCCAAACGGCGGAAAATTCGGCAAAGTGGCCGGCTCGCTCCATACCTTCACAGGCTTCAACACGAAGCGCGAGAAGAAGGTCATCGCCGCGCTTGCCGCCATCAACGCGGTGGCTCAGGTGGACGTTCCCCAGTTCCTCAACTGGTCGGAGCAGCCCATCACCTGGAGCCGCCAAGACCACTCGCCACGCATCGAGTACCCAGGCCGAGTCGCCCTGGTGGTCAAGCCTAAGGTCGGCGACTACTGGCTCCCCAAGACATTGATGGACGGCGGCAGCTCCATCAACATCCTGTACCTGGACACCTTCAGGCGGCTGCGGCTCCCGCAGTCGATGATCGAGACGACCCACACCATGTTCCACGGCATCGTCCCCGGTCGGAAGGCGTACCCGATCGGCAAGGTCACGCTGCCAGTCACCTTCGGCACACCAGCAAACTTCCGCACCGAGCGGATCGTCTTCGAGCTGGTGCCCTTCGACAGCCTCTACCATCGCGTCTGGGCGCCAGCGTTCGCCAAGTTCATGGCAGCGCCCACTACGCTGCATAACGCGATGAAGCTCCCGGCCGTGCGGGCGTCATCACCATCAACGGCGACCCGACATGGCCGAGTGCGAGGCCAAAGGAGCCGAACTCGCCGATGCCGTTATCGTGGCAGAAACCAATCACGCCGATGAGCTCGCCAAGTACGCGAGCGGGGTCAACAACGACGACCCCACCATACTCAAGAAGCCCAATTCAGAGGGCGCAAACACCTCAACCTTCGAGGCAACGACGCACACCCGCACCGTCGAGCTGGTCCCAGGCGACTCCAGCCAGACGATGACGATCGGGACGGGCATGAGCCCAGCCTAGGAAGGCGCGCTCATCGAGTTCCTCCGTGATAACAGGGACATCTTTGCATGGAAGCCCTCTGACATGCCTAGTGTCCCTAGGGAGCTCGCTGAGCACAAGCTAAACACCGACCCCAAAGTGCGACCCGTCAAGCAGTCGCTGCGGCCCTTCAATGAAGAGCACCGCCGAGCCATCGCTGAGGAGGTGCAGCGTCTACTCGCTGCAGGCTTCATCCGACCAATCAAGTACTCCAAGTGGCTGGCAAACCCAGTCCTGGTCGAGAAAAAGAACGGGACCTGGAGGATGTGTATCGACTACACAAACTTAAACAGCGCCTGCCCGAAGGAGCAGTTCGTCCTCCCGCAGATCGACCAAATAATCGACTCCACCGCGGGCTCGGAGTCGCTATGCTTCCTCGACGCCTACTCTGGATACAACCAGATCAAAATGGTTGTCGAGGACGAGGAGAAGACGGCGTTCATCACGCCATTCGGAGCCTTCTGCTACACCGCCATGACCTTCGGCCTCAAGAACGCCGGGGCGACCTACCAGCGGTGCATGCAGGAGTGCCTCGCTAGCCAAATTGGCCGCAACATCCACGTCTATATCGACGACGTGGTCGTACAATCCGCTCGCCAGGGTGATCTCCTTGCCGACCTGGCAGAAACGTTTGCCAACTTGCGAAAATACAAGATAAAGCTTAACCCAGGCAAGTGCACCTTCGGTGTACCAGCAGGGCAACTACTGGGTTACGTCGTCTCCAAGCGCGGGATCGAGGTGAACCCCACCAAGATCGACACGATCGCCCGATTCGGCAAACCCGAGTGCCTCCGCAACGTCCAGAAGCTGGTCGGGCGAGTAGCGGCTCTCAGTCGCTTCATCCCCCGCCTGGGCGAAAAGGCGATTGCCCCTATACCGTCTGATGCGCAAGAACCCCACCTTCCAGTGGGACAAGGAGGAGGACGACGAACTCCGCGACCTCAAGAAAGTGCTACTCGCCGCACCGCTACTCGCTGCCCCCACCAACAAAGAACCCATGCTGGTTTACGTCGCGGCCTCCGAGCGCGTCGTCAGCGCCGTCATGGTCGTCGAGCGACCGGAGGAAGGAAAGGAGCGCCCAGTACAGCGACCGGTGTACTACATCAGCGAGGTCCTCACTGAGTCGCGCCAGCGATACCCGCAGTACCAGAAACTGGTATATGCGGTCTTCAGAGCGCAGCGGCGCCTGCCGCACTACTTCCAGGAGCACCCAATCACGGTCGTCTCCTTAGCACCGTTGCAGGACATCATCCGCAACCGTGAGGCGACCGGGTGAGTCGCTAAGTGGGCCGTCGAGATCGGCGTCCACAATATCAAGTACGAGCCACGAAAAGCGATAAAGTCGCAAGCTCTAGCGGACTTCATCGCCGACTGGGAGGAGGACCAGCAGCCAGAGAAGCTGTCATACCTCCATTACTGGAGCCTGCACTTCGACGGCTCCAAGAACGCAGACGGCGCAGGAGCAGGGATCGTGCTGACTTCCCCAAAGGGCGACAAGCTCCGCTACGTCCTCTGCCTCGACTTCACACCCTGCACCAACAACATGGCCGAGTACGAGGCCTTACTCCATGGCATGCGAGCTACCAGGGAGATGAACGTCAACCGCCTACGCTGCTACGGAGACTCCGACCTCGTCATTTGGGCAAGTCGGCCGCACCGCGACCGTCTCCCCCACCATGGCGGCGTACCGCCAAGCAGTGGACAAGCTGGGCGGACACTTCACAGGCTACTCCGTCGAGTGGATCGACAGGCGGAAGAACGAGGAGGCCGACGCACTCTCTCGCATCGGGTCGGCTCGACTCGCACCACCCGCCGGTATCTTCCTCGACACGATCACCAAGCCATCAGTCTCTCCCCCGAGGGAGATCGACATCGGAGTCCCGCTACAACCGGAGGCAGCCCTGGTCGCACTCGTCAACGAGCGAGACGACTGGACCAAGCCCTACGTCGCCTACCTGGAGACCGGCACCTTGCCGGCAGACGAGACGAACGGTCGGATGATCGCACGCCGATGCAAGTCCTACACCATCATCGACGGCGAGCTCCACAAGCGCAGCGTCACCGGCGTATTCCAACGCTGCGTCCAACCCGCCGAAGGACGCAAGATCCTCCACGACATCCACTCCGGGCGCCCGCTCTCTGGTCGCCAAGGCTATGCGGCATGGTTTCTACTGGCCTACCGCACACGCCGACGCCGTCGACATTGTCCAGCGGTGCGCCGGGTGCCAGAAGTACGCCAACCAGACGCACGTGCCGAGCTCAGCGCTCAAGACAATCCCCATCACCTGGCCATTCGCCGTATGGGGCATGGACATGGTAGGCCCCTTCAAGAAGGCTCCCTCCGGCTACACCCACCTCTTGGTCGCGGTTGACAAATTCACAAAGTGGGTGGAGGCCAAGCCAGTCCGGAAGTGCGACGGGAAGACCGCCACCAAATTCCTACGCGAGCTCATATATTGCTACAGGTTCCCAAACAGCATCATCACGAACAACGGCACCAATTTCGCCAAAGGAGCCATGGCCGAATTCTGCGAAGAGCACCACATCCGGCTCGACCTCACGTCGGTCGCCCACCCGGAATCCAACGGCCAGGCGGAACGGGCCAACCAAAGCATCCTCCACGGCCTGAATCCGCGACTTCAAGTACCACTCGAGCGCACCGCCGGGTGCTGGGTCGAGGAGCTACCCTCCATTATCTGGGGCATCCGCACCTCGGTCAACAGGTCAACAGGATTCACCCCCTTCTTCATGGTGTACGGCGCCGAGGCAGTCATGCCCACCGACCTTGAGCACGACTCGCCAAGGGTCGTCCACTACACGGAGGCTGCGAACAAACTCGCCCGCCAGGACGGAGTCGATCAACTCGACGAGGCACGTGACCTCGCTCGGTCACGCACCGCCATCTACCAGCAGGGACTCCGCCGCTACCACAGCCGGCGGGTGAAAACTCGCACCTTCCAAGAAGGCGACCTGGTGTTGCGCCTCATCCAGGACAAGAAGGGCATGCACAAGCTCTCCCCTCCGTGGGAGGGACCATTCGCCATCGGGCGAGTACTCGGCAACGACGCCTACTACCTCATCAATGTCCGCGGGGACGGCGAACTCAACGTCAAGCGACCATGGAATGTAAACCTCCTACAGAAGTTCTACCCCTAGAACCCCACATATGTACTCCCCAGTCGCTATGAAATAAAAAGAATCGGTTATCGCAAATTGCGCCTACTCTCTATGTCTTGTGCCACTCGCACTCGTAATAACAGCGTCAAGCTAACCGCAGAAGTCAACCTTTGGTACAGCATTCGGCACGGCTAAGTAGTGCGGTGCGAGAGAACTGAGTCACCTCAGGTCTTGCATCGTCCATGAAAAACGCCTACCCGGAGCCCCATTGGAGTCGCCCAGCCCGACTGGCTCTACGAGCCAAGACAACTGCCTTCGCTTCTTACAGCGACCATGGTCCTCCGCATCCTCGACATAGCGACTCGAACGGCCAAGTACCACGCTCGGGGACTGACGACCAGTTCATCGCGAGCGGCTCGGGAAAACGCCAAGTAAGAAAGCATGCCCAGGACTCGCCACGCGACTGACCCAACGGGCTAGGCAGGAGCGATGCGCCCAAACTAACGCGCCAAGTCCTCACCCACCCTCGAGTCGCGCCTAGAACAACCAAGTACCACGCTCGGGGACTCGGCCACCCGACCCCGTTCGCAAGGGAAAACGGTGAAGTACAAAGCGTTCAAGGGAGTCGCCCTGCGACTGGCTCTTCGAGTCCGGGCGAGTAGACCACAATGACAAAACATTAAAAAACAACAAACATATCACACACGAGGTAAACCCCACAAAAGGGCGAACGCGCTCGGGGACTCGTTCAAACCTCAATCACAAAACACATGACAAATCCCAAAACAGACACGATGTTTCATTCAATAGCATGTCGCATTGTCTCAAATTACAAAATATGCCCATACGGCAGACCTGCTATGAACGCCCCAGCGCAAACTATCCTATTCTGCAGGCTTCGACGATGACTCGCCAGCACCCTTGCGATTGCGGATGAACGGCATGTACGGGTTCGACGGGTAGGTCGTCAACTCACCCGCCATCGCCGCGCGGAAGGGTTGCTCGACCTTGAAGTCCTGATGCTGCGGCTCGGGGTCGTTGGGCGCGACGACCATCTCCTGATACGGAAGGAGGTCGCCCATAGCCCAGACACGCTCGGAGTACTTCGCGGCGCGGTCCGTCAACTTGAGCACGTCGGAAAGCTCCACTGCGCCAGTCGACGACGGGTAGCCACTCGTCACGTCGTCGAGGTCGAAGTCCTCCGGGAAGTGAGCAAGTCCAAGGCTAAGCGCCGTCGCTGCTCCGCGCCGAAACGCCGATCGCGTCATGAACTCAACGACCGCGGGCGCCTTCTCTAAGTACTTCCACACCTCGACGAGGTCGCTGGGAATTACTTCCGTGGGTGATATCTCCTGGAGATAGTCTCGGATGCACGTCCCTGACAACATCGCCGAGTCGACGAGAGTGGCCACACACTGCCGCGTGTCGAACGAGCTCGCCTCTTCCGTGCTATCAATGATGCGACCTGCGAGTAGAAGACAACAATGAGTACGACGGACATCACAAAAAGGTACACGCTACTGGTAGAGGCAGATGCACTTACCAATCAACGGGCGGGCGAGATCCGTGATGAAGCATTGAAGCGGCATGGTCGCAAGCCCAGCAACAAGGGCGTCCGACACTTTACGATCCTCTTCGGCGGCTGTAATGGCGGCCTTGGCTCGCCCATCAGCCGCGCTCGCTTCCTCCTTCGCCTCCCGCAGCTCGCCCTCGAGATCGGCGATCCGCTTTTCAGCCGAGCTCAAAGCCGATTGCGCCGCCGCCAATTCACCCGCGGGGACAAGTCCCTGGCGAGCTTCCTCCACCTTTGCGGCAACCGCCTGAAGCCCCTTATTCGCCTCCTGGACGGTGGCCAGTTCCTTCTCCGCGCGGTGCTTCACTGCCAATCGGTCAGCCGATTCACGTTGCAGACCCTACACATCATTCAAACAGTTAATCAAAGCAACATCCTCAGCGCCCACCCGCTGAAATTTAGCGAGTGCGCACTCGGGGACTGGCAATCAAATAATTCCTAAGTGCCCACCCTCTAAAATTCAGCGAGTGCGCACTCGGGGACTGGCAATCAAATAATTCCTAAGTGCCCACCCGCTGAAATTCAGCGAAAAGCACTGGGACCGGGTAATCAAAAATTCCTAAGTGCCCACCGCTGAAATTCAGCGAAGCGCGCACTCGAGGACTGGCAAAAAACTCCTAAGTGCCCACCCACTGAAATTCAGCGAAAGCGCATCGGACTGGACGAGAAAAATAGCGACTATACACTAAAAGAATCAGACCGCTGCAACACACCGACCTGATCCTCGGGGACTGGACATACCTGGATGGCTGTGCCAAGCATGCCATGAAGTTGTATCGCGTCCACGGACGCGAGGAGAGCTGGCGTGTGCCCATGACGCTGCTCGACTTCCGCATCGGCGACCCCAGGTGCACGGCTCGAGGGCGAAGTCCCACCCGCTGTGGCCGCTTTGGCCATGAAGCGCGGGAATGTCGCGATGGAGGCACCCGCACCAAAGGAGGTCGGCTCGGCTGCCCCAGGCAAGGGAGCGCCCCCCTTCGTGGATACGGCCGCTTCTGATGCGGGTTCGGTCGGCGCGACCGCCGTGTCGTCAGAGATCGTGACGACATCGTCGCCTTTGGCCTTCTTGCTGCCATCTGCGGGGACGACGACCTCGTCCGCCTTCCTCTTACGGGAAGGATCTTCCTCGCGGACGACGGACGGCACCTTAGCCATGGTCGGGTGGCCCATCTTCTTCACTCCGGTCCTGTAAATCAACCACTTAATCAAGATAATTCAAACTGCTATGGAAGACAAAGGTAGGTGAGCAAACTCACTTGGCGACTGGAATGAAGCGCAGCCCCGTGCGGAGGCCGGCCGGCTTCTCCAGTTCAGGGCCCAATTGGCGGCTGAGCCCCATCTCCAGGACGTCGCGTGCCCAAGACACGGACGGCTTCTTCGTTGTCGAGGCCGCAACAGGAGCCTCTGGGACATCTTCGGTAGGCGCTTCCCTGCGAGCCGAAGCCGCCGCAGCCGGAGCATCCCCCAGCCTAGAGACTGGGGCGAATGGTGGAGGCAGCGAAGCCAGTGGCACCTCGACAGTGGCCGTGTCCAGCGCGGCTGCCATCGGTGGCGCCTCGTCCTTGGCCGGGCTGGGGCGTCGGAGCTGCTCGCCGAGTGCGGGGGCGAGGCCGGCCTCATCGGCCGCGTCTTCTTCTTCGGGGGGCCTTTGCCTCCTTCTCTTTCTTCTTCTTCGTCTTCGACGGAGTAGCCTGGCGGCGCGAGGTGGTTTCCGGAAGTTCTTCATCGTCGTCGTGACGCTCGAGGCTTTTGCTCGCCTCAAGCTCGCGTTGACGTTGCCCGCGGGTCTTGCGGGCCAGCGGGGCGACCTCCTCCTCGGAATCGTCATCGCCGCCACTCTCGTCGCTCTCGGCGTCGCCCTTGGAGGGAGGCGAGTCGCCCATGTCCTGGACGGACGAGCTCGAATTCTCGTCGTCCGTAGGCGGGAGCCATCCTTCCACCACTTGGAATAGCTGCAATGAACACAAAATGAAGTTAGAACGACCACGACTGCAAAAACTGCGACTGTGAATGATGCGAGGTGACCTACCGTTGGGGCTGGACGCTTATGTGTAGGGGCGACCCAGCAGGCGCCCAGTACACCGCTGGGTGATCTTCTTCGTGTCATGGTGTAGTCCTCGAGCTTCCACTCGGCCAGGTTGGACTTCGTCGAGTCCTCCCGGCCCATGTACTGGTACATGTAGTGGTCGCGCCGAGCCAGAGGGACGAGCCGCCGCCCGAGCCAGCAGTTATATAGGTTGATCGATTGGAGGCCATTCTTCTTCAAACCGCGGATGGTTTGGAGCATTTCGTCCATGACCATCCGCTGGTCGCTGGGGAGCCTGCCGACTTGAAGACAGCGCGGCTCGGACCGGTTGGCGGAGTACCGTGGGATCGCCGTCTCGCCCTCCGGGGTCGCCTCGGCAACATAGAACCAAGACTTCTTCCAGTCGCTCGCCGCCTTGGCGGGTAGCATCAAGTCGAAGAACGAGGCCTTCGACTTCAGCTGGAAGGTTAGGCCGCCCGCGGCAAGCATTGGGCCGCCCGCTTCCTCGCGGCTGATCCGTCCGTGGAACAGATCTTGCCACAGAGGGAAGTAGGGCCGGCAGCCCAAGTAGCACTCGCAGAACGCCACGAAGATGGCGAGCTGCTCGATGCTGTGAGGACCCAGGTCCGACGGCTGGATCCCGTAGTAGGCGCAGAAGTGCCGGAAGAACAAAGACGTAGGGAATCCTAGCCCCCTTTCCAGGTGGCTGGTGAAGCAGATGAATTCCCCCTCGCGCGGGTTCGGGGTCACATCTCCAGCCGCGAGGATGCGCCAACAGCCGGCGCGCAGGATCCCGGCCTCCTCGAAGGACGCCAGCTGCGCCCTCGTACACTTAGATCTACCCCAAGGCTCGGAGGAGAGGGCCATGGCGGGAGGATTTGTGGGGGGTCGGAGGAATTTGGGTCGGCTGGATCGCGATGCGAAGGGAGGCGAAAAGTGCGTGCAATCGGAGGAAATGGCGAGAAGGTGGTTCTCCGATCGTATGCCATTCCCCTTATATAGCGGTTGTTACCCACCAAATCAAGGAGCCGTTACTACGCGGTGATTACGCCAAAAAGTTACCGTTGGATTACCCCAACAGCTAGTTTGACCACGTTTAACGGTCCAACTTCAGCCACTCGGCTCGCCGACCCGATCACTATGACGGTGTTTCGCCGACTCGACTCGCCAAAGCTGCGACCTGGATGACTAGTTTTCTCCTTTATACAGGAGCCCGCCGACGATTCGACTGGATGTCTACTCGGTCAGATACTCGATTGCGGCAGCCACCTGCGCCTAATCGACGACGGCCTCGGGGACTACTGATGGGGATGTGCCTACCAGGGTATACTGGCCCAAGAACTGGCGAGTGGGCCTGCAAGACGGCGACTGGATCGAAGCCCAGCGAGGATCCAAGCGACTGGAAGCTGAAGGCCCAGGCGAGTAGATAGGCCCAGTCGGATTAGGTTAAACGAGTACCGAAGCCTTAACTGATTCGGTTGAGATATGTAAACCCTAGGGGAGGTGAGCCTATATAAACCTCCCTGCAGGGCGTGTAGAGATACGTTCCATCATACACCTAAGCGACTCGCCGCCTAGCCGCCGAGCTCGCCCATTGTACCACCTTCATAATACAATCTAGCAGGAGTAGGTCTTTACCCTCCGGGGGGCCGAACCTGGGTAAAACCTTGTGTCTCCGCCCTCATCTCGCACCGCAGATGGCTGGCCGCCCTTGCCCCTCGTTCTACTACTCGCTGCCGATTGCAGCATCTGCCGTGACCATTCCCACGACAGATGCTAAGTTTGATTTTGATATAGAAGATTGCAATATTTCTGAAGTGATTTTGTTCTTTCAAAAACTTGCTAGAAGTCCCGATGCTAGTGATATACATGTTGCTTTCACCAAACACATTACAGATGCTCTTGTTAAGATTAAGGAAGAGAAGTTAAAACACAAAGCTTCTATTCCTAGGAAAGTAGAAGATAGTTGGGAACCCATTATTAATATGCAAGTAAATTACTTTGATCTCGAAGCTTCATGTGATCTTAGTTCTAGTGTCTCTGTTATGCCTAGGAAGATTTATGAAATGCTTGATTTGCCACCTTTGGAAGATTGTTATTTGGATGTCCCACTTGATGATAATGCTAAGAAGAAACTCAAGGGGAGTATTAATTATGTTTTCATTATGGTTAACAATGCTTATGTCCCTGTTGATTTCTATGTTTTGGATGTTGAATACAATGCTTCTTGTCCTATTACTTTGGGAAGACCTTTTCTTAGAACTGTTGATGCCATCATTGATATGAAAGAAGGCACCATTAAATATCAATTTCCATTCAAGAAAGGTATTGAACACTTCCCTATGAGGAGAGAGAAGTTCTTTTTGATCCTCCATTGAAAGCAAGGTTTGATGTTAATGCTTCCTCATTTGAAAATAATTGATTTCTTGCTTCTTGTGCCTAACTTAAAGGCGTTAAAGAAAAGTACTTGTTGGAAGATAACCCAAGAGTTTCCTTGAGTCTTGGAAGTTATTACTTCAGTAATGAACTCTCCTTATCCTTTTTGTTTGCTTTTTGTGCCAAGAATGACCTCTAATGAGAGGGAAGTAAGATTTGGGGAGTTGCTATCCCGAAACAGATTTCTGTCCTCCACCATAAAAATTCGTGAGGAGTCTCTGTAAATCGGATTGATCTGAAAATTTACGAATAAATCCCCCAGTATGCTAGCTAACTTTCGTTAGTTCAATAAGTTTTTATTTGAGCAACGGAATATTTTCTAAAAAATAGGTTTCTACTTGCTGGTCTATTTTGACAGATTTCTGCCATTATTTGCATTTTTTTCTTATTGATTCCTCTTTGAGTTCTCTTTTCGGAAATTGAGATTTTTAAAGGATTTGCTACAGTAGCTTGTGTTTTTAGTGAAAAGTTTTGCTGTTCCAAAGCTAAACCCAAATTTCTATTATCTTTTGAATATACTAATGTTGCTAATGAAGATTGTGTGAAGTTTTGTATGCAGGAAAAATTTCTGGTGTGGAGAGAGAATGATGTAATGAGATGAAGAATGGACAAAAGATCAAGCTTGGGGATGCCACCCCGGTGTCACCCCATGAAATATCCAAGAGGTACTAGCGTCAAAGCTTGGGGATTCCCAAGGCATCCCCTTCTTCATCAGAAAAAAGCTCAGGTCTTTCTAGACACTTCATTTTTATTATTTCATGCAATGTTGTGTTGTTCTTGGAGCGTCTTAGTTTTCGTTTGCTTTGCTTAGTTTGTTTAGTTTGCTTGAATAAAGTAGTTTGTACCCCCGTTCTCGCTGTGTTGTTTCAAATAAGTCGATTGGTGTTGGAAAGGAGTAGAAAGTTCTGCCTTGAAAGTGCAAGAGGAGCTTTCATTGACTGTGACTTAGACTTTAGCATGACAATCTAGGTGTTGTTTTGACCTTATGCTTATTGATTATTTCTATAGCATGTTTTGTACCAAACAAGTGGGATTGTTTAGTGTGCCTTGAAAGAACCATGCGTTGTTTTAGCATACAAAAGCATAGTATTGTGGTATTCTCCTTTGATGATTTGTTTGGGTTGACTTGGCACATGATCACACCATGTTATGACTATGACAAGTCACCATATCCTCTATGATCATTTAGTCCTTGACTTGTACTATATGATTTGATTAGTAATGTTTTGTTGCTCTGCATGATTATGGCCATTATTGCTCTCTTAGTTGGTTGCTCCCAGTATTTTGCTAGCCTCCACTTGTATCAGTAAGCTCTACTCATGCTTCAAACTCCCAAGAAACCAAGTTATTCTAAAGTGTCCACTATAAATTCATATGCATGGTGTGTTACACCATTCCAAGTATATTCTTGTTTTCAGCTATCTTCCAATTAAAAAGTATTTTGTTATGTGAAAACTTAGTGATTAAAGCCCTCACGAACTTGATGGCACACTTTATATTCTTTGCCCCTAATAAACTTGAACCATTGTGTCATCTCTGTTGTATATGCTTGCACTTATACGTTGGAATTAGCAGAACCATGCTGTCATGGGGAACGTTTTCAACATTGCACTTGTACTTTGTACACAGTTGATATCATGCTCTTTTGTCTATGGATGTCATCGGTGTGAAATAAAGAGGGAGCTTGTAAGTCCATGGAGTTATGTATTTTGTGTTAAAGTAACGCCTGGGCCGCTAGACTATGCCATGCCTAATCATGGTGGAAACTTGCAGCATCACCATAATGAGCATTCGGTGAAGCATCCTCAATAAAAATCTATGCACATAGTAAATAAAAAGATCGCTAAGATGTTCATTGTCTGCTTGCCTTGTCATTTTTGTTATGGGATAGCTCATGTACCATGTGCAAGGGGTACCCTGTTGGCGGTTCTCTATGATACGCATGTACTTACGATGACAAGAACTTACAGGTGACTGAAGTTGAGTAGCATGAGGTGTGGCCGTCATATTCAAGGGACACGAGATTGCCAACTTATACTTTGTCAAGCATATACTCAATAGTTTGTTCACTTTAACCATAATCACTTCAAGATGCTTATGATAGGGCCAATGAGGGCTGAAAGCTAACCAGTACCATAATTTTTGGAAGCTCTTTTTGAAACTTGAAATCCCTTTTTCCCTTTATGAAGGGCCTTTCTTCCACTATTATGTTGAGTCTCCACCTTCTACCTTTAGGCACCATTAAGAGAGCATAGTTGCCATTCTTAGTTCTATGTGCAGTGTCCCAAAACTTATTGATTGATGCATATTGTGATATTACTTGTTCTTCTGCTATTTGTATCTAGTCACTCTTATGAACTTTGAAGGTGTCCTATGCATCTATTTGCTACGCCATGAGGGACAAGCTGAATGCCACTATGCCATGTTTTCTGTATGTGAAACAAACAAACATTTTTCAATGCATATTCATGATCTTTGTTTGTAGCCTTTCATGTTGCATCCATAGTTAATTTGTCTTATTGTTAGAACTCCATATTTCATGCACATGTTTAGAGTTCTTTGATCCCAGCTTTCAATGCTTGCAAATGGTTTGATCTTGGTTTGATGGTGCATGTCACCTCAAAAATTATTCTTTTATCACTTACCTACTCGAGGACGAGCAGGAGTTAAGCTTGGGGATGCTTGATACGTCGGAAACATATCTATAAGTTTTAATGCTCCATGCTTGTTTTGTATCTACTTTGCTTTACTTTGTCTACACTTTGAGGTGTTTTTATATGTTTTCTTGAACTAACCTATTAACAACTTGCCACGGTTCCAGTTGACTGTTTCTTCTATTTTTGGTTCCAGAAAGGCAGAAAATCATTATTCTCGGAATTGGATGGGACAAACACCAAAGTCAATATTTTACCGTGGGCAACACCGAAGTAAGGCAGAGAGAAGAAGGCTCACCAGGCCACACCTGGCAGCGGTGGGCCCACCCTGTGCCTAGGGGGGTGCAGCCTCCCTGGTGGCCCCCCGGCTTGGCCCTTCTCCTATAAGAAGCCCCCGATGCAGAAACCGTAGGCACCCGATCAAAACTCCATGAAACCCACTATAGTCGTCGTCACCATCGTCCCTAGATCAGGGGGATCTGAAGTTCTTCCCGGCACCCTGCCGGAGGGGAGATCATCCCGTAGGCCTTCTTCTTCATCATCCTAGCCTCCGGTATGAAGCATGAGTAGTTCCACCTTGGACTACGGGTCCATGTAGTAGCTAGATTGTTGTATCTCCTCCTTGTGCATTCATGTATAGATCTTGTGAGCTCCGTTCATGATAAAGGTCTAATCTATTTGTATTCATGCATGTTGTGTTTGCGGGGATCCGATGGATATTGAGATAACTATATCAGATTAATTAATGGTTTTGTCTATTTGATTCTATCATGTCTGTGTTGTTTGTGATCTTGCATGCTCTTCGTTGTTAGTAGCTATCTTGGCCAAGTAGTTGCTAGTGACTCCAAGAGGGGGTATTTATGCTTGATAGTGGTTTAATGCCTATAGTTTCCAAGGGAAGTGATAGAAATATCTTCGGTTGTAGATGTGTTGTTGCCACTAGGGAGAAAGCAAAGGTCTCTTGTTCATGGAACAAGTGGATTGTTTACCTTACACACTTTGCTTAAAGCAGTTGTCTGTTGCTTGCAACTTAATACTGGAGTGGGATCGGATGATAACCTGAAGGTGGACTTCTAGTCATAGATGCAGTTGGATGGCGGTCTATGTATATTATTGTATTGCCCAATCGAATATCAGAGGATCTTTTTGTCTAGTATTTCATTGTTATGCCTTGCTCAGTTCCTATCAATTGCCTTGCTGTAATTTGTTTACCCTTCATGCCATGTTGTTTATCTAAGGAGAGCACCTCTAGTGAACTATGGACCCCGGTCAAATCTTTACCATTAATACATCTTCCACTGTTTACTTGTTGCAAACCACATCACCTTCCACACCATACAATTAATTCTTTGTTACAGCAACCGGTGAGATTGACAACCTCACTGATCATTGGGACAAAGTCTTGAGTTTGTGTTGTGTAGGTTTCCACGTTGCTTGCAACACGTGTGTGACGTTTCCTTCCTCCTACTGGTTCGATAACCTCGGTTTGTTACTAAGGGAAGACTTGCTGCTATGCTGCATCACACCTTGCTCTTGGGGTTTCCCGACGAAGGCACCTACATCAACTAGGCGCATCAACCATCACGACCACACGATCAGCGTCCCCGCTTCCCACAGATGACGCCAATTAACGAGGTTGGATCTCATCAATGCCCATTGTTATGGACTTGAGTTTTGGAGAAGATGGTTAACAGGAAAGCAACACAGGGACACGAGGTTTACCCAGGTTCAGGCCCCCGGAGGGAAAACCCTACTCCTGCTTGTCTGTTCTTGATTACGGCGGAACCGAAAGGCTACAAGGGTACACAGATGTAATCCGGTGTGAGGTGTGCGTATGAGCTGAAGAGATCCTTCTTGTCGTGCCCTCCTGGCCCTTATATAGATATGCCAGGTCCCAGGATAGGTCGAGTCGGTTAAAAATTAGGTTTGAACCCTTTGAAATTATATTTATAGCTAGACTTGTTCTCCAAGGAGTTGAACTTGTAATGCGCTTGGCCCACCCGAAATCTTCTTGGGCAGTGAGTCTTTACATGGGCCTTCCCTGGGATGGACCAGGTATACCAATGTAAGGCACCCATGGGGTATATCCATGTCAATACTAGTGTAGCGTGTACAACAATATGTCAAGCCAAAAAACTCATACACAACCAAGCATAAACTAAAAACCAAAAAAACTATGACACAACATGGAGTAGATAATACGGAATCGAAATAAACATGAGGATACCCTAAGGATATGTAATATGCACACCCACTATCAAACTATACCGTGCCAAATACACATAATATGAGATGTGGTGGAGCTTACTTAATACAACATGGTACTAGCAACTAATGGTTGTTATTCATGAGTTGGGCTGAGGGGACTCGGCGAAGGCACCTAGGTTATCCAGGCACCGCACAAACCTTGACAATCAGTTTGTGCATTGTATCATTCTGAACTGTTACCACTGGGTTGCACTTATATATAGCATGTGATGCAAGAACACAACAGCCCCATGGACCATAGTCATGCCTAGGTGCCGACATGGTGTAGATGGTCTCACTAGTCAATACATGTCAATTGGTTAATTCAAGAAAAAACTATGGAGCCGATCAGCTTTTTGTACACACTCATCCATCTCCGATTGTCAACACTGACTCGGTATGTCAGATGGCTGCCTTATTACATTTATAAGTTAATAATGCACCATCCTGACATGCCAAGTGAAATGGGTTTGGCACATATTGCAGGGAATATGCCCTAGATGAAAATAATAAAAGGTTTATGATTTTCATATCCTAGTAAATTCTTAATAGTTTCATATTGTATTATAACTATATTCAAGTGGAAAAATTGATACAGGTGTGATATGAAACATAAGTCCCTAGTATCCTCTATGTACCACCCTGGATAAAACCACTACTAGAAATTCCCTGTGTTTGTTTTATGCATCATCATGACGGACTGCTCATGTCATCACGCCATATTGCATTTGAGTATCCTCATGACTGAATTCATGTTATTTGTACAAAACTATTTTCAAAACCTATCTTTGGTTTCTAAATACCCTCCGGCCTTATTTCAAATCAAACCCTGGTCGTCCGGATATTTTGTTTTGTCTAAATGATTCACAAAAGTATTTTAAAATAAATATATAAAGAAAACCCTAAATATTTTTGTGGGGAGGCAGGGAGTTGACTAGGTCCAAAAGCCCAGCCACAGGCTACCTACAACCCACAGGAAAATCTAACCCTAATCTCTAGACCCAAACCTATCCTACCAACGATCCCCATCTCTCTCCCCACACTACCACCGCCACGAGCAAACACACGCACACACTCACGCGAACGCGCAGCCACAGCCACACAACACACACGACACAACCCACTCACCCCTACCTGACATGACATGAACATGGTGCACGCACACGACGCTCGCGTGCCACCTCCCTGCCTATGACCAACGTGCTCCTAATCCGCATGGTACCTTTGATCAAGATTACGGATGTAGTATAGCTCTTTTCCCTAGTAGACCTAAGTTATCGAATCCTCTGGAAGCAGAAAGCGTGGTGAAGTTACTTTAACGGACCTTCGGGAGTTTTAGAATTCTTTAGTGTTTTATTGGACCAAGAATTTGCGATCTTTTGTTGTTGTCGATGATGGAGAGAGATGGCCTGGGGCATTCGGTTTCACATGTAGCTATGCAAAACATCTGATGGGAATAAAAGATAATAATAAAGTATGCATGTAATCGTTAGATCAAGATAATTATATGTGGGCAATGCATCCATAACTGCTATCGCCTCCGCAACCGCTTATAGCAATAGCCTATTAGTCTCATCCATAGAAGAAAGAGATCTAATGATATGCGCCTTGACATCACTCTTAATCCCAAGTAAATCCCTCACATATAGCCATACTATCCTTTCTGTCACTAGGGTCCCCATCCTGCAGATTATTCATTACTCACACTCCCTATACCTGGATCAATCCTCAGGGTATTGGGTACCTGACAAGTCCTTAGATTGAGGCAAGAGAGGATACAATAATCATCATGTCATACAAACTAATACACGATCCCATATATGATAAATAACATGCACAAACTACATGGCTAGGCCAAAGCCCTTATCCCAAGGAGAATTACTCACACATAGAGATGAGGTCAACAATCATAAAAATTGTAATGTAAATCATGAGATGGATAGTAATAGTCTTACAATGCCGCCAATTGGGGATGATATCTAGTATTACAATTGGTGGACTATGGCTATGGTGGTGGAGAAGGGTTTTGATATTGGATCTAGATCTATTCCTCCACCGGCTTTTATCTTCTCTCGTTTCTCGACTCTGGCTCTCGTTTCTCGTCACGAGAGGTATCTTTATATATGGGTGCCTTCACGAAAGTTGTTCTATTTGACCTAGCAGTTTTGGTGGAAACTATACAGCCAGAATTTTATTCCCGTTGTATAGTTGGTCGTTAAATGTATTGGCTCCTCTTCACGACTCCTGGTTTCTTTGAGTTGTTGGAACTCTCGTGTCTTTGACTTTAATGTTGTGATTTCCATCATCAAACATCATTTCCTGGGCAGGGAAAAATGGAAAGATAGGATTGCATAACCCTTTGATCATTAGACATTAGTGGCAGGATATAGAGAGATATTTCATCAAAAGTATGAATAATATCTAGTTTAATTGTGGACGCGGATGGCTATATTTCACAGCCATCAACCTCCCCAAGCTTAAACTTGATCGTCCTCAAGCAATAAAACCAAAATCAAAAAGGAACTTAGCATTTAAACTGAAATAATGAGACGATGATCTTACTCATGATAGGTAGTCTCATGTTTCCTCCACTTTATTAATCTGAAAAACTTAGCATAGATAGAGTAATGGCAAGCATATCATATGGGTTTTAATGAATCCTTATAGAGCAGCAAGATTATTTTATCATGGATGATTCAAATGAGTAAACTCTATTCCATGTCATGTAATAAACTCATAATCTTGCCTTTGAACAATAAAGTATAATCATGTAAAATTGAGAGTGTGAGAGTTTGTCATGAAAAGCATATACACTAAAGTATCTCAATTGTTCCACATCAAATAAGTCAAGACTTTTCAAGCACTAATTTTCTATTCATTGTCCTTCAAGAATTTCAGTTCTTAAGTAATTGAGAGCATGCCAAAAAAATTATTTAGTCCATCGGACTATGATGGACACTCGTGGCATTACCAAGGTTTTTGTTCCTTTTGCATATTGATTACTCATATCAGCTAGAGGAGTGGTTCCATCTTGGACACAGCTACATGAGGATGCCAAGAATCTTACCCATTATAGCATTGCTGCTACAAATGTTTAATCAACTCATAGCTAAAATCTAGGAGTTTCCCCCATTAAGATCGTTCGTAGGCTAGCGGAGTTGTTGGCATCCCATGAAGTTTGACACGCCTAAAGCTATATCATTCTTGTGATTCACAAGTCAAACTTTGGCATGCTCACAAAAACCGCTAAGCATTAATTCAATTGAACAAATCCTTTCAAAGAGAGCTATCAAGTCAATTATTTTTCCATGGTGTTGAGTTTCTCTAGGAGTAAGCTTTCAAGACTAAACACTACAACACCCAAGCCTTCAATTGTGAGACTTTTTCTTAATACAATTGTTTAGAAAAATTTTAGTCAAGACTTGGTTAACTACAAGAGCTGGAACAAAACATACTCAACTAAATACCCATGCAAAAAAATTATCGAACATAAAGACTCACTCCACCAATATAATATCTTAACATTTACTACTAACTAGCATGGGTTTCTCAAACTTCAAAAGTGGGGAGTCATAAAGAATACCTCTCATGATTGGTTCCACTTCTCTCTTCCCCTTTTATTTGTTTCTTGGAAACTCGAAGTCGATCACTCTCCTGCAAATAGGCGAGAACCACGAGGAGAATAAAAAAGGAAGAGGAAAACTAAAGATAAATGGAAAAATATTTTTGTTGATATTTTAAGAGAGGAAGTTAAAGAATAGAAAATTAGCGACAAAGCTCGGCTAGAAAATCTCGAAAACAAATAAAATAACTAAAGATAAAGTGTTGGGGAAACCAAGACGAGTGCTTATCAACTCAAACTAAAAGCATTCCTAGAAATATTTAAAAACAAACGCCAAATAAAGATAATGGGGAAACTTCCCCAAGCTTAGTCTTTTGCAAGCCCTTCAAATCATTGTGGTGGCGGGAAAAATTTGTGGCTCCAGTTCGCAAATTGAGTTGATAAATTACTATTGGTTTATCGGAGGTTCAAGGCGAGATTATGCATCCCCTCCATACTTCCTTCGAGTTCTTGGAAAACTTGATATGTAACGAACCGGTTTGGTGGCTGCTCCTCTTGTTCAGGAACTTCTGGATCCCTTTCTTGGTCTTCATCCTCATCCGGAATCTCCTCCTCGGGTTGGTGTTGTTCAAACTTCACATCATATAGCAACTGTCCTTCCTCGATAGAGAAACGACCATTAGGCAAAGGAGCAGGGTAGAGACGCCCAACTCTAGCAATATGCAAGTAATAACCTCCATCTCTCCTAGTGAGCATTCCACAAGATTTTAAAGTAGCAAAAGCAACACGTCACTCACTAGCAATGGTTAAAACTCACCTAGGTCAATGCCCAAGGAAATGGAAAGGACGGTGATGACACCTCCACATGTGATTGGCCCTTGGCTTTGGGAGGATTGATGCTCCAAGTAGCGCACAAGAATTGCGCCCAAGTCAAGTGACAAGTTGTTGAAAGCAGATTTTGCAAGGACCAAGATGTCCTCCTCACTAAGTCTTGTAAACTCATTTCGTGCCTGCAAGGTGTTAGTAATAACATAGAACAAATAGCGAATAGCAGGATGCTGAATATTCTTACCCTTGTAAACTCTAGAGGTGAAACTCATTCTATTATAATAATCATCCAGGGAAGGGTTCATGCCAGGCACAGATGCATGTAAAGCATTACAACATTTTTTGGTAAATTAAAACAATCGCAGCATTCATCAAGTGATAATGTATAATTGTTGTTCATAAGTCAGAAAGAAATCATGTCCTCTCTTTCCCATGCTTTAACGGTGCTTTTTAAAGATCTTAAACATTCAAGAGTTAACCCGCGATAAGTGGGCGCATCTTGGGATATAAAGTTTTGCAGGCCAACTCAATTGCAAAGGAAATTGAAGTCATTAGAAATACCAAGTTGATTCAATATAATGGGGAAATCCCACTTGGTTGTCTTCACTTCTCGGTTCTTCATCTTTTTAAAGCGATAACATTGGAGCTCATTCCTAAACCGTATCCCCATGTGGTCCTGAGCTATAGCGGTAGCCCGAGAAGAACTCGCGGTGGCACGTGCACGCTTTTGGCTCCTTGTGTTCATCTTATAAACTAATAAGAAAGACAAAAATAAAACTTTTTGATCCAATAGTAAACATAACATATTCCTCATCGTAGAACACTAAAGAATCTCCTTACAATAATAATCTAGGCAAGAGAAACATGGGAATTAGTTAAAAATAGGTCTCACCCTAGATTGATAGTGACAAAAAATTGGATATGTGTTTGCAAAAAGTAATTGGAGGATCAGAGAAGAAACATACCGTAGATCACTTATGTGCAAGGAAATTGAACGAAACTGAGTAGTGATAAAGATCTCTTGATGTGTTGAGAGAGTATGGAGGTAGAAGAGAGAAAAAGAATTGAAATTTTGGTGTTAGGGGTACCTTCCCGTGGAGTTTTTGTGATCGCACAAACTATATGGACGGAACATATATTCCTGCTGTATAGTTGGTCTGACAGAAAAAATTTAGGGTTTCTTCCTGGCGGCGCAAACTATATGGCTGAACTATACGACCGGGATTTTTATCCCTGTCGTATAGTTGGTCGTTAAACATATTGTACCTGGAAAATAAATTTGATGAAGGCATTGATATCTAAAAGGCCGGAACTATATGGCCATAATTTTTATTCCTACCATATAGTTGGTCGTTGAACCTACTATAGTCGTCAAAATTTACCTGTTTTTTGAGAATTATTTATTAACTTGAAACTTAGTGAAACACCATATTTTGATAGAAAAATGACAGCTTAAATTTTCGACAAAAAAAGCATGTATAAGACAGGTATTTCAGTACCACTGAACTTCTCCTCCTCAACTGGAGTTTTCTAGCACTCTTTATTCATCACGAAACTTAAACTAAAACTTAAAAAATTGCTCAAACTTTTATTTCACATGGGTTTCCTCCCATGAAGCGCTCTTCTATGGTCAATATATTGACTGTGATGTTGCTCACTTAGGCCAAATGAGTGGAACACCAACTCCAAAATAGTTGGCCTTCAAGGTGATGGCCTCCTTCTCATCATGTTTGGATTTCTTCTTCCTGGCAAAATGAACAACAAAAAGACCATGCGAAGGCAATTGAAGCTTCACGTTCCCTTCATGTAGATTAATCAAAGCCTTTATAGTTATTAAGAACGGATGGCCTAATATTATAAGAGTAATGGCATCTTCAGGCATGTCAACAATAACAAAATCAATAAGAGCAGGACAACCTTTAATGTATACTAAACATTCTCTTTAATTCCTATATCTTGTTTATAGGTAGAATCTACTAAATGTAATTTTAACTCAGTGATTTCAAAAGAGCCAAGATTTAACTTATCAAAGAGACTTTTTGGAATTATTGAAACACTTGCACCTAAATCACAAAGTGCAGCTATCTCATTAGTCCCAATTTTAATTTTAATGGCATGCTCAAATATATCATCAAGCTTAACAGGTAGTTTTTCAGCAATTTTCTTATATTCATCCTCAAGCTCACATACCTTTATTGCTACCTGATTAATGAAACTTTGGTACATAGCTTCATCATTTCTTGCACTTTCGGGAATCTTGATATTGATCCTTTTCACAAGATCTTCAACCATGTAATTTGGTGAAGGGGCATTGCTATAGTCAAGTTCTTCATGATCCTCCCTTTGGATTCTTATCATCTTGAGGTCTTCAACCGGATTGGGCTTCTCTTTACCTAGAAATTTAGCTAAAATGAGAGTTTCGCTCTCGGTTATCTTACCTAGTTGTGCCTCAACAATCCTTGTTCTTTCTTGGAGGGCCTGCAAATCATTCCTCAAACTCACAGCTTGGTTAGACAATTTTCCAAGATTATTATCATGGTTCTCCATTATCTTAACAAGGATATTGTTTTGCTCATTTTGCGAGTCCATAAAGGACTTAAGTGTTTCTTGGAGACTACCATTACTTGAGCCAATATTATTATTAGAGTTTCCTACAGGGCTAGAATAATGATTTTGGAAACTTGGATTATATTTCTTCTTCTAAGAAGGGTTATAATCATTACGATCTATGAAGTCTATTTCTTCAACATTTGATTCTGGGACAGCTCTTACCTGGGTTTCCTTACCCTTGACGGCTAATATGAGCTCATCCAGCTTATTAGTGAGTTCTTCATTTTCTTGCGGTGTGACAGAATTCACCTTCTTTGTGTTTGATCTTTCCACATGCCACTGGGCATGGTTGTCTTGCATATTGTCTAGCAGTTGCTTTGCTTCGGCAATTTGTTTGCCCATGAATGTTCCTCTAGCTGCCGTATGAAGCATAGACTTAGACACAAGGTTAAGAGCATTATAAAATAAATGGAGAATTAACCAATCTTCCATCCCATGGCTAGGACAGTTTCCCATGCATTCTTTCATTCTCTCCCATGCAAGCTCTAGTGTCTCACGCTTTTCCTGTCTAAAACTAGTAATATTAGATCTTAGTTGTATAGTCTTTGCAGGTGGGAAATATTTAGTCATAAATAAAGAGGTACACTCCACCCATGATGCAATAGTATTTCTAGGCAAAGATAGAAACCATTCTTTTGCTCTTCCTCTAAGATAGAAAGGAAATAAGCGCAGCTTGACCGCATCGGGGCCAACATATTTAATGCGCATCATATCACATATATCAGTGAAAGTTTTCAAGTGCATACCTGCGTCCTTAGCAGCAGATCCTCCAAATTGATTATGTTGAACCAAACTTAAATAGTAGGGCTTAATTTCATAGTCCTCAGCAGTAATTGCTGGCTGGGTAATAGGAGTACGCAAATAATGATTATTGGGAGTTGCAAACACACCAAGTTTCTTTTCAGCCATATTACCTATGTTTTTGGGTTTTCTTACACAAAACTTATGATAGTAAAAACCAAGAATTTAAAGACTAATTAATTTTTTAGGTTTTTCAAATAAAGATTGAAAGCAAACTAACAAAATTAAAAACAAGAATTAAAACTAGCAAGGTTCCTAATAACCTTATGATACTTCGGAAACGTATCTATAATTGTTTATGATCCATGCTTGTTTAGTATCTACTTTGCTTTGTCTACACTTTGAGGTTTTTTTATATGTTTTCTGGAACTAACCTATTAACAAGTTTCCAAAGTGCCAGTTGCCTGTTATCTTCTGCTTTTGGTTCCAGAAAGGCAGAAAATCAATATTCTCGGAATTGGATGGGACAAACGCCAAAGTCAATATTTTACCGTGGGCAACACGAAGCCAGAAGATGAGACGGAGAAGGCTCACCAGGGGGACACACCCCCTGGTCGCGTGGGTGGGCCCACCCTGCGCCTGGGGGGTGCAGCCGCCCTGGTGCCCCCCTGGCTCGCCCCTTCGCCTATAAGAAGCCCCCGATGCAGAAACCCTAGGTGCCTGATCAAAACTCCATGAAACATTCTGTAGCTGCCGCCACCATCGTCCCAAGATCGGGGGATCTGAAGTTCTTCCCGGCACCCTGCCGGAGGGGAGATCATCATGCCAGCCTCCGGTATGAAGCGTGAGTAGTTCCACCTTGGACTACAGGTCCATGTAGTAGCTAGATGGTTGTATCTCCTCCTTGTGATTTCATGTATAGATCTTGTGAGCTCCGTTGATGATCAAGGTCTAATCTATTTGTATTCATGCATGTTGTGTTTGCGGGGATCCGATGGATATTGAGATTACTATATCAGATTGATTAATGGTTTTGTCTATTTGATTCTATCATGTCTGTGTTGTTTGTGATCAAGTAGTTGCTAGTGACTCCAAGAGGGGGTATTTATGCTCGATAGTGGGTTCATGCCTCTAGTTTCCAAGGTAAGTGATAGAAATATCTTCGGTTCTAGATGTGTTGTTGCCACTAGGAAGAAAACAACGGTCGCTTGTTCATGGAACAAGTGGATTGTTTACCTCACACACTTTGCTTAAAGCAGTTGTTTGTTGCTTGCAACTTCATACTAGAGGGGGTTCGGATGATAACCTGAAGGTGGACTTCTAGTCGTATATGCAGTTGGATGGCAGTCTATGTATATTGTTGTATTTCCCAATCGAATCTCATAGGATCTTTTTGTCTAGTATTGCATTGTTATGCCTTGCTCAGTTCCTGTCAATTGCCCTGCTGTAATTTGTTTACCCTTCATGCCATGTTTGTTTATCTAAGGAGAGCACCTCTAGTGAACTATGGACCTCGGTCCAATCTTTACCATTAATACATCTTCCACTGTTTACTTGCTGAAAACCATCATCACCTTCCACATCGTACAGTTAATCCTTTCTTATGGAAACCGGTGATATTCACAACCTCACTCATCATTGGGGCAAAGTCTTGAGTTTGTGTTGTGCAGGTTTCCACGTTGCTTATAACACTTGTGTGACGTTTCCTTCCTCCTATTGGTTCGATAACCTCGGTTTCTTACTGAGGGAAGACTTGTTGATGTGTTGCATTGATGACCCAGAAGTATAGGGGGTGCATCGTAGTACTTTCGATAAATAGGAGTGTCGATCCCAACGAGGAGCAGAAGGTGTTGAACAGTGGTATGGAGCAGGAAATCCTTGTGAATACTTAGCAATCGGATTTTAGTGGTTTTCTGATAAGGCAACAAAACAAAGAGCAAGTAGTAAAGACAACGTACAAACGGAGCAAGTGGCCCAATCCTTTCTTAGCAAAGGACAAGCCGGTGGAAATACTTACAAGGACCAAACGTTCTCGAGGACACATGGGAATTCTGTTAAGTGTTTTCGCTTCAAATAGCTGAGTACTCTTCTCTGGTGTTGTAAGTGTTGTGTGGGTGAACCTGTGCTACATACTTGTGATTAAACCCCCTGCAAACATCCGTAACTACAGGAAAGTAATTAAGATATAAATCTAACCACAACCTTAAATTCTGAGATCCTATGCTCCCTTGTGCAAAGGTGTCCTAACGGGGGTTTAGGTTTCCGTCACTCCGACAACCCCACAATTAGTAGGCAAATACACATTGCATTCCCCTAGGCCCATAAATGGTGAAGTATCATGTAGTCTATGTTCACATGACACCACTAGAAGCATAGCACCACAAATTAAATACTAAACCATTGAATAATAACTCAACACAAATTCACTACTAACAACATGACTTCTCCCATGTCCTCAAGAACACAACGAACTACTCACAAGACATCATATGGATCAAGATCAAAGATAATATGGTAATGGATAACAATCTGAACATAAAAAATAATCCAATAGTTCCACTCACAAGCATCAACTACAAAAGTAATCAACACCGAGAAAGTTTCCCCTAAGAACTAAAGCAATATCAAATACAATTGTTACAGCGGGACGGCATGGTGATGATGGTGTATATGATGATGATGATCCTAATGAAGCCTAGCTTGATGATGGTGTTGATGGCGACGGTCTCCCCTCTCCAGGAAGGAATTCCCCCGGCAAAAAATTGTCTGTCGGAGAGATCTTTCTCTCTCGGTGTTTTCCGCCCCCCAGAGGCGGTGTAAATATATCTATGGTCGCTCCCTTAGGCTCAGGGTTCCGTAGAGAAGATATAGGCGAAGGGGCAGAGTCGGAGGCCTGGCAGTTGGGCCACACCTGCCCTAGGCACGGGGTTAGGTGGGCCCACGCCTAGGTGGTGTGGGCCCCATGCGGCCCCTCTTCGCTCCTCCTTATGGCTTCCTTCGTCTTCTAGGAAAATAATATGTTTCCATATTTTTCTGGTATTTTTCTGATCTTCGCGAAATTGCACCGAAACGCCTTCTTTTCCATCAGAATCCAGACTCCGGCTGTCCATCCTCCAGGAATCATCCAACATGCATAAACAGATGAAAAGCCATGAGTAATAGTTCATAATAAGACATATATCAATGAATAGAGGTAAATTATGATATAGAAAGGTGACGCAAATTGGGCGTATCAACTCCCCCAAGCTTAGACTTTGCTTGTCCCCAAGCGAAAACTGAGCTCAGTAAACATGTTCATAGGTTTATGGAGTGAAGTGTCGATAAAAGAATACGAACAAGAAGCATCACACTTACCATTGCACAACTCAAAGAAGAAAGCAACTCACCATTATATAACATAGCTTGCAACCAAGTACAGCAGTCACAATAGAGATGCATAAAGATGAGTCATAATTTGAATTGGCAAACTCTTGTTCTTGGTCAAAGAACAGCTGGCAAGCAGTTTCACAAAAATCTTTTTGTAGAAGTTTCAAAACAAGAGCACTCTTTGCTCAAAAAGGTTTTTCACAAGTGAAGGCTTTCAAAGTAATACTCAATAGAGAAGAGTTTTGTGCAAACAAGGAAGATAAAGAACATGATTGAATAAATCACCATATGAATTCTTGAAACACAACAACTCAAATGCTTGCTGGAGAAAGAGAGGAAGTAGGTTTACTGACTCAACTTGGAAGTGGGAGAAAGGTCCCTTTATAGAGGTAAGCAGGGATTACAAGTCATAAAGAGCTTCCAAAAGATTATGGTACTTACTATCTTTGAGCCCTCATTGCCCCTATCATAGGTATCTTGAGATGATTAAGGTTAAAGTGCACAAAGTTGGAGTATATGCTTGACGAAATATAAGTTGGCAATCTCATGTCCCTTGAATATGAGGGCCACTCCTCATGCTACTCAACTTTGGTCAAAGGTAAGTTCTTGTCATTGTAAGTATTTGCATATCACTGAGAACCGCCAACGGGGTACCCCTTGCACATGGTACAGGAGCTTTCCTATAACCAAAATGACAAGGCAAGCAGACAATGAGCATCTAAGCGATCTTTTTATTTACTATGTGCATAGCTTTTTATTGAGGATGCTTCATAGATGGCTCACTATGGTGATGTTGCAAGTTTCCACCATGATTAGGCATGGCTTAGGCTAGCGGCCTAGGCTTTTCTCTAACACAGGATACAAACTCCATGGACTTACAAGTTCCCTCTTTATTTCACACCGTTGACATCCATAGACAAAAGAGAACGATATCAATTGTGTACAGAGTATAAGTGCAATGTTGAAAATGTTCTCCGTGATAGCACGGTTCTGCTAATTCCAACTTATAGATGCAAGCATATACATCTTCGATGGTCCAATGGTTCAAGTCTATTAGGGGCAAGAAATAAAGTGTGCCATCAAGTTCGTGAGAGATTTACTAACTAGTTTTCACATAACAAAATACGTTTTAATTCGAAAGGTAGATGAAGCTTGAGAATTTTCTTGGAATAGAAATAGCTACTAGGTAGATATGGTGGACACAAGTGGCAAAACTTTTGGTTCAAAGGGTTTGGAAACATGAGAAGTATGCCTTCTCAAAACATGTTTTTGGCTAGAAAGGCTAGGTAGCAAGCAAGAGAGTTAAAATTAACAAGCAAACATACAAGTAATAAAGCCAAACATGCAATCTTCCTTGAAGACACAAAAGAATCTTAAATAAAGAATACTAAGCTTACGAGCCAACAAGAAAGAAAACAAATGATACAAAATACATGTAAGGTTTTTTCTTTCTCTTTTTATTTCAAACCTCAAAAAGTATTGCTACTGACCAGAACTTGATTTGCCAAAACCAATTTAGATCCACTTGATGCTCCCAAAGTGGTGCCAATACTGATCAACAAGATCGATCATATAATAGAGATTGCAAACTAAAATAAGAAGTGCAAAAAGTAAAAGATGAGACTTCTCATTAATATTCAATAAAGTCACTCACACCAAGGGATACATAGATAATCAACTAAAGGAGAGATACTTCCACATGCAAACCAAACTATAAGATAACCTCTCTACCACAGATATGAATCTACTAAAAAGGTAAAAGATAAAAGATAATGGTGGTGATACTGCGGCACTCCCCCAAGCTTGGAACAAGCCAAGGGGATGCCAAACCTGATGACGTATTACTCCTTTGGTGGTGGTGGTGTTCTCTTGATAAGCTCTTCAATCAGCTTCCTTAAATCCTCCATATCGAAGATCAGAGTACGAATTAACTCCGAATTATGCTCAATGCAGCCCATGATCAACTCGGACCGAGGATCCCAGTCCTTGTTATTCTTTCTCCATTCTTCCCTAGTAAAGTGTTTCTTCCCTGCACTATTAGAACAAGGGGTACTAGGAGGAAGTGTGCATGGAGCGAGGATATGACACGGAGTTCTCCCTCCTGTAGACATATGTGCCGTCCTCTTAAGCTTGGTAGGTCGTGCCACCAAACCAATGCTTGTGACGGTAGCGCGGGTGTCCGGATGCTTGTCCTCCTCCATGTCCTGTTCATCCCCAACAATAATCTCCTCCTCCTTGGGATCTTTAGGTTCTTCTTCCTTAGGCTTCTTGCCTTTATCGTTGGCGGAGACCATGATGCTCTAAACTTTGAGAAGATTTCCTGACAGAAACAGATCGAAATGAAAACACAACGAGAACACGATGCAAGAACCTTGGGGGATCCGGGGGTTATATATTACAAAGTTTCAAGGCATAAGGAAGGTACTGACACGGAAACAAGGCAGAGACGGAGTTCGAGGGTGGCACACCTCCAGCGCCCTGGGCCAGCGCTACCGGGTGGGTTTTTCTACCCCAGACTCTGTTTCCTCTTCAATTCCGTCTCGTAATCTTCCTTATGTATTAAAAACATCAAAAATATAAAAATATTAGAGTTTCACAAACTTTTTGTTTTCACCACTTTTACCTATTCAAAGACGAACTCTGCAGATTCCTTTTCTCTTTCTCCTGAGAAAATTTCCTTCTTACTAAACCCTTGCACAAACTCAATGACAACATTAGTGTAAGCAAAAACAAAAACCTTTAGGTACACATTTCAACTGAAAACCCATCAAAACAAAGGCTCTGTAAGAGGCAAATGCAAATGATGGCAGAAATCTGTTAAAACAGACCAGCAGGTAAAGATTGATTTTTTATAAGATCTTCTGTTGCTCAAATCAAAAAGTGTAGAACTGATGAAAGTTGGGTAACAACTTGGAGAACAATATCAAAAAAATGCAGCTCCATCCGACGTACTGAGCTTCCTCACGAATTTTTACAATTCAGCACAAAAATCTATCCCAGGACAACCACTTTTCACAACTCCTCTACTTCACAAAAGTAGTTGAACTTGACACAAAAACCAAAACAAAAAGGATAAGGAGCGGTTATTGCCGAGGTAATAACTTCCAAGACTCGACAAAACTTTTGGGTTATCTCCCAACAAGTAATTTTCTTTAATGCCTTTAAGTTAGGCTTGAAACTTTCAAAGATGCTCAAATAGGATATATAAATTTGAAATGAAAGAGAGCATCAAGAAGAAAATAACCAACACGCTTGAGTCTAACCCACTTCCTATGCATGGGGGTATCATGAGAAAACGAATTGTTGAAACAAAAATCCACTAGCATAGGAATACAAAACAGATGCAACTTCAAAGCTTTCAACATAAAACGGGGAAACTTAACATTATTGAGATGCATAAAACCATGTTTCCCTCTCTCAAAATAACTTTCAATAGCACTTTGAATACATTTGACAATATAAATGTCACTGTAAACAACTTTATCATCACAATAAGCATACTTACAGTCATCAAAAAGAGGCCCAAGGTCATAGACTAGATCAATAGAAGCAAGTTGTTCCATCCTGAAATCCTTATTAGGCGACCTATTTTCACAAGGAGTTTTAGAAAATTTGGAGAAGTTAAACTCATAAGAATCTCCATCAAACTTAGTTAAAACTTTTTCCTTCTTACAATCAATAATATCTCCACAAGTGTTCAAGAAAGGTCTACCAAAAATGATAGGGCAAGTTTTGCTAGTCGCTGAATTAAGCACTAGAAAATCAGCAGGATACTTAATCTTACCGCAGAGAACCTCCACATCTCTTACAATGACAACGGGGCAAATGGTCTCCTTATTAGCAAGGTGAATAACCACATCAATGTCCTTAAGCTCATAAGGACCAATCTCATGAATAATTTCCCTGTAAAGCTCATAAGGAATAACACTAGAACTAGCACCAATATCACATAAACCATAGTAGCAATGATTACCAATTTTAATAGAAATCACAGGAATACTAGCTTTTCTAGCCTTACTAGGATGAGAGATAATATTAGAAGCATCTTCACAAAAGACAATGTGCTCATCCTCTATATTTCTAGTGACAGTGTCTTTCACAATAGCTACCACAGGTTCTTCACTCAATTGCTCATCGGGCTCCATAGTTTTCATTGTACCTTTATTATTTGCACTAATAATCATAGAATGCTCCTTTACCTTAGCTGGGAAAGACATTTTCTCAACATGAGGTTCAGGCACAATATGATTAGTAGTGCAAACTTTAGTACTTCTAACGGGAGCATGATTAACAACATCTTTATACGGAGCATGGTACTTATTCCACTTCTTCTTGGGAATTTCTATGTAAGAGGCAAAGGCCTTAAAACAGTTGGCAATACTTTGGGAATCAAGACCAAACTCATTGCTAATATCACGGAAGTCATCAGTTCCCATAAAAGATTTAATGCATTCGTAATCATAGTTTATACCTAACTTTCTTCCTTTGTCATTATCCCAAGATTCAGTGTTCTCTTGAATATGGTCTAAGAGATCCCATTTAGCTTCTTCCTTCATATGTGTGAATGATCCAACAGAAGAAGCATCTAATAAACCTTTATCGTGAAGAGAAAGCCTAGCATAAAAGTTATTGAGAATAATATTGTTAGGGAGTTCATGAATAGGACATTTAAGCATTAGTAACTTCAATCTCCCCCAAGCTTGAGCTGTAATTTCTCCATCAAGAGGCCAAAATTTATATATAAGATTTCTATCCTTATGAATCTCGCTAGGAGGATAAAATTTAGAGTAAAAGAGAGATGCCATCTCCTCCCATTCCATGGATTGTCCATTCTTCAGCAGTTTATACCATTCTTCAGCTCTCCCTTTCAACGATATGGAGAGTAACTTCTTCTTCACCTATTTAGTTGTGATACCTACACACTTAAACAACCCACATAATTCATGGATAAAAAGCAAGTGATCACTAGGAAGGACAGTTCCATCCCCAAAATAATAAGTATCCATAACACGATTGACAATACTTGTAGGTATCTTAAAAGGATCTATCTCAACAGGTGGTGGTTCATATACTACCCTAGCAGTGGTAGTAGTTTTCCCAAACAGAAAACCAAGTGGGTTATCCATATTGGAACCAAAGTAACAGGCAGTAACAAAAGCAATACTCATAGTAAAAGTTTCCCATACCAGTTCCACTCTTCAATAGTGCTTCACTCCCCGGCAACGGCGCTAGAAAATAGTCTTGATGACCCACAAGTATAGGGCTTCTATCGTATTACTTTCAATAAATAGGAGTGTCGATCCCAACGAGGAGCAGAAGGTACTGAACAGTGGTATGAAGAAGGAAATCCCTGTAAATACTTAGCAAACGGATTTTTAGTGGTTTTCTGATACGGCAACAAAACAAAGAGCAAGTAGTAAACACAACGAACAAACGGAGCAAGTGGCACAATCCTTTCTTAGCAAAGGACAAGCCGGTGGAAATACTTATAAGGACCAAACGTTCTCGAGGACACGTGGGAATTCTGTCAAGTGCTTTCGCTTCAAATAGTTGAGTACTCTTCGTTGGTGTTGTAAGTGTTGTGTGGGTGAACTTGTGCTAATGTACCGACCTTACTTGGACTAATACATACTTGTGATTAAACCCCCTGCAAACATCCGTAACTACAGGAAAGTAATTAAGATATAAATCTAACCACAACCTTAAACTCTTAGATCCTATGCTCCCTTGTGCAAAGGTGTCCTAATGGGGGTTCAGGTTTCTGTCACTCCGGCAACCCCACAAGTAGTATCCAAATACACAATGCATTCCCCTAGGCCCATAAATGGTGAAGTATCATGTAGTCGACGTTCACATGACACCACTAGAAGAATAGCACCACAACTTAAATACTAAACCATTGAATAATAACTCAACACAAATTCACTACTAACAACATGACTTCTCCCATGTCCTCAAGAACACAATGAACTACTCACAAGACATCATATGGATCAAGATCAAAGATGATATGGTAATGGATAACAATCTGAACATAAACAATAATCCAATGGTTCCACTCACAAGAATCAACTACAATAGTAATCAACACCGGGAAAGTTTCCCGTAAGAACTAAAGCAATATCCATAACAATTGTTACAGCGGGACGGAGTGGTGATGATGGTGCTGGTGGAGATGATGGTGTGGATGATGATGATGATCCCGATGAAGCCTAGCTTGATGATGGTGTTGATGGCAACGGTCTCCCCTCTCCAGGAAGGAATTCCCTCGGCAGAAATCTGTCTGCCGGAGAGATCTTTCTCTCTCGGTGTTTTCTGCCCCCCAGAGGCGGCGGAAATCTATCTGTGGTCACTCCCTTAGGCTTAGGGTTCCATAGGAAAGATATAGGCGAAGGGGCAGAGTCGTAGGCCGGGAAGGTGGGCCACACCTTCCCTAGGCGCAGGGTTAGGTGGGCCCGCGCCTAGGTGGTGTGGGCCCCATGCGGCCCCTCTTCGCTCCTCCTTATGGCTTCCTTCGTCTTCTAGGAAAATAATATGTTTCCATATTTTTCTGGTATTTTTCTGATCTTCGCGAAATTGCATCGAAACACCTTCTTTTCCATCAGAATCCAAACTCCGGCAGTCCATCCTCCAGGAATCATCCAACATGCATAAACAGATGAAAAGCCATAAGTAATACCTCATAATAATACATATATCAATGAATAGAGGTAAATTATGATATATAAAGGTGATGCAAATTGGGCGTATCATGCATAACACCTTGCTCTTGGGGTTTCCCGACGAAGCGCATCTACATAAACTAGGCACATCAACAAGTTTTCTGATGCCGTTGCCGGGGAGGCTAAGGAAGTCTTCACAAGGGGAATCCTCCCCAACCTTTCTCTTTACTTTGTTTTTAGTTTGCTTAGTTTCTTTTGCTTGGTTTTGTTTGCCTTTTTTATCAAAAACTCCAAAAAAATTGTTTAGTTTGGTTTGCTTTCTTTATTCAAAAACACAAAAAAATTAGTTCGTACTCTAGCTCACCATGTTGTTCCCCAAGTTCGCCCTGAAGGACCTTTCTATACGGAGTGGCTCCATAATTGGGAAAGATAATATTGAAAAATTCTTTAATCATGTTAGTAAGCATGAGGATATTGAGGATAAATATATAGCAGAGCTTGATCCTAATTATGAAATTTCTGCAGCTTCTTTAGTTCATATGTTGGAGGCTAGGTTTGTTCGCCTTAACCCCATGATGCAAATTTTGTTCCTAAAACTATAAGAAGAAAAGAATGCTGAAAAGAGAGAATTTATTCTTGAAACTTTACTCAAAGAATTCCATGATGTTTCTAAGGAAGCCAAAAAGTTCTTTGAGTGTTTTAATATGCTATGCTCATGTGTAGATGTTGTGGGTACTTCAGATAAAACTAAGCATAGAGAGGAATTTAAGATACCCATACCCTTTAAGCTTGTTGGGATGCATGAGGCCTTTGAAAAGAATTTTGATTGGATTGTTCCTGAAAATCCTTTTGATGAAAGTAGTAAACCAAAGAGAGATGAGAAGGGATCCTCCAAAACTCATTTGGATGAGATACCTCTTATAGTTGAAGATTTTACAAGTATTGATATTAATGCTTCTTCATCTGAAAATACTTGATTTCTTGCTTCTTGTGCCTAATTTAAAGGCATTAAAGAAAAGTACTTATTGGGAGATAACCCAAGAGTTTCCTTGAGTCTTGGAAGTTATTACTTCAGTAATGACCTCTCCTTATCCTTTTTGTTTGCTTTTTGTGCCAACAATGACTTCTAATGAGAGGGAAGTAAGATTTGGGGAGTTGCTATCCCAAAACAGATTTCTGTCCTCCACCATAAAACTTCATGAGTCTCTCTAAGTAGGATTGAGCTGAAAATTTATGAATAAATCCCCAGTATGTTAGCTAACTTTCCTTAGTTCAACACTTTTTTGATTTGAGCAACAGAAGATTCTCGAAAAAATCGATGTCTACCTGCTGGTCTGTTTTGACAGATTTCTGCCATTATTTGCATTTGCTTCTTATTGATTCCTTTTTGAGTTCTCTTTTGGGGAATTGAGCTTTTTGAAGGAGTTTCTACAGTAGCTTGTGTTTTTAGTGAAAAGTTTTGATGTTCCAAAGATAAACCGAAAGGTCTTTTATCTTTTGAATACACTAATGTTGCTAATGAAGATTGTGTGAAGATTTGTATGAAGGAAACAAATTCAGGTGTAGAGAGAGAATGATGTAATGAGATGAAGAATGGACAAAATCTCAAGCTTGGGGATGCCACCCTGTGTCACCCCAAGAAATATCCAAGAGTTACAAGAGTCAAAGCTTGGGGATGCCCAAGGCATCCCCTTCTTCATCAAAAAAAGCTCAGGTCTTTCTAGACACTTCGTTTTTATTGTTTCATGCACTGTTATGTTGTTCATGGAGCATCTTAGTTTTTGTTTTCTTTGCTTAGTCTGTTTAGTTTGCTTGAATAAAGTAGTTTGGACCCCCGTTCTTGTTGTGTTGTTTCAAATAAGTTGATTGGTGTTGGAAAGGAGTAGAAAGTTCTTGCTTGGAAGTGCAAGAGGAGCTTGCATTGACTGTGACTTAGACTTTAGCATGACATGTTAGGTGTTGTTTTGACCTTATGCTTAGTGATTATTGCTGTAGCATGTTTTTTTCCAAACAATTGGGATTTCTTAGTGTGCCTTGAAAGAATCATGTGTTGTTTTAGCATACAAAAGCATAGTATTGTGGTATTCTCCTTTGATGCTTTGTTTGGGTTGACTTGGCACATGCTCACACCATGTTATGACTATGACAAGTCACCATAGCCTCTATGATCATTTAGTCCTTGACTTTTAGTACCACTCTATGCTTTGATTAGTAATGTTTTGTTGCTCTGCATGATTATGGCCACTATTGATCTCTTAATTGGTTGCTCCCAGTCTTTTGCTAGACTCTACTTGTATGAGTAAGCTTCACGCATGCTTCCAACTCCCAAGAAAACAAGTTATTCCAAAGTGTCCACTATAAATTCCTATGTGTGGTGTGTTACACCATTCCAAGTATATTCTTCTTTTCAGCTATCTTCCAATTAAAAAGTATTTTGTTATGAGAAAACTTAGTGATTAAAGCCCTCACGAACTTGATGGCACACTTTATATTCTTTGCCCCTAATAAACTTGCACCATTGTGTCATATCTGTTGTATATGCTTGCACTTATACGTTGGAATTAGCAAAACCATTCTGACATGTGGAACATTTTCAACATTGCACTTGTACTTTGTACACATTTGATATCATGCTCTTTTGTCTATGAATGTCATTGGTGTGAAATAAAGAGAGATCTTGTAAGTCCATGGAGTTATGTATTTTGTGTTAGACAAACTCTTGGGCCGCTAGCCTAAGCCATGCCTAATCATGGTGGAAACTTGCAGCATCACCATAATGTGCATTCTGTGAAGCATCCTCAATAAAAAGCTATGCACATAGTAAATAAAAAGATCGCTAAGATTCTCATTGTCTGCCTGCCTTGTCATTTTGGTTATGGGATAGCTCCTGTACCATGTGCAAGGGGTACCAAACTTAAATAGTAGGGCTTAATTTTTGTTGAACCAAACTTAAATAGTAGGGCTTAATTTCATAGTCCTCAGCAGTAATTGCTGCCTGGGTAATAGGAGTACGCAAATAAACATCATTGGGAGTTGCAAGCACACCAAGTTTCTTTTTAGCCATATTACCTATGTTTTTGGGTTTTCTTACACAAAACTTATGATAGTAAAAAAAAGAATTTAAAGACTAATTAATTTTTTTGGTTTTTCAAATAAAGACTGAAAGCAAACTAACAAAATTAAAAACAAGAATTAAAACTAGCAAGGTTCCTAATAACCTTATGATACGGCGGAAACGTATTTATAATTTTTGATGCTCCATGCTTGTTTAGTATCTACTTTGCTTTGCTTTGTCTACACTTTGAGGTGTTTTTATATGTTTTATGGAACTAACCTATTATCAAGTTGCCATAGTGCCAGTTGCTTGTTTTCTTCTGTTTTTGGTTCCAGAAAGGCAGAAAATCAATATTCTCGGAATTGGACGGGACAAATGCCAAAGTCAATATTTTACCGTGGGCAACACGAAGCCAGAAGATGAGACGGAGAAGGCTCACCAGGGGGCCACACCCCATGGCCATGAGGGTGGGCCCACCCCGCGCCTGGGGGGTGCAGCCGCCCTGGTGGCCCCCTGGCTCGCCCCTTCGCCTATAAGAAGCCCCCGATGCAGAATCTCTAGGTACCCAATCAAAGCTGCACGAAACCTTCTGTAGCCGCCGCCACCGTCGTCCCTAGATCGAGGGGATCTGAAGTTCTTCCCGGCACCCTGCCGGAGAGGAGATCATCCTAGAGGTCTTCTTCCTCATCATGCCAGCCTCCGGTATGAAGCGTGAGTAGTTCCACCTTGGACTACGGGTCCATGTAGTAGCTAGATTGTTGTATCTCCTCCTTGTTCTTTAATGTATAGATCTTGTGAGCTCCGTTCATGATCAAGGTATAATCTATTTGTATTCATGAATGTTGTGTTTGCGAGGATCCGATGGATATTAAGATTACTATATCAAATTGATTAATGGTTTTGTCTATTTGATTCTATCATGTCTGTGTTGTTTGTGATCTTGCATGCTCTCCGTTGTTAGTAGATATCTTGGCCAAGTAGTTGCTAGAGGGGGTATTTATGCTCGATAGTGGGTTCATGCCTTTAGTTTCCAAGGGAAGTGACAGAAATATCTTCGGTTGTAGATGTGTTGTTGCCACTAGGGAGAAAGCAACGGTCTCTTGTTCATTGAACAAGTGGATTGTTTACCTTACACACTTTTCTTAAAGCTGTTGTATATTGCTTGCAACTTAATACTGGAGGGGGTTCGAATGATAACCTGAAGGTGGACTTCTAGTCACAGATGCAGTTGGATGGCGGTCTATGTATATTGTTGTATTACCCAATCGAATCTCATAGGATCTTTTTGTCTAGTATTGCATTGTTATTCCTTGCTTAGTTCCTGTCAATTGCCCTGCTGTAATTTGTTTACCCTTCATGCCATGTTTGTTTATCTAAGGAGAGCACCTCTAGTGAACTATGGACCTCGGTCCAATCTTTACCATTGATACATCTTCCACTGTTTACTTGCTGCAAACCATCATCACCTTCCACACCGTACAGTTAATCCTTTGTTACAGCAACCGGTGAGATTGACAACCTCACTGATCGTTGGGGCAAAGTCTTGAGTTTGTGTTGTGCAGGTTTCCACGTTGCTTGCAACACTTGTGTGACGTTTCCTTCCTCCTACTGGTTCGATAACTTGGTTTCTTACTAAGGGAAGACTTGTTGTTGTGATGCATCACACCTTGCTCTTGGGGTTCCCCGACGAAGCGCACCTACATCAACTAGGCGCATCACCTTACCAGGGTAGCTGTTGCTTCACCGGTGCGGTGACCCAGCATACCATTGCATGATTTAGTACACTATAGTCGTTAACATAACACCAATGAAACACCGTTCACTAGTATTACAATCCTCAGAGTGGTACAACAGAAACACAGCAGGTCTAAGACATGACTATAGGTTACAACTCGACTCTTTACAAAAGATCCAGAGAACACTCTAGGTTAAAGAGAGAGAAAGAAACTTCTTACAAAGAAGAACCAGAAATAATCAACTCATAACTATCATACTAATAGACTAGTATTTAAACTATTGGGCTTGCATTGCTGCTATTGCAATACTCTACAGAAGTAGGTTCTATGGCTAGAGATTATATTTCTATCTAATCAGCAACTTCGTCTTCACATTAGTTGATGTATATGTTGACTTCCTTTACTTCATTATAGAACTTGAGTTATTGATGATGATTCCCTTGAGCATAAGTTGATGTAGACGTCGTCTGTATTGGCTTTAGAATCTAGCAAAGGTTAAGAAGATACGTTGAGTACAAGAGTACTCAGCAAGTTCACTAAAAACGAGTGCTTGATGCACTATATCTACAGCCACAGACCATAGGTCATAGGCAATGCAGGTTTTCGTAAACATTTCTTAAAATTTTGCTTTTATTCTGAAAAGCTATGTCCGCCAGCCTTCACAAGTTTACCAGAACTTTCATGGAGTTCCTTTCCTGCCGGATCCGTAGCTCCTTCCCAGAACAGGTAGTAACAAGTTATAGTTCTTACACTCTGTAGAGGTGCGTTACGTTAGCCATGAGAGATCAAATCCTCGTTGCATAACCGGGCAGCTTATTCCCGTCCATAGTTCCATGATATGGGGCCCAGTAGATGATCCAAGCCAATCACTGCCCCCTTCGTGACCCCGCATGTCTCCTTGGTGTATGCCATGCCCACACATTGGATTACGGCAATGGTTTGTACAGATCATTCAGATACCAGAACTATCGTGGGACGTTGAGGTTTCCCACCCATATGCTGCATATCCTCTATGAATTACCAATTAATGCATGCTACGAGGATAATAGCCACGACCTATGCATCTGGCTACATGCGAGAGGAAGAAGATACAGCTGACTTCTCTGTGCCATTCCAAACTCATGGTTAACGCGTAATATACGGCGCAAGAATCACTGGCGACATTAGTTGTTAAGTCCTAGATAATATGTTCCTTTACCACTGGAACTTTCAAAGTAGGTTATTACCTCATGGTAAATAACATATAATCATATTATTATGAAAATAGTGTTTTCTGACCTTTTTGAAATGCAGGTGATGACAACACTGGATTTGCAAAATACTTTACAGAAAATAATCAAAGGACATGAGCAAGTGTGAACTTTCCTTTTGTGATTGCAAGATTATGCACTCGCGGTCTTTGAGATAATAAAAGATCCAATATCTGAAATCAGCATCATTGATCCGATAAGGACTAATGTTTAAAGAAGCAAGATGTGATTATGCATGAGTAATGTAATGCAATTTGATAAACTCGAATCCCTAGAATAAGCGTTGATCTAGGGTTTGGGAACTGGAAATGGTTTCTTTGGAATGTGTTATCCTTTTAGATTAAGTTTCACACTTGTGCTTCTTCTTAAGGCTTGTGAGTGTGTGTGAAGTAACCTGTAAGTATAATAAGTAGCATACAATAATAAAGCACTCAAGTGTGAAATGGTATATAAAGACTCCTTATAAGAAGGTTGTTACTTAAATAGATTTATTTTAGAATGCTTAAGAATTACTTTTATTGTATCTTAAAATAATAACTTTTGAAGAAAATTTTACTTAACTAAACAGAAGCATTTAAACCTTCAGTTGATATTCTTAGGGTTTCTGACTAACTATAGTTATCAAGGGCGAAAGAGTTACTTCATTTGAATAATGATCACACTAGTAGTTGAGACTTATCTATCTTGGTCATTAGATGGTATTACAACTTGTTCACTTCATAATGTTTCTTCAATGTTAATTAAGAGTGGTAGTACTTCTATTTGAGTAGTAGTTTATTAACATTATAAGGGAATAGAATCATTTATCTCCTTATAAATGAGTGGTTGTGATTTATAAACCAGGAAACAATATTATTTAACTACTCATTAATTACTTTTGGATTTTTAGTATGTTAATAAGCTCGTGGTTGAAGTAATGGTAAAAGGTTTTATTTGGTTAAAAATATTATTCTTCAAGATTTTATAATTTTATTAGAATTCATCAAAAATTATAATTAAGATGTTTTGGATTATATGAATTTCATACTATCAATATTTAAGACAAATACTATTATTAGCTCTTAGATGTATAATTTTTAGAATTATTAGCAATTTTTTATTTGTCCTAATATGAATTTTCAATTAAGGAAATAAGTTTAAAGTCTAGTTATTAGAGTATTAATTTGTTTAATTACCTTAAAATGGAATGTTATAATTTTAACATGTAGATATTATTTTTGTGATCATTTTGGTATATTATAAATATTTTTATGATTCTTAAATATTAAAATATGATTTTTATAAGATTTATACCTTATAAACACTTAAATAATAATAAATATTTAGTTAAGTGACATATTAATATATGTTTATAGTTTTACATTATAGTTCTTATTTTTCTAAGAATTTTGGTATATTTTTTATCATTTACTATTATTAAAATATGAATTTTTTATAGTTTTGTTATTAATAAAATCATTATTAAATAATAATTATTTAAATAAGTACCACAATAATATGTGATAACAAATTTAAATTATAGATTTTATTTTTCTAAACATTTGTATATAACATATATATTTTTTTGATTTATAAAACAAAAGATATTGAATTTCTAAGGTTTAATCATTTTCTAAAATTATTAAAATAGATAACTAAATGATTTTATGTTGTAATGGTGATGTCAGCAAGAGGTGAGGGTTTTTCTCATCGGTGATGGTTCTAGCCCCAATCATAGACTGGTGGGTGAAATGCCACACGGGCATGGACCGGTCAACAGACGCAGGCATGGTGTCATCATGACGCTAGCCTGGTCTCCACCACCAGAACAAGGTCGCCAGCGGTGAACCTGTGCACGCCGGTGATCGCGGGAGTGTTTGTTTGAACCGCACGGATACGAGGAATATCTCAGTAGTCACATCGCCACCTAATGATCACCGGAAGTTCACCGGCGACGAGCTTTTGCGGCGACGCGGTCGAATCACTCGCGGGCAGGATGCTACAATGAGCGGGCGACGAATCGGGAAGGACCAGGGTACTCAGGAGCTCACCAGGATGCTAATGGTGTGTTTGGAGGCTTGGGGAGGACCGGATACGGTGAATTGTTGGCGATAGCTGCAGTGGCCGGCGGGATGCCGACCTCGATTCCACGCAAACGACAGTGCCCTGGCTTGCGAGACTTCATGAGAACGCTGAGCGTGACACGGTGCTTCTCCCAGGCATCACGACGAAGCAGGGCGAGGTCTAGAACAACGACGATATGTCGGCCTCTGTAGCTAGGGTTCGGAACAGCGGAGGGATCGAGAGAGAGAGAGAGAGCTTTAGATGGAGAGAGAGATGGGGATAAGGATGATCGAGAGTGCCTCTGTGGCCTTCTTATTCCTCCCCAGGTGACGGCAGTGAGGATCTTGGCACAACGATAGCGACGCTGCTGCCGGTGAGCTGCTTTAGCCGTGGTGCATGAGGTAGTCGACGGATATTGGATTGACAAAATGGTACTTGGGTCGGGCTCATGATGGGTCGTGGCGAAGTGAGCGGAAATTTGTGGGGCTGCACGCGAGCGATAGATAACGCGAAGAGATAGTGGGTCATGGGCTGGTACTGCTGGTTTTCTCTTTTCCTTCTACATTTTCTGTTTTCTGTTTTTCTATGTTACAAATTCATTTCAAATTCAATCTTCAAAAAGTATAAACTACTAAGAACTTTTGTGAAATTATTAGAATAATGCAGGGATTCATCATAACTAATTTTCTCTTTATGTATTTTTGTATGTATAAATTTCATAATTGTATGAGAGGTTTTGTATTAAATAGAACAAGTAGAAATTAGGATTTTAGGATTTGTTTATGATCTTATAAAATGATTTTTTTCCTCTTAATGAGTGTAATGGGAATGGTTTATGATAGCTAAGGATATGCAAAGAATATATCCATATTTATTATTATGTAGCAATCATTATATAAGATGATTTAATTACTAAGGTTCTTAAAATGTTAAATTCTATTTTTCAAAATTCACTAATAGGTGAATCCTAACCACCCTACTTATTTTTAAAATATGCATAGATAATTTCTTAAACTAGTTATTCACTACTTGCTTAAGTGTGGTTAATATATGGGTATAATATTAGGGCATAATGGTTTATAGCAACCATTTATGTGGCACATATGATTTAAATGTTTGGAAGTGGCAAAGATTTGCATAAGTGATTTGCTATAGAACTATGGTAGAATATTTACCAAGAATTACTATCTTTAATACTCCATAAGTCTTGGTTTTATCTATATACCTTTCTACAATGATATTAAGTAGGAGCAATTCTACTTGATCTACTCAAGCAACCAAGGATTACCTATTATCCTAAATAGTTTCTTCCTAATTAGTGTGGGTGGCTCCTAGTGATAAATTAACATGTAATGGTTGCTAATGAGCATTACTTATATGATAAAGGTAATTCATTTACCTTTTAGAAATTGTTTAGGTTTTGGAAAAGTCATATAGTTTTGGTTAATAGCTTCTTAGGAATTCCTACTTTCCCTATTTCATAAGTCTTGACTTCTAATTAAGGAATTCCTTTCCTAGATATTCTATTACTTCACATCCATCAGCATGTGTTAACATGATGAGCTTTACTTCACAAGAATATTCTTACCAATACTTCCTCCTTCTAAATCGATTTGTAAATCTAATGAGCTTGACACTAAAGCTCTACTTGATCTCCTCATAGAGATAACTCTCATCTCTAGAATACTTATTATGAATTCAAGTCCACTTGACTGATTACTTTCTTACTTCACAAATTACTTTGTATTCTCACTTATAAATCTCATAAGCTTGTCACTAAAGCCTTTCATAAACTTCTCATATCTCAACTTGATTATATCAAACTACTCTACAAATGATAACCTCCAATCCAACAAGTGGTTACCGTTAACTCTTTTCATACTCTTCCTTTATCATCCATCACTAATATTCCTCTAATAGATGTATATATCAAATTCTATTGTCCTCAGGTGCTAACTATTCTTTAAGAGGAATATTACTACTTCAATAACTCAATGTTGCTCTAGCATCAGCTTAGTCATTTTATATTATCTCTACTTATTTCCACTATCTCATATTCCAACTTCACATTATATTAATGGGACTTGTTATGACTATCCTAGGAAAACATATCTATACTAGGGTTTAATCATGTTCTATCCACCAATGTCACTTATACATCATATATTCAATCACCCTTAGTGACTTAAGCGTGATCATTATAATCATTTGATCATTTATGGTTTAGGTTTCCAGTTGGCTAATCAAGGCTTCATCAATACAACATTACAGTTGTATTATAATTATGTTCTCAGTACCTCTATTTGTCTAAGAGATAATATTCATTGACTATGCCTACTTGATCCAATAGAATTACTCCTTGGTAACTATCTTCAGAATTCATCCTTATAATCCATTAATTACCATTACATATCTTTATTCAAGATAACTCTTCTATCCATTTAGGAGTGAGTTAACTCCATCAATTATCATATTGATTTGATTCTCTTCAAACACTCCCATCCTATATATGATATCTAAAACTAGCATTACCACTTACCTCTTCTTTCTCTAAAGGCTTTAAAGTGCATGCGATGATAAGAACAAGAGTTGATAGATCAAGAATTGATAGGATAAGAATTGATAGATCAATAGTTGACTACTCAACATTTATGAACAACAGATATTAGAATATGGTTCAATAGATATGATAGGAATAGGTATGGAAAGAAAGATATGTGGTGAATGGTCTTGACTTGATTTCCTTCCTGCTCAATATAACTAAAGAGTTAAGTTTGGTATTACCATGATACTTATGGTAGGAATATATGAGAATAAGATAAGTAAAGATTTATTTATTACATTCTTATTACTTGAGTTGTATTCTTAACTTGGTATTCATGAGTTGTTGTGATGAATACTATGATATGATATCTTAAAGATCAGATATCAAACATTAAGTAATGTGTTGGTGGTTTAGTTTTATTATATTTGATCTACGCTTAGATCAAATTATCTTTACCCAAAATAAGATTTTAGCAAAGGTCATATTGAAACTTATCACAGTCAACTTGACGATCTACTTCAATTCCATCAAGTTGAGAGAAGATTCAATCACTTTGACAAGTTTAGTTCAAAAGCGCGAAAATTATTCGGATTTTCTATGCATGAATGCAATGCACACATCTGACTTCAGCTTATTTCTAAGCTCTAATGATGGGATATTACAGTGTACGCCCTCCACCGTTATCGATGCTGCGCGCCGTGCAGAACTTGTGAAGAGTAATGCCGCCGGGCTTGTCCTCATTGATTCAGACTCGGAAGAGGTGGATGGCGACATGGAGGACGTCGTGCACGACGAAGACTACGGGAGAGGCATAGTCGATTAGGGTCACTTGTGCCTAAATTTAATCTATGTACAGTAGCTTAATGACCTCTTAGGATAGAATGGCCAAGTTGTAAGCGTCTATAGCGTTGTTTGAGTCTAGCAAAAATCTTAGACACGAGTCTAGCAGAGGGAAATATGCTCCAGTGTTTAGACATACTGATTGGCCCCATTGTTAGAATAAAAAACCTATTTAAAGGGATCTTTTCCTACTCTTTTCTTCTTGTCAAAGCTCTTTTCTTATACAGCGTTGGTTGAGTCTAAAGAAAATTTTAGACACGAGTCTAGCAAAACCAAGTATGCTCCAGCGTTTAGACACACTGGTAGGCCCCTCTACTAGAATAAAAAACTTATTTATGAAGACTCTTTTCTTATCCTTTTTTTCTTGCCAAAGCTTTTTTCCTCTTAGAGCATCAATGCCCCTGACATAGCCGATGCGAGCATCAAACGTCGCTGACAAAGACGAGGCGAGGCTGATGGGACAGTACACTGTCTCTGCTCCTAGCACTTGATGGCACAGTCATGATTTTGGAGTGTGCCAGAGGAGGAGACGCGTGTGTCATGTTGTTTAAGATGGGAATACAAGGGAGGTGAGACTCACCAACTCCATGGCACGGCCATAATTTTGGTCGTTGAACTGTTAAAAATCCATGATTATTGTTTATGGATAATTAGTTTTAAAATTAATGTACTATCTAACGACCTGCAATCTGGTCGACACCACACATCACATACCCGTTACAAGTACCAGATATAAATAAATTTCAATGAAAATTCAAGAAATGACGTTACTGTACCACCTTCTCTCTGCTCCTCTTATTACTGTTCAATCCCGCGCTGCACTGAACAATAGTTGATGAGGACTGAAACAAAAAATGATCTAAATGCCAAGTAAAACTAGTTTCAAGCTTACCTTTTGTCCCGAGAATCATATAAAGATGAAATTGACAGGGATTTATTGTTTATCCTGCAGTTAACCGAAAGATCCTCAAGAACATCCTCAATCACCCCCAGCAACTTCTTCATATTCAAACTCAACTCCATTATTATCATTTCCCTTCCGCTCTAGCTTACCAACATTTCCCTCCACATGCGCATCACTATTTTCCTTCACATGCAGCACTTCCTCTACGTCATCTTGTTGCTCTTCCTCCAGTTCTGCCTAAAAAGCCTCATCTTGTGCCTCCGTGATGTGAACGGGGACAAGGTTAGCATCTCCGAAATCACGTGGAACTGGGTTTTTGCATAGCCTCTTGATATGGCCTAAACCTTCACACCGTTTGAACTTCCTTTTCCTTGATCCTAGTATCGAACCTTTTGCGGTGAAGGCTTCGGTCCTTTCCTTCCTAGGCCTCCCAAGTGGCCTCCTAAGAACTGGTGGTTCGAGTTTGAACCCTGGATCGACTATCTCCCAATCATTTTCATCAGAAATAGGAGGTATGTTTTCTGCATAAGTTGCAGCAAACTTGTCCATAGAGAAATAGTTATGAACATAGTTATCTATTTCAGCACCTCTACCTCTCAGCTTTAAGATGAAGTGCAGGCTTTAAGATGAAGTGCAGTGCATGGTGGCATGGCAGACTAGTAACCTGCCACTTCCTGCATGAACAAGTCTTGTTACCAATGTATACCGTAAACCTCCGTTTAGTTCCATGATTGTCTTGTGCATAAACCTCAGCCAACGTATTGGAACTTCTGACCATCCTCGTCTTTATTGTTCTCATTGCCCTGGTTCTTGCATTCAGTAATAAAACCACCTTTGGAACTATTTTATGGCCTACAAATTTTCTCGCACAAATTCTCTGCGTAAATTCTATCTTCACCATTATACATTGTCTTATTGCATCTAACAAAATAACAATTGCAAGTGACTTCATGCTCCTAATATTAGCATTGAACCTTTCTGTCAGATTATTTCAAGAAAAATCCACTTTGCTTAACTCACCAAACTTGCTTCTGGCCCATAACTTGCTTCTGGCTCATAACTTGTTAAGATGTTCTTCAAGGTATTATTTCAGCTTCGGCACGGTATACAAGTTCTGCATGTAAGTAGCATGCGTGCTTGGGGTGTACGTGTATGCTAATCGCCACAAGTTGTCTTAGGTATTTATTTTGAACTTCTTCATGAAGCTAGTAGCGAGGTGCGGGTGCCGCATGCATTTCCTATGCTCAACCCCAGGAAACACAGCGTCAACAACATTCTGAAGCCCCTTGCATTCACCAGTATGCATCACCAAGCCTTCAGGATGACCAATTACTGCACGTAGTCTCTGCATGAACCATGTCCATATTTCAATCGATTCACCCTCAAGAACAGCATAGGCTACAGCAAAAAGACAATTATGCGCGTCCACAGCACAAGCGGTAGCAAGCTGTCCCCTGAACTTCCCTGTTAAAGAAGTTGCCTCTATTGCCAAGTGTGGCCTGTAGCCGTCTAGGAACCCCTTCCAGCATGCCTTTAGGCAGACAAAATATCTCCTGAAGCATTTCTTATCCGCCTGCTTATACTTGAGCCCCCTTGAGACCTTTTCTATTCCTTTCACAACCTCGTAATCAATGTCAACAACACTACTAGGTGATTATCTACCTCAGCTTTGAAACTATACAACATGTGAAAACTTTCAGTCCACTTGCCCTGAATGAAGTCTAGAGCCATATCCTTCCCATCAAAGACTCTATGGTAAGGAATCAGAACGTTAAACTTTTCGCTAAGCTTAGTTCTGAGTTCAGCAGGTCCAGTGCTACGATCCTGCCTCACCCAGTCAAGTACCTTAGCAGCAATCCACTTGATTGTTGCCGGTCTAATTTCATCACTTATAGAAGTATTAGGGCACTTGTGTTTCTTCGTGTTTACCTTGATCTGCATTCAATGGGAATAAAAATAAATCAGAGGACTCATCAGCAGAACAAATATGAGAAAGAACGAAACTAAATGTTGCTATTGCAACCTGAAATGTGTGTCCAACCCGCATTGGAGATGCATGCAATCTCCATTTACACACCTTAATTTCCCTACAATGCACCCTAAATATATTTTGATCGCTCTTTTCAATGATAAATTCGAACCCAACTCTTATTGCATAGGTAGCAACGACATATATACATTCCTCCACAGTATCAAAGATAGTTCCCTCATCAATTTTAGGGTTGTCCCTATCAAAGTGTATCACTGGCCTGTCCTCGTCTTCGTCATTGTATCTACATCCCATTTCCCCATCCTCACATTCCTCTTCTTCATCAGTCCCATAGTCAGGCTCATAGTTCGAATCAACCAAATATTCCCTACAATCCATCCTATCAGGGTCAGCAACCACATCTAGATATGCTTTATCATCATCATCATCATCTTCGAGCACAAAATCACCCTGACCACCACACATTTCAATGTCTTCATGCTCAACGACAGGCTGGTCGGTCACGCTCGGTATCGAAAATAAAGACTTCTCTGTTTGTGTTCCACACATGTCAGTATCATTCAGGACAGTCTCTTCCCTAGTATCTTTGTTAACGATGTGCACAAAAATCAGCACAATCCTTGTGCCGAGGTGTTTACCCCACATCATGTCTAGAGCCTCCTCAGTTCTAACATCGCAGAAAGTCTGCGAATTTGTGTTGTAGTTCCTGATTACGAATTCATCATGCTTGCCAATAGGAAACTTGCCAAATTGCATGTGCAAGTCACTTAGAGTTATGTCCTTTGCGTCTACTGTCGGCCGATAATCAAATCCACTGGTAACTGCGATTCTACCATTGGACAAGGTTTCATTCCGACACCCATGCCGAATCTTCAAAAGAAATCTGGATGAAGCAGACGTCCTACGGTCACCAACACAGATCCTCTCCATCAACATGGGACTAGAAACGGTAATTGGAAGATGCAGAGATGTAATTGCAGTTCTTACCTTTCAGGGAGGATGAACGACACGTTCAATGGGCTCCAGAGCACCAAAGCTTTGCACCCCGCGTCCTCTTCCCCTGTTTTGTGCTCCTCCATGTTCTCTAGCCTTGAAGGGTCCATCTCCTTGCTCTCTGTCCAGGAAGGACAAATCTTCTTGTTCTCTGGCCATGATGGGCTCAGATCACTATTTGAGCTTCATTGGGAAACCCCAAGTGGAAGGTATGATGAGCACAGCAGCAAGTTTTCCCTCAGTTATGAAACCAAGGTTATCGAACCAGTAGGAGCAAGGAAAAAACTCCAAGGTGTTGCTAACAACTTGGAATCCTGCACAACACAAACTCAAGACTTTGCCCCAACTTACAGTGAGGTGGTCAATCTCACTGGTTTGCTAAAAATAAAGGATTAAACGTATAGTGTAGAAGATAATAGTTGTTGGTAGAAAGTAAAATGTAACAGTAGATGATGTAACAATGGTAAAGATTGGACTAGGGTCCACAGTTCACTAGAGGAGTTCTCCTTAAGATATATAACATGTTGGGTGAACAAATTATAGCGGGGCAATTGATAGGACTGAGCAAGCATAACAATGCAAATACTAGACATCATGATTCCTATGAGATTTGATTGGGCATTACAACAATATACATAGACCGTCATCCAACTGCATCTATGACTAATAATCCACCTTCAGGTTATCATCCAAACCCCCTCTAATATTAAGTTGCAAGCAACGGATAATTGCATTAAGCAATGTGTGTAAAGTAAACAATACAATTGTTCCATGAAAAAAAGATTGTTGTTTTCTCCCTAGTAGCAATAGCACATCTACAACCTTAAAGATTCCTGTCACTTCCCCATATTACTAGAGGCATGAACCTACTATTGAGCATAAATACTCCCTCTTGGAGTCACTAGGGTGTCAAGTGGGATCCCACCAAAATCCCACTTCTAGTTCATTTGTCAAAATCTAGTGTAAATTTTTCCTCAAAATTTCAACTAGATTTTGGCAAATGAACTAAAGGTGGGACTTTGGTGGGATCCCACTTGACACCCTAGGAGTCACTATCATCTATTTGGCCAAGATAGCTACTAGCAACAGAGAGCATGCAAGATCACAAACAACACAGACATGATAGAATCAATAATCAATCTGACATAGTATCTCAATATCCATCGGATCCCCGCAAACACAACATGTATGATTACAAATCGATGATCTTGATCATGAACGGAGCTCACAAGATCTAATCATGATAGTATAAAGGAGGAGAAACAACCATCTAGCTACTGTATGGATGTCACATCCCAAAATTATCCTAATTTTGGAATGTGAAATAAATAAATAAGTTTGATTGATTGTTTGACTATGTTGAAAATTCTCAAAGAGAAGAAACTTTTTGAATAGAAAATCCTCTCAACCTTGAATTCAAAATCTTATATTATTTTGTTATGACCTAAGTAGCCATATAGGCAAAAGGGCATGGATTGATTATGGATTGAAGAATTGGTGTGCAATATTTCAAAATGAAAATCATGAAGCATTCATAAGCATTTCATTACATCCATGCAAAGTTCTCACAAACTGAATCCAAATCCTGGTATCTAAATCCTATAGTTGATTTGCCCAAATGTTCCTAAAGGAATTAAATTGACTTATAAAACCCACTATTGTAAGGCATAAATTATTGATAATTATAGCCTAAAGAGATCCAATTAATACTACAAACGTTTAGAAACAAAATTGAGCTCATTTGGAGCTAGTATGAAAAAGTTATGGAATAAATACAAACAAATAAAGATATAAATAAAATGGAATATACAAGGATTTATAAATCCACTACTTCCAAACTAGAAAAAGGATTACAAATTTGATCCTATAATGATCTATTCGATTTTAAAAAAATTTAGAAACAAGAATCATGTCATTTAGAGTTCGTATGCAAAAGATATGAGGGAAACAAGTAAATAGAAAAAGAAAAAGAAAAAAAAGGATTTTTTTTCTAACGGGCCGGACCACCCGGACCGACCGAGCCAGCCACGTACAAGGATCGATCTAGTTGCTTTAAAATGCGTGCGAATCAGTTTTTAACAAACCTATCTCTACACAAACTGTTATAACTTTTTATCTACAACTCCGAATCGACTTCCGTTTCTTTCTAATTGTTCCCTACTCCAATACCTATCTCTACAACATCCTAAATCTCTATATAAACTCGTGGAGCCATAGCTGTACGAGTTTCTCTCCTCGAAATCCCGAATCTACACATGCCCGAATCTTATTTCGCTTTTTAACCCATCTAGACTTCGTCGGGTGCCTTCGGTCAAAAAACGAAAGTTGTAGGAATCATCGAAATCTTTCAATCTCGATAAATCTCACCTCTTTTCATCCACCACAGCCGGAGAATTTCATATCGCAATATTTCAGATCTTACGGTGTAAATCCAAGATGTACTCGCGCTCGTTTCTTGAAATCCAAATTCCTTTGGTGAGAAGGTAGGAATAATGATTCTCCACAACTTTCGTGTTCTAAGTTTTTCAATTTGACCTACGGATTTATCTCTCTAACACAGATCTGTTTCTTGTCTATTCTGAGCCAAAATCGGGTCAATATCTTCTTCTAGCCACCGGATCCTATCCAGACGGTCGAGATCCAATCAAACCGGTGCGTGTCATGTCGTCAACCCGGTCAGCTTCCTCATCAATGCCACGTCAATGTCAGGTCAACATCTAGTCCCAGTCAGCATGCAAAGTCAACCTGTCCAGTCAGCGGAATATTCCCTGGAATATTCCGTTCGAATTTAAAATTGCATATTCTAGATCTAACTTGTAAAATTCATTAGAAATTCATACCACGTCCAAAAATTGCGTATAATATATAAAATTGAAGATAATTTTACGTAGAATCATCTTATCAGAATAGATCCAAATTTTACTGTACGTGGTTATTGCAGTAATTTAATTAGTTTTAATGGTCTTTTAGGTTAATAAATTCATAAGAAATTATCTATAACTGCGAAAAATATGAACAATATATCAAATTGAAGCTACTGTAATGTAGATTAATAATATCTGGATTGATCTAGCCTTTGCCGATTATTTAACCCGTAGAAATTTAATTAGTTTTAATGGCTTTATAAATCATTAAATTTATAGTAAATTAATTGCTTGTCACAAAAATATACATGATATACCGATGGAAAGCTGGTTCCATGTAGATCATCAATATGCAATTAGTTCAGCATTTTACTCTAAGGTTTTGCCGTGAAGATTTAAATGGTTTAATGGCTTATTTAGAGTAATAAATTCATAATAAAATAAATACTATTCAGAAAATTACAAATAATATGTCCCTGAAATCACAATTCCGTGGAGATTACAGATATAATTTTAGTTTGATTTTTAGACAACAGAAACTATATGAATCATTTAAAACCCATTAAACACTATTTAAATCATACAAAAATATCTATAACTCCGATTAGAGTGAATCCAAGTGCTAAGGTTTTATATTGACAATATCTATACAGAGAAATTGCATGACAAATTATTTGGTACTATTAAAACATAAATTCATAAAGAAATATTTAAACCCATTGAAATAGTGTTTTAATCATAGGAAAATATCTATAACTCCTTTTTAGGTGATTCAAATTGCCACTGTCTCTAAATTGCATTACCTCTATCCAGTAGCATCTAGTTCACAATTTAATACGACATAAACATATTTAGTTCAATTAAAGTGGTATACACCATATTAAATCGATACAACTTTAGTAATAAAAGCTTTAGTGCATTAAATGACTTTCCACATGCATCATGTAATCTAACTATGTTCAGAACTAAAGTAACAACCATTGTGACTTATTAAATTGTCATGCATGCATTTATTGTATTTGTTTGATCTCTTTGTGCTATTGTTTATGTTGTATGCAATTGTTTGATCGATAGATTGCGAGGGGTGCAACGTGTGTGATTGCAACTACTATGATTGCAAGTATTGTGGTTATGACGAGAGCAACCATTATATCTATGAGAATTGTGAGGATTATCTAATCGACTACATCTACAACAAAGGCAAGTGGTATTATCTTGGTCATAAATGCCCTATTGTTTTCCTATGCATTGTAGATGTTTTTATAGAATTGCATATGTAGGAATTGATGTGTATATGCTATGCTATGTCCCATATTATTCCCTAGCATTCCTTGTTTATGAGCCACCGTTGGTAGATGTTCTTAGCCATGCTATGATGAACGAGGGCTGGGTTACATCACTGAAGTTGTTTCTAAATGTGTTGGTTTGCGAAAACTAAAACAACTTAATCAATGAATCTCCTGGGTGTGATGGGATTGATAATTTTTGGTGGTATCATTGCGTAAAGGCACCTAGGAAACTTAGAAATGATTGGTTTCTTTGTTTGGAAGCTTTCGTGTGCAACCATGTGCCAATAATGAAATGGGCAGTTGGTTGAACTCAGTAGGTTGTGGTAACTCGAACCCGCGTATCCAGAGATGTAGATAGTGTAGGTTGGACCGGTGCGCGTCGGTATTGGGGAGCTACTTCCCGAATGGTTCCTTCTTGGACTTCTCCCTATCATCACCCAATATGAGAGTGGTGGTACGAGCTGGGCTTGCCAAGTCACATGGGTAAAGTGTACTAACCCCTGCAGGGTGTATAAACTAAGTGCTTAGCCGTGTCCCCGGTTATGGACAATTTGAGCGACCTGATACTGATGCTATGATATTTCTCACTCATCCTTGTTTCTTAATTACTTAAAACTTGTTGGGTGAACATAATTGGGTAGGAGCACCTGGGAGTGAACCAGAGTGTCCTATTTATCGTATTGGAAAACTACTTTGTTACAAATGTTAGGATAAAACTGTTGTTTTATGCAAATGAGCCTGAACTCCACTTGGCCAAATAAGCATGTAGTTGATAGATCTGTTGTTAACCACTTTAGCCTACTTGCCATACATTCAATGTATTGACCATTCGTGGCTGCAACGTTTCATGTTGCAGGTTATATCGTATCTGAGTGATCGTTCATAGGTCGCAAGACTTCACTCAACAATTGTTCGCCTGTGGCACATTTGAAGGATGGAGATCTACCTTGTATTCGTTTTCTGTTGTGTACTTGAATAAATAATGTAAATTCTGGATCATATTCGTTGTATTTATGATGCACGGTTATATTTGGTATCATTTTGTACTGTGTGTGCCAGTGAACCGATCCAGGGATTGGCACTATACACATGGACTCAGCCTTATCAGGCGAGGGTGTTACAAGATGGTATCAGAGCTGTGCGTTGACTGTAGGATCGTGACCTTAGAAATGGATTAGTAATAGAATACCTCTATTAGGAGAACTATCATATTTTATACTTATTTGAGTTCTTATATTCCTTGTCTATCTTTTCTATAACCTCTTCTTGTTCAAAATTTGTAGTTGTCCATTCTTATGATACCTATATGAGAGTTAGCATATAAGTAAAACAATAAATAAGATGACATAAAGAAACATCTCACCAAGTTGGTTAGGTCTAGACCACCATGTTCTATCTCTTTAGGAGATCATCGCTATCATGTTAGCATATTGTTCTTACCAACTTATGTGGTATGACAATATAGGTTTCTTGCTTGTTTGTTTGTACTAAACCATATTGTGTGATTCCTTGTTTAGGATCTATTATTTTGAAACTCTAAAGTTGCTGGAGTTTTCGTGTGGTTTTAAAATTAGTTTAATGGTGTGAATTGATTGAAATTCGTGGGATTACTGCTGCAGTTTTCTGTCTGACCTGTTGTACCGAGCGATTTTTCATATTTTATTTGCAACTCATAAAAATATAAGAAAATAGGATATGGAGCGTAATTACCTGTAGTACATGCACAAAAATTGGCTAAAATTCCTGATGAGTTTAGGTCGGTCAGAAAAATTCGTGAAGTCTGCTGTACCGTTTTGACAGATTTTGTTTATTGCTTATAGGTTGCTCTATTTTACTCTAGTATTGTTCCCAATGCTTTCAAACTATTTTGTGGTTATATACTACTAAGTTTAGACCTCTGTGTTATTGTTATGCAAGTGCTTGCTTGTGTGTTGATTTCTTATGATTGTTTCCTTGTTTGTGACATTGATTGCTTCATATAGTTATGGGTAGGATTATTTTCTTAGTCGTTTCTGTCCTATAGAATCTATCCTTCCCTATCTTGAACCCTTGGAGATATAATGATGTGTTAAGTGGAAGGTTTGACAACACAATGAATTTAGGGAGGAGAATGCTATATCTAATGGAAAAAAAATGTGGGAGTATGAAGTGTTGCAATGATGTTATGTAGTAGATTACGCAACCTGAAAGTTGAAGTATCGATAGTTTAGTTTTAGTAGTAGCTTTGTTGATTGAATACATGGGAGCATACATAGAGAATTAGTTCGTGCCCATGGAAACATTCTTCAAGGCATGTGAGAATGCCCGAGTGATAGAAAAACGTGATTCACCTATCCTCATACAGGGTAATGATTTGGGTGCAGGATGGATTTATCACCATTCCTACTACTCTTATTATTCGCTCTTGTACTGTTGGCTTTGTGAATCTTGAGTGCCCTTTTCAAACTTAGCAGAGAGTCGATGTTGATCCTAAACCCTAGAATGGTATATTGTTACACCCTTCTAAAAGCATCCATTGCTAAGCATAGGAATGTACGGTAAGGATGAATCCAAACCGTGAATTATGGGCATCATGAAGTAAACATTCCCTATTTGCCCACCATGAGAGTTTTGCTAGTTTAAGAAGTGCTTTTTCGGAAACTATCAATCATGATGTTTAGAATGTGCTAGAGACATTGTGCCAATAAAAGTCTAAAGGAGAACCAATCTGAACTAAGTGAATTCTTGAGAAATGACCTAGTCAATTTTATTTTAAGGGTGGTAGCTTCCTAATGGATCCCGAACCTTTCTTTCTTTCTAGCCTTCCCAAATCTCGGGACGAGATTTATTTTAAGGGTGGTACTCTGTCACATCCCAAAATTCTCCTAATTTTGGAATGTGAAATAAATAAATAAGTTTGATTGATTGTTTGGCTATGTTGAAAATTCTCAAAGAGAAGAAACTTTTTGAATAGAAAATCCTCTCAACCTTGAATTCAAAATCTTATATTCTTTTGTTATGACCTAAGTAGCCATATAGGCAAAAGGGCATGGATTGATTATGGATTGAAGAATTGGTGTGCAAGATTTCAAAATGAAAATCATGAAGCATTCATAAGCATTTCATTACATCCATGCAAAGTTCTCACAAACTGAATCCAAATCCTGGTATCTAAATCCTATAGTTGATTTGCCCAAATGTTCCTAAAGGAATTAAATTGACTTTATAAAACCCACTATTGTAAGGCATAAATTATTGATAATTATAGCCTAAAGAGATCCAATTAATACTACAAATTTTTAGAAACAAAATTGAGCTCATTTGGAGCTAGTATGAAAAAGTTATGGAATAAATACAAACAAATAGAGATATAAATAAAATAGAATATACAAGGATTTACAAATCTACTACTTCCAAACTAGTAAAAAGATTACAAATTTGATCCTATAATGATCTATTCGATTTTAAAAAAATTTAGAAACAAGAATCATGTCATTTGGAGTTCGTATGCAAAAGATATGAGGGAAACAAGTAAATAGAAAAAGAAAAAGAAAAAAAAGAATTTTTTTAACGGGCCGGCCCACCCGGACCGACCGAGCCAGCCACGTACAAGGATATATCTAGTTGTTTTAAAATGCATGCGAATCAGTTTTTAACAAACCTATCTCTACTCAAACTGCTATAACTTTTTATCTACAACTCCAAATCGACTTCCGTTTGTTTCTACTTGTTCCCTACTCTAATACCTATCTCTACAACATCCTAAATCTCCATATAAACTCGTGGATCCACAGCTGTACGAGTTTCTCTCCTCGAAATCCCGAATCTACACATGCCCGAATCTTATTTCGCTTTTTAACCCATTTAGACTTCGTCGTGTGCCTTAGGTCAAAAAACAAAAGTTGTAGGAATCGTTGAAATCTTTCAATCCCGACAAATCTCACCTCTTTTCATCCACCACAGCCGGAGAATTTCATATCGTAATATTTAAGATCTTATGGTGTAAATCCAAGATGTACTCGCGCTCGTTTCTTAAAATCCAAATTCCTTTGGTGAGAAGGTAGGAATAATGATTCCCCACAACTTTCGTGTTCTAAGTTTTTCAATTTGACCTACGAATTTGTCTCTCTAACACAGATCTGTTTCTTGTCTATTCTGAGCCAAAATCGGGTCAATCTCTTCTTCTAGCCACCGGATCCTATCCAGACGGTCGAGATCCAATCAAACCGGTGCGTGCCATGTCGTCAACCCGGTCATCTTCCTCATCAATACCACGTCAACGTCAGGTCAACATCTAGTCCCAATCAGCATGCAAAGTCAACCTGTCCAGTCAGCGGAATATTCCCTGGAATATTCCGTTCGAATTTAAAATTGCATATTATAGATCTAACTTGTAAAATTCATTAAAAATTCATACCACGTCCAAAAATTGCGTATAATATATCAAATTGAAGATAATTTTACGTAGAATCATCTTATCACAATAGATCCAAATTTTACTGTACGTGGTTACTGCAGTAATTTAATTAGTTTTAATAGTCTTTTAGGTTAACAAATTCATAAGAAATTATCTATAACTCCGAAAAATATGAACAATATATCAAATTTAAGCTACTGTAATGTAGATTAATAATATCTGGATTGATCTAGCCTTTGCCGATTATTTAACCCGTAGCAATTTAATTAGTTTTAATGGATTTATAAATCATTAAATTCCTTGTAAATTAATTGCTTGTCACAAAAATATAAATGATATACCGATGGAAAGATGGTTCCATGTAGATCGTCAATATGCAAGTTTAGCATTTTACTGTAAGGTTTTGCCGTGAAGATTTAAATGGTTTAATGGCTTATTTAGAGTAATAAATTCATAAGGAAATAAATACTATTCAGAAAATTACAAATAATATGTCCCTGAAATCACAATTCCGTGGAGATTACAGATATAATTTTAGTTTGATTTTTAGACAACAGAAACTATATGAATCATTTAAAACCCATTAAACACTATTTAAATCATACAAAAAGATCTATAACTCCGATTAGGGTGAATCCAAGTGCTAAGGTTTTGTATTGACAATATCTATACAGAGAAATTGCATGACAAATTATTTGGTACTGTTAAAACAGAAATTCATACAGAAATATTTAAACCCATTGAAATAGTGTTTTAATCATAGGAAAATATCTATAACTCCTTTTTAGGTGATTCAAATTGCCACTGTCTCTAAATTGCATTACCTCTATCCAGTAGCATCTAGTTCACAATTTAATACGACATAAACATATTTAGTTCAATTAAAGTGGTATACACCATATTAAATCGATACAACTTTAGTAATAAAAGCTTTAGTACATTAAATGACTTTCCACAAGCATCATGTAATCTAACTATGTTCAGAACTAAAGTAACAACCATTGTGACTTATTAAATTGTCATGCATGCATTTGTTGTATTTGTTTGATCTCTTTGTGATATTGTTTATGTTGTATGCAATTATTTGATCGATAGATTGCGAGGAGTGCAACGTGTGTGATTGCAACTACTATGATTGCAAGTATTGTGGTTATGACGAGAGAAACCATTATATCTATGAGAATTGTGAGGATTATCTAATCGACTACATCTACAACAAAGGCAAGTGGTGTTATCTTGGTCATAAATGTCCTACTGTTTTTCTATGCATTGTAGATGTTTTTGTAGAATTGCATAGGTAGGAATTGATGTGTATATGCTATGCTATGTCCCATATTATTCCCTAGCATTCCTTGTTTATGAGCCACGGTTGGTTGATGTGCTTAGCCATGCTATGATGAACGAGGGCTGGGTTACATCACTGAAGTTGTTTCTAAATGTGTTGGTTTGCGAAAACTAAAACAACTTAATCAATGAATCTCCTGGGTGTGATGGGATTGATAATTTTTGGTGGTATCATTTGGAAAGGCACCGGACACCGAGAAATGATTGGTTTCTTTGTTTGGAAGCTTTCTTGTGCAACCATGTGCCAATAATGAAATGGGCGGTTGGTTGAACTCACTAGGTTGTGGTAACTCTAACCCGCGTATCTATAGATTTAGATAGTGTAGGTTGGACCGGTGCGCGTCGGGATTGGGGAGCTACTTCCCGAACGGTTCCTTCTTGGACTTCTCCCTATCATCACCCAATATGAGAGTGGTGGTGCGAGCTGGGCTGGCCAAGTCACATGGGTAAAGTGTACTAACCCCTGCAGGGTGTATAAACTAAGTGCTTAGCCGTGTCCCCGGTTATGGACAATTTGAGCGACCTGATACTGATGCTATGATATTTCTCACTCATCCTTGTTTCTTAATTACTTAAAACTTGTTGGGTGAACATAATTGGGTAGGAGCACCTGGGAGTGAACCAGAGTGTCCTATTTATCATATTGGAAAACTACTTTGTTACAAATGTTAGGATAAAACTATTGCTTTATGCAAATGAGCCTGAACTCCACTTGGCCAAATAAGCATGTAGTTGATAGATCTGTTGTTAACCACTTTAGCCTACTTGCCATACATTCAATGTATTGACCATTCATGGCTGCAACGCTTCATGTTGTAGGTTATATCGTATCTGAGTGATCGTTCATAGGTCGCGAGACTCCACTCAACAATTGTTCGCCTGTGGCACATTTGAAGGATGGAGATCTACCTTGTATTCGTTTTCCGCTGTGTACTTGAATAAATAATGTAAATTCTGGATCATATTCGTTGTATTTCTGATGCACAGTTATATTTGGTATCATTTTGTACTGTGTGTGCTAGTGAACCGATCCAGGGATTGGCACTATACACATGAACTCAGCCTTATCAGGCGAGGGTATTACAATGGACCCATAGTCCAATGGTGAACTACTCACGCATCATACCGGAGGCTGGGATGGTGATGAAGAAGGTCTTGAAGGGAATATGCCCAAGAGACAATAATAAAGTGGTTATTATCGTATTCCTTATTTATGATAAATGTTTATTTTGCATGCTATAATTGTATTAATACGGAAACGTTAATACATGTGTGTTTAATAAACAAAAATGGAGTTAATAGTTATGCCTCTCTTATAAACTAGCTCGTTGATTAACAAGATGATCAAAGGTTTCCTGATCATGGACATTGGATGTTGTTAATAACGAGGTCACAACATTATTGGAATGGTGTGATGGACAATCATCTGAAGTATAGCATTATGATCAAAGTCATTGAGTTTATATTGCTATAACAACTTACGAATTGATCCTAATCCTTTGACCATGAGATCATGTCAATCACTAACACCGGAAGAGTTTCTTTATAACATCAAACGTCACATCGTAACTGGGTGATTATAAAGATGGGTTCAGAACTACTAAAGAGTTATGTTGAGGCCCATGGATCGAGAATGGAATTTGTTCATCCCGATGACGGATAGATATGCTCTGGGCCCTCTCGGTGATATCACATTGATTAGCTTGCAAGCAAGTGATTTGATCACTAGAATGTTATATCACGGGAATGAGAAAAGAGTGAATGTCAATAACGAAATCAAACTAGGTATGGACATACCGATGATAGAATCCCGGACATGTAATATATCGTGAAACAAAGGGATTAAGATACTAGCCTAAAAGGTTCCGACGATCACAAGAAAGTCATCGTTGAATGTGTGGGAGTCAGTATGGGTCTCCAGATCCCGCTTCTTATTATTGATCGGAGAAGGGTCTCTATCATGTCCGCATTATTCGCGAACCGTAGGGTGGCACACATAAGAGACACTGACATCCAATTGGAGCAAAAGTTTCATGCCGGAAAGAATAACAAACGCAGGAATTTATTTCACTAGATACCGAAACGGGATTTTGGGTGAAATTGCAGAAAGAGTTTTTGCATGTGAAATGAAATACTAGCAAGGGGTTATATGAGAATTTTTGCCATTAAAGTAATTGACAAAATTTTGAATAAATAAAAGGAGTTTTATTTAATGAGAGTTTGCATTAAATGTGGTGGAAATTTAATGGGAATTTGAGTGGGTTTTTTAGTGGAGGGAATTGAAAGGCATTTGAGTGAGTGGAGTGTCCACCCACATGAATGTGGAAGAGGTGGGGGCAGCCCCCATGGCTGGGCTCCATTCCCCTTGGGTTCCCCCCTCTCCCCTATAAAAGGCCCCCCTCTCATCCTCTCAAAGCACACGTCCTCGTGAAGGATCTCTCTCCCCCTCTAGTATTTACCCCCCATGGTCTCAGACTAGCGAGATACATGTTCCCGGTCGCTATTTGGAAAGAAAGAGTTGGCTTCCACTGCATCGCTGGAGCGAGGAGGCGGAGGTTGCTCGGTGTCTTGTTCGTGTGTGCGAGCACGGATGCGCTGCTGTTTTGCGGCGCTAGGACTTCCTCTCGATCTTCAGATCGGCAAGAGATCGTCTACATCAACCACGAGTTTGGACTCGTTAAGCTTTGTCGGTCTTCAAGGGTATGTTCTCTACGGATGTATATCCACCCGTTGCTTGTATCTAGTAGATAGATCTTGGTACATAGTTGTTCCCATCGTAGGAAATTTTTTTGTTTTCGATGTTGCGAACCCTACAGTGGTATCAGAGTCGGATCTATGCGTAGATGCTTTGCACGGGTAGTACACATATGATTATGTGGGCGATGATGATCATTTTATTGCTTCTTATTTGTACTTTGGATATTGGTGGCATAGTGGGATGAAGCGGCCGGACAAACTTTACATGTCCTCGCACATGAGACCTGTTCCACGCTTAACATGCAACTAGTTTTGCATAAGTGGCTAGCGGGTGTATGTCTCTCCTACTATAGTCAATATCTAATTTTCAACGAGTTGTCAACAATTTGGTTAACCTCGTTGTGGTTCATGTTCATACGTAAGAACGGTTCTATATTCGAAAGCCCTAAGCCATGTAAAACTTGCAATGGATAAATTAGAGGCGTCTAGTTTAGATTGTTGTTGGGCTAGTGTCATGATATGGTGATGTTGTAAGTAGAAGTATAAGTCAATACTCTTACAACACACATAACGTGTAAGTTCCATAGACCTTGGCCTTACACATAGAGGTATGATAGTGATCATACCATGATGCACATGATGGAGATCAAGTGCAAGAACCATATTATTTCACTTATTAACATGTGATGTTTGATTGCATCTTATATTGCTTGTTTGGCGTTTTATTAGAATAATAAGATGATCCCTAATTTAGATATCAAGATAAAAATGTGTTCTTCCTTAAGTATGCACCCACAATGTTTCGTCGCTTCAAGACATCACGTGATGATCGGGTGTACTTGAATCCACGAGCATATCTCGGGTGTTAGACAGTTTTACACACGCGAATACTAAGGTTCTTACTTGGCGAGCCTAGCATGTATAGACATGGCCTCGGAACACGGACCAAAAGGTTAAGCATGAGTCATATGTTTTGATATGATGACCATATGGATGCTCGCCTTTGAAGCTACACCGACTCACGTGATGATCGGACTTGGTGTAGTGGATTTGGTTCATGTAATCACCAAAAAGGCACGAGGGATGCCGTTTTTGAGTGGGAGTTCATTTCTAATTTGGATTAGTAGAACTCAATTTATCATAAATCAAAGTAAATTTGCATAATTTGTTGTAGTCATTGGCATTCATTCACCACCTTATGATTAGTTGTAATTGAGATAACAGAACTATAGAATTCTGGATATTTACTTTACGAACTGGTATCATATTGTATTGAGTGTCAATATAAAGTTTAAAGTCCTATTTCAAACTTTCAGCAAACTCAGTTTACTCCGTGAAATTTAATAATTGGTATTAAATCGAGAGTAACAATTCCAGTGTTAGTATCTTAAGTATCATGTTTTCCTCCATGATTCTTGATTGTTTTAATATCAAGTTTATTTAGGAGCTGAAAGAATTGTTTTAGAAACCATCATGTGTGGCAGATATAACGATATCTGAAACAATGTTTTGGTTGCAATATGATAGAGTATAATATATGTTCTCATATTGGATGAGAATTTGCAAAGGTTGGAGATGCTAGACATCCTAATCATCCAAAAGGGTTTTGGAAAGTAATGTTATACTCACGATTCGCCTTTATAAGCTACAGTAGCTTGATCATGAAAGTCGTCATGATAAGGATGAATCTAAGACGTATGTAAAGTGTTTAATACACTAAAAGATTACTAAAGAATGGATTTTGAAAGAACGCCGATCATTTGATGATGGTGATGTACTTCAAAGTGCGAGTCCAAAGGTATTATTATTTGAATATACACGCTTTGGACTATGCGTCATTTATATGGCACCATTGTTGATGTTGATAGATTCTTTTAAAAGGAAAAGGAAATGCTGAAAGAAAATATATAAAATATATTTGGCAGAAAAGAAAAGATTGGAAATGTCCAATTTAGGTATATAGATGATATACATGTTATGGTTGTATTCTTTGCTTGTTAAACAATGTGATTCTTTGGTATTGGATATCGAGTTGGTTGGTATGAAATTTCATACGGAACGACGCAATTCATGAACCACAATGGCCTAAGTAACTAGCAAGAGAATAGTGATGATGTTCATCGAAAACAAACAAACCGTTGTTTGTATTTCCCATTGATATCAAAGCTTGACTTTAAGATTTGTTTTAATAATTGTTATTTAAATCAGGTATTATGAGAACAAAGGTTGTTCAAATAATTACCGTATTCCATACAAGATGGATGATTTACAAATCTAGTTGGAGAAATCACATCCATAAAAAACTAATGCTAAAATGTCGCAAGACAAATGATTGAAAGATCACTTACGAAGTGACATCGCCATTTAAATTATATTGGAAAGAAAACATGAAGAATCTCCATATTCATGGATTTTTAGAGTCTTTGATTTGATCAAGTGATTCTTGTGAGACTTTCCTCGAGATAATTGAAACTTCGTTCAAAGTCCAAAGAAGAACGAACGACTCAATTATTGGAATTTATACATATCAATGTATGTAGTCCATTATGTGTAGTCGTAAGCGATGGACTTCAACTTCATATGCTTTCTCTGGAAATTTGAGTGAATATTCACTTAATAAGAAAGAAGTATGAAATATTTGAAAAACGTTTCAAAGACTTTCAAGATGAAGTGGAAAATCATTGTAACAAGAAAATAAATGATTTATGATTTTATCATAAAGGGATTTATTTGAGTTACAAGTGTAACAAGAAAAATAAATGAAAAGAGATTTATCATAAAGGGATTTATTTGAGTTACAAGTTTAGCAAAACACCTAGATTTACATCTCCCAAAACACCATAGGAGTATGGAGTGTTTGAGATTTGTAATGAAACCTTGTGTGATATGGTTGGATCAAAGGTGTTATTTATAAAACTGCCATTATGTTTTAAAGAGATTAAAGCTTTAGAGACTATCGCTTTTACACTAAAAAGAGCTCCATATTGATCCGTTAAAATGACACCATATGAGTTATGGTTTGGGGTAAAACCCAAGTTGTCATTTCTTAAATTTTGGTATGCTAAACTTAAGTAAGATGTTTACAACCAAAGTCGGATGAGCATGTATTTGTAGGTTATTTCGAATAACAATTGGGTATTCCTCCATAGCACCAAGGACAAAAGGGTTTGTCGCTTGAAACGTGAAGTTTCTTTAAAAAGAAGGTTTTCATAAAAGGTTAAGTGGGAGGACAATAGAACTTTAATAAGGTTAACGAACCTTAGCTATATGTGCTAAGTTGCGCAGCGCCAGAAAATGTTCCGGAGGCAGCCAGAATGCTCATGGATCACGTGCCTCATAGGTTGCGGTCACGGAGGTCTAAAGTTCCTATTGAACCAAGAAGGTCAGATAAACAATCAAATGATTGAGATTTGAGAGTAAATCATTATTGTTTAACAATGATGAACCGACTACAAAGAAGCGATGATGGGCCCTGACTTTGTCAAATGGCTTGAAGCCATAAAATCTGTGATAGTTCCATACACGAGAAATCAAGTTTTGAACTTGGAAGACCCTCCGGAAAGGTGTAAAAACCTATCGGTCGTATTTGGATCTATAAAGAAACAGACATGGATGTTTCACATCTATGAAATAGTCGACATGTCATAAAGTATTTTATGACAATGTTCAAGGAGTTGACTATGACAAGATTTGATGTTTCATAGCGATATTTAGTCTGGACGGATTAAAGTAGCAACCACTACATATAATTTGGTATATGATAGATGAATAAACAGAACAAAGTTCTTCTAATAGAATGGTTACCTAGGACGTGTACATGACACGGCCCAAAGGGTTTTGTTAATTCAAAGGATGCTAAAAGGGCATGCAAACTTCAATGGTTGAAGTAAGCATCGCGGAGTTGGAATCTTCACCATGATGAAAAGGAGTTTTAATCAGGAGACGATGAAGATGCTTGCATTTGCAAGAAATTAAGTGGGAGCACTAAGACACATTTCTAATACATTATATGGATGACACCTTATTGATTAGAAAAGATGTATCTTTTATTGACAAAGGTTAAAATTTTCATTTTGATGAAAGACTTAGGCAAAACCCGAATATTTAGCATGAATGTCTATAGTGGATAGACTGTGACACTAATATGGTTGTGCCAAACGTACATATATGAGATATTGAAGGAGTTCAATATAGAAAAGACAAGAAACAGTTCTTGTCGCATGGAAAAGAATTGAATCAAGATTCAAGTGTATCGACACTTGATAAGTGAAATAAGATTCAAGTGCTTTGACACTTGATGAGTGAAATCACAAGGATGTTTTGATCAATCATACCATGATATGTACACATCCAGATATCTCCTATGTTCTAAGTGTTATGAGCATATACCAGAATGAATCATAAAATGATCATTAGACGATAGTGAGGATATTCTTATGATCTTTTGGAAGAACTAAGAATATATTTGTGTAGAGGTGACAAACAATTACAAATAGTTCATTGTAAAGCGTTACATTGATACTAGTGTTGTCACAAGATATAAATTAATTTTATCTCAATTTAAACTATGGGTGGCACAATGTAATGGAAAGGAGATTCCATGATGGATTTGGATGAATTCCAAAAGTTAAGACATTATGACGGATACTACAACAAAAAGCTAAGTATATGACTGCTATAGTAGCAACAAAGGAGGGAATTTGTGTCAAGTAGTTTGTTATTGTCACATCCCAAAATTTCCCAAATTTTGAAATGTGAAAAATAAATAAACATAATAAATAATTGTTGAAATTTAGGGTGAAAAGAAACTTTTTGATTCCAAATGAAAACATCAAAACCCATCTTGAAAAAACTTTGATTAAAATGGAATCCAACAAATTTCAATCAAGTGAAATACATTCATCAATGAAAGTATGTTGAAATTTAAACACTTGGAAAAGCTAAACAAAAACTCTAAAACCCTAATGGAAGAAAATCTTATTCAAAATACCAAGACTATGGATTTAATTCATATAATAATTTATCAAAAAACATTTATAAAAGATCAAAAATGATAAATAAAATATTATAAAACCATAGAAATTGGTTTCACTCAATTTGGAACCATGGATAAAAACTTATGAATTTAATAAGTTGAAAGGAAATAATTTCCAAAGCTAATAAAGCTCCTATCTAAAATCCATACCAAATGGTGAGAAAATAATCGTAAAGAGATTTAAAAGGATAAACAAATATTAAATAAAAATTATACAAATTGGAATCACCAAATTTGGATCTATAAATAAAAAGATATGGATTTTATAAGACAAATAAAGAAATAAATAAATAAGGAATATTTAAAATCCAAATTAAAACTTGTCCTAATCCATAAGCAAATGAGATAAAGTTAATCCAAATTCAAATCAAAGAAAGGGATAAAGAATAAGCAAATAAAAGTATATGGGATTAAACCCTATTCTAACTAAATTTAATAAAGACAAAATCCCTAATAGAAATGATTAATTAAATCATGGGAAAATAATGGATGGAATTTGCCCAAGTGGAATAAAAGTTATTTAATTAACTTAAATGAAATAAAAGAAACATTTAAATAAAATTATATGGAATTAAAACCATATTTGATTTTATTTGAATAAAGACAATTGCTCAATTTAAATGATTAATAAATCATATTAAAATATTTCAAATAATTCAAAATGAATTATTCAACACCCTTTTGAATAAATAAAACTTACTGAAAAAGGTTTGGTGAAAAATTAGAATTCAAATAAGAGACTGAAAATATGATTAAATCTTATTTGAATAAAATCAAATGCCTAATTTAAATAAAGAGTAAACCATAAAAGAACAAAAGAATTATTCCAAAAATAATATTTAAAATACATGGTTAAACAACATTAAAACCTACTAAAAGTTTCGTAAAGGTCTGAATTCAAATAGTGTTTTAATTATTTGAACAAAATTCAAAACAGAAAATGAAAACAGAAAAAGGAAAAATAAAACAGAGAAGAAAAAATAGGAAAGAAACAGCCTAGCCCAGCAGGCCCAGCAACCAGCCCACTCCCTCCTCTCCACGCGAAACGTTTCCGTACTCACTAACGCACCCTCACCGTCCCTGACGATCGGACCCCACCCTTCCTATCTCTAATGCTGACGAAGTGACCCCACCCGTCAGTCGTCATCTTCACCTCGCGCGACGACCACGCCAGCCGTTTCTGCCGTTGAATGGCATGATCAATACGCGTTAATGCCGCAGTGATTCTGCCCCCCGACCATGCTATCATAATCCCCTCTTCCCCCACTCTCTTTCCCCTCAAACTTTGCTGCCAGGGAGCCCCCGGGCTGCCTCGAATTTAACTCACACCGCCACGGACTTCGACGAGCTTCGCAAACAATTCCGGCAAGTACATGCCACCCCTTTGCCCCTCGACCACACGATCTTGTTCGCAAGTATCTCCTGCACCTGCCAGTGCCTCGCACTCGCCCGCGCGCGCTCCCCTTTGTCGGCAACCTCAATGACAACACGCGTCGTCGTCTGCCTCCACTCCGGCGACACCCCCGGGTAGCTTCTGACCGCCCCCTTCTCTCTGTTGGTTACTCGCGTGTTCACCTGTCTTGCGCGCATCTAACGGCACCGTTCGTTTGACTAGGCGTGACCTGTAACCTCGCCAACGATGACGAGCAGCGGTGCCCGACGACCGAAGCTTCTCCGGCGAGCAATAGACAACGATTCCGTGTGCCCCTTCACCTACGACGAGTATGTCCAGCTTCCCCACGTCAAGGCGAGTCTGGTGAGCTTCTTCCCTCCATCTCTTGCTTCCTGCATCGCCGGCGACGCCTCTGCCCGAGCGCTCCGCCGCCAGCCACCGCCGCAGCGCCACCAGTTCATGGTTAGTGCGATGAGGACCGTCAGATCCCGATCCAGCGGTTAGGATAGATGACTTATCGAACCATTTTTGATTGATCTGCACCGCATGATCCTATTTAGATCCAACGCACCACGTTAGCTGATCCGCGCGAACCGGTACCGACGAATAGAAAACAGCCGCGTGGCACTATTTTGTTTTAATTAGACAGAAACATATCTATTAGATGTTTAAACTTGCAAAATTCATAACTTTTGATCCACACGTCCAAATTTTGCAAATTTTATATCAATGGAATCAGAAAAAAAATACGTTACAACCATGTACTTTGTTTAGTAATTTGATTCTGCAAACTCAGTTGTTTTTGCAGAAACTTGTGTAGGCATAATTTGAACATAAAAATTATTCTAGAAATATTTTAAGGTAAAATCTTTGGTAAATGGTTTGTTTTGAACCTACTGACCATAGAAACCAAATTATGGATTTAAAATTGTATTTTGTGAAGCTAAAGAATAAATCTTTGAATTAAAGCATTTCTAGTTAAATAAAAATATTGATTATGGTATAAAAATGCTTTTTGAGTAAAACCTTTCGAAAATGATTTGAATTAAACTCTTTGACCCTAAACACCAAGTGTTAGGATTTAAAAATATATTTGGTGAACCCTAGAAAAATTATTACTTTGTTTAAAGGTATTTCTAACAAATAAAATATTGCTTTGGTATAAAAATGGTTTATAAGTAAAGCCTTTTGCAAATGGTTTTAATAATAAACACTTGACCATAAAAAACTAACATTTGTGTTTAAAAATATATTTGTCAAACACTAGAAAGTATTGCTTTGATTTAAATCATTTCTAACAAAACAAAAATGATTTAAAGTGGCCATTTTCACTAACTTAATATCAAATGGTTTTGCCACTATTATAAATGACCAATAGGTGTTTTAAAATGTTTATAAACTATTAGAAACCACTTTTCCAAATAAAACAATCTTTGGCATGCTTGCATGCATTGCTTTGTTTTTATTTTTCTATGTGGTGAATTGCTTGAATGGTAGATTGAATTTGTGCCTTGATTGAATTGTAGTGAAATTTGAAGAGTGTGATTATTCCAAGATCAAGGAGTGAACTTATATTCTATACCAAAAAGGCAAGTGGTGCTTCATACTTTTGTCCCATTATTTTCACTATGCATTAGTGATATTTCTAAGAGGACTTGAATGGAATTTTCTATGTATAAACTATGCCATGGGAAATCCTAGTAGATGAAACCTTAGTAGAATTTTCCTAAGTTAAGGTTCCTACTACTATCATTGCTTAGCTTAGCTAGTAGAAAACAAGGGTGGATTGTATTCATGCTATGGAATATTTCTAAGTCAAGGACTTGTGTTTTGTTTAATAAAACAACTATGTGAATGAATCACCTGGGTGGAAAGGGACTTGCATGGATGGATTTCTGTTGAGTGGTTACGAGGGCCCATTTTTCAATGGTTTACCCTATGTATCTCACTTGTTGAATGCCAACCAGGAACAAAGATATTTGAGATGTCAAATGTTGAGAAGCTTCAAGTGCAGCCACTTGGCATTATGGGCTCTGCCTGGATCATATAGGTTCCAATAACTTATCCAAATGGACAGTTGGTGGTAGGGGATGATAGGTTTGGAAAGCATCCATTCTGGTCTAAGGGAAGGCTTCTAAAAGATCTTTTCTCGATGCATGTCGAGTCTTGTGGGGAAAGTGCACCACCTCTCGAGAGAGTAAAATCTAAGTACTTAGCCGTGTCCCCGGAAATGGAAAATTTGAGCATCAAGACATGGAAGCTATCAAGAATCTCCTCATCCCAATTTCTAAGTTAAAAACTTGTGGTTGAACAAGGGTTAAAGGATCTTCAATCAATGATTGGTAGATACCTTGGGTGATTTTGACAAATAAAAACTTAGTGTTTTCAAATGATAAGGGAAATCTATTTTGATTAAAGAAAGCCTAAGCTCCACTTAGCCAAATGCATATAGATGATAGTTACCACTATACTACCATAGTATCACTTGCCAATACAATTCAAATATATTGACCCTTGTGGTTGTAACTTATTATGTTGTAGGTTTGTTTGATGTTAGTGAAGTGTGTTGATTAGGATTACAAGTCTACAACCAACATGATTGCCTGTGGCACTTTGAAGATGAAGGACTCCATGTTATATAGTTATTTTTGCTGCTTTGTAATGAGATAGCCAAATTAGCTATGTAAGATGTAATGAATTATTTTATTCCTGGTTATAAAGTTGTATTATGACCTTTGTTTCTTGATATTACATCTTAACTGTGGATGCTAGCTATTGATCCAGGGACTAGCATTGCAATCACAGGGACCTCTACCTTTATAAAGGTGGGGTCTTACAGATGGTATTAGAGCACTGTGTTGCATATAGGATTGTAACCCTAGGATTGGACAAACCCCTTCGAAAAATAGGAGTTATATTTTTTAAAAACTTATTTACAAACAATCGTGTAAACTCTTTCCTCAACCTTTTGGTTTTGATTCTACATCTCTTCTATTTCAACTTGATGGACAAGGACCTCAACCATGAGCAAATACTTCAACATGGGCAAAGGACTTCACCAACTCAGAAGATTTCAACTTCACCATCACCAATGACTTCAACCTTAATTTCATCAAGGACTTCAAATTGGACATCACTAAGGACTACAAGTGAGACAAGAAATATTACTCAAGACTTGAAGACTAAGGAAACACAACTTAGAGGGAATCATCATCACCTTTGAAGTTTTGTGACCAAGATGCAAGAATTTTCCAAGGCAACCATGACCTTGTCCATGAAGAAAACAACTAAGAATAATGGAATGATCTCAAGAAAACCATATAGATGGACCACCATGCTAAAGTTTAGATCAAACACACCAACTTATGTGGTGTAGCAAAAATATTTGTTGCCTAAAAATGTGCTTGAACCTTGTTGTTTGAGTAGAATGTTTGTTTGTGATTGCTTGCACATTGCTTGTGTGTGATTAGAATTCTTCCTTAGAAATATTTTGCCTATTCTAATCCGAATCCAACCCAAACAGATGACTTCTCCAAGAAACTCCAACATCAAGAATGGTGACAACAACAACCAAGAAATGCACATGAGAGAACAACTACTAGCAAACCAAACCCAGTTGAATCAGATGACAGCTAAGTTTTTAGCCAACAACAATGAGTTAGACCCAACCTTGCAAAAGTTTTTGGAAATCCAATCCCAGTTGTTGCAAGGGATGACCACTCAAATGATCAACATGAAAGACAACCTTTCCCAAGGATTTTGTGACAACAATGATGTCAAGGATGGTATTATAGAAGGAACTCAAGCTTGCAAAATTTGTGGAGACAAGGATCACACTTCCAAAGAGCATGAAGATCAATGCCCTAATTGTGAAGGGAAACATCCAACTAAATAATGCCCCACATCTCATGTGACTTGTTTCCTATGTGAAGGAAATAATCATGTCCCTATCCAATGCCCCATCTATTCTATAGTTCAACAAAGGAAACAAGGTGGAATGCATCAAAAGTTTGGAAACCCCAAGAGGAAACAACTTCTATCAAGAAAGATGAAGGCAAAGGCAAACCTCAGATTGCACCTCCATACATTAGGAGTCACCTTGATGGACAAAAGAGGAAACATATGTATTATCCAAGGAATCGATTAAGGAACAGAGGAGACTTTCCCACCTTTGAGGTGAGATATGAAGAGCATGAACTAGAGGAACTCCTAGCTTTGGAGAAACCCAAGAAGAAGAAGAATAAGGAAATTACCCAAGTGTGGTGCAACAACTGCAAAGAGCTAGGCCATTATATACCAACTTGTCCATAGAAGATACGTGAAGAACTCAACCTTGTCACATGTTATAAGTGTGGTGACCAAGGACATTATGCAAGCAATTGTCCAGAAAAGATGAAGTACAAGACAAGTAATCCTATGAGGGATCTCAGCTTTGTCACATGTTTCAAGTGTGGAAACAAAGGACACTATGCAGATGTCTGCCCAGAAAAGTTTCATCAAGATCCCAAGTAAGCCAAGATGTAATCTAGTGGAAAACCTTTTAAGGGTGGTAGTACCCTATTTGCCTTGAAGCCAACTTGTAACCTCTAGCATTCCCAAATCTCGGGATGAGAATTCTTTTAAGGGTGGTAGCCTGCCACATCCCAAAATTTTCCAAATTTTGAAATGTGAAAAATAAATAAACAGAATAAATAATTGTTGAAATTTAGGGTGAAAAGAAACTTTTTGATTCCAAATGGAAACATCAAAACCCATCTTGAACAAACTTTGATTAAAATGGAATCGAACAAATTTCAATCAAGTGAAATACATTCATCAATGAAAGTATCTTGAAATTTAAACACTTGGAAAAGCTAAACAAAAACTCTAAAACCCTAATGGAAGAAAATCTTATTCAAAATCCCAAAGACTATGGATTTAATCCATATAATAATTTATCAACAAACATTTATAAAAGATCAAAAATGATAAATAAAATATTATAAAACCATAGAAATTGGTTTCACTCAATTTGGAACAATGGATAAAAACCTATGAATTTAATAAGTTGAAAGGGAATAATTTCCAAAGCTAATAAAGCTCCTATCTAAAATCCATACCAAATGGTGAGAAAATAATCCTAAAGAGATTTAAAAGGATAAACAAATATTAAATAAAAATTATACAAATTGGAATCACCAAATTTGGATCTATAAATAAAAAGATATGGATTTTATAAGACAAATAAAGAAATAAATCAGGAATATTTAAAAGCCAAATTAAAACTTGGCCTAATCCATAAGCAAATGAGATAAAGTTAATCCAAATTCAAATGAAAGAAAGGGATAAAGAATAAGCATATAAAACTAATTAAATTTAATAAAGACAAAATCCCTAATAGAAATGATTAATTAAATCATGGGAAAATAATGAATGGAATTTGCCCAAGTGGAATAAAAGTTATTTAATTAACTTAAATGAAATAAAAGAAACATTTAAATAAAATTATATGGAATTAATGATTTTATTTGAATAAAGACAATTGCTCAATTTAAATGATTAAGAAATCATATTAAAATATTTCAAATAATTCAAAATGAATTATTCAACACCCTTTTGAATAAATAAAACTTACTGAAAAAGGTTTGGTGAAAAATTAGAATTCAAATAAGAGACTGAAAATATGATTAAATCTTATTTGAATAAAATCAAATGCCTAATTTAAATAAAGAGTAAACCATAAAAGAACAAAAGAATTATTCCTAAAATGATATTTAAAATACATGGTTAAACAACATTAAAACCTACTGAAAGTTTGGTAAAGGTCTGAATTCAAATAGTGTTTGAATTATTTGAACAAAATTCAAAACAGAAAATGAAACAGAAAAAGGAAAAATAAAACAGAGAAGAAAAAAATAGGAAAGAAACAGGCCAGCCCAGCTAAGCCCAGCAGGCCCAGCAACCAGCCCACTCCCTCCTCTCCACGCGAAACGTTTTCGTACTCACTAACGCACCCTCACCATCCCTGAGAATCGGACCCCACCCTTCCTCTCTCTCTAATGCTGACGAAGTGACCCCACCCGTCAGTCGTCATCTTCACCTCGCGCGACGACCACGCCGGCCGTTTCTGCCGTTGAATGGCATGATCAATACGCGTTAATGCCGCAGTGATTCTGCCCCGGACCATGCTATCATAATCCCCTCTTCCCCATCTCTCTTTCCCCTCAAACTTCGCTGCCAGGGAGCCCCCGGGCTGCCTCGAATTTAACTCGCACCTCCACGGACTCCGACGAGCTTCGTAAACAATTCCAGCAAGTACCTGCCACCCCTTTGCCCCTCGACCACACAATCTTGTTCGAAAGTATCTCCTGCACCTGCCAGTGCCTCGCACTCGCCCGCGCGCGCTCCCCTTTGTCTGCAACCTCAACGACAACACGCGCCATCGTCTGCCTCCACTCCAGCGACACCCCCGGGTAGCTTCTGACCGCCCCCTTCTCTCTGTTGGTTACTCGCGTGTTCACCTGTCTTGCGCGCATCTAACGGCACCGTTCGTTTGACTAGGCGTGACCTATAACCTCGCCAACGATGACGAGCAGCCGTGCCCGACGACCGAAGCTTCTCTGGCGAGCAATAGACAACGATTCTGTGTTCCCCTTCACCTACGACGAGTACGTCCAGCTTCCCCACGTCAAGGCGAGTCTGGTGAGCTTCTTCCCTCCTTCTCTTGCTTCCTGCATCACCGGCGACGCCTCTGCCCGAGAGCTCCGCCGCCAGCCACCGCCGCAGCGCCACTAGTTCTTGGTCAGTGCGATGAGGACCGTCAGATCCCGATCCAGCGGTTAGGATAGATGACTTATCGAACCGTTTTTGATTGATCTGCGCTGCACGATCCTATTTAGATCCAACACACCACGTTAGCTGATCCGCGCGAACCGGTACCGACGAATAGAAAACAGCCGTGTGGCACTGTTTTGTTTTAATTAGACAGAAACATATCTATTAGATGTTTAAACTTGCAAAATTCATAACTTTTGATCCACACGTCCAAATTTTGCAAATTTTATATCAATGGAATCAGAAAAAAAATACGTTACAACCATGTACTTTGTTTAGTAATTTGATTCTGCAAACTTAGTTGTTTTTGCAGAAACTTGTGTAGGCATAATTTGAACATAAAAATTATTCTAGAAATATTTTTAAGGTAAAATCTTTGGTAAATGGTTTGTTTTGAACCTACTGACCATAGAAACCAACTTATGGATTTAAAATTGTATTTTGTGAATCTAAAGAATAAATCTTTGAATTAAAGCATTTCTAGTTAAATAAAAATATTGATTATGGTATAAAAATGCTTTTTGAGTAAAACCTTTCGAAAATGATTTGAATTAAACTCTTTGACCCTAAACACCAAGTGTTAGGATTTAAAAATATATTTGGTGAACCCTAGAAAAATTATTACTTTGTTTAAAGGTATTTCTAACAAATAAAATATTGCTTTGGTATAAAAATGGTTTATAAGTAAAGCCTTTTGCAAATGGTTTTAATAATAAACACTTGACCATAAAACACTAACATTTGTGTTTAAAAATATATTTTTCAAACCCTAGAAAGTTTTGCTTTGATTTAAATCATTTCTAACAAAACAAAAATGATTTAAAGTGGCCATTTTCACTAACTTAATATCAAATGGTTTTGTCACTATTATAAATGACCAATAGGTGTTTTAAAATGTTTATAAACTATTAGAAACCACTTTTCCAAATAAAACAATCTTTGGCATGCTTGCATGGATTGCTTTGTTTTTATTTTTCTATGTGGTGAATTGCTTGAATGGTAGATTGAATTTGTGCCTTGATTGAATTATAGTGAAATTTGAAGAGTGTGACTATTGCAAGATCAAGGAGTGAACTTATATTCTATACCAAAAAGGCAAGTGGTGCTTCATACTTTTGTCCCATTATTTACACTATGCATTAGTGATATTTCTAAGTAGGACTTGCATGGAATTTTCTATGTATAAACTATGCCATGGGAAATCCTAGTATATGAAACCTTCGTAGAATTTTCCTAAGTTAAGGTTCCTACTACTATCATTGCTTAGCTTAGATAGTAGAAAACAAGGGTGGATTGTATTCATGCTATGGAATATTTCTAAGTCAAGGACTTGTGTTTTGTTTAATAAAACAACTATGTGAATGAATCACCTGGGTGGAAAGGGACTTGCATGGATGGATTTTTGTTGAGTGGTTACGAGGGACCATTTTTCAATGGTTTACCCTATGTATCTCACTTGTTGAATGCCACCCAGGAACAAAGAGATTTGAGATGTCAAATGTTGAGAAGCTTCAAGTGCATCCACTTGGCATTATGGGCTCTTCCTGGATCATATAGGTTGCAATAACTTATCCAAATGGACAGTTGGTGGTAGGGGATGATAGGTTTGGAACGCATCCATTCTGGTCTAAGGGAAGGCTTCTGAAAGATCTTGTATTGATGCATTTCGAGTCTTGTGGGGAAAGTGCACCACCTCTTGAGAGAGTAAAATCTAAGTACTTAGCCGTGTCCCCGGAAATGGACAATTTGAGCATCAAGACATGGAAGCTATCAAGAATCTCCTCATCCCAATTTCTAAGTTAAAAACATGTGGTTGAACAAGGGTTAAAGGATCTTCAATCAATGATTGGTAGATACCTTGGGTGATTTTGAAAAATAAAAACTTAGTGTTTTAAAATGATAAGGGAAATCTATTTTGAGCAAAGCAAGCCTAAGCTCCACTTAGCCATATGCATATAGATGATAGTTACCACTATACTACCATAGTATCACTTGCCAATATAATTCAAATGTATTGACCCTTGTGGCTGTAACTTATTATGTTGCAGGTTTATTTGATGTTAGTGAAGTGTGTTGATTAGGATTACAAGTCTACAACCAACATGATTGCCTGTGGCACTTTGAAGATGAAGGACTCCATGCTATATAGTTATTTTTGCTGCTTTGTAATGAGATAGCCAAATGAGCTATGTAAGATGTAATGAATTATTTTATTCCTGGTTATAAAGTTGTATTATGACCTTTGTTTCTTGATATTACATCTTAACTCTGGATGCTAGGTATTGATCCAGGGACTAGCATTGCAATCACAGGGACCTTTACCTTTATAAAGGTGCGGTCTTACAGTTATCAAACTAAGGTGTGGTTTGCAACGGGCTAACACTAAGGTGTGGTTCGCAACGGGCTAACACTAAATATATATTGTATGACAATAGTATCGACATGATTTAACCCCGAGGAACTAAAGGTCTCACCAAATGACCAAATTTATACAATGCCATCTCATTGGATAATGAGTGATGCGTGGAGACGCAAAGACATGTAAATACACACGGACCTGAAGCGTCAGATCCATAGATTATGTTAACCACTTGCAATTGCATATATGGAACACCAGAAAGCCATATGTGTTCAATACACAAAGTTTCTAAACTAGATTATTGTCTCTAGTGCAAGTGGGAGACTGAAGGGAATATGCCCGAGAGGCAATAATAAAGTGGTTATTATCATATTCCTTATTTATGATAAATTTTTATTTTGCATGCTATAATTGTATTAATACAGAAACGTTAATACATGTGTGTTTAATAAAACAAAAAGGGAGTTCCTAGTTATGCCTCTCTTATAAACTAGCTCGTTGATTAACAAGATGATCAAAGGTTTCCTGATCATGGACATTGGATGTTGTTAATAACGAGGTCACAACATTATTGGAATGGTGTGATGGACAATCATCTGAAGTATATCATTACGATCAAAGTCATTGAGTTTATATTGCTATAACAACTTACGAAGTGATCCTAATCCTTAGACCATGAGATCATGTCAATCACTAACACCGGAAGAGTTTCTTGATAACATCAAACGTCACACCGTAACTGGGTGATTATAAATATGGGTTCAGAACTACTAAAGTGTTATGTTGAGGCCCATGGATCGATAATGGAATTTGTTCATCCCGATGACGGATAGATATGCTCTGGGCCCTCTCGGTGATATCACATTGATTAGCTTGCAAGCAAGTGATTTGATCACTAGAATGTTATATCACGGGAATGAGAAAAGAGTGCATGTCAATAATGAAATCAAACTAGGTATGGAGATACTGATGATAGAATCTCGGAGATGTAATATATTGTGAAACAATGGGATTAAGATACTAGCGTAAAAGGTTCCGACGATCACAAGAAAGTCATCGTTGAATGTGTGGGAGTCAGTATGGGTCTCCAGATCCCGCTTCTTATTATTGATCGGAGAAGGGTCTCTATCATGTCCGCATTATTCGCGAACCGTAGGGTGGCACACATAAGAGACACTGACATCCAATTGGAGCAAAAGTTTCATGCCGGAAAGAATAACAAACGCAGGAATTTATTTCACTAGATACCGAAACGGGATTTCGGGTGAAATTGCAGAAAGAGTTTTTGCATGTGAAATGAAATACTAGCAAGGGGTTATATGAGAATTTTTGCCATTAAAGTAATTGACAAAATTTTGAATAAATAAAAGGAGTTTTATTTAATGAGAGTTTGCATTAAATGTGGTGGAAATTTAATGGGAATTTGAGTGGGTTTTTTAGTGGAGGGAATTGAAAGGCATTTGAGTGAGTGGAGTGTCCACCCACATGAATGTGGAAGAGGTGGCGGCAGCCCCCATGGCTGGGCTCCATGCCCCTTGGGTGCCCCCCTCTCCCCTAGAAAAGGCCCCCCTCTCATCCTCTCAAAGCACACCTCCTCGTGAAGGATCTCTCTCCTCCTCTAGTATTTATCCCCCATGGTCTCGGACTAGCGAGATACATGTTCCCGGTGGCTATTTGGCAAGAAAGAGTTGTGCTTCCGTTGCATCGCTGGATCGGGGAGGCGGAGGTTGCTCGGTGTCTTGTACGTGTGTGCGAGCACGGATGCGCTGCTGTTTTGCGGCGCTAGGACTTCCTCTCGATCTTGAGATCAGCAAGAGATCGTCTACATCAACCACGAGTTTGGACTCGTTAAGCTTTGTCGGTCTTCAAGGGTATGTTATCTACGGATGTATATCCGCCCGTTGCTTGTATCTAGTAGATAGATCTTGGTACATAGTTGTTGCCATTTTAGGAAAAAATTTGTTTTCTATGCTGCGAACCCTACAGGCCTCCGGGATGATCTCTCCCCTCCGGCAGGGTGTCGGGAAGAGCTTCATATCCCCCCTGATCTAGGGACGATGGTGTCGGCAGCTACAGACTGTTTCGTGGAGATTTAATCAGGTGCTTAGGGTTTCTGCATCGGGGGCTTTTATAGGCGAAGAGGCGAGACAGGAGGGTAGCCAGGGGGCCCACACCCTGCCCTAGCGCGGCCTAGGGTGGGCCCGCGCCTGGGGGTGCGGCCACCCTGTGGTGCCCCTTCGACTGCCCTTCAGTCTCTGTGTTCGATCCGGTAAAATATTGACTTTGGCTTTTGTCCTATCCAATTCCGAGAATATTTCCTTACTAGCTTTTCTGAAACCAAAAACAGTAGAAAGCAGGCAACTGGTACTACGGCATCTTGTTAATAGGCTAGTCCCAGAAAATGTATAAAAATACCTCAAAGTGTAGACAAAGCATAGCAAAGCTGATACTAAACAAGCATGGAACATCAAAAATTATAGATACGTTTATGATGTATCAAGCATCCCCAAGCTTAACTCATGCTCGTCCTCGAGTAGGTAAGGGATAAAAAGAATAATTTTTGAGGTGACATGCACCATCATAATATTGATCAAACCATTTCCAAAGCACTGAAAGCTGGGATGAAAGTACTCTAAACATGAGCATGAAAGATGAAGATATAACGATAAGACATAGCAACTATGTTCCAACATGAAAGGATACAAACAAAGATCATGAATAACAATGCATTGAAAGACGTTTGTTTGTTTCACATATAGAAAACATAGCATAGTGGCATTCAGCTTATCCCTCATGGAGTAGCAAAACATAAATGCATAGGACACCTTCAAAGTTCATAAGGGTGACTAGATACAAATAGTTCAAGAACAAGCAATATCAACATTATGAATCAATCAATAAGTTTTGGGACAATGCACATAGAACTAAGAATGACAACTATGCTCTCCTAGTTGGTGCATAAAGATAGAAGGTGGAGACTCAATATAAAAGTAGGAAGAAAGGCCCTTCACAGGGAAGCAAGGATTTCAAGTTTCATAAAGAGCTTCCAAAAATTATGGTACTTATTATCTTTCAGCTCTCATTTACCCTATCATAAGCATCTTGAAGTGATTAAGGTTAAAGTGAACAAAGTATGGAGTATACGCTTGACAAATCATAAGTTGTCAATCTCATGTCCCTTGAGTACGAGGGTCGTTCCTCATGCTACTCAACTTTAGTCACAAGAAAGTTCTTGTCATTGTAAGTATATGTGTATCATAGAGAACCACCAACGAGTACCCCTTGCCCCATGACACAGGAGCTATCCCATATCAAAATGACAAGGCAACAGACAGTGAGCATCTCAGCAATCCTTTTATTTACCATGAGCATGGTGCATATTTTTTTTTATTTCTCTCTCTCTCTCTCTCTCTCTCTCTCTCTTTTTCTATATTTTTTTCTGAGAATGCTTCATGGATTGCTCACTATGGTGATGTTGCAAGTTTTCATCATGATTAGGCATGGCTTAGGCTAGTAGCCTAGGCGTTTCTCTAACACACATACATAACTCCATGAACTTACAGTCTCCCCTTTTATTTCACACCACCGACATCCATAAACAAAAGAGCATGATATCAACTGGGTAATATGTACAGGTGTTGAAAGCGTTCCCCGTGACAGCATGATTCTACTAATTCCCAACTTATAAGTGCAAGCATATACAACATAGATGACACAATGGTTCAAGTTTATTAGGGGCAAGAAAAATAAAGTGTTCCATTAAGTTTGTGAGAGGTTTAATCACTAATTTTCACATAACAAGTTTAATTTGGAAGATAGATAAAACAAGAATATACTTGGAATGGTGTAACACACCATGCATAGGAATTTATAGTGGACTCTTTGGAATAACTTGGTTTCTTGGGAGTTGGATGCATGAGTAGAGCTTACTCAATACAAGTGGAGGCTAGCAAAACACTAGTAGCGACCAACTAAGAGAGCAATAATGGCCATAATCATCCAGAGCAACAAAACATTATCAATCAAAGCATAAAGTGGTACCACAAGTCAAAAATTAAATGATAATAGAGGCTAAGGTGACTGGTTCATAGTCATAACATGGTATGAGCATGTGCCAAGTCAACCCAAACAAAGCATCAAAGGAGAATACCACAATATTATGCTTTTGTATGTTGAAACAACACATGATTCTTTCAAGGCACATTAAGCAATCTCAATTGTTTGGAACAAGTCATGATACAGAAATAATCACTAAGCATAGGGTAAAAACAACATCTAGCATGACATGATAAAGTCTAAGTCACTGTCAAAGCAAGCTCCCTTTTGTACCACTTAAGCATGAAGCTTTCTACTCTTTTCCAACACCAATCAACTTATATGAAACAACACAGCAAAAACAGGGGTCCAACTACTTTATTCAAGCAAACTAACCAAACTAAAACCAAAAACGAAAACTAAGACGCTCCAAGAACAACACAATAGTGCATGAAACAATAAAAACAAAGTGTCTAGAAAGAGATCTGAGATTTTATTGATGAAGAAGGGGATGCCCAAGCTTTGACGCTTGTACCTCTAGAATATTTCTTGGCGTGACACGGGGTGGCATCCCCAAGCTTGAGATTTTTTCCATTCTTCATCTCATCACATCATTCTTCCCCTACACTTGAAACTTTCCTTCATGCAAAACTTCACACAATCTTCATTAGCAACATTAGTGCATTCAAGATAATAAACCTTTGGGTTTAGTTTAAACATAGCAAAACTTTCATTAAAAACACAAGCTACTGTAGCAATTCCTTCAAAAAGCTCAAGTGATCAAGAAGAACTCAAAAAGAAACCAATAAAGAGGCAAATGCAAATAATGGCAGAAATCTATCAAAACAGACCAGCAGGTAAAAACCGATTTTTTGAAGACCTTCTGTTCCTCAAATCGAAAAGTGTTGAACTAACGAAAGTTTTATAACAATCTGGGGCATTTACTCAGGAAACTACAAATCAATCCAACATGCAGAGATTTTTCACAATTTTTTATAGTGAAGCACAAAAATCTGTTTTGGGACAACAACTTCCCCAAATCTTACTTCTCTCTCATTAGAGGTTATTTTTGGCACACAAAATAAACAAAAAGGATAATTAGAGGTTATTACAGAAGTACTTTTCTTTAACGCCTTTAAGTTAGGCACAAGAAACAAGAATCGAGTATTTTCAAATGAAGAAGCATTAACACCAAATTTTGCTTTCAATGGAGGAGCAAAAGGTAACTTCTCTCTCCTTATAGGGAAGTGTTCTATACCTTTCTTGAATGGAAATTGATATTTAATGGTGCCTTCTTTCATATCAATGATGGCACCAACGGTTCTAAGAAAATGTCTTCCCAAAGTAACAGGATAAGAAGCATTGCATTCAACATCCAAAACATAGAAATCAATAGGTACATAGGCATTTTTAACCATAATAAGAACATCATTAATACTCCCCATGAGTTTCTTCTTAGCATTATCATCAAGTGGAACATCTAAATAGCAATCTTCCAAAGGTGGCAAATCAAGCATTTCATAAATCTTTCTAGGCATAATAGAGACACTACAACCAAGGTCACATAAAGCTTTGAGATCAAATTCATTTACTTGCATATTAATGATGGGTTCCCAACTATCTTCTACTTTCCTAGGAATAGAAGCTTTGTGTTTCAAACTTTCTTACTTAATTTTAATGAGAGCATCTGTAATGTGTTTTGTAAAAGCCATATTCATAGCACTAGCATTAGGACTTCTAGCAAGCTTTTGTAGGAACATAATCACGTCAGAAATATTGCAACCATCAAGATCAAATTCAAACTTAGCATCACAGGTAGTAGACTTATTGTTTCCCATAGTTCGAAAAATTTCAACATACTTATTGGGTTTAGGCATTGTTGTAGAAGGAATAGGGACTTCTTGTGGTTTACTAGCATCAACATTGGTGGTAGTAATAGTACAAATACTATTGTTTCTAGTAATTTCATCTTCTCTTTCCCACTTAGCATGCAATTTAGCTATCAGTCTAACATTTTCATGAATAGTAACTTGTATGGCATGAGTAGCAGCAAAGGTATTTTCCAAGGTTTTAGGTTTAGTAGCCATTTTATTAATCAAGGAGGATTGTGCTTCAGACAAATATGAAACTAGTTTGTGAAAGAATCCCCTTGTGAAGCTGTCCTTAAACTCCCCAGCAACGGCGCCATAAAATTCTTGATGGGCTCAGATCACTGTAGAGCTTCGTTGGGAAACCCTAAGAGGAAGGTATGATGAGCACAGTATCAAGTTTTCCCTCAGTTATGAAACCAAGGTTATCGAACCAGTAGGAGCAAGGAAACAACTCCAAGGTATTGCTAACAACTTGGAATCCTGCACAACACAAACTCAAGACTTTGCCCCAACTTATAGTGAGGTTGTCAATCTCACTAGTTTGTTGAAAACAAAGGATTAAACGTATAGTGTGGAAGATAATAGTTGCTGGTAGAAAGTAAAATGTAATAGTAGATGATGTAACAATGGTAAAGATTGGACCGGGGTCCACATTTCACTAGAGGTGTTCTCCTTAAGATAGATAACATGCTGGGTGAACAAATTACAGCGGGGCAATTGACAGGACTGAGCAAGCATAACAATGCAAACACTAGATGTAACATCCCAAAAATATTAATCATGGATCATCACATACTAATCAGCAAAGTTAGGGTTTACAAAAACTTTCCTATCTAAAAATATGAGAGCACTCATATGTATGTGTATTTAAAATTAGGATTCTTTTGAATTGCCATGGTTCTGTGTTTATTTGCTTGTAAAATGATTCTTAGTTGAAATAAACATCATCTAAATCATTCCCAAACTTTTCCCAAAGACAAACAACTCAAAATGAACAAATGAAGTGAATGGTCACTTTGGCCAAATTAACTCTCATGCCTACTTTGGCTATTCCAAGAACTCAAAACTTAACAGAAACATTTGTGGATATTTGCACCCCTTGTTAGTACTCATAATGAGGTACCAAGGCCCAATTTGTGATCTTCCAAAAACATTCAAATGCTAAGTTTAAAATTGAATCTATCTCATATGGGAAGATCCCACTATTTCAAAAACCACTCAAACAAGCTCAATTTTCAAAACCCAAGCAACCACAGAGTCTCCAGCACATGCATAGCACACCCACCAAAAATCTTTTCAAAATTCAAAAAGAAGTTTCTTGCGGCCATTTCATCAAACACTTGGCAGGCAAATTTAAACCAAATTAAATTCACTGTTTTTAATAGTGTTTTGGCCTAACTTGTTCCCTCTCTAGCTCACAGCAACCATCTAGTAGATCATCTAGCTTAGTTGGAAATATTTAGCCTCACTGTAATCTGGCCATTGTCATCAATGTTTAACAAGCCGAGCCACCTCGCCGGCCAACTTGATCACCGCCGCAACAGACCGCCTCCCCCTCTCTCGCCATGTCTGGGAGATAGACGGCACTTCACCGCCACCCACTGTCCCCTCTCTAAGCCAAGGCAAGCCGTGGACCACCGAGCACGCCCCGCGCCCAGTGCCACTGCGACATGCCGAGCACGCCCCAGAGCGCCACACCCGGCAAGCGCGCACACGCCGCCCCTCGACCACAGCCGGTGCCCACCGCTTCGCCATGACCCCAGGAACACGCCAGACATCCCCGTTCGCCGCCCAGTGCCTCACAGCCACCGCTCACAGTTGAAGAAGCCGCCTTTGCCACTCAGAGCGCCAGCCTCACCCGACCGTTTACCACCGCCCCTAAGCCCGCATTTAAGTTCTAGAGCATCGCTAGGAGACCGCGTGTCGATCGCCACCCTCAGCCATGCCGCTAGCAGCCCGTAGCCATGTCGCCACCGTCGCCTGCCCATCCCTCTCAGTCTCGCCGTCGAGCCTATAAAAGGAGGCCTCCCCCAGCCGTTTGAAGCACACCATTCCACTCCTCTCACCTCACTGATCGTTCCACCCTCTACCGGAGCACGAGGAGCAACAGCTCGTCGGAATTGCACCGGAGCAGGCCGCCTCTTGAGGAGAAGGGCGCCGCTGATTGCGACCACCCCCGGAGCTGCCTCGATCGTCCCTGAGCTCGTCGTCAACCACTCGTTCATTTGCTCGCCTCGCCGTCGTTGTTGGAGCCCTGGTATGCCCCCTATGCACCCCCACTGAGCCGCTAGGGTTCGAGCTCGCCGGTGACAGGTTAAATGCCCCGACCGTCGATCTCCCTTCTAATCCAACGACCCACGTAGCCCCGTACCGCTTCGCGCATTATGAGCCGCTGACTGATAGACCCCCCTGTCAGCTAAGCCCCGCACTCCGGAGTGACACTGGGTCGGCCCATTAACCTCTCCCGCGCGACCCAACCGTTTGAATTTAGATTTTTCCATTTTAATTCAAACACAATTCTATACATAGATTCAAAAAGCAACCTAGCTCGATCCAATGAACCAAATAGCATGAAACCAATTTTGTTAGAAAGGCACTGAAATTCTTAATCCAAGCCCATTGGATTCAAATCATTTGGATCTGTAGATCAACCTTGGTAAAATTAACAAGTCATAAGCTTTTCTGCATTCAAACATTTTTCAAAATTCAACCATAAGAGCTTTTGAGTTGATTCCAACTCTCAAAAATCACATTTGATCATACCTTGAAGAATATATAAAAACATATGGGTTTACTTACAGAAATAATGTTCAAGTAACAAAATAATGCCACATAGGCATTTCTAGTCACTTTATTTATTTAAAATAAAAAGGTTAAACCTTATTAAATTGTGACACCACTTTAAATCATATTCCCATGTACTGAAATATGTGGTGATGACATGTGTCAACATGATCCCATGTTTGAGTTAGAGAATATTAAAACTTAAGTAGTTTTTCAATGAGTAGAAATTACTTTTCTCACATTAAAATAAATAAGACAAATGATTTAATCTTGTCATGATAGGTTATGATGCTAGATCATCTATAGTACACCTTTGTGTGATGATTGAAAATAGTTAAGTATTTTTTGGTGATTGTGTACCTCGTATTTATTTATAGACGCTAGTACCGACCAAGGATACGAGGAGGAAGGAGGATACTACGAGGAAGAAGCCGAGGAGAACTTCAACCACTGCTCTGCACAAGGCAAGCTAACACTTGCATCCTAGCCAGATTATACTACTATTTTAGCAAGCCTTACTACACAAATTGACCTACGCAAGCTATTAACCTAGCAAGCTTATACCACTTGATAAACCATCCTAGTTTTACTTGCAAGCTTTATACTTTATTTCTTTATCAAAGCTTTCTCTTAGAGTTTACATAGTCAATTGTAGATGCCAGAAAGATATTTGAAGGTTGCATAAAGATCATTAAATTTGGCCTAAGTAGATAATCTTGATGTCATCCCAAGGCATGAGATTGAACTTAGCAGATCCCCACTTGTTTACCACTCCTCATTAGTACTTACCACCACTTGTAGATGCTAGTGCTAAGCATAAAACTTGATCAACTTTAGATGGGAATACTTGGTGAACTGGTTATGAAAACCTTAGAATGATGAGTCATTCTACTGAAATGTTTTGACATGTGTTCTCGAACACCATATGATTTTGATGATGAAAATGTGGAGGCATGAGCCTTAGCCCTTTACAAAACTGATGGTTGTCTGGATGCGATACCATTCCAATTTTACTGTACAACCATAATACCCGAAAATTGGGTAGGGCTTGACTGGAAATTTATATACCTTAGTATGGGTTCCTCGCGGCCAAGGTCTGAGCTGAGGCTACCTTGTGAAGATTGTCCACCTGTGCAGTACCCAAGATGACAGTTGGTCATGGTTGGGAGGCCAAACTCACAGGAGAGGTGCCTATACTAGGGCGTGTAATGGAAAGGTTAGGATTGATTATCCGCATACTGAGTATGGTGAATTTAGGATTTGTTCCTGATGGATGTATTGAATGTTGTGGTGAAACTGTACAATCTGTGCAGAGTGTCAAACTATTCGAATAGCCGAGTCCGCGGTTATGGACAGTTGGAGTGGCCATACTGTTCCCCCGTTAGATGTTTTCAAAATGACTTGTGAAATGAATTGAGACTTTAACTTGACCACAACAGGGTTGTGATATTAAATTTAAGTTCCCACTTAGGTGTTATAAAACTTCAACTAGCTTTATTTGCTTCTGAACATAGTAGAGGTAAATATGGTTTTTTGCAAAACAACCCTAGAGCCTAGTGTCCTAACTACAAAAAAAACCTTAACTTGTTAGTATTAGTTTGCGAGTACTTAAAGAGTACTCATGGCTTTGTCCCTGGCTATTCCCATGGCCAGACTATGAAGAGGAGTATCAGGATGATGGACCGCAGGAAGGTTACGACAACTAGGATCATCTCCCATCGTCAGCATTGCCTGTGACCCCGAAGATGGAGCTTCGCCTACGCTATCGTTACTATTACGTTATTCCGCTGCTTGAGTTGTATTAAGAACTGGATCATGAGATCCTTATTTGTGTAAGACCTTATGTATGGTTTGTAATGGATGATGTACTGTGATATCCAAATCTGTTATGTCTCGCCAAAATGGTATTCCTGGGATTGCGATGTATGGCATATCAGGCATCTGGGATTAAAAATCCGGGTGTTGACAAGTTGGTATCAGAGCCATCCTGACCATAGGAGACCCTAGTTAGACTGGACGTTGAATCAAAAACTTAGTTTCAAAACCAAAGGAAGTGAGTATTTACAAAACTTATTCTCATTCTTATCACTTGGATTCTTTCATGAAAATTCATGTTCCTCAAAAACTCTTGCAAAATACATAAAATTTGACACACTTGATCACTCTACTAACGTACTCATCCTATATTCTTATAGATGGACGTGAAGTACATCAAGTTTTATCAGTTGGGGAATGGAGGAGACCTCATTTTTTAGTGTGACTTGGACCAGCTGTCAGAGATGCTGGAGCATCCGCACCCTGAGTTCTTCGGAGCTCAGCTCAATGATCAGGAAGGAGAAGATCTGCAGTGGCTAGTTGTTGCAAGTCTCCGAGGAAAGATTGAACCTCCCACTGTAGAGGGAATTCAGTTCACCTTAAGAGGGAACAACTGGCTCGATGGACTAGCCAGGGCAATGCAGGAAGCTCTTGCCCGTCTGTGTGGGCAGAGTATCAATCAGATCAAGGGTACCCTCTTTGAGTTCTATCCAAGGCGTGATGCTATGGGACAGCCACTAGAGGCCCCATATCACCACGAGCTGAAGATCCAATTGGACCACCTCAGCTTCATGATGTACGACCGTCAGAAGGAGCTAGACAATGCCTGTTCCTATGCCAACCACAAGTATGCCATCACCAAGAAGAAGGATCATACCCTAGCCATACTAGTGAAGGATTGCAAGTCTCGTCGTTGTCAGCTCGACAAGAAGGAGCGCATCATTGCCGTCTTCGCCACCGGATCATGGATTTGGAGGAGACCATCCACGAGAGAGACATGCAGTTGGAGGAAAGGGAGAATCAAGAGAAGATCTTCGTGGAGACCCCTACTCCTATCTCAGCGATGATGATTACTTTCTGGAGGATCTGGCCATGGAATTTTTCACAGATAAGGAGGATTTCGCCTTCATCGATGACGATGATGAGGATGAGGATGATGAGTACACCGACTCCAAGGAGTAGTAGCACTTGAGCACTAGTGGTAGTAAGTTGTATTCGGTCCCAGTGTATCGTAGTTTCCAGAATGGTTCTTAAAACCATCTGCTTTCCCTTGTTGTCGTGTGTGTTGTATCGTGTGTTATGAATGAATGAATGAAAAACAAGTTACTAGAAAATCTGAGTCAAACTCTAAAAACTTTTCAAAGTCCGTGAACCTTAGAAATTTCCCTCTTTTCTTATGATCTACCTCAATCTCCAGATGCCTCGCGGAGGAAGGGGATCATCCCCAGACCCAATGTTGCAGATCCTGCAAATGTTGGTTTCTGAACGCGAAGCTGAACGAGCAGAACATCAAGCCAACTTAGCCACCCTTCAGCAGATAGCTCAGCTGGCCCACAACAATCAAGGCCAAGGAAATCAGGACAACCATGGATCTAAGCTCAAGAATTTCAAGAACACTAACCCACCTGTGTTCACTAAGTCAGAAGAGCCCCTGGATGCAGATGATTGGCCGCAAACCATGGAAAACAACCTGGAAGTCGCCGGAGTGGAAGCTAACGAGAAAGTTCTATTTGCCACCCACTATCTAGCCGGAGATGCAAGAGCATGGTGGAACAGCGTTCGTGCAATGACCGGAGGACAGATGATGACCTAGGAGGAATTCAAGGTCAAGTTCAGCAGAACCCATGTGCCACCGGGTTTGATCAAGAGGATGAGAGATGAATTCAAAGAACTGAAGCAAGGAAGGATGACCGTAGTGGAATACCGTGACAAATTCTTGTCTAGCTAGGTAAGCCCCGGATGAGATCGACACTGAAGCCAAGAAGAAATAAAGATTCTTGAATGGTCTGCACGATGAGATGCAGACTGTGTTGGTCAATATCCCCTTTGCTGATATTGAAGCCCTCATCGAATCTGCCATTCAGATGGAAGGAAAGATCAACCAAGCCAATGAGAACCGCAAGCGCCGCATGATGCATCAGCCAGGAACCCATCATACACCAAAGTATCGCCCCAACCCATCTCCAGGATTTGCCCCGAGAACCAACAGACCCTCGATGAACCGTCCGACCTATCCCAACCGTGGAAACCCAAGGCCCGGAGGAAACCACAACAACCCCATCAACTCTGGCAATTTCAACCATGCACCACCCAAGTTCAACAACAACAATGCTACCGCCAACACCAACACTACCCCGAGGACTGGAAGCAATGATGTGCCTGTTGCAACAAAGGACAAGTCGCAAGTGACTTGGTATGACTGTGGAAATAAGGGTCACTACTCCAATGAGTGCCCCAAGAAGAATGCCACAGCCCCCAATGCAAATGCCCCAGCAGCAGCAGCGTCGTGTTCAGCCTGGAAGAAGGTTTGCCCCAGGGAACTCGCTCAGCCGCAACGGCCGTCTTTTTCTCATGCATGCTGAAGAAGCCCAGGAAGCGCAAGATGTCGTGCTGGGTATGTTTTCTGTTAATTCAGTACTTGCTAGAGTGTTGTTTGATTCTGGTGCATCGCACTCATTTGTCACCGAAGAATTTGCATGCACTAGTAAGATTCAACCAACCAAACTGAAGCATGTTATGATTATTCAAATCCCCGGTTCAACCACAAAAGCTAGGAAAATTTGCAAAGTCGTCCCTATCCGAATCCATGGCATAGATTTTTATGCTAATCTGATAGTACTCAGAACTAAAGGTTTGGAAGTAGTACTAGGAATGGATTGGATGTCCAAACATAAAGGATTAATTGACTGTGCCAAGAAAGCCATAACCATGACCAGTACAGCCGGAATATCAGTCGAGCATGTATCTGAAACCTTACCTCGTCAATTCAAGTGCAACAAGAGTATAGCCCAACCTACCATTGACCAAGTCCGGATAGTCTATGAATACCCCAATGTATTTCCAGATGTTTTGCCCGGTATACCCCCAGATCGGGATATCGAGTTTATCATTGAATTAATCCCTGGAACAGGACCCATAGCCTAGATACCATATAGTATGAACCCGTCTGAACTAGCAGAACTAAAGAAGCAACTAGATGCCATGCTGGAAATTGGATTGATTCAATCAAGTGCGTCACCATGGAGATCGTCTGTCTTGTTTGTGGACAAGAAGGATGGAGGTAACCGTTTGTGTACGGATTACCGGAAGTTGAATGATGTCACTATCAAAAACAAATACCCGTTGCCCAAGATAGAAGATTTGTTTGATCAGTTGACTAGTGCCAAAGTGTTTTCTAAGATTGACCTTAGAACTAGCTATCATCAACTCAAGAGTCGTGCAGAGGATATTCCCAAGACTGCCTTTACCACCAGATATGGATTATACGAGTATATTGTCATGTCTTTTGTATTAACTAATGCCCCCGCTTATTTCATGAATCTCATAAATAAGATTTTTATGGACTTCCTGGATAAGTTTGTCGTTGTTTTCATCGATGACATTCTGATTTATTCCAAATCAGAAGAAGAACATGAGCTACACCTAAGGACCATTCTTGGAACCCTTAGAGAGCATCAGTTGTATGCCAAGTTTAGCAAATGTGAATTCTGGTTACGGGAGGTAGGATTCCTCGGACATATCGTATCAACCGGAGGAAATGTCGTTGACCCTGCAAAGGTGAAAGATGTCGAAGATTGGCAAGCCCCAACCACTCAAACCCAAGTTCATGCATTTCTCGGATTAGCGGGATACTACCACAAGTTCGTAGAAGGATTCTCGAGTATCGCTAGACCCATGACCCAATTGCTGAAGAAGGACAAGAAGTTTGAATGGACGGACAAATGTGAAGCGAGTTTTCAAGAACTCAAGAGAAGATTGATTTCAGCCCCAATCTTAATCATGCTGGATATCACGAAGCCCTTTGACGTGTATTGTGACGCATCCAAGATCGGTCTCGGATGTGTGCTAATGCAAGAAGGAAAATTTATATCCTATCTATCCCGACAACTGAAACAGCATGAACAAAATTACCCAACCCATGACCTCGAGCTCATAGCCGTAGTTCTAGCCCTAAAGACATGGAGGCATTACCTGATGGGAAACCGTTGTGAGATTTATTCGGATCACAAGAGCCTGAAGTATATATTCACTCAGAAGGAGCTGAATATGAGACAGAGAAGATGGATTGAGCTAATAAAGGATTACGACCTGGACATTCATTATCACCCCAGTAAAGCCAGCGTGGTAGCAGATTCCCTTAGCAGATTGTCGTGCCGCTTGAACTCCATGATTTTGAAGGAGCAACCAAGTCTGCACAAAGATATGGAGGATTTCCGAATGGAATTAGTGAGTGAAGGATTTTTGGCTAGCATAGAACTTCAACCCACTTTGATCAGCCAGATCAAAGAGGCGCAGAAAGGGAATGCTAGTATCGACGGAATCAAGCTTCGTATCGGTACAGGCAAAGTACCTGGATTTACCGAAGACAAATAAGGAGTTCTGTGGTACAAAGGACGTCTTTGTGTACCAGCAGATTCAGAGTTAAAATAAGTTATTCTGAAGGAAGCTCATGATACTCTTTATTCTATCCACCCCGGAGGAACGAAGATGTATCAGGATTTGAAGGGACAATTTTGGTGGCATAAGATGAAGAGATAAATCGGAAGCTATATCGCCAAGTGTGATATATGTCAGAGAGTCAAGGAGGGACATCAAATACCCGCAGGATTGTTGCAACCATTGCAGATTCCGGAATGGAAATGGGATTCCGTTGGAATGGTCTTTATCACCGGATTGCCTACTTCTAGTAGGGGAAATGACTCTATTTGGGTCATAGTGGACAAATTGTCCAAAGTCGCCCATTTCTTACCAGTCAAGACCACATATCAGAGTTCGAAGCTAGCAGAGTTATACATCGCTAGAATCGTCAGTTTGCACAGAGTCCCCAAGAACATCATATCGGATCGAGGAACTCAGTTTACCTCGAGATTCTGGAAGAAAGTCCAAGAAGGTTTAGGAACCCGACTAGATTTCAGCACAGCTTATCACCCTCAGACCGACGGACAAACGGAGCGAGTAAATGAAATACTCGAAGACATGTTGAGAGCATGTGTGTTAGAGTATGGATCTAAATGGGAAGACTGTCTGTCGTTGGCAGAATTTTCATACAACAACAGTTATCAAGCTAGTTTGCAAATGGCCCCATTTGAATTCATGTATGGGAGGAAGTGTCGCACCCCTTTGAACTGGTCGGAAGTAGGAGAGAGTCAGATTTTCGGACCCGACATCCTACGAGAAGCAGAAGAGATAGTTCACAAGATTCGTGAGCACCTCAAGACCGCCCAGTCAAGATAGAAGAGTTACACCGACAAGAGACGTCGAGACCTTGCCTTCAACATTGGAGAGTTCGTGTATCTGAAAGTGTCACCATTGAAGGGAATGCAGCGTTTCCAAGGGAAAGTTAGCCCCCAGATATATCGGCCCCTTCAAGATTCTGAACCGTCGAGGAGAAGTGTCGTATCAATTGGAACTGCCAGAAGAGATGCCAGCCCTGCACAATGTGTTCCATATCTCATTACTTCGAAAGTGCCTCGAAGTTCCGGAGAAGACTGAAGTGTTCAAGAACATTGATCACCGGACCATAGAGATCAACGATGACCTGACCTATCCCGAAGTACCCGTCCGTATTTTGGAAGAAGCTTTCAGAACTACCAGAACCCGAAGCATCAAGTTTCTCAAGATTCAGTGGAGCAACCACACAGAAGAAGAAGCTACCTAGGAGCGCGAAGATCACATCAGGACAGAATTCCCAGATCTCTTCAAATCCTAGGTAATATTTTTCGTCCTTTTTCAAATCTCGGGACAAGATTTTGTTTAAAGGGGAAGGTTTGTAACATCCCAAAAATATTAATCATGGATCATCACATACTAATCAGCAAAGTTAGGGTTAACAAAAACTTTCCTATCTAAAAATATGAGAGCATTCATATGTATTAGTATTTAAAATTAGGATTCTTTCGAATTGCCATGGTTCTGTGTTTCTTTGCTTGTAAAATGATTCTTAGGTGAAATAAACATCATATAAATCATTCCCAAACTTTTCCCAAAGACAAACAACTCAAAATGAACAAATGAAGTGAATGGTCACTTTGGCCAAATTAACTCTCATGCCTACTTTGGCTATTCCAAGCACTCAAAACATAACAAAAACATTTGTGGATCTTTGCACCCCTTATTAGTACTCATAATGAGGTACCAAGGACCACTTTGTGATCTTCCAAAAACATTCAAATGCTAAGTTTAAATGAAAGTTTAAAATTGAATCTATCTCATATGGGAAGATCCCACTATTTCAAAAACCACTCAAACAAGCTCAATTTTCAAAACCCAAGCAACCACAGAGTCTCCAGCACATGCATATCACACCCACCAAAAATCTTTTCAAAATTCAAAAAGAAGTTTCTTGCGGCCATTTCATCAAACACTTGGCAGGCAAATTTAAACCAAATCAAATTCACTGTTTTTAATAGTGTTTTGGCCTAACTTGTTCCCTCTCTAGCTCACAGCAACCATCTAGTAGATCATCTAGCTTAGTTGGAAACCTTTAGCCTCACTGTAAACTGGCCATTGTCATCAATGTTGAACAAGCCGAGCCACCTCGCCGGCCAACTTGGTCCCCGCCATAGCAGACCGCCTCCCCCTCTCTCGCCATGTCTGGGAGATAGCGGGCACTTCACCGCCACCCACTGTCCCTTCCCCAAGCCAAGGCAAGCCGTGGACCACGGAGCACGCCCCGCGCCCAGTGCCACTGCGACATGCCGAAACACGCCTAGGCGCCACACCGACGCCAGCGCGCCGCCTCGACTTCAGCCTGCGCTTCGCCGCCATGACCCAAGGAACACGCCAGACATCCCCGTTCGCCGCCCAATGCCTCACAGCCACCGCTCGCCGTCGAAGACGCCGCCTCTGCCGCTCAGAGCTCCAGCCTCGCCCGACCGTTTACCACCGCCCCTAAGCCCGCATTTAAGCTCTAGAGCATCACCAGGAGACCACGCGTCAATCTCCACCCTTAGCCATGCCGCTAGCAGCCCGTAGCCATGTCGCCACCGTCGCCTGCCCATCCCTCTCGGTCTCGCCGTCGAGCCTATAAAAGGAGGCCACCCCCAGCCGTTTGAAGCACACCATTCCACTCCCCTCACCTCACTGATTGTTCCACCCTCTAGCCGGAGCATGAGGAGCAGCAGCTCGCCGGAATTGCACCGGAGCAGGCCTCCTCTGGAGGAGAAAGGCGCCGCTAATTGCGACCACCCCCGGAGCTGCCTCGACCGTCCCTGAGCTCGCCGTCGACCACTTGTTTGTTTTCCCGCCTCGCCATCATCGTTAGATCCCTGGTATGCCTCCTATGCACCCCCACTGAGCCGCTAGGGTTTGAGCTCGCCTGTGACAGGTTTGTCATCGACGATGATCCCCAGCCATCGATCTCCCTTCTAATCCAACGACCCACATAGCCCCGTACCGCTTCGCGCGTTATGAGCCGCTGACTGGTAGACCCCCCCTGTCAACTGAGCTCCGCACTGCGGAGTGACACTGGGCCGTCCCATTAACCTCTCCCGCGCGACCCATCCGTTTGAATTTAGATTTTTCCATTTTAATTCAAACACGGTTCTGTACATAGATTCAAAAAGCAACCCATCTCGATCTAATGAACCAAATAGCATGAAACCAATTTTGTTAGAAAGGTACTGAAATGCTTAATCCAAGCCCGTTGGATTCAAATCATTTGGATCTATAGATCAACCTTGGTAAAAATAACAAGTCAGAAGCTTTTATGCATTCAAACATTTTTCAAAATTCAACCATAAGAGCTTTTGAGTTGATTCCAACTCTCAAAAATCACATTTGATCATACCTTGCAGAATATATAAAAACATATGGGTTTACTTACAAAAATAATGTTCAAGTAACAAAAGAATGCCACATAGGCATTTCTAGTCACTTTATTTATTTAAAATAAAAAAGTTAAACCTTACTAAATTGTGATACCACTTTAAATCACATTCCCATGTACTGAAATATGTGGTGATGACATGTGTCAACATGATCCCATGTTTGAGTTTGAGAATATTAAAACTTAAGTAGTTTTTCAATGAGTAGAAATTACTTTTCTCACATTAAAATAAATAAGACAAATGCTTTAATCTTGTAATGATAGGTGATGATGCTAGATCATCTATAGTACACCTTTGTGTGATGATTGAAAATAGTTAAGTATTTTTTGGTGATTGTGTACCTCGTATTTATTTATAGACGCTAGTACCGACCAAGGATACGAGGAGGAAGGAGGATACTACGAGGAAGAAGCCGAGGAGAACTTCAACCACTGCTCTGCACAAGGCAAACTAACACTTACATCCTAGCTAGTTTATACCACTATCTTATCAAGCCTTACTACACAAATTGACCTACGCAAGCTTATACCACTTGATAAACCATCCTAGTTTTACTTGCAAGCTTTATACTTTATTTGTTTATCAAAGCTTTCTCTTAGAGTTTACATAGTCAATTGTAGATGCCAGAAAGATATTGAAGGTTGCATAAAGAGCATTAAATTTGGCCTAAGTAGATAATCTTGATGTCATCCCAAGGCATGAGATTGAACTTAGCAAATCCCCACTTGTTTACCACTCCTCATTAGTACTTACCACCACTTATAGATGCTAGTGCTAAGCATAAAACTTGATCAACTATATATGGGAATTCTTGGTGAAACTAGTTATGAAAACCTTAGAATGATGAGTCATTCTACTGAAATGTTTTGACATGTGTTCTCGAACACCATATGATTTTGATGATGAAAATGTGGAGGCATGAGCCTTAGCCCTTTATAAAACGGATGGTTGTCTGGATGCGATACCATTCCAATTTTTATCGTACAACCACAATACTCGAAAATTGGGTAGGGATTGACTGGAAATTTATATACCTTAGTATGGGTTCCCTCGCGGCCAAGGTCTGAGCTGAGGCTACCTTGTGAAGATTGTCCACTGCAAGCACTCCAAGATGACAGTTGGTCATGGTTGGGAGGCCAAACTCACAGGAGAGGTGCCTATACTAGGGCGTGTAATGGAAAGGTTAGGATTGATTATCCGCATACTGAGTATGGTGAATTTAGGATTTGTTCCTGATGGATGTATCGAATGTTGTGGTGAAACTGTACAATCTCTGCAGAGTGTTAAACTATTCGAATAGCCGCGTCTGCGGTTATGGACAGTTGGAGTGGCCATACTGTTCCCCCGTTAGATGTTTTCAAAATGACTTGTGAAATGAATTGAGACTTTGACTTGACCACAACAGGGTTGTGATATTAAATTCAAGTTCCCACTTAGGTGTTATAAAACTTCAACTAGCTTTCTTTGCTTCTGAACTTAGTAGAGGTAAATCTGGTTTTTTGCAAAACAATCCTAAATCCTAGTGTCCTAACTACAAAAAAAACCTTAACTTGTTAGTATTAGTTTGCGAGTACTTAAAGAGTACTCATGGCTTTGTCCCTGGCTATTCTCGTGGCCAGACTATGAAGAGGAGTATCAGGATGATGCACCGCAGGAAGGTTACGGCAACTAGGATCATCTCCCATCGTCAGTATTGCCTATGACCCTGAAGATGGAGCTTCGCCTACGCTAACGTTACTATTACGTTATTCCGCTGCTTGAGTTGTATTAAGAACTGGATCATGAGATCCTTATTTATGTAAGACCTTATGTATGGTTTGTAATGGATGATGTATTGTGATATCCAAATCTGTTATGTCTTGCAAAAATGGTAATCCTGGGATAGCGATGTATTGCATAACAGGCATCTGGGATTAAAAATCCGGGTGTTGACACTAGACATCATGATTCCTATGAGATTTGATTGAGCATTACAACAATATACATAGATCGCCATCCAACTGCATCTATGACTAATAATCCACCTTCGGGTTATCATCCAAACCACATCCAATATTAAGTTGCAAGCAATGGATAGTTTCATTAAGCAATGTGTGTAAAGTAAACAATACAATTGTTCCATGAGTAAAATATTGTTGTTTTCTCCCTAGTAGCAACAACACATCTACAACCTTAGAGATTCATGTCACTTCCCCAGATTAATAGAGGCATGAACCTACTATCGAGCATAAATACTCCCTCTTGGAGTCACTAGCATCTACTTGGCCAAGATAGCTACTAGCAACGGAGAGCATGCAAGATCACAAACAACACAGACATGATAGAATCAATAATAAATCTGACATAGTATCTCAATATCCATTGGATCCCTGCGAACACAACATGTATGATTACAAATAGATGATCTTGATCATGAACGAAGCTCACAAGATCTAAACATGATAGCACAAAGAAGGATAAACAACCATCTAGCTACTGTATGGACCTATAGTCCAAGGGTGAACTACTCACGCATCATACCGAGGCTAGCATGGTGATGAAGAAGGCCTCCGGGATGATCTCTCCCCTCCGGCAGGGTGCCGGGAAGAGCTTTGGATCCCCTCGATCTAGGGACGATGGTGGTGGTGGCTACGGACTGTTTCGTGGAGATTTGATCGGGTGCTTAGGGTTTATGCATCGGGGGGATTTTATAGCGAAGAGGCGAGGCAAGAGGGCAGCCAGGGGGCCCACACCCGGACCTGGAGTGGCCTAGGTGGGCCAGCCCTGGGGTGTGGCATACTGGCGCCTTTGCATTTCTTCGGTCTCTGTGTTCGATCGGTAAAATATTGACTTTGTCTTTTGTCCCGTCCAATTCCGAGAATATTTCCTTACTAGATTTTCTGAAACCAAAAATAGCAGAAAATAGGCAACTAACACTGTGGCATCTTGTTAATAGGTTAGTCCCAGAAATTGAATAAAAATACCTCAAAGTGTAGACAAAGCATAGCAAAGATGATACTAAACAAGCATGGAACATGAAAAATTATAGATACATTTACGACGTATCAGGCCATGCAGGATCCATTTCCGTGCGGGATCCAGATCAAAGCCACCGTGGTTGCACGAGAACCTAGCGACCACCTAATGGTTTTGGTTCCCATACGCGCCTGGGCGGGGACAGAGGCAAGGAGACAGGGAAAGGGGCAAGGCAGGGTGGGTAGGGCAGGTAGGGGATGTTGGTAGGACGATAGTCTAGGGGGAGGATGAGAGTGTTGCCGGACGGGACGGATTGGCGGCGTGCAAGGCCCGAGCAGTGGAGAGGAGCGGGGCTGCGAGCGAGCGACAAAATATGGAAAATCATAGAATAATGGGGAGCACTAATCCTCGAACCTAGGATGCGCGTCGTTGATGGTCGAGGTTGAGAGGCCCACCAGTCAGTAAAATGCCATGTCCTCTTCCCCTGTTTCTGATGGTGTTGCTACAATTCTACGATCGTAGTGGCACATGCAAAATTTCTGGACACAACTAAGGACACACTCGTAAATATACTTAAAATGGAACCCTGACCTGGTACATTGCCCGATCCGGTTGCTAGCCATGACCTGTATTTTTAATATCTTAGCACTCTTATGCTGAGAAGGGAAATAAAGATTCAGCAGTTAGTCGAACTAGTTTCGAATAAATAAGATACACTCTTAGGAAGCTTAGCTATGGTCCCTCCTAAGCAGAAGCCGCCGCCCCGGCGGCCGCTGCGGCCTCAGCCGAAGATTGGCTATTTGGTCCCTCTGAGGCATGCCATGCGGCTGTACTACAAGGCTGGTCTTCCATTTCCATCCGAGACGGTTGATTTCGTAGAATGTGCTGCATCTGCGGCGTCGGCGGTGGCAACGGCAAAGGCCATGGCGGTGTCGAGAAGGGCCAACCGACCATCGTGGAGAATGCGCGCGGGGGCATTTTCTTGTGCTCAATGCACGAGAAAGAAGGAACATTCCAAAGCTTTCCTGCGAGCTTGCACCGAGGAAACAAACCCCCAAACAGGGCAACGCCAAGGTCAACAAACTCTCGCCTCCATGCCTCGGCGCGGGCGACCTTACCATGGGGCAATCTGGGGCGCACGCCGTTAGCGGCAAAGATGATCCATCCTACGCACCGTCGGCGGTCACACCGCGGCGGCGTGCATCCATCTACACTCAGATTGTTGGAGTGTTCGAACGCTGGAGCCGACAACGGAAAACAGCTCAGTGCCGGAATTTAGGTTCAGATTCACACGGACCTACGATTCCTGCCACAAGAAGCCGGAGTTCATGTTCGAAGAAATTGTTACGACGGCGCGACTATTCGTACTAAACTAGGATGGGTCAAGCACATCAACTAGTGCATGAACATTGCATATCTCTTAAAGTTTGGTGGGAAGGAAAAAGATCAGTTGCGGTTGAACGATTCCTGAACTTACGTTCTCTCGAGGCAATTGGCTAGCCAACTTTTATGGTGGAGATCTGCAGTTTCTTTAGTGTAGAACAATTAAGTTCAGACTAACTCTGTAAAATGCCTTTTGTAGAGGCAATAGCCCTCTTCTGCGCAGCTATCCCATACCGTAGTATGGAATAGTTCGGAAGTAACCAAATACTATCAAAATGTATCTATCTATTTATTTAATTACTTTCGGCGGTTGAATTCAGTTTACTGTCATATTTATCCGAGGCAGATAAGATTCAGACAACATTTTATGAACTGATCTTGCATGATTTATTCATGAAAGTTCCATATAGAATCACGCACCAGCTCGAACAAATTTATGTAAAAATTGTTCGAGGCATACAAACCAGCAGCATTGCATGCCTTTCGGATCACTCACCAGCAGCATTTTTCCGGCAATGGTGACATTGGTCATTGCTAGCCCACCCTCTCTTCAGGAGGCTAACCATGGTTATTCATACAAATTCATTAGCCACACAAACTACAAATCATTAGCCACACATACTACAAATTCAGTAGCCACACAAACTATAAATTATTAGCCACACATACTACAAATTCAGTAGCCACACAAACTATAAATCATTAGCCACACATACTATAGTAGTTCAAACTATTACATATGGTGTACTACGTGCTCGACTCTCAAGTCAGCAATCTTTTAGATTCACTAAACCTCTGTCTTCACTCGAGGGAAATCAGAACCACCAGCCTGTCCACGCCCGGTCCCCCCACCGAAACCGTGCGCTCCGTCGCGGAACAGTGGTGGTCCTGTGCCATCGATCCTTCCAGGCCAACACCGCAGGCGACGAGGACGCTTTCTGGCTGCCTCGTCGGGGTTCTGAATGCCATGTACCGGATCCAGAACCTCCTGTAGGTTGATGATCACCGGGTGCTTCCAACAAAGCTGTCGTCTTGCCCTTCTTGGAATCTCCACCTCGTACATCTTAGAAATGGTGTCTGGATCTTTCAGCCACGCCTTTACCTCGATGATCCATCTGTCGCTCGGTGGCACAACCTCCACCAGCTCGCCGCCAAGGCTACGGACGACCTGCTTGAGGGCCACCGGTTCCCAAGCATCCAAAGAGAGACCGTCAAAAACGAGTTTAGAGAAGAAACGAAGCCGCCCCAAGTGATCGTTCCACCCACAGGCGCGATTCCAACGGATGAACTGCATTTTCTCCCCACGACACTCGAAAGAACGGGAAGAATCCAGAACACGCTCGTTGTCTGAGCTGTGGGCTAACCGGATGAAGAAATCGAATGACGACGCGCATACCTCAATATTGACCATGCAGGCCCGCAACCCCCTCCTCCCCCTCCCCCGCCCCCGTATGCAACCGACAGATCCCGGGAAACACCGGCTCCTCTTCCATCCTCACAACCTGTCGTCGCCTTGGCCATTGCCCCTTCCCAACTCATTATCCGCATGCGCCTGTATTTGTTTAGCTGCTCCAGGCTCATCTGGAGAACCTGTGAGTGCCGATCAAGTTGTCCAGGCTGATGGGGCATGGGATCCATCCTTTTGTTTTTTCCGGTGCTTACCAATCGGGGCCTTGTGAGATTTGTATGGGTCCAGTATCCAAGCATTTAATACTCATTTCCCTTGATCGTGTGTGTTGCGCCTCCAATGCAACTTGCTGGTATTGTAAAAACAAACGTTCTATTTAAAGTGGTACTCCCTCCATTTCAAAATATATGATATTTTAGTTTTGTAAAGCAAATGTATTTAGACTATTTTTAGTATATAGGTTTACTTATGTTTAAAATGAATCTAGACATTAAAAGAAGTCTAGATACATCTTCTTCACAAATCTAAAACATCTTATATTTTAAAACGAAGGGAGTGGAATCTTGCTAATCTTTCAGCATGGGACTAAAATCCAGACTAAAACCACGGGTGTTGGCCATCGATCGAGATTTACATCCAAACAGCAATTTGGGCCGAAGAACCACTACCATCATGGGCCGTGACGTGCTGGGCCAGGACCTGGAATCAGGATACATTACACGAAACGAACACCACCGTAAAAGTGACCAGCCACGACCACGGTTACAGATGACGGAGGAGCGCGGTGAATCGTTTTTATAACCAATGGCATCGGGTATATTATGTAATTGTGTGGAAGGTAAAATGGTTTAAAAAGAAGTTGGATCGAAAGAAACATTTTGTACTTTATTATTACTAGGAAAAATACCCGTACGTTGCACCCGAGGAAAAAAGGCTACTAAGCGAAAGGGGGTATTTTTATTAAAACTTTATATACCCTTGATAATTTGACTACTTGAAATTAGTTTTTGTTAAGGGGCAAAGCGATTTTCTCATAAAAAATCATCTAAAACTTTTAGTACAATAGAAGATAGAAAATTCGCCGAGCATCTAGAATCAGTTAAATAAGTCAATCTTTTTTAATGTGAATATTTTATTAGACCTAAATCAGGCTACTCTCTTATATTTAGAGATGCACGTAGGGCAAACAACTTTCCACATGCTTACAAATTCAATTGCCTTCTTATCCAAATGAATGAAAAAGGAAAATTTAGTTTATCATACCTCCATAACAAAACAAAAGAATTAAGTGAACATAAGCTAGAAACGTGAATTTACTTTCTCCTTGAGCAGTGCAAGAAACCCATAAAATACGCTCTCGGTCGATCGCCCTACACAAATGATAGGGAAAGAATGGCATGGTTCATCTGATATGCATCGCTGAATGCAGCGATTTCACTGAGAAGGAAATAGCTGATTCTTTCTTTCAGATTGGTCCATTAAAGGCACCTGCTCTAGATGGATTTCTGGCCAGGTTTTTTCAGAGGAATTGGGATACGTTGAAGGAGAAGATTGTTGTTGTCGTTCAAGAATTCTTCAAAACTAGTCTTATGCCAGAAGGAGCTAACACCACTTCCATTGGGTTGATTCCTATGGTATCCAATCCAACCAAGCTTTCCGAATACCGTCCAATTAGTTTGTGTAACATTGTTTACAAAGTTGTGTCGAAATGTTTGGTTAATCGGTTAAGACCTCTGCTAGATGATCTTATTTCACCTTCACAAAGTGCCTTCGTTCCTGGAAGGATGATAACTGACAATGCACTTCTAGCCTTTGAGTGCATACGACATATCAAACAAGAAAAAGATCCTACAAAGAGTTTTTATGCATATAAGCTTGATCTTTCTAAGGCATATGGCCGGGTTGATTGGTCTTTCTTGAGGCAAGTGATGCAAAAGTTGGGTTTCTCTCACCGTTTCGTTGATTGGATAATGATATGTGTAACGTCGGTGAGGTATTCTGTAAAATTTAATGAAACCCTCTTGGATTCATTTGCACCGTCGCGTGGGCTACGGCAAGGTGACCCTTTATCTCCATTCTTATTCCTTTTTGTTGCTGATGGTTTGTCCGCTCTCCTAAATAAAGGAATTGCTGAGAATGTGATATCACCCATTAAAGTGTGTCGGAGAGCTCCTGGCATCTCACATTTGCTCTTCGCTGATGATACACTACTGTTCTCCAAGGCAAATACTGACCAAGTGGAGGCAGTAAAAAAAGCTCTGGATATATATGCATCTTCTACTGGCCAACTTAACCCAGCTAAATGTTCGGTGCTTTTTGGTGACTCATGTGCGGCAGAGGCACAAGAGGGTATTCGACTAGCTCTCCAAGTCACAACTCAAGCCTTTGATGAGAAGTACTTGGGCCTCCCTACTCTAGAAGGTCGTATGTCGAGAGGTAAACTTCATAACCTCCAGGCGCAGCTAGCCAAGAGGCTCGTGATGTGGGGCGATGGTAATTTAGCGCAGGCCGGAAGGGAGGTCCTCATTAAGGCTGTGGCTCAAGCCTTGCCAATCTATTTAATGGGTGTTTTTAAGCTTCCATTCTCGGTATGTGATGATTTAACAAAGATAGTGAGGAATTTCTATTGGGGATCCAAGGGCGGAAAAAGGAAAACGCATTGGCGTTCATGGGAGAAAATGCAGAGACCAAAGAATCAAGGAGGTTTTCGGAATTTCCGTCTGTTTAATCAGGCTCTACTTGCTAGGCAGGCTCGGAGATTAATCACAAAGCCAAATAGTCTCTGCGCAAGAGTTTTGAAGGCCAAGTACTACCTCAATGGGAAGCTAGAGGATACAGTTTTCACGGGTAATGCATCTTCCACCTGGCAGGCTATTTCATATGGTCTGGAATTATTGAAAAAAAGGCTTAATATGGCGTATTGGGAATGGCCAGAAGACTAGGATATGGCGTGATCATTGGATACCTAGGCCATTTTCCTTTCAGCCAATTTCACAGAAGAATAGATGTCGTCTACGTTTTGTTTATGAGTTGCTTGATCAAAATGGTGCTTGGAGAACTGATCTGTTATATCAATACTTTGTTCCAGCTGATGTGGTGGAGATCTTAAAAATAAAACCATCTTTGAGGCTAATAGACGATCAGCTGGCCTAGGCTCCATCCAAACATGGGCTTTTCACGGTTGGCAGTGCGTACGTGCTAGCAATGGATGAGACATGGAGTGATACCACCGTCTCAACCAGCTCAGTTCCTGATGGTTCAAGGAAAATTTGGGATCTTATTTGGAAGTCGACGGTACCACCGAAAGTGCAGCACTTCACGTGGCGTCTAACAACTGACTCTCTGCCCACATGGAAAAATAAGCATATACGAAATATGGAATATTCAGATTTATGTCATGTTTTCCGTTGGGAGCCGGAGGATAATTTCCACCCTTTCCTAAGGTGTGATATGGCCAGACGAATGTGGGACTATATGGCACAAATTTGGAACCTACCGCCACCAGACTCCATCGTCAATACAGGCTCTGAATGGTTGCTAAAATTTCTAAGCAATTTGCCACATGCAATGGTAAGCAAAGTTTTGATGACCTTATGTTGGTACATTCGTAATGAAGTTGTTCATGACAAAATCCCTCCACCGTTGGAAGTTTCTAGGCAGTTTCTTGTGAGCTATCTCGATTCACTCTTCCAAATCAAGCATCACTCCTTTGAGAATATAGTCAAGGGCAAGTTTATTATGGATCCCGATGAGCAGCAAGTGCATACATTACATCAGCCTGTTGCCTTATCTGGTTGGATGCCTCTACCTGAGGGTTGGGTAAAGCTTAACACCGATGGGTCTTTTGATACTGATGGTGGTGCTGGGGCTGGCATTGTACTCCGAGATCATAATGGTGATATAATCATATCTTCTTGTCGCCAGTTGTTCTCTGCCGTGATGCGTTGGGAGCAGAATTAGGCGCTTTACTTGAAGGTATATCTTTGGCCTTACATTGGTGCAACCAGCCTCTTCTTATTGAAGTGGATTGTTTGGAGATGGTTAAAGCCTTAACAAATGGAGAGATGGATCGATCGGTTTTTTCAACAACAGTTGAAGAGATCAAATCTTGATGAAGGTTCGTCAGTCTTGTATTACTCATATTAGACGAAGTCAAAATAATAGTAGTCATTTTATTGCAAACTTCGCTAGAACAAATGCTCGTACAGCTGTTTGGCTCGGATCTGGACCTGATGGTCTTATGACCATCTGTCGAGCTGATTGTAATCCCTGATGTTTTTGAGTAATACAAGTTCTCTTATCGCAAAAAAAAAAGAATAAAGAATGGCATGGTTTAAAAATAGTTACAACGGTTGTCAGAGAACTTACCCAAGGACCTGCAACACAATAGCCGTTGTCGGCCAAGTCGAGCTTGAGAGCGATCACAATACCGTGTTACTGGCGGAACGCGGTTAAATACACCACCAGAACTTTTTTCAATCAAAACGTGCAGTCATTGTTTTTTATTTTTTTGGAACCATTTTGTCTATGTACCAAGTCTTCCTTTTTTTAAGAAAATATAGGAAGGCTTTGGATCGTTGATCTTAACTCAACACGAGAGAGAACGCGCCAAGTTCTTGGTATAATTTGTGGTGTCAAAATAGCAAAGACCATATAATTCTCGTCGCTGCCCTGATTTTGAAGGCCATGCAGAACTCGGTATTCTACACGAACGCAGCATGCAATCCTGACCGTCTTCTTCCTTCCACGGGAGCCGGTGAGCTTCGTTTGCAAACAAAGTCTGCATGTCCAGTCTAGCAGTCCTGCCCATTTACGAGTTAAACGGGTGAGGTTGCGTAAACCTCGTACATGGTCGCGGCCCAATAAGATAAGCCCAGCAGCGCTGATCAATCGGGTAGAGAAAAACAGAACGGTACCTGCGGTGTGGCATTTCTCCTGGCTGTCGCACCCAGTCCGTAAGTACGTGTAGGCGATCACATGCAGAGCTGTGCGTTTGACGGGACCCGATCATCAGGTCATGCTTATGCCCGGCCTTGTGCCACTAACAGGGCACGCGAGGCCACGGGAAGAAAAAGAGGGCGCGCCCCTGCTCCTATCCGTCTGCAACTCTGCAGCCCGTCTTCTCCATCTTTTTTTAGGGAACCCGTCTTCTCCATCTTCTGTAGGCGCAAGACGTAGATATGACTGTGCATCCTTCCGATCCCGTGCCACGGCAGCTAAGCTGCTACAGTCCCAGACGCACGCGTAGGACCGGCTCTAAAATTTCGAAGGCCCCAGAGGGCGAACTCCACCAATGGGCCCAATTTAACAAGAAAAGTCAGTTCCATATGTGAATGAATAAAGTTACTAAACATCCATAAACACCAAAAATTTCATTAGCATCAAATATCTTACAAATTTTCCTGCCTTTGTTCTAAACCATCATAGAAGCAACATCGAACAAAAAAAAAAGAGAAATAGCAAACTAGGTACCATGTCGCTAAAGAAAATAAGCTGTAAATCTTTTTTGTAACACGGACCAATGAACTTACTAGGAACCTGATTAAAAGTTTTAGATTGGGAACACGATTTCGTCAAAAAGGATTGGGAACACGAAAACGTAGACTCGCAGTTTCATCTGAGAATCACTTATTGTCCGTTGATCTCTCTCCTCAATTTCTTTACCTAGGTTGTAGCAGCAGCTGATCCCATCTCGTACCTCCATCTCCGTTTAGCGACGCTTGGTGCGTGATGCCGTGATTAGGGCGAGACGAGGCGACATGAATCAGTGGCGAGAACGAACTCTTCAAAGTGCCGATCAAGTGACTCACAGGACCCGTGCGTGATTCAGTCGACGGGACTCTCCGTGCCTAGCTTTGAGCCTTTGACTGCTTGCCGTAATACTGTACCTGTTTTTTTTTTTTTTTGAACAAGGGACGGGTGCAAAGCACCCGAAAAACTTTTTTTTTAGCTCAGAAGCATTGTACATCCATGATTACAAGTCCATCATCCTGTATTTTTCGGATAGATGAGATGATAGGACAGCTATTTTTGCTATGAGCTGGAGTACTGCATGAGTTTGTAGGCAGAGATCCTATTGATCTACTTGCTTGATGAGCATAGCAGTGAGCAACGCCATTAATCTCTCTGGATATATGAAAAATTTACGAGTCCATATGTTTGGTCGGCCTGTGGAACTGGTTTATTTGTTTCCTAATTTCCCAAGGTACCAACTGATCTCTTTCATCCGGAGCAGCTGCCGCCAGAGTGAGGTTCCTGCAATCAGAGAAGAAAACAGGTTTTTGTATATCGAGGTTTTGTGCAACGTAGCGCTTCTGCCTCTGCTTGCATTGGTGATGAAACTCCTTGCTTTGAGGCCATGACAAAAATGTCTGTGGTTTGCTCCTGTATTTTCCATCTCACATAGACTCCTAGACCTGCAATTGTATTTGTACAGTTTTTTCCTTTTTCCTTCCAACTGGCATCAACATATATTTTTGGATTTTGAAAGGGGAAATCTGATGCCACTGTGTGTCCTTGGGGTGTGGTAACCATAGACTTGGCTTTTTCCCCAGGTTCACTCTCATTGTTATTGATATTATGGGCCTCCTCCATGAGTGCTTGCGTTTCGAAAAAAACCCGATGTGGATTGCTTTGTTTTGATCTGAACAGCTCTTCATTCCTGCATTTCCATAAACACCACAAAAAAGTACAAATGGTCTACAAGGTTGCATAAGGATGGTTATGGTTTAATAGGGCATTGATTGTTGAGGTTAGAGAATAATTATTAGTGACAAAGTAGTCTGTTTTTATGTTCCAAGGTTTTTGGTACCAGGCTGCTCTGGCAAAAGGGCATGAAAAAAATATATGCATTTCATCTTCTGTAAACCCACACCTGCAGCAGTATTTGTTTATATGTTTGGAATAGGTTGAAACTCTGTCACCTGATGGTAGTGCTTTCCTTAGAAGCCTCCAGATAAAAGTTTTTATTCTTGATAGAATTTGCTTGGCTTTTCAGATTTTGTTTAAGAGCTTCTTGGTATCCTCCTGAACTGAATGTGGTCTTGGAGCACCTGCATCAAAAAGAGCTTGCAAACAAGCTTTGTATGCTAACTTAGTGTTACACTTCCCATTTTAAGATGGCTTCCAGCAAAGGATATCCCCTTGTGTTTCAGAATGGATGATGGGTGTGTCTTTTATAGCTTGGGCCATAGGCTGGAGGAAAAGGCTTTCAATAAGAGGAATATTCCATGTTTTTGTATTTGGGAGCCAAAAATCTTTTACTGTGGCTGGATATGCATAAGGAGGTTGTTGGATGATGAGGTAGTCATATACATTGATCCAGGTTATTCACCAGGGAGTGCTCCACATAGATATATTGTCATCCACTAATTGATAAAAGGAGTTGTTTTTAAGGATGGGATGGATTTTGAGAATGGAAGCCCAGAAGGCTGATTTTGGGGCTTTAGGTCTGGGTCTCCAGAAAGATTCCTCCGGGAAGTATTTTGATTTTAAAATTTTGTTCAAAAAAAAAGATTGGGAAGATGTGCGTCGTTGGGAAACGGCGACCGCCGCGCCGTGGCAGCGCTCCACGAGACGGATACTCCATTGCACCATCGAATATGGCGGGGTTTACAGTGGGCTAGTATGCTACGGAGAGAGGGGTCGTAGAGTCGCAGACTCACAGTGCCATGATGTGGTTGCGACACTGTGAGGGTGAAGTCGAATTTCTTTTCAAAACGAATCAAGTGTGACGGAAAAAATATTAAAAGAATTAATAACGGCATGGGTATACAGTGCAGCTCACTACAATCATGCGAAGGTGCAGAGTTTGCTCTGAACATTGAGTAAGTCAGCGTCTCAGCCTGACCCTTCTCACCAAAGTAGGTCATGGCACAACAACAAGTAGCTACCGTGGACTGAATCTTTTTTTTTGACCCAACCGCTCGCACCCCGTTCTTCACGAGAGAACACTTTCAAGTCTAAATAACTAAAAATAGATCCGGTCTAAGCAAATCCCATCTTCCAAAAGAGAAAATTCTCGATCCCCAATAGCGAAGCACAGGCAGCGCAAACACAAGCTCCCGTAGCACGCTCTAAGAGCATCTTCACTCGGCTAGCCGATCCGGACGCCGAAACTTCGTCCACTCGCGTACCCAGAAACCTATTTTCGTCCGGATTTGGGCCAACTTTGGTCCAGACTATCAGGTCGTACCCAGGATCCCGGGTACACCCTGGGAACGTGTCAACACCCGGATTTTTAATCCTACATGCCTGTTATGCCATACATCGCAATCTCAGGATTACCATTTTTGCGAGAGATAACAGAATTGTATACCATAGTACATCATCCATTACAAACCGTACATAAGTTCTTACACAAATAGGGATCTCATGATCCAGTTCTTAATACAACATCAAGCAGCGAAATACGTAATAATAACGGTAACATAGGCGAAGCTCCATCTTCGGGGTCACAGACAATGCTGACGATGGGAGATGATCCTAGTTGTCGTAACCTTCCTGGGGTCCATCCTCCAGGTACTCCTCTTCATAGTCTGGCCATGGGAATAGCCAGGGACAAAGCCATGAGTACTCTTTAAGTACTCGCAAACTAATACTAACAAGTGAAAGGGATTTTTGATAATAGGACACTAGGCTCTAGGGTTGTTTTGCAAAAAGCCAGATTTATCTCTACTAAGTTTAGAAGCAATGAATGCTAGTTGAAAGTTTATAACACCTAAGTGAGAACTTGTATTTCATATCACAACCCTGTTATGGTCAAGTCAAAGTCTCAATTTATTTCACAAGTCATTTTGAAAAGTCTGACGGGGAACAATATGACCACTCCAACTGTCCATAACCGCGGACGCGGCTATTCGAATAGTTTGACACTCTGCAGAGATTGTACACTTTCACCACAACATTCGATACATCCATCAGGAACAAATCCTGAATTCACCATACTTAGTATGCGGATAATCAATCCTAACCTTTCAATTACACGCCCTAGTATAAGCACCTCTCCTGTGAGTTTGGCCTCCCAACCATGACCAACTGTCATCTTGGGTACTGCACAGGTGGACAATCTTCACAAGGTAGCCTCAGCTCAGACCTTGGCCGTAAGGAAACTAATACTAAGGTATATAAGTTTCCAGTCAAGCCCTACCCAATCTTCGGGTATTGTGGTTGTACGATAAAATTGGAATGGTATCGCATCCAGATAACCATCAGTTTTATAAAGGGCTAAGTCTCATGCCTCAACATTTTCATCACCAAAACCATCATGTGTTCGGAAACACACGTCCAAAACATTTCAATAGAATGATCCATCATTCCAAGATTTTCATAACCATTTTTCCACCAAGTATTCCCATCTAAAGTTGATCAAGTTTTATGCTTAGCACTAGCATCTACAAGTGGGGGTAAGTACTAATGAGGGGTGGTAAACTAGTGGAGTTCTAACTAAGTTCAATCTCATGCCTTAAGATGACATCAAGATTATCTAGCTTAGGACAAATTTTATGTCTTTATGCAACCTTCACATATCTTTATAGTATCTACCATTCACTTAGGTAAAATCTAGGTAAGAGCTTTGATAAAGAAATAAAGTAAGAAGCTTGCAAGTAAAACTAGGATTGGTTTATCAAGTGGGTATGATCATATATGCTTAAGGCATATAGTTGGCATGGTAACAAGCAAGTATTTGCTTGCATAGGTCAACTGGATTAGTAAGGCTTGCTAAAGTAGAGTGTCTTGCAACTTTTAGCTTGCATTGGTCCAATTAGTTAATAAAGCTTGCTAAAGTAGAGTGTCTTGCAAGTTTTAGCTTGCATTGGTCCAATTAGTTAATAAAGCTTGCACATTCAACTAGTAGTATTAAGCTTGCATCAGTGTCAGTATAAGCTTGCCTTGAGCAGAGCGGTGGTTGAATTTCTCCTCGGCTTCTTCTTCGTAGAATCCTCCTTCCTCCTTGTATCCTTGGTCGGTACTAGCGTCTATAAATAAATACGAGGTACACAATCACCAAACAATACTTAACTACTTGCAATCATCACACACAAGGGTCCTATAGATGATCTAACATCATCACTAACATTACAAGGTTAAGGCTTGGTTTAATTCCTTTTATTTTTAGAAAAGTAATTTCTACTCATTGAAAAACTACTTAAGATTTAATATTCTCCAAACCAAACATGGGATCATGTTGACACATGTCATCACCACATATTTTAGTTCATGGGAATATGATTTAAAGTGGTGTCACAATTTAATAAGGTTTTACCCTTTTATTTTAATTAATTAAAGTGACTAGAAATGCCTATGGGGCATTCTTTTATTACTTGAACATTATTTCTGCAAGTAAACCTATATATTTTTATATATTCTGAAAGGTATGGTTAAATGTGATTTTTAAGAGTTGGAATCAACTCCAAAGATATTATGGTTTAAATTTGAAAAATGTTTGAATGCAGAAAAGCTTCTGCCTTGTTATTTTTACCATGGGTGATCTATAGATCCAAATGACTTGAATCCAACGGGCTTGGATTCAGCATTCCCATACCTTTCCAACAAAATTAGTTTCATTCAATTTGGTGCACTGAATCGATCTGGGTTTATTTTTGAAGTTGGGTACAGAAGTGAGTTTGAAATGAAATGGAAAAGGTTTAATTCAAATAACTGGGCTGCGTGGGAAAGGTTAACGGGCCGGCCTTCTAAGCGCAGTGCTTCCGCGGGCTGCTTAAGTGGGTGTCCCCACTCATCAGTGAGACAGGGGGTGCAAAGCGGTACAGGGCAACGTTGGTTGTTCGATCTGATTCTAATCCAACGGCTGAGAGTCATCGTCGACGTTGAGCAATGACAGCGAGAAAGAAACCTAGCGCGGCCAGTGGGGGACGAACGACAAAGTCGATGACGGCGAATCTCCTGGTACCGGTGGATCCTCCTGGGGCGGCTCCAATCGTTGGCTCCCTTCTTCTCCAGAGGCGACGGGCTCCGGTGAAATTCCGGCGAAGTGTTGCTCGCCTTGCTTCGGGAACGGTGTGGCACGATCAGTGATGAGAGGGGAGTAGAATGGTGTGAAGAATTTGAGCGGGGGTGGCCTCTATTTATAGTCGAGCGAGGGGACTGTCGGGGCGCACGGTGAGCTCGTCGGGGGTGATGGTACAGACGGCTATTGGCATGGGCGAAGGTAGGGGATGGTGTGGTGTTCCCTGGCGATGCTCAACGACATGGTTTCGAGGCGTGGGGCGGTGCGGCTTGGTCTGGAACATGCGACGCTCTGCGCGGCAGAGGCGGCGTCTTCGACGGCGAGCGGTGGTTGTGCGTCACGGGGCGGCGAACAGGGATGTCTGGCGGTCTCCTGGGTCGGTGGCGATCGTGTATGCACGCGGCGAGGGCGGCACGCGGTCTGTGGGCTTCGGTCGAGGGTGGCGCTCTGGCGCACGCTCGGCATGGTCACTGGCGGTCTGGGTTGTTGTACGAAAATTCTGCAAACGGCAGATAGTCTTCCCACTTGGATCCATATTCTAACACACATGCTCTCAGCATATCTTCGAGTATTTGGTTTACGCGCTCCGTTTGTCCATCGGTCTGAGGGTGATACGCGGTGCTGAAATCTAGACGGGTTCCTAAACCTTCTTGGACTTTCTTCCAGAATCTCGAGGTAAACTGAGTTCCTCGATCCGATACGATGTTCTTGGGGACTCCATGCAAACTAACAATTCTAGCGATGTACAACTCCGCTAGCTTCGAACTCTGATATGTGGTCTTGACGGGCAAGAAATGGGCGACTTTGGACAATCTGTCCACTATGACCTAGATAGAGTCATTTCCCCTACTAGAAGTAGGCAGTCCAGTGATAAAGTCCATTCCTACAGAATCCCATTTCCATTCCGGAATCTGCAAGGGTTGCAACAATCCAGCGGGTCTTTGATGTCCTGCTTTGACTCGCTAACAATTATCACACTTGGCGATATAGCTTCCGATTTCTCTCTTCATCTTATGCCACCAAAATTGCTATTTCAAATCTTGATACATCTTAGTTCCTCCGGGATGGAGAGAATAAAGAGTATCATGAGCCTCCTTCAAGATAACTTCTTTCAACTCAAAATCTGATGGTACACAAAGGCGTCCTTTGTACCACAAAACTCCTTCGTCTTCGGTGAATCCGGGTACTTTGCCTGTACCGATACGACGCTTGATTCCGTCGATACTAGCATTTCCCTTCTGCGCCTCTTTAATCTGACTGATCAAAGTGGGCTGGAGTTCTATGCTAGCCAAAAATCCTTCACTTACTAATTCCATTTGAAAAGCTTCCATATCTTTGTGCAAACTTGGTTGCTCCTTCAAAATCATGGAGTTCAAGCGGCACGGCAATCTGCTAAGGGCATCGGCTACTACGTTGGCTTTACCAGGGTGATAGTGAATGTCCAGGTCGTAATCCTTGATTAGATCAATCCATCTTCTCTGCCTCATATTCAGCTCCTTCTGAGTGAATATATACTTTAGGCTCATGTGATCCGAATAAATCTCACAACGGTTTCCCATTAGGTAATGTCTCCATGTCTTCAGGGCTAGAACTACGGCTGCGAGTTCGAGGTCATGGGTTGGGTAATTTTGCTCATGTTGCTTCAGATGTCGAGATAGATAAGATATAACTTTGCCTTCTTGCATTAGCACACATCTGAGACCGATCTTGGATGCATCACAATACACATCGAAGGGCTTCGTGATATCCGGCATGATCAAGATTGGGGCTGAAATCAATCTCCTCTTGAGTTCTTGAAAACTTGCTTCACATTTGTCGGTCCATTCAAACTTCTTGTCCTTCTTCAGCAATTGGGGCATGGGTCTGGAGATACTAGAGAATCCTTCTACCAATTTGCGGTAATATCCCGCCAATCCGAGAAATGCACGAACTTGGGTTTGAGTGGTTGGGGCTTGCCAATCTTCTACATGTTTCACTTTGGCAGGATCAACGGCAATTCCTCCGGCTGATACAATGTGACCGAGGAATCCTACCTCCTATAACCAGAATTCACATTTGCTAAACTTTGCATACAACTAATGCTCTCTAAGGGTTCCAAGAATGGTCCTTAGGTGTAGCTCATGTTCTTCTTCTGATTTGGAATAAATCAGAATGTCATCGATGAAAACAACGACAAACTTATCCAAGAAGTCCATAAAAATCTTATTCATGAGATTCATGAAATAAGCGGGGGCATTGGTTAATCCAAAAGACATGACTGTATACTCATACAATCCATATCTGGTGGTAAAGGCAGTCTTTGCAATATCCTCTACACGAATTTTGAGTTGATGATAGCCGGTTCTAAGATCAATCTTAGAAAACACTTTGGCATCGGTCAACTGATCAAACAAATCTTCTATCTTGGGCAAGGGGTACTTGTTCTTGATAGTGACATCATTCAATTTCCGATAATCCGTACACAAACGGTTACCTCCATCCTTCTTGTCCACAAACAAGACAGCTGATCTCCAAGGTGACGCACTTGGTTGAATCAATCCTATTTCCAACATGGATTCTAGTTGCTTCTTCAATTCTGCTAGCTCTGACGGGTTCATACTATAGGGTCTCTGGGCTATGGGTCCAGTTCCGGGGATTAGTTCGACGATAAACTCGATATCCCGATCTGGGGGCATACCGGGCAAAACATCTGGAAATACATCAGGGTATTCACAGACTATCCGGACTTGGTCAATGGTAGGTTGGGCTATACTCTTGTTGCATTTGAATTGGTGAGGTAAGGTTTCAGATATATGCTCGATTGATATTCCAGCGGTACTGGTCATGGTTATGGCTTTCTTGGCACAGTCAATCAATCCTTTATGTTTGGACATCCAATCCATTCCTAGTACTACTTCCAAACCTTTAGTTCCGAGTACTATCGGATTTGCATAAAAATCTATGCCATGGATTCGAATAGGGACGGCTTCGCAAATTTGCCTAGCCTTGGTGGTTGATCCGGGAATTTGAACAATCATAACATGCTTCAGTTTGGTTGGTTGAATTTTACTAGTGCATGCAAATTCTTCGGTGACAAATGAATGCGATGCACCAGAATCAAACAACACTCTTGCAAGTACTGAATTAACAGAAAACATACCCAGCATGATGTCTGGCGCTTCCTGAGCTTCTTCAGCATGCATGAGAAAAAGACGGCCGTTGCGGTTGAGCGAATTCCCTGGGCAAATCTTCTTCCTGGCTGAACACGACGCTGCTGCTGAGCTGGGACATTGGCATTGGGGGTTGTAGCATTCTTCTTGTTGGGGCACTCGTTGTAATAGTGGCCTTTATTTCCACAGTCATAACAGGTCACTTGCGACTTGTCCTTGGCTGCTACAGGCACGACATTGCTTCCAGAACTAGGGGCAGTGTTGGTGTTGGCGGTAGCATTGTTGTTGTTGAACTTGGGTGGGGCACAGTTGAAATTGCTAGCGTTGCCGGGGTTGTTGTGATTTCCTCCGGGTCTAGGGTTTCCGTGGTTGGGATAGGTCGGACGGTTCATCGGGGGTCTGTTGGTCCTTGGGGCAAATCCTGGAGATGGGTTGGGGCGATACTTTGGGGTCTGATGGGTTCCTGGTTGATGCATCATGCGACGCTTACGGTTCTCATTGGCTTGGTTGATCTTTCCTTCCATCTGGATAGCAGAGTCGACGAGGGCTTCAATATCAGCAAAGGGGATATTGACTAATACCGTCTGCATCTCGTCATGCAGACCATTCAAGAATCTTTCTTTCTTCTTGGCTTCGGTGTCAATCTCATCCGGGGCATACCTAGCTAATGACACAAATTTGTCACGGTATTCCACTACAGTCATCCTTCCTTGCTTCAGCTCTCTGAACTCGTCTCTCATCCTCTTGATCAAACCTGGTGGCACATGGGTTCTGCTAAACTTGACCTTGAATTCCTCTCAGGTCATCACCTGGCCTCCGGTCATTGCGCGAACACTGTTCCACCATGTCCTGGCATCTCCAGCTAGATAGTGGGTGGCAAATAGGACTTTCTCGTTGGCTTCTACTCCGGCAACTTCTAAGTTATTTTCCATGGTTTGCAGCCAATCATCGACTCTAGGGGTTCTTCTGACTTAGTGAAAACAGGTGGGTTGGTATTCTGGAAGTTCTTGAGCTTAGATCCATGGTTGTCCTGATTTCCGTGGCCTTAGTTGTTGTGGGCAAGTTGAGCTATCTGCTGAAGTGTGGCCAGGTTGTCTTGACGTTCGGCTCTTTCACCTTCGCGGTCAGAAGTCAACATTTGCAGAATCTGCAACATTGGGTCCCGGGATGAACCACTTCCTCCGCGTGGCATCTGAAGATTGAGATATATCGTGAAAAAAGAGGGAAATTTCTAAGGTCTTGGGTCTTTGAAAAGTTTTTAAAGTTTGACTCAGATTTTTTTAGCAACTTGCTTTTCATTCAATCATTCATAGCACACAGTACAACACACACCACAACAAAGAAAAACAGATGGTTTTAAGAACCATTCTAGAAACTATGATACAGTGGGACCGAATACTACTCACTACGTTTGTGCACTAGCGTAGTTGTGAGTTTTACTAAAAGTGATCTAGGGTGCAAAAATTTGATGTAAGCTTTGAAATAATTTTGGAGTAGCGTGAATTTTTATGAAAGAGTCCAAGAGGTAAGAATGAGAATAAGTTTTTGTAAATATTTGCTAGCGTGAATTTTTATGAAAGAGTCCAAGACGTAAGAATGAGAATAACTTTTTGTAAATATTTGCTTTCTTTGGTTTTGAAACTAAGTTTTTGATTCAAACGTTCAGTCTAACTAGGGTCTCCTATGGTCAGGATGGCTCTGATACCAACTTGTCAACACCCGGATTTTTAATCCTAGATGCCTGTTATGCCATACATCGCAATCCCAGGATTACCATTTTTGCGAGACATAACAGAATTGGATACCATAGTACATCATCCATTACAAACCGTATATAAGTTCTTACACAAATAGGGATCTCATGATCCAGTTCTTAATACAACATCAAGCAGCGGAATACGTAATAATAACAGTAGCGTAGGTGAAGCTCCATCTTCGGGGTCACAGACAATGCTGACGATGGGAGATGATCCTAGTTGTCGTAACCTTCCTGGGGTCCATCCTCCAGGTACTCCTCTTCATAGTCTGGCCATGGGAATAGCCAGGGACAAAGCCATGAGTACTCTTTAAGTACTCGCAAACTAATACTAACAAGTGAAAGGGATTTTTGATAATAGGACACTAGACTCTAGGGTTGTTTTGCAAAAAGCCAGATTTATCTCTACTAAGTTTAGAAGCAACGAATGCTAGTTGAAAGTTTATAACACCTAAGTGGTAACTTGTATTTCATATCACAACCCTGTTATGGTCAAGTCAAAGTCTCAATTCATTTCACAAGTCATTTTGAAAAGTCTGACGGGGGAACAGTATGGCCACTCCAACTATCCATAACCGCGGACGCGGCTATTCAAATAGTTTGACACTCTGCAGAGATTGTACACTTTCACCACAACATTCGATACATCCGTCAGGAACAAATCCTGAATTCACCATACTCAAGATGGATAATCAATCCTAACCTTTCAATTACACGCCCTAGTATAAGAACCTCTCCTGTGAGTTTGGCCTCCCAACCATGACCAAGCTGTCATCTTGGTAGTGCTGCAGTGGACAATCTTCACAAGGTAGCCTCAGCTCAGACCTTGGCCGTGAGGGAACTAATACTAAGGTATATAAGATTCTAGTCAAGCCCTACCCAATCTTCGGGTATTGTGGTTGTACGATAAAATTGGAATGGTATTGCATCCAGACAACCATTAGTTTTATAAAGGGCTAAGGCTCATGCCTCAACATTTTCATCACCAAAATCATCAGGTGTTCGGAAACACATGTCCAAAACATTTCAATAGAATGATCCATCATTCCAAGGTTTTCATAACCATTTTTCCACCAAGTATTCCCATCTAAAGTTGATCAAGTTTTATGCTTAGCACTAGCATCTACAAGTGGGGGTAAGTACTAATGAGGGGTGGTAAACTAGTGGAGTTCTAACTAAGTTCAATCTCATGCCTTAAGATGACATCAAGATTATCTAGCTTAGGCCAAATTTTATGCTCTTTATGCAACCTTCACATATCTTTCTAGTATCTACCATTCACTTAGGTAAAATCTAGGTAAGAGTTTTGATAAAGAAATAAAGTAAGAAGCTTGCAAGTAAAACTAGGATTGGTTTATCAAGTGGGTATGATCATATATGCTTAAGGCATATAGTTGGCATGGTAACAAGCAAGTATTTGCTTGCATAGGTCAACTGGATTAGTAAGGCTTGCTAAAGTAGAGTGTCTTGCAAGTTTTAGCTTGCATTGGTCCAATTAGTTAATAAAGCTTGCTAAAGTAGAGTGTCTTGCAAGTTTTAGCTTGCATTGGTACAATTAGTTAATAAAGCTTGCACATTCAACTAGTAGTATTAAGCTTGCATCAGTGTCAGTATAAGCTTCCCTTGAGCAGAGCGGTGGTTGAAGTTCTCCTTGGCTTCTTCTTCGTAGAATCCTCCTTCCTTCTTGTATCCTTGGTCGGTACTACCGTCTATAAATAAATACGAGGTACACAATCACCAAACAATACTTAACTACTTGCAATCATCACACACAAGGGTCCTATAGATGATCTAACATCATCACTAACATTACAAGGTTAAGGCTTGGTTTAATTCCTTTTATTTTTAGAAAAGTAATTTCTACTCATTGAAAAACTACTTAAGATTTAATATTATCCAAACCAAACATGGGATCATGTTGACACATGTCATCACCACATATTTTAGTTCATGGGAATGTGATTTAAAGTGGTGTCACAATTTAATAAGGTTTACCCTTTTATTTTAATTAATTAAAGTGACTAGAAATGCCTATGGGGCATTCTTTTATTACTTGAACATTATTTCTGCAAGTAAACCTATATATTTTTATATATTCTGAAAGGTATGGTTAAATGTGATTTTTGAGAGTTGGAATCAACTCCAAAGTTATTATGGTTTAAATTTGAAAAATGTTTGAATGCAGAAAAGCTTCTGCCTTGTTATTTTTACCATGGGTGATCTATAGATCCAAATGACTTGAATCCAACGGGCTTGGATTCAGCATTCCCAGACCTTTCCAACAAAATTAGTTTCATTCAATTTGGTGCACTGAATCGATTTGAATTGATTTTTGAAGTTGGGTACAGAAGTGAGTTTGAAATAAAATGGAAAAGGTTTAATTCAAATAACTGGGTTGCGCGGGAAAGGTTAACGAGCCAGCCTGCTAAGCTCAGTGCTTCCGCGGGCTGCTTAAGTGGGTGTCCCCACTCGTCAGTGAGACAAGGGGTGCGAAGCGGTACGGGGCAACGTGGGTCGTTCGATCTGATTCTAATCCAACGGCTGAGAGTCATCGTCGACGTTGAGCAACGCCAGCGAGAAAGAAACCTAGCGCCGAGTGGGGTGCTGAGGGCTCACCGTACAAAGTAGGGTCGGCGAGGCGGGCGAACGACGAAGTCAACGACGGCGAATCTCCTGGTACCGGTGGCTCCTCCTGGGGCGGCTCCAATCGCTGGCTCCCTTCTTCTCCAGAGGCGGCGGGCTCCGGTGAAATTCCGGCGAAGTGTTGCTCGCCTTGCTCCGGGAATGGTGTGGCACGATCAGTGATGAGAGGGGAGTAGAATGGTGTGAAGAATTCGAGCGGGGGTGGCCTCTATTTATAGTCGAGCGAGGGGACCGTCGGGGCGCACAGTGAGATCGTCGGGGGCGATGGTACAGACGGCTATTGGCATGGGCGAAGGTAGGGGACGGTGCGGTGTTCCCTGGCGATGCTCAACGACTTGGTTTTGAGGCGTGGGGCGGTGCGGCTTGGTCTGGAACATGCGACGCTCTGCGCGGCAGAGGCGGCGTCTTCGACGGCGAGCGGTGGCTGTGCGTCACGGGGCGGCGAACGGGGATGTCTGGCGGTCTCCTGGGTCGGTGGCGATCGTGTATGCATGCGGCGAGGGCGGCACGCGGTCTGTGAGCTTCGGTCGAGGATGGCGCTCTGGCGCACACTCGGCATGGTCGTTGGCAGTCTGGGCGCGGTCCGTGCGTGTGGTCCAGTGGCTGGCAGGGTTCGAGCGCTAGACAGGGAGTGGCGGTGGACGGTGGGCTGCCTCCCAGACATGCTGGCTAGGCTTGCTTCTCCTCCTAGCTTGCTGTCGACATGGGGGTGACAAGGTTGGCTTCGGCTGTTCACCATTGATGGCAATGCCAAGCTTACAGTGGGGCTAGTGCTTGGTTTAACTTGCTAGATGATCTACTGAGATGGTTGTGAGCTAGAGAGGGAACAAGTTAGGCTTCAATCACTGCTCACTATAGTGTTTAGATTTTGTGTGATTTATGTCTGCAACCTGTTTGATGAAATGGCCGCATAAATTCAAGTTTTGAATTTTGAAAAGATTTTTGGTGGGTGTGTTAGGTTGGTGCTGGTGAGTCTGCAGATGCTTGGGTTTTAAAAGTTGAGCTTGTTTGAGTGGTTTTTGAAAAACTGGGATCTTCCCATATGATAAAGATTTAATTTTGAATTGTCATTTAAACTATGCATTTGAAAGTTTCTGGATGATAACAAAGTGGGCCTTGATACTTTGTTATGAGTACATTCAAGGGGTGCAAAGATCCAGAAAAGTTTCTGTTAGGTTCTGAAAGTTTGAGACAGCCAAAGTAGGCATGGGAGTTAAATTGGTCAAAATGACCATTCCTTTATTTTATTTGTTTTGCTTTATTTGTCTTTGGGAGAAGTGTGGGAAATGTTTTAGATGATGTTTATTTCACCTAAGAAATATTTTACAAGCAAGGAAACAAACAAACAAGGGGGTTCAAAAGAATTTCAAATTTAATGCATACTCATATGCATGCATTCCTAATTTTATTTAGAAAAGTTTTTGTTAACCCTAATTTTGATGATTAGAAATTGATGATCCAAGTTTAGTATTTTTGGAATGTTACAGAACGCCGGCGAAGTGAATTCAGCGAGTGGACCCTCTCAGTCAGCATATATTCGCCCATATTCGTCCAAAGTTCGCCCATAGTTCGTCATATTCGCCCAAAATTCGTCCATATTCGCCCAAAGTTCGTTCATATCGCCATATTCGTCCAAAGTTCGTCCATATAGCCATATTCGTCCAAAGTTTGCCCAAAATTCGGCCATATACGCCCAAAGTTCGCCTGTATCGCCCATATTTGCCCAAAATTCTCCTAAAGTTCGTCCATATCTCCCATATTCGCCCAAAGTTCGTTCATATCGCCATATTCGCCCAAAGTTCATCCATATAGACCATATTCGCCCAAAGTTCGCTCAAACTTCGGCCATATTTGTCCAAAGTTCGTCCGTATCGCCCATATTCTCCCAAAGTTCGTCCAAACGTTGGCCATATTCGCCCAAAGTTCGTTCATATCGCCCAAAGTTCGTCCAAAGTTTGCTAAAATTTATTAAATTTTAGTCAAACGCGGAAACTCGCCTGGAAAAGTCGGCGTTCCCAGGACGAAAACGAGTTTTGTCCGAATTTTGACATGGGTTCGCCCAACGAGTGGAGATGCTCTAAGACGATTGGAGACCAGGCGCCACTGCCTCTTTCCCTACAGGTAGAGAGACGGCGCACGCACAGGTATGGGACAACACAGGTATTGGACAACAGGTCGGTAAGGCTTGACGGCAAGCGGGAGCAAGCCAAGAGCACACACACGCAGCCTCTGACATGATTTGCTCGGAGCAACCATCGTCGTTCAGTTATTCGTTGTATCTCTGTCCTAGAGTCCTAGGCATCCAATCAAATCTTAAATCTTTTTGTTTATTCTGAAGGCGCGGCTTGCTGATTCGAAGCAATTTGGGAAGTATATAAATTGGTTAATCTCGCTTTAAGTTAGCGAGGTGGGACTATTCGATAAACGAAAGCAGAGCTCTTATTGAAAATTTAGGAGGTCTACCATGACATTGGTGGGTAATTTGCTATTTAGTAGGAGGATAAATTTATATATAAAAGTGTTGGATCGTAAGAAACATTTTGTTTTTTATTATTATATATAGATATAGATTTAAGTTAGCAAGGTAAACATGGCAATTTAGTTTGCTTGTTGTCGATTTAGTTTAGCTCACAACGGTACTACAACACATACCAGCAACATCCTCGTTTTTCATGCATGTGTATGAGCCCAAGCACAGCCACGTGCGTCCTCTAATTCCTCTTGCATCTTCTTAATTCATCTTAATTTAGCTTACTGTAGATACAGCCAGCGTCCAACAATACTCCTTTCTTTCCTTTCATTCAAGAATACAACAGCCCACTTTTCCTTTTATTCATGCACGCAGTATATCCCAACACAGTTCCGTTTAATCCCTCGCCCATCATCATCATATGGGGAATTTTATTCCACTTGATCATTATTTGATTTCATACCGATTATTATTGTTGTCGCTTGCTGATACTACAAGAGAATTTTTAGCGTATATAAACAGGTTATACTCGTTGTAAAGCAGCAAGATGGAACTATTTTTAATCCAAAAATTCATACGTCTTATCTCGTTTGTACTTTTATTAGTGCATATCATCTCCGGATGCAGCAGCCCATGACCCCGAACCGGCCCAGCTAGACCAGCCCAAGATGTTCAACCAATGCAACCGCTGACTTGCCTGGAGTTGATAGGCTGAGTATGGCGTCGAGTGGTGGATAGAGGTTGGCGGCTTTTCTAGAGCATCGCGTATAGGTTATTCACAAAGTTGGGCTGGGCCACATGCATGCTTGCGTGACGGACGTACTCATTGTTGATCAGGGTTGGAGTCCAATTCCTAGCTAGCTTATTGCTTTGGTTTGGATCAGATAGAATCCAATCCCTTGCTAGCTCATTTTTTTTTGGTTCGGACCAGATTCTTGTGCGACGTCTTCATGTATGTACGTGCGGTATTTTTGCAGTCATAGGAATATGGGACATGGGAAATGGTATCTATCTATCTACCTATCTACTAATTTACGTAAAGATAGGTTCGTCCGTATTGAGTTTTGGTTTCAATATTTTTTTATACGGTTTTGCTTCTAACTATTTGAGGATATTACATAGAATGCCACCGCCAAGTGAAGAGCAGAAGTCAACGTTCGCTCTCGATCCCTCCGCCCCGTCTTTCCCCTTCCTCCGTCTTCCTGCCCCGTTCTCCCGATCCCTCTGCCCCATCTTTCCCCTTCCTCCGTCTCCGGATCCGATGTGACCACCCTGCTCCAGATTGGCATCGATGAACGCCTCAAAATCCACCTCCCCTTTTACCCCAGACGGTAACAGCGTCGCGTCGCGCCCTCGAGGTCACTACCCTCCTCGATTCGAAGCCCCATGGAGGGACTCAAGGGCCCTCGCCCACGATCGACCCTCTGCGGGCGTGCTCTGCTCCGCAGCCCGAACAAATTGTCTTCTATTCTCCCGAGCAGAGTCCTGGCTACCAACCACATCTGGTGGCCATCACATCGATCTTCGTCCATTGGCGACCTCCACCCCCTCCGACTCTTCTTCTCGCCGTTTCTTGGATTCTTGCGTAGGAGATGGTGGCGCCTTCGACGAGACGGGATTGGCTCACGAAGGTCTAGGAAGAGAGGATGGGAGAGTCGACGCCGCCGGCAGGGCAGTACGTCCTCGCGGCTCTCGGCGAGTTGACCAACAAGGTGGCAATTCCAGTCAGAGGATGGTAGGGACATCGCCGTCGGCGCGCTGGACAGGATGGGCTCGCAGAAGTCGACGACGAAGACGACCTGGAAACAACCTAGAGCGCCGATGCCCTTCGTCTGTGTCGCTCTGGCCCAATATCTCCGCACCCGCTTGATTAGAAACCAGAAAATTCCAATTCCAACCAAATCGATTTGAGGGAGTGGCGGTAGGCGGCGACGATATGAGGGCGGCTCGATGAGATCTGGTCGACGCGCGACCGGGCGTGGCTAGCGGAGACAACGCGGGCGTGCGTGTGCTCGCTCGGACCAGCGACGTGCTTGGGGAAAGAAGTGCAGACCCACTCGATTGGGAGCCTTCGGGCCTCAGGACGAGCAATGCTGTGTCGATGTGGCCATCGCGTCTTTCACGGTGTTAGTTCTTTTTTGGGCTTCTCCGAGAAGCCGTCCTCCCCCAAACTTTCTAGAGAAGCCGGTCTAAAAAATTTACGAGGCTTCCAAAATAGTTAAGTCTAAACTAATTTGGAAGCCTCACAAATTTTTTAAACCGGCTTCCCCAGGAAGCTGGGGGTAGGGCAGCTTCTGGAAGAAGCCGCCAAAAGAACTGGGCCATAAGATGGCTTCATGGCGATGGAGGTGTCCAGGCGGTGGACATCGGATGGCTTACTGCCCAGGTGGCTATGTGACAGGATGCAGCCGGTCTTGGACGGAATCCGGCCAGTCTTGGCTGGTAATCGATGCATACGGCCAGTCAGGGAGGAGCTGTCCGCGATGAATCTATCTGCAGACCTCTGCTTCCAATCGTTCCTTCTTCTCTGTGCGGCCCCTCGATCTCCTGTGCCTACTGTCCATGGCGGGTGGCATAAACAACCAGGCCAGCGCGGCTGCACCAGCAACAACAGAGGATTTCGTCCCCTTTCTGTGATCTGTCTATTTTTCCTAATTGGTAAAATTAGGCCATGGATATAGAGTAAATACGTTACAAACTATCTCCAATATGTAAAGTCCCATCCTGATACTGATTCGTTCATCTATCTTGGCAGAAATTAGATCCACAAGCTAGCATCCAGGGTATCATGTGATTGCAATAAATCCAGCAGAGATTTGTTTTTGCTGATCCTCAGCTCTTCTCCTAAAGCCAGCGACCAGATTCTGTTCTGCTAATCTATCGGCTTATGTCATTAGAGTAAACTTTGGACCTCCAAAAAAGTATCCACTACCAAATAACTCAGGCAAGTTTACTTTCTTATAAGTACATCAGATTACAGGGACTTGCAGATTAGAATCTTGATGAACTTACTACGAGACATTTAGTATATGTCAGGACTCCAGTTATGGTTCCATTATTTTTGCACAGCAAACGTTTGATAAATTGCTTGAAGAAGCTATATGAAGTTTTCGGTTGCATGTTTGAACCTCTGAAAATCGTTTATTATCACTCTGTTCCCTATCGCTTCATCATGTACAAATGCAAATTTCTGTTGTTCAAGTTGGCACTTGCTACACATTCATTTTCCTCCCTTTTGTGTGTATTTTTTATATTTGTACAGTCAAGTCTTTGAAATGTTGGATAAAGATTTTTTGTTTGATTTGATTCTGGCAAACGTTTTTTACTTTTATTAATATTTGTGCTACAGAGATTTGTAGTGCATTGAGGGTTACCGAACTTTGTTCTATAAGTCAACTGTCGGTGGTGGTTTTTGCAACTGATATTGACTAGAAAAGAAATACTGAGGTGCACGAGAAGCTGCTAATACTTTATTACTATATGTTTCGCTGGTGCCATAATGCATGTGCCACAAACTGTACGAGTACTTTGTTGCTGGTTTTGTGTAATGAGTTTGAAATGACGAAACGAGTTGTCTATTTATTTTGGTGCAAAGAAGAGCACGGAGACATCTCTTAGTTAAGTCGCAGGCACTCATATGAACAAGATGCAGAAAGGGGAAGTACGTTATGGATATTGCACCAACGAGTTAGGATTCATAGTACGTTTCTAGGAAGTTTTTTTGCTTTTTGACATAATTATTTGATACTATGATGCAGATTAAAGTTTTGCAAGCTTTATAAGATCTGGGCAACCTTGTACAAACATTTTGTTCAATCAAATAACAGTTTGGGCGAAAGAAAAGGATTAAAATTGGAGCGACCAAAATCAATGCCTGAAAAAAACTTAAATGTTTATGTGGTATCATTTTCAGGTTTTTCAGAACCCACGCACTGACATTTTGCTAGTTTTTGTAGTTGTGTACTTGTGGGGATTGGTTTACCTACGGAGTGAGGAAATCTTTCTCAGCCGAAGGAAGCATGGATCAGATAGGTGTACCATTTATAGCATCAAAAAATCAAATAAAAAATTGAATAATTTTTATTTACCGGTGGCGTTGGGTGTGGTTTGGTGGAAGGGCAAAAAGGTTTAAAAAAATATTGGATCGTAAGAAACACTTCGTGCTTTATTATTACTAGGAAAAAACCCGTGCGTTGCTACGGAGGAAAGAAGATTGATTATTTATACGTGAATAATACCCTGATCCATTGAAGTTGAAGAAAAGAAATCAAAACGTTGATGGACGGCAACAACAATTTGCTGGCTTCTGATACGTCGAAAATGTATCTATAATTTTTGATGTTCCATGCTTGTTTAGTACCTACTTTGCTTTGCTTTGTCTACACTTTGAGGTATTTTTATATATTTTCTGGACTAACCTATTAACAAGATGCTACAGTGCAAGTTGCCTGTTTTTTTCTGTTTTTGGTTTCAGAAAAGATAAATTTTTTAATATTTTCGGAATTGGACGGGACAAAAGCCAAAGTGAATATTTTACCGTGGGAAACACGGAGCCAGAAGACAAGATGGAGAAGGGCCTCGAGGGGTCCACACCCCCTGGCCGTGCGGCCAGGCCTGGCCCGTGCCGACTTAGCCTATAAAGCCCCGATACCTAATAAACCCTAGTAGCCGGCGAACCTCCACCAAACAAAGTCACGTCGGTACTTGACATCATCCCTAGATCGGGAGGGGGATCTGAAGCGCTTTCCGGCACCCTGCTGGAGGGGAGAGATCATCCCGAAGACCTTCTTCATCACCATACCAGCCTCCGGTATGATGCGTGAGTAGTTCCACCTTGGACTACGGTTCCATGTAGTAGCTAGATGGTTGTTTCTCCTCCTTTGTGCTACCATGTTTAGATCTTGTGAGCTTCGTTCATGATCAAGATCATCTATTTGTAATCATGCATGTTGTATTTGCGGGGATCCGATGGATATTGAGATTACTATGTTAGATTGGTTAATGATTCTATCTTATTGATTCATTCATGTATGTGTTGTTTGTGATCCTGGTGCTCTCTGTTTCTAGTAGCTATCTTGTCCAAGTAGATGCTAGTGACTCCAAAAGGGAGTATTTATGCTCGATAGTGGGTTCATGCCTCTATTTAATATGGGGAAATGACAGAAATCTCTAAGGTTGTAGATGTGCTATTGCTACTAGGGAGAAAACAATGATCTCTTGTTCATGGAACAAGTGGATTGTTTACCTTACACACTTTTCTTAAAGCAGTTATCTGTTGCTTGCAACTTAATACTAGAGGGGTGTCAACACCCGAATTTTTAATCCCAATGCCTGTTATGCCATACCTCGCAATTCTAGGATTATCATTTTTGCGAGACATAACAGAATTGGTACACAGTACATCATCCATTACAAACCATAATAAAGGTCTTACAAATAAAATATCTCATGATCCAGTCTTAATACAATCAACGCAGCGGAAATTATACGTAGCGGGGCTTCATCTTTAGGGTCACAGGCAATGCTGACGATGGGAGATGATCCTAGTAGTCATAGACCTCCTGCTGTCCATCATCCTGGTAGTCCTCCTCATAGTTTGGCTATGGGAATAGCCAGGGACAAAGTTATGAGTACTCTTTAAGTACTCGCAAACTATCATTAACAATTAAAGTAGTTCGAGTAGGAATTCTAAGCTCTAGGTTTATTTGCAAAAAGGCAGGTTCATTTCATATTGAGTTCAGAAGTAAAGAAAACTAGTTTAATGTTTTACAACACCTAAGTGGGAACTTAGTTTTCATGTTCACAACCCTGTTTTGGTCAAGTCAAAGTCATAGTTCATTTCACAAGTCATTTTGAAAACATCTGACGACGGAACAGTATGGCCACTCCGACTGTCCATGACCGTGGACGCGGCTGTTCAAATAGTTTGACACTCTGCAGGTAAAACTGGGAATTGGTATAATCAAAGCATGCATAATGCATCTTGCATAGGTTATCCTGCATTAGATAGCTTTCATAGGTAGCATGCAAAGTTCTAGCTTGCCTTTATTAGTGCAGTGGTTAAAGTTTTCTTCTTCTTATTCTTCTTCGTAGTACTCCTCCTCCTCGTTGCTCGGGTCGGTACTAGCGACATAAATGAATACGAGGTACACAATCACCAAACAATACTTAACTACCTCTAGTTGGCACACAAAGGTTTACACTAGACGATCTAGCATCCTCACAATCATTACATGAAATAAAGACCTAGTCCTTTTTATTTTAGAAAACTAATTTCTACTCATTGAAAGTACTTAAGATTTAATATTCTCCAATTAAAATATGGGATCATGTTGAAACATGTCATCACCATATATTCTAATACTTGGGAATGTGATTTAAAGTGGTGGTCATATTTTATAAATTTTAAAATTACTATTTTATACAATTAAAGTGACTAGAAATGCCTATATAGCATTCTTTTAGTACTAGTCCAAGATCACCGCGTGTAAACCTAAATATTTTTACATATTCAGATAGATCTTGTCAAATGTGATTTTTGAGAGTTGGAATCAATTCAAAAGCATTTATGGTTGATTTTTTAAAAATGTTTGAATTTGAAAAAGTCTCTGTCTTGTTATTTTTACTATAGGTGATCTATAATTTCAAATGATTTGAATCCAACGGGCTTGGATATATAATTTGAATACCTTTCTAAAAAAATGGAATCATGCAATTTGGTTTAGTACATCTCCTTGAATTGATTTTTGAATCTACTGACATAAATAGGGTTTTGAAATAAAAGAAAAAGCTAAATTTGAATCATTTGTCTCCGTGGAATGATAATCGGGTCGGCCCAATCGCCTGCCGTGGCGATGGGTTATTGACAGGCGATCCTACTAGTCAGCGGCTCTATCTAACCGAAACTGTAAGTTTCAATCTTAGCCCTACGATTAGACTAAGATCGACGTCGGTGGTTCATCATCTCCGTCGCACAGCTCCGACGAGACTGAACCCTAACGTTGACGGTGGGGGTACGCGGTGGCTCACCTGGGCTCCAGCTAGGGTCGGCGATGGGGGCGAACGACGTTGTAGACGATGGCGGTTCGAACGATGGTCGCGGCAGCTCCTGGGGTGGCTCCAATCGACGGCTCCTCTTCTCCTCTGCAGCGGCGGACTTTGGCCAAATTCCGGCGGGCTGGTGCTCGCCTTGCTCCGAGGAAGGGTCAGGGGTGGTTCTGAGAGAGAGGGGAGTGAGATGGTGTGTAGAATTGAGGCGGAGGGGGCCTCTATTTATACACCGACGATAGGGGCAGAGCGGCATTGGCTGGATCCTCCGGTGACGTCGTTGCAGTGAGCTACGGGCATGGCTGAGGGTGTAGGATGGTGCGGTGTTTCCTAGCGGTCATCACGGGCTTAAAGGCGTGGCACAGGGCGGTCGAGGACGGTTGGAACTGGTCGGCGCTCTGCGCGGAACCGACGGTGTTCCAGATGGGGTACAAGGGCTACTGGTCGCGCAATGGCGAACGTGCATGTCTGGGAGGTAGCTAGGGTCGTGGCAAGTGCATGTACACGCGGTGAGGGCGAGGCACGATGTATGCGCGCGATATGGATGCGGTGTTTTTGCATGCTCTCGGCATGGCAGACAGAGAAATGGGCGCAGTGTTTCTCGGGTGGTCCATGGCTGGTCTGTTATCGAGGGGTGGACAGGGAGTGGCGGTGGACGGTGGCCTGTGTCCTAGAAATCATGGACGGGTGCAGGGCTGGCTCCTGCGAGTGGTCCATTCTCGACCGGCGAGTGATTGTCAGGCGGTGTGGTACTGGTGCAGCGGCGAGGAAGAGGGCTGGTCTGCTGGGTTGCTAGCTGCTGGGGGAGACCAGGGGAGTGAGTGAGTGCTAGGGTGGCGACAAATGGTGGACAAGGCATTGATCAAGAACAATAATAGTTTGGCAGTTGTTACTATGCTCACCAGGTGTTTGATGAAATGGCCACATGAATTCAAAATTTGAATTTTTGGATGAATTTTGGTGAGTGATCTTGTCATAAGCTTGGTAGTATGTGGTTGCTAGGGTTTGCCAAGGGGAATTTGTTTGGTTGGTTTTTGAGAAATGGCCATCTTAGTACCTATTAAGGATTCAATTTTTGAATGCCTCTCAAATGGATTTGAAAATAGTTTCTGTAAGTTTGTGAGTTTGCTTGGGTTCATTGTTACTTGGTCTAGCAAGGGGTGAAAATAATTGGATTTGTTTCTGTTAGCAATCATTTATTAGAGATGCCCTAAGTGGGCTGATGACCCACAAGTATAGGGGGTGTATCATAGTACTTTCGATAAATAAGAGTGTCGATCCCAATGAGCAGGAAATCCCTGTGAATACTTAGCAAACGGATTTTTAGTGGTTTTCTGACAAGGCAAAAAAACAAAAATCAAGTAACAGAAGTAACGAACAAACGGAGCAAGTGGCCCAATCCTTTCTTAGTAAAGGACAAGCTGGTGGAAATACTTATAAGGACCAAACGCTCTTGAGGACACATGGGAATTCTGTCAAGTGATTTCGCTTCAAATAGCTGAGTACTCTTCTTTGGTGTTTGTAAGTGTTGTGTGGGTGAACCTGTGCTAACATACCTTCCTTCCTAGGACTAATACATACTTGTGAATAAACCCCCCTGCAAACATCCGTAACTATAGGAAAGTAATTAAGATATAAATCTAACCATAGCCTTAAACTCTGAGATCCTACACTCCCTTGGTGCAAAGGTGTCCTAACGGGGGTTCAGGTTTCTGTCACTCCGACAACCCCACGATTAGTAGCAAAATACACAATGCATTCCCCTAGGCCCATAAATGGTGAAGTATCATGTAGTCGACGTTCACATGACACCACTAGAAGAATAGCACCACAAATTAAATACTAAACCATTGAATAATAAATCATCACAGATTCACTACTAACAACATGACTGAAGGGAATATGCCCTGAGAGGCAATAATAAAGTGTTTATTATGTGTATTCCAAGTATATGATAGATGTTTATTTTGCATGCTATAATTGTATTAATACGGAAACGTTAATACATGTGTGTTTAATAAACAAACAGAAAGTTCCTAGTTATGCCTCTCTCATAAACTAGCTCGTTGATTAACAAGATGATCAAGGTTTCCTGATCATGGACATTGGATGTTGTTAATAACGGGATCACAACATTAGTGTAATGGTGTGATGAACATTCATCCGAAGTATAGCATTACGATCAAAGTCATTGAGTTTATATTGCTATAACAACTTACGAAGTGATCCTAATTCTTAGACCATGAGATCATGTCAATCACTAACACCGGAAGAGTTTCTTGATAACATCAAACGTCACACCGTAACAGGGTGATTATAAAGATGGATTCAGAACTAATAAAGTGTTATGTTGAGGCTCATGGATCGAGAGTGGAATTTGTTCATCCCGATGACGGATAGATATACTCTGGGCCCTCTCGGTGATATCACATTGATTAGCTTGCAAGTGATTTGATCACTAGAATGTTATATCACGGGAACGAGAAAAGAGTGCATGTCAGTAACGAGATCAAACTAGGTATGGAGATACCGATGATCGAATCTCGGACATGTAATATATCGTGAAACAAAGGATTAAGATACTAGCGTAAAGGTTAGACGATCACAAGAAAGTCATCGTTGAATGTGGGAGTCGGTATGGGTCTCCGGATCCCGCTTCGATTATTGATCCGAGAGGGTCTCAATCATGTCCGCATTATTCACGAACCGTGACATGACACTTAAGAGACACCGACATTCAATTGGAGCAAATGTTTCATGCGAAAAGAATAAACGAAGCATGAATTTATTTCACTAGATACCAAGAGGTTTCGGGTGAAATTGCATAAAGTGGTTATGCATGTGAAATAGAATTCTAGCAAGGGGTTATTTGTGAATGTTTGTCATTAAAGTAATTGACAAAATTCTGAATAAAATAAAAGAGTTTTATTTAATGAGAGTTTGCATTAAATTTGGTGGAAATTTAATAGGAATTTGAGTGGAGGAAATTTAAAGGGCATTTTGTGAGTGGAGTGTCCACCCACATGAATGAAGGAGGGAGGGTCGCCCCATGGCGGTGGCCACCCCTTGGGTGCCCCTCCTCCTATAAAAGGAGCCCCCCTCCTCACTTGTCTCTCACACCTCCTCATGAAGGATCTCTCTCCCCCTCTAAAATTTATCCCCCATGGTCTCGGACTAGCGAGATACATGTTCCCGGTGGCTATTCGACAAGAAAGAGTTGTGCTTACGCTGCATCGCTGGAGCGAGGAGGCGGAGGTTGCTCGGTGCCTCGAACGTGTGTGCGAGCACGGATGCGCTGCTGATTTGCGGCGCTAGGACTTCCTCTCGATCTTGAGATCGGCAAGAGATCGTCTACATCAACCACGAGTTGAACTCGTTAAGCTTTGTCGGTCTTCAAGGGTATGTTCTCTACGGATATACATCCGCCCGTTGTTTGTATCTAGTAGATAGATCTTGGTACGTAGTTCCCATCGTAGGAAAAATTTTGTTTTCTATGCTGCGAACCCTACAAAGGGTATCGAGCGGATCTATGCGTAGATACTTTGCACGGGTAGTACACATATGAGTATGTGGGCGATGATGATCATATTGTTGCTCCTATGTTGTAATTTTGGATATTGGTGGCATAGTGGGATGAAGCGGCCCGGACAAACTTTACATGTCCTAGCACATGAGACCTGTTCCACGCTTGACATGCAACTAGTTTGCATAAGTGGCTAGCGGGTGTCTGTCTCTCCTACTATAGTCAATATCTATTTTACAAGCGAGTTGTCAATAATTTGATTATCCTCGTTGTGGTTCATGTTCGTAGGTAAGAACAGTTCTTTCTCGAAAGCCCTAAGCCACGTAAAACTTGCAATGGATAAATTAGAGGCGTCTAGTTTAGATTGTTGCTGGGCTAGTGTTATGATATGGTAGTGTTGTAAGTAGAAGTATGAGATGATACTCTTACAACACACATAGCGTGTAAACTCCATAGACCTTGGATTTACACATATAGGTATGATAATGATCATACCACGATGCACATGATAGAGATCATCTGCGGGAACCATATCATTTCACTAATAAACATATGATGTTTGATAGCATCTTATATTGCTTGTTTAGCGCTTTGTTAGCATAATAAGATGATCCCTCATTTAAATATCAAGATAAGAATGTGTTCTTCCTTTAGTATGCACCGATTATGTTCTCGTCGCTCCAAGACATCACGTGATGATCGGGTGTTCTTGGATCCACGACCATATTTCGGGTGTAAAACAGTTACACCTTGAATCCGAGGTTCTAACTTGGCGAGCCTAGCATGTACAGACATGGCCTCGGAACACGGACCGAAAGGTTAAGCATGAGTCATATAGTTGATATGATGCCCATTTGATGCTCGCCTTTGAAGCTATACGGACTCACGTGATGATCGGACTTGGTATAGTGGATTTGGTTCATGTAGTCACCAAAAAGGCACGAGGGATGTCGTTTTTGAGTGGGAGTTCATTCGTAATATGGATTAGTTGAACTCAATCTATCATACACTTAGTCTAAACTTTACAAATTCTGTTGTAGATGGCACCACCTGCTTTTAATTTCATTGTGTTCATGGAGAAAGAGAAACTAGCAACGAACGGTAGCAACTTTACCGAATGGGCCATGAATTTGAGGATTCTCCTCTCTGCTGCACAAAACCAATACATGCTAGAAGCGCCATTAGGCCCCCCACCTTTTGATGATGCCCCTGACGAGGAGAAGAATGTCTATCAGACTCGTCAGGAGGACCACAACTTAGTTCATTGCGGCATATTGTATGGGCTAGAGCCGGAACTTCGAAAGCGTTTCGAAAACGGCAATGCATTTGATACAATGGGTGAGTTGAAAATTATTTTCGACACACATGCTGCTGTAGAGAGCTACAACGCTTCAGAAAAGTTCTTTAGCTGCATGATGGAAGAGCACAGCTCCGTTAGTGAGCATGTACTCAAGATGTCGGGTTACGCCGATAAGCTTGTGTCCTTGGGAATATCGATTCCCATTGACTTAGGCATCCATCGTGTTCTGCAGTCTCTGCCACCTAGCTATAAGATCTTCGTGATGAACTATAACATGCAAGGCATGAAGAAGTCTCTCCCCGAGCTTCTATCAATGCTTAAAACTGCAGAAGTGGAGATCAAAAAGGAACATCAAGTGTTGATGATCAATAGGAACACTGGTTTCAAGAAAGACAAGAAGGGAAAACGGAAGGGAAGTAAGGGCGGCAAGCCTGTTGCTGTGCCTGAAAAGAAACCCCGAGTTGGACCTAAGTCTGATTCCGAGTGCTACTATTGTAAGGGGACTGGCCACTGGAAGCGCAATTGCCCCAAGTATCTGGCAGACAAGAAGGCCGGCAAGGCAAACAAAGGTATATATGATATACATGTTATTGATGTGTACTTGACTAGTGCTCGATGCACACAGGGTATTTGATACCGGTTCAGTTGCTAATATTTGTAACTCGAATCAGGGGCTGCGGAACAAGCGACCGCTAGCAAGGGGTGAGGTCAAGATGCGTGTCGGCAATGGATCAAGCGTTGATGTGATCGCCGTCGGAACGCTGCCTCTCCACTTGCCGTCGGGATTAGTTATAAACTTGAATAAATGTTATCTGGTGCACCTGAGCATGAACATTGTATCTGGATCGTGTTTGATGCGAAGTGGTTATTCATTTAAATCCGAGAACAATGGCTGTTCCATTTATATGAATGAAATCTTTTATGGTCATGCACCGATGATGAATGGTTTATTTCTATTAGATGTCGATGATAATGTTACACATATTCATAATGTTGATGCTAAAAGGATTAAACTAAATGATGATATATCCGCATATATGTGGCACTGCCGTCTAGGTCATATTGGCGTTAAACGCATGAAGAAGCTCCATTCGGATGGACTTTTGGAATCACTTGATTTTGAATCATTTGATACATGTGAGCCATGCCTTATGGGCAAGATGACTAGAACGCGTTTTCGGTTCAATGGAGCAGGCGATTTATTAGAAATCATACATTCTGATGTATGTGGTCCAATGAGTGTGTCGGCGCGAGGTGGATATCGTTATTTTGTTACTTTCACGGATGATTTGAGTAGATACGGTTATATCTACTTGATGAAACACAAGTCTGAAACCTTTGAAAAGTTCAAGGAATTTCAGAATGAAGTGGAAAATCATCGTAATAGAAAGATCAAATTTCTACGGTCCGACCGTGGAGGTGAGTATCTAAGTTACAAGTTTAGCACTCACATGAAAGAGCGTGGAATTGTTTCACAACTCACACCTGCCGGAACACCACAGAGAAATGGTGTGTCGGAACGTCGTAATCGTACTTTATTAGATATGGTTCGATCTATGATGTCTCTGACGGACTTGCCGTTGTCATTTTGGGGTTATGCACTAGAAACTGCTGCATTCACTTTAAATCGGGCACCATCTAAATCCGTTGAAAAGACACCATATGAATTGTGGTTTGGAAACAAACCTAAGCTGTCATTTCTTAAAGTTTGGGGATGCGATGTTTATGTGAAGAAACTTCAACCGGATAAACTCGAACCCAAAGCGGAAAAATGTGTCTTCATAGGATACCCTAAGGAAACTATTGGGTATTCCTTCTATCACAGATCCGAGGGCAAGGTTTTTGTTGTCAAGAATGGATCCTTTCTAGAGAAAGAGTTTCTCGCGAAAGGTGTGAGTAGTCGGAAGGTAGAACTCGAAGAGGTTATTGAACCTTCTCTTCAAAGTATGGCGAGTAGCAGCGCCGGAAGTCGTTCTGGAGTTGGCTTCACTGTTGAAGAGGAACTAATGATAATGATCATGAAACTCGAAGAGAGTACTATCGAACCTCGCAGGTCAAGCAGGACACGGCTCGGCAGAGCTGCACGGAAATCTGTCATGAATTTCATGGTTGATGAAAATGATGACCCTGCGACGTATGAAGAAGCGATGATGAGCCCGGATTCCAACAAATGGTTAGAAGCCATGAAATCCGAGATGGAATCCATGTATGAAAATCAAGTTTGGAACTTGGTGGACTTACCTCACGACCGAAAGGCCGTGGAGAACAAATGGATTTTCAAAAGGAAAACTGATGCTGATGGTAATGTGACCGTCTATAAAGCTCGACTTGTCGCAAAGGGGTTTCAACAAATTCAAGGAGTTGACTACGATGAGACATTCTCTCCCGTAGCGATGCTAAAGTCAGTTAGGATTATGTTAGCAATTGCTGCATATTTTGATTATGAGATATGGCAGATGGATGTAAAAACCGCGTTTCTCAATGGTAATATTGAGGAAGAGTTGTATATGATACAACCAAAGGGTTTTGTCGATCCTAAGGATGCTAACAAGGTGTGCAATCTTCAGCGATCCATCTATGGATTGAAGCAAGCATCACGAAGTTGGAATCTCCGCTTTGATGAGGTGATCAAAGAGTTTGGATTTGTCCAAACTTATGGAGAAGCTTGTATTTACAAGAAAGTGAGTGGGAGCAATGTGGCATTTCTGATATTATATGTGGATGACATATTATTGATCGGAAATGATATAGATCTTTTAAACAGTGTTAAAAGTTATCTAAATAGCAAATTTTCAATGAAGGACCTAGGTGAAGCGTCATACATATTAGGAATAAAGATCTATAGAGATAGATCTAGGCGCCTAATAGGGCTATCGCAAAGTACATACCTTGATAAGATTTTAAAGAAGTTTAAAATGGACGGAAGTAAGAAGGGGTTCTTACCTATGTTGCAAGGCAAGACATTGAGTAAGACTCAAAGTCCAGCTTGGCGGAAGAAAGAGATTATGGACAAAGTCCCTATGCTTCAACCATAGGCTCTATAATGTACGCCATGCTATGTACAAGACCGGATGTGGCACATGCTATTAGTTTGACTAGTAGGTACCAATCGGATCGAGGTTGAACCTTTGGATAGCGGTCAAGAATATCCTTAAGTACTTACGAAGAACTAAGGATATGTTTCTTGTATACGGAGGTGAAGAAGAGCTCGTCGCTAAGTGTTAGGTTGACGCTAGCTTTGACACCGATCCGGATGACTCTAAGTCTCAATCCGGATACGTATTTCTCATGAATGGCGGAGCGGGTAGTTGGAGGAGCTCCAAACAACCTGTGGTAGCGGGATCAACAATGGAGGCCGAATATGTTCTTGCTTGGAAGCGGCTCAGGAAGCAGTTTGGATGAAGGAGTTCATATCCGAACTAGGAGTGGTGGTAAACGCGTTGGACCCAATGGTGATCTATTGTGACAACAATGGTGCCATTGCCAATGCCAAAGAGCCAAGGTCTCACAAGCATTCCAAGCATATTAAGCGCCGGTTTCACTCCATCCGCGAGCATGTCAAGGATGGAGATATAAAGATTTGTAAAGTACATACGGATCTCAATGTAGCAGATCCGTTGACTAAAACTCTCCCTAGAGCAAAACATGATCAACACCAGAACTCAATGGGTGTTAGATTTATCACTATGTAACTAGATTATTGTCTCTAGTACAAGTGGGGGACTGAAGGGAATATGCCCTGAGAGGCAATAATAAAGTGTTTATTATGTCTATTCCAAGTATATGATAGATGTTTATTTTGCATGCTATAATTGTATTAATACGGAAACGTTAATACATGTGTGTTTAATAAACAAACAGAAAGTTCCTAGTTATGCCTCTCTCATAAACTAGCTCGTTGATTAACAAGATGATCAAGGTCTCCTGATCATGGACATTGGATGTTGTTAATAACGGGATCACAACATTAGTGTAATGGTGTGATGAACATTCATCCGAAGTATAGCATTACGATCAAAGTCATTGAGTTTATATTGCTATAACAACTTACGAAGTGATACTAATCCTTAGACCATGAGATCATGTCAATCACTAACACCGGAAGAGTTTCTTGATAACATCAAACGTCACACCGTAACAGGGTGATTATAAAGATGGATTCAGAACTAATAAAGTGTTATGTTGAGGCTCATGGATCGAGAGTGGAATTTGTTCATCCCGATGATGGATAGATATACTCTGGGCCCTCTCGGTGATATCACATTGATTAGCTTGCAAGCAAGTGATTTGATCACTAGAATGTTATATCACGGGAACGAGAAAAGAGTGCATGTCGGTAACGAGATCAAACTAGGTATGGAGATACCGATGATCGAATCTCGGACATGTAATATATCGTGAAACAAAGGGATTAAGATACTAGCATAAAAGGTTCCGACGATCACAAGAAAGTCATCGTTGAATGTGGGAGTCGATTATGGGTCTCGGATCCGCTCGATTATTGATCCGAGAGGGGTCTCGATCATGTCCGCATTATTCACGAACCGTAGGGTGACACACTTAAGAGACACCGACATCCAATTGGAGCAAATGTTTCATGCCGAAAGAATAAACAAGCGCAGGAATTTATTTCACTAGATACCGAAACGGGTTTTCGGGTGAAATTGCATAAAGTGGTTATGCATGTGAAATGGAATTCTAGCAAGGGGTTATTTGTGAATGTTTGTCATTAAAGTAATTGACAAAATTCTAAATAAAATAAAAGAGTTTTATTTAATGAGAGTTTGCATTAAATTTGGTGGAAATTTAATGGGAATTTGAGTGGACTTTTGAGTGGAGGAAATTTAAAGGGCATTTTGTGAGTGGAGTGTCCACCCACATGAATGAAGGAGGGGAGGGGTCTGCCCCCATGGCGTGACCACCCTTGGGTGCCCCCCTCCTCCTATAAAAGGAGCCCCCCTCCTCACTTGTCTCTCACACCTCCTCGTGAAGGATCTCTCTCCCCCTCTAGAATTTATCCCCCATGGTCTCGGACTAGCGAGATACATGTTCCTAGTGGCTATTCGGCAATAAAGAGTTGTGCTTACGCTGCATCGCTGGAGCGAGGAGGCGGAGGTTGCTCGATGCCTCGAACGTGTGTGCGAGCACGGATGCGCTGCTGATTTGCGGCGCTAGGACTTCCTCTCGATCTTGAGATCGGCAAGAGATCGTCTACATCAACCACGAGTTGAACTCGCTAAGCTTTGTCGGTCTTCAAGGGTATGTTCTCTACGGATATACATCCGCCCGTTGTTTGTATCTAGTATATAGATCTTGGTATGTAGTTCCCATCGTAGGAAATTTTTTGTTTTCTATGCTGCGAACCCTACAATGACTTCTCCCATGTCCTCAAGAACTAAATGAACTACTCACAAGACATCATATGGATCAATATCAAAGATGATATGATAATGGATAACAATCTGAACATAAACAATAATCCAATGGTTCCACTCACAAGAATCAACTACAATTGTAATCAATACCGGGAAAGTTTCCCCTAAGAACTAAAGCAATATCCAACACAATTGTTACAGCGGGACGGAGTGGTGGTGCTGGTGCTGGTGGAGATGATGGTGTGGATGATGATGATGATGATCCCGATGAAGCCTAGCTTGATGATGGTGTTGATGGTGACGGTCTCCCCTCTCCAGGAAGGAATTCCCCCGGCAGAAATCTGACTGCCGGAGAGATCTTTCTCTCTCGGTGTTTTCTCCCCCAGGGCGGCGAAAATCTATATGTGGTCGCTCCCTGAGGATTAGGGTTCCATAGGGAAGATATAGGCGAAGGGGGAGAGTCGGAGGCCGGGCAGGTGGGCCACACCTACCCTAGGCGCGGCCTCAGGTGGGCCCGTGCCTAGGGGGTGTGGGCCCCCTGAGGCCCATCTCTGTTCCTCCTTCTGGCTTCCTTCGTCTTCTGGTAAAATAATATGTTTCCATATTTTTCTGGTATTTTTCTGATCTTCACGAAATTGCACCGAAACGCCTTCTTTTCCATCAGAATCAGACTCCGGCAGTCCATCCTCTAGGAATCATCCAACATGCATAAACAGATGAAAAGCCATGATAAATACCTCATAATAAGATAAATATCAATGAATAGCGGTAAATTATGATATAGAATGGTGATGCAAATTGGGCGTATCAACTCCCCAAGCTTAGACTTCGCTTGTCCCCAAGCGAATACTGAGCTCAGTAAACATGTCCACAGGTTTATGGAGTGAAGTGTCGATAAAAGAATACGAACAAGAAGCATCACACTTACCATTGCACAACTCATAGAAGAAAGCAACTCACCATTATATAACTTAGCTTGCAACCAAGTACAACAGTCATGAATAGAGATGCATAAAGATAAATCATAATTGGAACTGGCAAACTTGTTCTTGGTCAGAGAACACCTGGCAAACAGTTTCACAAAGGTTTTTCACAAGTGAAGGCTTTCAAAGTAATACTCAATATATAAGAGTTTTGTGCAAACAAGGAAGATAGAGAACATGATTGAATAAATCACCATATGAATGCTTGAAACACAACAACTCAAAAGCTTGCTGGAGATAGAGAGGAAGTAGGTTTACTGACTCAAACTGGTAGAGGGAGAAAGGTCCCTTCTTTGAGGGTAGCAGGGATTTACAAGTCATAAAGAGCTTCCAAAAGATTATGGTACTTACTAGCTTTGAGCCCTCATTGCCCCTATCATAAGCATCTTGAGATGTTTAAGGTTAAAGTGAACAAAGGTGGAGTATATGCTTGACGAAATATAAGTTGGCAATCTCATGTCCCTTGAATATGAGGGCCACTCTTCATGCATACTCAACTTTGGGTCTAGGTAAGTTCATGTCATTATAAGTATTGCATATCATTGAGAACCGCCAACGGGGTACCCCTTTCACATGGTACAGGAGCTTTCCCATAACCAAAATGACAAGGCAAGCAAACAATGAGCATCTCAGCGATCTTTTTATTTACTATGTGTATAGCTTTTTATTGAGGATGCTTCATAGATGACTCACTATGGTGATGCTGCAAGTTTCCACCATGATTAAGCATGGCTTATGCTAGCGGCCCAGGCGTTTCTCTAACACAGAATACAAACTCCATGGACTTACAAGTTCCCTCTTTATTTCACACCGTTGACATCCATAGACAAAATAGCATGATATCAACTGTGTACAGAGTACAAGTGCAATGTGGAAAACGTTCCCCGTGACAGCACGGTTCTGCTAATCCCAACGTATAGATGCAAGCATATACAACTTCGATGTCCACAATGGTTCAAGTCTATTAGGGACAAGTAAATAAAGTGTGTGTAACACCCTCAGAATCGGTCCTATGCAAGTTTTAGCGCTTCCCGCCAAACCCGCATAGAAACGATTCAAAGGTGCCCACCAGGCACTTGCGTGCGGGTGGAAAACGAAGTAATATCATTACACAATAGTCCACGATGGAACCCACAGAACAGATATATACAACAATGACTCCATGAGTCAACAATACAGATATACAATACAAAGATCCAAATCACCCTGAAAATGATACAATGACCGACTACGGACAAGATGCAAATGGGGCTAAGAGCCCTGAAGAATAACCAATGGCGTCCATAACCCTGCCCAGGCCAAGCCGGAAGGGTAACCCTGCTAACGACATCGATCTCAAACCTGCTTAAACAAAAGGGTGCCGACAAAGGGCAAAAGAAAAAGAGAGAGGTCGATCTTGAGGCCAAGACGGCGAGACTAGAATTGCGGTCTCGCCTACATAGGTATGGTGGACTGAAGCGGCAGCGCAGCATGCACTAAACAACCTATAGAGACTCAATACAACTGTCGGCTATCAGATAGGGATAAGAAATACCTATTCGGATCTAACCGGAAACTATCACCAAGCATACCCATCCTGATATTTCCCCCTCGAGACCAAACGAGGAATTCAACCGAGGAACTCACACAGTTGGCAGTTTTATTTATTCAGTTATCGTTGCCGCAATTACTAGTCAGGTATAGATAGTCATCCTGATATAATAAGCAGTGGGCACTTTTAGTGAACCATTCCGTTGTAGTCGTAGTACTTACTAGTCAGATACATATAGCATGAGGCATCCCAAAACCCAGCAGTTGTTGGTACTTTTATTTAGTCATTCCGTTGTAGTTGCAATACTTACTAGTCAGATACAATGGTAACAGGTGACAACTCAAACCAGCAATTGTTGGCACTTTTATTTAGTTATTCCATTATAGTAAAGTTGATTACTAGTCATTGTAAAGTCAAATTTATAGCACTACTTTAGTTATAGTTGTCTATGATCGAGATACTGTGCTCCAAGTCATCCATAACTGCGGACATGGCTTTCAGAAAGTTTTACCCTGCAGGGGGGCACAAATAGCAACACACGCACGATCAACCTCGGAAAAACCAAATAAAACCCAACGAGGCATCACGACAAAGAAATCGCAAGATTCATATAATATTTCAGGGGGCCACCCCACCAAGCTACCCTTCTGAAGTTGGCGGCTCGAGACGGACCCAGAGGTTTGTGACGAATGTCAGAAACGATTTGGGAACCGAAAGTGTGACTTGGGCTTGTCGATACTGCATAAAACGTGTACGGGTTCCAAAACAGTCTGAGCGCTCCACGCGCAATCATAAATAAAGCAGTAAAGCATGGCATAAGTACATGATAGTAATAAAGCCCCAAACTACTTTGTGTCCCCAAGAAATAAGATATGACTCCAGCTCATGCTAAGGGGATTCATGGGCCCACATGCGGATAGTGCGAATATTCAAAAAACAGGTATCAAGTACTCGGGGTCCTATGGGACACAAGTGGACGGTTAAAAACCAAATAACATCTATTGCCCACCTGTGCCTCTGCATTATTTACCTACTTCAATTTTAGTTATTAAACTGTAATTAAAGTTATAATCATCTCCAACATAAATCATATGGTAGTCTTCCAACAACTGTGGTGCTTGACGATACGCAACAACACTTGAGCAAGCAACTACGACACGCAAGTACAACTATCTATCTATCAACAGGTAATAGGATGTGTCCAAGGCAATATAAAGCTGCAAAGGATATCGCGGGTACGAAAACTAGAGCATCGTAACACAGATAACAATAGATCAACAGGAGGAAATAAAGTCTAGAAATATAAAATAGGTAGAAAGGGGGAGAATGCTCGCCTGAAAACATTGCCGAAGTTTTATAACCGAAGAACTTGTCGAAGCTCACAACATCTCATCGTCCTATCCGGAAAGAAGCAAAAGCACTAAAAGGAACAAGCAATGCAACAATTACAACTAATGCGGAAGAATCGGCATGATCATGATATGATGCATGACATGGAAAGTTAATGATGCAAACTATGTCAAAAAGGTATTAGGAGCATAGCACATGATGATATAGAATTCGTGAGGCATTATTAATAAGAAACAATTAGTTCCCAATTTTATTTATCATGTGTTTTCTTGCATAAACAGTACTGCTTATAAAACTGCTCTTAATTCATGATGCAAATGATAACATGGATATCATGGTTGGATAGGTATCGTCGCGCTGATCGATTTAGACATATCATTTGTCGAATTCGGAGTTACGGATTTAAAGTTATGCAATAATCAAGAAAAGTCAATTATTAATATTTATTAATTCGAAATTTTCCAATTGCTCAAATGATAATATAAATAGCATAAATAGATTCCTCACATTTTTCTGATTCAAAAACATATATTATTCAAATTATTTGAATTTATGAATTTAAATCAATATTAAAGTCAAATTATATTAAAAAGGGTCAATTGTTGAAGGTTTGACTAGTTTGAAATAGTTTTGACAATATTTGAATTTATAATTGAATTCACATTTGGAAATAAAACACATTTCATATTAAACTTTTATTCAAATTAAAAAGATATAAAAAATTATGAAATATTTCATATACATATTCAATTTTGATTTTTGAATTTAGAACCTCACTGGAACTTTTGCTACCCATGGACAATATACCCCAAGTGATGATAGGTGGGGTCAGAAGCTGATTGGGCTGCTGCGCCGGCGGGGGCCGCTGGGTCTGACACATGGCCAAAAGGGGACTGCGGGTTAAGTGGACAAAAAGTCTAGGGGGCTTTTTAGAAAACCTCCCGGAGGTTGTCTGACGAAACTGAATTCCGATTCGCGAAACTATCGCCAACGGATCTTTGGTTGATGTTGGCGAGTAAACGGTTGGAATTTTGAAGGTGTCGTAAAAACGAAACTTGGAGAGGGAAACAAGGACTACAACTTTGGTGTTTGAGGTTTATCCGGAAGAGGTCTGAAGAGGCCGGTATATAGTCAGGAACAGAGGAAAAACAAACTGCACACACTCGCCGTTCGACTGTCGTTTCCGTCAAAGTTTCAGAGACAAGGACGGATCTTTAACCAACGATGGCGAGCGCTATAGAGCTCCGTTTGGGCCATGGTTGGACTCGTAGGAGAGAGGGAGATGCCCTCTTCACAGTGGTGTGCAGATCGATGGCTCACATGGCCGAGGATCGCCGGGAAACAGGGACGAACAGAGCGTTGGCAAGCTGCGGTTGCTGCTGTCTGCGCCCGGCTGTTTGCACTGCAGAGACGCGCGCGGCGGGGGTGGTTCGACGGCAGGGGCCAAATCCGGGCGGCGCTAGGTACTGGGAGGGCACATACAGGTGGGGAAAAGGTTGAGGATCCTCACCTCGGCTGATTCCCGCCGGATTCGGGGCAGGAGGTGGTCGGAGGCGACGGAGACGTTGACGAACTCCATGGTTCTCCGGCGGTCGTTGGCGTGCCGATGCTCTAGCACCTACTGCTCATCTTTTGCTGCCAAAACGGCATGGGCGAGGCCGACAAAGGGGACCCGCGCCTCAAATGCTCCCGAAGGGTACTGAGATAATGATACAGAGCTGGCCAGGCCGACGGCCATGGCAGCTCTCTATCTGTCTGTGTGTGGGCTTGCGTTCAGGGAAAACAGAGGGGAAAACTACCTGGCGGAAGGGAAGAGGGGGGAGCTAGGGTTCCTGGGGGATGGTCCTCGGTGCTATTTGCCGTCCTCGGGAGGCGCGCTTGTCCGCCCATCTCCTGGACAGCGACAGGCAGAGCCACCGATGCTCTCTCCTGCAAAGGAAGACGACGGCAGCGTCGCACACCTGAAGCGGTAAGGCTGGAAGCTAGCGGGAGCATCACGCCGGCCCAAGATAAGGAAGGGGATCTGGGTGGGTGGTTGGGCCAAGAGGTCAAATGGGCTGCGACAGGTGAAGCTCCCTTCTCTGATTCTTTGATGTTCTTTTTATTTGTTTCAAAACCATTTGATTTATAATTCCTTTTGAATATTTTTTTATAGGATTTTAAACAGAAGGTTGTGTAACAAAAGAGACTGAGAGGGAAGTAGAAGGAGATAAGATGATGCCCATATAGAAAAGTTGGGCACGTTTACTAGATATGGGATTTAGGTTTTGGAAATTCAATAAAAACATTTAGGGAACTAGTGGAGATCTACCAAGTGGATTCCAATGTTGTCGAAAACAAATATAGATATAAAAGAGGGAGAGGTATTAGTGATAGCACAACACAATTGCAAGATTTAATATGATGCTCAAATGCAATGTGGCATGATGACATGAGGATGATATCATGATGATGCACAAAAATGAAAACAACAAGCGATTTTCTAGTAGTGGTTTTACCCAGGGTGCTACAATTCGACACCACTAACAATGGATCTCGCCCTCGAGATCCGCCTCCTAGTACGGGGAAGAATGTCAATGACCTGAATCTTCTCGCTTCATGTAGATCCTCGCGACACCACTAACAAGGGGCGTTGCTCACGTTCGTCGAGAGAGCACTCCGGAGAACAAAGTTGAAGGTAAAGGTCTCAAAAGGTAAGGCCACCTCCAACTTCGACGGACGGAGTAAAATTGCTTGATCCACCGATTCGATGCACAAGAGCGAATGATAAGAGTAGTCGGATGGTGATCAGTCCATCGCGCACCCAAAGCATTACTCTTCACATGAATAGGAGATTATGCAACCAACTCTCAGAATCAGACTGAAGATCTCGACAATCAAGTTTTGGAAGCAAAAGGACGATGTAAGTTCTCCATCATACATGATGCAGATGAGGTCGTTGCATTGAAAAACACCGGAAGATACAAAGAAAAATTTTAGTGAATTTTTGGATCCACTAGAAGGTACAACAGATGAAACATTCCTCGGATAGCATGAAGGACGAACGTCGAAGCACCGTTACAAGAGGAGGAAGTGAAACCCTGAAGGTACGACGAAAACCCAACCACGAGAATTCCTGGACTCGAAGAAAAGATAAGGGGTAGATTCAAAACACGCAAAGGCAAGAGGAGAATAGCAGAGGGGTAAGGAGTAAAAACAGACCTAATCAGATCTATCCAACCGATTTTCCAAAATAGTTTTGACACTCTAGATTGGCCGTTAGCTAGGTTATCCTCTGAGGCTGGACGATCGTGTATGCTCTTGAGCTCTGATACCACTCTGTAACACACTCAGAATCGGCCCTATGCAAGTTTTAGCGCTTCCCGCCAAACCCGCATAGAAACGATTCAAAGGTGCCCACCAGGCACTTGCGTGCGGGTGGAAAACGAAGTAATATCATTACACAATAGTCCACAATGGAACCCACAGAACAGATATATACAACAATGACTCCATGAGTCAAGAATACAGATATATAGTACAAAGATCCAAATCACCCTGAAAACGATACAATGACCGACTACGGACAAGATGCAAATGGGGCTAAGAGCCCTGAAGAATAACCAATGGCGTCCATAACCCTGCCCAGGCCAAGCCGGAAGGGTAACCCTGCTAACGACGTCGATCTCAAAACCTGCTTAAACAAAAGGGTGCCGACAAAGGGCAAAGGAAAAAGAGAGAGCGGTCAGTACACGGCGAGACTAGAATTCGGCGGTCCTCGCCTACATAGGTATGGTGGACTGAAGCGGCAGCGCAGCATGCACTAAACAACCTATAGAGACTCAATACAACTGTCGGCTATCAGATAGGGATAAGAAATACCTATTCGGATCTAACCGTAAACTATCACCAAGCATACCCATCCTGATATTTCCCCCTCGAGACCAAACGAGGAAGTCAACCGAGGAACTCACACAGTTGGCAGTTTTATTTATTCAGTTATCGTTGCCACAATTACTAGTTAGGTATAGATAGTCATCCTGATATAATAAGCAGTGGGCACTTTTAGTGAACCATTCCGTTGTAGTCGTAGTACTTCTAGTCAGATACATATAGCATGAGGCATCCCAAAACCCAGCAGTTGTTGGTACTTTTATTTAGCCATTCCGTTGTAGTTGCAATACTTACTAGTCAGATACAATGATAACAGGTGACAACTCAAACCAGCAATTATTGGCACTTTTATTTAGTCATTCCATTATAGTAAAGCTGATTACTAGTCATTGTAAAGTCAAATTTATAGCACTACTTTAGTTATAGTTGTCTATGATCGAGATACTGTGCTCCAAGTCGTCCATAACCGCGGACACGGCTTTCAGAAAGTTTTACCCTGCAGGGGGCACAAATAGCAACACACGCACGATTAACCTCGAAAAAACCAAATAAAACCCAACGAGGCATCACGACAAAGAAATCGCAAGATTCATATAATATTTCAGGGGGCCACCCCACCAAGCTACCCTCTGAAGTTGGCTCGAGACGGACCGAGGTTTGTGACGACGGTCAGAAACGATCGGGAACCCGAAAGTGTGACTGGCTTGTCGATACCGTGAAAACGTGTACGGGTTCCAAAACAATCTGAGCGCCCACGCCGCAATCATAAATAAAGCAGTAAAGCATGGCATAAGTACAAGATAGTAATAAAGCCCCAAACTACTTTGTGGCCCCAAGAAATAAGATATGACTCCAGGTCATGCTAAGGGGATTCATGGGCCCACATGCGGATAGTGCGAATATTCAAAGAACATGTATCAAGTACTCGGGGTCCTACGGGACACAAGTGGACGGTTAAAAACCAAATAACATCTATTGCCCACCTGTGCCTCTGCATTATTTACCTACTTCAATTTTAGTTATTAAACTGTAATTAAAGTTATAATCATCTCCAACATAAAGCATATGGCAGTCTTCCAACAACTGTGGTGCTTGACGATACACAAAAACACTTGAGCAAGCAACTACGACACGCAAGTACAACTATCTATCTATCAACAGGTAATAGGATGTGTCCAAGGCAATATAAAGCTGCAAAGGATATCGCGGGTATGAAAACTAGAGCATCGTAACACAGATAGCAATAGATCAACAGGAGGAAATAAAGTCTAGAAATGTAAAATAGGTAGAAAGGGGGAGAATGCTCGCCTGAAAACATTGCCGAAGTTTTATAACCGAAGAACTTGTCGAAGCTCACAACATCTCATCGTCCTATCCGGGAAGAAGCAAAAGCACTAAAAGGAACAAGCAATGCAACAATTACAACTAATGCGGAAGAATCGGCATGATCATGATATGATGCATGACATGGAAAGTTAATGATGCAAACTATGTCAAAAAGGTATTAGGAGCATAACACATGATGATATAGAATTCGTGAGGCATTATTAATAAGAAACAATTAGTTCCCAATTTTATTTATCATGTGTTTTCTTGCATAAACAGTACTGCTTATAAAACTGCTCTTAATTCATGATGCAAATGATAACATGGATATCATGGTTGGATAGTTATCGTCGCGCTGATCAATTTAGACATATCATTTGTCGAATTCGGAGTTACGGATTTAAAGTTATGCAATAATCAAGAAAAGTCAATTATTAATATTTATTAATTCGAAATTTTCCAATTGCTCAAATGATAATATAAATAGCATAAATAGATTCCTCACATTTTTCTGATTCAAAAACATATATTATTCAAATTATTTGAATTTATGAATTTAAATCAATATTAAAGTCAAATTATATTAAAAAGGGTCAATTGTTGAAGGTTTGACTAGTTTGAAATAGTTTTGAAAATATTTGAATTTATAATTGAATTCACATTCATTTCATATTAAACTTTTATTCAAATTTAAAAGATATAAAAAATTATGAAATATTTCATATACATATTCAATTTTGATTTTTGAATTTAGAACCTCACTGGAACTTTTTCTACCAATGGACAATATACCCCAAGTGATGATAGGTGGGATCAGAAGCTGATTGGGTCACACAAGGCGTCATTGGTCTGACACATGGCCAAAAGGGGACTGCGGGTTAAGTGGACAAAAAGTCTAGGGGGCTTTTTAGAAAACCTCCCGGAGGTTGTCTGACGAAACTGAATTCCGATTCGCGAAAACTGTCAGCTAAACGGATCTTTGGTTGATGTTGGCGAGTAAACGGTTGGGAATTTGAAGGTGTCGTAAAAACGAAACTTGGAGAGGGAAACAAGGACTACAACTTTGGTGTTTGAGGTTTATCCGGAAGAGGTCTGAAGAGGCCGGTATATAGTCAGGAACAGAGGAAAAACAAACTGCACACACTCGCCGTTTGACTGTCATTTCCGTCAGAGTTTCAGAGACAAGGACGGATCTTTAACCAACGATGGCGAGCGCTATAGAGCTCCGCCTGGGCCATGGTTGGACTTGTAGGAGAGAGGGAGATGCCCTCTTCACAGTGGTGTGCAGATCGATGGCTCACATGGCCGATGATCGCCGGGAAACGGGGACGAACAGAGCGTTGGCAAGCTGCGGTTGCTGCTGTCTGCGCCCGGCTATTTGCACTGCAGAGACGCGCGCGGCGGGGGTGGTTCGATGACAAGGGCCAAATCCGGGCGGCATTAGGTACTGGGAGGGCACATACAGGTGGGGAAAAGGTTGAGGATCCTCACCTCGGCTGATTCCCGCCGGATTCGGGGCAGGAGGTGGTCGGAGGCGACAGAGACGTTGACGAACTCCATGGTTCTCCGGCGGTTGTTGGCGTGCTGATGCTCTAGCACCTACTGCTCCTCTTTTGCTGCCAAAACGGCACGGGCGAGGCCGACGAAGGGGACCCGCGCCTCAAATGCTCCCGAAGGGTACTGCGATAATGATACAGAGCTGGCCAGGCCGACGGCCATGGCAGCTCTCTCTCTCTGTCTGTGTGTTGGCTTGCGTTCAGGGAAAACAGGGGGGAAAAACTACCTGGCGGCGGCGAAGGGAAGAGGGGGGAGCTAGGGTTCCTGGGGGATGGTCCTCGGCATTATTTACCGTCCTCGGGAGGTGCGCTTGTCCGCCCATCTCCTGGACAGCGACAGGCAGAGCCACCGATGCTCTCTCCTGCAAAGGAAGACGACGGCAGCGTCACACACCTGAAGCGGTAAGGCTGGAAGCTAGCGGGAGCATCAGGCCGGCCCAAGATAAGGAAGGGGATCTGGGTGGGTGGTTGGGCCAAAAGGTCAAATGGGCTGCGACAGGTGAAGCTCCCTTCTCTGATTCTTTGATGTTCTTTTTATTTGTTTCAAAACCATTTGATTTATAATTCCTTTTGAATATTTTTTTATAGGATTTTAAACAGAAGGTTGTGTAACAAAAGAGACTAAGAGGGAAGTAGAAGGAGATAAGATGATGCCCATATAGAAAAGTTGGGCACATTTACTAGATATGGGATTTAGGTTTTGGAAATTCAATAAAAACATTTAGGGAACTAGTGGAGATCTACCAAGTGGATTCCAATGTTGTCGAAAACAAATAGAGATATAAAAGAGGGAGAGGTATTAGTGATAGCACAACACAATTGCAAGATTTAATATGATGCTCAAATGCAATGTGGCATGATGACATGAGCATGATATCATGATGATGCACAAAAATGAAAACAACAAGCGATTTTCTAGTAGTGGTTTTACCCGGGGTGCTACAGTGTGCCATCAAGTTTGTGAGAGCTTTACTAACTAGTTTTCACATAACAAAATACTTTTTAATTTGAAAGGTAGATGAAGCTTGAGAATTTTCTAGGAATAGCAAAAGACACTAGGTAGATATGGTGGACACAAGTGGCAAAATTTTTGGGTTCAAAAGATTTTGGAAACATGAGAAGTATGCCTTCTCAAAATAGGTTTTTGTCTAGCAAGGCTGGGTATCAAGCAAGAGAGTTGAAAGAAACAAGCAAACATACAAGTAATAAAGCTAAACATGCAATCTTCCATGAAGACACAAAATAATCTTAAATAAAGAATACTAACCTTATGAGCCAACAAGAAAGAAAACAATTGATACCAAATACCTGTAAGCTCTTTCTTTCTTTTTCTTTCAAACTAAAGCCACTGACCAGAACTCGGTTTGCCAAAACCAATTTAGATCCACTTGATGATCCCAAAGTGGTGCCAATACTGAACAACAAGATCCATCATATAATAGAGATTGCAAATTAAAAATAAGAAGTGCAAAAAGTAAAAGATGAGACTTCTCATTAATATTCCAATAAAGGCACTCACACCAAGGGATACATAGATAATCAACTAAAGGAGAGATACTTTCACATGCAAAACAAACTATAAGATAACCCCTCTACCACAGATATGAATCCACTAAAAAGGTAAAAGATAAAAATAATGGTGGTGATACCGCGGCACTCCCCCAAGCTTGGAACAAGCCAAGGGGATGCCAAACCTGATGACGAATTACTCCTTCGGTGGTGGTGGTGTTCTCTTGATAAGATCCTCAATAAGTTTCTTCAACTCCTCAAACTCAAAAGTAAGAGTACAGATTAGCTCCGAGTTTTGCTCTATACAGTTCATGATCATGTTAGTCCGAGAATCCCAGTTCTTGTTATTCTTTCCCCATCTTCATCCTTAGCATGATCCTTCTCTGCTTTGTTAGAACGATGCATATCCCAAACCGAATGCAAATTTCCTTTGGGCACATGTTGATATTGATATTCATGTATAAGTGTATAGAAGGGTCTCTTGTTACGTGGAGGAGATGGTTATGGATTGTAGAAGACCCGTGGAGGTTTCCCTCCTATAGACATCTGTGCTTTCTTCTTAAGCTTGGTAAGTTGTGCCACCAAACCAATGCTTGCGATGGTAGCATGGGTGTCCGGTTGCTTGTCCTCCTCCATGTCTCCTTCATAACCTACCGGAATCTCCTCCTCCTTGGGAACTTGAGGTTCTTCTTTCTCGGGCTCCTCGCCTTTGTCGTTGGCGGAGGCCATGGTGCTCTAAACTTGAGAAGATTTCCTGACAGAAACAGATCGAAACGAAAACATGATGAGAACCTCGGGGGATCTGGAGGGTTATATATTACGAAGTTTCAATGCATAAGGAAGGTTTTGACACGGAAACGAGGCAGAGACGGAGTTCGAGGGTGACAAACCCCCTCCAGGCGCGGCCAGGCTGGGCCCGCGCCTAGGGTGGGGGTGGGTTTGTCCACCCTGGGCTCCATTTCCTCTTCAATTTCGTCTCGTAACTTGCCTTATGTATTAATAACATCAAAAATATAAAAAGATTGGGGTTTAACGAACCTTCTGTTTTCAAAACTTTTACCTATTCAAAGACGAACTCTACAGATTCCTTTCCTATTTCTCCTAAGAATTTCCTTCATACAAAACCTTTGCACAAACTCAATGACAACATTAGTGTAAGAAAAAACAATAAACCTTTGGTACACACTTCAACTGAAAACCCATCAACACAAAAGCTTCAATAAGAGGCAAATGCAAAAGACGGCAGGAATCTGTCAAAACAGACCAGCAGGTAAAGATTGATTTTTCCGAAGACCTTATGTTGCCCAAATCAAAAAGTGCAGAACTGATGAACGTTGGGTAACAACCTGGAGAAAAAGCTCAGAAAAATTTAGCTTTATCCGAAGTATTGAGCTTCCTTACGAATTTTTACAATGGAACACAAAAATCTGTCTCAGGACAGCCACTTTTCACAACTCCTCTGCTTCACAAAAGTAGTTGAACTTGACACAAAAACCAAAACAAAAAGGATAAGGAGCGGTTATTACAGAGGTAATAACTTCCAAGACTTGACAAAACTCTTGGGTTATCTCCCAAAAGTACTTTTCTTTAATGCCTTTAAGTTAGGCTTTGTCAACACCGAATTTTTAATCCCAGATGCCTGTTATGCCATACATCGCAATCCCAGGATTACTATTTTTGCGAGACATAACAGATTTGGATATCACAGTACATCATCCATTACAAACCATACATAAGGTCTTACACAAATAAGGATCTCATCATCCAATTCTTAATACAATTCAAGCAGTGGAATAATGTAATAGTAACGATAGCGTAGGAGAAGCTCCATCTTCAGGGTCATAGGCAATGCTGACGATGGGAGATGATCCTAGTGGTCGTAACCTTCCTGTGGTCCATCATCCTGATACTCCTCTTCATAGTCTAGCCACGGGAATAGCCAGGGACAAAGCCATGAGTACTCTTTAAGTACTCGCAAACTAATACTAACAAGTTAAGGGGGTTTTTGTAGTAGGACACTAGGCTATAAGGTTGTTTTGCAAAAAACTAGATTTACTTCTACTCAGTTTAGAAGCAAAGAAAACTAGTTGAAAGTTTTATAACACCTAAGTGGGAACTTGAATTTCATATCACAACTCTGCTGTGGTCAAGTCAAAGTCACAAATTATTTCACAAGTCATTTTGAAAATATCTGACGGGGAACAGTATGGCCACTCCAACTGTCCATAACCATGGATGCGGCTATTCGAATAGTTTGACACTCTGCAGATATTGTACACTTTCACCACAACATTTGATACATCCGTCAGGAACAATCTCGAATTCACCATACTCAGTATGCGGATAATCAATCCTAACCTTTCAATTACACGCCCTAGTATAGGCACCTCTCCTGTGAGTTTGGCCTCCCAACCATGACCAACTATCATTTTGGGTACTTCACAGGTGGACAATCTTCACAAGGTAGCCTCAGCTCAGACCTTGGCCGCGAGGGAACCCATACTAAGGTATATAAATTTCCAGTCAAGCCCTACCCAATTTTTAGGTATTATGGTTGTACGGTAAAATTGGAATGGTATCGCATCTAGACAACCATCAGTTTTATAAAGGGCTAAGGCTCATGCCTTAACAAGGTAGCTTCTTCTTCAGTGTGGTTGCTCCACTGAATCTTGAGAAATTTGATGCTTCAGGTCCTAAAAGCTTCTTCCAAAATACGAATGGATACTTCAGAATATGTTAGGTCATTGTTGATCTCTACGGTCCTATGATCAATATTCTTGAAAACTTCGGTCTTCTCCGGGACTTCTAGGCATTTGCGAAGTAACGATATATGGAACACATTGTGCACTGCTGACATTTCCTCGATCTGGCAGTTCCAACTGATATGATACTTCTCCTCGACTATTCAGAATCTTGAAGGGCCCGATATATCTGGGGGCTAACTTTCCTTTCAGCTGGAAACGCTACATTCCTTTCAACGGCGACACTTTAAGATACACGAAATCTCTAATATTGAAAGCGAGGTCTCGACGTCTCTTGTCGGCGTAACTCTTCTGTCTTGACTGGGCGGTCTTGAGGTGCTCACGAATCTTGTGAACTTTCTCTTCTGCTTCTCATAGGATGTCAGGTCCGAAAATCTGACTCTCTCCTACTTCTGACCAGTTCCAAGGGGTGCGACACTTCCTTCCGTACATAAACTCAAATGGGGCCATTTGCAGACTAGCTTGGTAAATGTTGTTATAAGAAAATTCTGCGAAAGGCAGACAGTCTTTCCATTTAGATCCATACTCTAGTACACATGCTCTCAACATATCTTTGAGTATTTGATTTACTCGCTCCGTTTGTCCATCAGTCTGAGGGTGATACGCTGTGCTAAAATCTAGTCGGGTTCCTAAACCTTCTTGGACTTTGTAACTACCTCGGTGAATTACGCTCCTAGTTACAAGCCTGGATGAGCGGGAATGGTTGAAATAGTACGGTGGGGCCCAAATGCCACTCACAGGTAGACCTTTCGGCCGTCCCAACCATTTCCACACATCGAGACAAGAACGGGCGGCGTAATCGGCAGGCGAAGGGATCAACTACATACACAAATGAGTATGTATGCAAGCCACCATACAACAGTACATCAGAGCCATTCCATCTAAAAAGAAAGGAAATATAGCAACGCCATACGGCAAGATCCAAATATCCAAGATAGATATAATAGTTTAGGATATCTCCTCATACATCAATCAACAGAGTATCAAGCGGAAGCGGAAGACAAAATCCGAGTATTAGTTTCGAGCATTCGTTGCTTCTAAACTTAGGCCACACCTGGGCAGGGTGTGGGCCCCCTGGACGCCCTCTTGCCTCGCCTCTTCGCCTATAAGAAGCCCCTGATGCATAAACCCTAAGGACCCGATCAATATTCCATGAAACCGTCTGTTGCCGCCTCCACCATCATCCCTAGATCGAGGGGATCTGAAGCTCTTCCTGGCACCCTGCCAGAGGGGAGATCATCCTAGAGGCCTTCTTCTTCATCATGCCAGCCTACGGTATGAAGAGTTAGTAGTTCCACCTTGGACTACGGGTCCGTGTAGTACCTAGATGGTTGTATCTCCTTCTTTGTGCTTTCATTTCTAGATCTTGTGAGCTCCATTCATGATCAATATCTCATCTATTTGTAATCATCCATGTTGTGTTTGCGGGGATCCGATGGATATTGAGATTACTATGTCAGATTGATTAATGGTTTTGTCTTATGATTCTATCATGTCTATGTTTTTTGTGATCTTGCATGCTCTCCGTTGTTAGTAGCTATCTTGGCCAAGTAGTAGCTAGTGACTCCAAGAGGGGGTATTTATGCTCGATAGTGGGTTAATGCCTCTATTTAATCTAAGATAAGTGACAGAAATCTCTAAGGTTGTATATGTGTTGTTGCCACTAGGGAGAAAACAACGGTCTCTTGTTCATGGAACAAGTGGATTGTTTACCTTACATACTTTGCTTAAAGCATTTGTCTGTTGCTTGCAACTTAAAATTGGAGGGGATTCGGATGATAACCTAAAGGTGGAATTCTAGTCATAGATGAAGTTGGATGGCGGTCTATGCATGTTGCTGTATTGCCCAATCGAATCTCATAGGACCATGATGTGTAGTATTGCATTGTTATGCCTTGCTCAGTCTTGTCAATTACCCTGATGTAATTTGTTTACCCTGCATGCCATGTTTGTTTATCTAAGAAGAACACCTCTAGTGAACTATGGTCCCCGGTCCAATCTTTACCATTGATACATCTTCCACTGTTACTGTTTACTTGCTGCAAACCACTATTACCTTCCACACCATACAATTAATCCTTTGTTTTCAGCAAACCGACGAGATTTACAACCTCACTGTTTGTTGGGGCAAAGTCTTGAGTTTGTATTGTGCGGGTTTCCAAGTTGCTAGCAACACCTTTGAGTCGTTTCCTTCCTCCTACTAGTTCGATAACCTTGGTTTCTTACTAAGGGTAATGTTGCTGCTGTCCTCATTATACCTTCCTCTTGGGGTCTCCCAACGAAGATCTAAAGTGATATGAGCGCATCACTCCCATCTTTTCTCTCTAAAATCTCTTGAAAAACAATTTCGTGGTGGAGATCAAAATGTTTGGGGAGCTCGCCGGAATAAATGGCCATCTGACATGGTTATACCCTATGGGTACCTGACTTCAGCATACCTGGTCCAGCCCAAGGAAGGCCCACAGCAGACATACGCTGGCCCATGAAGATTTTCGGGTGGCCAAGGCCCATGACGTCTTCGGATCCTTGGAGAGCAAGACTAGCGTAGATAGGAAATTCAAAGGGGTAAAACCCTAGAACTTGTAACCGACTAGGACTATGCCCGGGACCTACCTAAGTCTATATAAAGGCCAGGAGGGCACGTCCTAGATCTCTCGACTCATACTTTCGCACACGCACCTCCACGCCAGATCGAATCTGCGCACCCTGTAACCTTCGGTTCCGCCGTAATCAAGAGCAGACAAGCAGGAGTAGGGTTTTCCCTCCGGGGGCCTGAACCTGGGTAAATCTCGTGTCCCCTGGTTGCTTGTCTGTTAACTGTTCCACAATCTCCAGCGTCCCCATATTCTCCAAAACCCAAGTCCATAACAATGGGCATTGACGAGTCGAAACCTCGTCAATTGGCGCCGTCTGTGGGAATCGGGGCTGCTGATTGTGCGATCGTGACAGTCCCGACCCGATCGATCTACAACTCCGCGGCGACAGAGAATCACCTCCTCTTCGGCGCTTTCGACTTCACCGCTCACTCGCCGGCCACCATGAAGGATTTCGAGCCCGTAGGCTACGGACTCAAAATTCTATTCGCCTGTGTGGGACAAGCGGCACCCTCCGCCTTCCTGAGCGGGTGCCCGTGCCATCAATCAGGCCCGCTTCATGGGCTTCACACCCTGTGCTGCGCACATCATCATCGACAGATGAGTTCTACGACAGCAACAGCTGCAACTCCGATCTGTGCGATCCACCTTTGTATGAGGGGACCTACGGTTCCGGATCCGAAAGCTGCGACGAAATGAACCGATCTCTGGCGCTACCAATGTCGCGGTCATCCGGGCAGCAAAGCGCCTAACCCGCGCCCAACGAACCCTAACCCGCAGGAGAAGCGGTGAAAACGGCGGAAGCGAAGAAGCATCCCCCACCCGACGGGGAAAACAATGGCCACGTCATCCAACTTAGCAAAGAAGGATGGGTCAAGGCACGCCGTGCCGTAGCAGGCGACATAGTCCTACCTACAGATGCCTCACGTGAGCTACTGATGGCATACCACTACCTCCTCATCGAGGAGCACAAGGAGCAAGTCAAGATGAAGGAGACGCTCGACAAACGCAAGCAAGCAGCCTCTGATTCCAGCGCGCGACGAGCTGCGCTCTCCGCCATGGCACCCGGCTCTAGCACAAACGGAAACCAGGGAAACAAACACCGCTCTCGGGTGGAGAACATGGATCCCAGGGAACGCCGTGATGTGACCCGAACTCTCCACACATCGTTCATGGATATGGATGCCGACGGCAACATCATCCCGAAGACACCACAAGCTGCGATCATGGCAGCCACTGCGTATCTCGCGGCCCACTCTCCTCCGGAGGGGGACCCGAAAAGAGCCATGCATAAATCCGCACTCACCGGACTCGGACTCGTCGGAGCTGCGCTCCACGAAGATGCTCCTGCGGAGCTGAAGAAGAAAGCTCCGGCCAGGCGCAACCGGAGCCCCACCCCTTCATCCGAAGAGGAAGAGGAGCACAACCTTCCTCGAAGGAAGAAGAGCTCGCATCGCCATAAACGCGACTACGACGCCAGGGACGCGCTTACACAGCGTAAAATCGACAAGGCACGAGCCAAACGTGCATGCTCGTCTGAATCCGAGATGGACGAAGACGAAGGAGAACTCTGCGGAGCTCAATGCTTCAGCAGATCTGTTCGGCGAACGCAGATGCCACGCAATTTCAAGCTTCCTTCGGATACTCTGAAGTTCAACAGCACGCAAGATCCAAAATCCTGGCTCAGCGACCATCTGTCATCCGTCAAGCTTCACGGCGGCAACAAAGAAACCGCCATGCAATGCCTCCAGCTGCGGTGACGGTAGCGGCGAATGCAGCTCAGCAGCCTATCATCAGGGTCCATCCGAAGTTGGGAGGAGCTAGCTTACAGCTTCATCCGAAATTTCAAGGGCACCAGCAAGAGGCCCGCCTCAATCGAAGAGTTGCGATCCTGCACTCAGATAACGGGTGAGTCTATTCGCTCGTACATACTACGCTGGTCTACCACCAAGAACTCCACAGCACACATCTCCAAAGAGAGGGCCATCGACGCCTTCAGGGACGGCGTCAAACGCCAAGATTTCAAGGAGGAACTGAAGGGATTCGCAGCATAGTAAATCAAAATTTTCTACGGAAGCGAACAGAGGGAAAGCCAAGATCTAATCTAGGATATGCAAACAACGAGAGAGATTGGATTAGATCTTCATACCCTTGAAGATTCGCACAGCGGAACGTTCATCGGAACGTGGGTGATGTAGTCGTACTCGCTTCTCCTCCTCGCGATCCGATCCGATCTAGCACCACAAGTGGCGGTGCCTCCGTGAGATACTGCGTCAGCACCTCGGCGTCTCCTCCTTCCTTGGACCAGCAAGTATGGTGGAGAGATGGATTGGATCTACAACACGACGGCGTGGTGTATTTGGTGGAGAATTTCTGCGTGAGGCTTCCGCAAGCAGTCGGGAGGGAGAGAGGAGGCGGAGGGCAACTAGGGTTTGGAGGAAGGTGTGTGGGGGGCGCACCAGCCCTCTATATAGAGGGGGTGCGGCCAGCCTGCCTCTCCAAGCCTATCTCTAGTTTAAACGATTTAAACTCTCCCTTATCTAGAAATTCTATCTCTAGTTCAAACGAGTTTAAACTTATCTAGAATCGGCTGGGCCCTATGGGGCCTTGTGCCCCTGGCCCAATGCGGCCAGGACACTCCCTCATAGGCCCATGCCCCTCCGGAAGGTGGGACCATGTTGGCCCCCTTAGGAAGGTTCTAGAAGCTTCGGTACAATACCGATTAATCCGGAACAATTCGAACTCCAAAAACTGCCTTTGCCTTATATGAATCTTATTCTCCGGACCATTCGGAACCTCTCGTGATGTCCGGATCCCATCCGAGACTCGAACAAAATTCATAAACCAATTATCCAATCTATCCTAGCGTCGAGACACGTTAAGTGTGTGACCTGAGTTCGAGAATATGCGGACATGATCTTCTATCAATAATCAACAGCGGGTGCAGGCACCCATATTGACTCCCACATTCATCGATGATCATATCGGATGAACCACGATGCCAGATTCAATCAATCCCATATATATATTCCCTTCGTCTCGCGATATTTTACTTGCCGAGATTGATCGTCGGTATCGTCATACCTAGTTCAATCTCGTTCATAGCAAGTACTTTACTCGTTCCGTAATCCGATATCACTTTGTGATTAACTCCTTAACCACATGCTTGCAAGCGGTGTTGATATCGACACGAAAGTGGGCGAAGTATATCTCTCCGACTTGGGAGGACAAATCCCATCTCGATACATACAACCCAGCAGATACTTTCCGATTACCTGAGAGACACCTTTATGATCACCCTCTCATAGGATGACGTTTGATGACCTCAAAGCTTTCTTCCGATACCAGGGAGTTGTATTATCTCATGGTCTAAGGAATACAATATTTGACATAAGAAAAGCTTCGCAAAGAGCGAACACGATGAACGATCTAATAGCTTCGCTTAGTTTGGGTCTATCCACCATATCATTCTCCAATGATATGATCTCATTATCAATTGACAACTCATGTCTATGGTTAGAAACCTTAACCATCATTGATCAATGAGCTAGTCCATAGAGGCGTACTAGGGACACGGTGTTGTTCACAAACCACACAAGTATTAAAGTTTCCGCTTAATACAATTCTAGCATGGAATATAAACTTTATCATGAACAAGAATTATAATAATAACATCTTTATTATTGCCTCTAGGGCATAATTCCAGATCTCCCACTTGCACTAGAGTCAATAATCTAGTTTACACCGCAACAATCTCACACCCATGGCAATGAGGTCTTGATCATGTTTTACACGTGGAAGAGGTTTAGTCAATGGATCTGCGACATTCAGATCTGTATGTGCTAATCTTCAGATCTCCATCGCTATATAATATCGGATTATATGAAACTTGCGGTTGATATGCTTGGTCTTTGGATGATATCTTGGTTCCTTAGCGAGTGCTATGGCGCCGGTGTTGTCACACAATATCTCCGATTGGGTACAATGCACTTGGAACCACGCCAAGCTTCGATGATGAAGTTTCTAATCCAAACTCCTTCACTTGACGCTTCTGCAGCCATGTATTCCGCTTCTCTGTAGATCCCGATCACACTTTGCTTGCAGCTTCTCCGACTCCAGCTCCTCCATTCAAAATATACACGTATCACGTAAAGATTTACAATCATCCTTGTCGGTGTCGAAACTAGCATCGATGTAACCTTTTACGACAATTTGTTCATCACCCCAAAGACTAAGAACATTTCTTTAGTCCTATTTAGGTACCTTAGGATGTTCTTCACGGCTGTCCAGTGTTCCACTCCTGGATCACTTTGATATCTGCTCGTCAAACTAAGAGCATTGGACACATCCGGTCTAGTACACAGCATGGCATACATGATGGAACCTATGGCCGAGGCATAAGGCACTTTGCTCATAGCTTCTCTATCATTTACCGTAGCTGGACACTGAGCCTTGCTCAATATCTTACCTGACAACATAGGCACTGAACCTTTCAATGCCTTATCCATTCTGAACCTTTTCAGAACTTTGTCTAGGTATGTACTTTGGCTTAAAGCTATCAGGCGTCTTTGTCTATCTCTATAGATCTTGATGCCCAATATATAAGCAGCTTCACCTAGGTCTTTCATTGAAAAACACTTGTTCAAATAACTCTTCACATCGTTAAGCATGTTGATGTCATTTCCAATAATCAATATGTCATCCACATATAGTACCAGAAACGTCACCGAGCTCCCACTCACTTTCTTGTAGATGCAAGCTTCATAGCAATTTGGAACAAATCCAAAGCTCTTGATCACTCCAACTCCGAGATGCTTGCTTCAGTCCATAAATGGAACGCTGAAGTTTGCATACTTTATCAGCATCCTTAGGATCGACAAAACCTTCGGGTTGCATCATATACAACTCTTCATCAATGTTGCCATTGAGGAAAGCAGTCTTGACATCCATTTGCCATATTTCATAATCATGAAACGCAGCAATTGCTAATAAAATCCGAATGGACTTAAACATCGCTATGGAAGAGAAAGTCTCATCGTAGTCAACACCTTGAACTTGTCGAAAACCTTTCGCAACAAGCCGTGCTTTATAGATGGTAACATTACCATCCGCGTCCGTTTTCTTCTTGAAGATCCATTTGCACTCAACGGCCTTTCGGTCGCTAGGAGGGTCCACCAAAGTCCATACTTGGTTTTCGCTCGTGGATCCCAATTCGGATTTCATGGCTTCTAGCCATTTCTCAGAGTCTGGGCTCATCATCGCTTCCTCATAGTTCGTATGTTCACTGTCTTCTACTAACAAGACAGTCAAGACAGGGTTGCCGTACCACTCGGAGAGGGGCACGCGACCTTGTCGACTCTGACGTTCGATGCTTGACATCGTCAAAGCTTCATGATCCTTGTCATTAGCTTCCTCTATTGTTGGTGCAGGTGGCACTGGAACAATTTCAGGTGATGCGCTACTCTCCAATTCAAGAGAAGGTTCAGTAACCTCGTCTAGCTCTACTTTCCTCCCACTCACTTCTTTCGAGAGAAACTCCTTCTCAAGAAAGGAACCGTTCTTCGACAAACACTTTGCCTTGGTTACGTGATAGAAGGTATACCCAATAGTTTCCTTAGGGTATCCTATGAAGACGCATTTCTCGCTTTGGGTTCGAGCTTGTCGGCATCAACTTCTTGGCGTAAGTTTCGCATCCCCAAACTTTAAAGCGACAACTTAGGTTTAGCACTAAACCATAGTTCATACGGTGTCTCAACGGATTGAGATGGAGCCCTATTTAAAGTGAATGCAGCGGTTTCTAATGCATAACCCCAAAATGATAACGGCAAATCAGTAAGAGACATCATCGATCGGACCATATCTAATAGGGTTCGATTTCGGCGTTCAGACACACCATTGCGCTGTGGTGTTCTGGGTGGCGTGAGATGTGAAACGATTCCACTTGCTTTGAGATGCGTGAGAATATCATAACTCAAATATTCGCCCCACGATCGGATCGTAGAAACTTAATCTTTACATTACGATGGTTCTCCACTTCATTCTGAAATTCTTTGAACTTTTCAAGCGTTTCAGATTTATGTTTCATTAAATAGATATACCCATATCTACTTAAGTCATCGGTAAAAGTGAGAAAATAGCGATATCCACGTCGTAAACACTCATCGGTCGCATACATCGGTATGTATGATTTCCAACAAGTCCGTTGCTCGCTCCATCATCCGGAGAGCAGGGTTTTGATCATCTTGCCCATGAGGCATGGTTCGCATGTGTCAAATGATTCAAAATCAAGAGACTCCAAAATTCCATCAGAATGGAGTTTCTTCATCGCTTTACACCAATATGACCTGAGCAGCGGTGCCACAAATAAGTAGTATTATCACTATCTACTTTGCATCTCTTAGCCTCAATGTTATGGATGTGTGTTTCATCCCTTTCGAGATTTAGAAGAAATAAACCACTCACAAGAGGTGCATGACCATAAAAGATGTTACTCATATAAATAGAACAACCATTATTCTCGATTTAAATGAATAACCGTCTTGCAATAAACACGATCCGAAATAATGTTCATGCTCAACGGACACATAATAACATTTATTAAGGTTTAAAACTAATCCGAAGGTAAAATTAAGGAGGCGTCTTGGCCATCACATAAACTCTTGATCCGTTGCCAATGCGCATCATCACCTCATCCCTCGCAAACGCCGTCTATTCCGCAGCTGCTTTGAGTTACAAATATTAGCAACCGAACCGGTATCAAATACCTGGGCACTACAACGAGGGCTAGTAAGGAAAACATCAATAACATGTATATCAAATATACCTTTGATGGTGCCAGCCTTCTTGTCCGCTAAGTACTTGGACGATTGCGCTTCGATGACCCTTGTCCTTGCAATAGAAGCACTCGGTTTCCGGCTTGGGACGGACTGAGCTTCTTCTCGGAAGGGCATTAAGCTTGCCGCGCCCTTCTTGAAGGGCTTCTTTACCTTTCTTAAAGGAGGGCTTGTTGACAATCAACACATGATTATCCTTCTTGATGTCCACCTCCGCAGCCTTCACTTTGCGAAGAGCTCGGTGATCGTATCGATGGAACCAATCTGATTATGAGTCACTACAAAACTTTTGTAGGAGGAGTGATTGCAGAACCTGTCAATCTTGAGCTCCTCTGGAATCTTGAAGTCCGATTGCTCAAAGGCGTTGAGTGTAGCCCGACATCTTAATGGCGTGCTCACTAACGGAACTCCCTTCCTCCATCTTGCGATTAAAGAACTTCTCGGAGATCTCATATCTCTCGAGCGGGCTGAGTGCGAAACATGGTTTTCAACTCTTGAGAATCTCAAAGGGCAGGATAGTTTTCAAAACGATTTTGAAGTTCGGTTCCATAGCAAACAACATGGTGCTCTTAATCACACCATAATCATCTTTCTTGTGATAGACAGCTTTCTCATCAGCAAGTAGCCTTGATTCTGAGGCGTCACCTAACGCTTTCTCAAGGACATAGTCCTTTTGACCGCCAGAGAGAATGATTCTCAAATTGCGGAACCAGTTGGTGAAGTTAGACCCATTGTTCTTAAGCTTTTCTTTCTCAAAAGCGTTGAAGTTGAAGTTGGACTTAGCCATTGGATCTGATGTTTGCAAGTACAATTTAGACTATGTTCATGATAAATAGTTCAACTTAATCAAATTACTAGATGAACTCCCACTAAATTCAACATCCCTCAAGTTGTTTAGTGAACACGATCCAAATTCACCACACCTAATCCGATCATCACGAGAAGAGATGTGGTTTCAATGGTGGACAACGAAGTGTCGATCATATCATTCATATGACTCATGCTTAACCTTTCGGTTCTTGCGTTAGAGGCCATGTGCATACATGCTAGGCTCGTCAAGTTAGACCCAAGTATTTCCGCGTGTGCAAAACTGGCTTGCACCCGTTGTATGTGAGCGTAGAGTCTATAGCACCCGATCATCACGTGATGCTTGGACACGACGAACTTTTGCAACAGTGCATACTTTGGGGAGAACACAGTTTTTATCTTGATCTTTAAGTGAGGAATCATCTTATAATGCTACCGTCGCGATCTAAGCATAATAAGATACATAAAAGGATAAACATCACATGCATATAACTTTATGTGACATGGTATAGCCAATCTTCGCGCAATGATCTCCATCTTGTGTGTTCCGGTATGATCTCCATCACTCCACCATGATTGCTTCCACCACGAATAGCAACTACAACTATTGCTAACTACTTAGCGATAAAGTAAAGCTATTACATGGCGTATAAGAAGTTGACTCGCAGGTCATACACAATTATAAAGACAACCATATGGCTCCTGCCGGTTGTGTACTCATCGACATGCAAGTCGTGAAACATTACAAAACATGATCATCGCATACAATATACACATCACATCTTGGGCCATACCATATCACAGAAAACACTCCCTGCAAAAACAAGTTAGACGCCTCTACTTTGTTGTTGCATGTTTTACGTGGCTTATGGGAGTAGATGCTAAGAACGATTCTTACCTACGGAAAGCCACAACGGTGATATTATGGTTGCCAAACTCCGGTGTTAATCCCATGACAACTATAGTGAGAAGCGGCATCCACCAGCCACATGTGTGGTACAAGCCACACGTCAAGTGCGAGCGGTCTCATGACGGCGTCGCGTAAGGTTGGCCTGGACCGCTTCAATCTCACTATCCGCGTCATAAGAAGAACACAAACAAGAGGCTTGCAGAGAAAACATCAACGCCGCAACAACCATGTTGCGTTCTACTCGTGAATCACATCTACGTATAGATCTAGCTCGATACCCGAAGGGATTAGCAGCATAGTAAATCAAAATTTTCTCTGAAGCGAGCAGAGGAAAGCCAAGATATAATCTAGGAGATGCAAACAACGAGAGATTGGATTAGATCTTCATACCCTTGAAGATTCGCGTGAGCGTTAAATCGGAACGTGGGTGATGTAGTCGTACTCGCTTCTCCTCCTCGCGATCCGATCCGATCTAGCACCACAAGTGGCGGTGCCTCCGTGAGATGCACACGTGCATCACCTCGACGTCTCCTCCTTCCTTGGACCAGAAAGTATGGTGGAGAGATGGATTGGATCTACAACACGACGGCGTGGTGTATTTGGTGGAGAATTTCTGCCGCAGGGCTTCTGCAAGCAGTCGGGAGGGAGAGAGGCGGCAGGGCAACTAGGGTTTGGAGGAAGGTGTGTGGGGGGCGCACCAGCCCTCTATATATAGAGGGGGGGTGCGGCCAGCCCTTGCCTCTCCTCCAAGCCTATCTCTAGTTTAAACGATTTAAACTCTCCCTTATCTAGAAATTCTATCTCTAATTTAAACGAGTTTAAACTTATCTAGAATCGGCTGGGCCCTATGGGGCCTTGTGCCCCTGGCCCAATGCGGCCAGGACACTCCCTCATAGGCCCATGCCCCCTCCGGAAGGTGGGACCACGTTGGCCCTTCCGGAAGGTTCTAAAGCTTCCGGTACACCGATTAATCGGAACAATTCGAACTCCAAAACTGCAATCGCCTTATATGAATCTTATTCTCCGGACCATTCCGAACCTCTCGTGATGTCCGGATCCCATCCGAGACTCGAACAAAAATTCATAAACCAATTATCCAATCTATCCTAGCGTCGAGACACGTTAAGTGTGTGACCCTGAGTTCGAGAATATGCGACATGATCTTCTATCAATAATCAACAGCGAGGTCAGGCACCCATATTGACTCCACACATTCATCGATGATCATATCGGATGAACCACGATGCCAGGATTCAATCAATCCCATATATTCCCTTCGTCTCGCGATATTTTACTTGCCCGAGATTCGATCGTCGGTATCGTCATACCTAGTTCAATCTCGTTCACAGCAAGTACTTTACTCGTTCCGTAAGCCGATATCACTTTGTGATTAACTCCTTAACCACATGCTTGCAAGCGGTGTTGATATCGATTACCGAGTGGGCCCGAAGTATATCTCTCCGACTTGGGAGGGACAAATCCCATCTCGATACATACAACCCAACAGATACTTTCCGATTAACTTGGCTGTGGCAACTCCGCCTGCAATCCCTGAGTACCTCAGCGGATCGGAGTCCTGCATCACATTCACTCGCGCGGATCACCCTTGCTAGATCCCTCGCCCAGGTCATGCTGCCACAGTCGGAGGCGCAGATCGGAGGCTTCGAGATGAGTCGCGTCTTCATGGACGGCGGCAGCGGCATCAACCTAATGTTCGCAAGCACTCTAGCAGCAATGCGGATCCCACAATGCAGCCTGGAACAGTCAGACACAACGTTCCACGGCATCATTCCAGGGAAGGGCATATTCCCCCTGCGCAAAATAGGGCTCGACGTCATCTTCGGGAAGCCGGACAACTTTCGGCAGGAGCGACTCGAATTCGAAGTGGTGGACTGGCCGTCGCAATACCACGCCATCCTGGGGCGTGTAGCATTCGCAAGGTTCCTGGCCATCCCACACTACGCATACCTACTACTCAAGATGCCAGGACCGAGAGGCGTCATCACAGTCCACGGGAGCTTCACCCGATCGGACCAATGCGACAGGGATTTCAACAAAATCTCCCAGTCTTTCGGCATGCAAGACGAGCTTGTAAGGCTCCGTGAGGTAACGGACAATGGGGCACCCCGGTCACCTGACGAGCGCGACATGTCCTTCGACTCCACCGTCAACACCAAGAAATTGCAGGTCCATCCGACGGATACCTCAAAGATGGCTCTGATCGCCAACGACCTCAGCCCCGCATAGGAAGGCGTGCTCGTCGAATTCCTCTGTGAGCGCTGGGAAATCTTCGCCTGGTGTCCTGCGGACATGCCGGGAGTTCCCAGGGAATTCGCCGAGCACGCACTCAATGTCTTTCCAGATACCAAGCCAGTCAAGCAGTCCATCCGGAGACTGTCGGAGCCACGAGCCGAAGCCATCATCAAGGAAATCAACCGATTACTCGCTGCAGACTTCATCAGGGAAATCAAAGAAAGCGAGTGGCTGGCAAACACAGTCATGGTCCCAAAGAAGGACACGGACATCCTGCGGATGTGCGTGGATTTCACGTCACTAAACAAGCACTGCCCAAAGGACCACTTCCCGCTTCCTCGGATCGATCAGATCATCGACTCGACTGCAGGTTGTGAGAAACTCTCCTTCCTCGACGCCTACTCAGGCTATAACCAGATTCGACTCAAGGTCGAAGATCAGGAGAAAACGGCGTTTATCACACCGTTCGGAGTATTCTATTACAACACTATGTCCTTCGGGCTAAAGAACGCAGGTGCCACGTACCAGCGATGCATGAAGGCCTGCCTCAAAGACCAGATCGGTCGCAATGTCCAGGTCTATGTCGATGACATAGTGATAAAAACCAAGGAGGCAAGGACACTCATCGACGATCTCCGCGAGACGTTCGATAACCTTGATCGCTACAGGATCAAGCTTAACCCCGAAAAGTGCGCCTTCGGCGTCCCATCGGGTCAGCTGCTTGGGTACTTCATCTCTCAGCGAGGGATCGAGGCGAACCTGAAGAAAATCAGAGCCATCATGGCCATGGAGAAGCCAAAAAACATCAAAGGCGTCCTGCAGCTCGTAGGACGAATAGCGGCGCTAAGCAGGTTCATCAGCCGCATGGGCGAGAAGGCCCTACCATTCTACCAGCTGCTGCGCAAGGCAGACAAGTTCGAGTGGACACCAGAAGCCAATGACGCATTCGAAAGCCTCAAGCGGCTCCTCTCCACCTCGCCAGTTTTGGTCACGCCAAATGAGCGCGAGCCCCTGCTGCTGTATATAGCAGCCACACACCAGGTGGTCAGCACCGTACTCGTGGTCGAACAACCCAAAGAAGGCAAGACCCATGGGGTCCAGCGCCCAATTTACTACCTCAGCGAGGTACTGACACCAACAAAGCAGAGGTACCCTCACTACCAGAACCTAGCCTACGGCGTGTTCATGACGGCTCGACGGCTGATCCACTACTTCCAGGAGCATCAGGTGATGGTCGTCAACGAGGCACCCCTGAACAGCATCCTGAATAACCCGGAGGCCACAGTACGCGTGGCCCTGTGGGGCATCGAGCTGTCACCCTTGGACATCGTCTACGAGAAGCGACACGCAATCAAATCACAAGTCCTTCCGGATTTCCTGGTACATTGGATGGAGCTACAGCTGCCAGACACCCTAGATATGTCGCAGTCATGGACGATGCACTTTGACGGCTCCAAGCGTGAAGCCGGAGCAGGCGAGGGTCATCGACCTCCCGCAAAGCGACAAGATGAAATCGTTCTTGGATGAAATTCAGAGCCTCCAACAACGAGGCCGAATACGAAGCCCTCATCCATGGCATGAGGATGGCAAAGATATGCGGCGCAACGCGCCTGGTCATCTACGGTGACTCCAACCTCGTCGTCCAGCAGACGATGAATGAGTGCGACGCACACGCCGAAAACATGATCGTGTACCGCGCGCTCTAGAACACACTCGAAGGAGAATTCGACGGCTGCAAGCTTCGACACGTTGGACGAGAAAGCAACGAGGAAGCCGACAGACTCGCCAACATCGGCTCCACTTGCGCAAAGGTGCCACCAGGAGTGTTCCTCGAGCAAATCTGCGTGCCATCCATCAAGCGGAAATTCCCCAAGGGATCACCCGAAGAAGTAGAGCACTCGGGAGCTACGCTACCCGAAGGACACGAAGGACCCGAAAAGCTGGACACAGAGGTAGCCATGGTCAACCTAATGCAGGTCATGGCAGTCTAAGAAACCTGGACGCGCCCATACCTCCAGTTCTTGTTAAATGGAGAACTACCTGACAGCCCGACAGATGCCCGGCGCATATCTCGTCGGTCAAAAGCCTTCACCATCATCAACGGCGAGCTGTACAAGCGCAGTATTACGGGTGTACTAAAACGGTGCGTCACCATCGACGACGGCAAAGCCATACTCCAAGACATCCATGAGAGCATCTGCGGCCACCACGCAGGCAGCCGCTCCCTTGTCGCCAAAGCTCTACGAGCAGGATTCTACTGGCCAACAGCCATGAGCGACGCAAAGGACATCGTCCAAAGATGCAACGGATGCCAACGGTTCGCCGACAAACCGCACGCACCTGGGTCCGAGCTTAGACCCATACCCGTAGCCTGGCCTTTTGCTCAATGGGGCCTCGACATGATCGGCAAACTGCCAAAATCCTCGAAAGGGGGACACGTCTTCCTCCTGGTTGCAGTCGACAAATTCACCAAGTGGATCGAGGCCATGCCGGTTACCAACCAGAAAGGCAAAACTGCCGTCAAGTTCTTCGAGTCCATTGTCTACAGGTTCGGCGTACCACACAGCATCATCACCGACAACGGATCGAATTTCATCTCCAAGGAATTCCAGGACTTCTGCGAAGGCCTTGGGATCAACATCACGTACGCCTCAGTGGCACACCCACAAACGAACGGGCAAGTGGAAAAGGCCAACGGCCTAATTGGCGCTGGCATCAAGAAGCGCCTCATGAGTTCACTCGAACAAAAAGCTGGAAACTGGACGAAGGAGCTGCCATCCGTCCTGTGGAGCTTACGGACTACGCCAAACAGCTCCACCGGCTACACACCGTTCTTCATGGTACACGGGCCGAGCCGTGCTACCACCAATCGCCACCAGGCCCACAGTCGTCACAAATAAGTGACGAATCCACGGCTGCACTCGGTTGCCGTTGACACACTCGACGAAGCATCGGATATAGCACCACCAAACAGAGTCAGAACCAAACTAGCCAGCCACGTACAGGCTTTCCAAGGTCCTCGTCAAGGAGACCTCGTCTTGCGACTCAAGCAAAAGCGAGAATAAATTCGAGTCACCATGGGAAGGACCCTACGTCATCACGAAGTCATCCCGGTGGCGCCTATCGCCTCAAGCACGTGGAGTCAGGTCGCATACTCCAACCCATGGAACATCGCGCTTTTCTGACGATTCTATCCGTAGCAACCTACCCCCTTTTACTTTCAATAAGGCTTTCAGCCAAGGCTATTCAGCCGAACAATGTACCTCCTCCATTACGATATAAATAAAGCTAAGTGTCTCGCCCCCAAACTTCAGTTCGCTATTTTCGCAACTTTACTACATGCTACATACGCACTCGGGGGCTCCCCCCACCTCACGATTTCATCGACTGAGGATCAAACGTGTACACCTGAGTAGCTGACAACGTCAGGCAAACGAAAAGGATACGTACTCAATCAAAGCACTGCATTCTCACAACAATCAAACCTTTACAACAAAGGGCACAATACGCCCAACCGAAATATACAAATTTTACATCTATCTGTTTATTTTCAGGTGCTACCTATTCTGAAGAATAACCCGAGCACGCTGCTCAAACAAATCTACGACCTGTTCGGCATACTGCCTTACAGCTGCGTAATGTGAGCGCATGTCCCACTCACCACCGTCCGGCCGAGGAGGTGGCCCAGCTGCCACAGCAGCCAAATCTACGTCAGGCCGGTGCACCCTCACAAGAGCCAAAGCAGCCTTCACTCCTGCGACGAGCTGTTGCCGCACCAACTCCTTGACATTGCTCACGCTTCAAAACTTCGATAGAAGACCCGAAAGGCTTGTCGGTACGGCATCCAAAGGGAACATGACGTGCATCACCGAGGCAAGCGACGTCTGCACTTGGCGAAGCACCCGAGAAACCTGGTGCACACGATCCTGCGAGCTATAGCGCGATACCACGATCGATCCAGAAGAAGCCACCAGCCTCCATGTCCTATTGAGTCAAGCAATTGACCGAACAGCAACACGCTCCTTCTCTTCCCTCAGAGCAAGATTCGCACCTGCGACAATGGAAGAAATAAGAGCAAAGGCCAGCAGGCTCACCCGAATAACTGAGCTATAGCTCGAAACAAGGAACAACTTACATTGAAGTTGCTCGGATCGAACAAGTTACGCCATCAAGTACTCCTCCTGGCTGCACCATTCTCCGCCTTAGACTTCCAAACATCGGCACGTCCTCAAGAAACTCCGGGCTACGCGATCCGAAGAAAAGCGAGTTGAGAGGAAGCATCCAAAGATGGTCGCATAACATTGCGGAGGAGGTGTCAATGTCAAGACCGAAGGAACCTAGAGATGCAGGAAAAGAAAGGGACATACACATTCAGACAATGATAGAGCACAACTCAGAAGAATTCATTAAACATATAAGGCCACTACGTGGCACAAGGATGGTGTTTCTTCAAGATATTTACAACAAAAGCAGACTACAAAACTACCCTACGTCTACAACACCTAAGATGCGGCACCCTGAGTCACCTCAGAGCCGAACTGCCTAGCTTTGGCCCATACTGCGCCGTGGGGCATACTCGACGACAAATCAATGAGCTTGGGCCCATATAAACGCTTGCAGCGAGTAGGCAGCAAAGGCTACCTCGGATCCATCCACGTCGTCGGCATCCGAGGTGATCAGGGCAGATCCAGCTCGCTCAGCCGCCATAGCCGCCATCGCCCGACCAGACGCTCCAATGCCCTTCTGCTTGCGCTTGTACGCCGCAGGCGCTTCGGCTGACAGAGCCTCCACCAGAGCATCCACATCATCAAGGGATGCGCCCTTAGGGACAAGCTCCTTGTAGAAGCGACCAAGGACCTCTTTCGCCTTGGCAAGGGAGCTGACGACGGTGCTGCAGCGGTCTTCGACCGCCACAGTAGCATCATCTAGAGCACTCCCGTGCTCTAGAGCACCATGATCAAACTTCGATGCCTGCGGCATCTAAGACAAAAAATAAGAAGGAAGACATGAAGAAAAGCAGCACAGAAGAAGACACGAGGCATGAAGAAACAAGCACAAATCTAGCACTCACCCAAAAGAGCCTTGGCAGCAGCCATGCGCTTCGTTGCTACCTCTTTTTCACGAGCGCCGCAACAGTGGCCAGCTGCTCCTCACGATCCGCGGCCTCCTGCTGCAGACGCTCTTTTGCTTCGGCTGCCTTAGTCAGCTCCAGCTCAAGGCGTTCCCGCTTCAGAGCCTCGGGCCTTTCGCTCCGATTTACCAAGGCTCTTCTTGAGAGCGTCGACCTCACGGAGAGAAGTGTTATGCTCCTCTGCATTCAAGACAAGCAAGTGTTAAAGAACAGGACCAGGATAAATAGGAGAGGCACTACAAGTCAGATAGATACCTTGAAGCTGCTGAAGGTTCGCCTCCAGCACCAAGCGCTCCTGCACCAGCCGCGTGGCCTCCTGCACAAAAGGCCGAGGAAAAAGAAACAGCAGTAAGAAAAGGACTTGGGGGCTACGCCCAACGCAAAGGAGTAAAAGCAAAATTCGCACACGAAGACACTCGGGGGCTCCCCCCGTGACATGAAGCAGAAAAACTTACATGCTCTGATGGCGACTCCGACAGACCGCCTGCGAAATTCTGAGGCGCAACCACCTGCACCTCCTGCAACGGAGGATCCGGACTTGCGCCACCCGAAGTCGCCACCGTCTAAGGCGGAGGAGACGCAATTTTTGACTCCCCCATCATTTCCCGCGCACCATCACTAGAGGAGTCGCGAGAGGAATGCCTGCATACGAAGCAATCAGCACAAGTGCAAAATCAAGAAAAAAAAGGGACAACAATATAACAAGAAACTTACGAGCCCAACGAGCTCAGGTCAAAGACAGAAGGAGTCCTTCGGGCTCTCTTCTCCTCTTTCTTTTCTTCCTTCTTCTCCTCCTTTTTCTCTTCCTTCTTCCCATTTGGCGGAGTGCGGTGACACTTGAACGGAGCAGCGAGAATGGGAGAAGAAGAACCTCCATGACCATCACTATGACGCTCAAGGCCTAGAGGGTTCCTGGGAGTCGGAGGAGGTGAAGAATCCAAGACTCCGCTGGAGCTCATGCTTGCTATGCGTATGATCCTCACTCGACTCGTCGGCATCCTCCGCCGGAGATCGTGCCGATGGCAGCTCGGACACGGACTCAACCACTTCATTATCCAGGGCAGCCGGAAATAATTCGGGCGATAGAGGTACCATGCCCGGCACTTTGAAGCTCTGCAAAATTAGAAGGAACTTTGTTAGAAAACAAAGGAAATAAATACGCAGCCTACAAAAAGTACTACGTGCACAAATCTACACCTGCGGTACGGCTAACATCGAAGAAAATGGAGGAGTTAGCGACTTTCCCGGGATTTCTTCTCCGGCCTTGAACTTCAGCAGCGCACGAAGGGCCCTGTCAAGATCCCCCTCGGAGATTTTCTCAGCCGAAACCCTCGTCGGATCACGGCGCCCAGAATAAAGAAACATCGGGTGCGCCCTCGCTTGGAGAGGCTGCACCCGACGCTCAAGAAAAGTCCGGATGATGTCCACGCCGTTCACCTCCTTCTCCGGAATCAGCTGGAGATCCTCCACCCGACGGTAAAGGGCCTCTATCTCCGCCTTCTCACCGTCCAAGATTTGGTTTTTCCAAGACCTTTTCGGCTCAATCATTTGGGAGGGGTCAAAGGGAACAAGACCAAAATCTTGCCCGGGCACTACGGAGTCGCGGATATAAAACCATCGCCTCACTTGATCTTGGACAGATTCGGACATGGAAAAAGAAAAGAACAGAAGATTGGGACTAAAGGAAATGATGCAACCCCCAATGGGATACACACCATCCGAACCAGATTGCCTCTTCACGGAATAGAGCTTCCGGAAGAGGCCGAAGTGCGGCTCAATGCCAAGCCAGCACTCGCAAAAAGTGACAAAACACGCAATGTGGAGAAGAGAATTGGGAGACAGATGATGAAACTGAATCCCATAAAAGAAGAGCAGTCCACGGAGGAAATTGTGGACTAGAAAAGTGAACCCACGCATAACGAATGCGAGAAACATAACCCGATACCCAGATGGGGGACGGGGGATTACCTCATTGCCGGGAAGTTTCACGGCCTCCCTATCTTGCGGGATCAGGCCCTCATGAAGCTTCGGAGATCGCTCTCCCGTCTCGATCGCCACCACACGCGGTGACACGGGTAGCGGTGCCTTCATCCTCCGTGGCGCTGGTCCCAACGGCAGATGAGGACTTCTTCGACTTCCCCATTGCGCTACGGCGGCGCCGGCGGTTAAAACGCAGAAACAACGACGGAAATGTGGAAGGAAATCCCAGCGCGCAGCAAGAATCGCTAGAGCACAAGGAAGCAGTGAAAACAAGAACTGGTGCGGTGAAAACAAACCGCTGCTCTCCTCAATGATTATAATAGCGAAGACGACACACGGCAGCCGTCCATCCAGAAGACCTAACGCCAGCAGCGGATCTGGCGTGCGTGTCAGCATCACAACGAACCTTCGTTACCACGCCGTCCACTACGCGCGGAAATCGAGGAGACGCCGTAATTATATCCACGCCGCGCGTGACCGGTCAATTCAAAGTCAACAAGTGGGACCCACGCTTCGTCCAGTCAAGTCATCTCTGGCGTAGCAGACACTTGAGGTCATCGATCGTCAGCACTGATATCATCAAAAGCTATACTAGCACCAACTACAATTCTTCGGCTCCACAGCTAAGAGTACTCACTCGAATCTTCGATTCGACTAAATACTCGGGGGCTACTCCTATCGGGGCGCTGGCACTTTACCGGAAGATGAATAAAGACAAAGTATTTCTTTGAGTCCTACGTCGAGTCTACGACTCCACTACGGACTCGGGGGCTACTCCCATAGGGAGGATAAATTTAAGCATTCGAAAATTTTCGTGTCCTACGGACTTAACAACTGAACAATGCTTGATCTAAAGTCTCTGCTCGAGTCTACGACTCAAACAGACACTCGGGGCTACTCCCATAGGGATCTTTCGGATCAGCACGCAATTTTTTTTTGGCAACTCTGCCCCAACAAAACGCTAAGTGAGAGACAATCTCCTTGGCCACCCGAAGCACCTCCGTGGTGACAAATGTTCGGATGTTGCGTCTGCGACGCAAAGATAAGACCTGCGGATATCATATGATGGCCTGGCAACGCACATGACTGTGCTCTGCTAGTATAAATCCATGCCAACAGGCGTGATGAAAAATCCCGACGGACGCGTTGGGTACATCAATTAAAATCACTGGAATTCCACTCCTGTAAGTCCTCAGCGGCCTGAGTCGAATTACGCATGACATATGTTCGGTCGAGTTGAGGGACTCGAACTGAAGAAGATCGTGTTGTTTCGTCCTAAGGCAGTTAAGCGCCCTGATCCGTCGGGTGAGTCAGCTGCGCATCAACAATCCCTACACACAAATCATTACTACCTAGTTGCACCGAAGGATTAAGAGTCCTCGGTAATCTACGATTCATTTGATCACTCGGGGGCTACTGACATGGTTATACCCTACGGGTACCTGACTTCAGCATACCTGGTCCAACCCAAGGAAGGCCCACAGCAGACATATGCTGGCCCATGAAGATTTTCGGGTGGCCAAGGCCCATGATGTCTTCGGATCCTTGGAGAGCAATACTAGCGTAGATAGGAAATTCAAAGGGGTAAAACCCTAGAACTTGTAACCGACTAGGACTATGCTCGGGACCTGCCTAAGTCTATATAAAGGCCAGGAGGGCACTTCCTAGATCTCTCGACTCATACTTTCGCACACGCACCTCCACGCCAGATCGAATCTGCGCACCCTGTAACCTTCGATTCCGCCGTAATCAAGAGTAGACAAGCAGGAGTAGGGTTTTCCCTCCGGGGGCCTGAACTTGGGTAAATCTCGTATCCCCTGGTTGCTTGTCTGTTAACCGTTCCACGATCTCCAACATCCCCATCTTCTCCAAAACCCAAGTCCATAACAATGGGCATTGACGAGTCGAAACCTCGTCACCATCGGAAGGAGAGTATTTGTGTTTATTTTAGTTAAATCCCGGATTTAGTATTAATAGTACTAACCTGATATGACTGTAGACCTAAAAAATGCTGGTCGGGCTTGATGACTTTCTCGCTGATACGTCGGAAACATATCTATAATTTTTTATGTCCCATGCTTGTTTAGTATCTACTTTGCTTTGCTTTGTCTACACTTTGAGGAGTTTTTATATGTTTTCTTCTACTAACCTATTAACAAGATGCCATAGGCGCAGGCCCACCCTAGGCCGCGTTGGGGCAGGGTGTGGGACCCCTGGCCGCCCTCCTGCCTCTCATCTTCGCCTATAAGAAGCCCCCGATGCCTAAACCCTAAGGACCCGATCAATATTCCATGAAACCGTCTGTAGCCGCCTCCACCATAGTCCCTAGATCGGGGGATCTGAAGCTCTTCCTGGCACCCTGCCAGAGGGGAGATCATCCCGGAGGCCTTCTTCTTCATCATGCCAGCCTACGGTATGAATCGTGAGTACTCCCACCTTGGAATATAGGTCCATGTAGTACCTAGATGGTTGTATCTCCTTCTTTGTGCTTTCATGTCTAGATCTTGTGAGCTCCGTTCATGCTCAATATCTCATCTATTTGTAATCATGCATGTTTTGTTCGCGGGCATCCGATGGATATTGAGATTACTATTTCAGATTGATTAATGGTTTTGTATTATGATTCTATCATGTCTGTGTTGATTGTGATCTTGAATGATCTCCGTTGTTAGTAGCTATCTTGTGCAAGTAGTTGCTAGTGACTCCAAGAGGGGGTGTTTATGCTCGATAGTGGGTTAATGCCTCTATTTAATCTAAGGGAAGTGACATAAATCTCTAAGGTTGTAGATGTGTTGTTGCCACTAGGGAGAAAACAACGGTCTCTTGTTCATGGAACAAGTGGATTGTTTACCTTACACACTTTGCTTAAGCGGTTATGCATTGCTTGCAACTTAATACTGGAGGGGGTTTGGATGATAACCCAAAGGTGGACTTCTAGTCATAGATGTAGTTGGATGGAGGTATATGTATCTTGTTGTATTGCCCAATCGAATCTCGTAGGACAATGATGTCTAGTATTGCATTGTTATGCCTTGCTCAGTCCTGTCAATTGCCCTTCTGTAATTTGTTTACCCTGCATGCCATGTTGTTTTATATAAGGAGAACACCTCTAGTGAACTATGGTCCCCGGTCCAATCTTTACCATTGATACATCTTCCACTGTTATTGTTTACTTGATGCAAACCACTATTACCTTCCACACCATACAATTAATCCTTTGTTTTCAGCAAACCACTGAGATTGACAACCTCACTGTTCATTGGGACAAAGTCTTGATTTTTTTTGTTCAGGTTTCCAAGTTGCTAGCAACACCTTTGAGTCGTTTCCTTCCTCCTATTGGTTCGATAACCTTGGTTTCTTACTGAGGGAAAACTTGCTGCTGTGCTCATCATAACTTCTTCTTGGAGTCTCCCAACGAAGCTCTAAAGTGATATGAGCGCATCACTTCCATCTTTTCTCTCTAAAATCTCTTGAAAAACAATTTCGTGGTGGAGCTCAAAATGTTTGGGGAGCTCGCCGGAATAAACGTCCATCGGAAGGAGAGTATTTGTGTTTCTTTTAGTTAAATCCCGGAGTTAGTATTACTAGTACTAACCTGATATGACTGTAGACCTCAAAGTGTTGGTCGGGCTTGATGACTTTCTCGCTGATACGTCAGAAACGTATCTATAATTTTTGATGTTCCATGCTTGTTTAGTATCTACTTTGCTTTGCTTTGTCTACACTTTGAGGAGTTTTTATATGTTTTCTTCTACTAACCTATTAACAAGATGCCATAGTGCCAGTTGCCTGTTTTCTTCTGTTTTTGGTTCCAGAAAATCTAGTAAAGAAATATTCTCGGAATTGGACGGGACAAAAGCCAAAGTCAACATTTCACCAAGGAGAACACGAAGTCCAGAGGAGAGACGGAGGGGAGCCACAAGGCGGCCTCCCCAAGTCGAGGCGACCTAACCGCACCTAGGCAGGTGGTGGGCCCAGGCCCCCTCTGCCGCCGCCTCTTGCCTATAAGAATCCCCCGATGCCTAAACCCTAAGGACCCGATCAATATTCCACGAAACCGTCTCTAGCCGCTGCCACCATCGTCCCTAGATTGGGGGGATCTGAAGCTCTTCTCGGCACCCTGCCGGAGAGGAGATCATCTCGGAGGCCTTCTTCTTCATCATGCCAGCCTACGGTATGAAGCGTGAGTAGTTCCACCTTGGACTACGGGTCCATGTAGTACCTAGATGGTTGTATATCCTTCTTTGTGCTTTCATGTCTAGATCTTGTGAGGTCCGTTCATGATCAATATCTCATCTATTTGTAATCATGCATGTTGTGTTTGCAGGGATCCGATGGATATTGAGATTACTATGTCAGATTGATTAATGGTTTTGTCTTATGATTCTATCATGTCTGTGTTGTTTGTGATCTTGCATGCTCTCCGTTGTTAGTAGCTATCTTGGCCAAGTAGTTGCTAGTGACTCCAAGAGGGGGTGTTTATGCTCGATAGTGGGTTAATGCCTCTATTTAATCTAAGGGAAGTGACAAAAATCTCTAAGGTTGTAGATGTGTTGTTGCCACCAGGGAGAAAACAACGGTCTCTTGTTCATGGAACAAGTGGATTGTTTACCTTACACACTTTTCTTAAAGTAGTTGTCTGTTGCTTGCAACTTAATACTGGAGGGGGTTCGGACGATAACCCAAAGGTGGACTTCTAGTCATAGATGCAGTTGGATGGCGGTCTATGTATCTTGTTGTATTGCCCAATCGAATCCCATAGGACCATGATGTCTAGTATTGCATTGTTATGCCTTGCTCAGTCATGTCAATTGCCCTGTTGTAATTTGTTTACCCTGCATGCCATGTTTGTTTATATAAGGAGAACACCTCTGGTGAACTATGGTCCCCGGTCCAATCTTTACCATTGATACATCTTCCACTGTTACTGTTTACTTGCTGCAAACCACTATTACCTTTCACACCATACATTTAATCCTTTGTTTTCAGCAAACCAGTGAGATTGACAACCTCACTGTTCGTTGTAGCAAAGTCTTGAGTTTGGTTTGTGCAGGTTTCCAAGTTGCTAGCAATACCTTTGAGTCGTTTCCTTCCGACTACTCGTTCGATAACCTTGGTTTCTTACTGAGGGAAAACTTGCTGCTGTGCTCATCATACCTTCCTCTTGGGGTCTCCCAACGAAGCTCTAAAGTGATATGAGCGCATCTCTCCCATCTTTTCTCTATAAAATCTCTTGAAAATTAATTTCGTGGTGGAGCTCAAAATGTTTGGGGAGCTCGCCAGAATAAATGGCCATCAGAAGGAGAGTATTTATGTTTCTTTTAGTTAAATCCCGTATTTAGTATTAATAGTACTAACCTGATATGGATGTAGACCTAAAAATACTGGTCGGGCTTGATGACTTTCTCGTTGATACGTCGGAAACGTATCTATAATTTTTGATGTTGCATGCTTGATTAGTATCTACTTTGCTTTGCTTTGTCTACACTTTGAGAAGTTTTTTTATGTTTTCTGGTACTAACCTATTAACAAGATGCCACAGTGCCAGTTGCCTGTTTTCTTCTATTTTTGGTGCTAGAAAATCTATTAAGGAAATATTCTCGTAATTGGACGGGACAAAATCCAAAGTCAATATCTCATCTATTTTTAATCATGCATGTTGTGTTTACGGGGATCCGATGGATATTGAGATTACTATGTCAGATTGATTAATGGTTTTGTCTTATGATTCTATCATGTCTGTGTTGTTTGTGATCTTGCATGCTCTCCGTTGTTAGTAGCTATCTTGGCTAATTAGTTGCTAGTGACTCCAAGAGAGGGTATTTATGCTCGATAGTGGGTTAATTCCTCTATTTAATCTAAGGGAAGTGACTGAAATCTCTAAGGTTGTAGATGTGTTTTTGCCACTAGGAGAAAACAACGGTCTCTTGTTCATGGAACAAGTGGATTATTTACCTTACACACTTTGCTTAAAGCAGTTGTCTGTTGCTTGCAACTTAATACTGGAGGGGGTTCAGATGATAACCCAAAGGTGGACTTCTAGTCATAGATGCAGTTGGATGGAGGTCTATGTATCTTGTTGTATTGCCCTATCGAATCTCTTAGGATCATGATGTCTAGTATTGCATTGTTATGCCTTGCTCAGTCCTATCAATTGCCCTTCTGTAATTTGTTTACCCTGCATGCTATGTTGTTTTATATAAGGAGAACACCTCTAGTAAACTATGGTCCCCGGTCCAATCTTTCCCATTGATACATCTTCCACTGTTACTGTTTACTTGTTGCAAACCACTATTACCTTCCATACCATACAGTTAATCCTTTGTTACAGCAACCGGTGAGATTGACAACCTCACTGTTAGTTGGGGCAAAGTCTTGAGTTTTTGTTGTGTAGGTTTCCAAGTTGCTTGCAACACCTTTGAGGCATTTCCTTCCTCCTACTAGTTCGATAACCTCGGTTTCTTACTGAGGGAAGACTTGCTGTTGTGCTCTTCACACCTTGCTCTTGGGGTTTCCCGACGAAGCGCCCCCAAGTTGACAGAGCGTTTTCACTCGCCGAGGTTGACAGGCTTATGACCAAGCTCATCAACTGGATGCTATACGTCTGTACCAGCTGTTTGCCGTTGAGTCGATATATCTTCGTGGGAACCGCCTGTGAGCCACGACATGCACACACATTCAACCAATCATTTCAAACAAGTCAAAGATTTAAGCTAAAAAATGTAGCAATAAAGGGTTGTCCGGCACATACCGCTCTGCCTTGTTGTACGTGCCAAGACGCCGGAGCAGCTGCTCTGTTCCACAAAGACGGGCGGATGTGGCCGCCACAGTATAGCACTGACAATGTGACGTCAGCACGAGTCCTTTCCTGTCCTCTCAGCACGGTCATCTCTCCCTCTCCATTGTTTTTTAATCTTGTTGCCACCAAACAAATCGGCACTGCACCCTGGTTCAAAGAAAAAAGAGCAGAGACACATTGGTGACATCACCTTGGATAGACGAGCTTCACGCCTCCTGCAGCGCCTTCCTCCTACTGGTTCGATAACCTCGGTTTCTTACTGAGGGAAGACTTGCTGCTGTGTGAAGGGTTTCGTGGCATAGTAAATCAAAATTTTCTACGGATGCGAACAGAGGTAAAGCCAAGATCTAATCTAGGAGATGCAAACAACGAGAGAGATTGGATTAGATCTTCATACCCTTGAAGATTCGCACAGCGGAACGTTCGTCGGAACGTGGGTGATGTAGTCGTACTCGCTTCTCCTCCTCGCGATCCGATTCGATCTAGCACCACAAGTGGCGGTGCCTCCGTGAGATGCACACATGCAGCACCTCGACGTCTCCTCCTTCCTCGGACCAGCAAGTATGGTGGAGAGACGGATTGGATCTACAACACGACGGCGTGGTGTATATGGTGGAGAATTTCTGCGTGAGGCTTACCAAGCAGTCGGGAGGGAGAGAGGAGGGCAGCAGGGCGGCTAGGGTTGGAGGGGAAGGTGTAGGGGGGTGGTGCGCCCCCAGCCCTCTATATATAGAGGGGTGGGCGCAGCCCTAGCCCCTCCCCCAAGCCAAAACGGTGGCCCCAAAGGAGGAGGAGTGGGGGGCAAGGAAACCCCCTTCTAGAAGCTTTATCTAGGGTTTAAACCCTCTTTGGCCGGTTGGGCCCTATGGGGCCTTGTGCCCCTGGCCCAATGCGGCCAGGGCACTCCCTCATAGGCCCATGCCCCCTCCCGGAAGGTGTGGCCATGTTGGTCCCCTTCCGGAAGGTTCTAGAAGCTTCCGGTACAATACCGATTAACCCGGAACAATTCCGAACTCCAAAAACTGCACTGCCTTATATGAATCTTATTCTCCGGACTACTCCGGAACCTCTCGTGATGTCCCGGATCCCATCCGAGACTCCGAACAAAAACTCATAAACCAATTATCCAATCTATCCTAGCGTCGAGACACGTTAAGTGTGTGACCTCAGTTCGAGAATATGCGACATGATCTTCTATCAATAATCAACAGCGGGCCGAAACCCATATTGACTCCCACACATTCATCGATGATCATATCGGATGAACCACGATGCCAGGATTCAATCAATCCCATATATATATTCCCTTCGTCTCGCGATATTTTACTTGCCCGAGATTTGATCGTCGGTACCGTCATACCTAGTTCAATCTCGTTCACAACAAGTACTTTACTCGTTCCGTAATCCGATATCACTTTGTGATTAACTCCTTAACCACATGCTTGCAAGCGGTGTTGATATCGATTACGAGTGGGCCTGAAGTATATCTCTCTGACTTGGGAGGGACAAATCCCATCTCGATACATACAACCCAACAGATACTTTCCGATCACCTGAGAGACACCTTTATGATCACCCTCTCATAGGATGACGTTTGATGACCTCAAAGCTTTCATCCGATACCAGGGAGTTGTATTATCTCATGGTCTAAGGAATACAATATTTGACATAAGAAAAGCTTCGCAAAGATGAACACGATGACACGACCTAATTGCTTCGCTTAGTTTGGGTATGTCCACCATATCATTCTCCCAATGATATGATCTCATTATTAATTGACAACTCATGTCCATGGTCAGGAAACCTTAACCATCATTAATCAATGAGCTAGTCCATAGAGGCGTACTAGGGACACGGTGTTATTCACAAACCACACAAGTATTAAAGTTTCCGCTTAATACAATTCTAGCATGGAATATAAACATTATCATGAACAAGAATTATAATAATAACATCTTTATTATTGCCTCTAGGGCATAATTCCAACAGTCTCCCACTTGCACTAGAGTCAATAATCTAGTTTACATCTGGCAACAATCTCACACCCATGGCCTGAGGTCTGATCATGTTTACGTGGAAGATGTTTAGTCAATGGATCTGCGACATTCAGATCTGTATGTACTTTGCTAATCTTGATCTCCATCGCTATATAATCTCGGATTATATGAAACTTATGTTGATATACTTGGTCTTTGGATGATATCTTGGTTCCTTAGCGAGTGCTATGGCGCGTGTTGTCACAATATCTCTAGTGGGTCCAATGCACTTGGAACCACGCCAAGCTCGATGATGAAGTTCTGATCCAAACTCCTTCACTTGGCCTTCTGCGGCAGCCATGTATTCCGCTTCTCATTGTAGATCCAGCGATCACGCTTTGCTTGCAGACTTCTCCACTCACAGCTCCTCCATTCAAAATATACACGTATCCTGTCGAGATTTAGAATCATCCTTGTCGGTGTCGAAACTAGCATCGACGTAACCTTTACGACATTTAGCTGTTCATCACCCCATAGACTAAGAACATTTCTTTAGTCCTATTTAGGTACATTAGGATGTTCTTCACGGCTGTCGATGTTCCACTCTGGATCACTTTGATATCGCTCGTCAAACTAAGAGCATTGGACACATCCGTCTAGTACACAAAGATGGCATACATGATGGAACCTATGGCCGAGGCATAAGGCACTTTGATCATAGCTTCCCTATCATTTACCGTAGCTGGACACTGAGCCTTGCTCAATATCTTACCGGACAACATAGGCACTGAACCTTTCTTTGCCTTATCCATTCTGAACCTTTTCAGAACTTTGTCTAGGTATGTACTCTGGCTTAAAGCTATCAGGCGTCTTTGTCTATCTCTATAGATTTTGATGCCCAATATATAAGCAGCTTCACCTAGGTCTTTCATTGAAAAACACTTGTTCAAATAACTCTTCACATCGTTAAGCATGTTGATGTCATTTCCAATAATCAATATGTCATCCACATATAGTACCAGAAACGTCACCGAGCTCCCACTCACTTTCTTGTAGATGCAAGCTTCATAGCAATTTGGAACAAATCCAAAGCTCTTGATCACTTGATCAAAATGAAAGTTCCAACTCCGAGATGCTTGCTTCAGTCCATAAATGGAACACTGAAGTTTGCATACTTTATCAGCATCCTTAGGATCGACAAAACCTTCGGGTTGCATCATATACAACTCTTCATCAATGTTGCCATTGAGGAAAGCAGTCTTGACATCCATCTACCATATTTCATAATCAGGAAACGCAGCAATTGCTAATAAAATCCGAATGGACTTAAACATCGCTACGGGAGAGAAAGTCTCATCGTAGTCAACACCTTGAACTTGTCGAAAACCTTTTGCGACAAGTCGTGCTTTATAGACGGTAACATTACCATCCGCGTCCGTTTTCTTCTTGAAGATCCATTTGCACTCAACGGCCTTTTGGTCGCTAGGAGGGTCCACCAAAGTCCATACTTGGTTTTCGCTCATGGATCCCAATTCGGATTTCATGGCTTCTAGCCATTTCTCAGAGTCTGGGCTCATCATCGCTTCCTCATAGTTCGTAGGTTCACTGTCTTCTACTAACAAGACAGTTAAGACAGGGTTGCCGTACCACTCAGGAGGGGCACGCGACCTTGTCGACCTGCGACGACGTTCAAGATCGTCCAAGCTTCATGATCCTTGTCATTAGCTTCCTCTATTGTTGGTGCAGGCGGCACTGGAACAATTTCAGGTGCTACGCTACTCTCTAACTCAAGAGAAGGTTCAATAACCTCGTCTAGCTCTACTTTCCTCCCACTCACTTCTTTCGAGAGAAACTCCTTCTCAAGAAAGGAACCGTTCTTTGTGACAAACACTTTGCCTTCGGTTCTGTGATAGAAGGTATACCCAATAGTTTCCTTAGGGTATCCTATGAAGACGCATTTCTCCGCTTTGGGTTCGAGCTTGTCCGACATCAACTTATTGACGTAAGCTTCGCATCCCCAAACTTTAAGAAATGACAACTTAGGTTTAGCACCAAACCACAGTTCATACGGTGTCGTCTCAATGGATTTAGATGGTGCCCTGTTTAAAGTGAATGCAGCGGTTTCTAATGCATAACCCCAAAAAGATAACGGCAAATCAGTAAGAGACATCATCGATCGGACCATATCTAATAAAGTTCGATTCCGGCGTTCAGACACACCATTGCGCTGTGGTGTTCCGGGTGGCGTGAGTTGCGAAACAATTCCGCTTGCTTTAAGATGCGTGAGAAAATCATAACTTAAATACTCGCCCCCACGATCGGATCGTAGAAACTTGATCTTTCTGTTACGATGGTTCTCCACTTCATTCTGAAATTAGTTGAACTTTTCAAATGTTTCAGATTTATGTTTCATTAAATAGATATACCCATATCTACTTAAGTCATCGGTAAAAGTGAGAAAATAGCGATATCCACCGCGCGTCGAAACACTCATCGGTCCGCATACATCGGTATGTATGATTTCCAACAAGTCCGTTGCTCGCTCCATCATACCGGAGAATGGTGTTTTGATCATCTTGCCCATGAGGCATGGTTCGCATTTGTCAAATGATTCAAAATCAAGAGACTCCAAAAGTCCATCAGAATGGAGTTTCTTCATGCGCTTTACACCAATATGACCTGACAGCAATGCCACAAATAAGTAGTATTATCACTATCTACTTTGCATCTCTTAGCCTCAATGTTATGGATGTGTGTTTCATCCCTTTCGAGATTTAGAAGAAATAAACCATTCACAAGAGGTGCATGACCATAAAAGATGTTACTCATATAAATAGAACAACCATTATTCTCCGATTTAAATGAATAACCGTCTTGCAATAAACACGATCCAGAAATAATGTTCATGCTCAACGCAGGCACATAATAACATTTATTAAGGTTTAAAACTAATCCCGAAGGTAAAACTAAGGAGAGTGTGCCGACGGCCATCACATCAACTCTTGATCCGTTGCCAGCAAGATCGTCACCTCATCCCTCGCAAGCCGTCTATTCCGTAGCTCTGTTTCGAGTTACAAATATTAGCAAACAAAGTATCAAATACCTGTGCACTACAACGAGGGCTAGTAAGGAAAACATCAATAACATGTATATCAAATATACCTTTGATGGTGCCAGCCTTCTTATCCGCTAAGTACTTCGGACAGTTGCGCTTCCAGTGACCCTTGTCCTTGCAATAGAAGCACTCAGTGTCCGGCTTAGGACCACACTTGAGCTTCTTCTCAGCAGGGGCAACGCGCTTGCCACCACCTTTCTTGAAGGGCTTCTTTGCACCCTTACCTTTCTTAAAGGAGGGCTTGTTGACCATCAACACATGATTATCCTTCTTGATGTCCACTTCCGCGGCCTTCAGCTTTGCGAAGAGTTCGGTGATCGTATCAGTGGAACCAATCTGATTATGAGTCACTATAAAACTTTTGTAGCTGGGAGGGAGTGATTGTAGAACCCTGTCAATCTTGAGCTCCTCTGGAATCGTGCATTCCAGTTGCTCAAGGCGTTGAGTGTAGCCAGTCATCTTAATGGCGTGCTCACTAACGGAACTCCCTTCCTCCATCTTGCAGTTAAAGAACTTCTCAGAGATCTCATATCTCTCGAGCGGGCTGAGTCTAAAACATGGTTTTCAGCTCTTGAGAATCTCAAAGGGCAGGATAGTCTTCAAAACGATTTTGAAGTTCCGGTTCCATAGCAAACAACATGGTGCTCTTAATCACACCATAATCATCTTTGCACGACTGATAGACAGATTTCTCATCAAGTAGCGATTGCTGCGAGGGTCACCTAACGCTTTCCCAAGGACATAGTCCTTTTGACCACCAGAGAGAATGATTCTTAGATTGCGGAACCAATTGGTGAAGTTAGACCCATTGTTTCTAAGCTTTTCCTTCTCAGCAAAAATGTTGAAGTTGAAGTTGGACTTGGCCATGTGATCTACAGTATTTGCAAGTACAAATTAGACTATGTTCATGATAACTAGTTCAACTTTTAATCAAATTACTAGATGAACTCCCACTAAATTCAACATCCCTCAAGTTGTTTAGTGAACACGATCCAAATTCACCACGCCTAATCCGATCTTCACGAGAAGAGATGTGGTTTCAATGGTGGACAACGAAGTGTCGATCATATCATTCATATGACTCATTCTTAACCTTTCGGTTCTTGTGTTCCGAGGCCATGTATGTACATGCTAGGCTCGTCAAGTTAGACCCAAGTATTTCCGCGTGTGCAAAACTGGCTTGCACCCGTTGTATGTGAGCGTAAAGTCTATAGCACCCGATCATCACGTGATGCTTGGACACGACGAACTTTCGCAACGGTGCATAATTGGGGAGAACACAGTTTTTATCTTGATCTTTAAGTGAGGAATCATCTTATAATGCTACCGTCGCGATCTAAGCATAATAAGATACATAAAAGGATAAACATCACATGCATATAACTTTATGTGACATGGTATAGCCAATCTTCGCGCAATGATCTCCATCTTGTGCGTGCCGGCATGATCTCCATCACCCCACCATGATTGCCTCCACCACGAATAGCAACTACAACTATTGCTAACTACTTAGCGATAAAGTAAAGCTATTACATGGCGTATAAGAAGTTGACTCGCAGGTCATACACAATTATGAAGACAACCATATGGCTCATGCCGGTTGTGTACTCATCGACATGCAAGTCGTGAAACATTACAAAACATGATCATCGCATAAATTATACACATCACATCTTGGGCCATACCATATCACAGAAAACACTCCCTGCAAAAACAAGTTAGACGCCTCTACTTTGTTGTTGCATGTTTTACGTGGCTTATGGGAGTAGATGCTAAGAACGATTCTTACCTACGGAAAGCCACAACGGAGATATTATGGTTGCCAAACTCCGGTGTTAATCCCATGACAACTATAGTGAGAGAAACTGACATCCACCAGCCGCATGTGTGGAACAAGCCACACGTCAAGTGCAGAGCCAGTCTCGCGAACGACATCGCGTAAGGTTGGCCTGGACCGCTTCAATCTCACTATCCCGCGTCATAAGAAGAACACAAACAAGAGGCTTGCAACAGAAAACATCAACGCCCGCAACAACCATGTTGCGTTCTACTCGTGAAACACATCTACGCATAGATCTAGCTCGATACCCTCAAGGGTTTGCGACATAGTAAATCAAAATTTTCACGGATGCGAACAGAGGAAAGCCAAGATCTAATCTAGGAGATGCAAACAACGAGAGAGATTGGATTAGATCTTCATACCCTTGAAGATTCCTTGACAATGAACGTTCGTCGGAACGTGGGTGATGTAGTCGTACTCGCTTCTCCTCCTCGCGATCCGATCCAATCTAGCACCACAAGTGGCGGTGCCTCCGTGAGATGCACACGTGCAGCACCTCGACGTCTCCTCCTTCCTTGGACCAGCAAGTATGGTGGAGAGACGGATTGGATCTACAACACGATGGCGTGGTGTATATGGTGGAGAATTTCTGCAGCAGGGCTTCGCCTACAAGCAGTCGGGAGGGAGAGAGGAGGGCAGCAGGGCGGCTAGGGTTGGAGGGGAAGGTGTAGGGGGTGGTGCGCCCCCAGCCCTCTATATATAGAGGGGTGGGCATAGCCCTAGCCCCTCCCCAAGCCAAAATGGCGGCCCCAAAGGAGGAGGAGTGGGGGGCAAGGAAACCCCCCCTTCTAGAAGCTCTATCTAGGGTTTAAACCCTCTTTGGCCGGCTGGGCCCTATGGGGCCTTGTGCCCCTGGCCCAATGCGTCCAGGGCACTCCCTCATAGGCCCATGGCCCCTCCCGGAAGGTGTGGCCACGTTGGTCCCCTTCCGGAAGGTTCTAGAAGCTTCCGGTACAATACCGATTAACCCGGAACAATTCCGAACTCCAAAAACTGCACTGCCTTATATGAATCTTATTCTCCGGACTACTCCGGAACCTCTCGTGATGTCCCAGATCCCATCCGAGACTCCGAACAAAAACTCATAAACCAATTATCCAATCTATCCTAGCGTCGAGACACGTTAAGTGTGTGACCCTGCGGGTTCGAGAATATGCAGACATGATCTTCTATCAATAATCAACAGCGGGGTCTGGAAACCCATATTGACTCCCACACATTCATCGATGATCATATCGGATGAACCACGATGCCAGGATTCAATCAATCCCATATATATATTCCCTTCGTCTCGCGATATTTTACTTGCCCGAGATTTGATCGCCGATGCGTCATACCTAGTTCAATCTCGTTCACAGCAAGTACTTTACTCGTTCCATAATCCGATATCACTTTGTGATTAACTCCTTAACCACGTGCTTGCAAGCGGTGTTGATATCGATTACCCAGTGGGCCCGAAGTATATCTCTCCGACTTGGGAGGAACAAATCCCATCTCGATACATACAACCCAACAGATACTTTCCGATCACCTGAGAGACACCTTTATGATCACCCTCTCATAGGATGACATTTGATGACCTCAAAGCTTTCTTCCGATACCAGGGAGTTGTATTATCTCATGGTCTAAGGAATACAATATTTGACATAAGAAAAGCTTCGCAAAGATGAACACGATGACACGATCTAATTGCTTCGCTTAGTTTGGGTCTGTCCACCATATCATTCTTCCAATGATATGATCTCATTATTAATTGACAACTCATGTCCATGGTCAGGAAACCTTAACCATCATTAATCAATGAGCTAGTCCATAGAGGCGTACTAGGGACACGGTGTTGTTCACAAACCACACAAGTATTAAAGTTTCCGCTTAATACAATTCTAGCATGGAATATAAACATTATCATGAACAAGAATTATAATAATAACATCTTTATTATTGCCTCTAGGGCATAATTCCAACACTGTGCTCTTCACACCTTGCTCTTGGGGTTTCCCGACAAAGCGCTCCCAAGTTGACAGAGCATCATCACTCTCCGAGGTTGACAGGATTACGACCAAGCTCCTCAACTGGACGCTATACGTCTGTACCAGCTGTTTGCCACTGAGTCGATATATCTTCCTGTGAACCGCCTGTGAGCCACGACATGCACACTTCAAACAAGTCAAAGATTTAAGCTAAAAAATGTAGCAATCAAGGATTGTCCGGCACGTACCACTCTGCCTTGTTGTACGTGCCAAGACGTCGGAGCAGCTTCTCTATTCCACAAAGATGGGCGGATGTGGCCGCCATCGTATAGAACTGACAATGTGACGTCAGCACGAGTCCTTTCCTGTCCTCTTAGCACGGTCATCTCTCCCTCTCCATTGTTTTTTAATCTTGTTGCCACCAAACAAATCGGCACTGCGCCCTGGTTCAAAGAAAAAAGAGCAGAGACATAGTGTCAACACCCGGATTTTTTAATCCTAGATGCCTGTTATGCCATACATTGCAATCCCAGGATTACCATTTTTGCGAGACATAACAGAATTGGATACCATAGTACATCATCCATTACAAACGATACATAAGTTCTTACACAAATAGGGATCTCATGATCCAGTTCTTAATACAACTTCAAGCAGCGGAATACGTAATAATAACGGTAGCATAGGCGAAGCTCCATCTTCGGGGTCACAGGCAATGCTGATGATGGGAGATGATCCTAGTTGTCGTAACCTTCCTGGGGTCCATCTTCCAGGTACTCCTCTTCATAGTCTGGCCATGGGAATAGCCAGGGACAAAGCCATGAGTACTCTTTAAGTACTCGCAAGCTAATACTAACAGGTAAAGGGTTTTTTGGATAATAGGACACTAGGCTCTAGGGTTGTTTTGCAAAAGCCAGATTCATCTCTACTAAGTTCCGAAGCTAGTCACAATTTTATAACTCCTAGGTGGGATCTTGTAACTCAGGTCACAACTCTGTTGTGGTCAAGTCAAAGTCTCAATTCATTTCACAAGTCATTTTTAAAAGTATGACGGAACAAGATGGCCACTCAAGCTGTCCATAACATGGGACGGCTATTCGAATAGTTTGACACTCTGCAGAGATTGTACACTTTCACCACAACATTCGATACATCCGTCAGGAACAAATCCTGAATTCACCATACTCAGTATGCGGATAATCAATCCTAACCTTTCAATTACACGCCCTAGTATAAGCACCTCTCCTGTGAGTTTGGCCTCCCAACCATGACCAACTGTCATCTTGGATACTGCACGGGTGGACAATCTTCACAAGGTAGCCTCAGCTCAGACCTTGGCCGTGAGGGAACTAATACTAAGGTATATAAGTTTCTAGTCAAGCCCTACCCAATCTTCGGGTATTGTGGTTGTACGACAAAATTGGAATGGGTATCGCATCCAGACAACCATCAGTTTTATAAAGGGCTAAGGCTCATGCCTCAACGTTTTCATCACCAAAATCATCAAGTGTTAGGAAACACATGTCCAAAACATTTCAATAGAATGATTCATCATTCCAAGGTTTTCATAACCATTTTTCCACCAAGTAAACCCATCTAAAGTTGATCAATTTTTATGCTTAGCACTAGCATCTACAGGTGGGGGTAGTACTAATGAGGGGTGGTAAACTAGTGGAGTTTCAACTAAGTACAACCTTATATCTTAGGATGATATCAAGGTTTCTAACGTAGGCCAAATTTTTATGCTCTTTATGCAACCTTCAGAATCTTTCTAGTATCTACAAGTCACTTAAGTCAACTCTAAGTTAAAGCTTTGATAAATAAATAAAGTAAGAAGCTTGCAAATAAAACTAGGATTGGTTTATCAAGTGGGTATGATCACATATGCTTAAGGCATATAGTAGGCATAGTAACAAGCAAGTATTTGCTTGCACAAAATCAGTATAAGCTTGCTAAATTGCAAGTGTTAGCTTGCATAGGTCAACTTGATTAGTAAGGCTTGCCTTGAGCAGAGCAGTGGTTGAAGTTCTCCTCGGCTTCTTCTTCGTAGTATCCTCCTTCCTCCTCGTATCCTTGGTCGGTACTAGCGTCTATGAATAAATACGAGGTACACAATCACCAAACAATACTTAACTACTTGCAATCATCACACACAAGGGTCCTATAGATGATCTAGCATCATCTCTAACCTTACAAGGTTAAGGCTTGATTTAATTCCTTTTATTTTTAGAAAAGTAATTTCTACTCATTGAAAAACTACTTAAGATTTAATATTCTCCAAACCAAACATGGGATCATGTTGACACATTTCATCACCACATATTGTAGTCCATGGGAATGTGATTTAAAGTGGTGTCACAATTTAATAAGGTTTTACCCTTTTATTCTAATTAATTAAAGTGGCTAGAAATGCCTATGTAGCATTCTTTTACTACTTGAACATTATTTCTGCAAGTAAACCTATATATTTAATATTCTCCAAACCAAACATGGGATCATGTTGACACATGTCATCACCACATATTTTAGTCCCTGGGAACATGATTTAAAGTGGTGTCACAATTTAATAAGGTTTTATCCTTTTATTTTAATTAAATAAAGTGACTAGAAATGCCTATGTAGCATTCTTTTATTACTTGAACATTATTTTTGCAAGTAAACCTATATATTTTTATATATTCTGGGGTGGTCGCGGCAGCTCCTGGGGTGGACGAAATCGATGGCGCCCTTCTTCTCCAGCGGCGGCGGGCTCCGGTGAAATTCCGGCGAGGTGGTGCTCGCCTTGCTCCGGGAACAGTGTGGCACGATCAGTGAGAAGAGGGGAGTGTGATGGTGTGAAGAAATCGACTGGGGGTGGCCTCTATTTATAGTCGAGAGAGGAGACCGACGGGGCGCACGGTGAGCTCGTCGGGGGCGAGGTTACAGGCGGCTATTAGCATGGGCGAAGGTATGGGCGGTGCGGTGTTCCCTGGCGATGCTCAACGACATGGTTTTGAGGCGTGGGGCGGTGCTGTTTGGTCTGGAACATGCGGCCTTCTGTAGGCAGGCGGCGTCTTGACGGCGGCGATGGATATCTTGACGGGCGTGACGAGGATTTCTGGTGGTCTCCTGGGTCGGTGGTGATCGTGTATGCACGCGGTGAGGGCGGAGCGATGCATGGCGCGGTCGAGGGTAGCGCTCGCATGCTCGGCATGGTCGCGGCGCGTCCGTGCGTGTGGTCCAGGGCTTGCAACGCGCATGGTGGGACAGTGAGTGGCGGTGGACGGTGGGCTGCCTCCCAGACATGCTGGCTAGGCTTGCTTCTCTTCCTTGCTTGCTGTCGATATGGGGGTGACATGGGTGTGCTCGACTGTTCACCATTGATGGCAATGCCAAGCTTACAGTGATGCTAAGGGTTAGTTTAGGTTGTTAGATGATCTACTAAGGCTAGTGGTGTCCAGAGAGGGAACAAGTTCGGCTTTAATCACTGCTCACTATAGTGTTTAGGATTTTGATGATCTGTGTCTGCAACCTGTTTGATGAAATGGCCGCATGAAATCAAGTTTGGAATTTTGAAAAGATTTTTGGTGGGTTTGCTAGATTGGTGCTAGTGAGTCTGCAGATGCTTGGGTTTTGAAAGTTGAGCTTGTTTGAGTGGTTTTTGAAAAAGTGGGATCTTTCCATATGATAAAGATTCAATTTTGAATTGTCATTTAAACTATGCATTTGAAAGTTTCTGGATGATCACAAAGTGGGCCTTGATACCTTGTTATGAGGACATTCAAGGGGTGCAAAGATCCAGAAAAGTTTCCATTAGGTTCTGAAAGTTTGAGACAACCAAAGTAGGCATGGGAGTTAAATTGGTCAAAATGACCATTCCTTTATTTTATTTGTTTTGCTTTACTTGTCTTTGGGAAAAGTGTGGGAAATGTTTAGTTGAGGTTTATTTCACCTAAGAAACATTTTACAAGCAAAGAAACACGCTAACAAGGTGGTTCAAAAGAATTTCAAATTAAATGCATACACATATGCATGCTTTCATAATTTTATTTAGAAAAGTTTTTGTTAATCCTAATTTTGATGATTTGAGTTTGATGATTTAAGTTTAATATTTTTGGGATGTTACAGTCCTGATATATAGGAGCCGAATAGGAAAAAACGTAATATTTTTTCTTTTCTAAAAATCATTTAGAAAATAGTTTTTTCCTTTTAGAGAACTACTGGATCTCTTTATTGATTAATAGGGTTTGTGGGAATACATATGAGATCTGGGAATCAAACAGCCACACATGTCGCTCCACATCAATTGAAGTACTCCCTTTTATTCATATTACTTGTCGTGAAAATGAATGTATCTAGACATATTTTAGTAATAGATGTATCTGTTTCACGACAAGTAATATGAATTAAAGGGAGTATCAAATTTTACTAAATTGTGAGCTTTTATATTTTTTTCTTTTCTAAAAATCATTTGGAAACTATTCTTGTAAAAGAAAAAGGGAAGACAGCCAACTGACAATCTCTATCTTTATACTATACTAGTTGACCGCCCGTGCGTTGCTACGGTTTCTCAAAATTTTAAAAATAATTTTGCATCAAAGTACTTTGAATTATGCATAAACAATGTTAAGACAGAAAATGACTACATTTCAAACCCCCCTAAAAAAGACTACATTTCAAACCTCGCGATCCTATTAACAAGGAAAAGCACAACTCCAAATATGTAACATCCTTCTATAATAACATAAAAGGCCAAAATAATTACCAGGTTTCCTATCACTCCCTAGTTTTATTGAGCACCGCATATTTTTCTGCACAATAAAAATTGTGGAGAGATACATCTCAAAATTTGACGTATGACTTTAGTGGGGGGACATAATGGAGCTTGACCTTTATCTTGAAGAAAAAGGTGGAAACCGGTAAAAGGAGTTGAAGAGACTGATAATGAAGTATGAACCTGGAATAATGCACATTTGTGCATTCTTGATTCAGTTCAAGCATGTCTCCTTCTTAAGTTCTTCTCATTGGTATTTCTTGACTATTGTATTGCTGACTTTATGTTTGTTGTTTAGAAAACATATCCTTTCCACAACATACTAAAAGTAAGTTATTTTGACATATTTTTTCCATCCGTGTGAAACATGAGATGTATGCATGACAACAGTACCAAAACAAAATTTGAATCGTATGTTTTCTTCACCCACCGCTGTAGAGGAATTAGGGAGCTTGTTAATAGGACAAGGTTCCAAGTTATTCAGGCAACAACAAACTCAGGTAAGTGTGGCACATGATATAGAATACTGATGTGTGAGCAGTCCATGATTATTGACTTGTATTTGACTGTACATCCTTAGAAGGAGGTAAAAACTCTATCGTGGGAATATATAAAATAATGAGTACTCAACAAAAAATAATAGCAATACGAAATGTTTGTTCAATTCTTGTGCCAGAGGTTCTCATGTTTATAAGTTATCTAGTACTAAATAAGAAAAGAAATCACCAACATAAGTTATTATAGTGAACAAGAAAAGTAGAAAGCTACAAGCTACAACTGAATCCTACCAGAAATGCTTGTTACTACTCCCTCCGACCCAAATTAGTAGATTTAGATTTATCCAGATTCGATTGTATCTAGACATGATTTAGTATTAGATCATCCGTATCTTAACAAATTTGAGTCAACTAATTTGGGTCGGAGGAAGTATCAAATATGGATTGGACAAATGAAGACCTCAGTAACCTAACATAGTGATTCAAAAGAGATGTGCACCAGGGCGAGGCACTACAATGGATTCTGCAATGGATTGAGCACAAGGGGTGTTCCGCTTTTCCTCGAGGTATGCATTGCGCTAAGACTGCAGGGCCTGCCTCTCCTCGGATGACATGCTATGCATGTGTGCTCTTCGGCGGGCGTTCATTTCTTGCCTCACCTCTGATGCCTTATTTTTCCTAGCTGACCTTTTGTGGGCGTTGATCTCTTGCCTCTCCTCGAGTGTCATTTTTTGCCTAGTTGCTCTTTGGCTTGCATTTATCTCTTCATTAGTTTTATTTCGCCTAGCAGCTCTTTGCCGTGCATTCATTTCCTCTCTCTGCTCGGGTGTTAGCCTACCCCGTTGCGCTTTATCATGGTTTCTCCTTTGCAGATTTTTATCATGCGTAATGCTTGCATTAGAAACAATATGTTCAGAAAAACTCGATGTTCCTTGAAGTGTTATAAGGCTTTCATAAGGTCAATGTACTTTGTTAAATCAAAGCACCATATCTGAAGAAATACTTAGGGGTGGTTAGACTTACAAATATGAACCTACAGTAACCACACTCCAATGGAAAAAATATTGTGTGAATGCATACCATTTGATGTTTCTCCATGCTCTCTTGAATCCAATGGAAAAATAGCGTGCAGACCCATGGCGTAAGCAATATGCAAGGGGAGAGATGGGGATTCAGAAGCTATGGATTGCTGGCAGGGGCAGGGCGGCGGCATGAGGCTTGTTTCCTTCTTCTACTTCAGATTGAAATGGAGGAGGATAATAGTAGAGATCCTATAACAACATTTATCTCTATTACTCTATTACCGATAGTTCAGAAAAAAGTTAATTTGTAACCTGGAGCTAAAAGTACAGGATATGACTTGAGTAGTTCCAAACTTTCGATGTCACACTAAACAATCATGACACTCGCGACCATATGGTCACTCGCATGGAACTACTCGAACCTAGGTAGTCTGAATGTTTCATGGATCCAAGTTTTGTTGTCAAAAACTGAAAATATGCTACAAGAGTGGCGGTACTACACCGAATAAAGGCTAAATTTAACAAGGTCATTGCATCTTAGAAATAGTTTGTTTTAAAAACAATAGTCGAGTGCAGTGTATTGTGGTGTGCTGAAGACAATTGTTATACCACAAGCCTTCGTTTGCTTGTTGATGGATTTCAAATTAAAAAAAATCAGTTTTAGCAATTTTTGCCCATCATGGATGGCCTGCAGTTCAGATCTACAAGCAAGCAAGGGTACTCACACAAGCGACCAAATCAGGACCATACTAACAAGAGAAGGAATGAAGTATTCCTCTCGGTTCAGCTGCGCAAGTGATCTTGTTCAATCCCGATTCGACTAAATATGCACGGGTACTGAACTTATGGTTATAGTTAACACTTACAGGATGTGAAACTGCAGTTAATCAGACAAGCAAAAATTCTACAGCAGTCCTAACTTTCAAAGCATGTGTTTACTGTATTTTTGGAAATGAACAATAGCGATTTTCACATGCAGTTCTAAACTTCTTAATTCCTCACTCAAATGTATATGTACTGGATGTCACAGAAAAGGCTAATTAATCTCAAAAGCAATAGCATACCTCTGAATTGTGTCAATATATTCAGCAGTTAATCTTTCCAGACTCCCAGCATAAAAGACCAAACTGAAAACCACTGGCACAAGGCATTACCATTAAGTTACTGAAAGCAATCTTTTCAAAAATTAGTAAATGACCTACATGGATATGATTCCCTAAAAAGTAGCTACACATTTTAGAAAAGGGTGCCTGAGGCAATGGTGAAACGGTTCTACACGTTGCCAACAAAGGTTCTAGTTCAGAACTATCCGATACACATGCATGTGAGGAAGACATGTCTCAGATTGTAAATTGAGACAGTAAAACTAAACCCAGTCTAACCAGGGAGAACAAATGTGGCACATTAAGTGTTTGTACCCTGAAAAACCCAGTCCTCACCCCTCGTCCATGGTACTCCCTACCTATACAAAATACTTCGTTATACACAAAGTACTTCGTACTATAAAAATACAATGGCACTTCTAGTTCAAAACTTAACAATCCCGAAGAACATGAAAGCATATGTCTTGTAAAGATATTTATTTTTCTAGTATAATTATCAAAATAGTTGTCAGCAATGTAAAATGGATTAAAAAACATGGCGTCAATTATTTTGTGCACCCATTCTAGCGAGAGCACGCCCTCTTGCAATAATTCTAATTGGAACATGAAAAGGTGCGCCATCCAAGCACATAATGGAAATCACCGCACAATCCTATACATGGTCTTTTAAGTATGCCAACTCAGAAGAAGAAATAATCTCAGAATTTCTACAGAAGTAAACAAAAAAGGCACAAATATTTCACATAATATCGTGAGCAAACCAAATATTTTGAAGCGGCGGATGGAAATTTCAATTATATATCGGAGAACTGAAATATATATACATTCATGTTGCTCTGAGGAAGGCTCTAGTTCTTCTAACGTAACAGGCACACTCAGTTTTAGAGTATAGGATACCATCTAAGACTGGTAAATGATAAAACACAAGAAGTTAGTTATTTGTGGCCTCTATTGACAGTCTTCACAAACAAGAAAAAAACGGATTTCGTCTCAACATTATAAGATACAACAAGACAACTAACAAGACATCGTTTCTAACAAAGTACCACCGACTACATTCACACTAATCGCTTAATCGCGTCGAAGGCGGTTGATGCATTTGATGGAACTAATGATGCTGCTGATGTTTACTGCAGGAAGTTTCTAGAACCATATGGACCATGTGATCATACCGCCTAATCATCGACATGGCCCACATCATGTTCATGGGCTGATGCCCCTATCATTCCCAAAGAACTCGCAGCAAATAGTCCGCCCAGTCTCGGTGATCACATCTTAAAATTATATATGACGGCCATATATATATAGTCTGTTCTGGTTGATCAACATGCTAGCCATAGGTAAATCAATCACGTGCAGGCAGGCAAGCGGTCGAGTTAGAAGGATATATGTCCAGGTCAATCTGCCACATGTTTTTCTTCAAGGAATAGACATTGGACTCTTCAAAGAGTCATGATAAATGGACTATGTTAGTTTACAGTCTCCGACATACATTTCGTGTATGATTTCAGTATTCAAAATTGCAACAGTAAAAGGATTACATTTTCTTCTTGAATTCAGAAACCACTCACCTCCTTGTCAATCACTTCTACCCGAAGAAGGTTTCGCGTGACATGGGTACTATGGTTGGGGAAAAAGAGCGGACATGAGAGGCAGAATCTTGGCATGGAAAACTTGGTGAATCCATGGTTGCTCGGGAACCTCCACGGGATACAACCGACAATGGAGAGCCCGAGAGGGCAAATTCATCTCCCGAGCATCAATCTCACGAGAGGGCTACCGGATGGTGGCGCGGGTGAGACTCAAAGAAGCTATCATCCTCGAGATCTGGTTGAAGACATGGAGGGTGGGGACGGATGTGAGGTATACTGCAGTGGGTCACCGTTTTGTCGACGCCATGGCTGCGGATGGGAGCACTGGAGCGGAGAATGGTTGGATGGCAATGAGATTAGGCAGGCGGTGGCAGATCTTGGCTGCGGGGCAAGGGGAATCAGCGATTCCGAATCACCAGAGACGGTTGTTCATGGGGGAGATCGTGAGAGGGTCGGGCCGTCGGAGGTATGTCTCTCTGCGGTGGCATAGTCTTATAAATAGTGTAAAATTCAGGGGTAGTTTCAAAACGACGTGCCACTATCTTGTCCTCTTTGCCTTTAATAAGTAGTAAAGATTAAAAAAAATTGGCGTTCCGTTTTCTGGCAGACTGCCGCTACGTCGGCCCTTCGTCGCGCATGTTTGGTCGTTACTGCCCCGCTCGCAAGAAAAAAACTGACCCGCTTCGTTCGCCCCCTCAATTCCTCCCCCGAACATCACGGTCTCCTCTCCTCCTGGTCTGAAACCCCTCCCGATCTCCTCGCCTCCGTTCCCTACACCGGCCACCGGTAGCGCCCTCCCTCTTGCAGGACACCGGCGGCGCCCTCCCTATTCCAGTATGCCGGTGGCGCTCTCCTCTCTAGGCCACGAGCGGCGCCTCCGCCCGTCCCCATCTCGGCGGCTTCCTGCTCCTCGACGACAGGGGTATGCATCCCTGCACACTGATTGGACGCCTGAATTTTCAAGGCATTTGTATTGCTCACCGTGGATAATTGTGCACCTCGGTCATCAGACATCAGTGCAACCGCGGATATAGAAATCGGCCAGTTCCTCCGCGCAACCTGGGACACGTGAGCACCCGCCGTCAACGCTCCTCTGCTCAGCCTTGCACACTGCAGCCGCTGGTGTCTATCCTCCGCGCGCAGGGACTCTGACGATGTCGTGCACCCTACAATTCAGATGCGAGTTCTACATATTGCAAGCCGAAGAGGTTTGTACCCTTCTCCATGTTAATATTTGCTTGAGTAGTTTTTGTTATCTCCCGTACAAGGTTTTTTTAATTGGTTCACGTTTTCTTCCATGATAGATAAAAACTTGGTACAAATGGAAGCTCAACTTGGTGGGAATAGAAGATGCAGCGACCCGACTGCAATGGTAAAAGCCTCGCGAGACTGCAATGCTACATTTCAATATCCAAGTTGTTACCCATTATTATTTTGTCTCTAACGAACCAATTAACAAGTATCGACCAAATTCTTTTGCATGTGTGATGCTATTTTGGTTCATATAAGATATAGCTTGATGCAGCTGAATGTATAGCTATAATATAGAAGCATTTATCTACAGTTGGCAATTTAGTTTCACTTATGTGATCTTCAGATATTAGCAGTAATCATTCTGTTCTTTTATTGTTCTTCTTCTGTTCAGTTGGATAACTTCTCTTCCATTGATCAATGTGTCTATGATCTAGTAATATATAACTACATAAAATTAAACATATTGTGTACTGTTATACCCTGTACATTGTACTCTGTAGCCTCCAGTCATACTCATGTACCCGTTGATGTAGTTTCCAAGCACATGTATGTGCGCACAACAGATTAGATTATGCCATGGGCCTTTTCTTTGTTCTGTTAGAAACCGCACTATGTGTGGATGCAATAGCTGGTGACATTTAATTATTATGATTGTTTCGGATGTGTTTCACTAGACATCGTCACTCCCAAGTTGTTGGTTCCTAGAGAGCATCAATAGGATCTGGATGCGAAGAAGAATTTTCGTTTGCTAGCACAATTCCTATGTTTTGCAGTACTTCAGTTCGGAACTTCTTATTTAGCATTGATGCAAGGCATGCAACTATTGACCCAGCGGCGATGTGCCATGGTGAGCAGCTTCACCAAAAACTTTCTCAAGATCTTCCTACAGGAAGATGGCATGGTGAACCCTGAGGCCATCATCAAAGAGTCCATCACCGGCGATGAGTACCAGAAGCTGGCCATGTTCGATTGGATTCCTTTCTGTCAATAACTTAAATTGTCATGGCATGTTTAATATAAACATCTTTGGTTGGTGTCTTGCCATACTTAATCGGCATGAGCTTTAAGACATCGACCCAAACCGGTATGTTCCTGGTTATTTTATTTTGAAAATTCTGTTCACTTAACTATTGCAGTCTCGTGTTGATCAGGTCTACGAGAGAACATTCATACGTATTTTTTGATTTTGATGAGATAGCTACCACTAATTCTTTATGGCATTTTAGCATAGTATACACTTCATGTACCATTTTTATTTAATTAGATCTTGGATACCTTTGGTATTTCTCAAGTTCCATGCAATATCTGGTATCTGTTGAGGATTTTTACTTTCTTGGACATAGCAGGGAGGAAATATAATTAGGCGTGAGGGAAGAGTCGACTTAGCAGGAGGTAATGATGCGACTTTCCGTGGTTCAACTGCAACTAATAGACCGTGATCATCAAGAGATTCTTCAGCTCCGACCAAGTGGACTGCCGTTTTTATGTGTTTGCAGTACCATTTTTTGTTAAATTTTATGCAGATAGTCGGTGCTTCTATACATCAGACAAGTTTTAATGCACCATAGCCTTTCAGTTCATTATTTTTATGGAGATGTTATCTAGCAATAGTGCATGCTATTTTTCCTACTTCCATTTTAAATGTTATATCTAGCAATAGTGCATGTTATTTTTCCTACTTTCAAGGGCTGAACAGGCTATAATTGGAGGTCAAATAACATAATAAAAGTTTTATATGTATTTCCACGATGCATCATTGTGTGTCTAATGTGACCTTAGTGTCAAGCACGTGCACGATGCATCATTGGTACAAAAAAAGAGCATGGAAGAAATATCGAGGAAACTTTCCTTTAGAAGAATAGTAGGGCAATATAAAAAGTATTCGTTGTTTGATCCACCAATCAAGAGGTGAATAGGGACCTGCCAAAACTAACGGCTGATCGGCCTATGTTTATATGCCAATTTAACATGGTTGTTGTTAGGGTACCCAAAGCATTAAAGTTATTCCATCGAAGAGTTCCTTAATCACCTGCACCCGTAGTCATGACCCTACCATAGTTCGTATCGACAAACTTCGCCATTTTTTTTTGTAAAATGCATGCTGATTTCGCAGCTTTGAGGTGTGCCTAACTGGCTGATTCAGAGTCTTGGAGCGGTCACTTTATGGAATTTGGTGAGGACTATCTTCCACGTATATGCATATAGGTTGCTCGATAGATTTACTGGTACGAAATTGCTCTTAGCATGTGATTTTTCAAAAGTTAGGTTTATTTCTGCTAATTGTGTATTGTAAAAGTTGTCAATTGTTTTTCCTTGTAGGTCTTCATTATGCAGGTATCAAGGTGAACATTCATAGTATTGACATGGTGCTTCATTACATTTGTACTTCTTGGGATACGGAAGTGCTCGTGGCATGTGCTTGAACTAAAGATTATATCAATATTGAAAATGGTCTAGATACCTCGGAATGTGCAGGTTCAGGTGGCCGAGGCTTACAATAGTTGTAAATGCATGAAGTTTCATTTCAGTTATCAAGCACTCACATACGTTCTTTAACCATTGCAGGATTATATGTTCTCATCCGGTTTAATAGGAGCATACGGACCTTATCTATATCTGTTGTGCGAAACAAAATTCAATCAAAGGAACCAATCCACATGTATATACAAATATAAAAATACACTCGGTTCATCCTAGGGATGTTAATGCTGGTTATGCATGATTTCTTGGGACCTGCTGCTCCGATGGTAAGCCTACTCCCCATTGTCCCAATGCACTTACTTTTGGCTTCCATTGGTAAATGAAAAGAGTAAGCTTATTTGTAGTTGATTTTTGCTTCCATTGGTAAGTATAATTAGGAAAAAGGTAAGACAATCTGGACCGATGGTTTTAGTAATGTGTGAATATTGTTTATAGGAATGTGTACCCTTGTGTTCCATCAATTTTGAATGTTGTAGGTATTTTTTCCATTTGTAGTAGTTTGCACCTTTGTGAATAAAACATGGAAGTGATATTATTGTTCTTTTAAATTCTATATGGTAGATCTCACGATGATTGATAGTATTGGTTACTTTGCATTCCAAGGAGGTTTTATAAAGTACAGGGGGATGAGTACAGGGCGCACTCGGGTTGCCCGCGAAGACCTCATATGTAGAGGTCGGGGGAAGGGTTTCTCCACAGACCGTAAAAAAAATAAAGGTCTAGCGTGTTTACGGGATCTGCTCGGGGCCATTTTTTGTCTCAAACTAAAAACTAGCAGTTATTCTACATTTTTGCCGTGGGTACCATATCTACTAGAGTTTCTCTTAGACAATGTTGATTCGTCCTTAGATAACATGGTCTTTAAAAAAATTGAGGAATAACTGAATGTGTGATGTATGTATTTGGCAGCTTTCTGCAAGGTGTACAATCTGATGTCAACATTTTTTTATAAATAGTAGAATTGGTTGACCCTAATACTATAACTTCTTTTAACACGGTGTATTGGTAATGAGTCCGCTGTAATGCAGGCTGTAGTACCGCTTCTATTTTTGACCACTACTCTTGTCTCTATAGTTTGATCATTTATGTAGTCTAAACATTGGCTAGTCCATTGTCATCTTCATTTGGATCCTAAGGTAACCATCTGAATCAGTTGAATTACATTGTAAAAATAAATATGTTTAGGAACTTTATATAAATATCCAAAACTGATGTATAATTCATTGAGGTGAACTGGCAGCACGCATTTCCTTAAAACCACCTAGAAAAAAGCATCATTCCTTCTCAAAATATCATCTTGGTTTGCCATTTTGGTCCAAAATTTTGAAATTATGTGCCGTGACACTGAACCGTGAAATGTCTTTCTAATTAAATGTCATATATTTAGTTGCGTTTCTCTGGTTTAGAAGGCAAGTTTATTAGCTGATTGCATGTAATATATCTGTGGTTGAAAATTGTACCTGCATAGAGACTTAGAGAGTACAAGTGTGTATATTTAGTGAATACCAAATTTAATTATGCACTATATTTTTTATTTGCATGTTTTTTCATAAAAGAAATTAAGTCGCTCACCTTTCTACCAGTGCATTTTAATTTTCATGGATATATTGGAATATGAATCTTTCCTGAATATATGTTGGGCTTGGAAATTGCATGTATCAGTTTTCACCCACTTATGACCGATGCTTTGTTGGTACCTTTAAAAAGCAGCAACCCAACACGATGGGCTACACCATCTGGGGTGAAAATGAGCTGCCCTTTTTCCTCCGTGGGTTCCACAACTTGCCACACAGGCTTGGCGCAACTCCGCATCGTACTGGCTACCGCCGTTTTGAGGAGGAAGGAGGGATGGCTGCATGACGTGGTAGTTGTTGCTGCTTGAGGACTCCGCAGAAGGGAGCAACTAGGGAAGCAGAAAGTAGAGAAGATGAAGATGAAATGTAAAATTTTGATAAAAATGTTTTCTTTGTGAAACATCAAAGAGACACCAACAAGGAATAAGGCGAAATGAGTTGAAGTCTTGGTAGTATTCATGATACTATATGTTTATCAAAAGAAATACTACAACTGGTTGTGGTCAATAAGTATCATTGTGACATCATTGAGATAAATTATACCGTTTTAATTCATGAACAGGTCATAGACTGAAATTGTCACCTCTTTACCTGCAAAATCATTTGGTGGAGCTATTTGTGGCATAAGTTTAGTTATCAAATATCATGAGGATATAGCTGAGATATAAGTTACTCCATTTAGGGGAGCTGCTAAATAGTAGATGCCCTATATATATGGATAACATATATTACAATGTGCCGATGTAGAGAAATATTTATGTATATCATAATGTTTTAAATTAAGTGGCATATTTGTATGATTTGGCAAGTTCTGCAGGCCTTTCTCGCAATCAAGTGTAATTAACTGGAGTATGACAAACTGCTACGAATCAAAGATATAAAATAATATTTTATGTGATGCAGCCAAAAAAGCTGAGCATGCCTTTGCTGATATAGCATTATGTTTTGCTCAAAACTCAACAATAATGTTTGTAAGAATTCTGAAGTTACAAGGTTGACACGATTACTGTGTAAACATTAAAATTATTAAAATTATTATGCCCCGTTGCAACGCACGGGTATGTTTCCTAGTAATGCTATAGTTATGAATGTATTCTTAGAGACACACTATAGGGACCGACATGAAACCGTGTCATTGGATGAAATAAGGGTGGTGGTTGCCAAAAAAACTCCCGCATGAAATCTGCACGTGCCACGCCCGTCCGTAACAAATTTTCTGTAGGAACCTGCACGTAGATGTAGCACCCCGGCAATGACCCAAGGGTCCAACCCGGAGGCCACGCTCCCCAACAAAAAATGTAATGGACCAAAGGCCCTAGACCACAGCCACAACGTACGACTACCGCACGTTATCCACTCAGCGCCGCTAGAAGCCACTCACTCACGTCCTCGATCCACCGCTCGATGCTCCATCGGGCCCTTAGCTCTGGCAACCGCCAGCAGACCATGCCACCGGCTCTCCGGAGCTCCTTCGTCAACGACACCGTTCAGCGTGTAGGTCCGCCGCCCATGCCGCGCGTGGTGGATTCCCCTCCTCTACACCTGCGCATTATTGGGGATATGCTATATGGGTATCCTCGTAGCATGTCCTCTATCTGGATAACCCGGATGACCCACATTTGGTAGCAAGGTCCATGGTCTACTGAGCGACCCAGTTAGATGGATCCAGAAGGGAGGCCCATGCCGGATAAAGGAAGGCTACGGAGGAGTCAACGACGTATCCGGATCCTTGGAGTGCAAGACACACTAGACTATTAATAGACAGTGTAGGAGTCTGTAACCTGTCCGGCTAGGATTTTTCCCTGTAATACTAGGACCTGGAGATTATATAAGTCGGGCCTATGGGAGCCTTTAGGGCACCAATTAACTCATACCGTGATAGCTTAATCGATCCTCAGAACTGCCAGACATGCCATTATAGTGATTTATAGCGGGAGTAAGATTTCGACACCATCGTGGATCTCGAACTCGGGTAAGCTATGTTACCTCGCATCGGCCAACCGTCCGCCTTCCCCACGCCTCTAAACACGCATCGTGAGGACCTCCATGGCATTTGCCGGCAATACCACGACGGTTGGCCCACCGGGCAAGAAGCGCCAGCTCTTCAAGAAAGTAAATAAAGGCCATCGGTCGCGTTCTCTTCTCCGCAACGTTCCGATCGTCCCTCCCGACGAGTTCTGGATCTCGGCGAAGACGAACCCTATGCGGTGTTCGATTGTTTCTATCGAAGACATCCATCTCTTCATTGGCGAAATCGACTCGGGCACTAGTTCCCTGGGAGTCGGAGGAGCATTAAGACCCGCACAGACCGCCTACGGGCAGGATACGTTCGCGGAAGGATTGATGTCGGATCTCTCTTCGGAGTTTACTGGCAAAGATCGGAAAAATTCAAGGCCCACCCAAACCGCCCATGTGCAGGATATAACGGTGGAAGATCACTACAAGTCCGCCGGCTTCGTCCGTGCGTCTGGACAGCAGAGATCCAAGTTCGTCGGCGTGGTTACCATCTTTGATCTGGCGCATTGCGTTCAGAGAGAGGGCGAAAAGCCCCGCGATTACCTTGCCAGGTGGCTCCGTATACGGGCCAACCTGGCACACTACCCCAATGATGATGCTATGTATCACTTTGTGGAAGGACTGGACCAGGGAACGCTTCTCCGGCATTCTCTAAGGCGGCAGCAAGCTTCGGGACGTCTCACCTTCGAAAGCATGGTGAACACCGTCAACAGCTACGCGGAGGCCGAGGGGGCAGCTCAGGCGGATCTTGTGCTCATTGGCGGAACGCCGCCACCTCAGCAATCGCCAACACCGTCTGCGGCCGCCATCGCCGCAGTAGCACCACCACCTCCAGTCATCGTCACTCCTATTGCACCTCCACCCCCCGTCATCGAGGAAGCCCGGGAACCCTCCAACTCTGTGATTGACGCGCTCTACGCCGACTTCAGTGCAGATTCGGTGGAGATAGATTTCAGCCCGGAGGAACTAGACTCTGCCATGCAGGAGATGGAGGAGGAGTACACGCGCGACGAGCAGGCCAACAACGCCGTCACACCCCGAGAGGTGTTCGTCACCATTGGGACGGCGATGGATGAATATCAACCAGGACTAGCTCCGCCTACAGTCCTGGACAAGGGGAAGGGACCACCTGTTGCTGCCGACAATGATCACGCAAAGGCCATGCCCCTCCGCCTAACCCAGTGCAACAGCCGCAGGAACCCGGTACCGGCCCGAGCAGCAACAACACCGCAAACTTGCCGCCTCTAGCATCTACGTCTGCTGCTGCCCAAGTTACTCCAGCTGATAGAGTAATGTACGGCAATCTCCTCGTCGAGCCACTGACCGTAGCTTATATCCGGAACATGACCCATCTTGACGAGAAGCGCCAGTAGCTGCTGGAGGAAGCGCAGGCCATCGCGGAGCAAGGCCCAAAGCTAGATCAAGATCTGGTCAACACACAGAAATCCATAGCGAAAGCTAGAGCAATGGAGGCCGAGTACAAAACTCTGCTGCAACAGCAGAAGGCCAAGAAAGCTCCGGCTCGCGTCATCAACAATCCTGGTGTGCGGCTGATGTAGCCCGACCTACGGTCGTTACCACATCATGTTCTCCAACTTACACCAAGTCGTCATGGACTCCAAAGGTGAATCCATTCCTCTATGCGAGCCCAATTTCTACCCTATTGAATGGTATGCTACTTCATACTCCGTCACATATGCATGATAGGTTCACACCAATGATGGGCTCCCCCGAAGTCGGCACAAGCCAAGACATACATTGACAGTGAAGGCAGGCAGGTGATGCCCACTCCTCTCCTCAACCTCGTCGTCACCAAGACCCTCCTAGAGCAGGATAGATCGCCTGAGACAGTGGACCAGATCTATGACCTAGTGGCCAAGGCGGTGAAACAGAAGGAAAAGGCCACCTCTTAGAGGCTTGAGTCTGACCCAGCGTTTTGCCAGTCTAGTGTCACATCCCAAGATTTTCCAAATCTTGTTATGTGAAAAATAAATAAATAAAATAAAACTTTGTTGATTTTCAGGGTGAGAAGAAACTTTTTTTTTGATTCCAATTGGAAACCTTCAAACCTATTTGATCAAACAAATCCTAAAGGGATTTGAAAAGATAAACAATTAATAAAGAAAATTTTAAATAAGTAGAATTACTATTTTTGGATCTTTTAATAAAAAGATTTAGTTTTCAAATGAAAAGGTAGAAATATAAATAAGGATTATTTTATAGAGCCAAATTAAATCTTGGCCAAGCTTTTGAATTAAAATATTCCTATTTGATAAAAAGATTAAAGGTTTATTTAAATAAAATAATGAGGATTTATTAACATCCCATTTTATTAAAGTAAGGACTTTTCCCATTTTAATTAAACACTAAAACTTGTTATTTTATTTTAAATGAGTTTTCCAAGTGTTTTATATGTTCAAATAAAACTTACTGAAATTATTTTGGAATTATTTAAGTTTTCAAATGGAGTTTTTAATAATCAAATCCTATTTGAATTAATAACTAAGGACTATTTTATTTAATTATTAAACAGATCCTAAAAGAATAAAAATATTATTTTATTTTGGGACTTGGAATTGTGTTGTTAAACAGAACCAAAACTCAATGTAAAGTTTGGTGGTGGTTTGATTTGAATTGGTGTTTGAATTGTTTGATTGAATTTCAAAACAGGAAAATCAAATAGAAAAAGAAAAAGATTACTGAACAAAAAAAGAAGAAACAGACAGCAGCCCAACCATCTGGCCCAGCAAGCCCAGCTCCAGCCCAACTTCTTTTCCTCACGCGCGAATCGTTTTCCACTCATTCTCGCACCCGCGCAGACACCGACGAGTGGACCCCTCTCCCTCTCTCCCTTTCTCGCTGACAAGCATGTCCCATAGAGCCACCTCAGCGTCGTCTTCCCCCTGATCACGTCGCCCTGCCGTTGCAGCCATTTACTCCGGCGATCAATTCGCGTTAACAGCGGCCATAACTCCCCCTGCAATCACGCGTAGATAACTGCCCGCTCCTCCTCTACCTTTCCCCTCACTCGCCTCTCCCTCTCTGCCCTCAGGCTGAGCGAATCGAGAGCTCCAACCTCTCTGCCTCCGACAGCTTCCCCGGCCAATTCCGGCGAACCACTGCCGCCCCTTGCCTCCTCAACCACACTAGCTTGCTCTCTATCCTCAGGCGTTCCTCCCTGCAGCCTCGGCTTGACCGCGCTTGACCCATAGCGCCGGCAACAAGGACCACCTGAGCGCCACCGCCTGCAAGCAACTCCGACGACCTCCCCCTGGTAAGCCAGACCACCCCGAGCCCTCTCAATCATACTCGCATGAACACCACACTCGCCCACATCTAACTGTGTCCTTGTTTTGCCTCGGAGTGAACCACAACGTCGCACTCGACGACCTCCAGAGCCACCTGACGCTGCCACCTACTCCGGCGAGGAATTGCCGCCGTCCTTGAGCGCCCCTTGCCAAGCCGACCACGCGTTGAGCATCACCTCGACCTCGCGAGCACGGTGAGCACACCCGTTTCTCCCCTTGCTTCCTAGAATCGCCGCGACACCACGATCTGAGCGTCGCCTCCGCTAGCCGCCGCGCAGCGTCGCCAGTTCGTGGTCAAAGCAACTGAGCCCGTTGGATCTTGATCCTATGGCTAAGATTAGAACCTGAGCAAAAGGGTATGAGCGCGTCTGAGCCGCGCGATCTGTTTATATCCAACGATCCATAGAGGCCGATCCGTGCGAACCGGTACCAGCCAGTAGAAACACGCCGCGTGGCACTAGTTTAGTTTAAAAACAGAAATAGAATCTGATTGAGTTGCAAATTTGAAAAATTCATAACTTTAGTTCTACACGTCCAAATTTTGCAAACTTTATATCAATGGATTCAGCAAGACAAGCCCTAGCCAACCATGCACTTTTTTTAGTAAAAAGCTTCTGATAAATTGGTTGAATTTGCAGAAACTTGTGTAGGCTTGTTATGAATATAAAAATTGTTCTAGTTATGTTTTTGAGATGAAATCTTTGCAAAATGATTTGTTGTGAACCTACTGACCCTAGGAAACAACTTGTGGATTTAAAAATGTATTTTGTGAAGTTTAGGAATAGATACTTGAATTAACTCATTTCTAGTCAAATAAAAAATATTGATTTTGATATGGAAATGATTTTTGAGAAAAACCTATTGGAAAATGTGTTGAATCAAACCTACTGACCTTAAACACCAAGTTTTGTGAATTAACAACTTATTTGGTGAACAATATAAAATTGTTGCTTTGCTAAAAGCATTTTCAACCACATAAAATAATGATTTGATTTAAAAATGGTTTATAGATAAAACCCTTTTGCAAATGACTTTTCCACTTTAGAAAATGACCACTTTGAACCTTACAATGTATAGAGCCTAGTAGTAACCACCTTTGCAAATAAAACTATCTTTTGCATGCTTGCATGCATGACTTTGTTCCTATTATTTTATGTGTGTTAAATTGTTTGAATATTGTTTGGAATGCTAGTTGAACCTATGTTTGCTTGATTGATTTGTAGTGAAGATAGAAGAGTGTGATATTAGCAAGATCAAGAAGTGAACCAACATTCTCTACCAAAAAGGCAAGTGACACTATCATCCATGTCCTACTATTTTCATTACACTTAGTGGATTTTGAAACATGCATGATAAGGACTACTATATTTTGCTATGCTAAATCCTAATAGGATACCCTTATACATTCCTTAGTGAAAACAATATAGTTGTAATAAGCTTAGACCTGCTATATCTATTAAGTTGAGATACATGTTGAGATTATATGAAGTTGAGAAAAGACTTATATTTTATATAATAAAACAAGTACTCAATGAACCACCTGGGTGGACAAGGATACTCAAGTTTTGGACAAGGAGGCAACAAAAGGAACCATGTTTATATGGCAATCTCTTTTTGGTTGTGCACTAGAAGAAAACCACCCAGGGACTTAGAGATTGAACATGTTTCTCGTACAGTGGCTTCCGTGTACAGCCACATGCTAAATGTGCACTAGCTTAGTCAATTACATTGTGGAAGACCCATGCATTGGCCTCTTCAGGTTAACTAAATGAGGGAACTCAGAACCCTACATTGGTGCCTGGTAGACTGTAGGGGTTCGTAGCATGGAAAACAAAAATTTTCTACCGCATGCAAACAAACAAGCCAAGATCTATCTACTAGATTGTAGCAACGAGTCGATAGAGGAACTCACCCTCGAAGATTCCAAAGCGGTTAACGAGAGCAGATTCTCGTGGGTGATGTAGTCGTACTCTTGCCGATCTCAAGATCGCATAGACGATCCTTCCCAAGCGCCGTTCGGCAGCGCTCCCAATGGTCACACGTTCTAACTGACGAAGACCTTCCTCTCCCTTGTTCTAGCAGGCAGCAGAGGTTGTAGCACTCTCCTCGTGATTCCGGCAGCACGACGGCGTGGTACCAGAAGTAGAGGGGAGATCTCGCAGGGCTTCGCCTTAAGCCGGAGCGAGTATGGTGGAGTATGAGAGAGCTTTGGTGATCTAGGGTTTAGACACACCAATTAGAAGGCTCTAAACTGGAGGCTAGGGCAATTAGAAGCTCTAACTTGACGGCTTGGGAGAAATCCCTAGGCTGTGGCTAGGGTTTAGGTTTAGAGGAGAGGGACTTGTGTGTGCTAGGAGGGAGCCCTGCCCCTCCTTATATAGGTGGAGGGGGCGGCCAAGTGGAGGAGTGGAGTCCCTCCCCAACTCGGCAGGTGGTGGGGCGCGGCTTGAGGAGGACTCCTCCCAACTCGGTTCACCTCCTCCTCTTTTCCACTTTCCAAATTTAGCCGTTTGACTTTTCAATTTAGCTATTTGACTTTTCAAACTAGGATTTGAATTAATCCTTGATTTGGAACAGCGATGACACTTAGTACATGATGCAATCATACCAACTTGATATAACACATTCATGTACCCCTTCCCCCTCGGAGTGCCGGACATTCCGGAACCTTCTAGAATGTTCCCGATGAAAACACCGGAATCATTCCCCAACTCCGAAACGGGACTTTCCTTATATGAATCTTATTCTCCGGACCATTCCGGATCTCCTCGTGATATCCCGGATCCTATCCGAGACTTCGAACAACATTCGGTCTCTTTCTCATCATTCCATAACTACTCAAACAACGTCGAATCCTTAAGTGTGTCTCCCTACGGTTCGTGAATTATGCGGACATGATCGAGACACTTCTCCGATTAATAACCAATAGAGGAATCTGGAAATTCATATGGCTCCCACATATTTCTACGATTACTTTGCGATCGAATGAACCACTTACATATGATACCAATTTCCCTTTGTCTCACGATATTTTACTTATCCGAGGTTATGATCGTCGGTATCTCTGCATACCTAGTTCAACCTCGTTACTGATAAGTACTCTTTTCTCGTTCCCGTGGTATGTGATCCCTTGTGAGCCAGTCACATGCTTGCAAGCTAATTGGATGACATTCCACCGAGAGGGCCCAGAGTATATCTATCCGTCATATAGATGGACAAATCCCACTCTTGATCCATGTGCCTCAACCAATACTTTCCGAACACTCAATGCCACCTTTATAGCCACCCTGTTACGGTGTGGTGTTTGATGTCATCAAAGCATCCTTCCGGTAAAGGTGATATGCATGATCTCATGGTCGAAGGAATTAGGTTACTATGTATCAGAAAGCTTATAGCAAATGAACTATATTAAATGACTTGATCTTTATGCTACGCTTAACTATAGGAGTATGTCCATCACATCATTCTCCTAATGATATGACCCTGTTGTTAATAACATCTCTATGTTCATGATCAGGAAACCATGATCATATATTAACCAACAAGCTAGTTTAACAAGAGGCTTTTACTAGGGACTCTTTTATGTTTACAAATCACACAAGTATTAATGTTTCCGGTTAATACAATTATAGCATGGTATGTAAACATTTATCATAAGTATGAAGATATGATAATAACCACTTTATTATTGCCTCTTGGGCATATCTCCAACAGTCTCCCACTTGCACTAGAGTCAATAATCTAGTTTCAAACCTTTGTGTATTCAACACCTATGGCTTTCTGGTGTTGTATGTACACGATTGCTAGTGGTCAACTGATCTCCGGATCTGACACCTCCAGGTCCGTGTGTAATTGCATGTCTTTGCGTCTCTACACATCACTCATTCTTTAATGAGATGGCTTTGTATAAATTTAGTCCTTCGGTGAGACCTTTAGTTCTTTGGGGTTAAAACATGTTGATAATATTGTCATACAATATATCTTCATAGTATTATCCCACTGTGAACTACACCTAGTTTGATAACAAACTACTTGACACAAATGCCCTCTTTAGCTGCTATAACAGCAGTTATATACTTAGCCTTTTGTTGTAGTATCTGTCACAATGTCTTAACTTTGGAACTCATCCAAATCTATTATGGAACTTACTTTCCATTATATTGTGCCACCCTTAGTTTAGATTGAGATAAACTTAATTTGTACTTTGTGACAAAACTAGTATCAATGTAGTACTTTTACAATGAACTAACCATCTATTTGCCACTTCTACAAAAAAATAAATATATTCTTAGTTCTTCCAAAAGATCATAAGAATATGCTTACTATCGTCCAATGATCATCTTATGAATCATTCTGGTATATGCTCATAACATTTAGAGCATAGGACATATCTGGATTTGTACATATCACAGTATGATTGATATAAATACTCTTTGTGATTTCATACATCAAGTATCAATCTATACCTGAATCTTTGTTTCACTTACCAAGTGTCAATACACTTGAATATATCATCAATATTGAACTCATTCAATCCTTTCTGTGTGACAAGAACCTTTCTTGTAGTTTCTTTATTGAACTCATTCAATACATCATCTATGTACTTTCGGCACAACCATATTAGCGTCTATTGATGCCAAATATTTGGGTTTTGCCTAAGTCTTTCATCGGGATGAAATTCTTAATATGTGTTAATAAAAGATACATTATTTCCAATCAACAATATGTCTTCCACATAATGTATTAGAAACATGTCTTAGCGCTCCCACTTAATTTGTTGCAAACGCAAGCATCTTCATCGTCTCTAATGAACTTTTAAACTCCTTTAACAGTTTCATCACAGTGAAGATTCCAACTCCGCGATGCTCACTTCAACTATTGAAGTTTACATATGCTTTTAGCATCCTTTGAATTAACAAAACCCTATGGACTGTGTTATGCACATGTCCTAGGTAACAATTCTATTAGAAGAACTTGATTTGTTTATTCAACTACCATATAACAAAATTATATGTAGTGGTTGCTACATTAATCCGTTTAGACTAAATATCACTATGAAAGATCAAATCTTGTCATAGTCAACCTTTGAACATTTTGTGAACTCTTTCCCAACATGTCGACTATTTCATAGATGTGAAAACATCCACGTCTATTTCTTTATAGATCCAAACACAACTGTAAGGTCTTACACCTTTCTCGAGGGTCCTTCAAGTTCAAAACTTGATTTCTCGTGTATGGAACTATCACGGATTTTATGGCTTCAAGCCATTTGACGGAGTCAGGGCTCATCATCGCTTCTTTGCATGTAGTCGGATCATTATTGTCAAATAATGATTTAACTCTCAAATCTTGGTATTCGATTGTTCATCCGACCTACTTGTTTCAATAGAAACTTAGACCTCCGTGACCGCAACCTTTGAGGCACGTGAGCCATGAGCATTATTGCTGCCTCCAGAACACTTTTCGGCGCTGCGCAACTCTGCACATATAGCTAAGGTTCCTTTAACCTTATCAAAGTTCTATTGTCCTCCCACTTATCTTTTCACGAAAAATTCCTTCTCAAAGAAACTTGACGTTCTAAGCGACAAACACTTTTGTCTCTGGTGTTTATGGAGGAATACTTAACAGTAATACAAAGACAGGTTTATCCGACTTTGGTTGCAAACATCTTTCTTATGCATAGCATACCAATGTTTAAGAAAGGACTACTTGGGTTTTATACCAAACCATAACTTTATATGGTGTCATTTCAGCGGATTATGATGGAGCTCTTTTCAGTGGAAAACGGTAGTCTCTAAAGCTTTTAATCTTTAAAATATAATGGCAGTTTTATGAATTACACCTTTGATCTTACCATGTCAAACAATGTTTTAATTACATATCTCGAACGCTCCATACTCTTATGGTGTTTCGGGAAATGCAAATCCACAGAACGATTCCTTAAATCTTAGGTATTATGCTAAACTTGTAACTCAAATATCTTCCTTTATGATCTTTATCATAAACTATTTATATTCTTATTACAATGATTTTGCACTTCATCTTGAAAGACTTTGAACTTTTTCAAATGTTTCATACTTCATCCTTATTAAGTAAATATTCATATATTCACTCAAATTTTTCGGAGAAAGCATATGAAGTTGAAATCCATCGCTCTTGACTACATATAATGGATTTCATACAACAATATGTACAAGTTCCAATAAGCTAGTCATTCGTTCCCTTTTGGCCTATGAACGAAGTTTTAATTATCTCTAGGAAAGTTTCACAAGCGTCATGTGATCAAAATCAAAAGACTCCAAAATTCCATCCACATGGAGTTTCTTCATGTTTTCTTTCCAATATAATTTAAACGGCGATGTCACTTCCTAAGTGATCTTTCAATCAATTTGTCTTTCGACATTTTTAGCACTAGTTTTATGGATGTGATTTCTCCAACGAGATTTGTGAATCATCCATCTCTTATGGATTACGGTAATTATTTGAACAACCCTTTTATTCTCATAATACCTGATAAAACAAATCTTGAAGGCAAGCTTTGATGTTTAACGAGCAACACAATAACCCTTTATTTGTTCTCGATGAACATCATCACATATTCTTTTGCTAGTTACTTAGGCCATTGTAGTTCATGAATTGTGTTGTTTCATATGACGATTCACACCAACAAATTCAGTATCAAATACTTAAGAACCACATTGTTTAATAAGCAAAGAATATATCCATAACATGTATATCATCTATATACTTAAGCTGAACAATTCTAGTCTTTTCTTTTCTGCCATATACTTATGAGATTCTCTTTCAGTATTTCCTGTTCTGTTTGAAAGAATCCATCAACATCAATAGTGGAGTCATACATATGACACATAGTCCAAAGCGTGTATAGTTAAATACCAATGTCTTTGGACTTGCAATTTGAAGTAGATCACCATCATCAAATGTTTGGTGTTCTTTCAAATTCCTTTCTTTAGTAATCTATTGGTGTAGTAAACATTTTACCTACATAAAATATTCACCCTTTTCATGGAATTATCCATGATCAAGCTACTTTTAGCTTGTAACGGTGAATCGCGAGTATAATGTTGCTCTCCAAAGCCTTTTGGAGGATTAGGACAACTAGTGTCTCCAACCTTTTGCAAATTCTCATCAAATATGAGAACATGACTTTTGCCATATTATACTCTATCATGTTGCAACCAAAACTTTGTTTCAGATATCACAATATCTTCCACACATCATGGTTTCTGAAACAACTCTTTCAGATCCTAGATAACCTTGATATTAAGACAATCCTTTGAATATCAAGAATCATGGAGATAAACATGATACTCATATACTAACACTTGGAATTGTCACTCTCGATTTTAATACCAATTATTAAACTTCATGGAGTAACCGGAACTTACTGAAAGTTTGCAATAGGACTTTTAAACTTTAGATTAACACTTCAAAACAATAAGATACCAGTTCGTAAAGTAACTAACCAGAATTCTATAGTTCTATCATCTCAATTATAACTAAGCGCAAGGTGGTAAACGGATGCCAATGACTACAACAACTATGCAAATTCACTTTGATTTAATTTATGATAAATTGAGTTCTAATTAATAATTAAATTAATCTAGGTGAACTCCCACTCAAAACAACATCCCTCACATTGTTTTAGTGATCACACAAACCAAATCCACCACATCAAAACCGATCATCACGAGATTTCATGTAGCTTCAATGGCGAACAATCAACATGTTCATCATATCTACTATATGACTCATGCTTTACCTTTCGGTGATATGTGTTCCTGAGACCATGTCTGTACATGCTAGGCTCGTCAAGATCAAACCTTAGCTTCCGCATAAGCAAATCTGGCTTGCTTACATTGTATACACTTGCGGAATCTAACACACCCGATCATCACGTGGTGCTTCGAAACAACAAGCTTTAGCAACGGTGCATACTAAGGGTGAACACTTTAGAACTTGAAATTTATGTGCATGAGGGATCATCTTATAATGCTACCGTCGTCTACTAAGCAATACAAGATGCATAAAGGATTAACATCACATGCAATTCATAATATGTGATATGATATGGCCTTTCTTCTTTGTGCTTCCGATCTCCATCTTCAAGCACGAACATGATCTCCATCATCACCGGCATAGCATCAAGGTCAATGACGCTTCTTCATGGTTGTCGTCCACCAGCTTCAACTATTACAACTACTGTGAATAGACACACGGGTCTTAACAGAAATTAAAGACAACCATATGGCTCCTGCCGGTTGCCGACTTACAATAAGGAACATTGCATACATCATATATAATCACAATCATGGCCATATCACATCACTGCACTCCCCTGCAAAACAAAGTTAGACGCCTCTACTTTCTTTGCATATTTTACGTGGTTTGGGGCTATTAATAAGTGTCGTTCTAACTTACGAACAAGAACCACAATATTGATACTAGTATTGTTAATCACCCGTTGTAAATTGGATCTTAACTATGCTAGGAGAAACAGGCACCCGCAAAGCCACTTATGCAATACAAGTTGCATGTCAAGCGTGGAGCAAGTCTCATGAACGATGTCATGTAAGGTTAGCCCGGGCCGCTTCATCCCAACATACTGCAAGATGCAAAGTACACAAGAAGCAATCGACAATAAAAGCATCAACGCCCACAATGACCATTGTGTTCTACTCGTGCAACAGATCTACATATAGACACGGCTCTGATACCACTGTAGGGGTTCGTAGCATGGAAAACAAAAAATTTCTACCGCATGCAAACAAACAAGCCAAGATCTATCTACTAGATTTTAGCAACGAGTCGATAGAGGAACTCACCCTTGAAGATTCCAAAGCGGTTAACGAGAGCAGATTCTCGTGGGTGATGTAGTCGTACTCTTGCCGATCTCAAGATCGCGTAGACGATCCTTCCGGCGCTGCGTCAAATCAAGCTCGGTCACATCGTACTGACGAAGATCTTCCTCTCCTTGTTCCAAAGCAGGCGGAGGTTGTAGCACTCTCTCGTGATTCGGCAGACGACGGCGTTGTACCGGAAGTAGAGGGGAGATCTCGCAGGGCTTCGCCTTAAGCCGGAGCGAGTATGGTGGAGTATGAGAGAGCTTTGGTGATCTAGGGTTTAGACACACCAATTAGAAGGCTCTAAACCAGAGGCTAGGGCAATTAGAAGCTCTAACTTGACGGCTTGGGAGAAATCCCTAGGCTGTGGCTAGGGTTTAGGTTTAGAGGAGAGGGACTTGTGTGCTAGGAGGGAGCCCTGCCCCTCCTTATATAGGTGGAGGGGCCGGCGGCCAAGGGGAGGGAGTGGAGTCCCTCCCCAACTCGGCTTGGGTGGTGCGCCGGCTTGGGGAGGAGGACTCCCTCCCCAACTCGGTTTCACCTCCTCCTCCTCTTTTCCACTTTCCAAATTTAGCCGTTTGACTTTTCAATTTAGCTATTTGACTTTTCAAATTAGGATTTGAATTAATCCTTGATTTGGAACAGCGATGACACTTAGTACATGATGCAATCATACCAACTTGATATAACACATTCATGTACCCCTCCCCCCCGGAGTGCCGGACATTCCGGAACCTTCTAGAATGTTCCCGATGAAAACACCGGAATCATTCCCCAACTCCGAAACGGGACTTTCCTTATATGAATCTTATTCTCCGGACCATTCCGGATCTCCTCGTGATATCCCGGATCCTATCCGAGACTTCGAACAACATTCGGTCTCTTTCTCATCATTCCATAACTACTCAAACAACGTCGAATCCTTAAGTGTGTCTCCCTACGGTTCGTGAATTATGCGGACATGATCGAGACACTTCTCCGATCAATAACCAATAGAGGAATCTGGAAATTCATATGGCTCCCACATATTTCTACGATTACTTTGCGATCGAATGAACCACTTACATACGATACCAATTTCCCTTTGTCTCACGATATTTTACTTATCCGAGGTTATGATCGTCGGTATCTCTGCATACCTAGTTCAACCTCGGTACCGCTAAGTACTCTTTTCTCGTTCCCGTGGTATGTGATCCCTTGTGAGCCAGTCACATGCTTGCAAGCTAATTGGATGACATTCCACCGAGAGGGCCCAGAGTATATCTATCCGTCATATAGATGGACAAATCCCACTCTTGATCCATGTGTCTCAACCAATACTTTCCGAACACTCAATGCCACCTTTATAGCCACCCTGTTACGGTGTGGTGTTTGATGTCATCAAAGCATCCTTCCGGTAAAGGTGATATGCATGATCTCATGGTCGAAGGAATTAGGTTACTATGTATCAGAAAGCTTATAGCAAATGAACTATATTAAATGACTTGATCTTTATGCTACGCTTAACTATAGGAGTATGTCCATCACATCATTCTCCTAATGATATGACCATGTTGTTAATAACATCTCTATGTTCATGATCAGGAAACCATGATCATATATTAACCAACAAGATAGTTTAACAAGAGGCTTTTACTAGGGACTCTTTTATGTTTACAAATCACACAAGTATTAATGTTTCCGGTTAATACAATTATAGCATGGTATGTAAACATTTATCATAAGTATGAAGATATGATAATAACCACTTTATTATTGCCTCTTGGGCATATCTCCAACATAGACAAGCTAGCATTGTGTATTGGGAGGACCCTATGGAAAGACTTCGTCACATTCTCAATCTGCCAGTACTCCATCTTGGTGAGTACTTATCTAGCGGCCACTGGTGGCAACAAGATGAGAGTGTGTCATGTGGGTAAAGTGTACAACTTATGCAGAAGATAAAAATCTAAGTACTTAGCCGTGTCCCCGGTTATGGACGATACTGAGCAACTAAGGCTTGAAGCTATGGGAAATCTCGACATTCCAATTTCTAAAAGTAAAACTTGAAAGTGACAACAAGAGACTTGAAGTACTTGGTGGATTCCAAGGAGTTTAGAAAGATTTGACAAAAGATTTTCAAAAGAGCAAAACTATTTTGGAAAAGATAGGACAAAACTATATTGCTTTCAGCAAATGAGCCTAAACCCCACTTAGCCAAATATGCATGTATTGATAGGATCCACTTATATTTTACATAGTAGTGAAACTTGCCAATAAAATTCAAATGTATTGACCCTTGTGGCTGTAACTTATTATGTTGCAGGTTTGTTTGGTGTTAGTGAAGTTTAATGATTAGGATTACAAGTCTACAACCAACATGTTTGCCTGTGGCACTTTGAAGATGAAGGACCCCATGCTTATAGAAATTCTGCTGCAATGTAATGTAATAGCCAAATGAGCTATGTAAGATGTAATAAAATTATGTTATTCCTGGTTATAAAGTTGTATTATGACCTTTGTTTCTTGATATTACATCTTAACTGTGGATGCTAGCTATTGATCTAGGGACTAGCATTCTAAACACAGGGATCTCTACCTTATGAAAGGTTGGGACCTCTACAGATGGTATCAGAGCATTGTGTTGCCTGTAGGATTTGTAAACCTAGGATTGGACAAAAACCCTTGGAAAAATAGGAGTTTTATTTTGTTCCAAAACTTATTTACAAACAATCTTGTAAACTCTTTCCTCAACCATTTTTGGTTTTGACTCTACATCTCTTCTATTTCAACTTGATGGATAAAGCCTACCCCATGGCCAAAGACTTCTACTCTAATGACTTCAACATCTTCAACTCTAATGACTTCAACATCTTCAACTCTAATGACTTCAACATCTTCAGCATTTTCACCAAGGACCTCAACCTTGGATATCACTAAGGACAAGTGAGACAAGAAATCTTGCTCAAGATTTGAAGACTAAAGAAACACAACTTAGAAGGAACCATCATCTCTTTGAAGTTTTGAGACCAAGATGCAAGAAATTTTCTAAGGATACAAAGATCTTGTTCAAAAAGAATCAACCAAGAAAGATGGAAAGATCTCAAGTGAACCATATAGATGGACCACCATATTTAGTTAAGTCAAACCCACCAACCTATGTGGTGTAACAAAAATATTTTTGGTTGCCTAAAGAATATGCTTGGAAACTTGTTGTTTGAAAGGAGTGTTTGGTTGTGATTGCTTGCACATTGTTTGTGTGAATTGTGAAGTGTGTGACTAGAATTATTTCCTTAGAGATATTCTACCTATTCTAATCTCAGTTCAACCCAAACAGATGACTACTCCAAGAGACTCCAACATCAAGGTTGATGACAACAACAACAACCAAGAGGACAACATGAGAGAACTTATAGCAACCCAAAACCAGTTGAACCAAATGACAGCTCAATTCATAGCTAACACCGGTGGGGAAGATCCAACCCTGCAAAAGTTTTTGGAAAACCAAGCCCAATTGTTGCATAAGGTGACAGATCAAATGCTCAACATGGAAAGCAACTTTTCCAAAGGAGTTTGTGACAACAAAGATGACAAATATGTTATTCTAGAAGGAACCAAAGCTTGCAACATTTGTGGAGACAAGGATCACACTTCCAAGGAGCATGGAGATCAATGCCCCAACTGTGAAGAAGAACATCCAGTTGGCCAATGTCCCACATCTCAAGCTACTTGTTACCTATGTGAAGGAAATAATCATGTCCCTAACCAATGCCCCATCTATTCCATAGTTGAACAAAGGAAACAAGGTGGAGTGCAACAACTGATTGCAGACTACCCTACCAAGAAGGATGAGGACAAAGGAAAATCTCCACTTGTACCTTCATGCAATACAACCCAATTTAAAGGACCAAAGAAGAGGCATATGAATTATCCAAGGAGCAATAGAAGGTCCAAGAAACCAGTAGACATTCCTACCTATGAGATAACATATGAAGAACATGAACTAGAAGCCCTCCTAGCTTTGGAGAAACCCAAGAAAAAGAAGGACAAAAGCCATGTGCAATGTAATCATTGTAAAGAAATGGGACACTATGCCAGTGAATGTCCAGAGAAACATAAGTATAAGGAGATTGGCCAAGTATGGTGCAACAACTACAAAGAGCTAGGCCATTATGCAGCAACCTGTCCACAAGAGATACGTGAAGAACTTAAACTTATCACATGTTACAATTGTGGTAACCAAGGACATTATGCAAGCAACTGTCCAGAAAAGATGAAGCACAAGATAAACAAGCCTATGAAGGATCTCAGCCTTGTCACATGTTTCAAGTGTGGAAACAAAGGACACTATGCAGATGTTTGCCCATAGAAGTTTCCCCAAGATCCCAAGCAAGCCAATATGTAATCTAGTTGGAAAATTTTTAAGGGTGGTAGTACCCTAGATGCTTTGGACCAACTTGTAACCCTAGCCTTCCCAAATCTCAGGACGAGATTTATTTTAAGGGTGGTAGCCTGTCACATCCCAAGATTTTCCAAATCTTGTTATGTGAAAAAGAAATGAATAAAATAAAACTTTGTTGATTTTCAGGGTGAGAAGAAACTTTTTTTTTGATTCCAATTGGAAACCTTCAAACCTATTTGATCAAACAAATCCTAAAGGGATTTGAAAAGATAAACAATTAATAAAGAAAATTTTAAATAAGTAGAATTACTATTTTTGGATCTTTTAATAAAAAGATTTAGTTTTCAAATGAAAAGGTAGAAATATAAATAAGGATTATTTTATAGAGCCAAATTAAATCTTGGCCAAGCTTTTGAATTAAAATATTCCTATTTGATAAAAAGAGTAAAGGTTTATTTAAATAAAATAATGAGGATTTATTAACATCCCATTTTATTAAAGTAAGGACTTTTCCCATTTTAATTAAACACTAAAACTTGTTATTTTATTTTAAATGAGTTTTCCAAGTGTTTTATATGTTCAAATAAAACTTACTGAAATGATTTTGGAATTATTTAAGTTTTCAAATGGAGTTTTTAATAATCAAATCCTATTTGAATTAATAACTAAGGACTATTTTATTTAATTATTAAACATATCCTAAAAGAATAAAAATATTATTTTATTTTGGGACTTGGAATTGTGTTGTTAAACAGAACCAAAACTCAATGTAAAGTTTGGTGGTGGTTTGATTTGAATTGGTGTTTGAATTGTTTGATTGAATTTCAAAACAGGAAAATCAAATAGAAAAAGAAAAAGATTACCGAACACAAAAAAAAAGAAATGCATAAAGCCCAACAACCATCCGCCCAGAGCCCAGCTCCAAATTTCAACTTCTTTTCCTCACGCGCGAATCGTTTTCCACTCATTCTCGCACCCGCGCAGACACCGACGAGTGGACCCCTCTCCCTCTCTCCCTTTCTCGCTGACAAGCATGTCCCACAGAGCCACCTCAGCGTCGTCTTCCCCCTGATCACGTCGCCTGCCATTGCAGCCATTTACTCCGGCGATCAATTCGCGTTAACAACAGCCATAACTCCCCCTGCAATCACGCGTAGATAACCGCCCGCTCCTCCTCTACCTTTCCCCTCACTCGCCTCTCTCTCTCTGCCCTCAGGCTGAGCGAATCGAGAGCTCCAACCTCTCTACCTCTGACAGCTTCCCCGGCCAATTCCAGTGAACCACTGCTGCCCCTTGCCTCCTCAACCACACTAGCTTTCTCTCTATCCTCAGGCGTTCCTCCCTGCACCCTCGGCTTGACCGTGCTTGACCCATAGCACCGGCAACAAGGACCACCTGAGCGCCACCGCCTGCAAGCAACTCCGGCGACCTCCCCCTGGTAAGCCAGACCACCCGAGCCCTCTCAATCATACTCGCATGAACACCACACTCGCCCGCGTCTAACTGTGTCCTTGTTTTGCCTCGGAGTGAACCATAGCGTCGCCCTCGACGACCTCCAGAGCCACCTGACGCCGCCACCTACTCCGGCGAGGAATTGCCGCCGTCCTTGAGCGCCCCTTGCCAAGCCGACCACGTGTTGAGCATCACCTCGACCTCGCGAGCACGGTGAGCACACCCGTTTCTCCCCTTGCTTCCTAGAATCGCCGCGACACCACCGTCTGAGCGTCGCCGCTGCCAGCCGCCGCGCAGCGCCGCCAGTTCATGGTCAAAGCAACTAAGCCCGTTGGATCTTGATCCTATGGCTAAGATTAGAACCCGAGGAAAGGAGGGTAGCTGAGCCAGCGATCTGTTTAGATCCCCCAACGATCTAGAGGCCGCGATCCGTGCAAACCGTACCAGCCAGAAAGAAAACACACGCGGGCACTAGTTTAGTTTAAAAACAGAAATAGAATCTGATTGAGCTGCAAATTTGAAAAATTCATAACTTTAGTTATACACGTCCAAATTTTGCAAACTTTATATCAATGGATTCAGAAAGACAAGCCCTAGCCAACCATGCACTTTTTTTAGTAAAAAGCTTCTGATAAATTGGTTGAATTTGCAGAAACTTGTGTTGGCTTGTTATGAATATAAAAATTGTTCTAGTTCTGTTTTTGAGATGAAATCTTTGCAATGATTTGTTGTGAACCTACTGACCCTAGGAAACAACTTGTGGATTTAAAAATGTATTTTGTGAAGTTTAGGAATAGATACTTGAATTAACTCATTTCTAGTCAAATAAAAATATTGATTTTGATATGGAAATGATTTTTGAGAAAAACCTATTGGAAAATGTGTTGAATCAAACCTACTGACCCTAAACACCAAGTTTTGTGAATTAACAAATTATTTGGTGAACAATATAATTTTTTTGCTTTGCTAAAAGCATTTTCAACCACATAAAATAATGATTTGATTTAAAAATGGTTTATAGATAAAACCCTTTTGCAAATGACTTTGCCACTTTAGAAAATGACCACTTTGAACCTTACAATATATAGAGCCTAGTAGTAACCACCTTTGCAAATAAAACTATCTTTTGCATGCTTGCATGCATGACTTTGTTCCTATTATTTTATGTGTGTTAAATTGTTTGAATATTGTTTGGAATGCTAGTTGAACCTATGTTTGCTTGATTGATTTGTAGTGAAGATATAAGAGTGTGATATTAGCAAGATCAAGAAGTGAACCAACATTCTCTACGAAAAAGGCAAGTGACACTATCATCCATGTCCTACTATTTTCATTACACTTAGTGGATTTTGAAACATGCATGATAAGGACTACTATATTTTGCTATGCTAAATCCTAATAGGATACCCTTATACATTCCTTAGTGAAAACAATATAGTTGTAATAAGCTTAGCCCGGCTATATCTATTAAGATGAGATACATGTTGAGATTATATGAAGTTGAGAAAAGACTTATGTTTTATATAATAAAACAAGTACTCAATGAACCACCTGGGTGGACAAGGATACTCAAGTTTTGGACAAGGTGGCAACAAAAGGAACCATGTTTATATGGCAATCTCTTTTTGGTTGTGCACTAGAAGAAAACCACCCAGGGACTTAGAGATTGAACATGTTTCTCGTACAGTGGCTTGGTGCATGTACCACATGCTAAATGGGCACTGGCTTAGTCAATTACATTGTGGAAGACCCATGCAGTGGCCTCTTCAGGTTAACTAAATGAGGGAATTCGGAACCCTACATTGGTGCCTGGTAGACAAGCTAGCATTGTGTATTGGGAGGACCCTATGGAAAGACTTCGTCACATTCTCAATCTGCCAGTACTCCATCTTGGTGAGTACTTATCCAGCGGCCACTGGTGGCAACAAGATGAGAGTGTGTCATGTGGGTAAAGTGTACAACTTCTACAGAAGATAAAAATCCAAGTACTTAGCCGTGTCCCCGGTTATGGACGATACTGAGCAACTAAGGCCTGAAGCTATGGGAAATCTCGACATTCCAATTTCTAAAAGTAAAACTTGAAAGTGACAACAAGATACTTGAAGTACTTGGTGGATTCCAAGGAGTTCAGAAAGATTTGACAAAAGATTTTCAAAAGAGCAAAACTATTTTGGAAAAGATAGAACAAAACTATATTGCTTTCAGCAAATGAGCCTAAACCCCACTTAGCCAAATATGCATGTATTGATAGGATCCACTTATATTTTACATAGTAGTGAAACTTGCCAATACAATTCAAATGTATTGACCCTTGTGGCTGTAACTTATTATGTTGCAGGTTTGTTTGGTGTTAGTGAAGTTTAATGATTAGGATTACAAGTCTACAACCAACATGTTTGCCTGTGGCACTTTGAAGATGAAGGACCCCATGCTTATAGAAATTCTGCTGCAATGTAATGTAATAGCCAAATGAGCTATGTAAGATGTAATAAAATTATGTTATTCCTAGTTATAAAGTTGTATTATGACCTTTGTTTCTTGATATTACATCTTAACTGTGGATGCTAGCTATTGATCCAGGGACTAGCATTGTAAACATAGGGATCTCTACCTTATTAAAGGTTGGGACCTCTACATCTAGCCAGCATAAGCCGCCAAGGGACAGATCTCCTCTTGATGTCGGGTCTCAGACGGGTTCATCAGAATGAAGACGGAGGGATGCACGCAACAGGAAGGATGCTATCCCCATATCCTCTAACCACGGAGGTAAGGCCGAACCTCTTCACCCATCGCCACCGCCCCGATCACCCCGACATTCCGAAGACACCAAGGCTCACCGTCGTACGGATATGCCCCTGCCAATACAAAGCGGCATCGTCATCCGCGACAACACGGAGCAGACCCGTCATGACGGAGAGCGCAACCAGGGACACAAGAGCAGGTCACGCCATGACACTCCGCGTCCGACAAGCAACCGCGACAAGCGTGAGGCGTGTAAGATCCGAGCATTATAGCCTAGAAATAAGCTGAACCCAGATGTGTGCATTGCATTCATGCATAGAAAATATGAATAATTTTCGCGCTTTTGAAAAAAACTTGTCAAAGTGATTAAAGCTTCTATTAACTTGATGGAAATGAAGTATATCATCAAGTTAACTGCGATAAGTTTTAATATGACCTTTGCTAAAACCTTATTGTGGGTATGGGAGATTTGATCTAAGGGTAGATCAAATGTAATAAAAGTTAAACCCTGATACAATATGATTTAAATTTGATCCTTAGGTGATCATATCATAGTATTCATTATAATCACCCATGAGTACCAAGTTAAGGATATAACACAAAATATGAATTTAACAACTATATCTTAATCTCATCTGCATACACCATGAGTATCATGGTAATACCTAACCCTACTTCTTAAGTAAGATTGAGTAGGAAAGAAACTAAGTTTAGATCATTCACCATATATTGTTCTTTCCACATCAATCCTTACCATATCTATTGAGTTCTATTTCAATATTTATTGTTCATCAATGCTGAGTTGATTCACCTATTCTCAATCTCTCAAACTCTTGATCATAACACAGTTTACAATTAAGTGTCTACACAGAAACAACTAAAAAGAGGTAAATAGTGATGTTAGTTTTAGAAATCATCTATAGGATGGGAATGAAGGAAGATAATCCAATCCATATGATAATTGATGGAGCTAAATCACTCCTAAATAAATAGAATAATTATTTATATCATCTAATTATATGGTGATTAAGAAGATTACAAGGATAAACCCTGAAGATAGTTACCAGTAGTAATTCCATTAGACCAAGTGGGCATAATCCATGAATAATCTCAATCCAATATGAAATACTAAGAAGATAATTTCAATACAATTGAAAAGTATTATTGATAAAGCCTTGCTTAGCCCACTAAGAACTTAAGCAATAAGTGCTTAAAGGATTATATTGATCATGCCTTACTCACCAGGATGGTTTACCTATATTTAGTATAAGTGATATTGATGGATAGAACCTGATTAAAACCCTAGTTTAGATAAGTTATCCTAGAGTAGTTATTAAAGGTCACATTAATATAATGTGAGGTTGGAGTATGAGTTATTGGAGTAAAGTAAATGTAGGATGATATTATTCAATTAAAGCTAGTTTAGCATAGAGTTATGGAAGACATGTTATTCATCTTAAAGGAAAGTAAGCCTTAAAGAAAGATAGTTGGATTGATGATTATCAACAATATAGTAGTAAGTATAACCAAGCAAGGATATGAGAAAACTATGAAATGCTCTAATATCAAACTCATTGGATTCATCCATGAGTTTAGAAGAATAATATATGAATAAGAATATTTTTATGAGTAAAGCTCATCATACTAACCATGATGATGGATATGAAGAAGTATTATATCTAGGGAAGGAATTCCTTAATTAAAGGTCCAAGATTGTGAATTATGGAAAATAGACATTCCTGGTAAACACTCAACTCTAATTCTTAAACCAAACATAATATCCGTTTCATGTTATTGATCCATCATCATATCTCCATATCACTTTATAGGAAATTTTTCCTATAGCAAATCACATAAGCACATCTTTATCATCTCCAATTATCTTAAGCATATGTGTTTAAGAGATATTCTTATCAATTCCTTTCCATAGGAGATTTTTACCTTTCTATTTTAAAAGGGTGATATCATTATATTTCACAAACAGAAAACAATATGCTTAGTTCTTAAATATTTACTCACATCCATAAAGGAATATAAATATGTTAAAAACCCTAAACCCTAGGATAAATATTCACAATTCAAACCTTAAACTTATTTGTTTATCATAATAGAATATATACATTGCCATTTTTCAAATTAATGGAAGTAGTAATAACCATATTAATTTCTTTTATATTTCATGCATCAAATAATGATATAGGATTATTATACATATAAAAATTTCTATTCAAACTCTGAGCCAACTAGAGTTAAGTCTTATAAACAAATAAGAATACACCATTCAAGAAATCCATAATTAAAAGAGGAGAGAAAAATAATAAGAAAAGTTTCTACAAATTATTAAAAGGGGTTCATATTGAGAAAATAAAAGAAATATAAAAAGATTATATAATAAAGTTCACAAATGATACTAAATATATTCTAGTATTACTACAATTATTCAGCAAATAAATTCTACAAATAAAAGTTCAAATTAAAAGATTATATACAAATCTGAAAAGGAAAACAAAAAATAGAAAAATAGAAAACAAATAAAAAACATCACCTGGCCGTAGCCCAATCCCTCTTTCCTTATCTGATGCCCATGTGCAGCCCCAATAGCCTAGCAACCAGCCCAGCTCGTTTCCATCTGTGACTAACAAGTGGGACCAAAGAAGGACCGCAGGTTGAGCTAAAAGAATCGCCAGGGGGTTTTGTGCAAAAGTTACATCATCGTCATCCTCACGCATTACGCATACCGGAGGAGCTCGCCCGCCGATGCCGCCATCGCTGCCCTGCGCCAAGATCAACTCCGTCGCCAGGAGAGGATAAGGAGGCCACCGCGACGTCCCTGCTCGTCCTCATCCTCAATTTCCCCCTCTGAAACCCTCTCTGCCTCTTTTCCCCAACCATGCCGAGAACCCTAGCTCGGAGGTGAGCCGGAGCCGGCGATTCCGTGCTCGCCTCGGCCAGATAAGACCATGGTGGAGAACGAAGTGCTCTTCTCGTTCGATTTCCCCAACTTGCGACTGCGGAGGAGACGTGAATCAACCTAATCGCACCCTCGGTTCCCGACACTGTTCGTCGACCTCGCCGTCGTCTCCGATCGCGCCTCGCCAAACCAAGCACACCATCGCGTTCCTGGTGAGTCACTGAGTCTCCTAGCATGCGCCGATGCTTTGTTTGCTTCCAAAATCCACGCCCGCGTAATTAACCGCAAGCACCACCGCAGAAGCTCGCCGCTGATGCAGCTCTGATGACCATTAGATAGCGGCGCCACCACCAATAGGTTCGCCTTGATCTCCTCTGTCCAAAGCACCTAGTCACAGCCCCGCGCGTACACCAGATCGATCGATCCTCAACCAGTGAGGATCAACTCGAGTGACATCATGCCTACGTCGAGTTCTAGCCACGTCAGCTAATTTGACCAGTCTTTGTCTCGCATGGCTGATAACATGGCCTTGGGCCCATATGTCATTGAGTGAGGATAGAGACAGAGTCGGTAACAAATACATTTTCTAAACCTAAGAGCTGAGGTGTATAATGGCCCACAGGTCAGTGACTCAGACTAGCTGAGGGTACGGTATAAAAAGTATTTCCTGTTTAAGAAATAAATAAAATGTTATAAACTCAATTATTAATATTCCAGAAATCAAATAAATGATTAAATCTTGTTTAATTAATAACTTTTAATTTATAATTCAGAAAAATGTGTATAATATATGAAAATTTGTAGAAAAATAAAATCTACAACTTAAAATTATTATCAAATATTATTGTGATGATTATTTAAATAAATATTATTTAATAAAGGTTTTATAAGTAATAAAACTTTGATAATTCATATTTAATAATGGTAAATGTTAATAATATAAATAAAATACCAAAAATCTTAGAAAAATAAAAATTATAATTTGAAACCATAATCATGTATTATTATTTCACTTAATTAAATATTTATTATTTATTAAGTAATTATAAAGTAATAAGAATTATAAAAATCATATCTTATTATTTATAAATCACAAAAATAAATGTAATATACCAAAATGATCACAAAAATAATATCTACATGTTAAAAATAGAATATTCTACTTTTGAGTTAAATAAAAATTCAAATATTTTAATAACTCAAATTTAAACTTATTTACTTCATTAATAATTCATATAAGGATAAATAAAAATTATTAATATTCCTAAAATGAGTAAATTAAGTATAATAAGTAGTGGTAATTTTAAATGTTAATAATATGAAGCCATAGTGGTTTAAAACATTATAAATACCTTTTTATTAAATTATCTTCAACCTTAAGTGAAGACTACATTCTAAAAGGATTCCTATTCATAATAAAAACCTTAAAGAACAACTTGTGAATAAATCAGATCCTTTCTAGCTACTTTAACTACCAAATTACAAAAACTACCACAACACTATAGTAAGTTCATAAGTAATTACGTAAAATTATATCTTGGTTTATAAACTATAACCACTCATCTATAATGATACTACTCCATTATAAAATCAAGAAACCACTACACCAAGTAAAACAATAACCATTCTTAAGTAACCTTAAGGAAACATTACCAGGTACACAAGATACAAATATCATAAGCATTATACTTTCAAACTATCCTTGTTTTAAAGTTAACTTTAGTCTACAAGAATCTAAATATAACACTATAAGCATTATTATATGTTTTATAGTTAACTTTGGTCTGAACTAGTTAAGTTATAAAGCATATCAAGCTAAAACCATTCAAGAAAACACAAATGATATCAAACACCACTAACTAACCACAAAGATTGTTTAAACCTTAGAAAAGGAATTTATTCTTCAAAAGTTATTCGTTTTGCCACTTCAAACAATATATGACAAATAATCAAGATCACCTTACTTCATACTTCCCTTGTACACCTAGGAGAGATAACACTTAAGCTATTTATAAATGACTTTACTTATAAAGTCAAGTTTGAAGATAAACAATTGAAGTGTTAACAATCTTGAATAGCATTTCACAGATACATATTTTATTGCTGCATAAATATGTGATGTTCACACACACTCACAAGCCCTAATAAGAAGCACAAGTGTGAAACTTATCTAAAAGCACAACACATTCTAAAGTAACCATTTCCGGAATACAAACCCTAGAACAACGTTATCCCCGGGATTCGCATTTATAAAGTGCATCACATTACTTATGCATAAAAGCATATTGCCTCTTTAAACATTAGTCCTTACTAGACCAATGATGCCGATTTCAGATTTTGGATCTTATACTGACTCAAAGACCGTGAGTGCATAATCTTGCAATCACAAAAGGCAAGTTCACACTTTCTCATGTCCTTTGTTTATTTTCTGTAAAGTATTTTACAAATCCAGTGTTGTCCTCGTCAGCATTTGAAAAAAAACTCAGAAAACACTATTTTCTATAATATTGTGAACTATTGGTTACTGATCCAGGGTGATCTGCTAATCTAGTAAATCTGACAGTTGGAATACCACTGTTCAGAACTATATCACCTACGACTTAACAACCAATGTCGCCAGTGATTCTTGCGCCGTATATTACGCGTTGACCATGAGATTTGGAATGGGACCGAGAAGTCAGCTGTATCTTCTTCCTCTCGCATGAAGCCGGATGTGCAGGTCATGGCTGTTATCCTCGTAGTGTGCATATTAATTGGTAATTCGTAGAGGATATGCAGCATATGGGTGGGAACCCTCATCGTCCCATGATAGTTCTGGCATCTAACAGTTTGTACAAACCATTGCCATAATCCAATATGTGGGCATGGTGTACACCAAGGAGGCATGCGAGGTCGCGAAGGGGGCAGTGATTAGCTTCGATCATCTTCTAGGCCCCATATAATGGAATTGTGGATGGGAATAAGCTGCCCGGTTGTGCAACAAAGAGTTGATCTCTCATGGGTAAAGTAACGCACCTCTACAGAGTGTAAGAACTGTAACTTGTTACTCCCTGTTCCGGGAAGGAGCTGCGAATGCGGCGGGAAAGCAACTCCATGAAAGTTTTGGTAAACCCGTGAAGGCTGATGGACATAGCTTTTCAGAATAAAAGCAACCTTTGAAGAAATGTTTATGAAAACTTGCATTGCCTACGACCTATGGTCTGTGGCTATAGTTATAGTGCATTAAACACTCCTTTTCTAGTGAACTTGTTGAGTACACTCATACTCAAAGTATCTTCTTAACCCTTGCTAGATTCTGAAGACATTAAGATGATGTCTACACTAAGTTATGCTCCAAGTATCATCAAAAGCTAAAGCTCTTCAATGAAGTCAAGGAAGTCAACATATACATCAACTCAAGTGAAGACGAAGTTACTGATTAGATAGAAATATAATCTCTAGCCAAAGAACCTAATTCTGTAGCGTATTGCAATAGCAGCAATGCCAATCCCTTAGTTAAAATACTAGTTTTAATAGTATAATAGTTCTTGCACTATTGATCTTTGATTCTTCTCCGCAAGAAGTTCTTTCTCTCTCTTTAACCTAGAGGGTTCTCTGGATCTTGTGTAAAGAGTGAGTTGTAACCTTTAGACATGTATTGGAACCGCTGTGTTTCTGTTGTGCCATTCTGAGGGATGTAATACTAGTGAACGGTGTTTCATTGGTGTGCTGGGTCACCGCAAGGCGTCACAGGAGGGTAACAGCAAGAAGGCTAACCCACCGCCACCTCCGCCTCCGTCACCACCTAGTAGCCACCATGGCGGAGGGGGCCTGCATCGTTCACGCAGCCCATCCCCTGTGGACAAGAAGAAAAGAAGCCTGGAGCCATACGACACACGTTCGCGGATAGACAAGATCCACGAGACCCGGGAAGGACCATACTTGGGACCACATTGCTTTGGACATGCGATATGGTCCGCAACTTACCCCAAAGGTTTCCGGATTGACAAGACCATCAAGCCCTATGACCGCACTGCTAATCCAGCTACATGGTTGCAGGATTACGGCAACGCGGTAGAGATCGCCGGGGGTAACCCCAACGTTGCCGTCAAGTACCTCCCATTGATGTTGGCGGGCACGGCCCGTCAATGGATTGATGACTTGCTGGAGAAATTCATCTGCAATTGATTGGACATGCAAGAAGTGTTCACCAAGAACTTCGAGGGTACGTACAAACGTCCCTGAACTGTTGGCGATCTACAGCAGTGTGTGCAAGAGAAAGACGACACTTATCGCGCCTACCTCTCCTGCTGGCTGGATATGAAGAATTCCTGCGCAGGAGTGCACGCTCAGACCACCATGGCCGCCTTCATCGATGGGTTGGAAAGGGGCAAGTTGCTCTGACATAAGCTGAAGCGCTTGGAGGACAATCACCAGCTAGACTTGAATCAGATGATTCAGTTGGCTAGTGAGTTCGCAGCTGCCGATGACGATGCTCGCGGCTCTTTGCCGGCAACGGCCGTTCCAACTCAAGCTCGAAGGAACAGCAGCACAAAGCGGAAAACCACACCAGACGAAAAGCAAACTCCCGACATGGTCGCTATGACCTTCGCAGGACGAGGTGATGGCGGACAACATGGCCGAGGACGGGGGGCTGGTCGTGGGCAACAGCGAGGAAGTGAAACTACCTCGGCAGCACTCCGCGTTCCCCAAACCTACGAGGAGTACCGCGATATTCTGTGCCTCATACACCTCGATGTCAACAACAAGGCCACCCACACTAATCGCCACTGCAAGTTCGTCAACTACCTCAAGGAGGACCCGGAGTTCAGCTACAAGCAAAGTCGGAAGAACATACCGCGATGAAAGGGCAAGGGGAAGAAGAAGGAGTCCAAGGATTCAAGTTACATGGACGAGGACGTTGACCCCAAGAACGCCACCAAGAGCGACGACAAAGGCAAGAACCCCTTCGAGAAGAAGGCGACAGTTTTCCATACTTTCCTTGGCACCCCCACCGTCCGACAATAGAAGACCTCCATGAGGATACTGATGGCTACTCTACCCCCAGTTCCTCAGTTCCTGCGCTGGTCGGAGATTCCAATTACTTGGGACAAGAAGGATCACCCAGACCTCATCCCTACGGAGAACCAATACGCCATGGTCATCAACCCCTTGATTGACGGCAATGAGTTCACCAAATGTATGGTGGATAGTGGAAGCAGCATCAACATCATGTACCTGGATACGCTGTAGAAGATGAACTTGATGGAGGCAAACCTAAGGCAGACCAACACCATCTTCCACGGTGTAGTTCCTGGTTGGGAGGCTCGGTCCCTCGGGTGCATCCCACTTCAGGTAGCCTTTGGCGATGTTAATAATTACCGCCAAGAGCGCATGATCTTCGAGGTGGTCCCCTTCAAGAGCGTGTACCACGTCATATTCGGCCACGACATATTCCACACCTTCATGGCCAAGCCATGCTTCGTCTATAACAAGCTCCAGATACCCGGACCAAACGGTGTCATCACCGTATCCGGAACCTTTGCCAAAGCTAGGGACTGCGAGATTGGAGAAGCAGCCTACGCGGAAGCTGTCCTCTACAACGAAGAATTCAAGGAGATCCAGAGCAAGGTCGATGCCTCGGAGATGACCGCGTCGAAAAAACAGATTTCTGACTCCACTCCAGCATTCAAGGCCGCCATCGAGACCAAGCCGGTGGAACTTGTGGTAGGCGATGCCTCCAAGACCATCGCCATTGGGACGAACCTGGATCCCAAATTGTTGGGGAGGTGATCCCAGATAGGGTCAAGACGGGGGAAGCCAAAAGGAGTTTCCCCGGTCTTATGCCGAGTTACTGTTTATATCGGCCGAGATGAGCATGACCATGATGTTTACAAGAGGGGTTGTACGTTACTCGTGCGACGTACGAGTTAAGTCGGCCGGGCAAGTCCGAATAAGCCATAATGCAGGTGAAGGCCGAGCCAAGTTAAGCGAGGCAGGGCCGAATAACATGAAGCTTGCAGGAGAAGGAGGAACCTAAAGTCAAACCCTAGCCTCGGGCTAGGAAGAATCTGAACAGAGCCAAGCGCAAAGGACAAGGCGCAGAGCAGCAGAAGAGCAGAAGGAGGTCACGGAGGTGACAGTCCTGGAACACGAGGCATGCAGGTGGGGCTCTCTGGAACTTTGCCGTCATTAGAAGGGGGACACAGAAAGGAGCTCGCCGAGTTACTATATTGGGACAAGCATATTCCTCGAATATGCTTGCCACGTCAGCCCTAGAGGAGCCAAGGCACCCCTTTATAAGGGGAAGCTTGGACCCTTGAGGGGGCATCGGCTCATTCTACACCGTTAGGCTTGTAAAGTTCATCTTCTCTTCCTATATACAGCTCAAGGAGCACTTGTAGTCCAAGAGAGGAGAAATAAATATCTGTATGTTAGTCATTCGCGTGTAGAAATAACTACATCTTCCCTCCCAGATCCCTCTAGCATCCATTGGCCCCATACTTTAGCCTACCCATGGCATCTACCGTGCCACCACCACGATAGTTGGCGCCCACCGTGGGGCCAGCAGCGGTGCTAGCTGGAGTCATGATCCGAACGGGAAACTTCATCCACACTGGCGAGCGCGTTGTCTCTGGCTTAGTACGAAGATTTGATCTCTGTGACTATGTCAGTGATAACGCAGGTAGCTTCAGGGGAAAAACTCCTCCGCGCAATGGCGTCTTCATCCACTTGGGCATGCACCAGATCTACGTCGACGTCGACACCTCCGGCGTTTATCCTCACCGAGTTATTGTTGCAGGAGATCCCCCTTAGCGCCGCAAACAGCCTGCATGGAGAATGCCCCGTCAGCAGCATCGAGGTGATGGTCGCAGCCGGGGTGCAGGCGGGAGCAGCAAGCGCCGGATCAAGCAAGGATCCGATGACGGGAGTACAGGTGACCACAAAGCAGGCAGCTCCACCGCCCACCGAGGTAGATCCTTCGGCAGCTAACCCAGCCGAGGTGCAGGAGACGACCCCGAAGGCACCAAGGGTAAGATGGCCACCTCTGGAAAGACCAGAAAATATTCTCCAGGCAACTATAGATAATCTGACTATGCCTGTAGCGCCGATACTTGATCCGACTAATGCTCAGGCAGAATTAAAAGAAACCAGGAAAAAAGTACTGGTAGAGGCAAAAAAGGTGTCGGCATTGCGGGAGTCCTTAAATAGGACCCTACGAGAATATGCTAAGGCAAATAAGCTTGATGTCGCCCCTGAGCGGGTTGATGAATTAAAATTGAGAGGGAAGAACCTCATGGATGATATCAATAAAGAGCATGAGACTCATAAGGCAGATTCAGTCGATCTAGGCTTGCCGAGGTATAGCACCCCGGCAAAGAACCTAAGGGCGGCAAATGCCGCTGCACTAGAGTTAGAAGGACTGACCGGCGAAGCCCGGCAGAAACAACAAGAAAGAGTGAATGAGCTGGTGCGCATTGTGAACCAGCAGAATGAAGAAATGCTTAGGACAGACCCGGCAAGGCCTGGTGCCTCACGTATGGTTCATTCGGCTGGTACAGCACTCGCCCTATCAGTGGCAGCAACATCCTCACCCGGAAACAATGCACAAAAAGACAGAGCAGTAACTCCGGGAAAAAGAAATAAGCAAATTGTTCTGTATGATCCGGCAGTAGCCGGAAAAGCAAATGAAAACAGAGGCAATGGGAGCCGAGGTAACAGTGGCGAAAGAAACCCCGGCCATGCCGACAAAGGCAACGGAAGCCGAGGTAATGGGGATCTCGGAAGAGGAAACCATGAGAAAAATATCCCGGCAGAAGGAAGGAGGGATCCGCCGCCCAATCCTTAGCCGAGATATGAACCTCGGCAAGAAAGAGAAGTGAGACCAGCTCGCCACAATCAGGTGAATGAGAGCTACAATGATGGTTATTCAGATATGGAGTATGCAGAGCATGGTGGAAATGACCATTATGGAATGCATGAGAGAGTAGTGTACAGAAACTTGCCATCAAATGATGCAAGACTAAAACTGGATAGGTTATACCGGTCCGAATTGTTAGAGGAGCAAGGTCCGCCGGGTCCGGCATGTTTTGGACCCTGGATCATGGGCGAGCCGCCTGTGCCGAATTTTTAGCTGGCAACGGGCACGAAAACATACAATGGGAGTACCAAACCACAAGATTGGTTAATTGACTATGCCACTGCAGTAAAAATAGCTGGCGGAAACTTGCGATGGGCAGTAAGATATGTCCCGCAAATGCTGGAAGGACCGGCCAGAGTATGGCTGAATAATCTGCCAGCGGGCAGTATCAACTGCTGGCTAGATTTTGAGGAGATGTTTGTCAGCAACTTTACCAGCACTTACAAGAGACCAAACAGGCCGCAGCATCTTGCAATGTGCAAGCAAAGGCCGAATGAGACAGACAGAGAATTCTTGACTCGGTGGTGTAACCTCAGGAATTCATGCGAGGGAGTTATAGAATCACAAGAGATAGCTTGGTTCGCTCAAGGGGATGCCGTTATGCCAGTGTCTTGTGGCAGCGACTGCAAAGAGATATGCCAACCACTTTGGAAGAAACCATCAGGATAGGGGATTCGTATGCATTGGGAGATCCGACGCAACCAGAGCTGATGTCGGCGGACCATCGGGAGCATCAAGATCAATATGCAAGAGATGCGGCCGGATCATCGAGGCGCAATGAGTTCAGAGGTAGAAGAAGAGAGGAAATACCGTATTACAGATATGCCTCCAATCAGGTGGCAGCGGTAGTGCAAGATCAGCCGAGTCACGGAAACAGTCAGTGGCAGAAGAATGGTCCTCAATAATGGACACCAAGGAATGAAGGGAAGAGACAATGGACACCAGAACAGAAGAAGCAATGGCAGGAAAGGCCGAAGTACACATTTGAGTCCATGTTGGATCAACCATGTAAGTTTCACACTCCAAACTCGGCCAAGCCGGCCAATCATACAACTCGGCAATGCGCCTGGATAAAAAATGCAATGGGAAACCCGACGGGCATGCAGCCACCTACCCATCAGGCACATCAGCAGCAGCCGCAGTTGACTGGGGCAAATGCACAGCAGCTAATGTTACCCCTCCTCCCCCGAGGTATGATAACTCGGACCGGAGAGATGCAGTGCATCAAGTGATAAATCAGGGTCAGGATGGAAGGACAAACCCCGGAAATAATGGATGCAATGATTACAGGGAACATCATCAATCATACTGCATGTTCACAATAGAACAGCAAGACAGGCAAAGTGTACAATGCCGGCATATGGAAGTGAATGCAGTTATGCCAGCAGTACCAAGATATGTGCCTTGGTCAGATCAAGAAGTAACTTGGAGCATAAAGGATCATCCCAAAATAATGCCGAATATAGGGTCGTACGCACTCGTACAAGATCTGACATTTGTCGGACCGAGCATTAATGTGAAATTTTCAAAAGTACTCATTGACAATGGAGCAGTATCAATATCATGTACAAGGATACAATGCATAAACTCGGAATATCGCAGAATATGCTGCAATCCACGAGAACCACGTTCCATGGAATAGTGCCGGGACTTTCGTGCGAACCCATTGGAAAGGTTCGAGTAGATGTGTTATTCGGCACAAGGGATAACTGCAGAGCAGAAAATTTGGAGTTTGAGGTGGTGGATCTAGAGAGTTGCTATCATGCTTTACTCGGGCGGCCAGCATTGGCCAAATTCATGAGCAGCTGCCACATAACTTACTTGAAAATGAAGCTACCCGGACCACAAGGGGTGATAACAGTAGCAGGAGATTACAGGAAGTAGATGGAATGTGCCTCGGCTGGATCAAACCTGGCCGAGTCATTGGTAATCTCAAGAGAAAAAAGAAGGATTCAAGAGGTAGCGGCTCTCGCTCGATCAAGAATCAATATGCCGGCATTGGCCAACCCACATGGAAGCGTTTCTTTCCAGCCGACTAAAGAAACGAAAAAAGTCCAGATAGATGAGCAGTTCCCAGAACGAACCATCACTATTGGTGCCGGCCTAGATGCCAAATAGGAAGGCGAGCTCACCAACTTCCTCCGTGAGAATCGGGACATCTTTGCATGGTCAACTCAAGACCTGCAAGGTGTGCCGAGGGAGTTGGCTGAGCACTCTCTGCATGTAAGGCCAGGAGCAAGGCCGGTGAAGCAACCTCTCCGCCGCTTCGCCGAAGACAGGAGAAAAATAATAGGGGATGAGATAGCTCGGCTCCTTGCGGCTGGGTTCATCATGGAAGTGCTTTATCCGGATTGGCTATCAAACCCGGTGTTAGTAGAAAAGAAAAAGGATGATCCAAATGTAGCCGTCGTATGGCGAATGTGTATTGATTAAACGAACCTGAACAAGGCGTGTCCCAAAGATCCTTTTCCTTTACCCAGAATAGACCAAGTCATTGATTCGACCGCTGGTTGTGAGCTGTTATCATTTGTAGACGCGTATTCTAGTTTTCACCAGATACCGTTAAATCCGGCTGATCAAATAAAGACTGCGTTTATTACCCCGTACGGGGCTAATTGCTACCGCACCATGCCATTCGGCCTGCGTAACGCAGGGGCAACGTACCAAAGATGTATGCAAAAATGTCTACATGACCAGATAGGAAAAAATGTACAAGTATATGTAGATGATGTGGTTATCAAAACCAAAGAGAGCAAAACACTACTGGATGATATTCGGCAGACATTCGCAAACTTAAGAAGGTTCCGAATGAAGCTTAACCCGAAAAAATGCACCTTCGGTGTACCAGCTGGAAAACTACTTGGTTTTCTCGTATCTAGCCGAGGTATAGAGGCCAACCCAACTAAGATAAGAGCGGTAGAAAGGATGGAATTGCCGAGATGTCTAAATGACGTACAGAAGTTCACGGGTTGCCTAGCCTCGCTTAGCGGATTTGTATGTCGGCTGGGAGAGAAGGCACTACCACTATATCAACTGATGAAAAAATCTGATAAGTTCATTTGGACACCACAAGCAGATAATGCATTTCATGAACTGAAGAAGATGTTGGTCACAGCACCAATCCTGGCCTCTCCATTGTCAAAAGAGCCTATGTTACTTTATATAGCCACCACAAACAGAGTGGTAAGTGCGGTGATCGTTGTGGAACGAGTTAAAGATGATAAATCAGTACAAAGGCCGGTATATTACCTAAGCGAGGTACTATCATCCTCAAAACAAAATTACCCACATTATCAGAAGATGGCATATGGAGTATACATGTCGGCAAAGAAACTTAAACATTACTTCGAAGAGCACCCGATCAAAGTGATCTGTGAAGCGCCCATAGCCGACATATTGAGCAACAAAGATGCAAGCGGCCGAATAGCAAAATGGGCAATTGAATTGTCACCTTATGCTCCGTAATTCGATAGGCGAGATGCAATCAAATCTCAGGCTGTGGCCGACTTCTTTGTGGATTGGGCCGAGGTACAATATGAGCCACCATTACCAGATCCAAATTATTGGACAATGCACTTCGACGGTTCCAAGCTAAGGAATGGCTTGGGGGCAGGGATAGTGTTAACCTCGCCAAAAAGAGATCAGCTGAAATATGTGCTGCAAATACATTTTGCCGCATAAAACAATGTAGCCGAGTACGAAGCACTCGTCCATGGATTGAAGGTGGCAAAGGAGATTGGGATACGCCGGATCTTATGATATGGAGATTCAGATCTAGTAGTACAACAAGTATCATGCAATTGGGATGCGCTAGATGCCAATATGGCCTTATATAGATTCCATGTGCAAAAACTCAGTGGATACTTCGATGGATGTGAATTTCATCATATAACTCAGGCAGAAAATGACGCAGCAGACACGCTGCCAAAACTCGGATCAACCAGGCAATCAATTCCCCCGGGTATCGCCCTAGAGCACCTAAGAAAACCATCAATAACACCATCACCAGAGTCTGAATCCATCTTTATTCCGGTGAGATCAAGAGAAGATAGTATGCCGATGGAAGTTGACAAAGAATGTAACCCGGAGTTTCCGAAAGTGAATCCGGCCGATGCACGGATGGATATGGAAAAATCCGAGGTGGTTATGTCGGTGGAAAATATGGAAATAGATAGTGAAATTATCCCAGAGAAAATCATTCCAATATGGGCGCAACCCATATTTTCCTTACTTAAGGATGCGAATTTGCCGAATGACGAGGTACTGGCTAGACAGTCAGTGAGAAGAGCTAAAGCTTGTACAATCATAAACAATGAGCTATATAAAAGGAGCGTCACAAGCGTGCTGCAAAGATGTGTGGATTCGGTGAAAGGCCAGGAGATTCTCCTAGATATATATCAAGGAGGATGCCGGCATCACGCCTCGTCCAGAGCTTTAGTGGCCAAAGCATTTAGGCATGGATTTTATTGGCCAACATCGTTGAAAGAGGCCAAAGAATTGGTGGAAAAATGTAATGGTTGCCAGAGATATGCCAGCAAGATACATATGCCATCGTCTGAGTTAAAGACGATACCAATTACTTGGCCGTTTTCTGTATGGTGCTTACATATGGTGGGACCATTCAATCCGGCCCGAGGCGGGATGACCCACATTTTAGTCATGGTCGACAAAATTCACAAAGTGGATTGAAGTGAAACCAATAAAAAATGTGATGGACCAACAACAGTAAAATTCCTCAAAGATATTATCTTGAGATATGGTTACCCACACAGTGTTATTACAGATAGTGGCACAAACTTTGCTGAAGGGGCCTTTGCTAGATTCTGTCAAGAAAAACACATAAGACTAGATGTCGCCTCGGTGGCTCACCCAGCATCTAATGGGCAAGTAGAAAGATCTAATGCACTAGTATTGTCCGGAATAAAACCCCGACTCATCGAACCACTACAAAGGTCGGCAGGGTGCTGGATCGAGGAACTACCAGCAGTACTATGGAGCCTCAGAACTACCCCAAACAGGTCAACAGGGTATACCCCATTTTTTCTGGTATATGGAGCAGAAGCCGTGCTTCCAGCCAACATAATACATGACTCGCCAAGAGTTACCCAGTATACAACCGCTGAGGTAAATGAGGTAGCTCGGCAAGATGATGTCGATCTGCTAGAAGAAGCCAGGGAGTTGGCATTATCAAGATCAGCGATTTATCAGCAAGACTTACGACGATATCATAGCAAGAAAGTCAATCCAAGAGTGTTTAAAGAAGGAGATTTGGTTCTTCGGCTAGTGCAACGCACAACCGACATGCACAAACTATCGCCCCCATGGGAGGGACCATTCATCGTGAGCAAAGCATTGCACGATGCATATTACCTAATTGATGCTCAGTCGCCAGAAAAGAACAAGGCAAACAAAGCCGGCGAAGAATCGAAAAGACCATGGAACATAGCTTTACTTCGTCCATTTTACTCGTAGGAGTCATCTATGATACGTTGTAATGTGACGCTTCAAGTCGAAGTATCGACTATGTATTAAACCTCGGCACCTTGAGGAGTGACTCGGGGACTGCCCTATGTTATTTCTCATTTTGGTTTATGTATTAAACCTCGGTACTTTGAGCAGTGACTCGGGGACTCCCCTATATTATTTCTCATTTTGGGTTATGTATTAAACCTCGACACCTTGAGCAGTGACTCGGGGACTGCCCTATGTTATTTCTCATTTTGGGTTATGTATTAAACCTCGTCACTTTGAGCAGTGACTCGGGGACTGCCCTATGTTATTTCTCATTTTGGGTTAAGTATTAAACCTCAGCACCTCGAGCAGTGACTCGGGGACTGTCCTACGTTATTTATCATTTTGGGTTATGTATTAAACCTCGGCACCTAGAGCAATGACTCGGGGACTGCCCTACGTTATTTATCATTTTGGGTTATGTATTAAACCTCGGCACCTGGAGCAATGACTCGGGGACTGCCCTATGTTATTTCGCATTTTGAGTGATGTATTAAACCTCGGCACCTTGAGCAGTAACTCGCGCACTGCCCTATATTATTTCACATTTTCAAGTATGTGCTAAACCTCGGCACTTTGAGTTATGCACTTTAAGCAGTGACACGGGGACCACCCAACGTTATTTTTTATTCCTGAATTATGTGTTAAGTTTCAGGACCTCGAGCAAGGAACTCGAGGACTATAACATATTATCCCTTATCTCGAATTAGGCATTAAAACGTCGATTTCTAGAGAACTGACTAGGGAATTGCCCCATGATGGTCACCTGTTACAAAAATGGGTATTAAACTTCGGCACCCCGAACGATAGGTCAGAAGCTACCTTGAACGATATTATTTCGCTTTCCCCAAATATGGTCTTCGAGATTTATAGCTCGGATAGAGATCAAGAACACAATGGTTGAGCTGTCGAATTTATAAAGGCTAGGCAATATTAAACGCCGAACTAAGGTGGGTCAAATGAAAACACAGAATCCGAACTTATGAGATTGAAGGCCACCAAAGCAAAGATTTAAACCAACAAGATCTGTTTAGACAGACTAATAACGATCACCATCATACGTGCTTCAGCGGCAAAAGGCAAAAGAGGTTCATACCACACAGAAAGTTGGACAATTGTTTCACACACATCATACGCCCGACATACCGGGGATAAGAAATAACTTAAAGTTTTTTGAACCTAAGGGGCAGCGACTTGGTCAGGCATTAGGCACTCCGAGGTAGACGGCACCTCGGCCGAAGTTACTTCACCCTCCACAGAACCAATAGAAACTTTGGGGGAAGCCCGGGGCTGTTGAGAAACGTTAGGTTGAGCTTGAGAGTGCCCAGTCCCTTTGGAAGATGATCGCGCATCGCCCTCCCCATCCTAGCTAGCGCTGGAATCACCAGAGTTGTCCGAGTCGCCCTCACCTTCGTCCTGATCGGCCGAACTATTATCAGAGGCATCTTCGACTTCGACGACATCCGCTGGGTTGGTAAGAAAATCGGCCCTTCAATCCAGTTATGCACATCAGCATACTCAACAAGCTGGAAGGAACGAGCTTGTCAGCGAGCGACGAATTCTGGATCCTCAACCCAACGGGAGCCAGTGCACAAGTTTATCAAGGTATCGAGCAAAATATCCTCGTACCAAGACATAATGACTGTGAGCGCCATATCAGCACCAGCCCATCCAGCGGATTCCCTCCAGAGATTTAATTGGTTCTGGGATGCCATTAATATTTCCACCAGTATCTTGATCTCATCAATATCAGGAGTTCCAGAAGTATTCGGCCAGAGAACATGGTAGTCCCGAATGGCTGCCTGCACCAAATCCCTGCCCATAATCTTCATCGGACCAACGGCAGCGCCAACGGCAACCAAGAAGTCTTCCATCGAGTATTCCGGGCTTGCATCTGCGGGGACACCTCGGCGCACGCGAGCATTAATCACCGCTCTAGAGCTCACGGGCTTAGCTTCCGGAAAATGGTCTACGCAAAATAAAAGTATCAGTCAAAAGTAAGAAAGAGAAGAAGATAACTCGGCCACGGTCAGAGACTTACGATGAATATAGCTCAGCATTTTCTGAAGATCTTGAGCCCAATCAACCTTGGACTTCTCAAAGCGAGTGATTTCCTCGCTCATCGTCCGTGTCTTAAGTTCGGCAGCCTCGAGGAGTTCTTTATCCTTCTGCAATTGCAGACTTAGCCGATTCTTCTCTTCGGAGAACTCTTGATCAACTTTCTCTAGCTCAGATTTCTGAGAAAGCTTGAGGGACTCCACCTCGGCGCGCAAGCGAATTATCTCGTCATCTTTCTCTTTCAGCTGCGCCGAATGAGTAGCGGCTTGTTCTAAAAAATGCAGCATCATATCAGGCATGGGTATGCATTCTTGATGTGACGCTGCAAGAGTTTGTAACTCGGCTATACCAAAGCCAGAAGGTTATAAGAAACCCGGGATAAATCTCGAACGAGAATCAGTAAAGAGAAAGGATAACTAACCTTCCAGGGCCTTGACTTTCTTCTCAAGACGGATATTAAGATTGTTGATATTACCTGTTTACCAGCAAAATGAGCTAACACCTCAAGTCGAAAATATTAAGAGCTTTAGGGACAATACAAAAGTTTGTTAAATTACCAGCTTTCTTCACCACGGGAACAACTTTCTCATACTTCTCTTGCAATTTCTTGTGTGCGAAAAGCAGCCTTTGGAATTCGGCGGTCCGCCGATCATGAGAAACCTAAGCGACAAAATAAATTGCAGTGAGATATTCAAAGCTAAAACAGATCCGAATCAAGCAAAGCTTAACTCGGATCTAGGTGGCTGGATATTCGAAGCTAAAACAGATCCGAATCAAGCAAAACTTAACTCGGATCTAGGTGGCTGGATATTCGAATCTAAGACAGATCCAAATCAAGCAAAGCTTAACTCGGATCTAGGTGGCTGGATATTCGAACACTAAGACGGATCCGAATCAGGCAAAAACTAATAAAGCTTCCAAACGAATAACAAGTTATTCGGTTGCAAGCTTCGGGGACTAGAGTATATATAATATCATTCGAATAACTAATCAAATGTCAATAAAAACAATTACCTCGTTCATCTTATCACCATCGAAGCACGATCTTGGCAGCCGATGCAAGCGATCGCGATGTCGGAGAGTTGAAATGGCTGACTGCTTGGATTGCCCTTGAGCTGATCAGCAGCGTTCCAATTATTGGCATACTCAACCAAGGAGCCGAGGCTGTTCCCACTCTCAGTACGAGTCAAGACTTTACCTCGTACCCGTTGTGTAACCACCGCCGCCGCGGGACTCTTGTGGAGAGTGAGCTGAGTATCAGCGGCCGGGGTGACAACGGTCTTAGCAGAGGAAACCCCCTTGCGGAGCGCATCAGCAATCGTAGGTTGAGAAGAGCTGGCAAGTCCTTTCTAAGATGAGGGGGGTTTGGTGACGATGACCTTCTTAGCCTTAGAAAAGACGTCGGCAGGAGTTTACCTCGGCACTAGGGGTGGCATCCTTAGAAACAGGAGGAACTATAGTTTCTGAGGGCGCCGAGATGGTGATATCCTCGGCTGGAGTTGGAGTTGCGGTTGAAACTGTGGGGGCCAAAGGAGTCTCGGGGGAAACTCCGGGGTTCACGATGGGGGCAGCGGGTTCGGTAGGAGGATCTACTGTCCGAGTTACGTTGGCATCAGCAACGAAAACCATGGGTACATCTTGCCGAGGTGATGTTTGACTCGGATCAGGAGGAGAGTCCACGCGATCAGGACTAGGAACTCTGGTATCTTCAGGAGGCGGAGGAGAAGGCAGCCGAGTTGTATGACTCGTCATGCTTGGACCACTGGGCTTAACAGAAAGAGGAGCGCTGCAAAAGCACAGAAAGTCAAATCAAAAGATAGAAAAAGAGAAACAAGAAATACAAATGAAAATGAGCGTACCCAGTAACTCCGGGCATAGTTTTACGCTTCGGAAGGTGCTGGGATGACTTTTTAGTTCGCTTCTTGGGAGCGACTTCGGAGGCACCTGTTGGAGCGGCACGCTTCCTCAAGGTAGCAAGAGGTTGGGAGGCGAGAGGCTCGGCGTCGTGCACCTGACCGGCCTGATTAGCTGGGGAAGTAGAAGCCAGAAATGCATAAGAGATAGGCATTGCGGCGACTACCTCAAGATTTTGGACGTCGTCCGAATCACCTTCCTCCCCGTGAGCCAAGGTCTTGCCACGGGCGCGAGCTGGAGCAAGGTCTGACTTGGGAACAACCTCCTCCGAGTCAGGCTCCCCGCTATCCGGGGTGTTCCGATCTACGGTCCACGGGAGGGCCAGAACCTCGGCATCTTCAATCTTCTGCTCCACAAATCTCTGCAAGAAAAGAAACAAAGAGGAATTAGCAAAAGGAATCACAAACGCAATTGGGGGGCAAAACGTAAGTGCGTGAACTTACCTCAGGAGGCGGATTCCCGCGGGTGAACGGCTTCAGTCCCCAGGTCTAGTCCTCCGGCATCTCCGTCTTAAAGATAGCTCGGACACGCTTGAAAATAAGATAATTATCGAGCTCGACCATTGAGACTCGATTGGGATCGAGGGGACCGCTCATATAGCAGAGCTTGTGCGTGCGTTGCTGAAAAGGGCAGATTCGGCTGCCGACGAAGGTGGTCATTAGATCCTCGCCACGTAACCTGGCACGGGTCAGCTCCTTCAGCCGAATCTCAAAGGTCTCGGCCAGAGCATGGCTCTTCCTGGGGTTGTAGGTCCAGTTCCTCTTGGAAGGGGGCCGATGGAGAAAGCAGGGAGCCGAATCTTGTATTCTTTTCCAGTATTCTTGACATAGAAAAACGATCTATGCCACTTCTTGCAAGATTCGAGACCGGCGACACGAGGAAACTTGGATTTTCTCCGAGGAGTGATGGACGCGGCCCCGCACTGGGTAAGTAACTTCTCAGAGGGCTGGAGGGATTTGTCTGGGACGACGTTAGAACGGATCTGGAAGAATTTGTACCATACGTGCACAGACGTCCAGAGGCCAAAGTATCCTTCCGAGGCCGAGATAAAAGCAGATAGCGAAGCAATGGCATTAGCCGGAAGATGATGCGGCTGAAGGCCGAAGTAATCGAGAAATTCCCTAGCGAAATCGCTAAGGGGAATACCGAAACCCCGGGCAAAGTGAGACATAAAGACGACATATTCGCCATCGTTGAGTACAGGGGAGGATTCGCTACCGGGCAAGCGACAGCTTACCTCGGCAGGAATCCGGCGAGTCCTGATCAGCCACTCGATCTCACGCCGAGTGATGGAGGAACCCTGCCAAGAGCCCTGCTCTGGACCAGACGCTACGTCGTCATCCTCAACTAACGCGCCGCTAACTGAACTCGACATAGGGTCGCCGGAGGAACCTACGGAAGAGGAACTAACGGCGGAGCGGGGCTTAGAGGCACAGGGCCCCGTCGTGATTCTAGGCGGAGGCGGCGGCGGAGCGGAAAAGAGCCGCCCAGGAAATCTGGAAAACAATAGAAGTGTCTAGGAGGGAGCCTAGCAAGGGGACAGTAAGAAAACTCACGGGCGGCGGCGCCGGAGCAAGCGCACAATGATGAGGACGACGGAGCAGGGGAACTGTGGCTTCACCGTCGAAGAGGTCAACAATGGCGCGGCCGCAGGAACACGAGCAGACGCACGAGCGTGAGGAGGAAGAAGGGCAACAGCGAGCGAAGGGGGAAAGTGAACCGTCTAGCCCCGTGCCCCTCTTTATAACCGCGCAGCCTTGGCGGTAGTGGGATCATGCGTGCGGGCGATAACCGTGTAGATCGTGCGTGCGGCAGAACCGCTCGTGGCTGAGTGGAGCCACACCAACGATGACACGACGCAGGAGAGGATCAGGCCTCCTAACTGATGCGGTGTGCGAGGCGTCGCAGTGCCGACACGACAGCGATAATCATCATGGCGTAAGCCGTGGAAACGTAGAGGAACAAAAAACTAGAGAAATAATGATGACTGTTACACGTAGGATGAGGCGTACACAAGAAGCTACACGGATACCTCGAATAGGAGAAAGTAACTCGGAAATGAGGAGAAATGAATATTGGGAAACTGATGGGGCCCGACCGAGGTACGGACGGGACCACACCAGCTTCAGGGACTAATGTTGGGGAGGTGACCCCGGATAGGGTCAAGACGGGGGAAGCCAAAAGGAGTTTCCCCGGTCTGATGCTGAGTTACTGTTTATATCGGCTGAATCATGTGAAGGTCGGCTGAGATGAGCATGACCATGACGTTTACAAGAGGGGATGTACGTTACTCGGCCGACGTACGAGTTAAGTCGGCCGGGCAAGTCCGAATAAGCCATAATGCAGCTGAAGGCCGAGCCGAGTTAAGCGAGGCAGGGCCAAATAACATGAAGCTTGCAGGAGAAGGAGGAACCTAAAGTCAAACCCTAGCCTCGGGCTAGGAAGAATCTGAACAGAGCCAAGCGCAAAGGACAAGGCGCAAAGCAACAGAAGAGCAGAAGGAGGTCACAGAGGTGACAGTCCTGGAACCCGAGGCATGCAGGTGGGGCTCTCTGGAACTTTGCCGTTATTAGAAGGGGGACACAGAAAGGAGCTCGCCGAGTTACTATATTGGGACAAGCATATTCCTCGAATATGCTTGCCACGTCAGCCCTAGAGGAGCCAAGGCACCCCTTTATAAGGGGAAGCTTGGACCCTTGAGGGGGCATCGGCTCATTCTACACCGTTAGGCTTGTAAAGTTCATCTTCTCTTCCTGTATATAGCTCAAGGAGCACTTGTAGTCCAAGAGAGGAGAAATAAAGATCTGTATGTTAGTCATTCGCGTGTAGAAATAACTACATCTTCCCTCCCAGATCCCTCTAGCATCCATTGGCCCCATACTTTATCCTACCCATGGCATCTGCCATGCCACTACCATGACACAAATAGGAAAGCGCGCTCGTCGAGTTCCTCCATGAGAATATGGACATCTTTGCCTGGAAACCTGCTGACATGAAAGGTGTACCTAGGGAACTTGCCAAGCACAGCTTGAACATTGATCCAAAATGCAAACCAGTGAAGCAACCTCTACGAAGCTTTGGAGATGAGAAGAGACGCGCCATAGGCAAAGAGATAGCTAGGTTACTTAAGGCTATTTTATCCGAGAAGTCCTTCACACCCATGGGTGTCCAATCATGTACTTGTCCCCAAAAAGGGAACCAAAGAATTAAGAATGTGCGTTGATTACACCGGCTTGAACAAAGTATGTCCCAAAGATCCGTTTGCTTTGCCTCGCATTGACCAAGTCATCGACTCGAGGGCTGGCTCAGCACTTTTGTGTTTTCTCGATGCATACTCAGGATACCACCAGATCAAGATGAGGAAGTCAGACCAATTGGCCACTTCGTTCACTACCCCCTACGGCACGTTTTTCTATGTTACCATGCCCTTTGGGCTGAAAACACAGGTGCTATGTACCAGCGGACAATGCAACATTTCCTGCACGATCAAATTGGTCGGAACATTCACACCTATGTGGACGATATAGTGGCGATGTCTAAAAAGTCAAATGACTTAATCTCCGACTTAAAGGAAACCTTTGATAATCTCCAGAAATACAACATGATGCTTAACCCTAAGAAGTGCGTCTTCGGGGTTCCAGCCGGCAAATTGTTAGGCTTCATCGTTTCCCAACGTGGAATCGAGGTCAACCCGAAGAAAATCAAGGCCATCTTAAACATAAACCGTCTGACATGCCTAAAGGACATACAACGACTAATAGGTTGTGTTGCAACACTTAATCGGTTCGTCAGCCGACTTGGGGAGAAGGCTCTGCCACTTTACAAGTTGCTGAAGAAGGCGGACAAATTCACGTGGACGGACAAAGCAGATGCAGCATTGAAGCAGCTCAAGGAGATTCTTTCCTCAGCGCCTATCCCTGCAGCACCCGAGACTGGAGAACCCATGTTAATTTACATGGCGGCCACCAACCGGGTACTCAGCATCGTCGTCGTGGTAGAGCGGAAGGAACCAGACTATGAGCACGGAGTTCAACGACCAGTTTACTATGTAAGCGAGGTCTTGACGGAGTCCAAGCAACATTACCCGCACTACCAAAAGATAGCTTATGGAGTATTCCTTGCTTCTCGGAAGCTGAGGCACTATTTCCAGGAGCACCCCATCATAGTGGTGAGCAAAACTCCACTGTCCGACATTATTAGCAACAACGACGCTATAGGAAGGGTCGCGAAGTGGGGCATTGAACTTGCCGCCTTTGAGATCACCTACAAGAGACGCGTCACTATCAAGTCACAAGCCTTGGCGGATTTTATCGCAGATTGGACGGAGATGCCATATGTTACCCCATTGCTAGAGCCACAATACTGGGTGATGCACTTTGACAGATCAAAGCTACTCAATGACTCGGGGGCTGGTGTATTGCTACAGTCACCAACTGGATACAAGCTATACTACGTTCTGCAAATCCACTTCGAGGCTATGAACAACATGGCGGAGTATGAAGCACTCATTCACGGATTACGCGTAGCCATGGATATTGGCATCAAGCGCATAGTTTGCTGTGGAGATTCCGACTTGGTTGCCCAGCCGGTGGCTGGCACCTGGAATGCGTGGAACCCTATGATGGCGGCATATCGAGACGAAGTGGACGAGATAGCCAAGAGCTTCTTGGGCTACGAGGTCAAGTATGTACCTAGGGAACAAAAAGAGGAGGCCTCTCTGCTGTCTAAGCTTGGATCAGGGCGTAAACGAATTCCGCCTGGAGTTTTCCTGGAGCATCTACGGACACCATCCGTGAAGGGAGCAAATATCGACAACCCGGACAGAGTAGACTCTTTCGTCCATATGGTGGCAAAGGTCCCTGCGGCTTGTACAAAACCATTCATGGAGTATCTCGAACACAGAACTTTGCCCGACGACGAAGTTGAAAGACGGCAAATAGTACGTCGAGCAAAGGGCTATACCATAATCAATGGACAACTCTACAAAAGAAGCACTACTGGTGTATACCTTAAGTGTGTTTCCCAGCAAGAAGGTATTGAAATCCTACGCGAAATCCATCTCGGACATTGCGGGCATCACGCCGCTCCCCAATCTTTGGTCGCGAAAGCCTTCTGGCAAGGATTATACTGGCTGACCACGAAGGCGGACGCTGACAAGCTGGTTGAGACATGCATGGGATGCCAGTATTATGCCCGACAACCACATGTTCCTTCTGAAGAGTTGCGGACAATACCAATAACTTGGCCGTTTGCAGTCTAGGGGCTGGACATGGTTGGTCCGTTGCAGACGGCACCATGTGGGTTTACACATCTGCTAGTAGCAGTTGATAAATTCACCAAATGGATAGAAGCTAAACCCATTAGAAAGCTTGATGGGGCAACTTCCCTTAGGTTTGTCCGGGATCTAATGGTGAGATTTGGTCTCCCACATAGCATTATCACTGATAACGGCAGCAACTTGTCACTCAGAGAAGTGGAAGATTATTGTTGGGAGAAGGGCATCCGACTTGACCTTGCATATGTGGCACACTCACAGTCCAATGGTCAGGTTGAGCGAGCCAATGGATTAATTCTATAGGGAATAAAGCCACGTCTTGAGGCACCGCTACATAGAGCAGCTGGAGCCTGGGCAGAAGAATTGCCATCTATGCTGTGGAGTTTACGAACTACACCCAACAGATCCACCGGCTACACCCCCTACTTCATGGTATATGGAGCAGAAGCCATCCTGCCTTCCGACATCCTTCACGATGCACCAAGAGTTGACGCCTACGACGAAGATGACGCTGAAGAATCCATACGCCTAGATGTGGACCTTCTCGAGGAGGAGCATGTTTTGCCATGCCAACGATCCGCTATCTACCAGCAGAAGCTATGCATCTACCATAGTCACTGCATCCGGCATCGCTCGTTTAAAGAGGGGGATCTGGTTCTCTGACTTAAGCAGAAGAAGTCACACAAATTATCCCCGCCATGGGAAGGACCGTTCATCATAAGCAAGGCGCTACTCAATGGGTATTACTACCTCGTTGACAATCGTGAACTGAAGGATAGACCCAGCAAGGATCATAAGCGTAATCGACGTGACCCGAATGATGACTACCCGGAGCTTGATTGGCCATGGAACATAGCACAACTATGTCCTTTCTACACTTAGAATTTTTTATCTATTGTGTATCTCTTATATGATCAATGAAATAAAGCTCTCTGGTTCACTCATATTTCTGAGTCTTTTACCTCCTTTAGTGTTCATTTTTGGATCATATAAAGCCTTTATGCACAAGCTTGGCGATTGCACTTGTGAAAATTCCGCCTAGGGGCATTAGCTTAAGTTTTTCTGGTCTACGCGTTCTTTGTCGTTTTTATGTGGATTATGGAGTAGTGACTTTCAGCACTTATTGTTAGCGATTTTGGGCTTAGGTTATTGACAGTGCCATTGGGCATCATCGCCTGAGCGCATGGTTCCGACAACGAGTCTTCCGACTCACGAAAAGTCAAGCATAAAAACCAGAGTAATGGATAAGCCATCACTTGCTTAAAAAATATATACATGCTGGAACTAATTCTTGAGTAGCACGAAATAACAACCATTGTTTTCCGCCTTAAGTTAACAAGTAGTTTTTCCACATACACATTACAGAGGAAACAAATATTACAAATTGTCTTTCATTACTCTGGCGCAGGCCACTTGGAAGCAGCTTTGTCGGCAGTAGGAGAGTCACCTTCCTCGAAGTCGGCAGTGTTGAGGGACTCGGAGGAGCTATGGTTGCCGCCATCGATGGTTTTCATGGGCACAAAGACATTAACGTCGACCAACTCGGCGACTCTGGTGTCATAACCCGCGAGCGACGCCAAGATAGATTCATGGTTTATCTTTTGGCCTTCGTCATCTATGTCGGGGATACTATAGGTCACCGTGTCGATGTCGACATTTTTGTAATGTGCCTTGACCATGGACAACACCATCCTTGCACCGGCCCGTGCACATGAAGCTTTCCAGCTTGAGATACGCTTGTGGGCTCGGCGCAGGATCTCCGAGAACTTCGCCACAGAGTCTGATGCCTTGATATTAATCTAGAGGGGTTTGGCTATCTCCTTGGCCTGCTTGATGGCGGTGTTGATAAAGTTGCCGGCAAGGACCATGCATTCCTTTGGCGGAGTAGGCGACCGAGTTAAACCCATAGGAGCTGCAAATTTCCGACAAAGGAGCACATGAGTTCAATAACTCAAAAAGTATTAGAGTATCTAGCTTACAGAAATCCAAGACGGAGAATCACTTACTGAAGATGCTTATCTCATCTTGCTGGATAGTCTCCGCCATGGAGTCCCTTTCTTGTCAGAGGATCTTGTATGCTTCATGATGGCGTTGATTTTGCTCATCAGCAGCTTTTTTCTGACCTTTTAAGATCGCGATTTCCTCCTTCAAGCGGTTCATCTCCTCACTGGTGGAGTCTTGCAGGGCTTTCATTGAGTCTTCATGCATCTTCAGCATGTCCTTCCTCTCCTGCTTAAGGATCTTGTTTTCGCTATCCAGCTGTTGAATATGCTTGGATTGCTCGACAATATCCTTAGCCTTGGAAATGGTTTCTGCAAGTCGAAGAAAGAATAGTACACAGTGAGTACTCGGAGAATGTTGGCACAAGACCAAGTCGGAATATGAAAAAGAAAGGAAAAACAGACGCTTGCTCTTGATGATCTGTTCCTTCAAGAAGGCAGTTTTATCCTTTTCAACTTCAAAGTCCGCGTGCATCTTCTGGTACTTGTCATTGGCGACACCCCTCCGAGCATTCTCATTCTATGGAAAGAAGAAAGTTAAACGTTGTTTGGTCTACTTGGAGCATCTAGCCGGAAAATTTCCACCTAGAAGCTCGGGGGCTAGAGCGAGAGTTTTTTAACAATATGCTTAGACTTTCTTTAAGCATCTAGTCAGAACTAATTCAGTTTTCAACTAGAAGCTTGGGGGATACAGTATAAAGTTTTTAACTCAGTCATATGCTTAGATTATTTTTAAGCATGTAGTCGGAACTAATTCAGTTTCAACTAGAAGCTTGGGGGCTACAATATCGAAATTTATAAACACTGCGTATGCTACTCTGAAAGCATCTAGTCGGAATGATTCATTCAAACTATATGCTTGGGGGCTACAGTGAGAAGTTTTCTAGCTTAGTCACTCTTAGAGCATTTAGATGCAAAGACCTATGGTTTTCCGTCTAAATCCTCGGGGGCTACAGTGGTTTACTCCTATGAAAAGCAAAAGGCAAATAAAATTTACAAGTGCAATGATCTTGAGGTTTGTAGCACTCTCAGCAAGCGACTTGCCAAAGGACAAACTGTTTCCTTGCAAGATTTCTGCTTGCCGGAGAAGCTCCTCAAGGCCACATGTTGTAGATGTCGGCGCCGCACCAGGAACCAGAGCAGTGTTACCCGACGTCAGCACCAGATAGACTACCTTCAAGAACTCTATGGTCTTCTTGGGTGTGGAGGTGCCTCCTTCGACAGACGTACCACCTACCACCACCGCCTTACCGCAACCGATGGCATCCTTAGCTGGAGCTTCAGCCATTTGGTTTGCGGCACTTTCCTGCGTCGCCTGTTTGCCGACAACAACAAGCTCGGTGGAGGCACCAGAGTCCACTTCCATGGCGGAAGGGCCACATGCTTCTTTGGCTTGAGAGCTTGTCGGAGCGGACAAAGGCTGGACGCTAGGTGTGATAGGGGCGATGGCGGGAGATGCGTGCGGAGAAATGTCACGATGCAACATATCCTTAATGTTTTTAGAAGCCCCCAAAGTCTTGGAGGTCTTCTTCAAACTGGTTGTGGCTTTCTTCCTGAAACATACAAAAAATATAAGTACAAGAATAAGACAAACAATGGACAATGTCGGAGAGAAAGAAGCTTATACAAGAGGGGGTGCTTTGGCAAAGGGGATCCCTGTAACCTTTCTTTTCTCCGCCTCCAGGGCGGCGGTAGTCTTCTTGGAGGCTCCACCCTCCGTCTTCTTTTTGTTGTCTCCGTCGGCAACATCAGAGGTGGAGCTCTTCCGCTTTCGCGCCAACGGGGCATCGTCGCCGGACACGACGGTGACTTTCTTCATCTTTGGATCATAGATTTGGGAAGCCATGCTATCCTCATCTATGTCGCTGAGCTGTTAATTGAAGAACCACCATGTTAGATGAGATGGCAATGACTAGACAGAAGAACTGGAGTATATGTCATACATGGAAAATAAACAGGTACCTTTGGGCACTTGCTCTGTACGAACATGTCGTAGGTGATGGTGAAGCCACGATTCCTATCCTTCACCTTGACGATGTCCTTGAGGCGAAGCTTGACGAAGTCGCTCGAGAAGTTGTCCTCGGAGATGCGGAGGCTATCCTTCCTCTCGTTGGTATACTCGTGGATCAACTTCAATCGGTGCTGCAGAGGCTGGATCCGCCTGACGAACCAGCACATGGCTAGGTCCAAACCGGTCAGACTCGTATCTATGAACCACTATATCCGCCTTATAGCGTGGGAAGCGTCGATGTCGGAGGGAAGGGATGCCTAGGATCTCCATGTCGAGGCTTTGGCGGCAGCTCCATCGACAAAGTCCGGGTACATCACTTCTCGGCGGCGGAGGATATCCGGGCCGTGAAATCGTCCATTGTCAGTTCTTGCAAGACTCATGGCTGACAATGTCGGGGAACCGCCGGCCAGGCCGGATCTTAAAACTAATGGTGCCACAATTTCTAAGCTCGTCCTTGCCGGCTCCGGCTTCGCGCTTGACAGTGAAGAAATAGATGAAGAGATCTAGCCTAGGCCTAATCCCTAAATAACCCTCGCAAAGCACCGCATAGTTGCTAAGTGCTAAGATGCTATTGGGGGAGAGGTTCTGAGGCTGTACTCGGTAATGGTTGAGGACAACAAGGAAAAAGTTAGAGATGGGCAGGGAGACGCCACGTACCAGTTGTGCTTTGAGGTACACCTTTTCTCCGGCTTGGGGAGAAGGTGTGACCTCGCCGGCCGGCACCGCCCTCCAGGCGAGCCCCTCCGTCGCAGGGAGGTAGCCCTCGATGATCAATTCTTTGATATCACGGTCCATAATATCCGAACCGCGCCAGTCGCCCTTGTGGGAGTCATACTCCTCTTCGAGCAGCTCCATCGCTGTTGAGTTATGGTCGCCGCCGGTGGCTTCAACCACCGTGGATCTGGGAATCACCAGACCCTCTGGGGGCACAATAAGGAGCTCGCCGGCTTCGCCGTGGCATTTCCTGACGCCGACATGGAGGGGGTAGAACTACTGCTGGCCATGGAAGGATTGCGGTGGTGACTAGGGAAGGTCGAGGGGCTAGGGTTTTTTGCACTGTGCGCGGAGAGCTCGAGGAGGCGCTCACTGGAGGAAGAAGATGATGTAGAGGAGAATGAGGTGAAAAGTAAAATTTCCATCGCCGTTATAATTTATAACCTCCGGCATCAAGATCGTGTGGAATGATCGAACGGTTGACGCGTGGACGACGTGTGCGGGCGCGTGCACGGAAATTTCACCACATTGCCAACTGTTGCCGCCAACGGTTCATATCGCTCGCGAAGGAAAATCGGACATGATTGCGATTTCTGCAAGTGTAAGTTACGAGGCATTGCTGACTGATGTCTACGTCATCCTAGATGTCACTAGCAGGTGAACCATCACATCGGAAGATTCCGGCATAGACAGATCTAATCCGGCTACAGAAGAGTACGATAGAAGATTCAACAATTCTCCGACTTACAAATTGAAGATGGAGAAAACCTTGCGGGGTTCTTTGGGAGGACTATAAGATGTTGCTTGACGATTTGCCGACATCCATCTAGATGGAGAATTCAACGTGAAGAGGCAAGACGGCGCAATATCTCGGAGTTCTCTGGGGGCTACTATTGGGGATATGCTATATGGGTATCCTCATAGCATCTCCTCTATCCGAATAACCCGGGTGGCCCACAGTTGGTAGCAAGGCCCATGGCCTGATGGCGGCCCAGTTAGTTGGATCCAGAAGGGAGGCCCATGCCGGATAAAGGAAGGCTACGGAGGAGTCACCGACGTACCCGCATCCCTGAAGTGCAAGACACGCTAGACTAGTAATAGACAGTGTAAGACTCTGTAACCTGTCCGGCTAGGACTTTCCCCTATAACCCTAGGACCTGGCGATTATATAAGTCGGGCCTATGGAAGCCTTTAGGGCACCAATTAACTCATACCTCGCACAACGAATCGATCCCTGTAACTCGGCGTATTGCCATTATAGTGATTTATAGCAGGAGTAGGATTCAGCCACCGTCGTGGGATCTGAACCTGGGTAATCTATGTTACCTCATACCCGTCAACCATCCGCCTTCCCCCCACGTCTCTAATCATGCACTATGAGGACCCCTCCATGGCGTACTCGTCGGCAATACCACGACACGCGTGATGGCTTCGGCCGTGGATTTTGAATTGGAGGAATCGAAGCTCGGTTCCTTGGCGCCATCGCGGCTCTACCTCGATGGCGGGCGCGCCTGCAACCCGTCTTACTCTTCTCCAGGTCTGCCTTGGATCGCCGCCTCTGCTCGCCCTCGATCTCGCTCAGCCGCAGACCTTGTCTCTGCTCGCCCTCGATATATCCCGGAGTTTGAGCTCGCCTACAACCTTGACTCCCTCTTGCAGCACCCCATGGTCGCTCTCAGCTCACTTACTTTTCCTTCTCCTGGGTGTTTTGGTGTTAATTATTTTCCTAAATGTTTGTTCCTATAGCTGTCTGTTTTTTTGAAAATAATAAAATAAAACAAACTAAAATTCAAATAGAAATTGAAAATGAAAATGGTATAAGAGAGGAAGAGAGGTGCCTGGCTTGGCCCAGCCACGACCAGCCCAGCAGGCAGCGACCAGCCCAACGCCAGAAGCAGCCCACCAGGGGACCTTTCCTCCTCATACCTCCCTTGTCTAGCTAGAGCCCACCTATTTCTGGCCCATCTTCAGCGATCGAGGGGGTCTCCTGTTTGTCTGCTTCCTTGACAGGGAGCACACGCGAGAGGCGTGCTCCAATGCAGACGTCACTGCGCCACCGAGCCCTTTCCTTGCTTTACAATGATCGGTGCTAGCGACCACAACTACCCTACCTCCTTCTCATCCTCTCTACTCCCACTCTAAAACCCTAGCTCCCCATCTCGATATCCCTTGTCTATCCACCTCGCGTCCAAGTTCCGCCTCCTCTTTTGCTGCTTGAGCCGCTGGAACACGAAGGGAGCCATCAAGCCACCAAGCATGCCACTGCCCCTGCGCACCCGCTGTATTGGAACGCTGCCTCCCCTCCGCCTGGGACACCCCTCCTCGATGTTGCTATGTATCTTGTCGCCGTCAAGCGGGAGTGCAGGTTTAGGGGTGCACATGTTCTTTAGCACGCCATCCCCGACCCCACCCCGGTGAGCAGCCCCCCTCTCCTTGGCTTTATCTCTCAGGCACCAGAGCATGCACTGCAGCCGCTGCACCGCTTGTCGTGCGCTAGCGTACACAACACACGCCGTACCAGGCTTGCACCTTCCTGGCAACATCGCCTCTAGCCCGTCTGTTCCCCGTGATTTTCCTTCTGATCTAGCTCACTTCTGGTGCGTATTGTCCAACCCCTGTGTGGAGAAAACATCTAGCGACACGAGGCTTCAAATCCCACTCAAAATCGCTTCCTGAATCGCTCGGGAACTGACATGGATATTCCCTACGGGTACCTTACATTGGTATACCCAGTCCAGCCCAGTGAAAGCCCACGTGAAGACTTGTTGCCCAAGGAGACTCAGGGTAGCCCAAGCCCGGTAGAAGTTCGACTCCTTGAAGGACACGACCTAGTTGTGGATAGAATATTCAAGGGTGAAACCCTAACTTGTAACCTACTCGACCAACCCCGAGACCTGGCCTCCTCATATAAAGGTCAGGAGGGCGCGACGAGGAGGATCTCTCCAACTCATACACACACCTCACGCCAGATTGCATCTGTGCACCCCCTTTAACTTTCGGTTCCACCGTAAATCAAGACGAGAAAAGCAGGAGTAGGGTTTTCCCTCCGGGGGCCTAAACCTGGGTAAACCTCCTGTCCCCTTGTTGCGTGTCTGTTAACCGTCTCGCGATATCGAGCATCCCCATCTTCTCCAAAACCCAAGTCCATAACAATGGGCATTGATGAGTCGAACCCTTGTCAATTGGCGCTGTCTATGGGAACTGGGGATGCTGATCGTGCGATCATGACAGTCCCATCCACCACGATCTACGATTCCTAGGAAATGGATAATCACCTCCTCTTTGGTGCCCCCGACTTCACCTCTCACTCCTCGGCCACTCGCAATGATTTCGATTCCATAGGAGACAGAGTCGAGATGCTGTTCAGGAGATTCTGTTTCCAGGTGGGCAAGATCGGCACCCTACGCCTCCCAGAGTGGGTGCCACCTCCATTGACCAGGCCCGCCTCATGGGTGCCACCAATAGGTTCCCTATGCACATCGTCGCTGACGAGCGATTTGGATGACAGCGACAGCTGCAACTCCGACCTTTGCGACCCTCCTACAGAGGAAGGAACCTATGGTTCTGGATCTGAAAGCTATGGGAGTAATGATCTCCTCCCGCGCTACATATGCGCGGCCATCTACAATGGCAACATCGACAACGGCGCCGATCCGCCACCGAATCACCCTCCCAACCCGCAGGCTGAGAATGGAGGGAACATGGCACCCCCGCTCAATACCAACGGGATCAGTGCACCCGAAGGCACTGAGGGTGTAAACCATGTTCGTAAAAAGATCAACCTCAACAACAAGGAGTTGGAGAGGGTTCATGAAGCTGTTCGAGGCACCCAGCCTCTACCAATGGATGGCCCTGACGACATGCTGATGGGCTACCACTGGATCCTCGTAGAGGAGCACAATCGATAGATCGAACAGCAAAACAATCTCGATCAGCGCAAGCGAGCGGCTGATGAGTCAAGCGCGAGGTGAGTTGCCCTCTCCCCTGGTGGCTCTACCTCGAACGGCTATTATGGCCGCAAGTATCTCTCCCGCATGGAACGCATGGATCCCGCTGCATGACGCGAGCCCACCAAGGCACTCGACATGTCCTTCATGATGATGGACTTGGAGGGCAACATCATGCCCAAAACATCGAAGGCCACGTTCATGGCGGCCACCACCTACCTCGCATCCAACCAACACCGGCGGGAGATCCATGAAACGCAATCCACAAATCTGTGCTTGCAGGTCTCAGACTCGTTGGAGCTACGCTCCACGACAAAGCAGCCGCGGAGCCGAAGAAAAAGGCCGCGGTAAAATTCACTCGAAGCCGCACACCCTCATCTGAGGAGGAAGAGCATGACCTGCCATGGCTTCACCGTAGCCCACTGTGCAGGAGCAGCAATTACGATGCTTGTAGCGAACTTGCACAGCGCAAGCTCGACAAGTCAGACGCAAAACACGCGTGTTCCATGGAGTCCGAAGACGAGGACACTGAGTTGTGCAGCGCCAGATGCTTTAGCAGGGCCGTACGACAATCTTGGATGCCCAAAAACTTCAAGCTCCCTTCGGACAACCCGAAATTCGATAGCATGCAGGAGCCAAAGATCTGGCTCGACGACCACCTGTCGTCAGTCAAGATCCATGGCGGGAGCAAAAACATAGCCATGAAGTGCCTTTGGCTGTATTTAACGGGCGCAGCGATAGCCTGGCTCAACAACCTTCCCTCCGGATGCATACGCATCTTGGAGGAGTTGGCATACTGCTTCATCCGCACCTTCAAAGGCACCAGCAAGAGACCAACTTCAGTCGAGGAGCTATGCACCTGCTGCCAGCGGTCCAACGAGTCTATCCGCTCATACATACTGCGCTGGTCCATCTTCAAAAACTCTGCCACGAACATCTCGGAGGAAAGGGCAATCGACGCCTTGAACGACGGTGTAAGGCACCGTGAATTCAAAGAATAACTCGGGCATGTCAAGCCTAAAACCATCAATCACCTGATGGGCATTGCAATTCGTTGGGCCAATGGTGAAGATGTCATCAGTTGAACATGTTTGGATGACGAAGATGATTTTGGCCGTAGGCGCGATCTCTGCGGGAAAAGAAGAACGTGCATCTATGACGACCGCGAAGAAGTCGATATGGTCGTGGCTGGCTACGCTGATCGCCGTGATGTCGGCAACCGCAACAGCGGGTACCACGGTGGAAACTACCGCGACGACGGAAGACCCACACAAACGTGGCAGCGCCGCAACCACGACGATGAACCATCCGCAATCAAAAAATTGTTGGGTCCCTGCACCATCCAGTTCTACAACGACAAGCAGGATGGCAAGAGGAAGGCCAACCACATGCTCAAGGATTGCAGGGAGTTACAGAAGCTCCACGAAGGCTTCACCCAGATGCGTCGCCAAGTGGTGAACCCAGGATTCACCCTCGCCCAGGAGCCGTCGCACATGGAGCTCCACCACCGCCACCCGGAGCACCCGTGCAGCTTGCGGCTGCGCCGGCCCTCAATGATGGGGCAGATGCATACCCGCCACTATTGGGAGCTCTGATGATACAAAAGGGGCACCCAACCAACAGGGTGCAGAAGAAGATCACCCGCGAGGTTAACTTGGCAGTCACCTCTCTGCCAGTCATACCTGGTACCTTAGTGGCTTGGAGTCTTGCATCACATTCAATTGCTCGGATCACCCGTTCAGATACCTCGCCTAGGTCACTCTGCCCTGGTGCTTGAGGCCCAGATTGGAGGATTCGAGATGAGCCGCGTATTCATGAACGACGGCAGCAACATCAACCTGGTGTTTGCCAACATACTCACAGCTATGCAGATCCCGCTATGCATCCTAGAGGCGTCAGACACGACGTTCCACGACATCGTCCCAAGGAAGGGCATATACCCCCTAGGTAAAATATGGCTCGACGTCATCTTCGGGACCCCCAAAAACTTTAGGCGCAAGCGGCTTGAGTTCGAGGTGCTGGACTGGCCCTCACAGTACCATGCCATCCTCGGGCGTGTGGCATTCGCAAGATTCCTGGCAGTGCCACATTACGCATATCTTCTACTGAAGATGCTAGGACCCAAAGGCATCATCACCATCCCAGGAAGCTTCACCAGGTCGAACAACTACGACAGATACTTCAACAGGATCTCCCAATCATTCGGCATGCAGGAGGAGCTCGCAAGGCTAAAGGAGGTCACAGACAACGGACTGCCCCCAATCACTAGGAAAAACGTATCTGATATGTCGTTCGACACCATAGTCAACACAAAAAGGTGCAGGTACACCCGATGGACCCCTCCAAGACGGCGTTGATCGCCAACGACCTGAGTCCCACATAGGAACTCGCGCTCGTCTAATTCCTCTGTGAGCGCTGGGAAATCTTTGCCTGGTGTCCTGCGGACATGCTAGGAGTTTCCAGGGAATTCGCCGAGCATGCACTCAATGTGTTTCTGGATGCTAAACCAGTGAAGCAGTCGATGCGTCAGCTGTTAGAGAAAAGAGCTGAAGCAATCGACATCAAAGTTAACAGACTCCTCGAAGCCAACTTTATTCGAGAGATAAAGGAAAGCACCTGCGTAGATAACCGCATGCTAGTTCCTAAGAAGGACATGGACATCCTGCAGATGTGCGTGGACTTCACGTTGCTTAACAAGAACTGTCCAAAGGACCACTTCCCTCTTCCACGGATCGATCAAATCATCAACTCCACTGCAGGATGCGAGACTCTCCTTCCTCAACGCCTACTCAGGCTATAATCAAATTCGAATGGAGGTCGAAGATCAATAAAAAACGGCGTTCATCACGCTGTTCGGGGTGTTCTGCTACAACACCATGCCCTTCAGGCTGAAGAATGCGGGCGCCACCTACCAGAGGTGCATGCAGGCATGCTTGAAGAACCAGATCAGTCGCAATGTCTAGGTCTATGTCGACGACATAGTAATCAAGACAATGGAGGCCAAAACACTCATCGACGATCTCCGTGAGACATTCGACTACCTCGATCTCTACAAGATCAAGCTGAACCCAGACAAGTGCGCCTTCGGCGTCCTGTCTAGGCAAATACTCCGATACTTCATCTCTCAGCGAGGCATCATGGCCAATCCAAAAAAATCAGGGCTATACTAGCCAGGGAGACGCCCAAGAAGGTCAAAGGAGTCTAGCAGCTAACTGGGCGAATCGCGGCGCTCAGTAGGTTCATCATCTGCATGGGTGCAAAGGCTCTCCCCTTCTACCAACTGCTGCGTAAGGCTGAAAAGTTCGAGTGGACGGCCGAGGCTGATGAGGCATTCGATGATCTCAAGCGTCTTCTCTCCACATCTCCATTACTGGTCATGCCAAAGGAGAGGGAGCGCATGCTGCTATACATTGCAGCCACGCACCAGGTGGTAAGCATCGCCCTTGTGGTTAAATGACCCGAAGATGGAAAGACCCATGGGGTACAACACACCTAGTCTATTACTTCAGCGAGGTACTGACGCCAACAAAGCAAAGGTATCCCCACTACCAAAAGCTTACCTACAACGTATTCATGACGACGCGTCGATTGTGCCACTACTTTTAGGAGCATCAGATCATGGTCTTCAATGACACACCGCTGTCGAACATCCTGAACAACCCTGAAGCTACGAGGCGATTAGCCTTGTAGGGCATCGAGCTGTCCTCTCGAGACAACATCTATGAGCGTTGCACTGCCATCAAGTATCAGGTGCTCCCTGACTTCTTCGTCCACTGGATGGAGCTCCAGCTGTCGAACACTCCGGACATGTCCTAGTCCTGGACGATGCACTTCGATGGCTCCAAACGCGAGGCTGGAGCGGGAGACAGAGTGATACTAACGTCCCCCCAAGGTGATAAGATGAAATACGTCCTTTGGATGAAGTTCCGTGCATCCAAAAATGAGGCTAAGTAAAAGGCACTACTACATGGCATGCATATGGCCAAAGTGTACGGCACCACGCGCCTCGTCATCTATGGTGACTCCAACCTCGTCGTCCAGCAGACGATGAATGAGTGCGACGCCCATAGAGTGAAGATGATTGCATATCGTGCGCTCTACAACACACTCGAAGGAGACTTTGACGGCTCTGAGCTCTGACACGTTGGCAGGGAAAACAACAAAGAAGCTGACAAGCTAGCCAACATTGGCTCCACCTGCGCCCTAGTGCCACCAGGTGTGGTCCTCAAGAAAATCTGCGTGCCCTCTATCAAGCGAAAATTCCCAAAAGACACAACCGAAGTTGCAGGACACTCGGGGGTTGCGCCACCTGAGAAAGCTGAGGGACCCGAAGAGCTCGACACGGAGGTCGAAATGGTGAGCCTCATGCAGGTCCTGGCTATCAAACAGACATGGACTTAGCCATACGTCAGGTACTTGGTGAGCAAGCATGTGGCATCCTGCAAAACCACTACTAGAAAATCGCGTTGTTTTTGTGCATTGCATCATCATGACCGCATGCTCATGCCATCATGCCACATTGCATTTGAGCATCGTCATCATCATGCATATGTTTGTCTGAAACTATTTTCGAAAAACATATTTTGTTTTCTAAATACCCCGCCTTTATTTCAAATCCAAAACCCGGGTCTCCGGATTATTTTGTTTCGTCTACCAATGGATTTCAAAAGCCCCATTTTAAATAATAAAATATTTATTTTATTTTTAGGGGCAGCTGTACCGGGCCGATCCGACCCAGTCAGCCACCCCCTGTACAAAAACCCTACCTACCCCAGAACACCCAAAACCTATGCTACCAGATAACCTACCCAGCCTATCTACCCACCCTGCCTCCACCTCACCTGCACCAATCGGTGCACGCCACCTCACCTCTCCCTTCCATCTATCCAATCCCATGCCGCCACATGTCCTCCTCCCAGCTTTTCCCGCCCAGCCAAAACTCCCCTAGCCGCCAATCCCGCCCACCTCCTGCGCGCGGTTCCACCCCACCAAAACATCCACCTCACTCCCTCCATTCCTCGGTCACCACCTCACCCCCTGTCCCCACTCACACGCCACCTGTGCCACCTCGGCCCCACCACCTGGGCGCGTCCTCCCACCCACATCGTGCCGACCCGCCCTGGCCCCGACCACCTCGGGCCGCTCGCCCGCTCCCCTGGCCCCACCCCGACGCCGCGCCTCCCCGCTCTCTCTCTTCCCTCGCCCCACTCTCCCCATCGCTCCGCTCCTCGCCTATCCCGATCGGCAACCGCCGGCCACCCCAGCGCCAACCCTCTCTCTCCCCGCCGCCTCGGGTCCCTCCGCCAGATCCCGGCGCCGACCCCGCCGCCTCCGGCTCGGCCAGTGCCGCCGCCTTGTGCCCCTCTGCATCCGCGAGGCCTCGCCGGCCGCCGTCCTCGGCCCCGTCTTCGCCGACCTCCGCGGCTCTCCTCCCCGGCTCCGTCCCGACCGCGTGGACCTCGTCGCCGACCGCGACCCTCCCTCTCCTCGCCTCGACCACCCCTCTCCTCCCCGTGCGCCGCCCGAGCCCGAACTTCTCTGCCTCCCCGTCACCGCCTCCGCCCGCGCGAGCTCCGCCTCCCTCTCTCAGGCAGCACCGCTCCGGGCCCCAGCGCGTCCTCGGCCTGCTCGCCGTCCGCCATCGCGAGCGCGCGCCGCCGCTCGAGCCTGGCGTCCCCGACCCCAAGCCGCCACTCCTCTGCCTCGCCCGGCCCCCCGCCGACCCCGCCTCTGGCCGGCCCCTGCACCTTCGCTGCGTTCAAGTCCTTGCCGCGGCTTACCTGCCCTCGGGCGCGTTCCGCTTCCCAAGTGTTGCTGCGCGGATGTGGTGGCATGCACCGTTGAAGAAGCATGTATGACATAGTGTCTGGGAAGTTACTGCGTGTATGCGATGGAAAGTGTTATTCTAGTGCGATCGGAGGACAAGTGGCGTTGCTCTCAGGTATTTCAGAGCATCCGCCGCAACTTGCGGATGTCGTTTGAGATATCGAGATCGACCCGAGACGAAGACCCGCAGTTCCGCACAAGGACTTTGGGCCTAATTCAAGTTTGTCGTCGGCAAGGAAACCGGGAACCTCAAGATCTTCGCAACGACAAGATCGACACCGACCAGGACGAATCCGATGCGCCCCGACGCCGCACCAAGTTCTTCTTCGCGGAACGCCAAGATCTACTCTGTTATCCGAGGACGATCCCGCCGAGACCGAACCCCAGATCCGGACCCTGAGACCCGGCCCCGAACCCTCGGAGCCCAAGTTCGCCGAACCCTATGTGATTCCCTATCCGAGACCCCATTATTTTTATAATATGACATTATCGTTTGTTGCATATTAAATTGTTCATCTCGCATGCATATCATGTGGTTGGGGGCATTATGCCGATTCATCTCATAATTAAATATGGAGTCTATATGCGGAATATCTTTGTCTTATTCCGGACTCCATTTAAATTGGTATAGCGAACCGAAGCCATGTTTTGTCTTGCTAATCCAACATTTAAATTGCGGGGTAGGTAAATAACTTGAACCGTTTAATTAAATGTCGGGACCCCGGTTCCGTTTAATATTGCCTAATTGCACCGCATGATTGCCATATCATACATCATACATGCATCATGCCCGATCTTACGCGTAGTATTAAATAGTGCATCCGGTGTTTCTTCTAGTGCTTTGCTTCTTCACGGACTAGGCCGATGAGTTGACGCGAGTGTCGGCCCGATCTTCGGATGAACCTTCGGCAATGTTTTCAGGCGAGCATCTCCCCCTTTCTACCTATCTTAATTTTATAGTATTTATTCCCTCCTGTTGACCTATTGCTATCTGTGTTGCGATGCTCTAGTTTTCGTGCCCGTGATATCCCTTGCAGCCTTATATTGCCTTGGACACATCCTATTACCTGTTGTTTGGTAGATAGCTGGACTTGCGCGTCGTAGTCGCTTGCTCAAGTGCTGTTGCGTGTCGTCAAGTACTACAGTTGTTGGAGTGTGCCGCATGTTTAATGTTGGAGTTGATCAAGACTTTAATTACTGTTTAATAACTAAAATTGAAGTAGGTAATGCAGAGGCACCGGTGGGTGATAGACAATATTTGGTTTCCGACCGCTCACTGGTGTCCCATAGGACCCCGAGTTCTTGACACTGTTAGAGATCGAGCGCTTAACCACATGTGGGATGTGGGCACCCCATCGATTAGTACCTGATTTCAAAGTATTGTACGGGGCCACAACTAGTTTGAGGTTTTATTTACTATTCTGTACTTATGCCATGCTTTATCGCTTTATTTAAATTGTGCGATGTCTTTTGCATTGTTTAGGATCGGGACACGTTTTCGCTGTATCGACAAGCCCAGTCATCTTTTCGGGTTCCCAGTCGTTTACAGCCGTCCACCCAAACCCTGAGTCCGTCTCAGAGACCGGCCGACTTCGTTGTGGGTAGACTTAGTGGGGTGGCCCCCATGTACTTGCTTTGGGTCTGGGAAACGTCATGACTTAGGCACCGCCGACATACCGATGGGTGTATGTTAATTGATCTGGCAAAAAGGGTCGAAGTGCGTGTGGATACTTTGGTGCACCCCTACAGGGTTAAATCTTTTCGAAAATCCGTGTCCGCAGTTATGGACGACTTGGAGCATAGTTCTCGATCATAGACAACTATAACTAAAGTTTACTGTTATAATTTGACTTGTATCCGATGTGACTAGTAATTAGCTCAACTACAACGGAATGGCTAAATAAAAGTACCAACAACTGCTAGGTTTTGGGATATCTCATGCTAATTGTATTTGACTAGTAAGTGTCGCAACTACAACGGAATGGTTAAATAAAACTGCCCACTGCTTATTTTATCAGGATGACTATCTATACTTGACTAGTAATTGCTGCAACGATAACTGAATAAATAAAACTGCCAACGGTGTGAGTTCCTCGGTTGACTTCCTCGTTTGGTGTCGAGGGGGAAATACCAGGATGGGTATGTTTGGTGGTAGTATCAGGATGGTTCCGAATAGGTCTTTCTTATCCCTCTCTGATAGCCGACAGTTATATCGAGTCTCTATAGGTTGTTTAGTACATGCTTTGCCGCTTCATCCACCATACCTATGTGGCGAGGACCGCCAATTCTAGCCTCGCCGTAATGGCCTCGATCGACCGCTCTCTCTTTTTCCTTTGCCCTTTGTCGGCACCCCTTTTGTTTAAGCAGGTTTTGAGATCGATGTCGTTAGCAGGGTTACCCTTCCGGCTTGGCCTGGGCAGGGTTATGGACGCCATTGGTTATTCTTCAGGGCTCTTAGCCCCATTTGCATCTTGTCCGTAGTCGGACGCTCTATCGTTTTCAAGGTGATTGGATCTTTGAACTGTATTTCTGTATTCTTGACTCATTGAGTCGCTGTTGTATATATATCTGTTCTGTGGGTCCCATCGAGGACTGTTGTGTAATGTTATTGCTTCGTTTTCCACCCGCACGAAAGTGCCTGGTGGGCGTCCTTGAATCGTTTCTATGCGGGTTTGGCGGGAAGCGCTAAAACTTGCATAGGGTCGATTCGAGGGTGTTACAAAGCAGCTGCCGGAGGACCCAACGGAAGCCCGATAGGTCCCCCGCCGATCAATGGCCTTCACCATCATTAACGAGAAGCTGTAGAAGCGCATCATTTCGGGTGTGTTCCAGCGACGCATCACTAATAGTTACTGGAAGAGTATCCTCCTCGACATCCATGAAGGTATCTGCGGTCACCATGCAGGCAGTCGCGCTCTCGTCATGAAGGCTCTACGAGCTGGCTTCTATTGGCCAACTGCGATGAGCGATGCTAAGGACATCGTCCAGAGGTGCAATGCCTACCAAAAATACACAGATAAGCCGCACGCGCCAAGATTAGAGCTGCGGCCCATGCCATTGGCCCTTCGCCCAATGGGGACTCAACATGATCGGCAAACTGCCAAAGTCCTCGCCAGGAGGGCATGTGTTCCTCCTGGTGGTAGTCGACAAATTTACAAAGTGGATCAAGGCCATGCCCATCACTAACCAAACCGGCGCCTCCGCCGTTAATTTCTTTGAGTCCATTGTCTACAGGTTCGGAGTGCCTCAAAGCATCATCATCGACAATGGCTCGAACTTCACCTCAAAGGAGTTCTAAGACTTCTACGAAGACCTCGGCATCAACCTCACATACGCCTCCGTGTCGCATCCGCAGACCAACTGGAAGGTCGAAAAGGCTAACGGTCTCGTCGGTAACGCCACCAAGAAGTGGCTGCTATGCCCACTCAGAAGACTTGCGGGAGCCTAGGCGGACGAGCTAAACTCTGTTCTCTGGAGCATGCGCACAACACCAAACATCTTAACCAGCTACACACCCTTCTTCATGGTGTACGGAGCCGAAGCCATGCTGACCGTCTAGGTACGCTATAAGGCCCCACGGGTCGTCGCCTATACCGAAGCCGAATCATCGTCCATACTCGAAGACGCTGTCGACATGCTGGACGAAGCTCAAGACATCGCCACAACCCGTTCGACGGTGTACCATCAAAGTCTCCACAACTATCATAGCCGTCGGCTGTGCCCAAGGTCCTTCGTCGAAGGAGACCTTGTCCTGCAACCTCGCCCAAGCTCGAATCACCCTAGGAAGGACCCTATGTAGTCACTAAAGTAATTCCAGGTGGCGCCTACCGCCTAAAGGAGGTCGAGTCCAGAGTCAAATACTCCAACCCCTGGAACGTCAAACAACTGCAACGCTTCTACCCATAGTTGTCTTTTACTTTCAATAAGGCTATTTAGCCAAAACACTGTACCTCCTACATTATGATGAATAAAAGCTAAGTCTCTTGGCCCAAATTTCTCTCTTGCATACATTTACATCGTTAAATACGCTCGGGGGCTGTGCCTCACCTTACAACTTTGTCGATTGACAACAACAACGCATAAACCCTGAGTAGTTGACCACGTCAGGCTAACGAAAAGGACATGCACAACTGATAGTCAACAATGCACTACGTGCCAATACATACAACTTTACAAGGGCACCAATATTGGACCACGTAGAGATAAAACAAAAAAAAATCCTCTAACATGGTGATCCCAAGATCTAGCCGAGGTAGAAGGCCATGAGGATTACCACTAGACGCGCGGTTGCGGATTACTGATGAAGCGCGACTATTGATGCAGTGCAGTCCTTACGATCTTGATCCAATCAACGACCGTCATGGTGCTGATCATACAACACCTCTGCTGGTATCCACACGTACAAGGAGGAGCGCCGGTGATGAACTGCTAGGTTCAGTACGGTGGCTAAACTGCTGTGGAGCTAGGGTTTCCAACTCATGGAATGACCTAACCGTTCACACTCCTAGGTTTTTGCGCCCCACTATATATAGGGAGTAAAAGTGGGCTCCACTCACTCGTGGCCCATTCACTAAAGCCCATATAATATTAGTCATTATGAGTCCGACTCACTGACTCAATCCAAATCCGGCTCAGGTCTAACCCAACCATATTTCCGATTCAGATCCAATCCGAACTTGCTCCCGCTCTTAAGTGTGTGACCCCGTAGGCTCATGGCTACTTGGACACGATTGGAGTCCAACTCTCAATCGATCAATCGGTAGCGGTTCCTAGCAAAACGTGCCGACTCCCAAGTACCAAAGAGTCTTGATGACATGCCTATCCAATGCGACTTGCATCTGAGTCCCTTTTGCCTCATGATATACCTTGTCAGACTATAGGCGAATAATTGTCATCCCTTAAATAGTCTGACTTTCTTCTCGATCCAAGATAAATGATTCATCCGACTAACTCTTTGTCGATCGCCTCGGTTAACACTGAACCGAGTCGTGCATGGCCATGCTTTCCGAATCATATCATCCAAGAGGGCCCAGAGAATATCTCTCCGACTGGAGGAGCAAAATCCCATCTTGGCTATTCACATCTCGCAGCTTGATTCTTAGTCGACCGAACTCTGCCTTTATAACTGCCCAGCTACAGATCAGCGTTTTACAGAACCCAAGTCGGTGATCCTCGACTCAGACTTTGCAACAACCTCAGGTCTAAGGATTACATTGATTGATATATACAAATGACAACTTATTCGTTGTACCTCAATATGGCTCAATCCGACTCGCTAAACTCTTTAGCCAAATCTGTGTAAGTCGGAATAGCATCTCCATGCCCATGACAAGTGGAATCGAGTCATCAGCCGACTTTCACATTGGTCTAAGTTGTGTGTCCAGCGCAACCTCGATGACCAAGGATATTTAGTACAAACAACATGATGCATAGTTCCATAACTGAATCACATATTCAATGATACACATCAGATGTTTATACAAGGACAACTTAATATCTTTATGAATACAATGGGAAATATCATCATACATGATTGCCTCTAGGGCATATTCCCAACAGTCTCCCACTTGCACTAGGGTCAATATTCTGACATCACATGTCTAGGCATCTAACGCCCATAGCTCTTAGGTGCGCCTCATGCTTTGGCTGTGGTAGCGGCTTTGTGAATGGATCCGCAATATTTGCATCCGTGTGTACCTTGCATAACTTGATATCACCCTGATCCATGAACTCGCAAATCAGGTGGTACCACATGAGTATGAGCTTGTTCTTCTAGTGTTGTCTAGGTTCCTTGGCTTGTGCAATAGCCCCATTGTTGTCACGATACACATCTAACGGATTGGACGAGCCCTGAACCACACCAATATCCATGAGGAAATTCCTCATCCAAACAACTTTCTTTGCTGCCGCCGATGCGACAATTTACTCAACCTCTGTTGTAGATGCAGACACAGTCTCTTGCTTGGAACTCTTCCAGCTCATAGCCCCTTCATTTATAATAAACACATATCCGTATTGCGAACGAGAATCATCAGAGTCGGTAAGATAACTCGCATTCGTGTAACCCTTTACACTGAGTTCATCTTCACCACCATAAACCAAAAACATATCCTTAGTCCTTCTCAAGTACTTTAGGATATTTTTAGCTGCTATCTAGTGGATTTCTCCAGGATCAGCCTGGTATCTGCTCACAACACTTAGAGCATATGAAACATCCGGCTTACTACAAATCATGGCATACATGATGGATCTGACTACAAAAGCATACAGAATCGCACTCATCCTACTTCTCTCATCAGTCGTCGAAGGACACTAAGTCTTGCTAAGTTTTACCCCATGGGACATCGGTAAGAACCCCTTCTTAGACGATTCCATGTTGAACTTCTTCAACTCTTTGTCCAAGTAAGTACTCTGACTCAATCTAGCCGCCTTGATCTATCTCTATAGATCCGGATTCCGAGGATGTATGTTGCCTCACCCAAGTATTTCTTCGAGAAACTCCTTTCCAATGATTCCTTGGTTTCTTGCAACATCTTGACATCGTTTCCAATCAGTAATATTTCATCCACATATAAGATCAGAAAGTTTACTTTGCTTCCACTAAACTTCTTGTATAAACAAGAATCATGATCACTCTTGATGAAGCCAAACGATTTGACTACCTCATAAAAGTGAATATTCCAACTTCGAGATGCTTTCTTCAGCCCATAATTGGATTTATGAAGCTTGAATACCTTGTTAGCATTAGCTGGATTGACAAAACCCTCGGGCTATATCATATACACGTCCTCGGTTAAATTTCCGTTAAGGAAATCCGTTTTGACATCCATCTGCCATATCTCATAGTCGAAATAGGGTGATATAGCTAACATGATCCGAACTGATTTAAGCATCGCTACGGGCGAGAAGGTCTCGTCGTATTGAAATCCATGAACTTGTCAAAACCCTTTCGCGACAAGACATGCTTTATAGACGGAAACATTTCCATCCATATTAGTTTTCTTCTTAAAGACCCATTTGCACTCAACAGGTCTTGCACCGTCTATCAGATCAACCAAGTTCCAAACTTGATTTTCATCCATGGACTTTAACTCAGATCTCATGGCTCCAAGCCATGACTCAGAATCAGATCCCACCGTCGCTTCCAAATAAGTTGCCGGCTCATCACTGTCTAACACTAACACATCACGAACACTTCGTAATCTTCCCGATCTCCGTAGTACAGGTGTGCCGCTACCGGCTCAGCTACCACAACCGGCTCAACCCCCAAGGTTTTTGCCGACTCGCTACTAGCCGGTTCCTCTCGAATTTCTTCAAGCCGCACTGTGCTCCCACTGACTCCCCGACTGAGAAAGTCTTTCTATAGGAAGACAGCGTTCCGACCGACAAACACTTTGCCCTCTTCTTGGTTGTAGAAGTAGTAACCCAAGGTTTCCCTTGGATACCCCACGAAAATACACTTATCCGACTTGGCCGTAAGCTTGTCCGACTAAAGTCCCTTGACAAATGCTTCACAACCCCAAATCTTAAGAAAATACAAACTCGGCTTTTTGCCTGTCCACATCTCATGCGATGTCTTCTCTACCAACTTTGATGGTAGTCTGTTTAGTGTGAATGCGGTATTTTCTAGACAATAACCCCAAAATGATAAAGGCAGATCTGTCCAACTGATATTTGATCGTACCATGTCCAACAAGGTCCGATTCCGCCTTTCCGACACACCGTTCCTCTGCGGCGTTTCCGGCGGAGTAAGTTCTAGAACTATTTTGCAACCTTTCAGATGGTCATCAAACTCATAGCTCACGTACTCGCCTCCTCGGTCCGACCAAAGAAACTTTAATTTCTTTCCAAGTTGATTCTGCACTTCATTCTGGAATTCTTTGAACTTTTCAAAGTCTTCTGACTTATGTGTCATCAAGTAGATATATCCATACTGACTCAAATCATTAGTAAAGGTAATGAAGTACTCATAACCACCCCTGGCTCTCGTGCTCATTGGTCCACATACATAACTATGTACTAGTCCCAACAAGTCGGACACCCTTTCGCAACTCTTTGCAAAAGGTGTCTTGGTAATTTTGCCGAGTAGGCAAGATTCGCATGTCTCGAACGACTCCAAGTCAAACGAAGTTAGGAGTCCATCATCATGGAGCTTCTTCATATGTTTCCAACTTATATGACCAAGCCAATAGTGCCAAAAGTAAGTCATATCTAGATCATTTGGTTTCAACCTTTTAACATTTATGTTATAAACCAACTCACCATCGAGATTCAAAATAAATAACCCGTCTTGGACGGGTGCAAAGCCGTGAAACATATCATTATAATATAAAGAACAACCATTATTCTTGATATTCGACTCATAGCCTTGCCTCATCAAACATGAGGCAGAAATAATGTTTCGACTGAGCATTGGAACATAATAACAATTATTCAGTTCCATAATGAATCCGGAAGGTAAATGAAGTTGCATCGTGCCAACTTCCAATGAAGTGACTCTTTCTTTGTTGCCGACTCGAATATTAACCTCTCCTCTTACTACGCTCCTAGTTCTTACTAGTACCTAGAACGAGTTGCAGATGTGAATAACTGATCCGGTATCATATACCCTAGAACTATTAGGTGCATTAGCAATATAAATGTCTATAACATTGCAAACAATTGTACCTGAGTTGGAAGTCATACCTCCACTCTTGGCTTTGTCGGCCAAATACTTGCTGTAGTTCCTCTTCCAGTGGCCATCCGCCTTGCAGTAGAAGCAAGTGGATCTGGTTGAAGGAGATGGCTTAGTCCCTGAGGAAGCTCTTGGGACCGGGTCCTGAGCCTTGCTTCCCGACTTAGCCTTCTTCTTAGTCCAAGAACTCTTATTGAACATAGCCTTATTCTGCACCATCAACACTTGACTGGCGCCCTTTTTGAAATTCGCCTCTGCCTTCTTGAGCATCCCATGCAATTCAGTGAGATTCTTATACATACCATGCATGTGTTAGTTCGAAATGAACTGACCATACGCACTAGGAAGAGAGATCAGAATTATATCCGTAGCGAACTCTTCGCTAATGGGGTAGCCAAGCCTCTCTAGAGACTGCACGTAACCAACCATTTTGATCACATACGGATTTAGTGGATCACCATCCTTAAGCTTGCAACTCTACAAAGTCTGAGAGACTTGATACCTCTCAGTTTTAGCCTGAGCCTAGAACATACTTTTGAGGCTTTTGATCATATCATAGGCCTCAACATTCTCAAACTGCTTTTGCAAGTCCAGTTCAATGTGAGCAAGAATAAGAAAACTAATATTCGTGGACTCATCCTTAGCCCGACGGTAAGCATTGGTGGCAGCGACAGTCACATTCTCATTCGGCTCATCTGGAAGTGGGTTGTCTAGGATATGGTCCTTCTTTTCTTGTTTGGGAAAAATTCTCAGATTTCGGTACCAGTTGGTAAAATTAGTGTCGTTCAGTTTATCTTTTCTCAAGAATGGTTCTCAAAGCAAAACCGGATATCTGAGGGTGACTGTTACTTGTTCCATGATCTACAATAGAAAATATGCAAAACACTTAAGACATGTATTCATAAAAGAGCAAGCATATTAAACACTTTAATATTTTATGCTCCCACTAGAACCAACACCGCTCCGATGGTTACTAAGTGATTCATGATCCTAAATAAGCAAGTCGGCTAGTGAGCTTTAGCATCACCACTATCCGCCAAGTGATCTAGGTAGACAACTCCTTGTCAATCGTATCTCATACGACTCCAGTTGGTCGGGTGACATCACATGCCCCGGCTCCCGTCTGACTTTTCCCCGAGTCCCGCAATAGTTGTGATAGACCTGTCTAGCTTACCGAGTGTTTTCGCTGTAAGAGTCTGACTCGAACCCACCTTGTCAGAAAGAATTGGCAGCACCTCAATTTTATGAACCCACTAACAAAAATGTCCGACTTGTGATGGTGCAAACATTGGCGAGAAAACCGACTAGACCTTCTTTGATACTTTATTATGAGTACTATCAAGGGATTCAAAGATCCAAACAAGTTTCTATTAAATTCTGAAAGTTAGAGACAGCCAAAGTAGGCATGGGAGTTAATTTGGCAAAAGTGACCATTCCTTTATTTTGTTTGTTTTGATTTATTTGTCTTTGGTAAAAGTGTGGGGATTGTTTAGATGATGTTTATTTCACCTAAGAATCCTTTTACAAGCAAATAAACACACAAACAAGGTAATTCAAAAGAATTCAAAATGGAATGCATACACACATGCATGCTTTCATATTTTTATTTAGAAAAGTTTTTGTTAATCCTAATTTTGTTGATTAGAGTTTGATGATTCTAGTTCAATATTTTTGGGATGTTACAAACCTTCCCCCTTAAACACAATCTCGTCCCGAGATTTGAAAAAGGACGAAAAAGATTACCTAGGATTTGAAGAGATCGGGAAACTCTGTCCTGATGTGATCTTCGTGGTCCCAGGTAGCTTCCTCTTCCGTGTGGTTGCTTCACTGAATTTTGAGAAACTTGATGCTTCGGGTTCTGGTAGTTCGGAAAGCTTCTTCCAAAATACGGATGGGTACTTCGGGATAGGTCAGGTCATCGTTGATCTCTATAGTCCGGTGATCAATATTCTTGAATACTTCAGTCTTCTCTGGGACTTCGAGACACTTGCGAAGTAATGAGATATGGAACACATTATGCATGGCTGAGATCTCTTCGGGTAGTTCCAGTTGGTACGACACTTCTCCTCGACGGTTCAAAATCTTGAAGGGGCCGATATATCTGGGGGCTAACTTTCCTTTCAGCTGGAAACGCTGCATTCCTTTTAATGGAGACACTTTCAGATACACAAAATCTCCTATGATGAAGGCAAGGTCTCAACGTCTCTTGTCGGCATAACTCTTCTGTCTTGACTGGGCTGTCTTGAGGTGCTCACGAATCTTGTGAACCTTCTCTTCTTCTTCTCGTAGGATATCGGGTCCGAAAATCTGACTCTCTCCTACTTCCGACCAGTTCAAAGGGGTGCGACACTTCCTTCCGTACATGAATTCAAATGGGGCCATTTGCAAACTAGCTTGATAACTATTGTTGTACGAAAATTCTGCAAACGGCAGATAGTCTTCCCACTTAGATCCATATTCTAACAGACATGCTCTCAGCATATCTTCGAGTATTTGATTTACTTGCTCCATTTGTTCATCGGTCTGAGGGTGATACGCGGTGCTGGAATCGAGGCGAGTTCCTAAACCTTCTTGGACTTTCTTCCAGAATCTCGAGGTAAACTGAGTTCCTCGATCCGATACGATTTTCTTAGGGACTCCGTGCAAACTGACAATTCTAGCGATGTATAACTCCGCTAGCTTCGAACTCTGATATGTGGTCTTGACGGGTAAGAAATGGGCGACTTTGGACAATCTGTCCACTATGACCCAGATAGAGTCATTTTCCCTACTAGAAGTAGGCAATCCGATGATAAAGTCCATTCCAATGAAATCCCATTTCCATTCCGGAATCTGCAATGGTTGCAACAATCCAGCGGGTCTTTGATGTCCGGCCTTGACTCGCTGACATATATCACACTTGGCGATATAGCTTCCGATTTCTCTCTTCATCTTATGCCACCAAAATTGCTCTTTCAAATCTTGATACATCTTAGTTCCTCCGAGGTGGATAGAATAAAGAGTATCATGAGCTTCCTTCAAAATGACTTCTTTCAACTCAGAATCTTCTGGTACACAAAGGCGTCCTTTGTACCACAACACTCCTTCTTCGTCTTCGGTGAATCCGGGTACTTTGCCTGTACCGATACAACGCTTGATTCCGTCAATACTAGCATTTCCTTTCTGCGCCTCTTTGATCTGGCTGATCAAAGTGGGTTGAAGTTCTATGCTAGCCCAAAATCCTTCACTCACTAATTCCATTCGAAAATCTTCCATCTCTTTGTGCAAACTTGGTTGCTCCTTCAAAATCATGGAGTTTAAGCGGCACGGCAATCTGCTAAGGGCATCTGCTACCACATTGGCTTTACCAGGGTGATAGTGAATGTCTAGATTGTAATCCTTGATTAACTCAATCAATCTTCTGTGTCTCATATTCAGCTCCTTCTGAGTAAATATATACTTCAGGCTCTTGTGATCTGAATAAATCTCACAACGATTTCCCATCAGGTAATGCCTCCATGTCTTCAGGGCTAGAACTACGGCTGCGAGTTCGAGGTCATGGGTTGGGTAATTTTGCTCATGTTGTTTCAGTTGTCGAGATAGATAAGATATAACTTTGCCTTCTTGCATTAGAACACATCCGAGACCGATCTTGGATGCATCACAATACACGTCAAAGGGCTTTGTGATATCCGGCATGATTAAGATTGGGACTGAAATCAATCTCCTCTTGAGTTCTTGAAAACTCGCTTCACATTTGTCGGTCCATTCAAACTTCTTGTCCTTCTTCAGCAATTGGGTCATGGGTCGGGTGATACTCGAGAATCCTTCTACGAACTTGCGGTAGTATCCCGCCAATCCGAGAAATGCACGAACTTGGGTTTGAGTGGTTGGGGCTTGCCAATCTTTGACATCTTTCACCTTTGCAGGGTCAACGGCAATCCCTCCGGCTGATACAATGTGGATGAGGAATCCTACTTACTGTAACCAGAATTCACATTTGCTAAACTTGGCATACAATTGATGCTCTCTAAGGGTTCCAAGAATGGTCCTTAGGTGTAGCTCATGTTCTTCTTCCGATTTGGAATAAATCAGAATGTCGTCGATGAAAACAACGACAAACTTATCCAGGAAGTCCATAAAAATCTTATTCATGAGATTCATGAAATAAGCGGGGGCATTGGTTAATCCAAAAGACATGACAATATACTCGTATAATCCATAACGGGTGGTAAAGGAAGTCTTGGGGATATCCTCTGCGCGAATCTTGAGTTGATGATAGCCAGTTCTAAGATCAATCTTAGAAAACACTTTGGCACTGGTCAACTGATCAAACAAATCTTCTATCTTGGGCAAGGGGTACTTGTTCTTGATGGTGACATCATTCAACTTCCGATAATCCATACACAAACGGTTACCTCCATCCTTCTTATCCACAAATAAGACAGGTGATCTCCATGGTGACGCACTGGGTTGAATTAATCCAATTTCCAACATGGAATCCACTTGCTTCTTCAGTTCTGCTAGTTCAGATGGGTTCATACTATAGGGTCTCTGGGCTATGGGTCCTGCTCCGGGGATTAGTTCAATGATAAACTCGATATCCCGATCTGGGGGCATACCGGGCAAAACATCTGGAAATACATCGGGGTATTCAGAGACTATCCGGACTTGGTTAATGGTAGGTTGGGCTATACTCTTGTTGCACTTGAATTGACGAGGTAAGGTTTCAGATATATGCTCGACTGATATTCCGGCTGTACTGGTCATGGTGATGGCTTTCTTGGCACAGTCAATCAAACCTTTATGTTTGGACATCCAATCCATTCCTAGTACTACTTCCAAACCTTTAGTTCCGAGTACTATCAGGTTAGCATAAAAATCTATGCCATGGATTCGAATAGGGACGACTTTGCAAATTTGCCTAGCCTTTGTGGTTGATCCGGGAATTTGAACGATCATAACATGCTTCAGTTTGGTTGGTTGGATTTTACTAGTGCATGCAAATTCTTCGGTGACAAATGAGTGCGATGCACCAGAATCAAACAACACTCGAGCAAGTACTGAATTAACAGAAAACATACCCAGCACGATGTCTAGCGCTTCTTGAGCTTCTTCAGCATGCATGAGAAAAAGACGGCCGTTGCGGTTAAGCGAATTCCCTGGGGCAAACCTTCTTCCTGGCTGAACACGACGATGCTGCTGAGCTGGGGCATTTGCATTGGGGGCTGCGGCATTCTTCTTGTTGGGGCACTTGTTGGAGTAGTGACCCTTATTTCCACAGCCATAACAAGTCACTTGCGACTTGTCCTTTGCTGCAACAGGCACAACGTTGCTTCCAGTCCTCGGGGCAGTGTTGGTGTTGGCGGTAGCATTGTTGTTGTTGAACTTGGGTGGGGCACGGTTGGAATTTTTAGAGTTTCCAGGGTTGTTGTGATTTCCTCCGGGCCTTGGGTTTCCACGGTTGGGATAGGTCGGACGGTTCATCGGGGGTATGTTGGTTCTCGGGCAAATCCTAGAGATGGGTTGGGGCTATAATTTGGGGTTTGATGGGTTCCTGGTTGATGCATCATGCGACGCTTGCGGTTCTCATTGGCTTGGTTGATCTTTCCTTCCATCTGGATGGCAGAGTCGACAAGGGCTTCAATATCAGCAGAGGGGATATTAACACAGTCTGCATCTCATCGTGCAGACCATTCAGGAATCTTTCTTTCTTCTTGGCTTCAGTATCGATCTCATCCGAGGCATACCTAGCTAATGACAATAATTTGTCATGGTATTCCACTATGGTCATCCGTCCTTACTTGAGCTCTCTGAATTTGTCTCTCATTCTCTTGATCAAACCTGGTGGCACATGGGTTCTGCTGAACATGACCTGGAATTACTCCCAGGTCATCATCTGTCCTCCGGTCATTGCACGAACACTGTTGCACCATGCTCTGGCATCTCTGGCTAGATAGTGGGTGGCGAACAGAAATTTCTCGTTAGCTTCCACTCCGACGACTTCTAGGTTGTTTTCCATGGTCTGCAGCCAATCGTCGGCATCTAGGGGCTCTTCCGACTTAGTGAAAACAGGTGGGTTGGTGTTCTGGAAATTCTTGAGCTTAGATCCATGGTTGTCCTGATTTCTGTGGCCTTGATTGTTGTGGGCTAGCTGAGCTATTTGCTGAAGGGTGGCTAGATTGGCTTGACGTTCAGCTCTTTCAGCTTCGCGGTCAGAAACCAACATTTGCAGTATCTGCAACATCGGGTCCGGGGATGAACCACTTCCTCCGCGTGGCATCTAAAGATTGAGATAGATCATGGGAAAAGAGGGAAATTCCTAAGGTTCTGGGACTTGGAATTTTTTTTTAAAGTTCGCCTCAGATTTTCTAGCAACTTGCTTTTCATTCATTCATTCATAGCACACGATACAAACACACACCACAAAACAAGAAAAACAGATGGTTTTAAGAACCATTCTGGAAACTACGATACAGTGGGACCAAATACAACTCACTACGTTTGTGCACTAGCGTAGTTGTGAGTTTTACTAAAAGTGATCTAGGGTGCAAAATTTGATGTAAGCTTTGAAATAATTTTGGAGTAGCGTTAATTTTTATGAAAGAGTCCAAGAGGTAAGAATGAGAATAAGTTTTTGTAAATATTTGCTAGCATGAATTTTTATGAAAGAGTCCAAGAGGTAAGAATAAGAATAAGTTTTTGTAAATATTTGCTTCCTTTGGTTATGAAACTAAGTTTTTGATTCAAACGTCCAGTCTAACTAGGGTATCCTATGGTCAAGATGACTCTGATACCAACTTGTCAACACCCGGATTTTTAATACCAGATGCCTGTTATGCCATACATCGCAATCCTAGGATTACCATTTTTGCGAGACATAACAGATTTGGATACCACAGTACATCATCCATTATAAACCATACATAAGGTCTTACACAAATAAGGATCTCATGATCCAGTTCTTAATACAACTCAAGCAGCGGAATACGTAATAATAATGGTAGCGTAGGCGAAGCTCCATCTTCGGGGTCACATGCAATGCTGACGATGAGAGATGATCCTAGTTGTCGTAACCTTCCTAGGGTCCATCCTCCAGGTACTCCTCTTCATAGTCTGGCCATGGGAATAGCCAGGGAAAAAGCCATGAGTACTCTTTAAGTACTCGCAAACTAATACTAACAAGTGAAGGGTTTTTTTGTAATAGGACACTAAGCTCTAGGGTTGTTTTGCAAAAAGCCAGATTTACCTCTACTAAGTTCAGAAGCAAGAAAAGCTAGTTGAAATTTTATAACACCTAAGTGGGAATTTGAATTTCATATCACAACTCTGTTGTGGTCAAGTCAAAGTCTCAGTTCGTTTCACAAGTCATTTTGAAAACATCTGACGGGGGAACAGTATGGCCACTCTAATCGTCCATAACATGACGCTATTCAATAGTTTGACACTCTACAGAGATTGTACACTTTCACCACAACATTTGATACATCTGTCAGGAACAAATCATGAATTCACCATACTCAGTATGCGGATAATTAATCCTAACCTTTCAATTACACGCCCTAGTATAAGCACCTCTCCTGTGAGTTTGGCCTCCCAACCATGACCAACTGCCATCTTGGGTACTGCACAGGTGGACAATCTTCACAAGGTAGCCTCAGCTCAGACCTTGGCCGTGAGGGAACCAATACTAAGGTATATAAGTTTCCAGTCAAGCCCTACCCAATTTTCGGGTATTGTGGTTGTACGGTAAAATTGGAATGGTATCGCATCCAGACAACCATCAGTTTTATAAAGGGCTAAGGCTCATGCCTCAACATTTTCATCACCAAAATCATCTGGTGTTCGGAAACACATGTCAAAAACATTTCAATAGAATGATCCATCATTCCAAGGTTTTCATAACCATTTTCACTAAGTATTCCCATCTAAAGTTGATCAAGTTTTATGCCGGCACTAGCATCTATAAGTGGGGGTAAGTACTAATGAGGGGTGGTAAACTAGTGGAGTTTAACTAATTTCAATCTCATGCCTTAGGATGACATAAAGATTATCTAGCTTAGGCCAAGTTTTATGCTCTTTATGCAACCTTCAATTATCTCTCTAGAATCTACAATTCACTTAAGTAAGCTCTAAGTACTAGCTTTGATAAAGAAATAAAGTATAAAGCTTGTAAGTAAAACTAGGATTGGGTATCATCAAAATGTATTTAACCAAGCATGCTTAGTGCATTGCATAGGTTATTTAACTCTCATAATTGCAAGTGTTAGCTTGCATAGGTAAAGTATCTTGCAAGTATTGGCTTGCATCAATATCAGTATAAGCTTGCTAAATTGCAAGTGTTAGCTTGCAAGGTTAATAGCTTGCCTTGTGCAGAGCAGTGGTTGAAGTTCTCCTCGGCTTCTTCTTCGTAGTATCCTCCTTCTTCCTCGTATCCTTGGTCGGTACTAGCGTCTATAAATAAATATGGGGTACATAATCACCAAACAATACTTAACTATTTTGAATCATCACACAAATAGGGTCCTATAGATGATCTAGCATCATCACTAACATTACAAGATTAAAGCTTGGTTTAATTTCTTTTATTTTTAGAAAAGTAATTTCTATTCATTGAAAAACTACTTAAGATTTAATATTCTCCAAACCAAACATAGGATCATGTTGACAAATGTCATCACCACACATTTCAGTACATGGGAATGTCATTTAAAGTGGTGTCGCAATTTAATAAGTTTTAACCTTTTATTTTAATTAAATAAAGTGACTAAAAATGCCTATGTGGCATCCTTTTATCACTTGAACATTATTTCTGTAAGTAAACCCATATATTTTTATATATTCCGAAAGGTATGATAAAATGTGATTTTTGAGAGTTGGAATCGACTCAAAAGCTATTATAGTTTAAATTTGAAAAATGTTTGAATGCAGAAAAGCTTTTGCCTTGTTCTTTTTACCAAGGGTGATCTACAGATCTAAATGATTTGAATCCAACGGGCTTGGATTCAGCATTTCAATATCTTTCTAACAAAATTGGTTTCATTCAATTTGGTTCACTGAATTGATCTGGGTTGATTTTTGAAACTAGGTACAGAACTATGTTTGAATTAAAATGGAAAAAGTTAAATTCAAACGACTGGGCTGCGCGGGAAACGATAATGGGCCGGCCTGCTACGCACAGTGCTTACGCAGGCTGGTTAAGTTGCTGTCCCCACGCATCAGTGAGACGGGGGGTGCGAAGCGGTACGGGGCAATCTGGTGCGTTGGATCTAGTTCTAATCCAATGGCTCTCGTTCATCGTCCACGTTGGGCAGCGCCGGCGAGACAGAACCCTAACGTGGCAGGTGGGGGTCGTGGGAGGCTCACCGAGGCTCAGGCGAGGGTCAGCGAGGCGGGCGAACGACGAAGTCGACGATGGTGAACCTCCTGGTACCGGCAGCTTCTCCTGGGGCGGCTCCAATCGTTGGCTCCCTTCTTCTCCAGCAGCGGCGGGCTCCGGCCAATTTCCGGCGATGCGCTGCTCGCCTTGCTCCAGGAACGGGGTGAACGATCAGTGAGGAGAGTGGAGTGAGATGGTGTGCTCCATTCGGCTGGGGGTGGCCTCTATTTATAGTGGCGAGAGGGGACCGACGGGCGCAAGCTGAGCTCATCGTGGTCGACGGCACAGAAGGCTATCGGCGTGGGCGACGGTAGGGGGCGGTGTTGTGCTCCCTGACGAAGCTCAACGACGTGGTGGCGAGGCGTGGGGCGGTGTTGATCGGTCGGAACACGGCGGTGCTCTGTGTGTGCCCGACGGAAGGTTTTTATGGCGCACAGCGCGCGTGGTCCGTGCGGCGGCGAACGAGCATGTCTGCGGGGTTGCTGGGACGGTGGTGATCACGTATGCACGCGGCAAGGGCGGCGTGCGGTCTGTGGGCGTCTTTCGAGCGTGGCGCACGGGGCGCGCTCTCGGCATGGTTGTAGAGAAGGTTGGCAAGGTTTGTGTGTGTGGTCCAGGGGCTGGCATCACTCACGGCTGGGACATGGAGTGGCGGTGGGGTGCTAGCTTGCTCCCAGACATGCTGACTAGGCTTGGTGCCTCTCCTAGCTTGTTGTCGACATGTGGGTGGCAAGGGTGCACTCGGCCTGCTCACCATTGATGACAATGGCTAGCTTATAGTAGTGCTAGAGATTAGTTTAGGTTGTTAGATGATCTACTAAGGCTAGTGGTGTCCAGAGAGGGAACAAGTTAGACCAGAATCACTGCTCAAAATAGTGTTTGTGATTTTATTGATTTGAATCTGCAAGGTGTTTGATGAAATGGCCGCATGAATTCAAGTTTTGAATTTTTAAAAGATTTTTGGTGGGTGTGTTAGTCATGTGCTGGTGAGTTTGTAGATGCTTGGGTTTTGAAAGTTGAGCTTGTTTGAGTGGTTTTTGAAAATGTGGGATCTTCCCATATGATATAGATTCAATTTTAAACTGTCATTTAAACTATGCATTTGAATGTTTTTGGATGATCACAAGGTCGGCCTTGATACTTTATTATGAGTACTATCAAGGGGTGCAAAGATCCAAAAAAGTTTCTGTTATATTCTGAAAGTTAGAGACAGCCAAAGTAGGCATGGGAGTTAATTTGGCAAAAGTGACCATTCCTTTATTTTGTTTGTTTTGATTTATTTGTCTTTTGGAAAAGTGTGGGGATTGTTTAGATGATGCTTATTTCACCTAAGAATCCTTTTACAAGCAAAGAAACACACAAACAAGGTAATTCAAAAGAATTCAAAATGGAATGCATACACACATGCATGCTTTCATATTTTTATTTAGAAAAGTTTTTGCTAATCCTAATTTTGGTGATTAGAGTTTGATGATTCTAGTTCAATATTTTTGGGATGTTACAGCCGCCCATCCAAGGTCGCATGCTCGACAGCCGTTGGATCTGGATCTAGTGCGTAGGATTAGATCACTTAACGAAGGGGTACGAGTAGATCTGGGCCGTGCTTAGTTAGTTAGATCCAACGGCCCCCGAGTGTGATCCAGCACGAACCGGTACCGTCCAATCAGGAGCTGCCACGTGGACTGTGTTTTATTTAAAATCTGAAATTAGATCTATTAGTTGTTCAAACTTGCAAAATTCATAACTTTTGATCCACACGTTCAAATTTTGTAAATTTTATATCATTGGAATCAGGAGAAATAATTCTATCCATTTATTCACTTTGTTTAATAAATTACATCTGTAAAATGGGTTGTTTTTGCAGAGATATTTCTAAGCTTATTTTGTATATAAAAATTGTATGGAAAATGTTCTAAGGGCCAAATTAATTTTATTTAGTGTATAATTGTTTTGTTTATGATTCAGTACTGTTTCACTTGTCTGGTTTGATGTAGAAAAATCATCACATGGCATTTGCATGCATTCATATATTTTTGCTTGTATATTTTTGATATGTGAATTTGGTGCTATCATTTTATGTGTAGATTTTGGTGCTAATAGTGATTGTGGTTGTGAAGATTGTTACTACTCCCCCAACTACCAAGGCAAGTGGTGCTCATATTTTAGTCCCAATATTTTGACTATGCATTAGAAATATATTGTATAGGGCTTGCATGAATATTTTGCTAAGTATCTAAATGCTATGCTTGGGAAATCCTAGTAGTTGTAGAATTGTTAGAATTTTCTATAAGTTAAGATACTTGCTATTGCCATGCTTAGCCTAGCTAGTAGTAACCAAGGGTGGTTTATATACATGCTATAGAAAAATATTGCTAAGTCTTTGACTTATGTTTTTGCTTAATAAAACTACTAAGTGAATGAAACACCTGGGTGGAATGGTAATTGCTTGGTAGTTTTTGGTTGAGTGGTTACACAAGGCCCATTTCTATGGTTTACCTTGTGTATCTCACTTGTGGATTGCCACCCAGGAACAAAGGGATTTGATATGACAAATGTTAAGAAGCTTCTAGTGTAGCCACATGGCATTATGGGCTCTTCCTGGATCATATAGGTTGCAATAACTTAGCCAAATGGACAGCTGGTGGTAGGGGAATGATAGGTTGGAGCGCGTCCATTCTGGTCTAAGGGAAGGCTTCTAAAAGGTCATGTCTTGGTGAAACCAAGTCTTGTGGGGGAAGTGCACCACCTCTGCAGATGGAATAAACTAAGTACTTAGCCGTGTCCCCGGTAATGGACAACTTGAGCATCAATACATGGAAGCTATCAAGAATCTCCTCATCCCAATTTTCTAAGTTAAAACTTGTGGTTGAACAAGGGTGAAGGTTCACCAATTTCTATTGGTGGTTCCTTGGGAAAGTTTTTGCCGAACAAAAACTTAGTGTTATCAACTGATAGGTAAAACCTATTTTGAGCAAAGCAAGCCTAAGCTACACTTAGCCAAATTCATGTAGTAACTAGATGCTAATATTCAACTAAGGTATCACTTGCCAATACTATTCCAATGTATTGACCCACTGTGGCTGTAACTTGTGATGTTGCAGGGTACTTTGATGATGATTAGGGGTTATGAGTCTACTCAACATGCTTGACTGTGGCACATAAAGATGAAGACTTCTATTTTATATTTTTAAGTTAAACTCTTGTACTAGCCTATGGCTATGGAGTTCTAAAATACTATGTTATCTCTGGAATGACGATGTAATAATGACCTTTGTTTCTGTGTACTTCATCTTAAACTATGGATGCTAGCAATTGATCCAGGGACTAGCATTACAATCATAGGGATCTTTACCTTTATAAAGGTGGGATCTTACAGATGGTATCAGAGCACTGTGTTGCCTGTAGGATTATGACCCTAGGATTGGATTAGAAACCACTAAGGAAAGATTTTCAACATTTTCCACACTTGTCTTTTTCTTCTCGTAAACTTTTCTAATCTTCTTTCTCATCTCTATTTGTAGATGAACTCTATCAACGAAGCCGTAAGGAAGGGACCACTCATGACCATGACTTTGGAGTGTGAGACTGAATTTCCAAAAGCCCTTAAGAACCTTATGGTTACCATGGGGATACATGGTGCAGCTATGTACAAAGGATTCTCTGTGATGGATGAAGGAGAGGAGTATTGGTGGGTGCAACTTCACTTGTACAAAAACAAGGAAGACGACCACAAGGAGTCAGGATTCTGCATGGTCACCAACTCAGTAATGCACACCACATTCTTTGACTCTGCAAGAAATGCAGCATGGAATGCTACCAAAGAGCTTGGTGATAGACTCAAGTGCAGAATTCTCAACACTCAAAATGACCTTAGGGAAGAAAAGAAGCATACCGAAGAGTTAAAGGCTACCAACCAATGTTTAAGAGAGGACATCATAGACTTAGCAATGGAGTCATGTGATCAGGATCGACAGATTGCCTCTAGGGATGCCCTGTTAGCCAACTTGGCAAGTGAGATGGGATTGTAATGTACTTCGTTAGTTGGACCACCACACTTATCGTTTTTATTTCCAAAAATTTGTCTAAGTTATGTTGAACCTTTGATGCTTGTAATGGATTTGGGTATGCCATGACTTGTGTGATTGTTGTAAAAGATACGCTTGTGATATTTTGTCTTGTGATTTTTTCTCTATTGATGTTGATTCTAACTTTTCTCTATCTTATAAAAAAATAGATGCCTGTGGTTATTATCAACACAGCCAAAGAGTTCAAGGGAACTCGTTTTGGCACTCGTCTTATTGAGCTCACTAGTGTATTCAACCTTCCGCTCCCTAGCATCATGACGCTTCCCCTCACCAAGTTTGAGAGGAAGGACCTTTGGGGCTTCAGAGTCACTCAGCCCGGACGCCAGACAGAGCCAACCACGGAGACCATCACCTTCAAGCTGATGCATAACGACAAGTAGAAGGGATTAGATATAGTTATGCAGGAGTTACTTGGGCGTCTGGTAGGGAGACACTCTAGAGAGCTTAGAGGTCTTTACTTTCACCCCTTCAGGAGATGCGACGAGGAGGGTGAGGATATTGAGTTCGAGGATGCTGCTAGAGAGACGGTGGAGCCGATTCGCCTGTACCTTCAGGACCTAGAGGTTCTTATTAGGCACCTAGATACTGATAGGACCAACGTCATTCTTAGAAATGACGAGCTCCAGGTGCAGCTTCGTGAGAAGGACAAGCTCTTCGTGGAGCAAGACGAGATAGTCAAGGAAATGGAGGCCAAGTTTGAAAGCCCGAAACAGGAAGATCCGGGAGATGAAGGAAGAGCTGGAGGCCAAGGAGTTCGAGCTCGAGCACCAGCAGGGTGTGATTGAGAGACTTCGCTCACAGAAGAGGGCTCTTAGGGCCAAGATAGAGGCCTTGACTACCAATGTCGAGGAATACAAGACCGCTATGGAGAATGCAGGTCTTACACTTGTTGATGAGGAGGTTGATGCAGAGGAGTAGTGATGACTACTCATTTATCTTTCATTTACCATTCTTATGTTTATTGAGTCGCAATGACCATCCAACATGTGGGTGGCTTGCTATGGTGTGTTTACTTTTTCAAACTTGTTGTTATGTCGTTGAACCTTATGATTATTTTGATGCTTGTTTTGGTGTTTGACTATGTGATGTATTGTGCGTGTTAAGCATCTATGGGTATCTCATTCTTATCCTTATGAAAACCACAGATGCCTCCTCGACGTGCCAACCCCAACCCAAACAACAACAATGTCACTCCCGAGATGCAGCAGTTGATGACATCACAAACTCAACTGATGGAGATGATGACCACCTTTATTCAGAACCAGAATCAGAACAACAACAACAACAACAACAATAATAATAACAATAACAACCAGAATAATCCGCCAGGATTCGACATGCTCACCAGATTCCTAAGACTGAGGCCTGCAAAGTTCTCAGGAACTACTGAGCCCATGGTGGCCAATGATTGGCTACGTTCAGTGAACAAGGATTTGGTAACTATCGGCTGCACCGACGAGGAGAAGGTCAGGTTTGCAGCACATCTGTTGGAAGGACCAACAGCTACTTGGTGGGATAACTTCTAGATCACCACTCCCATTGAGGATGTGACATGGGCTATCTTTGAAGATGGTTCCCGTACAGCTCACATCTCATCCGGGGTGATGAGTTTGAAGAAGAAGAAGTTCCATAACCTGAAGCAGCGTCACCGCAGCGTGGCTGAATATATTGAGGAGTTCAACAATCTGGCGTGTTATGCACCGGATGAAGTTGATACCGATGCCAAGAGGAAGGAGAAATTCCTCGAAGGACTGAACGATGAACTGAATCTGCAGCTATCTGTTGCCTATGTGCCAACCTACCAATCACTTTGTGACAAGGCTACCATCTTGGAGAACAAGATGAAACAGGTTGAAAGCAGAAAGAGGAAGCACAGCTCTGACAAGCATAGCTCGGGATCGTCTCACAAGCGTTCCCATCATGATGATAGTGGGAGTTCTGGATCCCACAAACATGGAAAGTACAACAAACACCACATCCACAACCACCATCATGATAAAAAGCATCACCGTAGTCATGATAATGACAAGTAAAAGAACCACAAGAGTGGATACAAGAGCCACCACAATGGAAGTGGAAGTGGTAGTGGAAGCCAGCCTGTCAAGGATCTCAGTCAGGTTGAATGCTTCAAGTGAAAGAAGATGGGGCATTATGCAAATGAGTGCCCAGAAAAGAAAGTTGAAGGTGCCAACAAGCCCAACCCTTTCCAGAAGGGACAGGTGAACCACATCAATGTGGAAGAGATCTATGAGGAACCTGATGCTATGGCTGGTAAGTTCAAACTCAATTCTGTTCCAGCACTTTTTCTTTTTGATACTGCGCATCGCATTCATTCATATCAAGAGCATTTGTTGATAGAAGCGAATTTCCAGTTGAAACTATCGGTTGTCCTATAAAGGTAAGTTCTCCTGGTGGAGAAATGATAGTGAATTCAGGATGTCATGACCTAGTCATAGAGTTTGGGAAGTATAAGTTTCCCGTTAATCTGATAATCCTAAATTCCCAAGGATTGGATGTCATTTTGGGAATGGACTGGATGACTAAGTACAAGGGAGTACTAGATTGTGCCAATCATACTGTCACACTCACAACCCTGGATAATAAAAGGATTAGATTCAAGACTACTTTGAATCAAAAGGGAGTAAGCTAAATTATCTTAAGGGGGTTAGCATAGACGGTGTGCCAATTGTGATAGAATATCCGGATGTGTTTCCGAAAGAATTGCCGGGAATGCCACAAGATAGGGATGTGGAATTTCTGATTGACTTGCTGCCGGGATCAGGACCAATAGCAAAGAGACCTTACAAGATGTCAGTTGATGAGTTGAAAGAACTCAAGAAACAACTTGGAGAACAGTTGCAGAAAGTATTTATTCAACCAAGTTCTTCATCTTGGGGAGCACCAGTCTTTTTTGTGGAAAAGAAAGATAGAAGTCAAAGGTTATGCATCGATTATCGTTCACTCAATGAGGTGACTATCAAGAACAAATATCCTTTGCCCAGAATCAATGACTTGTTTGATCAGTTAGAAGGAGCCTGTGTGTTCTCAAAGATTGATCTCCGGTCAGGTTATTTTTAGCTTAAGATAAGAGAACAAGACATACCTAAGACAGCTTTCACCACTAGGTATGGATTGTATGAGTACACCGTGATGCCATTCAGTTTGACCAATGCACCAGCTTACTTCATGAATATGATGAACAAGGTGTTCATGGAGTTTCTTGACAAGTTTGTTGTCATTTTCATCGATGACATTTTGATCTACTCCAAGAGCAAAGAAGAGCATGAAGGGCATTTGCGTTTAATACTTGAGAAGCTTAGAGAGCATAAACTGTATGCTAAGTTCAGCAAGTGTGAATTCTGGTTGAATGAAGTTGGATTCCTTGGACACATTGTGTCAGGAGATGGTGTAGCAGTTGATCCCGTAAAAGTGTCAGCTGTAACTGAATGGGAATCTCCTAAGTCAGTGAAGGAAGTTCGTAGTTTCCTTGGCTTGGCAGGATACTATAGAAGATTCATTGAGAATTTCTTCAAGGTAGCTAAGCCAATGACGGAGTTACTAAAGAAAGACAAGAAATTTGCTTGGACTGAAGGATGTGAACTCAGTTTCCAGGAGTTGAAGAAGAGACTAGTGACAGCACCAGTCTTATGTCTGCCAGACTTGGGGAAGGATTTCCAGGTTTATTGTGATGCATCCCATCATGGATTAGGTGCAGTACTAATGCAAGAAGGAAAAGTTGTGGCTTATGCCTCGAGATAACTCAAAACTCATGAGGTGAATTATCCGACTCATGATTTAGAGTTAGCCTCCAAACATGGAGAATTATCTTTTGGGAAAGCGATGTGAAGTGTTCATAGATCACAAAAGTTTGAAGTATATCTTCACTCGAAAATAAATCAACATGAGACAAAGAAGATGGCTAGAACTCATCAAGGACTATGACTTGAGTTTGCAATACCATCCCGGTAAGGCAAATGTTGTAGCAGATGCACTAAGACGTAAGGTATTTGTGAATGGCCTTACTAAGGGAGAGTTGCCAGATGATCTGTGTGCCCAATTTAGAGACCTTAGATTAGAGATTGTGCCTGAAGGACATCTCATGTCATTGGATGTTCAAACCACCTTGTTGGACAAAATCAAGGAAACCCAAAAGACGGACAAGGAAATAAAAGAGATTAAGGAAAAGATTGGTAAGCGAAAATCCAAAGGATTCCATGAAGAAGAACATGGTACTTTATGGTATGGAAAACATATCTGCATTCCGCAAGATCCGGAGCTTCGAAAACTGATTTTACAGGAAGCACACAACTCACCATATTCCATTCATCCGGGTAACACCAAAATGTACATGGATATGAAGGAAAGATTTTGGTGGAATAATCTCAAGAAGGACATCGCCGAACATATTGCTTTGTGTGATGTATGTATTAGAGTGAAAGCGGAACATCAGAAACCAGCAGGATTGTTACAACCACTACCTATTCCTGATTGGAAGTGGGACAAGATTCGCATGGATTTCATCACCGGATTGCCAAGGACCAGGTCAGGATATGATTCTATTTGGGTAGTAGTGGATCGCCTAACTAAAGTGGCTCATTTCATATCCGTGATGACAACCTATACAAGTGCTAAGTTGGCCAAGATCTATATGAATAGGATTGTGTGTCTGCATGGAGTACCCAAGAGTATTGTGTCTGATAGGGGAACTCAATGCACTTCTCATTTTTGGAGGCAACTGCATGAATAATTGGGAACAAGATTGGAATTCAGTACCGCTTTTCATCCCCAAACTGATGGACAGACAGAAAGGACCAACCAGATTTTAGAGGATATGTTGAGGGCTTGTGCCCTAGACTATGGATCTAGTTGGGATGAATGTCTGCCTTACGCAGAATTCTCTTATAAAAACAACTATCAAGCTAGTATTGAAATGGCACCATTTGAGTTTCTCTATGGGAGAAAGTGTACTACCCCATTTCTATGGAATGGTGTGGGAGAAAGAAATTTGTTCGGACCAGAACTAATCAAAGAGGTTGAAGAGAAAGTCAAGATAGTAAAGGACAGATTGAATAGCACAGTCCCGACAGAAGAGCTACGCAGATCCTAAGCATAGAGAAGTCACCTATGAGGTGGGTGATAGAGCTGATCTTAGAGTGTGACCACTTCGTGGAGTGAAGAGATTTGGAGTCAAGGGAAAATTGGCCCCAATATATGTTGGACCATTCAAGATTCTGAGTCGTAAAGGAGAAGTAGCTTATGAGATTGAATTGCCGGAATCATTGTCTGCCGTTCACAATGTGTTTCATGTGAGTCAGCTAAAGAAATGCCATACAGAGATGGAAGAGACTTCTTTGAAGGATACCATACCTTTGGAGGAGGTCAAATTGGAAAGTGATCTCACTTATGAGGAAAAACCTATCAAGATTCTTAAGACTGCAGAAAGGGTTACACGGAAAAAGACTATCAAGTTCTGCAAAGTACAGTGGAACCATCATTCCGAAGAAGAGGCAACATGGGAAAGAGAAGATGACCTTCGGAAAGACCACCCTCACCTATTTGCTAGCCAATCCGAATCTCGAGCACGAGATTCACCTTAAGGGGGTTAGATTCGTAACATCCCTAAAATCATATTTTCAAAGTTTGCACATCATTCATGCATTCATACTCATTTTTAGGATCATTTCCTCAAAAATCAGAAACTTGTGATCTGTCATTTTATGTAAACCAAGGCATTATCCTTATTGCTACCTTATAAGAAGGAAAACCTTGTTTTGATCAGTAGAGAATTGATCCTAAGATTTATTGATATTTTCTAAATCTTGTTCAAAGTTTCAAACAAGAATAAAAAGTTTAAAACCATTTGTATGCCTATTACAAATAATCATTTAAGGCATGGTTTTAATTCTATTTTAATGGACCAAATTGTTTGTGATCAAACAGCAATGTTTTATACACAAATATATGCTTGAATCATTCTACAAATATCCATAGGAAGTTTGAATCCAAACTCGTTCAAAAACCATTTGAAAATGATTTCAGAAAATAAAATAAGAAATAGAAAAGGGGAAAAGAAATGGAAAAGGGCCGGCGCCACCATTCTAGCCCAACAGCAGAATCAGCCCAGCAAGCCCACCCGGGCCTCTCCTCTCTCTCTCTCTCTCACGCGACGCAAGCTTACCCCGCGCTCGCTGACCGGTGGACCCAAACGCCACGCAATCATCGTCCCCAAACCCCGCACCCCCGACCCCGTCCGCCGTTACCACCATCACTGCCGCGATTGAAGCGGGCTTAATTGCCGATCAATGCCGCGTAATCTCCTCGCCCCTCACCGTCTATTTAACCCCCTATCCTCTCCGCATATTTCCCCTCACTCAGCGCCCCTTCTCCGCCACCAGGCTGCCCACAATCCCATTTGCACCGTCGTAGTACCGAGGGTCTCCGGCGAAGCATTCCGGTGAGTATAGCGCCCCCCTTCACTTCTGGTCCATGCGAGTGTGTTCGCCTAGTTCCTGCGCATCATCTCATGCCATCTGTTTTCTCTGTAATGCACCAGGACGCACCTCCGTCCACCTCTAAAAACAACAGAGCTACCGCCCAACTCCGTTCAGAAATACTGGTAACCTTCGATCGACCCTTGTTCCCTCTTTGACCCTGTCATGTTCACCATGAATTTGCGCACCTCCTGATACAACTGGTTTGTGCTAGGGCGCTCCAGAACGTCACCATCGTCTTCGTCAATATGCACCCGACGTCTGCAAGCTTTCCGACGAGCTTCTCCGGCCAACACAGCACGCCTCCGTCCACACCAGTGAGTCGTTGAGCATCAGCGCGACCTCGCGAGTCTGGTAAGCGTCTCTGCCAACCCTAACCCGCTCCGTAGCCACCGGAACACCGCTGGCAGTGCGCCGCCGCCGCGCCGCCGTCTTTAGTGCCGCCCATCCATGGTCGCATGCTCGACAGCCGTTGGATCTGGATCTAGCGCATAGGATTAGATCACTTAACGAAGGGGTAGGAGTAGATCTGGGCCGTTCTTAGTTAGTTAGATCCAACTGCCCGCGAGCGTGATCCAGCGCGAACCAGTACCGTCCAATCAGGAGCTGCCGCGTGGCCTGTGTTTTGTTTTAAAATCTGAAATTAGATCTATTAGTTGTTCAAACTTGCAAAATTCATAACTTTTGATCCACATGCTCGACAACCGTTGGATCTGGATCTAGCGCATAGGATTAGATCACTTAACGAAGGGATACGAGTAGATCTGGGCCGTTCTTAGTTAGTTAGATCCAACTTCCCGCGTGCGTGATCCAGCGCGAACCAGTACCGTCCAATCAGGAGCTGCTGCGTGGCCTGTGTTTTGTTTTAAAATCTGAAATTAGATCTATTAGTTGTTCAAACTTGCAAAATTCATAACTTTTGATCCACACGTTCAAATTTTGTAAATTTTATATCATTGGAATCAGGAGAAATAATTCTATCCATTTTATGCACTTTGTTTAATAAATTTCATCTGTAAAATGGGTTGTTTTTGCAGAGACATTTCTAAGCTTATTTTGTATATAAAAATTGTATGGAAAATGTTCTAAGGGCCAAATTAATTTTATTTAGTGTATAATTGTTTTGTTTATGATTCAGTACTGTTTCACTTGTCTGGTTTGATGTAGAAAAATCATCTCATGGCATTTGCATGCATTCATATATTTTTGCTTGTATATTTTTGATATGTGAATTTGGTGCTATCATTTTATGTGTAGATTTTGGTGCTAATAGTGATTGTGGTTGTGAAGATTGTTGCTACTCCCCCAACTACCAAGGCAAGTGGTGCTCATATTTTAGTCCCAATATTTTGACTATGCATTAGAAATATTTTGTATAGGGCTTGCATGAATATTTTGCTAAGTATCTAAATGCTATGCTTGGGAAATCCTAGTAGTTGTAGAATTGTTAGAATTTTCTCTAAGTTAAGATACTTGCTATTGCCATGCTTAGCCTAGCTAGTAGTAACCAAGGGTGGATTATATACATGCTATATAAAAATATTGCTTAGTCTTTGACTTATATTTTTGCTTAATAAAACTACTAAGTGAATGAAACACCTGGGTGGAATGGTAATTGCTTGGTGGTTTTTGTTTGAGTGGTTACACAAGGCCCATTTCTATGGTTTACCTTGTGTATCTCACTTGTGGATTGCCACCCAGGAACAAAGGGATTTGAGATGCCAAATGTTAAGAAGATTCTAGTGCGGCCACATGGCATTATGGGCTCTGCCTGGATCATATAGGTTGCAATAACTTAGCCAAATGGACAGTTGGTGGTAGGGGAATGATAGGTTGGAGCACGTCCATTCTGGTCTAAGGGAAGGCTTCTGAAAGGTCCTGTCTTGGTGAAACCAAGTCTTGTGGGGAAAGTGCACCACCTCTACAGATGGAATAAACTAAGTACTTAGCCGTGTCCCCGGTAATAGACAACTTGAGCATCAAGACATGGAAGCTATAAAGAATCTCCTCATCCCAATTTTCTAAGTTAAAACTTGTGGTTAAACAAGGGTGAAGGTTCACCAATTTCTATTGGTGATTCCTTGGGAAAGTAAACTTAGTGTTTTCAACTGATAGGTAAAACCTATTTTGAGCAAAGCAAGCCTAAGATACACTTAGCCAAATTCATGCAGTAACTAGATGCTAATATTCTACTAAGGTATCACTTGCCAATACTATTCCAATCTATTGACCCACTGTGGCTGTAACTTGTGATGTTGTAGGTTACTCTGATGATGATTAGGGGTTATGAGTCTACACTCAACATGCTTGCCTGTGGCACATGAAGATGAAGACTTCTATTTTATATTGTTAAGTTAAACTCTTGTACTAGCCTATGGCTATGGAGTTGTAAAAGACTATGTTATCTCTGGAATGACGATGTAATAATGACCTTTGTTTCTGTGTACTTCATCTTAAACTGTGGATGGTAGCAATTGATCCAGGGACTAGCATTGAAATCACAGGGATCTTTACCTTTATAAAGGTGGGATCTTACATTTATGATCTTGCATGCTATCCGTTGCTAGTAGTTACTCTGGCCAAGTATTTGCTTGTGACTCCAAGAGGGAGTATTTATGCTCAATATTAGGTTCATGCCTCTAGTAATCTGGGGGAGTGACAGAAACCTCTAAGGTTGTAAATGTGTTGTTGCTACTAGGGACAAAACAACAATCCTTTGTCCAAGGGAAATTGTATTGTTTACTTTACACACCTTGCTTAATGAAATTATCTATTGCTTGCAACTTAATACCCGAGGGTTATTCGGATGATATCCCGGAGGTGGATTATTAGTCATAGATGCAGTTGGATTATGATCTATGTATTATGTTGTAATGCCCAAACGAATCTCATAGAAATCACCATGACATGTACATGCATTGTTATGCATTCTCAATATGTCAATTGCCCAACTGTAATTTGTTCACCCAACATATTATTTATCTTATGGAGAGACACCTTTAGTGAACTGTGGACCCCGTTCCATTCCTTCCCCCTGATATTCAATCTACTCTCTAGTGTCTACTTTCTGCAATTACTACAAGCAATTATTTTCTTCCACACTATACGTTTAATCCTTTGTTTTCAGCAAACCAGTGAGTTTAACAACCTCACTGTAAGTTGGGGCAAAGTATTGTGGTTGGGTTGTGCAGTTTCCACATTGTTAGCAACACCTTGGGAGCTGTTTCCTTTGTCCTACTGGTTCGATAACCTTGGTTTCACAACTGAGGAAAAACTTGCTACTGTTCTCATCACACCTTGCTCTTGGGGCCTCCCAATAGGCTCTACAGTAACCGAGCCGACATCAAGATTTTCTGGCGCCGTTGCCGGGGAGACACAGGACAACTTCAATCTCTTCCTCCCCGTCAAAAAGCTTTTCTTGGAGAAAGAAGATTTCTGCAAGGGGAGTCTCTCACTACCAATCTCTTTACTTTGTGTTTGTTTTGCTTAGTTTATTTTTCTTTGTTTGTTTTACTTCCTCTTTTATCAAAAACACAAAAAATTAGTTCCTACCTTAGTTGATATTTCTATTGGTTTGCTTCTTTTTATCAAAAACACAAAAAAATTAGTTTCTACTTTAGTTTCTATTTTTGTTGATTCACTTTAATCCTAAATAAATGAGTATTCCTGAAGTAGAGGTTCGTTCTTTTAAGCAACAAGGAGGAGAAAGTCTGAAAGATGCATGGTATAGATTAAGTAAGGCTCATCATAAATGTACTAAAAAATATTCTACCACAATCCTTGTTAGAAATTTTTATGTTGGCATATCTAGTTGGAATAGGTATGTTCTGGATATTCTCACAGGGGGTAATATTCTGGGTACTCCTGCTTTGGAAAGATGCAATTTAATTGAAAGTCTAGTAGGAGTACCACATATTAATGTCGTTAAAACTGAAATCACATTGGAAGAAGTTATAAAACAATTGAGCTCCCTAGATAAAAGTTTGCCAAATCTCCTTAATAACACTATCCAAGTTAATGAATCAATAGAAAGTATCAATAAAAGAATCGCTGTTATAGAGGCTAGCATTATTTATGATCAAAATCTTAGAATTGGTAAACTAGAAGAGGCTACGGAAACTCTAAGTTCAACTTTTTCTTCCCTTAAGTTTAAAAGAGAGAAATCTTTTGTAGGAAAAGAGCAAAAATTTGTGTATGTTCCAAAGGTGCCTACACCAAAACCCCTTAATGTGCTTAAAATTGATAAAACTTTTAGTGAAACTAAGAGTGATTTACATGTTGAATCATCTTCATCTAAGGTATGTATTGAGAAAAGCCCTATTTTAAAGGAAGTAATTAATGCTTCTTCATTCGAAAATACTTGATTCTTGCTTTCTGTGCCTAGCTGAAAGGCGTTAAAGGAAAGCACTCTTGGGAGATAACCCAATTTTTATTTCAATAAGTTTTATTTTGTTGAGTCTTGGAATTTATTGCATCAGTAATAACCTCTCCTTATCCTTTTTGTTTGGTTTTTGTGCCAAGAATAATCTGTAATGAGAGGGAAGTAAGATATGGGGAAGTTCCTATCCCGAAACAGATTTCTGTGCTTCACTGTAAAAAATCGTAAACAATCCCAGAACATCGGATTGAGCTGCAATTTGTTGTGCGCATGACCCTGGTATTTACCCAACTTTCGTTAGTTTTGCAATTTTCGATTTGAGCAACAGAAGATTTTCGAAAAAATCGGTTTTTACCTTCTGGTCTGTTTTGATAGATTTCTGCCATTATTTGCAATTGCCTATTAATCGGTTTCTTTTTTAGTTCTCTTTGATCACTTGAGATTTTAAAAGGAGTTGCTACAATAGCTTATGTTTTAATGGAAGTTTTAATTGAGTTGAAACTGAACCCAAAGGCCTATTATCTTGAATACACAATGTTGCTAATGAAGATCGTGTGAAGTTTTGTATGAAGGAAATTTTCAAGTGTAGGGAGAGAATGATGTGATGAGATGAAGAATGGACAAAAGCTCAAGCTTGAGGACGTCAAACGTGTCACCCCAAGAAATATTCAAGAGGTACAAGTGTCAAATCTTGGGGATGCCCAAGGCATCCCCCTCTTCATCAACAAAAATATCAGGTTTTCTTTCAAAACACTATATTTTTTGCTTCATGCACTATTCTATTGTTCTTGGAGCGTCTTTGTTTCTGTTTTTAGTTTTCTTTTGCTTTGTTTGCTGAAATAAATTGGTTGGAACCCAACACACCTATTTTGGAGAAGTCACGCGTAGTTCTGCAATGCCTAGAACACTCTAGTTTTCACTCTTATTGTTTTGTGAGTGTTCACTTTTTCTAGTACTGCGTTTAGCTTTAGTTTTCTTATTCTTTTTGCTTAGAACTTTTTAGTTCTTCTTTGTAGTTATGTGAAACAATCTCTCTGATCTTTATTGATTATTATCTTTGTGAGTTGTTTCAAATAAGTTGATTGGTGTTGGAAAAGAGTAGAATGGTTCATGCTTATAGTAGTACAAAAGGAAGCTTGATTTGACTATGGCTTAGACTTTATCATGTCATGTTAGATGTTGCTTTGACCATATTCTTAGTAATTATTGCTGTAGCATGACTTGTTTCAAAAAATTGAGATTGCTTAATGTGCCATGAAAGAATCATGCGTTGTTTTAGCATACAAAAGCATAATATGGTGGTATTCTCCTTTGATGCTTTATTTGGGTTGAGTTGGAACATGATTACACCATGTTATGACTATGAACTAGTCACCTTAGCCTCTATGATCATTTAGTTTTTGACTTGTGATATCACTTTATGCTTTGATTAATAGTGTTTTATCACTCTACATGATTATGGCCATTATTGCTCCCCTAGTTGGTCGCTCCTAGTCTTTTGCTAGCCTCCACCTGTACTGAATATGAGCTCTAATCGTGCATCCAGCTCCCAAGAAACCAAGTTATTTTAAAGAGTCCACTATAAACTCATATGCATGGTGTGTTACACCATTCCAAGCATATTCATGTGTTTATCTATCTTCCAAATTAAATTTATGTTATGTGAAAATTAGTGATTAAAGCTCTCACAAACTTGATGGCACACTTTATTTTCTTACCATCTATGTTGCATTCTTGCAAATTATAAGTTGGGAGTTAGCAGAACCATGTTATCATGGGGAACGCTTTCGAAATTGCACTTATTCTATTTAGTTGATATCATGTTCTTTTGTTTATGGATCCTGACGGTGTGAAATAAAAGGGGAGCTTGTAAGATCATGGAGTTTGTATATGTGTTAGAGAAACGCCTGGGCGGCTATCCTAAGCCATGCCTAATCATGGTGGAAGCTTACAGCAAAACCATAGTGGCATTCTATGAAGCATACTCAATAATAACCTATCGAAATAGCAAATAAAAAGATCGCTGAGATGCTCACTGTCTGTTGCCTTGTCATTTTGATATGGGATAGCTCCTGTGTCATGGGGAAAGGGGTACCCTGTTGGCCGTTCTCTATGATATGCATGTACTCACAATGACAAGAACTTACTTGTGACCAAAGTTGAGTAGCATGAGGTTCGGTACTCGTACGCAAGGGGCATGAGATTTTCAACTTGTGATTTGTCAAGAATATACTCATATTTGTTTCGCTTTAACCTCAATCATTTCAAGATTCTTATGATAGAGGCAATAAGATCTCAAAGCTAATAAGTACCATAATTTTTGGAATCTCTTTATGAAACTTGAAATCCCTACTTCCCTCTGTGATGGGCCTTTCTTTTTTTACTTTTTGCTGAGTCCCCATCTTCTATCTTTATTCATAAATTAAGAGAGCATAGTTGTAATTCTTAGTTCAATGTGCATTGTCCCAAAACTTATTGAATGATTCATAATTATGCTATTGCTTGTTCTTAAATTATTTGTATCTAGTCACCCTTATGAAATTTGAAGGTGTCCTATGCATTTATGTTTTGCTATTCCATGAAGGACAAGCTGAATACCACTTTTGCCATGTTTTCTATATGTGAAAAAAACAAATGTATTTCAATGCATTGTTATTCATGATCTTTTATTTGTGTAGCCTTTCATGTTGCAACATAGCTGCTATGTCTTATTGTTAGAAATATATCTTTCATGATATGTAGAGTACTTTGATCCCAGCTATCAATGCTTTACAATACCTTGATCATGACTATGATGGTGCATGTCACCTCAAAAATTATTCTTTTATCAGTTACCTATTCGAGGACGAGCAGGAGTTAAGCCCGGGGATGCTTGATATGTCGTAAACGTATCTATAATTTTTGATACTCCATGCTTGTTTTGTACCAACTATCTTATGTTTTGTCTACACTTTGAGACATTTTTATACATTTTCTAGAACTAACCTATTGACAAGATGCCACAGTGGCAGTTCCTGTTTTCTGTTGTTTTTGGTTTCAGAAAAGTTGTACAGGAAATATCCTCAGAATTGGACAAAACAAAAGCCGAAGTCAATATTTTACCGTAACGAAGATGAAGTCAAGAGGGGGGATGAAGAGGCGCCACAGGGCAGCCAGACCACCCAATGGCGTCGCCAAGGGTGGGCTCACGCCAGGGCATGGTGTGGGCCCCTCGGGCATCAACCGACCTTGCCCCTTCGCCTATATAAATCCGCCGAGGAGATAACCCTGAGGACCTGATCAGAAATCCACGAAAAAGTCTATAGCCGCCACCATTGTCCCTAGATCGGGAGGGATCTGAAGCTCTTCTCGGCACCCTTCCGGAGAGGGGAGATCGTCCCGGAGGCCTTCTTTATCACCATGCCAGTCTCCGGAGTGATGCGTGAGTAGTTCATCGTTAGACTATGGGTCCATAGCAGTAGCTAGCTGGTTGTTTCTCCTCTTTTGTGGTATCATGTTTAGATCTTGTGAGCCTCCTATCATGATCAAGATCATCTATTTGTAATCCTACATGTTGTGTTTGTTGGGTTCTGATGGATATTGAGTACTACATCAAGATTAATTATTTATTCTATCATGTCTATGTTATTTGTGATCTTGCATGTTCTCCGTTGCTAGTAGTTACTCTGGCCAAGTATTTGCTTGTGACTCCAAGAGGGAGTATTTATGCTCGATAGTAGGTTCATGCCTCTAGTAATCTAGGGGAGTGACATAAACCTCTAAGGTTGTAAATGTGTTGTTGCTACTAGGGAAAAAATAATCCTTTGTCCAAGGGAAATTGTATTGTTTACGTTACACACCTTGCTTAATGCAATTATCTGTTGCTTGCAACTTAATACCCAAGGGTTGTTCGGATGATATCCCGAAGGTGGATTATTAGTCATAGATGTAGTTGGATTACGGTTTATGTATTATGTTGTAATACCCAAAAGAATCTCATAGAAATCACCATGACATGTACATGCATTGTTATGCATTCTCAATCTATTAATTTCCCAATTGTAATTTGTTCACCCAACATGTTATTTATCTTATGGAGAGACACCTCTAGTGAACTGTGGACCTCGGTCCATTCCTCCCCACTGATATTCAATCTACTCTCTACTGTTTACTTTATGCAATTACTACAAGCAATTATTTTCGTCCACACTATACGTTTAATCCTTTGTTTTCAGCAAACCGGTGAGCTTGGCAACCTCACTGTATGTTGGGGCAAAGTATTGTGTTTGTGTTGTGCAGGTTCCACGTTGTTAGCAACACCTTGGGAGCTGTTTCCTTTCTCCTACTGGTTCAATAACCTTGGTTTCACAACTGAGGGAAATATTGCTGCTATGCTCATCACACCTTGCTCTTGGGGTCTCGCAACAGGATCTATAGTAACCGAGACGACATCAAGAATCCGACACACATGTCGTTATACAATAAAATGACAGCACCTAGGCTCCAGCCGGCTGACAAAACCGTGATTCGCAGATCATGTATGGATTACACACATACATCACATGCACATGAACCATACCATTCACAACTTCCTGCAAAAACAAGTTATGCATATATACGATATCTACCAGCATTGTGAAACTCGCAACGACATCTAAGGCGCTACGACAGCGTGAAGCCGGTGGTACTAATGGATTCTGACCATTGTTCTGCTTCGATCAAACTCTTTTGATCTTCGATCACCGCTTATGGATTTATGTGTAACAGTATACCTCGATGGCGGAAACCGACCAGTAGGGGTATGTCATTCCACGACCTCAGCAGTATGATCACGGAAATTAGATCTACCATTCCCCGAGTACAGTTGATCCAATCAACCTCGTACAAAACCGATCTATCACATAGATCGACCACCAAAACAACATATAGATCGAATCTACATCCAACCGCATATCACATATGCGAGATATCGAGCCTAAATCTCACTGTTCAAAAAATAGGCCGAATCAGCGATTAATAGGCCGATTAATCGCTACTAGGGACCTAACCATGTCGATTACCACTAATCCTTTGTGTTAATCATTTAGCCCGATTAATAGGTCTGACCCTCCGATTACTATGTATGTTCCCGATTAACCACTACACTTGGTCAAAAAAGTTGCAAAATTATCAACACATATCGCCCATCAATCCGCTAGCACGCCCCAGTGAAGTAGGTTTTGTGAAGCTCCCTTTCGATCCATTCCTCCAGGAGCTTGATTTCAGCCATCACCAACTAGTTCCTTATCGTTGTTGACCAGTTCCTCGTAGTTGCCGACTAGATCTCAGATACAAGAGCTCGAGCGCCTTGAGGATCTCATCTGGGAGCTTAAGGATGAGGATTCATACGTGTTTTAGGTGCTAATTTTTGTAGGCTGCACCGATTAATATTCGACCGATTAAATCAGTTAATCGTCGATTAATCGCTACTCCCAAGCCGACCGAGCAGCTAACGATTACCGATTTCCTTAACATTGCTAAATCTAGAAGCTATCGCTCTGATACCACTGTTGGGCCACGTAGAGATAAAACAAAACTTTTCCTCTAACATGGTGATCCTAAGATCCAGCGAAGGTACAAGGCCACGAAGATTACCACTAGATGCGTGGTTGTGGATTACTGATGAAGCGCGTCTGTTGATGTAGTGCAGTCCATGCGATCTCGATCCAATCAACGACCGTCGTGGTGCTGATCGAACATCACCTCTGGTGGTATCCACACGTACAAGGAGGAGCGCCGACGATGAGCTTCTAGGTTTAGTATGATGGCTAGACTGTTGTGGAGCTAGGGTTTCCAACTCATGGAATAACCTAACTATTCACACTCCTGGGTTTTTGTGCCCCTATAGTGACCTTGGATCAATAAAGATCCTAAGTCCCTTTGATTTACATGCTAGTCCCTGGATCAATAGCTAGCACTCACAGTCGATGAATATCATGTAAAACACAAAGTCATTATTACATGGAGAATCCAGAGTATGAATTTATTACAAATTTACTTAGCATTAAGCTAGCTCAAATAACAGCGGAAACATAAAGAAGCTTGAGTCCATCAACGCCCCAGGCTTGTCGAGTGTAGACTCGCGATCCCTACGCACCTTTCAATCTTCAGATTCTGCACATAAGACGTGCAGCCAACAAGTTGGGTCAATACTTTGAATGTATTGGCAAATTACACCAAGGGACGAAAAGACTAACTCTACATGCAAGGCTAGTTCAGGCTGTGGAGTTTATTTGCTCAAAGCTAGTTTTCTTAAGTATGGAGGAGAAGAGAAGATTTCCCTACTTTATAAACATTTGTTTAAGTAATATATGGTCGAATGACACACGAGGATATTACTCACCAAGTGTCCAAACAACCTAATACTTGGATATTACTCACCAAGTTCCCAAAACCCTCCCAATAGCGATATGACTCACGCCTTGGGTTTTTAGAAAACTTTAAGTTTTGAAAGAGAGAGAGGAAGATCCTTCAGAGGCTCCATCCTTCAGATGCTCAAGTGTTCTTTTCCGTGAACTCGGCTGATCGATCAGATTGCAATACTCTCGAGAGTTTGTGCACTTTACCCACAATCCATGATCAAGTCCTTTTACAGACAAAACCATGGCGAGGCTTTCCCTTAGTATCCCCTCTACCTTTTGGATCCAACCGTGCCATGAACCTCCAAATGTTGGTACCCAGGTGAGGTTTCCCACTAAGTACTAGGCCAAGACAGAGCCCATATGTATTGTGGTTGCACTGGAAGCTTCTGAATTCTAAAACATGACAGACTTCTTTGATTCCTGGGCGGCCGTCCTCCACCATTATCTCACTCGTTGTCTCGACAACCGTTACGCCCAGAAGAAAACTTAGTTTTATTTTGAAGTGGATTTGAGAAGAAAAGATCGCTCAAAAGAGCCTTTATTCCTTGTCTTTCGAACCCCCCAACGGTACTTTATATATACATAGCATAGCAAGTACTTAGCAAAAATAGGGGTAACCTATTAGGAGGGGAAATCCTTACTATAGAGCTACTCATGGCATACTACAAAATCATCGCACTTGCAAAATAATACCAATGAAAAATTCTACTAGAACATCCTACACATGCATACTACAGAATTTTGAGGATCACATGCATAGAATCAAAACCGGGACAAAAGTTATGTACAAGTGGTGTAACTTGCCTTGATCCGAGCAGCACTCTACACAATAGTACTCCTCAGCGCACTCTGAACAATCTAACGAAACACAAACATAGATCTAATTACAACTTGCACAAATTAATGCCAAAGAGATAATATGCATGCATGCAACATGGTGATTATGCAAGTTTGTTTCTTTTGGGCTTGCTAATGTGTTGTGGATATTGCTAGTATTAGTCTCCCACAGATCTTAATTAATTTGGATTACAATTTTAATATTTAGGCTCATAGGGAGATCCAATCATCTAATCAGCCCCGAATCAGATCTAATGATCTTAAGCAAGGTTTTATGATTTTAGTCAGTAGGCATTGTAAAGACAAAGCCAACACAACAAGAATCAACTAAACCGGAGTTCTAATTATTTTTCTATGAATTAAATACTCCAATCTAAAGATTAAATTCTACACCAAAAATGCTACTATAAATGTAACACCCTCGCCTGATAAGGATGAGTTCATGTGTATAGTGCCAATCCCTGGATCAGTTCACTGGCACACACAGTACAGATGAATACCAAAGAATTTAACAGTGCATCATAAATAACGAATTGATCCAGACTTTGCAATTATTACAATAAGGGCTTAGCTCAAGGCTAGCTCAATATCAAGTAGCATACGGAAGAAATAGTATAAAGTAGACTCCATCTTCAATTGCCCACAAGCGAACAAATGTTTAGTGGAGTATCGCAACCTAGTCGATTACTCAGAGTCGGAATAATAATGTGCAATATAAAACGTAGCAGCCCCGAAGGGTCAACATTAAAGGAGACAATAATCCTAGCATCTACATGCTTATTTGGCAAGTGGAGTTGTGGCTAGCTTGCATTTGGAAATATCTTTGTCCTACTTTCATAAACAGTTTTTGATTTTCTTTGAAAAAGATCCCAATTAAGTTAACCCATCAACATTAAATCCATTAGGAAATTAGAATGAGCGAGAAACATGTCATGAAATCAATATCAAGCAACTCAGATGTCCATAATCAGGGACACGGCTAATCGATTAGATTATACACCTTGCAAGGGTTAGTACACTTTACCCATGTGACTTGGCCAGTCCAACTCGCACCACCACTCTCATACTGGGTGATGATAGGGAGAAGTCCAAGAAGGGACCGTTCGGGAAGTAGCTCCCCAAACCCGACACGCACCGGTCCAACCTACCAAAATTCTACATCTCTAGATACGTGGGTTCGAGTTACCACAACCTACTGAGTCCAACCAACCGCCCATTCCATTATTGGCACATGGTTGTACACGTAAGCTACAAAATAAAGAAGCCAATCATTTTCTCTTGATACATGGGTGCCTTTCCGCAATGATACCACCAAAATTTATCAATCCCATCACACCCAGGAGATTCATTGATTAAGTTGTTTTTAGTTTTCGCAAACCAACACATTTAGACACAACTTTCAGTCATGTAACCCAGCCCTCGTTCATCATAGCATGGCTAAGCATATCTACCAACGGTGGCTCATCTACAGGAAATCCCTACCGCATAATATGACATAGCATAGCGATAGTAATTTCCTACACATGCATCTACAAAATACACGACAATGCATTGAAAATAGTAGGACAACAACATGAACAAAGTAGCATCTACTTGCCTTGATAGTTGGTGAAGTCGTTCAAGCACTCGTTGCAATCACACACGTTGCACTCCTCGCAATCTATCGATCAAACAATTGCATACAACATAAACAATAGCACATAGAGATCAAACAAATGCAACAAATGCATGCATGGCAATTTAATAAGTCTTAATGGTTGTTACTTTACTTCTCTATAAACAATACTGAAGTATATGATGCATGCAAGAGGCCAATTAATGCAATGGGGTACCTGTTATTAATAATTACTTGCCAATATAGGTTTTTGAATAGTTCTGTTGTAACGCCTGCTCTAACTGTCAAATTAAATTTGTTTCTTGGGTTTACTGGATAGAGGACGTTAATATGAACCAGTAGGCATTGGATTCACCCTAATCGGATTTATAGATCTTTTTGTATGATTTAAATAGTGTTTAATGGGTTTTAAATGATTCATATAGTTGCTGTTGCCTAAAAATCAAACTAAAATTATATCTGTAATCTCCATGGAATTGTGCTTCCAGGGACATATTATTTATAATTTTCTGAGCAACACTCGAATTACTATGATTTTAATACTCTAAAGAAGCCATTAATCTATTTATTTAATTGCTACGAAACCTTATACTATTTGCCTGAACCATTTGAATATTGATGATCTACATGGAACTAGCTTTCCATCAGTATATTATTTGTGATTTTTGGACCAGTAGATATTTTACTATGAATTTATTAACCTAAAAGACTATTAAAACTAATTAAATTATTACAGTAAACACGTACTGTAAAAGTTAGATCCAACTTGATATTAATAATCTATTCAATTTTATGAATCTATTGATATATTATATGTTATTTTTGGACCTACCAATATTTTATTATGAATTTTACAAATTTATACAACTTTCTGCAATTTTAATTCAATTTCAAATTCACATGGAATATTCCCTAGGAATATTCTTTGCTGACTCGGTGCAGGAGCTGACCTGGCGCTGACGTGTACGCTGATGGAGCGGTGACGCTGCATGCTGACTGTGCTGCCACGCGTCAAATCCTGAGTGGCCGGTACCTCTTCGTCGTTCTTCTAATCGCGACCGTCCAGCGAGGATCCAACGGTCCTGGTGGAAAGCTTCTGAGCTGAGTGGGTCAACGGCGGTCGACGGCGGCGGTAGCGCTCGGTGGCGGCGACTCCGGCCTTCTCCGGCATGGAGGAAGTGGTCTACGGGATGCGGGCGAGGATGGCAGGCTTCCTAGCGGTCTCGGCGTGGTGTCTCGTTTCCTCTAGCGACGACAGCGAGCAACTGAAGGCGGCGGGCGACTTCGGGGCTCCGGCGAGCAATCAGAGTTGCCTCGGTGCACTGTAGGGAAGGGGAACTGGTTAGGGCGAATCGGAGGTTCACGGGAAAGAGATTAGAGGTGAAAGGGGAGCTCGGGGTGGTCGGTGGCATCGGGATCGACCTCGACTGCGAGCTTCCAAGGCGGCGGCGGTGAAACTTCGGTGACAAAAATCTGCAGCCTGGTGGCGTGGAGTTAGGGTTTAGGAGAGGGAAAAAACGGAGGTCCAGGTTATATAGGAGGGGAAATCGGATGCGGGGGAGAACGGATTGTGTTGGATTCGGAGATTTTCCCGGGGGGTTTCGTTCGGATCAAGCGAAGGCGTGAGGGACGCGGTGTCCATCGCGAGGTTGAAGGAGGGGAGCAGGCCCCACACGTCAGCGTGATAGGGAAGGAAGAGCGGGCTGTGGGCGTTGCTGGGTTTCTGCTGGGTTGCGCTAGGTGGGCCGCGGGCAGGGAGCTGCGGTAGGTTAGGCTAGTTAGGGTTTTGTTTCTTTTTATTAGATAATCCAATTAAATTGATTTTTGTTTCCAAATTTTTCAAAAATTCATAGGATCAACATAGGATCATTTTTGTATTTGTTCCACTGGTTTGAAAATAGTGGATTTACAAATCCCTAGTATATCCTCTTGTAGTGCATTTTAGTTATTCAAAAATAGGGTTTATAAATGAGGTTTTGCAATTCAAATTTTTCATGAATGCAAAATGCTATGCCAATGCAAAAAAAATTCTAGTCTCAATTTCTAAAAACATGGGATGTGACAATAAACTTGCCAAATTATTATAGATCTATATTCTACTCAATTATGTGAATCCAACGGTATATTAAACATAAATTTTGGCCAAACGGTTGAATTTCTATGATTTTCGCAAGATTCAAATACAATCTGCCAATTTAAATCTAACCCTAACCTATCCATGACAAATGGCGGCTTCTGATTGGTCCAGCTAGACGGCGCGGGTTGACGCGACGCGCTGACGAAGTGCGCTGACACGGACTGCCACGCGGCGTGACCTAAGTGGCCAGTACCCCTTCGGTCAAGGGCTCTATTCTACACTGTCGACGACAGATCTAACGGGTGCGGTTGATGCTGCTTACCAGGCGGCGGTGTTGACGCAACGACGGCGGCGAGTGGCGGAGGTGCGGTCGGTGGTGGTGCTTGGCGACGAACTAGCGGGTTCCCGAGGCGGCGAGGCGGTCGACAGTGTCCAGCAGGTTCTCACGGTCACGCTCGCGTCCTCGGCGATGCTCCTCGCTTCCTCGACCGTCGGCAGAGCTTCGCCGACCCTCTCCGTCCCCGGCGTTGCTCCAGCGAGCAATTGCGGGCGCGGTACTGCGAGAGACAAGGGGAAAATAATGTGATAAGAGAGAGTCGAACAAGAGGGTCACGTGGGAAGGAAAAGAAGCAGAGGAGAGGCTCAGAATCCTCTGCCCCGAGCTCGACCGAGCCTTACTCCGGCGAGGTCGGAATCGCGTTTGCAAACGGCGGCCTGGCGGCGAGAGTTCGAGGGATTTTTAGGGTTTCGAGGCACCGGGGTCGTGGGGTTTATATGGTCGACGAAACTTGGCGAGGGGGTCACGGATTCTCCTCTGAATCGGCCGGAGTCCGCTCAGCACACGGAGGCGATGCGGTTTCTGCGGGGAGGAAGGGGATGACGCGCGGGCCCGAGCTATCAGCGGAAGCAGGCGGCTGCGGGCTAGCGGCTTGGGCTCACGGACTGCGCTGGAGGGCTGGCGGCTTGGGCTCTAGTGCTTAGGCGATGTGCACGCGCTAGTGGGCTGGCGCAGCCGGCCCAGCAGGTTTGGCAGTAGGTTTTTTATTCTTTATCTTTTCCATTTCTGTTTCACTAAATCTTCAATATCTTTTGCATAACAAGTCCAAAAGCAATGAAACCAGTTTCTAAATTTTTGTAAAAAAGAGGTGGTCATCATAGAACCATATATTATTATTTTTACATAGCTTTTAGAAAGGTCAATCATGATTACATCATTCTTTCTCACATAGGGGAAATTTTTATTAGGGTTTTGTTAGGTTTTGATGGTAGGGTTTTGATGCAACTTTAATTTGTAGGATGCAATGATGCAAGGATGATGCATGCTTCTAGTAACATCTTAGTATGAAATCTGGGATGTTACAAACCTACCCCCTTAAGAAGAATCTCGTCCCCGATATTCAGATTGGCTAGCAAAAAGGTGTGGGTGTTCCGCCTTCAAATCTTCTTCACGTTCCCACGTGGCTTCTTCCTCAGAATGGTGGTTCCATTGGACTTTGCAGAATTTGATAGTCTTGGTACGGGTAATCCTTACAGCCATTTCCAAAAATTTGATGGGCTTTTCCTCATAAGTAAGGTCATTCTCCAAATGAACCTCATCTAGGTGAACTATATCTCTTAGCGGTGTTTCGGCCATTTCTGGGTGGCACTTCTTTAGTTGCGACACATGAAACACATCATGAACAGTCAATCCTTCTGGTAGCTCCAACTGATAAGCAACTTCCCCTCTACGGGCCAGAACCTTATACGGTCCTATGAACCTTGGGGCTAACTTAAACTTGATTCCAAAGCTCTTAACCCCTCGCAGTGGTGAAACTCGAAGGTACGCACGGTCCCCTATTTTATAAGTCACATCTCTGCGTTTGGAATCATCATAGTTCTTTTGTCGGGATTGAGCTACCTTTAACCTATCTTGAATCTGTCGTACCTTTTCTTCGGCATCCTTGATCAATTCAGGTCCAAAAAGACTACGTTCTCCAACTCTACTCCATAACAGCGGAGTCCTACACTTCCTGCCATATAAAACTTCAAACGGAGCCATCTTGATACTTGTCTGGTAGCTGTTGTTGTACGAGAACTCGGCATACGGAAAGTTATCATCCCAACTGGACCCATAGTCTAGTGCGCAAGACCTCAACATATCCTCCAGAATCTGGTTCACCCTTTCCGTTTGGCCATCTGTCTAAGGGTGGAAAGCAGTACTGAATTCTAGTCGGGTTCCAAGAGACTCATGTAGCTGTCACCAAAACTTTGAAGTGAACTGGGTGCCTCTATCTGATACAATTCCCTTGGGAACACCATGCAGACTTACAATCCTTGACATGTATATCTTAGCAAGCTTAGCACTTGTATATGTGGTCTTTACGGGGATGAAGTGGGCCACTTTGGTAAAGTGGTCCACCACTACCCAGATAGAATCAAATCCTGAACGAGTCTGGGCAATCCCGTGATAAAATCCATGCCAACTTTGTCCCACTTCCAATCGGGTATAGGCAGTGGTTGCAGCAATCCTTCCGGTTTATGATGCTCGGCTTTAACTCTATTGCATACGTCACACAGGGAAATATACTCGGCAATTTGTCTTTTTAAATTATTCCACCAAAATCTATCCTTCACATCCATGTACATCTTCGTGTTACCTGGATGAATTGAGTAAGGTGAATCATGAGCTTCTTGTAAAATCAACTTCCTGATATCGGGGTCATTGGGAACGCATAAACGCTTTCCATACCAAACGGTTCCTTGTTCGTCCAGACGAAAATCTTTTGTCTTTCCTTCACTTATTTGGACTCTTATTTCTTCCAACTCTTTATCTCCCCTTTGTGCTTCCTGGATTTTCTCTTGAAAAGTAGGCACTATTTCCATAGTCGCTACGTGTCCTTTCGGAACTATTTCTAGCCTGAGATCTTTCAATTGCTTGCATAAATCCTCTAGAAGTTCCCCTGCGGTAAGTCCATTCACATAAACTTTACGACTTAAGGCATCAGCTATTACATTTGCCTTTCCGGGGTGGTACTGTAAATCCAAGTCATAGTTGTTAATTAGTTCAATCCATCTTCTTTGCCTTATGTTCAACTCCTTTTGGGTGAAGATGTACTTCAGACTCTTATGATATGTGAACACATCACAATGTTTGCCCATGAGGTAGTGTCTCCATACTTTGAGTGCATGTACCACAGACGCAAGTTCCAAATCATGTGTGGGGTAGTTGTGTTTGTGGTTCTTGAGTTGTCGAGAGGCATAGGATACCCCTTTCCCATCTTGCATCAATACACTTCCAAGTCCTTGTCGAGAAGCATCACAATAGACTTGAAAATCCTTTTGGATATCAGGCAGACACAGAACTGGTGTCGTTACAAGGCATTTCTTCAACTCTTGAAGGCTTGCTTCACATGCTTCGGTCCATAGGAATTTCTTTTCCTTCTTCAACAGTTCCGTCATGGGTTTTGCTATTTTGGAGAAGTTTTCAATGAACCTCCGATAATATCCTGCGAGGCCCAAGAAACTCCTAATATCTCCCACATTCTTGGGTGACTCCCATTCCATTACGAAAGCTACCTTACTAGGATCTAAGGCAACTCCTTTTGCCGACACAACATGCCCAAGGAATCCCACTTCCTTTAACCAGAATTCGCATTTGCTGAATTTGGCATACAACTTGTGTTCTCTTAGTTTCTCCATAATTAGGCGCAGATGCTTCTCATGTTCCTTCTCATCCTTGGAGTATATGAGTATATCATCTATGAATACCATGATAAACTTGTCCAAATATTCCATGAACACCTTGTTCATCATGGTCATGAAGTATGCCGGGGCATTGGTTTGACCAAACGACATCACGGTGTACTCATACAATCTGTATCTTGTGGTGAAGGCTGTTTTGGGCACATCATGTTCTCGAATCTTTAGCTGAAAGTATCCTGATCGCAGATCGATCTTTGAGAACACACTGGCTCCCTTTAACTGGCCAAACAGGTCATTGATGTTAGGCAGAGGGTACTTATTCTTGATCGTCACTTCATTCAACAAGCGGTAGTCCACAACCAGCCTCTTGGTTTTATCCTTCTTTTCCACGAATAGGACAGGTGCTCCCCAAGATGATGCGCTGGGTTGAATGAATCCCTTGTCCAATTGTTCCCTAAGCTGTTTCTTGAGTTCCTTCAACTCGTCCACATCCATCTTGTATGGTCTCTTAGCTCTCGGCCCTGTGCCTGGCATCAAGTCAATGAGGAACTTGATATCACGGTCGGGAGGCATCCCGGGTAACTCTTCCAGAAAGACATCTGGGTATTCCTTCACAATGGGTACATCCTCCATGCTAACCCCTTTAAGAGAATTCACCATAACTTCCTTAAGAGCAAAGTTTGACTTGATACGAATTCTTCTCCCTTCCGGTGTTGTGAGCGTGGCAGTCCTTTTGGCACAATCTATGATTCGCTCATATTCGGTCATCCAATTCATGCCCAAAATTATGTCTAATCCTTGTGACTCTAAAACTACTAGACTTGTGGGAAAGATGTGTGTCCCAATCCTTAGTTCTAATCCCCGGCAACCAGAATTTGCCACTATTTCTCCTCCAGGAGTAATTACCCTTAGGGGAGAATTTATAGTCTCCGTAGGTATCTTGCCTCTATCCACAAATACCCTTGAGAATGAATGTGATGCACCAGTATCAAAAAGAACAACTGCGGAAATGGAATTGAGCTTGAAGTTATCAATTACGGAGTCCGGTGCGTCACAAGCATCTTCCATAGAGACATGATTCACCGTGGTTTTGACAAACGGATTTGGCTTCTTCCCGTTACCGTTGCCATGGTTGTGTCCATTGCCGTTCCCATTGCCATTGCCATTCCCATTCTTTTTCTCGGGGCAAGTAGTTGCATAGTGTCCTGTCTTGTTGCACTTAAAGCATGTCACCTCACTGAGGTCCTTTCCGTTGCTACTATTCCCATTGCGGTGCTTATGCCCATAGTGTCCTGTCTTGTTGCACTTAAAGCATGTCACCTCACTGAGGTCCTTTCCATTGTTACTATGAATTAAATACTCCAATCTAAAGATTAAATTCTACACCGAAAATACTACTATAAAATTGCCAAATTATTATAGATCTGTGTTCTACTCAATTTTGTGAATCCAACGGTATATTAAACATAAATTTTGGCCAAACGGTTGAATTTCTATGATTTTCGCAAGATTCAAATACAATCTGCCAATTTAAATCTAACCCTAACCTATCCACGACAAATGGCGGCTTCTGATTGGTCCAGCTAGACGGCGCGGGCTGACGCGGCGTGCTGACGCAGTGCGCTGACACGGACTGCCACGCGGCATGACCTAAGTGGCCGATACCCCTTCGGTCAAAGGCTCTAATCTACACCGTCGACGACAGATCTAACGGGTGCGGTTGATGCTTCTTACCAGGCGGCAGTGTTGACGTGACGACGGCGGCGAGTAGCGGCGGTGCGGTCGGTGGTGGTGCTCGGCGACGAACTAGCGGGTTCCCAAGGCGGTGAGGCAGTCGACGGCGTCCAGCAGGTTCTCACGGTCACGCTTGCGTCCTCGGCGACGCTCCTCGCTTCCTCGACCGTCGGCAGAGCTTCGCCGACCCTCTCCGCCCCGGCGTTGCTTCGGCGAGCAATTGTGGGCGCGGTACTACGAGAGACAAGGCGAAAGTAATGTGAGAAGAGATTCGAACGAGAGGGTCACGTGGAGAGGATAAGAAGCGGAGGAGAGGCTCGGAATCCTCTGCCCCGAGCTCGACCGAGCCTTACTCCGGCGAGATCGGAATCGCGTTTGCAAACGGCGGCCTGGCGGCGAGAGTTCGAGGGATTTTTAGGGTTTCGAGGAACCGGGGTCGTGGGGTTTATATGGTCGATGAAACTTGGCGAGGGGGTCACGGATTCTCCTCCGAATCGGCCGGAGTCCGCTCAGCACATGGCGGCGATGCGGTTTCTGCGGGGAGGAAGGGGATGTGTGGGCCAGGTGTCGTGAGCAGTGGCTGCCGGTGGCGCTTGGGCTCATGACTGCTGGAGGCTAAGCGGCTTGGGCTCTAGTGCTTAGGCGACGTGCACGCGCTAGTGGGCTGGCGCAGCCGGCCCAGCAGGTTAGGCAGTAGGTTTTTTTATTCTTTATCTTTTCCATTTCTGTTTCACTAAATCTTCAATATCATTTGCATAACAAGTCCAAAAGCAATAAAACCAGTTTCTAAATTTTTGTAAAAAGGAGGTGGTCATCATAGAACCATAGATTATTATTTTTACATAGCTTTTAGAAAGTTCAAGCATGATTACATCATTCTTTCTCACATAGGGGAAATTTTTATTAGGGTTTTGTTAGGTTTTGATGGTAGGGTTTTGATGCAACTTTAATTTGTAGGATGCAATAATGCAAGGATGATGCATGCTTCTAGTAACATCTTAGTATGAAATCTGGGATGTTACAGCCCCACTATATATAGGGAGTGAAAGTGGGCTCCACTCACTCATGGCCCATTCACTAAATCCCATATAATATTAGTCACTATGAGTCCGACTCACTGACTCAGTCCAAATCTGGCTCAGGTCTAACCCAACCAGATTTCTGGTTCAGATTCAATCTGAACTTGCTCCTGCTCTTAAGTGTGTGTCCCCGCAGGCTCATGGCTACTTGGGCACGATTGGAGTCCGACTATCAATCGATCAGTCGGTAGTGGTTCCTAGCAGAACATGCTGACTCCCAAGTACCAAAGATTCTTGACGACATAACATTCCAATGCGACTTGTGTCTGAGTCCCTTTTGCCTCACGAAATACCTTGTCAGACTATAGGCGAATAATTGTCATCCCTTAAATAGTCCGACTCTCTTCACAATCCAAGATAAGTGATTCATCCAACTAACTCTTAGTCGATCGCCTCGGTTAACACTTAGCCGAGTCGTGCATGACCATGCTTTCCGAATCATATCATCCGAGAGGGCCCAGAGAATATCTCTCCGACTAGAGGGGCTAAATCCCATCTTGGATATTCATATCTCGCAGCTTGAGTCTCAGTCGACCCGAACTCTGCCTTTATAACTACCCAGCTACAGATCAGCGTTTGACAGAACCTAAGTCGGTGATCCTCAACTCGGACTATGCAACACCCTCAGGTCTAAGGATTACATTGATTGAGATATACAAAAGACAACTTGTTCGTTGTACCTCAATATGGGTCAATCCGACTTGCTAAACTCTTTAGCCGAATCTGTGTAAGTTGGAATAGCATCTCCATGCCCATGACAAGTGGAATCGAGTCATCAACCGACTTTCACATTGGTCTAAGTTGTGTGTCTAGAACAATCTTGATGACCAAGGATATTTAGTACAAACAACATGAATGCATAGTTCCACAACTGAATCACATCTTCAATGATACACATCAGATGTTTATATAAGGACAACTTAATATCTTTATGAATACAATGGGAAATATCATCATACATGATTGCCTCTAAGGCATATTCCCCAAAACCAAATCCCACTCAATAATATACAGACTTTACATTGTTCTATTTTCTATTCGCAGGACTCAGCCATGTTGGAGCAGCATGTTCGTCTGCTCCTTGAAAACATCTACAATTTCTTCAGCATGCTGCGCCACTGCCGCATAATGTGTAAGAATGTCCCATGCCATACCAACCGGAGGATTAGGTGGCCCAGCTGCTATCTTGGCCAGGTCAACATCACGACGATGCAACAAATGATAGGGCCGCCTTCACGTTTGCCACCAGCTGATGACGCACAAGCTCCTTCACATTTCTCGTATTGCAAAATTTGCCGAGCAAGCCCAAGAAGATGGAGGGAGCTGCATCCAAAGGAAACATCGTGGCCCATATCGCCGCGAGTGACGACCTTGTACGCTTTAGCACCCGAAGCACTTGATGGACTCGGTCTTGAACTGTTGCGAGAACAATTGCTCGATCGCGGTCCATCCAGAAGAAGCTGCCGACCTCTAACTCATGTTGCGTTAAGCAATTCATTCAAATTGCAACACGCTCTTTCTCTTCCTTTGAAAGAAGATTCACAACTGCACGCAGAGGCAGCAGATGAGATGACATGAATGACCGACGCACTCGAAAAGAACAAGAAGATCATGGTGACTTACACTAGAGTTTCTCACCGATTTGCCGCAATTCCTCAAGGAGAAATTCTTCTCTCGCAACGACCCGTTCGTCTTGGATTTCCAAACATCCGCATGACTACAGATCATGAGAACATCCTTTTCCAGGCTTCGAATGTGATCGCGTAGCAGAGGCGACTGCGACGTCTCACTCGGCGGCATACGGGCACCAATCAAGGCAGGAGGTGTGGTCATCGGTTCAACATTCAAAGGACCCTAAGAGTGCACAGGTGACAGAGTTTAAAACCAAGGCAAATGACAACAGTCGAGAAAGAAGCTTATATTTACATCAACCACTACGTGGTAAAAGTCATACTTGTCCAGCATATAGCATTACATGCACGTTGGCAAAGCAAAAGCAAAATACTACTAAAACTACGACAGAGAAGGCCTAGGCAGCCGCATCCGGAGCATCTTTGGACTCTGAGACTCTAGCCTTGACCGCCTGCTGCTGCTCTAGCGCATATGTGGCCAGAAGGTCAATAAGCTTCGGGCCAAAAAGCTTGCAGCGGGAGGCAAACGGAGCAAAAGCTACCTCGGTGCCATCCGCTCCCGTTGGCATCCTGGAGGTGATCTGCTGAAGATCCAACTGTGCGCCAGACGCCACCACTATTGCTAGCCCCATAGCGGCTCCAACCCCCTTCTACGTCCTCTTGTAGCTCGCAGGGGCATCACATGCTAAGGCCTCCGATAGGGAGTCGACGTCATCAAGGGCGATGCCCTTCGGGTTGATCTCGTTGTAGAAGCGGGCGAGGACCTCCTTGGCCTTGCCTAGCGATTCCACAGCAGAGCTGCGGCAATCTTCTATCGCTGCAACGGCATCCGCCATTGGATTCCCATGCTACAGAATGCTGTGATCAAACGCAACGCCAGTAGCATCTATAGGATGCGGCAAAAATTCAAGTGAGACAAAGGAACCACATCCGAAGAAAAACAAGCTCATGAAAAGGAACGTAGTGTGACTTACCAGACAACGCTTTGGCAGCAGCCATAAGCTTCTCCGCCATGGCCTTCTCCCGAGAAGCCGTGGCAGCCGCAAGCTGCTTCTCGCGATCTTAGGCCTCCTGTTGTTGGCACTTAAGGGCCTCCACGGCATCCTTCGCCTTGGTCTCTGCCTGGCCGAGACTCTTTTCGAGTGCATTCATCTTGCAGAGGACTTTATTGTTCTCATCTACAATATTCAACAGGTAAAAAGTCAGCACAACCAGTACTTATTAGTACTCGCAATTGAACATAAGAAATATGCGCACCTCGGAGTTGCTGGAGGTCACCCTCCAAGGCAAAGTATTGTTGGCCCAGGCGATTAACATCTCGAATGAAGGGCTGAAGAAAAAAGCTGCAAACCAAATGAACAAAAGGGCCCAAGGGCTTGATTATGAGAAAGGATAAGCTACTTACGTGGTCATCTGAAGACTCCGAGGGTCTAATTTGCGTCTTCCGAGAAACAACAGCACGAGTCCTTGGCCTCAAGGAGCTCTAAATATCGTCGTTGGAGTCGGCCACCGTCTTCGGGGAACGAGGAGCAACCTTCGACTCCCCATGCATCTCGTTAAGTTCCTCCTTAGAATCTGAGGAGTTCCTCCTAGAAGGAAACGAAATATTTCAAGCTAACCAACAAGACAGTAAGCTAATACTTAGCACACTACAAAGGTAAAGGCAATAGAAACTTACGACGGAATGTCAGAGAGGTTGAAAACTGGCGCCTCCTTCTCCTTCTTCTTGGCTAGCGGCTGAGGAGCTATGGACCAAATGGGCACAATAGGAATAGGGGAGGCCACACCCTCGTCCCCAACATGACGCTCAAGGAAGGCATGCCCCCTTGGCGTCGACGGCGTTGCTCCATTCGAACTTTCGCTCCGAGACCTCTTGAGAGATATCTCTTCGCTATGCTCGGGGGCTTCCCTAGTAGGTAACCGAGCAGGGGGAAGCGTGGATCCAGGATCCGCGTCCCCGCCATCGGGCGCAGTTGTAAACTTCTCTGGAAGAGGCGACATCATGCCTGCCACCTAATAATCATGCAAATCTAGAAAGGTGCAAATGTCAGTCAAGGAATATCAGATAAAAGGCACTCGAAAATGCATCACATGCAATCACAAGATTCACCCGATGGACTTCCTTCTTGGAATGGAAGGGGAGTCAAAGACTTCCTCGGCAGCTCCTCGTCGGCCTTATGCTTCAGCAGAGGTCGAAGCGTCTGGTCAAGGTCGGCCGAGGACATCTCCTCTGCCAACACTCTCATTGGGTCGCTGGTGCCAGACTACAAGAACATCAGACGCACCCTCGCTCAGAGAGGCTACACCCGACTCTTAAGGAAAGTGCAAATGATATCGATGCCACTAACCTCCTTGCCCCGCACCAACTGGAGCTCCTCCACCCGCCGGTACAACTTCTCCACCTCTGCGAGATCACCCTCCATGATGCCATTTGACCATGAGCGCTTTCGAGAGATCACCTTGCTGGAGTCGTTGGGGGCCAACCCGTAGTGTTGGCCGTCGAGCTTGACATCGCGGATGTAAAACCATTTGTTATGCCTTTGCTAGACGGACTCGCAGAGATAGAAGGAGAAGAATTGGACAGTGGGGCGGATAGACACCCAGTGGACCAAAGTGTGGCTCGATACCGAGCCAGCACACACAAAGCATGATAAAACATGCAATGTGCAAAATATAATTGGGCGACAACTGGTGGAGTTGTAGCCCACAAAGAAAGAGAAGCCCACGAAGAAACTCGTGGGTAGGCAGAGAAAGGCCACGAATGACAAAGGCATAGAACATAACTCGAAACCTTTCAGGTGGGTCCGGAATTACCTCTTCCTTCGGAAGGAGGGCAGCGTTCTTGTTCTGTGGGATGAGGCCAGCCTCGCTCAGGTGGAGCACGTCTGCATCCCTCATAGCAGATCGCTGCCACCCACCATCAGTGACACGGCTGGCAGCGGGGGCCTTCTTGGCCGCGCCGTCGGCGCTCGTTCCCGTAGAAGCGGAGGAGGAAGATTTCTTGGACTTGCCCATCTTGGCGGCGCGATGCGAACCGTGGTGAGCGTGACAGAAAGAAGAAGGAAAGATATGAAGGATGTCCAGTGCGCAGCATGAGCTATGGAAATGGCAAAGGCAGAGGAGAAGAAAGCAAATGGCAGGGAAAAAGATTACTCTGGTTTCCCCATGGTATAAAAGGACGAAGAAGATGAAGCAGAGCTGTTGATTCATAAGCCCTAACGCGTGCCTCCCATCGCACCGTACACATGTCACAAGCCGCCCGAACCGTCGCGAGCACTCCACCCACTACAAACGGGAATCGAGGATACACCGTAATTATCACAAAAATTATGCATGAATAGTCAAATCCAGGTTAGAAAGTGGGATCAACGGTTGTCCTGTCATGTTGCTGCTGCTGCCGCGGACGTTTGAGCTCACCAGGCGTCAGCAATGATGTCATCAAAGCAAAAACTAGAAACATCTAGAAGCTTTCGACTAAACAAAGTACTTAATGGAGTCTACGACTCAACCAACTACTCGGGGGCTAGTCCTATCAGGAGCGCTCGCCGCACACCTGAGAAACTAACTTGGTGGAAATGCTGCCTTGAAGAAATCTTCGAATCCTTAGTCGAGTCTACGACTCCACTATGGACTCGAGGGATACTCCCATAGGGAGCGTTGATCAAGCATTCGAAAAATCACTAGCGTTGATTACATCCGCAGATTTAAAGTCTCTTCTCGAGTCTATGACTCGATCAGACAATCGGGGGCTACTCCCATAGGGAGCGCTGGTCGCGCACCCTATGAACTATTCGGATGAGATTCTTCGGATCACATGTGACAAAAAAACATGAAAAATTTGTTTGGGAACTTTGCCCGAACTAACATTAAGAGAGATATCGTCTCCTTGGTCACCCGAAACACCTCCGCGGTGATAAATTTTCGTATGTTGTGTCTGCGACGCAAAGATAAGACCTACAGATATCATCTGATGGCCTGGTATCATACCTAAATGCGCTCTGCCAGTAACATACCATGTCAGCAGACACAACGGATAATCCCAACGGACGCGTTGGGTACTTAATTTAAAACACTGGAATTCGACTCCTGTAAGACCTCAATGGCCTGAGTCGAATTACGCCAGCATTATTCCGGATTTGAGTCCGGGGACCCAAGTCTGAAGTAGATTGTGTTGTTTTGTCCAAAGACAGTTAGGTGACCCTGATCCGTCGGGCAAGTCAGGCACACGTATCAACAATCCCTATGAACTAACATATTCATCCGAAAACAGGTTATGGTGAGAATCACCCGAAAGACTATAGAGTCTCTAGTCGAATCTACGATTCAAGTGGAACACTCGGGGGCTAATGACATGGATATTCCCTACGGGTAACTTACATTGGTATACCTGTTGGGGATATGCTATATGGGTATTCTCATAGCATGTCTCTTATACGGATAACCCGTGTGGCCCATAGTTGGTAGCAAGGCCTATGGCCTGCTAGGCGGCCCAGTTAGATGGATCCAGAAGGGAGGCCCATGCCGGATAAAGGAACTCTACGGAGGAGTCACCGACATACCCGGAGCCTTGGAGTGCAAGACACGTTAGACTGATTGTACACTGTGTAGGACTCTGTAACCTATTCGGCTAGGACTTTGCCTGTAACCCTAGGATCTGGCGACTATATATATATAAGCCGAACCTATGTGAGCCTTTAGGGCACGATTCAACATACACCTCGCACAGCGAACCAATCTCTGTAACTCGGCGTATTGCCATTATAGTGATTTATAGCAGGAGTAGGATTCCGGCACCGTCGTGGGATCTGAACCTGGGTAAGCTGTGTTACGTCGTACCCGTCAATCATCGGCCTTACCCCACGTCTCTAAACACGCACTGTGAGGACCCATCCATGGCGTACTCGTCGGCAATACCACAAAAATACCTGGTCCAGCCTAGTGAAGGCCAACGTGAAGAATTGCTTCCCAAGGAGACTCCGGATAGCCCAATATCGGTAGAAGTTCGACTCCTTTATGGACACGACCTTGCTATAGTTAGAATATACAATGGTGAAACCCTAAATTTTAACCGACTTGACCTACCCCAAGACCTGGCCTCCTCATATAAAGTCCAGGAGGGCGCGGAGAGGAGGATCTCTCCAACTCATACACACACCTCACGCCAGATTTCATCTGCGAACCCCTATAACTTCCGATTCCACTGTCAATCAAGAACAGACAAGCAGGAGTAGGGTTTTCCCTCTGGGGGCCTGAACCTGGGTAAACCCCGTGTCCCCTTGTTGCGTGTCTGTCAACCGTCCTGCGATCTTCAGCATCCCCATCTTCTCCAAAACCCAAGTCCATAACAATGGGAATTGACGAGTCGAACCCTCGCCAGGAACCTCCTCTGAAGTTGCAAGAAAGTTTTCTATCAGGCACAAGGAAATCTGTCTTTTTTTCACCAGTGAAAATTCCCCTTGTTCTTCGTCGATTCATGGCCTTGTAATCCTCTGCGTTTTTTTGGCTTAGTCAATTTCCGCTTCGTTTGATCGCAATCTGCACCCGAACTTTGGCTTTAGCTCGCAGTTTCCGTAACAGCGAGGTTTAGTTTTGTCAGAACCTAACCCAGCCTTCCAGATGGTTTTTGCAAAAGACACCCCATAGTTTCTTTTGCGAACCCGTAGTCCAGACATCGTCCAGCGTGTCACCTGGTTGCCACCCACGTGTGTGCGTGGACCCAGTTGTGTGTGTCCCAACCTAGCAGTGACTCTGGGTAGACCAGAACCATGTAACAAAAACCCCTATGAAATTTTTGAAAATCAAAATAAAATGCCTAATTGGTATATAAATGAAATAATTCATAACTTTTAAATAAATATGAATTTGAATAAATTATTTAAATTAAATGTGTTTAGTTTGTAAATATGAATTCAATTGTAAATTCAAAAAATTTCAAAACTAATTCAAACTAGTCAAACCTTGAACTTTTGACCATATTTGAATAATTTGATTTAAATATCGTTTAAATTCATAAATCCAAATAATGTCAATAATATATGTTTTTGAATCAGAAAAACATGAGAATTTTGAATTTGTTATTTATAATATCATTTGAGAAATTTAAAAAAATTTGAATTATTAAATGTAAATAATTACCTTTTCCTAAATATTCAATAACTTTAAGTCCGTACCTCCGAATTCGACAAATGATATGTCTAAATCGATTAGCTAGATGAGCTTGTTCTAACTATGCACTCCATGATATGAATTAAAGCATGCATCATATAAACATTAATGGGGCAGAAAGGTTTATGGTAGCAAAACATGACTAAACAAGTAATGAAATGCTTTATTCTTGTACCCCACATCTCACCCATGCCATGCTATGTTATACCATGTAAATTGTGCATCATTATATCATGGCATGCCTTGTTTGCTTGTTGCATATACTTTATTTGATTGTGCAATGCATTTATTTTCGCCACTTGTGTGTTTGGTTTTTATCCGGATAGACATTGAGCAAGGAGAATATTAGGAACCAGAGGAGTATTACCCAGATCCATCTTATTTTGTAACTTAGCTTTCAGACAAGCATTTCCCAATTCTTGCACTACATATAACACCTATTGAATCTATCTTATTCTTGCATCATATGTCGTGATTTAGATAAAATTGAATCCCAAGTATTGCATAGCCTTTACTTTTAAACCCCACCAAGCTGGTTTCCACCATCCTATGAACCATTACTATAGGAGTTGCTTGAGCCATGTGAGTCGTAAAATTGTATATGTAGGTTTGTGAGTGTCTTTGGATAATGAGGTACCTAAACAACTAAATTGAGTAGTAATGGGATAACTAATGAAAGAGGCATAGGTGGGCATTATCTGCTATTTGGTTCTTTAAGCTCACTTGTGTCTCGTAGGACTCTGAGTACTTGATTCTTATTCCTTGACTATCGCACTATCCGCATGTGGGAACATTAATCCCCTTAGTCCTAGCTTGAGTCATATGTAATTTCTTGGGGCCATAAGTAGTTTAGGGTGTTATTACTATCCTATACTTATACCATGCTTTACTGCTTTATTTACTACTATTACTTGTGGAGAGCATTTACTACTCTCTGGTTTTGAAACAAATGCGGAATGTTTATGCGGTATCGACAAGCCCAGTCACACTTTCGGGTTACTAATCATTTATAGCCATTGTTGCAAACCCCTCGGTTCGTCGTGGAGCCGGCCACCTTTGTAGCGGGTAGCTTAGTGGGGTGGCCACTGAAATAATTTATGAATCTTGCGAATTATTTGTCGGGATGCCTCGTTGGGTTTTCATTTGGTTTTTCCGAGGTTGACCATGCGTGTGTTGCTATTTGTGCACCCCTGTAGGGTAAATATTTCTAAAAGCTGTGTTCGCAGTTTATGGATGACTTGGAGCACAGTTTCTCGATCATAGACAAGAATAACTAAACTACTTCTTTTAAATTGACTAAAACTTGACTAGTAGTAGTGCAATATTCATGGAATGATTAATAAAACTGCCAATGGATGGGATGTTCTTCTGCCTTATCATTTGGGAATGGGGAGGTGGGCGAGCAATGTTTATTTATATTGATATATATATGTTTGGTAATTCATTGTTGTTTATTTAACAAGCGTCTGTCTATCATTTGTTAGGTCGATGTTGTAGCATGTCTCTACAAAACTGCTAGGTTTTATTTTCGCTGCAATTGCGTCACCCTCAGGTTGTTCCCTTTATATGCATAAAGACTTGCTAAGTCCATTAGGGTCTCACATGATAAAATATTGGTTCAGATGGACAGGTATACTATGAGGAAGGTTAATGTTTCAAAGAGGTTGATGATAGTGGCAACGACCATCAGGTGTAGAGATTCCGGGGCATGGAGATCTTGAGATCATGTCGGCAGGATGTGCTTATTTTCGAGGAATCTTACGCTTTGGTTCTTATCCGTACTCAGATCTTGTCTTCTACTTCCACTTGATACTCTGATGTGTGATGCATGAGGATATATCCTAAACTATTTTCTCTATCTAGGATAGTTGGATCTTTCCATATGGTGTTGGATATTTCTATTTCTTTTAGAAGGTTTGCCTCTGATGTACTCGTGTATGTCGTTGGAATACATACTCATTTGTGTATGCTTGACTCGCAGTCTAGTCGGCTACGTCTCTCGCACTTGAAGCTATAACCACGAGAAGTGGGTACCGAGCCATGCTCCTCTTAGATGGGCCTACATGTCGGTGGGCTTTGGGCCTCCGCGGTATCACCACCTTTTGCACTTTTGGGTTATACCAGCTTGTTATTTAGAGCATAGGGTCCAGGGGATTACATATGGTACCAGAGCCATTCCGCCCTTCAGGGTCTCAGCCAAGATGGTCTTTGTCAGTCTGGAAAATATTTTTGGTAGTTATTTATATTAGTGAAAAACTAAATGTGAGAGTAGGACTACTTCCATTTTTATTCTTACACACAACCACCCTTTCTATTAAGGAAGTGTAACATTTATCAATCCTATTCTAAAAATTCAAATTAGGATTCACGTGTTTGGGGTTTCCATAGTACCATAGGATGTTTGTTAATTCTCTGTCTATCTGTTGCATCCAACTTTGATTCGCAATCAGCCTTTGGTTATCAACAGTTGGTACATTCCATACCAACATGTTTTTGTAAACCGACGTGATCTATCCGATTCTTTGTAAACCGGTGCGATCTTGTTAAGGGTGTTCGTCCTTCCTTCATGCTTTCACGTGTTGTGGGGTCACAAATCTCTATCTGTAAGTGGTTTTTCGTATCTAATTGGTATTTTAATTTCGAAAATGCGGAGAAAATTCTTTGATACAATTGTGTTTCCACACTCCTTTCAGTCATGTGCGATATGCTATCTATCTTATTTTATCGGCATATCATGCTAACACGATCTTTTGATACCGGCACTTCAATCTAGAGTTTTCTTTTCACCTTCAAATTCCTTTGGGCTAAATACAGAACATGTGTCGATCCGACGCTTGTGATTGTAATTTGGTTCTCGGTATAGCTATATGATTCTTATCATGAGCGGAATATGGTTAATGCTTCAATCTGATTCTACAATGATTGTGGTTATCTCTTACGATCCTAAGTTATACCGTGATCATATCTATATCATATTCAAGTATCTTTGGCAACCCGGAGGTTTCATAAGGCACCATGGTGGATTATCATCCATTTATCATGCTTCACATCTTTTTAAACTCCATATCTGCAAGGTTCTCTTTGATACGAGAGAATCCCATCCTTTAATCTATGGTAGCTTTGCTTTAATGTATGAGTTATCATAGGTTCTTATCCAAAATATTTGCTATTTTAAACCGGTAATCCGATCAACAAGGCGAACAAGTCAAGATCTCTTTTTGTATCCGAAGGGCTATTTAGTCTATTCTTCCAATGCATCTCTCTAAACACTAATCCTTGCTCTTTATGTGGATCTTTCGTGGTGGTATATTCTGACAATATTCCCGCCTATCCTATATCAATGGAAGAACATAAAAACATCTTATTTTCATCCTCGCAAGCTTCGGGAACACTGCATGTGTGCAAAGTTCTCAAAGTGTAAATCTCGACTTTTAAAGTCAACTGTCTCGACCACGTCGTTCTGCTTAAGACATTGCTACAATTCTGGAGTCATCAAATCAATTGTTAATTCTCACCCATCATTAGATTCCAACCAACTCCGGAGCTTCCTTTTAGGAAAGTTATCATCGTCGTTCTGCTGAAGATTTCCTCCAGACAACTAAATCTCTCTCAGGTTGTCTCAAGAAGGACAAGAAATTCTTTGATCTTCGACTCATCAAGAAATCTTTTGAAACCCTTGTAACAACCCAATTTTGTAATATATGTAATTAGTACCTAAGAATTGCATGTATATGTTTAAATCAATAAAGTATATGCATGTGAGTAAATGTGTGAACAAATACAAGTGCAAAACCCTAACTATATGCAAATGGTTCCCAATGTGTACCAACTTCAAATTTTGGAAACAATCTAGTATTTACCAAAGTGCCCTTGCCTTTTCTCTATTTTAAAATTGCTTAAAAATCATTTAAATAGAGATTTTATTAATAAAATTCAGGTTTTAATAAAGCTAAGGGGGTTCTCTGCAAGTTTTAGCCCCTGGACCGCCCGAACTGGACCGCGGGTTGAATTTTTGCTTCGTTAGGGTGTTTTATGCAAAGTGGTTTTCGTCTTCCTCTAGCTAGAATCACCTGCGTGCCGCCGCCACCGTCGACCTCTGCATCACGATTCCCGCCCGTCCACTACTGTGGGGAAGGGAATAAGACCTTCGAGATATGCTCGCCTTCTCCCTATCCTCTCTCTCGCCCAGAGACCTCCCCCTCTCTCCCTCTCGCCTCTATCGTGAGATCTCGAACCCTAACCGCCATGGCCACCGATTAGCCATCGTTGCTGCCCTGCCCGAGCCCTGTTGACCCCACCGGAAGCTCCGCCTCGACTCTAGCTTCCTCCTTCCTGAAGGAATCGGGTCGGGACACCCTCAATTGGCCGCCTCGACCGCTTCTTCCTCGACCCAAACAAGCTCTATCGCTCGCCTCGCCGTCGTCCCCAACCGCTTTAGGGTGACCACCTGCACCTCCCTGTCCCAACCTTGCACCCTGGCATCACGCGTAGCAGCTTCTCGCCGTCTGTCCTAGAGCTCCAACGCGTCAGCTCGTCGTCGTGATCGCTCCGGTGACCATACAGGGGCGGTGCCACCTCTATGTGGTTTGCCTCTTCGCGCTCTCTCCAGCGCGCCTAACCGCGCATATTGGGGTGTCCCAAGTCGCCAACGGCGACCACCGTCTTTAGCTCCCCGCCGTCGTGTCCACTGTGGCATGCTGACATAGCCATAGGATGGACCCAGCGTGGTCCGGGCTCCCTTGTTTAGTGTCTGTGGGTAGACACACATACGGTATAGAAAGTTAGGGTTAGGGTTTGATGACGTCAGGGTGATGTAATATCCTTTTAATATTTTCAGAATTTTTTTAAAATGGTAGAAATTAATATAAACTTGTAAAATTCAGAACTAATTCATATTTAATAAGAAAAATATAAATAATATACCAAAATTTTCAGAAAAATAAGATCTACCTATCTAAGCTATCATCATACATTCTCAAGAAACTTAAAATCCTAGTTTAGTTAAAGAAACATTAACACGCCTTATGTACATGTGGGTTCGACGGTGTGTCCTCGCCAGTATATAACGAACCCTCTTAAATTAATGTTGCACCTAGGGTTATTGTAGGATATCTAATACAACATGTCATACATATTTATTGCGCATTGCATTATGCCATGTCTTGATTGTCGCCTTTCTTTCCAGTATTGGATCTTCGCGATAGGATCCGACCCCGAGGCTGAAGTCAACGACATCGAAGATCCATACTTGTCTACTAAAGGAAAAGGCAAGCATATCCTTTCATTCTGAACCTATGTTTCACAAAGTATTTAATTTCTCTCTATAATGCACACGATTCCAATGTGGTCTTTTGTTAGTAGCTAGAGTTACCTATCTGCTGCGTAGTTTCCCCTTTGTAGCCTTATACTCCTGATCCACTGCTCCTAGCATACCTAGATTTGTCATATGAGCGTTGCTAGAGCTTCTGCGACCGACAACATAGCCATGCTTAGTAGTAACGTCTGATCCATTCGGGTGATGAATTGCAGATGCCGAGGAATCTAGAAAGGTGGGAGATGGAGATATCATCAAAGGAGATAACTAATCATGAAAAGGCTTGTATGGGAGGCCATGTTGGGTGTGGTTTGTGTAGTCCCATGCTAGGCACCACTAGGACTTGAGTTCTTGTCTCTTGAACCAAGACAAGCGTATAACCACACGGGGCTTGGGAACCCCTCGACTGACTAACTTGCCTAGTAGATTCCATAAGTCACATAGTTCGGGCTTTCCATTTGGCATACACATTGAAAACATTTTTGAAAGAGGAGGATAGGGAGGTGCATCATAACAGGTAGGGAAGTGTGGCCGCGGTTGCTTTGGGTAGATAGCGCCCCTTGTAAACCAACCTCGCCTCACGTCTCTAGGGACCGTCTTTGGGATTTGACCCGTTACGGCGGAACCATCCTTAAGGCGTGACTCATGGTCTCAGCAAAAGCAAGGTAAAGGTCGTGGTTAACCACCCTCTATCGGCCTTCGAAGGAAGCAGTCTAATAATATTTGGCATTAAGAGTCGGTTGGTACGTGTGGCTAAGTTGTATAACCCTGCAGGGTATTAATCTTTTTGAAAAGTCATGTTCATGGTTATGAACAACTTGGGAATGTACATGATGATCATATATAACAATAACCAAAAGTAAACCTACTGTCCCACGTGTGCTTAAGGATGCTTATTTAGGGTTCGAGGGGGGTGATCCTAGATAGGAGTTTTTGATGAAGCTGGTGGATATCAAGATATGCTGATCAAGATGAAGAAGTTGTTACCTTATCTATTTTAAAAAGATTCTGAGTACACGAGCCTCTTCCCCCTAATTGTTTACAAATAAAGATTGCTTTATGCAAAATAAAATCCAGAGAAAGCCTTTCCAGCCAGAGCATGTAGATACTAGGTTATCTAAGTCTTGCAGAGTACATGTCGTACTCAGTCTTGCGCCGTTGTTGTTTTTGTATAGATGATCTAGTTGCAACTGAAGGTGGTTTCTATGTTGACATCGACGAGTAGTTCGGGGTCCCAGGTAGCATCCTGATGAAAGAAAATTTCAAGATCTCTAGTGTTTTGTGTGTTAGATAACAATATCAAGGATTATTTAATGTGTGTTGAAGTGCTGCAGATCCTATAAACGTTTTTGGGGGCGGATAATCCGCCCCTGCCAGGTGCCGGATAATCTGCCCCTCCCCCAATCACAAAGAGCACAAGGGCGCGCCACCCAAAGAGGGGGCATAATATCTCTCGAATTGTCCGGCAAGGGCTGGAGTTTTGCCCAGGCCAGATAATCCGACCCTCAAGGGGGCCGGATAATCCGCCCCTACGAGGTTTTCAAAGGTCGCCACGGTGCGTCATCCAGAGAGGGGGCAGAGTTTCACCCGGACTTTTTGTCTCTAGGGCGGATTAGAGGATTTTTCACCAAGTCAAGATCGGCGCGACGCATTGTGTGGGGGCGGATTTTGCCCTAGACTTTCTGCCCCTGGGGCGGACCTTTTCCGCAGGGAAGATAGTACGCCCCTAGTGGGGGGCGAATAATCCGCCTCCAAATTGCTCCAACGGCCAGTTCTGGGCAGGGGGTATTTAAACCCATCTTTCCCTCCTTCCAGAACTGTTGGTTCATTCAAAAAAGACAATATATGCTTCTCAAGTTCCATCCAAGGGATATCCACCTTCATCCACCCAAAGGCCTCGTTCCTTGGGGAATTGAAGGAGGAGGGATCGATCTTCATCAACAGCAATCAAGCGCTTCACCACCTCTCCATTCATTTGGAGAACCTTTGATCTAGTATTTCTTGCAAATATCTAGATCCTTATTTTGATAATCCTTGTTCTTGTGACAGCTTGTTGTCATTATGGGATCCTCCAATTTGGTTGTGGATGTGTGCCCCGCTAGAGTTGTAAAGGCACTGGTTCCCGCCTCGAAGGGTACCAATAGTGGAGAAGGTGGATCGAGCCTTTCGTGGCAAGATCCATCGGAGAATAGGGTGAGGCATATTGTGGCATGGTGGTCTTAGAACCGCCCACCCCTCCAATGCAGATGTACTTACCTTAACAAGGAATTAACTGCGGTAAAACAAATCCCTGTGTCTCAGCGTGCTCCACTATGGTTTCCTCGCTCCTCTCTTTATGTGTTTAGTAGATAGGTTTGCATATAGGGAAATTCTCGTAGTTGCATATCTATAGAATTTACTTTGTGTAAGGCCTAAAATTGAAAAATAACTAAAAAATGAGTAGCAAATATTCACCCCCCCTCTAGGTGCCCATACGATCCATTTCACCTCAGGACTACAGGATGGACGTCGCTTCTATTTATGGCCTTTTAGGCCCTTTGCTAAGTTGTTGTGTAGAACAACATATTTTGCTTTCGCTGTTTGTTGTAATGTTGGGTCTGTGACCTATGGTTTATAATAACTCTGGTATCGCACTCTGTTAAGAGTTTAAACTTATGTTGTTGAATCCCTGAGTTCTATAATGTTACCGAATTTTACTATGATCTTCCATGCTTGGAGTTGAGATTATATTAGATGATGTTCTAAGGTTAGTTTAACCCTAATCCCCGGGGTGTAACTGGTTTTGGTATCAGAGTAGGACCACCTGTAGGAAACCCTTTTATTAGTCGATGTTGATTCTAGAAATTGAGAAACTATTTGAAAGTTGAAAATTATTTGAAAAAACTCTGACTATGATTCTTTTTACTCCTCTGGTGAGATTCTAATGCTGGAGTTTTCTTATCCTAATTAGTTTAAAAAGGTTTCCATTTCTTACCTCTTATCTCAAACTCTTAGGACCATGGTTTCAGGGTTGTTTTTCTTAAGTACTCTGTACCTGGTTGCTATCCCCAAAGTTCCAAGATATCTCAGTTTTGCTTGGTGTGTAACATCTTAGCATTCCATTGCCATGGTTTGTAAGTCGGCTGGTTAGTGTATACATTAGTATACTTCGATACTACCATGCTTGATAAGATGATATGCTTATATCAAGTAATCTTTGTTATTCTTTCTGTCTTGTTCCTTTGAATCACTTGTCTAACTCCTTTTGTTCTTCTAGGATCGGTGACATCTCTCGTTCTCATACTCGTGCTCATGCCCGTGGTGCTGCAAATGAGGGTGAATCTTCCAACATTCCTCCACCACCATCCATGTTTTAACTCATGACCATGTACGAAACCAACCGTGCTGATAACATGAGGCTCCTTGAGAGGATTGACCGCAACACTGCTCAACGTCAGAACAATCAAGTTGGTATCAAGGACTTCACACGTCTCACTCCGCCAGTTTTTAGCTATTCCACTGAGCCACTTGATGCGGACTACTAGATTCGCACCATGGAGCATAAACTTCAGGTTGGTCCTGTTGCTCAAGCTGATTGGGTGACTTTTGCTGCCTATCATCTGGAGGGAGCAACTGGCTCCTGGTGGGCAAATTTATTGGCAATGAAAGCTGCTCAAAATATTGTTACATGTCAAGAGTTCACTGTAGCCTTCCAAGCCTATCATATTCCGAAGGGTCTCATGGATCATAAGAGGGAGGAGTTCCTCAAGCTGAGGCAGGGGACTGGTTTTCTTTGTGATTACTAGCGCAACTTCAACTGTCTTGCCTGCTATGCTACTAAATAGGTCTCCACTGATGCTACGAAGAAAGCTCTGTTCCACAAGGGACTGGATCTTGAGGTTTGCCGTGATATCCACCTCATGGACATTGGTAACTTCCAAGGCCTTGTCAACAAGGCTATGAAGGCCGAGAGTGGAAAGGTGGAGTATGAAAAAACTCTTAAGCATCCTCAGGAGGGGTACACAAAGGCTAGTTCAAGCAATAAGAAGCGACGTATCTTTGTACCGTACATTGTTGTGCCACGAGATCCTTACACCCGAAGGTCTTGTGGATATGCACCTCATCCGGATGCTACTCCAAATAATGCTGGTGGGACAAACTACCCTACTGCTGGTAATACCTGATACATCCAAAACGTATCTACTTTCTCGAACACTTTGCTATTGTTTCTTCTCTAAACTAGTGTGATTTGGATACAACTAACACGGACTGACGCTGTTTTCAGAAGAATTACCTTGGTGTCTTGTTTTTGTATAGAAAATGAACAATCAGGAAAAATCCCGGAAAATATGCCAAAAATTATATTTCACCAGAAGTTCCACGAAGCCAAAAGAAGAGACGGAGGGGAGGCCTGGGGGGCCAGACCCACCCTAGGAGCGGCCCCACCTGACCCGCGCCTGGAGGGTGTGTGGCAACCCCAGGCACCTCCTCGGCCTCCCTCTATGCCTATAAGTTGCCTTTCGACCTAAAAACCAAGGGGGGTTCGATAGTTTTCTAGAAAGAGTTCCGCTCCGCCGCCGCCACCAGAAACCAAGATTCGGATCCAGAAACTCCATTCTGGCACCCTGCCGGGACGGGGAATTTGGAGAGGATCATCGCCATCGTCATCACCAACGCATCTCCATCGACCACCAATGTTTCCGTCATCCATGAGTGAGTAATCCCCGTTGTAGGCTTGCGGATGGTAGGGATTGGATGAGTTCTATCATGTAATCGAATTAGATATGTTAGGGCATAGTGCCTAGTATCTCTATTAGTGCTATTTGAATTTTTTGCAACTTGTTGTGCTTAATTCTTGTCACTAGGGACCGAGTGCCATGATCTCATCTGAACTTATTATTTAATCATTATGATAGTATTGTTTGTGATCTTATCTGCAAGTTGTGTACACATATCATTGTCCGGATCCAAAGGCCCGAAAGTGACAATAATTGGGACAACCGGAGGGGATGGCTGTGGTATGAGGATCACATGTGTTCATGGAGTTTTAATGCTTTGCTCCGGTGCTCTATTAAAAGGAGCACCTTAATTGCCAGTAGTTCCTAGAGGCCCCGCTGCCACGGGCTGGCTGGACAGAAGATGTTGTGCAAGTTCTCATTGAAAGCACGTATGACTATATTTGGAGGACGTGCCTAGGATTGTTTAGTACTAGGATGCTTGTTATTATTTATCTACAATGCCCTAGATCTTGAAGTTACATGTTTAGACTCGTCCATGCAACACCAGTTCATCCATCCCTATCCCTACCGCACTTGAATCCTACTATTACCATTAATGTTACTATTGCTCCTGTTTCACTGTTGCTGTTGCTGTTGCTATTGCTGTTGCTTTGTTGTTGCTACTGATAAACTTCTGTGAGCAAGAACTATTTCTAGGTGCAGCTAAATTGACAACTCGGTTTTTAAGGCTTGCAAGTATTCTTTGGCTCCCCTTGTATTGAATCAATAAATTGGGTAATACTACCCGCGAAGACTATTGTGATCCCCTATACTTGTGGGTCATCAAGACTATTTTCTAACGCCTTTGCTGGGGAGCATAGCTTTATTTGTAAGTTCAATTGGATCTATTATTGTTCACTACTACTCCTTTCATCATGGGGAAGTCTTGTGATGGAAAGTTCCCTATTTTACCATCCACTACAAGAAGATGTACTGTCCTAAACACCTCTGTTGCTCTTGATTCACCGTTTGTTATAAGTAAGCTTGTCACACCACCACCACATACACATGCTACACAGACTGCTACTACTGCTGAGTCTGAAACTGCTTTTGATGCTCATGATGTCACTTCTACTGTGCTTGATGCGAGTGGTTCATTAGTTCCTTTTCTAGCTGCTATTATGGCTGGTCTAGGAAATACTTAAACTCCTAGTGAAGACACTGTTACACCTGTTAGCTTACCTGAGGCTAGTGAGAGTTATGATATTAATGATGGTTGCATTGAGTTCACTGATGATTTGGTTGAAGAGTGTCGAAACACACATGGTACTAGTGCTATTAAGAGTCTCCTTGCTAGACGTACTATCATGCCTAAGATCTCCTCTGATCCTAAGTTTGCCACTTCTCCCATAGATATTAAAGATAAAGATTATGATTTCTCTCTTGATTTATCTTATTTAGATATTGTTGAGAAAGAACCTTTTTGTGGGACTAAAAATGAGAGTGTTGTGGCTCATATGAATGAGCTTTCTACTACGAGTGCTTTATTCTCTGATGATTTTAAGATGCGCAAGTACTTTGTTGCAAAGATCTTCCGTTTTTCACTAAAAGGAGAAGCTAGGTCTTGGTTTAATAGATTACCTCCTGGTTCCATTGATAGCCCTGATTGCTTGATTGCTTCTTTCTTCCAGAAATATTTTCCTTCCAGTGCTAGACATGCTGCTTTGCAGAGACTTTTTGATTTTAAACAGGGAGAAGAAGAGAAATTGCCTGAGTCATGGAAAAGATTTTGTGCCTTGATTCATGCACATCCTGGATGTCCATTACCTAAAATGAGCTTCTTGATATTTATTATAATGGACTAACTGATGATTCTAGGACCTACCTAGATAGCTTTGCTGATTGTGTTTTCAGGAAAAGAACTCCTACAAATGCTGAAGAATTAATGACCAAGATAAGCAAGAATTATGATGATTGGACTTCAACTAAGCTGAATGCACCTGAGACTATTACTCCTGAACCAGTTGTTCGTGAACCAGTTCCAACAACAACAACAACAAAGAAGAGGGGAGTTATTGCATTAAATGATGAAGTGATGAAGGAAGCTAAGAAGTGTCTAAAGGATAAAGGTATTAGAGCTGAAGATGTGAGGAATCTACCTCCTATAGAATAATTATGTGAGCCAATTCCCCACTCATATACTATTGAGGTACACTCTCTCCAACACTTTGATGAAGGTGATATTCCTTATATTAAGCCTCATGATCAATGTTTAGAGGAACTTGACACATTTATTGTTAAACAAGGGTATTTTAATAAACAAGTTCAGAATCATTTGTTGGAAAACTCTAGAGCTATCCATGAGTTGAAAGATATTATGGAAAGAACTTCTAATGATATTAAAATGCTTTGTAAACACTTTAAAATGGTTCAAACCCAACTTGATCAACTTGCTAAGGTACAAAAGGATATGCTAGATAATGCTTTAGGAGATAAACATGCTTATGGAATTAGAACTAGGAGTAAGTGTGAGGACCAAGATCTTCGCGGGAATCGGCGAAACCGTGGCCATCGGTCGTGTTCTCTTCTCCGACAATGTTCCGATCGTCCCTCCCAACGAGTTATGTATCCCGGCGAAGACGAACCCTACGCGGTGGTCGATCGTCCCCATCGGAGATATCCACCTCTTATCGGCGAAACCGACTCGGGCACTAGTTCCCTGGGAGTTGGAGGAGCGTCAAGACCCGCGCGAATCGCCTATGGGCAGGATACGTTCGCGGAAGGATCGATGTCGGATCTCTCCTCAGAATTTGCCGGCAAAGATCGGAAAAATTCAAGACCCACCCAAACCGCCCCTATGCAGGATATAATGGTGGAAGATCGATGCAAGTCCACCGGCTTCGTCCATGCGTCTGGACAGCAGAGATCCAAGTTCGTCGAAGTGGTGACCATCTTCGATCGGGCGCATTGCGTTCAACGAGAGGACGAAAACCCCTGCGATCACCTTGCTAGGTGGCTCCGTATACGGGCGATCTGGCGCATTACCCCAATAATGATGCCATGTATCACTTTGTGGAAGGACTAGACCAAGGTACGCTGCTCTGGCATTCGCTAAGGCGGCAGCAGGCTTCAGGATGCCTCACCTTCGAAAGCATGGTGAACACAGTCAATAACTACACGGAGGATGAGGAGGCAGCTCATTGACGGAGCCCCTCTGCCTCAGCCGTCGCCGCCTACGGTCGTCGTCGCCGCAGCTGCACCACCACCCCCAGTCATCGTCGCTGATGTTGCACCTCCACCCCCATCATCGAGGAAGCCCCGGCACCCTCCGACTCCATGATTGACGCGCTCTACGCCGACATCAGCGCAGATTCGGAGGAGATAGACTTTAGCCCGGAGGAGCTAGACTTTGCGATGCAGGAGATGGAGGAGGATTACAAGCGCGACGAGCAGGCCAACAATGCCATCACGTCCCGAGAGGAGTTCATCGCCATTGCGATGGCGATGGATGAAGATCAATCCGGACGAGCTCCGCCCACGGCACTGGACAAAGGGAAGGGACCACCTATTGCTGCTAACAATGATCGCGCAAAGGTCATGCCCCCTCCGCCTAACCCAGTGCAGCAGACGCAGGAACTCGGCACTGGTCCGAGCAACAACAACACCGCAAACCCGCCGCCTCCGGCATCTACGTCTGCTGCTGCCCAAGTCACTCCAGCTAATAGAGTGATGTACGGCAATCTCCTCGTCGAGCCAATGACCGTGGCTCATATTTGCAATGTAGTCCAGCTCGACAAGAAGCGCCAGCAGCTGCTGGAGGAAGCGCAGCCATCGCGGAGCAAGGGGCAAAGCTAGATCGAGATCTAGTCAACGCGCAGAAGTCAATAGAGAAAGCTAGAGCAATGGAGGCCGAGTACAAGACTCTGCTGCAGCAGTAGAAGGCTAAGAAAGCTCTGGCTCACGTCATCAACGATCCTGGTGTATGATGAAACTTAGGATGTGCTCCCTCGAAGCTGGCACAGGACAAGCCATATATTGACAGTGAAGGCAGGCAAGTGATGCCCACTCTTCTCCTCAACCTCGCCGTTGCCAAGACCCTTCTAGAGCAGGATAGATCACCCGAAGCGGTGAACCAGGTCTATGACCTAGTGGCCAAGGCGGTGAAACAGCAGGAAAAGGCCACCTCTAAGAGGCTTGAGTCTAACCTAGCGTTTTGCCATTCTAGCCAGCATAAGCCTCCAAGGGACAGATCTCCTCTTGATGTCGGGTCTCAGACGGGTTCATGAAAACAAAGACGGAGGGATGCGCGCAATAGGAAGGATGCTATCCCCATATCCTCCGACCATGGAGGCAAGGCCCAACCTCGACGCCCATCGCCACGGCCCCGTTCCCCCCGACATCGCGAAGAAACCAAGGCTCACCGTCATAAGGATATGCCTCTGCCAAGGCAGAGTGGCATCGTCATCCGCGGCAACACGGAGCAGACTCGTCATGACGGAGAGCGCAACCAAGGACCCAAGAGCAGGTCGCGCCACAATCCTCCGCGTCCGACAAGCAACCGCGACAAGCGTGAGGTGTCGCAGGAGGGTAACAACAAAAAGGCTAACCCACCGCCACCTCCGCCTCCGTCACCACCTAGCAGCCACCATGGTGGAGGAGGCCCGAGTCATTCACGCAGCCCATCCCCTGATGGCAAGAAGAAGAAAAGAAGCCAAGAGCAATACGATGCACGTTCACGTCTGGACAAGATCGATGAGGCCCGGGAAGGACCATACCTGGGACCACGTTGCTTTGGACCTGTAATACAGTCCGCAACTTACCCCAAAGGTTTCCGGATTGACAAGACCATCAAGCCCTATGACGACACCGCCAAGCCAGCTACATGGTTGCAGGATTACAGCAACTTAGTGGAGATCGCTGGGGGTAACCCCAACGTCGCCGTCATGTACCTCCCATTTATGTTGGCGGGCACGACCCGTCAATGGATTGATGACTTGCCAGAAAGATCCATCTGCAATTGGTTGGACATGCAAGAAGCGTTCACCAAGAACTTCGAGGGTACGTACAAACATCCCTGCACTGTTGGTGATCTACAGCGGTGCGTGCAAGAGAAAGACGAGACATCTCGCGCCTACCTCTCTTGCTATCTAGATATGAAGAATTCCTGCGCCAGAGTGCACGCCATGGCCGCCTTCATCAATGGGTTGGAAAGGGGCACATTGCTCCGGCATAAGCTGAAGCGCCTGCAGGACAATCACCAGCTAGACTTGAACCAGATGATTCAGTTGGCCAGTGAGTTCGCGGCTGCCGACAACGATGCTCGCGGCTCCCTACCGGCAACGGCCGTTCCAACTCAAGCTCAAAGGAACATCAGCACAAAGCGGAAGACCCCGCCATAAGAAAAGCAAACCCCCGACATGGTCGCTATGAATTTTCTAGGACGAGGTGATGGCGGACAGCGTGGCCGAGGATGGGGAGTTGGTCATGGGCAGCAGCGAGGCAGTGAAACTACCTTGGCAGCGCTCCGCGTTCCCCAATCCTACGAGGAGTACCGTGATATGCCGTCCCTCGTCAACAACCTCAAGGAGGACCTGGAGTCCGGCTACAAGCAAAGTCGAAAGAATAGACCGCGAGGCAAGGGAAAGGGGAAGAAGAAGGAGGAGGAGTCCAAGGATTCAAGTGACATGGACGAGGACATTGACCCCAAGCACGCCTCCAAGAGCGACGGCAAAGGCAAAAACCCCTTCGAGAAGAAGGCGGCAGTTTTCCACACTTTCCTTGGCACCCCCACCATCCGACAACAGAAGACCTCCATGAGGATACCGATGGCTACTCTACCCCCAGTTCCTGCGCTGGTCGGAGATTCCAATTACTTGGGACAGGAAGGATCACCCAGACCTCATCCGTACGGAGAACCAATACGCCATGGTCATCAACCCCCTGATTAACGGCAAAGAGTTCACCAAATGTTTGGTGGATAGTGGAAGCAGCATCAACATCATGTACCTGGATACACTACAGAAGATAAATTGAACGGAGGCAAACCAAAGGCAGACCAACACCATCTTCCATGGCGTAGTTCCTGGTCGGGAGGCTCGGTCCCGTGGGTGCATCACACTTCAGGTCGCTTTTGGTGATGTCAATAATTACCGCCAAGAACGCATGACCTTTGAGGTGGTCCCCTTCAAGAGAGTGTACCACGTCATATTCGGCCGCGACATATTCCACACCTTCATGGCCAAGCCATGCTTCGTCTACAACAAGCTCAAGATAGCCGGACCAAATGGTGTCATCATCGTATCCGGAAGCTTTACCAAAGCAAGGGACTGGGAGATTGGAGAAGCAGCCTATGCAGAAGCTGTCCTCTATAGCAAAAAATTCCAGGAGATCCAGAGCAAGGTCGATGCCTCAGAGATGCCCGCGTCGAAGAAACAGATTTCTGACTCTGCCCTAGCATTCAAGGCCGCCATCGAGACCAAGCCGGTGGAACTTGTGGTAGGCGATGCCTCCAAGACCACCGCCATTGGGACAAACCTGGACCCTAAATAGGAAAGCGCGCTCATTGAGTTCCTCCATGAGAACAGGGACATCTTTGCCTGGCAGCTTGCCGACATGAAAGGTGTACCTAGGGAACTTGCCGAGCACAACTTGAATATTGATCCAAAATGTAAACCAGTGAAACAACCTCTATGACACTTCGGAGACGAGAAGAGACGCGCCATAGGCAAAGAGATAGCTAGGTTACTTAAGGCTAGTTTTATCCGAGAAGTCCTTCACACCCGATGGGTGGCCAATCCTGTACTTGACCCCAAAAAGGGAACCAAAGAATTAAGAATGTGCGTTGATTACACCGGATTGAAAAAAGTGTGTCCCAACAATCCGTTTGCTTTGCCTCGCATTGACCAAGTCATTGACTCGACGGCTGGCTCGGAGCTTTTGTGTTTTCTTGATGCATACTCAGGATACCACCAGATCAAGATGAGGATGTCGGACCAATTGGCCACTTCGTTCACTACACCTTACGGCACGTTTTGCTATGTCACGATGCCCATTGGGCTAAAAAACACAGGTGCTACGTACCAGCGGACAATGCAGCGTTGCCTACACGATCAAATTGGTCGGAACATTCACGCTTATGTGGACAATATAGCGGTGATGTCTAAAAAGTCAAACGACTTAATCTCTGACTTAAAATAAACCTTTTATAATCTCTGGAAATACAACATGATGCTTAACCCCAAGAAATACGTCTTCGGGGTTCCAGCCGGCAAATTGTTTTGCTTCATCATTTCCTAGTGTGGAATCGAGGTCAACCCGTAGAAAATCAAGGCCATCTTAAACATGAACCGCCCGACATGCCTAAAATACATACAACAGCTAACAGGTTACATTGCAGTAGTTAGTCGGTTCGTCAGCCGACTTGGAGAGAAGGCTCTGCCACTGTACAAGTTGCTGAAGAAGGGGGACAAATTCACATGGATGGACGAGGCAGATGCAGCATTGAATCCGCTCAAGGAGATACTTTCCTCAGCGCCTATCCTTGCAGCACCCGAGCCTAGGGATCCTATGTTGATTTACATGGCGGCCACCAACCGGGTAATCAACATCGTCGTCGTGGTAGAACGGAAAGAACTAGGCAATGAGTACGGAGTTCAACGGCCAGTTTATTATGTAAGCGAGATCTTGACGGAGTCCAAGCAGCATTACCCGCACTACCAGAGGATAGCTTATGGAGTGTTCCTTGCTTCTTGGAAGCTGAGGCACTACTTCCAGGAGCACCCTATCACAGTTGTGAGCAAAGCTCCACTGTCCGACATCATCAACAACAGCGACGCTATAGGAAGGTTCGTGAAGTGGGGAATTGAACTTGCCGCCTTCGAGATTATCTACAAGAGACGCGACGCTATCAAATCACAAGCCTTGGCGGATTTTATCGCAGATTGGACGAAGATGCCAGATGCTACCACAATGCAGGAGCCAGAGTACTGACTAATGCACTTTGACGGATCAAAGCTACTCAATGGCTCAGGAGCTGGTGTACTACTACAGTCACCAACCGGAGAAAAATTACACTATGTTCTGCAGATCCACTTCGAGGCTACGAACAACATGGCGGAGTATGAAGCACTCATTCACGGACTACGCGTAGCGAAGGATATTGGCATCAAACGCATAGTTTGCTATGGAGATTCCGACTTGGTTGCCCAGCAGGTGGCTGGCACCTGGAACGCGCGGAACCCTATGATGGCGGCATATCGAGACAAAGTGGACGAGATAGCCAAGAGCTTCTTGGGCTAGAGGTCAAGTATGTGCCTAGGGAGCAAAACGAGGCGACTGATCTACTGTCTAAGCTTGGATCAGGGCGCAAGGGAATTCTACCTGGAGTTTTCCCGGAGCATCTATGGACACCATCCATGAAGGGAGCAGACATAGACAACCCGAACAGAGTTGACTCTTTTGTTCACATGGTGGCAAAGGTCCCTCCGGCTTGGACAAAACCGTTCATGGAATATCTCGTACACGGAACTTTGACCGACGACAAGGTCGAAAGACGGCAAATAGTACGTCGACCAAAGGGCTATACCATAGTCAATTGACATCTCTACAAAAGAAGCACTACTGGTGTATACCTTAAGTGTGTTTCCCAGCAAGAAGGTATTTAAATCCTCGGCAAAATCCATCTTGAAGATTGCGGGCATCACGCTGCTCCTCGATCGTTGGTCGCTAAAGCCTTTCGGTAAGGATTCTACTGGCTAACCGCGAAGGCAGACGCCAACAAGGTGGTTGAGACATGCATGGGATGTCAGTATTATGCCCGACAACCACATGTTCCTGCTGAAGAATTGCGAACAATACCAATAACTTGGCCGTTTGCAGTCTGGGGGCTGGACATGGTTGGTCCATTGCAGACGGCACCATGTGGGTTTACGCATCTGCTAGTAGCAGTTGATAAATTCACCAAATGGATAGAAGCTAAACCCATTAGAAAGCTCGATGGGGCAACTGCTTGAGATTTGGTCTCCCACATAGCATCATTACCGACAACGGCATCAACTTGTCACTCGGGGAAGTGGAAGGTTATTTTTGGGACAAGGGCATCCGACTTGGACTTGCATCTGTGGCACACCCATAGTCCAATGGTCAGGTTGAGCGATCCAATGGATTAATTCTGCAGGGAATCAAGCCATGTCAGGAAGCACCATTGCATAGACCAACTGGAGCCTGGGCGGAAGAATTACCATCTGTGATGTGGAGTTTACGAACTACACCCAACAGATCCACCGGCTACGCCCCTTACTTCATGGTATATGGAGTAGAAGCCATCCGGCCTTCTGACATCCTTCACGATTCACCGAGAGTTGCCGCCTACGATGAAGATGACGCTAAAGAATCTAGACGCCTAGATGTGGACCTTCTCGAGGAGGAGCACGCATTGGCATGCCAAAGATCCACCATCTACTAGCAGAAGCTACGCAGCTACCATAGTGGCTGCATTCGGCATCGCTCGTTTAAAGAGGGGAATTGGTGCTTCGACTTAAGCAGAAGAAGTCACATAAATTATCCCCGCCATGGGAAGGACCGTTCATCATAAGCAAAGCGCTACTCAATGGGTCTTACTACCTCGTTGACAATCGTGAACTGAAGGATAGACCCAGCAAGGATCATAAGCGTAAGCGACGTGACCCGGATGATGACTACCCGTAGCTTGATCGGCCATGGAACATAGCACAGCTACGTCCTTTCTATACTTAGCATTTTTTATCTATTGTGTACCTATTATATGATCAATGAAATAAATCTCTCTGGTTCACTCATATTTTTGAGTCTTTTACGTCCTTTAGTGTACATTTTTGGATCGTATAAAACCTTTATGCACAAGCTTTGCGATTGCACTTGTGAAAATTCCGCCTACGGGCGTTAGCTTAAGTTTTCTGGTCTACACGTTCTTTGTCATTTTTATGTGGATTCTGGAGTAGTGACTTTTGGCACTTATTGTCGGTGATTTTGTGCTTAGGTTATTAACGGTGCCATTGGGCATCATCGCATGAGCGCATGGTTCCGATAAACGAGTCTTTCGACTCACGAATAGTCAAGCATAAAAACCAGAGTAATGGATAAGCCAACACTTGCTTAAAAATATATACATGCTAGAACCAGTTCTTGAGTAGCAGGAATAACAACTATTGTTTTCTACCTTAAGTTAAGCAAGTAGTTTTTCCGCATACAAATTCTAGAGGAAACAAATATTACATATTGTTTTCATTTCTCTGGCGCAGGTGACTTGGATGCACCGTCATCAGCAGCAAGAGAACCATCCTCCTCGAAGTCAGCAGTTTTGAGGGACTCAGAGGAGCTTTGGTTATCACCATCAACGATCTCCATGGGCATAAAGACATTAGGGTCGACCAACTCGGTGACTCTGGTATAAAAACCCGCGACCGATGCCAAGATAGCCTTGTGATCTATCGCTTGGCCTTCGTCATCCACATCGATGATACCGGAGGTCACCGTGTCGATGTCGGCATTTTCGTAGTGCACCTTGACCATTGACAATGCCATCCTCGCGCTAGCCCGTGTACACGAAGATTTCCAGCTTACAATACGCTCGGGGGCTTGGCGCAAGATCTCTGAGAACTTCATCACGGAATCCACTGCTTTGATGTTGATCTGGAGGTGCTTGGCTATCTCCTTGGCCTGCGTGATGGTGGTGTTGATAAAATTGGGCAAGGACCATGCATTCTTTTGGTGGAGGAGGCGACTAGGTCAAACCAATAGGAGCTGCAAATTTCCGATAAGAGAACACATGAGTTTAGTCAAACAAAAGTTCAGAGTATCTAGCTTACAGAAATACAAGGCGGAGAATCACTTACGGAATATGCTAATCTCAGCCTGCTAGAGAGTTTCCGCCATAGAATCATGTTCTTGTCAGAGGATCTTGTATGCTTCAAGATTGCATTGATTTTGCTCATCGACAGCTTTCTTCTGCTCTTTTAGCATCTCGATCTCCTCCTTCAAACGGTCATCTCTACGTTGGCGGACTCTTGCAGGACTTTCATGGAGTCCTCATGCATCTTCAGCATATCCTTCCTCTCTTGCTTAAGGATCTTGTTTTCGCTATCCAGCTGTTGAATGTGTTTGGATTGTTCAACAATATCTTTAGACTTGGAAATGGTTTCTGCAAGTCAGAGAAAGAACAGTACACAGTGAGTACTCGGAGAATGTTGGCATAAGACCAAATCGGAATACGAAAAAGAAAGGAAAAAAGATGCTTCCTCTTGATGATTTGTTCCTTCAAGAAGGCAGTTTTACCCTTTTCGGCTTCCAAGTCCGCACGCATCTTCTGGTACTTCTCGTTGGCCACGCCTCTCCAAGCATTCTCATTCTATGGAAAGAACGTTTAACGCTGTTTAGTATACTTGGAGCATCTAGCCGGATAACTATCCACCTAGAGGCTTGGGGGCTACAGTATAAAGTTTTTTAACTCATTCATATACTTAGTCTTTCTTTAAGCATCTAGTCAGAATAATTCAGTTACAACTAGAGGCTTGGGGGCTACAGTATCGAAATTTACAAACACTGCGTATGCTACTCTCAAAGTATCTAGTCGGAATATTTCATTCAAACTATATACTTGGGGGATATAGTGAGAAGTTTTCTAGCTTAGTCACTCTTAGAGCATTCAGATGCAAAGACCTATGGTTTTTCGTCTAAATCCTCGGGGGCTAGAGTGGGATACTCATATGAAATGCAAAAGGCAAATAAAACTTACATGTGCGATGATCGTGAGGTTGGTAGAGCTATCAACAAGCAACTTGCCGAAGGAAAGACTATTTCCTCACAATATTTCTTCTTGCCGGAGAAGCTCCTCAAGACCGCAGGTTGGAGATGTCGGCGCCGCACCAGGAACCAAAGCGGAGCTACTCGGCGTAAGTGCCGGGTAGACTATCTTCGGGAAATCCACGGTTGTCCTGGGTGCGGAGGCACCGCCTTCGGCAGACGTTCCACCCACCACCACCGCCTTACCACTACGGATGGCATCCTTAGCCAGAGCTTCAGACATTTGAGTTGTGATACTTTCTTGTGTTGCCTGTTCACCGACAACGGCAATCTCCGCGGAGGCACCTGAGTCCACTTCCATGGCGAAAGGGCCAGATGCATCCTTGGCCTGTGAGCTTGTCGGAGCAGACATAGGCTGGACGCTGGGAGTGACAGGGGCGATGGCGGGAGATGTGTGGGAAGACACGTCATGATGCAAAATATCTTTAATATTTCTAGAAGCCCCCAAAGTTTTGGAGGACTTCTTCAAACTAGTAGTGGCCTTCTTCCTGAAACATGCAAAAAGTATAAGTACAGTTATAAGACAAGCAGTGGACAATGTCGGAGGAAAATAAGCTTACACAATAGATGGTGCTTTAGCAAAAGGGATCCCGGTAACTCTTCTTTTCTCCGCCTCCAGGGCGGCGGTGGACTTCTTGGAGGCTCCACCCTCCGTTTTCTTTTTCTTGACTCTGTCGGCAGCGTTAGAGGTGGAGCTCTTCTGCTTTTGCGCCAACGGGACATCGTCGTCGGACACGACGGTGACTTCCTTCATCTTGGGATCATAGATTTGGACAGCCATGCTATCCTCCTTTGGACTGCTGAGTTGTTAAGTGAAATCCCAAAAGTGTTAGATGAGATGTTAATGGTTAGATGGAAGAACTAGAGTAAATATCATACATGGAAAATAAGACAGGTACCTCTGGGCACTTGCTCTCTTCGAACATATTGTAGGTGATGGCGAAGCCACACTTCTTGTCCTTAACTTTGACGATGTCCTTGAGGCGTAGCTTGATGGAGTCACTCGAGAAGTTGTCCTCGAAGATGCGGAGGCTATCCTTCCTCTCCTTAGAGTACTCATGCATAAGCTTGGAGCGGTGTTGTAGAGGATGGATCCTCCTAACGAACCAGCACATGGCTAGGTCCAACCCGGTCAGACCCGTATCGACAAACCACTCCATCCGCCTAATGGCGCGGGAGGCTTCATTGCCAGAGGGAAGGATGGCTTGGGACCTCCATGTCCAGGCTTCGGCAGCGGCTCCATCGACAAAGTCCGGATACGTTTCTTCTCGGCCGGCCAGAGGGATGTCTGGGCCGTAGAAGTATGTCCGTCGCTAGTTCTTTCAAGATTCATGGCCGGCGATGTCGGGGAACCACCGTCCAGGCCAGATCTTAAAAGTAATGGTCCCATAGTTCCTGAGCTCGTCCTTGCCGGCTCCGGCTTTCCTCTTGACAGAAAAGAAATAGACAAAGAGATCTAGCCTAGGCCTAATCCCTAAGTAACCCTCACAAAGCTTCGCGTAGTTGCTAAGCGTGAGGATGCTATTGGGGGAGAGGTCCTGAGGCTGTACTTGGTAATGGCTAAGGACAGCTAGGAAGAAATTGGAGATGGGCAAGGAGACGCTGCGTACCAGTTGAGCCTTGAGGTACACCTTCTCTCCGGCTTGGGAGAAGGGGTGACCTCTCCGGCCGGTGTCGCCCGCCAAACGAGCCCCTCCGTCGCAGGGAGGTAGCCCTCGATGAGCAGTTCTTTGATGTCGCGGTCCATGATGTCCGAACCGCGCTATTCCCCCTTGTGGGACTTCCTATTCCAACAGCTCTAGCGTCGCTGGATTATGGTCGCCGCTGGTGGATTCTATCCCCGCTGATTTGGGCAGTACCAAGCCCTCGGGGGGCACGTGGACGGTGCTCGCCAGCTTTGTCGCGGTGTCTTCTGACATCACCATGGAGGGAGCAGAACTGCTACTGGCCATTGGGGGAAAGGAGGTGGTGACTGGGAGGATTGAAGGCCTAGGGTTTTTCGCGAAACGCACGGAGAGCTCGAGGATGTGCTCGCTGGAGGAAGAAGATGACGCGAGAGGGGAATGAGGTGAAAATTAAAATTCCACCGCAGTTACAATTTGTAACCTCCGGCATCAAGATTCGTGCAAGATGATCGACTGGTTGACGCGTGGGCAACATACGCGGGCGCGTGCGCGGAAATTTCGCCATGTCCCCAACCGTCGCCGCCAATGGTTCGTATCTCTCGCACGGGAAAAACGTACATGATTGCGTTCTCTGCATGTGTGAGTTACGAGGAGTCGATGACCTATGTCTACGTCGTCATAGCTGTCACTGGAAGGTGAACCATCACATCGGAATATTCCGGCATGGACGGATCTAGTCTGGCTATGGACGAGTACGATGGAAGATTCAACAATTCTCCGACTTACAAGTTAAAGACGGAGAAAGCCTTGCAGGGTTCTTGGGAGAACTACAAGATATTGCTTGACGATTTGCCGACATCCATCTAGACGGAGCATTCAACCTGAAGAGGCAAGATTGCGCAAGATCTCGGAGTTCTCCGAGGGCTACTGTTGGGGATATGCTATATGGGTATCCTCATAGCATGTCTCCTATCCGGATAAACCGGGTGGCCCACAGTTGGTAGCATGGCCCATGGCCTGGGCTGACCCGATTAGATGGATCCAGAAGAGAGGCCCATGCCGGATAAAGGAAGGCTATGGAGGAGTCACCGACGTACCCGGAGCCTTGGAGTGCAAGACACGCTAGACTAGTTGTAAGCAGTGTAGGACTTTGTAACCTGTCCGGCTAGGAATTTTCCCTATAACCCTAGGACCTGGCGACTATATAAGTCGGGCCTATGGGAGCCTTTAGGGAAAAACCTAGTATCGGTTAACATAAACCTCGCATAGCGAACCAATCCCTGTAACTCGGCGTATTGCCCTTATAGTGATTTATACCAGGAGTAGGATTCCGCCATCGTTGTGGGAACTGAACCTGAGTAAGCTGTGTTACCTCGTACCCGTCAATCGTCCGCCTTCCCCCCACATCTCTAAAAATGAACTGTGAGGACCCCTCCATGGCGTACTTGTCGGCAATACCACGACATATCTACTCAAGATCCTTTATATCCTAAAGGACACCCTAAAAGAATAGAGCAGGATTCCCAACAAGGTGCATATAGTGGTAGTCCTCGTAAGAGAAAGAAAAAGAAACATAAGATAGTTGAGGAACCACTTGAACCTACTGTAGATCCTAATAGTATATCTGTCTCCAATGCTGAAACTAAGAGTGGTAATGATAAAAATGAGTCTCCTGATAAGGAGGAAGGTGAGGAAGAACCTGAGAAGCACACTAAGAACACTAGGTACACAAAGGAAGATTTTATTGCTAATAAACATGGTAAAGAGAGAGAACCTTGGGTGCAGAAACCTATGCCTTTTCCAGGTAAGAAACACAAGTCAAAGGAGGAAGAACACTACAACACGTTTTGTGAGTGGATGAAACCTTTATTTTTGCAAATTCCTTTGACTGATGCTATTAAGTTGCCTCCTTACTCAAAGTATATGAAGGATATTGTCTCTAATAAAAGGAAGATTCCTTATGAGGAGATTTCTACTCTACTTGCTAATTATTCCTTCAATGGTAAGGTTCCAAAGAAACTTGGTGATCCAGGTATACCAACTATTCCTTGTTCTATTAAGAATAATTATGTTAGAACTGCTTTATGTGATTTGGGAGCCGGATTTAGTGTTATGCCTTTTTCTCTCTATAAGAGACTCCAGCTAGAAAAGTTGATACCAACTGATATTTCTTTGCAAATGGTTGATAAGTCAACTACTATTCCTGTTGGTATATGTGAGGACGTTCATGTTCAAGTTGCTCATAATTTCATGGTTCTAACTGATTTTGTTGTGCTTGAAATGCCTGAAGATGATAATATGTCTCTTATTCTTGGGAGACCTTTTCTTAATACTGTAGGTGCTGTCATCAATTGCAATCAAGGAAAAGTAACATTCAATATTAATGACAAAGAGCACACTGTTTATTTCCCCAAGAAGGTTGTTAAGAGCTATTGCCTGAATTCCATTGAAAATATTAAGGGCATCAAGGTTGGAGAAATATATTGTCCCATTCCACAAGAAAATTTTGAAACTATTATGATTGGGACCATTGCTATCAAGTATGAGGTAACATAATCACCTTGTAGAATGCAAAGTTTTGCTTCATATAAGATTTTTTTGGTAACAAGACTTGATCAACCTTGTTAACAAAAGGATTTTAATGAGCAAAATAATGTTTCCACTATGGTTATACTTGCTTTCCTTTTATTTTCTCCTTCCTAGTCTTTGCTTTAGCTTTAGTTTTGCTTGTTGTTTGCTTGTTTGGGTTTCTTAGAGCTGCTGTAGTTTGGCTTTTGGTTTGCTTTTGCTTCTTCTGAAAAAACTGTTTCTACGAGAAAATCAATTTTCATACCCTGAAAATTGGCCAAAAATAAAGTTTCCCAAAAAATCCTAGAAAATTCAAAATAAATTTTTCCTCGAAAAAGGGGCAGAGTGGCACCTGAGATGACCCAGGGGCCACCCTAGGCCAGTAGACCCCTTGTAGGTGCGGCCTACCGGGTGGTGGCGCCTGGGGGGGTCTGGCCCACCTGGGGCCCTCTAGGCTACATCCTCAAAGCCACCTTCTTTCTCTCTCCCGAAAAACACCAGAAAACTTGCTTAAGCTCGAGTTCTTGATGTTCTTGCTCATGATTTTGGATCTCCTTGTTCAGCCCATCTCAAGTGCTAATTTTGGGAGGGATTTCTCCTTGGTATGTGTCTGCTCCACTTGTCTAATTCGATTTGTGATTGGTAGATGGTATCTTAAGTATTTTGCTACTATAGGTGATAGGTTGTTTTAGCTTGAATTCTTGTTCTTTGCTTAGAAACATTGTTTTGATGCATGTGTAGTCCTCTAGAAAGTACCTATAGTAGTTGCTCATCATTTATCAACTTAGAAATCACTTGGTTTGATGGTTGTCTAAAAATTTCAGCAAGGAAGATGAGTGCTTATCCACTGAACCAATATGACTTGATGGTGCATGAGCCAATGAAGGTTCATCGTGAGGAGGAAATTTTTCCTTCCATATATCCATGTCATGAATTTATGAGAGCTGCGGGGCTCCTCCAAGATTTCCAAACTATGGTAACAAATGCAGGGTTGGAAAACTTTGTGGAAGGTGAACCATTCCAATATGTTAAGCTAACCATGGCTTTTGTGCAGGACTTCCAGTCCACTTGGTCTACTTCAAATCCCATGGTCCATTACAAAATATATAATATACCTGTCGACCTACCTTTCGCTGATTTTTGTGCAGCAATTAGAGTACCTCAGTGGGGATCTTATGAGAAGATCAAGGAGAGGCCCAATTCACTTATTGATTTGTATGCTGAGATTTTCCAAGGTTTCGACTACTCAAAGGAAAGTGGTAAAATTTGGAACATTCAGCTCCCAGCTATTAGATACTTTGCCTATTTTATTACCAAGTGCGTTCTTGCTAGAAAGATTGCTAGAAAGTTGTCTTCTTTTGATCTAGCTTTTATTACAACTGCTCTAAATGGGAAAAGTTCTTATAGTCTGGGCGCTTTGATAGATCACCGTCTCACCACCAACCGTGAGAAGGGTGGAATTTGTGGAGGTCTCATTGCTTCTAGGTTGCTATCTTTCCATGGTTTGGAGCCACATTATTCAGATTTTCAGTTCCCCAGAGAGAGGCTTGATATTGAATCCATAATTCAGCATGGTTTTGTTTCCTTGGGGGCTAATGTGAGAAGTTTACCATATGAAATATCTTTTTCCCAGCAAGGTCGGAGAAAGGGTAGGACTGAGAAAATAGTTTATTTGCCTACACCTGCTTTTTTTAACTTTGTTAACAGGCAAGGATGGTCACTTACGGAGGAGGAGCTTGAAACTTATGTGGGGGAACTCTCCCAGCAAGAAGAGAATGTTGAAGAGGATGCCGAAGACAATTCGGTTCAGCCCTCCAACTTGGGAGAGTCTCCATACCAGCAGCCCTCATTTGATTGGGGCGCGTCTTCTTCTTCATCGTAGGTGCCTGACTATGATCATTCCTATGATGACCCACCAGCATGGGGGTACTATCTGCGCTATTGAGCCCCACTTAGGCCAAAAGCCTAAGCTTGGGGGGAGGTATACCGACATCACGCTCATCTATATATCATGTTCGGTCGGTTCTTTGTATATCCATTGTTTCGCTTTCTTTTTGGTTTTTGTTGCTTCTTTCTAAAAACCCAAAAATACCAAAAATATTTTCGTTGTTTCTCTTGGTTTGTTTATTTTCTTTGGTGTGCCTTAAAAGAAAAATCCAAAAAGATTTTGCTTTGTTTGGTTTGCTTTGTTTTTGTTTGGTTTTTCCTTGTTTGCTTGTTTTAAAAGATCGAAAACACCAAAAATATTTGTTTTTCTTCTTTGGTTTTGTGAGTTCTTTGTAGGGTTCAACCGTCTTCAGTGGATTTTGGTTTCTTGTTAATTATTCAAGTCACATGAGTGAAGGGCAATAATGAAGATTAAGACAACTCGAGGTGTGGTAAGAGGCTGGTAACGAACTCTATTTGTTTCATTTGTACATATACTCATCATTGTGAGCATGCTTAGCCTCTTTGTGTAAGGTGTATGTCATTATGGATGCTTAGTAGTTCTTGCTTGTCTATGATTAGCTCCAGCTTGCTAATAGTTTGTAGCATGTCATATGAATGTTTGCTTGCATTGTTTTATTCATACTTCAGTATGATATTGTGGTATCCTCCTCTGACTGTTCATGTGAATCGACTTGGCACATGCTCACTCATGCATATGACTAATCAATAGTTAGTAAGCCTCGATGATTTATTTTGCCTCAAAGTTCTTGTATCATTTTCATTCCATAATTAGTCATGTTTTGTTGCAAGCATGATTATGACAGCTATTGCTCTCTCGTTTGTTGCTCCCTATCTATTGCTATCCTTCACTTGCACTGAGTACGTGCTCTACATGTGCTTCCAACTCCCCAAAACCAATATTGTCAGCTGTGTCCACCATACCTACCTATTAACATCATTTGCTATTTCAGTGCATATTCCATATGCTGTGTTTTCTTCCAAAATAAAATGTTTGTCTGTTTTGAGAAAGTTAGTTAGTAAAGCTCTCACGAACTTGATGGCACACTTTATTCCTTGCGCTTAATAATCCTGAACCATTGTGACTAGTCCATGGAAGTTATATGCTTGCTAATTATATACTGGGAGTCAGCAGAACCGTGCTGCCACGGGGAATGCTTTCAACATTTTTTGGATATCTCATCTAGTTGATTCCTTGCTCTTTTGTTTACGAATGTCGACGATGTGAAATAAAAGGGGAGGTTGTGAGTTCATGGAGTTTATACATTGTGTTAGAGAAACGCCTGGGCCACTAGCCTAAGCCATGCCTAATCATCATGGAAACTTGCATCATCACTATAATGAGCATCTATGAAGCGTCCTCAATAAAAAGCTATGCATATGGTAAATAAAAAGAATGCTGAGATGCTCATTATTTGCTTGCCTTGTCATTTTGGTTATGGGAAAGCTCCTATACCATGTGCAAGGGGTAACCCATTGGCGGTTCTCGATGATATGCATGTATTTACAATGACAAGAACTTTCAGGTGACCAAAGTTGAGTAGCATGCGGAGCGACCCTCATACTCAAAGGACTTGGGGTTTTAAGTCTATGGTTTGTCAACCATATGATTCAAAGTAGACATCACTTTCACCTTAACCACATGAAGATGCCTATGATAGGGGCAATAAGAGCTCAAAGCTAATGGGTACCTTCCTTTAAGCATTGGGAAGCCTTTCAAACCTTCACAAAAGTATTTTCACAACTTTGTTGAGTCACCACTTATTCTATGAGCACCTTCTTGAGAGCATAGTTGTCATTTTTGTGTTTGTTCCAAAACTTGGTTAATTATGTCATTACTTTGATGCTTGTATCTCTGATATCTTCACTTCTAGTCTTCATGTGAACGTTAGAGGTGCCTTGGCATTTATATTGTGCTCTTCACAAAGGCAAGCGAGATACCACTCTATCATACCTTATTATGATCATTGTAATGTTGCTTATATTTATGTATCATGCTACTTATTATTATTGAGTTGGTTTCTCTTCATAGCTTGCAATGACTATTGAGTAGACTTAGTTGCCTACTTCTTATTATGAATTGTCTAAGCATCTACTCCTATGCTGAGAATATTTACATCATATGAAGCAAAGTGTCCATGGAAGTTCTTTTATCGCACTCAGTTTTCAACGGAATTGCTTGAGGACAAGAAATAAGCTAAGCTTGGAGGGAGTTGATACGTCCAAAAAGTATCTACTTTCTCAAACACTCTCTAAACTTGTGTGATTTGGATACAACTAACACGACTGATGCTTTTTTCAGCAGAATTACCTTGGTGTCTTGTTTTTGTGCAAAAATGAATTATCAAGAGAAATCCCGAAAAATATGCCAAAAATTATATTTCACCAGAAGATCCACGGAGCTAGAAGAAGAGACGAAGGGGAGGCCTGGGGAGCCCAGACCCACCCCAGGCGCGGGCCCACCTGACCCCGTGCCTAGAGGGGGTGTGGCCACCCCAGGCACCTCCTCGGCCTCCCTCTGTGCCTATAAGTTGCCTTTCGACCTAAACCAAGGGGGGTTCGATAGTTTTCCAGAAAGAGTTCCGCTCCGCCACCGCCACCAGAAACCAAGATTCGAATACAGAAACTCCGTTCTGGCACCCCGCCGGGACGGGGAATTTGGAGAGGATCATCACCATCTTCATCACCAACGCATCTCCATCGACCACCGATGTTTCCCTTATCCATGAGTGAGTAATCCCCCGTTGTAGGCTTGGGGATGGTAGGGATTGGATGAGTTCTATCATGTAATAGAATAATATCTATTAGGGCATAGTGCCTAGTATCTCTATTAGTGCTATTTTACTTTGTTGCAATACCCTAGATCTTATCTGTTTCAGCTGTCGCCAGCCCGGCTACTATGCAAGAGATTTCCCTAAAAAGAGTGCTGCAGAAAGAGCACAACCACCAAAGAAGAATGATAAATCTCTGGGTGCCGAAAGAGGTCGTCTGAACCATATCTCTGCTGAGGAGGATCAGGAAGATCCAAGCGTCATTATGGGTACGCTTCGTATCAATCAAATTCTAGCTATATTTTTTTCGATTCTGGAGCATCACATTCATTCCTATCACAAGCTTTTGCTCAAATGCATGGGATAAGTTTTGATGGGTTGTATGTTCCCCTGTTGGTTCAGTCTCCTGGTTCTAGTTGGCGTTGCACCATGGTTAGTCGTGGGAACCTAATTGAAGTTGCCTACCAACTTATCCCCACTTCTCTCATTGCCCTCAAGTCAACTGACATTGACATTATTTTTGGCATGGATTGGTTTACCCGATATCAAGTGATCCTCGTCTGTACAACCAAGTCTGTGACTCTGACTAGTCCTGCTGGCATAACAGTCAAGTATTGGACCGTAGGGTCACTATCTCCTTTAGCTATTTCTATTCCTGAAGCGGAGTTGTATGCCCTTGAAGTTCTACCTCCGCTGGAGATCCAAGATGTTTCCGTGGTATGTGAATTTCCGGATGTCTTTCCTGAGGATTTGCCTAGCATGCCACCTGATTGAAGTGTGGAGTTTGTCATAGATTTTGTTCCTGCAATTGCTCTTGTTTCTAAGAGACCCTATCGTATGCCTCCTCATGAGCTAGTGGAGTCGAAGAAGAAAGTAGAGGAGTTGGAGGTAAAAGGATACATTCAGCCTAGCACATCTTCTTGGGGATGTCCTACCATCTTTGTTAAGAAGCGGGATACCAATATACCATGTCTAGTGGTGGATTATCGCCCACTCAATGCTGTGACTATCAAGAACAAGTACCCTCTTCCCAGGATCAACGATCTTTTTGATTAATTAAGTGGTGCCACCGTGTTTTCCAAAATGGATCTGAGGTCAGGGTACCACCAAATAAAAATCCGAAAGGAAGATATTCCAAAGACTACTTTCACCACTAGTTATGGTCTTTACGAGTACACCATTATGTCTTTTGGTCTTACCAATGCTCCAGCCACCTTTATGCGGCTTATGAACTCTTTCTTCATGGAGTATCTTGACAAATTCATTGTTGTGTACATCAACGATATTCTGGTCTATTATAAGACTAAAGAAGAGCACGCTGAACATCTACGTTTGGTGTTAACAAAACATCGGGAACATCATCTCTATGCCAAGTTTTCCAAATGTGAGTTTTGGTTACAAGAGCTCATATTCCTTGGTTATGTTGTTTCCGCCAAAGGGATTGTTGTTATCCTAGATAAGGTCCAAACTATCCTCGACTAGGAGTCTCCCAAGTCTGTTAAGGATGTCCGAAGCTTCCTCAGATTGGATAGTTATTATCATCGATTCATTAAGAACTTTTCCAAGATTGGAAAGCCAATGACTGATCTTCTTAAGAAAGATAAGAAGTTTGAATAGTCTAATAAGGCTGAAGAAAGCTTCTAGATGTTGAAATCTAAGTTAACAACTGCTCCGGTGCTAGTTCTTCCAGACACTATCAAAGACTTTGTCATCTTCTGTGATGCTTCTCACCAAGGTCTAGGATGTGTGTTGATGCAAGATGGGTGATACGTCGTAAACGTATCTATAATTTTTAATTCACCATGCTTTTTTTGTACCAACTATCTTATGTTTTGTCTACATTTTGAGGCATTTTTATACATTTTCTAGAACTAAGCTATTAAAAACATGTCGTAGTTCCAGTTCCTGTTTTCTGGTGTTTTTGGTTTCATAAAATCTAGTAAGGAAATATTCTCGGAATTGGACGAAACCAAAGCCAAAGATCATATTTTTTTCTGACACAAGACGGAGTCCATAGCAGAGATGGAGGAGGGCACCGAGGTGGCCACATCACCTGGTGACGCGCCCCTTGGCCACGCCACCGTATCGTGTGGGCCCCTCAAGCCTCCACCGACCTTGCCCCTTCGCCTACATATACCCTCTGACCTCAAAATACTAGGAGTTCGACAATTTCTAGAGAAGAGTTCTTCTGTGCTTCCACCACCAGAAACCACGATTCGGAACCAAAAACTCCATTCTGGCACCCTGCCGGGATGGGGAATTGGAGGATATCATTGCCATCATCATCACCGACGCCTCTCTATCAACCATCCATGATTCCCCTATCCATGTGTGAGTAATTCCCCACAGTAGGCTATGGGGATGGTAGGGATTAGATGAAATCGTTCATGTAATTACATAAGATTGTTAGGGCATGGTGCCTAGTATCTATTCTTAGTGCGTTTTGACATTGTTGCAACTTGTTGTGCTTAATGCTTGCCACTAGGGCCCGAGTGCCATGTTCTCAGATCTGAACTTTTTATTGATTCATGATGATATTATTGTTTGTCATCTTACCTGCAAGTTGTATACACATATCATTGTCCAAAACCCGAGGCCCCGAAGTGAGGAAATTGGAATAACCAGAGGGGATGGCTGTGATGTGAGGATCACGTGTGTTCACGGAGTGTTAATGCTTTGCTCAAGTGCTCTATTAAAAGGAGCACCTTAGTTGCGAGTAGATTCCCTAGACGCCCCGCTGCAAGGGGCTGGCAAGACAAAATATGTTGTGCAAGTTCTTAGTGCGAGCATGCATGACTATATACGGAACACATGCCTATGGTTATTTAGTACTTGGATACTTTATCTTATTTATCTGCAAATTCCCTTGAATTTATTATTACATGAATTGTCTTGTCCATGCAACGACCGTCCATCCATCCCTATGCCTACCGCACTTTAATCCTGTTGTTTACTACTATTGTTACTACTGTCCTTATTTTACTACTGTTGTTATTTTGCTATTGCTACTACAAAACCATTGCTACTGATAAACTATTGGGAGTAAGACTGTTTCCAGGTGCAGCTGAATTGGCAACTCATCTGTTAAGGCTTATAAATATTCTTTGGCTCCCCTTGTGTCGAATCAATAAATGTGGGCTTTACTTCCCTCGAAGACTATTGCGATCCCCTTTACTTGTGGGTCATCAAGACTATTTTGTGGCGCCGTTGCCGAGGAGCATATCTATATTTATAAGTTCACTTGGAATTATTATTGTTCGCTGCTATCCATTCATCATGGGTAAAGCTCGTGATGGAAAAGTTCCTATAATGCTATCCACTAAAAGAAGAGGTACAACTCTGAACACCTCTGTTGCTCTTGATTCACCATCGGTGATAAGTAAACTTCTTACACCACCACATACACATGCTACACATACTTCTACTTCTGCTAAATCTGAAAATGCTTCTGATACTTATGATGCTACTTCTACTGTGCTTGATGAGAGTGGTTCATTAGGTCCTTTCCTAGATGCTACAATTGCTATAACTATAATTAGAAACACTAAAACTCCTAATGAAAATGTTGCTACACCTGTTAGTTCTCCTAAGTCTAGAGAGTACCCTATCTATGATCTTGATGACGGTTATATTGAAATGACTGATGAATTTATTGAGGAATGTCAAAACACTCATGGTGCAAGTGCTATTTAGAGTCTTATTGAGAGACATACTTTTAGACATAAATTATCTCCTGATGCTATGTTTGCCACATCTCCCATACACATTAAAGATAAGGATTATGATTTCTTTCTTGATTTATCTTATATAACCATTGTTGAGAAAGAACCTTTTTGTGGGACCAAAAATGAAAGTTTTGTGGCACGTATGCAAGAGCTCTCTATTTTGAGTGGCTTATTTTATGATGATATTAAGAAACGCACCTACTTTGTTGCTACAATTTCCCCTTTTTCATTGAAAGGTGAAGCTAAAGCTTGGTTTAATAATTTATCTCCTGGATCTATTGATAGTCCTATTGGTTTGGTTAATAATTTCTTTCAGAAATATTTCCCTCCTAGTGTGCAACATGCTATTTTGCAGGAACTCTTTGATTTTATGCAGGGAGAAGAAGATAAATTGCCTGAATCACGGGCAAGGTTGTGTGCTTTAATTAAAGCACAGCCTGGATATACAGTACCTAAAAATGAACTTCTTGATATATATTATAATGGACTAACTGAAGAATCTAGGACATACCTGGATAGTTGTGCTGGTTGTGTTTTCAGGAAAAGAACTCCCGAGGAAGATGAGGAATTAATGGCTAAAATAAGCAAGAATTATGATGATTGGACTGTACCTGAGCCATCTACACGTGAGCCAACCCCAACACCAACACCAAAGAAGAGGGGAATGATTGAATTAAATGATGAAGTGATGAAGGAAGCTAAGAAATGTATTAAGGAGAAGGGTATTAAATCTGAAGATGTGAAGAATTTACCTCCTATAGAAGAATTATGTAAGCCATTCTCTCACTCATCCACTATTGAGGTACACTCTCTCCAGCATTTTGATGATGGTGATATTCCTTACTCTAAACCTCCTAATCAATGCTTAGAAGAATTTCATATTTATGTTGTTAAGCAAGATAATTTTAATAAGAGAGTGTACAATCATCTAATGGAAAACTCTAGAGCTATTGAAAAGTTGCATGATATTGTGGAGACAACCTCCAATGATGTTAAAATGCTTGTTAAACATTGCCAAATGGTTCAAACTCAAATTGATCATCTTACTAAGGTTCAAAAAGATTTGTTAGTTAATGCTTCTAGAGAAAAACATTCTTTTGAAATTAGAACTAGAAGTGGTGCTTCTACTCAGGATCCTTTATATCCTAAGGGACATCCTAAAAGAATTGAGGAAGATTCTCAACAAGATAAAAATAGTGGTACTTCTTCTAAGAAAAAGAAAAAGAGACATAAAACAGTTGTAGAATATTCTGAACCTTCTAAAGATCCTAATAGTATATCTGTCTCTGATGCTAAAACTGAAAGTGGTAATGATAAGAATGATGCTCCTGATAAAGAAGGAATTGAAGAAGAACATGAAAGGCATACTAAAAATACTAAGTACACTAAGGAAGATTTTGTTGCTAATAAACATGGCAGTGAAAGAGAGCCTAGGGTGCAAAAACCAATGCCTTTTCCTGATAAGAAACACAAGTCAAAGGAAGAAGAACACTATAACAAGCTTTGTGAGTGGATGAAACCTTTGTTTTTGCAAATTCCTTTGAATAATGCTATTAAATTGCCTCCATATTCAAAATATATGAAGGATATTGTTTCTAATAAAAGGAAGATTCCTAATGAGGAAATTTCCACTTTGCTTGCTAATTTTTCCTTCAATGGTAAGGTGTCAGGGGGGATAACCCCCGGGTGGGGAAAGCCAGACCGAAGTAGGCCATCTCTAGAAGATACAGGCCGCCTGGCCATCAAGTAGGATAACTCCAGCCGCTTGGCTAATACCGCCCGGCTGGCCCATCTAGCCTGGTAGCCAGAAGAACCGGCCGGGTGTCCGCCTCCACCCGGCTTACCTCGGATTGGATGGAGAGCGCAAAGGGGGAGATGCTCCTTGCGGGGTACGCCTCTGGCTCCCATGGTCATCAGGCAGGATAGCATGCCGTCACAGCCTGCGCTGCCCGACGAAGCTAAAGCAAAGTGGTCGGCTGTCCGCTAAAGCAGTCCGGGTGACCGTTAAAGCAGGGGTGATGCCCCAAAGGAAGCCCGGGTGACCGCTAAAGAAGGGAATGGCGCTAAAAGAAGGGCGGACTGGGTCCTAGGCCACTGGCTGGACCCTGCAGCCTGCCCTTCCCTGTAAACACGTATCCAAACAGTAAACCCTAGAGCCCAAATTGTAATCTGCCTTCCCTGACCAGTATATAAGGGCGGGCAGAGCTAGGGTTCTAGGGAGGTAAGATTGATAGTATCAAGAGCTTCCCTCTAGTTCCATCTTCCTGTAGCTCCCAATAGTATATAAGGAAAGAGCTCAAGGAGCATATGTTCTGGGCATTCGCCCCCCATATAGTTCATCTTGCAGGAGTAGGGGTGTTACCTCGCCAAGAGGGCCTCGAACCTGGGTACGTCGGTGTGTTTGCAGTTCACCATGCCCAACCCGTTGTGTGAGCCACCGATTGCATACGAGTGTCCCTCTTTTGCCATCCCCGATGGCACTGTCGTGTTCCACACCACAATAGTTGGCGCCCACCGTAGGGCACAACACTTCGGCTGGGATCATCTTCCGCACGGGACTTCCGCTCGTCGCTGGTGAACGCGTGTCCTCTAGCCTCGTCCTCACACACGGCGCCTTCAACTACATCATCGACAACGCCTTGTGCTTCGCTGGGAACACCTTCCCCGCCGACGGATCCATCATGTACTTTGGGGACCTCCGCATCTATGTCACCACCGTCGCCGAGGTCTACCCCAGCGCGGTCACCTCTATCACGTACATGCCGCTCATCCACCTCACTCGTGGCCCAACCATGACGAGCGGTTGCGTCGAGGTCATGGTGGTGAATGCCCATGAAAACCACCGCCTGCCTCAGGAAGACCGAGCGGGAGGAGAGGGCTCCGGCTCGAGCAAGAGCAGGACCCGCTCACCGCCTCCATCCAAAACCTTCGTGCTCCTGTCGTCATCGAGTCGGATCCAGCAGCCGCTATAGCCGCGCTCGAGGCCATGCTCTAGAAGCTCCTAGAAGAAGCCACCAAGGTCGCCGCTAACCAGCGCCAACTAAATGCCACCATGCACGAGTACAACATTGCCCACGGCTTCGTAGGGCAAGTCCAACATCAGGGGCACGACCTCGCGTCAGAACTGGACCGCGCTGCCGACACACACACGGGCGTGGCCCACCCCATTTACAGCACTCCTGCCAAAAACATGAGAGCGGCCGAAGCAGCGGTCGTGGAGCTGAAGCACCTCGAGGGGGAAGAGCTCCGTCGCCAGCAGGAGTGCGTCCAGCTCCTCGTCGCCACCACCAACAAGCAGCAGGCCGAAGGTGCCCCCAGACAGGCAGGAAACATCCGGGACATAGTCCTCCGCAAAAGCGCGGACCAGACGGCGCACAAAGGAAGCAAGCACCAGCGGGCGTCCTCTCTAGGAGGAGCCGGGCAAAATAGCCGCCAGCATGGTGAAGCTGGCAATCGCGGCCGCCATAACCGTGACGCCGGTGCCTCCAGCGCGAGCCATGCGCTGGTTGCGGGAGCTTCCCAAGGAGAGAAGGCACGCGCGCTGGAAGAAGGAGATGGCGCAAACAAGGACACGCCTGCGTCGCGCCTGAACAGGTGACTTGGCCCCCGAGAACCAACTGACGCACGCGAGCGCATTGACCTCTTGGTGCAGTCACGCACGCTGGAGGAAGAAAGCATGGCTGGACCAAAATGCTTCTGTCCGCGCATCCGGAACGAGACATTTCCGAAGGGTTTTTCGCTTCCAAGGGACATGCCAAAATACAATGGCACGGTCAAGCCTGAGGATTGGCTGGTGGACTACACCACTGCTGTGGGAATCGCCAATGGAAACCTCCGCCTAGCTGTCCGCTACGTCCCCCTCATGCTCGTCGACTCGGCCAGAACATGGCTCAATAGCCTCCCCGACAACAGCATCAACGCCTGGCTGGACTTCAAAGAAGCGTTCATTCGCAACTTCACTGAAACATACAAGCGGTCGGGTCGACCTCGCGAGCTCGCCCTCTGGATGCAAGGATAATACGAGTCCGACCGCGCGTACCTCACCAGGTGGACCAGCATGCACAACTCGTATGAAGGGGTACGCGAGCACTAGGCAATTGATTTCTTCACTAACGGTTGTCGAGACGGCACCATGCTGAAGTGCAAGCTCAGCCGGGCAGACCCGCAAACCATGGCCATCGCGAACAAGTACGCCACCACCGATGTAGCCATGAAGAAGCCCATCGTGATGGACGATCAAGGACAAATCATAACGGACGAGAAGGAGGAGCTCCGCCAGCCGGGTGACCATCACTCCAGGCGGCATGGCCATGATAACCGCCATGGCAAGAGGAAAGACGACCAGCCTGACAACCGGTATGGCACCAAGCAAGTAGCTACGGTGCACAAGGACCCGGCTGCGGGCGATAGCCGGAGACAGAGACCGGATGACAGGCCACCACGGCCCAAGTACACCATGGGGTCCATGTTCGATGGTCCGTGCAAGTTCCACAGCGGCGGCAGCAAGCCCGCGAACCATACGACGCACCAGTGTAGCTGGACAAAGAAGATGGCTGAAGCCGGTGGTCTCCCACCACCACCTCCACCACCAGCCGGAGGCCCGCCGGACAACAGGGAGTGACGCAACCGCCACGAGGATGATGAAGATGGTTACCCGCGCCAAGTGGTAAATTACCACATTTTCCTTGCGGAGCCAGAGACCAAGCACAGCAAGAGGAGACGCGAGGCAAAGGTGAATGCAATCATTCCCCCCGTTCGCCAATACGTACACTGGTCTGACCAAGCAATCACATGGAGCAAAGAAGACCAGCCGGTCATGCTGCCAAGCCTTGGCAGCTACGTGTTGGTCCTCAACCCTATCATCGTCTCCAAGAAGCACTCATGCCGTTTCTCCCGTGTGCTCATCAACGGAGGCAGCAACATCAACCTCCTGTACCGCAGCAGCCTCGAGCGGCTCAGCATTAGTGAGTCCGATCTGCAGCCCTCAAGCACTTCGTTTCACATGGCAGTTCCAAGCCCGTCGCACTGGCCAATCAGCAAGATCCATCTGGACATCATCTTCGGCAACGAGAACAACTTTCGCCGCGAGCCGATCTGGTTCGAAGCGGTGAACCTCTCCAGCACCTACCATGCCATACTAGGGCGACCGGCCCTCACCAAATTCATGGGAGTGCCGCACTACGCGTACATCAAGATGAAGCTGCCAGGACCGAAAGGAGTGATCATCGTCGACGACTGCTACAAGCATTCAATCGAGTGTTCCACAGATGGCTCCAAGCTAGCCGAGGCAATGATCATCGCAGAGGAGAAGCGTGTCATAATGCAGAACGTGGCGGCCCTATAGGCGGATATGCCGGCTGGAGAATCACAATTCAAGCCATCCAAGGGCATAAGGAAGATCCTGTTGAATGAGGAGGACCCAAGAAAGTTTGTCCTGGACAGCAAATAGGAAAGAACGCTCGTCGACTTCCTTTGTGAGAATTGGGACATTTCGCATTGTGCCCCAAAGACATGCCAGGTGTCCCGAAGGAACTCGCCGAGCACTCTCTCCATGTTCGACCGGATGCAAATCCGGTCAAACAATCTTTACACCACTTCGCGGAAGAAAAAAGAAGAACCATTGGTGAGGAGATCACACGGCTGCTCGCAGCCGGCTTCATCATTGAAGTCTTCCATCCGAAATGGCTAGCCAACCCGGTGCTAGTACTGAAGAAGAACAAGACGTGGCGCATGTGTGTCGACTACACCAGCCTCGACAAGGCCTGCCCCAAGGACCATTTCGCTCTACCGCGGATAGACCAGGTCATCGACTCCACGGCCGGATGTGATTTGTTGCCTTTTCTATATGCTTACTCGGGCTATCACCAGATTAAGCTCAATGTAACCGCTCAAATAAAGACATCATTCATAACCCTGTATGGGGCTTACTTCTACATCACCATGCCCTTTGGCTTGAAAAACACAGGAGCGACCTACCAGCGCTGCATGCAGAAATGCTTGAAGACGCAGATCGGTAGAAACATGCACACCTACATCGACGACGTTGTCATCAAGACCAGGGAGCAGCACACGCTGCTCGAGGACCTAAAGGAAATGTTCAACAACCTCCGCCGCTTGCAGATCAAGCTGAACCCGGAGAAGTGCGTCTTCGGCGTCCCAGCCGGTAAACTCCTTGGTTTCCTCGTCTCTGAGCGAGGGATCGCGGCGAATGCGGAGAAGATCGGAGCCATCAAGCGCATGGAGTTTCCACAGAACTTGCGTGACATGCAGGAGTTCACTGGGTGCCTGGCTTCCCTCAGCCGGTTCGTCAGCCGGTTAGGCGAGAAGGCCCTCCCCATGTACCAACTCATGAACAAGACGGACAAGTTTGTCTGGACAGCTCGGGCAGACGAAGCTTTTTGGGACCTCAAGCACATGCTTACCTCACCGCCTATTTTGGCGGTGCCAGCCGCAAAGGAACCAATGCTGATGTACATCGCAGCCAAAAAACAGAGTCGTCATCGTGGTATTGGTGGTGGAAAGGCCAGAAGAGGGGAAGACCTAGCCGGTCAAATGCCACGTGTACTACCTGAGTGAGGTGTTGTCACTCTCCAAGCAGAACTACCCCCACTACTAGAAGCTGGTGTACAGCGTGTACATGGCCGCCAAGAAACTCAAGCACTACTTCCAAGAGAATTTCATCCGGGTGGTAGCGTTGGCTCCGCTCGTAAAGGTAATTGGCAACAAGAACGCCACTGGGTGTGTGGCGAAGTGGGCAATAGAGCTTGCCGTGCACAACATACAGTACGGGCCAAGGACGGCGATCAAATCCTAGTCGCTAGCCGATTTCATCGTCGACTGGGAAGAGACATAGTACATGCCACCGGTCCCTCACTCAACATACTGGAAGCTGCACTTCGATGGCTCCAAGATGTGAGGAGGACTTGGAGCTGGAATCATAATAACCTCGCCCAAGGGCGACCGACTGGAGTATGTCCTTCAGATCCACTTCAAGGCATCTAACAACATGGCCGGATACGAAGCACTCATCCATGGGATCAAGATGGCCAAGCAGATAGGCATTCAGCAAATACTCTGCTTCGGAGACTCAGATATGGTGGTGCAGCAAGTCTTAGGCGAATGAGACACGAGGGACGCCAACATGGCCCTCTACAGTTTCTTTGTTCAGCAGCTGTGCGCCTGCTTCGAAGGGTGCGAGTTCCACCATGTACCCAGGGCCAACAACGAAGTCGCTGACACCCTGGCACAGAGTCGGCTCAACAAGACAGGCCATACCTCCTGGAGTCTCCCTCGAGCACCTGCGCAAGCCCTCCATCACCTCATCCCCGGAGTCCGACTCCATAGTACTCAACGTAGACCCAGGAACAGCCGGGGCAGCGCACCCAGGGACTGCTCCACCGCACCTGGGGACTGCCTCGCCACACCCTGGGACTGCTCCACCACACCAGAGGACTACCTCGCCGCACCCGGGAACTGCTCCACCGCACCCGGGGACTGCCTCGCCGCACCCGGGGACTACCTCGCCGCACCCGGGGACTGTTCCACCGCAACCAGGGGTTATCGCCAGCGAGATTCCACCCGGTGACCCCCAGATGCTATAGAGTCGGCTGCCCGCGAGGAGATCAGACTCATCATGCAGACGGTGTACGCCATCCGGGAAATACCCGACTGGCCGAAGCCATTCATGAACTTCTTGGCCAAGGACGAGATGCCAGCGGAGGAAGTGGCGGCACAGCAAGTCAGACGAAGGGAAAGCGCATACACCGTCATCAACAACGAGCCGTACAAGCGCAGCGTCGGGGCATCTATCACTGATGCGTAATCCAAGAGGAAGGAATCAAGATCCTAGTGGACATACACCAGGGCGAATGCGACCACCACGCTTCGTCAAGAGCAATAGCAGCCAAGGCTCTTCACCATGGTTTCTATTGGACAACAGCGTTAAAGGACGCTCAGGAACTGGTCAGAGCATGCAACGGGTTCCAGTGGTTCGGCTAGCTGAAGCACACGTTGTCTGCAACACTCAAGACGATACCAAATACCTGGCCATTCGCAGTCTGGGGGCTGGACATGGTTGGACCATTCAAAACGGCTCGATCTGGCATGACGCACCTGCTCGTAGCCGTAGACAAATTCACCAAGTGGATCGAGGCGAAGCCCATAAATAAGCTAGACGGAGCAATGGTGATCAAGTTCTTCACGTACATCATCATCCGATTCGGTTACCCACACAACATCATCACGGACAATGGCACCAATTTCGCCAAGGGGGCCTTCCCTCGCTTTTGTGGAGACAAGGGCATCTGCCTGTACCTAGCGTCGGTCGTGCACCCTCAGTCGAACGAGCAGTGGGAGCGTGCTAACGGCCTGGTTCTGGACGGAATCAAACCAAGACTGATCGATCCACTCATTAGGTCACCTGGATGTTAGATAGAGGAGCTGCCAGTCATGCTATGGAGCCTGCGCACCACCCCGAATCGTTCAACCGGTTTCACGCCATTATTTCTCGTCTATGTTGCAGAGGCCATTCTCCCGACTAACATCCAGTTCGATGCACCCCGCAAACAGCTCTACACGAAGCAGGAAGCCAAGGAGGCACGGGAGCACAGCGTGGACCTTCTCGAGGAGGCACGCGAGTTAGCCCTGTCCAGGTTAGCGATATATCAGCAGGACTTGCGCCGCTACCATGCCAGCCGGATACGGCCCACGTCCTTTTGCGAGGGGGATCTAGTGCTGCGCCTGGTCCAGAGCATGAAGGGAATGCACAAGTGGTCCCTTCCATGGGAAGGACCATTCATCATCAGCCGGGCGCTGCACAACGACTCATACTACTTGATCGATGCCCAACAGCCGATGAAGAACAAGGCAGATCGCTCCAACAAGGAAACTGAATGCTCGTGGAATGCGAACCTACTCCGTCCGTTTTACACTTGAGCTAGAAGTCTATGTATCTTCCTTTTCATGTAATAAATGAACAAGTTTGGAAGCCTCGCCACAGCCCCGAGGACTTTGTCACAATTCGCGCACCACCTACATCTCCATACCAGCTGCCTGGACGCCCGCTATTTCTACAGGCGGCGGAGTATTGTACGGGGTGCCTAGAGCCCACTCTTCGGTTCCGGCTTCAGACCGCAAGCCGGCTGCGACCCGGCAAGAGCAAAAGCTCAAAGTACCCCCTACAAGAAAGTGCCCAGGGAGAAAACAAAGGCGCATGGGCGAACTGGATGCACCTGCCTAAGCTAAGCCAATAACAGCAAACGGAAGTATCACGGGGCACACCAACCTAGCTACTCCTTTGGTTCGGCTGCAGACCGCAACCCGGCTAGCAGCCGTCAAGGTCAAAGCTCGAAAGGCCAATGCTCGCTGAGAAAAGGGAATTGCTAACGACCTAGTTCGAAAGGGCACCATTTTCATGTTCTATCCTAACTATAAACGAATGAACAAATAATGAAACTAACTCAAGCAACATTGTGTCTCGTACTACACAAGCCACAACTTGACAGGAAGTAAGGTGGCAAAAAGCTTTGACCCGGCTGGCTACCCCGATCGGCCCGAACCTCGGGGACTACACCCAGTGGGCACGCACCCATCAAATCAAACAAGGGTAGCAAAGAGCTTCGACCCAGTTGGTTACCTCAGCAGGACCGAACCTCGGGGACTACACCCAGTGGGCACGCTCCCGCGCACCCATCAACTCAAACAAGGGTAGCGAAGAGCTTCGACCCGGCGGGCTACCCCATCCGGCCCGAACCTCGGGGACTACAACCAGTGGGCGGGCTCCTGCGCACCCATCAACTCAAGCAAGGGCGTTAGAGAGCTTCGACCCAGCTGGTAGGCCCAGCCAGCCTGAACCTCGAGGACTACACCCGGCGATCGCGCGATCACGTGCTTGCACAAACATGCAAGGACAAAAAATCGTCTTATAGGAAAAAGGACAAACTCAATTTAAACCAAAAGAGGGCATCAAGCCAATAAGTGGAACACGAAGGTCCCGCATAGAATTCAAAGTTTTGCATCAAGGTTCACCGATAGGAAGAACTATTGCAGGACAATCTATCAAGACAAATACTCCTGGCATCTCAGGGATCAGGGCCCAAGAGTCGGAGTCGTGGAAGGGGCATCGTCCGCTGGAGTAGGAGTTGGTCCGGCAGAAGGAGCACTGGCGCTGGCCGCAGGCACTTGGCTGGAGGAGGCAACGTTGGCGAAGTTCGAGGGAGCTGGGATCTAGTGGAACAGCACCAGCTCGGAGGGGTCGCGGAAGTCACGCTCCAGATCCATGTACGTGCTGATCTTCACCCTGCAGGACCTGATCGCCGGAACGCTGTCACGGAGGCCCTCATAGCTGGTCGGAAGCCGGAAGCCACGAGTGAGCACACCCAGATCCGCCTCCGGATACCAGGACTTCACCAAGGCCAGATCCATTTCCACGTCGCCACGCGCCGCCCACTCCTTGTGGGTGTCCAACACGTCGATACCGCGGGACAAGGCAACCGCCAAGATGGCAATGTCGTGCGGCTCTCCCCTCTCCGGCCAGATGTATTGGTAGAAGTTGTTGGCGACGGCGTGAAGACCATTGCTCTCCTCCGCCAGCACCTTGACCAGATCCCAGGCGATTAGATCGCGGCCAGGTTCCTCTGCCGGCAGCTTCTTGAGAGCCATATCGGTCGACTCGGGGTAATGAGCTGCAGTCGAAGGCAGGAGTAAGCGGCAAGACTTGGATCAGCTAACCATAGTATAGAAGAGGCAAGGAGGAGAAAACTTACTAATGACCAGCTCAGAGATCCCTTGAAGCTGCTGGGTCGGCCCCTCCTCCCTGGAATGGAGAATCTTGATCGTCTCCTCCCTTTGGGCGGAGATCGTATCCAAGTTCTTCAGCGCCTCTGCCTGAATGTCAGCCGCCTTCTTGCCCCTCTCCATGCTGACCTCCAGCCGGTGTTTGGCCTCGGCCAGTTGGTCGAACTGCGCCTCACGCATTTTGTTCGACTCCTCCAGCCAGGCAACCTGAGCTTTGAGGTGCTCCACCTCCTTCTCCTTGTCCAAGATCATGGATGTAGGAGGATACCCGATGGTCAACAAAAAACAGGAAATGGAGGCCAACCGCCAAGACAGGTCGGAAGAAGCAATCTTACGGCCTAGCTCCCGAGTGTTCTTCACAGACTCTGAAAACGCTTTCTGCAAAGAGAAATGAGTAAGGAATAGAGCGGAAGGCCGGCTGCAAAAACCGAGTGCGGAAAAAGAAAATGTGGAGAGACACCTACCTCCATCAAAACAGACAAATTTTTGGCCTTGCCAAGGCCCCTTTCTATTCCCTCAACCAGGTGGCGAACCTGGCTGAGTGCGATGGGCGCTGTGCCCAAGAGCTGGGCAAGGATCGCACCCAGCATCAGCACAGCCGGAGCAGGTCTTGAGTTGTTCAGTACGACCTCGTCTTCGTCAGCGGCCGCGCCCGAAGGCGCAGCCACCACCAACTTCCTCCCCGCCGAGCCGAAGGCGCCCGGCTGGCCGCCGCCCGCTGCAGCCGCCGCAACCTCCTCCGTCACTTCCTGATGACGGGCCTGGCAGAAATGGCTAGAGCATCGCTCTAGGCCGGGTTCACGCCATCCCTAGGATGGAGGAGGGGGTCTCAGGATCCTGCATAGCCGCGAGGAGCTGCCCCACCCGCAAAGACGCGGGCGCTTGGTGCAGCATTCCCTTGGCCGGGTAGCCCTCACTGCGAAAGAGCGCGGGCGGCGGCGGACGCGGCGGTCAGGAAAAAGCTGACGCAGCGGCGCGGCCCGGTCGCGGGTGCAGCCGGTGACCTTGTCGCCTCCTCAACCACCGGAGGTGGGGGAGGAGCAGTGACGGCAACACCGGAGCCACCCAGCAACATCGCCTCGCTGCATGGGACAGAAGTAAGGAAGACCCAGCAGAAAGGGAAGTAAAACGAGGCAAATAGGGCTAGGGAAGACACTAACCCGACGACGGACGACAAAGTGATGACTTGGCATGCTCGGCGCATCCTCTTCTACTCAGCGCAGCCGACGCGGCAACGGTTGCCACCCGCTTTCCCTGGGCTTTCGCCATGGACCTCTCCCGACCGGCCTCATCGTCGGCGGCATCGACTACAACAAAAAGAAATCTCAGCCACAACTCCAGGGGCCAGGACAAAGGCAGAGGCCGCACCTAGCAACTACCATGAGGATTCGAGGGCCGTCGTCCAACCTAACGGGAAACCCTTCGGGCTCCGTCTGGGGTTATTTCTTCGGCTTCCGGTCTGCCAGGAAGGTGGGGAGAGTGAAGTCGCCCATGCCATCCTCAGCTAGTTGCACCGTGAACAACTACTCAAAAAGGGGAGCATAAGTCACCCAAGGAAAAACTACCGGGAAGAGAGAAAACCACAAAAAAGGGAAGAAAACCAGAGAACTACTCACCCGAGGTGGCAGGCAGCCGCGGTGGTACGGTGATACGTCGGAAACGTATCTATAATTTTTGATACCCCATGCTTGTTTAGTATCTACTTTGCTATGTTTTGTCTACACTTTGAGGTATTTTTATACACTTTCTGGTACTAACTTATTAACAAGATGCCACAATTCCAGTTGCCTGTTTTCTTCTGTTTTTGGTTCCAGAAAGGTAGAAAATCAATATTCTCGGAATTGGACGGGACAAAAGCCAAAGTCCATATTTTACCGTGGGCGTCACGAAGCCAGAAGGGGAGACGGAGAGGTGCCAGAGGGCCACCACACCCCCCAGGCGTAGGCTAGGGTGTACCCGCGCCTAGGCATGGTGTGGCCCCTCCGGCCGCCTCCCAGCCTCGCCTCTTCGCCTATAAGAAGCCCCTGATGCAGAAACCCTAAATAATCCATCATACTTCCAGAAAAACCTCCATAGCGCCGCCGCCACCGAAAGGGAGATTTGGGGGACAGAAAGTCTCTGTTCTGGCACCCTGTCGGGACGGGGAAGTGCCCTCGGATCCATCTCCATCGCCATCTTCATCACCGTTGCTGATTCCCATGATGAGGAGGGAGTAGTTCTTCCTCGAGGCTAAGGTCTTTACCGGTAGCTATGTGTTCATCTCTCTTTCTATGCATGGTCATATTGTGATCATGATCTTTGTAATCAAATAGATCTACCTTGCTAATCAAGTGCTTCAATAGATCTATGCTTTTCCACACGTGTGTGAAAGTGACAGTGTGCATACCGTGTGTGGCACTTTGGCTAGATTGAATATTTGTTATGTGTTATATTTGGAGTTACATGTATCTATGGAATAGTGGTGTTTGTTGGAACCATCTAGCGCTCAAGGTGACAGTGTGGGGTTATCTAGATTGGGGAAGGCAGACTTTGAGGAGTGTTTTTATATCCCTACCATGGATTAGAGTGTCCAACCGAAGAGTAGTTAAGAGTAGTATCATTAAGAGAAGATATTTGGATGAGAGAGTGTTCACTAGTGAAGTATGATCCCTAGGCCTTGTTTCTAAACATTGAAACACCGTTTGCATCTAGATCTGTTGCATGTTTGCTTCCTTTAGTATTTACCTCACTCACACATGTTACCCCACATCAACAACAAGTCAAAAGCTCTTTTCTAGCACAGTTACCACTTGTATTTCACTATCTCTTCGTCGAACTAGTGCACCTATACACCTGACAAGTGTATTGGGTGTGTTGGGGACACAAGAGACTTCTTGTATCTTGATTGGAGGGTTGCTTTAGAGGTAATACCTTTGACCATTTCCTTCCTGAGTTCGATAAACCTTGGGTGATCCACTTAAGGGAAACTTGCTGCTGTTCTACAAACCTCTGCACTTGGAGGCCCAACAACTGTCTACAAGAATAGAAGTGTGTACACATCATATGGCGGGCAGGAGTACGCCCAGTTCGCCTCCACGCGGAACTTGGAGATCATGGAGATCGAGTTCCGTGGTCCTGGTACGGCACATCCTTTCACGAAGTCCGCGTCGGGTCGTCGACGATCGATAGGTGGCACATCTTGTGCGACCGCTTCTGCAGTGGAAGCATGCGATGCGCCATCCGAGACAGCACGATAGCCCGGGTGGTGAGCCGCTCCGTTTCCACCATCGACTCCACCTGGGTGGCCATACGGTCGATGTCCGCCTGGGCCCCCATCCCCTTCACCGTCCAAGCCTTCTGCGTCGAGGGCTCATTGAGAAAGGGAGACAGGCCGATCCAATCCACCTCCGTGGCATTGCTCACATGAAAATATGAGCGCTGCCACAGCTTGACGGTGTCAGGGAGCTCAAACCACGTCATCGGCAAGAAGGGTCGTGTAGCATCCCAATTGTCTAACAATTGTAATGCTACTTGGTCTAGTAATATAATGGCTGCTTCAAATATATAATTGTTGCATCATAAATATATCATGCTCATGCCATCATGCCACCTTGCATTTGAGCATCATATAAAACCCTTTTTGCTTTGGTTCTTCTCTTAGATGCATTAATAATTGTATTTGCCTCTTGATATTGTATTTGGTTATTGATATATTGTTTAATGCCCAAGTTGAGTTGGGGGCATATCTTTTATTTAACTCCACCACCTTTCTTGTCATCACCTCATCTTTCCACCATTCCATTATCCATGAACTTGAAATTGTTTTTCCTTTGGGTTTTACCTCTAGCTCATATGGGTTGGGATGGATCCAATTCTATTTCCACATGCTCTCATCTTAGCATCATGTTGTTTTCACATTATTGATATATGAGAGTCACATGGCCACCTTTGCATGCCTTGTGAGTGGAACCCTTTTTCCTAGCTCCCATATGGATTATTATGGATTTATGCTCATGTTGGGATATTTTGGGACTAGTAAGCATCTAGTGGAATATACACACTAGTAATTCCCAATTATATTCAAATGTGATCATTTCCATCTACTCCACTTGGAGCTTTCTTTTAAATTCTTTTGCTTAGTCCTTACTCCACATTTTGGAATGCATAAGAAAAATGCCATGTAAATAATCTTGTTTTCACAAAGATAAGCATGGTATTAATTATTTATGCATGGCCCATGCAAGTACCACCTTTCTCTTGTCCTTTGGTTTGTATTTGAAGTTTGAGTGAATCTTTTCCCCGTCCTCTCTCTAACCCTCATCTCTCCCTCCCTCCTTTTTGGCTTGATCTAGTTTGATCTTGCTTAAACCATATCACCACATCCCTATCTTTTCTTGTCTTGATCTTGTTGGAGCTAGGCATGTTCTTGGCTTGATCTTGACAAAAGCAAACCCTAAACCATACCACTCCTCTCTCTTCACCCCCTCTCTAAACCACACCCCATCTAGCCTAACCCTAGCCTCTCTCTCTAAGATAAACCCTAAACCTACCTCCCTCTCTCTCGGCCTCTCTCTCTCACCTAGCTCGGCCCCACCTGGTTCCTAACCCTGGCCCACCTAGCTACCCCATCCACCCCAAAACCCTAACCCGAGCCTACCCACTCCTCTACCCTAGCTAAACCGAGCCTTCCCCTCTCCTTTCTCTCTGCCACAAGGGACACCCGAGCCAGTCCCCTCCTCCACCGGCCTACCGACCCCACCTGGCAGCCCCCCTTCACCACCTCGCCCTGCTCCTGCCCAGCCCGAGCCGCCTAGCACGTGAAGAAGGAGAAAAGTGGCCGACGCCACCTTTCCCCTCCACCACGCCATCTACCCCTCCCTCTCTCCGTTCCTATCTACTCCCACCTCTCTGCCTCGCCCTGCTACCTCTCCAGATCTGGCCGAGGCGCCCTGGCCTTCCTCCCTCCCTCTCCACCGACCCCAGCTCCCTCTCGCCGGCCACCGTCTGCTCCACCGGCGCTGCTTCGATCCAGACGACAAGCGCGACGTGGAGGTGATCGAGGAGGACAAGGAGGTCCTCTGCATCTGCTCCGTACACGCCGTCGAGGAGGAGGAGCCCAAGAACCGCTGCACCTGCCGAGCCCAAGCCAAAACCCTAACCTCGCCGTCCGTCTGCGTCGTCGCCGATCCCCTGCGTCCCGAGCCGATCCGACCGCACCAACACCCTCCCGGTGAGCTCCTTCTTCCCGCTGACACCTCCGTCCTCGCCGTAGCTCTCTGTTCTCGCCGGACCAAACGTCGAGCGCTCTCGGTGCGTCGCGTGCGCGTGCGTCCTCTGCGTCGCCGCGTCGCGGAGAGCCTCATCTAGCCGCCCTTTTCCCTCCTAGCAACCTCCCCGAGCCAGCCGCACTGGTTCGCACCCCCAGCGCGCGCCCGCACGTCCCTGGTTCGATCCCCGCCCCGCGTCGGACACCGATCTGTCTGTAAGACGTGGAGAAGAGGAACAGTGGGTCCGTGTCATCCTTTTTGCAGAAAACCCCTTCCCTAGTTTTTATTCCTAAACCCGCGGTACAACCGAGCCCACCGTCAGCCTCTCAGACCTTCTTGCAGAAAACACCCCGCAGATCTGAGCGCTTAACCCGCACTCCCTGGGATCTGCCGCGTGTCACGCCCCGGCTGGCGCGCCCGCGAGTGGACCCGCGTGTGCTCTGGCCCCACCTGTCACTCTCTGAGGCTAGACTAGCCCGCGGTGTAAAAGCTTTTCACATGTCTTTCTTGAGTCAGCGCTGGACCCACTGGTCAGTGTCTGTGGCTAGGTTCGAGCGAGTGACAAAAGTTTTTCCTGTAATCTGTTTTAATTCAAATTCTTTCAAAATTAATTCAAATTCCAATTTAAATCTGTTTTTAAATATCTTTTAACATATAAATCCAAATAATGCAAATAATATATGTTTTCAAATCAGAAAAATGTGAGGAATTCAAATATGCCATCCAAAATATATTTTGAACACTTTATTTTCCAAGTTGATTAAAATTACAATAAAATGCCCTTTTACCTTAATTAATTAATAACTTTTGTTTTATAACTCCAAATTTAACAAATGATATGTCTAAAATGATTAGCTCGACGAGACCTTTCTGTTTATGCATTCCTTGTTCTGTTTTGAAGCATGCATCATATAAATATAATGTGTACAGCAACTAATATGAGGTTAAAATGTGGTCAAAACTCAATAAAATGCTTTATTATTGTATTCCACACCTCACCCATGCCATGCTACTTTATTGCCATGCAAATTGTGCATCATTCATCATGGCATGATTGTTTGCTTGTCGCATTTGTTCATATGCTTGTGCACTTTATTTATGTTGGCCCTTGTTTGTTTGGTTCTTCTTCGAATAGACGCTGAGCAGGGGATATACCAAGAGAACCAGGAGCACTACCCAGATCCTTCTCTCGCTTCAACTAAGCTGCCAGGCAAGCACTACCACATGCTTGCATACATATAGTACCTATTGCCTCTATCTTATTCTTGCATCATTGAGTCGCGATTTCATTAATCTGAATCCCAAGTATTGCATAGCCTTTACTTTTAAACACCACCGAAGCTTGTTCCTCCATCCCATGAGCCATTACTACAGGAGTTGTTTGAGCCATGCGAGTCGTAGAACATCATGTGTAGGGTATGTGAGTGTCGGATGGATAACGAGGTACCTAAACAACTTAACCTGAGTAGTAATGGGATAACTAATGAAAGTGGCATCGGTGAGCCATATTCGCTATTTGGTTGTTCAGGCTCACTTGTGTCCCATAGGACCCGAGTACTTGATTCCTGTTCCTTGAATATTCGCGCTATCCACATCCGGGAGGCTTATGAACCCCCCTGAGCCAGAGCTTGATTCATTCTTATTTCTTGGGGCCACAAACTATTTTGAGGTTTTATTTACTATCCTGTACTTATGCCATGCTTTACTGTTTTTTTTAAATTGTGCGAGGTACTGCACCTGTACTGTTTAGGTTCGTGACCCGTTTTCGCTGTATCGACAAGCCCAGTCACATTTTCGGGTTCCCAGTCGTTTACAGCCGGCCCCACAAACCTTGAGTCCGTCTCGTAGCCGGCCAGCTTCGTCGCGGATAGCTTCATGGGGTGGCCCCGTGAAATATTTCCGAATCCTGTGATCGCTTTGTCGTGACTGCCTCGTTGGGTTTTGATTTGGTTTTTCCGAGGTTGATTGAGTGTGTGTTGCTATTTGTGCACCCCTGCAGGGTAAAACTTTCTGAAAGCCGTGTCCGCGGTTATGGACGACTTGGAGCACAGTTTCTCGATCATAGACAAGCATAACTAAAGTACCGCTTTTAATTTGACTAAGTACCAGACTAGTAAATAGTGCAACACTCAGGGAATGGATAATAAAACTGCCAACGGATGGGGGGGTTGTTCGTCCGCTTCCTCGTCGGTAAGAGAGGAGGAGGATGGATCTGTGGACATTACCATTATAACTGTTGTTATTAATTCCCGGACATCCGTCTATCTCTGGTTAGGCGGATGGTTAGCGAGTATCTATAGAATTGTTAGGGTTTATCTTTTGCTGCAATTGCGTCACCCCAGGTTGTGTCCCCTTTAGAGGCATAAAGACTTGCTGAGTACCCCTAGGGTCTCACACGATAAATTATTTGATTCAGATGAACAGGTACCCTCGCAAGATGGATACTGGGTGGAGGAGACGGACGAAGTGGGCAACGATCACTCGGTGTAGAGATTCCGGGAACGGGGATCCGTGAGATCTGTGGGCGGGATGTGTTTATTTATGGGGCATCTTATGCCGATTTGCTTCTTATCCGTACTCGGATCTTGATTTCCGCTTCTGCTTGATACTCTGATGTTTGATGTATGAGGAGATATCCTAACTATTATATCTATCTAGGATATTTGGATCTTGCCGTATGGCGTTGATATTTTCCCCTTCTTTTTAGATGGAACGTCTCTGATGTACTATTGTATGGTGGCTTGCATACATACTCATTTGTGTATGTAGTTGATCCCTTCGCCTGCCGATTACGCCGCCCGTTCTTGTCCTGATGTTTGGAAATGGTTGGGACGGCCGAAAGGTCTACCTGTGAGTGGCATTTGGGCCCCACCATACTATTTCAACCATTTCTGCTCATCCAGGCATGTAACTAGGAGCGTAATTCACCGAGGTAGTTACAATTGGTATCAGAGCTATCCCGACCTTCAGGGTCTCAGCCAAATGGTCGTTGTCTGTCTAGCAAATATTTTTGGTAGTTATGTATACTAGGGAAAAACAAAACGTGAGAGTAGGACTGCTTCCACTTTTCTTCTTACCCACCCACCCACCCTTTTTCTGGTAAGGAAGTGTAACGTTTTCTATCCTCTTCTTAAAATTCAAACTAGGATTCACGTGTTCTGGGTTTCCGTAGTACCATACGTTGTGTATTTGTGTGTGTGTGTAATTCCTTGTCTATCTGTTGCATCCAAGTTGTTATCACAATCTGCCTTTTGGTTATCAACTGTTGGTACATTCCATACCGACAGGCTTTTGCAAACCGACGTGATCTATCTGATTCGTTGTATACCGCTGCGATCTGTCTTACTCCTTGTTACCCGACGTTATCTTGTTTGGGGTGTTCATTTCCGTAGTTGCTAATCTTTAGGTTCATCGTGAGAAGAAGGGGTTGGGATATGTGTCCTACTTATTCATGTGCGGAGTAATGATCTGAGTGCGGGATGGAGTCGCGACCATACCACTACTCCTATCATTCGCTCTTGTATATTGAATTGGTAGAGTCGCTAATCTTGATTCGTTAAGTGATTTTGCGCATCTATTGGTATTTTAATGCTGAAATTTGTGGAAATTTTTTCTTTGATATATCTGTGTACCACACTCCTTTTCAGTTAATGCGATATGCTTAATATCTTCTAGGTGCTTTGAACTTTGTTGATATTTTAATATCATCTTAGTAAATTGTATCCTTTAATCTTGATTAATTCCATCTTGGTACTATTTTGGATTATTATTATTCTCCATCATAGTACTGACTTGAGTTTTATATCAATAACAGGATGGCACCACCACGCTGTTCTGAGGAGGACATACAACCTGAACTGGGGGCAGCGTTATCAAGCATCGCCAATGCCTTGGCAGCAATGCAGCAGAACCAGCAGCGTTTTGAAGAAAGTGTCAGGAGGAATGAGTTTGTTCCGCCACCTCCCAAGCGAGGAGACATCAAAAGCTTCCTGAAGTTCAACCCACGCCGGTTTGATGTTTCGATCAACCACTTGATGCTGATGATTGGTTGCGTGAGATGTCAAGGTTCTTGGCAGCTGATGTTCTGAGCAAGAATGGGTAAAGTGTGCAACTCACCTTCAAGGGAGATGCGGCTCTCGTGGGAGAATTACACAAGGCAAGCGCCTTTGGTTTTCAGCCTACTTGGGGACAGTTCACTGGAGCTTTCAAAGAGCAGTATCTGTCAGAAATTGTCATGGAGAGGATGAAGGAAGTGTTTCTCAACCTCAAGCAGGGCAATGATAATGTCAATACCTACATCAGAAACTTCATGAACCTTTCTCGTTATGGTGGCGATGAGATTTCTGATGACAAGAAGAAGCAAAAGAGGTTCAGGCAAGGGCTCAATGCATCGATTAAATATGCAATCACACATGCAAGGCCGGCGTCTTTTCTGGAACTTCAGCATACAGCTCTGCAGGAAGAAGCAAGTAGGCAAGTGTTTGAGGAGTCAAAGAAACACAACTGCGATGCAGCAAGCTCTTGACTATGTCGGCTCCTTCTAAGCGTGGGTATGGGTTCCTAACACCCCACCGTTGCTCCCGGCTCCACCAAGACCTTCAAGCTACGCGGCAAGGCCACCAAACTTCCTCACTGCTGCTCCTAGGGGCTACAACCACCACTACCCTAGAGCGCCTGGCGGAGTCCCTGGCTACGTTGCTCCACGTCCACCTGGTGCTTGTTACACTTGTGGAAACACTGGGCATCAACACTGGAACTGTCCATTGAAAAACAAGGCTCTTCCTCCACCACCTCCAAGATCTGCGGCAAGCTCTCCTATGGTTCGTGCACCACCACCTCGGGCTCTCAACATCAACACCAAGCCCGGGTCTACTGTTGCTCGTGCCAACTGTGTCAACGCCGCTCAAGATGAGCATGCACCTGGAGTTGTGATGGGTATGCTTCCCGTTAACTCAGTTCCTACAAGAGTTTTGTTTGATTCTGGTGCTTCGCATTCTTTTGTTTCGCATAAGTTTGCGCAAGAGCATGATCTGGATAAGGTTCCTTTATCACATCGTCTGGTGGTACAATCTCCTGGTTCAAACATGAGGGCTGCTCATATCAGCCATGGCAATCAAATTGAGATTGGTGGCTCTTCATTCTCGGCGTCCTTAATCTTTCTGGGCAACTCTGACATTGATGTCATCTTGGGCATGGATTGGTTGACAGCAAATGCAGCTGTGATTGATTATGCTGAACGCTCGGTTTCTCTGAAGATTCCTGAAGGCCATATAGTCTATTCTCCAAGTCTGACTCCTGCTATCCAGCTTTTCTCTTTGGCGGCTCTGAATGATGATGCTATGGAAGCTATTCAGAGTGTTCCGGTGGTCTGTGAGTTCCAAGATGTCTTTCCTGAAGAGTTGCCAGGTATGCCTCCGGATCGTGAGGTTGAGTTTGTAATTGAGCTTGAACCTGGTACCGCTCCTATCTCCAAGCGGCCTGATAAAATGGGTCCTGCTGAGTTGGCTGAACTCAAACGTCAACTTGATGAACAAGAGAAGTTGGGTTTCATTCAACACAGTACTTCTTCTTGGGGTAGCCCAACAATCTTTGTGAAGAAGCGAGACAAGACTGATAGACTTTGTGTTGACTATCGGGCTCTCAATGCTAAAACCATCAAGAATAAATATCCCCTTCCGCGGATTAATGATCTCTTCGATCAGCTAGCTGGAGCTGTGGTATTCTCTAAGCTTGACTTGAGAAGTGGTTATCACCAAATCAAGATTCGCAAGGAAGATGTTCCTAAAACAGCTTTCACCACCCGCTATGGCCTGTATGAGTACACGGTCATGTCTTTCGGTCTCACGCACCTGCCACCTTCTCGAGGCTCATGAACTCGGTTTTCATGGAGTATCTTGATAAGTTCGTTGTGGTCTATCTGGATGACATCCTAGTCTATTCTAAGTCAAAGGAAGAGCATGAAGAACACCTTCGGTGTGTCCTAAACAAGCTTCGTGAGAACCGCTTGTATGCAAAGTTCTCCAAGTGTGAGTTTTGGCTGCCTCAAGTAACCTATCTTGGTCACGTCATCTCTGCCAAGGGCATTGCAGTCAATCCGGAAACTATGAAGACGATTGTTGAATGGCTTCCTCCTGTAAATGTCAAAGAAGTGCGGAGTTTCCTTGGTTTGGCTAGTTATTGCCGTCGCTTCGTTCAGAACTTTTCGAAGATAGCGAAGCCTCTTACCGATCTCCTCAAGAAAGGCAAGAAATACCTTTGGACTCCTGCATGTCAAGCAAGCTTTGAGACACTCAAAGGGAAGCTCACTTCCACACCAGTCTTGGTTCCTCCGGATACATCCAAGCCGTTCCAGATATTCTGTGACGCCTCTTTGCAAGGATTGGGTGCGGTCCTTATGCAAGAAAAACAAGTTGTTGCTTATGCCTCTCGCCAGTTGAAGACGCATGAGATCAACTATCCTACACATGACCTCGAGCTCGCAGCAGTTGTCTTTGCTTTGAAAGTATGGAGGCACTACTTGCTTGGCAACCGTTGTGAAATCTTTTCTGATCACAAGAGTCTGAAGTATATCTTCACTCAGCCTGATCTCAACCTTCGGCAGAGGAGATGGATTGAAGCAATCAATGATTTTGATTTGACCATCAACTACACTCTGGGCAAAGCTAATGTCATGGCCGATGCTCTCAGCCGTAAAGCTTATGTCAACAACCTCATGATGGAAGAACAACAGCCTCTCTTGTGCGAGGAATTCCGTCAGCTCAACCTTGAAATTGTGGAACAAGGGTATCTCCTGAACCTTCTGGCAACCCCTCTCTTGGAAGAAAAGGTTCTATCCTTTCAGCTTGGCGATCCATACACAAGAAAGGTCATCTCCAACATCCAGCTTCTGAAGTATGAGTCCTTCCACGTCGATGATCAAGGCACGCTTTTCTTTGAACACCGGATGTTTGTTCCGAACTACCCGGGTTTGAGAGAGCAAGTTCTCAAGGAGGCGCATGATTCTGTTCTTTCTATCCACCTTGGCAGCACAAAGATGTACATGGACTTGAAAACACAATACTGGTGGCCGGGTTTGAAAAGGTATTGTGCCAAGTATGTCTCGGAGTGTGATGTACGCATGAGTTAAAGGCATCATCGAAACCTTCCGGTCTTCTACAGCCATTGAAACCCCCGAAATGGAAATGGGAGAAAGTGGAGATGGACTTCATCACTGGCTTTCCAAGGTCGCAGAAGGGCAACAATGCAATCTTCGTTGTCATTGACAGGCTTTCTAAAGTGGCTCACTTCTTCCCCGTCAAGGAAACAATTTCTGCAATTCAGTTGGCGGAGCTCTATATCAACAGAATTGTCTCTCTGTATGGGGTTCCGCTTGAGATCAGTTCAGACCGTGGTAGCATCTTCACTTCCAAGTTCTGGGAGAGTTTCCAAAATGCTTTGGGAACAAAATTGAACTTCATCACACCTTACCACCCTCAGTCGCAAGGACAAGTGGAAAGGATCAATCAGAGTCTGGAGGATATGCTTCGTGCTTGCGTCATCTCTTTTGGCATGAAGTGGGAAGAATGTCTTCCTTATGCTGAATTCTCTTACAACAACAGCTTCCAGAAAAGTCTAAAGATGGCACCATTTGAGGCTCTCTATGGTCGCAAATGCAGAACTCCGATTGGTTGGTCGGGTGCAGGAGAAAGAGTTTTGTTTAGCCCTGACATTGTGACTCAAGCGGAGGAGAAGGTTCATATCATTCTTGAAAAACTGTGGATTGCTCAAAGTCGCTAGAAGAGCAATTATGACAGGAAGCACACGGACATGGAGTATGTCCCTGGTGATCTCGTTTACCTTCGTATCACTCCCATGAGAGGCACGCACCGCGTTGGTATCAAAGGAAAGCTGGCTCCTAGATACATCGGTCCTTTCAAAATTCGTGGAAGAAGAGGAGAAGTTGCTTATGCTCTTGAGCTCCCGGAAAAACTCAAAGTCCATGATGTTTTCCACATATCTCAGCTCAAGAAGTGCTTCAAGGATCCCGGCAGGACCGTGGACCATGAGCTTATCAATCTTCAAGAAGACCTGTCTTATCAAGAACACCCCACAAAAATCCTTGAAGTCGCAGAAAGAAGGACTCGCAACAAGTCCATCAAGTTCTGCAAGGTGCAGTGGTCGCACCATTCTGTTGATGAAGCCACTTGGGAACGTGAAGATGAGCTCCGTGCCAAGTATCCTACCCTCTTTGTGTCTTCTTCTTCTTCCTAGAATCTCGGGGCGAGATTCCTGTTTAGTGGGGGAGAGTTGTAGCATCCCAATTGTCTAACAATTGTAATGCTACTTGGTCTAGTAATATAATGGCTGCTTCAAATATATAATTGTTGCATCATAAATATATCATGCTCATGTCATCATGCCACCTTGCATTTGAGCATCATATAAAACCATTTTTGCTTTGGTTCTTCTCTCAGATGCATTAATAATTGTATTTGCCTCTTGATATTGTATTTGGTTATTGATATATTGTTTAATGCCCAAGTAGAGTTGGGGGCATATCTTTTATTTAACTCCACCACCTTTCTTGTCATCACCTCATCTTTCCACCATTCCATTATCCATGAACTTGCAATTGTTTTTCTTTTGGGTTTTACCTCTAGCTCATATGGGTTGGGATGGATCCAATTCTATTTCCACATGCTCTCATCTTAGCATCATGTTGTTTTCACATTATTGATATATGAGAGTCACATGGCCACCTTTGCATGCCTTGTGAGTGGAACCCTTTTTCCTAGCTCCCATATGGATTATTATGGATTTATGCTCATGTTGGGATATTTTGGGACTAGTAAGCATCTAGTGGAATATACACACTAGTAATTCCCAATTATATTCAAATGTGATCATTTCCATCTACTCCACTTGGAGCTTTCTTTTAAATTCTTTTGCTTAGGCCTTACTCCACATTTTGGAATGCATAAGAAAAATGCCATGTAAATAATCTAGTTTTCACAAAGATAAGCATGGTATTAATTATTTATGCATGGCCCATGCAAGTACCACCTTTCTCTTGTCCTTTGGTTTGTATTTGAAGTTTGAGTGAATCTTTTCCCCATCCTCTCTCTAACCCTCATCTCTCCCTCCCTCCTTTTTGGCTTGATCTAGTTTGATCTTGTTGTCTTGATCTTGTTGGAGCTAGGCATGTTCTTGGCTTGATCTTGACAAAAGCAAACCCTAAACCATACCACTCCTCTCTCTTCACCCCCTCTCTAAACCACACCCCATCTAGCCTAACCCTAGCCTCTCTCTCTCTAAGCTAAACCCTAAACCTACCTCCCTCTCTCTCGGCCTCTCTCTCTCACCTAGCTCGGCCCCACCTGGTTCCTAACCCTGGCCCACCTAGCTACCCCATCCACCCCAAAACCCTAACCCGAGCCTACCCACTCCTCTACCCTAGCTAAACCGAGCCTCCCCCTCTCCTTTCTCTCTGCCACAAGGGACACCCGAGCCAGTCCCCTCCTCCACCGGCCTACCGACCCCACCTGGCAGCCCCCCTTCACCACCTCGCCCTGCTCCTGCCCAGCCCGAGCCGCCTAGCACGTGAAGAAGGAGAAAAGTGGCCGACGCCACCTTTCCCCTCCACCACGCCATCTACCCCTCCCTCTCTCCGTTCCTATCTACTCCCACCTCTCTGCCTCGCCCTGCTACCTCTCCAGATCTGGCCGAGGCGCCCTGGCCTTCCTCCCTCCCTCTCCACCGACCCCAGCTCCCTCTCGCCGGCCACCGTCTGCTCCACCGGCGCTGCTTCGATCCAGACGACAAGCGCGACGTGGAGGTGATCGAGGAGGACAAGGAGGTCCTCTGCATCCGCTCCGTACACGCCGTCGAGGAGGAGGAGCCCCAGAACCGCTGCACCTGCCGAGCCCGAGCCGAAACCCTAACCTCGCCGTCCGTCTGCGTCGTCGCCGATCCCCTGCGTCCCGAGCCGATCCGACCGCACCAACACCCTCCCGGTGAGCTCCTTCTTCCCGCTGACACCTCCGTCCTCGCCGTAGCTCTCTGTTCTCGCCGGACCAAACGTCGAGCGCTCTCGGTGCGTCGCGTGCGCGTGCGTCCTCTGCGTCGTCGTGTCGCGGAGAGCCTCATCTAGCCGCCCTTTTCCCTCCTAGCAACCTCCCCGAGCCAGCGACCTGGTTCGCACCCCTGGCCCAGACGCCGTCCACGGTTCGATCCCCGCCCGGCGTCGGACACCGATCTGTCCGCAAGACGCGGAGAAGAGGAACAATGGGTCCGTGTCGTCATTTTGCGTAAAACCCTTCCCTAGTTTTTATTCCCTAAAAAGGCGTAACACCGAGCCCACGTCGACCCTCTCGGACCTTCTTGCAGAAAACACCCGCAGATCTGGCTTAAACGAGCGCTTAACTCCACAGGATCTGCCGTGTCACGCCCATTTGGCCTTGTGAGTGGACCCGCGTGTGCTCTGGCCCCACCTGTCACTCTCTGAGGCTAGACTAGCCCGTGGTGTAAAAGCTTTTCCGCGCGCTGTGCTGCTGAGTCAGCGCTGGACCCACTGGTCAGTGTCTGTGGCTAGGTTCGAGCGAGTGACAAAAGTTTTTCCTGTAATCTGTTTTAATTCAAATCTTTTCAAAATTAATTCAAATTCAAATTTAAATCTGTTTTTAAATATCTTTTAACATATAAATCCAAATAATGCAAATAATATATGTTTTCAAATCAGAAAAATGTGAGGAATTCAAATATGCCATCCAAAATATATTTTGAACACTTTATTTTCCAAGTTGATTAAAATTACAATAAAATGCCCTTTTACCTTAATTAATTAATAACTTTTGTTTTATAACTCCAAATTTAACAAATGATATGTCTAAAATGATTAGCTCGACGAGACCTTTCTGTTTATGCATTCCTTGTTCTGTTTTGAAGCATGCATCATATAAATATAATGTGTACAGCAACTAATATGAGCTTAAAATGTGGTCAAAACTCAATAAAATGCTTTATTATTGTATTCCACACCTCACCCATGCCATGCTACTTTATTGCCATGCAAATTGTGCATCATTCATCATGGCATGATTGTTTGCTTGTCGCATTTGTTCATATGCTTGTGCACTTTATTTATGTTGGCCCTTGTTTGTTTGGTTCTTCTTCGAATAGACGCTGAGCAGGGGATATACCAAGAGAACCAGGAGCACTACCCAGATCCTTCTCTCGCTTCAACTGAGCTGCCAGGCAAGCACTACCACATGCTTTCATACATATAGAACCTATTGCCTCTATCTTATTCTTGCATCATTGAGTCGCGATTGCATTAATCTGAATCCCAAGTATTGCATAGCCTTTACTTTTAAACCCCACCGAAGCTTGTTCCTCCATCCCATGAGCCATTACTACAGGAGTTGTTTGAGCCATGAGTCGTAGAAACGACATGTGTAGGGTATGTGAGTGTCGGATGGATAACGAGGTACCTAAACAACTTAACCTGAGTAGTAATGGGATAACTAATGAAAGTGGCATCAGTGAGCCATATTCGCTATTTGGTTTTTCAGGCTCACTTGTGTCCCGTAGGACCCGAGTACTTGATTCATGTTCCTTGAATATTCGCGCTATCCACATCCGGGAGGCTTATGAACCCCCCTGAGCCAGAGCTTGATTCATTCTTATTTCTTGGGGCCACAAACTAGTTTGAGGTTTTATTTACTATCCTGTACTTATGCCATGCTTTACTGTTTTTTTTAAATTGTGCGAGGTACAGCACCAGACTGCTTAGGTTTAGGTTTGTGACCGTTTTTTGTATCGACAAGCCCACCACATTTTCGGGTTCCCGATCGTTTACCAGCCCCACAAACCTTGAGTCCGTCTCAGAGCCGGGCCAGCTTCGCTATGGTAGCAATGGGGTGGCCTCAAATATTTCTGAATCATGTGATCGCTTTGTCGTGACTGCCTCGTTGGGTTTTGATTTGGTTTTTCCGAGGTTGATCGAGTGTGTGTTGCTATTTGTGCACCCCTGCAGGGTAAAACTTTCTGAAAGCCGTGTCCGCGGTTATGGACGACTTGGAGCATAGTTTCTCGATCATAGACAAGCATAACTAAAGTACCGCTTTTAATTTGACTAAGTACCGGACTAGTAAATAGTGCAACACTCAGGGAATGGATAATAAAACTGCCAACGGATGGGGGGGTTGTTCGTCCGCTTCCTCGTCGGTAAGCGAGGAGGAGGATGGATCTGTGGACATTACCATTATAACTGTTGTTATTAATTCCCGGACATCCGTCTATCTCTGGTTAGGCGGATGGTTAGCGAGTATCTATAGAATTGTTAGGGTTTATCTTTTGCTGCAATTGCGTCACCCCAGGTTGTGTCCCCTTTAGAGGCATAATGACTTGCTGAGTACCCCTAGGGTCTCACACGATAAATTATTTGATTCAGATGAACAGGTTCTTATGCTGATTTGCTTCTTATCCGTACTCGGATCTTGATTTCCGCTTCCGCTTGATACTCTGATGTTTGATGTATGAGGAGATATCCTAACTATTATATCTATCTAGGATATTTGGATCTTGCCGTATGGCGTTGCTATTTTTCCTTTCTTTTTAGATGGAATGGCTCTGATGTATTGTTGTATGGTGGCTTGCATACATACTCATTTGTGTATGTAGTTGATCCCTTCGCCTGCCGATTACGCCGCCCGTTCTTGTCCCGATGTTTGGAAATGGTTGGGACGGCCGAAAGGTCTACCTGTGAGTGGCATTTGGGCCCCACCGTACTATTTCAACCATTTCTGCTCATCCAGGCTTGTAACTAGGAGCGTAATTCACCGAGGTAGTTACAGGTCGCGGATAGATGGCACAGCAACCCGTCTCCTTTAGCGGGCCATCCTTGGCAGTGTTCTGGGCTTTGAAGTGGAAGAACTTGAGGAAGTTCGCCACCTCAGGCAGCACCCTAAGATAAGATTCGCAGCATGTCGCTTGATGCGATAGCTGCGCGATGGCGTTGGCGCCAAGATGGTGGATTTGGAAGTCGAAGAATACGAAGAGCTGGAGGAGAAAGTGGTTAACAGGAAGGCCAAAGCCATGGGCAAAGTGCGTGAGGAATATGACGCGCTCCCCTGGACGGGGGTTAGGAACCCGCTCCCCCTCCGGCGCGAGCTTATGCTTCACCAACATCAACAAAGGGATAAACTTCCCCCAATGATACTTGTAGACTAGATCATCAGACACGAAGGACCCGTACCAGCCCCCGTGCTGCTCCGGCGGCATGTCGGCAGGTGGAGCGGCCATGGTGGATGGTGTATGTTTACTCCGGCTACCACAAAGAGGCGGCGCAAGGAGCAAAGTGTGGGAAAACACAGAGACAGGAAAGGACGAGCTGAAGGAAGGCAAAGTGTGAGACCCGTCCCCCTCCAGGGATCTATTTATCCCCGTGGGAAGGCATCGCGGCCTCCTCAGTTTCCGCATGACACATGGCCACGAGGCATTCCTAGCCACATGACGCTATGGCTTCGGATCCTTTGTGCCATCGCAACCCAGCATAGAATATCCACGGGCGTTGCCAGGAGACGAGGCGTGCACGCCCGCCCCGAGAAACTGCTGCGGCAAGTGGCGCATGCAGTTCCCAAAAAACTGACAAAGCGGCGCGGAAGTCCAACTGACGTGACATGCGCCAGAGAAACAGTCGTGGCTGATGACATCACCAACTCAATCAAACTGACGCTTCGTCTCCAGCTTCGCTAGCCGGTCGCTTCCTTCGCTATTTACACCCAGTGGGCGGTCATCGATTCTGCAGCCGGTGGAATCCAGCCGGAAAGCAAAAGTAAAAGCTGCAGCCGGACCCAGTCGAAAAACTACATCAAGATACAAAGGAGCACACAAGACCTTACCCACCGGTCAAGTCCTTATGCGCTAAGCCAGGCCGAAGTAGGCCGGCTCTAGAAGATACATGTTGCCTGGCCTTCAAGCAGGACAACTCCAGCCGCTTGGCTAATAACGCCCGAATGAGCTTAAAGCTTTCCCGGCTGGCCCGTCTAGCCCGGTAGCCAGAAGAACCGGTTGGGTGGCCGCCTCCACCCGGCTTACCTCGGATTCGATGGAGAGCGCATAGGGGGAGATGCTCCTTACGGGGTATGCCTCTAGCTCCCTTCGTCATCAGGCAGGCTAGCATGCCATCATGGCCTATGCTACCCGACGAAGATAAAGCAAAGTGGTCAGCTGACCGCTAAAGCAGTCCGGGTGACCGTTAAAGAAGGGGTGATGCCCCAAAGGAAGCCCGGGTGACCGCTAAAGAAGGGAATGGCGCTAAAAGAAGGGCGAACTATGTCCTGGCCCACCGGATGGACCCTGCAGCTGGCCCTGCCCTGTAAACCCGTATCCAAACAGTAAACCCTAGAGCCCAAATTGTAATCTGCCTTCCCCGACCAGTATATTAGGGCGGGCAGAGATGGGGTTCCAGGGAGTTAAGATTGATAGTAGCAAGAGCTTGCCTCTAGTTCCATCTTCCTCTAGCTCCTGATAGTAGCTAAGGAAACAGCTCAAGGAGCATCTGTACTGGGCGTTCTCCCCCCCATATAGTTCATCTTGCAGGAGTAGGGGTGTTACCTTGCCAAGAGGGCCCTGAACCAGGGTACGTCGTTGTTTTTGTAGTTCACAGTTCCCAACCCGTTGCGTGAGCCACTGATTGCATCTGAGTGCCCCTCTTTTGCCATCCTCGATGGCACTATCGTGTTCCACACGATGACATAACGTTCCAAAGGAACTTGGAGATCTAGGTATCCCAACTATTCCTTGCTCTATCAAGAATAATTATGTTAGAACTGCTTTGTGTGATTTGGGAGCATGAGTTAGTGTTATGCCTTTTTCCCTGTACAAGGGACTGAACCTGGAAAAATTGAAACCAACTGATATATCTTTGAAAATGGCCGATAAGTGTACTACTATTCCTGTTGGTATATGTGACGATGTTCCGGTTCAAGTGGCTCATAATTGTTTGATATTAACTGATGTTGTTATGCTTGAAATGCCTGAAGATGATAATATGTCCATTATTCTTGGGAGACCTTTTCTTAATACGGCAGGTGCTGTCATTGATTGCAATCAAGGAAAAGTAACTTTTAATGTTAATGACAAGGAGCACACTATTTATTTCCCCAAGAAGATTGATAAGAAATATGGCCTAAATTCAATTGAAAATATTCAGAGCATCAAAGTTGGAGAAATATATTGTCCCATACCACAATAATATTATGAAACTATTATGATTGGGACTATTGCTATCAAGGTTGAGGTAACATAATCATTTAGTGAAATGCAAAGTTTTCCTTCATAAAAAATTGTTTTGGTAACAAGACCTGATCAACCTTATTAACAAAGGGATTTTGATGAACAAAACAATTTTTTGACCATGATTATGTTTGTTTACTCTTATTTTCTCTAGTGCCTAGCTGAAAGGCGTTAAAAAAGCACTCTTGGGAGATAACCCAATTTTTATTTTAGTAAGTTTTTCTTTTTGTTGAGTCTTGGAAGTTATTTCCTCTGTAATAACCTCTCCTTATAAATTTTTTTGGTTTTTGTTCCAAGAATAGCCTCTAATGAGAGGGAAGTGAGATTTGGGGAAGTTGCTGTCCTGAAACAGATTTCTGTACTTCGCTGTAAAAAATCATAAAAAAATCCCAGAACGTCGTACTGATCTGTAAATTTTTTGTGCATGCCCCTGGTATTTACCCAACTTTCTTTAGTTTTGCATTTTCCGATTTGAGCAACAGAAGATTTTCGAAAAAATCGGTCTTTACATGCTGGTCTGTTTTGACAGATATCTGCCATTATTTGCATTTGCCTCTTAATCGGTTTCTTTTTGAGTTCTCTTTGATCACTGAGCTTTTAAAAGGAGTTGCTACAATATGCTATGTTTTAATGGATGTTTTTACTTGAGTTGAAATTGAACCCAAAGGCTTATTATCTTGAATAAACTAATGTTGCTAATGAAGATTGTGTGAAGTTTTGTATAAAGGAAATTTTCAAGTGTAGGGAGAGAATAATATGATGAGATGAAGTATGGACAAAATCTCAAGCTTGGGGATGCCACCCGTGTAACCCCAAGAAATATTCAAGAGGTACAAGCGTCAAATCTTGGGGATGCCCAAGGCATCCCCTTGTTCATCAATAAAAACCTCAGGTCTTCTTTCAAGACACTTTATTTTTATTGCTTCATGCACTATTATGTTGTTCTTGGAGTGTCTTTGTTTTTATTTTTAGTTTTCTATTGCTTTGTTTGCTACAATAAGTTGGTCGGACCCCAACACACCTATTTTGGAGAAGTCACACCTAGTTCTTCATTGCCTAGAACACTCTAGCTTTCACTCTTATTGTTCTATGAGTGTTCACTTTTGCTAGCATTGTGTTAAGGTTTAGTTCTCTTATGCTTTTTGCTTAGAACTTTTTAGTTCTTCTTTGTAGTTAGGTGAGACAAGATCTCTGGTCTTTATTGATTATTATCTTTGTGAGTTGTTGCAAATAAGTCGATTGGTGCTAGAAAAGAGTAGAATGTTTCATGCTTATGGTGGTACAAAAAGAAGCTTGTTTTGACTATGGTTTAGACTTTATCATTTCATGTTAGATGTTGCTTTGACCATATGCTCAGTGATTATTGTTGTAGCATGACTTGTTTCAAACAATTGAGATTGCTTAATGTGCCTTGAAAGAATCATGCGTTGATTTAGCATACAAAAGCATAATATTGTGGTATTCTCCTTTGATGCTTTATTTGGGTTGACTTGGCACATGCTTACACCATGTTAAGACTATGAACCATTCACCTAAGTATCTATGATCATTTCGTTTTTGACTTGTGATATCAATTTATGCTTTAATTAATAATATTTTGTCGCTCTGCATGGTTATGGCCATTAGTGCTCTCTTAGTTGGTCGCTCCCGGTCTTTTGCTAGCCTCCACCTGTACTGAGTAGGAGCTCTACTCGTGCATCCAACTCCCAAGAAACCAAGTTATTCCAGAGAGTCCACTATAAATTCCTATGCATGGTGTGTTACACCATTCCAAGTATATTCATGTTTTTATCTATCTTCCAAATTAAACTTTTGTTATGTGAAAATTAGTGATTAAAGCTCCCACGAACTTGATGGCACACTTTATTTTGCACTTAATAATTATGAACCATTGTTCCCATCTATGTTGCTTATATGCTTGCAAATTATAAGTTGGGAGTTAGCAAAACCATGCTATCATGGGGAACGCTTTCAACACTTGTACATATCTATTCAGTTGATATCATGTTCTTTTGTTTATGGATGTCGGTGGTGTGAAATAAAAGGGGAGCTTGTAAGTCCATGGAGTTTTGTATATGTGTTAGAGAAACACCTGGGCGGCTAGCCTAAGACATGCCTAATCATGGTGGAAACTTGCAACATAACCACAGTGAGCAATCTATGAAGCATCTTCAGAAAAAAGAAAACGAAATAAAAAAAGAAAACCATGCTCATGGTAAATAAAAAGATCGCTGAGATGCTCATTGTCTGTTGCCTTGTCATTTTGATATGGGATAGCTCCTGTGTCATGGGGCAAGGGGTACCCCATTGGCGGTTCTCTATGATACACATATACTTACAATGACAAGAACTTGCTTCTGACTAAAGTTGAGTAGCATGTGGAACGACCCTCGTACTCAAGGGACATGAGATTTTCAACTTGTGATTTGTCAAGCATACAACTCATATTTGTCTCACTTTAACCTTAATCACTTCAAGATGCTTAGGATAGGGTCAATGAGAGCTCAAAGCTAGTAAGTACCAGAATTTTTGGAAGCACTTTATGAAACTCGAAATCCCTACTTCCCTCCGCGAAGGGCCTTTATGTTTACTTTTTTTTGAGTCTCCATCTTCTATCTTTATGCACCAATTAAGAGAGCATAGTTGTCATTCTTAGTTCAATGTTCATTGTCCCAAAACTTGTTGATTGATTCATAAATATCGTATTGCTTGTTCTTAAATTATTTGTATCTAGTCACCCTTATGAATTTTGAAGGTGTCCTATGCATTTATGTTTTGATATTCCATGAAGGACAAGATGAATACCACTCTTGCTATGTTTTCTATATGTGAAACAAACAAATCTCTTTCAATGCATTATTATTCATGATCCTTTTGTTTGTGAAACCTTTCATGTTGCAACATAGTTTCTTTGTCTTATTGTTAGAACTATATCTTGCATGCTTATGTTAGAGTACTTGAATCCCAGCTATCAATGCTTTACAATAACTTAATCAAGATTGTGATGGTGCATGTAACCTCAAAAATTATTCTTTTAATCACTTGCCTACTCGAGGACAAGCAGGAGTTAAGCTTGGGGATGCTTGATACGTCATAAACGTATCTATAATATTTGATGCTCCATGCTTGTTTTGTACCAACTATCTTATGTTTTGTCTACACTTTGAGGCATTTTATACATTTTCTGGAACTAACCTATTAACAAGATGCCGCAGTGCCAGTTCATGTTTTCTACTAGTTTTGGTTTCAGAATTGGACGAAACCAAAGACAAAGTTCCTATTTTTCCCGGCATAAGACGAAGTCCAAAGCAGAGACGGAGGAGGGCACTGAGGTGGCCACACCACCTGGTGGCGCGGCCCCTGGTCGCGCCACCGTATGGTGTGGGTCCCCCAAGCCTCCACCGACCTTGCCCCTTCGCCTACATATACCCTCTGGCCTAAAAACACCGGTGATGTCTACGCACTTCTATTCTTCTAGACAGTTGTTGGGCCTCCAAGTGTAGGGGTTTGTAGAACAGCAGCAAGTTTCCCTTAAGTGGATTACTCAAGGTTTATCGAACTCAGGGAGGAAGTGGTCAAAGGTATTCCCTCTCAAGTAATCCTGCTATCAAGATACAAGAAGTCTCTTGTGTCCCCAACACAACCAATACACTTGTCAGGTGTGTAGGTGCAGTAGTTCGGCAAAGAGATAGTGAAATACAAGTGGTAACGGTGCCAGAAAATAGCTTCTGACTTGTTGTTGACGTGGGGTAACAGTGCCAGAAAAGAGCTGATGGAAGGTAAAAGCCCAAAACCTCCCCGGCAAACGGAACAAAGATGGAAGCAAGCAAACATGCAACAGATCTAGTAGCAAACGGTGTTTCAATGCTTAGAAACAAGGCCTAGGGATCATACTTTCACTAGTGAACACTCTCTCATATAAATATCCTCTCTTCATGATACTACTCTTAACTACTCTCCAGTTGGACACTCTAATCCAAGGTAGGGCTATAACAACACACCTCAAAGTCCGCCTTCCCCAATCTAGATAACCCCACACTGTCACCTTGAGCGCTAGATGGTTCCAACATACACCGCAATTTCATAGAGACATCCAACTCCAAATATAACTCATAACAAATATTCAATCTAGACAAAGTGCCACACACGGTATGCACGCTGTCACTTTCACACATGTGGGGAAAAGCATAGATCTATTAAAGCACAAAGAGTATTTATGTAGACTCAAACCTAAGTGCCACCATGGCGTGCACGCTGTCACTTTCACACACATGGGGAGAGCAGAGATCTAATGAAGCACTTGAGTAGCAAGGTAGATCTACTTGATTACAAAGCTCATAACCACAAGATCACGCATAGAGAGAGAGATGAACACATAGCTACCGGTAGAGCCCTTAGCCTCGAGGAAGAAATACTCCCTCTTCATCATGGGAATCAGCAACGGTGATGAAGATGGTGGTGGAGAACGATGGAGATGGCTCCAGGGGCACTTCCCCGTCTTGGCAGGGTGTCGGAACAGAAACTTTATGTCCCCCCGAATCTCCCCTTCGGTGGTGGCGGTGCTATGGAGGTTTTCGTGGATGTTTCTGGGATGCCCTAGGGTTTTTGGGTCACAGGGTTCTTATAGGCGAAGGGGGAGGCCGAGGAGGCGTCCATAGGGCCCACACCCTTCCAAAGGCTAGGCTTGGCGCCAGGGGGTCAGCCACCCTCTGCCTCTCCTTCCCTCCTTCTGGATTCGTGTCCCTCACGAAAAGTTATTGACTTTGGCTTTTGTCCCGTCCAATTCTGAGAATATTGATTTTACGCCTTCGAACCAAAACAGAAGAAAAGCAGTACGGCAATCGTGGAAACTTGTTAATAGGTTAGTTCCAGAAAATATATAAAAACACCTCAAAGAAAGACAAAGCAAAGCAAAGTAGATACTAAACAAGCATGGAACATCAAAAATTATAGACACGTTTCCAACGTATCAACCGGGGAGTTCGACAATTTCCAGAGAAGTGTTCCGCTATGCCACCACCACCAGAAACAGCGATTCGGAACCAGAAACTCCGTTCTGGCACCCTGCCCGGACGGGGAATTGGAGGAGATCATCGCCATCATCACCGACACCTCTCCATCAACCATCCATGATTCCCCCATCCATGTCTGAGTAATTCCCCGTAGTAGGCTATGTGGATGGTAGGTATTGGATGAGATCGTTCATGTAATTGCATAAGATTGTTAGGGCATGGTGCCTTGTATCTATTGTTAGTTTTTTTTGACATTATTGCAACTTGTTGTGCTCAATGCTTGCCAGTAGGGCCCGAGTGCCATGATCTCAGATCTGAACATGTTATTGATTCATGATGATATTATTGTTTGTGATCTTACCTGCAAGTTGTATACACATATCATTCTCCGAAACCCGAGGCCCCAAAGTGACAGAAATTGGTATAACCGGAGGGGATGGCTGTGATGTGAGGATCACGTGTGTTCACGGAGTCTTGATGCTTTGCTCCGGTGCTCTATTAAAAGGAGCACCTTAATTTCCAATAGATTCCCTAGAGGCCCCGCTGCAATGGGCTGGCAGGACAAAACATGTTGTGCAATTTCTCATTGCGAGCACGCATGACTATATACGGAACACATGACTATGGTTATTTAGTACTTGGATGCTTTATCTTATTTATCTACAAATTCCCTTGCCTTGATTGTTACATGAATTGTCTTGTCCATGCAATGCCCGTCCATCCATCCCTATGCCTACCGCACTTTAATCCTGCTATTTACTACAATTGTTACTACTGCTGTTATTTTTCTATTGCTACTACAAAACTGTTGCTACTGATAAACTATTGCAAGCAAGACTATTTCTAGGTGCAGCTGAATTGACAACTCATCTGTTAAGGCTTATAAATATTCTTTGGCTCCCCTTGTGTCGAATCAATAAATTTGGGCTTTACTTCCCTCAAAGACTGTTGCGATCCCCTATATTTGTGGGTCATCAATGGGCATGTGGTAGCTTATGCCTCGAGTCAGTTGAAACCACATGAGAACAACTACCCAACTCATGATCACGAGTTTGTAGCTATTGTTCATGCTCTTAAGCAATGGCGACATTTCCTCCTTGGTAGTCGTTGTCAATTATACTCGGATCATCAGAGTTTAAAATATCTTTCACACAGCCTGATCTGAATCTTAGGCAAAGAAGATGGTTGGAACTCATCAAGGACTATGATTTGGGTCTCAGCTATCAACCCGGCAAATCCAACATTGTTGCTGATGCGCTAAGCCAACATAGTTGCTATTGCAAGCTTGAAGTGAAGTCTTCTCTAGAGGATCAAATTAAAGCTGCTCAAAGGCAAGATCATTAGATTGACATGATCAAAACGAACATTGCTAGCAGAGTTGCTAAATGCTTCTCCATAAACAAAGAAAGCGTTCTATATTTTGGTACACGTCTGGTAGTGCCAAATGGAAACGACATGAAGCAGATAATACTTGTCGAAGCTCATGAAACACCTCTCTCTATTCACCCTGGAGGTACCAAGATGTATTGGGATCTTCGTCAAAGATTCTAGTGGTTTGGTATGAAGAAAGATATCCCTCGTTTTGTTGTTGAATGTGACGTTTGTCATCACGTTAAGGCTGAGCACCAAAGACCCGCTGGTCTCCTACAACCACATCATATCCCTGAGTGGAAATGGGATGAAATCAGTATGGAATTCATCATTGGTCTCCCTAAGACTCAAAAAGGAAATGACGCAATCTGGGTGATTGTTGACTATTTGTACAAGGTGGCTCACTTCCTCCCCATCAAGGAAATCCTTCGAGCTAGTGAACTGGCTGATCTCTACATCTCCCTGATCATTTTTCTTCATGGTATTCCTAAGAAGATAACATCAGACGATGGAAGTTTGTTCACCTCTAAGTTCTGGGAAAGTTTCTAGACTGCTATGGGTACTCGCCTCTCCTTCAGTACATCTTATCATCCTAGCACCGGTGGTCAGACCGAAAGGGTGAATCAAATCCTTGAAGGCATTCTCAGAGCGTGTGTCATATATTTTGGCAAGAACTGGGTGAAATGCCTTCCTTTTGCTGAATTCTCCTACAACAATAGTTATCAGTCCAGTATAGACATGGAACCATTCCAGTTTTTATATGGAAGGACATGTCGTACTCCTTTGAACTAGTCAAAAACCGGCGAAAGAAAGTTGTTTGGACCGGATATGATCCAGTAAGTAGAATATCAAGATTGTACCATTCGAGATCGTTAGAAAACTGCTCAGTCTCGCCAGAAAATATATTATGATCGTCATTATCAACATGTTGAATATGAAGTTGGTGAACAAGCTTATCTTCGGGTCACTCCTTTAAAGGGTGTCCATCGTTTCGGCATCAAAGGCAAACTGGATCCTCGCTATGTTGGTCCTTTTCGTGTTCTTTCCAACCAAGGTAACCTCGCATATCAATTGGAGATGCCTGCAAACTTTCCTGAGGTGCATGACATCTTGCATGTGTCTCAACTCAAGCATTGTTTCAAAGACCATGTTTGTGGTGTTGATCACCAAACTCTTGACCTTCAAAAGGATCCGACTTATCGTGAGTATCCTATACGTACTTGATGAAATTGAGAGCAAGACTCATTGTCAAAACATCAAGTTCCTGAAAGTTCAGTGGTCTCATCACTCCAAGGATGAAGCAACCTAGGAATAAGAAGATCTCCTTTGATCTGAGTACCCTGCCTTCTTTTCTAAAACTTAGGAATCTCGGGACGAGATTCTTGTACGGGGGGTAGAGCTGTAACAACCCGAGTTTGTAATATATGTAATTAGTACCTAAGAATTGCATGCATGTGTTTAAATCAATAAAGTATATGCATGTGAGTAAATGTGTGAACAAATACAAGTGCAAAACTCTAACAATATGCAAATGGTTCCAAATGTGTACCAACTTAAAATTTTGGAAACAATCTGGTATTTACCAAAGTTCCCTGCCTTTTATCTATTTTAAAATGGCTTAAAAATCATTTGAATAGAGCTTTTATTAATAAAATTCAGGTTTTAATAAAGCCTAGGGGGTTCTCTGCAAGCTTTAGCCCCTGGACCGCTCGAACTAGACCACGGGTTGAATTTTTAATTCATCAAGGTGTTTTCCGCAAAGTGGTTTTCGTCTTCCTCCAGCTGGAAGCACCTGTGTGCCACCGCTGTCGACCTCTGCACCGCGATTCCCGCCTGTCCGCAGTTGTAGGGAAGGGGATGAGACTGCTAAGACAAGCTCTCCCTTCTCCTTATCCTCTCACTCGCCCAGAGACCTCCCCCTCTCTCCCTATCTCCTCTATTGCGAGATCCCGAACCCTAGCCGCCATGGACGCCGGCTAGATGCCGTTGCTGCCCTCCCTGAGCCCTGCTGACTCCACTGGACGCTCTGCCTCGACTCTAGCTTCCTCCTCCCTGAAGGAATCGGGCCGAGATTCCCTCAATCGGCCGCCTCGACCGCTTCATCCTCGACCCCGACGAGCTCCGTCGCTTGACTCGGCATCGTCCCCAATCGCTTCAGGGTGAGCTCCTGCACCTCCTGTCCGAACCTTGCTTCCTGGCATCATGTGTAGCCGCTTCTCGCCGTGTATCCGAGAGATCCGCCTCCACCGCTCTCCGTCGTGCTCGCTCTGGTGACCATAAAGGGGCGGGGCCACATCTGTGTGGTTGGCCTCTTTGTGCTCTCTCCAGCGCGCCTAACTACGCATGTTGGAGTGGACCGATTCGCCGGTGGCGACCACCGTCTGCAGCTCTCCACCGCCGTGTCCACCGTGGCATTCCGACGTGGCCACATGGTGGAACCAGCATGGTCTGGGCCCCCTTGGTTAGTTTCTCTGTGTAGACACAGATACGGTACATAAAGTTAGGGTTAGGGTTTGATGACGTCAGGGTGATGTAATATGCTTTTAATATTTTTAGAAATGTTTAAAAATGGCAAAACTTAATATAAACTTGTAAAATCCAAAACTAATTCATATTTAATCACAAAAATATGAATAATATACCAAAATGTTCAAAAAATAAGATCTACCTATCTAAGCTATCATCATACATTTTCAAGCAACTTAAAACCCTAGTCGTCCTTGCCAGTGCATCCCGAACCCACTTAAATCGATGTTGCACCTAGGGTTAGTGTAGGATCTCTAATCTGACATGTCATACATATTGATTGCGAATTGCATTATGCCATGTCTTGATTGTCGCCTTTCCTTCTGGTATTGGTTCTTCGCGATAGGATCTGACCCCGAGGCTGAAGTCAACGACATCGAAGATCCATACCTGTCTACTGAAGGACAAGGCAAGCGTAGCCTCTCGTTCTGAACCTATGTTTTAAAAAGTATTTACTCTCTCGTTGTAATGCACACGATTCCAATGTGGTCTTTTGTCAGTAGCTAGAGTTACCTATCTGCTACATAGTTTCCCCTTTGTAGCCTTATACTCCTAATCCACTGCTCCTAGCATACCTAGGTTTCGCATATGAGCGTTGCTAGAGCTTACGCAACCGACAACTTAGCCATGCTTAGTAGTAATGTCTGATCCATCCAAATGATGAATCGGAGATGCTAAGGAATCTAGAAAGGTAGGAGTTGGACATATCATCAAAGGAGATAACTAATCATGATAAGGCTTGTATGGGAGGCCATGTTGGGTGTGGTTTTTGTAGTCCCATGCTCGCCACCACTAGGACCCGAGTTCTTGCCTCTTGAACCAAGACAAGCGTACAACCACACGGGGCTTGGGAACCCCTCGACTGACTAACTTTCCTAGTAGATTCGATGAGTCACATTGTTCGGGCTTTCCATTTGGCATAAGCATTGAAAATGTTTTCGAAAGAGGAGGAGAGGGAGGTGCATCATAACAGGTAGGGAAGCATGGTCGCAGTTTCTTGGGGTAGATAGATCCCCTGGTAAACCAACCTCGCCTCACATCTCTAGGGACCAGCTTCGGGATTTGACCCGTTACGACAAAACCATCCTTAAGGCGTGACTCATGGTCTCAGTGAAAGAAAGGTAAAGGTCGTGGTCAACCACCCTCTACCGGCCTTGCAAGGAAGAGGGCTAATCATATTTAGCATTAAGAGTCGGTTGGTATGTGTGGGTAAAGTTGTAGACCCCTGCAGGGTATTAATCTTTTCGAAAAGCCGTGTTCACGGTTATGAACAACTTGGGAATAGACGTGATGATCATAGATAACAATAACCAAAAGTAAAGCTGCTGTCCCACGTGTGCTTAAGGAGTTTCTGATGAACTGGTGGATATCAAGATATGCTGATGAAGATGAAGAAGTCATTACCTTATCTCTTTTAAAAAGATTCTGAGTACACAAGCCTCTTCCCCCTCTTGTTTAAAAATAAAGATCGCTTTATGCAAAAGGAAATCCATAAAAAGCCTTTCTAGCAAGAGCATGTAGATACTAGGTTATCTATTTCTTGCAGAGTACATTCTCGTACTCATCCTTGCGTCATTGTTGTTTTTATATAGATGATCTAGTTGCAACTGATGGTGGTTTATATGTTGACATCGATGAGTAGTTCGGGGTCCCAGGTAATAGCCTGAGGACTACGGGATGGACGTCGCTTCTGTTTATGGCCTTTTAGGCCCTTTGCTAAGTTGTTGTGTAGAACAACATATTTTTCTTGTGTTGTTTGATGTAATGTTGGGTCTATGACCTCTGGTTTGTAATAACTCTGATAATGCACTCTGTTAAGAGTTTAAACTTATGATGTTGAATCCCTAATTTCTGTAATGTTTCCGAATTTTACTATGATCTTTCGTGCTTGGAGTTGATCTTATCTTAGATGATGTTCTGAGGTTAGTTTAACCCTAATCCTGGGGGTGTTACAACCCTCTCACTTTATCTTCTATCCTCAACCTGGTTGGTGCCACGAAGATTTTCTAAATCTTTTACAATTCTCTATCGAAGTTTGGGTGCTATCGTTAATCTATCTGTTGAACCTTTTTATCTGTTTCCTTGATCTTTATTCATATCTTTCCGGTGGCTTGGGACTTCCGACACGACAACAACATCATCATATTTATCTGTTTGGTTTCGAAAAATCATTGCATCAAATTCTTGTTTCTTACAGAGCTTCATGAGTTTCCCTTTGTCAAGATCATCGGTCTGTTTCGATAGTTGGGTTGCATAGTTTTCCTATTCATGTGCGGAGTAAATCTTTGGGTGTGGGATGGAGTAGCTACCATACCACTACTCTTATCATTCTCTCTTGTACATTGAATTGGTCGGTAAATGTGATTTCACTCATTCGACGAAAGTCACAAGTGGCTTCTATCCCTCGATACTTTCACTTCCTTCCTTGTTTTTCCAGAGTGTTCTCTCAAGAATGTAATCAGTAATCTCTTGTTGGTGGTCTCGTCAATTTCAAGGTGGAGCAAAATCTTCAATGATAGATTAAAGTCAAATCTTCTCTGTCTTCTTCATTAGACCGGCGTTCTACATCGTCAAGATGGATGGAAGTTATATCAAACTTATTTTTGGCAATTACTTTCTCTTGGTAAAGCCAATTATGGTCGATGCCATCAATCGCAAATCTATTGCAATAAACTCATGGGTAAGGAAAGCAATAAGCATTTCTACAATAAACTCTAGATATTCATCATTCTACTTCTTCATCAGGATTCCACCATAGACTCGTGTCACTCTTTCTTGAGGAGATAATTCTACACACCTCCTTTGCATGATCCTTTGGTCCTTACCGATGCAAGAGGAATCTAATCCGAGAAATTAAGAACCAAAATATTTCTGTTGATATCAAGGAAATCTATTGTTTAAAGGCAATACTTTTTTTCCAAACTTCATTTCTTATATCTAAGGAAAGAAACAATACTATTTTCAAAGTGGTTGATCAATTATCCAAAAATCGTTCTTTTTCTTTCGGTGAAATAAAGAATAATCTTCACATGCATATGTTGATCTTTAATCCTAAGATGTGTCTATTCTTTCACCTCGATACATCGTTCTTTCAAAATTCTTTCAACAAGTGGATCTATTGATTTATCATGTTTTCTCTCGAGTACCTTAGCTATGTTCATCCATCTTTCTTGCCTCACAACAATCCTCCTAGGCTTCAAGTACTTTGTTTCGAAGAAGCAGAATGATAGACTAGCAAGAAGTCTATCGATTTTTCAATGTGCGGTGATGGCACCATCCGTTGATAAAGCAATTTGGGAATGTGAGGATCACCTTCGTTTCGAACACCTGCCTCTCCTTGGTCTTTTTCTTTTCCTGGGATCTCATGGCGAGATTGTTGTTTAGTGGGGGAGAGTTGTAGCATCCCAATTGTCTAACAATTGCAATGCTTGCCTAGTATATATATTGCTACTTCCTATATATCATAATTTCATTGCATAATATCATGCTCATGTCACCATGCCACCTTGTATTTGAGCATCATATAAAACCTCTTTCATTTGGTTCTTATCCCATATGCATTTGTATTGTGTTACTTGTATTTGCCTCTTGATGAATTGTAGTTGGTTCTTGATACATTGCTTAATGCCCAAGTTGAGTTGTGGGCACATCTTTTCAAACTCCACCACCTTTCTTTGGCACCACCTTATAATTCCACCCTCCAAACTATGTATGAGCCCATGCATTTCTTTGGTATTCAAGTCCAGCTCATATACATTAGGATGGATCCACTTCTATACTTACATGCTTCTATATATGAACCATGTTGTTTTCACAATGTTGAATATGGGAAGCCTCATGGCATCCTTTGCATGCCATGTGAGTAGAATATTTCACCTATCTTCCATGTGGTTTGATTTGGAATAAGAGTGAATGCTTAAAGATATATGTGCAAAAATACTCGTCTAGTGGGTCACACACTAGGATTGCCCACTTATATTCATCTATGCTTATTTCCATACACTCCCTATGTGATTCAAGTTTGCATTTGTGTTTTGGTCTCAAACCAAATATTCAAATGCATGTATGGGTTAAATGCCACATTGTCCTGTATTTGTTTGCACAACTAGGACTTGGTCATCATGGTTCATGCATGGCCTGAGCAAAGGTTCCTACAATTACTTTCCACTTGTTCATATTTTGGGTTTCGGAGAAGAGATCTCACATCCCAAATCACACCCTAGCTAAATCACCTTATTTTCCTTCTCTTGGGTGTTCTAGTTTTAATTCTTTTCCTAAATGTTTGTTCCTGCAGCTGTCTGGTTTTTGTTTTGAAAACAACAAAAGAAAACAAACTAACAAACAAAAATTGAAAAGGAAAAAGGTATAAGAGAGGGAGAGAGGTGCCTGGCTTGGCACAGCAGCGACCGTCCCAGTGCCATAAGCAGCCCACCCGAGAACCTTTCCTCCTCATACCTCCCTCGGCCAGCCAGAGCCCACCTGTTTCTGGCCCATCTTAAGTGATCGAGGGGGCTCCTTTTTGTCTCCTCCCTCGACAGGGAGCACACACGAGAGGCGTGCTCCTCTACAGATGTCACCGCGCCACCGAGCCCTTGCCTTGTTTTACACCGACCGGTGCCAGCGACCGAAACTACCCTACCTCCTCCTTATCCTCTCGAGCCTCACTCGAAAACCCTAGCTCCCATCTCGATCTCCCCTGTCTATACACCTCGCGTCCAGGTTCTGCATCCTCTTTCGCCGCTCGAGCCACTGGAACGCAACGGGAGCCATCAAGCCACCAAGCCTGCCACTATCCCTGCGCACCCGATGTACCGGAACGCTGCCTTCCCTCCGCCTAGGGAACCCCTCCTCGATGTTGCTGCGTACCTCATCGCCATCGCGCGTGAGTGTAGGTTCAGGGGCTCCCATGTGCTTCAGCACGCCATCCCTAACCCCACCCCGATGAGCAGTCCCTCCCATCTCCTTCGCTTTCTCTCTTAGCATGCGCTGCATAGCAAGCTTGCCACGAACGCTTAACGCCACGCCATACGTCACTTCGGCAACATCGCCTCTAGCCCCTATGTTCCCCGTGGTTTTCCTTATGATCTAGCTCGCCTCTAGAGCGGATCATCCAACCCTTGTGTAGAGAAAACATCCAATGACATGAGGCTTCAAATACCGCTCGAAATCGCTTCCTGAATCGCTCGGGAACCTCCTCTGAAGTCGCAAGAAAGTTGTGTGTCAGGCGCAAGGAAATCTATCTTTTTTCGTCAATGAAACTTCCCCCTGTTCGTCGTAGATTCACGGTCTTTTAAGTCCTCCACTAGCGAAACTCCGCACATCAAACCTGTAGCCCTTGTAATCCTCTGTGTTTTTGGTTTTTGCGGCTTAGTCAATTTCCGTTTCGCTTTATCGCCATTTGCACCCAAACTTTGGCTTCAGTTGGGAGTTTTCGTGAGAGCGAGGTTTAGTTTCGTCAGAACCTAAACCAGCCTTCTAGATGGTTTTTGCAAAAGGCACCCCATGTTTTCTTTTGTGAACCCGCAGTCCAGGCCTCGTCCAGTGTGTCACCTGCTTGCCACCCGCGCGCGTGTCCCCACCTGGAGTGATTCTGGGTAGACCGGAACCATGTAACAAATCCCCCTGCGAAATTTCTAAAAATCAAAACAAAATGCCTAATTGATATATAAATTAAATAATTCATAACTTTTAAATAAATATGAATTTGAATAAATGCTTAAAATGAAATGTGTTTAGTTTGTAAATATGAATTCAATTGTAAATTCAAATCTTTTTCAAAACTAATTCAAACTAGTCAAACCTTGAATAATTTGATTTTAATATCGTTTCAATTTATAAATATAAATAATGTAAATAATATATGTTTGCTGAAACCCCAAGAGGAAGGTATGATGAGCGCAACAGTAAGTTTTCCCTCAGTTATGAAACCAATGTTATCGAACCAGTAGGAGGAAGCAAACAACTCCAAGGTGTTGCTAACAACTTGGAATCCTGCATAACATAAACTCAAGACTCTGCCCCAACTTACAGTAAGGTTGTCAATCTCACTGGTTTGCTGAAAACAAAAGATTAAATGTATAGTATAGAAGATAATAGTTGCTTGTAGAAAGTAAACGGTAATAGTAGATGATGTATCAATGGTAAAGATTGGACCGGGGTCCACAGTTCACTAGAGGTGTTCTCCTTAAGATAAATAACATACTGGGTGAACAAATTACAGCGGGGCAATTGACAAATTTTGCAATCATAACAATGCATATACTAGATATCATGACTCCTATGATATTTGATTGGGCATTACAACAATACGCATAGACCTTAATCCAATAGCATCTATTACTAATAATCCACCTTCAGGTTATCATCCGAACTCCCTCCAGTATTAAGTTGCAAGCAACGGATAATTGCATTAAGCAATGTGTGTAAAGTAAAAAATACAATTGTTTCATGAACAAAATATTGTTGCTTTCTCCCTAGTAGCAACAGAACTTCTACAAGCTTAGATATTTTTGTCACTTCCCTAGATTACTAGAGGCATGAACCCACTATCGAGCATAAATACTCCCACTTGGATTCACAAGCATCTACTTGGCCAATATAGCTACTAGCAATAGAGAGCATGCAAGATCACAAATAACACAGACATGATAGAATCAATAATCAATCTGACATAGTATCTCAATATCCATCGGATCCCCGCAAACACAACATGTATGATTACAAATAGATGATCTTGATCATGAACGGAGCTCACAAGATCTAAACATGATAGCACAAAGCAGGAGAAACAACCATCTAGATACTGTATGGACCCATAGTCCAAGGGTGAACTACTCACACATCATACCGGAGGCTAGCATGGTGATGAAGAAGGCCTCCAGGATGATCTCTCCCCTCCGGCAGGTTTCCGGAAAGAGCTTCAGATCCCCCCGATCTAGGGACGATGGTGGCTGCGGCTACGGACTGTTTCGTGGAGATTTGATCGGGTACTTAGGGTTTCTGCATCGGGGTGACTTTACAGGCGAAGAGGCAAGGCAGGGGGCCGTCCAAGGGGGCCACACCAGGTGGCGGTGCGCCCTAGGGCCTGGCCGCGCCAGCCCTAGGTGTGGCCACCTCGTGGCCCACCTTCGGCTGCCCTTCGGTCTTTATGTTATCTCCAGTAAAATATTGACTTTGGCTTTTGTCCCGTCCAATTCCAAGAATATTTCCTTACTTGCTTTTCTGAAACCAAAAACAGCAGAAAATAGGCAATTGGCACTACGACATCTTGTTAATAGGTTAGTCCCAGAAAATGTATAAAAATACCTCAAAGTGTAGACAAAACATAACAAAGTTGATACTAAACAAGCATGGAACATCAAAAATTATATATACGTTTACGACGTATCAAGCATCGCCAAGCTTAACTCCTGCTCTTCCTCGAGTAGGTAAGTGATAAAAATAATAATTTTTGAGGTGACATGCACCATCACAATCTTGACCAAACCATTGTAAAGCATTAAAAGCTGGGATCCAAGTAATCTAAACATGAGCATCAAAGATGTAGTTCTAACAATAAGACATAGCAACTATGTTGTAACATGAAAAGATACAAACAAAGATCATGAATCATAATGCATTGAAAGACGTTTGTTTGTTTTACATATAGAAAACATAGCATAGTGTAGCAAAACATAAATGCATAGGACACTTTCAAAGTTCATAAGGGTGACTAGATACAAATAGTTCAAGAACAAGCAATATCAACATTATGAAATCAATAAGTTTTGGGACAATGCACATAGAACTAAGAATGACAACTATGCTCTCTTAGTTGGTGCATAAATATAGAAGGTGGAGACTCAATATAAAGGTAGGAAGAAAGGACCTTCATAAAGGGAAGAAGGGATTTCAAGTTTCATAAAGAGCTTCCAAAAGTTATGGTACTTATTAGCTTTCAGCTCTTATTGCCCCTATCATAAGCATCTTGAACTGATTAATGCTAAAGTGAAACAAATATTGAGTATATGCTTGACAAATCATAAGTTGGTAATCTCATGTCCTTTAAGTACGAGGGTCATTCCTCATTCTACTCAACTTTAGTCACAAGCAAGTTCTTGTCGTTGTAAGTATATGTGTATCATAGAGAACCACCAACGGGGTACCCCTTGCCCCATGACATAGGAGCTATCCCATATCAAAATGACAAGGCAATAGACAATGAGCATCTCAGCAATCTTCTTATTTACCATGAGTATGGTGCTTTTTTTCTCTTTTTCTCTTTTTCTTTTTTTTCTATATTTTGTTCTGAAGATGCTTCATAGATTGCTCACTATGGTGATGATGCAAGTTTCCACCATGATTAGGCATGGCTTAGGCTAGCCACCCAGGCGTTTCTCTAACACATATATAATACTTCATGTACTTTCAAGCTCCCCTTTTATTTCACACCGCCGACATCCATAAACAAAAGATCATGATATCAACTAGGTAATATGTACAGGTGTTGAAAGCGTTCCCCATGACATCATGGTTCTGCTAATTCCCAACTTATAAGTGCAAGCATATACAACATAAATGACACAATGGTTCAAGTTTGTTAGGGGCAAGAAAAATGAAGTGTGCCATCAAGTTTGTGAGAGCTTTAATCACTAATTTTCTCATAACAAGTTTAATTTTGAAGATAGATAAACAAGAATATACTTGGAATGGTGTAACACACCATCCATAGGAATTTATAGTGTACTCTTTGTAATAACTTGGTTTCTTGGGAGTTGTATGCATTAGTAGAGTTTACTCAATACAAGTGGAGGCTAGCAAAAGACTGGTTGTGACCAACTAAGAGAGAAATAATGGTCATTATCATGCAGAGCGACAAAAAATTATCAACTAAAGCATAAAGTGGTATCACAAGTCAAAAACTAAATTATCATAGAGGCTACGGTGACTGGTTCATAGTCGTAACATGGTGTGAGCATGTGCCAACCCAAACAAAGCATCAAAGGAGAATACCACAATATTATGCTTTTGTATGCTAAAACAACGCATGATTCTTTTAAGGCACATTAAGCAATATCAATTGTTTGGAACAAGTCATGCTACAACAATAATAACTAACCATAAGGTCAAAGCAACATCTATCATGACATGATAAAGTCTAAGTCATAGTCAAAACATGCTCCTTTTTGTACCACTATAAGCATGAAACTCTCTACTCTTTTCCAGCACCAATCAACTTATTTGAAACAAAAGGGCCAATGCGGGGGTACAAATACTTTATTCAAGCAAACTAAACAAAATAAAACCAAAGACGAAAACTAAGACACTCCAAGAACAACACAGCAGTGCATGAAACAATAAAAACGAAGTGTCTAGAAACAGACCTGAGATTTTTATTGATGAAGAAGGGTATGCCTTGGGCATACCCAAGCTTTGACGCTTGTAACTCTTGAATATTTCTTGGGGTGACACGGGGTGGCATCCCCAAGATTGAGATTTTGTCCATTCTTAATCTCATCACATCCTTCTTCCCCTACACTTGAAATTTTTCTTCATACAAAACTTCACACAATCTTCATTAGCAACATTAGTGTATTCAAAATAATAGGCCTTTGGGTTTACTTTCAACACAAATAAAGCTTCCATTAGAACACAAGATACTGTATCAATTACTTTTAAAAGCTCAAGTGATCAAAGAGAACTCAAAAAGGAACCGATAAGAGGCAAATGCAAATAATGGCAGAAATCTGTCAAAACAGACCAGCAGGTAAAAACCGAATTTTTCGAAGACCTTCTGTTGCTCAAATCAAAAGTGTTGAAATAATGGAATTTAAATAATAACCTGGGGCATAAGCTCCGAACATTACAGCTCAATCCGACATACAGAGATTTTTGACGAAATTTTACATTGAAGCACAAAAATCTATTTCGAGACAGCAACTTCCCCAAATCTTACTTCTCTCTCACTAGAGGTTATTCTTGGCACAAAAACAACACAAAAAGGATAAGCAGGGGTTATTACAGAAGCAATAACTCCCAATATTCAACAGAAGAAAATCCTAATGAAATTTGGGTTATCTCCCAATTAGTACTTTTCTTTAACGCCTTTTAGGCGTGATAGTTTGAGAAGATGCTCACATTAGAAATATGAATTGAAGTAAAAGAGAGCATCAAGAAGAAAATTCAAAACACATTTAAGTCTAACCCACTTCCTATGCATTGGAATCTTGTACGCAAATAAATTCACAAAGAACAAAGTGACATGCATAGGAAGATAAAGCAAGAGTAACTTCAAAACTTCCAGCACATAGAGAGGTGTTTCAGTACCATGAAAACTTCTACAACCATATTTTCCTCTCTCATAATAATTTTCAGTAGCCTCATGAATAAACTCAACAATATAACTATCACATAAAGTATGCTTTTCATGATCTAGAAACACATATTTTTTATCAAGCTAAAAAATTGTGGGAATAAAACATTCAAACCCATTTTTAACAATTTTATAACAAGATAACTGATCATTCTCAAGAGGTATGGGGTTCCAAGATAAATTCAAGACCCCTCCAATCTCATTTTTAATAGTAGTACAATTAATATTATCAACCAATATAGGACCATCATCTAGAGCTTTATCATAAACATTTTCTAAGCAAAACTCTTTAGTACCATGCATTTCGAAATTAGGCGCAAATAAAGGATTATCATAAGATTTATCAAAATAGCATGGATTATCATAGATAAAAGGAGCACAATTTTTATCACAGGGTTTACCCAAAGTAGATATTTCAAAAGGATCCACAGGAACATAACATTCATCCTCCTTTGGTAAGCATGGGGGACAATCAAATAATGTAAGGGATAGAGAGTTACTCTCATTAGAAGGTAGGAATGTGTAGATCCATTCTTCCTCCTTTTGTTCATCACTCTCCTCCTCTTTTTCATCTAATGAGCTTCCCATTTCTGCAATTTCGTCTTCCATAAGCTCCTGCAAGGCATTAGTCTCTTCCGTTTGTGGAAACCATTTATTAATATATTCAAGAATATAGCCATTTTCTTCCTTGTAATTATCAAAGCAAAATTTAAGTATATCATAAACCTCATATTTATAAGGTGAGTCATCAGTATTTTCAAGCAAATTAGCAAGTTCAAATGCACCCTTCCAAGCAATAAATGCTTCAATTTGTTCCACATCATAAAATTCATAATTTCCTTTAACATTAGAAGATATGGTAACATTATCATTATACTCACATTTAAAAGGGAGGTGTTTATACCTCCTACAACAACAAGATTTATTAAAGCAATAAGTAACATTATAAGTAGAGCACACGTTTCTAGCAATCGTATGCAATTTATCAATTTGTTCCCATAAGTGTTTCCCTTTTTGTGACAAGTGGTGTTCCTTATTATAATATTTTTGTTCTTTCGTGAACCCACCTTGCCAATAAGAACTAGTTTCAAAGAAACCAACCATTGATAGAAAGCATGACAAAGCAAGGCAATAACAGACCAACAACTATAGTAGGAAATAATTTTTTATGTTTTTGGTAAGAAAAAGCAAGCCAAACAAAACTAATTTTTTTGTAATTTTGAAAAAGAAAAACAATCAAGACAAAGCAAAACAAACTAAGCAAAACAAAAACAAAGTAAAGAGATTGGTTGTGAGAGACTCCCCTTGCAAAGTTGTACTTAAATCCCCGGCAACGGTGCTAGAAAACGTCTTGATGAGCTCAGATAACTGTAGAGATTTGTTGGGAAACCCCAACAGGAAGGTATGATGCGCACAACAGTAAGTTTACCTCGGTTATGAAACCAAGGTTATCGAACCAGTAGGAGGAAGGAAACAACTCCAATGTGTTCCTAACAACTTGGAATCCTGCACAACACAAACTCAAGACTTTGCCCCAACTTACAGTGAGGTTGTCAATCTTACTAGTTTGCTGAAAACAAAGGATTAAATATATAGTGTGGAAGATAATAGTTTCTTGTAGAAACTAAACGGTAACAGTAGATGATGTATCAATGGTAAATATTGGACCGGGGTCCACACTTCACTAGATGCATGAACCCTATGAGATTTGTCTCTTTAAGATAGATAACATGCTGGGTGAACAATTACAGCGGGGCAATTGACTGATTTAGTAAGCATAACAATGCATATACTAGACATCATGACTCCTATGAGATTTGATTGGGCATTACAACAATATACATAGACCGTAATCCAACTTCATCTATGACTAATACTCCACCTTCAAGTTATCATCCAAACCCCCTCCAGTATTAAGTTGCAAGCAACGGATAATTGCATTAAGCAATGTGTGTAAAGTAACAATACAATTGTTCCATGAACAAAAGATTGTTGTTTTCTCCCTAGTAGCAACAACACATCTACAACCTTAGAGATTTTTGTCACTTCCCCAGATTACTAGAGGCATGAACCCACTGTCGAGCATAAATACTCCCTCTTGTAGTTACAAGCATCTACTTGGCCAAGATAGCTAATAGCAATGGAGAGAATGCAAGATCACAAATAACACAGACATGATAGAATCAATAATCAATCTGACATAGTATCTCAATATCCATCAGATCCCCGCAAGCACAACATGTATGATTACAAATAGATGATCTTGATCATGAACGAAGCTCACAAGATCTAAACATGATAGCACAAAGGAGGAGAAACAAGCATCTAGCTACTATATGGACCCATAGTCCAAGGGCGAACTACTCACGCATCATACCGGAGCCTAGCATGGTGATGAATAAGGCCTCCGGGATGATCTCTCCCCTCTGGCAGGGTGCCGAGAAGAGCTTCACATCCCCCCGATCTAGGGACGATGGTGGCAGAAGCTACGGACTATTTTGTGGATATATGATCGGGTGTTTAGGGTTTCTATATCGGGGTGAATTTATAGGCGAAGAGGCGAGGCAAGGGGCCGCCCGAGGGGCCCACACCATATGGCGGGGCGCCCTAGGGCCTAGCCGCGCCAATCCTAGGTGTGGCCACCTCGTGACCCACCTTCGGCTTCCCTTCGGTCTATGTGTTCTCTCCAGTAAAATATTGACTTTGGCTTCTGTCCCGTCCAATTCCGAGAATATTTCCTTACTAGCTTTTCTGAAACCAAAAACAGCAGAAAACAGGAAACTGGCACTGTGGCATCTTGTTAATAGGTTAGTCCCAGAAAATGTATAAAAATACCTCAAAGTGTAAACAAAACATAGCAAAGTTGATAATAAACAAGCATGGAACATCAAAATTATAGATACGTTTACGACATATCAAGCATCCCCAAGCTTAACACTTGCTTGTCCTCGAGTAGGTAAGTGATAAAAACAATAATTTTTTAGGTGCCATGCACCATCACAATCTTGATTAAACCATTGTAAATCATTGAAAGCTAGAATCAAAGTACTCTAAACATGAGCATGAAAGATGTAGCTCTAACAATAAGAGATAGCAACTATGTTTTAACATGAAAATATACAAACAAAGATCATGAATAACAATACATTGAAAGACGTTTGTTTGTTTCACATATAGAAAACATAGCATAGTGGTATTAAGCTTGTCCCTCATGGAGTAGAAAAAAATAAATGCATAGGACACCTTCAAAGTTCATAAGGGTGACTAGATACAAATGGTTCAAGAACAAGCAATATCAACATTATGATTCAATAAATAAGTTTTGGGACAATGCACATAGAACTAATAATGAGAACTATGCTCTCTTAATTGGTGCATAAAGATAGAAGGTGGAGACTCAATATAAAAGTAGGAAGAAAGGCCCTTCATAAAGGGAAGCATGGATTTCAAGTTTCATAAAGAGCTTCCAAAAGTTATGGTACTTATTAGATTTCAGCTCTCATTGCCCCTATCATTAGCATCTTGAAGTGATTAAGGCTAAAGTGAAACAAATATTGAGTAAATGCTTGACAAATCATAAGTTGGAAATCTCATGTCCCTTGAGTACGAGGGTCGTTCCTCATGCTACTCAACTTTAGTCACAAGAAAGTTCTTGTCATTGCAAGTATATGTGTATCATAGAGAACCGCCAACGGGGTACCCCTTTCCCCATGACACGGGAGCTATCCCATATCAAAATGACAAGGCAACAGACAATGAGCATCTCATGAATCTTCTTATTTACCATGAGTATGGTGCTTTTTTGTTTTTTTTCTCTTCTCTTTTTTTCTATTTTTTTCTAAAGATGCTTCATAGATTGCTCACTATGGTGATGCTGCAAGTTTCCACCATGATTAGGCATGGATTAGGCTAGCCGCCGAGGCATTTCTCTAACACATATATAATACTCCATGAACTTACAAGCTCCCCTTTATTTCACACCGCCGACATCCATAAACAAAAGATCATCATATCAACTGGGTAATATGTACAGGTGTTGAAAGCATTCCCCATGACAGCATGGTTCTGCTAATTCCCAACTTATAAGTGAAAGCATATACAACATAGATGACACAATGGTTCAAGTTTATTAGGGGCAAGAAAAATAAAGTGTGCCATCAAGTTTGTGAGAGATTTAATCACTAATTTTCTCATAACAAGTTTAATTTGGAAGATTGATAAAACAAGAATATACTTGGAATGGTGTAACACACCATGCATAGGAATTTATAGTGGACTCTTTGGAATAACTTGGTTTCTTGGGAGTTGGATGCATGAGTAGAGCTTACTCAATACAAGTGTAGGCTAGCAAAAGACTGGGAGCGACCAACTAAGAGAGCAATAATGGCCATAATCATGCAGAGCGACAAAACATTATCAACTAAAGCATAAACTGGTATCACAGGTCAAAACCTAAATGATCATAGAGGCTAAGGTGACTGGTTGATAGTCATAACATGGTGTGAGCATGTGCCAAGTCAACCCAAACAAAGCATCAAAGGAGAATACCACAATATTATGCTTTTGTATGCTAAAACAACGCATGATTCTTTCAAGGCACATTAAGCAATCTCAGTTGTTTGGAACAAGTCATGCTACAACAATAATCACTAAGCATAAGGTCAAAGCAACATCTAGCATGACATGATAAAGTCTAAGTCACGGTCAAAACAAGCTCCCTTTTGCACCACTATAAGCATGAAACTCTCTACTCTTTTCCAACACCAATCAACTTATTTGAAACAAAAAAGCGAATGCGGGGGTCCAAATACATTATTCAAGGAAACCAAACAAAAGAAAACCAAAAACTAAAACTAAGACGCTCCAAAAACAACATAACAGTGCATGAAACAATAGAAACGAAGTGTCTAGAAAGAGACCTGAGATTTTTATTGATGAAGAAGGGGATGCCTTGGGCATCCCCAAGCTTTGACGCTTTTACCTTTTGAATATTACTTAGGGTAACACGGGGTGGTATCCCCAAGCTTGAGCTTTTGTCCATTCTTCATCTCATCACATCATTCTTCCCCTACACTTGAAAATTTCCTTCATACAAAACTTCACACAATCTTCATTAGCAACATTAGTGTATTCAAAATAATAGGCCTTTGGGTCTAGTTTCAACACAAGTAAAAATTCCATTAGAACACAAGCTAATGTATAAATTCCTTTTAAAAGCTCAAGTGATCAAAGAGAACTCAAAAATAAACCTATAAGAGGCAAATGCAAATAATGGTAGAAATCTGTCAAAACAGACCAGAATGTAAAAACCTAATTTTTCGAAGACCTTCTGTTACTCAAATCGAAAAGTGTTGAACTAACGAAATTTATATAACAACCTGGGGGACAATCTCAGAAAATTAAAGCTCAATCCGACATATAGAGATTTTTCACGAATTTTTACTGTGAAGCACAAAAATCTGTTTTGGGACAACAACTTCCCCAAATCTTACTTCTCTCTCATTAGAGGTTATTCTTGGCACAAAAACCACAAAAAAGTATAAGGAGAGGTTATTACAAAAGCAATAACTTCCATGACTCAACAAAAGAGGGTCTTCCAAGTCCAAAGTTTGATTTCCTGTGTATGAAACTATCACGGATTTTATGGCTTCAAGCCATTTGACGAAGTTATGGCCCATTATCGGTTCTTTACATATAGTCGGTTCATCATTATATAACAACAATGATTTAATCTCAAATTATAGTATTTGATTGTTTACCCGACCTACTTGGTTTAATAGGAACTTAGACCTCCGTGACCACAACCTTTGGGGTACGTGAGCCATGAGCATTATTGCTGCCTCCGGGACACTTTCCGGCGCTGCGCAACCCAGCACATATTATCTAAGGTTCAATAACCTTATTAAAGTTATATTGTCCTCCCACTTAACTTTTTACGAAAAATTACTTCTAAATAAACTTGATGTTTCTAAGCGACGAACATTTTTTATTTGGTGTTATGGAGGAATACCCAACGATTAAAGACATGCTTATCCGACTTTGGTTGTAAACATTTTACTTATGCCTAGAACACTAAGATTTAAGAAAGGACAACTTGGGTTTTATCCCAAACCATAACTTATATGGTGTCATTTCAACGGATCGGGATGGAACTCTTTTCAGTGTAAAAGTGGTAATCACTAGAGCTTTAATCTTTAAAATACAATGACAGTTTTATAACTGACACCTTTAATTTCACCATGTCAAACAAGGTTTCATTACATATATTGATCACTCCATGCTCATATGGTGTTTCAAGAAATGCAAATCCATGGAACAAATCCTCAAATCTTAGGTGTTATGCTAAACTTGTAACTCAAATATCTTCCTTTATGATCAAATCATAAATTCTTTATTTTCTTGTTACAATGATTTTTACTTCATCTTGAAATTCTTTGAACATTTTGAAATATTTCATACTCTTTCCTCATTAAGTAAATATACACATATATTCACTCAAACTTATGGAGAAAGCATATGAAGTTGAAATCCATCGCTCACGACTACACATAATGGACTACATACATCAGTATGTATAAATTCCAATAAGTTAGTTGTTCATTCTTCTTTTGCCTTTGAATGAAGTTTCAATTATCTCCAAGAAAGTCTCACAAAGGTCATTTAATCAAAAATTAGAAGACTCCAAAATTCCATCAGCATGAAGTTTCTTCATGTTTTCCTTTCTAGTATAATTTAAATGGCGATGTCACTTCTTAAGTGATCTTTCAACCATTTTTCTTTCTACATTTTTAGAATCAGTTTTATGGGCGTGATTTCTCCAACCAAACTTGTAAATCATCCATCTTATATGGAATACGGTAATTATTTGAACAACCTTTTGTTCTCATAATACCTGATCAAAACAACAATTATTGAAACAAATCTTGAAGGCAAGCTTTGATGTCAACGAGAAACTCAACAACACTTTGTTTTTTTCGATGAACATCATCACATATTCTCTTGTTGGTTACTTAGTCCATTGTAGTTCATGAGTTGTGTTGTCCTGTATGACATTTTATACCAACCAATTCGGTATCCAATACCCATGAACCAAATTGTTTAACAAGCAAAGAATACAACCATAACATGTATATCATCTATATACCTAAGCTGTACAATTCCAGTCTTTCCTGCCAAATATTTCTGAGATTCTCTTTCAGCATTTCCTTCCCCTTTTAAAATAATCTATCAACATCAACAGTGGCGCCATATGCATGACACATAGCCCCCAAAGCGTGTATAGTCAAATACTAATACCTTTGGTCTTGCACTTTGAAGTAGATCACCATCATCAAATGTTTGACGTTCTTTCAAAATCCATTCTTCAGTAATATTTTAGTGTAGTAAACAATTTACCTACATCTTTTATTCATCATTATCATGACAACTTTCATGATCAAGCTACTATAGCTTATAAAGGCGAATCACGAGTATAATGTTTCTTTCCAAAAACCCTTTTGGAGGATTAGGATGTCTAACATCTCCAACCTTTGCAAATTCTCATCAAATATGAGAACATAAATTTTTCCAAATTATACTCTATCATGTTGCAACCAAAATATTGTTTTAGATATCGCAATATCTTCCACACATTGTGGTTTCTGAAAAAATTATTTCATCTCCTAGATAACCTTGATATTAAAACAATCTTTTGAACATCAAGAATCATGGATGCAAACATGATACTTTAGATACTAACAATAGAATTGTTACTCTTGATTTAATACTAATTATTAAACTTCATGGAGTAAATGGAGTTTGCTAAAAGTTTGCAATAGGACTTTTAAACTTTAGATTGACACTCAAAACAAAACAATACCAGTTCGTAAAGTAACTATCCAGAATTATATAGTTCTATTATCTCAATTATAACTAAGTATAAGGCGGTGAACGGATGCTAATGACTACAACAAATTATGCAAATTCAAATTGATTTAATTTATGATAAATTCTGTTCAAATTTATTCATATTACTATTTGAACTCCCACTCAAAACAACATCCCTCGAGTCGTTTTGGTGATTACGCGAACCAAATCCACTACACCAAGTCCTATCATCACGAGAGATGATGTAGCTTCAAAGGATAAAAATCAACATGTTCATCATATCATCCATATGACTCATGCTGTACCTTTCGGTATTCCGTGTTCCGAGGCCATGTTTGTACATGCTAGGCTCGTCAATATTAACCTTAGTATCCACATGTGCAAATCTGGCTTGCACCCGTTGTATGCACACGTAGAATCTATCACACCCGATCATTACGAGATGCTTCGAAACGACGAGTCTTAGCAACGGTGCCTACTAAGGACAAACACTTTATTCCTTGATATTTAGTAAGGGGGATCATCTTATAATGCTACCGTTGCAATCTAAGTAATACAAAGTGCATAAAAAGGATTAACATCACATGCAATTCATAATATGTGATATGATAAGGCCTTTATTCTTATGCCTTTGATCTCCACCTCCAAAGCACGGACATGATCTCCATCATCACCAGCATTGTGTCATGGTCCGTGGCACCGCTTCATGGTTGTCCATCACCAATATCAACTATTACAACTATTTGGAATAAAGATATTACATGATGAATACACACGTAGGTCTTAACAAATTTAAGTACAACCATTAGGCTCCTGCCAGTTACCATATTACAATAAGAATCATTGCATACATAAAATATAATCTCAATCACATCATGGCCATATCACATCACATGCCCCTGCAAAAACAAGTTAGACGCCTCTAATTTTCTTTGCAAGTTTTACGTGGCTTCGGGCTTTCAAATAAGAACCGTTCTTACCTACGAACATAAAACACAAGGCTGATACAAGTGTTGTCAATTGCCCATTGTATATTCAATCTTAACAATGGTGGGAGATATAGACACCTGCAAAGCCACTTGTGCAATGCAAGTTACACGTTGAGCGTGGAGTAAGTCTCATATACGCTGACATGTAAGGTTAGCCCAGCCCGCTTCATCCCACCACACCGCAAGATGCAAAGTACACAAAAATCAAGCGACAACAAAAGCATTAACGCCCACAAAACCATTGTGTTCTACTTGTGCAATAGATATATGCATAGATTCGGCTCTGATACCACTGTAGGGTTTGTTGCATGAAAAAAATTCTATCACAATAACACATAAAACCAAGATCCAATCTATGGCAAAGCCAAGATCTAATCCATGATATCGGTGCAACGAGATTGAGGAGAACTAACCCTCGTAGATCCAAAGTGTTTAACAAGATCAGATTCTTGTGGTTGATGTAGTCTATCACTTGCCGATCTCAAGGTCGCGTAGACGATCCTTCCGGCGCTGCATTCCGGCAGCGCTTCCGCAGTCGGTCACACGTACGGATTCTATAAATACCTTCCTCTCCCTTGTTCCAGCAGGGTAGGGGAGGTTGTAGATCACCTCGGAATCCTAATAGAACAATGGTGTGGTGGTGGTGGAGAAGAGATTTCTGCACGGCTTCGCGTAAGCCGGAGTAGGACGGTGAACAAGAGAGAAGAGAGGGGGCAACTAGGGTTAGGTGCCAATGGACAAGGGTATGGGGGGTGCACCCCCACCCCTCATTATATAGGTGGGGGAAGCCGACCAAGGGTTCCTAGCCCAGGCCATGTCCCCCCCAACTCGGCCACCAAGGGAAGAGCTTGAAACCTTTTCCACCAAGTCTTCCTTCATACTAAGAACTAGAGTTTGACTTTTCAAACTAGGATTTGACTATTCAAAGTAGGGTTTGACCCTTTTACTAGTCCTATCCTAATTGGCCCTTTTAGGGTTTGGTGCAGCTGGCCCATAGGGCATGCCACTATCCAAGTGACCCCCTCCCGAGGTAGTGGAACCACTTGTGGTCTCTCTAGAACATTCTAGAATTATCCGGTCAAGATACCGAAAATTTTCTCGAACCCCGGAAAACCATTTTAGTTATATGAATATTATTCTTTGGACCATTCCAGATCTCCTCGTGATGTCCTGGATCCAATCCGAGACTTTGAACAACATTCAGTCTCCAACTCATATTACATATCTACTTAAACAACATCGATTCCTTAAGTGTGTCTCCCTACGGTTCGCGAACTATGGATACATGATCGAGACACCTCTTCGGTCAATAACAAATAGAGGGATCTGGAAATCCATATGGATCCAACATATTTCAATGATGACTTCATGATCGAATGAACCATTTACATACGATACCGATTCCCTTTGTCACGTGATACTTTGCTTATCCAAGGTTTGATCGTGAATATCTCCATACCTAGTTCAACCTTGTTACCGATAAGTACTCTTTACTCGTTCCGTGATATGACATCCCTTCTAACCTAGTCACATGCTTGCAAGAAAATTGGATGATATTCCGCCAAGAGGGCCCAGATTATATCTATCCATCATATGGATGGACAAATCCTAGTCTTGATCCACGCGCTTCAACATATACTTCCAGAATACCCAATGCCACCTTTATAACCACCCAGTAACAGAAGTAGCATTTGATGTCATCAAAGTACTCATGACGGTGATTAACATGATCTCATGGTCGAAGGATTAGGTTACTATGTATCTGAAAGTTTGTAGGAAAACAAACTTAATGACTTGATCTTATGCTATGCTTACTTTGGGTGTGTGTCCATCACATCATTCTCCTTATGATATGATATTGTTATTAATAACATCTAATGTCCATGAAAGGAAACCATGATCATCTATTAATCAACAAGCTAGTTTAACAAGAGGCTTACTAGGGACTCTTTTATGTTTACAAAACACACATGTATTAACGTTTCCGTTTAATACAATTATAGCATGGGATGTAAACATTTATCCTAAAAATAAATATTTAATAATAACCAATTTATTATTACCTATTGGGCATATGTCCAACAAGATTGAGGCTAACCAGACAAGTTATGAGATAATACTAGATCTAATTCTTTGTTCCTTAAGGTTATGTTTATTTATGGTTCATTTTTTTCATGAATGATGCTTCTACCTCCTAAGAAAGAGTCGTAGTAAAGGTCACATCAAAGTTTATAACACTCAACTTGATGACCTAAGTCTAACTCATGAACTTGAGTGAAAACTTCAATCACTCTATCATGTTCTAACAATTTTTTAAATTTCCCCGGATTTTATAGGTGTGAATGCAATGCACACATCTATGATATACCTATTTCAAGTCTCTTAAACTCTGGGATATTACATGGCTAAGTGAAAATCGGGTGCTCTTTATCAATTTGCCATCATAGCTATCACCTTTCCTTGAGTTAGTATGACATGAGCTTTAGTCTTCATTAGGTCATCTTGTTTATATATTATCCCTATATTCATGTTAAACACATTTTTCTATCAAGTGAGTGTAGTTAGTTTTCGATACTATCTCACCGGTGACACCTGATAGAAACTTTTTGGTGATGAACATGAACTCTCAAGTGTCGATTTCGTGGCAACCAAAATTTGTTGACACCAAATGATGCATGGAGTTGGACCGATATTCATTGATTGACGCGTGGGGAGGTGATGGACACAAACAAACATGATGAACATCATCAGGAAAATGCACAAAGGGGATAAGTAGTGAAGTCTACTTGAAAAATCAAACATGGTGACAAATCCCCCAAAGAGAAAGCCCTTGATCTCAAAATTCAGTACAACAACAGTCTTGAAGAAATTTCTTGTTCTGACTAGCCAATCCACTAATGCATGTAAAATTCATACATGAACTTTGTAGTTTATTTTAACTTATTCCAACATATTTAAATGCTATTTACTATTATAAACATGTATTGCATTGATTTATGGATATTTACCAATGATCCCCTTTATTTTGTTTATAACCATGTAGGACAGGGAAACCCTATTTTGTGTATTTTTTAAAGTTTCAGGAACCTTCCAAACTCAAAAGGACCTAGGAATTTTTCTGGAACAGTTTTTCATTGGGAGAAACACCTAGAGCACTTGGACCACATGAGAGACCACATGAGGCCTATAAGGGCCCAGGTGGCACGGTTAGAAGGTAGGACCGCGCCACCTGGTCCATCTGGAGCATCAAAACTCCAATGTAATTCATCTTCACTCCACCGACTTCATTTTGACCTAAAACCTTGTATAGAAAGGGTCCCCGATGGGATCTCGCGGTAGAGGGAGGCAAAGATAGAAAACAGCAAAAGAAGAGTCAGAAGTCTACCGCTGAAGGAAAATTGGAGGGGGACGGTTCCCGGAATCGCCTCTGACCGCCTCACCTCCTTCGCCAACTCCTCCAGCATCATATTCATCATGAGGGGGAGTAGTTCACCCCTTGGATTATCTGTTTGTGTTGGTAACTTGATCCAATCTCTCTATGTACGATCATGGTTGAAGTCCATATGATGTGCCTTGCATGATTATGGAACTATATGTAATTCCTATGGTGGATATTGTGGTATGAGACAATACTTGTTATGCATTAATGTTGTGTTGAGACTTTGTGGTTTTTTCTACTTTGGAATACATCTATGATACATGTAATGATTTATCTATGCTTAATGCCTTGTTTACCCATGTCATGAGGTGTTTGACAACACCAAGTGTAGGTAGATGGGAAAGATGCAGATGCACATATATTTATAAAACATTGCACTAGTGCTTAGGATATGTTTTCCATTAAGAGTATGGTGTATGTGGGTAATGGGTGGTCGAGTGGTAGATGACATAATTATCAAGTGACCGTTGAAAAGCATCCTTATCCAGGGTTAAAAAGGGAGAAGTATGACATGGTGGAGTGACAGCAACCACATGCTGGCCTACCTAGGTGACACCAGCAACACATATGGGTACTTCTTTCAACACAACGTGTGTTCTAGGACATGTAGCCGCAATGAATTTATCATTAAAGCTTGAAAATTGTGTGTACTTTTATTATCTATAACATGATCATCACCATAGACGGAGAGACGGGATTGAGTGAACCCATGAACCCAGGTCCATTGTTTCCATAGAGTAAAACCCTTTCTCTTGTCCTCTGGCATTTAGAGGACCAGGTCACTTTTATATTTACTACTTTGTTGCTCTTTAATTCCTTGCATTAAATAAATCCCCCTTAATCCTTTAATTTCTATAGTGCATAAACAACTAGACTCATGACACTCTAGTTGGAGAGAGTAAATGATTCTCCTTCTTACTCCTACGGATCGATATCCCTACTTCCATATTGAGAGGTTCTATAGTGATCCCTTGATCTTGGAGGTTATCATCCACTGATGCAATAAAACCCCCTACTAAGGAAGATTCATCGTCGTGATGCAATAGTGTAGGGTTTGTTGCATTGAAAACAAAAAATTTCTATCGCAAGAACACATAAAATAAAGATCCAATCTATGGAAAAGCCAAGATATAATCTACGAGATCGGTGCAATGAGATTGAAGAGAACTAACCCTCATAGATCCAAAGCATTAATGAGATTGGATCTTGTGGTTGATGTAGTCGATCACTTGCTGATCCTTCCTGTGTCACATTCCTACAGCGCTTCCGCACTCGGTCACACGTACAGAGTTGATGAACACCTTCCTCTCCCCGTTCTAGTAGGTAGCAAAGGTAGTAGATCTCCTTGGAATCCCAATAGCATGATGGCGTAGTGGTGGTGGTGGAGGAGAAGAATTTTGCAGGGCTTCGCCTAAGCCTGAGCAGGACGGTGGAGGAGGGAGAGGGGCGGCGGCGGCTAGGGTTAGAGTGAGGGGGAAAGGGTGCGCCCCCACACCTCCTTATGTAGATGAGGGGTGCGTCCAGGGTTCCCAGCCATGGCCGTGTCCTCCTCCAACTCGGCGGCCCAAGAGGGAGAGCTGGGAACTTGCCCTCCAAGTTTCCCCCTTACCAAATTAGGGTTGTGCCCCTCCTTTCCTTGTGGTGGCCGGTTGGGTCCTCTTGGGATTGATGTGGCTGGCCCTAGGCCCCCACGGCATGCCACAACCCAAGTGGCCCATCCCGGGGTGGTGTAACCACTGGTGGTCCCTCTACAACATTCTAGAAGCTTTCGGTTAAAACACCGAAAACATTTCTGAACCCCGGAAATTGATATTCCTTATAGGAATATTATTCTCCAAACCATTCCGGATCTCCTCGTGATGTCCTGGACCCAATCCAAGACTACTAACAATATTTGGTCTCCAACTCGTATTCCATATCTACTTAAACAACATCGAACCTTAAGTGTGTCGCGAACTATGTAGACATGATCGAGACACCTCTCCGATCAATAACCAATAGCGGGACCTAGAGATCCATAATGGTTCCCACATATTCAATGATGACTTCGTGATCAAATGAACCATTCACATACGATACCGATTCCCTTTGTCACGCGATAATTTACTTATCTGAGGTTCGATCGTCGGTATCTCCATACCTAGATCAACCTCGTTACCGGTAAGTACTCTTTACTCATTCTGTGATATGACATCCCTTGTGTCACATGCTTGCAAGCCAATTGGATGACATTCCACTGAGAGGGCCCAGAGTATATCTATCTGTCATATGGATGGACAAATCTCACTCTTGATCCATGCGCTTCAACACATACTTTCAGAATACCCAATGCCACCTTTATAACCACCTAGTTACGGAAGTGGCGTTTGATGTCATCAAAGTACTCATTCGGTGACGGTGATTAACATGATCTCATGGTCGAAGGATTAGGATACTATGTATCTAAAATCTTGTTCAAAACAAACTTTAATGACTTGATCTTATGCTATGGTTACTATGGGTGTGTTTCCATCACATCATTATCCTAATGATATGATATTGTTACTAATAACATCCAATGTCCATGATCAGGAAACCATGATCATCTATTAATCAACAAGATAGTCACAACAAGAGGCTTACTAGGTACTCTTTTATTTTTACAAAACACACAAGTATTAATGTTTCTGGTTAATACAATTATAGCATGGGATGTAAACATTTATCATAAACACAAAGATATAATAATAACCACTTTATTATTGCCTCTTGGGCATGTCTCCAACAGTCTCCTACTTGCACTAGAGTCAATAATCTAGATTACATGGTAATGTACCTAACACCCATGGCGTTCTGGTGTTGGTCATATTTTGCTCTAGGGATAGGTTTAGTCAATGGATCTACCACATTAAGATCTGTGTGTACTTTGCAAATCTTTATGTCACCCTCTTGGACATACTTGTGAATCGAATGGAAACATAGCTTGATGTGATTTAGCTTCTTGTGTGACCTTGGCTATTGTGCATTAGCTATGGCACCCATGTTATCACAATAAATGACCATCGGGTCTAACACACTAGGAACCACACCAAGCTCATGTAAGACCCCACCTTTATAAAGGTAAAGGTAAGCGCCGCGTGGCTAGGTTTTAGATTTAAAATCTGGATTTTCATCTATTAGATATTCAAACTTGTAAATTCAATAATTTTTGTTCTGTTTATCCAAAAAATACAAATAATATACAATTGGAATCACAAAAATAAATCCTACACATCTATGGGCTTAGTTTTGTATTTTGTTTCTGTTAAAATAGAATTTTATGCAGAGACATTTGTAGGCTTATTTTGTGTATAAAAATTAATTGGAAAATGTTTTAAAGGCCAAATAAAGATTTTGGTGGAATAATCTCAAGAAGTACATCGCCGAACATATTGCTTTGTGTGATGTATTTAGTAGAGTGAAAGTGGAACATCAGAAACCAGCAGGATTGCTACAACCACTACCTATTCCTGATTGGAAGTGGGACAAGATTGACATGGATTTCATCACTGGACTGCCAAGGACTAGATCGGGATATGATTCTATTTGGGTCATGGTGGATCGCCTAACTAAAGTGGCTCATTTCATACCCGTGAAGACAACCTATACAAGTGCTAAGTTAGCCAAGATTTATATGAATAGGATTGTGTGTCTGCATGGAGTACCCAAGAGTATTGTGTCTGATAGGGGAACTCAATTCACTTCCCATTTTTGGAGGCAACTACATGAGTCATTGGGAACGAGATTGGAATTCAGTACTGCTTTTCATCCCCAGACTGATGGACAGACCGAAAGGACCAACCAGATTCTAGAGGATATGTTGAGGGCATGTGCCCTAGATTATGGTGCTAGTTGGGATGAAAGTCTGCCTTACGCAGAATTCTCTTACAACAACAGCTATCAGGCCAGTATTGAGATGGCACCGTTTGAATTTCTCTATGGGAGAAAGTGTACTACACCATTGCTATGGAATGGTGTGGGAGAAAGAAACTTGGTCGGGCCAGAACTAATCAAGGAAGCTGAAGAGAAAGTCAAGTTGGTAAAGGACAGATTGAAGATAGCACAGTCCCGACAAAAGAGCTACGCAGATCCCAAGCGTAGGGAAGTCACCTATGAAGTGGGTGATAGAGCATATCTTAGAGTATCACCACTTCGTGGAGTGAAGAGGTATGGAGTCAAAGGAAAATTGGCCCTAAGATATGTTGGACCATTCAATATTCTAAGCCGTAAAGGAGAAGTAGCATATGAGATTGAATTTCCTGAATCATTGTCTGCCTTTCACAATTTGTTTCATGTGAGTCAGCTAAAGAAATGCCATCCGGAGATGGAAGAGACTTCTTTGAAGGATACTATACCTTTGGAAGAGGTACAATTGGAAAGTGATCTCACATATGAGGAAAAACCTATCAAGATTCTAGAGACTGCAGAAAGAGTTACACGGACAAAGACTATCAAATTCTGCAAAGTTCAGTGGAACCATCTTTCCGAAGAAGAAGCAACATGGGAAAGAGAAGATGATCTTCGTAAAGACCACCCTCACCTATTTGCTAGCCAATCCGAATCTCGAGGGCAAGATTCACCTTAAGGGGGTTAGATTTGTAACATCCCAAAAATCATGATTTATAAAGTTTGCATATCATTCATGCATTCATAAGCATTTGGATCATTTTTCAAATAAGATTTCAAAACAGAGGTGAATTGTGGCCTATTATTTTATGTAAGAAAGATAATGACTTGATTTCTACTCTCTAATATGAGAACACTTTGTTTTAACCTGAAAAGGTTTGAATATAAGTTTGAATGTTGTTTCCAAAGCTTGGTCAAAATTTCAAAACAAAAATATGAATTCAAAATCATTCATATGCCTATTATAAATAAATAGTTAAGGCATGGTTTTACTTTAAATTCAATGGGCCAATGTATTTTTGAGTGAACAACAATGTTTTGTATTCAAATACGTGCATGGTTCACTTTACAAAAATCCAGAGTAAGTTTGAATTCAAACTTATTTGAAAAACATTTGAAAAAGAAACTAGAAAATCAAAACAGAAATGAAAAAGGAATAAAGAAAAGAAAACATTTTCTAGGCCGTGCATCTTTATTTAGATCCTACAGTACGCAAGCGTGATCCAGACGAACCGGTACGCCCCAATCAGGAAGCGCCGCGTGGCTAGGTGTTAGATTTAAAATCTGGATTTTCATCTATTAGATATTCAAACTTGTAAATTCAATAACTTTTGTTCTGTTTATCCAAAAAATACAAATAATATACCATTGGAATCACAAAAATAAATCCTACACATCTATGGGCTTAGTTTATTCCACCAAAATCTTTCCTTCACATCCATGTACATTTTGGTGTTACCCGGATGAATGGAATATGGTGAGTTGTGTGCTTCCTGTAAAATCAATTTCCGAAGCACCGGATCTTGCGGAATGCAAATATGTTTTCCATACCATAAAGTACCTTGTTCGTCTTCATGGAATCCTTTATCCTTTCCCTTGCTAATCTTTTCCTTAATCTCTTCAATTTCCTTGTCTATCTTTTGGGCTTCCTTGATTTTGTCCAACAAGGTGGGTTTAACATCCTATGACATGAGATGTCCTTCAGGCGCAATCTCCAATCTGAGATCTTTGAATTGGGCACACAGATCATCTGACAACTCTCCTTTAGTAAGGCCATTCACATAAACCTTACGGCTTAATGCATCCGCTACAACATTTTCTTTACCAGGGTGGTATTGCAAACTCAAGTCATAGTCCTTGATGAGTTCTAGCCATCTTATTTGTCTCATGTTGATTTATTTCTGAGTGAAGATATACTTCAAACTTTTATGATCTGTGAACACTTCACATCGCTTTCCCAAAAGATAATGTCTCCATGTTTTGAGTGCATGGACAACAGAGGCTAACTCTAAATCATGAGTAGGATAATTCACTTCATGAGTTTTGAGTTGTCTCGAGGCATAAGCCACAACTTTCCCTTCTTGCATCAGAACTGCACCCAATCCTTGGTGAGATGCATCACAATAAACTTGGAAATCCTTCTCCAAATCCGGCAGACATAAGACTGGTGCTGTCACTAGTCTCTTCTTCAACTCTTGGAAACTGAGTTCACATTGTTCAGTCCACTCAAATTTCTTATCTTTCTTAAGTAACTCCGTCATTGGCTTAGCAACTTTTGAGAAATTCTCAATGAACCTTCTATAGTATCCTGCCAAGCCATGGGAGCTACGAACTTCTTTCACTGACTTAGGAGATTCCCATTCAGTTACAACTGACACTTTTGCGGGATCATATGCTACACCATTCCTGACACAATGTGTCCAAGAAATCCGACCTCATTCAACCAGAATTCACACTTGCTGAATTTGGCATACAGTTTATGCTCTCTAAGCTTCTCAAGTATCAATCGCAAATGTCCTTCATGCTCTTCATTGCTCTTGGAGTAGATCAAAATGTCATCGATGAAAACGACAACAAACTTGTCAAGAAACTCCATGAACACCTTGTTCATCATATTCATGAAGTAGGCTGGTGCATTGGTCAAACCAAATGGCATCACGGTGTACTCATACAATCCATACCTAGTGGTGAAAGCAGTCTTAGGTATGTCTTGTTCCCTTATCTTTAGCTGAAAGTAGCCTGATCGGAGATCAATCTTTGAGAACACACGGGATCCTTCTAAGTGATCAAACAAGTCATTGATTCTGGGCGAAGGATACTTGTTCTTGATAGTCACCTCATTGAGTGAACGATAATCTATGCACAACCTTTGACTTCTATCTTTCTTTTCAACAAACAAGACTGGTGCTCCCCAAGATGAAGAACTTGGTTGAATAAATCCTTTCTACAACTGTTCTCCAAGTTATTTCTTGAGTTCTTTCAACTCATCAACTGACATCTTGTAAGGTCTCTTTGCTATTGGTCCTGATCCTGGCAGCAAGTCAATCAGAAACTCCACATCTCTATCTGGTTGCATTCCTAGCAATTCCTTCCGAAACACATCCGGATATTCTCTCACAATTAACACACCGTCTATGCTAACCCCCTTAAGAGAATTTAGTTTACTCCCTTTAGATTCAAAGTTAGTCTTGAACCTAATCCTTTTATTATCCGGGGTTGTGAGTGTGACAGTATGATTGGCACAATCTAGAACTCCCTTGTACTTATTCATCCAATCCATTCCCAAAATGACATCCAATCCTTGGGAATTTAGGATTATCAAATTAACGGGAAACTTATACTTCCCAAATTATATCACTAGGTCATGACATCCCGAGTTCACTATCATTTCTCCACCAGGAGAACTTACTTTTATAGGACACCCAATAGTTTTGACTGGAATTCCATTTCTATCAACAAATGCTCTTGATATGAATGAATGCGATGCGCCAGTATCAAAAAGAACAAGTGCTGGAACAGAATTGAGTTTGAACTTACCAGCCACAGCATCAGGTTCCTCATATATTTCTTCCACATTGATGTGGTTCACTTGTCCCTTTTGGAAGGGATTGGGCTTGTTGGCACCTTCGACTTTCTTTTCTGGGCACTCATTAGCATAGTGCCCCATCTTATTACACTTGAAGCATTCAACCTGACTGATATCTCTCTTTGCAGGCTGACTTCCACTTCCACTGTGGTGGTTTTTTGTCCTCTCTTGTGGTTCTTGTACTTGTCATTATTATGACTGTGGTGATGCTTGTTGTCATGATGGCAGTTGTGGCTGTGGTGGTTGTTGTACTTTCCATGTTTGTGGGATCCAGAACTCCCACTATCATCATCATGGGAACGCTTGTGAGACGATCCCGAGCTGTGCTTATCAAAGCCATGCTTCCTCTTCCCGCTCTCAACCTGTTTCATCTTGTTCTCCAAGATGGTAGCCTTGTCACAAAGTGATTGGTAGGTTGGGACATAGGCAACAGACAGATGCAGGTTCAACTCATCATTCAATCCTTCGAGGAATTTCTCCTTCCTCTTAGCATCTGTATCAACTTCATCCGGTGCATAACGCGCTATATTGTTGAATTCCTCAATGTATTCAGCCACGCTGCGGTGACACTGCTTCAGATTGTGGAACTCCTTCTTAAAATTCATCACTCCAGATGAGATGTGAGCTGTACGGAATCCATCCTCAAAGATAGCCCAAGTCACATCCTCAATGGGAGTGGTGATCTGAAAGTTGTCCCACCAGATTGCTGCTGGCCCTTCTAGCAGATGTGATGCAAACCTGACCTTCTCTTTGGTGTAGCCGACAGTCACTAAGTCCTTGTTCACTGAACGTAACCAGTCATTGGCTACCATTGGATCAGTGGTTCCTGAGAACTTTGCAGGCCTTAGTCTTAGAAATCTGGTGAGCATGTCAAATCCTGGCGGATTATTCTGGTTGTTGTTGTTGTTGTTGTTGTTGTTGTTATTCTGATTCTGGTTCTGCATGAAGGTGGTCATCATCTGCATCAGTTGAGCTTGTGCTATCATCAACTGTTGCATCTCGGGAGTGACATTGTTGTTGTTGTTTTGGTTGGGGTTGGCACGTCGAGGATGCATCTGTGGTTTTAATAAGGATAAGAATGAGATACCATAGATGCTTAACATGCACAATACATCACATAGACAATCACAATAACCAAGCATCAAAATAACATAGAGTTTGAACGACATAAACAACAAGTTTTGGAAAAAGCAACCACACCATAGCAAGCCATCCACATGTTGGATGGTCATTGCGACTCAATAATCAAAGTATGGTAGATGAAAGATAATCGAGTAGTCTACACTACTCCTCCGCATCAATCTCCACATCAATGAGGGTAAGACCTGCATTCTCCATGGCGGTCTTGTACTCATCAACACTAGCAGTCAAGACCTCAATCTTGGCCCTAAGAGCCCTCTTATGTGAGTGAAGCCTCTCGATCACTCACTGCTGATGCTCAAGCTCGAATTCCTTGGCCTCTAGCTCTTCATTCATCTCCCGGATCTTCTTGTTCCTGTCTTGGACTCTTTTCTCCTAGCTCTTGAACTTCTTGTCCTGGCTTTCAAACTTGGCCTCCATTTCCTTGACTATCTCGTCTTGCTCTATGAAGAGCTTGTCCTTCTCTCGAAGCTGAACCTGGAGCTCTCCATTGCTAAGCATGACGTTGGTCCTATCAGTATCTAGGTGTCTAATAAGACCCTCTAGGTCCTGAAGGTACAAACGAATCGGCTCCATCGTCTCTCTAGCAGCATCCTCGTACTCTATAGCCTCACCCTCCTTGTTGCGTCTCCCGAAGGGGTGAAAGTAAAGACCTCTAAGCTCGGTGGAGTGTCTCCCTACCTGGCGCCCAAGTAATTCCTGCATGACTACATCTAAGCCTTTCTCCTTGTCGTCATGCATCATCTTGAAAGTGATGGCCTCTGTGGCTGGCTCTGTCTGGCGTCCCGGCTGTGTGACTCTGAAGCCCCATAGGTCCTTCCTCTCAAACTTGGTGAGTGGAAGTGTCATGATTCTAGGAAGTGTAAGGTTGAGCACACTAGTGAGCTCAATGAGACGAGTACCAAAACGAGTTCCCTTGAAGTCCTCGGCCATTTTGATAACAACATTAGGCATATATTTTTATAAGATAGAGAAAAGTTAGAATCAACATCAAATAGAGAAAAATCACAAGACAAAATATCACAAGCACATATTTTTGCAACAAACACACAAGTCATGGCATACACAAATCCATTACAAACATCAAAGGTTCAACATAACTTAGACAAATTTTTGGAACTAAAAATGATAAGTGTGGTGGTCCAACTAACGAAGTACGTTACAACTCTCACTCAGTAGAAAAAATTGCTATCAGGGCATCCTTAGTAGCCATCTATCTATCTTGTTCACAAGACTCCCGTATTAAGTCTATGATGTCTCCCCTTAGTTGTTGGTTGGTAGTCTCCAATTCTTGGGTATGCTTCTTTTCTTCTCTAAGGTAATTTTGGGTGTTGAGAATTCTGCACTTGAGTCTATCACCAAGCTCCTTGATGGCATTCCAAGCTGCATTTCTTGTAGAGTCAAATAATGTTGTGTGCATTTCAGAGTTGGTGACCATGCAGAATCCCGACTCCTGGTGGTTGTCCTCCTTGTTTTTGTACAAGTGAAGTTGCACCCACCAATACTCTTCTCCTTCATCCATCACAGGGAATCCCATGTACACAGTTGCACCATGTATCCCCATGGTAACCATAAGGTTCTTGAGTGCCTTGGGAAATTCAGTCTCACACTCCAAAGTCATGGTCATGAGTGGTCCCTTACTCATGGCTTCATTGATGGAGTTCATCTACAAATAGAGATGAGAAAGAAGATTAGAAAAGTTTACGAGAAGAAAAAGACAAGTGTGGAAATTTTTCAAAGTGTTGAAAATTTTTCCTTAGTGGTTTCTAATCCAATCCTAGGGTCATAATCCTGCAAGCAACACGGTGCTCTGATACCATCTGTAAGACCCCACCTTTATAAAGGTAAAGGTCCCTGTGATTGCAATGCTAGTCCCTAGATCAATTTCTAGCATCCATAATTTAAGATGAAGTACATAGAAACAAAGGTCATTATTACATCGTCATTCCACTAATAACATAGTCTTTTACAACTCCATATCCATAGGCTAGTACAAGAGTTTAACTTAACAAATATGAATAAAAGTCTTCATCTTCATGTGCCACAGGCAAGCATGTTGAGTGTAGACTCATAACCCTAATCCTCATCAGAGTAACCTGCAACATCACAAGTTACAACCACAGTGGGTCAATACATTGGAATAGTATTGACAAATGATACCTTAGTACAATAATAGTATCTAGCTTCTACATGAATTTGGCTAAGTGTAGCTTAGGCTTGCTTTGCTCAAAATAGGTTTTACCTATCAGTTGAAATCACTAAGTTTTTGTTTGGCAAAAACTCCCAAGGAACCACCAATATACATTGGCGAACCTTCACCCTTATTCAACCACAAGTTTTTAACTTAGAAATTGGGATGAGGAGATTCTTGATAGCTTCCATGTCTTGATGCTCAAATTGTCCATTTTCGGGGACACGGCTAAGTACTTAGATTCTTCCTTCTGCAGAGGTGGTGCAATTTCCCCACAAGACTTGATTTTCATCAAGACAAGACCTTTCAGAAGCCTTCCCTTAGACCAAAATGGACGCGTTCCAAACCTATCACACCCTACCACCAACTGTCCAATTGGCTAAGTTATTGCAACCTATATGATCCAGGCAGAGCCCATAATGCCATGTGGCTGCACTAGAAGTTTCTTAACATACGGCATCTCAAATCCTTTTGTTCCTGGGTGGCATTCCACAAGTGAGATACACAGGGTAAACCATTGGAAAATGGGCCCTCGTAACCACTCAACAAAAATCCAACCAAGAAATTACCATTCCACCCAGGTGTTTCATTCACTTAGTTTTTTATTAAGCAAAAGAATAAGTCAAAGACTTAGAAATATTTTTCCATAGCATGTATATAATGCACCCTTGGTTGCTACTAGCTAGGCTAAGCATGGAAATAGCAAGTATCTTAACTTAGATAAATTTCTAACAATTCTACAACTACTAGGATTTTCCAAGCATAGCATATAGATACTTAGCAAAAATTATTATGCAAGCCCTATACAAAATATTTCTAATGCATATTCAAAATATTGGGAAAAAAGTATGAAGCACCACTTGCCTTGGTAGTTGGGGGAGTAACAACAATACTCACAGTCACAATCACCACTAGCACCGAAGTCTACACATAAAATGATATCACTAAATTCACATTTCAAATAATCAAACAAAAATATATGAATGCATGCAAATTCCATGTGATGATTTTTCTTAACCAACCAAGACAAAAAAAACAATACTGACCAATAAACTAAACATTTATTCATAAAATAAACTTTATTTGGCCTTTAAAACATTTTCCAATTAAGTTTTATACACAAAATAAGCCTACAAATGTCTCTGCATAAAATACTATTTTAACAGAAACAAAATACAAAAATAAGCCCATAGATGTTTAGGATTTATTTTGGTGATTCCAACGGTATATTATTTGTATTTTTTGGATAAACAGAACAAAAGTTATTGAATTTACAAGTTTGAATATCTAATAGATGAAAATCCAGATTTTAAATCTAAAACCTAGCCACGCAGCGCTTCCTGATTGGCGCATACCGGTTCGGCCGGATCACGCTTGCGGACCGTAGGATCTAAATAAAGATGCACAACCCAGATATGATCTTACCGCTTCAACTAAGCATCTAATCGTAGCCTTAGGATCTAGATCTAATGGATCAGATCAAACTGACCAAAACTCAGCGGCGCGAATGGCGCTGGCGGCGGTGACGGCTCTGGCAACGGTGCTCCTGCGATTCCAGAGGGGGCTAGGGGCAGTGGCAGTGCTTACCAGCATCGCAAGGATGCGAGGATGCTCAAGGTGGCTTCGGCTTGGACAGGGGCGCACGGACACGGGCTCAGATGCTCGTCGGAGTTTGTTCTGTCGTCGGGTGCTCACTGCCAGAGATGAAGGCAACAACCTAATGCGCGAGGGAACAAGCGGCATGTATTAGAAGACGCGCAAGACAAAGGAAAACTCGCTCGCGTGAACCAGAGATCAAGGGGAACACGGGGCTCATCGGAATGGCTCGTCGTAGTTTAGCTGAGCTTCGGACACTTGCAGGCATTGACGGGGGCGACGACCTGGGGCGATTTAGGACAAACTGAAGGCATGAGAAGATGTGTAAGGCGATGGTGAAGCAGTTCGTATGAACCAGAAGGCAAGGCATGCTCGAGACTCACCGTGATGGCTCGCTGGAGTTCTTCGGTGCTGCGGCGGTGTAAGGCGAAATTCATGGAGCCTGGCGGCTCAATGTGGTTGGTGAGTGAGGGTAATGGAGCGGAGTGAGGAGGGATTTAAGTATCCGGAGCTAGGCGAGGAATTAATCGGCGAATCAACGGCAATTAAGCGCGCAATCAACGGCAGTGACGCAGGGAGGTAATGGCGGAGGGCCAGGTCATGGGCGGGGTTTGGGGACGATGAATACGGGGCAAGCGGGTCCGGGGCATCAGCGAGAGGGTGTGCGCGGGCGGGGTGAGAAACAGAGAGGATAGGGGAAAACCCGGGTGGGCTGGTTCTGTTACTGGGCCGAATAGGTGCTGCCGGCTCTTTTTCTTTTCTCTATTCCTTTTTCATTTCTGTTTTGATTTTCTAGTTTCTTTTTCAAATGTTTTTCAAATGATTTTGAATTCAAACTTTATCTCGATTTTTGTAAAGTGAACCATGCACATATTTGAATACAAAACATTGTTGTTCACTCAAAATTACATTGGCCCATTGAATTTAAAATAAAACCATGCCTTAATTATTTATTTATAATAGGCGTATGAATGATTTTGAATCCATATTTTTGTTTTGAAATTTTGACCAAGCTTTGGAAACAACATTAAAAATTATATTCAAACCTTTTCTGGTTAAAACAAAGTATTCTCATATTAGAGAGTAGAAATAAAGTCATTATCTTGTTTACATAAAATAATAGGCCACAATTCACCTCTATTTTGAAATCTTATTTGAAAAATGATCCAAATGCTTATGAATGCATGAATGATATGCAAACTTTATAAATCATGATTTTTGGGATGTTACAGCTCAGTAATGAACTCCTTAATCAATATCGCTTCTTGTGAAGCCTCCGAAGCAGCTATGTATTCCAATTCAGTTAAATATTTCGCCACAATGCTTTGCTTTTCACTCCTCCAGCTCAGTGTTGCACCATTCAAAATAAATACGTATCCAGACTGTGACTTAGAGTCATCCGGTGTTCCAACTAGCATCGGTGTAACCATTTACAACGATCTCTTCGTCACCTCCATAAGAAAGAACCATATCCTTAGTCCTCTTTAGGTAATTTAGGATATTTTTGACCGCTGTCCAGTGTTTCACTCCTGGTTCACTTTGATATCTGCTGGTCAACTAACAACATGTGCGATATCTGGTCTAGTACACAGCATGTCATACATGATAGAGCCTATGGCCGAGGCATAGGGGATCTTACTCATCCTTTCTCTATCTTCTGCCATAGCTGGACTTTAAGTCTTACTCAAGGTCTTACTTGGCAACATGGGCAAATCCCTTTCTTGCTTTCTTCCATTTTAAACCTCTTTAGAACATTGTCCAAGTATGTACTTTTTGAAAGCGCTATTAAGCGTCTTGATCTATCTCTATAAATCTTGATGCCTAAGATGTATGGTGCTTCGCCAAGATCCTTCATTAAAAAACTATTATAATTAGGATTTGACACTTTCAAGAAGTACTATATCATTCCCAATCAATAATATGTCATCGACATATAGTACTAGGAATGCTATAGAGATCCCACTAACTTTCTTCTAAATATAAGCTTCTCCATAAGTTTTTATAAATCCAAATTTTTGATCACCTTATCAAAATGTTGATTCCAACTCCGGGATGCTTGCTTAACTCCATAAATGGACTGCTGAAGTATACCTACCTTGTTAGCATCTTTAAGATCGACAAAACCTTTGGATTGTACCATATACAACTATTCTTCAATGTCACCATTAAGGAACATTGTTTTGACATCCATCTGCCATATTTCATAATCGAAAAATGCAGCGATTGCTAACAAAATCCTCACAGACTTTAGCTTTGCTACCGGTGAGAAAGTCTCATCGTAGTCAACTCCTTTAATTTTTCGGAACCCCTTCGCGACAAGTCGATCTTTATAGACAGTAACATTACCATCATCATATGTTTTCCTTTTGAAAATCCATTTGTTCTCGACGGCCTTGTGACCATATGGTAAGTCCACCAAAGTCCACACTTGGTTTTCGTACATGGATCCAATCTCAGATTTTCATGGCTTCTTGCCATTTGTTGGAATCTAGGCTCATCATTGCTTCCTCATACATCGCAGGGTCTTTGTCGTTGTCCACCAACATGACATTCATGACAGGGTCATACCAATTAGGAGCGGTACAAACCCTCGTCGACTTGCGAGGTTCAGTAGCAACTTCGTTCGAAGTTTCATTGTTGTGACCTCGGATCGATAAATATCCTTAGTCCCTGTGATTTACATGCTAGTCCCGGGATCAATATCTAGCACTCATAGTCGATAAATATCATGTAAAACACAAGTCATTATTACACGAATAATCTAGAGTATGAATTTACTACAACTTTGCTTACCTTATAGCTAGATCAAATAAACAGCGAAAACATAAATAAACTTGAGTCCATCAACTCCCCAGGATTGTTGAGTGTAGACTCGCGATTCCTATGCACCTTTCAATCTTCGGATTCTGCACATGAAATTTGCAGCCAACAAGTTGGGTCAATACTTTGAATGTATTGGAAAATTACACCAAGGAAAGAATAAGACTAACTCTATATGCACGACTAGGTTAGGATTTGGGGTTCATTTTCATAAAGCTAAATTTTCTCTAAGTATGGAGAAAGGAGGAACAATGGAACACAAGGATATTACTCACCAAGTGTCCAAACAACCTAACACTTGGAAATTACTAACCAAGTCCCCAAAATCCCACCCGTTGGTGATATTACTCACGCCATGGGGTTTCAGAAAACTTTATGTTTTTGAAAGAGGGAGGAAGATCCTTTAGAGGCTCCATCCTTCAGATGCTCAAGTGTTCTTTTTTATGAACTCGATTGATCGATCAGATTGCAATACCCTCGAGAGTTTGTGCACTTTACCCACAATCCACGATCAAGTCCTTTTACAAACAAGACCATTGCGAGGCTTTCTATTAGTAGCCCCACTACCTTCTGGATCCAACCGTGCCAAGAACCTCCAAATGTTGGTACCCAGGTGAGGTTTCCTACTAAGTACTAGGCCAAGACAGAGCCCATATGTATTGTGGTTGCACTGGAAGCTTCTGAATTCTAAAACATGGCAGACTTCTTTGATTCCTAGGCAGCCGTCCTCCACCAAATTCCACTTGTTGACCCGACAAACATTCCACCTAGAAGGAAACTTAGCTTTATTTTGAAGTGGATTTGAGAAGAAAATATCGCTCAAGAGAGCCTTTATACTTAGAAAATTTCTTGTCTTTCGAACCCCCTAATGGTACTTTATATATATCGCATAGCAAGCACTTAGCAAAAACAAGGATATCCCATTAGGACAGAAAATCCTAGTATAGAACTACTCATGGCATACTACAAAATCATCACACTTGCAAAAATAATACTAAGAAAAATTCTACCAGAACATCCTACACATGCATACTACAGAATTTGAAGATCACATTCATCGAATCAAAACTGGGACAAAAATATGAACAAGTGGTGTAGCTTGCCTTGATCCGAGCAGAAATCTACACAACAATACTCCTCGGTGCACTCCGAACAATCTAACGAAGCACAAACATAGATCTAATCACAACTTGCACAAAACAATTCAATACAAGTAATATGCATGCATGCAACATGGTAATATGCAAGGATCACAATTACTTTGACCAAGTGATGACCGCAAGTGCACAGATCGTTTGTAGATAGTTTAGAAATATAGATATCGATCCCACAGGGAGCAGTAGGCAAAAGACTAAAATGCTTTAACTAAAACTAAACGAAGTACTTAAGGAATAATTTTAAGATTCAAGAAAAGTAGAATTGTTTTTGGGTTTTTGATTGAGCAAAGTAATTAAATAAAGAAAAGTAAAACTTAATGCAGAAAGTGGGAATCACGTATGTAAGAAAGCTTGTAACTACAATAGGGAAACATGCGTTCTCGGTGAGTGGCGGATACACCGCTTATAATCTAGACTGAGCAATCAAGATTATTATAACAAATATTCTCATAACATGTATGTGTGTGGGAGGAGATCCATATATGGTCGAATAGGAAGCAACCACTACTCACATCATCTGTCATAAACACAGCTGACAGATAAACGACATCAATCGTATTATCTCGCTATTAAGGGATTTCTCCTGTGGCATGGACATGGCTTAATGAGTTCTCCTTGCTTCCCCAAGTTAGTACGTAAAGAATGATAATAACTTTATAGTCATAGTAAGTGCTATCATCCCTCCGTCTACCAACAAGTAATCCCCTTCATCAAGTCCCCATAAGAGGCAAATATTAAGAGGTGCACAACTCTCAGCATCAATATGAAGACAATTAACACATACACATAATGATGTATAACATAATAATCTCTATCTCATCTCAATCATATGCTAGGGTTTCTCCATCTCCCCAAGAACTAATGATCTACTTGGACATGGAGGAAAATAGCATCATGACAATGATAATTGAAATAGTTTTCGAAAGCTGGTGTTTTTAGAAATAGGGGTAGTCCTGTCTAACGTCCATGCTAACTAAGGTCTTCTACAGTCAGGATGGCTCTGATACCATGTCTGTGGCACCCCGGATTTACGGTATGAGAATATCCATTATGCATACAATTCACGTTCTCATGATCAGTAAGCCGTGAGCATAACAGACTAGTATCATTACAACATCCATATAGAAACGAGTACAAACTTACAAAGGGGCCATTATGGCGATTACAACACAAGTAGCGGAAGTCTTCAGTGCAGAGCCCGTTCCTTAACCTACAGGCAACTGACTGGGAAGACGGCCCAGCTCGCATAGACGTCAACACCTTCGTTCCTTCTTAACATCTGCAATCTGGCCAAGTAAATAGCTAGGGACAATGCCGGTGAGTACTTTGAATGTACTCGCAAACCACCGAGACAAGGTAACAAAGATAATGCATATCGGGTTGTGGCGAAATAGCTCTATACTATAGTTACTTTTGAAAGACCTAACATTGGCATCTCTATATATTTGTTGAAAAGGAGTTTTTGGAAATTATGCATCCTTTTTGAAAATCCGGCCATCCTCACATACTTGTTAAAAAGATTTGAAAACAGTTTTGTTGAAAAACCCTTTTTAAACATCCTCGACCATCTCTGGTCAAAACCAAACTCATTCTTATCTTTCCTCGTGACCAAGTCACATCCTTTTTATTCATCTCAACATATCTCCCGGTACTCATAGTAATCACCTTTAAAACCGTCCTTGACCATGGACACGGCTATTCGAATGGATTAGACTCTGTAGAGTTTGTGCACTTTACCCACATGAAGCAATACATCCGCCGGGATAATACCACGGCCCTCTACACACTGTAGACGGGGGTCCGGATAATTGAACCTAACTTTTCATTTGTTGTCCCTAGTATAGGTACTTTCCCTATGGTTGCTTAGTTCCCCCGAGACGTGTACCTGACTTCCCAAATCCGAATCTCCCTTCCTGCGCATCCTTTATCCACTCCCATCCATACTGCTTAACCTGGTACCATCCGCAGGAGCTCCATAGTTTCAGCCGACTCCGTGGAGTTGAATGGAACCTCTCCAGGCATGACGACCCCCTAAGTGGAAAGGAACCGTCTTCCGGGGACTCTAACCCCTTTCTACACGTTATGGCGTAGCCCATACTAAGGAGGACAAACTATGAGCTATCCCTGAGTCCCACCCAGGGTAATGTGGTTGCACTGGAAAAATTGTTCCGGTAAAAGACTCGAGTACCCCTTTCCTTCTTCTTTTCCTTATTCGACTTTCTCTTTATCCTCCTCATATCTCCTTTAGTGAAAAATCCACTCGGAACGATGCCTCTTTCCAAGGGTTTTATTTTGAAAACTCTGTAGTAGGGTAAAACCCAAAATAGTTTTATCTTTGAAGTTCCGAGGGTTCCAAGAGGGAAGATGCTAACCATCTTAGCCTCAATCTAAATGGGTAAATATAGGTGCAAATAGGGTAGGTGTCCTAGTGGACATCCATCCATAACTTGGAGGAGCCAAGTTAATCACCTGTTTTTATTTGAAACAAACCATGCCTTTTGATCATGCAATTTATAAACGAGATATGACACGGTTGATAGACAGAAGTAGGTTAATAAGGGAGTTAAGGAATGGTGGATTGCTTGTGACCAGAGATATTTCCCTTTACTTACTTAGAATACCAGAATACCGAGTACAATAATAATATGAGAAACCCGATGCTTCCTTCTTCTTGGCGTCACACAATCGCAACTATCGCCGTTATTGAGCATACATACAAGCAAACAACATCACAATCAATTCAAAGCATACAAGCATCAACCATACAACAATAAAAGTATAAATGCATGATAAATATCAGTAGGAGGTTGGAGGTTTGATTTGATTGGATTGGAGGAAGATTTGGAGGTATTAGGGAAAGGATCCCTTTGGATTTATAGTCTAGGAACTACCTAAGAGAGGGGTTTTTGAGTAAGGATCTGATCTGTATGATACCATTGTAAGAAAATGATACCATCAGATAGGTATTGATAAAATGAAGCCAACAAAAGTGGTTTCATTATTTTATCATTTTCCCTTGATTTATAATGGATTTTATAGTGGATAAAACCCTAGTTTTAGGAAATAATTCACTAGAACTTCTCTGGAGTTCCACAAATTATTTCCGTGGGTGAAAAGGTAGTATTTGGTGGACTGAATCAATAGGAGTTGGATTCACCTCAGAACAATTACCAGAATACCCTTGAGAAATTGCCAAAGGCAGTACTGGCTGGGATTTGTCGTTTTCATCAGATTAAATATACAAAAGATTTTGATGTGATTCCAAGGACACATGTTAGGTATTGAATATACCTTTCTGTAGAAATTGGAATCAACCATTTTGGAGTTACAGAGCTACTGTAGTCATTTTATTAGGGAATAAACCATGCACATAAGAGTTTAATTCACTAGAATTCAACAGAGACTTATAAAATTATGAGCTTCTTGATTATGAAAGATGTCTGCATGTGTGTCTACTGGGAGTTGGATTTAGGTCCAAAACTCATTTTGTTTGACCTAGAGAAATTCCTAAAGGCAGAAAAGGCCTGTTTTTGATATTTTTGCTACCAGCAATTTAGGAAGCAAACTTAGGTGAGGCCAGTGGGACATGAAAGGTATGGTCAGTATATTTCATCACCTTTTGGAAATACTCCAATTTGGAGATACCAAACTTACTGGAGGATTTATCTAGTGCTTTGGATAGATCTGTGGAGAATATTTATCATCTTTATTCTATATACTATTTTGTTGTAAAACTTGGTATGCAGATTGGGGAAAGCATCCAGGCACTTGAGAAAATTTAGATCTGGAAACTTTGAACCATTTTACCCTTTTGTTTGGATTTAAAGTAACTGGGTATTTTTCTGGATCTTTACCAGCAGAAAAAGAAAAGAGGAGAGGGAGTTCGCGGGCGGGAACTAGGGAGTGGGAGGGCCCGTGAGGCCAATTTGGCCCAGACGCAACGCCCGCACACGCGAAAGGGAGCAGGAGGGCGTCGGGGAGAGGCCCATTGGCCGGGGCGCATCACCGAAGCGGTAAGGAGAGCTGGCGGCCGTTGGATTTGGAAGGGGATCGATGGTGGCTGGCCGTATCCTTCCTCTGACGATGCCCGGCGAGATGTAACCCTAGCAGAGAGGGAAAACGGCAGAGGGGAGGCTTACCGACAGCCGGGGAGGAGGCAGGCAGGGGTCAGGAAGACGCGGCAGTCGTCGATGACCTTAGGGTGGGGCGGAAGTGCTAGCTTCTCTGAGGGAGTGAGCCTCGTGCGTCTCCCCGAGAGGAGCTTGTCGGTGGCTCGCCGGGGTCACCTCCAGAGACTTTCCTGCACGTGAAGGAGGGCATGGTTAGATGCGGAGGAGGGAGGGGGTTCTGAAAATGTAGCATGCAGAGGGAGGGGAGCTCAGGGGAGAGGGCCTTGCTCGATTGTTGGAAGAGGGCCGAAGCTTCTCTCTCCTTCACTCTCGAGCAGAACAGAGCAGGGAGGTGGTGTTATGGGGGGTGAGTGGGTGCAAATTAGGGAGGGGAGGAGAGGTGCCAGGGTTCCTGGACTTATAAACCCGAGTGGAGAGGTCCATGGTGGACCTTGCTCATGGTGGCCAAGGAGAGGGGGAAAACCAGGGGAGGGTAGTTGCTGTGGGCGTGAGAGAGGGTCTGGGTGGTTTCTGGTTTGATTTGCGGTAGGGAGGGAGAGGGTAGCTGCTGCACAACCTTTGATAGTGGGATTGGACATGACCTATGTCTCTCTTATAAACAAGCACAAAGGACAAGAGGGGTGGTGGGGGCAAGCTACAGTGCTGGTCGACCAGAGGGGTGTGTGCTGCTAAGGTGGAGTGTTTGACAAGGTTTAGTGGTGTTTGGAGTTGGTTTGAATCAAGATTGGAGTAGTTTGCCAAAATTGATCAAATGGAGTCTTGTGAAGAAAGCTGAAAATTTGTATTGGACCTAGTGTGGAAAGGGTACTGGTAGATATAAGAGGTCAAATAATCTCTCCAAGTTTTAAATGGGATTTTTATGAAGATTATAATCCCATTTAAATGCACTTCTTCAAAAAGTGCTGAAGTAGATTATGGAAGCAAAGATGATATTTTGGCATTGGGAAAGCTTGGTTTTTGATGTGATATGGTCCTAAATACCATATCACACATTGGAGAATTTTATTGGGATTTATTGAGGTGGAAAAGTATTTTTAGGAAATTATTTCTTGTTTCTGCCATTTAAGAAAAAGGGCAAGAAGAAATAATAAAGAATCTCAAAAATAATTATTTTTTAGTTGGAAAGATGGCATTTGATAGATAGGAATCAAATTTGCCTTGAGTTGGCAAGGTGCTTTGGAGAAAAACAAACTTGCTTTTATAGACAAGGATTTTGAGAACTTGGTAGATACAGGAAATTAAATAGTTTAATAATCTAAATAACTGGGAGAATTATTTGGGGGATGCTTATATCCAAGGTAGATGATGTAGACTTGATTTAGGCATCAAGGTCAACCTTGGTTTTGAAGAAAAGTGGTGAAAAGGGTGGAAACTAGATTCTTGGATGATCTAGGGTTTGGTTATTCTGATGCCACCTAAACATGGTTGGATTAGGGAGCTCAGAGCTCACCTTGGTACAAGGGGTATAGGGATGGATAGACCATGTCATGTAGATGATCATGGAAACAAGAGTTGGGCTTGGTTGCAGTTGAGGTGATCTAGATGAGATGGCAAACTTTGTTGAAAATAAGGCTGCCATAACAGATACATCAGGTAGTCTCCTAAACCATGTGGGTTTAAGAAGCACAAGGCTCCACTAGAAACAAGTGAAGTGGGAGTTGATAGGCCAGGATTAGTAGATCATAACCAAGTAAGAAGTTGGTCAAGGGTAGGTAGTATCTAGATGTGATCTTCTGCCAAAGTAGGCAAGATGATAAGATTTGCAGAAAAGATTATTATCTTGACTACAAAACCATCATGGATGAGTGGGAATTAGAATGGCTTAGCCAAGGGCAAGATTGGGTTTGGTAGTAATACTGATGTACTACAAGATGGTTCAAGTACATTCTCAATAATGCACATAGGTTGGAAAAGGTAGAGCTCCAAAGATGGTATCCAGATAAGAAATCCATACTTAGCCATTTTGGCAGATTTAGGGTTTTAGACTAGAGGACAAGTGTAGAAGCTTTTGAGAGGATGATAGGTTCCAAACTCATGATACTAGGGAGGATGTTGATGTGATGGATAAGTAGATATTATCCATGCTTATATTGGGTATTCATTAAGTTGGAAACCCTCAAGAGGGATTATCCCTGGATTGAGATAAGCATGAGATGAGATGATCACTTGAGTGGCTTAGGATAGCTCCAAATTTGGATGCTCGCTTTGAGATTGATGATCACAAGCAAGGATTGGGTCCTAAGTAATGAGCTACTAGATTCGCTCACTTTAGTTCCTAAGCAAACAAGGCAATCAGCAGATCAAGGCAATTCATCAGACAGTAGATCAAGGCAATTCATCAACCAACAAATCAAGGCAATTCATCTTAATACTTATCCAACTAGTACTAGGGTTACCATCAAGCCTAGATTGAGGTAAGGATGGGTATGTGTAAAGGGGTTTTGCTTTGGAAGTAAGATAAGTACCATCTTGGTATCTCTACCAAGATTGAGATGAAAAGGTTTTAATAAAGGTTTTTGGAAAACCTAGAGATATGGGTAGTTGAAGGTTCTGTCTTGAAAACATAAGGAGAGTATATATATGTATCCATAGTTTTGGCAATAGAAACTAGTAAAGTAATTGGGTGTGTCAAAGTCATCTTGGCTCAGGTTTTTGAAATGCCAGAACATTTGAGAATATGAAAAGATGAGCCAAGACCTCTCTTTTGTAAAAATAGTTTTTGTAACAAGAATTGAGATAAGGAGTATACAACTAATACACCAACAGTTGCTTGAGCACAAGCAAATAGGTAGGCACACAATGCAAGAATTTTTTTGTTCCCCCTGATTTTTGCCTTCTGGATATTTAATCAGGGTTGCTGAAATTGGGATGTTACAATTTCCCCTTCCTTGATATCTTCCTCTTCATATGGCCTCTTCTTTAGTTTGGAGAAGTGGAATGTCATTTCCTATTCTCCAAACATCATTGAAATAGTCTTCTTCTTATTATCAATTCGAGCTTTGGTTATGGAGACAAAAGACCTTCCTAAAAGAATATGACAAAAAGAATCTCGAGGCATATCAACAGTATGAAAATCAAGGGGGTATATGAGTGCTCCAATAAAGACATAGATATTTCTAATAACACCTTCCAGTTTTATATTAGTTCTATTATAAATTTAATAGTAATGTCTACCGGTTCCACATCTGGATTATTCAAATTATAGCGAAGTTCCTCGTAAAGTGATGAAGGCATAATGTTTATAGTGGAAATTGGTTCAGAAATTCCGTCTAAGAAAGTTTCCCCACAATATATAGGAGTCATAGGCTTAGAAGTTTCGTTACCTCGTACCTTACCTGTGATGAATTCTGAAGTTTCAAGGTCTAACGTAACCACTTCATTATCCATGGTTCGTGCTTCCATAAGATCCTTCAATATAACAATATTTGCATTGGTAGCATCGAGGTTCTTTTCTAGTTTCTTTAATCTTCTCATTTTGTGTTCTTCCTCTCTCCCCTTTTGTTGTTATTCTCTTGAATAGGTTCAGAGGAAAACTCTACTATTGGTGCACTTTCTCTTGCACGCTTCTTTTCCTCGAGGGGTTTATAGGGTTTCTATTCTGTAGGTACCTTTAGAGGCCCTGCATAATTCTCAATAATTTTCTTTACTGAGTAAGAATCAATACCGAGGGTTTTAATCATTGCACGAGTACTTTCATATGAAATAAAATTGTTAACACAAACATATTAAGAAGAACTATTCATAATGCTCTCCTCATCTGTAAGATTTTCTGTTGTCTCCCTCATTTTTATTATTAATTTCTAGGCTTCATCATAAGTATAAGATAGAAAACTACCATTAGAATAAGTATCTAGGCACGTCCTATTTTTATTATTAAGCCCTCCATAAAAAGTTTGAGTGATTAACCAATCAGGCAAACGATGATGGGGGAAATTATCTAGATAGCTTTTATACCTTAGATAGCCTTCATATAAACTCTCTTCGGGACTATTTTTGAAACTGATAATAGTACCTCTCATCATATGATATTTGCTTCCTGAGTAATATTTTGATAGGAAATTGGTTGTCAATTCCGTCCAAGTCCTTGGTGCTTCTACACAAAAAGATCTATACTAGTTGCAAACATTATTTGAGAGTGTTTGTCTAAACAACTGGATTTTAACCATATAAATATTACAGTTATCAAACATAAAGGAACCAAAAACATCTTCAAAGAATTGTAAGTGCCCATATGGACTCTCTTCATCGGTTCCTGCAAACTTCTTAGAGTGTAGCCGTTCAAATAGTAAAGGATGGATCTCAATACCATCAGGATTTATGTTTTTGTTGATAGCTATAAAAGCGTCCATGGGCATACCCATTTTCCTTACCGCCTCAAGATGGATTAAGTGTTGAGTGTTGTCCATTGTTATGGTCCTGCAACTTAAATCAAAGATTAGTATAACGAAAGTAAATAACTAAAAGTAAAGTGACTTATAGCGCTAAGCTCCCTGACAACGGTGCCAGAAAATAGCTTGATGGCTGCAAGTGCACAAATCATTTATAGCTAGTTTCAAAATAAAGATATCGATACCATAGAGAGCAGTAGGCAAAAGACTAAAATGCTTTAACTAAAACTAAACGAAGTACTTAAGGAATAATTTTAAGATGCAAGAAAAGTAGAATTGTTTTGGGTTTTTTGATTGAGCACAAGCAACTAAATAAAATAAAGTAAAACTTAATGTAGAAAGTAGGAATCGCGTATGTAAGAAATCTTGTAACTACAATAGCAGAAAGTTAGTACGTAAAGAATGACAACAGCTTTATAGTCACGGTAAGTGCTATCATCCCTCCACCTACCAACAAGTAATCCCCTTCATCAAGTCCCTATAAGTGGCAAATATTAAGAGGTGCACAACTCTCAGCATCAAGATGAAGACAACTAACACATACACATAATGATGTATAACATAATAATCTCTATCTCAACTCAATCATATTTTAGGGTTTCTCCATCTCCCTAAGAACTAATGATCTAATCAAACATGGAGGCAAATAGCATCATGGCAATGATAATGGAAATAATTATAGATTAATAGTTCTTGTATAAATCCACAACTAGTATGAGAATTACAACAAGATATAGATGGGATGTAGATGGGATGGATGGATATGATGGTGATGCAGCGGTTCATGAAGATGAAGATCGATGCCATGGCTTCCTAGATCTGCTTAGGGCGAAGATGGATCCCTTGGGCGAGTTCCCCCTCCAGATCCCTTTTGGACGTGAGGTTTTCGGCAATTTCTAGGTGTTCTGTATAACATCTCCCTGATCCAGTTGTACGGTGTGAAACTATTTGAGGAGGCGGTGGTGCCGCCAACTATACGGCAGGAACTATATGGCCGGAAAAAGTATTCCCGTCATATAGTTGGTCGTTAAACCTTCTGTATGCTTTGATCGCTTTGGGTTTTCTTCTGGTATTATTGATATTTCCCAAATTAGAGATTTACACTGTTTTGACTCCTTTTCACTCCAATACAACTAGTCCAAGAATTGTGTCCATCGTATCCATCATCTGTCCTGATCCTGGTGAAAATAGACATAAAAGATGCGCGTGAATGCCGCAAAATACGAAGTTCCTACAACTACAGTGCAAAATAGTAATATAAAACATGATGTAAATATGCACTCATCAACTTCCCCAAGGTTAGACTCTTGCTCGTCCCGAGCAAGGTTAGCTTAATGGATGTGATCCTCATATTCATGAAGCTGAGTCGATAAAATAAATGAGGCAATTGCAGCATGTGTTTATCATATATGATACATAGGAATAAGTTCATGAATAGTACCTTACTAAAACCATCCAAATAATATTAGCAGGCTTCCACACCATAGCATTTAACAGTTCACAAAATATTACTCTCAACATGATGTAAAAGTATTCAGTTCGACCGAATGAGTTAGCGAGGTATCTCAAGTGTTTTAGGATCAACATATTCACTTGGGATTTAAAATCTCAAACGTTTCTCTGTCTCACTATAATATGGTGGTGTATGCCTATTTGCTCTTTGCACATTTTCATATAACTGTCGCCAAAACTTTAGGTGAACTGGGTACCTCTATCAGACACAATCCCCTTGGGAACACCATGAAGACTTACAATCCTTGCATATAAATCTTGGCGAGTTTAGCACTTGTATATGTGGTCTTTACGGAAATAAAATGGGCAACTTTGGTAAAGTGATCGACCACTACCCAGATAGAATCATATCGTCAACAAGTCCTGGATAATCCCGTGATAAAGTCCATGCCTACCTTGTCCCACTTCCAGTTGGGTATAGGTAGCGGTTGCAGCAATCCTACTGGTTTCTGATGCTCGTCTTTGACTCTATTACATATGTCACATAGAGAAATATACTCAGAAATTTCTTTTTTCAAATTGTTCCACCTGAATCTATCCTTCACATCTATGTACATTCTTGTGTTACTGATGGCTATGAAATATAGCCATCCACGTACACATTTAAACTAGATATTATTCATATTTTTAAGGGAAATGCCTAATGATCAAAGGGGTATGCAATCCTGTCTTTCTTTTTTCCTTGCATAGATAATGATGTTTGATGACGGGAATCACAATATTAAAGTCAAAGATATGAGATTTCCATCAACTCAAAGAAACCAGGAGTCGTGAAGTGGAGGCATAAGCTTTAACGATCAACTATACGGCGGGAATAAAATTCTGGCCATATAGTTCCGGACGTATAGTTTCCACCGACACCGCTAGGTCAAACAAAACAACTTTCGTGAAGGGATCCCTATATAAAGAGGCCTCGAGTGCCAAGAAAAATCTCTCTCTTCCGCCTCCTGCACCCCCCGACTACACCAAGCCATCAGTAACCACAACACCGGAGGGATAGATCTAGATCGACTCTCCAAACCCTTCTTCACCACCATAGCCATATTCCACCACTTGTAATAGTAGATATCATCTCCAATTGGCGACATTGTAAGACTATTATTATCAATCTCATAATTTCCATTACAATGTTTATGGTTATTGATTTTATCTCTATGTGTGAGTAATTCTCCTTAGGCTAAGGGCTTCGGCCTAGCCATGTAGCTTTGTGCATGTTATTTATCATAGATGGGATCATGTATTAGTTTGTATGACATGATGATTATTGTACCCTCTCTTGCCTCAATCTAAGGACTTGTCAGGTACCCAAGACCCCAAGGATTGATCCAGGTATAGGGAGTGTGAGTACTGACTAATCTGTAGGATGGAAACCCAGTGACATAAAGGGTAGTACGGTTGTATGGGAGGGATTTACTTGGGATTAACGGTGACATCACTATGCATATCATTAGTTCTCTTTCTTCTATGGATGAGACTAGTAGGTTATTGCTATAAGCGGTTGCGGAGGCAATAGCAATTATGGATGCACTTTCCATATATAATTATCTTTCTCTAACAATTACATGCATACTTTATTATTATCTTTTATTCCCATCAGATATTTTGCATAGCTATAGGTGAAATCGAAAGCCCTAGGCCCTCTCTCTCCAACATCGACAACAACAAAAGATCGCAAACTCTTGGTCCAGTAAAACACAAAAAGAATTCTAAAACTCCCGAAGGTCCATTAAAGTAACCTTACTATGCTTTCTGCTTCCCGAGGATTCGATAACCTAGGTCTACTAGGGACAAAGAGCTATACTATAGCTGTAATCCGGATTGAAGGTATCAACCCCTTTTCTGGCGCCGTTGCTGGGGAAGTAATAGCTACCCTGGTGAGGTTAGTAGGAACCTTGCTAGTTTTAATTCTTGTTTTTAATTTTGTTAGTTTGCTCTCAGTATTTATTTGAAAAACCAAAAAAATAGTTAGTCTTTAAATTCTTGTTTTTACTATCATAAGATTTTATTTAACAAAACCCCAAAACATAGGAATATGGATGAAAAGAAACTTGGGGAGTTTGCAACTCCCAACAATGATTATTTGCGTACTCCTATTAGCCAGCGAGAAATTACTGCTGAGGACTATGAAATTAATCCCCACTATTTAAGTTTGGTTCAACAAAATCAATTTGGAGGCTCTACTATTGAGGACGCATGTATGCACTTTAATACTTTTATTGAAATATGTGATATGATGCACATTCAAGATGTTGACCCCGACGTGGTCACGTTGCGCTTATTTTCTTTCTCTCTTAGAGGAAGGCAAAATAATGGTTGCTATCTTTGCCTAGAAATACTAGTGCATCATGGGTGGAATGTACTTCTTTATTTATGACTAAATTCTTTCCACCTACAAAGACTATGCAACTAAGATCTAATATTACTGGTTTTAGACAGGATGAGCGTGGGCTACTAGCGCTTGCATGGGAGAGAATGAAAGAATGCATGAGAAACTGTCCCAACCATGGGATGGAAGATTGGTTAATTATCCATTTATTTTATAATGCTCTTAACCATGTATCTAAGTCTATGCTTGATACTGCAGCTGGAGGAACATTCATGGGCAAAAAAATTACCGAAGCAAAGCAGCTCCTAGAAAATATGCAAGCCAACCATTCCCAATGGCATATGGATAGATCAAACACAAAGAAGGGGAACTCCGTCACACCTTAGGAATATGAAGAACTCAATGCTAAGTTTTAGAGGTCCCAACCTTTAATAAGGTAGAGATCCCTGTGTTTACAATGCTAGTCCCTGGATCAATAGCTAGCATCCATAGTTAAGATGTAATATCAAGAAACAAAGGTCATAATAGAACTTTATAACCAAGAATAAAATAATTCATTACATCTTACATAACTCATTTGGATATCTCATTAAAATGCAGCAGAAATAACTATAGCATGGAGTCCTTCATCTTCAAAGTGCCACAGGTGATCATGTTGGTTGTAGACTTGTAATCCTAATCAACACACTTCACTAACATCAAACAAACCTGCAACATAATAAGTTATAGCCACAAGGGTCAATACATTTGAATTGTATTGGCAAGTGATACTATGGCAGTATAGTGGAGTCTATCATCTATATGCATTTGGCTAGGTGGAGCTTAGGCTTGCTTTGCTCAAAATAGGTTTTACCTATAAGTTGAAAACACTAAGTTTTGTTTGGCAAAAACTCCCAAGGAACCACCAATAGAAATTGGTGAACCTTCACCCTTGTTCAACCACAAGTTTTAACTTAGAAAATTGGGATGAGGAGATTCTTGATAGCTTCCATGTCTTGATGCTCAAATTGTCCATTACCGGGGACACAGCTAAGTACTTAGTTTCTTCCTTCTATAGAGGTGGTGCACTTTCCCCACAAGACTTGATTTTCATCAAGATAGGACCTTTCAGAAGCCTTCCCTTAGAACAAAATGGACGCGCTCCAAACCTATCATCCCCTACCACCAACTATCCATTTGGCTAAGTTATTGCAACCTATATGATCCTGGCAGAGCCCATAATGCCATGTGGCTGCACTAGAAGCTTCTTAACATATGGCATCTCAAATCCCTTTGTTCCTGGGTGGCATTCCACAAGTGAGATACACAAGGTTCACCAATCCCCAGGCCTCGTGTAACCACTCAACATAAACCAATCCACCATTCCACCCAGGTGTTTCATTCACTTAGTTGTTTTATTAAGCAAAACATAAGTCAAAGACTTAGAAATATTTTCCATAGCATGTGTATATAATCCACTCTTGGTTGCTACTAGATAGGCTAAGCATGGCATTAGTAAGTATCTTAAATTAGATAATTTCTAACAATTCTACAACTACTAGGATTTCCCAAGCAAAGCATATAGATACTTAGTAAAAATTATCATGCAGCCCTATACAAAATATTTCTAATGCAAAGTCAAAATACTCGGTACCACTTGCCTTTTTGGTAGAGAATATAAGTTCACTCCTTGATCTTGTAATAGTCACACTCTTCAAATTTCACTACAATTCAATCAAGGCACAAATTCAATCTACCATTCAAGCAATTCATCACATAGAATAATAAAAACAAAGCAATGCATGCAAGCATGCCAAAGATTGTTTTATTTGGAAAAGTGGTTTCTAATAGGTTATAAACATTTTAAAAACATATTGGTCATTTATAAAAGTGGAAAAACAATTGGATATCAAGTTAGTGAAAATGGCCATTTTAAGTCATTTTTGTTTTGCTAGAAATGGTTCAAACCAAAGTAATATTTTCTAGTGTTTGACAAATACATTTTTAAACACAAATGTTAGTGTTTTATGGTCAAGTGTTTAATATTAAAACCATTTGCAAAAGGTTTCCCCTATAAACCACTTTTATACCAAAGCAATATTTTATGTTGTTGGAAATGCCTTTTAGCAAAGTAATAGTTTTATAGGGTTCATCAAATATATTTTTAAATCTCAAAACTTGGTGTTTAGGGTCAGGGAGTTTAAATCAAACCATTTTCAAAAGGTTTTACTCAAAAAGCATTTTAAAACATATTCAATATTCTTATTTAACTAGAAATGCTTTAATCCAAGATTTATTCTTTAACTTCAAGTTGGTTTCTATGGTCAGTAGGTTCAAAACAATCCATTTACCAAAGATTTTACCTTAAAAATATTTCTAGAATAATTTTTATATTCAATTTATGCCTACACAAGTTTCTGCAAAAACAACTAAGTTTACATAAGCAAATTACTAAACAAAGTACATGGTTGGAAAGTATTTGTTTTGCTGATTCCATTGATATAAAATTTGCAAAATTTGGACGTGTGGATCAAAAGTTATGCAATTTACAAATTCAAACAACTAATAGATTCATTTCTGTTTTTAAAACAATTCCTGAGCCACGTGTCTTAACCTAACTGGTTGATACCGGTTCGCGAGGATTGAGCTCTGTGGAGCGTTGGATTAAAAGGGTATCGTGCGGCTCTGATCTAGCGTACCCCTTCGCTTAAGTGATTCTATCATATCCACGCGATCAAGATCCAACGGCTGTAGCGCGTGAGACCAGGAATGGGCGGCGCTGGCGGCGGCGAGTGGCGGCGGCGCACTCAGACGAGGATGGCGCCAGCGATTCAGGAAGCAAAAGAGACATGGGAGGAGCTCACCGAGGTCTCCGTGGCATGGGGATGCTCGAGGTGGTCTTTTCCTTGACAGGGGCGCACGAGGACGACAGAAATTTCTCGCCGGAGTTCGTGTCTGCATCAGGCACGCATTGTTGTGGTTGAAGACGAGCGACTGGGATGCAAGAGAAAGAGGGAAGGTGTCAGGGGGATGCGCACGATCTCGGCGTTTGTAGGGGTACTCACCAGATCACGCGGGGTGCACGTGGTTGGCGTCAGTACCTCGCCGGAGTTGGAGCAGGTGGCAGTGGCGTTCAGGCGATGACGTTGTCGACGATAGGGGGCATGCGCGGGAAAGTGGTTGGTGCTGGGAGGTGCACAGGAGTCTAGGGATCAGTCTCGTGTGGTCAAGTGGCGACGGTGTCTGGCCGGAATCGGAAGAAAAGTTTGCCGGAGTCTGAGAGCTTTCAAGACGAATTCAAGGCGGCCTGGTGGCAGAGAGGAAATGATGTCTGAGGGGGAAAGGTAGAGAGGGCGTGAGCGTTTAAGGGGGCGTCGTTACTGGGAGGAATCACTCATCCATTTACTCGAATTGATGCTGGCATTGAGCAGCGAGCGGCGAGGTTTGGGAAAGCGATGTCAGGTGGAAAGCAACGAATGGCGGTGGGGTCATTTCGTCAGCGTGAGAGAAAGGTTTGCGGTGGGGTCCAGCAGTCAGTGATGGTGCGGGTTCGCTGCTGAGTAGAAAACGCTTCGGGGGAGAAGGAGGAACTGGGCTGCGTTGCTGGGCCAGATAGGCTAGTTGGGCTGGGCTGGTTTCTTTTATTTTTTTTCCTTCTCTGTTTTCTTTTTCTTTTTCCATTTTGATTTTCTGTTTTGATTTTTATTCAAATGATTTTAAACCCTTTTTCTTTTCAAATCTTTTCAAACTTTTCAGTAAGTTTCTATTCTGTTAAACATGTATTTTTAAGACCATTTTTAGAATAATTTCTTTATTCTTTTTATGGTTTTATTCTTTATCAAAATAAGCACTTGCCTTTATTTAATAAGATTAAATATATTTTCAAACTCTTTATTTGAATTCTAATTTTCACTAAACCTTTTCAGTAGGTTTTATTTATTTAATAGGGTGTTAAATAATTCACTTTGAATTATTTTAAGTATTTTAATATGATTATTAATCATTTAATTTGGGCAAGTGACTTTATTCCAATGAAAACAAATATGGTTTTAATTCCATAAATTTTATTTATATGATTTCTTTGATTCCATTTAAGTTAATTAAATAACTTTTATTCCACTTGGGTAAATTCCAATTATTATTTTCCCATGATTTAGTTAATCATTCTTATTAGGGATTTTGTCTTTAATAAATGGAATAGAATTTGGTTAAGGCCATTTTATTTTATTTGAATATTCTTTATCCCTTTATTTTATTTGGATTTGGATTATCTTTATTCCATTTGGTATGGATTAGGCCAAGTTTTAATTTGGCTTTTAAATATTCCTTATTTAATTATTTCTTCATTTGCCTTATAAAATCCATATCTTTTTATTTAAAGATCCAAACTTGGGGATTCCAATTTGCATAATTTTATTTAATAATTGTTTATCCTTTTACATCTCTATAGGATTAATTTTATCACAATTTGGTTTCTTTATTTTAGTAAATTCATAAGATTTTATCCAAGGTTCCAAATTGAATGAAATCAATTCCTATGGTTTTATTTATTTATCATTCTTGCTCATTTATAAATGTTTGTTGACAAATTTTATATGGACCAAATCCATAGTCTTTGAGGTATCTTGGAAATGTTTTTCTTCCATTAGGGTTTTAGAGTTTTGGTTTATTTTCCAAGTGTTTAAATTTCAAGATGCATTTATGAAGAATGCATTTCACTTGATTTAAATTTAGTTGGATTCAAATTTTATTCAAAGTTTGTTCAATATGGGTTTTAATGTTTCCATTTGGAATCAAAAAGTTTCCTTTCACCCTAAATTTCAACAATTATTTATTTTATTTATTTATTTTTCACATTACAAAATTTGGAAAATTTTGGGATGTGACATAAGCTGGATGAGCTCATATTAGCCGTCAAAGGTAAGGAAACCCAGGTAAGAGCTACCCCAGAATCAAATATTGAAGAAATAGACTTCATAGCTCGTAATGATTATAACCCTGCTTGGAAGAAAAACTATAATCCTAATTTCTAGAAACATTATTCCAGCCCTGCAGGTAACTCTAATAATAATATGGAATCAAGTAATAGTAGTATCCAAGAAACTCTTAAGTCTTTTATGGACTCGCAAAATGACAAAAATAATATTCTTGTTAAGATAACAGAGAACCATGAGAATATGCTTGGAAAATTGTCTAACCAAGCTGTAAGTTTGAGGAATGATTTGTAGGCCCTCAAGACAAAGATTGTTGGGGCATAGATAGGTAAAATAACCGAGTCAAACTCTCATTCTAGCTAAAATTGAAGGTAAAGATGAGCCCAATCCTGTTGAAGACCTCAAGATGATAAGAATCCAAAGGGAGGAGCCTGAAGAACTTGACTATAACAATGCCCCTTCACCAAATTACACAGTTGAAGATCTTGTGAAAAGGATCAATATCAAGATTCCAGTAAGTGAAGGAAATGAGAAGCTATGTACCAACACTTTGTTAATCAGGTAGCAATACAGGAACGTGATCTTGAGAAAGAATATACGAAAATTGCTGAAAACTACCTGTTAAGCTTGATGATATATTTGAGCCTACTATTAAGATTAAAATTGGGACTAATGAGATAGCAACACTTTGTGATTTAGGTGCAAGTGTTTCAACAATTCCAAAAAGTCTTTTTAATAAGTTAAATCTTGGCTCTTTTGAAATCACTGAGTTAAAATTACATCTAGTAGATTCTACCTATAAACAAGAAGTGGGAATTAAAGAGAATACTTTAGTATACATTAAAGGTTGTCCTGCTCTTATTGATTTCGTTATTGTTGACATGCCTGAAGATGCTACTGCTCCTATCACATTAGGCCGTCCGTTCTTAAGAACTATTAAGGCTTTGATAATATGCATGAAGGGAATGTGAAACTTCAATTGCCTTCGTGGGATCCTTTTGTTATTCATTTCCCTAGGAAGAATAAATCCAAGCATGATGAGAAGGAGGCCATCACTTTGAAGGCCAACTATTTTAGAGTGGGTGTTTCACTCATTTGACCATAAAAGAGCGCTTCATGGGAGGTAACCCATGTGAAATAAAGGTTTGAGTAAAGTTTTTAAATTTTAGTTTAAGTTTCTGTGGAGACCCAGTATACCACTACATGTTGTAGTATGCTATAGTCATGGACACAACACTCAGGAAACACCATTCCGCAAATATTATATCCTCAGAGTGGTAAAACATAAACAAAGTGGGTCCACAAACATACATTATCATTATTACAACCAGAAATTATACGACGACTTTGAGATCCTCCTAGGTCCATAGAGGTATCCCGATGACTCAGGGCTAAACTATAATAACTTTGAGAACAAGATAAATAAGCAAACTAAACTTTAAGGTTTATACGAGATTAATATATAGAGGATAGAGATCTATGCTGCTGGACTTGATAACTATATATGATACATCTACGCTTTAGATACTTCAGTCTCCATTCCATAGATGCTTTCGTAACTGTCTCCTTCGATACTTCCGGATACATCTCGTTCTTCATAGCTGAATTCTTCTTGGTCGAGTATTACCTCTTCGTGATCTTTAATGTCTTTGTAATCTAGCAAGGGTTAAGAAGATATGTTGAGTACGAGCGTACTCAACAAGTTCACTAAAAAGGAGTGTTTGATGCACTATATCTATGGCCACAGACCATAGGTCGTAGGCAATGCAAGTTTTTGTAAACATTTTTTCAAAGGTTTCTTTTATTCTAAAAAGCTATGTGCGTCAGCCTTCACAGGTTTACCAGAACTTCCATGGAGTTCCTTTCCTACCGCGTTCGCAGCTCCTTCCCGTAACAGGGAGTAACAATTTATAGTTCTTACACTCAGCAGAGGTGTGTTGCTTTACCCATGAGAGATCTTAGCTTTGTTGCACATCCGTCCCATTCACACTTCCTTGGTATGAGGCCCAGACTAATATCCAAGCCAATCACTGTCCTTCTCCGCGACCCCACATACAACACAATTGTTGTATGCTCAGACTCAAGGCAGACTTTTCCCTATATACACGGCTATACCTTATTCTGATACACACAACAACCATTAACACTAGAAATCTGTCTTTTATAAGCCTAGATCCAAGATATGATTTTCCCCATATACATGGTTGTACCCACGACCTTCAACTTACAAAACGCCCAGAATAGTGTCCGAGGCATGCGAAAGGGAGCCGATCCAGCTGACTTCTCTGTCCCATTCCAAATCTCATGGTTAACACGTAATATACGGCGCAAGAATCACTAGCGACATTGGTTGTTAAGTCCAAGGTATTATGTTCATTTACCACCGGAACTTCCATAGTAGGTTATTACCACTTGGTAAATAACCCATAATCATATTATTATGAAAATAGTGTTTTCTGACCTTTTTGAAATGCAGGTGATGACAACACTAGATTTGCAAATACTTTACAGAAAATAATCAAAGGACATGCGCAAGTGTGAACTTTCCTTGATATAGTGAAGTATTGTAGTCGAATGTCTCAACTTGACCCTGGACCTTGGGTTCTACAATATATATACCATCATTGCCCGGTAAGGACAATGTTTAAAGAAGAAATATGATGTTATGCATAAGTAATGAGATGCATGATGTAAAACCCGAAGTAATTCCCCAACATTACAAGTGAGTTAGATTAGATGATTTATTTAAGGTTTGATTTATCTTCAAGTTTACTTCACAAAAGAGTGTGGTTGCATGGATTTTGAGATAAGCATATTAGATATGAAAAGTAAATACAATTCTAAGATAAGTGATAGTATGTAACTATTACGAATTTCATGTTTTAAGTTAATATGACTTAAAAGAAATGGTATAGTGTTTCTTTTGAAGTGGCAAAAAGAATAACATTTGAATAAAATATTATTTATGTTAAGTTAATCAACTTTGAAGATTAATAGGATTAAAGTTGTGTTTTATGATAAGGTTTAAATGATCTTGAGTCATTATATACCTAGCTTACGATACATCAGACCAAAGTTAACTATAAAAATATAGTTGGACTTAAGATATAACATTTGTAGCATTATTAACTATTAGGGTTTTTCCTAAGCATAATCAAAGATCAAATCTTATAATTAGGAAACTTTGTTTTAAAGATTTGAATCTAGCATGTGTAATATTTATAGATTATACTATAAGATTTTTCTATATAAATAAAAATAGGTGAATTTATTTTAGAATTTATTTAGTGAATACCAAGTTTAATAAATATGATTATATATGAATTGAGATCACTTACTTCTAATATAAGTTAATGATTTGCAAAAAAGAAATTGTAAATCTTTGACTTATAATTAGTTAAAGATTTTAAAAGAATATTATAAATTTGATTGTTTACACCTGGGTAGAATCTTAAATTATAATTATGGGTTTAGACTATTTAGAGTTAAAAGATTGTGTTTTGAATATGATTATTTCTTACTTAGGAAATAATTTTAAATAATTCACAAAACAACTATTTCATTTTAATATTTAGATAACTGAAGATATATGATCTAGGAACTTTAAATGATTTTGGAATAATATACTTAGTATTTTTCTAGTAAATAGACTTATTTAGGATCTTAAAAATGAATTTAATGGTGTTAATATTTATTTGCATTTTAGAAATATTTGTAATTTACTAAATTTCCTTTAGATATTTAATGGTGTTAATATTCATTTGCATTTTATTAAACTCAAATAAGTATTATTATATTTTCCTAGTTAGATATTATTTTAATAAACATTTTGATGTATTAAATTTATTTTTAGGATTTTTATATATTTTTCTAAAACATAAAATAGTGTAGAGGGGTATCTTGGTCATTTCAGTATCTCTGTGTTTTTATTTCTCCATTACTCTCTTTTTTCTTTATATATAACTCGGCTTGATTATTAGGCCCACCCAGCCCAATACTTTGTTAGGCTAAACCCACTAGACCCGGTCGATTGGGTCGGTTGACCCCGACATGATCCTCTCCTAATCCTCTCGAGGCCCTCTCTCTCTCTCTGGTGATGCCGATGCGGACAACGCTACCTCTGTCGCTCACTGCTCTAGTCGGCCCGATTCCAGCGATGTTGGTCGTGGCGGCCCTTTCCACCGAAGTTAAAAGATATGCCGCACTCTGCTTTAATCTCTTCTTCAATTCGATTTGTTTTCCTTTCCCTTTAGGTCTCATCCTTGGCCCCTGGAACCCTAGCTTTCTTTCCCTTCTCTGGCCGCTGTGGATTTGTCTCGACACCCCTTCTGCTGGCATGGCTTCGCCCCTTTCTCCTTCTCCACCGAATCCTTCTACTACCCCTTTTCCTATTCGGTGGGACGGGGGTGCTTAACCGCAACCCCGATGCCCCCTGGTTCATGGTGGCCTTGATGTGGTGTATATGATAGTGTCAATTGTGTTGGTGTGTAGGATTCAACGGTGTGGCTCGACGCAGTGTAGTGTAATGCAGTGGTGATCACTGTGCCGCAGGTGGTCGTGGTGATGGTGTTTATGCACGGTGAAGCTTCCCCGTGTGTGCGCCACCGCGGTCGCGCGAGCCCTACCTTTCCATGCTGCTGTGGTTGTGCCTCGGGCGCCAGGTACACGCCTAGATACCTATCTTCATCACCCTTCTTTTTGCTCTCAAACCTCTCTATCACTGTACCATGTTCTAGCAGTTTCTACTGAGTATAATTAGTTGATGTGCTGCAACATATTGTTGTCAGATGTGTTACTTGTGGGATATGCCTGCTTTCAAACTAGATGCTTGAATTCCATTCATGTAGGATGCCTTACTGGTGGAAATATGGTGGTGTTTCCCACATACTGTTAAAATGGAAGTTACCAATTTGAGATGATTCCTGAGGCTAGAAAGTATAAACAGGGAAGGTGAATTTAAGATTATGATTACTTGTGATGGATTTGGAGTAACCAACCAATATGTTATCTTGGCAAAGAAGTAACCATTTTCATGATTCCTACGTATTTACTAGGAAAATGATTTGTTTTTTATTTGATATGATTCCCAGTGACCAACACTAAGAAAATTATTTAGCTTTCAGGTATAATTGCATGTAAACAAACTAGTGGCTGATTTAGTTAATGTGAATGGTGGCTTCTGTTAACATGGTCCTGCTATTGTGATGCCTCCTTGGAGTGTACACAATAGCCTGATCATTTCTAGCATAATCAGATATGATTGATTTGACTAATCGAATGTGTTGTAAAATAGATTCCCTAATTATCAGTGACATCTGCTATATGGGCTACTACTGTGGTGCCTCCATTCCTAGAGTGTGCACAGTGATGGCCCAGGTAGCATGATCTAAAGATGTGAACTACTGCCTGGACTCTTTTATGGCTATAACTTGTAGGCCAATTGATAGCTTATATATAAGTGACTGGCTATTTATTCTATCAATATGACAGTGAGAATTTAAATGATTTCTAGCTGCTGTAGGCTAGGAAAATGATCGGTTTGGTTTGGCCTTAATGTTTCTGCAGTGATCTGGCTGTTGTGGTACCTCCTTGGAGGATGCAAAGTAGCATGAATTATTTAAATGGTTAGATGCTTAGTTTGGTTGGCTAAAACTATTAAATTTGCCACTATGGTGCCTCCCCTAGGAGTGTGCATAGTGGTAAATATCTCAGATGTTAACTGCTGAATTTCTTGGCTTGGCCTGTGATGCAAAGGCTGAGGCCAAATATTTCTAAGATAAGAACATATACTTTGTTGGCCTTTAACATGTGGGATGAACTAGTGTAGCACTTCTACACTAAACTAAGAGGTCTCTCTCTCCCAACTGATGCTTGTTTTAATTTGACAACAACATGTATTAGTATGGTTATAGTACCCAACCTAATGCTTGTAGTGGGGATAAATGACTTGGTTGTGGATGTTGTGGTGATTTTGTTCTGTTGCTAGATCTAGTACTTGTCCTGCTCCTCCTTGCACTCCTGGCCTTCTCCCTCTTGATCTAGCTATTAGTCTGTTCTTGATTAGATAACCATAGTGACTGTGATTTATGGTGGTTTACTAGTGATTACAATCTCAAGAAGTTCTCTGGTATATGTGTGGAAAATGGATAATATGGTGGTTCTTATGTGCTCTCAAGAGAGAACTGATGTTGGTTCTGTGGATTGTGAATATATTCTGATGGGTTCCTGGAATAGAGAAAGAAGAAGCAAGCAGGTTGCTTTTCTATGGCTACTTCCTATTCTTATCTACTTCCTAGTACTCCTGGTGTGTTGTCAAGATACATGTCTGCATGTGTTGAGTAAGCTACTTACTTGTGGGACCTACAGGTTCAAGTTTCAAGGGCTTGTGGAAATATCTGTTATGGATGAGCTCAAGTTTATAAGTGAATTTCCTGGTTTTTTACTATCCCTCTTTCTTTGTAGTTGGAGCTCTAAATGGTGAAACTTGCCCCGGATTGCCTATGATGTTGAACTGAGGCCAAATTTGCAATAAGAACAGATACTATTCCATTTGGCCCTCATTTACTCTGCTCAATGATGTGAATAGCAATGCATTTCATTACCAAACTAAGAGCAAACTAATTAACACTAACCCCTTTATTTTTTCTTATTAGTCTTTATTTGCAGGTACCAAGAAAGAATACAGGAAGGTCCATACTGGATGTAGGAATTTAGTTTTAGGTGTTTTCTTTTTATCCAATTTTGTAATTTCCTTTTCTGTCAAGAAATAATGTAAGGACATTGTAACATTAGTTTATCTTATTATTATTGTAACCGTTTCTTATTATTACTTTATTGTAAAAGAATAATGTGATATATATATATATATTCTTTTAATAAAGAATTCTTCTATTTGTTTCATTATTGTAATTCATTTTCCGTTTTCTTTATTCATTTAATTATTTTATTGTAATTTTTCATTTATTCTTTTATTGTAAAATAACAATGTAATGTTGGTCTTAAATAATCTTTATACTTTTGTTTATAGTACTTGTATTTGTCTTATTGTGAATACTTATTTATAATTCAAATTTCTCCCCTCATCATTCCAGAAACAATAGAGGTCATGTCAAAATGCATCACACTCCCCCTTGGATGACACTAAACCTAATTTATCAGAGTGAGAATTCTAATCACTCTATTCTTTTAATTTGGCGAAAAATTTACCCGGATTTTCTGATGCATGCAGATGCACAAAATCCTAAATCTAACCATCGTTTAGTCCTAAATGCTGGGATGTTACATAGTTCCCCCCTTAAATTGAACTTCGTCCCGAAGTTTGTGGTTTCTTTTTCATGAAGGTTTCCGATAGGATCATCTTGAGTTTTGTTCTTTCCTCCCAATTTCTTGTCTTCCAAAGTGATATTTTTAATAAACTCGTCACTCCTTGAGTTTACTCTCAACCTTGATTCGGTTATGGTTAATTTCTAATGCTAAATTTAGACTTCCTCCTAATACTCCATGTGATGGGTTTTGACTTTGTACAACATTATTGACGAAGTACTAGTGATGCTAAACATACCTATCGTAGCCTTGTTAATGTTGTTCCATCCGAAGTTTCCACCTCTTGATAGTAATTTTTCTCCTTGAGTAAGAAACTTGTTGGGACATTCAGATCTCTTATGTCCGTCTAGACCACACCTATAGCACACCTTTCCGGTTTTCCAACAACTCCTCCTTACGTGACCTGGAGCTCCACACTTATTGCATATGATTTGTTTATTTCGTTTTGATGCCTCATGTTTTGATGTACCACTTGTGGATATGAGTCTAGGTATAAAACTTAAGTTTGGTGTAGACTTAGTAGATTGAAACCTCTTTGGTTCCCTTATAGCTCTTTTCTTGGCTAATTTCTTCCTCTCTTCCAATAGCATCTTGTAATCATCCTCGAAAGTAATTGCTGCATCAACCAGCACTTGGAAACGCCGTGTTGCAGCCCCTCGTATTTTCAGCTTCATATAAGGGTTTAGTCCTTCCAAGAACCTTTTCTTGCGCTTCTCCTCCGTATTTACCTAATCAACTGCATAACGAGATAATTGACTAAACTTGCTAATATATTTCCTCACGGTTTCATCATTTTTCCATAAGTCCTTGAATTCTCTCTTCTTAAATTCCATAATGCTCTCTGGAACATGATACTGATGGAAATTCTGCTTGAATTCTTCCCAAGTGAATGTCTCTTCTTGTGTGTGCATAGCTAATTGATTCACCCACCAATTTGCGGCAGGTCTGGATAGAAGAAATGTTGCATAACATAACTTCTCCTCATCATTGCATCCTACTGTCTTAAGCTTCCTTTCTGTATCCATCAGCCAATCCTCCACATCCATAGGTTCTGGTGTAGATGTAAATGGAATTGGTTTGGCATTTTGGAAATCAGAAAGACTTACTCTGATATCTTTGTTTTCCTCTCCGGGTCCAATTCGTTTGAGTATCTCCTGCATGAACTTATTCTGGTACTCTTGTATCATCAACATGTATTGCATGAAATTCTCCTCTGTCAACAGAAGAGTTGATGGTCCAATTGCGGTTACATCCTCATTAGTTTCCCTCTGCTTAGCTTCTTGCTCCAAATGTTGTCCTTCAAACCCAGCTTCTACTCCCGTATCCATACCCCTCTAGTCCTGCTACATAAAGAGAAAACTCATACTTACATCAGTAGGGTTCGCAACATAGAAAACAAAAAATTTCCTACGATGGGAACAACTATGTACCAAGATCTATCTACTAGATACAAACAACGGGCGGATGTATATCCGTAGAGAACATACCCTTAAAGACCGACAAAGCTTAACGATTTAAACTCGTGGTTGATGTAGACGATCTCTTGCCGATCTCAAGATTGAGAGGAAGTCCTAGCGCCGCAAATCAGCAGCGCATCCATGCTCGCACACACGTCCGAGGCACCGAGCAACCTCCGCCTCCTCGCTCCAGCGATGTAGCGGAAGCACAACTCTTTCTTGCCAAATAGCCACCGAGAACATGTATCTCGCTAGTCCGAGACCATGGGGGATAAATTCTAGAGGGGGAGAGAGATCCTTCACGAGGAGGTGTGAGTGAGAGAGAGGGAGAGGGGTTCCTTTTATAGTAGGAGGGGGGCACCCAAGGGGGTGGCCTCCAGCCATGGGGGCTGCCCCCTCCCCTCGTTCATTCATGTGGGTGGACACTCCACTCACAAAAACCTCTTCATTTCCCTCCACTCAAAATCCCACTCAAACTTGCCATTAAATGTCCACCAAATTTAATGCAAACTCTTATAAAGAAAACTCCTTTTATTTATTCAGAATTTTGTCAATTACTTTAATGACAAACATTCACATATAACCCCTTGCTAGAATTCTATTTCACATGCAAAAACACTTTCTGCAATTTCACCCGAAAACCTGTTTCGGTATCTAGTGAAATAAATTCCTACGCTTGTTATTTTTTCCGGCATGAAACTTTTGCTCCAATTGGATGTCGGTGTCTCTTAAGTGTGTCACCCTACGGTTCGCGAATAATTCAAACATGCTCGAGACCCCTCTCGGATCAATAATCAGAAGCAGGATCTGGAGACCCATACTGACTCCCACACATTCAATGTTGACTTTCTTGTGATCGTCGGAACCTTTTACGCTAGTATCTTAATCCCTTTGTTTCTCAATATATTACATGTCTGAGATTCGATCATCGGTATCTCCATACCTAGTTTGATCTTGTTACTGACATGCACTCTTTTCTCGTTCCCGTGATATAACATTCTAGTGGTCAAATCACTTGCTTACAAGCTAACCAATGTGATATCACCGAGAGGGCCCAGAGTATATATATCCGTCATCGGGATGAACAAATTCCACTCTTGATCCATGGGCCTCAACATAACACTTTATTAGTTCTGAAACCATCTTCATAATCACCCTGTTACGGTGTGACGTTTGATGTTATCAAGGAACTCTTCCGGTGTTAGTGATTGACATGATCTCATGGTCTAAGGATTAGGATCACTTCGTAAGTTGTTATAGCAATATAAACTCAATGAATTTGATCGTAATGCTATACTTCGGATGAATGTTCATCACACCATTACACTAATGTTGTGATCTCGTTATTAACAACATCCAATGTCCATGATCAGGAAACCTTGATTATCTTGTTAATCAACGAGCTAGTTTATGAGAGAGGCATAACTAGGAACTTTCTGTTTGTTTATTAAACACACATGTATTAATGTTTCCGTATTAATACAATTATAGCATGCAAAATAAACATCTATCATATACTTGGAATACACATAATAAACACTTTATTACTGCCTCTCAAGGCATATTCCCTTCAGTCTCCCACTTGCACTAGAGACAATAATCTAGTTACATAGTGATGAATCTAACACCCATTGAGTTCTAGTGTTGATCATGTTTTTCTCTAGGGAGAGTTTTAGTCAACGGATCTACTACATTGAGATCAATGTGTACTTTACAAATCTTTATATCTCCATCCTTGACATGCTCGCGGATGGAGTGAAACCGACGCTTAATATGCTTGGAATTCTTGTGAGACCTTGGTTCTTTGGCATTAGCAATGGCACCATTGTTGTCACAATAGATCACCATTGGGTCCAACGCGCTTGCAACCACACCTAGTTCGGATATGAACTCCTTCATCCAAACCGCTTCCTGAGCCGCTTCTGAAGCAGCAACATATTCAGCCTCCGTTGTTGATCCCGCCACCACAGGTTGTTTGGAACTCATCCAACTAACCGCTCCGCCATTCATGAGAAATACGTATCCGTATTGAGACTTAGAGTCATCCAGGTCGGTGTCAAAGCTTGCGTCAACATAACACTTAGCGACGAGCTCTTCTTCACCTCCGTACACAAGAAACATATCATTAGTTCTTTGCAAGTACTTAAGGATATCCTTGACCGCTATCCAGTGTTCCGAACCTGGATCCGATTGGTACCTACTAGTCAAACTAATAGCATGTGCCACGTCCGGTCTTGTACCTAGCATGGCATACATTATAGAGCCTATGGCTGACGCATAGGGGACTTTGTCCATTATATGTCTTTCTTCCGCCGTAGCCGGACTTTGAGTCTTACTCAATGTCTTTCCTTGCAACATAGGTAAGAACCCCTTCTTACTTCCGTCCATTTTAAACTTCTTTAAAATCTTATCAAGGTATGTACTTTGCGATAGCCCTATTAGGCGCCTAGATCTATATCTATAGATCTTTATGCCTAATATGTATGACGCTTCACATAGGTCCTTCATTCAAATTTACTGTTTAGATAAACACTGTTTAAAAGATCTATATCATTTCCGATCAATAATATGTCATCCACATATAATATCAGAAATGCCACATTGCTCCCACTCACTTTCTTGTAAATACAAGCTTCTCCATAAGTTTGTACAAATCCAAACTCTTTGATCACCTCATCAAATTGGATATTCCAACTTCGTGATGCTTGCTTCAATCCATAGATGGATCGCTGAAGTTTGCACACCTTGTTAGCATCCTTAGGATCGACAAAACCCTTTGGTTGTATCATATACAACTCTTCTTCAATATTACCATTGAGAAACGCAGTTTTGACATCCATCTGCCATATCTCATAATCGAAATATGCAGCAATTGCTAACATAATCCTAACTGACTTTAGCATCGCTACGGGAGAGAAGGTCTCATCGTAGTCAACTCCTTGAATTTGTCGAAACCCCTTTGCGACAAGTCGAGCTTTATAGACGGTCACATTACCATCAACATCAGTTTTCCTTTTGAAAATCCATTTGTTCTCCATGGCCTTTTGGTCATGAGGTAATTCCACCAAGTTCCAAACTTGATTTTCATACATGGATTCCATCACGGATTTCATGGCTTTTAACCATTTGTTGGAATCCGGGCTCATCATTGCTTCTTCATACGTCGCAGGGTCATCAATTTCATCAACCATGAAATTTACAACAGGGTTTCCGTACAGCTCGGGAGCTGCACGGGTCCTGCTAGACCTGCGAGGTTCGGTAGTACTCTCTTTCGGAGTTTCATGATCATTATCATTAGTTCCCTCTTCAACTGGTGAAGCTAACTCCGGAACGACTTCTGGCGCTGCGCTACTCGCCATACTTTGAAGAGAAAGTTCAATAACCTCTTCGAGTTCTACCTTCCGACTGCTCACACATTTCGCGAGAAACTCTTTCTCTAGAAAGGATCCATTCTTGGCAACAAAAACCTTGCCCTGGGATCTGTCATAGAAGGAATACCCAATAGTTTCCTTAGGGTATCCTATGAAGACGCATTTTTCCGCTTTGGGTTCGAGTTTATCCGGTTGAAGTTTCTTCACATAAACATCACATCCCCAAACATTAAGAAATGACAGCTTAGGTTTGTTTCCAAACCATAATTCATACAATGTCTTTTCAACGGATTTAGGTGGTGCTCGATTTAAAGTGAATGCAGCAGTTTCTAGTGCATAACCCCAAAATGACAACGACAAGTCTATCAGAGACATCATAGATCGAACCATATACAATAAAGTACGATTACGACGTTCCGACACACCATTTCGGTGTGGTGTTCCGGCAGGTGTGAGTTGTGAAACAATTCCACACTCTTTCATGTGAGTGCTAAACTCGTAACTCAGATACTCACCTCCATTGCTGGACCGTAGAAATTTGATCTTTCTATTACGATGATTTTCCACTTCATTCTGAAATTCCTTGAACTTTTCAAAGGTTTCAGACTTGTGTTTCATCAAGTAGATATAACCGTATCTACTCAAATCATCCGTGAAAGTAACAAAATAACGATATCCACCTCGCGCCGACACACTCATTGGACCACATACATCAGAATGTCTGATTTCCAATAAATCAGTCGGCTGTTCCATTGAACCGGAAAACGACGTTCTAGTCATCTTGCCCATAAGGCATGGCTCACATGTATCAAATGATTCAAAATCAAGTGATTCCAAAAGTCCATCCGAATGGAGCTTCTTCATGCGTTTAACGCCAATATGACCTAGATGGCAGTGCCACATATATACGCATATATCATCATTAAGTTTAATCCTTTTAGCATCAACATTATGAATATGTGTAACATTATTATCGAGATCCAATTGAAATAAACCATTCATCATCGGTGCATGACCATAAATGATTTCATTCATATAAATAGAACATGAAGGGATACGGGTAGGCTACACTAGCGCAAATCAAAAATTTCTACCGTGTAAACCAGGAATACTGTTGTCATAGATCACGGGATTACCACTAGACGCGCAGTTGCGGAATTGATGAAGTGCATCGAGGCAGTGCAGATGATCTACGTCTCCTCCTTTGTTCTCGTCCCACGAGCAGCTCCCCTTGCGCGGCTCTTCCAAACACTACAGATGCAGCGCCTCCGAGGTATCCACACGTACAGGGTGGAAGCGTCAGACGCAGGACTGCTAGGTCCGTGCGCGCGACACAGGCGTGAGGAGTGGCAGCTGGGTAGAATGATCTCTGGTCTAACCCTGGCCAACTCGCCCCACCCTCTCTTATATAGGCATCCCTAGTGGGCTTCTACATTAGCAGCCCATTAGTAGCCTAAACCTGGTCTAATTCGGATCCAATCCTCATTAGGCTTCCAGCCCCTTAAGTGTGTGACCCTATAGGTTCATATGCGTGTAGACATGACACGAATACACTTATTCTGTCAATAGTTGGTAGCGACCGCTAGCAAGATGTGCCAACTTCTAAACGCATACAAAGATCATATCGGACGAACCATCACAAGGTTTAGTACATGTCTTTCCTTTCTCGATAGCGTGATTCGGAATCCCTTTACTAGTGTTGGGGGGGTGACCCCGGATAGGGTCAAGACGGGAAAGCCAAAATGAGTTTCCCCGGTCTTATGCCGATTTACTAGTTATATCGGCTGAATCATGTAAAGGTCGGCTGAGATGAGCATAACCATGACATTTACCAGAAGGGTTATACGTTATTCGGCCGACGTACGAGTCAAGTCGGCCGGGCAAGTCCGAATAAGCCATAATGCAGGTGAAGGCCGAGCCGAGTTAAGCGAGGCAGGGCCGAATAACACGAAGCTTGCAGGAGAAGGAAGAACCTAAGGTCAAACCATAGCCTCGGGCTAGGAAGAATCTGAACAAGGCCAAGGGCAAAGGACAAGGCGCAGAGCAGCAGAGGAGCAGAAGGAGGTCACGGAGGTGACAGTCCTAGAACCCGAGGCATGCAGGTGGGGCTCTTTGGAACTTTGTCGTCATTAGAAGGGGGACACGGAAAGGAGCTCGTCGAGTTACTATATTGGGACAAGCATATTCTTCTAATATGCTTGCCATGTCAGCCCTAGAGGAGCCAAGGCACCCCTTTATAAGGAGAGGCTTGGGTACTGAGAAAGGCATTGGCTCATTCTATACCGTTAGGCTGGTAGAAATTTATCCTCTCTTCCTACATACAGCTCAAGGAGCACTTGTAGTCCAAGAAAGGAGAAATAAAGATCTGTATGTTGGTCATTTGTGTGTAGAAGTAACTACATCTTCCCTCCCCAGATCCATCTAGCATCCATTGGCCCCAAACTTTAGCCTACCCATGGCATCTGCAGTGCCACCACCACGGCAGTTGGCGCCCACCGTGGGGCCAGCAGCGGTGCTAGCCGGAGTCATGATCCGGACGGGAAACTTCATCCACACCGACGAGCGCGTTGTCTCTGGCTTAGTCCGGAGATTTGATCTCTGTGACTATGTCAGCGATAACGCATGCAGCTTCAGGGGAAAAACTCCTCCGCACAATGGCGTCTTCATCAACTTGGGCATGCACCAGATCTACGTCGGTGTCGACACCTCCGGCATTTATCCTCACCAAGTTATTGTTGCAGGAGAGCCCCCCCTTAGCGCCGCAAACGATACGCGTGGAGAACGCCCCGTCAGCAGCGTCGAGGTGATGGTCGCAGCCGGGGTGAAGGCGGGAGCAGCGGGCGCCGGATCAAGCAAGGATCCGACGACGGGAGTGCAGGTGAGCACAAAGCAGGCAGCTCCACCGCCCACCGAGGTAGATCGTTGAGCAGCCAACCCAACCGAGGTGCAGGAGACGACCCCAAAGGCACCAAGGGTAAGATGGACACCTCTGGAAAGACCAGAAAATATTCTCTAGGCAACTATAGATAATCTGACCACGCCTGTAGCGCCGATACTTGATCCGGCTAATGCTCAGGCAGAATTAGAAGAAACCAGGCAAAAAGTACTGGTAGAGGCAAAAAAGGTGTCAGAATTGCGGGAGTCCTTAAACAGGACCCTGCGAGAATATGCTAAGGCAAACAAGCTTGATGTCGCCCCCGAGCGGGTTGATGAATTAAGATTGAGAGGGAAGAACTTCATGGATGATATCAATAAAGAGCATGAGACTCATAAGGCAGATTCAGTCGATCTAGGCTTGCCGAGGTATAGCACCCTGGCAAAGAACCTAAGGGCCGCAATGTAACATCCCTAAAATCATGATTTCAAAGTTTGCATATCATTCATGCATGCATATAGAATTGAGATCAATTTCAAAACTCATTTCAGAAAAACAGAAGCACATAGTGCTATCATTTCATGTGAGCAAACTTAAATCAAATGGCCATCCCCATTTGAGAGTTTGATTGTTTTAAAACCTAGATTGTTTGTCTCCCTTGTTGAATGGATTGAATGTGGAATTTGAACCAAGCTTTACAAAATAGAAATGGTTCAAAAACCATTTTTCAAACATTTGCTAAACAAGTGCAAAGCTCCTGTTATTTTGTTTCTCCAAAAGTGACCAAGCCTTTGCAAAGTAACCACATGGCAAAAACCCCAGGAAGATTTGAATTCAAAAAGAGTTTGAAATCATTTGAAATCCATTCCTGAAAATCAAAACAGAAAAAGAAAAGGAGTAAATAAAAGAAAAGGGCCAGGCACTCCTAATCTAGCCCAGCAGCAGAACTGGCCCAGCTAGCCCACCCGGCCACTCTCTCGCTCGCTCGCATGGGCAGACGCACCCACACTGACGCTGACACTCGGACCCCACCCCCTCTCCGTAGCACTCGCTGACTGGTGGCCCTCTCCACGTCACACCTTCTTCCCCAAAACAAGCCCGCAGACCACGTCGCCGCTGCCGTTGATGCCGGTAATGGCGCGGCGTAATTAGCCTTGATGCCGCAAGCATTTCCTGTCGCTCTTGAGCCTATATAAACCACACCCCGCCGCGGTCATTTCCCCCCACTCTCCTCGCTCACTCCGCCACCAGGTTCCGCGCATTTGACCTCGAAGCCCCGCAGCACCGACGACTCCGGCGACTAATTCCGGTGAGCCTCGACCGCCCCCCTCTCTCTGGTTCAAACAATCGTGCCCAGCTTGATCTTGCGCACCTCCTGATACCCTTCGTTTGCATTCTCGTTACCCAGGCCGTCGTCCCCGTTCGTGCCTGCAACCGACTGCGTCGCCGCTCGACTCCGGCGATCAATTGAGGTAAAACCCGAGTGCCCCTTGCCCCCTCTTTCATAATTGAATGTTCGCCTTCGTCTTGTGCATCTCCTGACCCCTCTGGTTCATGCTAGGGCGACGCCACACCTCGGCAACAACCTCGACTGCAAGCAACAGACGCCGCCCGCAACTCCGACGAGCCCCAACGACCGTACCCGTGCGTCCCTTCCCAAGCCGTCGCCACCTTGAGCATCAGCAGCTTCCTGCGGCTCTGGTAAGCCACTCCCCCCCACTCCCGCGTGACCTAGAACGCCAGCTCCGCCGCTGACAGACGCGCCGCCGCCAGTCGCCGCCGCTAGCGCCGCTCGAGTTTGGTCGTTTGATCCAGAGCCATCAGATCTGGATCCAACGCATAGAATTAGATCATTTAGCGAATCGTTTTGGGTAGATCTGGGCCGTGTGTTTTAAATAGATCCAACGGCGCGGGAGGGTGATCCTGAGCGAAACGGTATCAACCAATAGGATTAAGACACGTGGCTAGGGTTTGAATCAAAAACAGATTTGAAAACGGATTTAGATTCAGTTTTGAAATGGCTATAACTTTTGATTCCCACGTTAGATTTTTGCAAATTTTATACCGTTGGAATCAGGGAGACAAGCCCTTTCTGTTTATGCAATGTGTTTAGTAAAAAGTTTCTGTTAAAATGACTTTTATTGCAGAAACTTGTTAAGGACTAGTTTGAGTATAGAATTTGTTTAGTAATTTGTTTTAGTGCTAAATAAGTTTAGTTAGCAAGTTTTTGACTTGGTTATGTTTCTGTATCATGCACTTGCTTGGTGGAGTTTTCAAAAATCATCACTTAGCATTTTCTTGCATTGCATGCATATATGTTTATGTTTGTATATGAATTGTGTGTAATTTTGCGCTACCATTCTTGTGTAGATTTTGCTAGTGACTGTGATTGTGAAAAGTGCTACTCTCCCCACTACCAAGGAAAGTGGTACTTCATGAATAATTCCATCCCTATATTTTGTACTAGCATTATAAATATTTTGCTAAGTCTTGGATGTTACTTTTTGCTAAATGCTATGTTGGGAAATCCTAAGTAGTTGTAGAATTGCTAGGAAATTTCCTAAGTTCAGTTACTATGCCATGCTTAGCCTAGCTAGTAGCAAACAAGGGTTGGTAAAGTATATACATGCTATGATGAAAATATTTCTAAGTCTTTGGACTTATGTTTTCTTAATAAAACAACTAAGTCAATGAATCTCCTGGGTGGAATGGGACTTGAATGGTGGTTTTTGGTTGAGTGGTTACACAAGGTCCATGGACATGGTTTACCTTGTGTATCTCACTTGTGGTATGCCACCCAGGCACAAAGGGATTTTAGAGGCCAGGTGTTGAGAAGCTTATAGTGCAACCACTTGGAAATATGGGCTCTGCCTTGATCACATAGGTTGCTAGAACTTAGTCATTTGGACAGTTGGTGGTAGTGGGAATGATAGGTTGGAACACGTCCATTTGGCTAAGGGAAGGCTTCTGAAAGGTCCTGTCTTGGGAAACCAAGTCTGGTGGGGAAAGTGCACAACCTCTGCAGATGGAAAATCTAAGTAATTAGCCAAGTCCATGGCAATGGACAACTTGAGCATCAAGACATGGAATCTATCAAGAATCTCATCACTCCAACTTCTAAGTAAAACTTGTGGGTGAACAAGGGTGAAGGACCTCAATGTCTATTGATGGTTTCTTGGGAAAGTTTTCAACAAAGAAAATTTAGTGATTTAAACTAATAGGAAAAACCTATTTTGAGCAAAGCAAGCCAAACTACACTTAGCCAAAATGCATATAGTAATATAGTCCACTTAAAATTTACTAAGGTATCACTTGCCAATACTATTCCAAAGTATTGACCCACTGTGGCTGTAACTTGTGATGTTGCAGGTTACTCCGATGATGATTAGGTGTCATGAGTCTACACTCAACATGCTTGCCTGTGGCACATGAAGATGAAGACTTATGTTTATTTACTTTTTCCAAAACTCTTGTATTAGGCCTGTGGCCTTGAGTTGTAAAAGACTATGTTTTATCTCTGGAATGGATGTAATAAATGACCTTTGTATCTGTGTACTTCATCTTAAACTGTGGATGCTAGCAATGATCCAGGGACTAGCATTGCAATCACAGGGATCCTTTTCCTTTACAAAGGAGGGATCTTACAGATGGTATCAGAGCACTGTATTGCCTGTAGGATTATGACCCTAGGATTGGAAACCACTAAGGAAAAATTTCCAACTACTTCTACACTTGTCTATTCTTCTCATAAACTTTTCTAATCTTCTCATTCTCATCTCTATTTGTAGATGAACTCCATCAACGAAGCCGTAAAGAAAGGACCACTCATGACCATGACCTTGGAGTGTGAGACTGAGTTTCCCAAAATTCTCAAGGACCTCATGGTGGCAATGGAAATACATGGTGCAACTGTGTACAAAGGCTTTCCAGTGATGGATGAAGGAGTTGAGTACTGGTGGGGCAACTTCACTTGTACAAAAACAAGGAAGACAGCCACAAAGAAAAAGGATTCTGCATGTACACCAACACTGTGGTGCACACCACATTCTTTGAGTCAGCAAGAGAAGCAGCTTGGAGGACTATCAAAGAACTTAGTGCTAGAGTCAAGTGCAGAATGCTCAACCTCCAAAAATACTTAGAGAAAGAGAAGGAACATACCCAAGAGTTGGAAGCCACCAACCAAACCTTAAGAGGAGATATTATAGACTTAGTGATGGAATCATGTGAGCAAGATAGGCTGATTGCCTCTAGGAACATTGTGTTAGCCAACAGATCCAGTGAGATAGGATTGTAAACATACTTCGTTAGTTGGACCACCACCTATCACCTTATTTTCCAAATCGTTACCTTCAAATAAGTTTGGACCTTGGTTGATGTAATGGATTCATGTATGCATGACTGGTGTGATTTTGTTTTCCAAGGATATGTATGTGTGTTATGACTTTTGCTTATCTTGAATTGTGTTGTTCTAACTTTTCTATCTTATAAATAGATGCCTATTACCATTAGCACTTTTGAGGAGTTCCAGGTTACCCGCTTTGGTCCTCGTATCGTTGAGCTTACCACTTTGCTCAATCTCCCTCTTCCCACCATCATGGTGCATCCACTCAGCAAGTTCGAGAGGAAGGACCTCTGGGGCTTCAAGGTGAACCAGCACAGACGTGAGCATGAGCCTACTACGGAGGCCATCGTCTTCAAGCTTATGCACGATGACAGGGATAGAGGCATGGAGGTAGTTATGCAGGACCTGATAGGACGTCTGCTAGGACGACACTCCTGATAGGTGAGAGGCACCCACTTTCACGTCTTCGGAAGACGTGATGAGGACGGAGAGTCCATCGACTTCGAGGACGACTCGAGGGATGCAGCAGAGCCGATACGTCTGTATCTCCAGGACTTAGAGTCTCTCATTAGGCACGTGGACACGGACAGGACCAATGTCATGCACAGCAATGACGAGGTCCAGGTGCAGCTACGCGAGAAGGACAAGATCTTCGCGCAGCAGGACGAGATAGTCAAGGAAATGGAGGCGAAGTTCGAGACCCAGGACAGGAAGTTCAAGAGTCAGGAGAAGCGTGTCTAGGATAGGAACAAGAAGATCCGGGACATGACTGAAGAACTGCAGTCCAAGGACTTCGAGCTAGAGCAGCAGCAGACGGTGATAGAGAGGCTTCATTCCCAGAAGAGGGCTCTCAAGGCCAAGATCGAGTCCCTGACCACTACTATTGAGGAGAACAAGACCGCGATGGAGAACGCAGGTCTTACCTTCGTCGAGGAGGAGATTGATGCTGATGAGTAGACTTGACTACTCGTTTATCTTTTATTATCGTACCTGTTATTTATGAACTTGTTATTGGACCATCCGACATGTGGATGGCTTGCTACTTGTGTGTTTTACTTTGTGAACTTGTTATCTTGTTGTTCAACTTTTATCTTTGTGTTGCATGCTATGTGTTTGCTTATGTGATGTAATGTGCATAAAAACATCTATGGGTATCTCATTCTTATCTCTATTTGAACAAACCACAGATGCCTCCCCGTCGCGCAAACCCCAACCCCAACAACAACAACAACATCACTCCAGAAATGCAACAAATGATGACTGCTCAAACACAGCTCATGCAGATGATGATAACATTCATTCAGAACCAAAACAACAACAACAACAACAACAACCCCAATAACAACAACAATAACAACAACAACCCTCCGGGCTTTGATATGCTTACCAGATTTCTGAGATTGAGGCCAGCTAAGTTCTCGGGGACGACTGATCCCATGGTGGCCAATGATTGGCTACGTTCTGTAAACAAGGACTTAGTGACCGTGGGCCGTACGCTGAAAAGGTCGACGAAAAGACATCTGCTGGAAGGGCCAGCCGCCACTTGGTGGGACAACTTCCAAATCACCACTCCTATAGATGAGGTGACTTGGGCTATCTTTGAGGATGGCTTTCGCACTGCTCATATCTCATCAGGAATAATGAGCCTGAAAAAGAAAGAGTTCCACAATCTGAAGCAGCGCCACCGCAGCGTGGCTGAATACATTGAAGAGTTCAACAATCTGGCGCATTATGCACCAGATGAGGTTGACACAGATGCCAAGAGAAAGGAAAAATTTCTGGAAGGCTTGAATGATGAGCTGAATCTGAATGATTGTGGGTATATGTTCCCACTTATCAGTCGCTCTGTGACAAGGCTGCTATATTGGAGAACAAAATGAAGCAAGTCGAGAGTAGAAAGAGAAAGCACTCCGACAAGCACAGCTCGGGGTCGTCTCACAAACGATCTCACTATGATGACAGTGGAAGCTCAGGATCCCACAAGCATGGGAAATTCAACAAGCACCACAACCACAACCGTCATGACAACAAGCATCATCGCAGTCATGACAATGACAAGTACAAGAACCACAAGAGTGGACATAAGAGCCACCACAGTGGTAATGGTAGTGGAAGTGGAAGTCAGCCTGCTAAAAGAGACATCAGTCAGGTTGAATGCTTCAAATGCAAGAAGATGGGACACTATGAAAATGAGTGCCCCGAAAAGAAAGTTGAAGGACCTGTCAAGCCCAATCCCTTCCAGAAAGGACAGGTGAACCACATCAATGTGGAGGAGGTCTATGAGGAGCCTGATGCTGTTGCTGGTAAGTTCAGACTCAATTCCATTCCAGCATTTGTACTCTTTGATACTGGTGCATCTCATTCATTCATATCAAGAGCATTTGTTGAAAGAAATGAACTACCGGTAGAAACTATTGGGTGTCCTATAAAAGTAAGTTCTCCTGGTGGAGAAATGATAGTGAATTCAGGATGCCATGATCTAGTCATAGAATTTGGGAAGTATAAGTTTCCCGTTAACTTGATAATACTAAACTCCCAAGGATTGGATGTCATTCTGGGAATGGACTAGATGACTAAGTATAAAGGAGTGATAGATTGTGCCAACCATACTGTCTCACTCACAACTCCAGAAAATAAAAGGATCAGATTCAAGACCAGCTTTGAAGCAAAGAGGAGTATGCTTAATTCTCTTAAGGGGGTTAGCATGGACAGTGTGCCAATTGTGAATGAGTATCCGGATGTGTTTCCGGAAGAGTTGCCAGGAATGCCACCAGATAGAGATGTGGAGTTTCTTATAGATTTGGTACCAGGTTCTGGACCAATAGCAAAGAGACCATACAAAATGTCAGTTGATGAACTAAAAGAGCTCAAGAAGCAACTAGGAGAACAGTTGCAGAAAGGATTTATTCAACCAAGTTCTTCATCTTGGGGAGCCCTAGTTTTGTTCGTGGAGAAGAAAGATAGAAGCCAAAGGTTATGCATAGATTACCGTTCACTCAACGAGGTAACTGTCAAAAACAAATATCCTTTGCCAAGAATCAATGACTTGTTTGATCATCTTGAAGGAGCATGTGTGTTCTCAAAGATTGATCTAAGGTCAGGCTACTTTCAACTCAAGATAAGAGAACAAGACATACCTAAAACAGCATTCACCACAAGGTATGGATTGTATGAGTATACTGTAATGCCTTTCGGCTTGACCAATGCTCCAGCATACTTCATGAATATGATGAACAAGGTGTTCATGGAATTCCTTGACAAATTTGTTGTCATTTTCATCGATGACATCTTAGTCTACTCCAAGAGCAAGGAAGAACATGAAGGACATTTGCGTTTAATACTTGAGAAGTTAAGAGAGCATAAACTTTATGCCAAATTCAGCAAGTGTGAATTTTGGTTAGAGGAAGTTGGTTTTCTTGGTCATGTTATGACAAAGGATGGTGTAGCAGTTGATCCTGCTAAAGTTTCAGCTGTGACTGAATGGGAATCTCCTAAGAACGTGAAAGAGGTTCGTAGTTTCCTTGGATTAGTAGGTTACTACAGAAGGTTCATTGAGAATTTCTCAAAGGTTGCTAAGCCAATGACTAAATTGTTAAAGAAAGACAAGAAGTTTGCCTGGTCCGAAGGTTGTGAAGTCAGCTTTCAGGAATTAAAGAAGAGACTTGTGAAAGCACCAGTTCTATGTCTGCCAGATTTGGAAAAGGATTTCCAAGTATATTGTGATGCATCTCATCAAGGTTTGGGTGCAGTACTTATGCAAGACGGTAAAGTTGTGGCTTATGCCTCGAGACAACTCAAAACTCATGAGATAAACTACCCTACTCATGATTTGGAGTTAGCCTCTGTCGTCCATGCACTCAAAACATGGAGGCACTACCTTTTGGGAAAGCGTTGTGAAGTGTTCACTGATCACAAGAGTTTGAAGTATATCTTCACACAGAAGGAAATCAATATGAGGCAAAGAAGATGGTTAGAGCTTATCAAGGACTATGACATAAGTTTGCAATACCACCCCGGTAAAGCAAATGTTGTAGCAGATGCTCTAAGTCGTAAGGTATTTGTGAATGGCCTTATCAAAGGAGAATTGCCAGATGATTTGTGTACCCAATTCAGAAAACTCAAATTGGAGATTGTGCCTAAAGGACATCTCATGTCTTTGGATGTTCAACCCACTTTGTTGGACAAGATTCGAGAAGCTCAAAAGACTGATAAGGAAATTGAAGAGATTAAGGAAAAGATTGGCCAAGGGAAAGCTAAAAATTTCCATGAAGACGAACAGGGTACCTTATGGCATGGGAAACGTATATGTGTTCCACAAAATCCGGGGTTGCGGAAACTGATTTTGCAGGAAGCACACAACTCTCCGTATTCTATCCACCCGGGTAACACCAAAATGTACATGGACATGAGAGAAAGATTTTGGTGGAACAATCTCAAGAGGGACATCGCCGAACATATTGCTTTGTGTGATGTGTGCAGTAGAGTAAAAGCGGAGCAACAGAAACCAGCAGGTTTGCTTCAACCACTACCTATTCCTGATTGGAAGTGGGACAAGATTGGTATGGATTTCATTACCGGACTACCAAGGACCAGGTCGGGGTATGATTCCATATGGGTAGTAGTGGATCGCCTAACTAAAGTGGCTCATTTCATACCCGTGAAGACAACTTATACAAGTGCCAAGTTAGCTAAAATCTACATGAGTAGAATTGTATGTCTACATGGTGTGCCCAAGAGTATTGTATCTGATAGGGGAACTCAATTCACTTCCCATTTTTGGAGACAGCTACATGAGTCATTGGGAACGAGGTTGGAATTCAGTACTGCTTTTCATCCTCAAACCGATGGATAAACAGAAAGGACTAATCAAATTCTGGAAGATATGTTGAGGGCATGTGCCCTAGACTATGGAGCAAGTTGGGATGAAAGTCTGCCTTACGCAGAATTTTCTTATAACAACAGCTATCAAGCCAGTATTGAGATGGCACCGTTTGAGTTTCTCTACGGAAGAAAATGTACCACCCCATTGTTATGGAATTGTGTGGGAGAAAGAAGTTTATTCGGGCCAGATCTTATCAAAGAAGCCGAAGAGAAGGTCAAATTGGTTAAGGACAGGTTGAAGATAGCACAGTCCCGACAGAAAAGCTACGCAGATCCTAAGCATAGAGAAGTCACCTACGAAGTTGGTGATAGAGCTTATCTTAGAGTATCACCACTTCGTGGAGTGAAAAGATTCGGAGTCAAAGGAAAGTTGGCACCAAGATATGTTGGGCCATTCAAGATTCTAGTCGCAAGGGAGAAGTTGCTTATGAAATTGAACTGCCAGAATCTTTGTCAGCAGTCCATAATGTGTTTCATGTGAGTCAGCTTAAGAAATGTCACCCAGAAATGGAAGAAACTTCTTTGAAGGATACCATACCATTGGAGGAAGTGCAACTAGAAAGTTACCTCACATATGAAGAGAAACCTATCAAAATTCTTGAGACTGCAGAAAGAGTCACAAGGACAAAGACTATCAAGTTCTGCAAAGTACAGTGGAATCATCATACGGAAGAGGAAGCAACATGGGAAAGAGAAGATGATCTTCGGAAAGACCACCCTCACCTATTTGCTAGCCAATCTGAATCTTGAGGGCGAGATTCACCTTAAGGGGGTTAGATTTGTAACATCCCTAAAATCATGATTTCAAAGTTTGCATATCATTCATGCATGCATATAGAATTGAGATCAATTTCAAAACTCATTTCCGAAAAACAGAAGCACATAGTGCTATCATTTCATGTGAGCAAACTTAAATCAAATGGCCATCCCCATTTGAGAGTTTGATTGTTTTAAAACCTAGATTGTTTGTCTCCCTTGTTGAGTGGATTGAATGTGGAATTTGAACCAAGCTTTACAAAATAGAAATGGTTCAAAAACCATTTTTCAAACATTTGCAAAACAAGTGCAAAGCTCTAGTTATTTTGTTTCTCCAAAAGTGACCAAGCCTTTGCAAAGTAACCACATGGTTTTAGGCCTATATTTGAGACTGTTGCACACTGCAAAAACCACAGGAAGATTTGAATTCAAAAAGAGTTTGAAATCATTTGAAATCCATTCCTGGAAATCAAAACAGAAAAAGAAAAGGAGTAAACAAAAGAAAAGGGCCAGGCGCTCCTAATCTAGCCCAGCAGCAGAACCGCCCAGCTAGCCCACCCGGCCACTCTCTCGCTCGCTCGCACGCGCAGACGCACCCACACTGACGTTGACACTCGGACACCACCCCCTCTCCGTAGCACTCGCTGAATGGTGGCCCTCTCCACGTCACACCTTCTTCCCCAAAACACGCCCGCAGACCACGTCGCCGCTGCCGTTGATGCCGGTAATGGCGCGGCGTAATTAGCCTTGATGCCGCAAGCGTTTCCTGTCGCGCTTGAGCCTATATAAACCACACCCCGCCGCGGTCATTTCCCCCCACTCTCCTCGCTCACTCCGCCACCAGGCTGAGCGCATTTGACCTCGAAGCCCAAGACCGACGACTCCGGCGACTAATTCCGGTGAGCCTCGACTGCCCCCCTCTCTCTGGTTCAAACAATCGTGCCCAGCTTGATCTTGCGCACCTCCTGATACCCTTCGTTTGCATTCTCATGACCTAGGCTGTCGTCCCCGTCCCGTTCTCAGAACCGATCAAGCGCCACCGCTCGACTCCGGCGATCAATTGAGGTAAAACTCGAGCGCCCCTTGCCCCCTCTTTCATACGAGAATGTTCGCCTTTGTCTTGTGCATCTCCTGACCCCTCTGGTTCGTGCTAGGGCGACGCCACACCTCGGCAACAACCTCGACTACAAGCAACAGACGCCGCCCGCAACTCCGACGAGCCCCAGCGACCGCACCCGTGCGCCCCTTCCCAAGTCGTCGCCACCTTGAGCATCAGCAGCTTCCTGCGGTTCTGGTAAGCCACTCCCCCCACTCCCGCGCGACCTAGAACGCCAGCTCCGCCGCTGACAGACGCGCCGCCGCCAGTTGCCGCCGCTAGCGCCGCTCGAGTTTGGTCGTTTGATCCAGAGCCGTCAGATCTGGATCCAACGCATATAATTAGATCATTTAGCGAATCATTTTGGGTAGATCTGGGCTGTGTGTTTTAAATAGATCCAACGGCGCGGGAGGGTGATCCTGAGCGAAACGGTATCAACCAATAGGATTAAGACACGTGGCTAGGGTTTGAATCAAAAACATATTTGAAAACAGATTTAGATTCAGTTTTGAAATGGCTATAACTTTTGATTCCCACGTTAGATTTTTGCAAATTTTATACCGTTGGAATCAGGGAGACAAGCCCTTTCTGTTTATGCAATGTGTTTAGTAAAAAGTTTATGTTAAAATGACTTTTATTGCAGAAACTTGTTAAGGACTAGTTTGAGTATAGAATTTGTTTAGTAATTTGTTTTAGTGCTAAATAAGTTTAGTTAGCAAGTTTTTGACTTGGTTATGTTTCTGTATCATGCACTTGCTTGGTGGAGTTTTCAAAAATCATCACTTAGCATTTTCTTGCATTGCATGCATATATGTTTATGTCTATTGATGGTTTCTTGGGAAAGTTTTCAACAAATAAAATTTAGTGATTTCAACTAATAGGAAAAACCTATTTTGAGCAAAGCAAGCCAAACTACACTTAGCCAAAATGCATATAGTAATATAGTCCACTTAAAATTAACTAAGGTATCACTTGCCAATACTATTCCAAAGTATTGACCCACTGTGGCTGTAACTTGTGATGTTGCAGGTTACTCCGATGATGATTAGGTGTCATGAGTCTACACTCAACATGCTTGCCTGTGGCACATGAAGATGAAGACTTATGTTTATTTACTTTTTCCAAAACTCTTGTATTAGGCCTGTGGCTGTCACACCCCAAATTTTAGATTTGGTCTTACATATCATTCATATCATCGCATCATACTTTTCCATGCAAAACCGTCGAGTGAAAAGGATCGGCGAAACGCTATTTGCAAAACCCTATTTTATTTCGCTATGAGGTTCCTGCGGGAAGCTTTAGTAGGACTCGCGTTGTCCACCCTTGTAGATTAGTTGTTTCGCCCAAACCTTGACTTTAGATTGTTCCCCTCGACTGTACGAATTTGTAGGCGCAAGAATCGCTCGAATCGGAGCTTGTACGGAGAAGTTGCGGCCGTTTTAGTGAATCGCCGGAAAACGGTCCGAAATTTTGGACTGATTTCCGAGTCCTAATCTAACTCCGGACCGAATCAGTTTAGAATTCCGCGTGAGGCCCCACAAAAGAGGACCCCACCTGGCCTCGAAACCCGTGCCCGACCCCTGCCTCGATCGATCCCCGCCGCCATCGCCTCCTCCTGCGCGCGACCCGCCTCCCGAGGCCGCCGCCGCGCCTCCCGGCGCCATCGCCGCCTGCCGCCGTCGCCGCCTCCCAGGTCCGCCGCGCCGCCGCCTCTCTCTCTTCTCCCTCTTTCCGCGCCCGCGCCTCGCCATCCTCGCCGCCAGCGCCTCGCCGCCTCGGCCTCCGCCTTGCAACTCACAGCGCCGCCGCTTGCCGCTTGCCCGCCGCCCGCCGCCATGACGCCCCTGCCACGCCGCCGCGCAAGCCATTGGCGCTGCGCCAAGAAGCTGCTGCTTGCTGCCGCGCTACTAGCCGCGCTGCTGCCGCTGCATGCGCTGCCGCATGCACTGCTGCGCGCCTAGCCGCTTGCGCTACGCGTGCATGCACGCACGCACGCCCGCACGTACGCGCGCCGCCTTGCACGCGCGTTGATTTTCTCGACCCGTGCGCTGACCCTCTCCCTCCGTGCAGGAAAAACCCCGACGCCGGAACCGATCGCCGTCGCCGTCCGGAACTCGCCGCCGTCCGTTTCGCCGTTTGTTTCCGGTAAGACAGCAGCCACCGTCAGATCTCAGATCAGCGGCTTAGATCGTTAGTTGACCGGTCAGACTCAGGCGTTGACTAGTCAGACGCCCAGTCAGCGCCCAGTCAGCAGACGCTTTGACCAGTCAACAGACACAATTGACTGGTCAATTTCGTTAATCCTTCTAGTTGACAGATTTCGGTAGAATCTTGTAAATTGCGTAGAAATTAAACCGCTTGGCCAAAAATTGCAAATAAAATATGTGTAGATTCAGTGAGTCGTGTAGAATCTTGCTGTACCTTTGGTTCAGGCTTTTGCAGCAAGGTTTAGTACAGTTTAATCAAACTAGTTAGTGGCCTTTTCGGAGTAATAAATTCGTAGAAAAAGATCCGTAGCTCCAAAAATCGCGTATGATATGTCCCTGGATTCAGTGGAACGAGGGGAATCTCATCGTGAATTAAAAAGATAGGCTTACAGTAAAAACTTCTGCAGAAACTGTCTAGTGGCTTTCTGCAGTGTTTTAATTACTCGGGGAGTTTTATAATTCCTTTTTGAGTAATTCCAATTGGTACTATTTCTAATCAGAGATGCCTATGCGGTAGAATTTTCCTAAGATTTTACAAACAGTATTCTATCGGTAGTGAATTATTTGAATTCTAGCTCTAGTTTGAAGCATTACTTTTGCTTAATAGTTTTCCTAGCGCTAAAACTATTTTCCATGCATGCGATCGGTAGTATTATGGAATAGGATGTTGTGGTGCAGCTGTAGCACCAATTCACTCGTCGTTCATGCATTCATGCATCATATTTGTTGCATATGCTTGTGGATTGTTTGTTTACGATTGCAATTATATCGTGTAGATTGTGACGAGTGCAACGCTTGCTCGTGTGTGGATTGTTCTTCCGACCGCTACAACCAAGGCAAGTAGATGCTACTTTGTTCATGATATCGTCCTACTATTTTCTATGCATTGTCGTGTATTTTGTAGATGCATGTGTAGGATGATACTATCGCTATGCTATGTCCTATTATGTGGTAGGGCTTTCCTTGTAGATGAACCACCGTTGGTAGATGTGCTTAGCCATGCTATGATGAACGAGGGCTGGGTTACATCACTGAAAGTTGTTTCTAAAAGTATTGGTTTGCAAAAACTAAAACAACTTAATCAATGAATCTCCTGGGTGTGATGGTATTGATAACTTTTGGTGGTTTCATTGCGGAAAGGCACCCAGGTATCAAGAGAGAATGATTGGCTTCTTTATTGTATAGCTTATGTGTACAACCATGTGCCAATAATGGAATGGGCGGTTGGTTGGACTTAGTAGGTTGTGGTAACTCGAACCCGCGTATCCAGAGATGTAGAATTTTGGTAGGTTGGACCGGTGCGCGTCGGGATTGATGTGCTACTTCCCGAATAGTCTCTTCTTGGACTTCTCCCTATCATCACCCAAAATGAGAGTGATGGTACGAGATGGGCTGGCCAAGTCACATGGGTAAAGTGTACTAACCTCTGCAGAGTGTATAATCTAATCGATTAGCCGTGTCCCCGGTTATGGACATCTGAGTTGCTTGATATTGATTCCATGACAAGTTTCTCGCTCATTCTAATTTCATAATTGTTTTAATATTGTTGGGTTAACTTAATTGGGATCTTTTCAAAGAAAATCAAAAACTGTTTATGAAAGTAGGACAAATGTATTTGCAAATGCAAGCCAGACACAACTCCACTTGCCAAATATGCATGTAGATGTTAGTACTATTGTCTCCATTACTAGCTCTACTTGCCATACATTCCATGTATTGACCCTTCGGGGCTGCTACGTTTCATGTTGCAGGTTATTCCGATTCTGAGTAATCGATATAGGCCACGGTACTCCACTCGGCACTTGTTCACTTGTGGGCAATTTGAAGAATGGAGGATTTACTTTGTTTATGTTGCTACCTGAATAATTTGAGCTAGCTTTGGGCTAAGCTTTTATTGTAATAATGGTACTCTGAATCTTTGTTATCTATGATACACGGTTATTTTGCTATGTTATTCATGTTACTCTATTGTGGGCCAATGAACCGATCCAGAGATTGGCATGTCACATAGAGGCCACGGTCTTTTCAGAACCGGGGTGTTACAGGATGGTATCAGAGCCCGTGTGTCGACTGTAGGATCGTGACCTAGTATTGGATTAGGAAGCCATAGATTTATTAAAGCCTATATTAACTATGTATTTCATCCTATGCCTTTCACCCTCGTAAATTCTTACCATATGCTATTCTCACACTTTCCTCTTTTACTTGATAGATGGGAGAAGTCAGGACTGAGTATGCCACCATGGAGTCACCAAGGCCCTTTGCAAGGCAGTTAGCTCAGCTCTCGCAGTCATTGGGATTGCCACTGCCCATGTTCAAGGGAAGAAGGTTGTACACCTATGGATATGGAGAGGATGCATGGGAGATCACCACTTTCATATTCAGAGATGCCGCCTTGCCAAACCCAGTGCATTTGATCTGCACCAAGACATACTGCAACTGGGGACTTGGAATCAACTTGGCCATACATGAAGCCCTGTCTCGCCAGTGCCATTATGTCCGACACCTACTATCAGCAGATTCACCCTACCGTGACTATGGAAGGCGTGATGAAGATGGGAACATTGTGGTTACCCCGGGCGACAGGAACAACATGCCGCCCCGTCGGAGGCACATAGAGGACATGGAAAGGGAGAATTGAGCTCTAGCAGAGAAGGTGAGGATGATAAAGGAGATTGCAGATTTTACTAGCAATGGTATGGTAGTCCAAGGACAGGAGATTGACACTTTGCATGAAGTTGTGGGAGTTCTGGAGAATGCCCTGATAGCCAGAGATGCAACCATAGCACATCTTCATGGTACTGTGCAGGAGAACACCCAGAACATACAGCAATTGCAAGGGACCGTCCAGGAAAGGGATCAAACTATTGAAGCTATGACAGCGCAGATTGCCGCTCTCCAAGCACATCTGAATCCACCCTCTGATGATGACAATGGAGATGATGGCAACAATGGGGATGATGATGACAGTGGAGACGATGATGATGATGAGGACGAGGATGATGATGATGGAGACGATGATGGTGGAGGAGATGAAGTTGTTGCAGTTGCAGCTGAGAATGAAGAAGAAGAGGAGGATCCAGAGGAGGTGGAGTTTGAGGTTTCAAGTGATGATTCAGGAGAGGTGTACACTCCGCCACCATGGTTGTACCGCGAGCCGAAGCGCCAACGCATGACCGCAAGGACCTACCTCAACCTCTTCAAGAAGTAGATAGAAGTCCACCAATTAGTCCTTGTTAGGTAAACTCGTTAGGATTAGTCTCGATCGTTGTGAAGCTTAGTTCGTGTTAGTTTAAGAGTGATTAGTTGCTTATTTGTGTACCCCAATATCCCAGGATTTATTTGTGCGAATTTTAATGAAAGAGTTATGGCAATTTGGTTACTATCTGTGTTATTTTCGCTGCAGTTTTTCTGCTGATACAGCAGTACTGCGTGATTTTTCATTTTTTTCTGGTAACTAGGAAAAATCTGAAAAAAATTGGGCTGATGCGAAACTCTCTGTGCTATATGTACAAAAATCAGCTAATTTTTCTGACGAGTTTAAGTCAGGCGGAAAAATTCGCGAACGCTGCTGGACTGTTCTGGCAGATTGCTGTTTAGGTTGTTCAGTTGATCTATTGCTTAGTTAACCATTGCCAACTCTTGTAAAACTATTTCAGTAGGTATATACTGCTGGGATAACACCTGGGATGTTGCTGAACCGCTTGTTTGTTGATGTGTTGCTTGCTTGTGATTGTCTGCTATTGTTTGTTGTTGATTGATCATATGCATGGGTAGAATCCTATTACCGTAGTTGATTCTTTCTAAACTTACCTGTGCTGAACCGCAGATGCCTCCCTGCCGCCAACCCACTGAGTTGGATCAGCTCATGGCAGCTCAGGCACAGCTGACCCAAGTGATGACTCAGTTCATGGCGAATCAGAACAACAACAATGGAAACAATCAGCCTCAGGGAGATGCTCTCACCAGATTTCTGAGGCTAAGGCCAGCTAAGTTCTCTACTGCAATGGAACCAATGGTTGCTCTCGACTGGTTGCGTTCCGTCAACAAGGATCTAGTAATTGTTGGATGCACTGATGCTGAGAAGGTGAGGTTTGCCGCTCACCTACTGGAGGGACCAGCCGCTTCTTGGTGGGACACCTTTCAGATCACCCACCCGCTGGATACTGTGACATGGGCAATGTTTGAGGAAGGTTTCAGGACCAACCACGTGTCTTCAGGAGTTCTGAGCCTGAAGAGGAAGGAGTTCCGCAACTTGCGCCAAACCAATCGCACCGTGGCTGAGTACATTGAGGAGTTCAACAACCTGTCCCGTTATGCACCTGAGGATGTTGACACTGATGCAAAAAGGAGGGAGAGATTCCTGGATGGCCTCAGTGATGAGCTTTCAGTGCAGCTACTGGTGGTTTATTGCCTCACTTTCCAGGAGCTTATGGACAAGGCCAGGATCTTGGAAGGGAAGCACAAGCAGGTGGAAAGCCACAAGAGAAAGAGTAACAATCACCACTCTGGATCACATCACAAATCTCGCACTTCGTATGATGGATACTCCAAGCATGGAGGGAGTGACCATGGGAGCCATGATCGCCACCACCATGGAGGCGATGGACATCGTCATGACAACCACAGGAGCAGTCACCACAGCCACAAGGGAGGACACTCTCACCACTCTGGAGGACACGGTGGACATGACCGCAACCGTGATCGCAGCTTTGTGAAGAAGGATCTGAGTGAGGTGACGTGCTTCAAGTGTAAACAAAAGGGGCACTATGCTGACAACTGTCCGGAGAGGAAAGGACTAAAGCCAACCAACAATGAGAAGGCCACAGTGAACCACATGAATGTGGAGGAGATTCTAGATGAGCCTGACCATGTGATTGGTAAGTTCCCAATCAACACTTACCCTGCACTTATACTTTTCGATACTGGTGCATCGCATTCATTCATATCAAGGGCATTTGTGGATAAGTATAAGTTACCTACTGAGTCTATGAAGAGGTCTTTTAGAGTGAGTTCGCCAGGAGGAGATATGATAGCTAGTGCGGGATGCCGCGATTTAACTATGAGGATTGGAACACACAACTTCAGTGCACATTTGGTAGTATTGGAATCACAGGGATTAGACGTTATTCTGGGTATGGATTGGATGTCTATGCATGGGGGACACATAGATTGTGCACAGCGAGCTGTTTCACTCAAAACCCTGGATGGTAAGAGGATTAGATTCAAGTCAGCTGCACGATCAGGAAGGTGTAAGTTGAATTCTCTTAAGGGGGTTAGCATGGATACTGTGCCAGTGATTAGGGATTACCCCGACGTGTTTCCGGAAGAGCTGCCAGGGATGCCACCTGACAGGGAAGTAGAGTTTCTTATCGACCTGATGCCGGGAACAGGACCTATAGCAAAGAGACCATATAAGATGGATGTGGATGAGCTGAAGGAATTGAAGAAGCAGCTGAAAGAGCAGTTGGACAAGGGATTCATTCAACCTAGTTCGTCGTCATGGGGTGCACTTGTTCTGTTTGTGGAGAAAGAAAGACAGCACCAAGAGATTAGTGGTGGACTACCGCTCGCTGAATGAAGTAACCATCAAGAACAGGTACCCTCTGCCGAACATAAATGATTTGTTTGATCAACTGGAAGGAGCAAAGGTGTTCAGCAAGATTGATCTGCGATCTGGCTACTTTCAATTGAAGATCCGGAAGGAGGATGTACCAAAAACCGCCTTCACCACTAGGTATGGTTTATATGAGTATACAGTTATGTCTTTTGGACTAACGAATGCCCCGGCATATTTCATGACCATGATGAACAAGGTATTTATGGAGTACTTGGACAAGTTCGTGGTGGTGTTTATTGATGACATACTGATATATTCCAAGGATGATGCTGAGCATGAGAAACATCTGCGACTGATTATGGAGAAACTGAGAGAACACCAGCTGTATGCCAAATTCAGCAAGTGTGAATTCTGGCTTAACACCGTTGGGTTTCTTGGACACGTAGTGTCAGGAGAAGGAGTCACTGTTGATCCAAGCAAAGTGACTGCAGTAACTGAGTGGGAAGCACCCAAGAATGCAGGAGAGATTCGAAGCTTTTTGGGACTTGCGGGATATTACCGGAGGTTCATTGAAAACTTTTCCAAGATTGCTAAGCCGATGACTGAACTTCTGAAGAAGGAGAGGAAGTTTGAATGGTCAGACGTATGTGATGCCAGCTTAGAACCAAGCGTCGACTAGTGACCGCTACTGCCTGTGTTTACGGATCTTGAAGGATTTCCAAGTGTACTGTGATGCTTCTCGACAGGGACTTGGGAGTGTGCTGATGCAAGATGGGAGAGTAGTGTCATACGCCTCGCGACAACTCAAGCACCATGAGCGGAATTACCCCACACACGACTTGGAGTTAGCGTCAGTGGTTCATGCGCTCAAGGTATGGAGGCATTACTTAATGGGAAAACACTGTGATGTGTACACCGACCACAAGAGCCTGAAGTACATATTCACGCAGAAGGAACTGAACATGAGACAAAGGATATGGTTGGAGCTTATCAAGGACTATGATATGAATCTACAATACCACCCAGGAAAGGCCAATGTAGTAGCAGATGCTCTGAGCCGGAAGGTTTATGCCAATGGATTGACAATTGGTGAATTGCCTGAGGATTTGTGCAAGCAATTCAAGGACCTTAGACTGGAGGTAGTATCTGAAGGATACCTGGCTACAATGGAAGTCCAACCGACGCTACAGGACAGAATCATAAAGGCTCAGATAGGAGATAAGGAAATAGAGGAGATAAAGGAAAAGATGAAGGAGAATCGGGAAAAGGATATTCGCGAGGATGAGCATGGTACCTTGTGGTATGGAGATCGTTTGTGTGTGCCCAGCGACCCGGAGATAAGGGAGTTGATTCTGCAGGAGGCTCATAACTCGCCATACTCCATACATCCGGGCAACACAAAGATGTATATGGATTTGAAGAGCAGATTTTGGTGGAACAACATGAAGGGAGATATCGCCAAGCATATTGCCCTATGTGATGTGTGCAGCCGAGTGAAGGCGGAACACCAGAAGCCAGCAGGACTGCTACAGCCGTTGCCCGTGCCGGATTGGAAGTGGGATAGAGTGGGAATGGACTTTATCACAGGATTGCCCAGGACCAGGTCAGGATATGACTCTATTTGGGTAGTGGTCGACCATTTGACCAAGGTAGCCCACTTTATTCCGGTGAAGACAACCTACACAAGTGCAAAGTTGGCCAAGATTTACATGGACAGAATTGTGTGCCTACACGGGGTTCCCAAGAGTATCGTATCTGATAGAGGCACCCAATTTACCTCACACTTCTGGCGCCAGTTACACGAGTCACTTGGCACTAGATTGGAGTTTAGCACAGCGTTTCACCCACAGACCGATGGACAGACCGAGAGGGTGAATCAGATTTTGGAGGACATGCTGAGAGCTTGCGCTTTGGCTCATGCTTCTAGTTGGGATGAGAATTTGCCGTATGCCGTGTTTTCCTACAACAACAGCTACCAAACCAGCATCAAGACGTCACCGTTCGATTTGCTATATGGGAAACGGTGCCGGACACCATTGCTATGGGATGGAGTGGGAGAACGCCAGTTGTTTGGACCTGATTTGATCAAGGACGCTGAGGAGAAGGTCGCCTTGATTAGGGATAGACTGAAGGTAGCACAATCAAGACAGAAGAGCTACGCTGACGCCAAGCGCAAGGAAGTGGTGTATGAGATAGGTGATAGAGCATACCTCAGAGTATCGCCGCTTCGTGGAATCAAGAGATTTGGAATTAAGGGTAAGCTGGCACCTCGATTTATTGGACTGTATCGGGTCTTAGCACGCAAAGGAGAAGTTGCTTATCGCTTGAGTTGCGGAAGCTCTGTCCGCTGTTCACAACGTGTTCCACGTGTCCCAGCTGAAGAAGTGCCATCCGGAGATGGTAGATACACCATTGAGAGACACTGTGCCACTAGAGGAGGTTCAGCTTGAGAACGACTTGACCTACGAGGAGAAACCGGTCAAGATTCTGGAGACAGCAGAGAGGACTACCCGTACCAAGACGATCAGGTTTTTCAAGGTACAGTGGAACCACCACACCGAAGAGGAAGCCACTTGGGAGCGTGAGGATGACATCCGAGAGGACTACCCGCACCTATTTGCTAGCCGCGCCGAATCTCGAGGACGAGATTCATCTTAAGGGGGTTAGTCTTGTCACATCCCAAATTTTAGATTTGGTCTTGCATATCATTCATATCATCGCATCATACTTTTACATGCAAAACCGTCGAGTGAAAAGGATCGGCAAAACACTACTAGATGATATTAGGCAGACATTCACGAACTTGAGAAGGTTCCGAATGAAGCTTAACCCGGAAAAATGCACCTTCAGTGTACCAGCTAGAAACATGGCATATGGAGTATACATGTCGGCCAAAGTGATCTGTGAGGCGCCCATAGCTGACATATTGAGCAACAAAGATGCAAGCGGCCGAATAGCAAAATGGGCAATTGAATTGTCACCTTTTGCTCCGCAATTCGATAGGCGAGATGCAATCAAATCTCAGGCTATGGCCGACTTATTCGTGGATTGGGCCGAGGTACAATATGAGCCACCATTACCAGATCTGAATTATTGGACGATGCACATCGACGGTTCCAAGCTAAGGAATGGCTTGGGGGAAGGGATAGTGTTAACCTCGCCAAAAAGAGATCAGCTGAAATATGTGCTACAAATACATTTTGCCACATCAAACAATGTAGCCGAGTACGAAGCACTCGTCCATGGATTGAAGGTGGCAAAAGATATTGGGATACGCCGGATCTTATGCTACGAAGATTCAGATCTCGTAGTACAACAAGTATCAGACAATTGGGATGCGCTAGATGCCAATATGGCCTTATATAGATTCCATGTGCAAAAACTCAGTGGATACTTCGACGGATGTGAATTTCATCATATACCCCGAGCAGAAAACGACGCTGCAGACACGCTGTCAAAACTCGGATCAACCAGGCAATCAATTCCCCCAGATATCGCCCTAGAGCACGTGAGAAAACCATCAATAACACCATCACCAGAGTCCGAATCCATATTTATTCCGGCGAAATCAAGAGAAGATAGTATGCCGATGGAAGTTGACAAATAATGTAACCCGGAGTTTCCAAAAGCGAACCCGGCCGATTCACAGATGGATATGGAAAAATCCGAGGTGGTTATGTCGGCGGAAAATATGGAAATAGATAGTGAGATTATCCCACAGAAAATCAGGCCAACATGGGCGCAACCCATATTTTCCTTCCTTAAAGATGCGACTTTGCCGAATAACGAGGTATTGGCTAGAAAGACAGTGAGAAGAGCTAAAGCTTATACGATCATAAATAATGAGCTATATAAAAGGAGCGTCACAAGCGTGTTGCAAAGATGTGTGGATTCGGCGGAAGGCCAGGAGATTCTCCTAGATATACATCAAGGAGAATGTGGGCATCACGCCTCGTCCAGAGCTTTAGTGGCCAAAGCATTCAGGCATGGATTTTATTGGCCAACAGCGTTGAAAGAGGCCAAAGAACTGGTGGAAAAATGTAATGGTTGCCAGAGATATGCCAGCAAGATACATATGCCATCGTCCGAGTTAAAAACGATACCAATTACTTGGCCGTTTTCATATGGTTCTTAGATATGGTGGGACCATTCAAGCCGGCCCGCGGCGGGATGACCCACATTTTAGTCATGGTCGACAAATTCACAAAATGGATTGAAGTGAAACCAATAAAAAAATGTGATGGACCCACAGCAGTAAAAATCCTCAAAGATATTATCTTGAGATATGGTTACCCACATAGTGTTATTATAGACAATGGCACAAACTTTGCTGAAGGGGCCTTTTCTAGATTCTGTCAAGAAAAATACATAAGACTAGATGTCGCCTCGGTGGTTCACCCAGCATCTAATGGGCAAGTAGAAAGATCTAATGGACTAGTATTGTCCGGAATAAAATCCCGACTCGTCGAACCACTGCAAAGGTCGGCAGGGTGCTGGATTGAGGAACTACCAGCTGTACTATGGAGCCTCAGAACTACCCCAAACAGGTCAACAGGGTATACTCCATTTTTTCTGGTATATGGAGCAGAAGCCGTGCTTTCAGCCGACATAATACATGACTCGCCAAGAGTTACCCAGTATACAACTGGTGAGGTAAATGAGGTAGCTCGGCAAGATGATGTCGATCTGCTAGAAGAAGCCAGGGAGTTGGCATTATCAAGATCAGCGATCTATTAGCAAGACTGACGACGATATCATAGCAGGAAAGTCAATCCAAGAGTGTTTAAAGAAGGAGATTTGGTTCTTCGGCTAGTGCAACGCACAACCGGCATGCACAAACTATCGCCCCCATGGGAGGGACCATTCATCATGAGCAAAGCATTGCAAAATGATGCATATTACCTAATTGATGCTCAGTCACCAGAAAAGAACAAGGCAAACAAAGCCGGCGAAGAATCGAAAAGACCATGGAACATAGCTTTACTTCGTCCATTTTACTCGTAGGAGTCATCTATGATACGTTGTAATGTGACGCTTCAGGTGAAAGTATCGACTATGTGTTAAACCTTGGCACCTTGAGCAGTGACTCGGGGACTGCCCTATGTTATTTCTCATTTTGGTTATGTATTAAACCTCGGCACCTTAAGCAGTGACTCAAGGACTGCCCTATGTTATCTTTCATTTTGGGTTATGTATTAAACCTCGGCACCTTGAGCAGTGACTCGGGGACTGCCCTATGTTATTTCTCATTTTGGGTTATGTACTAAACCTCGGCACTTTGAGTTATGCACTTTGAGAAGTAACACGGGAATTGCCCAACGTCATTTTTTCCTGAATTATGTGTTAAGCTTCAGGACCTCGAGCAAGGAACTCGGGGACTATGACGTATTATCCGTTATCTCGAATTAGGTATTAAAACCTAGATTTCTAGAGCACTGGCTAGGGAATTGCCCCATGATTGTCCCCTGTTACAAAAATGGATATTAAACTTCGGCACCCCAAACGATAGGTCAGAAGCTACCTTAAACGATATTATTTCGCTTTCCTCAAATATGCGCTTCGGGATTTATAGCTCGGGTAAAGATCAAGAGCACTATGGTAGAGCCATCGAACTTATAAAGGCTAGGCAACATTAACGCCGAACTAAGCTGGGTCAAATGAAAACACACAATCCGAACTTATGAAATTGAAGGCCAACAAAGCAAAGATTTAAACCAACAAGATCTGTTTAGACAGACTAATAACGATCACCATCATATGTGCCTCAGCGGCAAAAGGCAAAAGGGAGTTCATACCACACAGAGATTCGGATAATTGTTTTACACACAGCATACGCCCGGCATACCGGGGATAAGAAACAACCTAAAGTTTTTTGAGCCTAAGGGGCAGCGACTTGGTCAGGCACTAGGCGCTCCGAAGTAGACGACACCTCGGCCGAAGTTACTTCGCCCTCCATAGAACCAATAGCGACTTCGGGGGAAGCCCGGGGCTGTTGAGAAATATTAGGTTGAGCTTGAGAGTGCCCAGTTCCTTTGGAAGATGATCGCGCATCGCCCTCCCCATCTGAGCTGGAGCTCGAATCACCAGAGTTCTCCGAGTCGCCCTCACCTTCGTCCTGATCGGCCGAACTATTACCAGAGGCATCTTCGACTTCAACGTCATCCGCTGGGTTGGAAAGAAAACTCGGCCCTTCAATCCAGTTATGCACATAAGCATACTCAACAAGCTGGAAGGCACGAGCTTGTCAGCGAGCGAAGAACTCTGGATCCTCAACCCAACGGGAGCTAGTGCGCAAGTTTATCTAGGTATCGAGCGAAATATCCTCGTACCAAGACATAATGACTGTGAGCGCCATATCAGCACCTTCCTGTCCAGCGGATTCCCTCCAGAGATTTAACTGGTTCTGGGATGCCATTAATCTTTCCACCAGTATCTTGATCTCATCAATATCAGGAGTTCCAGAAGTATTCGTCCATAGAACATGGTAGGCCCGAATGGCTGCCTGCACCAAATCCCTGCCCATAATCTTCATTGGACCAACAGCAGCGCCAACGGCAACCAAGAAGTCTTCCATCGAGTATTCCGGGCTCGCATCTGCGGGGACACCACGGCGCACGCGAGCATTAATCACCGCTCTAGAGCTCACGGGCTTAGCTTCCGGAAAATGGTCTACGCAAAATAAAAGTATATCAGTCAAAAGTAAGAAAGAGAAGGAGATAACTCGGCCACGGTCAGAGACTTACGATGAATATAGCTCAGCATTCTCTAAAGATCTTGAGCCCAATCACCCTTAGTCTTCTCAAAGCGAGTGATTTCCTTGCTCATCGTCTGTGTCCTAAGTTCGGCAGCCTCGAGGAGTTCTTTATCCTTTTGCAATTACAGACTTAGCCGATTCTTCTCTTCGGAGAACTCTTGATCAACTTTCTCCAACTCAGATTTCTGAGAAAGCTTGAGGGACTCCACCTCGGCGCGCAAGCGAGTTATCTCGTCATCTTTATCTTTCAGGTGTGTCGAATGAGTAGCGGCTTGTTCTAAAAAATGCAGCATCATATCAGGCATGGGTATGCATTCTTGATGTGACGCTGCAAAAGTTTGTAACTCGTCTATACCAAGGCCAGAAGATTATAAGAAACCAGGGATAAATCTCGAACGGGAATCAGTAAAGAGAAAGGATAACTAACCTTCCAGGGCCTTGACTTTCTTCTCAAGACGAATATTAAGATTGTTGATATTACCTGTTTACCAGCAAAATGAGCTAACACCTCAAGTCGGAAATATTTAGAGCTTTAGAGACAATACAAAAGTTTGTTAAATTACCAACTTTCTTCACCACGGGAACAAATTTCTCATACTTCTCTTGCAATTTCTTATGTGCTAAAACCAGCCTTTGGAATTCGGCAGTCCGCCGATCATGAGAAACCTAAGCAACAAAATAAATTGCAGTGAGATATTCGTAACTAAGACGGATCTAGGTGGCTGGATATTCAAAGCTAAAATAGATCCGAATCAAGAAAAGCTCAACTCGGATCTAGGTGGCTGGATATTCGAAGCTAAAACAAATCCGAATCAAGCAAAGCTCAACTCGGATCTAGGTGGATGGATATTCGAAGCTAAAACAAATCCGAATCAAGCAAAGTTTAACTCGGATCTAGGTGGCTGGATATTCGAAGCTAAAATAGATCCGAATCAAGCAAAGCTCAACTCGGATCTAGGTGGCTGGATATTCGAAGCTAAAACAAATCCGAATCAAGCAAAGCTTAACTCGGATCTAGGTGGTTGGATATTTGAAGCTAAAACATATCCGAATCAAGCAAAGCTTGACTCGGATCTAGGTGGCTGGATATTTGAACACTAAGACAGATCTGAATCAGGCAAAAAACTAAAAGCTTCCAAACGAATAACAAGTTATTCGGTTACAAGCTTCGGGGACTAGGGTATATATAATATCATTCGAATAACTGATCAAATGTCAATAAAAACAATTACCTCATTCATCTTATCGCTGTCAAGCACGATCTTGGCAGCCAGATGCAAGCGACTGCTGATGTCGGAGAGTTGAAATGGCTGACTGCTTGGATTGCCCTCGAGCTGATCAGCAGCGTTCCAATTATTGGCATACTCAACCAAGGAGCCGAGGCTGTTCCCACTCTCAGTACGAGTCAGGACTTTACCTCGGACACGTTGTGTAACCACCGCCGCCGCGGGACTCTTGTGGAGAGTGAGCTGAGTATCAGCGACCGGGGTGACAACGGTCTTAGCAGAGGAAACCCCCTTGCGGAGCGCATCGGCAATTGTAGGTTGAGAAGAGCTAGCAAGTCCTTTCTGAGAGGAGGGAGGTTTGGTGATGACGGTCTTCTTGGCCTTAGAAGAGGTGTCGGCAGGAGCCGTTACCTCGGCACTAGGGGTGGTTTCCTTGGAAACAGGAGGAACTACATCTTCTGAGGGCGCCGAGATGATGACATCCTCGGCTGGAGTTGGAGTTGTGGTTAAAACGGGGCAGACCAAAGGAGTCTCAGGGGAAACACCGGGGTTCACGATGGGGGCAGCGGGTTCGGTAGGAGGATCCACTGTCCGGGTTACATTGGCATCAGCAACGGAAACCATAGGTGCATCTTGCCGAGGTAATGTGGGACTAGGAGCAGGAGTAGAGTCCACGCGAGCGGGAGTAGGAACTCTGGTATCTTCAGGAGGCGGAGGAGAAGGCAGCCGAGTACTATGACTCGTCATGCTTGGACCACTGGGCTTAACAGAAAGAGGAGCGCTGCAAAAGCACAGAAAGTCAAAACAAAAGACAGAAAAAGAGAAACAAGAAATACAAATGAACATGAGTGTACCCAGTAACTCTGGGCATAGTTTTACACTTCAGAAGGTGCTGGGATGACTTTTTAGTTCGCTTCTTGGGAGCGGCTTCGGAGGCACCTATTGGAGCGGCACGCTTCCGTGAGGTAGCAGGAGGTTGGGAGGCGAGAGGCTCGGCGTCGTGCACCTGACCGGCCTGATTAGCTGAGGAAGTAGAAGCCGGAAATGCATAAGAGATAGGCATTACGGCGACTACCTCAAGAATTTGGACGTCGTCCGAATCACCTTCCTCCCCGTGAGCCGAGGTCTTGCCACGGACGCGAGCCGGAGCGAGGTCCGACTTGGGAACAAACTCCTCCGAGTCAGGCTCCCCACTATCCGGAGTGTTCCGATCTGTGGTCCACGAGAGGGACAGAACCTCGGCATCCTCAATCTTCTGCTCCCCAAATCTTTGCGAGAAAAGAGACAAAAAGGAATTAGCAAAAGGAATCACAAACGCGATTGGGGGGCAAAACATGAATGTGTGAACTTACCTCGGGAGGGGGATTCCCGCGGGTGAACAGCTTCAATCCCCAGGCCCAATTCTCCGGCATCTCCATCTTAAAGATAGCTCAGACACGCTTGAAAATAAGATAGTTATCGAGATCAACTGTTGAGAGTCGGTTGGGATCAAGGGGACCGCTCATATAGCAGAGCTTGTGCGTGCGTTGCTGAAAAGGGCAGATCCGGCTGCTGACGAAGGTGGTCATTAGATCCTCGCCACGTAACCCGGCGTGGATCAGCTCCTTCAGCCAAATCTCAAAGGCCTCGGCCAGAGCATGGCTCTTCCTGGGATTGTAAGTCCAGTTCTTCTTGGAAGGGGGGCCGATGGAGAAAGCAGGGAGCTGAATCTTGTCTTCACTCCCAGAATTCTTGACATAGAAAAACGATCTATGCCATTTCTTGCATGACTCAAGACCAGCAACACGAGGAAACTCGGACTTCCTCCAAGGTGTAATGGACGCGGCTCCATAGTGGGTGAGCAATTTCTTGGAAGGATGAAGGGATTTGTCTGGAATGACATTGGATCGGATCTAGAAGAACTTGCACCATACGTGCACAGACAACCAGACGCCGAAGTATCCTTCCGAGGCCGAGATAAAAGCGGATAGAGAAGCAATGGCATTAGCCGGAAGATGATGCGGCTGCAGGCCGAAGTAATCGAGGAACTCCCTAGAAAAGTCGCTAAGGGGAAGACCAAACCCGCGAGCGAAATGAGACATAAAAACGACGTACTCACCTTCGTTAAGAATGGGAGAAGATTTGCTGCCGGGTAAGCGACAAGCTACCTCGGCAGGAATCCGGCGAGTTCTAATTAACCACTCAACCTCTCGGCGGGTAACGGTGGAACCTTGCCAGGAGCCCCGCTCTGGACCAGACGCTGCATCGTCATCTTCGATGAGCGCGCCTCTAATGGAGCTTGACATGGGGTTGCCGGAGGAGTCCACGGAAGAGGAACTAGCGGCGGAGCAAAGCCTAGAGGTGCAAGGCCCCGTCGTGGTCCTAGGCGGAAACGGCGGCGGAGCGGAAAAGAAACCGCCGCGGGGAACCTAGAAAGCGGGAGACGTGTCTAGAGGAAAATCTAGGCAATGAGACCACAGAGAAACTCACCGGCGACGATGCCGGAGCAAGCGTACAGGGATGAAATCGACGTAGCGGAGGAATTAAGGCCTCGCCGTCGAAGATTCCGACGAGCGCGACCGCAGAAGCACGAACAGGCGCAAGGGCAAAAGGAGGAAGAAGGGCAACGGTGAGCGAAGGAGGAAAGTAAATCCTCTAGCCCCGTGCCCCTCTTTATAACCGCGCGGCCTTAGTGGTAGTGGGATCTTGCGTGAGGGCACTAACCGTGTAGATCGTGTATGCGGCGTAACCGCTCGCGGCTGAGTGGAACCACACCGACGACCACACGACGCAAGAGAGGATCAGGCCTCCTAACCAATGCGGTGCGCGAGGCGTCGTAGTGCCGACGCGACAGGCGCAGTAAAAACTGTAGCGTTGTCAGCGGGAACAGTAGAGGAACAAAAAACTAGAGAAATAATGATGAGTGTTACACGTAGGATGAGGCGTACACAAGAAGCTGCACGGATACCTCGAATAAGAGAGAGTAACTCGGAAATAAGGAGAAATGAGTATTGGGAAACTGATGTGACCCGTCCGAGGTACGGACGGGACCACACCAGCTTTGGGGACTAATGTTGGGGGGGGGGTGACCTCGGATAGGGTCAAGAAGGGGAAAGCCAAAAGGAGTTTCCCCGGTCTTATGCCGAGTTACTGGTTATATCGGCCGAATCATGTAAAGGTCGGCTGAGATGAGCATAACCATGACGTTTACCAGAGGGGCTGTACGTTATTCGGCTGACGTACGAGTCAAGTCGGCTGGGCAAGTCCGAATAAGCCATAATGCAGGTGAAGGCCGAGCCGAGTTAAGCGAGGCAGGGCCGAATAACACGAAGCTTGCAGGAGAAGGAAGAACCTAAGGTCAAACCCTAGCCTCGGGCTAGGAAGAATCTGAACAAGGCCAAGCGCAAAGGACAAGGCGCAGAGTAGCAGAGGAGCAAAAGGAGGTCACGGAGGTGACAATCCTGGAACCCGAGGCATGCAGGTGGGGCTCTCTGGAACTTTGCCGTCATTAGAAGGGGGACACGGAAAGGAGCTTGCCGAGTTACTATATTGGGACAAGCATATTCTTCGAATATGCTTGCCACGTCAGCCCTAGAGGAGCCAAGGCACCCCTTTATAAGGATAGGCTTGGGTACTGAGAAAGGCATCGGCTCATTCTATACCGTTAGGCTGGTTGAAATTCATCCTCTCTTCCTGCATACAGCTCAAGGAGCACTTGTAGTCCAAGAAAGGAGAAATAAAGATCTGTATGTTGGTCATTTGTGTGTAGAAATAACTACATCTTCCCTCCCCAGATCCCTCTAGCATCCATTGGCCCCAAACTTTAGCCTACCCATGGCATCTGCCGTGCCACCACCACGACAACTAGGTTAACTCTTAACCATATGTAGCACAGCCATGCATTTCTCGATCCGATCACTCGAGGGGCCCAGAGATATCTCTCTCAAGTAGAGAGGGGCAAATCCCATCTTGATTGACCATGACTTGCCACATGCTTCAGGACAAACCCGAAAGCTACCTTTATAACTACCCTGTTATGGTGCAGCGTTTGATAGCCCCAAAGTAGGTCGATTCACATCTCAAGTACATGCGACAATCTCAGGTCTAAGGACAAAACGTACATGATGTGTAGAGAGAGAGCTGCAACTAATTGCTAGTCTCAAGTTGGGTCAGTCCAACCCCATGTTCATAACATGTGTCCACATCATTGGTTTGACATCTCCATGTCCATGACTTGTGAAACATAGTCATCAACTAATCGATGTGCTAGTCTAATATTCACGTGTGTCCTCACATGAACTCCGACTAGGGACAACTCTTAAATAACCATACAAGTAAAGAGTTTCACAAACAATTCACATAATTGACAATCAATACAAGTTGCCTGATATGGATATTCAAGGAACATTACAATAACTCATGGATACATATGAAATATAATCATCTCTATGATTGCCTCTAGGGCCCTTCAGTCTCCCACTTGCACTAGAGTCAATCTAAAATGTATCTAATACCAATTGCTCTTGTGTGCGCTTCATGCGCGGGCTGAGGGAGAGGCTTAGTCAATGGATCAGCAACATTTGAGTCTGTATGTATTTTGCATATCATGACACTACCATCCTCAACGAACTCTCGAACCTGATGGTAACGCATGCGAATATGTTTGTTCTTCTGGTGTTGTCTAGGTTCCTTGGCTTGTGCAATAGCACCATTGTTGTCACAATAAACGTCCAAGGGATTGGACGCGCCCTGAACCACACCGAGAGCGATCAGGAAATTCCTAATCCAAACAGCTTCCTCTACAGCCTCCGAGGCAACAATATATTCAGCTTTTGGTGAAGAGGAGGTCACCGTATCTTGCTTGGAACTTTTCAGCTCACAACACCACCATTCATGACAAACACATAACCTGATTGCGATTTCGAATCATCTGAGTCGTTAAGGTAACTCGCATATGTGTAACCCTTTACACTGAGTTCATCCTCACCTCCATAAACTAGGAACACATCCTTAGTCCTTTTCAAGTACTTAAGGATGTTCTTTACCACTGTCCAGTGACCTTCACCTGAATCAGCCTGGTATCTGCTCGTAACACTTAGAGCATAGGAAACATCTGGGCGAGTACATATCATTGCATACATGATGGATCCAATAGCCGAAGCATATGGAACCCTACTCATGCGCTCATGCTCATCAGTAGTCGAAGGACACTGAGTCTTGGTGAGTTTTATGCCGTGAGACATGGGCAAGAACCCTTTCTTAGCCTCTTCCATGCTGAACCGTTTCAACACTTTGTCAATGTATGTACTCTGGCTTAATCCAATTAGCCTCCTTGATCTATCTCTATAGATCTTGATGCCCAGAATATATGCCGCTTCTCCTAAGTCCTTCATCGAAAAACTATTTTTCAATGAGGTCTTAACAGACTCGAGCATAGGAATGTCATTTCCAATCAGCAATATGTCATCTACATATAAGATTAGAAATACCAGCGCTCTCCCACTTTCCTTCTTGTAAACACAAGGTTCTTGTTCGTTTTTGATGAAGCCAAACTCCTTTACAACTTCATCAAATCGAATGTTCCAACTCCGAGATGCTTGCTTCAGCCCATAAATGGACTTCAGAAGTTTGCATACCTTTCCAGCATTGTTTGGATCGACAAAACCTTCGGTCTGCATCATATACACGTCCTCAGTAAGGATTCCATTTAGGAAAGCCGTCTTGACATCCATCTACCATATTTCGTAGTCGAAATGTGTACCAATGGCTAGAATTATCCATATAGATTTAAGCATCGCTACTGTCACATCCCAAAATTTTCCAAATTTTGTAATGTGAAAAATAAATAAACAAAATAAAACTTTGTTGAAATTTAGGGTGAGAAGAAACTTTTTGATTCCAATTGGAAACATCAAAACCTATTTTGATCAAATAAAATCCTAAAAGGATTTAAAAAGATAATCAATTAATAAATAAAATTATGATAGTTGGGATTACTATTTTTGGATCTTTTAATAAAAAGATTTGATTTTGAAAAGCAAAGGTAGAATTATAAATAAAGATTATTTTATAGAGCCAAATTAAATCTTGGACAAACTTTTGAAATAGAATATTTCTATTTGATAAAAAGAGTAAAGGTTTATTTAAATAAAATAATGAGGATTTATTAATATCCAATTTTATTTAAGTAAAGGCTTTTCCATTTTAAATAAACACTAAAACTTGTTATTTATTTCAAATAAGTTTTCCAAGTGTTTTAGTTATTCAAATAAAACCTACTGAAATGATTTTGGTATTATTTAGATTTCAAATAGAGTGGTTAAATAAATTAAATCCTATTTGAATCAATGACTATGGTCCATTTATTTAATTATTAATGGATCCTAAAAAGAATAAAAATTATTTTGTTTTGGACTTTGATTTGTGTTGATAAACAGAATTAAAATCTACACAAAGTTTGGCAAAGGTTTGAATTCATTTGGGTGTTTGAATTGTTTGAATAAAATCAAAACAGAAATTCCAAATGGAAAAAGAAAACGCTTCCTGTAAAAAAAAAGAAGGTGAATCAAACCAACCCAGCAAACAGGCCCAACAAGCCCAACTCGCAGCCCATCTTCCCCCCCCCCCCTCAGCAAAACGTTTTCTACGCGCGAACACACCCGTAGAGACGCTGAGCAGTGGACCCAACGCCCTCTCTCTCTCCCTCACTGCCAGATGGACCCCACTGCCACACAGTCGTCTTCAATATCGCGACCACGTCGCCCTGCCGTTGCTGCCGATTTATTGTCGGCGTCAGTTTGCGTCATTGGCTGAGTAAAACCTCGATGTGATCACGCGTGTATAAGCGCCCCTCTCCGCTCTATCTTTTCCCCCAAACACCGCCTCCTCTCTGCCACCGGGCTGCTCAAATCGTGAGCTTGAAACCTTCTGCTCCGACGAGGTTTCCCGAGCAATTCCGGCCACACCCCGCCGCCTCTCGCCTCCCACTGCGCACGAGCTTGTTCTCCACCTCCAGGCGCACCTGCCCGTGTGCTCCATTCACTCACGCGCACTCCAAAATGTCGGCTTCGTCATCACCTGAGCACCGCCGCGTCTGTCCCTTCTCCGGCGACCTCCCCCTGGTAAGCCCAGACCGCCCCGAGCCCTCTCAGTGATGCTCTCATACTCCCCACACTCATACGCGTCTAACCACACCTTTGTTTTGCCTCAGCACGATCTGCAGCCTCGCCCTCAACGACCTCCAGAGACACCCGCCGCTCGCAGTAACTCCGGCGAGCAATCGTCGCCTCTCTGGTGCGCCCCTCGCCAAGCCAACGCCACCTCGAGCTTCACCTCGACCATGCGAACACTGTAAGCCATTTTCCCCTCTCCCTCGCTTCCTGCAACGTCGGCAAGCACACCGTCTGACCGCGTGCCGCCGCCGCGCAGCGCCGCCAGTGTTTGACCACGCAACCGTGTTCGTCAGATCAGAATCCGTTGGCTGAGATTAGAACTAGACGAAGGGGTATCACTCAATCTGCGCCGTGCAATCTAAATAAGATCCTGTGGTCCAGAGAGCTCGATCCACCCGAAGTGGTACCGGCCAATTAGATTGCGCCACATGGACAGGGTTTCGTTTAAAAACAAAATTAGAATCTGATTGATATGCAAACTTGTAAAATTCATAATTTTAGTTCTACATGTCCAAATTTTGCAAATTTTATATCAATGGAATCAGTAGAACAAGTACTTTGCAACCATGCAATTTGTTTAATGATTTGCTTCTGGAAAATTGGTTGAAATTGCAGAAACATGTGTAGGCTTATTTTGAATATAAAATTTGTTCTAGATATAATTTTAATGTGAAATCTTTGCAAAATGGTTTGTTTTGAACCTACTGACCCTAGGAACCAACTTATGGATTTAAAAATGTATTTTGTGAAGTTTAGGAATAAATAATTGAATTAGCTCATTTCTAGTCAAATAAAGATATTGATTATGATTTAGAAATGATTTTTGAGTAAAACCTTTGGGAAATTATTTGATTCAAACCTTCTGACCCTAAACACCAAGTTTGAGAATTAAAATATATTTGGTGAACCCTTTAAAAGAATATTGCTTTGCTAAAAGCATTTTCAACCACCTAAAATATTGATTTGATTTAAAAATGGTTTATAGATAAAATCTTTTGCAAATGGTTTTACCACTTTAGAAAATGACCACTTTTGAACCTTACAATTCTTAGAGCCTAGTAGAAACCACTTTTGCAAATAAAACTATCTTTTGCATGCTTGCATGCATGACCTTGTTTCTATTATTTTATGTGTGATAAATTGGTTGGAATGCTAGTTGAATTTGTGTTTGCTTGATTCTATTGTAGTGGAATTAGAAGAGTGTGATATTTGCAAGATCAAGAAGTGAACCATCATTCTCTACTAAAAAGGCAAGTGACACTATCATCCAAGTCCTACTATTTTCATTACACTTAGTGGATTTTTGAAACATGCATGATAAGAACTACTATATTTTATGCTATGCTAAATCCTAATAGGATACCCTTATATATCCCTTAGTGGAAACAATGTAGTTGTAGTATGCTTAGCCCATCTATATATTTGGGATGGGATACATTTATGATTATATGAAGAGTTGAAAAGATATATGTTTTATATAATAAAACAAGTACTCAATGAACCACCTGGGTGGACAAGGATACTCAAGTTTTGGACAAGGTGGCAACAAAACGAACCATGTTTATATGGCTATCTTTTTGTATGTGCACTAGAAGAAAACCACCCAGGGACTTAGAGATTGAACATGTTTCTCGTACAGTGGCTTCCGTGTACAGCCACATGCTAAATGGGCTCTGGCTTAGTCAAATACATAGTTGAAGACCCATGCATTGGCATCTTCAGGTTAACTAGAATTGTGTAAGGGAACTTGAAACCCTACATTGGTGCCTGGATGACAAGCTAGCATTGTGTATTGGGAGGACTCCTATGGAAAGACTTTGTCACATTCTCAATCTGCCAGTACTCCATCTTGGTGAGTACTTATCCAGCGGCCACTGGTGGCATCAAGATGAGATTGTGTCATGTGGGTAAAGTGTACAACTTCTGCAGAAGATCAAATTCTAAGTACTTAGCTGTGTCCCCGGTTATGGACAATACTTAGCAACTAACGCCCGAAGCTATGGAAGATCTCGACATTCCAATTTCTCAAAGTAAAACTTGATGGTGACAACAAGGGATTTGAAGCACTTGGAGTTTTCCAAGAAGTTCAGAAAGATTTTACAAAAGATCAAAACTATTTTGAAAAGATAGGATAAAACTATATTGCTTTCTCCAAAAGAGCCTAAACCCTACTCAGCCAAATATGCATGTAAATGATAGGATCCACTTATTTCCACATAGTAGTGAAACTTGCCAATACAATTCAAATGTATTGACCCTTGTGGCTGCAACTTATTATGTTGCAGGTTTGTTTGATGTTAGTGAAGTTTGTTGAATAGGATTACAAGTCTACAACCAACATGTTTTCCTGTGGCACTTTGAAGATGAAGGACTCCATGCTATATAGATATTCTGCTGCAATGTAATGTGATAGCCAAATGAGCTATGTAAGATGTAATGAATCATTTTATTCCTGGTTATAAAGTTGTATTATGACCTTTGTTTCTTGATATTACATCTTAACTGTGGATGCTAGCTATTGATCCAGGGACTAGCATTGTAAACACAGGGATCTCTACCTTATTAAAGGTTGGGAACCTTACAGCTACGGGCGAGAAAGACTTGTCGTAGTCAACTCCTTGAACTTGTCGAAAACCTTTTGCAACAAGTCGAGCTTTATGGATGTGAACATTTCCATCCATATCAATCTTCTTCTTATAGATCCATTTGCACTCGATGGCTTTAAAACCATCAGGCAGATCAACCAAGTTCCAAACTTGATTTTCTCCCATGGACTCTATCTCGGATCTCATGGCGATCAGCCATTTCTCAGAGTCTAGGTCCACCATCGCTTCTGCATAGGTCGCAGGCTCATCATTGTCTAACAATAATAATTCCCAAGTTGGAGCCTCGCCGACCTTCGTGGTTGTGGTGTACATTGCCACGGGTTCCTCAACTTGTTCTGCTACAATAGCATCACTCGTAGAAGCATCCCCAACTGGCTCATCTTGAACTTCTTCAAGTCGCACCGACCTTCCACTTGTTCCCTTTTTGAGAAACTCTTTCTCTAGGAAAACACCGCTACGAGCGACAAACACTTTGCCCTCTTCTCGGTTGTAGAAGTAATACCCTAAGGTTTCCCTCGGATATCCCACGAAAATGCACTTATCCGATTTGGGTGTTAGCTTGTCCGACTGAAGTCTCTTGACAAATGCATCACAACCCCAAATCTTTAGAAAAGACAAACTGGGATTCTTTCTAGTCCATATCTCATATGGTGTCTTAACTATGGATTTAGATGGTACCCTATTAAGTGTGAAAGCTGCCGTTTCTAGAGCGTAACCCCAAAATGACAATGGCAGATCCGACTGGCTCATCATCGATCGAACCATGTCCAACAAAGTTCGATTACGCCGTTTGGAGACCCCGTTCCTTTGAGGTGTTCCGGGGGGCGTAAGTTGTGGAACAATTCCGCAACTCTTAAGATGATCGCTAAACTCATGACTCAAATATTCACCTCCACGATCAGATTGCAAGTCCTTTATTTTCTTGCCACGTTGATTCTCTACTTCACTCTGAAACTCCTTGAACTTTTCAAAAGTTTCAGACTTATGCCTCATCAAGTAGACATAACCATATCTAGTGAAATCATCAGTAAAAGTAATGAAGTAGTGATATCCTCCTCTGGCTGTCATGCTCATTGGTCACATACATTAGTATGTATGAGTTCCAACAAGTCCGTCGCTCTCTCGGGTAAACCCGAAAAAGGCGACTTGGTCATCTTTCCAAGTAAACAAGCTTGACATGTCTCGTATGATTCAAAATCAAACAAAGTTAGAAGACCATCACCATGGAGCTTCTTCATGCGCTTTTCACTTATATGCCCCAAACGACAATGCCATAAATAGGTAGGACTCAAATCATTAGGCTGAAGCCTTTTAGCACTAACATTGTAAACAGATGCACCATCAAGATTTAAAATAAATAATCCATTCACAATGGGAGCATTAGCCATAAACATATCATTCTTAGAGATTACACAACCATTGTTTGCACTTGCGAATGAATAACCATCCCTCATCAAACATGAAGGTGATAAAATGTTTCGACCCATACAAGGAATGTAATAACAATTATTCAACTCCATAATAAATCCTGACAGAAGGTGAAGTTGCATGACACCGACGAACAATGCAGCAACCCTTGCTTTATTTCCGACGCGAAAATCCACTTCGGCTTTCTGCACTTCTCTAGTCCTTATTAGCCCCTGCATCGAATTGCAAATATGAGCAACCGATCCGGTATCAAATACCCAAGAGTTAACATAGGAATCAACGAGAAGAATGTCCACAACATTTACAACAAGCATACCTGAGTGGGAAGTACTCTTACTTCCACTCTTCTTCAAAGAAGCCTAGTACTTGCTGCAGTTTCTCTTCCAGTGGCCATGTTCATGACAAAACAAGCACTCAGTGCCTTCTACAGGTCCAGCCTTTTGCTTGGGTGTAGGCTTAGGGATCATATCCTTAGCCTTGCCCTTCTTCTTCTAAGAAGTGCCCTTTTTCTTGAAGCTAGGCTTGTTCTGCACAGCCATCACATGGCTATGCCCTACACACTTCTTCATGTCACTTTCTGCTGTTTTAAGCATCCCACATAATTCATTAAGGCCCTGTTCCACACCATGCATATGGTAGTTCGAAATGAACTGCCCATAACTGGATGGAAGATACGCCAAAATGAAGTCAGTGGCCAACTCTTGGCCTAGTGGAAAACCAAGCTTTTCCAAAGTCTGACTGTAACCAACCATTTTGATCACATGGGGGCCTACAGCTGCTCCCTCTGCTAGCTTGCATTCGACAAAGGACTTGGAAACATTGTACCTCTCAGTCCTTGCCTGATCTTGGAACACGTCCTTAAGCGCAACGATCATATCGTACGCATCCTGATCCTCAAACTTCTTTTGGTGTTCAGGTTCCATGCATGCAAGCATAAGGCATCTAACCTCAAGAGAATCATCACATGCTCTCTTGTAGGCATTCTATAGGGCAGCAGATGCATTATCAGCAGGTTCATCGGGGATTGGGGTATCCAGAACCGTTTCCTTTTTATCAGACCTGAGAACAATTCTCAGGTTACGGACCCAATCCGTATAGTTTGTTCCATTAAGTTTATCTTTGTCAAGAATCGAACGTAAAGAAAAAGGTGATGCAGCGTTCGGTGCCATTGATCTACAACAGAAAACATGCAAAATACTAAGCCATGTAACCATGAAAGAGTAAAACATATTAAACAATTTAATAGCATATACTGCCACTTAAATCAATATCCCTTTATTGATACTAAGTGATTCAAGATCCACAATTAACAAGTCGACTAGTGAGCTTTAGCATCACTAATAGAAGACAAGGTAAATCGGTAAGCAAAACTTGCTAATCATATCACATATGACTCTTGTTGTTGGTGACATCTCTATGTCAAAACTAGGCGCCCAACCTTTATGCCCCAAGGTCCTTAACTGTTAAGATTACCTTGTCAAGCTCACCAACCCTTATGCGTGTAGGTATCCGATACAAACCCATCCAGCCAAGGAAAACCGTGGTACCCAAATTTCATAGACCCACCAACGATTGTACAGGGCTTAGGATGGTGAAAGGTTTGGTTGGAAGGGCACGGTTTAACTTAAACTTTCTGAGGGGTCGTTCTACTTCTATCATCTAAGCATGCATAGTAGTAAAACGCATAAGAATAGCATTCACATAAATGTGACATAGTATGGCCCATTTTCTCATGGTGATCTCCATCACCATAGAACCTATCCACCATGATGATCTCCATCTTCATGTTCCATGTGAGCCATCTTCCAAGTGATGAGTCATCCAAGAACGAATACAAGCTATTACTCCTAACAGCTAGTAATCAAAATTACATAGAATTTGGATCATCACAAGTTGGCACACAGGCCATTACAATAAATGACAACACATATGGCTCCAGCCATGTTGCCCTACTCACGACACGCAGGTCATGCAAAATTTCATACATGCATCACATACATATATGGGCCATACTGATCACATGCATCCTGCAAAAACAAGTTATGCATAGAATCGCATTCTACCGGATCAAGTGACCTCGCAGCACCTAGTTTACCTTAACGAGATACAAAAGGGGCTACGATAAAGGGGGGGTCTAGGAGGTATCCCCCTGCGGGGTTCGAAGGGGCAGCGCCTCTCGCGGCATCTACACAATTTTCTTTAAGGATTTTGATCGGCAAATCAAATTTACCATAAACCGTCTGTTGTTCCGATCTAATCAAACTCCTTTGATCACGGTACAACGATTTTAGATCTAGGTTCCGATTCGATCAATCATATTGATCTTCGCGTGATTCAACAGGATTTATGTGTCACTGTCTACCTCGATGGCGGAAACTGACCGGTAGGGGTAAGTCGTTCGACAACCTCAGAATCATGATCACGGAAAGCAAGATCATAGATCAATCCTGAACCACCGCCATATAAACGATCACATCATTCATATCAATCTGCATATCACCATATGCAAACATCCCGAACCTATAACTGAACAGCATCGGCTCTAATACCACTTAAGGGATATTGGTAGGCTACACTAGCGCAAATCAAAATTTTCTACCGCGTAAACCAGGAATACTTTTGTCATAGATCACGGGATTACCACTAGACGCGCAGTTGCGGAATTGATGAAGCGCGTCGAGGTAGTGCAGACGATCTATGTCTCCTCCTTTGTTCTCGTCCCACAAGCAGCTCCCCTTGTGTGGCTCGTCCAAACGCTACAGATGCAGCGCCTCCGAGGTATCCACACGTATAGGATGGAAGCGTCAGACGCCGGACTGCTAGGTCCGCGCGCGCGACATAGGCGTGAGGAGTGGCGGCTGGGTGGAATGATCTTTGGTCTAACCCTGGCCAGCTCGCCCCACCCTCTCTTATATAGCATCCCTAGTAGGCTTCTACATTAGCAGCCCATTAGTAGCCTAAACCTGGTCTAATTAGGATCCAATCCTCATTAGGCTTCCAACCCCTTAAGTGTGTGACCCTATAGGTTCATATGCGTATAGACATGACATGAATACACTTATTCTGTCAATAGTTGGTAGCGGCCTCTAGCAAGACGTGCCAACTCCTAAACGCATACAAAGATCATATCGGACGAATCATCACAAGGTTTAGTACATGTCTTTCCTTTTGCCTCACGATATTTGGTCTAGCTCCAAGCTGACCTCCCTTTCTCGATACCGTGATTCGGAATCCCTTTACTAGGTTAACTCTTAACCATATGTAGCACGGCCATGCATTTCTGGATCCGATCACTCGAGGGGCCCAGAGATATCTCTCTCAAGTAGAGAGGGGCAAATCCCATCTTGATTGACCATGCCTTGCCGCATGCTTCAGGACAAACCCGAAAGCTACCTTTATAACTACCCTGTTATGGTGCAGCGTTTGATAGCCCCAAAGTAGGTCGATTCACATCTCAAGTACATGCGACAATCTCAGGTCTAAGGACAAAACGTACACGATGTGTAGAGAGAGAGCTGCAACTAATTGCTAGTCTCAGGTTGGGTCAGTCCAACCCCATGTTCATAACATGTGTCCAAATCATTGGTTTGACATCTCCATGTCTATGACTTGCGAAACATAGTCATCAACCAATCGATGTGCTAGTCTAATATTCACGTGTGTCCTCACATGAACTCCGACTAGGGACAACTCTTAAATAACCATACAAGTAAAGAGTTTCACAAACAATTCACATAATTGCCAATCAATACAAGTTCCCTGATATGGATATTCAAGGAACATTACAATAACTCATGGATACATATGAAATATAATCATATCTATGATTGCCTCTAGGGCATATTTCCTTCAGAACAACCATTGTTCTCAGATTTAAATGAATAACCACTTCGCATCAAACATGATCCAGCTACAATGTTCATGCTCAGTGCTGGCACCAGATAACAATTATTCAAGTTTATTACTAATCCCAACGGCAAGTGGAGTGGTAGCGTTTCGACGGCGATCACATCAACGCTTGATCCATTGCCGACATGCATCTTGACCTCACCCCATGCTAGCGGTCGCTTGTTCCGCAGCCTCTGATTCGAGTTACAAATATTAGCAACTGAACCGGTATCAGATACCCAGGTGCTACTGCGAGCACTAGTCAAGTACACATAATAACATGTATATCATATATACCTTTGTTTGCCTTGCCGGCCTTCTTGTCTGCCAAATACTTGGGGCAGTTGCGCTTCCAGTGGCCAGTCCCCTTACAATACTAGCACTCGGTATCAGACTTAGGGCCAACTCGGGGTTTCTTTTCAGGCATGGCAACCGACTTGCCGCCCTTACTTCCCTTCCGTTTTCTCTTCTTGTATTTCTTGAAACCAGTGTTCTTATTGATCATCAACACTTGATGTTCCTTCTTGATCTCCACTTCTGCAGTTTTAAGCATTGATAGAAGCTCGGGGAGAGACTTCGTCATGCCTTTCATATTATAGTTCATCACGAAGCTCTTATAGTTAGGTGGCAGAGACTACAGAACACGATGGATGCCTAAGTCAATGGGAATCGATATTCCCAATGACACAAGCTTATCGGCGTAACCCGACATCTTGAGTACATGCTCACTTACGGAGTTGTGCTCTTCCATCATGCATCTAAAGAACTTTTCTGAAGCATTGTTGCTCTCTACAGCAGCATGTGTGTCGAAAATCATTTTCAATTCACCCATTGTATCAAATGCATTGTCGTTTTCGAAACGCTTTCGAAGTTCTGGTTCTAGCCCATACAATATGCCTCAATGAACTAAGTTGTGGTCCTCCTGACGAGTCTGATAGACATTATTCTCCTTGTCAGGGGATCCTCAAAAGGTGGGGGGCCTAGCGGTGCTTCTAGCACATATTGCTTTTGTGTGCAGTAGAGAGGAGAATCCTCAAATTCATGTCACATTCGGTAAAGTTGCTACCGTTCGTTGCAAGTTTCTCTTTCTCCATGAACACATTGAAATTAAACATAGGTGGTGCCATCTACAACAGAATTTGTAAAGTTTAGACTAAGTTTATGATAGATTGAGTTCAACTAATCCTCATTACGAATGAACTCCCACTCAAAAACAACATCCCTCGTGTCTTTTTGGTGATTACATGAACCAAATCCACGACACCAAGTCCGATCATCACGTGAGTCGGTGTAGCTTCAAAGGCGAGCATCAAATGGGCATCATATCTACTATATGACTCATGCTTAACCTTTCGGTCCGTGTTCCGAGGCCATGTCTGTACATGCTAGGCTCGCCAAGTAAGAACCTTAGTATTCGCGTGTGTAACTGTCGTACACCCAAAATATGGTCGTGGATCCAAGAACACCCAATCATCACGTGATGTCTTGGAGCAATGAAAACATAATAGGTGCATACTAAAGGAATAACACATTCTTATCTTGATATTTAAATGAGGGATCATCTTATTATGCTAATAAAATGCCAAACAAGCAATATAAGATGCTATCAAACATCACATGTTTATTAGTGGAATGATATGGTTCCCGCATATGATCTCTATCATGTGCACCGTGGTATGATCACTATCATACCTTTATGTGTAAGAACAAGGTCTATGGAACTTACACGTTATGTGTGTTGTAAGAGTATCATCTCATACTTCTACTTACAACATCACCATATCATAACACTAGCCCAGCAACAATCTAAACTAGACGCTTCTAATTTATCCATTGCAAGTTTTACGTGGCTTAGGGCTTTCGAAGATAGAACCGTTCATACCTACGAACATGAACCACAACGAGGATAACAAAATTGTTGACAACTCGTTGCAAAATAGATATTGACTATAGTAGGAGAGATAGACACCCGCTAGCCACGTATGCAAACTAGTTGCATGTCAAGCGTGGAACAGGTCTCATGTGCGAGGACATGTAAAGTTTGTCCGGGCCGCTTCATCCCACTATGCCACCAATATCCAAAATTACAACTGAGGAGCAACAACATGGTCATCATCGTCCACATACTCATATGTGTACTACTTGTGTAAAGCATCTACGCATAAACCTGGCTCTGATACCACTGTAGGGTTCGTAGCATAGAAAATAGAAAATTTCCTACGATGGGAACAACTATGTACCAAGATCTATCTACTAGATACAAACAACGGGCGGATGTATATCCGTAGAGAACATACCCTTGAAGACCAACAAAGCTTAACGAGTTAAACTCGTGGTTGATGTAGACGATCTCTTGCCGATCTCAAGATCAAGAGGAAGTCCTAGCGCCGCAAATCAGCACCGCATCCGTGCTTGCACACACGTCCAAGGCCCCGAGCAACCTCCGCATCCTCGCTCCAGCGATGCAGCAAAAGCACAACTCTTTCTTGCCGAATAGCCACCGGGAACATGTATCTCGCTAGTTTGAGACCATGGGGGATAAATTCTAGAAGGGGAGAGAGATCCTTCACGAGGAGGTGTGAGTGAGAGAGAGGGAGAGGGGTGCCTTTTATAGGAGGAGGGGGGAGCCCAAGGGGGTGGCCTCCGGCCATGGGGGCTGCCCCCTCCCCTCCTTCATTCATGTGGGTGGACACTCCACTCTCAAAAACCTCTTCATTTCCCTCCACTCAAAATCCCACTCAAACTTGCCATTAAATGTCCACCAAATTTAATGCAAACTCTCATAAATAAAACTCCTTTTATTTATTCAGAATTTTTTCAATTACTTTAATGACAAACATTCACATATAACCCCTTGCTAGAATTCTATTTCACATGCAAAAACACTTTCTGCAATTTCACCCGAAAACCTGTTTCGGTATCTAGTGAAATAAATTCCTGCGCTTGTTATTTTGTCCGGCATGAAACTTTTGCTCCAATTGGATGTCGGTGTCTCTTAAGTGTGTCACCCTATGGTTAGCAAATAATGCAGACATGATCGAGACCCCTCTCGGATCAATAATCAGAAGCGGGATCTGGAGACCCATACTGACTCCCACACATTCAACGATGACTTTCTTGTGATCGTCGGAACCATTTACACTAGTATATTAATCCCTTTGTTTCGCGATATATTACATGTCCGAGATTCTATCATCTGTATCTCCATACCTAGATTGATCTCGTTACTGACATGCACTCTTTTCTTGTTCCCGTGATATGACATTCTAGTGATCAAATCACTTGCTTGCAAGCTAACCAATGTGATATCACCGAGAGGGCCCAGAGTATATCTATCCGTCATCGGGATGAACAAATTCCACTCTCGATCCATAGGCCTCAACATAACACTTTATTAGTTCTGAACCCATATTTATAATCACCCTGTTACGGTGTGATGTTTGATGTTATCAAGAAACTCTTCCGGTGTTAGTGATTGATATGATCTCATGGTCTAAGGATTAGGATCACTTTGTAAGTTGTTATAGCAATATAAACTCAATGAATTTGATCGTAATGCCATACTTCGGATGAATGTTCATCACACCATTACACTAATGTTGTGATCCTGTTATTAACAACATCCAATGTCCATGATCAAGAAACCTTGATCATCTTGTTAATCAACGAGCTAGTTTATGAGAGAGGCATAACTAGGAACTTTTTGTTTGTTTATTAAACACACATGTATTAATGTTTCCGTATTAATACAATTATAGCATGCAAAATAAACATCTATCATATGAATACACATAATAAACACTTTATTATTGCCTCTCAGGGCATATTCCCTTCAACATCATGCACATGTTTTCTGAGCTCAAATTTATGCACAGTGCTAGTCACACAAGGAAATCAAGAACCAAATCCAAATAACAACCAAATAGATACTATGTACTATACATAGTTTTTATAAGCTATAACTAACAATGCTCACATTTACGGCTTATCTCCCAACTAATACATTACTTGTATATTACAAGGCCTTACTTACTCATATGAGCATGCTCTCACTTATCAAGTCATGCCTCTCAAACACTACAATACATACTACCGGATATGTACATTATTCAAGCCCTCTACTTCTACGGATTGTCTCTTATTACTTTACTCCCTCTTCTTAGTGCTTCCCGGAATTCCGTTCATGATGATGTGAAGTACGATGACTACCTTCTGGAGTATATAAACATCCAGAGGGTGTGCGCTCTTGATTAGAAGTACCAATATTAAGGTTAGTCATTGAAAAATGACAAGAAAATGCATGATCTCTTGTGGAATTCTACTGTCCACCTTCAAACGCACTTTCGTAACAAGATATGTTCTCTATTTTTTTAATCCAATAATTCATGGTGGTGTAATAACTACTAATGCACTCTTTCGGGTCAATAGGATGGTTACTACCCTCATATGGACCATAGCGTTCCATGGTATTATAACTAGTTTCTACTTCCATACTAGAATCACGGGGTATTGGATCCTCCCTGGTTTCAGTGTAAAATTCTACTCCATATTTGGCCCCTATATCTTCATGTTTCTGAGGTCCGTGCTAAAAATAGGCATCGGTTTCGGACTGTGGATCCTTAAATTCAGACTCCACAAACACATACCCTGAAAAGGTTGGTTTAGAATGTATAACTTCTTTATTTAATCCCTTTATGCGTCCAGTTTCCCTTAAAGGATAAGTATAATCCTCAGGGACAGTATTCAACTCCTAGACTAGAACTTGATGGGTATTATAATAGGTATTGAGTAATGTCTTCTAATGATTTATGTATTAGATAGCTCAAGCAGATTCAGTCTGCACAAGAGCAGAATAATCCAACTTAAGTTCCGAATTTATGGAATCTTGAGGCATAGTAGTATGAGTACTACCTACCAATTTTCTTGGATTCCTGTTTTTGAAGCCTGGTTATTGCTTCTAAAACTGCAATTTGATACGCCGACGCCATACATCTCATCTCCCCAGATGTCATTTCTTCACGTATTCCCAACTTTTTGGTAAGATAAGCACTACACGGTACTTGACTAACACATTCCCGTCATGGAAACTGTAAACCTTGACGAAAAGTCAAGATTTGCAATTCCAGATTCCATAGAAGTTATCTCAAAAGATTTGTCCAATCACCTACATAGTAATCTAAAGTCCTATACAGCACCATTGAACATTCCAATTTAGGTACCGAAATGCCATTCCTTACTGAAGATAAGAGTTTATATTTAGTCCTACTAGGTTATAACTTATTATTACTAGATAATACCCCGCACTTTGTTGCGGAAATATATTGCAAATGTATGTTAACATAAAAAGTTCTCTTGAGAGGAATAAAGATCTTCAATTGATATGTATGTATTGTATGGAAATGCTAATCTATACAGATAAGAAAGGTGCGTCCATAAGCTCCTATAGTAGAACATGAACAAATGGGTCAAATATAAATAATTGATTCTATTGTTTTGGGAAAATAGTTAATCTCAGTGAGCAATAAAACTTCCATGAGATTCAATTAATGATGAACGACTTGGCATGAAAAATTCAAACTGCATCTATATTATCATTTGGAAATACATATGTATGCAGTACAAAATGTGTTGAACTGATAAACACAACATTTTCCAACCCTTCATGGATGTTCAACACACAAAAGGGTCTTCTCAAATATTTGATTTTCTTATAACTAATTTTATGCAAGAATTCTACAACTAACAAATAACACCATAGGAGTAACCCAAACAGATAGATCCAAAGCAAACAAACATGAAAAGCAATAAATATAAATAAAATTATACACATGAGAGAATCGAAGAACCATTGTGTTAATTAAGATATTCCATTCTCACAAAACAAAGCTGTGGTAAAGGCGTGTGTTATAAAACTACTGCTAAGAGGCAAATAAAGCTGAAATTACTATAATCTTAAGCCTTGGATACATAGCTTGTTCTTGATCATTTGAAGCTCATGTTGAAATTTACATACTTGAGGAAGCAACAAATAAAACATCTCACTAGAGTTAATAACTTGATACCTGCTGGAAACATATAAAGAAACTTATTTGTAAAAAAATCAAGAATATTTATCGTGTTTGCTGCCCTGTAACTGCACTAATAAAACTTATGGAAGTCTTAACCTTGACCAACTGAAAGAGAAAATGAATTATCATATTTGAACATGAATACAAAAATGATCTTACGGCCCAAAAGAAAAATCACTACCAAGATACCAATAAAGGACGTGGAAATGTTTCTAGATTGATACAAATAGATATAAACAAAAAAAGAGCACTGGAGTGTGACATACTACCAACAAAAAATTACTTGTAATTTTGGTTCAGCGTAGACGGCTTGAGAAATAACTGCACGGTTTGCTATAAAAAATGGTAGGTAGCGGATGAAGATGCATTGATGTTGAAAGGTTACAAACTGTTGTGCATCCTCCTGCTAGACAAAAGGCTAGGGATGACCAGATGAGTTAATTAGATCATTTGTAAGATAGATTAGACCGGTTCCCAAGAAATATTCATGCATGTACGTGTCTTTATTGGGCCTAGAGCATGGCCATACCGTTGGGTTATCTGAAGTGTACTATCAGCTACAAAAGCGATTTTAAATTAGCATCAGTCAGAGTTATCAGGCAGTTCATCAAACACACAACATGTGTTGGTGAAAATTAGTACCTTTTCTGCTAGGACAGGAGCATGCACCATGAATGCAACAAATTAGAATGCCTCATTCTAGAAACAATTGAACGATTTAGAATAAGACTATTATGGAAGCTGTCATGGATCTGTTGGTGCAACTCATACAATAGTATATATATGAAGTATTTGATCCACACCATGCGATGGAGAAGATAACACATGGTAGGAGAGAAGTTCCCAGTGGAAAACATCGTCGACTAATTACAAGCAGCGTAAATTAAATATGCTGGGATGGATGCCTACACAATACGCATGGTGTATTACCAACAAAAAAAAGGATAAATTGGATTTGAATATTGATAAATCAGGGCAGTTATTTGAGCAGAATTAGATTGACCTGTGCAGAAGAGTAACCTCCATGGACGATGTCTCTTTGAGCGGGATCCGCATTCAGCGAGTCAGCAGACATATATGTAGATAGGTCTCTAGGTGAACCCTGAGAAAGGTATGTGGTCCATGCATGTAATCCAAAAAAATAGTTGACCATTAGAAGCCATATTGCATTCCGTAGTATCTTATCTATTGATTAAAGACTTTTGGATTAATAAAATCATCACATAATCATTAAAATCCTTCAAAAAGTGGTGAAAACCTTAAATCAGATCAATAGTGCATTGACTTGATAGATCTGACGGGAACATACCGATTGAGTAGCTCGCGACAACCCCACAGAGTCTGTGTCACAGACGCAATCGACCCAGGCATCTATGACGGATCTAGGAGGCTCAAGGTGAGGATCTGGTGAGAATGTGTGATGTTGATATGGCAAGCGGTGACATGAATGTCCCTGGATGTTCGTGGCAGCAAGCACCCGCCTACCTGCAACCAAAGCAAACATAGCTTAATCTCACATGGCCAAGAGGTGACTTGGGCGTCTTGACACACAATGCACATGAAAGGGATGAAAGGGTGGAGAGATAAGAACGGGGGAGAGGAAGAGACGAGTTGGAGTTATTTTTGGATGGGATGGAGTTGTGGTAAAAGCGAATTCTTAGTCTCCTCGTTTACCAACGGCAGTTCAAGAAACTGAGTGGATAGATATTTCTTTTAAGAAACATGAAATTATTTGGACATTAATTCATGATGTGGAATGTTGTGCTAATGTGGGAGAAGATGAGGTGGATAGGCTGCATGTTGAGAGAATTGGTTAGTGGGGGTGATTTTCTTAGTTATATAGGATTACCCAAATTGCATCATAATAAAGAATTTTCACACTAGAAACATGACAATGTAATTCTCAAGTGAATACTTATCATATTTCTAGAGAACTCTTTACCGTTGCTAACATACTTTCTACAAGTTCTACCCATTTAATAGGTTTCCAAACTAAGGACAAAGTTTTTACTCTGATACCAGCTCTGGTGACCCAGCATACCACTACATGTTGTAGTATACTATAGTCGTGGACATAACACTCAGGGAACACCATTCCGCAAATATTATATCCTCAAAGTGGTAAAATAGAAACAAAGTGGGTCCACAAACATACATTATCATTATTACAACCAGAAATTACACGACGACTTTGAGATCCTCCTAAGTCCATAGAGGTATCCCGATGACTCAGGGCTAAACTATAATAACTTTGAGAACAAGATAAAGAACCAAACTAAACTTTAAGGTTTATACGAGATTAATATATAGATGATAGAGATCTATGCTACTGGACTTGTTCACTATATATGATACATCTATGCTTTAGATACTTCAGTCTCCATTCCATAGATGCTTTCGTAATTGTCCCCTTCGATACTTCCAGATTCTTATGGTTCTTCATAGCTGAATTCTTCTTGGTCTTCAATTGGATAGAGTATTTCCTCTTCATGATATTTAATTTCTTCGGAATCTAGCAAGGTTAAGAAGATATGTTGAGTACGAGCGTACTCAACAAGTTCACTAAAAAGGAGTATCTGATGCACTATATCTACGGCCATAGACCATAGGTCGTAGGCAATGCAAGTTTTCGTAAACATTGCTTCAAAGGTTGCTAAGCAATGTTCGTCAGCCTTCACAGGTTTACCAGAACTTTCATGGAGTTCCTTTCCTGCCACATTCGCAACTCCTTCCTAGAACAGGGAGTAACAAGTTACATTTCTTACACTCTGCAGAGGTGTGTTGCTTTACCCATGAGTGATCTTAGCTCTGTTGCACATACATCCCGTTCACACTTCCTTGGTATGAGGCCTATACTAAGATCCAAGGCAATCACTCTCCTTCTCCACGACCCCGCATACAGCGCAATTGTTTTATGCTCAGACTCAAGGTATACTTTTCCCCGTATACATAGCTATACCTTAGTATAATATACACATCACCATTAACACTATAAATCTGTCTTTTGTAAGCCCATATACATGGTAGGCTATTCCCGTATACACGGCTATTATTGGCTGCGCTGGGTTGATGTAGGAGCGCTTCGTTGGGAACCCCAAGAGCAAGGTGTGAAGCAGCAAAGCAGCAAGTTTTCCCTCAGTAAGAAACCGAGGTTATCGAACCAGTAGGAGGAAGGAAACGTCACACAGGTGTTGCAAGCAACGCGGAGACTTGCACAACACAAACTCAAGACTTTGCCTAAACGAATCAGTGAGGTTGTCAAGCTCATCGGTTTGCTGTAACAAAGGATGAAACATATGGTATGGAAGGTAATGGTGGTTTGCAGCAAGTAAATAGTAACAGTGGAAGATGTGTCAATGGTAAAGATTGGACCAGGGTCCATAGTTCAGTAGAGGTGCTCTCCTTAGATAAACAACATGGCATGAAGGGTAAAAAAATTACAATAGGGAAATTGACAGGAACTGAGCAAGGCATAACAATGCAATTACTAGTCAGAAAGATCCTATGAGGTTGATTAGGCAATACAAGAATATATATAGACCGCCATCCAACTGCATCTTTGACTAGAAGTCTACCTTCAGGTTATCATCCGAACCCCCTCCAGTATTAAGTTGCAAGCAACAGACAACTGCTTTAAGCAAAGTGTGTAAGGTAAACAGTCCACGTGTTCCATGAACAAGAGACCATTGTTTTCTCCCTAGTAGCAATAGCACATCTACAACCGAAGAGATTTCTGTCACTTCCCTTGGAAACTGGAGGCATGAACCCACTATCGAGCATAAATACCCCCTCTTGGAGTCACTAGCAACTAATTGGCCAAGATAGCTACTAACAACAGAGAGCATGCAAGATCACAAACAACACAGACATGATACAATCATAAATACAAAACCATTAATCAAACCAACATAATAATCTCAATATATATCGGATCCCCGCAAACACAACATGCATGATTACAAATAGATTAGATCTTCATCATGAACGGAGCTCACAAGATCTATACATGAAAGCACAAAGGAGGAGATACAACCATCTAGCTAATACATGGACCCATAGTCCAAGGTGGAACTACTCACGCATCATACCAGAGAGAAGGCCTACGGGATGATCTCCCCTCTGGCAGGGTGCTGGGAAGAACTTCAAATCCCCCCGATCTAGGGACGATGGTGGCGGCGGCTACAGACGGTTTCGTGGAGATTTGATCGGGTACTTAGTGTTTCTGCATCGGGGTCTTCTTATAGGCGAAGGGGAGATCGAGGCAGCGGCCAGGGTCACCAAACCCTAGCTAGGCGTGGTGTGGGGCCCACCCGCACCTGGGGTGTGTCTGGCCCCTCTGGCCTACCCCTCTAGCTCCCCTCTGGACTTCTTGTTCCACACGAAAAGTAATTGACTTTGACGTTTGTCCCGTCCAATTCCGAGAATATTTCTTTACTAACTTTCTGAAACCAAAAACAGCAGAAAACAGGCATCTGACACTGTTGCAACTTGTTAATAGGTTAGTACCAGAAAACATGTAAAACGTACTTCAAAGTGTGGACAAGTAGAGAAAAGTAGATACTAAACAAGCATGGAGCATCAAAAATTATAGATACGTTTACAACGTATCAGCATCCCCAATCTTAACTCCTGCTCGTCCTCGAGTAGGTAAGTGATAAACAGAATAATTTTTGAGGTGACATGCACCCTCACAATAAAGATTCAACCATTTGCAAGCATTGAAAGCTGGGATCAAAGAACTTTAAACATGTGCATGAAAGATGGAGTTCTAACAATAGGACATAGTAACTATGCATGCAACATGACAAGCTACAAACAAAGATCATGAATAATATGCATTGAAAAACGTTTGTTTGTTTCACATACAGAAAACATAACATAGTGGCAATCAGCTTGTCCCTCATAGAGTAGAAAATAGATGCATAAGACACCTTCAAAGTTCACAAGGGTGACTAGAAACAAATAGCACAAGAACAAGTAATATCACAATATGCATCAATTAATAAGCTTTGGAACACTGCACACAGAATGAAAACTATGCTCTCTTAATGGTGCCTAAAGGTATAAGATGGAGATTCAATAATGGTGGAAGAAAGGCCTTTTTGTAAAGGAAGCAGGGATTACAAGTTTCAAAAAGAGCTTCCAAAAATTATGGTACTTATTAGCTTTCATCCCTCGTTGCCCCTATCATAAGAATCTTGAAGTGGTTAAGGTTAAAGTTGCAAAGCTGGAGTATATGCTTGACAAAGTATAAGTTGGCAATCTCAAGTCCCTTGAATACGAGGGCCACACCTCATGCATACTCAACTTTGGGTCTAGGTAAGTTCTTGTCACAGTAAGTATTTGCATATCATTGAGAACCGCTAACGGGGTAACCCTTGCACATGGTACATGAGCTTTCCCATAACCAAAATGACAAGGCAAGCAGACAATGAGCATCTCAGCAATTTTTTTATTTACCATATGCATAGCTTTTTATTGAGGATGCTTCATAGATAGCTCATTATGGTGATGCTGCAAGTTTCCACCATGATTAGGCATGGCTTAGTCTAGCGGCCCAGGCGTTTCTCTAACACAGGATACAAACTCCATGGACTTACAAGTTCCCTCTTTATTTCACACCGGTGACATCCATACACAAAAGAACATGATATCAACTGAGTACAACAAGGTACAAGTGCAATGTTGAAAACGTTCCCCGTGACAACACGGTTCTGCTAATTCCAAATTATAAGTGCAAGCATATACAACAAAGTTTTCACAATGGTTCAATTTTATCAGGGGCAAAGAATAAAGTGTGCCATCACATAACAAAAATAGTTTTTAATTGGAAGATAGTTGAAAACAGGAATATACTTGGAATGGTGTAACACACCATGCGTAGGAGTTTATAGTGGACACTTTGGAATAACTTGGTTTCTTGGGAGTTGGAAGCAAGAGTAGAAATTACTCATACAAGTGGAGGCTAGCAAAAGACTAGGAGCAACCAACTAAGAGAGCAAATAATGGCCAAAATCATGCAGTGAAACAAAGCATACTAATCAAAGCAAAGAGTGGTACTACAAGTCAAGGAATAAATGATCATAGAGGCTAATGGTGATTGGTCAGAGTCATAACATGGTGTAAGCATGTGCCAAGTCAACCCAAGCAAAACATCAAACGAGAATACCACAATACTATGCTTTTGCATGCTAAAATAATGAATAATTTCTTCAAGGCACACTAAGCAATCCCAATTGTTTGGAACAAGACATGCTACAACAATGATCACTAATCATAATGCTAAAACAACACCTGGCATGTCATGCTAAAGTCTAAGTCACAGTCAATGCAAGCTCCTCTTGCACTTCAAGCAAGAACTTACTACTCCTTTCCAAACACCAAGCAACCTTATTTACAAAACAACACAGCGAGAACGGGGGTCCAAACTTCTTTATTCAAGCAAACTAAACAACCTAAGAGAAGAAAAATGAAAACTAAGACGCTCCAAGAACAACACAACTGTGCATGAAACAATAAAAACGAAGTGTCTAGGCAGACCTGAGCTTTTTATTGATGAAGAAGGGGATGCCTTGGGCATACCCAAGCTTTGACGCTTGTACCTCTTGGATGTTTCTTGGGGTGACACCATGGTGGCATCCCCAAGATTGAGCTTTTGTCCATTCTCATCTCATTGCATCATTCTCTCTCTACACCTAAAATTTTTCCTTCATACAAAACTTCATACAATCTTCATTAGCAACATTAGTGTATTCAAAAGATATTAGACCCCTGGCAAATCTTTGGAACAACAAGGCTTTTTACTTTAAACACAAGCTACTGTAGAAACTCCTTCAAAAATCTCAATTCACCTAAAGAGAACTCAAAAAGGAATCAATAAGAAGCAAATGCAAATAATGGCAGAAATCTATCAAAACAGACCAGCGGGTAGAAACCGATTTTTTCGAACACCTTATGTTGCTCAAATCAAAAGGTGTTGAACTAAAGAAAGTTAGCTAACATACTGGGGGATTTATTAATAAATTTTGATCTCAATCCGAGTTACAGAACCTTCTCACGATTTTTTTTGGTGGAGGACAGAGATCTGTTTCGGGACAGCAACTCCCCAAATCTTATTTCCCTCTCATTAGAGGTCATTCTTGGCACAAAAAGCAAACAAAAAGGATAAGGAGAGGTCATTACTGAAGTAATAACTTCCAAGACTTAAGGAAATTCTTGGGTTATCTCCCAACAAGTAGTTTTCTTTAACGCCTTTAAGTTAGGCACATGAAGCTTGAGAAGATGCTCACATAAGAAATATGAATTGAAGTAAAAGAGAGCATGAAGAAGCAAATTCAAAACACATTTAAGTCTAACCCACTTCCTATGCATAGGAATCTTGTATGCAAATAAATTCACAAAGAACAAAGTGACATGCATAGGAAGATGAAACAAGAGTAACTTCAAAACTTTCAACACATAGAGAGGTGTTTCAGTACCATGAAAAATCCTACAACCATACTTTCCTCTCTCATAATAATTTTCAGTAGCATCATGAATAAAATCAACAATATAGCTATCACATAAAGCATGAATTTCATGATCTACAAACACATAATTTCTATCAAGCTCAAAAGCAGTGGGATTAAAACCTCCACAGGCTTTATCCAAAGTAGAAATTTCAAAGGAATCCACAGGAACATAACATTCATCCTACTTTGATAAGCATGGGGGATAATCAAATAATATAAGAGGTAAAGAGTTACTCTCATTAGAAGGTAGGCATGGGTAGATCCATTCTTCCTTCTTTTGTTCATCACTCTCCTCCTCTTTTTGATCTAATGAGCTTCTAGTTTCAACAATTTCTTCTTCCATAGGCTCCTGCAAGGCATTAATCTCTTCCATTTGTGGAAAACACTTATTAAAATATTCAAGAATATAGACATCGTATTCCTTGTAATTATCAAAGAAAAATTTAAGTATCTCATAAACCTCACATTCATAAGGTGCATCATCAGTATTTTCAAGCAAACTAGAAAGTTCAAATGCACCCTTGAAAGCAATAAATTATTCAATTTTTTCCACATCATAAAAGTCATAATTTCCTTTAACATAAGAAGATATGGTAACATTATCATTATACTCACATTGAAAAGGCATGTGTTTATACCTCCTACAGCAACAAGACTTATCAAAGCAATAAGTAACATTATAAGTAGAGCACATGTCTCTAGCAGTACTATTCAACTTATCAATTTGTTCCCATAAGTGTTTCCCTTTTTGTGACAAACGGTGTTCCTTATAATAATACTTTTGTTCTTCTGGGAACCCACCTTGCCAATAAGAACTAGTTTCAAAGAAACCATCCATTGATAGAAAGCATGACCAAGCAAGGCAACAATAGACCAGCAACTAGAGTAGGTACTAATTTTTGTGTGTTCTTGAATAAGGCAAGCAAACCAAACTAGACTAATTTTTATGGGTTTTTTTAAAAGAGGCAAACAAAACCAAGCAAAATAAACAAAGCAAACTAAAAACAAAGTACAGAGAAAGCTTGTTGGCTGCACTGTGTTGATGTAGGAGCGCTTCATTGGGAACCCCAAGAGCAAGGTGTGAATCAACATTGCAGCAAGTTTTCCCTCAGTAAGAAACCGAGGTTATCGAACCAGTAGGAGGAAGGAAACGTCACACAGGTGTTGCAAGCAACGCGGAGACCTGCACAACACAAACTCTAGACTTTGCCCCAACGAATCAGTGAGGTTGTCAAGCTCACCGGTTTGCTATAACAAAGGATTAAATGTATGGTGTGGAAGGTAATGGTGGTTTGCAGCAAGTAAACAGTAATAGTGGAAGATGTATCAATGGTAAAGATTGGACTGGGATCCATAGTTCACTAGAGGTTCTCTCCTTAGATAAACAACATGGCATGAAGGGTAAACAAATTACAGTAGGGCAATTGACAGGAACTGAGCAAGGCATAACAATGCAATTACTAGTCAGAAAGATCCTATGAGGTTGATTGGGCAATACAACAATATACATAGACCGTCATCCAACTGCATCTATGACTAGAAGTCCACCTTCAGGTTATCATCCGAACCCCCTCCAGTATTAAGTTGCAAGCAACAGACAACTGCTTTAAGCAAAGTGTGTAAGGTAAACAGTCCACATGTTCCATGAACAAGAGACCGTTGTTTTCCCCCTAGTAGAAACAACACATCTACAACGGAAGAGATTTCTGTCACTTCAATTGGAAACTAGAGGCATGAATCCACTATCGAGCATAAATACTCCCTCTTGGAGTCACTATTAACTACTTGGCCAAGATAATCACTAGCAACGGAGAGCATGCAAGATCACAAACAACACAGACATGATAGAATCATAAAGATAAAACCATTAATCAAACCAACATAATAATCTCAAATATCCATTGGATCCCCGCAAACACAACATGCATGATTACAAATAGATTTGATCTTGATCATGAACGGAACTCACAAGATCTATACATGAAAGCACAAAGGTGGAGATACAACCATCTAGCTACTACATGGACCCATAGTCCAAGGTGGAACTACTCACGAATCGTACCGACGAGAAGGCCTCTAGGATGATCTCCCCTCCGGTAGGGTGCCGGGAAGAACTTCAGATCCCCCCGATCTAGGGATGATAGTGGCGGTGGCTATAGACGGTTTCGTGGATTTCTGATCGGATACTCAGGGTTTCTGCATCGGGGGCTTCTTATAGGCGAAGGGGCGAGACTAGAAGGAAATGTCTCAAAGGTGTTGCTGGCAACATGGAGACCCGCACAACACAAACTCAAGACTTTGCCCCAACGAATCAGTGAGGTTGTCAAGCTCACCGGTTTGCTGTAACAAAGGATTAAACGTATGGTGTGAAGGTAATGGTTTGCAGCAAGTAAACAAGTAAAAGTGGAAGATGTATCAATGGTAAAGATTGGACCGGGGTCCATAGTTCACTAGAGGTGCTCTCCTTAGATAAACAACATGGCATGAAGGGTAAACAAATTACAACGGGGCAATTGACAGGAACTGAGCAAGGCATAACAATGCAATTACTAGCCAAAAATATCCTATGAGGTTGATTGGGCAATACAACAATATACATAGACCTCCATCCAACTGCATCTATGACTAGAAGTCCACCTTCAGGTTATCATCCGAACCCCCTCCAGTATTAAGTTGCAAGCAATAGACAACTTCTTTAAGCAAAGTGTGTAAGGTAAATAGTCCACATGTTCTATGAACAAAATACCATTGTTTTCTCCACAGTAGCAACAACACATCTACAACCGAAGAGATTTCTATCACTTCCCTTCGAAACTAGAGGCATGAACCCACTATCGAGCATAAATACCCCCTCTTGGAGTCACTAGCAACTACTTGGCCAAGATAGCTACTAACAACAGAGAACATGCAAGATCACAAACAACACATACATGATAGAATCATAAAGACAAAACCATTAATTAAACCAACTTAATAATCTCAATATCCATCGGATCACCGCAAACACAATATGCATGATTACAAATAGATTAGATCTTGATCATGAACGGAGCTCACAAGATCTATAGATGAAAGCACAAAGGAGGAGATACAACCATCTAGCTACTTCATGGACCCATAGTCCAAGGTGGAACTACTCACGCATCATACCGGAGAGAAGGACTCTGGGATGATCTCCCCTCCGGTAGGGTGCCGGGAAGAACTTCATATCCCCCCGATCTAGGGGCGATTATGGTGGCGGCTACAGACATTTTCGTGGAGATTTGATCGGGTACTTAGGGTTTCTGCATCAGGGGCTTCTTATAGGCGAAGGGGGAGACCGAGGCGGCATCCAGGGTCACCAAACCCTAGACAGGCGTGTGATGGGGCCCACCCGCACATGGGGTGGGTCTAGCCCCTTTGGCGGACCCTATGGCTCCCCTCTGGACTTCTTGTTCCACACGGAAAGTAATTGACTTTGAGGTTTGTCCCATCCAATTCCAAGAATATTCCTTTACTAACTTTTCTGAAACCAAAAACAGCAGAAAATAGGCATCTGGAACTATTGCAACTTGTTAATAGGTTAGTACCAGAAAACATGTAAAAAGAACGTCAAAGTGTTGACAAGTAAATCAAACTAGATATTAAACAATCATGAAGCATCAAAAATTATAGATACGTTTACAACGTATCAGCTATGCCCACGATCTACAACTTACAAAACACCCAGAACATTGTCTGAGGCATGCAAAAGGAAGCCGATCGAGCTGACTTCTACGTACCATTCCAAATCTCATGCTTAACATGTAATATACGGTGCAATAATCACTGGCGACATTAGTTGTTAAGTCCTAGGTATTATGTTCCTTTACCACCGGAACTTCCATAGTAGTTTATTAGCATTTGGTAAATAACACATAATCATATTATTATGAAAATAGTGTTCTCTGGACTTTTTGAAATGCAGGTGATTTTTGCAAATACTTTACAGAAAATAATCAAAGGACATGATTAAGTGTGAACTTGCCTTGATATAGCGAAGTATTGTAGTCGAATGTCTCGACTTGACCCTAGACCTTGGGTTCTACAAAATACCATCATTGCCCGGTAAGGACAATTTTTATAGAAGCAATATGTTGTTATGCATAAGTAATAAGATGCATGATGTAAAACCCCAAGTAATTCCGCAACATTACAAGTGAGTTAGATTTAGATGATTTATTTAAGGTTTGATTTATCTTCAAGTTTACTTCACAAAAGAGTGTGGTTGCAAGGATTTTGAGATAAAAATATTAGATATAAAAAGTAAATACAATTATAATGCAATTCTAAGGTTAACTGATAGTATGTAACTATTACGAATTTCATGTTTAAGTTATTATGACTTAAAAGAAATGGTATAGTGTTTCTTTTGAAGTGGAAAAAAGAATAACATTTGAAGAAAATATTATTTATGTTAAGTTAATCAACTCTGAAGATTAATAGGATTAAAGTTATGTTTTCTGATAAGGTTTAAATGATCTTGAGTCATTATATACCTGGCTTATGATATATCAGACCAAAGTTAACTATAAAAATATAATTGGACTTACGATATAACATTTGTAGCAATATCATCTATTAGGGTTTTTCCTAAGCATAATCAAAGATGAAATCTTATAATTAGGAAACTTTTTTTTAAAGATTTGAATCTAGCATGTGTAATATTTAAAGATTATACTATAAGATTTTTTTATATAAAGAAAAATAGGTGAATTTATTTTATAATTTAGTTAGTGCATAACAAGTTTGATAAATATGATTATATATGAATTATGATCACTTACTTCTAATATAAGTTAATGATTGCAAAAAAATTTGTAAATATTGACTTATAGTTAGTTAAAGATTTTAAAAGAATATTATAAAGTTGATTGTTTACACCTGGGTAGAATTTTAAATTATAATTATGGGTTTAGACTATTTAGAGTTAAAATATTGTGTTTTGAATATGATTATTTCTTAGTTAGGAAATAATTTTAAATAATTAACAAAACAACTATTTCATTTTAATAATTTAGATAATTGAAGATATATGATCTAGGAACATTAAAATGTTTTTGGAATAATATACTTAGTATTTTTCTAGTAAATATACTTATTTAGGATCTTAAAAATGAATTTTATTTATTTTTAGGCATTATCTTTATTTTTATAGAATTCCTCAATTATTGAATGTCTTTAAATATGTGTTTTAAGTTTTATTTGTACAAAATTTAAGTTAGTATTTTTATAGAATAATAGTTTTCTTTTTATGCATAAAAGTGATTTTATTTATTTTTAGAATTTTTTATAAATTTACTAAATTTCCTTTAGATATTTAATGGTGTTAATATTTATTTGCATTTTATTAAACTCAAATAAGTATTATTATATTTTTCCTAGTTAGATAGTATTTTAATAAACATTTTGATGTATTAAATTTATTTTTAGGATTTTTCTATATTTTTCTAAAAAATAAAATAGTGTAGAGGCGTATCTTGGTCATTTCCGTATCTTTATGTTTTTATTTCTCCATTACTCTCTTTTTTATTTATATATAACTGGGCTTGATTCTTAGGCCCACCCAGCCTAATACGCAGTTGGACTAAAACCACCAGACCTGGTTGACTGGGTCGGTTAACCCTGACATGATCCTCTCCTACTTCTCTCGGGGCCCTCTCTCTCTGGCAATGATGATGCGGACAACGCCGCCTACGTCGCTCACTACTCTAGCTGGCCTGCTTCCGGCGATGTTGGCCATGGTGTCCCTTGCCACCGCAATTAAAATCTCCGCCATACTCTTTTTTAATCTCTTATTCAATTCGATTTGTTTTCCTTGCTCTTTAGCTCTCGTCCTCGACCCCTCGAACCCCAGGTTTCTTTCCTAGCTTCGGCCGCTGCGGATTCGCCTCGACACCCCTTCTGCCGGCGTGGCTCTGCCCCTTTCTCCTTCTCCACCAAATCCTTCTACTGCTCATTTTCCTATTCGGTGGGACGGCGGTGCTTAACCGCAACCTCGATGCCCCCTGGTTCATGGTGTCCTTGATGTCGTGACGGTGTCAATTGTGTTAGTGTGTAGGCTTCAGCGGTGTGGCTCGGCGCAATGTAGTGCAGTGCAGTGGAGATCCCTGAGCCGCAGGTGGTCATGGTGATAGTGTTTGTGCACAATGAATCTACCCTCTGTGTGCGCCGCCGCAGTCACATGAGCCCTGCCTCACCACGCTACTGTGGTTGTGCCTCGGGCTCCAGGTACACGCCCAGATACCTATCTTCCTCACCCTTCTTTTTTTCTCTCAAACCTCTCTGTCACAGTACCTTGTTCTTGCAGTTGATGTTGAGTATAATTAGTTGATGTGCTACAACATATTATTGCCAGATGTGTTTACTTGTGGGATATGCTTCATTTCAAACTAGATGCTTGAATTCCATTCATGTAGGATGAATTACTGGTGGAAATATGGTGGTGTTTCCCACATACAGTTAAAATGGAAGTTACCAATTTGAGATGATTCCTGAGGCTACAAAGTATAAATAGGGAAGGTGAATTTAAGATGTTGATTACTTGTGATGTATTTGGAGTAACCAACCAATATGTTATCTTAGCAGAGAAGTAAACATTTTCATAATTCCTACGTATTTACTAGGAAAATGATTTGTTTTTATTTGATATTATTCCTAATGAACAACACTAAGAAAATGATTTGGCTTTCAGGTATAATTGCATGTGAACGAACTAGTGGCTGATTTAGTTATTGTGAATAGTGGATTCTGTTAATATGGTCAGTGTATTGTGATGCCTCCTTGGAGTGTACACAATATCCTGATCATTTCTACCATAATTAGATGTGATTGATCTGGCTAATCGAATGTGCTGCAAAATAGATTCCCTAATTATCAGTGACATATGCTATCTCGGCTACTGTTGTGATGCCTCCATTCCTGGAGTGTGCACGGTGATGGCCCAGGTAGCATGATCTGCAGCTGTGAACTACTACCTGGACTCTTTTCTGGCTATAACTTGTAGTACAATTGATAGCTTATATATAAGTGAGTGGCTATTTATTTGGTCAATATGACTGAGAATTTAAATGATTTCTAGCTGTTGTAGGCTAGGAAAATGTTTGGTTTGGTTTGTCCTTAACGTTTCTGCAGTGATCTGGCTGTTGCGGTACCTACTTGGAGGATGCACCGTAGCATGAATTATTTATATGATTAGATGCTTAGTTTAGTTGGCTAAACTATTAAATTTGCCACTATGGTGCCTCCCCTAGGAGTGTGCATAGTGGTAAATATCTCAAATGTTAACTACTGAATTTCTTGGATTGGCATGTGATGGAAAGGTTGAGGCCAAATCTTTCTAAGATAAGAACATATACTTTGTTGGCCTTTAACAACTGGGATGAACTAGTGTAGCACTTCTAAACGAAACTAAGAGATCTCTCTCTCTCTCTCCTAGGTGATGCTTGCTTTAATTTGACAAGAACATGTATTAGTATGGTTCTAGTAGCCAACCTAATGCTCGTAGTGGGGATAGATGACTTGGTTGTGGAAGTTGTGGTGATTCTGTTTTGTTGCCAGATCTAGTGCTTGTCCTGCTCCTCCTTGCACTCCTGGCCATCTCCCTCTTGGTCCAGCTATTAGTCTGTTCTTGATTAGATAACCATAGTGGATGTGATTTATGGTGGTTTACTAGTCATTACAATCTCAAGTAGTGCTCTGGTATATGTGTAGAAAATGGATAATGTGGTGGTGTTCTTATGTGGTCTTGAGAGAGAACTAATGTTGGTTATGTGGATTGTGAATATATTCTGATGGGTTCCTCGAATAGAGAAAGAAGAAGCAAGTAGGTTGATTTGCTACAGCTGCTTCCTATTCTTATCTACTTTTTAGTACTCCCGGTGTGTTGACAACACACATGTTTGCATGTGTTGAGTAAGCTACTTACTTGCGGGACCTACAGGTTCAAGTTTTAAGGGCTTGTGGAAATATCTATTATGGATCAGCTCAAGTTTATAAGTGAATTTCCTGGTTTTTTTACTATCCCTCTTTCTTTGTAGTTGGATCTCTAAATGGTGAAACTTTCCCCTGACTACCTATGATGTTGAACTGAGGCCAGATTTGCAATAGAATAAATACTACTCCATTTGGCCCTCATTTACTCTGCTCAATGATGTGAATAGCAATGCATTTCAATGCCAAACTGAGAGCAAACTAATTAACACTAACCCCTTTCTTTTTGTCTTATTAGTCTATGTTTGCAGGTATCAAGAAAGAATATAGGAAGGTTCATACTGGATGTAGGAATTTAGTTTTAGGTGTTTTCTTTTTTATCCAATTTTGTAATTTCCTTTTCTGTCAAGAAATAATGTAACGACATTGTAATACATTAGTTTATCTTACTTTTATTATTATAACCATTTCTTATTATTCCTTTATTATAAAAGATTAATGTGATATATATATATTATTTAAATAAAGAATTCTTGTATTTGTTTCATTATTGTAATTCATTTTCCATTTTATTTATTCATTTAATTATTTTATTGTAATTTTTCCTTTATTCTTTTATTGTAAAAGAACAATGTAATGTTGGTCTTAAATAATCTTTATACTTTTGTTTATAGCTTGTATTTGTATTATTGTGAATAATTATTTATAATTCAAATTTCTCCCCTCATAATTCAAGAAAACAATAGAGATCATGTCAAAATTCATCACACTCCCCCTTGGATGACACTAAACCTAATTCATCGGAGTGAGAATTCTGATCACTCTAGTCTTTTAGTTTGGCAAAAAATTTACCCGGATTTTCAGATGCATGCATGTAGATGCAAAAAATCCTAAATCTAGCATTTGTTTAGTCATAAATGCTGGGATGTTATAGTTTCTTATTTAATAAAGAGTACTATGAAACTCGAGTTGAGAAGAGGTATGGTAGTACTAAAATTCCTACTTTATACATGTTGTTATTGGTCGATAATTTAGACTGTCATTTTTTTGTCAAAACATGGCGTTTTGCTAAGTTTTAGGTTAAGAAAGAATTCTTGAAGAAACAATTTTTTTTGACGATTACAGTACATTTAATGACCAACTATACCGCCCGAATAAAAATGCCAGTCATATAGATATCTATGCCATCATCAAATTTTCTTCTCCAGAGACAGAAGGTTTAACGACCAACTATACAGTGCGGATTCAAATCTCGGACATATAGTTCCGACCGTATAGATATCGCCGCCAGGAAGAAACTCTAGAAAATCCTAAAATTTTACCGTCAGACTAACTATACGACGGGAACAAATGTTTCGGCCGTATAGTTACGATTGTATAGTTTTGTCCGACCACATAAACACCACGGAAAGGTAGCCCCAACACCAAAAATTCAATCATTTTTCTATCTTCTACCTCCAAACTCTCGCAAAACCTTAGGGAATCTTCATATCTACTCAATTTCGTTTAATTTCCTCGCACACAAGTGATCTACGATATGTTTCTCTTCTGATCCTCCAATTACTTTTTGCAAATTCATCTTCGATCTTTTATCATTATCAATCTAGGGTGGGACCTATTATGAACTATTTGCCATGGTTCTCTTGCCTAGATTATTATTTTGAGGAGATTCTTTAGTGTGCTATGATGAGGAATATGTTATGCTTATTATTGTGGGATCAAAAGGTTTTATTTTTGTCTTTCTTATTATTTTAGAAGATGAATACAAGGAGCCAAACACGTGCTCGTGCGCTGCGAGTTCTTCTCAGGCTGCTGCTGCAGCTTAGAACTGCATGGGGATATGGTTTAGAAATAAGCTCCAACATGATCGTTTCGACAGGATCAAGAAAAGAGAAGTGAAGACAACCAAGTGGGCTTTCCCCGTTTTATTGAATCTACTCGGTATTTCTAATGACTTCAATTTACTTTGCAATAGGGTTGGCCTGCAAAACTTTGTATTCCATGATGTGCCTACTTATCGCCAGTTAACTCTTGAATTTTTAAGTTCTTTGAAAAGCACCATTAAAACATGGCACGGAGAGGACATGATTTCTTTCCGACTTATGAAAAACAATTATACATTATCACTTGATGAATGGTGCAATTGTTTTAGTTTACCAAACAATGATGTTAATACCTTACGTGCATCTCATGCCGACATGAACCCTTCCCAGATCTCTATTATAATAGAATGAGTTTCACTTCTAGAGTCAACAAGGGGAAAAATATTCAGCATTATCATGGTATTGGCACCGGAGATGCTACTGGGGTAGCTGATGTAGATGGAGCAAGGTGATGTAGGAGAATCCTGGAGCGAGATTGGCACATGATGTACCCAGGTTCACATCCCCTTGGTGGAGGATCACTATGTCCTGCTATCAATCCAGTATATGATAATAGATTGGTTTACAAGGGAGCCGCCGAAGGCGGAGGGAGGGACTAGATCTAATAAGATGTGGGAGAGGATCTAATATGACATACCCCGTGGGGGTTCTCCTGGTGGCTTTATATATGCAGCCAGTAAGGGTTTATAAGTGTTTTGGTGTGCTTTGTATTAAAGTCGCCATCTTGGGCCTCTAGTCGGCGAGTCGCCCAGATCCAGTATACGCCAGCCACCATATTGGGCGAGTCGACCCGCTCCGGGCTTGTATTTAGTCGGCTTGATCCAGCTGGGGACTCTGCTTCATGGGTATACACCGATTGGTATTCCCCCATCTGTAGTCCCCGAGCACGTCAAGGAATCGGCAATGACTTCAAGCTGCCGAATCGGCGCAGGCGATTCCAGGGTGGAGTCGATGGCGAGTCGTTGGCGCCGAAATAGACAAATAACTCATGAAGTAGTTCATTCGCCTGGATGAGTCGACGCACCAGGCGAGTCGCCATTGGAAGGATTTGACCCTTGGAGAAGTTTGGTTGGCGCCTTGTCAACTTGATGTCGTAGAGGATGTGGAGGCCACCAAATCATTGATGATGAAGTCGCCAAGTAGGCCCAGGCGAATACAAGAGGGGCGAGGCTAGCCCTGAGCGTGACGAGTACGCGAGGGCGAGCTTACGATGGCGAGTCCCCGAGTGTGGCCAGAACGCGAGGGAGAGTCCGCGGTGTCGAGTCCCCGAGCATGACGAGTACGCAAGGGAAAGCTCGCGATGGCGAGTCCCCGAGCATGGCGAGAACGTGAGGGCGAGTCCGCGGTGGCGAGTCCCTAAGCATGACGAGTACGAGAGGGCGAGTCCACAGTGGAGAGTCCCCGAGCAGGTTGAGTATGCGAGGGCGAGTCCACGGTGGGAGTCCCCGAGCATGTTGAGTACGCGAGGGCGAGTCCGCGGTGGTGAGTCCCCGAGTGTGTTGAGTACATGAGGGCGAGTCCGCGGTAGCGAGTCCCCGAGCATGTTGAATACATGAGGGAGAGTCTGTGGTGGCGAGTCCCCGAGCATGTTGAGTACGCGAGGGTGAGTCCATGGTGGCGAATCCCCGAGCGTGTTGAGTACGTGAGGGTGAGTCCGCGGTGGCGAGTACCCTAGCATGTGGAGTACGCGAGGGCAAGGATGTGATGGAGAGTGCACGGTGGCGAGTCCGTGATGGTGAGTCGACGAGAGCGAGCCGCGGTCATGGAACCATGCATACACGCAGTATTACTAGGATTAGTCCCCGATGCTCGATTTGGCTTGTAGAGGCGACTTGAGGCTCTTTAGAGATGCATATTCTAAAAATAGTAGTGCTTGCTGCCAAGCATGGCGAGTGGCAAGGTCAAGCGCGCGGCGAGTGGAGAGTTCGCGGAGATTGCGAGTCCACGAGAGGAGAGTTCTCGAGTGTGGCGAGTCTGCGATGATTGCGAGTCCGCGAGAATGACAAGCGCGGAAGGTTGAGTCCCCGAGTGTGGCAAGTCCGTGATGATTGCGTGTCTGTGATGATTGCAAGTCCGTGAGGATGTTGATTGTGCTGTTTTTGTTAGAGAGTTTCTCGTCTTGGCCCAGGGTGCCAGTCGCATGGCGACTCAAAATACGGCTCTCGGCTGGGCATTTTTCTTGGAAGATCTGAGGCTCGGTTTACGAGTCCTCGTCCACAGTACTTGGACGTGCGAGTCATGCTGTCTAAGATTAAGGAGGACATGGTGCTTTTTGTGTGGCACTGTCATTTGTCTTGGCCTGGCAGGCCAGTCGAGCAAGGCGACTCCAATGATGGATCTCGATAGCATTTTTCATGGACGATCCGAGTCTGCGGTTTGTGAGTCTTCGTCCGTACTACTTGGCCATTACAAGTCGCTCTTTCAAAAGTTGACAAAGGAGAATTGAGAGTCCATGCAGCGTGGCATACGACCCTCTCTAGCGACTCGGACGATGAAGGTCTCTTAGTAGGCGCGGCATATGCATTTGACGTAGCGGACAGGATCGCACGACATTTAGCCAAAAAAAAGTCGACGCGGTGGAAGTATGGTCACACTTTGGCAAAGTCGACGCGGAGGACATGGAGTCAACGCGGAGGACGTGTGGTCGCACTCTGGCGAAGTCGACGCGACAAACACAAGGTCGACGCGGCAGACGTGTGGTCGCGCTTTGGCGAAGTCGACGCAGCGGACACGGGGTCGACGCGGCGGACATGTGGTCGCGCTTTGGCGAAGTCGACGCGGCGGACATGGGGTCTATACAGCGGACGTATGGCTGCGCTTTGGCAAAGTCAACATGGAAGACAGAGGGTCGACGTGGCGGACGGAGGTCGCTCTATGGAGATGTCGACGCGGCGGACACGGGGTCGACGCGGTGGACACGGGGTCGACACGGCGGACATGGGGTCAACACGACGGACGAAGGTCGCGCTTTGGCGAAGTCGACGCGGAGGACACGGGGTCGACGCGGCCGACGTATGGTCGCGCTTTGGGGAAGTCGATGTGGCGGACACGGGGTCGACGCAACGGACGTGGATCGCGCTATGGCGAAGTCGATGACGGCGAGGCCGCGAGGGCAAGGTCGCGATGGTGATCCCATGGCGGGCGAGTCCGCGACAGATGAGTCCCCGAGCATGGCGAGTTGGCAACAACGAGTCCGTGACGGGTGAGACCGCGACAGACAAATCCGTGAGTGTGGCGATTCCACGATGAGCTGGTGTGGTGTTTAACCAGAAGAAATCGACGCGGCGGACGGGGGTCTGTGCCTCAGACCGCAGTCGACCAAACATACTCTTCATAATGAGACAAATGCATAAATCAGCACACATGAAGTAGTACGCACCAAATTTTCTTGGGATTTCTATTTTCGTGTCCTTGGTTCGTTAGTTGTACTCACTTTTCCCTAGCCGTTTAATTTTTCCTCACTTTCCACCTCGCCATGTTAAGAAACCCTCGCGGGGTGCTTGCAGGCACTCGGACGAGGGCCACGGTGTCGATGGCGAGGGGAGGCAGATGGCGGCGGCGCTGTTGGGCAGTGGTGCTCGGCGACGATCCGGTGGCTCCTCATGGCAGTGGGGTAGACGAAGCCGTGCGGCTCCTCCTCGCGATCTCGTTCGCGAGACCGGCCTCCATGTTCCCTTCCTCGTCCAGCCGCAACGCTCCGCCGATCTCCGCGAACTCCGGCGAGGCGTCGGCGAGAAAAATGGCAGCGGTTCGGCGAGGATTTGAGCTAGGGTTTTTCGAAGGGAAAAACGACGAGAGGGACGGCTTTAAATAATCCAAAGACTTGGGGGAGCGGGCGGCCGAATCCGTTGGGATTTGGGGTTATCCCGACACGGAAGGGAGTTGTGTTCGTCGCGGTCTCCGGGAGGAAGACAACAGGGGTAGGGCCCGGGTGTCGGCGACTGCACGCTACGCGGGCCGCGTGAAGGATGGGTGGAGTGGGCCGGCCCACGTGATGTGCGACGATTGCGGCCAGGCGCGGCGGTAGGTAGGTAGCGGGCTGGCCTAGCTTGCCTGTTTAGGTCAGTTAGGTTTTTTTATTGTTTTCTTTTTTACCAATTTTCTGTTTCACTAAAACTTTAATAACTTTGGCATTGCAAGCCCAAATTTAGTGAAACTAGTTTCTAAATTATTTTAATAATGAGGTGGTCCTCATAGAACCAGATAAAATTATTTTTATATGGTTTTAGGAAGGCCAAGCATAGAAATCTCCTCCTTTCTCATATAGAGGAAACTTTTGTTTGAGTTTTGTCATTGTTTGGTGGTAGGGTTTTATTGCAACTTTGATTGTATGATGCAAGGTGCAAGGATGATGCCTTCTAGTAACATCTAGATATAAAAATCTGGGATGTTACAAACCTACCCCCCTTAAGAAGAATCTCGTCCCAATATTCGGGTTGGCTAGCAAATAGGTGTGGGTGTTCCGCCTTCAAATCTTCTTCACGTTCCCACGTGGCTTCTTCCTCGGAATGGTGGTTCCATTGGATTTTGCAGAATCTGATAGTCTTGGTATGGGTAATCCTTTCAGCTGTTTCCAGTATTTTGATGTGTTTTTCCTCATAGGTAAGGTCATTCTCCAATTGAACCTCATCTAGGGGAACTGTATCTCTTAGCGGTGTTTCGGCCATTTTTGGGTGGCACTTCTTTAGTTGTGACACATGAAACACATCATGAACAGTTAGTACTTCTGGTAACTCCAACTCATAAGCAACTTCTCCTATACGGGCTAGAACCTTATATGGTTCTATGAATCATGGGGCTAACATACCCTTGATTCCAAACCTCTTAACCCCTCACAGTGGTGAAACTCGGAGGTACGCACGGTCCCCTATTTTATAAGTCACATCCCTGTGCTTGGAATCAGCATAGCTCTTTTGTCAGGATTGGGCTACCTTTAGCCTATCTTGAATCTGCCGTACCTTTTCCTCGACATCCTTGATCAATTCAGGTCCAAACAGATTATGTTCTCCAACTCCACTCCATAACAGTGGAGTCCTACACTTCCTGCCATACAGAACTTCAAACGGAGTCATCTTGATACTTGTCTGGTAGCTGTTGTTGTACGAGAACTCAGCATACGACAAGTTATCATCCTAACTAGACTCATAGTCTAGTGCGCAAGCTCTCAACATATCCTCCAGAATATGGTTCACCCTTTCTGTTTGGCCATCTGTTTGAGGGTGGAAAGCAGTACTGAATTCTAGTCTGGTTCCAAGAGACTCATGTAACTGTCACCCAAACTTTGAAGTGAACTGGGTGCATCTATCTGATACAATTCCCTTAGGAACACCTTGCAGACTTACAATCCTTGACATAAATATCTTGACAAGCTTAGCACTTGTATATGTGGTCTTTACGGGGATAAAGTGAGCAACCTTGGTAAAGTGGTCCACCACTACCCAGCTAGAATCAAATCCTGAACGAGTCCGGGGCAATCATGTGATAAAATCCATGCCTACCTTGTCCCACTTCTAGTCGGGTATGGGTAGTGGTTGCAGCTATCCGGCCGGTTTCTGGTGCTCGGCCTTAACTCTATTGCATACGTCACACAGGGAAATATACTCGGCAATTTCTCTTTTCAAATTATTCCACCAAAATCTATCCTTCACATCCATGTACATCTTCGTGTTACCCGGATGAATTGAGTATGGTGAATCGTGAGCCTCTTATAAAATCAACTTTCTGATATAGGAGTCATTGGGAACGCACAAACGCTTTCCATACCAAAGGTTTCCTTGTTCGTACAGACGAAAATATTTTGCCTTCCCTTCACTTATTTTGACTCTTATTTCTTCCAACTCTTTATCTCCCTTTTGTGCTTCCTTGATTCTCTCTTGAAGAGTAGGCACTATTTCCATAGTCGCTATGTGTCCTTTCGGAACTATTTCTAGCCTAAGGTCTTTAAACTGCTTGCATAAATCCTCTGGAAGTTCCCTTGCGGTAAGTCCATTCACATAAAATTTACGACTTAAGGCATCGGCTACCACATTTGCCTTTCCGGGGTGGTACTGTAAATCCAAGTCATAATCCTTAATAAGTTCAAGCCATTTTCTTTGCCTCATATTCAACTCCTTTTGGGTGAAGATGTACTTCAAACTTTTATAATCCATGAACACATCACAATGTTTGCCCATGAGGTAGTGTCTCCATACTTTGAGTGCATGTACCACAGACGCAAGTTCCAAATCATGTGTGGGGTAGTTGTGTTCGTGGTTCTTAAGTTGTCGAGAGTCGTAGGACACCACCTTCCCATCTTGCATCAATACACTTCCAAGTCCTTGTCGAGAAGCATCACAATAGACTTGAAAATCCTTTTGGATATCAGGCAGACACAGAACTGGTGCCGTTACGAGGCGTTTCTTCAACTCTTGAAAGATTTCTTCACATGCCTCGGTCCATAGGAACTTCTTTTCCTTCTTCAACAGTTATGTCATGGGTTTTGCTATTTTGGAAAAGTTTTCAATGAACCTCCGGTAGTATCCTGCGAGGCCCAAGAAACTCCTAACATCTCCCACATTCTTGGGTGACTCCCATTCAGTCACGGAAGGTACCTTACTAGGGTCTACGGCAACTCCTTTTTCTGACACAACATGACCAAGGAAACCCACTTCCTTTAACCAGAAATCGCATTTGCTGATCTTGGCATACAACTTGTGTTCCCTTAGCTTCTCCATAATTAGGCGCAGATGCTTCTCATGTTCCTTCTCATCCTTGGAGTATATAAGTATATCATCTATGAATACCATGATAAACTTGTCCAAATATTCCATGAACACCTTGGTCATCATGGTCATGAAGTATGCTGGGGCATTGGTTAGTCTAAACGACATTACGGTGTACTCATACAATCCATATCTTGTGCTGAAGGCTGTTTTGGGCACATCCTGTTCTCCAATCTTTAGCTGAAAGTAGCCTGATCGCAGATCGATTTTGATAACACATTGGCTCCCTTTAACTGATTAAACAGGTCATTGATGTTAGGTAGAGGGTACTTGTTCTTGATCGTCACTTCATTCAACAAGCGGTAGTCCACAACTAGCCTCTTGGTTTTATCCTTCTTTTCCACGAATAGGACAGGCTCTCCCCAAGATGACGCGCTGGGTTGGATGAATCCCTTGTCCAATTGTTCCTTAAGTTGTTTCTTGAGTTCCTTCAACTCGTCCACATCCATCTTGTATGGTCTCTTAGCTATCGGCCCTGTGCCTAGCATCAAGTCAATGAGAAACTCTATATCACGGTCGGGAGGCATCCCTGGTAATTCCTCCAGAAATACATCTGGGTATTCCTTCACAATGGGTACATCCTCCAAGCTAACCCCCTTAAGATAATTCACCATAACTTCCTTAACAGAAAAGTTTCACAATGGGTACATCCTGGGTCTAATCCTTGTGACTCCACGACTACTAGACTTGTGGGAAAGATGTGTGTCCCAATCCTTAGTTCTAACCCCCGGCAAACGGAGTTTTCCACTATTTCTCCTCCAAGAGAACTTACCCTTAGAGTATAATTTATAGTCTCCGTGGGTATCTTGCCTCTATCCACAAATACCCTTGATATGAATGAATGTGATGCACCAGTATCAAAAAGAACAACTGCGGGAATGGAATTGAGCTTGAACTTACCAATCACGGAGTTCGATGCATCACAAGCATCCTCCATAGAGACATGAGGCACCGTGGCTTTGACAAACGGATTTGGCTTCTTCCCGTTTCCATTACCATGGTTGTGTCCATTGCCATTACCATTGCCATTGTCATTCCCATTCTTCTTCTCGGGGCAAGTGGTTGCATAGTGTCCTGTCTTGTTGCACTTAAAGCATGTCACCTCACTAAGATCCTTTCCGTTGATGGCATTCCCATTGCGGTGCTTATGCCCATTGTGTTTGTGAACGCCATGGTGATGACCGTTATGGTTGTGGCCATTGTTGTTATATGGTGGTGGTGATGAATTGTGCTGCTTCTAGTACGGAACAGAGTGCTTGTGAGGGTTAGACTTCCTCTTGCGGTTCTCTATGCTCTTTCTTTTGGATTCAACCACAATAGCTCTGTCCAAGAGTTCCTGAAAGTTGTCAAACTTCTGAGCCACAAGATGAATAGATATATCATCATTGAGTCCTCTTAAGAATTCCTCCTTCCTCTTGGCATCAGTGGAAACATCATCGGGTGCATAACGGGCGAGCTTGTTGAAAAGCTCACCATACGCGGTGACAAAACTGTGCAACTGGTGTAAGTCGTGAAACTCGCGCCTTTTCAGAGTCATGACACCAGCAGCCACGTGGTGAGTGCGAAAAGCTATCTCGAACTGATTCCAAGTGATAGCATCAATATCCGGGTGGGTGACTTGGTAGTTATCCCACCATTCTGCAGCAGGTCCTTCAAGTTGGTGCGCGGCATAACGCACCCTGTCGGCTCCGACGGATTGCACAGTGTCTAACTTCTTGTTAATTGTGCGGAGCCAGTCATCTGCAATGATTGGTTCAGCGCTGCTAGTGAAGGTAGGTGGGTTCAACCTCAAAAACTGAGTCAAGCGATCCTGTTGAGGTGGCGGTGGAGGTGGGGGTGGCGGAGGAGGCGCGTAGCCCTCCTGCTCTAGGGTTGTCTTGTACAGCTCCATCTCCTTTGTGGAGGCTTCAAGCTTCTCTTGGAGGTCCTTTATCTCATCCTGCAGCTTCTTGGTAGTGGCTTCTAGCTGCTCCTGAAGTCCCTCCTTCTCGCCTTGCAGTTCCTCCACTAGGCTTGACTTCTTCGCGGCTTCAAGTTGCTTTGCCAAGTCTCTCTTAGAAGCACACACATCATTGATTATCTTGCAAAGGCCCTCGGTCTGTACTTCAGTTCCCTCGATTTCCTGTTTGAGTTCCCTAATCCTCTTGTTTTTATTTATCACCCTCTTCTCTTGGTTAGCGAACTTCTTCTCCTGGTCCTAGAACTTCATCTCTTGAACCTTCATTGCCTCCTGCTGCTTGATTATTTCCTCCTTCTCCTTGATGAGAGCGCATAGCTCATTGTTCCTTAGAATCTTGAGGAAGCTACCCTTTTCAAGAACATGGATGTGGCACTCCAAGTCTTGATATTGGGTCCTTCGGCGCTTGGTAGAAGCCCTTTCCTCAAAGGTTAACTCCATGGGAATTCCTTCCTCATCACTCCTTCCAAAACGGCTGCCGCAGTTTCCTTGGAGAACCTCGTGATGGCATCCACATAGGCGACCAATGAGTTGCTGCAAGCTGATGCTAAGGGCCTTCTCCTTGGAGTTTCTAACGATGTGGATTGCTATGTCCTCCTCCGGGTGCTTGCCTCGCTCTTGTCCTGGCTGGATAACTTTGACTCCCCAGCAGCCGTCCTTGTGGAGTTTCTTCATTGTGCTTCCCTGGATTGTTGGCAGGGGAAGGTCCAAACGTGTGAGGAGATCCATGAGACATCCACCAAAGCGAAGGGGCTCGATGTCCGCAACGGTGTCGTAGAGGAAGCTTGTCATCTTTAAGTTAGAAGAAAGAAAATTAGATACTTAACAAGTAGAGGAAAAGCAGGTAATAGAGGTGCGTGAAAAATAACTTAGAGGAAAAGCAGTAAGGAACATAAGTTAAAGGTGGTTCCAATCCTAGGGTCACGTCTTACAGGCAACGGTGTGCTTTGATACCATCTGTTGTGACCTTGGATCAATAAAGATCCTAAGTCCTTGTGTTTTACATGCTAGTCCCTGGATCAATAGCTAGCACTCACAGTCGATGAATATCATGTAAAACACAAAGTCATTATTACACGGAGAATCCAGAGTATGAATTTATTATAAATTTGCTTAGCATTAAGCTAGCTCAAATAACAGCGGAAACATAAAGCATCTTGAGTCCATCAACGCCCCAGGCTTGTTGGGTGTAGACTCGCGATCCCTACGCACCTTTCAATCTTCGGATTCTGCACATAAGACGTGCAGCCAACAAGTTGGGTCAATACTTTGAATGTATTGGCAAATTACACCAAGGAAAGAAAAAAACTAACTCTACATGGAAAGCTAGTTTAGGCTGTGGAGTTCATTTGCTCAAAGCTAATTTTCCTTAAGTATGGAAAGAAGAGAAGATTTTCCTACTTTGTAAACATTTGTTTAAGTAATATATGGTCGAACAGCACTTGGATATTACTCACCAAGTGTCCAAACAACCTAGCACTTGGATATTACTCACCAAGTTCCCAAAACCCACCCAATAGCGATATGACTCACGCCTTGGGTTTTTAGAAAACTTTAAGTTTCGATGAATGCCCCTAGTTGGGATCAGTACTAGCACTGATCTGTAGTTGGGATCAGTACTAGCACCGATCTGTAGTTGAGATCAGTACTAGCATCGATCTGTAGTTGGGATCAGTATTCGATTTGGTTTGATATTTAGGGATTGGGGAATAATCAGGGGATCTCAATCGTTTAATTTATGCAAGTAATCAATCCCGATAATCACGGTATATCTATCATGTCCTTATTGCATGCTACTGTTTTTTGTAATAGGTGGATAGCAACGAAGTCTGCAGCGACGACGAGTCCATGGACACCAAGACTCGTTAGGTGCTGAGGAAGATGAAGTCCAGCCAGTTCAACGGCTTTTTTGCTAGCTATGTCTACAGGTGCCCCTTCTACACTAGGAGCCTCGCCACCAACTGTCAACACCCGGATTTTTAATCCCAAATGCCTGTTATGCCATACATCGCAATCCCAGGATTACCATTTTTGCGAGACATAACAGAATTGGATACCACAGTACATCATCCATTACAAACCATACATAAGGTCTTACACAAATAGGGATCTCATGATCCAGTTCTTAATACATCTGAAGCAGCGGAATACATAATAATAACGGTAGCGTAGGCGAAGCTCCATCTTCAGGGTCACAGGCAATGCTGACGATGGGAGATAATCCTAGTTGTCGTAACCTTCCTGGGGTCCATCCTCCAGGTACTCCTCTTCATAGTCTGGCTACGGGAATAGCCAGGGACAAAGCCATGAGTACTCTTTAAGTACTCGCAAACTAATACTAACAAGTGAAAGGGGTTTTTGATAATAGGACACTAGGCTCTAGGGTTGTTTTGCAAAAGCCAAATTTATCTCTACTAAGCTGAGAAGCAAGAGAAGCTAGTCACAATTTTATAACTCCTAAGTAGGAACTTGTATTTCATATCACAACCCTGTTGTGGTCAAGTCAAAGTCTCAATTCATTTCACAAGTCTTTTGAAAACATCTGACGGGGAAACGGTATGGCCAATCCAACTGTCCATAATCGCGGACGCGGCTATTCGAATAGTTTGACACTCTGCAGAGATTGTACACTTTCACCACAATATTCGATACATCCGTCAGGAACAAATCCTGAATTCACCATACCCAGTATGCGGATAATCAATCCTAACCTTTCAATTACACGCCCTAGTATAAGCACCTCTCCTGTGATTTTGGCCTCCCAACCATGACCCACTGTCATCTTGGGTACTGCACAGGTGGACAATCATCACAAGGTAGCCTCAACTCAGACCTTGGCCGTGAGGGAACCAATACTAAGGTATATAAGTTTCCAGTCAAGCCCTACCCAATCTTCGGGTATTGTGGTTATACGATAAAATTGGAATGGTATCGCATCCAGACAACCATCAACTTTATAAAGGGATAAGGTTCATGCCTTAACATTTTCATCATCCAAATCATCTAGTGTTCGGAAACACATGTCAAAACATCTCAATAGAATGATCCATCATTCCAAGGTTTTCATAACCATTTTCCACCAAGTATTCCCATCTAAGGTTGATTAAGTTTTATGCTTAGCACTAGCATCTACAAGTGGGGTTAAGTACTAATGAGGGGTGGTAAACTAGTGGAGTTTAACTAAGTTTAATATCATGCCTTAGGATGACATCAAGATTATCTAGCTTAGGCCAAATTTTATGCTCTTTATGCAACCTTCAATTACCCTTCTAGGATCTACCATTTATTCCAGTAAACTCTAAGTAAGAGCTTTGATACAGAAAATAAAGTAATAAGATTACAAGTAAAACTAGGATTGGGTATCATCAAATGTATCTAACCAAGCATGCTTAGTTCATTGCATAGGTTATTTAACTCTCATAATTACAAGTGTTAGCTTGCACATTCAACTAGTAGTACTAGGCTTGCAAGGTTAACTTGTATAGTAAGTCTTGCTAAAGTAGAGTATCTTGCAAGTGTTAGCTTGCCTTGTGCAGAGCAGTGGTTGAAGTTCTCCTCGGCTTCTTCTTCGTAGTATCCTCCTTCCTCCTCGTATCCTTGGTCGATACTAGCGTCTATGAATAAATACAAGGTACACAATCAGCAAACAATACTTAACTACTTGTATTCATCACACACAAGGGTCCTATAGATGATCTAGCATCATCACTAACATTACAAGATTAAAGCTTGGTTTAATTCCTTTTATTTTTAGAAAAGTAATTTCTACTCATTGAAAAACTATTTAAGATTTAATATTCTCCAAACCAAACATGGGATCATGTTGACACATGCCATCACCACATATTTTACTCCATGGGAATGTGATTTAAAGTGGTGTCACAATTTAATAAGGTTTTTCTCTTATTTTAATTAATTAAAGTGGTTAGGAATGCCTATGTGGCATTCTTTTATTACTTGGTCATTATTTCTGTAAGTAAAACTATATATTTTTATATATTCTGAAAGGTATGGTTAAATATGATTTTTGAGAGTTGGAATTAACTCAAAAGCTATTATGCTTTAAATTTGAAAAATGTTTGAATGCAGAAAAGCTTCTGCCTTGTTATTTTTACCATGGATGATCTACAGATCCAAATGACTTGAATCCAGCGGGCTTGGATTCAACATTCCCGGACATTTCTAACAAAATTGGTTTCATTCAATTTGGTTCACTAAATCGACCTGGGTTGATTTTTGAAACTGGGTACAGAAGTGTGTTTGAAATAAAATGAAAAATGTTAAATTCAAATATCTGGGCTGCGAGAAGCGATCTTGGGCGGCCTGCTAAGCCACAGCGCTTCTGGCTGGTTAAATCGCTGTCCCCAGCGTCGGTGAGAGGGGAAGTGCTGCGGCGGTATGGTGTGCGTTCGATCTGGTTCTAATCCAACGGCTGAGGGTCATCGTCGACGTTGGGCAACGCCGATGATACAGAAACCTAACGCGGCAGGTGGGGCTCGTTGGGGCTCACCGGGGCTCAGGCGAGGGTCGGCGAGGCGGGGGAACGACAAAGTCGACGACGACGAATCTCCTGGTACCGGCAGCTTCTCCTGGGGCGGCTCGAATCGCTGGTCCCCTTCTTCTCCAGCAGCGGAAGGCTCCGGTGAAATTCCGGCGAAGTGTTGCTCGCCTTGCTCCGGGAACGGGGTGGCACGATCAGTAAGGAGAGGGGAGTGAGATGGTGTGCTCAATTCGGCTGGGGGTGGCCTCTATTTATAGTCGCGATGGCGAGACCGAACGGGATGGGCAGGCGACGGTGGCGACATGGCTACGGGCGGCTAGAGGCATGGCCGGTGGTGGCGATCGCTTGGTGGTCTCCTGGTGATGCTCTATGGCTTTAATGCGCGCGTAGGGCGGTCCGGTTTGGTCTGGAACGCGCGATGCTCTGCACGGCAGAGGCGGCATCTTCGACGGCAAGCGGTGGCTGTGTGGCATGGGGCGGCGAACGGGGATGTCTGGCGGTCTCTTGGGTTGGTGGCGATCATGTATGCACGCGAGGCGGCGTGGCGGTCGTGGCGTCGGTCGGCGTGGCGCTCTGGCGCATGCTCGACATAGTTCTTAAAGATGGCGCGATCGTGCGTGTGTGGTCCAGGTTTGTAGCAACGGCTGGGACAGGGAGTGGCGGTGGACAGTGGGCTACCTCCCAGACAAGGTTGGCACGGCTAAATCTCTTCCTAGCTTGCTGTCTCCACTGGGGTGGCATGGTGAGCTTCGGCTGTTCACCATTGATGTCATTGCCCAGCTTACAGTGAGGCTAGTGCTTGGTTTAACTTGTTAGATGATCTACTGAGATGGTTGTGAGCTAGAGAGGGGACAAGTTAGGCTTCAATCACTGCTCACAATAGTGTTTAAGATTTTTGATGATTTGTGTCTGCAAGGTGTTTGATGAAATGGCCGCAAGAATTCAAGTTTTGAATTTTGAAAAGATTTTTGATGGGTGTGCTAGGTTGGTGCTGGTGAGTCTGCAGATGCTTGGGTTTTGAAAGTTGAGCTTGTTTGAGTGGTTTTTGAAAAAGTGGGATCTTCTCATATGATAAAGATTCAATTTTAAACTGTCATTTAAACTATGCATTTGAAAGTTTCTTGATGATCACAAAGTGGGCCTTGATACTTTGTTATGAGTACAATCAAGGGGTGCAAAGATCCAGAAATGTTTCTGTTAAGTTCTGAAAGTTTGGGACAGCCAAAGTAGGCATGGGAGTTAAATTGGTCAAAATGACCATTCCCTTATTTTATTTGTTTTGATTTATTTGTCTTTGAGAAAATTTTGGGAATTGTTTAGATGATGTATATTTCACCTAAGAATCCATTTACAATCAAAGGAACACACAAACAAGGTGGTTTAAAAGAATTCCAAATGAAATGCATACACAATGCATCCTTTCATATTTTTATTTTAGAAAAGTTTTTGTTTACCCTAATTTTGATGATTAGAGTTTGTTGATCCAAGTTTAGTATTTTTGGGATGTTACACCAACTTCAACTCCCTCGTGATGCATGCCGAGGATGTGAAGACCTGCGGCCCGTCATAGAACACCAACGCCTTCAGAGCCCAACACAAGGCGCTCGGTTTTCACCTCCGCAGCCTCCAGAAGGTGGCCATCGAGGAGGGTCGCATGCCCCCGATCAAGCCAAGGCACCCAAGGTCAAGTGACTGGGCGGCAGGAAGTGGAGGAAGCACCACAGGGAGGAGGTGGAGGCCCTCCTAGCAGAGGCCTTGAGGGGCCACTCGTCCTGTGCTGATGATGATGTTGTTGTAAAGAAGCTTCTTTTGTTTTGTTGTCTATGTTGAACTTGTAAGTTGTTGCTACTGAGCAGCCTAATTGTCGAACCTAGTTAAATATCGTACTATATAATCCTTTATTAACTGCTTTATCTACATCTGCTCTGTTCATCTACATATTTATGGTGATGGTTAGATTTGCTGCTAGATTGAGAAAATACGAGAGCCAAAAGGAACCATGAATGAAGAGAGAAGCTGCTCTAGATTCGATGTCTTTTTGGGCAAAATAACAACTGTTAGTGATATAAAGGGGAAAATGCGCTCTTAAAAAGGCCAATCATAAAAATAACAAAAAAGAAATCTTCTAATTTAGGCGACAGGGCGCACGTAACTAACATACGCGCCTCACATGGTCCGACACCACATTCCCCAAAACGCGTTTCCAACAAATAGGCCCCACACCATGGGGGTCCTACTACTTACCCGACTGAACATGGCCCCACCTATCATCACATAACCAGGGTGAATCCTACTTGTTAGCACGTAATGGCGAGGATACACTACGGAACCCACCTGAATGCGGTCTCACTTGTCGGCATGTAACGGCGAGGGTCCACTAACGGGACCCGACGGAGAGCGAGTTTGAGACCGATATGAGAGTTCCATAATAGGAGCTGGACAAAAGTGAAGAAAAACTAAACGGCTGGAAAAAAGTGAGTACAGCTAACGAACCAGGGACATGAAAATAAATCCCAATTTTCTTTTGAAGATGCTAGATGCAAAAATTAACCAGAATAATATCACCTGGTGATTTTGCCGTTGTGGTGTTTCTCTTGACCGATTTTAATTCAAGCTTTTTGAAGATTAGACATTGTTTGGTGGGAGCTGTGAGCGATTGAGGCGGACAGAAGCTCCGTGGAAAGAACCTCCATGGTCGTAGGTGTCCATGGCTCCTATTTCCATGAGAACATGATTTGACCTCAGTGTGGCGCATGCATATCAACAAACGACGTTAGATATACAATTTGAATGAATAATTGGTTAGTGTCAACATCAGTAGAGAGAAATTAATTGGAAGTCCAATAAAATCTGTCACCTTGTCTTATTCATGGGTGTAGAGGACCAATCTCTGAAGGCATGAGAAAACTACTTATGCATGCACACGCGACTTCCAGATCAAGACCTTGAACGGCCGATCCGCGTGTGTGCCTACCGCGTGACAGCCTACAGGCAGTGCGCCGGGTTAGAGTACATGCCGACCTACCTTTTTCGCGCTGATAAAGATCTGGCCCTCACCGATGATAAAATTGATGATCCCGCTCGGATTATGATCTCCAAGCACCGCTTTCCCTATGGTGGGTGACAACTGTCGTGGTATTGGCACGACAGATGCTACTGGGGTAGCTTACGTAGAGGGAGCAAGGCGACGTAGGAGAATCCGAGAGCGAGATTGGCACATGATGTACCCAGGTTCACGTTCCCTCGGTGAAGGATCGCTACGTCCTGCTGTCAATCCAGTATATGATAGTAGATTGGTTTACAAGAGAGCCTTCATAGGTGAAGGGAGAGACTAGATCTAATGAGATGTGGGAGAGGATCTAATATGACATACCCCGTGGGGGTTCTCCTGTTGGCTTTATATATACAGCCAGTTAGGATTTACAAGTGTTTTGGTGGAATTTGTATTGAAGTTGGCGTCTTGGGCCTCCAGTCGGCGAGTCGCCCAGATCCAGTATACTACACTCGCCGTATTAGGCGAGTCGACCCGCTCTGGGCTTGGCTTCGGTCGGCTTGATCCAGCTGGCGACTCCGCTTCGTGGGTAATATCCCGATTGGTATTCCCCCATCAAGCATCATGTTATTCGCTATTTGTTCTATGTTATTGCTAACACATTGCATGCAAGAAATGAGTTTACAAGATTCAATGAGGAGGACATCTTGGTCCTTGCAAAAGCTGTTTTCAACAACTTGTCACTCAACTTGGGCGCAATTCTTGTGCGCTACTTGGAGCACCAATCCTCCCAAAGCCAAGGGACAATCACATGTGGAAGTGTCATCACCGTGCTTGCCATTGCCTTGGGCATCGACCTAGGTGAGTTGCAACCATTGCTAGGTGAGTGACGTATTGTTTTCTCTACTTTAAAGGCTTGTGGAATGCTCGCTTGAAGAGGTGGTGTTTATTACTTGCATATTGCAGGAGCTAGGCGTCTCTACCCCGCTCATTTGCCTAATGGTCTTTTCTCTATCGAGGACGGATGTTTGTTATATGATGTGCAAGTTGAACAACGTCAACTCGAGGAGGAGATTTCAGATGAGGATGAGGACCAAGAAGAGGATCAAGAAGTTCTTTATCAAGAGGATTAGCCACCAAACCGGTTTTCTACATATCAAGATTTCCAAGAACTTGGAGGAACTGTGGAGGGGATGCATAATCTCACCCTGAACCTCCGAGAAACCACTAGTAATCTATCAACTCAATTTGTGAACTGGAGCTACAACTTTTTCCCGCCACCTCAATGATTTGAATGTCTTGCAAAAGCCTAAGCTTGGGGAAGTCTCCTCGTTATCTTTATTTGACGTTCATTTGCTTTATTTTATTTAGACGTTATGCTTTTAATTTGAGTTTATCAGCACTCGTGTTGGTTTCCCCAACACTTTATCTTTATTTATTTTATTTGTTTTCAAGATTTTCAAGCCGAGCTTTGCGGCCAATTTTATATTCTTTAATTCCTCTCTCTCAAAAACAACAAACAGATTTTTACATTTATCTTTATTTTCCCTTTTTTCTATTCTCCTTATAGTCAAGTCAAAGTCATAGTTCATTTCACAAGTCATTTTGAAAACATCTGACGATGGAACAGTATGGCCGCTCCAACTGTCCATGATCGCGGACGCGGCTATTCGATTAGTTGGACACTCTGTAGAGGTGGTACACTTTCACCACAACATTTGATACATCTGTCAGGGATAACCCTGAATCATCATACTTAGTATGCGGATAACCAATCCTAACCTTTCAATTACACACCCTAGTATAGGCACCTCCCCTATGAGTTTGGCCTCCCAACAATGACCATATATCATCTTGGAAACTGCATAGGTGGACATTCACATTCACGAGGTAGCCTCAACTCAAACCTCTTCCGCAAGGGAAACCATACTAAGACATATAAACTTCCAGTTAAGCCTTACCCCATTCAGGTATTATGGTTGTACGGAAAAATTGGAATGGTATCGCATCTGAACCCAACCATCAGTTTTTATAAAGGGCTAAGGCTCATGCCTCAATATTTTCATCAAGTCATCTTGTGTTCATAACACATGTCAAAACATTTTAATAGAATGAATTTTCATACCAAGGTTTTCATAATCATTTTCACCAAGTAATCCCATACAAAGTGATCAACTTTTATGCTTAGCATTAGCCACTAAAGTTGAGGGTATTCACTAATGAGGGTTGCTGATCAAGTGTGACTATCCAACTCTAGTCTCATGCCTTAGTATGACATCTAATTCTAACTACTTAGGCCTAGTTTTATGCTCTTTATGTTATCTATACTATTTTTTCAAAAACTCACAAAGCATTAACTAAAATAATAAAGAACTTAGGTAAAAATAAAGGAATAAAGCTTTTAAGTAAAACTGGGATTTGGTATAATCGAGGTTGCATAACCAAAGCATGCCTAATGCATCTTGCATAGATTATCTTGCATAAGTAGCATGCAAAGTTCTAGCTTGCAAGTGTTAGCTTGCATAGTTAACTTGTATTGTTGGGCTTGCATAGTTAAGAAACTTGCAAGTGTTAGCTCGCATGGATGGCTTGCCTTGATTGGTGTAGTGGTTGAAGTTTTCTTCTTCTCCTTCATCGTAGTACTCCTCCTCCTCGTAGCCTTGGTCGGTACTAGCATCTATAAATGAATACAAGGTACACAATCACCAAACAATACTTAACTACCTCTCTTTGGCACACAAAGGTTCACACTAGATGATCTAGCATCATCACAATCATCACATGAAATAAAGATCTAGTCTTATTTATTTTATTTTGGAAAAGTAATTTCCACTCAATGAAAACTACTTACGATTTAATATTATCTAATTAAAATATAGGATCATGTTGACACATGTCATCACCATATATTCTAATACTCGGGAATGTGATTTAAAGTGGTGATCATATTTTATAAAGTTTAAAATTACTATTTGAAATAATTAAAGTGACTAGAAATGCCTATATAGAATTCTTTTAGTACTAGTCCAAGATCACTAAATGTAAACCTAAATATTTTTACATATTCAGATAGATCTTATCAAATGTGATTTTTGAGAGTTGGAATCAACTCAAAACCATTTATGGTTGATTTTTGAAAAATGTTTGAATGTGGAAAAGTCTCTGTCTTGTTTTTTTACTATAGGTGATCTATAATTTCAAAAGGTTTGAATCCAATGGTCTTGGATTGGTAATTTGAATACCTTTCTAACAAAATTAGAATCATGCAATTTGGTTCAGTAAATCTCCTTAAATTGAATTTCAAAGTCACTGACTGAACTAGGGTTTGGTTAAAATGGAAAATATCTATTTGAATTACTGGGCTCCGCGCGGGAAAGGAAATGGGCCGGCCCAACTACACTACGCGCGCACAGCAGGCTGCTGACAGGAGGGTCCCATACGTCAGCGGCTCAGTTATCCCGAAGCGGTATGTTTCAATCTAGGCCGTGCGATTAGACTAGGATCTACGGTCGACGTTCGTCGTCTCCGTCGGATAGCTCCGGTGAGACTGAAGCCTAGAGACGACGATGGGGGTACGCGGTGGCTCACCTAGGGTCCAGCTAGGGTTGGCGATGGGGGCGAAAGACGTTGTCGACGATTGCGGTTCGAACGGTGGTCGCTGAAGCTCCTGGGGTGGCTCCAATGACGGCTCCTCTCCTCCTCTACAACGGCGGATTCCGGCCAAATTCCGGCGGCCTAGTGCTCCCCTTACTCCGGGGAAGGGTCAGGGGTGGTTCTGAGAGAGAGGGGAGTGAGATCGTGTGGAGAATGAGGGTTGGGGTGGTCTCTATTTATACACCGGCGATAGGGGTAGTGCGGCATGGTCAGGGCTGGTCAGTGACGATGATACAAAGGGCTAACGGCATGGCTGAGGGCGTAGGACGGTGCGGTGTCTCCTGGTGGTCATCACGGGCTTAAAGGTGTGGCTCGGGGTGGTCGAGGATGGTCGGTACGGGTCGGTGCTCTGCGCGAGAATGGTCGTGTTCGAGACGACATACATGGGCTTCGTGTCGCGTGGAGGTAAACGGTCATGTCTGGGAGGTATCTAGGGTCATGGCGAGTGCAGTTACGCGCGGTGAGTGCGAGGCGGGGCGTGTGCACGCGTGTTGGCTGCGGCACTCTGGCGTGCTCTTGGCATGGTGACAGAGAACTGGGAGCGGTGCTTCTCGGGTGGTCCATGGCTTGCCTGCAATCGTGGGGTGGACAGGGAGTGGCGGTGGACGGTGGCCTATCTCCTAGACATCATGGACGGCCACGGCGCTTCCTCCTGCGGGTTGTCCATGGTCGACCGGCTATGGCGGCTCATGTGGCACGGCACTGGTGCAAACGGTAGAGGGGTAGCTGCTTCAATGCATTGCTGGGCACCAAGGATGACAAGGAGAGTGAAATGGGGGCAATGGTTTGATCAATCACTGCTCATCACATTAGAAGTTAGGCAAGTTTGATCTGTGTTCACCAGGTGTCTGATGAAATGGCCGCATGAATTCAAATTTTGAATTTTTGGATGAATTTTGGTGAGTGCTCTGTCAGAAGCTTGGTAGTCTGAGGTTGCTTCGGTTTTCCAAGGTGAAGTGGTTAGCTTGGTTTTTGAGAAATGGCTATCATAGTAACTACACTTGATTCAATTTTGAATTGTCCTTTAAAAAGAATTGGATTTGTTTCAGTTAGAAATCTTTTACTAGGAACACCCAAAGTGGTCTAGTGAACAAGTTTGGCCAAAATGACCATTTGCTTATATTGCTTATTTTTTATTTTCTCTTCATTTGATTCTGCTTGGAAATGATCTCGATGATATTGTTTTCATCTTTAAACCAGTCCTTATCATTCACAGCAATCAATCAAGGCAAATGCAATCATTCATGCATTAATCACACACACACATGCATTCATATTAATTTTCATAATAAAAGTTTTTGTTAACCTTAAACTTGGGTGATTATAACTCGATAATATTGTTTAATATTTTTCGGATGTTACAAACCTTCCCTCCTTAAACAAAATCTCGTCCTGAGATTTAAGAAAAAGAAAACTAGGAACTAAAGAGATATGGGAACTCAGTCCTAATGTCATCTTCTCGCTCCCAAATAGCTTCTTCTTTAGTATGGTTACTCCACTGGATCTTGAGAAACTTGATACTCCGGGTTCTGGTGGTTCTGAAGGCTTCTTCCAAAATACGAATTGGTACTTCATGATAAGTTAGGTCCTTGTTGATCTCTATGGTTATGTGATCAATATTCTTGAAAACTTCGGTCTTCTCTGGAACTTCTAGGCATTTTCTAAGCAACGAGATATGGAACACATCATGCATGGCTGACATCTCCTCCGGCAGTTCCAGTTGATATGATACATCTGCTCGGTGATTCAAAATCTTGAAGGGTCCAATATATCTAGGGGCAAGCTTTCCTTTGAGTTGGAAACGCTGCATTCCTTTCAAGGGTGATACTTTTAGATACACAAAATCTCCGATAGTGAAGGCTAGATCTCGACATCTCTTGTCGGCATAACTCTTCTGTCTGGATTGGGCAGTCTTGAGGTGCTGACGGATCTTGTGACTCTTCTGCTTCTCTTAGGATGTCGGGTCCGAAAATGTGACTCTCTCCTACTTCCGACCAAATCAGTGGGGTACGACACTTTCTTCCATACATAAACTCAAATGGGGCCATTTGCAAACTGCTTGGTAACTGTTGTTGTATGAAAATTCTGCGAAAGGCAGACAATTTTCCCATTAGATCCATATTCCAAACACACAATCTCTCAACATATCTTCGAGTATCTGGTTTACTCACTTTGTTTGTCCATCAGTCTGTGGGTGATAAGCTGTGCTGAAATCCAGTCTGGATAATAAAACTTCTTGGACTTTCTTCCAAAATCTCGAGGTAAATTGGGTTCCTCGATCCGACACAATGTTCTTGGTGATTCCATGAAAACCGACTATCCTAGCAATGTACAACTCTGCTATCTTCGATCTCTGATAAGTGATCTTGACAGGTATAAAATGGGCTACTTTAGAAAGTCTATCCACTATGACCCAAATAGAGTCATTTCCCCTACTAGATGTAGGCAAACCGGTGATAAAATCCATTCCAACTGAATCCCATTTCCATTCTTGGATCTGCAATGGTTGCAAAAGTTTTGCGGGTCTTTGATGTCCCGCTTTGAATCTCTGACAGATATCACATTTGGCTATGTAGCTTCCGATTTCTCTCTTCATCTTATGCCACCAAAATTGCTCCTTCAAATCCTGATACATCTTCGTTCCTCCTGGAGGATAGAATAAAGAGTATCATGGGCTTCTTGCAAAATCGCTTATTTCAACTCTAAATCTGCGGGCACATAGATTCGTCCTTTATACCACAATACTCCTTCTTCATCTTTGGTGAATCCGGGTACCTTCACTGTACCGATACGATGTTTGATTCCGTCGATACTAGAATTTCCTTTCTACGCCTCCTTGATCTGACTGATCAAAGTGGGTTGAAGTTATATGCTAGCCAAAAATCCTTCACTAACTAGCTCCACCCTAAAATTTTCCATCTCCTCATACAAACTTGGCTAGGATTCTTTTATAATGGTGTTCAATCGACACAGCAATCTGCTAACAGCATCTGCTACCACATTGGCTTTGTCAGGGCAATAGTGAATGTCAAGGCCATAGTCCTTGATTAACTCTATCCATCTCCTTTGCCTCATACTTAGCTCTTTCTGGGTGAAAATATACTTCAGACTCTTGTCATTCTAATAAATCTCACAGCAGTTACCCATGAGGTAATGCCACCATGTCTTCAAGGCTAAAACTACGGCTTCTAGTTCGAGGTAATGAGTAGGGTAATTCTGCTCATGTTGCTTCAGTTGCTGGGATATATAGGATATGACCTTGCCTTCTTGCATCAACACACATCCGAGACCAATCTTGGATGCGTCACAATACACATCAAAAGACTTCTTGATATCCGGCATAATCAAGATTGGGGCTGAAATTAATCTCTTCTTGAGCTCTTGAAAACTTGCTCCACATTTGTTCGTCCATTCAAACTTTTTATCTTTCTTCAGCAACTGGGTCATGGGTCCTGCAATGCTCGAGAATCCTTCTACGAACTTGCGGTAATATCCCGCTAATCCGAGAAATGCACGAACTTGGGTTTGAGTTATTGGGGCATGCCATTCTTCAACATCCTTAATCTTGGCAGGGTCGACAGCAATTCCTCCTGTCGACACGATATGTCCTAGGAATCCTACTTCCTTTAACCAGAACTCACATTTGCTAAATTTGGCATACAACTGATGCACTCTAAGGGTTTCAAGGATGGTCCTTAGGTGTAGCTCATGGTCTTCTTCTTATTTGGAATAGATCAGAATATCGTCGATAAAAATAACGACAAACTTATCTAGGAAGTTCATAAAAATCTTATTCATGAGGTTCATGAAATAAGCGGGGGCATTGGTTAATCTAAAATACATGACAGTGTACTAATACAATCCATATCTGGTGGTGAAGGCAGTCTTTGGAATATCCGTTGCGCGAATCTTGAGTTGATGATAACCAGTTCTAAGATCAATCTTAGAAAACACTTTGGCACCGGTCAACCGGTCAAACAGGTCTTCTATCCTCGGTAGTGGGTACTTGTTCTTAATGGTGACATCATTCAGCTTCCGATAATCCGTGCACAAACGGTTACCTCCATATTTCTTATCCACAAACAAAACAGGTGATCTCCATGGCGACGCACTTGGTTGAATCAGACCTATCTCTAGCATAGCATCCAGTTGCTTCTTTAGCTCCACTAATTCAGACATGTTCATACTATAAGGTCTCTGAGCTATGGGTCCAGTTCCAGGGATTAGTTCAATGATAAACTCGATATCCTGATTTGGGGGCATACCGGGCAATTCATCTAGGAATTCGTCAGGGTATTCACAGACTACTCTGACTTGGTCAATGGTTGGTTGGGCTAGACTCTTGTTGCACTTGAATTGACGGGGCAAAGTCTCAGATATATGCTCTACTGATACTCCAGTGGTACTAGTCATGGTTATGGCTTTCTTGGCACAGTCGATTAATCCTTTATGTTTCCACATCTAATACATTCCTAGTACTACTTCCAAACCTTTGGTTCCAAGTACTATTAGATTAGCATAAAAATCTATTCCATGGATTCTGGTAGGTACGGCCTTGCAAATTTGTCTAGCTTTGGTGGTTGAACCAGTATTTGAACTATCATAACATGCTTCAATTTTGTTGGTTGAATCTTACTAGTGCATGCAAATTGTTCTGTAACAAATGAGGGTGATGCTCCAGAATCAAACAACACTCTTGCAAGTACTGAGTTAACAGAAAACATACCCAGCACGACATCTGGCGTTTCCTAAGCTTCTCCAGCATTCATGTGAAATAGACGGCCGTTGCGGTTGAGTGAGTTTCCTGGGGCAAATCTCCTTCCATGCTGAACACGGCGTTGCTGCTGAGCTGATGCATTCACATTGTCTGCGGCAAGCTTATTGGGCACTCGTTGGAGTAGTGACCCTTGACTCCGCATTCAAAACAAGTAATCAAAGACTTGTCTTTTCCTGCAACAGGCACGACATTGCTTCCAGTCCTTGGGGCAGTATTGTTGTTGTTGGGGTTGTTGTTGTTGGACCTGGGCGGTGCATAGTTGAAATTATTGGAGTTGCTGGGGTTGTGGTTGTGATTTCCTCCGGGCCTTGGGTTTCCTCCTCCACGGTTGGGATAGTTCGGACGAGACATAGGGGGTCTATTGTTTCTCGGGGCATATCCTGCAGACGGGTTGGGGCGATACTTCGGGGTATGGTGGGATCCTGGTTGATGCATCATTCGACGCTTGTGATTCTCGTTGGCTTGGTTGATCTTGCCTTCCATCTAGATTGCAGATCCACTAAAGCTTCAAGGTCAGCGAAGGGAATGTTCACCAGCACTGTCTGCATCTCATCATGCTAACCGTTCAAGAATCTTTCCTTCTTCTTGGTTCCAGTACCAATCTCATCAGGGGCATACCTAGACAGAGACAAAAATCTGTCACGGTACTCTACCACAGTCATCCTTCCCTGCTTTAGCTCCTTGAATTCATCCATCATCGGCAAAATCAAACCGGGTGGCACATGGGTTCGGCTGAACTTGAGTTTGAATTCATCCCAAGCCATCATCTATCCTCCATTCATGGTATGAATGGTATTCCACAAAGATCTTGCATCATCTGCCAGATAATGGGTGGCAAACAGTACTTTCTCATTGGCCTCCACTCCTGCGACTTCTAAGTTGTTCTCCATGGTCTGCAGCCATTCATCAGCATCTAACGGCTCTTTAGACTTACTAAATATGGGGGGGTGGTGTTTTGAAAGTTCTTGAGCTTGGATCCATGGTTATCCTGGTTTCCATGGCCTTGATTTTTATGGGCCATCTGAGCTCTCTGTAGAAGGGTGGATAAATTAGCTTGACGTTCAGCTCTTCCAGCTTCACGATCGGTAACCCACATTTGTAGGATTTGTAGCATTAGGTCTTGAGATGAGCTGCTCCCTCCGCGAGGCATCTGAAGATTGAGATAGATCATGAGACAGGAGGGAAATTTCTAAGGTTCATGGATTTGTTTTTGACAAGCTTTTAAACTTTGAGTTTGACTCTGGTTTTGCCAACTAGCAACTTGCTTTTCATTCATTCATTCATAGCACCCAATACAAACACACACCACACTAGGGTAACAGATGGTTTTAGGAACCATTATGTGAAGCTACGATACAGTGCGACCAGATACAACTCACACCTATGATAGTGCTCATGTGCTACTACTCATCATAACCAGTGGCTTCTTCATCATCAATGAAGGCAGAATCGTCATCGTCAGTGTGGAAGTCCATGTCGAGGTCCTCTAGGTAGTCATCATCATCGCTGAGATAGGAGTAGGGATCTCCACGGATATCTTCCCCTTCGTTCTCCCTCTTATCAAGATGCATGTCCCGCTCATGGATGTTCTCCTCCAAATATGACACCTTGTGACGAAGGCCGGCAATGATGCGATCCTTCTTGTGACGCAGACGGGGAAGTGACTTGCGCTCCTTCTCAAGGATGGCGAGGGTCTGGTCCTTCTTGCTGCAATGGCATGGTTGTGGTTGGCGTAGGCACAGGCGTTGTCCAACTCCTTCTGCCTATCATACAGCATGAAGTCGAGATGATCCACCTGCTGCTTCAGCTCTGGATGTCCTGGCACTTCCAATGGCTGTCCCATAGCATCACACCTTGCGTAGTAAGAAAAGCGAGTGCCATTGATCTGATTGATGCTTTGCCCACACAGACAGACAAGAGCCTCCTGCATGGCCCTGGCGAGTCCGTCTAGCCAGTTGTTCTCCCTCAAGCTAAATTGGATCCCCTCTGAGGTGGGTGCCTCCATATTGCCTCTGAGATTTGCAACTATCACCCATTGTAGTTCTCCTCCTTGCTGATCATTGAGCTATGCTCCGAAGAACTCGGGGTGCGGGCGCTCAAGAAGTTCCGAGAGTTGGCTTAAATCTCGCTCGAAGATGAGCTCTCCTCCGTTGCCCAACTGGTAGAACTTGGTATACTTGACTTCCATCTATAAGAATGTAGGATGAGTAGGTTAGTGAGGTGATCAAGTGTGTCAAATTTTATGTAAGATTGCAAGAATTTTTGTGGAACATGAATTTTTTTGAAAGAATATCAGTGATAAGAATGAGAATACGTTTTCATAAATACTCACTTCTTTTGTTTTGAAACTAAGTTTTTGATTCAAGCGTCCATTCTAACTAGGGTCTCCTATGGTCTGGATGGCTCTGATACCAACTTGTCAACACCCGGATTTTTAATCCTAGATGCTTGTTATGCCATACATCGCAATCCCAGGATTACCATTTTTGTGAGACATAATAGATTGGTACCATAGTTCATCATCCATTACAAACCATAATAAAGGTCTTACCAATATAGGATCTCAGGATCCAGTATTAATACAATCAACGCAGCGGAATATATAATAACGTGTCAACACCCAGATTTTTAATCCCAGATGCCTGTTATGCCATACATCGCAATCCCAGGATTACCATTCTTGCGAGACATAACAGATTTGGATATCACAGTACATCATCCATTACAAACCATACATAAGGTTTTACACAAATAAGGATCTCATGATCCAGTTCTTAATACAACTCAAGCAACGGAATAACATAATAATAAAGGTAGCGTAGGCGAAGCTCCATCTTCAGGGTCATAGGCAATGCTGACGATGGGAGATAATCCTAGTTGTCGTAACCTTCCTGGGGTCCATCCTCCAGGTACTCCTCTTCATAGTCTGGCTACGGGAATAGCCAGGGACAAAGCCATGAGTACTCTTTAAGTACTCGCAAACTAATACTAACAAGTGAAAGGGGTTTTTGATAATAGGACACTAGGCTCTAGGGTTGTTTTGCAAAAGCCAAATTTATCTCTACTAAGCTGAGAAGCAAGAGAAGCTAGTCACAATTTTATAACTCCTAAGTAGGAACTTGAATTTCATGTCACAACTCTGTTGTGGTCAAGTCAAAGTCTCAATTCATTTCACAAGTCATTTTGAAAACATCTAACGGGGGAACAGTATGGCCACTCCAACTATCCATAACCGCGGACGTGGCGATTCGAATAGTTTGACACTCTGCAGAGATTGTACACTTTCACCACAACATTCGATACATCCGTCAGGAACAAATCCTGAATTCACCATACTCAGTACGTGGATAATCAATCCTAACCTTTCAATTACATGCCCTAGTATAGGCACCTCTCCTGTGAGTTTGGCCTCCCAACCATGACCAACTGTCATCTTGGGTACTACACAGGTGGACAATCTTCACAAGGTAGCCTCAGCTCAGACCTTGGCCGTGAGGGAACCCATACTAAGGTATATAAATTTCCAGTCAAGCCCTACCCAATTTTCGGGTATTGTGGTTGTATGGTAAAATTGGAATGGTATTGCATCCAGACAACCATCAGTTTTATAAAGGGCTAAGGCTCATGCCTCAACCTTTTCATCATCAAAATCATCTGGTGTTCGGAAACACTTGTCAAAACATTTCAGTAGAATGACTCATCATTCCAAGGTTTTCATAACCATTTTTTCCAAGTATTCCCATCTACAGTTGATCAAGGTTTATGCTTAGCACTAGCATCTACAAGTGGGGTAAGTACTAATGAGGGTTGGTAAACAAGTGGAGATTAATTAAGTTCAATCTCATGCCTTCGGATGGCATCAAGATTATCTAGCTTAGGCCAAATTTAATGCTCTTTATGCAACCTTCCATTATCTTCCTAGAATCTACAAGTCACTTAAGTAAACTTTAAGAGAAAGCTTTGATAAAGAAATAAAGTATAAAGCTTGCAAGTTAAACTAGGATTGGGCATCATCAAATGTGTCCAACAAGGCATGTTTAGTTCAATGCATAGGTTATCTAACTTTCATAATTGCAAGTGTTAGCTTGCCTTGTGCAGAGCAGTGGTTGAAGTTCTCCTCGGCTTCTTGTTCGTAGTATCCTCCTTCCTCCTCGTATCCTTGGTCGGTACTAGCATCTATAAATAAATATGAGGTACACAATCACCAAACAATATTTAACTATTTTCAATCAACACACAAGGGTGTACTATAGATGATCTAGCATCATCACTAACCTTACAAGATTAAAGCTTTTGTCTTATTTATTTTATTTTTAGAAAAGTAATTTATACTCATTGAAAAACTACTTAAGATTTAATATTCTCCAACTCAAACATGGGATCATGTTGACACATGTCATCACCACATATTTCAGTACATGGGAATGTGATTTAAAGTGGTGTCACAATTTAATAAGGTTTAACCTTTTTATTTTAAATAAATAAAGTGACTAGACATGCCTATGTGGCATTCTTTTATTGCTTGAACATTATTTCTGTAAGTAAAACCATATGTTTTTATATATTTTTAAAGGTATGATCAAATGTGATTTTTGAGAGTTGGAATCAACTAAAAAGCTATTATGGTTGAATTTTGAAAAATGTTTGAATGCAGAAAAGATTCTGACTTGTTATTTTTACCAAGGTTGATCTACAGATCGAAATGATTTGAATCCAACGGGCTTGGATTAAGCATTTCAGTACCTTTCTAACAAAATTAGTTTCATGCATTTTGGTTCACTACATCAAGCTGGGTTGATTTTTGAATATAGGTATAGAACTGAGTTTGAACTAAAATAGAAAAATCTAAATTCAAACGGTTGGGCTGCGCGGGAAAGGTTAATGGGCCGGCCCAGTGTCACTCCACAGCACGGGGCACAGCTGACAGGGGTGTTCCACCAGTCAGTGGCTCATAACACACGAAGTGGTACGGGGCTGTGTGGTTCGTTGGATTAGAAGGAAGATCGACGACTGGGGATCGTCGTCGACGATGAACATGTCACCGGCAAGATCGAACCCTAGCGGCTTAGTGAGGGTGCATAGGGGGCATACCAGGGCTCTAGCAACGACGGCGAGGCGGGCAAACGAACGAGTGGTCGACGACGAGCTCAGGGATGGTCGAGGCAGCTCCGGGGGTGGTCGAAATCAACGGCTCCCTTCTTCTCCAGAGGCGGCCTGCTCCGGCGCAATTCCGGCGAGCTACTGCTCCTCATGCTCCAACTTGAGGGTGGAATAATCAGTGAGGTGAGGGGAGTGGAATGGTGTGCTTCCAACGGCTGGGGGTGGCCTCCTTTTATAGGCTCGACGACGAGACCGAGAGGGATGGGCAGGCAACGGTGGCGACATGGTTACGGGCGGCTAGAGGCATGGCTGAGGTTGGCGATCAACGCGCGGTCTCCTGGCGATGCTCTAGGACTTGAATGCGCGCTTAGGGGCGGTGGCAATCGGTTGGGAACATGCGGTGGTCTGAGCGGTACTGACGACAAACTCCGCGGCGTGCGGTGGCTACGGGGTACGAGCGAGGAAACGATCATGTTTAGTGGTCTCCTAGGATGGTGGGGTTCATGCTGGCGGGCGGCATGGGCTCGAGGTGGTCGGATTGAGTGGGAACAATGCGTGCACGATGGTGCGCGTCGGCATGGTCGACAACGGTGTGGTCACAGCGTTCCTGGCGGTTCTTGTCTATGTATTTGAGCTAGGGCTAATCGAGAGGGGGCGGTGAGGTGCTGGCTACCTCCCAGATAAGGTTGGCAAGGCTAGGGTGGCTACTAGATGGCCGGCGACAATGGGGTGGCATGGTTAGGCTCGGCCTGCTCACCATTGTTGGCAAGGCAAGCTCACAATGGTGCTAGATGTTTAAAAATGAGCTAGATGATCTACTAAAGACTAGTTGCAACCAGAGAGGGAACAAGTTAGGAAAAATTTACTGCACACTATACTGTTTGTGATTTTTTTGATTTGAATCTACAAGCTGTTTGATGAAATGGTCACAAGAAACTTACTTTTGAATTTTGAAAAGATTTTTGGTGGGTGTGCTAGGCATGTGTTAAGGATTCTGTGGGTGCTTGGGTTTTGAAAATTGAACTTGTTTGAGTGGTTTTTGAAATAGTGGGATCTTCCCATATGAGATAGATTCAATTTTAAACTATCATTTAAACTTAGCATTTGAATGTTTTTGGAAGATCACAAAGTAGGCCTTGGTACCTTATTATGAGTACTAACAAGGGGTGCAAAGATCCACAAATGTTTCTGTTGAGTATTGAAAACTAGAGATAGCCAAAGTAGGCACGAGAGTTAATTTGGCAAAAATGACCATTCACTTCATTTGTTTAATTTGAGTTGTTTGTCTTTGGGAAAAGTTTGGGGATTGTTTAGATGATGTTTATTTCACCTAAGAATCCTTTTACAAGCAAAGAAACACATCACCATGGCAATTCAAAAGAATCCAAATTTTGAATACACACACATATGAATGCTTTCATATTTTTAGTTGGAAACGTTTTTGTTAACCCTAATTTTGATGATTAGAGTTTGATGCTCCAAGTTTAATATTTTTGGGATGTTACAAACCTTACCCCCCTTAAACAAAACCTTGTCCCGAGATTTGAAAAAGGACGAAAAAGATTAGCTAGGATTTGAAGAGACCGGGAAACTCCGTCTTGATGTGATCTTCACGCTCCTAGGTAGCTTCTTCTTCTGTGTGGTTGCTCCATTGAATCTTGAGAAACTTGATGCTTCGGGTTCTGGTAGTCCTGAAATCTTCTTCCAAAATACGGATGGGTACTTCGGGATAGGTCAGGTCATCGTTTATTTCTATGGTCCGGCGATCAATATTCTTGAACACTTCAGTCTTCTCCAGAACTTCGAGGCACTTGCGAAGTAATGAGATATGGAACACATTATGCACAGCTAACATCTCTCCTGGCAGTTCCAATTGATACGACACGTCTCCTCGACGGTTCAGAATCTTGAAGGGGCCGATATATCTGGGGGCTAACTTTCCTTTCAGTTGGAAACGCTGCATTCCTTTCAATGGCAACACTTTCAGATACAAAAATTCTCCGACGTTGAAGGCGAGGTCTCGACGTCTCTTGTCGATGTAACTCTTCTGTCTTGACTGGGCTGTCTTGAGGTGCTCACAAATCTTGTGAACTTTCTCTTCTGCTTCTCGTAGGATGTCGGGTCCAAAAATCTAACTCTCTCCTACTTTCGACCAGTTCAAAGGGGTTCGACACTTCCTTCCATCCATGAATTCAAATGCGGCCATTTGCAAACTAGCTTGATAACTGTTGTTGGATGAAAATTCTGCGAACGGCAGACAGTCTTCCCATTTAGATCCATACTCTAACACACATGCTCTCAACATGTCTCCGAGTATTTGATTTACTCGCTCTGTTTTTCCGTCGGTCTAAGGGTGATAAGCTGTGCTGAAATCTAGTCGGGTTCCTAAACCTTCTTGGACTTTCTTCCAGAATCTCAAGGTAAACTGAGTTCCTCGATCAGATACGATGTTCTTGGGGACTCTGTGCAAACTGACGATTCTAGCGATGTATAACTCCACTAGCTTCGAACTCTGATACGTGGTCTTGACTGGTAAGAAATGGGCGACTTTGGACAATCTGTCCACTATGACCCAGATAAAGTCATTTCCCCTACTGGAAGTAGGCAATCCGGTGATAAAGTCCATTCCAACGGAATCCCATTTCCATTCCAGAATCTGCAATGTTTGCAACAAGCCTGCGGGTCTTTGATGTCCCGCCTTGACTCTCTGACATATATCACACTTGGCGATATAGCTTCCGATTTCTCTCTTCATCTTATGCCACCAAAATTTCTCTTTCAAATCTTGATACATCTTCATTCCTCCGGGGTGGATAGAATAAAGAGTATCATGAGCTTCCTTTAGAATAACTTCCTTCAGCTCAGAATCTGCTGGTACACAAAGGCGTCCTTTGTACCACACAACTGCTTCTTCGTCTTCGGTAAATCTGGGTACTTTTCCTGTACCGATACGACGCTTGATTCCTTCGATACTAGCATTTCCCTTCTACGCCTCCTTGATCTGGCTGATCAAAGTGGGTTGAAGTTCTATGCTAGCCAAAAATCCTTCACTCACTAATTCCGTTCAGAAATCTTCCATCTCTTTGTGCAGACTTGGTTGCTCCTTCAAAATCATGGAGTTCGAGCGGCACGGCAATCTGCTAAGGGCATCTGCTACCACATTGGCTTTACCGGGGTGATAGTGAATGTCCAGGTCGTAATCCTTGATCAGCTCAATCCATCTTCTCTGTCTCATATTCAGCTCCTTCTGAGTGAATATATACTTCAGGCTCTTGTGATCCGAATAAATCTCACAACGGTTTCCCATTAGGTAATGCCTCCATGTCTTTAGGGCTAGAACTACTGCTGCGAGCTCGAGGTCATGGGTTGGATAGTTCTGCTCATGTTGTTTCAGTTGACGGGATATATAAGATATAACTTTGCCTTCTTGCATTAGCACACATCCGAGACCGATCTTGGATGCATCACAATACACGTCAAAGGGCTTCGTGATATCCGACATGATTAAGATTGGGGCTGAAATCAATCTTCTCTTGAGTTCTTGGAAACTCGCTTCACATTTGTCCGTCCATTCAAACTTCTTGTCCTTCTTATACATTTGGGTCATGGGTCTCGCGATACTCGAGAATCCTTCTACGAACTTGCGGTAGTATCCCGCCAATCCGAGAAATGCACGAACTTGGGTTTGAGTGGTTGGGGCTTGCCAATCTTCGACATATTTCACCTTTGCAGGGTCAACGGCAATTCCTCCGGCTGGTACAATGTGACCGAGGAATCCTACCTCCTGTAACCAGAATTCACATTTGCTAAACTTGGCATAGAACTGATGCTCTCTAAGGGTTCCAAGAATGGTCCTTAGGTGTAGCTCATGCTCTTCTTCTGATTTGGAATAAATCAGAATGTCATCATTGAAAACAACGACAAACTTATCCAGGAAGTCCATAAAAATCTTATTCATGAGATTCATGAAATAAGCGGGGGCATTGGTTAATCCAAAAGACATGACAGTATACTCGTATAATACATATCTGGTGGTAAAGGCAGTCTTGGGAATATCCTCTCCGTGAATCTTGAGTTGATGATAGCCAGTTCAAAGATCAATCTTAGAAAACACTTTGGCACCGGTCAACTGATCAAACAAATCTTCTATCTTGGGCAATGGGTATTTGTTCTTGATAGTGACATCATTCAACTTCCGATAATCCTTACACAAACGGTTACCTCCATCCTTCTTATCCACAAACAAGACAGGTGATCTCCATGGTGACACACTTGGTTGAATCAATCCAATTTACAGCATGGCATCCAGTTGCTTCTTTAGTTCCGCTAGTTCAGACAGGTTCATACTATATGGTCTCTGGGCTATGGGTCCTGTTCCGGGGATTAGTTCAATGATAACTCAATATCCTGATCTGGGTGCATACCGGGCAAAACATCTGGAAATACATCGGGGTATTCATAGACTATCCGGACTTGGTCAATGGTAGGTTGGGCTATACTCTTGTTGCACTTGAATTGACGAGGTAAGGTTTCAGATACATGCTCGACTGATATTCCGGCTGTACTGGTCAGGGTTATGGCTTTCTTGGAACAATCAATTAATCCTTTATGTTTGGACATCCAATCCATTCCTAGTACTACTTCCAAACCTTTAGTTCCGAGTACTATCAGATTAGCATAAAAATATATGTCATGGATTCGGATAGGGACGGCTTTGCAAATTTGCCTAGCTTTGGTGGTTGAACCGGGGATTTGAACAATCATAACATGCTTCAGTTTGGTTGGTTGAATCTTACTAGTGCATGCAAATTTTTCGGTGACAAATGAGTGTGATGCACCAGAATCAAACAACACTCTAGCAAGTACTAAATTAACAGAAAACATACCCATCATGACATCTGGCGCTTCCTAGGCTTCTTCAGCATGCATGAGAAAAATACGACTGTTGCGGTTGAGCGAATTCCCTGGGGCAAACCTTCTTCCGGGCTCAACACGACGCTGCTGCTGAGCTGGGGCATTTGCATTGGGGGCTGCGTCATTCTTCTTGGGGCACTCATTGGAGTAGTGACCCTTATTTCTACAGTCATAACAAGTCACTTGCGACTTGTCATTTGCTGCAATAGGCACAACATTGCTTCCAGTCCTTGGGACAGTGTTGGTGTTGGCGACAGCATTGTTGTTGTTGAACTTGGGTGGTGCACGGTTGAAATTGTTAGAGTTGCTTGGGTTGTTGTGATTTCCTCCGGGCCTTGGGTTTCCACGGTTGGGATAGGTCGGACGGTTCATCGGGGCTCTGTTGGTTCTCGGGGCAAATCCTGGAGATGGGTTAGGGCGATACTTTGGGGTATGATGGGTTCCTGGCTGATGCATCATGCGGCGCTTGCGGTTCTCATTGGCTTGGTTGATCTTTCCTTCCATCTGAATGGTAGAGTCGACAAGGGCTTCAATATCAGCAAAAGGGATATTGACCAACACCGTTTGCATCTCATCATGCAGACCATTCAAGAATATTTATTTCTTCTTGGCTTCAGTGTCGATCTCATTCAGGGCATACCTTGCTAATGACAAGAATTTGTCACGGTATTCCACCACGGTCATCCTTCCTTGCTTCAGTTCTCTGAACTCATGTCTCATTCTCTTGATCAAACCCGGTGGCACATGGGTTCTGCTGAACTTGACCTTGAATTCCTCCCAGGTCATCATCTGTCCTCCAGTCATTGCACGAACGTTGTTCCACCATGCTCTTGCATCTCCGGCTAGATAGTGGGTGGCGAACAGAACTTTCTCGTTAGCTTCCACTCCGGCGACTTCTAGGTTGTTCTCCATAGTTTGTAGCCAATCATCTGCGTCTAAGGGCTCTTCCGACTTAGTGAAAACAGGTGGGTTGGTGTTCTGGAAATTCTTGAGCTTAGATCCATGGTTGTCCTGGTTTCCTTAGCCTTGATTGTTGTGGGCCAGCTGAGCTATCTGCTGAAGGGTGGCTAAGTTGGCTTGACGTTCGGTTCCTTCAGCTTCGCGGTCAGAAATCAACATTTGCAGGATCTGCAACATCGGGTCCGGGGATGAACCACTTCCTCCGCGAGGCATCTGAAGATTGAGGTAGATCATGAGAAAAGAGGGGAATTTCTAATGTTCAGGGACTTTGAAAAGTTTTTAAAGTTTGACTCAAATTTTCTAGAAACTTTCTTTTCATTCATTCATTCATATCACACGATACAACACACACCACAACAAAGGAAAAACAGATGGTTTTAAGAACCATTTTGGAAACTACGATACAGTGGGACCGAATACAACTCACTATGCTAGTGCTCAAGTGCTACTACTCCTCGGAGTCGGTGTAATCTTCATCCTCATCATCCTCATCATCATCGATGAAGGCGAAGTCCCCCTCATCAGTGAAGAAGTCCATGGCCTGATCCTCCAGAAAATCATCATCATCGCTGAGATAGGAGTAGGGGTCTCCACGAAGGTCTTATCCGGCATTCTCCCTTTCCTCCAACTGCATGTCTCTCTCGTGGATGGTCTCCTCCAAATCCGAGATACGGTGGCAAAGACGGGCAATGATGCGCTCCTTCTTGTCAAGCTGACGACGGCAAGACTTGCAGTCCTTCGCTAGCATGGCGATGGTCTGATCCTTCGTCCTGATGATGGCAGACTTATGGTTGGAGTAGTCATGAGCATTGTCCAGTTCTTGCTGACGATCATACATCATGAAGCTGAGGTGGTCCAACTGAGTCTTCAGCTCGTGGTGATATGGGGCTTCTAGTGGCTGTCCCATAGCATCACGCCTTGGACAAAACTCAAAGCGGGTACCCTTGATCTAGTTGATACTCTGCCCACACAAACGGGCAAGAGCTTCCTGCATGGCCCTGACAAGTCCATCGAGCCAGTTGTTCTCTCTTAAGGTGAACTGAATTCCCTCGGTAGTGGGAGGTTTAATCTTTCCTCGGAGACTTGCAACAACTAGCCACTGCCGATCTTCTCCTTCCTGATCATTGAGCTGAGCTCCTAAGAACTCGGGGTGCGGACGCTCCAGAAGTTCCGAAAGCTGGTCCAAATCCCGCTCAAAGATGAGGTCTCCTCCATTTCCCAGCTAATAAAACTTGCTGTACTTCACGTCCATCTATAAGAATATAGGGTGAGTAAGTTAGTAGAGTGATCAAGTGTGTCAAATTTTATGTATTTTGCAAGAGTTTTTGAGGAACATGAATTTTTATGAAAGAAACAAAGTGATAAGAATAGGAATAAGTTTTTGTAAATATTTGCTTCCTTTGGTTTTGAAACTAAGTTTTTGATTCAAACGTCCAGTCTAACTAGGGTCTCCTATGGTCAGGATGGCTCTGATACCAACTTGTCTACACCCGGATTTTTAATCCCAGATGCTTGTTATGCCATACATCGCAATCCCAGGATTACCATTTTTGCGAGACATAACAGATTTGGATATCATAGTACATCATCCATTACAAACCATACATAAGGTTTTACACAAATAAGGATCTCATGATCCAGTACTTAATACAACTCAAGCAACAGAATAATGTAATAATAAAGGTAGCATAGGCGAAGCTCCATTTTTGGGGTCACAGGCAATGCTGACAATGGGAGATGATCCTAGTTGTCGTAACCTTCCTGTGGTCCATCATCCTGGTACTCCTCTTCATAGTCTGTCCACGGGAATAGCCAGGGACAAGCCATGAGTACTCTTTAAGTACTCACAAACTAATACTAACAAGTTAAGGGGGTTTTGTAGTAGAACACTAAGCTCCAGGGTTGTTTTGCAAAAAGCCAGATTTACCTCTACTAAGTTCAGAAATAAAGAAAGCTAGTTGAAATTTTATGACACCTAAGTGGGAACTTGAATTTCATGTCACAACTCTGTTGTGGTCAAGTCAAAGTCTCAATTCATTTCATAAGTCATTTTGAAAACATCTGACGGGGGAACAGTATGGCCACTCTAACTATCCATAACCACGGACGCGGCTATTAGAATAGTTTGGCACTCTACAGAGATTGTACACTTTCACCACAACATTCAATACATCTGTCAGGAACAAATCCTGAATTCACCATACTCAGTACGCGGATAATCAATCCTAACATTTCAATTACACGACCTAGTATAGGCACCTCTCCTGTGAGTTTGGCCTCCCAACCATGACCAACTGTCATCTTGGGTACTGCACAGGTGGACAATCTTCACAAGGTAGCCTCAGCTCAGACCTTGGCCGTGAGGGAACCCATACTAAGGTATATAAATTTCCAGTCAAGCCCTACCCAATTTTTGGGTATTGTGGTTGTACGGTAAAATTGGAATGGTATCGCATCCAGACAACCATCAGTTTTATAAAGGGCTAAGGCTCATGCCTCAACATTTTCATCATCAAAATCATCTGGTGTTCGGAAACACTTGTCAAAACATTTCAGTAGAATGACTCATCATTACAAGGTTTTCATAACCATTTTCTCCAAGTATTCCCATCTATAGTTGATCAAGTTTTATGCTTAGCACTAGCATCTACAAGTGGGGTAAGTACTAATGAGGGGTGGTAAACAAGTAGAGATTAATTAAGTTCAGTCTCATGCCTTAGGATGACATCAAGATTATCTAGATTAGGCCAAATTTAATGCTCTTTATGCAACCTTCCATTATCTTCCTAGAATCTACAAGTCACTTAAGTAAACTTTAAGAGAAAGCTTTGATAAAGAAATAAAGTATAAAGCTTGCAAGTAAAACTAGGATTGGGTCTCATCAAATGTGTCCAACCAGGCATGCTTAGTGCAATGCATAGGTTATCTAAATTTCATAATTGCAAGTGTTAGCTTGCCTTGTGCAGAGCAGTGGTTGAAGTTCTCCTTGGCTTCTTCTTCGTAGTATCCTCCTTCCTCCTCGTATCCTTGGTCGGTACTAGCGTCTATAAATAAATACGAGATACACAATCACCAAACAATACTTAACTATTTTCAATCATCACACAAGGGTGTACTATAGATGATCTAACATCATCACTAACCTTACAAGATTAAATCTTTTGTCTTATTTATTTTATTTTTAGAAAAGTAATTTCTACTCATTGAAAAACTACTTAAGATTTAATATTCCCCAAGTCAAACATGGGATCATGTTGACACATGTCATCACCACATATTTCAGTACATGGGAATGTGATTTAAAGTGGTGTCACAATTTAATAAGGTTTAACCTTTTATTTTAAATAAATAAAGTGACTACAAATGCCTATGTGTCATTCTTTTATTGCTTGAACATTATTTCTGTAAGTAAACCCATATGATTTTATATATTCTGAAAGGTATGATCAAATGTGATTTTTGAGAGTTGGAATCAACTAAAAAGCTATTATGGTTGAATTTTGAAAAATGTTTGAATGCAGAAAAGCTTCTGACATGTTATTTTTACCAAGGTTGATCTACAGATCGAAATGATTTGAATCCAACGGGCTTGGATTAAGCATTTCAGTACCTTTCTAAAAAATAGTTTCATGCATTTTGGTTCAATACATCGAGCTGGGTTGATTTTTGAATATAGGTACAGAACTGAGTTTGAATTAAAATATAAAAATCTAAATTCAAACGATTGGGCTGGGCAAGAAAGGTTAATGGGCCGGCCAAGTGTCACTCCGCAGCGCGGGGCTCAGCTGACAGGGGGGTTCCACCAGTCAGTGGCTCATAACACGCGAAGCGGTACGGGGCTGTGTGGTTCGTTGGATTAGAAGGAAGATCGACGGCTGGGGATCGTCGTCGACGATGAACATGTCACCGGCGAGCTCGAACCCTAGCGGCTCAGTGGGGGTGCATAGGGGGCATACCAGGGCTCTAGCGACGATGGCGAGGCAGGCAAATGAACGAGTGGTCCACGACGAGCTCAGGGATGGTCGAGGTAGCTCCAGGGGTGGTCGAAATCAACGGCTCCCTTCTTCTCCAGAGGCGGCCTGCTCCGGCGCAATTCCGGCGAGCTGCTGCTCCTCGTGCTCCGGCTCGAGGGTGGAATAATCAGTGAGGTGAGAGGAGTGGAATGGTGTGCTTCAAACGGCTGGGGGTGGCCTCCTTTTATAGGCTCGATGGCGAGACCGAGAGGGATGGGCAGGCGACGGTGGCGACATGGTTACGGGTGGCTAGAGGCATGCTGAGGTTGGCTATCGATGCGCGGTGTCCTGGCGATGCTCTAGGACTTGAATGTGCGCTTAGGGGCGGTGGCAATCGGTCCGGAACGTGCGGTGCTCTGAGCGGTACCGACGGAGAACTCCGTGGTGTGCGGTGGCTACGGGGTACGTGCGAGGAAATGATCATGTCTAGTGGTCTCCTGGGACGGTGGGGTTCATGCTGGCGGGCGGCAAGGGCTCGAGGTGGTCGGGTTGAGTGGGAACGGTGCTTGCACGGTGGTGCGCGTCGGCATGGTCAACAGCGGCACGGGCACGGTGTTCCTGGCGGTTCTTGTCTCTGTCTTTGAGCTAGGGCTGATCGAGAGGGGGCGGTGAGGTGCTGGCTACCTCCCAGACAAGGTTGGCAAGGCTAGGGTGGCTGCCAGCTGGCCGGTGACAATGGGGTGGCATGGTGAGGCTCGGCCTGCTCACCATTGATGTCAAGGCAAGCTCACAGTGGTTCTAGATGTTTACAAATGAGCTAGATGATCTACTAAAGACTAGTTTCAACCAGAGAGGGAACAAGTTAGGCCAATTTTACTGCACACTATAGTGTTTGTGATTTGTTTGATTTGAATCTGCAAGCTGTTTGATGAAATGGCCACAAGAAACTTACTTTTGAATTTTGAATAGATTTTTGGTGGGTGTGCTAGGCATGTGTTGAGGATTCTGTGGGTTCTTGGGTTTTGAAAATTGAACTTGTTTGAGTTGTTTTTGAAATAGTGGGATCTTCCCATATGAGATAGATTTAATTTTAAACTGTCATTTAAACTTAGCATTTGAATGTTTTTGGAAGATCACAAAGTGGGCCTTGGTACCTTATTATGAGTACTAACAAGGGGTGCAAAGATCCACAAATGTTTCTGTTGAGTTTTGAAAACTAGAGATAGCCAAAGTAGGCATGAGAGTTAATTTAGCAAAAATGACCATTCACTTCATTTGTTTAATTTGAGTTGTTTGTCTTTGGGAAAAGTTTGGGGATTGTTTAGATGATGTTTATTTCACCTAAGAATCCTTTTACAAGCAAAGAAACACATCACCATGGCAATTCAAAAGAATCCAAATTTTGAATACACACACATATGAATGCTTTCATATTTTTAGTTGGAAAAGTTTTTGTTAACCCTAATTTTGATGATTAGAGTTTGATGCTCCTAGTTTAATATTTTTGGGATGTTACATAACGGTAGAGTGGTCGAGGCTCCATCTTCAGGGTCACAGGCAATGCTAGCCATGTTAGATGATCCTAGTTGTCATAGACTTCCTGCTATCCATCATCCTGGTAGTCCTCTTCATAGTCTGGTCATGAGAATAGCCAGGGACAAAGCCATGAGTACTCTTTAAGTACTCGCAAACTATCACTAACAAGTAAAGTAGTTCGAGTAGGAATCCTAAGCTCTAGGTTTATTTGCAAAAATCCAAGTTTATTTCCAACTGAGTTCAGAAGTAAAGAAAACTAGTTTAATTGTTCTACAACACCTAAGTGGGAACATAGTTTTCATGTTCAGAACCCTGTTGTGGTCAAGTCAAAGTCATAGTTCATTTCACAAGTCATTTTAAAAACATCTAATGACAGAATAGTACGGCCACTCCAACTGTCCATGACCGCGGACGCGGCTATTCGAATAGTTTGACACTATACAGAGGTGGTACACTTTCACCGCAACATTCGATACATCCGTCAGGGATATCCATGAATCATCATACTTAGTATGCGGATAATCAATCCTAACCTTCCAATTACACACCCTAGTATAGGCACCTCCCCTATGAGTTTGGCCTCCCAACCATGAAAATCTGTCATCTTGGGAACGACATAGGTGGACATTCACATTCACAAGGTAGCCTCAGCTCAAACCTCTTCCGGAATGGAACCCATACTAAGACATATAAACTTCCAATTCAATTCAGGTATTGTGGTTGTACGGAAAAATTGGAATGGTATCGCATCTGAACCAACCATTAGTTTTTATAAAAGGGCTAAGGTTCATGGCCCAACATTTTCATCAAGTCATCTTGTGTTCATAACACATGTCAAAACATTTCAATAGAATGAATCTTCAATCCATGGTTTTCATAATCATTTTCACCAAGTATTCCCATCTAAAGTGATCAACTTTTATGCTTAGCACTAGCCACTAAAGTTGAGAGTATTAACTAATGAGGGGTGCTAATCAAGTGTGACTATCCAACTCTAGTCTCATGCCTTAGTATGACATCTAGTTCTAACTACTTAGGCCTAGTTTTATGCTCTTTATGCTATCTACACTATTTTTTCCAAAAACTCACAAAGCATTAACTAAAAGTATTAAAGAACTTTGGTAAAAATAAAGGAATAAAGCTTCCAAGTAAAACTGGAATTTCGTATAATCAAGGTTGCATAACCAAAGCATGCCTAATGCATCTTGCATAGGTTATCTTGCATAAGTAGCATGCAAAGTTCTAGCTTTCAAGTGTTATCATGCATAGTTAACTTGTATTGTTGGGCTTGCATAGTTAAGAAACTTGCAAGTGTTAGCTTGCATGAATGGCTTTCCTTGATTGGTGAAGTGGTTGAAGTTTTCTTCTTCTTCGTAGTACTCCTTGGTCGGTACTAGCGTCTATAAATAAATACAAGGTACATAATCACCAAACAATACTTAACTACCTCTATTTCACACACAAAGGTTCACAGTAGATGATCTAGCGTCATCACAATCATCACATGAAATAAAGATCTAGTCTTATTTATTTTATTTTGGACAAGTAATTTCTACTTATTGAAAACTACTTAAGATTTGATATTATCCAATTAAAATAAGGGATCATGTTGACACATGTCATCACCACATATTCTAATACTTGGGAATGTGATTTAAAGTGGTGATCATATTTTATAAAGTTTAAAACTACTATTTTAAATAATTAAAGTGACTATAAATGCCTATATAGCATTCTTTTAGTACTAGTCTAAGATCACTCTATGTAAACCTAAATATTTTTACATATTCAGATAGATCTTGTCAAATGTGATTTTTGAGAGTTGGAATCAACTCAAAAGAACTTATGGTTGATTTTTGAAAAATGTTTGAATGTGGAAAAGTATCTGTCTTGTTATTTTTACTATAGGTGATCTATAATTTCAAATGTTTTGAATCCAACGAGCTTGGATTGGTAATTTGAATACCTTTCTAACAAAATTAGAATCATGCAATTTGGTTCAGTAAATATCCTTAAATTGAATTTCAAAGTCACTAACTGAACTAGGGTTTGATTAAAATGGAAAATATCTATTTGAATTACTGGGCTACGCGTGGGAAAGGAAATGGGCCGGCCCAACTGCACTGCACGCGCGCAGCGGGCTGCTGACAGGGAGGTCCCATGTGTCAGTGGCTCAGTTAACCCAAAGCGGTATGTTTCAATCTAGGTCGTACGATTAGACTAGGATCTACGACCGACTTTCATCGTCTCCGTCGGATAGCTCCGGCGAGACTGAACCGTAACGGCGATGGTGGGGGTACGCGATGGCTCACCTAGGCTCCATCTAGGGTCGGTGATGGGGGCGAACAACATTGTCGACAATGGCAGTTCAAACAGTGGTCGCGCCAGCTCCTAGGGTGGCTACAATCGATGGCTCCTCTCCTCCTCTGTAGCGGCGGACTCTGGCCAAATTCCAGCGGCCTGTTGCTCGCCTTGATCCAAGGAAGGGTCAGGGGTGGTTCTGAGAGAGAGGGGAGTGAGATGGTGTGGAGAATGTGGGCTCAAGTGGTCTCTATTTATACACCAGCGAGAGGGGCAGTGCGGCATGGTTAGGGCTCGTCAGTGACGATGATACAGAGGGCTAACGACATGGCTGAGGGCGTAGGATGGTGCGGTATCTCGTGGTGGTCGTCACAGGCTTAAAGGCGCGGCAGCGGCGGTCGAGGATGGTCGGGACGGGTCGGTGCTCTGCGCGGGAACGACGGTGTTCAAGACGGCGTACAAGGGCTTCGTGTCATGCGACGGCGAATGGTCGTGCGTAGGAGATAGCTAGGTTCATGGAGAGTGCAGTTACACGCGGTGAATGTGAGGCGCAGCGTGTGCACGTGTGTCGGCTGCGGCGCTCTGGCGTGCTCTTAGCATGGCGACAGAGAACTAGGCATGGTGTTTCTCGAGTGGTCCATGCCTTTCCTGCGATCAAGGGGTAGACAGGGAGAGGTGGTGGACAGTGGCCTGTCTCCTAGACATCATGGACGGTGGCGGCGCTTCCTCCTGCGGGTTGTCCATGGTCGACCGGCAATGGCGGCTCGGTAGCGTGGCACTGGTGCAAACAGTAGAGGGGTAGCTGTTTCAAAGCATTGCTGGGCACTGGGGATGACAAGGGGAGTGAAATGGGGAAATAGTTTGATCAATCACTGCTCACCATAGTAGAAGTTAGGAAAGTTTCATCTGTGTTCACCAGGTGTTTGATGAAATGGACGCATGAATTCAAATTTTAAATTTTTGGATGAATTTTGGTGAGTGCTCTGGTCATACGCCTGGTAGTCTGAGGTTGCTTGGGTTTGCCAAGGCGAAGTGGTTTGGTTGGTTTTTGAGAAATGGCTATCTTAGTACCTACACTTGATTCAATTTTGAATTGTCCTTTAAAAATAATTGGATTTGTTTCTGTTAGAAATCTTTACTAGAAGCACCCAAAGCGGTCTAGTGAACAAGTTTGGCCAAAATGACCATTTGCTTATATTGCTTATTTTTTATTTTATCTTCATTTGATTCTGCATAGAAATGATCTAGATGATATTGTTTTCATCTTTAAAACAATCCTTATCATTCATAGAAATCAATCAAGGCAAATGCAATCATTCATGCATTAATCACACACACATGCATTCATATTACTTTTAATAATAAAAGTTTTTGTTAACCCTAAACTTGGGTGATTAGAACTTGATAATCTTATTTAATATTTTTGGGATGTTACAGACTCCCCACTTTTGAAGTTTGAGAAACCACTTCTAGTTAGTAGTAAATGTCAAGATATTATATTAGTGGAGTGAGTCTTTATATTGGAGTAAAATTTTGTTTGCATGGGTATTTAGTTGAGTATGTTTTGTTCCAACTCTTGTAGTTAACCAAGTCTTGCCTAAAAATTTCCTAAACAATTGTAATAAGAAAAAAATCTCACAATTCAAGGCTTGGGTGTTGTAGTGTTTAGTCTTGAAAGCTTATTCCTAGAGACACTCAACTTGATATCTCCCTTTAAAAGGATTTGTTCAATTGAATTAATGATTAGCATTTTTGTGAGCATGCCAAAGTTTGATTTATGAATCATAAGAATGATATAGCTTTATGCGTGTCAAACTTCATGGGATGCCAACAAGTCCGCTAGCCTACAGACGATCTTCATGGAGGAAACTTCTAGATTTCGGCTATGAGTTGATTAAACATATGTAGCAGCAATGCTATAATGGGTAAGATTCTTGGCATTCTCGTGTAGCTATGTTCAAGATGGAATCACTCCTCTGGCTTATATGAGTAATCATTATGCAAAAGGAACAAAAACCGTACTGATGGCATGAGTGTCCATCACAGCCCGATAAACTAATTAATTTTTTTGGCATGCTCTCAATTACTTAAGAACTGAAATTCTTGAAAGCACAATGAATAGAAAAGTAGTGCTTGAAAAGTCTTGAATTATTTATGTCAGAGAATTGAGATAATTTAGTGTATATGATTTTTATGACAAACTCTCACACTCTCAATTTTACATGATTATACTTTGTTCAAAGGCAAGCTTACGAGTTGATTACATGACATGGAATAAATTTTACTCATTTGAATCATCCATTCTAACAATAATCTTGCTGTGTTATAAGGATTCATTAAAACCCGTATGAAATTCTTGCCATTACTCTATATATGCTAAAGTTTTTCAGATTAATAAAGTGGAGGAAACATGAGACTATCTGTCACATCCCAAGATTTTCCAAATCTTGTAATGTGAAAAAATAAATAAATAAAATAAAATTATTGTTGAAAATCAGGGTGAAAAGAAACTTTTGTTCTAAATGGAAACTTAAAATCCCATCTTGAACAAAAGTTTTGAATTCAACAAAATCCAAATCAGGAGAAATGCATTCCTCTTAAAATGCATCTGGAAATTCAAACACTTGGAAAATAAATCCAAATCCTAAAACCCTAATGGAATAAAAATCATTTCCAAGTTATCTCCAAGCCTATGGATTTGATCCATATAAAATCTTGTCAACAACCATTTTCAAATGATCAAAAATGACAAATAGAAATATTATAAAACCATATAACTTGGTTTCACTTAAATTGGAACCATAAATAAAAACTTATGAATTTAATAAGATAAGGAATTGAATTCCCAAAGCTAATAAAGTATTTATCTAAAATCCATACAAAGTGGTGAGCAATTAATCCTAAAGATATTTAAAAGGATAAATAAATCTCAAATAAGATTTTACAAATTGGAATCACCAAGTTTGGATCTCTAAATAAAAAGATATGGATTTTAAAAGATGAAGAAAGAAATATTAAAATAAAGAATATTTGAAAGACCAAATAAATCTTGGCCTAATCCAATAAGCAAATGGAATGAATATAATCCAAATCCAAATAAAATAAAAGGATAAAGAATTTCCAAAATAAAATAAATGGCATAAACCAAATCCTATTGGAATAAAGACAAATCCAAATTATAAATGAATAATAAATCATATTAAAAACTTTTCCAAATAATTCAAGATGAATTGTTTGACACCTCTTTAAGTAATTAAAACCTACTGAAAAGATTTGGAAGGTTTAAGAAATTAAATGGTGTTAGAAAATATTATTTGATTAAAACTAGAGCCTATTTTGAATAATTAAAAGACCTTAAAAAGAATAAGTAAATTATTCTAAAATGATTCCAGAATGTTTTACTAATAAATATTTAAATCTTCACAAAATTTGGCAAAGGTTTGAAATCAAATTGTTGTTTGAATTAATTAAACAAAATCAAAACAGATAAATAGAAAAATAAAAAGGAAAAAGAATCTGTACAAAAAAAAATGAACAAAGCAGCCCAGCCAGCAAAGCCCATCTACCCCAGCAGGCCCATTTCCCCTCTTTCCCCCGAATCGTTTTCTCTCACTCACAGACACACCCACCCAGTCACTGAGCTGCGGACCCCATCCGTTCTCTCTCTCTCACTGACGATGTTACCCCACAGCCACGTCATCGTCTCCTTCACCAGAACAGCGCCACCGTCTGCCATTTCTCCGGCGACGTTCCTAGGTAAAGTTCGACCGCGCCTCCCCGTATCCTGGATGCACTCGTACTCGCCGCTTCTGTGCGCAGCTAACGCACCCTTTTTTCGTTCCTTAGCGTGTACCGTACACTCGCCTCCGACGACGAACAGAGCCGCCAGACGCCGGCGACAACTACGGCGAGGAATCACCGGTGGTTCAGAGCGCCCCTCGACAAGTGACGACCACGTTGAGAATCAGCAAAGCAAGGCGAACCTGGTAAAGCCCTCCCCCATCACCCTTGCTTCCTAAATCGCCACCGCCAGTTCGACCACGCCGCCACGCCCGCCGCTAGCGCCGCTTAGATATGGTCAGACCCCTGTACACCGTTGGATCTAGATCGCGTGGATAGAATAGAGTCACTTAAGTGAAACGGTATGGAGCAATCTGTGCCGCACGATTGTCATTAGATCCAACGCACCACACCGTGTGATCCACGCGAACCGTTATTGGCCAATAAGGACTCGACGCGTGCCACTGTGTTGTTTTAAAAAGCCAGAAACATTTCTATTAGTTGTTGGATTTTGTAAATTGCATAACTTTTGATCCACACGTCCATATTTTGCAAATTTTATATCAATGGAATCAGAAAGACAAGACCTAGCCAACCATGCACTTTGTTTAGTAAAATTCTTCTGTTAAATTGTTTATTTTTGCAGAAACTTATGTATGCATGTTTAGAATATAAAATTTATTCCAAAATGTTTTTGAGGATAAAATCTTTGGAAAATGGTGTGTTTTGAACCTACTGACCATAGGAAACCAATTGTGGTTTCAAAAATGTATTTGGTGAAGCAAAAGAATAAATCTTTGATTTAAACCATTTCTAGTCAAATAAAAATATGGTTTAATTGTTAAAAATGATTTTGGAGGAAAACCTTTGGGAAATGTTGTGGAAATATACTCTCTGACCCTAAACACAAGATTTCATGGTTTGAAAACATATTTTGTTAAACCTATAGAATGTTTCCTTATTAAAAGCATTTCTTCACCACATAAAATAATGACATGGTTTAAAAATGGTTTATGGAGTAAAAACTTTTGCAAATGATTTTGCCACTTTATAAAATGACCATTAGGTGGTTTCAAATGTTTATGAACCATTAGAAACCACTTTTACAAATAAAACAATCTTTAGCATGCTTGCATACATTGTTTTGTTACTATGATTTTATGTCATGAATTGCTTGAATGGTAGTTTGAAATATTGTTTGCTTGATTGAATTGTAGTGATTTGAAGTGAGTGAACATTGCAAAGAACAAGGAAGTGAACTTATACTCTCTACCAATAAGGCAAGTGATGCTTCATACTTTTGTCCCATTATTTTCACAATGCATTAGTGATATTTCTAAGTAGGACTTGCATGGAATTTTGCTAAGTATAAACTATGCTATGGGAAATCCTAGTTGATGAAACCTTAGTAGAATTTCCTATGTTAAGATTCCTACTACTATCATGCTTAGCTTAGCTAATAGAAAACAAGGGTGGAACATATATTCATACTATGGAAAAATTACTAAGTCTGAGGACTTGTGTTTTGTTTAATAAAACAACTAAGTGAATGAATCACCTGGGTGGAATGGAAGGAATGGTTTGTGTTGAGTGGTTCACAAGGCCCATTTCTATGGTTTACCTTGTGTATCTCACTTGTGGATGGCCACCCAGGAACAAAGAGATTTGAGATGTCAAATGTTGAGAAGCTTCAAGTGCAGCCACTTGGTATTATGGGCTCTGCCTGGATCATATAGGTTGCAAGAACTTAGCCAAATGGACAGTTCGTGGTAGGGGAATGATAGGTTGGAACGCGTCCATTCTGGTCTAAGGGAAGGCTTCTGAAAGATCTTGTCTTGGGAAACCAAGTCTTGTGGGGAAAGTGCACCACCTCTGCAGAGTGAAAAATCTAAGTACTTAGCCATGTCCCTGGAAAGGACAATTTGAGCATCAAGACATGGAAGCTATCAAGAATCTCCTCATCCCAATTTCTAAGTTAAAATCTTGTGGGTGAACAAGGGTTGAAGGATCACCAATTTCTATTGGTAGATGCCTTGGGTGATTTTGTCAAACAAAAACTTAGTGTTATCAAATGATAAAGAAAATCTATTTTGAGCAATGCAAGCCTAAGCTCCACTTAGCCAAATGCATATAGATAATAGACTCCACTATTCTACCATAGTATCACTTGCCAATACAATTCAAATGTATTGACCCGTGTGGCTGTAACTTATTATGTTGCAGGTTTGTTTGATGTTAGAGAAGTTTATTGATTTAGGATTACAAGTCTACAACCAACATGTCTGCCTGTGGCACTTTGAAGATGAAGGACCCCATGCTATTGTTATATTCTGCTAAATTGTAATGAGATAGCCAAATGAGCTATGTAAGATGTAATAATTTATTTTATTCCTGGTTATAAAAGTTGTATTATGACCCTTGTTTCTTGATATTACATCTTAACTGTGGATGGTAGCTATTGATCCAGGGACTAGCATTGTAAACACAGGGATCTCTACCTTATTAAAGGTTGGGAACCTTACAGGCCACAAGTGAGATACACAAGGTAAACCATAGAAATGGGCCTTGTGAACCACTCAACACAAACCATTCCTTCCATTCCACCCAGGTGATTCATTCACTTAGTTGTTTTATTAAACAAAACACAAGTCCTCAGACTTAGTAATTTTTCCATAGTATGAATATATATTCCACCCTTGTTTTCTATTAGCTAAGCTAAGCATGATAGTAGTAGGAATCTTAACTTAGGAAATTCTACTAAGGTTTCATCTACTAGGATTTCCCATAGCATAGTTTATACTTAGCAAAATTCCATGCAAGTCCTACTTAGAAATATCACTAATGCATAGTGAAAATAATGGGACAAAAGTATGAAGCATCACTTGCCAATACAATTCAAATGTATTGACCCTTGTGGCTGTAACTTATTATGTTGCAGGTTTGTTTGATGTTAGTGAAGTTTATTGAATAGGATTAAAAGTCTACAACCAACATGACTGCCTGTGGCACTTTGAAGATGAAGGACCCCATGCTATTGTTATATTCTGCTGCATTGTAATGAGATAGCCAAATGAGCTATGTAAGATGTAATAATTTATTTTATTCCTGGTTATAAAAGTTGTATTATGACCCTTGTTTCTTGATATTACATCTTAACTGTGGATGCTAGCTATTGATCCAGGGACTAGCATTGTAAACACAGGGATCTCTACCTTATTAAAGGTTGGGAACCTTACACTATCAATCATGAGTAAGATCATCATCTCTATATTTCAGTTCAAATGCTGAGTTCCTTTTCAATTTTGATTTTCTTCCTCGAGGACGATCAAGTTTAAGCTTGGGTAGGTTGATGGTTGTGAAATATAGCCATCCAAGTCCACATTTAAACTAGATATTATTCATATTTTTGAGGAAATATCTCTCTAAATCCTGCCACTAATGCCTAATGATCAAAGGGGTATGCAATCTTGTCTTTCTATTTTTCCCTGCGCACATAATGTCGTTTGATGATGGGAATCACAACATTAAAGTCAAAGATATGAGATTTCCAACAACTCAAAGAAACCAGGAGTCATGAAGTGGAGGCAGAAGCTTTAACGACCAACTATACGGCGGGAATAAAATTCCGTCCATATAGTTCCGGCTGTATAGTTTCCACCAACACCGCTAGGTCAAACAGAACAACTTTCGTGAAGGGACCCCTATATAAAGAGGCCTCGGGCAACAAGAAAAAATATCTCTCTTCCGCCCCCTACACCCCCAACTACACCAAGCCATCAGAAACCACAACACCGGAAGGATAGATCTAGATCTAATCTCCAAACCCCTCTCCACCACCATAGCCATATTCCACCACTTGTAATAGTATATCTCATCTCCAATTGGCAACATTGTAAGACTATTATTATCATTCTCATGATTTCCATTACAATGTTTATGATTGTTGATTTCATCTCTATGTATGAGTAATTCTCCTTGGGCTAAGGGATTCGGCCTAGCCATGTAGCTTTGTGCATGTTATTTATCATAGATGGGATGATGTATTAGTTTGTATGACACGATGATTATTGTACCCTCTCTTTCCTCAATCTAAGGACTTGTTGGGTACCCAAGACCCCAGGGATTGATCCAGGTATACGGAGTGTGAGTAATGACTAATCTGCAGGGTGGGAACCCTAGTGATAGAAAGAGTAGTACGGCTGTATGGGAGGGATTTACTTGGGATTAACGATGTCATCACTATGCATATCATTAGTTCTCTTTCTTCTATGGATGAGACTAGCAGGTTATTGCTATAAGCAGTTGCGGAGGCAATAGCAATTATGGATGCACTTCTCACATATAATTATCTTGCTCTAACAATTACATGCATACTTTATTATTATCTTTTATTCCCATCAGATGTTTGGATAGCTACAAGTGAAACTGAAATCCCCATGCCCTCTCTCTCCATCATCGACAACAACAAAAGATCGCAAACTCTTGGTCCGATAAAACATAAAAAGAATTCTAGAACTCCCGAAGGTCCATTAAAGTAACCTTACTACGCTTTCTGCTTCCTAAGGATTTGATAACCTAGGTCTACTAGGGAAAAAGAGCTATACTACATCAGTAATCCAGATCGAAGGTATCAGTTACCAGGATGAATTGAGTACGGTGAATCGTGAGCCTCTTGAAGAATTAACTTCCTGATATCAAGATCATTGGGAACGCACAAACGCTTCTCATACGAAAGGTTTTCTTGTTCGTCCAGATGAAAACCTTTTGCTTTACCCTCACTTATTTTGGCTTGTATTTCCTCCAACTCTTTGTCTCCTTTTTGTGCTTCTTTGATTCAGTCTTGAAGTGTAGGCACTATTTTCATAGACGCTAAGTGCCCTTTCGAAACTATTTCCAGCCTAATATCTTTAAATTACTTGCATAAATCCTTCGGGAGTTCTCCTGCGGTAAGTCCATTCACATAGACCTTATGACTTAAGGCATCAGCTATTACATTTGCCTTTCTGGGGTGGCACTGCAAGTCTAAGTCATAGTCCAAAACGTATCTACTTTCTCGAACACTTTGCTATTGTTTCTTCTCTAAACTTGTGTGATTTGGATACAACTAAGACAGACTGACGCTGTTTTAAGCAGAATTACCTTGGTGTCTTGTTTTTGTGCAGAAAATGAACTATCAGAAAATATACCGGAAAATATGCCAAAAATTATATTTCACCAGAAGATCCACAGAGCCAGAAGAAGAGATGGAGGGGAGGCCTAGGGGGCCCATACCCACCCCAGGCGGGCCCACCTAACCCCACGCCTGGAGGGGGTGTGGCCACCCTAGGCACCTCCTCGGCCTTTCTCTGTGCCTATAAGTTGCCTTTCGACCTAAAAACCGAGGGGGGTTCGATAGTTTTCCAGAAAGAGTTCCCCTCTGCCGCCGCCACCAGAAACCAAGATTCAGATCCAGAAACTCTGTTCTGGCACCTTGCCGGGACGGGGAATTTGGAGAGGATCATCGCCATTGTCATCACCAACGCATCTCCATCAACCACCGATGTTTCCCTCATCCATGAGTGAGTAATCCCCCGCTGTAGTCTTGGGGATGGTAGGGATTGGATGAGTTCTATCATGTAATCGAATAAGATCTGTTAGGGCTTAGTGCCTAGTTTCTCTTGTGCTATTTGACTTTGTTGCAACTTGTTGTGTTTAATGCTTGTCACTAGGGCATGAGTGCCATGATCTCAGATCTGAACTTATTATTGAATCATTATGATAGTATTGTTTGTGATCTTATCTGCAAGTTGTGTACACATATCATTGTCCGGATCGAAAGGCCCCAAAGTGACAATAATTGGGACAACCGGAGGGGATGTCTATGGTGTGAGGATCACATGTGTTCATCGAGTGTTAATTCTTTGCTCTGGTGCTCTATTAAAAGGAGTACCTTAATTTCCAGTAGTTCCCTAGAGGCCCCGCTGCCACGGGCTGGCTGGACAGAAGATGTTGTGCAAGTTCTCATTGCGAGCACATATGACTATATTTGGAGCACATGCCTAGGATTTTTAGTACTTGGATGCTTGTTATTATTTATCTACTATTACCGTTACTGTTACTATTGATCCCTTTTCACTGTTGCTGTTGTTGTTGCTTTGTTGTCGCTACTGATAAACTTCTGTGAGCAAGAACTATTTCCAGGTGCAGATGAACTGACAACTCAATTGTTAAGGCTTGCAAGTATTCTTTGGCTCCCCTTGTGTCGAATCAATAAATTGGGTAATACTACCCGCGAAGACTGTTGTGATCCCCTATACTTGTGGGTCATCAATCCACGCTAGCGACAAGTGGCGGTCATTGATTGGTTCGGCCAACTGACGCAGCGCTGCTATCGGCATGTGCCACATGGCGCTACGCGACTGGCTAGTACCGCTTTGATCTGAGGATCTAATCTAGGCCGCTGATCTACAAATCGATGGACGAGACGGAGGGTTCCTTACCTTGGTGGCGGTGTTGACTCGACGACGATGGTGGACTATGGCGAAGCATCAGGTGGGGGTCGTTAGTGTCGCTGTAGTGCTCCTCTGAGGTGGCGGACTTCATGAAGACGCTCGCCTCCTCCTCACGATCTTGATGGTGTCTTCCGTGTCGTCCTTCGCTTCCTCGTGGGGCTGCAGTGCTCCGCTGAGCTCCCCAGACTCAGGCGAAACTCCGGCGTAGTGTTCTCTGTGATGTACTGCGTGAAAAGGGGAAAAGAAGGGACAGGGTTAGGCGGTGCTTCGTGGGGAGGCGATCTAGAGGGAAAAGGTGGGCAAGGGGAGACAGATTCATGCCCTACCTCGAGCTCCCGAGCTTCGAGCGGTGGCGGCAATGGAGGTCGAAAATAGATCTCGAAATTAGCAGTGGTTTGACGTGAATTTGGTTAGGTTTTTGAGGGGACACGAGGAGGGGGCGGGGCTATAAATATCCCCGTGATCTTGGAGAGGGGTCAACGGATCCGAGGTGGAATCGAGAGGTTTTCCCGGCCACGGTTCGGCGCGGTGGCTGCCGTGTTCGTCCCGATCTCTGCGAGAGAGACGACGGAGTGGGCCTAGGCTATCGGTGACCACGAGACGCTGGCGGGATGCGGCTAAGAGGAAGGGAGCGGCCCAGGTGCTAGGCGGCGCACGCATGATGGCTTACGCGGTAGATAGCCGTGGGCTGGTTTAGCTGACCCATTTAGGTTAGGTTAGTTTTTTTGTTGTTCTTTTATTATTTTCTCTTTGTTATAAATCTTTATATCTTTTGCATAATAACACCAAATTCAATGAAACCAATTTCTAATTTTTTTTAAAAATAAGGTGATTAACATAGGATCATAATATAACCATTTTGCACAGTTTTTAGGAGGTTAGTTTTAGAAATTCCCTTCTTTGTATTTATATGACCATATGGGAAAAACTAATTAAGGTTTAGTGATAAGGGTTTTGATGCAAATTTTTTAATGTGTGATGCCATGATGCAAATGATATGATGCATGCTTCTAGTAACATCTTACATAACAAATTTGGGATGTTACATTCATGATCACCATCATTAGCTTCTTCTCTTATTGGTGCAGGCGGCACAGGAACATATTCTGGTGCTGCGCTACTCTCAAATCTGAGAGAAGGTTCAACAACCTTGGCGAGTTCTAGTTTCCTTCCAGTCACTTATATCGAGAGAAACTACTTCTCAAGAAAGGATCCATTCTTGGCAACGAAAACTGTGCCTTCGGATCTATGATAGAAGGTATACCCAATTGTTTCTTTAGGGTATCCTATGAAGACGCATTTTTCCGTTTTGGGTTCAAGCTTGTCGGGCTGTAAGTTCTTTACATAAGCTTTACAACCCCAAACTTTAAGGAACAACAACTTAGGTTTCTTACCAAACCACAATTCATACGGTGTCGTTTCAACGGATTTAGATGGTGCCCTATTTAAAGTGAATGCGGTTTCTCTAATGCATAAACCCAAACGATAACGGTAAATCTGTAAAATACATCATAGAACTAAGCATATCTAAGAGAGTTTGATTATGACGTTCGGACACACCATTATGCTATGGTTTTCCCGGCGGTGTCAACTGCGAAAGTATTCCGCATTTCTTCAAATGCATGCCAAACTCGTAACTTAGATACTCACCTCTGCAATCAGATCGCAGAAACTGAATCTTCTTGTTGCGTTGATTCTCTACTTCACTTTGGAATTCCTTAAACTTCTTGAAAGTTTTGTACATATGTTTCATAAAGTAGATATATCCATATCTAATCAAGTCATTTGTGAAAGTAAGAACATAACGATATCCACCGTGCAATGCTACACTCATTGGACCGCACATATTGGTATGTATTATTTCCAATAAGTCTGTAGCTCGCTCCATTATCCAGAGAATGTATTCTTAGTCATTTTTCCCATTAGACATGCTTCACATATTTCAAGTGATTGAAAATCAAGTGATTCAAGAAGTCCATCAAAATGGAGTTTCTTCATGCGCTTAACTCCAATGTGACCAAGATGGTAGTGCCACATGTATGTGGAATTATCATTCAATTTTATCCGTTTAGCATCTATGTTGTGAACATGTGTATCACTACTACCGAGTTTCAATAAGAATAGACCATCCACCTTAGGTGCATGACCATAAAATATATTAGTCATAAAAATCGAACAACCATTATTCTCGGACTTAAACGAGTAACCGTCTCGCAATAAACAAGATCCAGATATAATGTTCATGCTTAACATAGACACCAAATAACAATTATTTAAGTATAAAACTAATCCCGGTGGTAGATGAAGAGGGAGTGTGCCGACGGTGATCACATCAACCTTGGAGCCATTTCCAACGTGCATCGTCACCTCGTCTCTCGCTAGTATTTGTTTATTCTGCAGCACCTGTTTTGAGTTACAAATATGAGCAACTGAACCAGTATCAAATACCCAGGCACTACAAATATTACTACTAAGATACACATCAATAACATGTATATCAAATATACCTTTCTTCTTGATGTTGTCGTTCTTTAGATCTACCAGGTACTTGGGGCAATTCTGTTTCAATGACTTTCTCCCTTGTAGTAAAAGCACTCAGTATCAGGCTCAGGACCAGCCTTGGGCTTCTTAGCAGGCGCGACAGTTTTATTGCCGCCCTTCTTGAAGTTTCCCTTATTCTTAGGCTTGACTTGCTTCTTGAAATTGGTAGTCTAATTGACCCTCAACACTTGGTGCTCTTTCTTTATCTCCACTTCCATAGTCTTAAGCATGGAGAAGAGTTCGGGCAATGACTTATCCATGCGCTGCATGTTGTAGTTCATCACAAAGTTCTTGTAACTAGGTGGCAGTGATTGGAGGACACGACGAATCCTCATTACATTAGGAATCGTTATTCCCAAATCTTGGAGTTTTTTGCGTGCTTAGACATTTTGAGCATGTGCTCGCTAAAGGAGCTTCCCTCTTCCATCTTGTAGTTAAAGAACTTCTTAGAGGCTTCATAGCTTTCCACGGCAGTATGAGTCTCAAATATCATTTTGAGATCATTGATAATATCATGAGGGTCACGATTCTCAAAGCGCTTCTAAAGCTCCAATTCCAAACTGTACAGGATGGCACTATGGAGTATTGATTATTCCGAGTGAGATAAGCATTTTTCACCTCATCGGTAGCATCAGCTGCAGGCGGGTCACCCAGCGGTGCATCCAGCACATAGGTCAACTGACCAACATTGAGGACAATACTCATGTTACGAAACTAGTTCGTGAAGTTGCTTCCATTGTTTTTCAAATTTTCCTTCTCTAGGAATACATTAAAATTGATGGTAGGGGCCTCCATTATCTACAACATATTTGCAAAGAGTTTAGACTAAGTTTATGATAAATTGAGTTCAAATTTAATTATTAAATTAACTAGGTGAACTCCCACTCAAAACAACATCCTGCATGTTGTTTTGCTGATTACACGAACCAAATCCACTAAACCAAGTCTGATCATCATGAGATATGATGTAGCTTCAAAGGCAAAAAATCGACATGTCCTTCATATCATCCATATGACTCATGCTTTACCTTTTGGTATTCCGTGTTCTGAGGCCATGTATGTACATGCTAGTGTAGGGGTTCGTAGCATGGAAAACAATTCTACCACATGAACACATGCAAACCAATATCTATCTACTAGATTGTAGCAAAGAGTCGATGGAGTACTCACCCTCAAAGATTCCAAAGCGGTTAACGAGAGAGGATTCTCGTGGGTGATGTAGTCGTTCATTTGCCGATCACAAGATCGCGTAGACGATCCTTCCAGCGTCGTGTTCCGGCAGCGCTCGCGCGGTCGGTGACACATTCGGTACTTGATGAATACCTTCCTATACCTTGTTCCAACAGCCAGCAGAGGTTCTATATCTCTCTTCGTGATTCCGGCAGCACGACGGTGTGGTGTCGGAGTTTAGAGGGGAAATCCCACAGGGCTTCGCCTAAGCCAAAGTGGTTATGGTGGAGTAGAAGAGGGCCTCGACAATCTAGGGTTTAGAGGGCACCAAGGGGGGGTGGTGGGTGGCGGCTAGGGCAAGGGCTTGCCCCAAGCCGATGACTTGGGAGGAGATCCCCTAGGTGGCAGCGGCTAGAGAGGGAGGCAACCAAGCTAGGGTTTGTTGTGAGGGGTAGGGGAGCCCTACCCCTCCTTTTATAGATGGGGAGGTGCCAAGGGGGAGGGAATCCTCCCCCAACACCACTTCATGTGGCCGACGGCAAGGGGAGGGACGAATCCTCCCTTAGGTAGGATTCCTTCCCTCCCTCCACTTGGAAATCAAAGTCCCACTTTGACTTTTTCAAACTTGCCTTATTTTGACTTTCAAACTAGAGTTTGATTTCTCTCTTCCAAGTGTCCAACCAAGTGACCTAGTACATGATGCAACCATTCCACTTTGTCATGAAACATCCATGTACCCTTCCCCTTCCGGATCGGTGGACCTTCTAGACCCTTCTAGATCATTCTGGTAAAAACACCGGAACCATTCCCGAACTCCAAAATTGGACTTTCCTTATATGAATCTTATTCTCCGAACCATTCCGGATCTCCTCGTGATATCTCAGATCCCATATGAGTGTCTGAACTACATTGGGTCTCTTTACTCACTTTCCATATTTACTAAACAACATCGAATCCTTAAGTGTGTCTCCCTACGGTTCGTAAATTATGCAGACATGACCGAGACTCTTCTCCGATAAATAACTAATAGAGTAATCTGGAAATTAATATGGCTCCCATATATTTCTACGATTACTTCATGATAAAATGAACGATCTACATACGATACCAATTTCCCTTTGTCTCGCGATACTTTACTTATCTAAGGTCTAATTGTCGGTATCTCTGCATACCTAGTTCAACCTCGTTACCGATAAGTACTCTTTACTCATTCCTGTGATATGTGATCCCTTGTGATCCAGTCACATGCTTGCAAGCTAATTGGATGGCATTCCACCAAGAGGGCCCAGAGTATATCTATCCATCATATGGATGGACAAATCCCACTCTTGATCCATGTGCCTCAACATATACTTTCCGAACATTCAATGCCACCTTTATAACCATCTAGTTATGAAGTGGTGTTTGATGTCATCAAAGTATCCATCCGGTGATGGTGATTAACATGATCTAATGGTCAAAGGATTTAGGTTACTATGTATCTGAAAGCATATAGCAAACAAACTATTTAAATGACTTGATCTTTATGTTACGCTTAACTATAGGAGTATGTCCATCATACCATTCTCCTAATGATATGATCTTGTTGTTAATAACATCTCAATGTTCATGATCAGTAAACCATGATCATCTATTAACCAACAAGTTAGTATTACAAAGAGGCTTTACTAGGGACTCTAACAAGTTTACAAATCACACAAGTATTAATGTTTACGGTTAATACAATTATAGCATGAATGTAAATATTTATCATAAACATAAAAATCTAATAATAACTACTTTTATTATTGCCTCTTGGGCATATCTCAACAGCTAGGCTCGTCAAGATTAACCTTAATATCCACATGTGAAAATCTGGCTCCGATTTAGGCAAAGCCCTGTGGGATCTCCCCTCTACTTCCGACACCACGCCATCGTGTTGCTGGAATCACGAGGAGAGAGCTACAACCTCCGTTGCCTGTTGGAACAAGGGAGAGGAAAGTCTTTATCGAGTACCGAACGTGTGACCGACTGCGGGAGCGCTATCGAAACGTGGCGCCGGAAGGATCGTCTACGCGATCTTGAGATCGGCAAGTTAACGACGCATCACGCACGAGAATCTGCTCTCGTTAACCCCTTTGAAATCTTAGAGGGTGAGTACTCTATCGACTCGTTGTTACAATCTAGTAGATAGATCTTGGCTTATGTGTGTTCATGCGGTAGAATTTTTTGTTTTCCATGCTACGAACCCCTACAATGGTCTCGGAGTCGTGTCTATATGTAGATTTGTTGCACAAGTAGAACACAATGGTCATTGTGGGTGGTGGTGCTTTTATTATCAATTGCTTCTTGTGTACTTTGCATCTTGCAGGATGGTGGGATAAAGCGGCCCGTGCTAACCTTACATGACATCGTTCATGAGACTTGCTCCACACTCGACATGCAACTGTATTGCATAAGTGGCTTTGTGGGTGTCTGTCTCTCCTATCATAGTGAAGATTCAATTTACAAAGAGAACTTGAAAGTGCATGCATCAACATTGTGGTTCTCGTTCGTAAGTTAGAACGGTACTTATTGAAAGTCCCAAACCACGTAAAATATGCAAAGAAAATTAGAGGCATCTAACTTTGTTTTGCAGGGGTGTGCTATGATGTGATATGGCCATGATTGTGATTATATATGATATATGCAATGATCCTTATTGTAAGTCGGCAACCGGCAGGAGCCTTATTGTTGTCTTTTAATTTTGCTAAGACATGCATGTCTATTATTCAAAGTATCTGTAATAGTTGATGCTGGTGGACGACAACCATGGAGCAGGGCCATTGACCTTGACGCCACATTGGTGATGATGGAGATCATGTTCGTGCTTGAAGATGGAGATCGGAAGCACAAGAAGAAAGGCCATATCATATCACATATTATGAAGTGCATGTGATGTTAATCCTTTTATGCATCTTGTATTGCTTAGGTCGCGACGGTAGCATTATAAGATGATCCCTCTCACAAAATATCAAGTTATAAAGTGTTCGTCCTTAGTATGCACCATTTCCAAGACTCGTTGTTTCAAAGCACCACGTGATGATCGGGTGTGTTAGATTCTGCGAGTGTATACAATGGGAGCAAGCTAGATTTTCTCATGCTGAAAATAAGGTTAAATCTTGACGGGCCTAGCATGTATAGACATGGTCTCGGAACATGGAATACCGAGAGGTAAAGCATGAGTCATATAGATGATATGATGAACATGATGATTGTTCGCCTTTGAAACTATATCATGTCTCGTGATGATCGGACTTGGTGTAGTGGATTTGGTTCATGTGATCACTAAAACAATGTGAGGGATATTGTTTTGAGTGGGAGTTCAACAGTAATATGATTAAAAGTTGAACACTATTTATGATAAATTATATCAAAGTGAATTTGCATAGTTGTTGTAGTCATTGGAATCCGTTTACCACCTTGCGCTTAGTTATAATTGAGATAACAGAACTATAGAATTCTTGTTAGTTACTTTACGAACTGGTGTCGTATTGTTTTCAAGTGTTAATCTAAAGTTTAAAAGTACTATTGCAAACTTTAAGTAAGTTTCGGTTACTCCGTGAAGTTTAATAATTGGTATTAAATCAAGAGTAACAATTCCAGTGTTAGTATATAAGTATCATGTTTATCTCCATGATTGTTGATATTCAAAATATTGTTTTAGTATCGAGGTTATCTAGGAGCTGAAAGTATTGTTTCAAAAACCATCATGTGTGGAAGATATTGCGATATCTGAAACAATGTTTTGGTTACTACATGATAGAGTATAATATGTCAAAGTTTATGTTCTCATATTTGATGAAAATTTGCAAAAGGTTGGAGACGCTAGTCATCCTAATCCTCCAAAAGGTTTTGGAGAGCAACATTATACTCGCAATTCACCGTTATAAGCTAAAGTAGCTTCATCATGAATAGTTCCATGATAAGTATGAATATTTGATGTAGGTAAAATGTTTACTACACTAAAATATTACTAAAGAATGAAATTTGAAAGAACACCAAACATTTGATATGTGATCTACTTCAAAGTGCAAGTCCAAAGACATTAGTATTTAACTATACACGCTTCGGACTATGTGCCATGAGTATGGCGACACTGTTGATGTTGATAGATTCTTTTGAAAGGATAAAAAAATACTAAAAGAGAAATCTAAGAAATATTTGGAAGAAGAGAAAAGACTAGAATTGTTCAACTTAGGTATATAGAAGATATACATGTTATGGCTATATTCGTTGCTTGTTAAACAATGTGGTTCTTAAGTATTGGATACTGAATTTGTTGGTGTTAATCGTCATACGAAACAACACAATGCATGAACTACAATGGCCTAAGTAACTAGCAAAAGAATATGTGATGATGTTCATCGAGAACAAATAAAGATTTGTTGTGTTGCCTTCAATATTTGTTTTATCAAGTATTATGAGAACAAAAGGGTTGTTCAAATAATTTCCGTATTCCATGAAAGATGGATGATATACAAGTCTAGTTGGAGAAATCACATCCATAAAAATAATGCTAAAAATGTCAAAAGACAATTGATTGAAAGATCACTTAAGAAGTGACATCGCTGTTTAAATTATAGTGGAAAGACAACATGAAGAAACCCCAAGCTTGATGGAATTTTAGAGTATTTTGATTTTTGATCAAATGACGCTTGTGAAACTTTACTAGAGATAATTAAAACTCCGTTCATAGGCCAAAGGGAACGAATGACTAGCTTATTGGAACTTGTACATATTGTTGTATGAAGTCCATTACGTATAGTCAAGAGCGGTGGATTTCAACTTCATATGCTTTCTCCGAAAATTTGAGTGAATATATGAATATTTACTTAATGAGGATGAAGTGTGAAACATTTGAAAAGTTCAAAGACTTTCAAGATGAAGTGCAAAATCAATGTAAAAATAAAATAAAGAATTTATGATAGGATCATAAAGGAAGATATTTGAGTTACAAGTTTAGCATAACACATAAGATTAGATGAATCGTTCCATGGATTTGTGTTTCCCGAAACACCAAATGAGTATGGAATAATCGAGATATGCAATGAAACCTTGCTTGACATGGTAAGATCAAAGGTGTAATTCATAAAACTGCCATTATACTTTAAAGATTAAAAGCTTTAGAAACTACCGCTTTTTCACTGAAAAGATCTCCATCATGATCAGTTGAAATGACACCATATAAAGTTATGGTTTGGGATAAAACCCAAGTTTTCCTTTCTTAAACATTGGTATTCTATCCATAAGTGAGAGGTTTACAAACAAAGTCGGATGAACATGTCTTTGTATGTTATTTCGAATAACTGTTGAGTATTCCTCAATAACACTGGAGACAAAAGTGTTTCTCGCTTAGAACGTCAAGTTTCTTTGAGAAGGAATTTTCCGTGAAAAGATAAGTGGGAGGAAAATAGAACTTTGATAAGGTTAAAAGAACCTTAGCTATATGTGCAAAGTTGCGCAGCTGATGGGGATATGCTATATGGGTATCCTCATAGCATGTCACCTATCCGGATAACCCGGGTGGCCCATAGTTGGTAGCATGGCCTATGGCCTGCTGGGTGGCCTAGTTAGATGGATCCAGAAGGGAGTCCCATGCCGGATAAAGGAAGGCTACGGTGGAGTCACCGGCGTACCCGGAGCCTTGGAGTGCAAGATACACAAGACTAGTAATAGACGATGTAGGACTCTGTAACCTGTCCGGCTAGGACTTTTCCCTGTAACCCTAGGACCTAGCGACTATATAAGTCGGGCCTATGGGAGCCTTTAGGGCACGACAACTTAGACTTTCTAGTCACCTCGCACAGCGAAACCTATATCTGTAACTCGGCGTATTGCCCTTATAGTGATTTATAGCAGGAGTAGGATTCCGCCACCGTCGTGGGATCTGAACCTAGGTAAGCTGTGTTACCTCGTACCCGTCAACCGTCCGCCTTACCCCACGTCTCTAAACATGCACTGTGAGGAACCCTCCATGGTGTACTCGTCGGCAATACCACGACAGTTGGCGCCCACCGTGGGGCAAGAGGCGCTTCAGGCTCTTCAGCGGGCGAGGACCAAGATCTTCGCGGGAATCGGTGAAACCATAGCCATCGGTCGTGTTCTCTTCTCCGGCAACGTTCCGATCGTCCCTCTTGACAAGTTCTGGATCCCGGCGAAGACGAACCCTACGCGGTGTTTGGTCATTCCTATCGGAAACCTCCACCTCTTCATCGGTGAAACCAACTCGGGCACTAGTTCCCTGGGAGTCGGAGGAGCATCAAGGCCCGCACGGACCGCCTACGGGCAGGATACGTTCGCGGAAGGATCGATGTCGGATCTCTCTTCAGAGTTTGCCGGCAAAGATCGGAAAAATTCAAGGCCCACCCAAACCTCCCCTGTGCAGGATATAAAGGTGGAAGATCACTGCAAATCCGCCGGCTTCGCCCGTGCGTCTGGACAGCAAAGATCCAAGTTCATCGGCATGGTTACCATCTTCGATCTGGCACGCTGCGTTCAGAGAGAAGGCGAAAACCCCAGTGATTACCTGGCCAGGTGGCTCCGTATACGAGCCGATCTAGCCCACTACCCCGATAATAACGCTTTGTATCACTTTGTGGAAGGACTGGACCGTGGCACGCTTCTCCGAAATTCTTTAAGACGGCAGCAGGCAACAGGACGCCTTACCCTCGAAGAGATGGTGAGCACCGTCAACAACTATGCGGAAGTTGATGCAGTAGCCCAGATGGCGCTTGCGCTCAGGGATGGAGAACCTCCGATTCAACAACCGCCACCACCGCCTCCCGCCGCCATCGTCGCAATAGCACCACCACCTCCAGTCATCGTCTCGGCCGTTGCACCTCCACCGCCCGTCATCGAGGAAGTCCTGGCACCCTCCGACTCTGTCATTGACGCGCTTTATGCTGATTTCAGTGCAGATTCAGAGGAGATAGATTTCAGTCCAGAAGAGCTAGACTCCGCTATGCAGGAGATGGAGGAGGAGTACTCGCACGACGAGCAAGCCAACAATGCCGTCACGTCTCGAGGGGTGTTCATCACCATTAGGACGGCGATGGATGAAGATCAACCCGGCCGAGCTCCGCCTACAACGCTGGAAAAGGGGAAGGGGCCACTTATTGCTGCTGACGATGATCGTGCAAAAGTCATGCCTCCTCCGCCTAACCCAGTGCAGCAGTGGCAGGAACTCGGCACCGGCCCGAGCAACAACAACACCGCAAACTTGCCACCTCCAGCATCTACGTCTGCAGCAGCCCAAGTTACTCCAGCTGATAGATTGATGTACGGCAATCTCCTCGTCGAGCCACTAACCGTTGCTCATATCCGGAATGTGACTCAGCTTGACAAGAAGCGCTAGCAGCTGCTAGAGGAAGCGCAGGCCATCGCGGAGCAAGGCGCTAAGCTAGATCGAGATCTGGTCAACGCGCAGAAGTCCATAGAGAAAGCTAGAGCAATGGAGGCCGAGTACAAGACTTTACTGCAGCAGCAGAAGGCTAAGAAAGCTTTGGCTCGCGTCATCAATGATCCTGGTGTACGGCGCAACCTAGGATGGGCTCCCTCGAAGCCGGCACAGGCCAAGCCATACATTGACAGTGAAGGCAAGCAGGTGATGCCCACCCCACTCCTTAACCTCGCCATCGCCAAGACCCTTATGGAGAAGGATAGATCACCCGAGGCAGTGGAGCAGGTCTATGACCTAGTGGCCATGGCGGTGAAGCAGCAGGAAAAGGCCACCTCTCAGAGGCTTGAGTCTGACCCAGCGCTCCGCCAATCTAGCCAGTACAAGCCGCCAAGGGACAGGATCTCCTCTTGATGTCGAGTCCAAAACGGGTTCATTAGAACGAAGACGGAGGGATGCGCGCAACAGTAAGGATGCTATCCCCATATCCCCCGACCACGGAGAAAAGGCCCGACCTCGTCGCCCATCACCACCGCCCCGGTCTCCCCGACATCACGAAGATTACAAGGCTCACCATCGTACGGATATGCCCCCACCAAAGCAGTGCGGCATCGTCATCCGCGACAACACGGAGCAGACTCGTCATGACGGAGAACGCAACCAAGGACACAAGAGCAGGTCACGCCATGACCCTCCGCGTCCGACAAGCAACCGTGGCAGGCGTGAGGCGTCGCAGGAGGGTAACAGCAAGAAGGCTAACCCACCGCCACCTCTGCCTCCGTCACCACCAAGCAGTCACCATGGCGAAGGAGGCCCGCGTCGTTCATGCAGCCCATCCCCTGTTGACAAAAAGAAGAATCCGGAGCCATATGATGCATGTTCGCGGATCGATAAGATCCACGAGTCCCGGGAAGGACCATGCCTAGGACCACGTTGCCTTGGACCTGCAATACAGTCTGCAACTTACCCCAAAGGTTTCCGGATTGACAAGACAATCAAGCCCTATGACGGCACCGCCAAGCCAGCCACATTGCAGGACTACGGCAACGCGGTGGAGATTGCCGGAGGCAACCCCAATGTCGTCGTCAAGTACCTCCCATTAATGTTGGCGGGCACGGCCCGTCAATGGATCGACGACTTGCCAGAGAAATCTATCTACAACAGGTTGGACATGCAAGAAGCATTCACCAAGAACTTTGAGGTTACTTACAAGCATCCCTGCACTGTGGGCGATCTACAATGGTGCGTGCAAGAGAAAGACGAGACATCTCGCGCCTACCTCTCCCGTTGGCTGGACATGAACAATTCCTGCGCAGGAGTGCACGCCCAGACCGCCATGGCTGCCTTCATCGACGGGTTGGAAAGGGGCACGTTGCTCCGACATAAGCTGAAGCGCTTGCAGGACAATCACCAGCTTGACTTGAATCATATGATTCAGTTGGCTAGTGAGTTCGCAGTTGCCGACGATGATGCTCGCGGCTCCTTGCCGGCAACATCGTTCCAACTCAAGCTCGGAGGAACAGCAGTACAAAGCGGAAAACCGCTCCAGAAGAAAAGCAATCTACCGACATAGTCACTATGACTTTTGCAGGACGAGGTGATGGCGCACAACGTGGCCGAGGAAGGGGAGCTGGCCGTGGGTAGCAACGAGGAAGTGAAACAACCTCGGCGCCGCTCCACGTTCCCCAAACCTACGAGGAGTATCGTGACATGTCGTGCCTCGTACACCTCGACGTCAGCGGCAAAGCCACCCATACCAATCGACACTGCAATTTCGTCAACGACCTCAAGGAAGACCCCGAGTCCGGCTACAAGCAAAGTCGAAAGAATAGACCGCGAGGCAAGGGCAAGGGGAAGAAGAAGGAGGAGGAGTCCAAGGATTCAAGTGATATGGATGAAGACATTGACCCCAAGCACGCCGCCAAGAGCGACGACAAGGGCAAGAACCCCTTCGCAAAGAAGGCTCCAGTCTACCACACTTTCCTTGGCACCCCCACCGTCCTGATGGCCACTCTCCCCCCAGTTCCCCAGTACCTGCACTGGTCGGAGTTTCCAATAACTTGGGACATGACGGACCACCCAGACCTTATACCTATGGAGAACCAGTACGCCATGGTCATCAACCCCTTGATTGACGACGTGGAGTTCACCAAGTGTATGGTCGATAGTGGAAGCAGCATCAACATCATGTACCTAGATACACTGCAGAAGATGAACTTGACGGAGGCAAACCTAAGGTGGACCAACACCATCTTCCACGGCGTAGTTCCTGGTCGAGAGGCTCGGTCCCTTGGATGCATTACACTTCAGGTTGCCTTTGGCGATGTTAACAATTACCGCCAAGAGCGCATGACCTTCGAGGTGGTCCCCTTCAAGAGCGTGTACCACGTCATATTCGGCCGCGGCATATTCCACACGTTCATGGACAAGCCATGCTTCGTCTACAATAAACTCAAGATACCCGGACCAAACGGTGTCATCACCGTATCTGGAAGCTTTACCAAGGCAAGGGACTGCGAGATCAACGAAGAAGCCATTGGAGAAGCTGTCCTCTATAGCGAAGAATTCCAAGAGATCCAGAGCAAGGTCGATGACTTAGAGATGCCCATGTCGAAGAAGCAGATCTCCGACTCTGCTCCTGCGTTCAAGGCCGCCATCAAGACCAAGCCAGTGGAACTTGTGGTAGGCGATGCCTCCAAGGTCACCGCCATTGGGACGAACCTGGATCCCAAATAGGAAAGCGCGCTCGTCGAGTTCCTCCGTGAGAATAGGGACATCTTTGCCTGGCAACCTGCCTACATGAAAGGTGTACCTAGGGAACTTGCCGAGCACAGCTTAAACATTGATCCAAAATGCAAACCAGTGAAACAACCTCTACGACGCTTCGGGGATGAGAAGAGACGCGCCATTGGCAAAGAGATAGCTAGGTTACTTAAAGCTAGATTTATCCGAGAAGTGCTTCACACGCGATGGGTGGCCAATCCTGTACTTGTCCCCAAAAAGGGAACCAATGAATTAAGAATGTGCGTTGATTACACCGGCTTGAACAAAGCATGTCCCAAAGATCCGTTTGCTTTGCCTCGCATTGACTAAGTCATTGACTCGACGGCTGGCTCGAAACTTTTGTGTTTTCTCGATGCATACTCATGATACCACCAGATCAAGATGAGGAAGTCGGACCAATTGGCCACTTTGTTCACTACCCCGTACATCACGTTTTGCTATCTTACGATGCCCTTTGCGCTGAAAAACACAGGTGCTACGTACCAGCGGACAATGCAACGTTGCCTCCACGACCAAATTGGTCGGAACGTTCACGCCTATGTGGATGATATCGCGGTGATGTCTAAAAAGTCAAACAACTTAATCTTCGACTTAAAAGAAACCTTTGATAATCTCCGGAAATACAACATGATGCTTAACCCTAAGAAGTGCATCTTCGGGGTGCCAGCCGACAAATTGTTCGGTTTTATCGTTTCCCAACGCGGAATCAAGGTCAACCCGGAGAAAATCAAGGCCATCTTAAACATCAACCGTCCGACATGCCTCAAGGACATTTAACGACTAACAGGTTGTGTTGCAGCAGTTAGTCGGTTCGTCAGCCGACTAGGAGAGAAGGCTCTGCTGCTGTACAAGTTGCTAAAGAAGGCAGACAAATTCACGTGGACAGATGTAGCAGATGCAGCATTGAAGCAGCTCAAGGAGATTCTTTCCTCAACACCCATCCTTGCAGCACCCGAGCCTGGAGAGCCCCTATTAATCTACATGGAGCCAACCAACCGGGTAATCAGCATCGTCGTCGTAGAGCGGAAGGAACCAGGCTATGAGCATGGAGTTCAACGACCAGTTTACTATGTGAGCGAGGTCTTGATGGAGTCCAAGCAGCGTTACCCGCACTACCAGAAGATGGCTTATGGAGTATTCCTTGCTTCTCGGAAGCTGAGGCATTACTTTCAGGAGCACCCAATCACAGTGGTGAGCAAGACTCCACTGTCCGACATTATCAACAACAGCGACGCTACGGGAAGGGTCGCGAAGTGGGGCATTGAACTTGCCGCCTTCGAGATCACCTACAAGAGACGCGACGCTATCAAATCACAAGCCTTGGCGGATTTTGTTGCAGATTAGACGGAGATGCCAGATGCTACTCCGTTGCCAGAACCAGAGTACTGGGTGATGCACTTTGACGGATCAAAGCTGCTCAACGGCTCGGGGGATGGTGTATTGCTACAGTCACCAACAGGAGACAAGCTACACTATGTTCTGCAGATCCACTTCGAGGCTACAAACAACATGGCGGAGTATGAAGAACTCATTTGACGGACTGTGCGTAGCCAAGCATATTGGCATCAAGCGCATAGTTTGCTATGGAGATTCCGACTTGGTTGCCCAGCAGGTGGCTGGCACCTGGAATGCGCGGAACCCTATGATGGCGGCATATCGAGACGAAGTGGACGAGATAGGCAAGAGCTTCTTGGGCTACGAAGTCAAGTATGTACCTAGGGAGCAAAATGAGGCGGCTGATCTACTGTCTAAGATTGGATCAGGGGGCAAGCAAATTCCGCCAGGAGTTTTCCTAGAGCATCTACGCACACCATCTGTGAAGGGAGCCGACATCGACAACCCGGATAGAGCTGACTCTTTCGTCAACATGGTGACTAAGGTCCCTCCGGCTTGGACAAAACCGTTCATGGAATATCTCGAACACGGAACTTTGCCCGACGACAAAGTCGAAAGATGACAAATAGTACGACGAGCAAAGGGTTATACCATAATCAATGGGCAACTCTACAAAAGAAGCACTACTGGTGTATACCTAAGGTGTGTTTCCTAGCTAGAAGGTATGGAAATCCTACACGAAATCCATCTCGGAGATTGCGGGCATCACGCCGCTCCTCGATCGTTGGTTGCGAAAGCCTTCCGGCAAGGATTCTACTGGCTGACCGCGAAGGCGGACACCGACAAGTTGGTTGAGACATGCATGGGATGCCAGTATTATGCCCGACAACCACATGTTCCTGCTGAAGAATTGCAAACAATACCAATAACTTGGCCGTTTGTAGTCTGGGGCTAGACATGGTGGGACCGTAACAGACAGCACCTTGTGGGTTTACGCATCTGCTTGTAGCATTTGATAAATTCACTAAATGGATAGAAGCTAAACCCATTAGAAAGCTTGATGGGGCAACTGCCCTCAGGTTTGTCAGGGATCTAGTGGTGAGATTTGGTCTCCCACACAGCATTATCACTGACAATGGCAGCAATTTATCACTCGGAGAAGTGGAGGCTTATTGTTGGGAGAAAGGCATCCGACTTGACCTTGCATCTGTGGCACACCCACAATCCAATGGTCAGGTTGAGCGAGCCAATGGATTAATTCTGCAGGGAATCAAGCCACGTCTTGAGGCACCGCTACATAGAGCAGCTGGAGCCTGGGCGGAATAATTTCCATCTGTGCTGTGGAGTTTACGAACTACACCCAACAGATCCACCGGCTACACCCCTTACTTCATGGTATATGGAGCAGAAGGCATCTTGCCTTCCGACATCCTTCACGATTCACCAAGAGTTGCCGCCTACGACGAAGATGACGCTGAAGAATCCAGACGCCTAGATGTGGACCTTCTCGAGGAGGAGCGCGTTTTGGCATGCCAAAGATCCGCCATGTACCAGCAGAAGCTATGCAGCTACCATAGTCGCCGCGTTCGGCATCGCTCGTTTAAAGAGGGGGATTTGGTGCTCCGACTTAAGCAGAAGAAGTCGCACAAACTATCCCCGCGATGGGAAGGACCATTCATCATAAGCAAGGCGCTACTCAATGGGTCTTACTACCTCGTTGACAATCATGAACTGAAGGATAGACCCAACAAGGATCATAAGCGTAAGCGACGTGACCCGGATGATGACTACCCGGAGCTTGATCGGCCATGGAACATAGCACAACTACATCCTTTTTACACTTAGCATTTTTTATCTAATTGTGTACCTCTTATATGATCAATGAAATAAAGATCTTTGGTTCACTCATATTTCTGAGTCTTTTACCTCCTTTAGTGTTCGTTTTTGGATCATGTAAAACCTTTATGCACAAGCTTTGTGATTGCACTTGTGAAAATTCCGCCTACGGGCGTTATCTTAAGTTTTCTGGTCTACACATTTTTTGTTGTTTTTATGTGGATTCTAGAGTAGTAACTTTCGGCACTTATTGTCGGCGATTTTGTGCTCAGGTTATTGACGGTGCCATTGGACATCATCACCTAAGAGCATGGTTCCGACAACGAGTCTTCCGACTCACGAAAAGTCAAGCATAAGAACCAAAAAATATATACATGCTGGAAACTAGTTCTTGAGCAGCAGGAAATAACAACCATTGTTTTCTGCCTTAAGTTACATAAACAAAGTTTTTTTCCGCATATACACCAAAGGTGAAACAAATATTACAAAGTTGTTCTTCACTCCTTTGGCGCAGGTGACTTGGAGGCAGCATCATCACCAGCCGGAGAGCCACCCTCGAAGTCGGCGCTGTGGTGGGACTCAGAGGAATCTTGGTTGCCGCTGTCAATGATGTTCATGGGCACGAAGACGTCGACGTCCACCAACTCGGCAACTCTAGTGTCATAGCCCGCGAGTGAAGACAAGATGGCTTCATGGTTAATCTCTTTTCCATCATCGTCGATGTCGGGGATACCAGAGGTCACCGTGTCGATGTCGGCATCCTCATAGTGTGCCTTCACCATTGACAGCGCCATCCTTGCGCCAGCCCATGAACACGAAGCTTTCCAGCTTGTGATACGCTCGGGGGCTCGGCGCAGAATCTTCGAGTACTTTGCCACGGAGTCCGATGCCTTGATGTTTATCTGGAGGGGCTTGGCAATCTCCTTGGCTTGCGTGATGGCGGTGTTGATAAAGTTGCTGGAAAGAACCATGCATTCCATGGCTGGAGGAGGCGATCGGGTTAAACCCATAGGAGCTGCAAAATTCCGACAAGGAGCGCATGAGTTCAACAATTCAAAGTATCCAGACTACAGAAATCCAAGACGGAGAAAACTTACTGAAGATGCTGGCCTCAGCTTGCCAGAGGGTGTCCGCCAAGGATTGTTTCTCTTGTTGGCGTAGTTGGTACGCCTTGCTATGGCGTTGATTCTGCTCATCGGCAGCTTGCTTCTGATCTTTTAAGATCGCAATCTCCTCCTTCAAGCGATTGATTTCCTCGGTGGCGGAGTCCTGCAGGGCCTTCATTGACTCCTCATGCATTTTCAGCATGTCTTTCCTCTCCTCCTTAAGGATCTTGTTCTCGCTATCCAGCTGCTGAATGTGCTTGGATTGATCGACAATGTCCTTAGCCTTGGCAACATGTTCTGCAAAGTCGGAGAAAACAAAGTACATAGTGAGTACTCGGAGAATATAGGCACAAAACCAAGACGTAATGCGCAAAAATAAAACAGACTCTTGTTTTTGATGATCTGTTCCTTCAAGATGGCAGTTTTACCCTTTTCAGCTTCAAGATCTGCGCGCATCTTCTAGTACTTGTCATTTGCCATGCCCCTCCGCATTCTCGTTCTATGGAAAAAAGGACAAAGTTAAAGAGTTGTTTGGTCTGCTTGGAGCACCTAGCCGGAAATTTTCCACCTAGATGCTCGGGGGCTACAACGAGAGTTTTTGACTTAACAATATGCTTAGCTTTCTTTAAGCATCTAGTCGGAACTAATTCAGTTTTCGATTAGAAGCCTGGGGCTACAGTATAAAGTTTTTAACTCGGACATATGCTTAGCTTTCTTTAAGAATCTAGTCGTAACTAATTCAGTTGCAACTAGAAGCTTGGGGGCTACAGTACTGAAATTTACAAACACTGCGTATGCTACTCTTAAAGCATCTAGTCGGAATAATTCATTCCATCTAAATGCTTGGGGGCTACAGTGAGAAGTTTTCTAGCTTAGTCATTCTTAGAGCATCTAGACGCAAAAGCTTATGATTTTCCATCTACATCCTCGGGGGCTATAGTGGGATACTCATATGAAATGCAAAAGGCAAATAAAACTTACAAGTGGGATACTCTCGGCCAGCAGCTTGCCAAAGGAGATGCTGTTTCCTTGCAAGATTTCTGCTTGTCGGAGGATCTCCTTAAGACCGCACGTCGGAGATGTCGGTGCTACTCCAGGAACCAGAGTTGTGCTACTCGGCGTAAGTATCGGGTAGACTATCTTTGGGAACTCAAAAGGTTTCTAACGATAAAGGGCGCCGCCTTCGGCAGAAGTACCAGCTTCCACCACCGCCTTGCCGCCACCGATGGCATCCTTAGCCGGAGCTTCAGCCATTTGTTGGGCGGTACTCTCCTACATCGCCTGCTCGCCGACGACTACAACCTCGGTAGAAGCACCTGAGTCCACTTCCATGGCGTAAGGGCCAGATGACTCCTTAGCTTGTGAGCTTATCGGGGCAGACGAGGGATTGACGGCAGGAGTGGCAGGGGCAATGGCGGGGGAGGCGTCACGATGCAGCAAGTCCTTAATATTTTGAGAAGCCCCCAAAGTATTGGAGGTCTTCTTGAGGCTGGTCGTGGCTTTCTTCCTGAAACGTGCAAAATGCATAAGTATAGGAACAAGACAGATAAATAGACAATGTCGGAGAATGAGAAGCTTACACAAGTGGGGGTGCTTTGGCAAAGGGGATACCGGTAACTCTTTTCTTTTCCGCCTCCAGGGCGGTGGTAGTCTTTTTGGAGGCTCCATCCTCCGTCTTCTTCTTATTGCCTCCGTCGGCAGCGTCAGAGGTGGAGCTCTTCCGCTTTCGCGCCAACGGAGCTTCATCGTCGGACACAACCATGACTTCCTTCATCTTTGGATCATAGATTTGGGCAGCCAGGTTGCCCTTCTCTAGATCGCTAAGATGTTAAGTAAGAAATCACCGTGTTAGATAAGATGACATTTGCAAGACGGAAGAACTGGAGTATATGTCGTACACGGAAAATAAAATACCTACCTTTGGGCACTTGCCGTCTACGAACATGTCGTAGGTGATGGTGAAGTCGCGCTTCTTATCCTTCACCTTGACGATTTCCTTAAGGCGGAGCTTGATGGAGTCGCTCGAGAAGTTGTCCACGTAGATGCGGAGACTATCCCTTCTATCACTGGTATACTCGTGCATGAGCTTCGCGTGGTGCTGCATAGGTTGGATTCGCCTGATGAACCAGCACATGGCTAGGTCCAAGCCGGTCAAACCCGTCTCTACGAACCATTCGATCCGCCTTATGGCGCATGAAGCATCGAGGTCGGAGGGAAGGGAGGCCTGGGATCTCCATGACGAGGCTTCAGCGGCGGCACCGTCAACGAAGTTCGGGTACGTAACTTGTCGGCCAGCCAGAGAGATGTCTGGGCCGTAAAAGTACGTCTGTTGCCAATTTTTGCAGGAATCGTGGCCGACGATGTTGGGGAACCGCCGGCCAGGTCGAATCTTGAAGCTTATGGTGCCACAGTTCCTAAGTTCTTCCTTGCTATGTCCGGCTTCACGTTTGACAGTGAAGAAGTACACAAAGAGGTCTAACGTAGGCCTTATCCCTAAGTATCCCTCGCAGAACGCCGCGTAGTTGCTAAGCACTAAGATACTATTGGGGGAAAGGTTCTGGGGTTGGACTCTATAGTGATTCAAGACAGAGAGGAAGAAGTTGGAGATGGGCAGGGAGACGCCGCGTACCAGTTGGGATTTGAGGTACACCTTTTCTCCAGATTGGGGAGAAGGTGTAACCTCGCCGGCTGGCGCCGCCCGCCAGGAGAGCCCCTCTGTCACAGGAAGGTAGCCTTCGGCGATCATCTCTTGGATATCACGGTCTGTGATATCTAAGCCGCGCCAGTCGCCTTTGTGCGAATCTGGCTCCTCCTCCAATGGCTCCAGTGCCGTCAGATTAAGGTCGTCGCCGGTGTACTCGATAACCGCCGATGCGGGGATGACTAGGCCCTCTGGAGGCACGACGATGGAGCTCGCCGGCTTCTCCGCGGCTTCGTTCAATGCCGCCATGGAGGGAGAAGTGCCGCTTCTGGCCTTGGAGTGAGGCTGGGTGTGACTGGTGCAGATTTGAGGCTAGGGTTTTTTCGCGAGTTGGGCGCGGAGAGCTTGAGGGGGCACGCACTGGAGGAAGAAGACGATGCGAGGAGAATGAGGTAAAAGGTGAAAATTCCACCGCGGTTACTATTTATCATCTCCAAGCGTCAAGATTCGTGCAGCTTGATCAGACGATTGCCGTGTAGACAATGTGTTCGCGAACGTGCGCGGAAATTTCGCCACGTCTCCAACCGTCGCCGCCAATGGTTCATATCGCTCGCGCGGGAAAATCAGACATGATTGTGTTCTCTGCATGTGTGAGTTACGAGGCATCGCTGACCTAAGCCTACATCATCCTAGATGACATGGGTAGATGAGCCGTCACATCGAAGATTCTGACATGGACGGATCCAATCCGTCTACGGAAGAGTATGATGAAAGATTCAGAATTTCTCTGACTTACATTTTGAAGACGGATAAAGCCTTGCAGGGTTCTTTGGGAGGACTACAAGATATTGCTTGACGATTTGCCGACATCCAACTAGACGGAGCATTCATCTGAAAAGGCAGGATGGCGCAAGATCTCGGAGTTCTCCGGGGGCTACTATTGGGGATATGTTATATGGATATCCTCATAGCATGTCACCTATCCGGATAACCCGGGTGGCCCACAGTTGGTAGCATGGCCTATGGCCTGTTGGGCGGCCCAGTTAGATGGATCCAAAAGGGAGGCCCATGCCGGATAAAGGAAGGCTATGGTGGAGTCACCAGCGTACCCGGAGCCTTGGAGTGCAAGATACACAAGACTAGTAATAGACGGTGTAGGACTCTGTGACCTGTCCAGCTAGGACTTTTCCCTATAACCCTAGGACCTGGCGACTATATAAGTCAGACCTACGGGAGCCTTTAGGGCACGACAACTTAGACTTTCTAGTCACCTCGCACAGTGAAACCTATCTCTGTAACTCGGTGTATTGCCCTTATAGTGATTTATAGCAGGAGTAGGATTCCGCCACCGTCATGGGATCTGAACCTGGGTAAGCTGTGTTACCTCGTACCCGTCAACCGTCCGCCTTACCCCACGTCTCTAAACACGCACTGTGAGGACCCCTCCATGGCGTACTTGTCGGCAATACCACGGCAGCAGCACCGAAAAGTGTTCCAGAGGCATCAACAATGCTCATGGCTCACGTGCCTCAAAGGTTGTGGTTACGGAGGTCTAAGTTCCTATTGAACCAAGTAGGTCAGGTAAACAATCAAATACTAGGATTTGAAAGTAGATCATTGTTTTTTAACAATGATGAACCGACTCTATGCAAACAAGCGATGATGGGCCCTGACTCCGTCAGATGTCTTTAAGCCATAGAATCCGTGATAGTTCCATACACGAGAAATTAAGCTCTGAACTTGAAAGACCCTCTAGAAAAGTGTAAGACCTTACGGTCGTGTTTGGATCTATAAAGAAATAGACATGGATGTTTCACATCTATGCAATAGTCGACGTGTTGGGAAAGGGTTCACAACAATGTTCAAAGGTTGACTATGACAAGATTTGATCTTTCATAGCGATATTTAGTCTAGACGGATTAATGTAGCAACCACTACTTATAATTCTGTTATATGGTAGTTGAACAAAAAACAAAGTTCTTTTAATAGAATTGTTAAGATCCCATCCGACACTCCGAACTACATTCGGTGTCTTTACTCACTTTCCGTATCAACTAAACAACATCAAATACTTAAGTATGTCTCCCTACGGTTCGTGAATTATGCAAACACGGCCGAGAATCTTCTCCGATCAATAACCAATAGAGGAATCTAGAAATTCATACGGCTCCCACATATTTCTATGATTACTTCATGATCGAATGAACCATTTTCATACGATACCAATTTCCCTTTGTATCGTCATACTTTACTTATCCGAGGTCTGATCGTCGGTATCTCTGCATACCTAGTTCAACCTCCTTACCGATAAGTACTCTTTACTCATTCCTGTGATATGTGATCCCTTGTGATCCAGTCACATGTTTACAAGCTAATTGGATGGCATTCCACCGAGAGGGCCCATAGTATATCTATCTATCATATGGATGGACAAATCCCACTCTTGATCCATGTTCTTCAACACATACTTTCCGAACACTCAATGCCACCTTTATAACCACCCAGTTACGAAGTGGTGTTTGATGTCAACAAAGTATCCATCCGGTGATGGTGATTAACATGATATCCTGCTCAAAATATTTAGGTTACCACGTATCTAAAATCTTATAGAAAATGAACTATTGAAATGACTTGATATGTATGCTACGCTTAACTATATGAGTATATCCATCATACCATTCTCCTAATGATATGACCTTGTTATTAATAACATCTCAATTTTCATGATCAGGAAACCATGATCATCTATTAACCAACAAACTAGTATTACAAAGAGGATTTACTAGGGACTCTAACAAGTTTACAAATCACACAAGTATTAATGTTTCCAGTTAATACAATTATAGCATGAATGTAAACATTTATCATAAACACAAAGATATAATAATAACTAATTTTATTATTGTCTCTTGGGCATATCTCAATAGCTAGGCTCGTCAAGATTAACCTTAATATCCACATGTGCAAATCTGGCTTGCACCTGTTGTATGCACACTTAGAATCTATCACACCCGATCATCATGAGATGCTTCGAAACGACGAGCCTTAGCAATGGTGCCTACTAAGGGAGAACACTTTATTACTTGATATTTAGTGAGAGGGATCATCTTATAATTCTACCGCTGTGATCTAAGCAATACAAGATGCATAAAAAGGATTAACATCACATATAATTCATAATATGTGATATGATATGGCTTTTATTCTTGTGCCTTTGATCTCCATCTCCAAATCATGGACATGATCTCCATCATCACCAGCATTGTCTCAAGGTCCGTGGCACCGCTTCATGGCTTTCCATCACCAACAACAACTATTACAACTACTTGGAATAAAGGTATTACATGACGAATAGACACGCATGTCTTAACAAATTTAAAGACAACCATTAGGCTCCTGTCGGTTGCCATATTACAATAAGGATCATTACATACATCAAATATAATCACAATCACATCATGGCCATATCACATCACATGCCCCTGCAAAAACAAGTTAGACACCTCTAATTTTCTTTGCATGTTTTACGTGGCTTGGGGCTTTCGAATAAGAACCATTATTACCTACGAACAAGAACCACAATGCTGATACAAGTGTTATCAAGTGCCCATTGTAAATTGAATCTTAACTATGGTGGGAGAGATAGACACCCGAAAAGCCACTTGTGCAATACAAGTTGCACGTTGAGCGTGGAGCAAGTTTCATGTGCGACGACATGTAAGGTTAGCCTGGGCCGCTTCATCCCACCATCCCCCAAGATGCAAAGTACACGAAAATCAAGCGACAAAAAGAGCATTAACGCCCACAAAACCACTGTGTTCTACTCGTGCAATGGATCTACGCATAGAGTTGGCTCTAATACCACTGTAGGGTTCTTTGCATGGAAAACAAAAAATTCTATCGCAAGAACACATAAAACCAATATCCAATCTATGGAAAAGCCAAGATATAATCTACGAGATCGGTGCAACAAGATTTAAGAGAACTAACCCTCATAGATCCAAAGCGTTAACGAGATCAGATCTCGTGGTTGATATAGTCAATCACTTGCCGATCTCAAGATCGCGTAGACGATCCTTCCAGCGCCGCATTCCGGCAAAGATTCCGCACTCGGTCACACGTACGGAGTTGATGAAGACCTTCCTCTCCCTGTTCCAGCGGGTGATGCAGCTTCGTTGGGAACCCCAAGAGAAAGGTGTGAAACCGCACAGCAGCAAGTTTTCCCTCAGTAAGAAACCAAGATTATCGAATCAGTAGGAGGAAGAAACGTCACACAGGTGTTGCAAGCAACGTGCAAACCTGCACGACACAAACTCAAGACTTTGCCCCAACAAACAGTGAGGTTTTCAATCTCACTGGTTTGTTGTAACAAAGGATTAAACATATGGTGTGGAAGGTAATGGTTTGCAGCAAGTAAACAGGTAACAGTGGAGGATGTATCAATGGTAAATATTGGACCGGGGTCCATAGTTCACTAGAGTTGCTCTCCTTAGATAAACAACATGGCATGAAGGGTAAACAAATTACAGCAGGGCAATTGACAGGAACTGAGCAAGGCATAACAATGCAATACCAGACAAGAATATCCTATGAGATTTGATTGGGCAATACTACAATATACATAGACCGCCATCCAACTACATCTATGACTAGAAGTCCACCTTCATGTTATCATCTGAACCCCCTCCATTATTAAGTTGCAAGCAACAGACAACTGCTTTAAGCAAAGTGTGTATGGTAAAAAATCCACTTGTTCCATGAACAAGATATCGTTGTTTTCTCCCTAGTGGCAACAGCACATCTACAACCGAAGAGATTTCTGTCACTTCCCTTGGAAACTAGAGGCATGAACCCACTATCGAGCATAAATACCCCCTCTTGGAGTCACTAGCAACTACTTGGCCAAGATAGCTACTAACAACGGAGAGCATGTGTAAGATCCCTCCTTTATAAAGGAAAAGGATCCCTGTGATTGCAATGCTAGTCCCTGGATCAATGCTAGCATCCACAGTTTAAGATGAAGTACACAGAAACAAAGGTCATTATTACAGTCATTCCAGAGACAAACATAGTATTTTACAACTCCATGGCCACAGGCCTAGTACAAGAGTTTAAATAAGTAAAGGATAACAAGTCTTCATCTTCATGTGCCATAAGCAAACATGTTGAGTGTAGACTCATGACTCCTAATCCTCATCAGAATAACCTGCAACATCACAAGTTACAGCCACAGTGGGTCAATACATTGGAATAGTATTGGCAAGTGATACCTTAGTATAACTTTTGGTGGACTAGATACTATATGCAATTTGGCTAAGTGTAGCTTAGGCTTGCTTTGCTCAAAATAGGTTTTGCCTATTAGTTGAAATCACTAAGTTTTTCTTGGTCAAGAACTTTTCCCAAGGATCCACCAATATACATTGGGGTCCTTCACCCTTGTTCACCCACAAATTTTACTTAGAAATTGGGATGAGGAGATTCTTGATAGCTTCCATGTCTTGATGCTCAAGTTGTCCTTTTCCAGGGACATGGCTAAGTACTTATATTCTTCCATCTGCAGAGGTTGTGCACTTTCCCCACAAGACTTGATTTTCACCAAGACAGGACCTTTCAGAAGCCTTCCCTTAGACCAAATGTACGCGCTCCAACCTATCATCCCACTACCACCAACTGTCCAAATGGCTAAGTTATTGCAACCTATATGATCCAGGAAGAGCCCATATTGCCAAGTGGCTGCACTAGAAGCTTCTTAACATTTGGCCTCTCAAATCCCTTTGTTCCTGGGTGGCTTTCCACAAGTGTGATACACAAGGTAAACCATAGAAATGGGCCTTGTGTAACCACTCAACATAAACCATTCCTTCCATTCCACCTAGGTGTTTCATTCACTTAGTTATTTTATTAAGCAAAACACAAGTCCAAAGACTTAGAAATATTTTATCATAGCATGAATATTTCACCACCCTTGGTTGCTAATAGCTAGATTAAGCATGGCATAGATAAGCATCTTAACTTAGAAATTTCTAGCAATTCTACAACTACTAGGATTTCCCAAGCATAGTATCTAGTCCACCTAAAATATAACTACTATAGCATATAAGAAAAATATAACCATGCAAGACTAGCAAAATATTTCTAATGCATAGTAGAAAAACATAGGGATAAAAATATCATGAAGCACCACTTGCCTTGGTAGTTTGGAGAGTAGCTACACTCCTCATAATCACAATCACTATTTGCACCAAAATCTACACATAAAATCATAGCAACAAATCACATAAAAAATAAATACAAGCAAAAATATATGGATGCATGCATTATGATATGTGATGATTTTCTATACTCAACAAGACAAGTGCACAGTATTGGTTCATAAACAAGTTCAAAACTTGACAAACTAACTTTATTTGAACATTAAAACATTTCTCAAATAATTAATATACACAAAATAGGCCTACACATGTTTCTATAAATAAAACCATTTTAACAGAAGCAAAACATTAAACACATTGCATATTTGGAAAGGGCTTTCTCTCCTGATTCCATTGATATAAAATTCATCAAATTTGGACGTGGGAACCAAAAGTTATAATTAAAACAAAATCAAACATCTAATAGATTCAAATTCTGTTTTTAAATCTAAATCCTAGCCACGCGTCATGTTCTGATTGGTGTGTACTTGGCTTAAGTGTTCTATATAGCCCGTCAGATCTGGATCCAACAGTGCGCGATCAAACGACCACACTCTGGCGGCGCTAGCGGCGACGACTGGTGGCGGCGGCTCTGTCTACGGCGGCGCGGTGGCTACAGGGAGGGCTGGGGTCAGTGGAAGTGCTTACCAGACTCGCAGTGATGTATTGAAGCTCAACATGGTGGCGGCTTGACAAGGGGCACGCTGCAGTGGCCGTGGGAGCTCGTCGGAGTGGATGACAGCGTCGGGTTCGGGTGGACGGCGACGTTGGCGACGTTCTGCTCCGCCCTAACGCAAACGGAGGGCATCAGTGGGTCCGCATCGGTCAGGTGAACAAGTCAGCGTCAAAGGGAAGGCATGGGGCGGTCGGTTTTTACCTTAATCACTTGCCGGAGTTTGAGACGGCGTCGGGGACTTCAGTGCTCGTTGGAGTCGACGGCCTAGGGCAGTACAGGACGAACTAGAGGTGTCAGTAGGAGTGCAAGGAGGTTGCGAAGCTGTTCGCATGAATCAGAGAGGAAGGGGCGCACGGAGTTTACCAGGATTGGTCGCCAGAGTGGGCTCTGTCTGCGGCGGTGCAAGGGCGATTACGGGCAGCCTAGGGGAAGAGTGGTGGCGCTAGGTGAGGGGAAATTCTCGTGGTGCAGAGGGGGTTAAGTAGGAAGGAGGGGGGCGGCGATTACGCGCAGAATCAAGGGCAATTAAGCTCGCAGTGATTGCGGCGAGGTAACGGCGGAGCGAGCGCCTTGGCTGCGCGTGATTGAAGACGACGACGACGTGGTCGCAGGGTCCACTTGCCAGCGAGTGAAACAGAGAGGAGGTGGTGTCAGGCGGTCAGTGACTTGGTGGGTTTGTCTGCGAGTGAGAGAGAGAGAAGGGGGAACCCGGGTGGGCTTAGTGGGCTGATTCTGTTGTTGGGCTAGAAAGGTGGCGCCGGCCCTTTTCTTTTTCTGTTTGCAATTTCAGGAATCAAATTCAAATGATTTCAAAAGTTGTTTGAATTCAAATCTTTTCAGGATTTTTTTAGAGTGCAACACTCACAAATATGGGTACAAAACCAAGTGGTCACTTTGAATTAGCCTGGTCACTTGGAATAAAATAAAAAAATAAGCAGTGACATAGCACTAGTTTTAAATAGGTTTTGAAATTGGTTTTCAAATCCTATTTGTTTTGAAACTTTGGTTTAAATCCTAGCAATCTAGCAATACAATCTGAGAGCAATAAGACAACAAGGTTTGGTTCAATGAACAAAAATCTCTCATTGGAGAGTAGCATTTATTTTAAATGCTGATCACATAAAATAATGAGCTCATATGCTCCTGTTTTTGAATTGATTTGTTTGAAATGAAATCCTAAATGATCATGGATGCATGGATGATATGCATGAGTTTGAAACATGATTTTAGGGATGTCACAGCATGCAAGATCACAAACAACAAAGACATGATAGTATCAAATAGACAAAACCATTAATCAATCTGACATATTTTAATCTCAATATCCATCGGATCCCCGCAAACACAACATGCATGATTACAAATAGATTAGATCTTGATCATGAACGGATCTCACAAGATCTATACATGAAAACACAAGCAGGAGATACAACCATCTAGCTACTACATGGACCCGTAGTCCAAGGTGGAACTACTCACACTTTATACCGGAGAAGAAGTCCTTTGGGATGGTTTCCCCTCCGGCAGGGTGCCAAGAAGAACTTCAGATCGCCCCGATCTAGGGACGCTGGTGGAAGCGGCTACAGATGGTTTCGTGGAGTTTTGACCGGGTGCCTAGGGTTTCTATATTGGGGGATTCTTATAGGCGAAGGCGCGAGGCAGGAGGGTCCCCAGGGGGGCCACACCCTACCCAGGCGCGGGGTGGCCCACCCGCACATAGGTGGGGTTTCGCCGCCCTGTGGCGCCTCTCTATCTCGTCTTGTGGCTTCGTATCACCCATGGTAAAATATTGACTTTGGCTTTTGTCCCGTCCAATTCTGAGAATATTGATTTTCTGCCTTTCTAGAACCAAAAACAGAAGAAAACAGGCAACTGGCACTGTGGCATCTTGTTAATAGGCTAGTCCAGAAAAACATATAAAAACACCTCAAAGTGTAGACAAAGCAAAGCAAAGTAGATACTAAACAACCATGGAGCATCAAAAATTATAGATACGTTTCCAACGTATCAAGCATCCCCAAGATTAACTCCTGCTCATCCTCGAGTAGGTAAGTGACAAAAAGAATAATTTTTTAGGTGACATGCACCATCAAAAACCAAGATCAAACCATTTGCAAGCATTGAAAGCTGGGATCAAAGAACTCTAAACATGTGCATGAAAGATGGAGTTCTAACAATAGGACATAGTAACTATGCATGCAACATGAAAGGCTACAAACAAAGATCATGAATAACATGCATTGAAAAACGTTTGTTTGTTTCACATACATAAAACATGGCATAGTGGCATACAACTTTTCCCTCATGGAGTAGCAAATAGATGCATAGGACACCTTCAAAGTTCATAAGAGTGACTAGATACAAATAGCACAAGAACAAGTAATATCACAATATGCATCAATCAATAAGTTTTGGGACACTGCACATAGAATGGCAACTATGCTCTCTTAATGGTGCCTAAAGATAGAAAGTGGAGACTAAATAAAATTGGAAGAAAGGCCCTTCATAAGGGAAGCAGGGATTTCAAGTTTTAAAAAGAGCTTCCAAAAATTATGGTACTTGTTAGCTTTCAACCCTCATTTCCCCAATCATAAGCATCTTGAAGTGATTAAGGTTAAAGTGAACAAAATATGGAGTATATGCTTGACAAAGTATAAGTTGGCAATCTCAAATCCCTTGAATATGAGGGCCACACCTCATGCTACTCAACTTCAGTCACCTGTAAGTTCTTGTCATAGTAAGTACATGCGTATCATAGAGAACCACCAACGTGGTACCCCTTGCACATGGTACAGGATCTATCCCATAACCAAAATGACAAGGCAAGCAAAAAATGAGCATCTCAATGATCTTTTTATTTACTATGTGCGTAGCTTTTTATTGAGGATGCTTCACAGATAGCTCATCATGGTGATGCTGCAAGTTTCCACCATGATTAGGCATGGCTTAGGCTAGCGGCCCAAGCATTTCCCTAACACAAAATACATAACTCCATGGACTTAGAAGATCCCTCTTTATTTCACACGGTGAAATCCATAGACAAAAGAGCATGATATCAACTGTCTATAAAGTACAAGTGCAATGTTGAAAACATTCCCCGTGACAGCACGGTTCTTCTAATTCCAACGTATAAGTGCAAGCATATACAACAAATATGACACAATGGTTCAATTTTATTAGGGGCAAGGAATATAAAGTGTGTCATCAAGTTTGTGAGGGCTTTAATCACTAAGTTTTCACATAACAAAATACTTTTAATTGGAAGATAGCTGAAAACAATAATATACTTGGAATGGTGTAACACACCATGCATAGGAGTTTATAGTGGACACTTTGGAATAACTTGGTTTCTCGGGAGTTGGAAGCATGAGTAGAGCTTACCCATACAAGTGGAGGCTAGCAAAAGACTGGGAGCAACCAACTAAGAGAGCAATAATGTCCATAATCATGCAGAGCAACAAAACATTACTAATCAAAGCATAGAGTGGTACTACAAGTCAAGGACTAAATGATCATAGAGGCTATGGTGACTTGTTCATAGTCATAACATGGTGTGAGCATGTGCCAAGTCAACCCAAACAAAGCATCAAAGGAGAATACCACAATACTATGCTTTTGTATGCTAAAACAACGCATGATTCTTTCAAGGCACACTAAGCAATCCCAATTGTTTGGAACAAGACATGCTACAGAAATAATATCTAAGTATAAGGTTAAAAAACACCTATCATGTCATGCTAAAGTCTAAGTCACAGTCAATGCAAGCTCCTCTTGCACTTATCAAGCAAGAACTTTCTACTCCTTTCCAACACCAAGCAACTTATTTGAAACAACACAGCGAGAACGGGGGTCCAAACTACTTTATTCAATCAAACTAAACAACTATGCAAAGCAAACGAAAACTAAGACGCTACAAGAACAACACAACAGTGTATGAAACAATAAAAACGAAGTGTCTAGACAGACCTGAGCTTTTTATTGATGAAGAAGGGGATGCCTTCGGCATCTCCAAGCTTTAACGCTTGTACCTCTTGAATATTTCTTGGGGTGAAACCGGGGTGGCATCCCCAATCTTGAGCTTTTGTCCATTCTTCATCTCATTACTTCATTCTCTCTCTACACCTGAAATTTTTCCTTCATACAAAACTTCAAACAATCTTCATTAGCAACATTAGTGTATTCAAAAGATAATAGACCTTTTTTCCTAGCCTTGAAACAGCAAAACTTTTCACTAAAAAAACATTCTACTATAGCAAATCCTTCAAAAATCTCAATTCCCCAAAGAGAACTCAAAAAGGAATTAGTAAGAAGCAAATGCAAATAATGGCAGAAATCTGTCAAAACAGACCAGGAGGTAGAAACCGATTTTTTCGAAAATCTTATGTTGCTCAAATCAAAAAGTGTTGAACTATCTAAAGTTACATAACATACTGGGGGATTTATTCGTAAATATTGAGCTCAATACGACTTACAGAGACTCCTCACGAATATTTATGGTGGAGGACAGAAATCTGTTTCGGGACAGCAACTCCCCAAATCTTACTTCCCTCTCATTAGAGGTCATTCTTGGCACAAAAAAGCAAACAAAAAGGATAATGATAGGTCATTATTGAAGTAATACCTTCCAAGACTCAAGTAAACTCTTGGGTTATCTCCCAACAAGTACTTTTCTTTATCGCCTTTAAGTTAGGCACAAGAAGCAAGAAATCAAGTATTTTCAACTGAAGAAGTAACTCTCTTGTTCTTTCCTTTCTTACCTTTCTTCTAATCTTTGGGGAAAATATGATTGTTTACTGGAGGATCAAAATGCATAATGCCTTTTCCCACATATATTATTGCTACAAGGTGTTTCAGTAGGGATCTTCCTAGTGTGATCTGTCCTTTGCCTACACATTCAATAACAAGATAATCAGTAGACATCATTTTCCCTGAGATTTTTGTAAACACACCTTCAGCTATTCCAATGGGTAATAAAGTGGCATTATTAGTAAGAGATATTTCCTCTCCTCCTTTAGAAATTCCCCAAAGACTCAAAGACTCATAAATATCTTTAGGCATAAGGCAAATTCAGACATGATATCACAACGAGCATCAAAAGTTGCACTATTTATAGTGACTTTGATTGTGGGAAACCACTTTGAAGGCTCGGAATTCATTGGAACATAATTATGGTACTCCCTAAGTGTGTGATAGCAACTGTTCAAAGTAGCAGTACTGGACTCAAGAGTGTTCAACCTAGCAACAAAATTTATGAAAGAGGAATCGGACTTGCCAGGTGTATTATAAATTATAATCAATTTCTTTATGGCATCAAAAGCTTCATCCTCAGTACATTAAAAAATATATTTCCCAGCCACAGCATCCAAAGCATATCTACAACTTAGAGCAATACCATGGTAGAAACTATTGATAACCAACCTAAGACTCATCTTAGGCTCAGTTTCCCTTTGTAAAGCAGAGATTCTAGACCAAGCTTCTTTAAAGCTCTCTTCACCTTTTTGCTTGAAAGCAAATATCTCTTCCATAGGTGGCAGAGAGATAGGACAAAAACCAGACATGGTAGCAACTAGGGTAGGAACTCATTTTTTTTGTGTTTTTGATAAGAGAAAGCAAACCAAACTAAACTATTTTTTGGAGTTGTTGGAAAGTGGCAAACAAAACCAAGCAAAAGAAACTAAGCAAACTAAAAAAAAGTAAAGAGAAAGGTTGAGGAGGAATCCCCTTGTGAAGACGTCCTTAGCCTCCCCGGAAACGGCGCCAGAAAAGCTTGATACAGTGTTGAGTTCATGTAGGAGCGCTTCGTTGGGAACCCCGAGAGCAAGGTGTGAAGCAGCACAGTAGCAAGTTTTCCCTCAGTAAGAAACCAAGGTTATCGAACCAGTAGGAGGAAGGAAACGTCACACAGGTGTTGCAAGCAACGTGGAAACCTGCACAACACAAACTCAAGACTTTGCCCCAATGAACAGTGAGGTTGTCAATCTCACGGGTTTGCTGTAACAAAGTATTAAACGTATGGTGTGGAAGGTAATGGTTTGCAGCAAGTAAACAGGTAAAGTGGAGGATGTATCAATGGTAAATATTGGACTGGGGTCCATAGTTCACTAGAGGTGCTCTCCTTAGATAAACAACATGGCATGAAGGGTAAACAAATTACAGCAGGGCAATTGACGGGAACTGAGCAAGGCATAACAATGCAATGCCAGACAAAAAGATCCTATGAGATTTGATTGGGCAATACAACAATATACGTAGACCGCCATCCAACTGCATCTATGACTAGAAGTCCACCTTCAGGTTTTCATCCGAACCCCCTCCAGTATTAAGTTGCAAGCAACAGACAACTGCTTTAACCAAAGTGTGCAAGGTAAACAATCCACTTATTCCATGAACAAGAGACCATTGTTTTCTCCCTAGTGGCAACAACACATCTAAAACCAAAGAAATTTCTGTTACTTCCCTTGGAAACTAGAGGCATGAACCCACTATCGAGCATAAATACCCCCTCTTGGAGTCACTAGCAACTACTTGGCCAAGATAGCTACTAACAACGTAGGGCATGCAAGATCACAAACAACACAGACATGATAGTATCAAATAGACAAAACCTTTAATCAATATGACATAGTAATCTCAATATCCATCGGATCCCCGCAAACACAACATGCATGATTACAAATAGATTAGATCTTGATCATGAACAGAGATCACAAGATCTATACATGAAAGCACAAGGAAGAGATACAACCATCTAGCTACTACATGGACCCATAGTCTAAGGTGGAACTACTCACGCTTCATACCCGAGAAGAAGGCCTCCGGGATGATCTCCCCTCCGATAGGGTGCCGGGAAGAACATCAGATCCCCCCGATCTAGGGACGATGGTGGTGGCGGCTACAGAAGGTTTCGTGGAGTTTTGATCGGGTGCCTAGGGTTTCTGTATCGGGGGCTTCTTATAGGCGAAGGGGCGAGGAAGGAGGGCCCCCAGGGGGTCCACACCCTACCCAGGCGCAGGGTGGGCCCACCCGCACCTAGGGGGTTTGGCCGCCCTGTGGCGCCTCTCCGTCTCGTCTTCTGGCTTCGTGTCGCCCACGGTAAATATAGACTTTGGATTTTGTCCCGTCCAATTCCGAGAATATTGATTTTCTGCCTTTCTGGAACCAAAAACAGAAGAAAACCCTTCAACTGGCACTGTGGCAACTTGTTAATAGGTTCGTTCCACAAAAGATATAAAAACACCTCAAAGTGTAGACAAAGCAAAGAAAAGTAGATACTAAACAAGCATGGAGCATAAAAAATTATAGATATGTTTCCGACGTATCAGCGGGCAGCGGAGGTAGTAGATCTCCTTGGAATCCCGATAGCACGACGGCATGGTGGTGGTGGTGGAGGAGAAGAATTCTGCATGGCTTCATCTAAGCCGGAGCTGGACGGTGGAGGAGGGAGAGGGGCGGCGGCTAGGGTTAGAGTGAGGGGGCATGGGTCCTCTCTCGCCCCTCCTTATATAGATGGTGGGTGCGGCCAGGGTTCCCAGCCCTGGCCGTGGCCTCCTCCAACTCGGCGGCCCATGAAGGAGAGGTGGGAACTTGCCCTCCAAGTTTCCCCTTACCAAATTACGGTGTTGCCCCTCCGTTCCTTGTGGTGGTCGGTTGGGCCCTCTTGGGCTTGGTGCGGCTGGCCCTATGGCCCCACGGCATGCCAGAGCCCATGTGGCCCCTCCCGAGGTAGTGGCCCCTCTAGAACATTCTAGAATCTTCCAATCAAAACACCGAAAACATTTTTGAACCCTGAAAATTGACTATCCTTATATGAATATTATTCTCCAGACCATTCCAGATATCCTCGTGATGTCCTGGATCCAATCTGAGACTCCGAACAATATTCGGTCTCCAACTCATATTCCATATCTACTTAAACAACATTGAACCTTAAGTGTGTAACCCTACAGTTCGTGAACTATGCAGACATGATCGAGACACCTCTCCGATCAATAACCAATAGCAGGATCTGGAGATCCATAATGGCTCCCACATATTCAATGATTACTTTGTGATCGAATGAACCATTCACATACGATACCGATTCCCTTTGTCGCGTGATACTTTACTTATCTGAGGTTCGATCATCGGTATCTCCATACCTAGTTCAACCTCGTTACCGATAAGTACTCTTTACTCGTTCCGTGATATGACATCCCTTGTGACCTAGTCACATGCTTGCAAGCCAATTGGATGACATTCCAGCGAGAGAGCCTAGAGTATATCTATCCTTCATATGGATGGACAAATCCCACTCTTGATCCTTGTGCTTTAACACATACTTTCAGAATACCCAATGCCACCTTTATAACCACCCAGTTATGAAAGTGGCGTTTGATTAATCAAAGTACTCATCTGGTGATGCCATCAGATTGTCGACAAGTACACCATAGGGGTCCTAACGGCGTTGAGAAGATGGGGTGTGAGACGTCGGATGTTCTAGGAGCCGCGAGCACAAGTTTACCCAGGTTCATATCCGGCTGCGGTGATCAGATCCTACTCCTGCTAGCAACCTAGTAATATATCGATGTAAGCCGAATGTTACAGCGGATTACAAGAGAGGTTTGCCTATGCGAGTTGTGATTGTGGTTATTGCTATGGTTGTTATCCTAAAGGCTCCCATAGGGCTAGTTTATATAGTCACCAGGACCTAGGGTTACAGGAGAGACCTATCCGGCTACCTTACAAAATCGGTAACTAGATACAGCTTGGGCTACAAGTAATACTACAGGCCTAAGTCGGTAACTCTTCTAGGCCTTGTCGTAACCGGAACTGGATCCTCCTCTTTCTCTGACTGGGCCGCCCATGAAGCAAATATCTAACCCGTTGGTGGGCCACCCTGGTCAGTGAGTCCTGTGGGTATACCCGGAAAGTATATACCCAACAGTAGCCCCTGGAAGTCTTCAAGATCCAAAGTTGGATAAATTGTCTAGCTTGATGGTTTCTTCGTCTTGAGAATCTTGAAGTGTTCCCAAAAACTTCATTTAATATTGTAGGATTCCGAGTCAGTTGAGTCGGATATGTTTTGTTCTGACCTTTAGTATTTTCCTTGCTCAGTTTGAAACATGAGCCAGATTTCAAACAGCGGCGTGCAGGCTGACAACTTTTCAAACCAGGTCCTGTCACTGGCAGGAGTCCCGTCAACACGACCGTTGGTGGGTCCGCTCCCTATGGAACAGAGCACCATTTCAATGCTCACGCGAGAATCGAAGGGGAAGAGGAGTCGCGAGGAAGCCACCTCCCTCTCTCCTATACGTGTGGCGTTCGCACGATTGAAACATGAATCTTGGCGTAGAGGCAAATAAAAGAGAGGAGAAACCCTTCTCTCCTAGATTCATCTCTCCACCATTCTCACTTATTGCCTCCTCGTACTCCTCGAGCCCTCCGCGTCCACTCTCATCTACACACCGCGAGAAAAAACTCCTTCCCCCACCAATTTTTCATCTTCCCTAGAGCGATGGCTTCTGCATCTGGCTCTGGAGCGGCGGCGGGTACATCGGCGGCGGACGAAAGGAAGTTGTGGGGCCTCTGGGTCCCAAGAATTATGGATGACGCCGAGCTCCAGGTCATGGAGGACCACGGCTACATCATCGTTGGCGCGTGGTGGAGCGCCTCAGGACACGCCACTCCTACCACGCGCAACGGCGAGCGGGTGCTGTTCGGCACACACATCGACCGTGGCCTCAGCCTGCCACCGTCGGACTTCTTCATCGAGGTCCTCAAATACTACGGTGTGCATCTCCATAATCTTCCTTCCAACTCCCTGCTAGAGGTTAGCACTCATGCAGCTTTGTGCGAGGGGTTTCTTGGCATTAGACCAAGTCTCACCCTTTTCCGGTACTACTATGGTACCCGGAAGAATTCCATCAGTGTCGGTGTTCCTTACACCACTGGCACTCTTAGCTTAGTCCTTAGGAGAAACCGAGATTATCCTAGGATTAATGCTAGTGAATCTGTTAAACGCTGGGCCAGAAATTTCTTCTACCACAAGGATATTCCGGCTCCTCGAAAGGCGGAAGGTCTTCCAGCCTTCGTCGATGGTGCTGCTCCCCACCAAAAATCATGGGACGCGGATGCACCAGAATTATCAGATATCTTGATCCTCGCCAAGAGGAGGATTGAGTTTCTGATAAAGCACAAGGTCCTCTGCGGATCCGACTTGATCCACTGCTGGATGGATTGCCGGATCTATCCTCTGCAGCATCACGGAGATCGCCTCATGCACACATTTATCAGCGACAAGAAAGATAGCCTGCAGGTCAGCCCACATCCTATTTCGATGAAAGATTACAAGACCCTCATGCAGTATTTGATCAAGGAGAGAGTGGAAAGAAAAGTTCCGGATGTCTCCATGAAGATGTTCACGTATACCCATCCTCTGACTCCGGCAAATATTTCGACTCTGCATTCGCGTTTTGTCGTTCTTTTCTATTTCTTTCTCCGACTCTATTCATCGATGCTTTTTGACTTTGTCAACTCGAGAAAATCCCTGAGTCTAAGCTAGCTCCACTTGAGGGCTATCTCTCAGACGATCGGGAGGAGACGGAGGATGACGAGGTGTAAGAAGTTCCTGCCTCCACTTCCAAGAAGCGCAAGACGAAGGATGTTGTTATCACTGCTGGTAGCCAAGTGCTGCCAGTAGTTAAAAAGTAGGCACTATGTCAATGTTTTTAGTAGTCTGTACATTTCTTTTTTCCAAAGCACACCTAATATTTGGATTTACTTTCTTCAGAGCTAAAGCATTTTTAAAGAGCATAGTGAAGCCAGACGGCAAGCCGGGCAAGCCACTGCGTCAGCAGAATCTTGTCATCTCCCCAACGATGCCGCCGCCAACTCCAACCAGTACTCCATCATTAGCACCAGAGGTTTCTGCCTCTCCTGATGCCGGCAACATCTCGAAAGCCCTGCTTACCGTTGGTAGCTGTAACATCTCAAAAATATTAATGAGGATCTCTATCTAATGAACCAAAGTTAGGGTTAACAAAAACTTCTATTACTTAAATCATATTTTAATTTGAATGTGTGTATGAATGTTTGCAATGCCATGTTTGATTGTTGTAAATGATGAGAAATGGTTTAAAGATCAAAACCATATCGTATAGGTCATTTCCTAACCAGATCAAAACAAAAGAAAATCAAAATATGAAGCATATGACCTAATGGTCATTTTTGCAAAAGTTAACCACTAGCTCACTTTGAGCATCTCTAGCAACTAATCCCAAACATAAAAAATTCTATATCTTTTCTCCCCTTGCTATACCTAGTGAAAATAAACACAATGGAGCTTTCTGATACGTTGTAAACGTATCTATAATTTTTTATGTTCCATGCTTGTTTAGTATCTACTTTGCTTTGCTTTTTCTACACTTTGAGGTGTTTTTATTTGTTTTTCTGGACTGACCTATTAACAAGATGCCACAGTGCCAGTTGCATGTTTTCTTCTGTTTTTGGTTTCACAAAAGGCAGAAAATCAATATTCTCGGAATTGGAAGGGAAAAAAATCCAAAGTCAATATTTTACCGTGGGGAACACGGAGCCAGAATACGATACGGAGGGGAGCCACCAGGGGGCCATAGCCCCTGCCCGCGCGGCTAGGGCTAGCCCGCGCCTAGGGGGTGCGGCCGTCCTGGCTTCCCCCCTTCCTCTCCTCTTCACCTATAAATACCCCCCGATAGCAAAACCCTAAGGACCGGATCAATATTCAACGAAACAGTCCATAGCCGTCGCCACCATCGTCCCTAGATCGGGGGATCTGAAGCTCTTCCCGACACCTTGCCGAAGGGGAGATCATCCCGGGGACCTTCTTCTTCATCATGCCAGCCTCTGATATGAAGTGTGAGTAGTTCCACCTTGGACTACGGGTCCATGTAGTAGCTAGATGGTTGTATCTCCTCATTTGTGCTACCATGTTTAGATCTTGTGAGATCCGTTCATGATCAAGATCATCTATTTGTAATCATGCATGTTGTGTTTGCAGGAATCCGATGGATATTGAGATTACTATGTCAGATTGATTAATGGTTTTGTCTTATTGATTATATCATGTATGTGTTGTTTGTGATCTTGCATTCTGTCCGTTTCTAGTAGCTATCTTGGCCAAGTAGATGCTAGTGACTCCAAGAGGGGGTATTTATGCTCGATAGTGGGTTCATGCCTCTATTTAATCTAAGGGAAGTGACATAAATCTCTAAGGTTTAGATGTGTTGTTGCTACTAGTGAGAAAACAACGGTCTCTTGTTCATGGAACAAGTGGATTGTTTACCTTACACACTTTTCTTAAAGCAGTTATCCATTGCTTGCAACTTAATACTAGATGGGGTTTGGATGATAACCTGAAGGTGGATTACTAGTCATAGATGCATTTGGATGGCGGTCTATGTATCTTGTTGTATTTCCCAATCAAATCTCATAGGATCATGAATGTTTAGTGTTGCATTGTTATGCCTTGCTCAGTCCAGTCGATTGCCCTATTGTAATGTGTTTACCCATCATGCCATGTTTGTTTATCTTAAGGAGAACACCTCTAGTGAACTATGGACCCCGGTCCAATGCCCTTGTTGACTGATGATCTTTTCCATTCACCAATCTATGTTTACCATTGATACATCTTCCACTATTACTGTTTACTTTCTGCAAACCACTATTACCTTGCACACCATACAGTTAATCCTTTGTTTTCATCAAACCGGTGATATTGACAACCTCATTATTCGTTGGGGCAAAGTCTTGAGTTTGTGTTGTGCAGGTTTCCAAGTTGCTAGCGACACCTTTGGGTCATTTCCTTCCTCCTACTGGTTCGAAAACCTTGGTTTCTTTCTGAGGGAAGACTTGCTGATGTGCTCATCATACCTTCCTCTTGGGGTCTCCCAACGAAGCTCTACATTGATCTGAGCGCATCAAGCTATTTTCTGGCGCCGTTGTCGGGGAGGCTAAGGATGTCTTCACAAGGGGAGTCCTTCGCAACCTTTCTCTTTACTTTGTTTTTGTTTTGCTTAGTTACTTTTCCTTAGTTTTGTTTCCCTCTTTTTATCAAAAACTCCAAAAAAAATAGTTTCGTTTCGTTTGCTTTCTCTTATCAAAAACACAAAAAAATAGTTCCTGCTCTAGTTGTCACCTTGCTCTCGCTCACCATGTTGATTCCCAAGTTCACCCTGAAAGACCTTTCAATAGGTAGTGGCTCTATCATTGGGAAATAAAATATTGAAGAATTCTTTAATCATGTTAGCAAATATGAGGATATTGAGGATAGAACTTTAGCAGAACTTGCTCCTAATTATGAAATTGTTGCAGCTTCTTTAGTTCACATGTTGGAGGCTAGGTTTGTTAACCTTAACCCCATGATGAAATTTTGTTTCTTAAACTAAAAGAAGAAGAGGATCCTGAAAAGAAAGAATTTATCCTAGAAACTTTACTAAAAGAGTTCAATGATGTTGCTAAGGAAGCCAAAAAGGTCTTTGAATGTTTTAATATGCTAGGATCATGTGTAGATGTTATGGGTACTCTAGATAAAGATAAACCTAGAGATGAAATTAAGATACAAATACCTTTTAAACTTGTCGGAGTGCATGAAACCTTAGAAAAGAATTTTGATTGGATTGTTCCTGAAAACCCATTTGATGAAAGTAGTGAACCTAAGAGAGATGATAAAGGATCCTCTAAAACTCATTTGGATGAGATACCTTTCCTAGTTGAAGAGATTTGAGTATTGATGTTAATGCTACTTCATTTGACAATACTTGATTCTTGCTTCTTGTGCCTAACTTAAAGGCGTTAAAGAAAAGTATTGGGAGGTAACCCAAAAAATTTCCAGAGTCTTGGAAGTTATTACCTCATTAGTGACCTATCCTTAACCTTTTTATTTCCTTTTTCTGCCAAGAATTAACTCTAATGAGAGGGAAGTAAGATTTGGGGAGTTGTTGTCCCGAAACAGATTTTTGTGCTCCACTGTAAAAATTCATGTAAAATATCTGTAAGTCGGATTGATCTGACATTTTTTGAATAAATTCCCCAGTATGTTATCTAACTTTAGTTAGCTCAACACTTATTTATTTGAGCAACAGAAGGTCTTCGAAAAAATCGGTTTCTACATGTTGGTCTGTTTTGATAAATTTTTGCCATTATTTGCATTTGCTTCTTATTGATTCCTTTTTGGCTTCTTTTTGGGAAATTGAGCTTTTTGAGGGAATTGCTATAGTAGCTTGTGTTTTTAGTGAAAGTTTTTTTGTTCTAAAACTAAAACCCAAAGGTCTATTATCTTTTGAATACACTAATGTTGCTAATGAAGATTGTGTAAAGTTTAGTATGAAGGAAAATTTTCAGGTGTAGAGAAAGAATGATGTAATGAGATGAATAATGGACAAAAGCTCAAGCTTGGGGATGCCATCCCGTGTCACCCCAAGAAATAGTCAAGATGTACAAGCGTCAAAGCTTGGGGAGCTTCTTCATCAATAAAAATCTCAGGTCTTTCTAGACACTTTGTTTTTATTGTTTCATGCACGGTTGTGTTGTTCTTGGAGCGTCTTAGTTTTCGTTTTTGTTTTTAGTTTTGTTGAATAAAGTAGTTTGGACCCCCGTTCTCACGGTGTTGTTTCAAATAAGTTGATTGGTGTTGGAGAGGAGTAGAAAGTTCTTGCTTGAGTAGTACAAGAGGAGCTTGCTTTGACTGTGACTTAGACTTTAACATGTCATGCTAGATGTTGTTTTGACCTTATGCTTAGTGATTATTTCTGTAGCATGACTTGTTCCAAAAAAATAGGATTTCTTAATGTGCATTGAAGGAATCATGCGTTGTTTTAGCATAAAAAACATAGTATTGTGGTATTCTCCTTTGATGCTTTGTTTGGGTTGACTTGGCACATGCTCACACCATGTTATGACTATGAACAAGTCACCATAGCCTCTATGATCATTTAGTTCTTGACTTGTAGTACCACTTTATGCTTTGATTAGTAATGTTTTGTCGCTCTGCATGATTATGGACATTACTGCTCTCTTAATTGGTCGCTCCCAATCTTTTGCTAGCCTCCACTTGTATGAGTAAGCTCTACTCATGCTTCCAACTCCCAATAAACCAAGTTATTCCAAAGTGTACACTATAAATTCCTATGCATGGTGTGTTGCACCATTCCAAGTATATTCTTGTTTTCATCTATCTTCCAATTAAAAACTATTTTGTTATGTGAAAACTTAGTGATTAAAGCTCTCACGAACTTGATGGCACACTTTATTTTTCTTGCCCCTAATAAACTTGAACCATTGTGTCATCTATGTTGTATATGCTTGCACTTATACGTTGGAATTAGCAGAACCGTGTTGTCACTAGGAATGCTTTCAACATTGCACTTGTACATTGTACCTAGTTGATATCATGCTCTTTTGTCTATGGATGTCGTCGGTGTAAAATGAAAGGGGAGCTTGTAAGTCCATGTAGTTATGTATGTGTGTTAGAGAAACGCCTGGGCCACTAGCCTAAGCCATGCCTAATCATGGTGGAAACTTGCAGCATCACCATAATGAGCAATCTATGAAGCATTCTTCTTATAAAAAGAGATAGAAAAATAGATTGAGAAAAAGAAAAAATGTAAGACCCTACCTTTATAAAGGTAAAGGTCCCTATGATTTCAATGCTAGTCCCTGGATCAAATGCTAGCATCCACAGTTTAAGATGAAGTACACAGAAACAAAGTTCATTATTACATTGTCATTCTAGAGATAACATAGTCTTCTACAACTCCATAGCCATATGCTAGTACAAGAGTTTAACTTAACAATATAAATAAAAGTCTTCATCTTCATGTGCCACAGGCAAGCATGTTGAGTGTAGACTCATAACCCTAATCCTCATCAGAGTAACCTACAACATCACAAGTTACAGCCGCAGTGGGTCAATACAGTGGAATAGTATTAGTAAGTGATACCTTAATAGAATAATAATTTCTAGCTTCTACATGAATTTGGCTAAGTGTAGCTTAGGCTTGCTTTGCTCAAAATAGGCTTTACCTCTCAGTTGAAAACACTAAATTTTTTTTTGTTTGATAAAAACTCCCAAGGACCCACCAATAGACATTGGTGAACCTTTACCCTTGTTCAACCACAAGTTTTTAACTTAGGAAATTGGGATGAGGAGATTCTTGATAGATTCCATGTCTTGATGCTCAAGTTGTCCATTTCCCGGGACACGGCTAAGTACTTAGATTCTTCCTTCTCGAGAGGTGGTGCACTTTCCCCACAAGACTCGACATGCATGGAGACAGGACCTTTCAGAAGCCTTCCCTTAGACCAAAATGGATGCGTTCCCAAACCTATCACCCCCTACCACCAACTGTCCATTTGGCTAAGTTATTGCAACCTATATGATCCAGGCAGAGCCCATAATGCCATGTGGCTGCACTAGAAGCTTCTTAACATATGGCATCTCAAATCCATTTGTTCCTGGGTGGCTTTACACAAGTGTGATACACAAGGTAGACTATAGATATGGTCCTTGTGTAACCACTCAACATAACCCAAACATACCATTCCACCCAGGTGATTCATTCACTTAGTTGTTTTTATTAAGCAAAAACACAAGTCAAAAGACTTAGCAACATTTCATAGCATGAATATATTCCACCCTTGTTTGCTATTATCTAGGCTAAGCATGGAAATATAGTAAATATCTTAACTTAGAGGAAATTCTAACAATTCTACAACTACTAGGATTTCCCAAGCATAGCATATAGATACTTAGCAAAAATTATCATGCAAGTCCTATAAAAATTATCACTAATGCATAGTCAAAATATTGGGACAAAAATATGAAGCACCACTTTCCTTGGTAGTTGGGGGAGTAACAACAATCTTCAGAAACACAATCACCACTAGCACCAAAATCTACACATAAAGTGATAACACCAAATTCATATTTCAAATAATCAAGCAAAAATATATGAATGCATGCAAATGCCATGTGATGATTTTTTCTAAACTAACAATACAAGTAAAACAGTACTGAACACTAAACTAATCATTTATACACCAATTAAACTTAATTTGGCCTTTAAACCATTTTCCAAATAATTTTTATACACAAAATAGGCCTACAAATGTCTCTGCATGAAATTCTATTTTAATAGAGGCAAAATACAAAACCAAGCCTATAGATGTGTAGGATTTAATTTTCTGATTCCAATGGTATATTATTTATATTTTTTGGATAAACAGAACACAAGTTATTGAATTTACAAGTTTGAATAACTAATAGATTCAAAAACAGATTTTAATTTAAAAACCCAGACACGTGGGTGTATCTGATTGGCCCGTACCGGTTCGGCTGGATCGATCAACGAGAGCCGCAGGATTTAAATGAAATCGCACGGGCCAGATCTAATCGTACCCCTTCGATAAGTGATCTAATCAAACGCGCTAGATCTAGATCCAACGGCCCACGACGGCTTGGCCAAGAACTGGCAGCGCGTGTGGTTGCAGTGGTGGCGGCGCTACTGGCGGCGACGGTCTGGCAAATACAGAAGGGTTTGGGGGTTGTGGTGTGCCTTACCATACTCGCAAGAACACAAGGAAGCTCAACGTGCTACTGGCGTGGACAGGGGCGGGCTGTAGCAGTGGCTGGAGCTCGTCAGAGTTGCGGGCGGTGTTGGGTTCATGCGGACAGCAACGTTGACAACATTCTGGATCGCCCTAGCACAAGCCAAGAGGATCAGTGTGTGCACAAGGATCAGGAGAACATGATAGGGTCAGGAAGAAGGCAAGGGGCGCTCGGGTTTTACCTATATTGCTCGACGGAGTTGAGCGGCGGCTTGGTCGTTTGCAGAGGTGGACGGGGATGGCGACCTGGGTCATGCGCAGGCAAACCAAAGACATCAGAAGATTCACAAAGACATAAGGATCACGCTCGTTTGAACCAGAAGCGAAGGGGTGGTCGGAGCTCACCGTAATCGCTTGCCGGAGCTCGTCGGGCAGCAGCGGTGCGGTTCGAAATACGGGCAGCCTGGTGGCGAGGTGAGTTTGCTGTGTGGGGGAAATGACCGCGGCGGCGAGGTGATTAAGTAGCCAGGAGGGGCGAGAGAATTATGCAGTGGTTCAATGCCAATTAAGCGACAAATCAACGCTACGTTTCTGGAGGAAACGGCGGTGGCGACGGAGTCTGCATGCGCGTGGGTGGAGAAGAAGGTGCTGACCTGGCTTGGGCCCAGTGGCAGCGTCAGCGGGGAAGAGCGGGTGCGGGTGAGAGAGAGAGAAGAGGGGAACCCGGGTGGGATGGCTTTTGGGCCGTTTATATTGTTGGGATGGAATGGTGGCGCCGGCCCTTTCCTATTTCTTTTCTCCTTTTCTATTTCTTATTTGATTTTCTGAAATCATTTTTAAATGCTATTCAAATGAGTTTGAATTCAAATTTCCTCTGGATTTTTGTAAAATAATTCAAGCATATATTTGTGTATAAAACATTGTTGTTTGATCATAAACACTTTGGTCCATTAAAAATATAATTAAAATCATGCCTTAATTAAATATTTATAATAGGCATATAAATGGTTTTAATTTAGATTCTTGTTTTGAAACTTTGAACAAGCTTTGAAATCAACATTCAAACCTTTTCTAGTTGAAACAAAGTATTCGCTTGATTTAAAATGGAAATGAAGCCTTTGCCTTTCTTACAGAAAATAATAGGCAAACAATTGGCTTCTGTTTTGCAATGTTGTTTGAAATTAATTTAAAATGCATGAGGATGCATGAATGATGTGCAAACTTTATAAATCATTATTTTTGGGATGTTACATATCTAACCCCTTAAGGTGAATCTCGCCCTCGAGATTCGGATTGTCTAGCAAATAGGTGAGGGTGGTGTTTCCGAAGATCATCTTCTCTTTCCCAAGTTGCTTCCTCTTCGGAATGGTGGTTCCACTGAACATTCCAAAACTTGATAGTCTTAGTCCGAGTACCTCTTTCTGCAGTCTCAAGAATCTTGATATCTCCTCATAGGTGAGATCACTTTCCAATTGGACCTCTTCCAAAGGTATAGTATCCTTCAAAGAAGTCTCTTCCATCTCCGGATGGCATTTCTTTAGCTGACTTACGTGAAACACATTTTAATGGCAGAAAATGATTCAGGCAATTCAATCTCACATGCTACTTCTCCTTTACGGCTCAGAATCTTGAATGGTCCAACATATCTTGGTGCCAATTTTCCTTTGACTCCAAATCTCTTCACTCCACGAAGTGGTGACACTCTAAGATAAGCTCTATCACCCACCCCATAGGTGACTTCTCTATGCTTTGGATCTGCGTAGCTCTTTTGTCGGGACTGTGCTATCTTCAATCTGTCCTTTACCAACTTGACCTTCTCTTCAGCTTCCTTGGTTAGTTCTGGCCCGAACAAATTTCTTTCTCCAACACCATTCCATAACAATGGTGTAGTACACTTTCTTCCATAGAGAAATTCAAACGGTGCCATCTTAATACTGGCTTGATAGCTGTTGTTGTAAGAGAATTCTGCGTAAGGCAGACTTCCATCCCAACTAGCACCATAATCTAGGGCACATGCCCTCAACATATCCTCTAGAATCTGGTTGGTCCTTTCTGTCTGTCCATCAGTCTGGGGATGAAAAGCAGTGCTGAATTCCAATCTCGTTCCCAATGACTCATGCAGTTGTCTCCAAAAATGGGAAGTGAATTGGGTTCCCCTATCAGGCACAATACTCTTGGGTACTCCATGCAGACACACAATCCTATTCATATAAATCTTGGCTAACTTAGCACTTGTATAGGTTGTCTTCACGAGTATGAAATGAGCCACTTTAGTTAGACGATCTACCACGACCCTAATAGAATCATATCCTGATCTAGTCCTTGGTAGTCCAGTGATGAAATCCATACCAATCTTATCCCACTTCCAATCAGGAATAGGTAGTGGTTGTAACAATCCTGCTGGTTTCTGATGTTCCGCTTTTACTCTACTACATACATCACACAAAGCAATATGTTCGGCGATGTCCTTCTTGAGATTATTCCACCAAAATGTTTCCTTCACATCCATGTACATTTTGGTGTTACCCGGATGAATGGAATATGGTGAGTTCTGTGCTTCTTGTAAAATCAGTTTCCGAAGCTCCGGATCTTGCGGAATGCAGATACGTTTTCCATACCATAAAGTACCATGTTCATCTTCATGGAATCCTTTGGCTTTCCCTTTGCTAATTTTTTCCTTAATCTCTTCAATTTCCTTGTCCAACTTTTGGGCTTCCTTTATCATGTCTAACAATGTGGGTTGAACATCCAATTACATGAGATGTCCTTCAGGCACTATCTCCAATCTGACATCTTTGAATTGGGCACATAGATCATCTGGCAATTCTCCCTTAGTAAGGCTATTCACATAAACCTTACGGCTTAATGCATCCGCTACAACATTTGCTTTACCGGGGTGGTATTGCAAACTCAAGCCATAGTCCTTGATGAGTTCTAGCCATCTTCTTTGTCTCATGTTGATTTCTTTCTAAGTGAAGATATACTTCAAGATTTTGTGATCTGTGAACACTTCGCAACGCATTCCCAAAAGATAATGTCTCCATGTTTTGAATGCATGGACAATAGAGGCTAACTCTAAATCATGAGTAGGATAATTCACCTCATGAGTTTTGAGTTGTCTCGAGGCATAAGCCACAACTCTCCCTTCTTGCATCAAAACTGCACCTAATCCTTGGTGAGATGCATCACAATATAATTGAAAATCTTTCTCCAAATCTGGTAGACATAAGACTGGTGCTTTCACTAGTCTCTTCTTCAATTCCTAGAAACTGAGTTCACATCCTTCAGTCCAATCAAATTTCTTGTCTTTCTTAAGTAACTCCGTCATTGGATTAGCTAGCTTTGAGAAATTCTCAATGAATCTTCTATAGTATCCTGCCAAGCCAAGGAAACTATGAACTTCTTTCACTGACTTAGGAGATTCCCACCGCCATAAAATGACACTTTTATGGATCAATCTGCTACACCATCTCCTGATACAATATGTCCGAGAAAGCCAGCTTCATTTAGCCAGAATTCACACTTGCTGAATTTGGCATACAGCTTATGCTCTCTAAGTTTGTCATGTATCAATCGCAAATGTTCTTCATTCTCTTCATTACTCTTAGAATAGATCAAAATTTCATCGATGAAAACGACAACGAATTTGTCAAGAAATTCCATGAACACCTTGTTCATCATATTCATGAAGTAGGCTGGTGAATTTGTCAAACCAAATGGCATCACGGTGTACTCATACAATCCATACCTAGTGGTGAAAGCAGTCTTAGGTATGTCTTGTTCCCTTATCTTTAGCTGAAAGTAGCCTGATCGAAGATCAATCTTTGAGAACACACGGGCTCCTTCTAACTGATCAAACAAATCATTGATTCTGGGCAAAGGATACTTGTTCTTGATAGTCACCTCATTGAGTGATCGGTAATCTATGCATAACCTTTGACTTCTATCTTTCTTTTCAACAAACAAAACTGGTGCACCCCAAGATGAAGAACTTGGTTGCATAAATCCTTTCTGCAACTATTCTCCAAGCTGTTTCATGAGTTCTTTCAACTCATCAACTGACATCCTGTAGGGTCTCTTTGCTATTGGTCCTGATCCTGGCAGCAAGTCAATCATAAACTCTACATCCCTATCTGGTGGCATCCCTGGTAATTCCTCCGGAAACACATCCGGATATTCTCTCACAATTAGCACACTGTCTATGCTAACCCCCTTAAGAGAATTTAGATTACTCCCTTTTGATTCACAGTTAGACTTGAATCTAATCCGTTTCTTATACGGGGTTGTGAGTGTGACAGTACGATTGGCGCAATCTAGTACTCCTTCATACTTAGTCATCCAATCCATTCCCAAAATGACATCCAATCCTTGGGAATCTAGGATTATCAAACTAACAGGAAACTTATACCTCCCAAATTCTATCACTAGATCATGACATCCCGATTTCACTATCATTTCTCCACCAGGAGAACTTACTTTTATAGGACACCCAATAGTTTCAACTGGAAGTCCATTTCTATCAACAAATTCTCTTGATATGAATGAATGTGATGCGCCAGTATCAAAAAGAACAAGTGCTGGAACAGAATTGAGTTTGAACTTACCAGCCATAGCATCCGATTCTTCGTATATTTCTTCCACATTGATGTGGTTCACTTGTCCCTTTCGGAAGGGATTGGGCTTGTTGGCACCTTCAACTTTTTTTTCTGGGCACTCATTAGCATAGTGCCCCATCTTGTTACACTTGAAGCATTCAAACTGACTAAGATCTTTCTTTACAGGCTGACTTCCATTTCCACTTCCACCTCCACTATGGTGGCTCTTGTGTCCACTCTTGTGGTTCTTATACTTGTCGCTATCATGACTACGGTGATGCTTGTTGTCATGATGACGGTTGTGGTTGTGGTGGTTGTTGTACTTCCCATGTTTGTGGGATCCTGAACTCCCACTATCATCATGATGGGAACGGTTGTGAGACGATCCCGAGCTGTTCTTATTAAAGCTATGCTTCCTCTTTCTGCTCTCAACCTGTTTCATCTTGTTTTCCAAGATGGTAGCCTTGTCACAAAGTGATTGGTAGGTTAGAACATAGGCAACAGACAGCTGCAGGTTCAACTCATCATTCAGTCCTTCGAGGAATTTTTCCTTCCTCTTTGCATCAGTATCAACTTCATCTGGTGCATAACACGCAAGATTGTTGAATTCCTCAATGTACTCTGCCACACTGCGGTGATGCTGCTTCAGATTGTGGAACTCCTTCTTCTTCAAATTCATCACTCCGGATGAGATGTGCACTTTACGGAATCCATCCTCAAACATAGCCCATGTCACATCCTCAAGGGGAGTGGTGATCTGGAAGTTATCCCACCATGTTGCTACTGGCCCTTCAAGCAGATGTGCTGCAAGCCTGACCTTTTCCTCGTCGGTGCAGCCAACAGTCACCAAGTCCTTGTTCACTGAACGTAACTAGTCATTGGCTATCATTGGATCAGTGGTTCCCAAGAACTTTGCAGGCCTTAGACTCAAAAATCTGGTGAGCATGTCAAATCCAGGAGGATTATTCTGATTGTTGTTGTTGTTATTCTGGTTCTGGTTCTGCATGAACTGTGTCATCACCTGCATCAGTTAAGCTTGTGCGGTCATCAACTGCTACATCTCGGGAGTGACGTTGTTGTTGTTGCTTTGGTTGGGGTTGGCACGTCGGGGAGGCATCTGTGGTTTTAATAAGGATAAGAATGAGATACCCATAGATGCTTAACATGCACAATACATCACATAGAACAGTCACAATAACCAAGCATCAAAATAACATAGAGTTTGAACGACATAAACAACAAGTTTTAAAAATGCAAAGACACCATAGCAAGCCATCCACATGTTGGATGGTCATTGCGACTCAATAATCAAAGTACGGTAGATGAAAGATAATCGAGTAGTCTACACTACTCCTCCGCATCAATCTCCACATCAACAAGGGTAAGACCTGCATTCTCCATGGTGGTCTTATACTCATCAACACTAGTGGTCAAGGCCTCAATCTTGGCCCTAAGAGCCCTCTTCTATGAGCGAATCCTCTCGATCACTCCCTGCTGGAGCTCAAGCTCGAATTCCTTGGCCTCTAACTCTTCATTCATCTCCCGGATCTTCTTGTTCCTATCTTGGACTCTTTTCTCGTGCCTCTTGAACTTCTTGTCCTGGCTTTCAAATTTGGCCTCCATTTCCTTGACGATCTCGTCTTGCTCCGTGAAGATCTTGTCCTTCTCTCGTAGCTGAATCTGGAGCTCGTCATTGCTAAGCATGACGTTGGTCCTATCAATATCAAGGTGTCTAATAAGACCCTCTAGGTCCTGAAGGTATAGACGAATCGGCTCCATCGTATCTCTAGTAGCATTATCGTACTCTATAGCCTCACCCTCCTCATTGCGTCTCCCAAAGGGTGAAAATAAAGACCTCTAAGCTCGATGGAGTGCCTCCCTACCAGGCGTCCAAGTAACTCCTGTATGACTACATCTAAGCCTCTCTCCTTGTTGTCATGCATCAGCTTGAAAGTGATAGCCTCCATGGGTGGATCTGCCTGGCGTCCCGACTGTGTGACTCTGAAGCCCCATAGGTCCTTCCTCTCAAACTTGGTGAGCTGAAGTGTCGTGATGCTAGGAAGTGGAAGGTTGAGCACACTAGTGATCTCAATGAGACGAGTACCAAAACGAGTTCCCTTGAACTCCTCAGCCGTGCTGATAACAATGTTAGGCATCTATTTTTATAAGATAGAGAAAATTTAGAATCAACATAAGTAGAGAAAATTCACAAGACGAAATATCACAAGCACATCTTTTAGCAACAAACACACAAGTCATGGCATACACAAATTCATTACAAACACCAAAGGTTCAACATAACTTAGACAAATTTTTTGAAAGTGTGGTGGTCCAACTAACGAAGTACGTTACAATTCTCATTCACTAGACAAAATAGCTATCAGGGCATCCTTAGTGGCCATCTGTCTATCTTGTTCACAAGACTCCCATATTAAGTCTATGATGTCTCCCCTTAGTTGTTGGTTGGTAGTCTCAAATTCTTGGGTATGCTTCTTTTCTTCTCTAAGGTCATTTTGGGTGTTGAGAATTTTGCACTTGAGTCTATCACCAAGTTCCTTGATGGCATTCCAAGCTGCATTTCTTGCAGAGTCAAAGAGTGTTGTGTGCATTTCAGAGTTGGTGACCATGCAGAATCCTGACTCCTTGTGGTTGTCTTCCTTGTTTTTGTACAAGTGAAGTTGCACCCACCAATACTCTTCTCCTTCATCCATCACAGGGAATCCCTTATACACAACTGCACCATGTATCCCCATGGTAACCATAAGGTTCTTGAGTGCTTTGGGAAATTCAGTATCACACTCCAAGGTCATGGTCATGAGTGGTCCCTTACTCACGGCTTTGTTGATGGAGTTCATCTACAAATAGACATAATAAAGAAGATTAGAAAAGTTTACGAGAAGAAAAAGACAAGTGTGGAGATTTTTCAAAGTGTTGAAATTTTTTACTTAGTGGTTTCTTAGTCTAATCCAACCTAGGGTCATAATCCTACAGGCAACATAGTGCTCAGATACCATCTGTAAGACCCCACCTTTATAAAGGTAAAGGTCCCTGGATCAAATGCTAGCATCCACAGTTTAAGATGAAGTACACAGAAACAAAGGTCATTTTTACATCGTCATTCTAGAGATAACATAGTCTTTTACAACTCCATAGCCATAGGCTAGTACAAGAGTTTAACTTAACAATATAAATAGAAGTCTTCATCTTGATGTGCCACAGGCAAGCATGGTGAGTGTAGACTCATGACCCTAATCCTCATCAGAGTAACCTACAACATCACAAGTTACAGCCGCAGTGGGTCAATACATTGGAAGAGTATTAGCAAGTGATACCTTAGTAGAATAATAATTTCTAGATTCTACATGAATTTGGCTAAGTGTAGCTTAGTCTTTCTTTGCTCAAAATAGGTTTTACCTATCAGTTGGAAACACTAAGTTTTTCTTGTTTGATAAAAACTCCCAAGGACCCACCAATAGACATTGGTGAACCTTTATCCTTGTTAAACCACAAGTTTTTAACTTAGAAAATTGGGATGAGGAGATTCTTGATAGCTTCCATGTCTTGATGCTTAAGTTGTCCATTTCCGGGGACACGGCTAAGTACTTAGATTCTTCCTTCTCGAGAGGTGGTGCACTTTCCCCACAAGACTCGACATGCATCGAGACAGGACCTTTCAGAAGCCTTCCCTTAGACCAAAATGGAAGCGTTCCCAAACCTATCACCCCCTACCACCAACTATCCATTTGGCTAAGTTATTGCAACCTATATGATCCAAGCAGAGCCCATAATGCCATGTGGATGCACTAGAAGCTTCTTAACATATGGCATCTCAAATCCCTTTGTTCCTGGGTGGCTTTCCATAAGTGTGATACACAAGGTAGACCATAGATATGGGCCTTGTGTAACCACTCAACATACCCCAAACATACCATTCCACCCAGGTGATTCATTCACTTAGTTGTTTTTATTAAGCAAAAACACAAGTCAAAAGACTTAGCAACATTTCATAGCATGAATATATTCCACCCTTGTTTGCTATTATCTAGGCTAAGCATGGAAATATAGTAAATATCTTAACTTAGAGGAAATTCTAACAATTCTACAACTACTAGGATTTCCCAAGCATAGCATATAGATACTTAGCAAAAATTATCATGCAAGTCCTATACAAATTATCACTAATGCATAGTCAAAATATTGGGACAAAAATATGAAGCACCACTTTCCTTGGTAGTTGGGGGAGTAACAACAATCTTCAGAAACAGAATCACCACTAGCACCAAAATCTACACATAAAGTGATAACACCAAATTCATATTTCAAATAATCAAGCAAAAATATATGAATGCATGCAAATGCCATGTGATGATTTTTTCTAAACTAACAATACAAGTAAAACAGTACTGAACACTAAACTAATCATTTATACACCAATTAAACTTAATTTGGCCTTTAAACCATTTTCCAAATAATTTTTATACACAAAATAGGCCTACAAATGTCTCTGCATGAAATTCTATTTTAATAGAGGCAAAATACAAAACCAAGCCTATAGATGTGTAGGATTTAATTTTCTGATTCCAATGGTATATTATTTATATTTTTTGGATAAACAGAACACAAGTTATTGAATTTACAAGTTTGAATAACTAATAGATTCAAAAACAGATTTTAATTTAAAAACCCAGACACGTGGGTGTATCTGATTGGCCCGTACCGGTTCGACTGGATCGATCAATGAGAGCTGCAGGATTTAAATGAAATCGCACGGGATATATCTAATCATACCCCTTCGATAAGTGATCTAATCTAACGTGCTAGATCTAGATCCAACGGCCCACGACGGCTTGGCCAAGAACTGGCGGCGCACGTGGTTGCAGTGGCGGCGGTGCTACTGACGGCGATGGTCCGGCGAATATAGGAGGGGCTAGGGGTTGTGCTGTGGCTTACCAGACTTGCAAGAACACGAGGAAGCTCAACGTGCTACTGGCGTGGACAGGGGACGGCTGTAGCAGTGGCTAGCGCTCGTCGGAGTTGCGGGCGGCGTCGTGTTCGTGCAGACGGCGATGTTGACGATGTTCTGGATTGCCCTAGCACCAGCCAAGAGAATTAGTGTGTGCACAAGGATCAGCCGAACACGATAGGGTCAGGAATAAGGCAAGGGGCGCTCGGGTTTACCTAGATTTCTCGATGGAGTTGAGCGGCAGCTCGGTCGTTTGGAGAGGTGGACGGGGACGGCGACCTGGGTCACGCGCAGGCAAACGAAAGACATCATAAGATGCACAAAGACATAAGGATCACGCTCGTTTGAACCAGAAGAGAAGGGGCGGTCGGAGCTCACCATAATCGCTCGTCGGAGCTCGTTGGGCAGCGGCGGTGCTGTTCAAAATACTGGCAGCCTGGTGGCGAGGTGAGTGTGCTGTGTGGGGGGGAATGACCGCGGTAGCGAGGTGATTAAGTATCCAGGAGGGGCAAGAGAATTACGAAGTGGTTCAATGCCAATTAAGCGAGAAATCAACGCGGCATTTCTGGAGGAAACGACGGTGGCGACGAAGTCTGCGTGCGCGTGGGTGGAGAAGAAGGTGCTGACCTGGCTTGGGCCCAGTGGCAGCGTCAGCGGGCAGAGCGGCTACGGGTGAGAGAGAGAGAAGAGGGGAACCCGGGTGGGCTGGCTTTTGGGCCGTTTCTGCTGTTGGGCTAGAATGGTAGCGCCGGCCCTTTCCTATTTCTTTTCTCCTTTTCTATTTCTTATTTGATTTTCTGAAATCATTTTCAAATGCTATTCAAATGAGTTTGAATTCAAACTTCCTCTGGATTTTTGTAAAATAATTCAAGCATATATTTGTGTATAAAACATTGTTGTTTGATCATAAACACTTTGGTCCATTAAAAATAGAATTAAAATCATGCCTTAATTAAATATTTATAATAGACATATAAATGGTTTTAATTTAGATTCTTGTTTTGAAACTTTGAACAAGCTTTCAAATCAACATTCAAACCTTTTCTAGTTGAAACAAAGTATTCTCATGATTTAAAATGGAAATGAAGCCTTTGCCTTTCTTACATAAAATAATAGGCAAACAATTAGCTTATGTTTTGCAATCTTGTTTGAAATTAATTTAAAATGCATGAGGATGCATGAATGATGTGCAAACTTTATAAATCATGATTTTTGGGATGTTACAAAAAAATATGAGAAAAGATGAAAGAGAGAAAAAAGCACCATTTTCCCATGGTAAATAAGAAGATTGCTGAGATGCTCATTGTCTGCTTGCCTTGTCATTTTGATTATGGGATAGCTCCCGTATCATGTGCAAGGGGTACCCCATTGGCGGTTCTCTATGATACACATGTACTTACTATGACAAGAACTTGCAAGTAACTAAACTTGAGTAGCATGAGGAGCGGCCTCGTATTTAAGGGACATGAGATTGCCAACTTATACTTTGTCAAGGATATACTCCATAGTTTGTTCATGTTAACCTTAATCACTTCAAGATGCTTATGATAGGGGCAATAAGGGTTGAAAGCTAACAAGTACCATAATTTTTTAAGCTCTTTATGAAACTTTAAATCCCTGCTTCCCTTTATGAAGGGCCTTTCTTCCACTATTATATTGAGTCTCCACCTTCTATCCTTAGGAACCAATTAAGAGAGCATAGTTTCCATTCTTAGTTTTATAACTTATTGATTGATTCATATTGTTGATATTGCTTGTTCCTGTGCTATTTGTATCTAGTCACTCTTATGAACTTTGAAGGTGTCCTATGCATATATTTGCTACTCCATGAGGGACAAGCTGAATGCCACTATGCTATGTTTTCTATATGTAAAAAAAATAAACGTCTTTCAATGCATGTTATTCATGATCTTTGTTTGTAACCTTTCATGTTGCATGCATAATTACTTTGTCTTACTATTAGAACTCCATCTTTCATGCTCATGTTTAGAGTTCTTTGATCCCAGCTTTCAATGCTTGCAAATGGTTTGATCTTGATTTTGATGGTGCATGTCACCTCAAAAATTATTCTTTTTATAACTTACCCACTCGAGGACAAGTAGGAATAAAGCTTGGGCATGCTTGATACGTCGTAAATGTATCTATAATTTTTGATGTTCCATGCTTGTTTAGTATTTACTTTGCTTTGCTTTGTCTACACTTTGAGGTGTTTTTATATGTTTTTCTGGTCAACCTATTAACAAGATGCCATAGTGCCAGTTGCCTATTTTCTTCTGTTTTTGGTTCCAGAAAAGGCAGAAAATCAATATTCTCGGAATTGGAAGGGACAAAAGCCAAAGTCAATACCGTGGGGGAAACACCGGGGCCACACCGTGGGTCGCATGGCTAGGCTAGCTGCGCTGAAGTGCGGTGCCTACGCCTCGCCTCTTCGCCTATAAACACCCCCCGATACCAAAACCCTAAGGACCCGATCAATATTCCACAAAACAGTCCATAGCCGCCGCCACCATCGTCCCAAGATCGGGGGGTCTGAAGCTCTTCCAATCACCCTGCTGGAGGGGAGATCATCCCAGAGGCCTTCTTCTTCATCATGCCAGACTACGGTATGAAGTGTGAGTAGTTCCACCTTGGACTACGGGTCCATGTAGTAACTATATGGTTGTATCTCCTCCTTTGTGCTACCATGTTTAGATCTTGTGAGCTCCGTTCATGATCAAGATCATCTATTTGTAATCATGCATGTTGTGTTTTCGGGGATCCGATGGATATTGAGATTACTATGTAAGGTTGATTAATGGTTTTGTATTTTTGATTCTATCATGTCTGTGTTGTTTGTGATCTTGCATGATCTCCGTTTCTAGAAGCTATCTTGGCCAAGTAGATGCTAGTGACTCCAAGAGGAGGTATTTATGCTCAATAGTGGGTTCATGCCCTTATTTAATCTATGGGAAGTGACAGAAATCTCTAAGGTTGTAGATGTGTTGTTGCTACTAGGGAAAAAACAACGGTCTCTTGTTCATGGAACAAGTGGATTGTTTACCTTACACACTTTGCTTAAAGAAGTTATCTGTTGCAATTTAATACTGGAGGGGGGTCGGATGATAACCTGTAGTGACCTCGGATCAAGTAAGATCCTAAGTCCCTGTGATTAACATGCTAGTCCCTAGATCAATAGCTAGCACTCACAGTCGATGAAATATCATGTAAATCACAAAGTCTTTATTACATGAAGAATCCAGAGTATGAATTTATTACAAATTTGCTTAGCATTAAGCTAGCTCAAATAACAGTGGAAACATAAAAGCAGCTTGAGTCCATCAACGCCCCAGGCTTATCGAGTGTAGACTCGCGATCCCTACGCACCTTTCAATCTTCGGATTCTGCACATAAGACGTGCAGCCAACAAGTTGGGTCAATACTTTGAATGTATTGGCAAATTACACCAAGGAGATAAAAGACTATCTCTACACGCAAGGCTAGTTTAGGCTGTAGAGTTCATTTGCTCAAAGCTAGTTTTCTTAAGTAGAGAGAAGAAGAGAAAATTTTCCTACTTTGTAAACAATTTCTTAGATAAAATAAGGTCGAGTGGCACACGAGGATATTACGCACCAAGTGTCCAAACAACCAAACAATTGGATATTACGCACCAAGTGACACTTGGATATTACACACCAAGTTCCCAAAATCCCACCCATTGGCGATATTACTCACGCCATGGGGTTTTAAAAACTTTGTTTAGGAAATAGAGAGGAAGATCCTTCAGAGGCTCCATCCTTCAGACGCTCATTGTTGTTCTGTTACCGTGAACACGGCTGGTCGATCAGATTGCAATACTCTCGAGAGTTTGTGCACTTTACCCACAATCCACGATCAAATCCTTTTACAGACAAGACCATGGAGAGGCTTTCCCTTAGTAGCCCCTCTACCTTCCGGATCCAACCGTGCCAAGAACCTCCAAATGTTGGTACCCAGGTGAGGTTTCCCACTAAGTACTAGGCCAAGACAGAGCCCATAATGTATTGTGGTTGCACTGGAAGCTTCTGAATTCTGAAACATGGCAGACTTCTTTGATCCCTGGGCGGCCGTCCGCCACCAAAATTCCATTCGTTGACCCGACAACCATTCCGCCCAGAAGAAAACTTAGTTTTATTTTGAAGTGGATTTGAGAAGAAAAGTTTGCTCTAGAGAGCCTTTATACTTAGAAAAATTCATTGTCTTTCGAACCCCCCCACGGTACTTTGTATATATAGCATAGCAAGCAATACTTAGCAAAAACAGGGGAACCTATTAGGAGGGTAAATCCTAAGTATAGATCTACTCATGGCATACTACAAAAGTTATCGCACTTGCAAAATAATACTAAGGAAAAATTCTACTAGAACATCCTACACATGCATACTACAGAATTTTGAAGATCACATGCATAGAATCAAAACTGGGACAAAAGTTATGAACAAGTGGTGTAACTTTCCTTGATCCGAGCAGCACTCTACACAATAGCACTCCTTAGCGCATTCCGAACAATCTATCGAATCACAAACATAGATCTGATCACAACTTGCTCAAAACATGTCACAGAGATAAGCATGCATGCATGCAACATGGTATTTTATGCAAGATTGGTTCTTATAAATTGACCAAGGTAGCATAATTGAGTTGCAATAGTGTTAAGGGTGTTACTAGGATTGATTTCCCATAGGTTTAGATCTATTTGGGTCACTAATACAATTCATAGGGTTAAAAGGAGATCCAACCATCTAATTAGCCCCAAATTAGATCTAATGATCTTAAGAAAGGTTTCATAATTTTGTCCAGTAGGTATTACGGAAACAAAGTCAATGCAACAAGAATCAACTAAAACGGAGTCCTAACTATTTTTCTATGAATTAAATACTCCAATCTAATGATTAAAATCTACACTTAAAGCCCTACTGTAAACTTGGAATTTTATTGCAGATATGTGTTCTACATAAAATTATGAGTCCAACGGTATATTATAAGCTAAAATTGGCCAAGTATTTATTTTTATATGATTTTCACAAGTTTTAAATCAATTCAGCCAAACAGATCTAATCCTAAATTCAAAACTTGCCACGTGGCAGATGCTGGCTGGTCCAGCTAGAAAAGGCGGCGGTGACGCAGCGTGCTGGCACGGCTTGCCACGCGGCAGCGTGGGATTTTCCGGTACCTCTTCGATCGACCTTCTAATCCTAACCGTCGAGCCTGGATCTAACGGCTAAGAGCAAGGACGAGCTCACCTCTCTGGCTGGCGGTGGCGGCTGGTGGTGGTTGGGCGCTACGGTGGTCGGCGTCGGCGTCGACGTTCCTCGGTGAGGGTGAAGCAGTCGCGGATGATCGCCTCTTCCTCGCGGTCCCGCCCGTAGCCTCAGATTCGATCGTCTCTTCCCCGAGCGGTGGCGATGGCTGCTCCTTCTCTGCAGCTCCGGCGAGCAATCCGTGGCGGTATGCTGCAGTATACAGAGGGAAAAACAGTGAGTCGATGTTGTCGATCGAGAGGTTCAAGCTAGGGAAGAAATTAGGGGGGAGGGGATTCCCCTGTTGTTGACTTCGTCGGCTTATCGAGGCCAGCGGCAGTTCAAGCCCGCGGAATCGGAGGGAGGCTAGGGTTCTGAGGGTTTTGGGGAACGGAGGAGAGGGCGCGCGGCTGGGTATTTATATGCAGCCTGGGGGGAGTCCTGGCTGGACACGGAGGCGGGGAGAACCGTGGCCGGCGCAGACTCTGGTTCTCGTCAGAGAGGAAAGGGGAGGGTGACAGGTGGGGTCCGGGTGTCGGTGGCGGAGGGGAAAGTGGGCTGGCGCGGCGCTGGCTAGCTAGCTGTCAAGTGCAGGCGTGGTGGTCAAGCATGCCCGCTTAGGTTAGGCCGATGCTTTTTTTATTTAACAATTTTTCAATTTCTGTTTTAGTAAAACTTAAATAACTTTTGCAAATAAAGTCCAAAAATGTTGAAACCAACTTCTAAATTTTTGTAAAAAGAAGGTGGTCATCTTAGGACCATAGTTTAAAGTTTTACATAGTTTTTGGAAGGATCAAGTTTGACTACAACACTAATGCTTACATATAGAAATCTTTAATAGGGTTTTGTTAGGTTTAGGTGTTAGGATTTTGTTGCAAATTTTTATTTGTAGGATGCAATGATGCAAGGATGATGCATGGCACTAATAACATCCTAATATAAAATCTGGGATGTTACAAACCTACCCCCCTTAAGAAGAATCTTGTCCCCGAGATTCGGGTTGGCTAGCAAATAGGTGTGGGTGTTCTGCCTTCATGTCTTCTTCACGCTCCCACGTAGCTTCTTCTTCGGAGTGGTGGTTCCATTGTACCTTGCAGAATCTTATAGTCTTGGTGCGGGTAATCCTTTCGGTTGTTTCCAGTATTTTGATGTGTTTTTCCTCATAGGTAAGGTCATTCTCCAATTGAACCTCATCTAGGGGAACGGTGTCTCTTAGCGGTGTTTCGGCCATCTCCGGGTGACACTTCTTTAGTTGTGACACATGAAACACATCATGAACAGTCAGTCCTTCCGGTAACTCCAACTGATAAGCAACTTCTCCTCTACAGGCCAGAACTTTATATGGTCCTATGAATCATGGGGCTAACTTGCCCTTGATTCCGAACCTCTTAACTCCTCGTAGGGGTGAAACTCGGAGATACGCACGGTCCCCTATTTTATAAGTCACATCTCTGCGCTTGGAATCAGCATGACTCTTCTGTCGGGATTGGGCTACCTTTAGCCTATCCTGAATCTGTCGTACCTTTTCTTTGGCCTCCTTGATCAATTCGGGTCCAAATAGACTACGTTACCAACTCCACTCCATAGTAGTGGAGTCCTACACTTCCTGCCATATAGAACTTCAAACGGAGCCATCTTGATACTTTTCTGGTAGCTGTTGTTGTATGAAAACTCAGCATACGGCAGGTTGTCATCCCAACAAGACCCATAGTCTAGTGCGCAGGCCCTCAACATATCTTCCAAAATCTTGTTCACCCTTTCAGTTTGTCCATCTGTCTGAGGGTGGAAGGCAGTACTGAATTCTAGTCGGGTTCCAAGAGACTCATGTAACAGTCGCCAAAACTTTGAAGTAAACTGGGTGCCTCTATCAGACACAATTCCCTTGCAAACACCATGCAGACTTACAATTCTTGTCATGTATATCTTAGCAAGCTTAGCACTTGTATACGTGGTCTTTACGGGGATGAAGTGAGCCACCTTGGTAAAGTGGTCCACCACAACCCAGATAGAATCAAATCCAGAACGAGTCTGGGGCAATCCCGTGATGAAATCCATGCCTACCTTGTCCCACTTCCAGTCGGGTATAGGTAGTGGTTGAAGTAATCCGTCCGGTTTCTGATGCTCGGCTTTAACTCTATTGCATACATCACACAGAGAAATATATTCGACAATTTCTCTTTTTAGGTTATTCCACCAGAATCTATCCTTCACATCCATGTACATCTTCGTGTTACCTGGATGAATTGAGTAAGGTGAGTCGTGAGCTTCTTGTAAAATCAACTTCCTGATGTCGGGGTCATTGGGAACGCACAAACGCTTCCCACGCCAAAGGGTTCCTTGTTCATCCAGACGGAATTCTTTAGTCTTTCCTTCACTTATCCTGATTCTTATTTCTTCCAACTCTTTATCTCCCTTTTGTGCTTCCTTGATTCTCTCTTGGAAGGTGGACACTATTTCCATAGTCGCTACGTGTCCTTTCGGAACTATCTCTAGCCTGAGATCCTTGAATTGCTTGCATAGATCCTCTGGAAGTTCCCCTGCGGTAAGTCCATTCACATAAACCTTACGACTTAAGGCATCGGCCACCACGTTTGCCTTCCGGATGGTATCAGTAATCCAAGTCATAATCCTTAATTAGTTCAAGCCATCTTCTTTGTCTCATATTCAACTCCTTTTGGGTGAAGATGTACTTCAAACTTTTATGATCTGTGAACACATCACAATGTTTGCCCATGAGGTAGTGTCTCCATACCTTGAGTGCATGAACCACAGACGCAAGTTCCAAATCATGTGTGGGGTAGTTGTGTTCGTGGTTCTTAAGTTGCCGGGAGGCATAGGATACCACTTTCCCATCCTGCATCAATACACTTCCAAGTCCTTGTCGAGAAGCGTCACAATAGACTTGAAAATCCTTTTGGATATCAAAGTGCATACCTGTAATCGCACCGTTACAAGGCGTTTCTTCAACTCTTGAAAACTTGCTTCACATGCCTCGGTCCATAGGAACTTATTTTCCTTCTTCAATAGTTCCGTCATGGGTTTTGCTATTTTGGAAAAGTTTTCAATGAACCTCCGGTAATATCCTGCAAGGCCCAAGAAACTCCTAATATCTCCCACATTCTTGGGTGACTCCCATTCCGTCACGGAAGCTACCTTACCAGGATCTACGGCAACTCCTTTTGCCGACACAACATGACCAAGAAATCCCACTTCCTTTAACCAGAATTCGCACTTGCTGAATTTGGCATACAACTTGTGTTCCCTTAGTTTCTCCATGTTAAGGCACAGATGTTTCTCATGTTCCTTCTCATCCTTAGAGTATATGAGTATATCATCTATGAATACTACGATAAACTTGTCCAAATATTCCATGAACACCTTGTTCATCATGGTCATGAAATACGCTGGGGCATTGGTTAGACCAAACGACATTACGGTGTACTCATACAATATGTATCTTGTGGTGAATGTTGTTTTGGGCACATCCTGTTCTCGAATCTTTAGCTGAAAGTAGCCTGATCGCAGATCGATCTTTGAGAACACACTATCTCCCTTTAACTGGTCAAACAAGTCATTGATGTTGGGCAGAGGATACTTATTCTTGATCGTCACTTCGTTCAACGAGCGGTAGTCCACAACCAGCCTCTTGGTTTTATCCTTCTTTTCCACAAATAGGACGGGTGCTCCCCAACATGACGCGCTGGGTTGGATGAACCCCTTGTCCAATTGTTCCCTAAGTTGTTTCTTGAGTTCCTTTAACTCGTCCACATCCATCTTGTATGGTCTCTTAGCTATCGGCCCCGTGCCTGGCATCAAGTCAATGAGGAACTCGATATCACGGTCGGGGGGCATTCCTGGTAGTTCCTCCGGGAAGACATCTAGGTATTCCTTTACAATTGGTACCTCCTCCAAGCTAACCCCCTTAAGATAGATCACCATGGCTTCCTTAAGTGCAAAATTTGACTTGATACGAATTCTCTTCCCTTCCGATGTTGTGAGCGTGACAGTCCTTTTTGCACAATCTATGACTCCTTCATATTCGGTCATCCAATTCATGCCCAAGATTATGTCTAATCCTTGTGATTCTAGAACTACTAGACTTGTGGGAAAGATGTGTGTCCCAATCCTTAGTTCTATTCCCCGGCACCGGAGTTTGCCACTATTTCTCCCCCAGGAGAACTTACCCTCAGAGGAAAATTTATAGTCTCCGTTGGTATCTTGCCTCTATCCACAAATACCCTTGATATGAATGAATGCGATGCACCAGTATCAAAAAGAACAACTGCGGGAATAGAATTGAGTTTGAACTTACCAATCACAGAGTCTGGTGCATCACAAGCATCCTCCATAGAGACATGATTCACCGTGGCTTTGACAAACGGATTTGGCTTCTTCCCGTTTCCATTGCCATGGTTGTGTACATTTCCATTCCCTTTGCCATTGCCATTCTTCTTCTCGGGGCAAGAGGTTGCATAGTGCCCCGTCTTGTTGCACTTAAAGCATGTCACCTCACTAAGATGCTTTCCATTGCTGCCACTCCCATTGCGGTTTTTATGCCCACTGTGTTTGTGGCCGCCATGGTGATGACCGTTATGGTTGTGGCCATTATTATTATAAGGTGGTGGTGAGGAATTGCGCTTCTTCTGGTACAGAACAGAGTGCTTGTGAGGGTTAGACTTCCTCTTGCGGTTTTCTATGCTCTTCCTTTTGGATTCCACCACAATGGCTCTATCCAGGAGTTCCTGAAAGTTGTCAAATTTCTGAGCCACAAGCTGAATGGATATCTCATCATTGAGTCCTCTTAAGAACTCCTCCTATCTCTTGGCATCAGTGGAAACATCATCGGGTGCATAACGGGCTAGCTTGTTGAAAAGCTCACCATACTCGGTGACAGAACGGTGCAGCTGGTGTAGGTCGCGAAATTCGCGCCTTTTCAGAGTCATGATACCAGTAGCCACATGATGAGTGCGAAAAGCTAATTCAAACTGATCACAAGTGATAGCATCAATATCCGGGTGGGTGACTTGGTAGTTATCCCACCATTCTGCAGCAGGTCCTTCAAGCTGGTGTGCGGCATAACGTACCCTGTCGGCTCCGACAGCTTGCACGGTGTCTAGCTTCTTGTTGATTGTACGTAGCCAGTCATCTGCGATGATTGTTTCAGCGCTGCTTGTGAAGGTAGGTGGGTTCAACCTCAAAAACCGAGTCAAGCGATCCTGTTGAGGTGGTGGCGGAGGCGGTGGTGGTGGCGGGTTGTTGTTGTTGTTTTGCATGTTCTGAGTGAGTAGTTGGATCAGCTGGTTTTGAGTGGCCAAAAGTTGTGCTATTTCCGGAGGATTTCGGAGTTCGCACGTCTTGGTGGCATCTGTGGGGTTTGAGAGAAAAGTTAAGAAATAGAAAGAAAGACTAAGTAGTAAACTCCTACCCTTATGAAAACACACCAAGCACACGAGACACATTAACACAACTTAACACAGAAAACAACCAAGTTTAACTAAACCAGAATTGTCTTGGTATTTATTACAATCGCGAATAACGTTCTACTATAGAATTAAAGGTGGTCCAACTATTACACATCTTCCACGCCTTCCTCTTCCTCGTCCTCGAACGAGTAGCCTTCCTGCTCTAGGGTTGTCTTGTACAACTCCATCTCCTTCGTGGTGGCTTCAAGCTTCTCTTGGAGGTTCTTAATCTCATCCTGCAGCTTCTTGGTGGTGGCTTCTAGCTGCTCCTGAAGTCCCTTCTTCTCGCTTTGTAGCTCCTCCACTAGGCTTGACTTCTTCGCGGCTTCAAGTTGCTTTGCCAAGTCCCTCTTGGAAGCACGCACATCATTGATTATCTTGCAAAGGCCTTCAGTTTGTACTTCAGTTCCATCGATCTCCTGCTTGAGTTCCCTAATCCTCTTATTTTTATTTATCACCCTCTTCTCTTGGCTAGCAAACTTCTTCTCTTGGTCCTGGAACTTTATCTCTTGGAGCTTCATTGCCTCCTCCTGCTGCTTGATCATTTCTTCCTTCTCCTTGATGAGGGCGCATAGCTCGTCGTTCTTCAATATCTCCAGGAAGGTACCCTTTTCAAGGTCATGGATGTGGCACTCCAAATCTTGATATTGGGTCCTTCGGCGCTTGGTAGAAGTCCTTTCCTCAAAGGTTAACTCCATGGGAATTCCTTCCTCATCTCGTCTTCCAAAGAGGCCGCCAAGTTGTCCTCGGAGAGCTTCATGATGACGTCCACATAGGCGACCAATGAGCTGCTGCAAGCTGATGCTAAGGGCCTTCTCCTTGGAATCGCTAACAATGTGGATTGCTATGTCTTCCTCCGGGTTCTTTCCTCGCTCTTTTCCTGGCTGGATAACTTTGACTCCCCAACAGCCGTCCTTGTGGAGTTTCTTCATTGTGCTCCCCTGGATTGTTGGAAGGGGAAGGTGCAAACGTATGAGTAGGTCCATGAGGCATCCACCAAAGCGAAGGGGCTCGATGTCCGCGACGGTGTCGTAGAGGAAGCTTGTCATCTTTAAGTTAGAAGAATGAAAGTTAGATACTTAATCAAGTAGAGGAGAGCAGATACTAGAAGTGCGGAAAATAACTTAGTAGAAAAGCAAGTGAGGCACATAAGTTAGAGGTGGTTCCAATCCTAGGGTCACGTCCTACAGGCAACGATGTGCTCTGATACCATCTGTAGTGACCTCGGATCAAGTAAGATCCTAAGTCCCTGTGATTAACATGCTAGTCCCTGGATTAATAGCTAGCACTCACAGTCGATGAAATATCATGTAAATCACAAAGTCTTTATTACACGAAGAATCCAGAGTATGAATTTATTACAAATTTTCTTAGCATTAAGCTAGCTCAAATAACAGCGGAAACATAAAAGCAGCTTGAGTCCATCAACACCCCAGGCTTGTCAAGTGTAGACTCGCGATCCCTACGCACCTTTCAATCTTCGGATTCTGCACATAAGACGTGCAGCCAACAAGTTGGGTCAATACTTTGAATGTATTGGAAAATTACACCAAGGAGAGAAAAGACTATCTCTACATGCAAGGCTAGTTTAGGTTGTAGAGTTCATTTGCTCAAAGCTAGTTTTCTTAAGTAGAGAGAAGAAGAGAAAATTTTCCTACTTTGTAAACAATTGCTTAGATAAAATAAGGTCGAGTGGCACACGAGGATATTACGCACCAAGTGTCCAAACAACCAAACACTTGGATATTACACACCAAGTGACACTTGGATATTACACACCAAGTTCCCAAAATCCCACCCATTGGCGATATTACTCACGCCATGGGGTTTTAAAAACTTTGTTTAGGAAAGAGAGAGGAAGATCCTTCAGAGGCTCCATCCTTCAGACGTTCATTGTTGTTCTATTACCGTGAACACGGCTGATCGATCAGATTGCAATACTCTCGAGAGTTTGTGCACTTTACCCACAATCCACGATCAAGTACTTTTACAGACAAGACCATGGCAAGGCTTTCCCTTAGTAGCCCCTCTACCTTCCGGATCCAACCGTGCCAAGAACCTCCAAATGTTGGTACCCAGGTGAGGTTTCCCACTAAGTAATAGGCCAAGACAGAGCCCATAATGTATTATGGTTGCACTAGAAGCTTTTGAATTCTGAAACATGGCAGACTTCTTTGATCCCTGGGCGGCCGTCCTCCACCAAAATTCCACTCGTTGACCCGACAACCATTCCGCCCAGAATAAAACTTAGTTTTATTTTGAAGTGGATTTGAGAAGAAAAGTTTGCTCTAGAGAGCCTTTATACTTAGAAAACTTCTTTGTCTTTCGAACCCCCCAACGGTACTTTGTATATATAGCATAGCAAGCAATACTTAGCAAAAACAGGGGAACCTATTAGGAGGGTAAATCCTAAGTATAGAGCTACTCATGGCATACTACAAAAATTATCGCACTTACAAAATAATACTAAGGAAAAATTCTACTAGAACATCCTACACATGCATACTACAGAATTTTGAAGATCACATGCATAGAATCAAAACTGGGACAAAAGTTATGAACAAGTGGTGTAACTTGCCTTGATCCGAGCAGCACTCTACACAATAGCACTCCTTAGCGCACTCCGAACAATCTATCGAATCACAAACATAGATCTGATCACAACTTGCTCAAAACATGTCACAGAGATAATCATGCATGCATGCAACATGGTATTTTATGCAAGATTGGTTCTTCTAAATTGACCAAGGTAGCATAATTGAGTTGCAATAGTGTTAAGGGTGTTACTAGGATTGATTTCCAATAGGTTTAGATCTATTTGGGTCACTAATACAATTCATAGGGTTAAAAGGAGATCCAACCATCTAATTAGCCCCAAATTAGATCTAATGATCTTAAGCAAGATTTCATAATTTTGTCCAGTAGGTATTACGGAAACAAAGTCAACGCAACAAGAATCAACTAAAACGGAGTCCTAACTATTTTTCTATGAATTAAATACTCCAATCTAATGATTACAATCTACACATAAAGCCCTACTGTAAACTTGGAATTTTATTGCAGATATGTGTTCTACATAAAATTATGAATCCAATGGTATATTATAAGCTCAATTTGCCCAAGTATTTATTTTTATATGATTTTTGCAAGTTTTAAATCAGTTCAGCCAAACAGATCTAATCCTAAATTCAAAAATTGCCAAGTGGTAGATGCTGGTTGGTCCAGCTAGACAAGGCGGCGGCGACGCAGCGTGCTGACGCAGCTCGCCACGCGGCAGCACGGGATTTGCTGGTACCTCTTCAATCGACCTTCTAATCCTAACCGTCGAGCCTGGATCTAATGGCTAAGAGCAAGGACGAGCTCACCTCTCTGGCTGGCGGCGGCGGCTGGCGGTGGTTGGGTGCTACGGTGGTCGGCGTCGGCGTCGGCGTTCATCGGTGAGGGTGAAGCAGTCGCGGATGATCGCCTCTTCCTCGCGGTCCTGCCCGTAGCCTCAGATTCGATCGTCTCTTCCCCGAGGGTGGCGGTGGCTGCTCCTTCTCCGCAGCTCCGGCGAGCAATCCGTGGCGGTATGCTGCAGTATACAGAGGGAAAAATGGTGAGTCGACGTTGTTTATCGAGAGGTTCAAGCTAGGAAAGAAATCAAGGGGAGGGGATTCCCCTGTTGTCGACTTCGTTGGCTTACCGAGGCCAGCGGCAGTTCGAGCCTGCGGAATCGGAGGGAGGATAGGGTTCTGAGGGTTTTGGGGAACGGAGGAGAGGGCGCACGGCTGGGTCTTTATATGCAGCCTGGGGGGAGTCCTGGCTGGACACGGAGGCGGGGAGAAGCGTGGCCGGCGCAGAATCTGGTTCTCGTCAGAGAGGAAAGGGGAGGGTGACAGGTGGGGTCCGTGTGTCGGTGGCGGAGGGGAAAGTGGGCTGGCGCGGCGCTGGCTAGCTAGTCAGTTAGGTTAGGCCGATGCTTTTTTTTATTTAACAATTTTTCAATTTCTGTTTTAGTAAAACTTAAATAACTTTTGCAAATAAAGTCCAAAAATGTTGAAACCAACTTCTAAATTTTTGTAAAATGAAGGTGGTCATCTTAGGACCATAGTTTAAAGTTTTACATAGTTTTTGGAAGGATCAAGCTTGACTACAACACTAATGCTTACATATAGAAATCTTTAATAGGGTTTTGTTAGGTTTAGGTGTTAGGATTTTTTTGCAAATTTTTATTTGTAGGATGCAATGATGCAAGGATGATGCATGGCACTAATAACATCCTAATATAAAATATGGGATGTTACATAACCTATAGGTGGATTACTAGTCATAGATGTAGTTGGATGGCAGTCTATGTATCGTGTTGTATTGCCCAATCAAATCTCATAGGATCATGAGTGTTTAGTATTGCATTGTTATGCCTTGCTCAGTCCTGTCAATTGCCCTGCTGTAATTTGTTTACCCAGCATGCCATGCTTGTTTATCTTAAGGAGAATACTTCTAGTGAACTATGGACCCCGGTCCAATCTTTACCATTGATACATCTTCCGCTGTCACTGGTTACTTTCTGCAAACCACTATTACCTTCCACACCATATAGTTAATCCTTTGTTTTCAGCAAACCGGTGAGATTAACAACCTCACTGTTCGTTGGGGCAAAGTCTTGAGTTTGTGTTGTGTAGGTTTCCAAGTTGCTAGCAACACCTTTGAGTCGTTTCCTTCCTCCTACTGGTTCGATAACCTTGGTTGCTTTCTGAGGGAAGACTTGCTGCTGTGCTCATCATACCTTCCTCTTGGGGTCTCCCAACGAAGCTCTACATTGATCTGAGCGCATCACATTCCAACCTTGCAGAAACATTTTCAAACCCATTTGAGGGGCAATTCAAAGTTGAATCCATCTTATGAATCAAGATAGCCATTTTTGGAAAACCACTCAAACCTTTACCACTTAGCAAATCCTTGCACCTAGAGACTACCAAGATTAGTACCTGAACACCCACCAAAAATCACTTGAAAGTATGAAAGTTTAGTTCTTGCGGCCATTAGATCAAACACCTGGTGATCACAGTACAAACTCAAAAACTATACATTGTTTTGATCAATACTTTGATCATATTTGTGACCTCACCGAGCTCACACGTCGTTCCCTTAACTCACTCAGTACCAGCCCGTGCGAAGGAGCCCCTCTCACTCGATCAAATGACCAGTGCAAAATTGTACCCGGGCTCACCTTGCCACCCCGATGTGGAAACGCTGCCACAGATCGCACTGCCCTCGCCCACGATGTCTAGGAGGTAGCCCTGACCTCACCGCCTCTGTCTGTGCATGCCCCGACCAAAGACAACTCGCGGAGACGCCAGGGCAGCCGCTCCCATTTAACACCACACCATGCCGGTCGCCGCGCCAGAGAGCTGAGCAATCCCGCGTGCACACGCCACGCCTCACTCTTGCCTTGCGCCATTACGATCGCCATCACTCCAGCAACCGCCCAGACATGCTCGTTTGGCCGCGCGAGCACCGTGACCACCGTACGCCATGACGATTGCCGACGGTACCGTCGCAGAGCATGGAAGTTCTAGAACGATTGAGATCGTGCCTTTCCGTGCCACTGTGCGCATGATGGTCGCCCTGAAGCACTGCGTCGACCTACACCCTTGGCCATGTCGATAGCCCACTATAACTACGTTGCCGGTGAGCCTGAGCCATGCCACCATGCCCCCTTCGCTGCAGTATAAATAGAGCCCTCCCCAGGCCTCAAAATGCACACCATTTCACTCCTCTCTCACCCAGTAACCTCTCTCACCCAACCCTGGAGCAAGGCAAGCACCACCTCGCCAGAATTTCACCGGAGTCCGCCGCTACAGAGGAGGAAAGGAGCTGACGCTACGATCCGCCCCAAGAGCTGCTATGACCACTAGCCAAGCCACCGTCATCAACTCATTCGTTCGCCCCCATCGCCTGACCTAGTTGGAGCCCTGGTAAGCCCCCGACAACCCCCGCCGTAGCGTTATGGTTCTCTCTCGCGTGTGCCATGCACGGAGACAATGACGCTAAGCCGTTGATCGTGCTCTAATCATGTGGTTAGGATTAGCGCGTACCCATTCGTTTGAACATAGCCACTGACGTGTGTGACCAGCCCCGGAGCAACCCGTTGCATGCGCGTTGTGTAGTTGGGCCAGCCCATTAGCTTTCCCGCACATAGCCCACCGATTCAAACATAGATTTGTCTTTTATTTGAAAAACCCATACTTAAGGTAACTTTGAAAATCAATTTAGGAAGAATCACTGCACCAAATTGAATGAATCCAATTTTGTTTGAAAGTAGATGAAAATATCTAATCACTCCCATTGGATTTAAACTGTTTGAAACTATAGATCACCCTTAGTAAAAATAAGAAGACAGTAGATTTTATCAGTTCAAACATCTTTCTAAAAATAACCATAAGTTATTTTTAGTTGATTCCAACTCTAAAAAATCACATTGGGCAAGACCTTTCTGAATATGTAAAAATATCTGGACTTACATACAGAAGTCCTGGACCAAAATTAAGGAATGACTTTATAGTCATTTCTAGTCACTTAAATATTATTAAATGGTAGTGTTAGACTTTGTAAATTAGGCCAACCCCTTTAAATCACATTCTCAAGTATTGGAATATGTGGTGATGACAGGTGTCAACATGACCCCATATTTGGATTGGAGAATATTAAATCTTAAGTAGTTTTCAATGAGTAGAAATTACTTTTCTAAAAATAAGACAAAAAAATATTGTCACCCTTTGCTTGTAATGATAGAGATGATGCTAGATCATCTAGCGTGGATCCTTGTGTGTTAAATAGAGGTAGTTAAGTATTGTTTGATGATTGTGTACCTCGTATTGATATATAGACGCTAGTATCAATCCGGGCCAGGAGGAGGAAGAATTCTACAAAGACGAGGAAGAGAACTTTGACCACCTTACGGACCAAGGAAAACTAAGCTAAACCATGCAAGCCTCACTGGCATAACCTTGTGATTCCCCGTTGATTATACCAAATCCCAGTTTTATTTGCAAGCTTTATTCCTGTCCATTTTATAATGTTATTCAAGTAGTTAATTAATTGTTGATTAGTGGAAAATTAGGAAAGGTGCCATCAAGAGCTTCGAGCTTGATTTAGGTAGTTACACTTGATTAGGACCCCTCAATAGTGACACCCTCATTGATAGATGCTAGTGCTAAACTAATCTTGATCAATCTAGATGGGAACAAATGATTCTGAAAACCTTGGAATGATGAGTCATTCTATTGAAATGTTTTGACATGTGTTATGGACACAAGGAGTTGAAAATGATGATGAATGAAGTATGTGACCTGAATTTGATAAAAATGATTATGAAAACCTTTGATAGTTTGTGAGTACTTAAAAGTACTCGTGGCTTTGTCCCTGGCTATTCCCATGGCCAGACTAGGAAGGAGACTACGAGGAGGATGGACTGCAGGACGCTTACGATAACTAGGATCATCTCCCATCGTCAGCATTGCATGTGACCCTGAAGATGGAACCACCACTACGATATTATTCTGCTGCTTTAATTTGCCATCAGGCTTGATCATGAGATCAACTATTTGTAAGACTATTATGGTTTGTAATGGATGATGTATTGTGCTACCAATTCTGTTATTTCTCGCAAAAATGGTAATCCTGGGATTGCGATGTACGGCATAACAGGCATTTGGGATTAAAAATCTGGGTGTTGACAAGTTGGTATCAGAGCCATCCTGACCATAGGAGACCCTAGTTAGCATGGACGTCTAAAAATTTTAGTTTCCAAAACAAAGAAAGTAAGTATTTATGAAAACCTATCTTCACTCTTATCCTTGAAATTCTTTCCAAAAGAGAGTCATATGTTCCTCAAAAATTTTGCAATCTCACATAAAATTTGGCACACTTGATCACCTCTCTAAATTACTCATCTTAATTGCTTATAGATGGACTACACGTACTGCAAGTTTTATCAGTTGGGCAACGGAGGAGACCTCATTTTTGAGAGTGACCTAAGTCAGCTTGCGGAATTTATGGAGCGCCCACACCCGGAATTCTATGGATCACAACTCCATGATCACCCCGGAGGGGAGCTGCAATGTCTAATAGTTGCAGATCTGCGAGGGAAAATGGAGCCACCTACATCTGAGAAGATCCATTTCAGCATCAGAGAGAACAATTAGATAGATGGATTAGCAAGAGCAATGCAGGAAGCACTTGCCCGACTATGTGGGCATAATGTCAACAAGATCGTCGGCACCCGCTTCGCTCATTATGCCAGAAGTGACTCCCAGGGACAGCCCTTGCACATGCCAGGACACCCTGAGTTGAGGCACCATGTGGACCATCTTTCATTCATGTTTCATGAAAATCAAAAAGAGCTGGACAATGCCTATGCTGACGCCAACGAGAAGCAACTTGTTGCCGCCAAGAAGGATCAGACCTTTGCCATCCTCATGAAGGAGCGCAAGTCACTATGCCATCTGCGTGACAAGAAGGATCGCATTATTGCTCGCCTTCATCACAAAGTGTCATCCTTGGAAGAGATCATCCATGACCGGGACATGTAGCTTGAGGAGAGGGAGAACGAAGGAGAAGATATTCTTGGAGACCCCTACTCGTACCTCAGTGATGATGATGACTACTTGGAGGACATGGGCCAGGAGTTCCACACTGATGAGGAGGACCGCGACTTCATTGATGACGAAGAGGCCACCAATTCTGATGAGTAGTAGCACCAGAGAACTATCGTAGGTGTTAGTTGTATCCGGTCCCACTATATCGTAGCTTGCCAGAATAGTTCTTAAAACCATCTGTTTAGTAGTTGTGGTGTGTGGTTTGGAATGTGTTGTTTGTATGTGTGCTTGGAATGAATGAAAATGAGTTGTTGGCTTTCAAACCTTAGCCTTACTCAAAGTTTAAAAGCTTTTAAAACCAAACCCATAAACCTTAGAAAATTTTCCCTCTTGTCTCATGATCTATCTCAATCTTCAGATGCCTCGCGGTGGAAGCAGCTCATCTCAAGACTCGATGGTCCAAATTCTGCAAATGCTAGTAGCCGATCGAGAAGCCGGTAGAACCGAGCATCAAGCCAATCTAGCCACTCTTCAACAGATCACCCAACTGGCGCATGACAACCAAGGCCATGGAAATCAGGATCATCATGGATCCAAGCTTAAGAACTTCCAGAACACCAATCCCCCTATTTTTAGCAAATCTAAAGAGCCCCTAGATGCTAATGACTGGCTGCAAACCATGGAGAACAACTTAGAAGTTGCCGGAGTAGATGAGGTGGAGAAAGTACTGTTTGCCACCCACTATCTGGTAGGTTCTACAAGAGCATGGTGGAATAGCACCCGTACAATGAACGGAGGACAAATGATTACTTGGGATGAATTCAAACTCAAGTTCAGCCGAACCCATGTGCCACCAGGTTTTATTCTAAGGATGAGAGATGAATTCAAGGAGCTGAAACAGGGAAGATGATTGTGGTAGAGTATCGTGACATATTTGTGTAACATCCCAAAAATACTAAACTTGGATCATCAAACTCTAATCATCAAATTTAGGGTTAACAAAAACTTTTCTAAATAAAAATATGAAAGCATGCATGTGTGTATGCATCCCATTTTGAATTGTTTTGAATTGCCTTGTTTATGTGTTTCTTTGCTTGTAAAATGTTTCTTAGGTGAAATAAACATCATCTAAACAATCCCCACACTTTTCCCAAAGACAAACAAATCAAAACAAAGCTAAATGAGTGAATGGTCATTTTGACCAATTTAACTCCCATGCCTACTTTGGCTGTCTGAAACTTTCAGAACTTAACATAAACTTTTCTGGATCTTTGCACCCCTTGATTGTACTCATAACAAAGTATCAAGGCCCACTTTGTGATCATCCAGAAACTTTCAAATGCATAGTTTAAATGACAATTCAAAATTGAATCTTTATCATATGAGAAGATCCCACTTTTTCAAAAACCACTCAAACAATCTCAACTTTCAAAACCCAAGCATCTGCAGACTCACCAGCACCAACCTAGCACACCCACCAAAAATCTCTTCAAAATTCAAAACTTGAATTCTTGCGGCCATTTCATCAAACACATTGCAGACACAAATCATCAAAATCTTAAACACTATTGTGATCAGTGATTGAAGCCTAACTTGTTCCCTCTCTGGTTACAACTAGGTTTTAGTAGATCACCTAGCTCAATTGCACACCCTTAGCATCACTGTAAGCTTGGCATTGCCATCAATGGTGAGCAGGCCGAATGCACCCTTGTCACCCCCATGTCGACAGCAAGCTAGGAGGAGAAACAAGCCTAGCCAGCATGTCTGGGAGCAAGCCAACATCCCACCGCCACTCCCTGTCTTCGAACGTTGCCAACATCTGGACCACACGCACGAACCATGCCAACCTCGCCAAAGAACCATGCCGAGAGCACGCCCGTGCACCACGCCGACCGACGCCTACGCATCGCTGCCCAAGCGTGCATACGTGATCACCACCATCCCAGCAACCCCGCAGACACGCTCGTTCCCCGCCGCGCAGACCACGCGTGCTATGCGCCATTAAATCTTCCGTCGGGCACGCGGAGAGCACCGTCGCATTCCGATCAAACCGCACCGCCCCACGTCTCGCCACCGTGTCGTTGAGCATCGCCAGGGAGCACCGCACCGCCCCCTACCGTCGCCCACTCCAATAGCTGTCTATACCATCGACCACGACGAGCTCACCTTGCGCCCCGTCGGTCCCCTCGCTCCACTATAAATAGAGGCCACCCCCAGCCGAATTGAGCACACCATCTCACTCCCCTCTCCTCACTGATCGTGCCACACCATTCCCGGAGCAAGGTGAGCAGCACTTCGCCGGAATTTCACCGGAGTCTTCCGCTGCTGGAGAAGAAGGGGGCCAGCGATTGGAGCCGCCCCAGGAGAAGCTGCCCGTACCAGGAGGTTCGCCGTCGTCGACTTCGTCGTTCGCCCGCCTCGCCGACCCTCGCCTGAACCCCGGTGAGCCCCCAACGACCCCCACTGGCCGCGCTAGGTTTCTGTCTCGCCGGTGTTGCCCAACGTCGACAATGACTCTCAGCCGTTGGATTAGAACCAGATCGAACGCACCACATCGCCCCATACCGCTTCGCACCCCCTCGTCTCACTGACGCATGGGGACAACCACTTAACCAGCCCGAGTAAGTGCTGTGCTTAGCAGGCCGGCCCAGTATTGCTTCCCGCGTAGCCCAGTTATTTGAATTTAACCTTTTCCATTTTATTTCAAACAATCTTCTGTACCCAGTTTCAAAAATCAACCCAGATCGATTCAGTGGACCAAATTGAATGAAACCAATTTTGTTAGAAAGGTCTGGGAATGTTGAATCCAAGCCCGGTGGATTCAAGTCATTTGGATCTGTAGATCACCCATGGTAAAAATAACAAGGCAGAAGCTTTTCTGCATTCAAACATTTTTAAAATTTAAACCATAATAGCTTTTGAGTTTATTCCAACTCTCAAAAATCACATTTAACCATACCTTTCAGAATATATAAAAATATATAGGTTTACTTACAGAAATAATGTTCAAGTAATAAAAGAATGCCACATAGGAATTTCTAGCCACTTTATTTAATTAAAATAAAAGGGTAAAACCTTATTAAATTGTGACACCACTTTAAATCACATTCCCATGAACTAAAATATGTGGTGATGACATGTGTCAACATGATCCCATGTTTGGTTTGGAGAATATTAAACCTTAAGTAGTTTTTCAATGAGTAGAAATTACTTTTCTAAAAAAATGGAATTAAACCAAGCTTTAATCTTGTAATGTTAGTGATGATGCTAGATCATCTCTAGGACCCTTTGTGTGATGATTGCAAGTAGTTAAGTATTGTTTGGTGATTGTGTACCTCGTATTTATTCATAGACGCTAGTACCAACCAAGGATACGAGGAGGAAGGAGGATTCTACGAAGAAGAAGCCAAGGAGAACTTCAACCACTGCTCTGCACAAGGCAAGCCAATACTTGCAAGCTATTAACTTCGCAAGCCTAATACTACTAGTTGAATGTGCAAGCTAACACTTGCAATTTAGCAAGCCTTACTAATCAAGTTGACCTATGCCAGCTGGTACTATACCTATGCAAGCAAATACTTGCTTGTTAACATGCCAACTATATGCCTTAAGCATATATGATCATAACCACTTGATAAACCACTCCTAGTTTTACTTACAAGCTTTATACTTTATTTCTTTATCAAAGCTAGTACTTAGAGCTTACTTAAGTGATTTGTAGATTCTAGAGAGATACTTGAAGGTTGCATAAAGAGCATAAAATTTGGCCTAAGCTAGATAATCTTGATGTCATCTTAAGGCATGAGATTAAACTTAGTTAAACTCCACTAGTTTACGACCCCTCATTAGTGCTTACCCCCACTTGTAGATGCTAGTGCTAAGCATAAAACTTGATCAACATTAGATGGGAATACTTGGTGAAAATGGTTATGAAAACCTTAGAATGATGGATCATTCTACTGAGATGTTTTGACATGTGTTTCCGAACACCTGATGATTTTGGTGATGAAAATGTTGAGGCAGGAGCCTTAGCCCTTTATAAAACTGATGGTTGTCTAGATGCGATACCATTCCAATTTTATCATACAACCACAATACCTGAAGATTGGGTAGGGCTTGACTGGAAACTTATATACCTTAGTATTGGTTCCCTCATGGCCAAGGTCTGAGCTGAGGCTATCTTGTGAAGATTGCCCACCTGTGCAGTACCCAAGATGATAGTTGGTCATGGTTGGGAGGCCAAACTCACAGGAGAGGTGCTTATACTAGGGCGTGTAATTGAAAGGTTAGGATTGATTATCCGCATACTGAGTATGGTGAATTTAGGATTTGTTCCTGACGGATGTATCGAATGTTGTGGTGAAAGTGTACAATCTCTGCAGAGTGTCAAACTATTCGAATAGCCACGTCCACGGTTATGGACAGTTGGAGTGGCCATACTGTTCCCCCATCAGACTTTTCCAAAATAACTTGTGAAATGAATTGAGACTTTGACTTGACCACAACAGGGTGGTGGCATGAGATACAAGTTCCCACTTTGGTGTTATAAAACCTTAACTATCACTCGTTGCTTCCAAACTTAGTAGAGATAAATCTAGCTTTTCCAAAACAACCCTAGAGCCTAGTGTCCTATTATCAAAAACCCCTTTCACTTGTTAGTATTAGTTTGCGAGTACTTAAAGAGTACTCATGGCTTTGTCCTTGGCTATTCCCGTGGCCAGACTATGAAGAGGAGTACCTGGAGGATGGACCCCAGGAAGGTTACGACAACTAGGATCATCTCCCATCGTCAGCATTGCCTGTGACCCCGAAGATGGAGCTTCGCCTATGCTACCGTTATTATTACGTATTCCGCTACTTGATGTTATATTAAGAACTGGATCATGAGATCCCTATTTGTGTAAGAACTTATGTACGGTTTGTAATGGATGATGTACTATGGTATCCAATTCTGTAATGTCTCGCAAAAATGGTAATCCTAGGATTGCGATGTATGGCATAACAGGCATCTAGGATTAAAAATCCGGGTGTTGACAATTTGTGTCTCTGTCTAGGTATGCCCCAGATGATATTGGTACTGAAGCCAAGAACAAGGAGAGATTTCTGAATGGTCTACACGATGAGATGCAGACGGTGCTAGTCAACGTTTCGTTTGCTGATCTAGAAGCTCTAGTGGATTCAGCTATCTAGATGGAAGGAAAGATCAACCAAGCCACGGAGAATCGTAAGAATTGTATGATGCATCAGCATGGACCACACCATACCCCAAAGTATCGCCCCAGTTCCTTTGCAGGATTCGCACCAAGAAACAATAGGCCACCTATGCCACGTCCCAACTACCCCAATCGTAGTGGAGGAAACCCGAGGCCCCGAGGCAACAATCACTATAACCCTGGCAATCCCAATAACTCCAACCGTGCACCGCCAAGGTCCACCAACACCAACAACAATACTGCCCCAAGGACTGGAAGTAATGTTGTGCCTGTTGCAGGGAAGGACAAGTCAACCATCACCTGCTTTGAATGTGGAGTGATGGGTCACTACTCCAATGAGTGTCCCAAGAAGATTGCTTCCGCACCCAATGTCACTGCACCTTCTCAGCAACAGCGCCGTGTTCAACCTGGAAAGAGATTCGCCTCAGGCAACCCGCACAATCGTACCTGCCATCTGTTCCACATGAATGCTGAAGAAGGCCATGAAGCGCCAAACATCGTACTGGGTATGTTCTTTGTTAATTTAGTACTTGCCAGAGTGTTGTTTGATTCTGGACCATCGCACTCGTTTGTTACAGAAGAATTTGCATACACTAGTAAGATTTAACCAACAAATTTGAAGCATGTTATGATAGTTCAAATACCTGGGTCAACCACCAAAGCTAGAAAAATTTGCAAGGCCGTACCTATCAGAATTCATGGAATTGATTTCTATGCCAATCTAATAGTACTTGGAACAAAAGGTTTGGAAGTAGTACTGGGAATGGATTGGATGTCGAAACATCAAGGATTAATAGACCGTGCAAAGAAAGCCATAACCATGACCAGTAGCACCGTAGTATAAGTTGAGCATGTGTCTGAGACACTGCCTCGTCAATTCAAGTGCAACAAGAGTTTAACCCAACCGACCCTAGACCAAGTCAGAGTAGTCTGTGAATACCCCGATGTGTTCCCACGTGAATTACCCAGTATGCCCCCAGATCGGGATATCGAGTATATCATTGAACTAATCCCTGGAACTGGACCCATAGCTCAGAGACCCTATAGTATGAACCCCTCAAAGTTAGTGGAGCTCAAGAAGCAACCTGATGACATGATTAGCAAAGATCTGATTCAACCAAGTGCATCGCCATGGAGGTCACATGTTTTGTTTGTGTATAAAAAGATGGTGCCACCTGTTTATGTACAGATTACCGAAAGTTGAATAACGTCACTGTCAAGAACAAGTACCCACTGCCAAAGATAGAGGATTTGTTTGATCAGTTGACTGGTGCCAGAGTGTTCTCTAAGATTGATCTTAGAACTGGTTATGATAAACTAACAATTCGTGCAACAGATATCCCAAAGACTGCCTTCACTACCCGATACGGATTATATGAGTATAAGGTCACGTCTTTTGGATTAACCAATGCCCCTGCTTATTTCATGAATGTCATGAATAATATTTTTATGAACCTCTTGGATAATTTTGTCATTGTTTTCATCGATGACATTATGATCTATTCCAAGTCGGAAGAAGAACATGAACAGCACCTAAGAACCATCCTTGGAACCCTGAGAGAGCATCAGTTGTATGCCAAGTTCAGGAAATGTGAATTCTGGTTAAAGGAAGTAGGATACCTAGGCCATATCTTGTCAGCCGGAGGAGTTGTTGTTGACCCTGCTAAGATTAAGGATGTTGAAGAATGGAGAGCCCCAACCACTCAGTCAGAAGTTCGTGCATTCCTTGGATTAGCGGGATATTACCGTAAGTTTGTTGAAGGATTTTCAAGAATCGCAAGGCTAGTGACTCAGTTGTTGAAGAAAGACAAGAAGTTTGAATGGACGGACAAATGCAAAGCGAGTTTTCAAGAGCTCAAGAAGACATTGATTTCAGCCCCAATTTTGATCATGCTGGATATCACAAAGCCCTTTGACGTGTATTGTGATGCATCCTAGATTGGTCTCCGATGTGTGTTGATGCAAGAAGGAAAAGTGATATCCTATCTGTCCCGACAACTGAAGCAACATGAACAGAATTACCCCACCCATGACCTAGAGTTAGTCCCCGTTGTTTTAGCCTTGAAGACATGGCGTCATTACCTCATGGGTAACCGCTGTGAGATTTATCTGGATCACAAGAGTTTGAAGTATATTTTCACCCAGAAGGAGCTGAATGTGAGGCAAAGGATATGGATTGAGTTAATCAAGGATTATGACCTTGACATTCACTACCACACCAACAAGGCCAATGTGGTAGTGGATGCTCTTAGTAGACTGCCGTGTAGATTAAACACCATGATTATGAAAGAGCAGCCAATTTTGCATAAGGAGTTGGAGGATTTCAGAATGGAGCTAGTTAGCGAAGGATTCCTAGCCAGTACTAAACTTCAACCCACTTTGATAGATCAGATAAAGGAAGCTCAGAAAGGAAATGACAGTATCAACAGAATTAAGCGTCGTATCGGTACAGGGAAGGTACCCGGATTCACGGAAGATGAAGAAGGAGTTCTGTGGTATAAAGGAAGAATCTGTGTGTCCGCCGATTCAGAGTTGAAACAAGTTATTTTGCAAGAACCCCATGATACTCTTTATTCTATTCATCTGGGAGGAACGAAGATGTATCAGGATTTGAAGGAGCAATTTTGGTGGCAAAAATGAAGAGATAAGTCGGAAGCCACATCGCCAAGTGTGATATCTGTCTAAGAGTCAAAGTGGAATATCAGTGACCCGCAGGACTTTTGCAACCTTTGCAAATACCAGAATGGAAATGGGATTCAGTTGGAATGGATTTCATCACCGGTTTGCCTACATCTAGTCGAGGAAATGATTCTATTTGGGTCATAGTGGATAGATTTTCCAAAGTAGCTCATATCATACCAGTCAAGACCACTTACCAAAGCTCGAATCTAGCAGAGTTGTACATTGCTAGGATAGTCAGTCCACACGGAACCCCTTGACCATCATATCAGACCGAGGAACCCAGTTCACCTCGAGATTTTGGCAGAAAGTCCAAGAATGTTTAGGAACCAAACTAAACTTCAGCACAGGTTATCACCCGCAGACTGATGGACAAACCGAAAGAGTAAACCATATACTCGAGGACATGTTGAGAGCTTGTGTATTGGAATACAGATCGAAATGGGAAGACTACCTGCCTTTCGCAGAATTCTCATACAAGAACAGTTATCAAGCTAGTTTGAAAATGGTCCCCCTTGAATTTTTGTATGGAAGGAAGTGTCGTAACCCCCTAAATGTGTCGCAAGTAGGAGAGAGTCAGATCTTCGGACCAGACATCCTACAAGAAGCCGAAGAGAAAATTCACAAGATCCGTGAACACCTCAAGACCGCTCAGTCCAGACAAAAGAGTTATGTCGACAAGAGACATCGAGATCTGACCTTCAATTTCGGAGACATTGTTTATGTCAAAGTATCACGCTTGAAAGGAATGCAGCGTTTCCAACTCAAAGGAAAGCTTCCACCCTGATATATCAGACCCTTCAAGATTTTAAGTCACCGGGGAGAAGTATCGTATCAGATAGAACTGCCGGAATAGATGTCAGACGTGCATGATGTGTTTCATATCTCGTTACTTCAGAAATGCTTATAAGTTCCAGAGAAGACAGAAGTTTTCAAGAACATTGATCACAGAGATGTGGAGATCAACCCTGATTTAAACTATCGTGAAATACCCGTTCGTATTTTGGAAGAAGCTTTCAGAACAACTCGGACCAGGAGTATCAAGTTATTTTTGAGATGTTACAAATCTTCATATTAATGAGGATCACCATTCCACTCCTCTCTCACCCATTAGCCTCTCTGACCCAACCCTGGAGCAAGGCGAGCACCACCTTTCCAGAATTTCACCGTAGTCCACCGCTGCAGAGGACGAAAGGAGCTGATGCTAGGAGCCGCCCCAGGAGTTGCCGGGACCACCAGTTGAACCATCCTCATCGACTCGTTCGTTCACCCCCATCGCCTAACCTAGTTGGAGCCCTGGTAAGCCCTGACGACCCATGCTGTAGTGCTAGGGTTCTGTCTCGCGCGTGCCATGTGACGAAGACGATGACGCTGAGCCATTGATCGTGCTCTAATCGTGTGGTTAGGATTAGCGCATACCCCTTTGTTTGAACACAGCCACTGATGTGTGGGACCAGCCCCAGAGCAGCCCGCTGTGCGCGCGTTGCGTAGTTGGGCCAGCCCATTAGCTTTCCCGCGCATAGCCCACTGTTTCAAACATAGATTTGTCTTTTATTTGAAAAACTCATACTGTAGGTAACTTTGAAAATCAATTAAGGAAGATCAATTGCACCAAATTGAATGAATCCAATTTTGTTTGGAAGTATATGAAAATCTCTAATCACTCCCATTGGATTCAAACAATTTGAAACTATAGATCACCCTCAGTAAAAATAAGAATACAGTAGCTTTTATCACTTCAAACATTTTTCTAAAAATAACCATAAGTGATTTTGAGTTGATTCCAACTCTCAAAAATAACATTGGGCAAGACCTTTCCGAATATGTAAAAATATCTGGACTTACATACAGTAGTCCTAGACCAAAATTAAAGAATGACTTTATAGTCATTTCTAGTCACTTAAATATTATTAAATGGTAGTGTTAAACTTCGTAAATTAGGCCAACCCCTTTAAATCGCATTCTCAAGTATCGGAATACGTGGTGATGATAGGTGTCAACACCCCATATTTGGATTGGAGAATATTAAATCTTAAGTAGTTTTAAATGAGTAGAAATTACTTTTCTAAAAATAAGACAAATAAAATATTGTCACCCTTTGCTTGTAATGATAGAGATGATGCTAGATCATCTATTGTGGATCCTTGTGTGTTAAATATAGGTAGTTAAGTATTGTTTGGTGATTGTGTACCTCGTATTGTTTTATAGACGCTAGTATCAATCTGGGCTATGAGGAGGAAGAATTCTACGAAGACGAGGATGAGAACTTCGACCACCTTACCAACCAAGGCAAACTAAGCTAAACCATGCAAGCCTCACTTGCATACCCTTGTGATACCCCTTTTATTATACCAAATCCCAGTTTTATTTGCAAGCTTTATTCTTTTCCCTTTTATCAAGTTATTCAAGTAGTGAATTAATTATTGATTAGTGGAAGATTATGAAAGGTGCCATCAAGATCTTGGAGCTTGATGTAGGTAGTTACACTTGATTATAACCCCTCAATAGTGACACCCTCATTGATAGATGCTAGTGTTAAACTAATCTTGATCAATCTAGATGGGAACAAATGATTATGAAAACCTTGGAATGATGAGTCATTCTATTGAAATGTTTTGAAATGCGTTATGGACACAAGGAGTTGAAAATGATGATTAATGAAGTATGTGACCAGACTTTGATAAAAACTGATGGTTGGGTTCGGATGCGATAGCACTCCAATTTTACCAGACAACCATAATAACCGAGTTTGGGTAGGGCTTAATTAGAAATTTATGATTCTTAGTACGGTTTCCCTCGCGGAACGAGGTGAGCTGAGGCTACCTTGTGAATGTGAATGTCCACCTATGCAGTTCCCAAGTTGACAGATGGTCAAGGTTGGGAGGCCAAACTCATAGGGGAGGTGCCTATACTAGGGTGTGTAATTGAAAGGTTAGGATTGATTACCCGCATACCAAGTATGATGATTCAAGGTTATCCCTGATGGATGTATTGAATGTTGTGGTGAAAGTGTACCACCTCTGCAAAGTGTCAAACTATTCGAATAGCCGCATCCGTGGTTATGGACAGTTGGATGGCAATACTATTCCGTTGTCAAATGTTTTCCAAAATGATTTGTGACTTGAATTGTGACTGAATTGACCCCACAAGGATGTGGACATGAAACTAGTTTCCCTCTTAAGTAATCTAGACAACTAAAGTTAGGTCTCTACTACTAGGTACTTATTGAAATAAAATTGGCTTATGGCAAACAAAACCTAGAGCTTATGGTCCCTATTAGAATGGTCTCACTGCTTTAGCGATTGTTTGCGAGTACTTAAAAGTATTCGTGGCTTTGTCCCTGGCTATTCCCATGGCCAGACTACGAAGGAGACTACAAGGAGGATGGACAGCATGACGCTTACGATAACTAGGATCATCTCGCATCGTCAACATTTCCTGTGACCATGAAGTTGGAACCACCACTACGCTATTATTATTCCGTTGCTTTGATTTGTAATCAGACTTGATCATGAGATCAACTATTTGTAAGACTAATATGGTTTGTAATGGATGATGTACTATGCTACCAATTTGATACGTCGAAAACGTATCTATAATTTTTGATGTTCCATGCTTGTTTAGTATCTACTTTGCTTTGCTTTTTCTTACTTTGAGGTGTTTTTATATCTTTTTTGAACTAACCTATTAACAAGTTGCTGCAGTGCCAGTTGCCTATTTTTCTGTTTTTGGTTCCAGAAAGGCAGAAAATCAATATTCTCGGAATTGGACGGGACAAAATCCAAAGTCAATAACTTTCTGTGAGGAACAAGAAGTCTAGATGGGAGACGGAGAAGCAGGCCAGGGCGGCCACACCCCTCCTAGGCGTGGCCAGGGGTGGGCCCACGCCTAGGCAGGATGTGGGACCCCTGGTCGCCTCCTCGGCCTCCCCCTTTGCCTATAAGAAGCCCCCGATGCCTAAACCCTAAGTACCCGATCAATATTCCACGAAACCTTCTGTAGCCGCTGCCACCGTCGTCCCTAGATCGGAGGGGGGATCTGAAGTTCTTTCCGACACACTACCGAAGGGGAGATCATCCGGAGGCCTTCTCTCTAGTATGATGCGTGAGTAGTTCTACCTTGGACTATGGGTCCATGTAGTAGCAAGATGGTTGTATCTCCTCCTTGTGCTTTCATGTATAGATCTTGTGAGCTCCGTTCATGATCAAGATGTAATCTATTTGTAATCATGCATGTTGTGTTTGCGGGGATCCTGTGGATATTGAGATTATTATGTTGGTTTGATTAATGGTTTTGTCTTTATGATTATATCATGTCTGTGTTGTTTGTGATCTTGCATACTCTCCATTGTTAGTACCTATCTTGGCCAAGTAGTTTATAGTGACTCCAAGAGGGGGTATTTATGCTCGATAGTGGGTTCATGCCTCTAGTTTCCAAGGTAAGTGATAGAAATCTCTTCGGTTGTAGATGTGTTGTTGCCACTAGGGATAGAACAACGGTCTCTTGTTCATGGAACATGTGGACTCTTTACCTTACACACTTTGCTTAAAGCAGTTGTCTGTTGCTTGCAACTTAATACTAGAGGGGGTTCGGATGATAACCTGAAGGTGGACTTCTAGTCATATATGCAGTTGGATGGCGGTCTATGTATCTTGTTGTATTGCCCAATCGAATCTCAAAGGGTCTTTCTGACTAGTATTGCATTGTTATGCCTTGCTCAGTTCCTGTCAATTGCCCTGCTGTAATTTTTTTACCCTTCATGCCATGTTATTTATCTAAGGAGAGCACCTCTAGTGAACTATGGACCCCGGTCCAATCTTTACCATTGATACATCTTCCACTGTTACTTGTTTACTTGCTGCAAACCACCATTACCTTCCACACCGTACGTTTAATCCTTTGTTACAACAAACTGGTGAGCTTGACAACCTCACTGTCTAGTTGGAGCAAAGTCTTGAGTTTTTGTTGTGCAGGTCTCCGCATTGCTTGCAACACCTGTGTACGTTTCCTTCCTCCTACTGGTTCGATAACCTTGGTTTCTTACTGAGGGAAAACTACTGTTGTGCCGCTTCACACCTTCCTCTTGGGGTTCCCAACGAAGTGCTAACCAGCACCATCACTGTTCTGCTATGTGTCGCAAAAATGGTAATCCAGGGATTGCGATGTACGACATAATAGGCATTTGGGATTAAAAATCTGGGTGTTGATAGTAGCCAGGCAACTAACAACGGTGAACCCGTCAAGGGTAATGATCCCATGGTAATATCTATAGGTCAGTTGGATAAAGTGGCTGGCTCTACTGCCTTCGGCCTGAAATGGAAGAAGAAGGAGGAGATCCTCAAGATGGCTCAGTCCAGTCTTGAGAAGCAAACCCTCACTCCAGAGGCAGCGACGAGGATATGGAGAACATGAAGTTGGTTAGCCTCCTGGACCAAATTTTGGTCCGGGACGCGAAGATAGAATCTGGCACACTCCCAGCGACGGACGTTCCCTCCCTCTCCCTTGCCGAGAAAGTGTTTCACAACACTAAACTCGGATCTGAGAAGTTGCACCTGGAACACATTGTAAGTTTCCAATTCTTATTTGCAATGTTTTTATTATCATATCCTCTATCCCCCAACCATAAAGTCGGATAAACATCATTGAATCCGAGTTGATGCTTATAGTATGCAAAAGAATGATGTAGTGTAGCCCCCAAGGCTCGTGTTGTACTTTTACTTAGTTAAATTTGCAGCCTGAGTCTTAGTAGCCATCTGACGGTATTCTGTCTCTAAACTTACAGAAAATTGCATCTTCCAACCAGTAATTGCTCAAGAAAATATGCAATAAATGCAAGGAAATCAAAGCCCTGCGCCTTGAGAATTCAAAGTTGAAATTTGAAAAAGATGAAGAAGAAGGTAAACTTTTTGGACTTCTTCTTTGTCATTTAGCTATTGTCGTAGTCAAACATGTTCTGTCCGACTGATATTCTTCGTTTTGCAGAATTTTTTTATGAATCCAGCAAGATGGTGGAGCAATCCGAGAACTTCAAGGTCTTGGAGATGGAGAATGCTGAACTCCGGGACAAACTTGAGAAGCTTACTATTGATTCGGAGAAATCCATGCGCGTCATCCTGGAGTCAAGCAACCATGAGATCGTGAGGATCGAGAAGCTGATAGCCCTCCGAGATAAACAATTGGATGATCTCAAGAAGGACTTCGATAGTCAGAGGGATCTAGCCCAGGCCACAGAGAGTGAACTGAACAGCCTCCATGAGGAGCATGCTCAGTGGAATCATTCTGTGCTAGGTAAGCTTTCCGACTTTCTTTATTCGATTTGCTTTTTGACTTCCTTTTGATTCGTATCTTGACTTTGGGTTCTTTCCCAGACCCTCTGAACCTTTCCGACACTCCTACCTCCAGACCTCGCCTCGAGCGCATAAATCTCGTCAGAGATATTCTGTTCGACTTCTGCCAGACTCTTGAAGAGGCTGGCGAGTCGGTCAAACTTTCTGACTTGCATAAGATGCCAGTGCAAGAGGTGAGGGATAAGGCTAAGGAGATTCCGAAGCTTATTGAAGACTAGAAGATCTCCTACACTCGGACTGCTACACAGACTGCCCTTACCATGGTGATGAGCCACCATAGAGATATGGAAATCTGGCACATCACCAAGGGTATCGCCGATGAGGGTGATGAGGGTAACCCACAGAACATCAAGGCTATCCAAGATTCCTATGCAGGTTACGCTTGCCGTGTGGCGGAGATGACCAACTACACGACACCTTTCTTTGAATATGTCGTTGTGCCTCCCTCGCCCCAAGAGCCACAAGACAGCCTTGCTGAAGCAGCTTCCGAGGTCCAGGGCAACGACGTTTTCGACTCCAGTGCTCCACGCTCTTCATCACCACCGCCTGATTCTGCAGCATAAACATTTCTCATGCATTATTCTGAACTTTGGTCATGTAATGATGGAAACAATATTTTTCATGTGCTAGTCTGTAAGAACTAATGCTTTTACTATCGTAGCACTTTGTTTGTATACATTTTATGAGTGTGCTTGAAAATTTCTGAAGCACTATTTTTTATGCTTATACTTGTCATTTTATCTGGCTCTCTGCCTCGTCCCTTTCAGAGTCGGCCAACCTTTAGCGCAGAAACTTTGTCGACCAACTGAGCTCAATTGCTAAACCAGTTTAAACTCGGAAACAAAGCCGGCTTCTAGTACCAACAATTCACTACTCGGAAGATACCCGCGTCTAAGCAATCGGATAAAAAAATCAAAATATAAACAATAAATTGAATTTTTTACCCTAGGGTAACATTTTTTAGATATTCAAAAATCATAACCAGAACGGACATGAGCATAAAGTACTTTCAATCATTTGGGATTTCTGGAAACAACATGCTCATTTGGAAATAATATGGTAAAAAACTTCTCAAACATAATATATGAGGAAACAAATACTTTATTTCACTTTAAACATGTAAATATGTGATTAGAAGTAAATATAACTAAGAATAGAAGGGACGTAGTTGTGCAATATTCCATGGACGATCTATCTCATCCGGGTCTATACTACCGTCAGCTCTCTTTCTCTTCCGAGTACCTGGTCTTTCCTTGACTAGTCTCATATCGTTTAAATAATACGACCCATTATGCAGAACTCTATTGATCATAAAAGGTCCTTCCCAAATTGGGGAAAGTTTTGCTTTATTTTTTGCATAAATCGGAGAACCAAATCTCCCTTCCTAAAAGAATGGTTTTGTACTCCCTGACTATGATACTTGTGCAACTTCTGCTGATAGGTTGTAGATCTCTGCTCAGCAACGACGCGAACTTCTTCGATTATATCAAGATCATCTTATCGAGAAACTTCTTCATCTTCTTCGATATACGCTTTGACTCGTGGAGGCTGATGAATTAGATCGCTTGGAAGAACAATTTCTACATCATAGACCAAGAAGAAAGGAGTGTATCCGGTTGATCTGTTAGGAGTTGTACGTAAGCTCCATATCAAGACGAGGTCCATGTGGCACGACGAAGTGGTGCCTCGAGACGAGGTCGAAGTCCTTGTAAAATAATACTGTTAGTTCTGTCGACTTGTCCATTAGCTTGTGGATGCGCGACTGATGCAATATCGAGTCGGATCCCTTGTTCTTCGCAGAATTCGGCAAGTTCCCCTATGGAAAAGTTTCTCCCGTTGCCAATACTTATACTGTGCGGATATCTGAATCGGATAATCATGTCCTCGACGAACTTTCTGGCTGTGGATCCATCATAACTTGTTACGGGTTTAGCCTTAATCCATTTTGTAAATTTATCAACCATCACTAGTAGGTGAGTATATCCACATTTTGTTGTGCGAAATGGCCCTACCATATCCAGCCCCCAGACCGCAAATGGCTATGTAATAGGGATTGTTCGCAGCTGATCAGCCGGAACATGTGCCTGACGAGCGTACTTTTGGTGACCTTTGCAAGTTTTGACCAGTTTATAGGCATCCACATTAGCTGTAAGACAAAAGAATCTATGTCTAAAAGCTTTTGCCACTAAGGATCTGGCTGCTGCATAGTGACCACACTCGCCTTCGTGGATTTCCCGTAAGATTTCCACTCCTTCTTCTGAAAAAATACATCGCTGAAAAACCCCAGAAACACTCCACTTATAGAGCTCACCATTTATTATTTTGTAGGCTTTCGCTCGTCAGTCGATCCACCGGCTCAGGACTTCATCTTCGGGTAATTTTCTTTCTATCGGGAAATCCATAGAGGGTTTTGTCCAGCTGGGAATTACATCCAGAACTACTATTAAAGGTGAGTCATATTTTGTCGGATAGTCCTCATCAACTCCAGTTACGGAGGGGACCCTTAAATGCTCTAAAAAAGCGACATCCGGTACTTGTTTCTGCGTAGAGCCTATCCTTGATAGAGCATCTGCTTTCTCATTTTCGGCTCGAGGGATGTGTTGAACTTCAAAACCCTTGAACGATTTAGATAATTCATCCACGATAGCTTTCTATGTTTTCATGTGCTTGTTTTCATTACAGATGTCGGATACTTGCTGAGCAACTAAATCCGAGTCTCTGTAACACATGAGTCTGGTTATGCCAATGTTTTTGGCCATGCGTATTCCATGTAACAATGCTTCATACTCGGCAATATTATTTGCTGCCGTGAAGTGTATTTGTAAACCATAGAATAGCTTATCTCCTTGGGTTGATTTGAGCACCACGCCAACCCCCGAGCCTCCTTGTGCTTTTGATCCGTCAAAATGAAGGGTGCAAAATTCTGAGTCTGGATGACTTGTATTTTCTGCCGTCTCTGTCCAATCAACAACGAAATCAGCAAGCATTTGGGGTGGAAAACATTGTTTCGACTCTGTCAGAACCTCACTCAGGTAATAAGTTGGACACTGCACCTTATGCTCGTGGACTTCCTCCTCGCGCTCTACTACTGTTACCACACTTATGACCTTGTTGGTCACTACAATGTAGAGTAACATAGGCTCCAGAGGTTCTGGCGCTACAAGAACTGGTGGGTTTGAAATTAGGTCTTTCAAACTTTGTAGGGAAGTATCAGCTTCCTAGGTCCAGACAAATTTGTCGGTTTTCTTCAAGAGTTTGTATAAAGGTGCGGCTCTTTCTCTGAGCTGGCTGACGAACCGGCTCACTGCTCTGATGCAACCAGTGAGACGTTGCCCATCCTTCAGGCGATTCGACCTGGTCATGTTGAGTATAGCCTTGATTTTGTCCTGGTTCTCCTCTATGACTCGCTCAGAGATGATGAAACCTAACAATTTTCTGGCTAGAATTCCAAAGAAACACTTCTTCGGATTTAGCATCATGTTGGATTTTCGTAGGCTAGCAAATGTTTCCTCCAAGTCGGAAATTAAAGTTCCCTTCTTTTTGGACATAACTACTATGTCATCTACATATACATGGACATTGCGTCCGATTTGATCGTTGAGACAACGTTGCATAGTACGTTGATATGTCGCTTCTGCATTCTTTAAGCCAAAAGGCATAGTTTTATAGAACAAGGTTCCGAAAGGAGTGACGAAAGACATCTTAATTTGATTCGATTATTGCATCGGTATTTGGTGATATCTGAAATATGCGTCGAGAAAACAAAGTAATTCTGACCCTACCATTGAGTCGATAACTTCATCGATTCTTGGCAAAGGGAGCGGGTCTTTTGGGCATGCCTTGTTCAAAGCGGTATAATCAACACACATCCTTAAATCAATAGTGTCCTTTTTAGGGACGAGTACAGGATTATGAATCCGGCTAATTCTAGTGGGGCTAATTCCTTGGCTATTGCTTTGCGCTTTTCATTACCAAACCGTCGTAAGAACTGTTTGACGGGTTTAGCGTCAGGGTACACATTAAGAGAGTGCTCGGCAAGTTCCTGATACGTCGTAAACAAATCTATATTTTTTGATGTTCCATGCTTGTTTAGTATCTACTTTGCTAAGCTTTGTCTACACTTTGAGGTATTTTTATACATTTTCTGGGACTAACCTATTAACAAGATGCCGCAGTGCCAGTTGCCTGTTTTTGCTGTTTTTGGTTTCAGGAAAGCTATCTCGGAATTGCACGAGATAAAAGCCAAAGTCAATATTTCACCGAGGAGAACACAGAGACCGAAGGGCGACCGGAGGGGCGCCACAGGGTGGCCACCCCCCCCCCATGCGTAGTCCCACTCTCGGTCGCACCTGGGCAGGGTGTGGGCCCCCTGGCCGCCATCCTGCCTCGCCTCTTCACCTATAAGAAGCCCCTGATGCCAAAACCCTAAGTATCTGATCAGATGTCCACAGAATAGTCTATAGCCACCGCCACCATCGTACCAAGATCGAGGGGGTCTGAAGCTCTTCCCGACACCCTGCCGGAGGGGAGAGATCATCCCGGGGGCCTTCTTCATCACCATGCCAGCCTACGGTATGATGCGTGAGTACGGGTCCATACAGTAGATAGATGGTTGTTTCTCCTCCTTTGTGCTACCATGTTTAGATCTTGTGAGCTCCGTTCATGATCAAGATTATATATTTGTAATCATGGATGTTGTGTTTGCAGGGATCCGATGGATATTGAGATTACTATGTCAGATTAATTAATGATTCTATCTTATTGATTCTATCATGTCTCTGTTGTTTGAGATCTTATATGCTCTCCGTATCAAGTAGCTATCTTGGCCAAGTAGATGCGAGTGACTCCAAGAGGGAGTATTTATGCTCGATAGTGGGTTCATGCCTCTATTGAATCTAGCGAAGTGACAGAAATCTCTAAGGTTGTAGATGTGTTGTTGCTACTAGGGAGAAAACAACAATCTCTTGTTCATGGAACAATTGTATTGTTTACTTTACACACATTGCTTAAAGTAGTTATCCGTTGCTTGCAACTTAATACTGGAGGGGGTTCTGATGCAGTTGGATGGCGGTCTATGTATATTGTTGTAATTCCCAATCAAATCGCATAGGATCATGAATGTCTAGTATTGCATTGTTATGCTTTAATCTGTCCTATCAATTGCCCCACTGTAATTTGTTTACCCAGCATGTTAGGTTGTTTATCTTAAGGAGAACACCTCTAGTGAACTGTGGACCCCGGAACAAACCTTACCATTGATACATCTTCCACTGTTACTGTTTACTTTCTGCAAGCTACCATTACCTTCCACACCATACGTTTAATCCCTTGTTTTTAGCAAACCGCTGAGATTGACAACCTCACTGTTCGTTGGGGCAAAGTCTTGAGTTTGTGTTGTGCAGGTTTCCAAGTTGTTAGCAACACCTTGGGGTTATTTCCTTCCTCCTACTAGTTCGATAACCTTGGTTTCTTACTGAGGGAAAACTTACTGCTGTGATCATCATACCTTCCTCTTGGGGTTTCCCAACGAAGCTCTAAAGTGATCTGAGCCGCATCAAGACGTTTTCGGGCACCATTGCCGGGGAGTTAAGGACGGCTTCACAAGGGGAGTCCTTCACAACCTTTCTCTTTACTTTGTTTTTGTTTTGCTTAGTTTCTTTTGCTTTGTTTGGCTTGCTTCGTTTTATCAAAATTACAAAAAAAAATAGTTTCGTTTTGTTTGCTTTCTCTTATCAAAAACACAAAAAAATAGTTCCTACTCTAGTTGTTGTTGCTGTTGGCTTGCTCCACCTTTGAAAAAATGAACTCTGCTGAGAACACCAAGTTGTGTGACTTCACTAGCACAAACAACAATGGTTTCCTAAGTACACCTATTGCTCCACCTGCTCCTGATGCTACCTTCTATGAAATTAAGCCTGCTTTGATGAATCTTGTTATGAAAGAGCAATTTTCTGGTGCTAGTTCTGATGATGCTGCTTCCCACCTCAATAACTTTGTTGAACTTTGTGAGATGCAAAAATATAAGGATGTAGATGGAGATATTATTAAGCTCAAATTGTTTCCTTTCTCCTTGAGAGGAAAAGCTAAATAATGGTTGCTATCCTTGCCTAGAAATAGTATTGATTCTTGGATTAAGTGCAAACATGATTTTATTGGAAAATACTATCCTCTTTCTAGGATTATATCTATGAGAAGTGAAATAATGAAATTTAAACAACTTGATAATGAACATGTTTCTCAAACTTGGGAAAGAATGAAATCTTTGGTAAAGAATTGTCCCACTCATGGACTGACTGGTTGGATGATTATCCAGAATTTTTATGCAGGACTAAACTTCTCTTCAAGAAATCTGTTGGATTCTGCTGCTGGAGGCACCTTTATGACCATTACCTTGGGTTCTGCAACAAATCTCCTTGATAATATGATGTTTAACTATTCTGAATGGCACACTAAGAGAACTCTACATGGTAAGAAGGTAAATTCTGTTGAAGAAACCTCCTCTTTGAGTGATAAAATTGATGTTATCATGGCTATGCTTGTTAATGGAAAAGCTCATATAGATCCAAATAATGTTCCTTTAGCCTCTTTGGTTGCTCAACAAGAGCAAGTTGATGTGAACTTCATAAGAAATAATAATTTTGGCAACAATGCTTATGGTAATAATAACTATAGGCTTTATCCTCCTAATAATGGCAATACTTATCATGGTAGATCCAGAATGCCTAGTGAAGATAGGATTCTAGAAGTTGAAAGATCCACTAAAAACTTCATGCAAATGCAATATGAGCAGAACAAAATATTCACTAAAACTATGGAAGAACAATCTGCTCTTTTGAAAAATATTAGTCATCAACTTGAGAATTTGAATAGGGAAATTCCTAGTTTACAGTCCAAAATTTTGAGTGCTGAGAAAATTATTTCTTCTTTGTTTGAAGCACAATCTTCTTTGATTAATAAAATGGCTACTAAACCTGAAATCTTGGAAAGTACCTTTGCTTCTACTCATGCCATACAAGTTACTATTGATGAAAATGTTAGACTGTTAGCCAAATTGCATGCTAATGGGAAAGAGAAGCTGAAATTGCTAGAAACAATAGTGTTTGCACTATTACCACCACCAATATGGATGTTACCAAACCACAAGAAGCCCCCATTCCTCCTATAACAATGCCTAAACCCAATAAATCTACTACTTGTGATGCTAAGTTTTATTTTTATCTTGATGGTTGCAATATTTCTGAAGTGATTATATTCCTACAAAGTCTTGCTAGAAGTCCCAATGCTAGTGATATGAATGTGGCTTTCACCAAACACATTACATATGCTCTCATTAAAATTAAGGAAGAAAAATTGAAACACAAAGCTTCTATTCCTAGGAAAGTAGAAGATAGTAGGGAACCAATCATTAATATGCAAGTGAATGACTTTGATCTCAAAGCTTCATATGACCTTGGCTCTAGTGTCTCTATGATGCCTAGAAAGATTTATAAAATGCTTGATTTGCCACCTTTGGAAGATTGCTATTTGGATGTCCCACTTGATGATAATGCTAAAAAGAAACTCATGGGGAGTGTTAATGATGTTATTATTATGGTTAAGAATGCCTATGTCCTTGTTGATTTCTATGTTTTGGATGTTGAATGCAATGCTTCTTGTCCTATTACTTTGGGAAGACCTTTTCTTAGAACTGTTGGAGCCATCATTGATATGAAAGAAGGCACCATTAAATATCAATTTCCATTCAAGAAAGGTATTGAACACTTCCCTATGAGGAGTTTTTTTTACCTTTTTCTCCTCCTTTTAAATCAAAATTTTATGTTAATGCTTCTTCATTTGAAAATACTTAATTCTTGCTTCTTGTGCCTAACTTAAAGGCATTAAAGAAAAGTACTTCTTGGGAGATAACCCAATAGTTTTCTTAAGTCTTGGAGGTTATTATTTCTGTAATAACCTCTCCTTATCCTTTTTGTTTGATTTTTGTGCCAAGAATAACCTCTAATGAGTGGGAAAAAAGATTTGGGGAGTTGCTGTCCCGAAACAGATTTTTGTGCTCCACTATAAAAATTCGTGAAAAATCTCTGTAAGTCAGGTTGAGCTGTAATTTTCTGAACTAATCCCCCAGGTTGTTAGATAACTTTCGTTAGTTCAACACTTTTTTATTTGAGCAACAGAAGGTCTTCGAAAAAATCGGCTTTCACCTGCTGGTCTGTTTTGACAGATTTCTGCCTTTATTTGCATTTGCCTCTTTATTGATTTCCTTTTGGGTTATCTTTGGGAAATTGAACTTTTTGAGGGATTTTCTACAGTAGATTGTGTTTTTAATGAAAGATTTTCTGTTTTGAAACTAAACCCAAAGGTTTATTATCTTTTGAATGAACTAATGTTGCTAATGAAGATTGTGTGAAGTTTTGTATGAAGGAAAAAATTTAGGTGTAAGGGAAGAATGATGTAGTGAGATGAAGAATGGACAAAATCTCAAGCTTGGGGATGCCACCCCGTGTCACCCCAAGAAATATTCAAGAGGTACAATAAAAATCTCAGGTCTTTCTAGACACTTTGTTTTTAATGTTTCATGCACAGTTGTGTTGTTCTTGGAGCGTCTTAGCTTTCATTTTTGGTTTTCGTTTGCTTAGTTTGCTTGAATAAAGTAGTTGGACCCCCGCTTTCGCTGTGTTGTTTCAAATAAGTTGATTGCTGTTGGAAAGGAGTAGGAAGTTCTTGTTTTAGTAGTACAAAAGGGAGCTTGCTTTGACTGTGACTTAGACTTTATCATGTCATGCTAGATGTTGTTTTGACCTTATTCTTAGTGATTATTGTTGTAGCATGACTTGTTCCAAACAATTAGGATTGCTTAATGTGCCTTGAAAGAATCACGCATTGTTTTAGCATACAAAAGCATAGTATTGTGGTATTCTCCTTTGATGTTTTGCTTGGGTTGACTTGGCACATGCTCACACCATGTTATGACTATAAACCAGTCACCTTAGCCTCTATGATAATTTAGTTTTTTACTTGTGATAGCACTTTACGCTTTGATTAGTAATGTTTTATCACTTTGCATGATTATGGCCATTATTTCTCTCTTAGTTGGTCGCTCCCAGTCTTTTTCTAGCCCCCACTTGTATTGAGTAAGCTCTACTCATGCATCCAACTCCCAAGAAACCAAGTTATTCTAAGGTGTCCACTATAAATTCCTATGAATGGTGTGTTACACCATTCCAAGTATATTCTTGTTTTATCTATCTTCCAAATTCAACTTGTTATGTGAAAGTTAGTGATTAGAGATCTCACAAACTTGATGGCACACTTTATTTTTCTTGCCCCTAATAAACTTGAACCATTGTGTCATCTATGTTGTATATGCTTGCACTTATACGTTGGGAATTAGCAGAAGCGTGTTGTCACGGGGAACGCTTTCAACACCTGTAAATATCTACCCAGTTGATATCATGCTCTTTTGTTTGCGGATGTCGTCGGTGTGAAATAAATGGGGATCTTGTAAGTCCATGGAGTTATGTATGTGTGTTAGAGAAACACCTGGGACGCTAGCCTAAGCCATGCTTAATCATGGTGGAAACTTGCAGCATCACCATAGTGAGCAATCTATGAAGCATTCTTCTTATAAAAAAGAGAGATATGAAAAAGAGATTGAGAAAAAGAAAAAAAGAGATGAGAAAAGAGGAAAGAGAGATAAAGCACCATTTTCCCATGGTAAATAAGAAGATTGCTGAGATGCTCATTGTCTACTTGCCTTGTCATTTTGATATGGGATAGCTCTTGTATCATGGGGCAAGGGGTACCCTGTTGGCGGTTCTCTATGATACACATGTACTTACTATGACAAGAACTTACCGGTAACTAAAGTTGAGTAGCATGAGGAGCGGCCCTCGTACTCAAGGGACATGAGATTTCTAGCTTATACTTTGTCAAGCATATACTCCATATTTTGTTCACTTTAACATTAATCACTTCAAGATGCTTATGATAGGGGCAATGAGAGCTGAAAGCTAACAAGTACCATAATTTTTGGAAGCTCTTTATGAAACTTGAAATCCCTGCTTCCCTTTGAAGGGCCTTTCTTCCACTTTTATATTGAGTCTCCACCTTCTATCCTTAGGCACCAATTAAGAGAGCATAGTTACCATTCTTAGTTCTATGTGCATTGTCCAAAAACTTATTGATTGATTCATATTGTTGATATTGCTTGTTCTTAAACTATTTGTATCTAGTCACTCTTATGAACTTTGAAGGTGTCCTATGTATTTACATTTTGCTACTCCATGAGGTACAAGTTGAATGCGACTATGCTATGTTTTATATATGTGAAACAAACAAACGTTTCTCAATGAATTGTTATTCATGAATCTTTGTTTGTATCCTTTCATGTTGCAGCATAGTTGCTTTGTCTTATTGTTAGAAATTCAACTTTCATGCTCATGTTTAGAGTACTTTGATCACAGCTTTCAATGCTTGCAAATGGTTTGATCTTGATTGTGATGGTGCATGTCACCTCAAAAATTATTCTTTTTATCACTTACCTACTCGAGGACAAGCAGGAGTTAAGCTTGAGGATGCTTGATACGTCATAAACGTATCTATAATTTTTGATGTTCCATGCTTGTTTAGTATCTACTTTTCTTTGCTTTGTCTACACTTTGAGGTATTTTTATACATTTTTTGGGACTAACCTATTAACAAGATACTGAAGTGCCAGTTGCCTGTTTTCTGCTGTTTTTGGTTTCAGGAAAGCTCGTAAGGAAATATTCTTGGAATTGGATGGGACAAAAGCCAAAGTCAATATTTCACCGAGGAGAACACAGAGACCGAAGGGCGACCGGAGGGGCGCCACAGGGTGGCTACACCCCCCCCCCACGCGCGGGGTCACCCTGGGCCACGCCTGGGCAGGGTGTGCCTCCCTGGCTGCCCTTTTGCCTGGCCTCTTCTCCTATAAGAAGCCCCCGATGCTAAAACCCTAAGTACCCGATCAGATCTCCATGAAACAGTTCGTAGCCGCCGCCAGCATTGTCCCTATATCAGGGGGATCTGAATCTCTTCTAGGCACCCTACCGAAGGAGAGATATCATCCCGGAGGCCTTCTTCATCATCATGCCAGCCTCCGGTATGATGCGTGAGTAGTTCCACCTTGGACTATGGGTCCATACAGTAGCTAGATGGTTGTTTCTCCTCCTTTGTGCTACTATGTTTAGATCTTGTGAGCTTCGTTCATGATCTAGATCATCTATTTGTAATCATGAATATTGTGTTTGCAGGGATCCGATGGATATTGAGATTACTATGTCAGATTGATTAATCATTCTATCTTGTTGATTCTATCATGTTTGTGTTGTTTGAGATCTTGCATGCTCTCCATTTCTAGTAGTTATCTTGGCCAAGTAGATGCTAGTGACTCCAAGAGGGAGTATTTATGCTTGATAGTGGGTTCATGCCTCTATTGAATCTGGGGAAGTGACAAAAATCTCTAAGGTTGTAGATGTGTTGTTGCTACTAGGGATAAAACAACAATCTCTTGTTCATGAAACAATTGTATTGTTTACTTTACACACATTGCTTAAAGCAGTTATCCGTTGCTTGCAATTTAATACTAGAGGGGGTTCGGATGATAACCTGAAGGTGGATTACTAGTCATAGATGCAGTTGGATGGCGGTCTATGTATATTGTTGTAATACCCAATCAAATCGCATAGGATCATGAATGTCTAGTATTGCATTGTTATGCTTTGCTCTGTCCTGTCAATTGCCCCGTTGTAATTTGTTTACCCAGCATGTTATGTTGTTTATCTTAAGGAGAGCACATGTAGTGAACTGTGGACCCCGGTCCAATCTTTACCATTGATACATCTTCCACTGTTACTGTTTACTTTCTGCAAGCTACCATTACCTTCCACACCATAGGTTTAATCCTTTGTTTTCAGCAACCCGATGAGATTGACAACTACACTGTTCATTGGTGCAAAGTCTTGAGTTTGTGTTTTGCAGGTTTCCAAGTTGTTAGCAACACCTTGGGGTTGTTTCCTTCCTCCTACTAGTTCGATAACCTTGCTTTCTTACTGAGGGAAAACTTATTGCTATGCTCATCATACCTTCCTCTTGCGGTTTCCCAATGAAGCTCTATAGTGATCTGAGCCGCATTAGTTCCCTAGGTACTCTGGTCATGTTAGAAGTCTGCCATGCGAAGATATCACTATTAGCTTTGAGGAACTCGACGAGTGTGCTTTCCTATGTGAGGTCTAAGCCTACCTCTATGTTCGTCGTCTTGGAGGGATCATCTTCCTTCAGCGATGTTTTCTTCGTCTCTTCTGATGCCTTGAACTGTATGCTTGGCTTCCGCACCTCGTTCTTCGTAGCGGGCATCTTGGATGGGTTGATGGTCTTCTTGATCTCCTGGTACTCCTGGGCATGTAGCACGGCTTTGGCAAAGGCAGCAGATCCTTCGTCGCACTCTCGGGCTTTCCTTGGATTTCCCCGGATTGTGATGACGCCTGTAACACCCTCGGATCGACCCTATGCAAGTTTTAGCGTTTCCCACCAAACCCGCATAGAAACGGTTCAAAGGTGCCCACCAGGCAATTGCGTGCGGGTGGAAAACAAAGTAATATCATTACACAATAGTCCACGATGGAACCCACAGAACATATATATACAAAAATGACTCCATGAGTCAGGATATAGATATACAATACAAAGATCCAAATCATCTTGAAAACGATACAACGTCCCAGTACGGACAAGACGTGAATTGAGATAAGAGCCCTGAAGAATAACCAATGGCGTCCATAACCCTGCCCAGGCCAAGCCGGAAGGGTGACCCTGCTAACGACGTAGATCTCATAACCTGCTTAAACAAAAGGGGTGCCGACAAAGGGCAAAGGAAAAAGAGAGCGGTCAGTACTGAGGCCAGTACATGGCGAGTCTTAGAAATCAGCGGTCCTCGCCTACATAGGTATGGTGGACTGAAGCGGCAGCGGACCATGCACTAAACAACCTATAGAGACGCAATACATTTGTCGGCTATTAGAGAGAGATGAGAAAGACCTATTCGGATCCAACCTGATACTACCACCAAATAAACCCATCTTGGTATTTCCCCCCTCGAGTCCAAACGAGGAAGTCAAGCCGAGGAAACTCACATGGTTGGCAGTTTTATCCATTCATTCCATGGTGGTTATCCAACTTACTAGTCATATGAGATACAAGTCAAATTATAACAATAAACTTTAGTTATAGTTGTCTATGATCGAGAACTGTGCTCCAAGTCGTCCATAACCGCGGACACGGCTTCTCGAAAATATTTAACCCTGCAGGGGTGCACCAAAGTTTCCACACGCACCTACACCGTTGTTGTCAGATCAGGTAGGTACAAGATCACAAAACATACACCCAACGGTATGTCGACGGGGTTTTAGACACGACGTTTCGCAGAACCAAAGCAAGCACATGGGGGCCACCACACTAAGCTACCCGCAACAAAGTTGGCCGGCTCCGAAACAGACCCAGAGGTTTGCGTCAATGGTTGTAAACGACTGGGAACCCGAAAGTGTGACTGGGCTTGTCGATACCGCGAAAACACTCCGCATTTGTTCCTAAACAGTACAGGCGCTCCACGCGCAATCATAAATAAAGAAGTAAAGCATGGCATAAGTACAGGATAGTAATGACGCCGTAAACTAGTTTGTGGCCCCCCAGTACAGTACTTTAAAATCAGGTACTAAATCGATTGGGGTGCCCACACACCCCACCTGTGGTTAGCGTGCTCGATCTTGGAACAGGTGTCAAGAACTCGGGGTCCTATGGGACACCAGTGAGCGGTTAAAAACCAAATATTGTCTATTACCCACCGGTGCCTCTGCACTATTTACCTACTTCAATTTTAGTTATTAAATGGTAATTAAAGCCATGATCATCTCCACCATTAAGCATGTGCCAACCACCCAACAACGGCGAAACATCGATGACGCGAAGCAGCACCTGAGCAAGCAACTATGACTCGCAAGGCTGACTATCTACCAAACAACAGGTAATAGGAGGTGTCCATGGCAATATAGAGGTTCCAGGGAAGTATAAAGGAGTAAGGAATCTATAGCATCGCAACACAGATAGCAATAGGTCAACAGGAGGAAATAAAGACTAGAAATATAAAATAGGTAGAAAGAGGGAGAATTCTCACCTGAAAACATTGTTGAAGGTTCATCCGAAGATCAGGTGGACACTTGCATCAACTCATCAGCCTAATCCGTGAAGATGCAAAGCACTAGAAGAAATACCGGATGCACAATTTAATACTACGGCAAAAGGTCGGCATGATGCATGTATGACATGGCAAGGGTGTGATGCAATTATGCAATATTAAGGGGAACAGGGGTACGACAATAAATTAGGTGGTTTATGTTGTCTAGATACCCCACAATTTAATGTTGTATTAATAAGGCAAAATTATATCATCGGTTCGCTATACTAATTTAAATGGATCCATTATTAGACTAGATTTGCCCGCATATGGATTCCATATTTAATTATAAGGTGAATCGGCATAATGCCCCCAAACCACACAAATATGTATGCAAACATGCCAATTGATATGCAACAATTCATATAGATGTCAATTTACAAAAATAGGGCTCGGAAAGAGGTCACACATGGCGGTCCAAAGATCTTGGTTTAGGGTTTCGACGGGGTTCAGGCTTCACCTCTGGGAACAGGGTCTCGACGCCGTGAAGGAGAGCATGAAGCCGGCGCCAAGGTTCGGGCTTCGGATCCGGGAGGGAGAGATTCGGTTCATCGGTTCCAAGTAGGAGTTCTTGTTGATGATTACTCGGGTACCTCCGGTTTCGATACGGTCTTTGTATCGGTGTCAGTCGAGAGGAGATCTTGTCGTGGGTGACGCCATCGCCATTCTACTATCACATAGGTACACATTGAGCAGGTCACGAAAGACACGGGAAAACATCTCACAAGCTTGGTATGTGGAAGTAGCACCACATCGATACGCAACTGCAACGTAGGCATGAGCAGTGTGCTTGGACTCGAGTTGGGTCTCTCTGGACGTGTGGTTCTGCGGGCGCTGCAACCGAGACGATAGGGACTCCTGTAGGGGAAAAACAGTGTAGAGAGAACGGCTCGTGGAGCTGTGATGGAGCAGAGGAGGCAGGGCGCCGGTGCTCGCTGCTACCGGCAAGGTAGGGGCGTGCTGCAGAAGGGGTAGGCACAGAAGCACCGGGCGGGGATACGACGAGGTCACCGGTGGCAGCTCAACGACGGGGAGGTGGAGCACGGGCCGAGCAACAACCAGAAATGGCGCGTGGGTCAGGGGAGGAGACGGCGGCACTACACCCGCAGAGAAGGAGGCGGGGTCCGACAGCGAGGCAAAGCGGCCGCGCCCGGGGAACCTCGGGGACGGGCATGGTGGCGTGCTCGTGGGGACCTTCTGGCGGAGCGAGGAGCCGACAGAAACGCAGTAGGGGCTAGTGGGGACGAGTCGAGGCGGGGAGGGTGATGAGAACATACGAGCGGTGGATTTGGTTGTTGTGCGACTCGGGAACGTGACGCGCAGGTGACGGGGATCGCAGCGACGGCGAGGTGAGATGAGAGGGCAACGCTATTGGAGGAGCGGGCGACGGGGCCCTGCGAGCTTGGCGGTGGCGAGCCCTAGCGGTGGACAGAGACGAGGGAGCCTGGGCGATGCTCGCAGAGGGGCCCGCCAGTGGCGGCGGCGCTCGGGATCGAGGCATACGGTAGGTGAGGAAGGTGACGAGGGTGGGGTTCGCATGCTGATTCATGCGGGGAGAGCGCGGCCAGGAAAACGAGGTGGGTCCACGGGTATCATGGGGTGGACGGGTCGTGGGGATTAGGCGGGTGTGCACTGCCGATTAGCGAAAGGTGTGTGGGACCAGGGGTGGCATCGGGGTGGGAAAATAGATGGGGTTTGGTGCAGCGGGTGTGTGCTGCAGGCGGCGGCGGGGAGGGTTTGGGTGGTGGCGGCTAGGTGGGTTGAGGTGGAAAATAGGGTTAGGGTTTAGGTTTGGTTTAGCTAGGGTTTGGTCTGGGTGGTAGACGGACCGACGGTTGGGCCTTGGGCCTGACCGATGGCAGTCTCCCTAGAAAAAACAAAATGTTTTATTTATTTAGTTTCTTTTATATAGCCGTTTGTAAATAGTTTTTAGGCAAACCGAGATATCCAGAACGCCGGAGTTTTGATTTAAAATAAAGAGGGAGGTAATTAGAAAATAAAGATAGGATTTTTAGCAAAGTTCTTTGATACGTTGGAAACGTATCTATAATTTTTGATGCTCCATGCTTGTTTAGTATCTACTTTGCTTTACTGTCTACACTTTGAGGTGCTTTTTACATGTTTTCTGGTACTAACCTATTAACAAGTTGCAATAGTGCTGACGAGGTTCGATCTCGTCAATGACCATTGTTATGGACTTGGGTTTTGGAGAAGATGGGGATGCTGGAGATCGCGGAACGGTTAGCAAACAAGCAACACGGGGACACGAGGTTTACCCAGGTTCAAGCCCCCGGAGGGAAAACCCTACTCCTGCTTGTCTGCTCTTGATTATGGTGGAAACGAAGGTTACAGGGGTGCGCAGATGCAATCTGGCATGGAGGTGTCTATGCGAAAGTACGAAGTCGGCCCTCTAGGTCGTGCCCTCCTAGCCTTTATATAGAGTTAGGCAGGTCGAGCCTGCACCGAGTCGATTCTGAGTTTAGGGTTTACCCCTTTGAATTTCCTATCTACTCTAGTCTTGCTCTCCAAGGATCCGAAGGCGTCACGGGCCTTGGCCATCCGAAAGTCTTCATGGGCCGACGTATATCTATCGTGGGCCTTCCTTGGACTGGACCAGGTATGCTGAGGTCGTGTACCCGCGTGGTATAACCATGTCAGTAGCCCCCGAGTGATCAGTCGAATCGTAGATTCGGCTGAGGATTCTTAAATCCTTCGGTGCAACTCTGTCTTTCAAGAGAATGTGTAGGGATTGTTGATGTGTGTGCCTGACTCTCCCGATGGATCAGGGTTAGTTAACTGTCTTAGGACAAAACAACACGATCTTCTTCAGGTTCGAGTCCCTCGACTCGAACCTGGAACATATGCTGGCGTAATTTGACTCAAGCCGCGGAGGTCTTACAGGAGTGGAATTCCAGTGAATTTAAATGATGTACCCAATGCGTCCATCGGGATTTTTCATCGCGCCTGTTGGCACGGATTCTTACTAGCAGAGCACAGTCAGGTGCGTTACAAGGCCATCAGATGATATCTGTAGGTCTTATCTTTGTGTTGCAGACACAGCATCCGAATGTTTATCACCGCGGAGGTGTTTCGGGGGGCCAAGGAGGACGTTGCTCACTTAGCGTTATATGGGGCAGAGTTGCAGAAAAATTTTGCATGCTGATCCAAAGGATCGCAGTCGAAGAATTCATAGGGTGCGCGACCAGCACTCCCTATGGGAGTAGCCCCCGAGTGTCTGTTCGAATCGTAGACTCGAGTAGAGACTTTAATTCAGCCGTTGTTCAGCTTCAGGCCCGTAGGACACAAATTTTTCGGATGCTTGAATCCATGCTCCCTATGGGAGTAGCCCCCGAGTCCGTAGTGGAGTCGCAAACTCGACGTAGGACTCGAAGAAGTAGTTTAGTGATGTAGTTTTGTTCATTTTCGGGTGCGCGCCCAGCGCTCCTAATAGGAGTAGCATCCGAGTAGTTGGTTGAATCGTAGATTCGAGTGAGTACTCTTAAATTTGGAGCCGAAGAATTGTGGCTTTTGCTAGTATAGCTTTTGATAGCGTCGATCTTGTGATCGGTGATGCATAGCGTCTGCTGCGCCAGAGATAACTTGACTGGACGAACATGCATCCCACCTTCTGACCTTGAATTGACCGATCACGCGCGGCGTGGATATAATTACGGTGTCGCCTCGATTTCCATGCGTAGTGGACGGTGTGTTAGTGACGGTTCGTTGTGATGCTGACACGTGTATGGTCAGATCTTGTCGTTGGTGTTAGGTCTTCTTGATGGACGGTTATCGTGCGCCGTCTTCGTCCTTATAATCATTGGGGAAAAACTTAGTCTATTTTTACCGCAGCCATTCTTGTTTCACTGCTCCGTTATTCTCTGAGATTTCTTGCTGCGCGCTGGAATATCCTCGGACATTTCCTTCTTCCATCCTACGTTCTTGCTGCCGGCGTCTTCGCACCGCAATGGGGAAGCCGAAGAAGTCTTCTTCTACGGTTGGTACCAGCGCTGCTGGAGGCAAGAAGAGTGCTGCTGCTACTCGTGTCACCGACGGTGGCTGGCGGCGATCGGAGACGCGGGAGAGTGATCTCTGCAAGCTTCGTGAGCGGGGCTTGATTCCGCAGATAGGGAGGTCGTCAAGCTCCCAGGCAACGAGGTAATACCCTGTCCCCCCGTTGGGTTTCGGGTTATGTACCTCGCTTTCCTTCTTTGGGGCTTTTCCTTCCCAGCCCACGACTTCCTTCGTGGACTGCTTTTTCTTTATGGCGTCCAACTGCATCATCTTTCCCCCAATTCTCTTCTTCACATTGCTTGTTTTATCACTTTCTACGAGTGCTGGCTTGGTATCGAGCCGCACTTTGGCCTCTTCCGGAAACTCTATTCCATGAAGAGGCAATCTGGTTCGGATGGTGTTTATCCCATTGGGGGTTGCATCATCTCCCTCAAACCCAATCTGCTTTTCTTCTCTTTTTCTATGTCCGAATCTGTCCAGTACTGGTGGAGGCGATGGTTTTACATCCACGACTCCATGGTGGCTGGGCAAGATTTTGGTCTTATTCCTTTCGACCCCTCCCAAAAGGTCGAGCCAAAGAGGTCCTGGAAAAACCAGATCTTGGATGGCGAGGTAGCGGAGATAGAGTCTCTCTATCGTCAGGTGGAGGATCTCCAGCTGATTCCTGATAAGGAGGTGAACGGTGTGGATATCATCCACACGTTCCTCAAGCGTCGGGTGCAACCGCTCTAGGCTAGGGCGCACCCGATGTTCCTTTATGCTGGTCGTCATGACCCGACGAGGGTTTCGGCTGAAGAATTCTCCAGGGGAGATCTCGACGGTGTCCTTCGCCCGCTGCTGAAGTTCAAGGCTGGAGAGGATATCCCGGGGAAGTCGCTGACTTCTCCATTCTCTGCTTCGCGTCCTGTTCCATAGGTGTAGATTCAGGACGTGCGCGTAGCGCTATTTTCGACTGCATTGTACTTGAATTTGTTTGCTAACAAATTTTCTTATTTTGTGCAGGAGTTCAATGTGCCGGGCATGTCGCCACCGCTTCCTGAATTGTTTCCGGCTGCACCGGACAATGAAGTGGTGGATTCCATGTCTGAGCTGCCATCGGCACGGTCTCCGGCTGAAGAGGCCAACGAGTCGAGCGAGGACCACACTCGCAAGTGCACACGGAGCTCCAGTGAGTCTTCGGACGCCTCGACTCCGCCGACTCCTAGGAATCTGCTGTGGCTTGAACATCACAGTGATGGGCATGGAGGATCTTCCTCTCCGATTCCTATCGTTCCCGCTGTGGCACCGCACCCGCTGGCGACCGGCGGAAGAAGGAAGAAAAGAAGGAAGAGAAGAAAGAGGAGAAGAAGGTCCTCAGGACCCCTCCCGTCTTCGACTTGAGCGACCTTGACTCATAAGTTTTTCTTAGTCCTGTATTGCCTTTTCTTGCCTGTTTACTTTGTTCATGTGCTAACTTGTCCTGGTGCAGCCATTCTTCCAATGACTCCTCCAGTGATGGTGCTCGGGAGATGATGGGGGAGTCGAAGGTCGTGCTTCCTCATCCTCAGATGGTGGCCACCTCTAAAGGCGCTGCTCCAGATCCTTCTCCGCAGGAGGTTCGGGTGGTTGCGCCTCAGAAGGCTGCAAGCAGACCTTCGGAGTCGCCATCGAATCATGTAAGTATTCTGCTTTCTACCACGGGGGAGCCCCCGAGCCTTTTTCTAATGATCTGTTTCTCTTTCCCACCTCGGGGGGAGCCCCCGGGCATCTGTAGGGTAGTTTGTTGCTTGTTTTTCGTATCTCGGGTGGAGCCCCCGAGCATTTTTCCTATGCGTGACTTGCTTCTGCTCATTCTTTTTGGGCGTAGCCCCCGAGCTCTTCTTTGACGGGTGGTTCTTGTTTGCAGCCTTTTGTGCAGGGTGCCAACCAAGCTGGTCTGCACTGGCGTTGGAGGCCAGCCTTAAACAACTTCAAGGTATTGTTATGCCTTGGTCTTTTGTTTCTTCTTGCATATTGTCCTTCGATCCGATATTTTTATTGCTTGCTGCAGAGGATCATAATGCCTCTCTTCGTGAGATTGATGCTCTCAAAAGGAGCCTTGGTCAAGCGGAGAAAAAGGCTGAGGTCGCTGTTGGTTCAAGGGAGCGCCTCGAGCTGGAGTTGGCCAACGCGGCTGAGGCGAAGGAGCGCCTGCAGCAGGAGGCTACCGACCGCGAGGAGCAGCTCGCCACGGCCACGGCTTCACGCGAGAGAGAAGTGGCCGGCAAGCTTATGGAGGCTGCCAAGGCTGTTTCGGGTGAGCATCTGTGCCTTCTTCTTTTGGATGTTCTCGTCTTTCTTTTGCAGTGCTTTTATTCATTCTTCTTCCTTTGTTTTCTTTAGATGTCGCGGGCATTGAGTTTGATCGCGGTGCTCTGGAGCACGGGAGTGCTCTGGATGATGCTACTGCAGCGGTCGAAGATCGCTGTAGAACCGTTGTCAACTCGCTTGCTAAGGCCAAGGAGGTCCTTGGGCGCTTCTACAAGGAGCTTGTCCCCAAGGGCGTGGCCCTCGAAGATGTTGATACCTGGCGGAGCCTTTGTCGGTAAAGCACTGCGGCGCATAAGCGAAGGGCATCGGCGCATCCGTCGGGCTGGCAATGGCCTTAGCGGATGGAGCGGAGCTGGACCTTCCCCAGGTCACTTCCCGGATGCTGACGACTGCTGATGGATCCGAGGTAGCCTTCGGAACCTATGCTGCTCGCTGTAAGCGTTATGGGCCGAAGCTGATTGATCTGCTGGCCGAGTACGCGCTAAGTCAGCGGGGGGAAGCCAAGGCGAGGCAATCCGGCTCCGAGGCTACTCAGGGTGCAGCTTTGTAGGCGATGTAGTTATAGGATAGTTGTAGCTTCTTTTGTTGTAATTATTTGATGAACAATCTTGGTGCCATGTAGTGGCTTTTGCTCCATTAATTAATTTGTTGAGTTCTGTGATCCTTCATCTGCGTGTTCATGTCTTTGCCTTTCTGTTGATCTAGGGCCCTTCGGGTGTTGATCTCGTTGACACCTCGCCTGCAGCGCGGCTGCGGCCATCCTTGTATGATGCGTCGCGGCTTGCGTTTCTTCGAGACCATGTTCGTAGTCTCCAGAAAGAGTTGCTTGGGGTGCGTGGCCATGCTGACGTTTAGAAATCCAAGGCGGGTCGAGGTGCTGCCAGAGAGGAGTACCTGATGGCGGAGTTGCTTCGATTGTCCGAGCAGCTTCAGTGTAAGTTTTTCGAGCTGTTGCCCATATCTTCGGATGCGCCTGCTGGCCTTGCATCTTACTTTTTTGCAAGTATTGTAGGTGCTAACCTTGCTCCAGGGGAGGAGAAGGAGCGTGTTGTTGTTCGGGTCAATTGCTTGACTCAACAGGACATGGAAGCCGGCGGGTTCTTCTGGATGGATCGTGACCTTGCTATGGTCCTTGCAACAGTGCAAGATGGCGTTCACCAAGTATCGCGGGTGTTTCGTCAGGTGAAGACTTCACTCGTGTCGGTTCTGCATGTGATGTTTCCGTTGGATGATGCACCGTCGACTCTCTCTAGTCTACTGTCGAAGTTTCGGAACGTGCATCATGTCAAGGAATTGGTGCGGCATCAGCTCGTCGTAGGGGTAAAGGCTGCGCTCTCCCTTGTGCGGTTGCATCGTCCTGACGTAGATATGTTCGCTGTAGCAGCTGGGCCACCCCTTCGGCCAGATGGTGGTGAGTGGGATATGCGTCCGCATTACGCGGCTATAAGGCAGTATGCCGAAGAGATCGTAGATCTGTTTGAGCAGCGTGCTCAGGTTATTCTTCAGAGTAGGTAGTACCTGTAAAAAAGATAGATGTAAAATTTGTATATATTTGACTGGGCGTATTTTGCCCTTTGTTATAAAGGTTTGGTTGTTGTGCTAGCACATAATGCTTTGTTCGTATGCGTGCCCTTTTCGTTAGCCTGACGTGGTCAGCTACTCAGGTGTACACGTGTTATCCTCAGTCGACAAAGTCGTGAGGTGGGGCGAGCCCCCGAGTGCATTTGTAGCATGGAGTAAAGATGCGAGTAGTAAACAAAATTTTGGGGCGAGACACTTAGCTTTATTCATATCTTAATGGAGGAGGTACATTGTTTGGCTGAGTAGCCTTGGCTGAATAGCCTTATTGAAAGTAAAGAGGGAGGTAGCTAGGGGTAGAATCGTCGCAGTTGTGCGACGTTCCATGGGTTGGAGTATGCGAATCCAGACTCCACGTGCTTGAGGCGATAGGCGCCACCTGGGATGACCTCGGTGACGATGTAGGGTCCTTCCCATGGCGACTCGAATTTATTCGGTCGCTCTTGCTTTAGTCGCAAGACTAGGTCTCCTTTGACGAAGGACCTTGAGCACAGCCGTCGGCTATGGTAGTTGCGGAGATTCTGCTGATACACCGCTGATCGAGCTGCTGCTATGTCTCGCGCTTCGTCGAGTGTGTCGACGGCGTCTTCGAGTGCAGCCGTGGATTCGGCTTCGCTATAAGCGACGAACCGAGGGGCCTGGTGGCGTACTTCGGCTAGTAGCACGGCTTTAGCTCCGTGCACCATGAAGAACGACGTGTAGTTGGTGGAGTTGTTTGGCGTGGTACGCAGGATCCATAGGACGGAGGGTAGCTCTTTTGTCCAGGCTCCGGCGAGTCGCTCGAGTGGACTCATGAGGCGCTTCTTGATGCCGGCGCCGATTAGGACGTTGGCCTTCTCCACCTGCCTGTTTGTTTGCGGGTGCGCCACTGAGGAATATGTGATGTTGATTCCGAGGCCTTCGCAGAAGTCCTAGAATTCTTTGGAGATGAAGTTCGATCCATTGTCGGTGATGATGCTATGCGGCATGCCGAACCTGTAGACAATGGATTCAAAGAACTTGACGGCAGTTTTGCCCTTTTGGTTAGTGACCGGCATGGCATCAATCCAGTTGGTGAATTTGTCAACTGCGACCAGGAGGTAGACGTGTCCTCCTTTCGAGGACCTGGGCAACTTGCCGATCATGTCAAGGCCCCATTGGGAGAAAGGCCAGGCTAAAGGTATGGGCCCGAGCTCTGACCCGGGTGCGTGCGATTTGTCGGCGAACCTTTGGCACCCGTTGCATCTTCGGACGATGTCCTTGGCGTCGGTCATGGCCGTTGGCCAGTAGAATCCAGCTCGGAGAGCTTTGACGACAAGGGAGCGGCTGCCTGCATGATGGCCGTAGATGCACTCGTGGATGTCTTGGAGGATGGTTTTTCCGTCGCTGATGGTGACGCACCTTTGTAGTACACCTGAAATGCTGCGCTTGTACAGCTCGCCATTGATGATGGTGAAGGCTTTGGACCGACGAGATATGCGCCGGGCATCCGTCGGGCTATCAGGCAGTTCTCCGTCTATCAAGTACTGGAGGTATGGTCGCGTCCAAGTTTCTTCGAATGCCATGACCTGCATTAGGTTGACCACGGCAACCTCTGTGTCCAGTTTTTTGGGTCCTTCATGACCTTCGGGTAGCGTCTCCCCGAGTGTTCTGCTTCTTCGGGTGATCCCTTTGGGAATTTCCGCTTGATGGATGGCACGCAGATCTATTCAAGGAACACACCTGGCAGCACCCTTGCGTAGGTGGAGCCGATGTTGGCGAGTCTGTCGACCTCCTCGTTGCTTTCTCTTCCAACGTGCCGAAGCTCGCAGCCGTCGAAGCCTCCTTCGAGTGCGTTTTAGAGTGCGCGGTACGCAATCATGTTGGCGGTGTGCGCGTCGCACTCGTTCATCGTCTGCTGGACAACGAGGTTGGAGTCACCGTAGATGACCAGGCGCGTTGCGCTGCAGATTTTTGCCATCCTCATGCCGTGTATGAGGGCCTCGTATTCTGCCTCGTTGTTGGAGGCTCGGAACTTTATCCGGAGGACGTACTTCATCTTATCGCCCTGCGGGGAGGTCAGTATGACCCCATCTCCCGCTCCGGCTTCGCGCTTGGAGCCGTCGAAATGCATCGTCCATGACTGTGACATGTCTGGGGTGTCTGGCAGCTGCAGCTCCATCCAGTGTACAAGGAAGTTCGGGAGGACTTGAGACTTGATCGCGAGTCGCTTCTCGTAGACGATGTCTAGGGGTGACAGCTCGATGCCCCACAGGGCTACGCGTCCGGTGGCCTCCAAATTGTTCAGGATGCTGTTCAGGGGTGCCTCGTTGACGACCATCACCTGGTGCTCCTGGAAGTAATGGCTCAACCGACGAGCCATCATGAACACGCCGTAGGCGAGTTTCTGGTAGTGAGGGTACCTCTGCTTTGTTGGCGCCAATACCTCGCTGAGGTACTATATTGGGCGTTGGACCCCGTGGGTCTTGCCCTCTTCGGGTCGCTCGACCACCAGTACGGTGCTCACCCCCTGGTGTGTAGCTGCTATGTACAGCAGTAGGGGCTCGCGCTCCTTTGGCGTGACCAAGACGGGCGAGGTAGAAAGCAGCCTCTTTAGATCTTTGAATGCGTCATCCGCCTCGGGCATCCACTCGAATTTGTCAGCTTTGTGCAGCAGCTGGTAGAATGGTAGTGCTTTCTCGCCCATGCGGCTAATGAACCTGCTTAATGCCGCTATTCTCCCTGCACAGGACTCGTCTGTTGCAGCTGCTGCTGTCATAGGACTCGTCTGTTGACGATGTGGTGCGTAGCACAGGGTGTGGAGCCCATGAAGCGTGCCTGATCGACGGCAGGGGCACCCGCTCTGGGAGGCGGAGAGTGCCGATCTGCCCCACTTGGAAGCAGAAACTCCCGAACAGGATCTTGAACCCGTCGCCAACGGGCTCGAAGTCCTTCATGGTGGCTGGTGAGTGGGCGGTGAAGTCGAAGGCGCCGAAGAGGAGATGATTCTCCGTCGCCGCGGAGTTGTAGATCGCTCGGGTTGGGACCATCACGATCGCACAATCAGCGTCCCCAGTTCCCACAGACGGCGCCAATTGACGAGGTTCGATCTCGTCAATGACCATTGTTATGGACTTGGGTTTTGGAGAAGATGGGGATGCTGGAGATCACGGAATGGTTAGCAAACAAGCAACACGGGGACACGAGGTTTACCCAGGTTCAGGCCCCCGGAGGGAAAACCCTACTCCTGCTTGTCTGCTCTTGATTACGGTGGAACCGAAGGTTATAGGGGTGCGCAGATGCACTAGAGTGGAGGTGTCTATGCGAAAGTATGAAGTCAGCCCTCTAGGTCGTGCCCTCCTAGCCTTTATATAGAGTTAGGCAGGTCCCAGGCACAGACCGAGTCGGTTACAGGTTTTAGGGTTTACCCCTTTGAATTTTCTATCTACTCTAGTCTTGCTCTCCAAGGATCCAAAGGCGTCATGGGCCTTGGCCACCCGAAAGTCTTCATGGGCCGGCGTATATCTGCCGTGGGCCTTCCTTGGGCTGGACCAGGTATGCTGAGGTCGTGTACCCGCGGGGTATAACCATGTCAAGTGTCAGATGCCTGTTTTCTGCTGTTTTTGGTTTCATAAAAGTTAGTAAAGAAATATTCTCGGAATTGGACGGGAAAAACGTCAAAGTCAATTACTTTCCATGGGGAACAAGAAGTCCAGAGGAGAGCCAAAGGGGCCGGCCAGGGGGGCCAGACCCACCCCAGACGCAGGGGCAGGTGGGCCGCACCTGGCTAGGGTTTGGCAGCCCTAGTCGCCTCCCGGTCTCGCCCCTTCACCTATAAGAACCCCCCGATGCAGAAACCATGAGTACCCGATCAGAAATCCACGAAACCGTCTGTAACCGCCGCCACCATCGTCCCTAGATCGGGGGATCTGAAGTTCTTCCCTGCACCCTGCCGGAGGGGAGATCATCCCGGAGGCCTTCTCCCCGGTATGATTCGTGAGTAGTTCCACCTTGGACTATGGGTCCATGTAGTAGCTAGATGGTTGTATATCCTCCTTTGTGCTTTCATGTATAGATGTTGTGAGCTCCGTTCATGATCAAGATCTAATCTATTTGTTGAAAGGCATGGATGCCCCCATGTGTGGTTTTGGTAATTAATGACAATCTCTATGGACTAATGTGTAAATTGAGTTTCACTTGTAGGTTTGTCCATTGGCATCGCTTGGGCCATGTGTTGGCCTAAAGGTTGGAATATGAAGAAATGTCCAAGGGCTTTGTGCCCATTGGAATCATGAATAAAGAAGGAGCTTGAAGGTTGATCAAGACATGTGCAAAGAGTTGCATCAAGATGGATCAACCTCAAGTAGGGATGAAGAAGGGCGAGCTCAAGATGTGCCATCTCTAGAAGATCTCATGCTTGAAGCTTGCCATCCTCGTGCTCATGGAATGATGAAGACAAGTTCAAAGAAGAGGTTTCCCCCCCATGGAGTATGGGGGAGCAATTTGCAAGTCTTCATCTTCATCAAGCAAGAGCATCCAAAAAAGGTGTTCCCACTATAGAAGAACAAGACGGTCTACATAAAGTTCAAGTGGGATGCTCAAGGCAAAGGTATGTTCTTGATAGGGCTTCTCTTTTGCCAGTCTCGTGTTGTTAGTTGGGAGACCGGGTTTAGGATAGATAGCCTTACTATCAAGAGGGGCTCTCAAGCGGGTGTCTCGTTTGCATCGTTCGGAGAGAGCTCAAACCTTTGCATTCATAGCATCATATTTCTTGGTTGTTATTTGGTTCTTGTCCATGAGAGGATCTAGAGCTTGTGGTCATCATCATAACAAGCTCTAGTTCATCATCTAAGGATTTCACTTGCATATCTTATTGCGGTTTTTTAGTTTTCTGGCTCCACACCTTGGGGGATACTTCACATATATATTCATAGTATTTTCTCCCAAGGTGATACCCAATATTTTGAATTTTTGTTGGATTATATTCGTCGTTATCTTTCCAACAAAATTGGTTTCATCCCGCTTGGAGTTCGGATGCAAAAGTTATTGTGTTTCTGGTTTTCTGGTTTCTGGAATCTCCCTGACCGGAAGTTCCGGCTTGCCATCGGAAGTTCCGCTAGGGCATTTTTGCTGCCGAAACTTCCGGTGGAAGTTCTGGGTCTTCTTCCGCTCACGCTCAGTAACCTTCTGTTTTGGATGTGCTATTTGATGGAACTTCAGTCGGAATTTCCACCGGAAGTTTCGCTCTCACCGGAAGTTCCGGCCAGTGACCGGAAGTTCCGCTCAGGCCAAAAGTTCCGGTTGAATTTCTGGCTCTTGTTCCGCTCACGTTCAGTAACCTTCTATTTTCGTTGTGTCTATTTGACGAAACTTCTATCGGAACTTTCACCGGAAGTTTTGCTCCCACCGGAAGTTCCGGTGAACCGGCAGAAGTTCCGACCACGATTCGTTTTTTCAGTTTCTCGCTCTGCAGTTTTCGACCGTTGGCTGTGTGCCATCAGAACTTCCGGCCTCCCACGGGAAGTTCCGGCCAGGTGTCGCGAATTCCCATAACGGGAAGATTTGGGAGCCCTTTAAAAGGGGCTCCTCTTCCCCTTCGTGGCTACTAGCTTTTCTTCTTGGTTCTTGGCTTTCTCTCTCTCCTCCATTGTCAACCTTGAAGAACCTTTCCCTCTCCCCTCCTATGATTCTTGCATCTTTTTGAGGGATTTGAGAGAGGAGATCTAGATCTACAATTCCCCCAAGCCAAATCCCTTCTTTGTGAAGGAATCATTGGGATCTAGATCTTGGAGAGTTGTGTTTTCTCCTCTTGTGTTCTTCCTCCCTTATTCCCCCAATAGCTTTTGTAGCTTTGTTGGAATTTGGGAGAGAAGGACTTGCCCTTGCATTTGGTGCATAGGTTTGATTTCTCCTCGGATATTCGGCGAGTTCAAGCTTGTGAGCTTGTTTCTCTTGGGTTCCTTGGAACCCTATACGGTTGTGTGGTTGGGTTGTTGACCTTTTGTGGTCTTGTTGACCTTTTGTGGTATTGTTGGCCTTTTGTGGCGTTGTTGGCCTTTTGTGGCTTTGTTGTTGGAAGCCTCCAATTGAGTTGTGGAGTTAGCCCCAATCTTGTACGGGTTCGGTGACCGCCCTCAAGCGTCCCATAGTGGAGCAAGTGCCCGCCTTTTGTGGTGCTCACTTGGGAGAATAGGGTGAGCCTTTTGTGGCGTCGGTGAGTTGCATGCTTCCGCATCCGGGGTGAGGCCTTGTGTGGCGTTGGGTGAGCATCGAGCCACCACACCTTGAGGTGAGCCATTTGTGGCTTTCGGAGAGCATTGCGCCATCGCACCTCTCCAACGGAGACATAGCTTCTTTGGAAGTGAACTTCGGGAAACAAATCTTCGTCTCCGCGTCCATCGGTTATCTCTCAACCGAACCCTTTACTTATGCACTTTACATTGTGATAGCCATCGTGCTTGAAGTATTTATACCTTGCTATCACCTTGTTGCTTGTATTGCGTAGCATAGGTTCTTGGTGCACCTAGGTGAACTTAGTGGCTATGTTTTGTGCTCAATAAATTAAACATTAGTTTTATTCCGCATTTACTTGAGCCTTAACCGTAATATTTTTAAAAGCCTATTCACCCCCCCTCTAGGAGACTTCCTTTGTACTTTCATTTGTAATCATGCATGTTGTGTTTGCGGGGATCCGATGGATATTGAGATTATTATGTTGGTTTGATTAATGGTTTTATCTTTATGATTCTATCATGTCTGTGTTGTTTGTGATCTTGCATGCTCTCTGTTGCTAGTGGTTATCTTGGCCAAGTAGTTGCTAGTGACTCCAAGAGGGAGTATGTATGCTCGATAGTGGGTTCATGCCTCTAGTTTCCAAGGGAAGTGACAGAAATCTCTTTGGTTGTAGATGTGCTATTGCTACTAGGAAGAAAACAACGATCTCTTGTTCATGGAACATGTGGACTGTTTACCTTACAAACTTTTCTTAAAGCAGTTGTCTATTGCTTGCAACTTAATACTGGAGGGGGTTCGGATGATAACCTGAAGGTGGACTTCTAGTCATAGATGCAGTTGGATGACAGTCTATGTATATTGTTGTATTTCCCAATCAACCTCATAGGATCTTTCTGGCTAGTAATTGCATTGTTATGCCTTGCTCAGTTCCTGTCACTTGTCCCGCTGTAATTTGTTTACCCTTCATGCCATGTTGTTTATCTAAGGAGAGAACCTCTAGTGAACTATGGACCCCGGTCCAATCTTTACCATTGATACATCTGCCACTGTTACTTGTTTACTTGCTGCAAACCATTACTTCCACACCATACGTTTAATCCTTTGTTACAGCAAACCGGTGAGCTTGACAACCTCACTGATTCGTTGGGGCAAAGTCTTGAGTTTGTGTTATGCAGGTCTCCACATTGCCAGCAACACCTTTGAGATGTTTCCTTCCTCCTTCAGGTTCGATAACCTCGGTCTCTACTGAGGGAAACTTGCTGCTGTGCTCATCACACCTTGCTCTTGGGGTTCCAACGAAGTGTCCCACGCCAACACTGGGTGCACGCATCAAGATTTCTGGCGCCGTTGCCGGGGAGGCTCAGGACGTCTTCACTAGGGGAGTCCTTCACTTCCTTTCTCTTTACTTTGATTTTAGTTTGCTTTGTTTCTTTTGCTTGGTTTTGTTTGCCTCTTTTCAAAAACACAAAAAAATTAGTCCCTGCTCTAGTTGCTGGTCTGTTATTGCCTTGCTTGGTCATGCTTTCCATCAATGGATGGTTTCTTTGAAACTAGTTCTTATTGGCAAGGTGGGTTCATGGAAGAACAAAAGTATTATTATAAGGAACACCGTTTGTCACAAAAAGGGAAACACTTATGGGAACAAATTGATAAGTTGAATACTATTGCTAGAGACGTGTGCTCTACTTATAATGTTACTTATTGTTTTGATAAAGCTTGTTGCTGCAAGAGGTATAAACACCTACCCTTTCAATGTGAGTATAATGATAATGTTACCATATCTTCTTATGTTAAAGGAAATTATGACTTTTATGATGTGGAACAAATTGAAGAATTTATTGCTTTCAAGGGTGCATTTGAACTTGCTAGTTTGCTTGAAAATACTGATGATGCACCTTATGAACATGAGGTTTATGAGATACTTAAATTTTGTTTTGACAATTACAAGGAAGCAAATGGATATATTCTTGAATATTTTAATAGGTGTTTTCCACATTTGGAAGAGACTAGTGCCTTGCAGGAGCCTATGGAAGAAGAAATTGTTGAAACTAGAAGCTCATTAGATGAAAAAGAGGAGGAGAGTGATGAACAAAAGGAGGAAGAATGGATCTACCCATGTCTACCTTCTAATGAGAGTAACTCTTTACCTATTATATTATTTGATTGTCCCCCATGCTTACCAAAGGAGGATGAATGTTATGTTCCTGTGGATCCTTTTGAAATATCTACTTTGGGTAAAACCTGTGAAGGTTTTAATCCCACTATTTTTGAGCTTCATAGAAATTATGTGTGTGTAGATCATGAAAATCATGCTTTATGTGATAGCTATATTGTTGAGTTTATTCATGATGCTACTGAAAATTATTATGAGAGAGGAAAGTATGGTTGTAGAATTTTTCATGGTACTGAAACACCTCTCTATGTGCTGAAAGTTTTGAAGTTGCTCTTGTTTCATCTTCCTATGCCTATCACTTTGTTCTTTGTGAATTTATTTGCATACAAGATTCCTATGCATAGTAAGTGGTTTAGACTTAAATGTGTTTTGAATTTTCTTCTTGATGCTCTCTTTGACTTCAATTCATAATTCTTATGTGAGCGTCTTCTCAAACTATCAAGCCTAACTTAAAGGCATTAAATAAAGTACTTGTTGGGAGATAACCCAAGAGTTTCCTTGAGTCTTGGAAGTTATTACTTCTGTAATAACCTCTCCTTATCATTTTTGTTTGCTTTTTGTGGCAAGAATGACCTCTAATGAGAGGGAAGTAAGATTTGGGGAGTTGCTGTCCCGAAACAGATTTCTGTCCTCCACCAAAAAAATCGTGAGGAGGCTCTGTAACTCGTATTGAGCTCAAAATTTACGAATGAATCCCCTAGTATGTTGGCTAACTTTCGTTAGTTCAACACTTTTTTATTTGAGCAACATAAGATGTTCTAAAAAAAATCGTTTCTACCTGCTGGTCTGTTTTGACAGATTTCTGCCATTATTTGCATTTGCTTCTTATTGATTCCTTTTTGAGCTCTCTTCAGGTAAATTGAGTTTATTTGAAGGAGTTATTACAATAGCTTGTGTTTTAGTGAAAATCCATGTTGTTCCAAAGATTTGCCAGTGGTCTAATATCTTTTAAATACACTAATGTTGCTAATGAAGATTGTGTGAAGTTTTGTATGAAGGAAAAATTTCAGGTGTAGAGAGAGAATGATGCAATAAGATGAAGAATGGACAAAAGATCAAGCTTGGGGATGCCACCATGGTGTCACCCCAATAAATATCCAAGAGGTACAAGCGTCAAAGCTTGGGGATGCCCAAGCCACCATCTAGACACTTCGTTTTTATTGTTTCATGCACAGTTGTGTTGTTCTTGGAGCTTCTTAGTTTTCATTTTCTTTGCTTAGTTTGTTTAGTTTGATTTAGTAGTTTGGACCCCCATTCTAGTTGTGTTTTTTTGCAAATAAGTTTGATTGGTGTTTGGAAAGGAGTAGTAAGTTCTTTCTTGAAGTGCAAGAGGAGCTTGCATAGACTGTGACATAGATTTTAGCATGACATGCTAGGTGTTGTTTTAGCATTATGCTTAGTGATTATTGATGTAGCATGTTTTGTTCCAAACAATTGGGATTGCTTAGTATGCCTTGAAGAAATTATGCGTTGCTTTAGCATGCAAAAGCATAGTATTGTGGTATTCTCCTTTGATGTTTTTGCTTGGGTTGACTTGGCACATGCTTGAAGGGTTCGCAGCATAGAAAACAAAAAAATTCCTACGATGGGAACTAAGTACCAAGATCTATCTACTAGATACAAACAACGGGCGGATGTATATCCGTAGAGAACATACCCTTTAAGACCGACAAAGCTTAACGAGTTGAACTCGTGGTTGATGTAGACGATCTCTTGCCGATCTCAAGATCGAGAGGAAGTCCTAGCGCGGCAAAGCAGCAGCGCATCCGTGCTCGCACACACATACAAGACACCGAGCAACCTCCGCCTCCTCGCTCCAGCAATGCAACGGAAGCACAACCCTTTCTTGCCGAATAGCCACCGGGAACATGTATCTCGCTAGTCCGGGACCATGGGGGATAAATTCTAGAGGGGGGAGAGAGATCCTTCACGAGGAGGTGTGAGTGAGAGAGAGGGAGAGGGGTTCCTTTTATAGGAGGAGGGGGCACCCAAGGGGGTGGCCGCTGGCCATGGGGGCTGCCCCCTCCCCTCCTTCATTCATGTGGGTGGACACTCCACTCACAAAAAACCTCTTCAATTTCCTCCACTCAAAATTGCTATTAAATTTCCACCAAATTTAATGCAAACTCTCATTAAATAAAACTCTTTTTATTTATTCAGAATTTTTTCAATTACTTTAATGACAAACATTCACATATAACCCCTTGCTAGAATTCTATTTCACATGCAAAAACACTTTCTGCAATTTCACCTGAAAACATGTTTCGGTATCTAGTGAAATAAATTTATGTGCTTGTTATTCTTTCCGGCATGAAACTTTTGCTCCAATTGGATGTCAGTGTCCCTTAAGTGTGTCACCCTATGGTTCATGAATAATGCGTACATGATCGAGACCCTTCTCCGATCAATAATCAGAAGCAAGACCTGGAGATCCATACTGACTCCCACACATTCAACGATGACTTTCCTGTGATCGTCGGAACCTTTTACGCTAGTATCTCAATCCCTTTGTTTCACGATATATTACATGTCCGAGATTCGATCATCGGTATCTCCATACCTATTTTGATCTCGTTACCGACATGCACTCTTTTCTCGTTCCCGTGATATAACATTCTAGTGATCAAATCACTTGCTTGCAAGCTAACCAATGTGATATCACCGAGAGGGCCCAGAGTATATCAATCCGTCATTGGGATGAACAAATTCCACTCTTCATCCATGAGCCTCAACATAACACTTTAGTAGTTTTGAAGCCATCTTTATAATCACCCAGTTACGGTGTGATGTTTGATGTCATCAAGAAACTCTTCCGTGTTAGTGATTGACATGATCTGATGGTCTAAGGATTAGGATCACTTGGTAAGTTGTTTATAGCAATATAAACTCAATGACTTTGATCGTAATGCTATACTCGGATGAATGTTCATCACATCATTACACTAATGTTGTGATCTCGTTATTAACAACATCCAATGTCTATGATCGGGAAACTATGATCATCTTGTTAACCAACGAGCTAGTTTATGAGAGAGGCATAACTAGGAACTTTCTGTTTGTTTATTAAACACACATGTATTAACATTTCCGTATTAATACAATTATAGCATGCAAAATAAACATCTATCATATACTTAGAATACACATAATAAACACTTTATTATTGCCTCTCAGGGCATATTCCCTTCAATGCTCACACCATGTTATGACTATGACAAGTCACCATTAGCCTCTATGATCATTTAGTCCTTGACTTGTAGTACCACTCTTTGCTTTGATTAGTTTGCTTTGTTGCATTGCATAATTATGGCCATTATTGCTCTCGTAGTGGGTTGCTCTCAGTCTTTTGCTAGCCTCCACTTGTATGAGTAAGTTCTACTCATGCTTCCAACTCCCAAGAAACCAAGTTATTCCAAAGTGTCCACTATAAATTCCTATGCATGGTGTGTTACACCATTCCAAGTATATTCTTGTTTTCATCTATCTTCCAATTAAAAACTATTTTGTTATGTGAAAACTTAGTGATTAAAGCCCTCACGAACTTGATGGCACACTTTATTCTTTGCCCCTTATAAACTTGAACCATTGTGACAACTTTGTTGTATATGCTTGCACTTATAAGTTGGAATTAGCGGAACCGTGCTGTCACGGGGAACGTTTTCAACATTGCACTTGTACCTTGTTGTAATCAGTTGCTATCATGTTCTTTTGTCTATGGATGTCACCGGTGTGAAATAAAGAGGGAACTTGTAAGTCCATGGAGTTTGTATCCTGTGTTAGAAAGCGCTGGGCTAGCCTAAGCCATGCCTAATCATGGTGGAAACTTGCAGCATCACCATAGTGACATCTATGAAGCATTCTTCTTAATAAAAAAAGAGACACATTGATAAAAGAGGAAAGGGAGAAAAAAGCACCATATTCCCATGGTACATAAGAAGAATTGCTGAGATGCTCATTGTCAACTTGCCTTGTCATTTTGGTTATGGGAAAGCTCCTGTACCATGTGCAAGGGGTACCCCATTGGCGATTCTCAATGATATACAAATACTTACAGTGACAAGAACTTACCTAGACCCAAAGTTGAGTATGCATGAGGTGTGGCCCTCGTATTCAAGGGGCATGAGATTGCCAACTTATACTTCGTCAAGCATACACTCCAGCTTTGCCACTTTAACATTAACCACTTCAAAATGCTTATTATAGGGGCAATGAGGGCTGAAAGCTAACAAGTACCATAATTTTTGGAAGATCTTTTTGAAACTTGTAATCCCTGCTTCCTTTACAAAAAGGCCTTTCTTCCACCACTACTGAGTCTCTACCTTCTACCTTTAGGCACCATTAAGAGAGCATAGCTGTCATTCTGTGTGCAGTGTTCCAAAGCTTATTAATTGATGCATATTGTGTTATTACTTGCTCTTATGCTATTTTTTTCTAGTCACCCTTGTGAACTTTGCAGGTGTCCTGTGCATTATATTGCTACTCTATGAGGGACAAGCTGATTGCCACTATGCTATGTTTTCTGCATGTGAAACAAACAAACGTTTTTCAATGCATATTATTCATGATCTTTGTTTGTAGCTTGCCATGTTGCGTACATAGTTACTATGTCCTATTGTTAGAACTCCATCTTTCATGCACATGTTTAGAGTTCTTTTATCCCATCTTTCAATGCTTGCAAATGGTTGGATCTTTATTGTGACGGTGCATGTCACCTCAAAAATTATTCTTTTATCACTTACCTACTCGAGGACGAGCAGGAGTTAAGCTTGGGGATGCTGATACGTTGGAAACGTATCTATAATTTTTGATGATCCATGCTTGTTTAGTATCTACTTTGCTTTACTTGTCTACACTTTGAGGTGCTTTTTACATGTTTTCCGGTACTAACCAATTAACAAGTTGCAACAGTGCCAGATGCTTGTTTTCTGTTGTTTTTTATTTCAGAAAAGTTAGTAAAGAAATATTCTCGGAATTGGATGGGACAAACGTCAAATTCAATTACTTTCCGTGGGGAACAAGAATTCCAGAGGAGAGCCGGAGGGGCCGGCTAGGGGGGCCAGACACACCCCAGGCGCGGGGGGTAGGTGGGCCCACACCTGGCTAGGGTTTGGCGGCCCTGGCCGCCTTCTAGTCTCGCCCCTTCGCCTATAAGAAGCCCCCGATGCAGAAACCCTGAGTATCCGATCAGAAATCCACGAAACCGTCTATAGCCACCGCCACTATCATCCCTAGATCGGGGGGATCTGAAGTTCTTCCCGGCACCCTACCGGAGGGGAGATCATCCTAGAGGCCTTCTCGTCGGTACGATTCGTGAGTAGTTCCACCTTGGACTATGGGTCCATGTAGTAGCTAGATGGTTGTATCTCCACCTTTGTGCTTTCATGTATAGATCTTGTGAGTTCCGTTCATGATCAAGATCAAATCTATTTGTAATCATGCATGTTGTGTTTGCGGGGATCTAATGGATATTTGAGATTATTATGTTGGTTTGATTAATGGTTTTATCTTTATGATTCTATCATGTCTGTGTTGTTTGTGATCTTGCATGCTCTCCGTTGCTAGTGATTATCTTGGCCAAGTAGTTAATAGTGACTCCAAGAGGGAGTATTTATGCTCGATAGTGGGTTCATGCCTCTAGTTTCCAATTGAAGTGACAGAAATCTCTTCGGTTGTAGATGTGTTGTTTCTACTAGGGAGAAAACAACGGTCTCTTGTTCATGGAACATGTGGACTGTTTACCTTACACACTTTGCTTAAAGCAGTTGTCTGTTGCTTGCAACTTAATACTGGAGGGGGTTCGGATGATAACCTGAAGGTGGACTTCTAGTCATAGATGCAGTTGGATGACGGTCTATGTATATTGTTGTATTGCCCAATCAACCTCATAGGATATTTTTGGCTAGTAATTGCATTGTTATGCCTTGCTCAGTTCCTGTCAATTGCCCCGTTGTAATTTGTTTACCCTTCATGCCATGTTGTTTATCTAAGGAGAGCACCTCTAGTGAACTATGGACCCCGGTCCAATCTTTACCATTGTTACATATTCCACTTTTACTTGTTTACTTGCTGCAAACCATTACCTTCACACCATACGTTTAATGCTTTGTTACAGCAAACCGGTGAGCTTGACAACCTCACTGATTCGTTGGGGCAAAGTCTTGAGTTTGTGTTGTGCAGGTCTCCATGTTGCCAGCAACACGTTTGAGACATTTCCTTCCTCCTTCAGGTTCGATAACATCGGTCTCTACTGAGGGAAACTTGCTGCTGTGCTCATCACACCTTGCTCTTGGGGTTCCAAAGAAGTGTCCCACGTCAACACTGGGTGCACGCATCAATGTTGTAGCATAGTTTCTTTGTCTTATTATTAGAAATTCAACTTTCATGCTCATGTTTAGAATAATTTGATCCCATCTTTCAATTCTTGCAAATGGTTTGATCTTGATTGTGATGGTGCATGTCACCTCAAAAATTATTCTTTTTATCACTTACCTACTCGAGGACAAGCAGGAGTTAAACTTGGGGATGCTTGATACGTCGTAAACGTATCTATAATTTTTTATGTTCCATGCTTGTTTAGTATCTACTTTGATTTGCTTTGTCTACACTTTGAGGTATATTTATACATTTTCTGGGACTAACCTATTAACAAGATGCCGCAGTGCCAGTTGCCTATTTTGTGCTGTTTTTGGTATCAGAAAAGCTCGTAAGGAAATATTCTCGGAATTGGACGGGACAAAAGCCAAAGTCAATATTTCACCGAGGAGAACACAGAGACCGAAGGGCGATCAGAGGGGCGCCACAAGGTGGCCACACCCCCCCCCCCCATGCACGGGCCCACCCTAGTCCACGCCTGGGCAGGGTGTGTGCCCCCTGGCCGCCCTCTTGCCTCGCCTCTTCTCCTATAAGAAGCCCCCGATGCCAAAACCCTAAGTACCCGATCAGATCTCCATGAAACATTCTGTAGCCGCCGCCACCATCGTCCCTAGATCAGGGGGATCTGAAGCTCTTCCCGACGACCTGTCGAAGGGGAGATATCATACCTGAGGCCTTCTTCATCATCATGCCAGCCTCTGGTATGATGAGTGAGTAGTTCCACCTTGGATTATGGGTCCATACAGTAGCTAGATGGTTGTTTCTCCTTCTTTGTGCTACCATGTTTAGATCTTGTGAGCTCCGTTCATGATCAAGATCATCTATTTGTAATCATGCATGTTGTGTTTGCAGGGATCCGATGGATATTGAGATTACTATGTCAGATTGATTAATAATTCTATCTTGTTGATTATATCATGTTTGTGTTGTTTGAGATCTTGCATGCTCTCTGTTTCTAGTAGCTATCTTGTCCAAGTAGATGCTAGTGAGTCCAAGAGGGAGTAGTTATGCTCGATAGTGGGTTGATGCCTCTATTGAATCTGGGGAAGTGACAGAAACCTCTAAGCTTGTAGATGTGTTGTTGCTACTAGGGAGAAAACAACAATCTCTTGTTCATGGAACAATTGTATTGTTTACTTTACACACATTGCTTAAAACAGTTATCCGTTGCTTGCAACTTAATACTAGAGGGGGTTCGGATGATAACCTGAAGGTGGATTACTAGTCATAGATGCAGTTGGATGGCGGTCTATGTATATTGTTGTAATGCCTAATCAAATCTCATAGGATCATGAATGTCTAGTATTGCATTGTTATGCTTTACTTTGCTCTGTCCTGTCAATTGCCCTGCTGTAATTTGTTTACCCGGCATGTTATGTTGTTTATCTTAAGGAGAACACCTCTAGTGAACTATGGACCCCGGTCCAATCTTTACCATTGATACATCTTCCATTGTTACTGTTTACTTTCTGCAAGCTACCATTACCTTCCACACTATACGTTTAATCCTTTGTTTTCAGCAAATCGGTGAGATTGACCACCTCATTGTTCATTGGGGCAAAGTCTTGAGTTTGTGTTGTGCAGTTCTCCAAGTTGTTAGCAACACCTTGGGGTCGTTTCCTTCCTCCTACTAGTTCGATAACCTTGGTTTCTTACTGAGGGAAAACTTACTGTTGTGCTCATCATAGCTTCCTCTTGGGGTTTCCCAACGAAGCTCTACAGTGATCTGAGACACATTAGTTCCCTAGGTACTCTAGTCATGTCAGAAGGCTGGCATGCGAAGATATCACTATTAGCTTTGAGGAACTTGACAAGCGCGCTTTCCTATGCGAGGTCTAAGCCTACCCCTATGTTCATCGTCTTGGAGGGATCATCTTCCTTCAGCGATGTTTTTTTCGTCTCTTCCGATGCCTTGATCTGTCTGCTTGGCTTCATCACCTCGTTCTTCGTAGCGGGCATCTCGGACGGGTTGATGGTCTTCTTGATCTCCTGGTACTACTGGGCGTGTATCATGGCTTCGGTAAAGGCAGCAGATCCTTCGTCGCACTCTCGCTCTTTCCTTGGATTTCCTCGGAAGTTGATGACGCCCTTTGGACCTGGAAGTTTTATCAGATTGTAAATGTAACAGGGATGAGCCATGAACAAACGCCCGAATATGGTTTGGTAAGCACTTTTGAACGGTACCAACTCAAAGGAGAGTGGATCAGTTTGGTAATTTTCTCGGGTTCCAAATGTCACGTCCAGAGTAATCTCACCCAGAGAATCCGCATGTCTCCCGGGTACGGTGCCATGGAAAGTTACATTTCTGTAACTCAGCTGGTTTTCGTGGATCTTCATGTGGTGGAGCATTTCGATGTAGAGGATGTTAATGCTGCTACCATCGTCCATGAGGGTTTTAGAGAACTCATAGCCATCAATAAGAGGATTGACGACCAGAGGATACTTTCCCCGACGATGTGTTTTCCTCGGGTGATCTGAGCGATCAAAGGTGATGGTTACATCCGACCAATCCATAAATTGTGGAACAGCCGGAACCATGGCATTGAGCTCACGGAGAACTGTCTTCTTGGCCTTAGCCGGTTGAGATCCAAGGAAGTAGATGTACGCGTCTTTCTTTGTCGAAAATCTATCTTTCCATCTGACTTCGGTTGTGCGGCATCCGCTTCTTCCATGTCGAAATCTTTCTTGGGATCCTTGCCTTTCTCGGAATTTTTCTTTCCTTTTCGTCGCAGCTCTGTGGCAGTGGATTAAATCTTTGATGTCGTCATTGAAAATACACTCGGAATTTGTGTGGGTAGATCCTCCATTACTATCCAAGTGGTAGACACAGGAATTGTTGGCAATGTCGTCCCAGGTATAGGTTCTTCCAGGTTGCTGTTCTCCTCTACCCTGGTCTTCCAAGGTGTTCTTGTGCTTCTGAGCTTGTTGTTTTGGCTGTTTGGCCACATTGGGATTGTCCAGAATATTTAGCAGCCCTTCTGAATCATCATCAGCATCATCATATTTGCTTGTTGTCTCTATCATCTCTCCCAAATCTGTGACATGGTCATGCTTCGCAGTTTGCTTGTTTACTCCTTCACAGGAGTTCTTCGTGTCAATCCAGCGTCCGAGGTAATCCCGGCAAGTTTCTCCGGGTCTTTGGGTGCAACGCTGTAAGTCTCCGACTGTGCAGGGCCTCCTATATGTTCCCTCGAAGTTTGAAAAGAACGCACTTTGCATATCATACTAGTTATGAATTGAATTCTCTGGCAGTTCATTGAGCCATGATCGAGTCGTCTTCCTCAGCATAAGTGGGAGATATCGGACTATGACTAGGCTGTTTCCTCCTTTGGTGATGCAGCAGGCCTGGAAAAAATCCTGGAGCCAGGTATCTTGCCGAGCCACGCCGTCGTAGGGCTGGATGTGTTTAGCAATACCAAAGTCAACCAAAAAATTTGTCTAACGGATGCGTGGGCCAAAGCACTTGGGTCCCATGTACACATCTTCTTCCTCATACCGTCGCGCCTCTATGTTTGACTCAATGCGGTGGTGAGCGTCGTTTGGTGAGAGAGATCTACGCCTGATGACCCACAAGTATAGGGGATCACAACAGTCTTCGCAGATAGTATTACCCCAATTTATTGATTCGACATAAGGGGAGCCAAAGAATACTTGCAAGCCTTAACAACTGAGTTGTCAATTCAGCTGCACCTGGAAATAGTTCTTTCTCACGGAAGTTTATCAAGAGGTAACAGTTTGGTAGTAGCAACAACAAGCAATAACAACGATAAGCAGAGCAATAATGTGATACTTGATAGCGATTGGGATTCGTGCGGTAGGCATAGGGATGGATGGACGGGCGTTGCATGGACGAGTCTAAACATGTAACTTCAAGATCTAGGGCATTGCAGATAAATAATAACAAGCATCCAAGTACTAAACAATCCTAGGCATGTGCTCCATATATAGTCATATGTGCTCACAATGAGAACTTGCACAACATCTTTTGTGCATGGCATGTGGGGCCTCTAGGGAACCATCGGCAATTAAGGTGCTCCTTTTAATAGAGCACCGGAGCAAAGCATTAACACTCCATGAACACATGTGATCCTCACACCACAGCCATCCCCTCCGGTTGTCCCAATTATTGTCACTTTGGGGCCTTTGGATCCGGACAATGATATGTGTACACAACTTGCAGATAAGATCACAAACAATACTATCATAATGATTCAATAATAAGTTCAGATCTGAGATCATGGCACTCAGGCCCTAGTGACAAGCATTAAGCACAACAAGTTGCAACAAAGTCAAATAGCACTAATAGAGATACTAGGCACTATGCCCTAACAATCTTATTCGATTACATGATAGAACTCATCCAATCCCTACCATCCCCAAGCCTACAACTGGGGATTACTGACTCATGGATGAGGGAAACATCGATGGTTGATGGAGATGCGTTGGTGATGACGATGGCGATGATCCTCTCCAAATACCCTGTCCCGGCAGGGTGCCAGAACGAAGTTTTTGGATCTGAATCTTGGTTTCTAGTGGCGGCGGCAGAGCGGAAATCTTTCTGGAAAAATATCGAACCCCCCCCCTCTGTTTTTAGGTCGAGAGGCAACTTATAGGCGCAGAGGGAGGTCGAGGGTGCACAGGGTGTTGCACCCCTAGGCGCCAGAGGAGGCCCTACCGGCAGTGTGGGCCCCCTGTGCTCCTTCTCCATATCGTACTCTGGCTCCATGGATCTTCTGGTGAAATAGGATTTTTGGCATATTTTCCAGGATTTTTCCTGATAGTTGATTTTCTGCACAAAAACTAGACACCAAGGTAATTCTGCTGAATACAGCGTCAGCCCATGTTAGTTGTATCCAAATCAGACAAGATTAGAGGAGAAACAATAGCAGAAGTGTTCGGGAAAGTAGATACGTTTTGGACGTATCAGCGCCTTGGAGGCTCACGGCTTCTGCGCGGGGAGTCGGATTTCTGCTTCTCCTCTCACCACTGCCGCCTCCGCCCCTGCGGCTTCCATGGCTACGGCGGGATCCTTCATGGTCGCTGCCTGGGGGCGATGGTGGCCCTAGTGGATTGTTTTCGGCTGGGTTACGCGATGGTGGTGGAGGATCCTCATTATGGTGACTCCGATGCTGGTTTCTTCAGGCTCCGTCCCTACTTGATTCAGGACGATCCGGATCATCTCTTCGTCCGGCGTTACCAGCCGGACGGCTTGGTGGTGACATTCTTAGCCGATCTTTCTCTCGCTGGCAGCGCACTTGCGAGTCTTCTCTATGACTGTGAGAGTGGCCGTTTGAGTCGGTCCTTGAATTCACTTCTGCTCCCCAGGGACGATAGCGTTGATCCGTATCCCTGCGAGTCTTTTGTCAGTGCTTTGGTCAGCTCCAGTGTGGCAAAAATTCCGAATTTGAGGCCAGCTTTCTACTAAATGACACGACCATTTTCTACTGCTTTAATCCTTTGTCTAGCAACGCAACGCATTGCCGGACCTGCCCTGGAAATGGATTATTGGCGAGAATAGCTCGAGCTGCTGCAATGTTTTCCAACGGCATGCTGTAGACTTGGATCTTCTCTCCAGTTTTTCCGTCGAATAGATCTCTGTGGATATCCGGGTTCTTATTGGCAAGAACCAGACCTCCTCTTGTCTTGTTTGATAGTCGCTTGAAATCTGACTGATATTTGGTAGGATCACTGTCTAACTGCTATTTAATCTCAATGATGCGCGCGACCTCTTCGAGTAAAAACAAACGGTGCTTTTCCAGGTCCTCAGCCCTTTTCAGCGCGTTCGGAGTAAGATCCGAAGCCATTGGGATTGGAATTATGAGAGCATCTCCGTAAATTTCACATGCACCCTTGGTGACGACGTGTCCATCCATGAGAGGGTCGATCGGTGTGGTATTAATCGGATCTCCTTCCTGATTCTCCATCTCGATCTGTTCATCAACTTTTTCTTTGTTGGTTTCCTCAATGTCCAGCTCTGCTGGTGTCAGATTCTTATTCTTCTTCTTCTTTGACCGCCTAGTAGCCTTAACATGCGTACTGGTGGCAAAGACGGCTTTAGGTCCGGTACCGGGGGATAAACTTCCATCGGTACTTTCCGTAGAGGTTGGCTTGTGGACCTCGGACGAATCTCCGGTATCCATGTCATCCTGCAAGGTGTAGCTTTCATCCATGCTATCATATGGACTAGGGGGATTTTCTGGCTCTCCTTGCGTTGGTTTGGAGGCGTGTTCTTCTTCGAACTCCTCCATCTCCTTCTCGAAGTCCCGAAGTTCCTGCGACATTATTGAATCCTGAGGGGAGCCAGGTAAGTCGGCGTTTTCTTCAATCACGTCGAGAGCTGAATCGTTGCTGGCTCCAGGATCGACAGAGTCGGATCCAGAGCTTATTTGGTACACGAAACAGTGCTTCTTCTTGTTCATGTTCTTGAGGTAGTGGCACAGCTGGGTTTCCACCTCCTCCATCTCAAAGCTTTCCTTAATATTAGCGATTGCTTCGTAATCGATGTAGGGGCATCTCATCATCTTCTTTATCTTGCTCCTCAAGAGTGATTTTCCTGCTATGGCTTTAGTACGACTGGATCCGTAGCGGATATATTCCTCGTCCGTGTATCCGATCTCGACTAGGAGATCAGATCCGGATTTTTCCTCCACCGCTTCTTCCACTAAAGGAGTGGGACAGGTGGGTTCGATTTTTTCCGGGATCTTGAACTCTTCCGCCTCTGCGGACAGAGCAGATCCATTTTTTTCTTGCGCCATGGTCATTACCTCAAGGGTGGGTTGGGCGGGTTTAGCAAAACCAAGGTAAATATCGATCTCGCCGATGGACATGATCGTGTAGGTCGTCACGGGTTTGCTAGCCAAAATCCAAGTCTCGTCGAGAAGAAAGAGAGGTACATCACTGGCGTAGACCACGCGACCCATAGCGAGTGCTTTGCCGTTTCCTGCACGCGCAGATTCCGCCTAAAACGAAGCTCCAAAAGTCACCCGCCCCATGGTGGGCGCCAACTGTCGTCGAATTGTCAACAAGTATGCCATAGGGGGTACTAACGGCATTGAGAAGATGGGGTGTGAGACGTCGGATGTTCCAGAAGCGTTGAGCACAAGTTTACCCAGGTTTAGATCCGACTGCGGTGATCGGATCCTACTCCTGCTAGCAACCCAGTAATATATCGGCGTAAGCCGGATGTTATAGCGGATTACAAGAGAGGTTCGCATGTGCGAGTTCTGATTGTGGTTATTGCTATGGTTGTTATCCTAAAGGCTCCCACAGGGTTGTTTTATATAGTCACCAGGATCTAGGGTTACAGGAGAGACCTATCAAGCTACGTTATAGAGTCGGTAACTAGATACTTGGACTACAAGTAATACTACAGGCCTAAGTCGGTAACTCTTCTGGGCCTTGTCGTAGCTGGAACTGGCTCCTCCTCTTTCTCTGACTAGGCCACCCGTGAAGCAAAGCTCTAACCCGTTGGTGGGCCACCCTGGTCAGCGAGTCCTGTGGGTATACCCGGAAAGTATATCCCTAACAGGTGATGATGATTAACATGATCTCATGGTCAAAGGATTAGGTTACTATGTATCTGAAAGCTTGTAGCAAAACAAACTTTAATGACTTGATCTTATGTTATGCTTACTGTTGGGGATATGCTATATGGGTATCCTTATAGCATGTCTCTTATCTGGCTAACCCGGGTGGCCCATAGTTGGTAGCATGGCCTATGGCCTGCTGGGCGGCCCAGTTAGATGGATCCAGAAGGGAGGCCCATGCCGGATAAAGGAAGGCTACGGTGGAGTCACCAGCGTACCCGGAGCCTTGAAGTACAAGATACACAAGACTAGTAATAGACAGTGTAGGACTCTGTAACCTGTCAGGCTAGGACTTTTCCCTGTAACCCTAGGACATGGCGACTATATAAGTCGGGCCTATGGGAGCCTTTAGCGCACAATCTTAGATGTTCATAGACAACTTCAGACAACCTCGCACAGCGAACCAATCTCTGTAACTCGGCGTATTGCCCTTATAGTGATTTATAGCAGGAGTAGGATTCCGCCACCGTTGTGGGATCTGAACCTGGGTAAGCTATGTTACCTCGTACCCGTCAACCGTCCGCCTTACCCCACGTCTCTAAACACGCACTGTGAGGACCCCTCCATGGCGTACTCGTCGGTAATACCACGACAGTTGGTGCCCACCGTGGGGCAAGAGGCGCTTCAGGCTCTTCAGCGGGCGAGGACCAAGATCTTCACGGGAATCGGTGAAACCGTAGCCATCGGTCGCATTCTCTTCTCCGACAACATTCCGATCATCCCTCCCGACGAGTTCTGGATCCCGGCGAAGACGAACCCTACGCGGTGTTCGATCGTTCCTATCGGAGACATCCACCTCTTCATCGGCGAAACCGACTCGGGCACTAGTTCCCTGGGAGTCGGAGGAGCATCAAGACCCGCACGGACCGCCTACAGGCAGGATACGTTCACGGAAGGATCGATGTCGGATCTCTCTTTGGAGTTTGCCGGCAAAGATCGGAAAGCACCAAGGCCCGCACGGATCGCCTACGGGCAGGACACGTTCGCGTAAGGATCGATGTCGGATCTCTCTTCGTAGTTTGCCGGCAAAGATCGGAAAAATTCAAGGCCCACCCAAACCGCCCCTGTGCAGGATATAAAGGTGGAAGATCGCTGCAAATCCGCCGGCTTCGTCCGTGCGTCTGGACAGCAGAGATCCAAGTTCATCGGCGTGGTTACCATCTTCGATCTGGCGCGCTGCGTTCAGAGAGAGGACGAAAACCCCCGCGATTACCTGGCCAGGTGGCTCCATATACGAGCCGATCTAGCCAACTACCCCGATGATAACGCTTTGTATCACTTCGTGGAAGGACTGGACCGCGACACGCTTCTCCGACATTTTTTAAGACGGCAGCAGGCAACAGGACGCCTTACCCTCGAAGAGATGGTGAGCACCGTCAACAGCTACGTGGCAGCTGACGCGGCAGCCCAGATGGAGCTTGCGCTCAGAGACGGAGAACCTCCGATTCAGCAGCCGCCGCCACCGCCTCCCGCCGCCATCGTCGCAGCAGCACCACTACCTCCAGTCATCGTCGAGCCCGTTGCACCTCCACCGCCCGTCATCGAGGAAGTCATGGCACCCTCCGACTCTGTCATTGACGCGCTTTATGCTGATTTCAGTGCAGATTCAGAGGAGATAGACTTCAGTCCAGAAGAGCTAGACTCCGCTATGCAGGAGATGGAGGAGGAGTACTCGCGCGACGAGCAAGCCAACAACGCCGTCATGTCTCGAGAGGTGTTCGTCACCATTGGGATGGCAATGGATGAAGATCAACCCGGATGAGCTCCGCCTACAGCGCTGGAAAAGGGGAAGGGGCCACTTATTGCTGCTGACGATGATCACGAAAAAGTCATGCCTCCTCCGCCTAACCCAGTGCAGCAGCCGCAGGAACTCGGCAATGGCCCGAGCAACAACAACACCGCAAACTTGCCACCTCCAGCATCTACGTCTGCAGCAGCCCAAGTTACTCCAGCTGATAGAGTGATGTACGACAATCTCCTTGTCGAGCCACTAACTGTTGCTCATATCCGGAACGTGACCCAGCTTGACGAGAAGCGCCAGCAGCTGATGGAGGAAGCGCACGCCATCGCGGAGCAAGGCGCTAAACTAGATCGAGATCTGGTTAATGCCCAGAAGTCCATAGAGAAAGCTAGAGCAATGGAGGCTGAGTACAAGACTTTGCTACAGCAGTAGAAGGCTAAGAAAGCTCCGGCTCGTGTTATCAACGATCCTGGTGTATGGCGCAACCTAGGATGGGCTCCCTCGAAGCCTGCACAGGCCAAGCCATACATTGATAGTGAAGGCAAGCAGGTGATGCCCACCCCACTCCTTAACCTTGCCGTCGCCAAGACCCTTCTGGAGCAGGATAGATCGCCTAAGGCAGTGGAACATGTCTACGACCTAGTGGCCAAGGCGGTGAAGCAGCTGGAAAAGGCCACCTCTCAGAGGCTTGAGTCTGACCCAGCGCTCTGCCAATTTAGCCGGTACAAGCCGCCAAGGGACAGATTTCCTCTTGATGTCGGGTCCTAGACGGGTTCATCAGAACAAAGGCGGAGGGATGCGCGCAATAGGAAGGATGCCATCCGCATATCCTCCGACCATGGAGAAAAGGCCCAACCTCGTCACCCATCGCCACCGCCCCGATCTCCTCGACATCGTGAAGATTACAAGGCTCACCATCGTACGGATATGCCCCCACCAAAGCAGTGCGGCATTGTCATCCGCGACAACACGGAGCAGACCCATCATGACGGAGAGCGCAACCAAGGACACAAGAGCAGGTCACGCCATGACCCTCCGCGTCCGACAAGCAACCGTGACAGGCGTGAGGCATCACAGGAGGGTAACAGCAATAAGGATAACCCACCGCCACCTCCGCCTCCATCACCACCAAGCAGTCACCATGGCGGAGGAGGCCCGTGTCGTTCACGCAGCCCATCCCCTATTGACAAAAAGAAGAAGAACCCGGAGCCATACGATGCACGTTCGTGGATCGATAAGATCCACGAGGCCCGAGAAGGACCATACCTGGGACCACGTTGCTTTGGACCTGCAATACGGTCCGAAACTTACCCCAAAGGTTTCCGGATTGACAAGACCATCAAGCCCTATGACGGCACCGCCAAGCCAGCCACATGGTTGTAGGACTAAAGCAACGCGGTGGAGATTGCCGGAGGCAACCCCAACATCGTCGTCAAGTACGTCCCGTTAATTTTGGCGGGCACGGCCCGTCAGTGGATCGACGACTTGCTGGAGAACTCTATCTACAACTAGTTGGACATGCAAGAAGCGTTCACCAAGAACTTTGAGGGTACATACAAGCGTCCCTGCACTGTGGGCGATCTACAATGGTGCGTGCAAGAGAAAGACGAGACATCTCGCGCCTACCTCTCCCGCTGGCTGGATATGAAGAATTCCTGCACAGGAGTGCACGCTCAAACCGCCATGGCCGCCTTCATCGATGGGTTGGAAAGAGGCACACTGCTCCGACATAAGCTGAAGCGCTTGCAGGACAATCACCAGCTTGACTTGAATCAGATGATTCAGTTGGCTAGTGAGTTCGCAGCTGCCGACGACGACGCTCGCGGCTCCTTGACGGCAACAACTGTTCCAACTCAAGCTCGGAGGAACAGTAGTACAAAGCGGAAGACCGCCCCAGAAGAAAAGCAATCTACCGACATGGTCGCTATGACTTTTGCAGGATGAGGAGAAGGCGGACAACGTGGCTAAGGAAGGGGAGCTGGTCGTGGGCAGCAACGAGGAAGTGAAATCACCTCGGCGCCGCTCCGTGTTCCCCAAACCTACGAAGAGTACCGTGATATGCCGTGCCTCGTACACCTCGACTCCAATGGCAAGGCCACCCATACCAATCGACACTGCAAGTTCGTCAACGACCTCAAGGAAGACCCGGAATCCGGCTACAAGCGAAGTCGGAAGAACAGACCGCACGGCAAGGGCAAGGGGAAGAAGAAGGAGGAGGATTCCAAGGATTCAAGTGACATGGATGAGGACGTTGACCCCAAGCACGCCGCCAAGAGCGACGACAAGGGCAAGAACCCCTTCACAAAGAAGGCCCCAGTCTACCACACTTTACTTGGCACCCCCACCGTCCGACAACAGAAGACCTCTCTAAGGATCCTGATGGCTACTCTCCCCCCCAGTTCCCCAGTACCTGCGCTGGTCGGAGGTTCCAATAACTTGGGACAGGACGGACCACCCAGACCTTATACCCACGGAGAACCAGTACGCCATGGTCATCAACCCCTTGATTGACGGTGTGGAGTTCACCAAGTGTATGGTGGATAGTGGAAGCAGCATCAACATCATGTACCTGGATACACTGCAGAAGATGAACTTGACGGAGGCAAACCTAAGGCGTACCAACACCATCTTCCACGGTGTAGTTCCTGGTCGGGAGGCTCGGTCCCTTGGGCGCATTACACTTCAGGTTGCCTTTGGCGATGTTAATAATTACCGTCAAGAGCGCATGACCTTTGAGGTGGTCCCCTTCAAGAGCGTGTACCACGTCATATTCGGCCGCGACATATTCCACACGTTCATGGCCAAGCCATGCTTCGTCTACAACAAACTCAAGATACCCGGACAAAACGGCATCATCACCGTATCTGGAAGCTTTACCAAGGCAAGGGACTGCAAGATCAACGAAGCAGCCATTGCAGAAGCTGACCTCTATAGCGAAGAATTCAAGGAGATCTAGAGCAAGGTTGATGACTCAGAGATGCCCGCGTCGAAGAAGCAGATCTCCAACTCCGCTCCTGCGTTCAAGGCCTCCATCGAGACCAAGCCGGTGGAACTTGTGGTAGGCGATGCCTCCAAGGTCACCGCCATTGGGACGAACCTGGATCCCAAATAGGAAAGCACGCTCGTCAAGTTCCTCCGTGAGAATAGGGACATCTTTGCCTGGCAACCTGCCGACATGAAAGGTGTACCTAGGGAACTTGCCGAGCATAGCTTAAACATTGATCCAAAATGCAAACCAGTGAAACAACCTCTACGATGCTTTGGAGATGAGAAGAGACGTGCCATTGGCAAAGAGATAGCTAGGTTACTTAAGGCTAGATTTATCCGAGAAGTCCTTCACACCCAATGGGTGGCCACTCCTGTACTTGTCCCCAAAAAGGGAACCAATGAATTAAGAATGTGCGTTGATTACACCGGCTTGAACAAAGCATGTCCCAAAGATCTGTTTGCTTTGCCTCGCATTTACCAAGTCATTGACTTGATGGCTGGCTCGGAACTTTTGTGTTTTCTCGATGCATACTCAGGATACCACCAGATCAATATGAGGAAGTCGGACCAATTGGCCACTTCGTTCACTACCCCATACGGCACGTTTTGCTATGTCACGATGCCCTTTGGGCTGAAAAACGCAGGTGCTACCTACCAGCGGACAATGCAACGTTGCTTTCATGACCAAATTGGTCGGAACGTTCACACCTATGTGGACGATATCACGGTGATGTATAAAAAGTCAAATGACTTAATCTCCGACTTAAAAGAAACCTTTGATAATCTCCGGAAATACAACATGATGCTTAACCCTAAGAAGTGCGTCTTCGGGGTTCCAGCCGGCAAATTGTTGGGCTTCATCGTTTCCCAGCGTGGAATCGAGGTCAACCCAGAGAAAATCAAGGCCATCTTGAACATAAACTGTCCGACATGCCTAAAGTACATTCAACGACTAACAGATTGTGTTGCAGCAGTTAGTCGGTTCGTCAGCCGACTTGGAGAGAAGGCTCTGCCGCTGTACAAGTTGTTGAAGAAGGCGGACAAATTCACGTGGACGGACAAAGCAGATACAGCATTGAAGCATCTCAAGGAAATTCTTTCCTCAGCGCCCATCCTTGCAGCACCCGAGCCTGGAGAGCCCCTGTTAATTTACATGGCGGCAACCAACCGGGTTATCAGCATCATCGTCGTGGTAGAACGTAAGGAACCAGGCTATGAGCACGGAGTTCAACGACCAGTTTACTATGTGAGCGAGGTCTTGACAGAGTCCAAGCAACATTTGTTGGAATTATGCCCTAGAGGCAATAATAAAGATGTTATTATTATAATTCTTGTTCATGATAATGTTTATATTCCATGCTAGAATTGTATTAAGCGGAAACTTTAATACTTGTGTGGTTTGTGAACAACACCGTGTCCCTAGTACGCCTCTATGGAATAGCTCATTTATTAATGATGGTTAAGGTTTCCTAACCATAGACATGAGTTGTCGATTAATAATGAGATCATATCATTGGGAGAATGATATGGTGGACAGACCCAAACTAAGCGAAGCAATTAGATCGTGTCATCGTGTTCGTCTTTGCGAAGCTTTTCTTATGTCAAATATTGTATTCCTTAGACCATGAGATAATACAACTCCCTGGTATCGGAAGAAAGCTTTGAGGTCATCAAACGTCATCCTATGAGAGGTGATCATAAAGGTGTCTCTCGGTGATCGGAAAGTATCATTGGGTTGTATGTATCGAGATGGGATTTATCCCTCCCAAGTCGGAGAGATATACTTGGGCCCTCGGTCGATATCAACACGCTTGCAAGCATGTGGTTAAGGAGTTAATCACAAAGTGATATCGGATTACGGAGCAGTAAAGTACTTCTGTGAATGAGATTGAACTAGGTATGGCCAATGCAACGATCAAATCTCGGGCAAGTAAAATATCGCGAGGCAGAAGGGAATATATATATGGGATTGATTGAATCTGGCATCGTGGTTCATCCGATATGATCATCGATGAATGTGTGGAAGTCAATATGGGTGTCGGACCCGCTGTTGATTATTGATAGAAGATCATATGCGCATATTCTCGAACCCGAGGTCACACACTTAACGTGTCTCGGCTAGGATAGATTGGATAATTGGTTTATGAGTTTTTGTTGGTCTCGGATGGGATCCAGAACATCACGAGGTTCGGAGTGGTCGGAGAATAAGATTCATATAAGGCGGTGCAGTTTTGGAGTTGAATTGTTCGGGTTAATCGGTATTGTGCAGCTTCTAGAACCTTCGGAAGGGACCAACGTGGCCACACCTTCCGGGAGGGGGCATGGGCCTATGAGGGAGTGCCCTGACCGCATTGGGCCAGGGGCACAAGGCCCCATAGGGCCTAGCCGGCCAAGAGGGTTTTAAACTCGAGATAGAGCTTCTAGAAGGGGGGGTTTCCTTGCCCCCCACTCCTCCTCCTTGGGGCCGCCGGTTTGGCTTGGGGGAGGGCTGCTCCCCTCTATATATAGAGGGCTGGGGCGCCACCCCACACACCTTCCCTCCAACCCTAGCCGCCCTGCTGCCCTTCCTCTCTCCCTCCCGACTGTTTGTAGGCGAAGCCCTGCTGCAGAAATTCTCCACCATATACACCACGCCGTCGTGTTGTAGATCCAATCCGTCTCTCCACCATACTTGCTGGTCCGAGGAAGGAGGAGAAGTCGAGGTGCTGCACGTGTGCATCTCATGGAGGCACCGCCACTTGTGGTGCTAGATCGGATCGGATCGCGAGGAGAAGCGAGTACGACTACATCACCCACGTTCCGACGAACATTCCGCTCTGCGAATCTTCAAGGGTATGAAGATCTAATCCAATCTCTCTCATTGTTTGCATCTCCTAGATTAGATCTTGTCTTTCCCTCTATTCGCATACATAGAAAATTTTGATTTACTATGCCGTGAAACCCTTTAGTGGTATCAGAGCTAGATCTATGCGTAGATGTGTTTCACGAGTAGAAAGCAACATGGTGGTTGCGGGCGTTGATGTTTTCTGTTGCAAGCCTCTTGTTTGTGTTCTTCTTATGACGCGGGATAGTGAGTTTGAAGCGGTCCAGGCCAACCTTACGCGACGTCGTTCGCGAGACCGGCTCCGCACTTGACGTGTGGCTTGTTCCACACATGCGGCTGGTGGATGTCAGTTTCTCTCACTATAGTTGTCATGGGATTAACACCGGAGTTTGGCAACCATAATATCACCGTTGTGGCTTTCCGTAGGTAAGAATCGTTCTTAGCATCTACTCCCATAAGCCACATAAAACATGCAACAACAAAGTAGAGGCGTCTAACTTGTTTTTGCAGGGAGTGTTTTCTGTGATATGGTATGGCCCAAGATGTGATGTGTATATTGTATGCAATGATCATGTTTTGTGATGTTTCACGACTTGCATGTCGATGAGTACACAACTTGGCAGAATATATGGTTGTCTTTATAATTGTGTATGACCTGCGAGTCAACTTCTTATACGCCATGTAATAGCTTTACTTTATCGCTAAGTAGTTAGCAATAGTTGTAGTTGCTATTCGTGGTGGAGGAAATCATGGTGGAGTGATGGAGATCATGCCGGCACGCACAAGATGGAGATCATTGCGCGAAGATTGGCTATACCATGTCACATAAAGTTATATGCATGTGATGTTTATCCTTTTATGTATCTTATTATGCTTAGATCGCGACGGTAGCATTATAAGATGATTCCTCACTTAAAGATCAAGATAAAACTATGTTCTCCCCAAGTATGCACCGTTTGCGAAAGTTAAATGCGTGTCCAAGCATCACGTGATGATCGGGTGCTATAGACTCTACGCTCACATACAACGGGTGCAAGCCAGTTTTGCACACGCGTAAATACTTGGGTTTTACTTGACGAGCCTAGCATGTACAGACATGGCCTCGGAACACATGAACCGAAAAGTTAAGCATGAGTCATATGAATGATATGATCGACACTTCGTTGTCCACCATTTAAGCCACATCTCTTCTCGTGATGATCGGATTAGGTGTGGTGAATTTGGATCATGTTCACTAAACAACTTGAGGGATGTTGAATTTAGTGGGAGTTCATCTAGTAATTTGATTAAGTTGAACTATTTATCATGAACATAGTCTAAGTTGTACTTGCAAATACTATAGATCACATGGCCAAGTCCAACTTCAACTTCAACGTTTTTGCTGAGATAGAAAAGCTTAGAAACAATGGGTCTAACTTCACCAAATGGTTACGCATTCTGAGAATCATTCTCGCTGGCGGACAAAAGGACTATGTCCTTGAGAAAGCGCTAGGTGACGCCCCTGCTGTAGATGCGCCGGCTGATGAGAAAGCTGTTTATCAGTCACGCAAGGATGATTATGATTTGATTAAGATCGCCATGTTGTATGCTATGGAATCGGATCTTCAAAATCGTTTTGAGGAGTTCGCTGGGCCCTTCGAGATTCTCGAGGAGCTGAAAAACATGTTTCAGACTCAAGTCCGTTCTGAGAGATATGAGATCTCTAAGAAATTCTTTAACTACAAGATGGAGGAAGGGAGTTCCGTTAGTGAGCACGCCATCAAGATGTCGGGCTATACTCAATGCCTTGAGCAACTGGACTGCAAGATTCCAGAGGAGCTCAAGATTGACAGAGTTATGCAATCACTCCCTCCTAGCTACAAAAGTTTTGTAGTTGCCCACAATCAGATTGGTTCCACTGATATGATCACTGAGCTCTTCGCTAAGATGAAAGTAGCGGAGGTGGACATCAAAAGGAATAATCATAAGTTAATGGTCAACAAGCCCCCCACCTTCAAGAAAGGTAAGGGTGCAAAGAAGCCCTTCAAGAAAGGTGGCGGCAAGCGCGTTGCCCCTGCTGAGAAGAAGCTCAAGTCTGGTCCTAAGCCGGACCTTCGAGTGCTTCTATTGCAAGGACAAGGGTCACCGGAAGCAATCGTATCAAGTACTTAGCGGACAAGAAGGCTGGCACCATCAAAGGTATATTTGATATACATGTTATTGATGTTTTCCTTACTAGCCCTCGTTGTAGTGCTGTGTATTTGATACCGTTCAGTTGATTGCTAATATTTGCAACTCAAAGCAGAGCTACGGAATAGACGGCTTGCGAGGGATGAGGTGACGATGCGCGTTGGCAACGGATCAAGATTTGATGTGATGGCCGTCGGCACGCTCTCCTTAGTTTTACCTTCAGGATTAGTTTTAAACCTTAATAAATGTTATTATGTGCATGCGTTGAGCATGAACATTATTTCTGGATCGTGTTTATTGCAAGACGGTTATTCATTTAAATCGGAGAATAATGGTTGTTCTATTTATATGAGTAACATCTTTTATGGTCATGCACCTCTTGTGAATGGTTTATTTCTTCTAAATCTCGAAAGGGATGAAACACACATCCATAACATTGAGGCTAAGAGATGCAAAGTAGATAGTGATAATACTACTTATTTGTGGCCTTTGTCGTCTAGGTCATATTGGTGTAAAGCGCATGAAGAAACTCCATTCTGATGGACTTTTGGAGTCTCTTGATTTTGAATCATTTGACACATGCGAACCATGCCTCATGGGCAAGATGATCAAAACCCCGTTCTCTGGTATGATGGAGCGAGCAACGGACTTGTTGGAAATCATACATACCGATGTATGCGGACCGATGAGTGTTTCGACGCGCGGTGGATATCGCTATTTTCTCACTTTTACCGATGACTTAAGTAGGTATGGGTATATCTATTTAATGAAACATAAATCTGAAACGTTTGAAAAGTTCAAGGAATTTTAGAATGAAGTGGAGAACCATCGTAACAGAAAGATTAAGTTTCTACGATCCGATCGTGGGGGCGAATATTTGAGTTATGATTTTCTCACGCATCTTAAAGCAAGTGGAATCGTTTCGCAACTCACGCCACCCGGAACACCACAGCGCAATGGTGTGTCTGAACGCCGGAATCGAACCTTATTAGATATGGTCCGATCAATGATGTCTCTTACTGATTTGCCGTTATCATTTTGGGGTTATGCATTAGAAACCGCTGCATTCACTTTAAATAGGGCACCATCTAAATCCGTTGAGACGACACCGTATGAACTGTGGTTTGGTGCTAAACCTAAGTTGTCGTTTCTTAAAGTTTGGGGATGCGAAGCTTACGTCAAGAAGTTGATGCCGGACAAGCTCGAACCCAAAGCGGAGAAATGTGTCTTCATAGGATACCCTAAGGAAACTATTGGGTATACCTTCTATAACAGAACCGAAGGCAAAGTGTTTGTCGCAAAGAACGGTTCCTTTCTTGAGAAGGAGTTTCTCTCGAAAGAAGTGAGTGGGAGGAAAGTAGAGCTAGACGAGGTTATTGAACCTTCTCTTGAGTTAGAGAGTAGCGCATCACCTAAAATTGTTCCAGTGCCGCCTGCACCAACAATAGAGGAAGCTAATTACAAGGATCATGAAGCTTGAGCGATCTGCTCTTTGAGCGTCGCAGGTCGACAAGGTCGCGTGCCCCTCCTGAGTGGTACGGCAACCCTGTCTTGACTGTCTTGTTGGTAGAAGACAATGAACCTACGAACTATGAGGAAGCGATGATGAGCCCAGACTCTGAGAAATGGCTAGAAGCCATGAAATCCAAATTGGGATCCATGAGCGAAAACCAAGTATGGACTTTGGTGGACCCTCCTAGCGACCGAAAGGCCGTTGAGTGCAAATGGATTTTCAAGAAGAAAACGGATGCGGATGGTAATGTTACCGTCTATAAAGCACGGCTTGTCGCGAAAGGTTTTCGACAAGTTCAAGGTATTGACTACGATGAGACTTTCTCTCCCGTAGCGATGTTTAAGTCCATTCGGATTTTATTAGCAATTGCTGCGTTTCATGATTATGAAATATGGCAGATGGATGTCAAGACTGCGTTCCTCAATGGCAACATTGATGAAGAGTTGTATATGATGCAACCCGAAGGTTTTGTTGATCCTAAGGATGCTAATAAAGTATGCAAACTTCAGCGTTCTATTTATGGACTGAAGCAAGCATCTCGGAGTTGGAACCTTCATTTTGATCAAGTGATCAAGAGCTTTGGATTTGTTCCAAATTGCTGCGAAGCTTGTATCTACAAGAAAGTGAGTGGGAGCTCGGTGACGTTTCTAGTACTATATGTGGATGACATATTGATTATTGGAAATGACATCAACATGCTTAACAATGTGAAGAGTTATTTGAACAAGTGTTTTTCAATGAAAGACCTAGGTGAAGCTGCTTATATATTGGGCATCAAAATCTATAGAGATAGACAAAGACGCCTGATAGCTTTAAGCCAGAGTACATACCTAGACAAAGTTCTGAAAAGGTTCAGAATGGATAAGGCAAACAAAGGTTCAGTGCCTATGTTGTCAGGTAAGATATTGAGAAGGCTCAGTGTCTAGCTACGGTAAATGATAGGGAAGCTATGAGCAAAGTGCCTTATGCCTCGGCCATAGGTTCTATCATGTATGCCATGCTGTGTACTAGACCGGATGTGTCCAATGCTCTTAGTTTGACGAGCAGATATCAAAGTGATCCAGGAGTGGAACACTAGACAGCCGTGAAGAACATCCTAAAGTACCTAAAGAGAACTAAAGAAATGTTCTTAGTCTATGGGGGTGACGAACAGCTCGTCGTAAAAGGTTACGTCGATGCTAGTTTTGACACCGACAAGGATGATTCTAAGTCTCAGACAGGATACGTGTATATTTTGAATGGAGGAGCTGTGAGCTGGAGAAGCTGCAAGCAAAGCTTGATCGCGGGATCTACAGTAGAAGCGGAATACATGGCTGCTGCAGAAGCGTCAAGTGAAGGAGTTTGGATCAGGAACTTCATCACTGAGCTTGGCATGGTTCCAAGTGCATTGGACCCACTGGAGATATTGTGTGACAACACTGGCGCCATAGCACTCGCTAAGGAACCAAGATATCATCCAAAGACCAAGCATATCAACCGCAAGTTTCATATAATCCGAGATTATATAGCAGATGGAGATCTGAAGATCAGCAAAGTACATATAGATCTGAATGTCGCAGATCCATTGACTAAACCTCTTCCACGTGTAAAACATGATCAGCACCTCAGTGCCATGGGTGTGAGATTGTTGCCAAATGTAAACTAGATTATTGACTCTAGTGCAAGTGGGAGACTGTTGGAATTATGCCCTAGAGGCAATAATAAAGATGTTATTATTATAATTCTTGTTCATGATAATGTTTATATTCCATGCTAGAATTGTATTAAGCGGAAACTTTAATACTTGTGTGGTTTGTGAACAACACCGTGTCCCTAGTACGCCTCTATGGACTAGCTCATTGATTAATGATGGTTAAGGTTTCCTAACCATAGACATGAGTTGTCGATTAATAATAAGATCATATCATTGGGAGAATGATATGGTGGACAGACCCAAACTAAGCGAAGCAATTAGATCGTGTCATCGTGTTCGTCTTTGCGAAGCTTTTCTTATGTCAAATATTGTATTCCTTAGACCATGAGATAATACAACTCCTTGGTATCGGAAGAAAGCTTTGAGGTCATCAAGCGTCATCCTATGAGAGGGTGATCATAAAGGTGTCTCTCGGTGATCGGAAAGTATCTGGGTTGTATGTATCGAGATGGGATTTATCCCTCCCAAGTCGGAGAGATATACTGGCCCACTCGGTAATCGATATCAACACCGCTTGCAAGCATGTGGTTAAGGAGTTAATCACAAAGTGATATCGGATTACGAACGAGTAAAGTACTTACGTGAGCGAGATTGAACTAGGTATGACGGTACCGACGATCAAATCTCGGGCAAGTAAAATATCGCGAGACGAAGGGAATATATATATGGGATTGATTGAATCCCGGCATCGTGGTTCATCCGATATGATCATCGATGAATGTGTGGGAGTCAATATGGGTGTCGGACCCCGTTGATTATTGATAGAAGATCATGTCGCATATTCTCGAACCAGCAGGTCACACACTTAACGTGTCTCGACGCTAGGATAGATTGGATAATTGGTTTATGAGTTTTTGTTCGAGTCTCGGATGGGATCCGGGACATCACGAGAGGTTCCGGAGTGGTCCGAGAATAAGATTCATATAAGGCAAAGTGCAATTTTTGGAGTTCGAATTGTTCCGTTAATCGGTATTGTACCGGAAGCTTCTAGAACCTTCCGGAAGGGGACCAACGTGGCCACACCTTCCGGGAGGGGGCATGGGCCTATGAGGGAGTGCCCTGGCCGCATTGGGCCAGGGGCACAAGGCCCCATAGGGCCCAGCCGGCCAAGAGGGTTTTAAACTCGAGATAGAGCTTCTAGAAGGGGGGGGGGTTTCCTTGCCCCCCACTCCTCCTTGGGGGCCGCCGGTTTGGCTTGGGGGAGGGGCTAGGGCTGCGCCCACCCCTCTATATATAGAGGGCTGGGGGCGCACTACCCCACTACACCTTCCCCTCCAACCCTAGCCGCCCTGCTGCCCTTCCTCTCTCCCTCCCGACTGTTTGTAGGCGAAGCCCTGCTGCAGAAATTCTCCACCATATACACCACGCCGTCGTGTTGTAGATCCAATCCGTCTCTCCACCATACTTGCTGGTCCGAGGAAGGAGGAGACGTCGAGGTGCTGCACGTGTGCATCTCACGGAGGCACCGCCACTTGTGGTGCTAGATCGGATCAGATCGCGAGGAGGAGAAGCGAGTACGACTACATCACCCACATTCCGACGAACGTTCCGCTGTGCGAATCTTCAAGGGTATGAAGATCTAATCCAATCTCTCTTGTTGTTTGCATCTCCTAGATTAGATCTTGGCTTTCCCTCTGTTCGCATCCGTAGAAAATTTTGATTTACTATGCCGCGAAACCCTTCAACGTTACCCGCACTACCAAAAGATAGCTTATGGAGTATTCCTTGCTTCTCTCAAGCTGAGGCATTACTTTCAGGAGCACCCAATCACAGTGGTGAGCAAAACTCCACTGTCCTACATCATCAATAACAGCGACGCTACAGGAAGGGTCGTGAAGTGGGGCATTGAACTTGCTGCCTTCGAGATCACCTACAAGAGAGGCGATGCTATCAAGTCACAAGCCTTGGCGGATTTTGTTGCAGATTGGACAGAGATGCCACATGCTACTCTGTTGCCAGAACCAGAGTACTGGGTGATGCACTTTGACGGATCAAAGATGCTCAACGGCTCGGGGGCTGGTGTATTGCTACAGTCACCAACAGGAGACAAGCTACACTACGTTCTGTAGATCCACTTCGAGGCTACAAACAACATGGTGGAGTATGAAGCACTCATTCACGGACTACGTGTAGCCAAGGACATTGGCATCAAGCGCATAGTTTGCTATGGAGATTCCGACTTGGTTGCCCAGCAGGTGGCTGGCACCTGGAATGCGCGGAACCCTATGATGGCGGCATATCGAGACGAAGTGGACGAGATAGCCAAGAGCTTCTTGGGCTACGAAGTCAAGTATGTGCCTAGGGAACAAAACGAGGCAGCTGATTTGCTGTCTAAACTTGGATCAGGATGCAAGCGAATTCCGCCAGGAGTTTTCCTAGAGCACCTGCGCACACCATCCGTGAAGGGGGCCGACATCGACAACCCGGATAGAGCTGACTCTTTCGTCAACATGGTGACCAAGGTCCCTCCGGCTTGGACAAAACCGTTCATGGAATACCTCGAATACGGAACTTTGCCCGACGACGAAGTCGAAAGACGACAAATAATACGGCGAGCAAAGGGTTATACCATAATCAATGGGCAACTCTACAAAAGGAGCACTACTGGTGTATACCTAAAGTGTGTTTCCCAGCTAGAAGGTATGGAAATCCTATGGTAAATCCATCTCGGAGATTGCAGGCATCACACCGCTCCTCGATCGTTGGTCGCGAAAGCCTTCCGGCAAGGATTCTACTGGCTGACCGCGAAGGCGGACGCCGACAAGCTGGTTGAGGTATGCATGGGATGCCAGTATTATACCCGACAACCACATGTTCCTGTTGAAGAACTGCGAACAATACCAATAAGTTGGTCGTTTGCGGTCTGGGGGCTGGACATGGTGGGACCGTTACAGACGGCACCTTGTGGGTTTACGCATCTGCTTGTAGCAGTTGACAAATTCACTAAATGGATAGAAGCTAAACCCATTAGAAAGCTTCATGGGGAAACTGCCCTCAGGTTCGTCCGAGATCTAGTGGTGAGATTTGGTCTCCCACATAGCATTATCACCGATAACGGCAACAATTTATCACTCGAAGAAGTGGAGGCATATTGCTGGGAGAAAGGCATCCGACTTGACCTTGCATCTGTGGAACACCCACAATCCAATGGTCAGGTTGAGCGAGCCAATGGATTAATTCTGCAGGGAATCAAGCCACGTCTTGAGGCACCGCTACATAGAGCAGCTAGAGCCTGGGCGGAAGAATTGCCATCTGTGCTATGGAGTTTACGAACTACACCCAACAGATCCACCGGCTACACCCCTTATTTCATGGTATATGGAGCAGAAGCCATCCTGCCTTCCGACATCCTCCACGATGCACCAAGAGTTGCCGCCTATGACGAGGATGACGCTGAAGAATCCAGACACCTGGATGTGGACCTTCTCGAGGAGGAGCGCGTTTTGGCATGCCAAAGATCCGCCATCTACCAGCAGAAGCTACGCAGCTACCATAGTCGTCGCGTTCGGCATCGCTCATTTAAAGAGGGGGATTTGGTGCTCCGACTTAAGCAGAAGAAGTCACACAAATTATCCCCGCCATGGGAAGGACCGTTCATCATAAGCAAGGCGCTGCTCAATGGGTCTTACTACCTTATTGACAATCGTGAACTAAAGGATAGACCCAACGAGGATCATAAGCGTAAGCGACGTGACCCGGATGATGACTACCCGGAGCTTGACCGGCCATGGAACATAGCACAGCTATGTCCTTTTTACACTTAGCATTTTTTATCTAATTGTGTACCTCTTATATGATCAATGAAATAAAGCTCTCTGGTTCACTCATATTTCTGAGTCTTTTACCTCCTTTAGTGTTCATTTTTGGATCATGTAAAACCTTTATGCACAAGCTTTGTGTTTGCACTTGTGAAAATTCCGCCTACAGGCGTTAGCTTAAGTTTTCTGGTCTACACGTTCTTTGTTGTTTTTATGTGGATTCTGGAGTAGTGACTTTCGGCACTTATTGTCGGCGATTTTGTGCTCAGGTTATTGACGGTGCCATTGGGCATCATCACCTAAGCGCATGGTTCCGACAACGAGTCTTCCGACTCACGAAAAGTCAAGCATAAGAACCAAAGTAATGGATAAGCCAGCACTTGCTTAAAAATATATACATGCTGGAAACCAGTTCTTAAGTAGCAGGAAATAACAACCATTGTTTTCTGCCTTAAGTTACATCATCAAGTTTTTTCCGCGCATACACCAAAGATGAAACAAATATTACAAAGTTGTTTTTCATTCCTTTGGCGCTGGAGACTTGGAAGCAGCATCATCGCCAGTCGGAGAATCACCCTCAATGTCGGCATTGTGGTGGGACTCGGAGGAGTCTTGGTTGACGCTGTCGATGGTGTTCATGGGCACAAAGACATCGATGTCCACCAACTCGGCAACTCTGGTGTCATAACCCGCGAGTGACGACAAGATGGCTTCGTGATCAATCTCTTTGCCGTCATCGTCAACGTCAGGGATACCAGAGGTCACCGTATCAATGTCGGCATCTTCGTAGTGTGCCTTCACCATTGACAGCGCAATTCTTGCGCCAACCCGTGCACATGAAGCTTTCCAGCTTGTGATATGCTCGGGGGCTCGGCGCAGAATCTTCGAGTACTTCGCCATGGAGTCCGAGGCCTTGATGTGTATCTGGAGGGGCTTGGCAATCTCTTTGGCTTGGGTGATGGAGGTGTTGATGAAGTTGCTGGCAAGAACCATGCATTCCTTGGCTGGAGGAGGCGATCTGGTTAAACCCATAGGAGCTGTAGATTCCGACAAGGAACACATGAGTTCAACAATTCAAAGTATCCAGACTACAGAAATACAAGGCGGAGGAAACTTACCGAAGATGCTGGCATTAGCCTGCCAGAGGGTGTCCGCCAGGGATTCTTTCTCTTGCTGGAGGAGCTTATACGCCTCGGTATGGCGATGGTTTTTCTCATCAGCAGCTTGCTTCTGATCTTTTAAGATCGCAAGCTCCTCCTTCAAACGATTGATTTCCGCGGAGGCGGAGTCCTGCAGGGCCTTCATGGAATCCTCGTGCATTTTCAGCATTTCTTCCCTCTCCTTTTTAAGGATCTTGTTCTCGATGTCCAGTTGTTGGATGTGCTTGGACTGCTCGACAATGTCCTTACCTTGGCAACATGTTCTGCAAAGTCGGAGAAAACAAAGTACACAGTAAGTACTCGGAGAATGAAGGCACAAAACCAAGACGGAATGCGCAAAAAAAAACAGACTCTTGTTTTTGATGATCTATTCCTTCAAGATGGCAGTTTTACCCTTTTCGGCTTCAAGATCTGCGTGCATCTTCTAGTACTTGCCATTGGCCATGCCCCTCCGAGCATTCTCGTTCTGTGGAAAAAAGACAAAAGGTAAACCGTTGTTTAGTCTACTTGGAGCATCTAGTCGGAAATTTTCCACCTAGGCGCTCGGGGGCTACAACGAGAGTTTTTTTACTTAACAATATGCTTAGCTTTTCTTTAAGCATCTAGTCGGAGCTAGTTTAGTTCTCGATTAGAAGCTTGGGGGCTACAGTATAAAGTTTTTAACTCGGAAAATGCTTAGCTTTCCTTTAAGCATCTAGTCGGAACTAATTTAGTTACAACTAGAGGCTTGGGGGCTATAGTATTGAAAATTATAAACACTGCGTATGCTACTTTTAAAGCATCTAGTCGGAATATTTTGTTCCATCTAAATGCTTGGGGGCTACAGTGAGAGTTCTTTCTAACTTAGTCACTCTTAGAGCATATAGATGCAAAACCTATGGTTTTCCGTCTACATCCTCGGGGGCTACAGTGGGATACTCATATGAAATGCAAAAGGCAAAGTAAACTTACAAGTGCGATGATCTTGAGGTTTGTAGCGCTCTCGGCTAGCATCTTTCCAAAGGAAACGCTGTTTCCTCGCAATATTTCTGCTTGTCGGAGGAGCTCCTCAAGGCCGCATGTCGGAGATGACGGTACTCCTCCAGGAACCAAAGTTGTGTTACTCGGCGTAAGCGCCGGGTAGACTATCTTTGGGAACTCAAAGGATTTCTGGGGAGCAAGGGCGCCGCCTTCGGCAGAGGTACCAGCTTCCACCACCGCCTTTCCGCCACCGATGGCATCCTTAGCCGGAGCTTCAACCATTTGTTGAGCGGTGCTCTCCTGCGTCGCCTGCTCGCTGACAACAGCGAGTTCGGTAGAGGCGCCAGAATCCACTTCCATGACGGAAGGGCCCGATGCCTCCTTAGCTTGTGAGCTTGTTGGGGCAGACGAGGGCTTGACGGCAGGAGTAGCAGGGGCAATGGCGGGGGAGGCATCGCGATGTAGCATATCCTTGATATTTCGAGAAGCCCCCAAAGTTTTGGAGGTCTTCTTGAGGCTTTTCGCGGCTTTCTTTCTGAAACATGCAAATGCATAAGTACAGGAACAAGACAGACAGATAGACAATGTCGGAGAATGAGAAGCTTACACTAGGGGGCGCTTTGGCAAAAATCCCGGTGGCTTTTCTCTTTTCCGCCTCCAGGGCGACGGTAGTATTTTTGGAGGCTCCACCCTCCGTCTTCTTCTTCTTGCCTCCATCGGCAGCTTCAGAGGTGGAGCTCTTCCGCTTTCGCGCCAATGGGACATCGTCGTCGGACACGACCGTGACTTCCTTCATCTTTGGATCGCAGATTTGGGCAGCCAGGTTGCCCTCCTCTAGATCGCTAAGCTGTTAAGTAAGAAATCACCGTGTTAGACAAAATGACATTTGCAAGACATAAGAACTGGAGTATATGTCATACACGGAAAATAAAAACCTACCTTTGGGCACTTGCCGTCTACGAACATGTCGTAGGTGATGGTGAAGCCACGCTTCTTATCCTTCACCTTGATGATGTCCTTTAGGCGGAGCTTGACGGAGTCGCTCGAGAAGTTATCCACGGAGATCCGGAGGCTATCCCTTCGATCACTGGTATACTCGTGCATATACTTCGCGCGGTGCTGCAGAGGTTGGATTCGCCTGATGAACCAGCACATGGCTAGGTCCAAGCCGGTTAAACCCGTCTCTACGAAGCATTCGATCCGCCTTATAGCGCGGGAAGCGTCGAGGTCAGAAGGAAGGGAGGCTTGGGATCTCCATGTGGAAACTTCAGCGGCGGCTCCATCCGCAAAGTCCGGGTATGTTACTTCTCGACCCGCCAGAGGAATGTCGGGGCCGTAGAAGTACGTCCGTTGCCAATTCTTGCAGGACTCGTGGCCGACGATGTCGGGGAACCGCCGGCCAGGTCGAATCTTGAAGCTTATGGTGCCGCAGTTCCTAAGCTCCTCCTTACTATGTCCGGCTTCACGTTTGACGGTGAAGAAGTACACAAACAAGTCTAACCTAGGCTTTATCCCTAGATAACCCTCGCAAAGTGCCGCGAAGTTGCTAAGCACTAAGATACTGTTGGGGGAGAGGTTATGGGGATGGACCTTGTAGTGGTTTAAGACGGAGAGGAAGAAGTGGGAGATGGGCAGGGAAACGCCGCGTACCAGCTGACCTTTGAGGTACACCTTTTATCCGGGTTGGGGAGAAGGTGTCACCCTTGGCCGGCGCCACCCGAGCAAGCCCTCCGTCATGGGAGGTAGCCTTCGGCGACCATCTCCTGGATGTCGCAGTCGGTGATGTTCGAGCCACGCCAGCCGCCCTTATGCGAGTCTGGCTCTTCCTCCAGTGGCTCTAGCGCCGCCAGATTTTGGTCGCCTCCGGTGGACTCGATCACCGCTGATGCAGGGATGACCAAGCCCTCTGGGGCACGACGATGGAGCTCGGCCGGCCGCAGCCAGCCGCTGGCCATGCTTCGCCGACGCCGCCATGGATGGGGAGGTGCTGCTGCTCGCCATGGAGAGAAGGTTAGAAGCAACTGGTGCGGAGGGGAGTTAGGGTTTTCTCGAGGTTTCTCGCGGAGAGCTCGAGGAGACGCGCGACTGAAGGAAGAAGATGACGCGAGAAGAATGAGGTAAAAAGTGGAGATTTCCCCACGATTACTATTTATCATCCTCGGCGTCAAGATTCGTGCAACTTAATCGGACGATTGCTACGTAGACGACGTGTTCACGAACGTGCGCGGAAATTTCGCCACGTCTCCAACCGTCGCCGCCAACGGTTCGTATCGCTCGCGCGGGAAAATCGGATATGATTGCGTTCTTTACATGTGTGAGTTACGAGGCGTCGCTGACCTAAGCCAACGTCGTCCTAGCTGACATGGGTAGATGAGCCGTCACATCGAAGATTCCGATGTAGACGGATTCAATCCGACTACGGAGGAGTATGATGGAAGATTCAGCGTTTCTCTGGCTTACAAGTCGTAGACGGAGAAAGCCTTGCAGGGTTCTTTGGGAGGACTACAAGATGTTGCTTGAAGATTTGTCGACATCGATCTAGACGGAGCATTCCACGTGAAGAGGCAAGACGACCAAGATCTCGGAGTTCTCCGGGGGCTACTGTTGGGGATATGCTATATGGGTATCCTTATAGCACGTCTCTTATCCGGCTAACCCGGGTGGCCCATAGTTGGTAGCATGGCCTATGGCCTGCTGGGCGGCCCAGTTAAATGGATCCAGAAGAGAGGCCCATGCCGAATAAAGGAAGGCTACAGTGGAGTCACCAGCGTACCCGGAGTCTTGAAGTACAAGATACACAAGACTAGTAATAGACAGTGTAGGACTCTGTAACCTGTCCGGCTAGGACTTTTCCCTATAACCCTAGGACCTGGCGACTATATAAGTCGGGCCTATGGGAGCCTTTAGGGCACAATCTCAGACGTTTATAGACAACTTCAGACAACCTCGCATAGCGAACCAATCTCTGTAACTCGGCGTATTGCCCTTATAGTGATTTATAGCAGGAGTAGGATTCCGCCACCGTTGTGGGATCTGAACCTGGGTAAGCTGTGTTACCTCGTACCCGTCAACCATCCGCCTTACCCCACGTCTCTAAACACGCACTGTGAGGACCCCTCCATGGCGTACTCGTCGGCAATACCACGACACTTACTATGGGTGTGTGTCCATCACATCATTCTCCTAATGATATGATCTTGTTATTAATAACATCCAATGTCCGTGATCAGGAAACCATGATCATCTATTAATCAACAAGCTAGTTTGAACTAGCGGCTTACTAGGGACTCTTTTATGTTTACAAAACACACAAGTATTAATGTTTCCGATTAATACAATTATAGCATGGGATGTAAACATTTATCATAAACACAAAGATATAATAATAACTACTTTATTATTGCCTCTTGGGCATATCTCCAACAAATAGTCTTACAAGAAGATATTGTCTAGTAATACAAGAACCTCATAGAGAAAGAGTAGCTACCATAAGAGTGATTCATCTCCATCTAGTAGGTCTTAGTTTCACACATGGAAGAAAGTGGAGGAAATCTCATCTCTTGTCTATTCTTGTTTAACCCTATTTATAAGGGAGTGTGATCTCTTATACATTTTAGCCACAAATTGGTAAGAGAGAGATGGGATACATGCATGGTTTTCAGCCTGTTTGTTGCGAGCAACTGGGCTAGATGTTCCGAGCTACATGGAACTAATGGTCTGGGACCCAGATGAGCAGGTCCTTGTGTCATAGGTACCAAGGCAATGCACCTCCTTAGTCATTCTCAGCTTGGACTAGATGTAGGGTTTGGGCTTGAAAGGGCTTGGACATTTCGGGGCTTGGTTCGAGTGCTCCATGGCGTCGCGCCGTCTTTAGGGTTGACGAGGCCGGATTATCTGATCTTAGAGGGTCTGGATCATCCAAGCATGGAGGTGACTTCACTTCCTCCTCTTCTTTTTTTTATTTCTCGGCTTCATATTTTTGGCTTGTTGAAGTAGTCCTTGGGTTCGTAGCTGATCACACATAACATATCTGCTTGAGGTAGCAAACCATCAATAAAGGGAGGAAAATCATACATAGCAAGGAGAGAATTCACATTGGTTTGCATAGCCATTAATCTAGCTCTCGTCGTAGGCCCACTTGGGGGAGTCGGATATGTTGTAATAGTTGGTGAAGAGAGCATATCAGTTTCTCATTGGTTTCTGAACAACTTCACTCATATATAAATGACTATCTAGACGATGAAAAACACTTAGCTCAATAGTTCTAGGAAGTAATGCCATACATTAATACAAGAACAAATATAAAGTGTGTAAAACATGTTTCCTTATTCTTTTCATTCTCACCGGTTTGGAGGTAACATGTATAGTCTTTTCGATGGTTTCGAGAATGCATATTGGTGGAGAAAGAGAGAACGTCATTGGATAATTTGGGACAAATCTTTAGAGTTCTGCAAAGGTTCAATTTCTCATGTTTATCAAGTGTCACAAAAAATATAACACTGGATTCATAATTGAAACATGTTTTCACTAATATGTTTTTTATAATATATAACCCATATTTCTTTGGTTAAATTATTAGTCAAAGTTTGCCTCAAAATATGAGATGGTCTCGGTATAAAGACAGGGGGATACCTATTAGTGAGGAAAACTATAAAATTACATTGCCCATGGGAGCGATTTATTTTCACAAATTTTAGAGGTTGACAAACTAGCAATTTCAATAATAATATTCAACACTTCAATAAGTGGTGAGTTTCTTATTGTGTTCTCATAAATCATCCGAAGCCCCATATAGTCCTAGATGCACTCTCAGTCTTCTCATATTTTATGATTGACAACTATAAAGCTCACAAATAAGATATAACAATGTAGCTAAAACTTGACTTTAATTTCTCTCTATCCAAGACAGTATACTTTTCCAAAAAAACGCCCATTTTCATTGAGTAAAAAAACGTCTATTTAAAAAAAAGACAGTATATTTATCAGGCTTGCTTCGCCGAATTTCCATCCTATGTTGAGATGAGCTTCTCCGTTTCCTCCACCGAATTTCTTAGCCAGAGCCTCTAAAAAACTAAAGGAGATCTTTTTATCCAGGTCGAGGATAGGATTGGAGATGAACCCAGTCAACAACGATACCCGTCCAACAAAAATGCGAATAGGCTCAACAAACTTAGAAATAGTATTAGGCTCCTTGGAACAACCAACGACCAAACTCCAAGCAAAATCACTCCTCGTCCTCTCCCTTCCCAAAGCGGCGGCCTCCGATCTCCATTCCCCACTGCCGCCGATCCTCTCCCCTCCAGCGACCCTTCTCCGACCTCTTCGGAGGGAAAGGCTCGTCGTTTCTTTGCTTTCCGGCGGAAAGATCCCACCTAACTTGGCCTCCGTCTGCAAGATCACGGTGTCACGGCCCGGAAAGAACCGCAACAAACAAACCGCGATCTCGGGAGGACAGTCCCGGGCTCCCGGCGGCTGCTTCGCGGTCGATGCGATCGCTTGACGTGGCCGGGGCGGATCAGCACAACCGCAAGAAGCCGCGCCTCGAGACGGAGATGCCCCTCGCTGACTCCCTCGTCGTCGGCAGCAGCGGCGGCGACTGCGGAGGCAATGAGGAATCCGGCGGGTGTCTCAGCATGCGGGTGGAGGATATCGTGCAGCATCCCCTGCCAGGCTACGGGGCGCCCGTGGCGCTCAGCTTTAGCCCCGACGACCGCCGAGTGGCCTTCTTGTACAGCCCCGACGGCACTCTCCACCGCAAGGCGTTCACCTTCGACCCCGCGAAGCGCCGCCAGGAGCTGCTGTTCGCCCCCCCTGACGGCGGCGGTCTCGAGGAGGGTAATCTATCTGCCGAGGAGCGGCTGCGCCGCGAGCGTTCCCGGGAGCGTGGCCTTGGGGTCACTCGGTACGAGTGGCGTGCCCGGCGGTCTGGCGCCCCCTCTTCTCGTGCCGGCATTGTGGTGCCTCTCCCTTCTGGGGTTCGTAATTTCCCTACAACATTCTGCTGTTAGTCCACTGCATGAACGTGTCACCCAATTGAGTTCGATTGAATTGGTAGCTTAACTTTGTACATCGGTTTACTAGTTCCATTGAATCAGGTTAACTGATATTGATTGAAAGCAATCTGATTTATATTGTACCATTCTGATTTCTTTCTAGCTCTCTATTGGTGCTTTGTGCTTGTGATCTTTCACCATGTATTCATGTTATAGTACCACATCTTGCATTTGTGCATTAGGAAGCTGGCATACACCACTGCTATACATACTGCAAAATTTGTCACGATGGATGTATGGCGCGATGGATGTATGGCGCACGCTAGGGCATCAGAATTGTATAGATAGCGAAGCCAAGTTAATCGTACATAGAGGAGTTCTCTCTGAATATTGGTTGCATATAAGATGATTAAGGTCATATTGCCTTGCTTGGTATTGTTAAAACCCAGCCGATGATGGGATAGGGAAAGAACACTGAACAAAATAAAAAGAGATATCGGTTGGATGAAGAAGAATTTGGGGAGGAACCAAATAATTGGGGAGAGAGTTTGCATTGATTTTCTTCATTGTTAATCTTTCATAGCACATTAATGCCTTGTATCGTGCATAGCCTGATATTGATATAGTGTTTGATGCTTCTGAAAATATTTGTACCCCCTCTCACTAATGTAAGACCTTTTAGATATTTCAAAGTGGACTAGATACACTCCAAAATGAGTGAACCTACACACTAAAACATGTCTACATACATGTGGTTTAGAAAAAGGCTAGAATGTCTTACATTAGTGAACAGAGGGAGTACATCTTTGAGATACTTGATTCATAAGAGATATATAATTGTACTTGCTTTTTCAACAGGTTTACTTCCAGGATTTATCTGGTTCTGAACCGGTACTCATGCTACAAAGTTCTTCCACATCACCAATTATTGACCCACATCTATCTCCAGACGGGACCATGATTGCATATGTCAGGGATGATGAACTGCAGTGCATGACATATAACTTGGGTTTTGCTGATGGAGAAACTAGGCAATTGACCTACGGTGCAAGAGAAAGTGGAAAGGTAGTTCCTTGGTTTTCTGTTGCCAGTAGTGTCTTAATATGAGCATATTCGCTGTTGTTGTGTGTTACCATGTCCATGTTTTGTTCAGCTTTGTTGTTGAGATGTAACTCGACATGACTATCCTTCAAACTGAAACTGTATACTAATTATTTATCACAACATGTGTAATAATTAATATACTGTAGTTCAAATATTCCATGTCAGTCTCTTTTTACTATGGCCTTTCTATTCCAGTTCAAAATTATGCCTGCCATGAAAATAAGCTAAAGCCAGGGCCAATAAGCCGTCTTATGTTTGGGCTTAACTGAGAAAGCAAGCTTACACCCCCTTAAGCTACCAAAAAGGAGTGATCATCCCCTTCCACCAATAATTCGTTATCTTCATTGATAGAATGCATATTCTTTCGCTAACATTATTCTTGCAACTGTACATACTGGGGAAGTGCGAAAATAAATTCCACATCTAACATTCGTATTTGTTCGTCTTTTCAGGTCCATGGACTTGCTGAGTATATAGCACAGGTACTCACCATGATCCATCAGCATTGGTATGAAATTATTTTTGATGATTGCTATCTAATAATTTGCATTCCTCGCTTTAGGAAGAGATGGAAAGGAAGATGGGATTTTGGTGGTCTCCTGATAGTAAACACCTTGCATTTACTGAAGTAGATTCATCTGCCATTCCACTATACAGAATTATGCATCAGGGCAAAAGTTCTGTTGGTCTAGATGCTCAAGAAGATCATGCTTACCCCTTTGCTGGAGCAGCTAATGTTAAAGTGCGACTTGGAGTTATTTCTTCCGGTGGAGGAGAGGTAACTTGGATGGATCTCCTTTGTGGAGAACCAAATGGAGCTCATGGTGATGAAGAGTATCTAGCTAGAGTTAGCTGGATGCATCATAATGCTCTTGCAGTTCAAGTTCTCAACAGAACTCACACAAAACTTAAGCTACTTAAGTTCGATATTTCCACGGGTAAAAGGGAAGTCTTACTAGAAGAAGAGCATGATATATGGATAACATTACATGATTGTTTCACTCCTCTGGACAATGGAGTGAATACTAAGCATCCAGGAGGCTTTATTTGGGCCAGCGAGAGTACTGGATTTAGACACTTGTATATTCATGACAAGAATGGCGAGTGCTTAGGGCCTGTGACACATGGTGATTGGATGGTTGACCAAATTGCTGGTGTGAATGAGAGTTCTGGTCTTGTATATTTTACTGGAACACTGGATGGACCATTAGAGACAAATCTGTACTATACCAACCTCTTTCCTGATTGGAGCCTTCCATTGCAAACCCCTAAGAGGTTGACCCGTGGCACTGGGCGGCATTCAGTAATTCTTGATCATCAGTTGATAAGGTTTATCGATGTGTATGACTCAGTAAAATCACCACCTGTGATCCGGTTGTGTTCTTTGCTTGATGGAAGTATAATAATGCCTATATATGAGCAGCCACTGACAGTTCAGCCACTTAAAAAGTTTCAGCAGCTATCGCCTGAGATGGTCCAGTTTTCAGGAAAGGATGGAACATCTTTTTATGGAACTCTCTACCTTCCTGATGAGAAGAAATATGGACCACCTCCCTATAAAACGCTAATAAACGTTTATGGCGGTCCCAGTGTCCAGCTCGTCAGTGATTCCTGGATTAGCACAGTTGACATGAGAGCTCAGTACCTGCGAAGTAAGGGAATATTAGTTTGGAAGGTAAACATTCCATGCATTAGAGCCAAGTAACTTGCAACGCATATTTTGCAAATCACTATCAGTTTCAGAGTTGATAATTTAAATGCTTGAAATTTATCTTTGCTCAGAAATATCAGCTCCACTCCAGTAAGCTAATAGAATTTCATTGTCCACAACTCTATATGTAGATGATTTTGTAAGCAGGTGGAAGCATGCTGTTTGCAGTTTTAACAAGCAAAGTTTTGAAAAGAAATACACTAATGCCACATTTTACAAAACCAAAAGTAGGTTCAATTTCATTTTTCTGTTTATCAAGCATAGAGGGAATAGACAGATGTTGCATTAACTGCTTGTTGGTACTTGGTACCCTCATAAAATTGAAATTTTACCCGGCTGTCTAGCAGTCGTGTATGCAACAAAGAATAGTCGAGTTGTCTACTACTTGCCTTCTACTGTTAGACAACATATTCTGTGTAGAACTTCGTCAATAAAACATATTTTACTGCAGTACATGCATGGTTCGACTGTGTTTAACAAACCATAGAGCCATGGAAGATCTTAGAATGCCAACACTTTTCAGCACACTTGTACAATTAAAGTAATATTCTAGTGACTGGGGTCAATCTTCAAATGGATGGTCCAAATTTCTGTGCTCTGAGAAACCAGGGTTGATGGCTTAAATGTGGAATGCTGTTATTGTGCACCTGCTGTGTCGGCACGCCCCTAACAATTGAAAATTATGAATAATAAGTACATAAGTGTTAATGATAAGTACTTGCACTCAGGCAGAACCTATATCTATCACTGATCTCATGAAGTACTCATGGTAATATATGTCCTTGCAGATGGACAATCGGGGATCTGCAAGGCGAGGTTTGCATTTTGAGGGACAGCTGAAGTATAGCATCGGTCGTGTCGATGCTGAAGATCAGCTAACGGGTGCTGAGTGGTTAATAAAACAAGGCCTTGCGAAGCCTGGCCATATCGGTCTGTATGGCTGGAGCTATGGTGGCTTTCTCGCAGCAATGTGCCTGGCAAGGTTCCCCGATATATTCTGCTGCGCAGTGTCTGGTGCCCCGGTGACTGCATGGGATGGGTACGATACCTTTTACACAGAGAAGTACCTGGGACTGCCCTCAGAGCAGAGCGACTCTTACGAGTATGGGTCAATCATGCACCATGTGAAGAATCTCAGGGGAAAGCTGCTCCTGATCCACGGGATGATTGACGAGAACGTGCATTTCAGGCACACGGCTAGGCTCATCAACCGTTTGATGGCGGAACGCAAGCCCTACGAGATCCTCCTCTTCCCCGATGAGAGGCATATGCCACGCCAGCTAGACGACCGGATCTATATGGAGGAGAGGATATTTGATTTTGTAGAGAGAAGCCTGTGAAAGTGGGCGAAATCCATTGTATAAATCTGCCGTTGTCCTGTTTAACTTTTGACCTGGATAGTTGTTACCATGTCTCTGGATTTCATTTCATTTTTCATCATCTGTATTTACCCGCAAGTGCAGGGACATCATGATTCTTTTTCTGTGATAATGACCGCAGTAGTCCAGCTGCTCTGGTTGCAGAGTGAAAGGGTCCGAAACAACCCAATTTTTTCTTGTGATGTTGGAATTTTGCCAGCTGAGAAAGCCTCACTTTTGGCTGTAGTCTTCTTTGCAACCTACTGTCGCATGGGGGGACTACAAAATGTGCTTTTATATATCCGTGCACAGGAAAATCACATGTGTGCGCCTCTTTTCATTAAAAAGTTCATAGACGTGCTACGTGAGAAAATATTTGCACTTGCAAAGTGATTGGTTCCCGCGTTTAATTTTACATCCGGATGACAGAAAATTCGTCTAGTTCCTAGACGTCTAGTTTTCGTATATCCGGAGTTCCAGGCCGATCCCAGGGCATCAGGAATCGTTATGGGCCAACCTTTCGGTGACACAAAGCCAAAATCCCTCCGTTCTTCTCCCCTTGCCGTCGTATTGTCGCCAAACTTTAGCCAAACTACGCTGATTTTTAGCCTAATTTTAGCCGAATTCAGTCTAATTTTAGCCAAATTGGGTGAAATGTCGCCAAACTAGGCTAAACTAGGCCCACTAGGCCGAATTTGAGCCAAATCGGGTAAAATGTCGCCAATTTTGCCTTGTCTAGGAACCGCGCCTAGGAACACGAGTGAGAAACTAGACGTTCTCAGACCAAAACTTACATCCATCCGATGCTAAATAGCGTCGGATTTCGTCCTAAAAACGCCCAGCGAGTGGCCTCCACCCTCCACTTTCCCCTCTCTTGAGAAAGCCACACTACCGCCACGTATCCCTTTCTCTAGCAGCCACGACGCCAACCTCCCCATCCCCGTACTTCGCCGGCCTCCCCAGGGCACAGCTCTGCGCCCCGCTCGATTCCCCATCCAAAGTAGCCATTTTGCGCCTCCAATTGCCGCCAAGTGCAAACCGTAGCCTCTCTCTTGCCGTCCAACGGATGTTAAGTCTAGTTTAATTACCAGCAAGGTACAATATCCATTCTTTTGCCTCTCTTAATATAACTGCGGGTGGCGTGGCGATAGTTAATGCACTCCAGCAAACATTACAGGGCGGTAGCATGGCGATGGTTGATACGCTCCAGCACACCTGCTAGCACGGCGTGGAAATGAGAACAAAGAATCACTAAAATTGATAAAACATCACTGAAATGAGGCACTTCACTTGAATTAGCACATGTTACAGTAAGTATATTGAGCTACCAAGAATTACCCTAGTCTTTTTACTGATTTTAGGAATTTTAGCAAATGCACCAAAGGACCTTGAACTGGACATGTTACATACTGATCTACATGGAAGTAAAACATCACATCTCACTGGTGTAGTAAGAATAAGATAAATGCACGCATTTCTAAGATGCAGAAACATTTGAAGCAACCCGAGCATGCCTTCGGGTATGGAGCACAGCTGCAAGTTTACAGGTGTAGATTAATTTTTCGCATATACACATGTACAGTGGATTGAATAGGACATATTCAATCTACAAACACACCACAAAGAAAGATTGAGAAACTATATGAACATGATATTATTAGTATCAGCAATATACTACCAACTACTACCCCCACTCAAGTTTTGTAGTACTGATGTTCTTAACATGATTTCAGATACAAACTTGATCTCTTAAACTAAAATTACCAATTCCAATACTATATACTAGATCGCTTAAAATGACAGAAATGCCAGATCGCTTAACATGATTTCAGATACAAACTTGATCGCTTAAAATAAAATTACCAATTCCAATACTGTATACCAGATCGCTTAAAAGATCTAGAGTGGTAAGCAGGAGTGAAACAAAGATACACATCATTTAGAACAAATAAGGTACTCCTAAAATATGAAGCTACAGTCAAATAGTTATTTCAGTGTACATAGCAACAGTTAACAACGTTCAAGAAACTGAATTACTCCAGAATGCAATTTCAGTGTACATAGCAACAGTTAACAACAGTCCTAATATACCCAGTCGACACTGATGTTTAAGAACGAGTATGAAATTCCAGTGTACATAGCAATAGTTAACAACGTTCAAGATACTGAATTACTCCAGAATGCACAACTATAAGTTTAAAAGCGGGGTATCATCTACAGCTAGAAATTCAGACTATTATTCTTACTCTAAACCTGACGCTTTAGAGAAGGATGCAGCAAGGGAAAGGGAGGAAAAGGGGACTTAGCTACACCATGGAGACCAGGATCAATTGTCGTTGGGCGCGAGGTACTTCTACAGCAGAGGATGCCCGCAGATCAGGTGTCGACAGGTATGGCTCCTCTTCGCCGTTACACGTCTGGGGTAGAGCGGCACCACACAGTACAACGATAGATGCCAAGACCAACATCCTGAACGGGCCGACACCGTCGGGCACGGACGCGCCCATCTCGCCGCCAGGCATTGACGTGACATCGCCGCCCTTCGCTCCTACCGGCGTCGGTGATGAAGTCCTAGCAAAAGGGGATCTTGTGATTGGATCCCTTCACCAGATCCACCGTCGAGCCGCTCCTGCATTAACATCTCGAGCGGGGGCTTCCGAATCCACCGTCGAGACAAGAGAGAATCAGCAAGCGCGTCTAGATCTGATGTAGATGGGATCCGGGTACAGTTTGTTTAGAGAGGGACCATACCTCTCTGGCGGAGGGAGAAGAGGCACGCGACGAGCAGGCCGATGAAGGTGCAGACGATGAAGATGGGGATCCTCTCTGGTGGAGGGAGCACCGGCCACGGTGGCGCATCCCTGCCTTGGCACCTTCCATGGTAATGAGCTCCTCCTCCTCCCCGTTGCCTTGGGAGGGAGAGAGGATGGCAGCGTGGCTATACCGAATCAGGCTCGGGTGGGCGTGGTGGAGAGACGAAGAGAGAGGGGCAGCGCCGAAGGGGGAGAGGCGGCAGAGTCAGGGAGAGATGAGATCCGGTGAGAGGCCACGGGGTCTCACGCGTGAGGGGTTAGTGACATGGTTATACCCTACGGGTACCTGACTTCAGCATACCTGGTCCAGCCCAAGGAAGGCCCATAGCAGACATACGCTGGCCCATGAAGATTTTCGGGTGGCCAAGGCCCATGACGTCTTCGGATCCTTGGAGAGCAAGACTAGCGTAGATAGGAAATTCAAAGGGGTAAAACCCTAGAACTTGTAACCGACTAGGACTATGCCCGGGACCTGCCTAAGTCTATATAAAGGCTAGGAGGGCACGTCCTAGATCTCTCGACTCATACTTTCGCACACGCACCTCCACGTCAGATCGAATCTGCGCACCTGTAACCTTCTGTTCCGCCGTAATCAAGAGTAGACAAGCAGAAGTAGGGTTTTCCCTCCGGGGGCCTGAACCTGGGTAAATCTCGTGTCCCCTGGTTGCTTGTCTGTTAACCGTTCCACGATCTCCAGCATCCCCATCTTCTCCAAAACCCAAGTCCATAACAATGGGCATTGACGAGTCGAAACCTCGTCAATTGGTGCCGTCTGTGGGATTCGGGGCTGCTGATTGTGCGATCGTGATGGTCCCGACCCGATCGATCTACAACTCTACGGCGACGGAGAATCACCTCCTCTTCGGCGCTTTCGACTTCACCACCCACTCGCCGGCCACCATGAAGGATTTCGATCCCATAGGCGACGGACTCGAAATTTGTTCGGGAGCTTCTGCTTCCAGGTGGGACAAACTGGCACTCTCCGCCTTCCTGAGCGGGTGCCCGTGCCATCAACCAGGCCCGCCTCGTGGGCTCCACACCCCATGCTGCGCACATCATCATCGACAGACGAGTTCTACGACAACAGCAGCTGCAACTCCGATCTGTGCGATCCACCTTCGGATGAAGGGACCTACGGTTCCGGATCCGAAAGCCGCGGCAGCAGCAGACTAATCTACGAGCGCTACCAATGCGCCGGAGTCATCCAGGAGCAGCAAACGCCTAACCCGCCGCCCAACACGAACCCCAACCCGCAGGACAGAAACGGCAGAAACGGCGGGAACAGAAGAAGCCAGTCCCCCCCACCCGAAGGGGAAAACAACGGCCACGTCATCCAACTTAGCAAAGAAGGATGGGTCCACGTCGCCGTCGAGCGACATAGTCCTGCCTGTGGGCTCCCCACGTGATCTACTGATGGCATACCACTACCTCCTCATCGAGGAGCACAAGAAGCAAGTCAAGATGCAGGAAACGCTCGACAAACGCAAGCAGGCAGCCTCTGAGTCCAGCGCGCGATGAGCTGCGCTCTCCGCCATGGCACCTGGCTCTAGCACGAACGGAAACCAGGGAAACAAGCACCGCTTGCGGGTGGAGAACATGGATCCCAAGGAGCGCCGTGATGTGACCCGAACTCTCCACACATCGTTCATGGATATGGATGCCGACGGCAACATCATCCCGAAGACACCACAAGCTGCGATCATGGCAGCCACTGCGTATCTCGCGGCCCACCAACCTCCGGAAGGGGACCCGAAAAGAGCCATGCATAAGTCCGCACTCACCGTACTCGGACTCGTCGGAGGTGCGCTCCACGAAGACGCTCCTGCGGAGCCGAAGAAGAAAGCTCCAGCCAGGCGCGACCGGAGCCCCACCCCTTCATCCGAAGAGGAGGAGGAGCACGACCTTCCTCGAAGGAAGAAGAGCTCGCATCGCCACAAACGCGATTACGACGCCAGAGACGCGCTTACACAGCGCAAAATCGAAAAAGCGCGAGCCAAACGTGCATGCTCATCCGAGTCCGAGATGGATGAAGACGAAGGAGAACTCTGCGGAGCTCGATGTTTCAGCAGATCTGTTCGGCGAACACAGATGCCACGCAATTTCAAGCTTCCTTCGTATACTCCGAAGTTCAACGGCACGCAAGATCCAAAATCCTGGCTCAGTGACCATCTGTCATCCGTCAAGCTTTACGGAGGCAACAAAGAAACCGCCATGCAATGCCTTCGACACACAGCGGTGATGCTGGTCCGCTCAGCCTATCATCAGGATCCATCCGAAGCTGGGAGGAGCTCGCTTACAGCTTCATCCGAAACTTCAAGGGCACTAGCAAGAGGCCCGCCTCAATCGAAGAGTTGTGAGCCTGCACTCAGAGAACGGGTGAATCTATTCGCTCGTACATACTACGCTGGTCTACCACCAAGAACTCCACTGCACATATCTCCAAGGAGAGGGCCATCGACGCCTTCAGAGACGGCGTCAAACGCCAAGATTTCAATGAGGAACTTGGGCGCGTCAAGCCCAAGACACTCGACCACCTCATGGACATCGCCAACAGGTGGGCTGACGGCGAAGATTGCATTCACCGAGCACAATCGGATGAAGAGGACGACTACGGCAGCAGACGGGAACGCCGTAGTAAGAGGAGATCGCGCATCTACGAGGACCGCGACAGACCCGACATGGTCGCGGCCGGCTACGCCGACCGCCGTAACGACAACAGCCGCAACAACGGAGGATACCGCGGCAGAAACTTCCGCGACAATGGACGACCAACGCAGTCGTGGCAACGCCGCGACCGCGACAACGGACCCTCAGCATTCGACAAACTTTCGGGTCCATGCACCATCCACTTCTATATCGACAAATAGGATGGCAAAAAGAAAGCCAGCCACATGCTCAAGGACTGTCACGAGTTCCAGAAACTCAGCGAAAGCATTGTGCAGATGAGGCAACAAGCCCCAATCCCTGCGTTCGGAAACGCACCTACGCCAGGTGAAGTAGCACACGGAGCTCCTCCACCGCCGCCTATCGGAGGCCCAAACCAACCAGTCGCACCAGCGCAAAACAACGCCGGGGTCGGGTATCCCCCACCAAAAGGAGCACTAAATATGATCTAGAAGGGATGCCCCACAAATAGGGTGCAGAAGAAAATCACCCGACAAATCAACTTGGCCGTGGCAACTCCTCCAGCAATCCCCGAGTACCTCAGCGGATCGGAGTCCTGCATCACATTCACTCGCGCGGATCACCCCTGCCAGATCCCTCGCCCAGGTCATGCTGCCCTGGTGCTAGAGGCGCAGATCGGAGGCTTCGAGATGAGTCGCGTCTTCATGGACGGCGGCAGCGGCATCAACCTGATGTTCGCAAGCACTCTAGCAGCAATGCGGATCCCACAATGCAGCCCGAACGACTGCGTTCCACGGCATCGTCCCAGGGAAGGGCATATTCCCCCTGGGCAAAATAGGGCTCGACGTCATCTTCGGGAAGCCGGACAACTTTTGGCAGGAGCGACTCGAATTTGAAGTGGTGGACTGGCCGTCGCAATACCACGCCATCCTGGGGCGTGTAGCATTGGCAAGGTTCCTGGCCGTCCCACACTACGCATACCTACTACTCAAAATGCCAGGACCAAGGGGCGTCATCACGGTCCACGGGAGCTTCACCCGATTGGACCAATGCGACAGGGATTTCAACAAAACCTCCCAGTCTTTCGGCATGCAAGACGAGCTTGTAAGGCTCCGCGAGGTGACGGACAACAGGGCACCCCACCACAAGGCGAACGCACCGACATGTCCTTCGACTCCACCGTCAACACCAAGAAAGTGCAGGTCCATCCGACGGATGCCTCCAAGACGGCGCTGATCGCCAACGACCTCGATCCCGATAGGAAGGCGCCGTCACGAATTCCTCCGTGAGTGCTGGGAAATCTTCGCCTGGTGTCCTGCGGACATGCTAGGAGTTCCCAGGGAATTCGCCGAGCATGCACTCAATGTCTTTCCAGACACCAAGCCAGTCAAGCAGTCCATCCGAAGACTGTCGGAGCCACGAGCCGAAGCCATCGGCAAGGAAATCAACAGATTACTCGCTGCAGACTTCATCAGGGAAATCAAGGAAAGCGAGTGGCTGGCAAACACAGTTATGGTCCCAAAGAAGGACACGGACATCCTGCAGATGTGCGTGGATTTCACGTCACTAAACAAGCATTGCCCAAAGGACAACTTCCCTCTTCCTCGGATCGATCAAATCATTGATTCGACTGCAGGTTGTGAGAAACTCTCCTTCCTTGACGCCTACTCAGGCTATAACCAGATTCGACTCAAAGTCGAAGATCAGGAGAAAACGACGTTTATCACACCGTTCGGAGTGTTCTGCTACAACACAATGCCCTTCGGGCTAAAGAACGCGGGTGCCACGTACCAGCGATGCATGCAGGCCTGCCTCAAGGACCAGATCGGTCGCAACGTCCAAGTCTATGTCGATGACATAGTAATAAAAACCAAGGAGGCAAGAACACTTATCAACGATCTCCGCGAGACATTCGACAATCTTGATCGCTACAGGATCAAGCTTAACCCCGAAAAGTGCGCCTTTGGCGTCCCATCGGGTCAACTGCTCGGATACTTCATCTTTCAACGAGGGATCGAGGCGAACCCAAAGAAAATCAGAGCCATCATGGCCATGGAGAAGCCAAAAAACCTCAAAGGCGTCCAGCAGCTCGCAGGACGAATAGCGGCGCTAAGCAGGTTCATCAGCCACATGGGCGAGAAGGCCCTACCATTCTACCAGCTGCTGCGCAAGGCAGACAAGTTCGAGTGGACACCAGAAGCCAATGACGCATTCGAAAGCCTCAAGCGGCTCCTCTCCACCTCGCCAGTTTTGGTCACTCCAAGGGAGCGCGAGCCCCTGCTGCTGTACATAGCAGCCACACACCAGGTGGTCAGCACCGTACTCGTGGTCGAACGACCCGAAGAAGGCAAGACCCATGGGGTCCAGCACCCAATTTACTACCTCAGCGAGGTACTGACACCAACAAAGCAGAGGTACCCTCACTACCAGAAGCTAGCCTACGGCGTGTTCATGATGGCTCGACGGCTGAGACACTACTTCCAGGAGCATCAGGTGATGGTCGTCAACTAGGCACCCCTGAACAGCATCCTGAATAACCCGGAGGCCACATGATGCGTGGCCCTGTGCGGCATCGAACTGTCACCTCTGGACATCATCTATGAGAAGCGACTCGCAATCAAATCTCAAGTCCTTCCGGACTTCCTGGTACATTGGATGGAGCTGCAGCTGCCAGACATCCCGGACATGTCGCAGTCATGGACGATGCACTTTGATGGCTCCAAGCACGAAGCCGGAGCAGGAGCAGGGGTCATACTGACCTCCCCGCAAGGCAACAAGATGAAGTACGTTCTTCGGATGAAATTCCGAGCCTCCAACAACGAGGCCGAATACGAAGCCCTCATCCATGGTATGAGGATGGCAAAGATATGCGGCGCAACGCGCCTGTTCATCTATGGTGACTCCAACCTCGTCGTCCAGCAGACGATGAATGAGTGCGACGCACACGCCGAAAACATGATCGTGTACCGCGCGCTCTACAACGCACTCGAAGGAGAATTTGACGGCTGCGAGCTTCGACACGTTGGACGAGAAAGCAACAAGGAAGCCGACAGACTCGCCAACATCGGCTCCACTTGCGCAAAGGTGCCACCAGGTGTGTTCCTCGAACAAATCTGCGTGCCATCCATCAAGCGGAAATTCCCCAAGGGATCACCCGAAGAAGCAGAACACTCGGGAGCTACGCTACCCGAAGGACACGAAGGACCCGAAAAACTAGACATAGAGGTAGCCATGGTCAACCTAATGCAGGTCATGGCAGTCGAAGAAACCTAGACGCGACCATACCTCCAGTTCTTGATAAACGGAGAACTGCCGACAATCATCAGACCTCGACGCATATCTCGCCGGTCAAAAGTCTTCACCATCATCAACGGCGAGCTGTACAAGCGCAGCATCACGGGTGTACTACAACGGTGCGTCACCATCGACGACGGCAAGGCCATACTCCAAGACATCCATGAAGGTATCTGCGGCCACCATGCAGGCAGCCGCTCCCTTATCGCCAAAGCTCTACGAGCAGGATTCTACTGGCCAACGGCCATGAGCGACGCAAAGGATATCGTCCGAAGATGCAACGGATGCCAACGGTTCGCCGACAAACCGCACGCACCTGGGTCCGAGCTCAGACCCATACCCATAGCCTGGCCTTTTGCTCAATGGGGCCTCGACATGATCGGCGAACTGCCAAAATCCTCAAAAGGGGGACACGTCTTCCTCCTGGTTGCAGTCGACAAATTCACCAAGTGGATCGAGGCCATGCCGGTCACCAACCAGAAAGGCAAAACTGCCGTCAAGTTCTTCGAGTCCATTGTCTACAGGTTCGGCGTACCGTACAGCATCATCACCGACAACGGATCGAACTTCATCTCCGAAGAATTCCAGGACTTCTGCGAAGGCCTTGGGATCAACATCACGTACGCCTCAGTGTCACACCCGCAAACGAACGGGCAAGTGGAAAAGGCCAACGGCCTAATCGGCGCTGGCATCAAGAAGCGCCTCATGAGCTCACTCGAACAAAAAGCTGGAAACTGGACGAAAGAGCTACCATCCGTCCTGTGGAGCTTACGGACTACGCCAAACAGCTCCACCGGCTACACACCGTTGTTCATGGTACACGGAGCCGAAGCCGTGCTACCAGCCGAAGTACGCCACCAGGCCCCACGGGTCGTCGCTTACAGCGAAGCCGAATCCACGATTGCACTTAAAGATGCTGTCGACACACTCGACGAAGCACGGGATATAGCAGCAGCTCGATCAGCGGTGTACCAGCAGAGTCTCCGCAACTACCACAGCTGTCGGCTGCGCCCAAGGTCCTTCGTCGAAGGAGACCTCGTCTTGCGACTCAAGTAAAAGCGACCGAATAAATTTGAGTCACCATGGGAAGAACCCTACGTCATCACCGAAGTCATCCCAGGTGGCGCCTATCGCCTCAAGCACGTGGAGTCTAGAGTCGCATACTCCAACCCATGGAACATCGCGCACCTGCGACGATTCTATCCATAGCAACCTACCCCCCTTTTACTTTCAATAAGGCTTTTAGCCAAGGCTATTCAGCCGAACAATGTACCTCCTCCATTACGATATAAATAAAGCTAAGTGCCTCGCCCCAAAACTTCAGTTTGCTATTTTCGCAACTTGACTACATGCTACATACGCACTCGGGGGATCCCCCCACCTCACGATTTCATCGACTGAGGATCAAACGTGTACACCTGAGTAGCTGACAACGTCAGGCAAACGAAAAGGACACATACTCAATCAAAGCACTGCGTGCTAACAACAAACAAACCTTTACAACAAAGGGCACAACACGCCCAGCCGAAATATACAAATTTTACATCTATCTGTTTATTTTCAGGTCCTACCTATTCTGAAGAATAACCCGAGCACGCCGCTCAAACAAATCTACGACCTGTTCGGCATACTGTCTTACAGCTGCGTAATGCGGGCGCATGCCCCACTCATCACCGTCCGGCCGAGGAGGTGGCCCAGCTGCCACATCAGCCAAATCTACGTTAGGACGGTGCACCCTCACAAGAGACAAAGCAACCTTCACTCTCGCGACGAGCTGCTGCCACACCAACTCCTTGACATTGCTCGCACTCCGAAACTTCGACAAAAGACCCGCAAGGCTTGTCGGTACGGCATCCAAAGGAAACATGACGTGCAGCACCGAGGCAAGCGACGTCTGCACTTGGCGAAGCACCCGAGAAACCTGGTGCACACGATCCTGCACCGTCGCCAGAGCTATGGCACGGTCACGATCCATCCAGAAGAAGCCACCAGCCTCCATGTCCTGTTGAGTCAAGCAATTGACCCGAACAGCAACACGCTCCTTCTCTTCCCTCGGAGCAAGATTCGCACCTGCGACAATGGAAGAAATAAGAGCAAAGGCCAACAGGCTCACCCGAATAACTGAGCTACAGCTCGAAACAAGGAACAACTTACATTGAAGTTGCTCATCCAGTCGAACAAGTTCCGCCATCAAGTACTCCTCCCTGGATGCACCACGCTCTGCCTTAGACTTCCAAACATCGGCACGTCCTCGCAAACCGAGCAACTCCCTCTCCAGGCTACGCACGCGATCCCAAAGAAAAGCGAGTTGAGAGGAAGCATCCAAAGATGGTTGCAACGGCATTGCGGAGGAGGTATCAACAGGGTCAGCACCCGACGGAACCTAGAGAAGCAGGAAAAGAAAGGGACATACACATTCAGACAATGATAGAGCACAACTCAGAAGAATTCATTAAACATATAAGGCCACTACGTGGCACAAGGATGGTGTTTTCTTCAAGATATTTACAACAAAAGCAGACTACAAAACTACCCTACGTCTACAACACCTAAGATGCGGCACCCTGAGTCGCCTCAGAGCCGGACTGCCTAGCTTTGGCCCCGCCCTGCTGCCGCAGGGCATACTCCGACAGCAAATCAATGAGCTTGGGCCCATATCGCTTGCAGCGAGCAGAGTAGGCAGCAAAGGCTACCTCGGATCCATCCGCAGTCGTCGGCATCCGAGAGGTGATCTGGGGCAGATCCAGCTCCGCTCCAGCCGCCATGGCCATCGCCAGCCCGACGGACGCGCCAATGCCCTTCTGCTTGCGCTTGTACGCCGCAGGCGCTTCGGCTGACAGAGCCTCCGCCAGAGCATCCACATCATCAAGGGCTGCGCCCTTAGGGACAAGCTCCTTGTAGAAGCGACCAAGGACCTCTTTCGCCTTGGCAAGGGAGCTGACGACGGTGCTGCAGCGGTCTTCGACCGCCACAGTAGCATCATCTAGAGCACTCCCGTGCTCTAGAGCACCGCGGTCAAACTCGATGCCTGCGGCATCTGAGACAAAAAATAAGAAGGAAGACATGAAGAAAAGCAGCACAGAAGAAGACACGAGGCATGAAGAAACAAGCACAAATCTAGCACTCACCCGAAAGAGCCTTGGCAGCAGCCATGAGCTTCGTTGCTACCTCCTTTTCACGAGCAGCCGCAACAGTGGCCAGCTGCTCCTCACGATCCGCGGCCTCCTGCTGCAGACGCTCTTTCGCTTCGGCTGCCTTAGTCAGCTCCAGCTCAAGGCGTTCCTTCGCACCAACGGCGGCCTCGGCCTTCTGCTCCGATTGACCAAGGCTCTTCTTGAGAGCGTCGACCTCACGGAGAGAAGTGTTATGCTCCTCTGCATTCAAGACAAGCAAGTGTTAAAGAGTAGGACCAGGATAAATAGGAGAGGCACTAAAAGTCAGATAGATACCTTGAAGCTGCCGAAGGTTCGCCTCCAGCACCAAGCTCTCCTGCACCAGCCGCGCGGCCTCCTGCACAAAAGGCTGAGGAAAAAGCAATAGCAGTAAGAAAAGGACTTGGGGGCTACGCCCAACACAAAGGAGTAAAAACAAAATTCGCACACGAAGACACTCGGGGGCTCCCCCCGTGACATAAAATAAAGGAACTTACATGCTCTGATGGCGACTCCGAAGGCCCGCCTGCGAAATTCGAGAGGCAACCACTGCGCCTCCGCACAGAGGATCCGAGCGCGCCTGCATGCCGCCACCGTTTGAGGAGGAGGAGACGCAATCTTCGACTCCCCCATCATCTCCCGCGCACCATCACTGGAGGAATCATGGGAGGAATGTCTGCGTATGAATCAATCAGTACAAGCGCAAAAATCATGAAGGAAAAAGGACAATAGTACAACAAGAAAACTTACGAGCCAAGCGAGCTCAGGTCGAAGACAGGAGGATTCCTTCGGACTCTCTTCTCCTCTTTCTTCCCTTCCTTCTTCTCCTCCTTCTTTTCTTCCTTCTTCCGCTTCGTTGGCGGGTGCGGCGCTAGAGCCCGCACAGGAATGGCAGGAATGGGAGAGGAAGAACCTCCATGATCATCACTATGACGCTCAAGGCCTAGAGGGTTCCTGGGAGTCGGAGGAGTTGAAGCATCCGAAGACTCGCTGGAGCTCCGTGCTTTCGCTACCGTATGATCCTCACTCGACTCGCCGGCATCCTCCACTGAGATCGCATGACGGCAGCTCGGACACGGACTCAACCACTTCATTATCCGGGGCAGCCGGAAATAATTCGGGCAATGGAGGTACCAGGCCCGGCACTTTGAAGCTCTGCAAAATCAGAAGGAACTTTGTTAGCAAACAAAGGAAATAAATACGCAGCCTGCAAAAAGCACTACGTGCACAAATCTACACCTGCGGTACGACCAACATCGAAGAAAATGGAGGAGTTAGCGACTTCCCCGGGATTTATTCTCCGGCCTTGAACTTCAGCAGCGCACGAAGGGCCCTGTCAAGATCCCCCTCGGAGATTTTCTTAGCCGAAACCCTCGTCGGATCACGGCGCCCAGAATAAAGAAACATCGGGTGCGCCCTCGCTTGGAGAGGTTGCACTCGACGCTCAAGAAAAGTCCGGATGATGTCCACGCCGTTCACCTCCTTCTCCGGAATCAGTTGGAGATCCTCCACCCGACGGTAAAGGGCCTCTATCTCCGCCTTCTTACCGTCCAAGATTTGGTTTTTCCAAGACCTTTTCGGCTTAATCATTTGGGAGGGGTCAAAGGGAACAAGACCAAAATCTTGCCCGGGCACTACGGAGTCGCGGATATAAAACAATCGCCTCCGCTAGTACTGGACAGATTCGGACATGGAAAAAGAAAAGAACAGAAGATTGGGACTAAGGGAAATGATGTAACCCCCAATGGGATACACACCATCCGAACCGGATTGCCTCTTCACGGAATAGAGCTTCCGGAAGAGGCCGAAGTGCGGCTCAATGCCAAGCCAACACTCGCAAAAAGTGACAAAACACGCAATGTGGAGAAGAGAATTGGGAGACAGATGATGAAGCTGAATCCCATAAAAGAAGAGCAGTCCACGGAGGAAATTGTGGACTGGAAAAGAGAACCCACGCATAACGAATGCGAGAAACATAACCCGATACCCAGATGGGGGACGGGGGATTACCTCATTGCCGGGAAGTTTCACGGCCTCCCTATCTTGCGGGTCAGGCCCCGCTCGCGAAGCTTGTGGAGATCGCTCTCCCGCGTCTCTGATCGCCGCCAGCCACCGTCGGTGACACGGGTAGCGGCGGTGCCTTTCTGTCCTCCGGCGGCGCTGGTCCCAACGGCAGACGAGGACTTCTTCGACTTCCCCATTGCGCTACGGCGGCGCCGGCGGTGAAAACACAGAAACAACGACGGAAATGTGGAAGGAAATCCCAGCGCGCAGCAAGAATCGCTAGAGCACAAGGAAGCAGTGAAAACAAGAACTGGTGCGGTGAAAACAAACCGCTGCTCTCCTCAATGATTATAACAGCGAAGACGACGCACGACATCCGTCCATCCAGAAGACCTAACGCCAACGGCAGATCTGGCCGTACACGTGTCAGCATCACAACGAACCTTCGTTACCACGCCTTCCACTACGCGCGGAAATCGAGGAGACGCCGTAATTATCTCCATGCCGCGTGTGACCGGTCAATTCAAAGTCAGCAAGTGGGACCCACGCCTCGTTCAGTCAAGTCATCTCTGGCGTAGCAGACGCTTGAGGTCATGGATCGTCAGCACTGATGTCATCAAAAGCTATACTAGCACCAACTACAATTCTTTGGCTCCACAGCTAAGAGTACTCAGTCGAATCTTCGATTCGACTAAATACTCGGGGGCTACTCCTATCAGGAGCGCTGGCCGTGCACTCGGAAGATGAATAAAGACAAAGTATTTCTTCGAGTCCTACGTCGAGTCTACGACTCCACTACGGACTCGGGGGCTACTCCCATAGGGAGGATAAATTTAAGCATTCGAAAATTTTCGTGTCCTACGGACTTAACAACTGAACAATGCTTGATCTAAAGTCTCTGCTCGAGTCTACGACTCGAACATACACTTGGGGGCTACTCCCATAGGGAGCGCTGGTCGTGCACCCTATGAAACCTTCGATTGCGATCTTTCGGATCAGCACGCAAAAACTTTTTGGCAACTTTGCCCCAACAAAACGCCGAGTGAGCGACAATCTCCTAGGCCACCCGAAGCACCTCCGTGGTGATAAATGTTCGGATGCTGCGTCTACGACGCAAAGATAAGACCTGCAGATATCATCTGATGGCCTGGCAACGCACATGAAGGCTCGCTAGTATAAATCCATGCCAACAGCGTGATGAAAAATCCCGGCGACGCGTTGGGTACATCAATTAAAAACACCGAATTCCACTCCGTAAGTCCTCCGGCTCGAGTCAAATTACGCCAAAGATATGTTCCGGGTTCAAGTTAAGGGACTCGAACTGATGAAGATCGTGTTGTTTCGTCCCTAAGACAGTTAATCGCCCTGATCCGTCGGGTGAGTCGTGCACACGCATCAACAATCCCTACAAACAAATCATTACTACCTAGTTGCACCGAAGGATTAAGAGTCCTCACCAATCTATGATTCACCGATCACCGGGGCTATCGACATGGTTATACCCTACGGGTACTGACTTCACATACCGGTCCAGCCCAAGGAAGGCCCATAGCGTATATGCCTGGCCCATGAAGATTTTCGGTGGCCAAGGCCCATGACGCCTTGGATCCTTGGAGAGCAAGACTAGCGTAGATAGGAAATTCAAAGGGGTAAAACCCTAGAACTTGTAACCGACTAGGACTATGCCCGGGACCTGCCTAAGTCTATATAAAGGCCAGGAGGGCACGTCCTAGATCTCTCGACTCATACTTTCACACACGCACCTCCACGCCAGATCGAATCTGACCAGAACCTTTCGGTTCCACCGTAATCAAGAGCGCATAAGGTGAGTAGGGTTTTCCTCCGGCTGAACTGGTAAATCTCGTGTCTCCTGGTTGCTTGTCTATTAACCGTTCCACGATCTCCAGCATCCCCATCTTCTCCAAAACCCAAGTCCATAACAATGGGCATTGACGAGTCAAAACCTCGTCAGTTAGGGTTTGGGGCACGTATCCCTCTCGATGGTGATATGTATGACTGGATGGGTGCCGTGGGGTTTTTACCAAACTACCCCTGCACACTTGGCGGTGCACGACTGGGAATTGAAGGGTGTTTTCATCAATTCACGTCCAAGTATGAGGGACGGTGAGGCGGCAGAATTTGGAGCTGTCACACTGGAGTGTTGGATGGTGGTCATCTGAACGGCTGAGAGCTACTTTGATGGGTTGATCTGTGGTTAGCTGATTCTCCATTCTGATTGGCTGGTTATTTCCTATTTTCTTAGTTCTAAAACAGGGTGTTCGGCGAATTAACCACCAAATAAAAGTTTTAAAATAGAACCACCCCATTTTTCATAAATACTAGACCATATTAAATGGACAATGTCCTGAGTAGGATATCTCAAACCATTTCGTCCACCCCAGGCGAAAAAGACAAATGTCTGCCGAATCGAGAGGAAGTGGGTCCGGTTTGAACTACTGGTACATGATCTGATGCTCACGATTTTTTGAAAAAAAAATCATTTTTATCTTCACAATATGCTATTTCTTCATAGATCCACTGAAAGTTTAGCGAGCCTCATCCCCTAGCTAAGAACCTTCATGTCCGCCGTTTTGACCATAGTTTGAAATGGACATCAAAATTCAAAAACTATCCAAACAAAGTAAATCCTTCGTGTGGCTCCATATTATGTGACATAGTTGCAAGGAAAAATACCAAACTTGGTATATTGCAAACATATCGAAAAAACCTTCACAGAAATGACCTACCATGTTCGAGGTTTCATGGCTTTTGGGTCAAACGACCAATGTTATGTCAAGAATCGCGTCATAGTTTTGATAATATACCCATATTGTGCATGCCTGTGCATCTTGGGATGGCGAACAATGTTGGAGGAGGAAGTTTTCCTTTTCGTCACATACAAAAGACATTTTCCATTTTCCGAGCGCAAAAAGGGGCGTTTTGTGAAGCAACCACCGAATGATTAATTCAAAATACCAAAAAAATATTTTCCATAAATACTAGACCATATTAAATGGATAATGTCCTGAGTAGGATATCTCAAACCATTTCGTCCACCCCTGGCAAAAAAGACAAATGTCTGCCGAATCAGTAGGAAGTGGGTCCAGTTTGAACTACTGGTACATGATCTGATGCTCATGATTTTTTGAAAAAAATCATTTTTAGCTTCAAAATATGCTATTTTATTATAGATCTACTGAAAGTTTAGCGAGCCTCATCCCCTAGCTAAGAACCTTCATGTCCGCCGTTTTGACCATAGTTTGAAACGGGCATAAAAAAATCAAAAACTGTCCAAACAAGGTGAATCCTTCGCGTGGCGCCATATTATGTGACATATTTACAAGGAAAAATACCAAACTTAGTATATTTCAAACATATCGAAAAAACCTTTACAGAAATGACCTATCATGTTCGAGGTTTCATGGCTTTCGGGTCAAACGACCAATGTTATGTCTAAAATCGCATCATAGTTTGTGCTAATGTGCCCATATTGTGCATGCATGTGCATCTTGGGATGACGAACATTGTTGCAGGAGGAAGTTTTCCTTTTTGTCGCACAGGAAAGCCATTTTCCATTTTCCGAGCACAAAAAAGTGGCATTTTGTGAAGCAACCACTGAATGGTTAATTCAAAATGCCAAAACCATATTTTTCATAAATACTAGACCACCTTACATGGACAATGTCCCGAGTAGGATATCTCAAACCATTTCGTCCACCCCTGGCGAAAAAGACAAATGTCTGACGAATCGGTAGGAAGTGCGTCCGGTTTGAACTACTGGTACATGATCTGAAGCTCATGATTTTTTGAAGAAATCATTTTTAGCTTCACAATATGCTATTTTATCATAGATCCACTGAAATTTTAGCGAGCCTCATCTCCTAGCTAAGAACCTTCATGTCCGCCGTTTTGACCATAGTTTGAAACGGGCATAAAAAATTCAAAAACTGTCCAAACAAGGTAAATCCTTCCCGTGGTGCCATATTATGTGACATATTTACAAGGAAAAATACCAAACTTGGTATATTGCAAACATATCGAAAAAATCTTTATAGAAATAACCTATCATGTTTGAGGTTTCATGGCTTTCGGGTCAAACGACCAATGTTATGTACAAAATCACGTCATAGTTTGTGATAATGTGCCCATATTGTGCATGCATGTGCATCTTGGGATGGCGAACATTGTTGCAGGAGGAAGTTTTCCTTTTTGTTGCATAGGAAAGCCATTTTCCATTTTTCGAGCGCAAAAAAGGGGAATTTTGTGAAGCAACCACCGAATGGTTAATTCAAAATGCCAAAACCATATTTTTCATAAATACTAGACCACCTTACATGGACAATGTACCGAGTAGGATATCTCAAACCATTTTGTCCATCCCTGGCGAAAAAGACAAATGTCTGCCGAATCGGTAGGAAGTGCGTCCGGTTTGAACTACTGATACATGATCTGATTAGCTTCACAATATGTTATTTTATCATAGATCCACTGAAATTTTAGCGATCCTCATCTCCTAGCTAAGAACCTTCATGTCTGCCGGTTTGACCATAGTTTGAAACGGGCATAAAAAATTCAAAAACTGTCCAAATAAGGTGAATCCTTCCCGTGGTGCCATATTATGTGACATATTTGCAAGGAAAAATACCAAACTTGGTATATTGCAAACATATCGAAAAAACCTTCACAGAAATGACCTATCATGTTCGAGGTTTTGTGGCTTTCGGGTCAAACGACCAATGTTATGTATAGAATCACGTCATAGTTTGTGATAATGTGCCCATATTGTGCATGCATATGCATCTTGGGATGGAGAACAATGTTGCAGGAAGAAGTTTTCTTTTTCGTCGCACAGAAAAGCTATTTTCCATTTTCCGAGTGCAAAAAACGGGGCATTTTGTGAAGTAACCACCGAATGGTTAATTCAAAATGCCAAAACCATATTTTTCATAAATACTAGACCATATTAAATGGACAATGGCCCGAGTAGGATATCTCAAACCATTTTGTCCACCCCTGGCGATAAAGACAAATGTCTGCCGAATCGATAGAAAGTGGGTCCGGTTTGAACTACTGGTACATGATCTGATGCTAATGATTTAAAAAAAAATCATTTTAGCTTCACAATATGCTATTTTATCATAGATCCATTGAAATTTTAGCGAGCCTCATCCTCTAGCTAAGAACCTTCATATGTGCCGTTTTGACCATAGTTTGAAATAGGCATAAAAAATTCAAAAACTGCCCAAACAAGGTGAATCCTTCGCGCCGCACCATATTATGTGACATATTTGGAAAGAGAAATATCAAACTTGGTATATTGCAAACATATCGAAAAAACCTTCATAGAAATGACCTATCATGTTCGAGGTTTCATGGCTTTCGGGTCAAACGACCAATGTTATGTCTAGAATTGCGTCATAGTTTGTGATAATGTTCCCATATTATGCATGCATGTGCATCTTGGGATGGCGAACATTGTTGCAGGAGGAAGTTTTCCTTTTCGTGCCACAAAAAAGCCATTTTCCATTTTCAGAGCGCAAAAAATGTGGCGTTTTATGAAGCAACCACCGAATGGTTAATTCAAAATGCCAAAAACATATTTTTCATAAATACTAGACCACCTTATATGGACAATGTCCCGAGTAGGATATCTCAAACCATTTTGTCTACCCCTCGCGAAAAAGAGAAATGTCTGCCGAATATGTAGGAAGTGCATCCGGTTTGAACTACTGGTACATGATCTGATGCTCATGATTTTTTGAAAAAATTATTTTTAGCTTCACAATATGCTATGTTATCATAGATCCACTGAAAGTTTAGTGAGCCTCATCCCCTAGCTAAGAACCTTCATGTTCGCCGTTTTGACCATAGTTTGAAATGGGCATAAAAAAAATTCAAAAACTGTCCAAACAAGGTGAATCCTTCGCGTGGCGCCATATTATGTGACATAGTTTCAAGGAAAAATACCAAACTTGGTATATTGCAAACATATCCAAAAAACCTTTACATAAATGACCTATCATGTTCGAGGTTTCATGACTTTCGGGTCAAACGACCAATGTTATGTATATAATCGCGTCATAGTTTGTGATAATGTGCCCATATTGTGCATGCATATGCATCTTGGGATGGCGAACAATGTTGGAGGAGGGAGTTTTTATTTTTGTCGCACAGAAAATTAAGCCATTTTCCATTTTCCGAGCGTAAAAAATGGGGCGTTTTGTGAAGCATCCACCGAATGGTTAATTCAAAATGACAAAACCATATTTTTCATAAATACTAGACCATATTAAATAGACAATGTCCCGAATAGGATATCTCAAACCATTTCATCCACCCCTGGCGAAAAAGATAAATGTATGCCAAATCGAGAGGAAGTGGGTCCGGTTTGAACTAGTGGTACATGATCTCATGCTCATGATTTTTTGAAAAAAAATCATTTTTAGCTTCACAATATGCTATTTCTTCATAGATACACTGAAATTTTAGCGATCCTCATCCCCTTGATGTCTACGCACTTGTATTCTTGTAGACAGTTGTTGGGCCTCCAAGTGCAGAGGTTTGTAGAACAACAGCAAGTTTCCCTTAAGTGGATTACCCAACGTTTATCGAACTTAGGGAGGAAGTGGTCAAAGGTATTCCCTCTCAAGCAATCCTGCAATCAAGATACAAGAAGTCTCTTGTGTCCCCAACACACCCAATACACTTGCAGGTGTATAGGTGCACTAGTTCGGTGAAGAGATAGTGAAATACAGTTGGTAATGGTGCTAGAAAATAGCTTCTGACTTTTTGTTGACGTGGGGTAACGGTGCCAGAAAAGATCTTGATGGTGAGGTAAGGTAAAGGACCAAAACCTCCCTAGCAAACGGAATAAAGAAGGAAGCAAGCAAACATGCAGCAGATCTAGTAGCAAACAGTGTTTCAATGTTTAGAAACAAGGCCTAGGGATCATACTTTCACTAGTGAACACTCTCTCATATAAATATCCTCTCTTCATGATACTACTCTTAACTACTCTCCGGTTGGACACTCTAATCAACGGTAGGGCCTTCCCCAATCTTGATAACCCCACACTGTCACCTTGAGCGCTAGATGGTTCCAACAAACACCACATTTTTATAGATACATCCAACTCCAAATATAACTCATAACAAATATTCAATCTATCCAAAGTGCCACACACGGTATGCACGCTGTCACTTTCACACATATGGAGAAAAGCATAGATCTATTAAAACACAAAGAGTATTTATGTAGACTCAAACCTAAGTGCCACCATGGCGTGCATGCTGTCATTTTCACACACATGGGGAGAGCAGAGATCTATTAAAGCAATTGAGTAGCAAGGTAGATCTACTTGATTACAAAGCTCATGACCACAAGATCATGCATAGAGAGAGAGATGAACACATAGCTACCGGTAGAGCCCTTATCCCTGAGGAAGAACTACTCCCTCCTCATCATGGGAATCAGCAATGGTGATGAAGATGGCGAGGGAGATCGATGGAGATGGCTCTGGGGCACTTCCCCGTCCCGGCAAGGTGCTGGAACAGAGACTTTCTGTCCCTCGAATCCCCCTTCGATGGAGGCGACGCTATAGAGGTTTTCGTGGATTTCTTCTGGATTTTTTAGGGTTTTCCCATCGGAGGATTCTTATAGGCGCAGGAATCAAGGTGGGTGGGGGTCCAGGGGACCCACACCCCCTCCAGGCACCTCCAGGGCTTGCCCGTGCCTAGGGGGGGTTTGGCCACCCTGTGGCCCCCCCTCTGGCTCCGCTTCGTCTTTCCGTGTTGCTCCGGGAAAAATAATAACTTTGGCTTTTGTCCCGTTCAATTTTGAGAATATTGATTTTCTGCCTTTCTGGAACCAAGAACAGAAGAAAACAGGCAACTGGCACTGTGGCAACTTGTTAATAGGTTAGTTCCAGAAAAGATATAAAAACACCTCAAAGTATAGATAAATCAAAGAAAAGTAGATACAAAACAAGCATGGAGCATCAAAAATAATAGATACGTTTCCGACGTATCAAGCATCCCCAAGCTTAACTCCTGCTCGTCCTCGAGTAGGTATGTGATAAACAGAATAATTTTTGAGGTGACATGAACCCTCACAATAAAGATCCAACCATTTGCAAGCATTGAAAGCTGAGATCAAAGAACTCTAAACATGTGCATGAAAGATGGAGTTCTAACAATAGGACATAGTAACTATACATGCAACATGTCAAGCTACAAACAAAGATCATGAATAATATGCATTGAAAAAGGTTTTTTTGTTTCACATACAAAAAACATGGCATAGTGACAATCAGCTTGTCCCTCATAGAGTAGCAAATAGATGCATATGCCACCTTCAAAGTTCACAAGGGTGACTAGAAACAAGTAGCACAAGAACAAGTAATATCACAATATGCATCAATCAATAAGCTTTGGAACACTGCACATAGGATGACAACTATGCTCTCTTAATGGTGCCTAAAGGTAGAAGGTGGAGACTAAATAGTGGTGGAAGAAAGGCCTTTTATAAAGGAAACAAGGATTTCAAGTTCCAAAAAGAGCTTCCAAAAATTATGGTACTTGTTAGCTTTCATCCCTCATTGCCCCTATCATAAGCATCTTGAAGTGATTAAGGTTAAAGTGACAAAGATGGAGTATATGCTTGACGAAGTATAAGTTGGCAATCTCAAGTCCCTTGAATACGAGGGCCACACCTCATGCATACTCAAATTTGGGCCTAGGTAAGTTCTTGTCATTGTAAGTATTTGCATATCATTGAGAACCGCCAACGGGGTACCCCTTGCACATGGTGCATGAGCTTTCCCATAACCAAAATGACAAGGCAAGTAGATAATGAGCATCTCAACAATCTTCTTATTTACCATGGGAATATGGTGCTTTTTTTTCTCTCTTTCCTCTTTTCTCAATGTGTCTCTTTTTTATAAGAAGAATGCTTCATAGATGTCACTATGGTGATGCTGCAAGTTTCCACCATGATTAAGCATGGCTTAGGCTAGCGGCCCAAACGTTTCTCTAACACAAGATACAAACTCCATGGACTTACAAGTTTCCTCTTTATTTCACACCGGTGACATCCATAGACAAAAGAGCATGATATCAACTGAGTACAAAGTACAAGTGCAATGTTGAAAACGTTCCCCGTGATAGCACGGATATGCTAATTCCAACTTATAAGTGCAAGCATATACAACAAAGTTGTCACAATGGTTCAAGTTTATTAGGGAAAGGAATGTAAAGTGTGCCATCAAGTTCGTGAGGGCTTTAATCACTAAGTTTTCATATAACAAAATAGTTTTTAATTGGAAGATAGCCGAAAACAAGAATATACTTAGAATGGTGTAACACACCATGCATAGGAATTTACAGTGGACACTTTGGAATAACTTGGTTTCTTGGGAGTTGGAAGCATGAGTAGAGCTTACTCATACAAGTGGAGGCTATCAAAAGACTGGGAGCAACCAACTAAGAGAGCAATAATGGCCATAATCATGCAGAGCAACAAAGCATTACTAATCAAAGGATACAGTGGTACTACAAGTCAAGGAATAAATGATGTTAGAGGCTATGGTGACTTGTCATAGTCATAACATGGTGTGAGCATGTGCCAAGTCAACCTAAACAAAGCATCAAAGGAGAATACCACAATACTATGCTTTTTTGCATGCTAAAACAACACATGATTCTTTCAAGGCACATTAAGCAATCCTAATTGTTCGGAACAAGTCATGCTACAGAAATAATCACTAAGCATAAGGTCAAAGCAACACCTAGCATGACATGATAAAGTGTAAGTCACAGTCAAAACAAGCTCCCTTTTGTACCACTTAAGCATGAAGCTTTCTACTCTTTCGAACACCAAACAACTTATTTGAAACAACTCACAAAGATAATAATCAATAAAGACCAGTGAGCTTGTCTCACAAATCCACAAAGATGAACTAAAAAGTTCTAAGCTGAAAGCACAAGAAAACTAAGGCTGAACGCAATGCTAGCAAAAGTGAACACTCACATAACAATAAGAGTGAAAACTAGAGTGTTCTAGGCAATGGAAACAGAGTGTGTCTCTCTCTCCAAAAGAAGTGTGGTGTAACCAACCAACTTACTCAAGCAAACTAAGCAAACCAAAACCAAAAATGAAAACTAAGACACTCCAAGAACAACACAACTATGCATGAAACAATAAAAACGAAGTGTCTAGAAAGAACCTGAGATTTTTATTGATGAAGAAGGGGATGCCTTGGGCATCCCCAAGCTTTGACGCTTGTACCTCTTGAATTTTTATTGGGGTGACACGGGGTGGCATCACCAAGCTTGAGCTTTTGTCCATTCTTCATCTCATTACATCATTCTTTCTCTACACCTGAAATTTTTCCTTCATACAAAACTTCACACAATCTTCATTAGCAACATTAGTTTATTCAAAAGATATTAAACCTCTGGCAAAGCTTTGGAACAGCAAGGCTTTTCACTAAAGACACAAGCTACTGTAGTAACTCCTTTAAAAAGCTCAATTCACCTCAAGAGAACTCAAAAAGGAATCAATAAGAAGCAAATGCAAATAATGACAGAAATCTATCAAAACAGACCAGCAGGTAGAAACCGATTTTTTCGAAGACCTTCTGTTGCTCAAATCAAAAAGTATTTAACTAACGAAAGTTAACTAACATACTGGGGGATTTATTCGTAAATTTTCAGCTCAATTCGACTTACAGAGACTCCTCACAAATTTTTATGATGGAGGACAGAAATCTGTTTCGGTTCAGCAACTCCCCAAATCTTACTTCCCTCTCATTAGAGGTTATTCTTGGCACAAAAAACAAACAAAAAGGATAAGGAAAGGTCATTACTGAAGTAATAACTTCCAAGACTCGAAAAAACTCTTGGGTTATCTCCCAACAAGTACTTTTCTTTAATGCCTTTAAGTTAGGCTTGATAGTTTGAGAAGATGCTCACATAAGAATTATGAATTGAAGTCAAAGAGAGCATCAAGAAGCAAATTCAAAGAATATTTAAGTCTAACCCAAATCCTATGCATATGAATCTTGTAAATAAACAAGTCATAAAAGCACAAAGCAGCAAGCATAGGAAAGCAAAACAAGTGCAACTTCAAAACTTTCAACATAAAGAGGGGAAACTTAATATTTTTGAGATGCATAAAACCATTTTCCCTCTCTCATAATAACTTTCAGTAGCATGACGAATAAAATTAACAATATAACTATCACATAAAACATTCTTATCATGAGCCACATGCATAAAATGATTATTACTCTCCACATAAGAATAGTCATTCTTATTAATGGTAGTGGGAGCAAATTCAACAAAATAGCTATCATTATTTTTCTCATCACCATAATCATCAAATATAGGAGACATATTGTAATCACAATAAATTTCCTCCTCCATAGTAGGTGGACTAAAAATATCATATTCATAATTGTAATCATCATATATTGGAGGTATGGTTTCATCATAAGCAATAGAATAGCTATCTTCCAAAGACGAGGAACAAAAAAGATCATTTTCATAAAAACTAGCTTTCCCAAGCTTATACTTTTCCATAGCATTAGCAACAATGGTGTCCAAAGAATTCATACTAATAACATTGCTATTAGCATGCAAATAAAGTTCCGTAGGTTTTTTAATTTTCTCTTCGAACACTTAATGTCCTAACTCAAGATAAATATTATAAAGCTCTCTAATTTTGTTGTTGTTTTCCATTAACCCTAACTAGTGAAAACAAGAAACAAAAAGACAAAACTGCAGAATCTAAAGGAAATAACTTCGAGCACTCACACCAGAGGATGTGAGTACCTTTTACCTTACCTCCTTGGCAACGGCGCCAGAAAAGAGCTTGATGTCTATGCACTTCTATTCTTGTAGACAGTTGTGGGACCTCCAAGTGCAGAGGTTTGTAGAACAACAACAAGTTTCCCTTAAGTGGATTACCCAAGGTTTATCGAACTCAGGGAGGAAGTGGTCAAAGGTATTCCCTCTCAAGCAATCCTGCAATCAAGATACAAGAAGTCTCTTGTATCCCCAACACACCCAATACACTTGTCAGATGTATAGGTGCACTAATTCGGCGAAAAGATAGTGAAATACAAGTGGTAATGGTGCCAGAAAATAGCTTCTGACTTGTTGTTGACGTGGGGTAATGGTGCCAGAAAAGAGCTTGATGGTGAGGTAAGGTAAAGGACCAAAACCTCCCCAGCAAACGGAATAAAGAAGGAAGCAAGCAAACATGCAGCAGATCTAGTAGCAAAGAGTGTTTCAATGTTTAGAAACAAGGCCTAGGGATCATACTTTCACTAGTGAACACTCTCTCATATAAATATCCTCTCTTCATGATACTACTCTTAACTACTCTCTGGTTGGACACTCTAATCAACGGTAGGGCCTTCCCCAATCTAGATAACCCCACACTGTCACCTTGAGCGCTAGATGGTTCCAACAAACACCACAATTTCATAGAGACATCCAACTCCAAATATAACTCATAACAAATATTCAATCTAGCTAAAGTGCCACACACGGTATCCATGCTGTCACTTTCACACACGTGGGGAAAAGCATAGATCTATTAAAGCACAAAGAGTATTTATGTAGACTCAAACCTAAGTGCCACCATGGCGTGCACGCTGTCACTTTCACACACATGGGAAGAGCAGAGATCTATTAAAGCACCTGAGTAGCAAGGTAGATCTACTTGATTACAAAGCTCATGAACACAAGATCATGCATAGAGAGAGAGATGAACACATAGCTACTGGTAGAGCCCTTAGCCTTGAGGAAGAACTTCTCCCTCCTCATCATGGGAATCAGCAATGGTGATGAAGATGGCGATGGAGATGGCTCCAGGGGCACTTCTCCGTCCCGGCAGGGTGCCGGAACAGAGACTTTCTGTCCCCCGAATCTCCCCTTCGGTGGCGGCGGCGCTATAGATGTTTTCGTGGATTTCTTCTGAATTGTTTAGGGTTTTTCCATCGGAGGCTTCTTATAGGCGCAAGAATCAAGGTCGGTGGGGGTCCAGGGGGCCCACACCCTCTCCTGGCGCCTCCAGGGCTTGCCCGCGCCTAGGAGGGTTTGGCCACCCTGTGGCCCCCCTCCGGCTCCGCTTCGTCGTTCCGTGTTGCTCCGGGAAAAATAATAACTTTGTCTTTTGTCCCGTCCAATTCCGAGAATATTGATTTCTGCCTTTCTGGAACTACAAACAGAAGAAAACATGCAACTGGCACTTTGGCAACTTGTTAATAGGTTAGTTCCAGAAAAGATATAAAAAACCCTCAAAGTATAGACAAAGCAAATCAAAGTAGATACAAAACAAGCATGGGGCATAAAAAATAATAGATACGTTTCCGACGTATCACCCCTACCTAAGAACCTTCGTCCGCCGTTTTGACCAAAGTTTGAAACAGGCATAAAAAATTCAAAAACCGTCCAAACAAGGTGAATCCTTCGCATGGCGCCATATTATGTGACATAGTTGCAAGGAAAAATATCAAACTTGGTATATTGCAAATATATCGAAAAAACCTTCACAGAAATGACCTATCATGGTCGAGGTTTCATGGCTTTTGGGTCAAACGACCAATGTTATGTCCATAATCGCGTAAATAGTTTGTGATAATGTGCCTATATTGTGCATGCATGTGCATCTTGGGATGGCGAACAATGTTGCAGGAGGAAGTTTTCCTTTTCGTCGCACAAAAAATCCATTTTCCATTTTCCGAGCGCAAAAAGGGACGTTTTATGAAGCAACCACCGAATGGTTAATTCAAAATGCCAAAACCATATTTTTCATAAATACTAGACCACCTTACATGGACAATGTCCCGAGTAGGATATCTTAAACCATTTAGTCCACCCCTAGTGAAAAAGAAAAATATCTGCAAAATCGGTAGGAAGTGGGTCCGGTTTGATGATCTAATGCTCACGATTTTTTGAAAAAAAATCATTTTTAGCTTCACAATATGCTATTTTATCATAGATCCATTGATATTTTTGCAAGGAGCATCCGCTATCTAAGAACCTTCATGCCCGTCGTTTTGACTATAGGTTGAAACGGGCATAAAAAATTGAAAAACTGTACAAACAATGTAAAATCTTCACGTGGTGTCATATTATGTGACATATTTGCAAAGAAAAATATCAAACTTGGTATATTGCAAATATTTTGAAAAAATGTTAACGGAGAACGTATATGTCGCCATTTTGATTACATTTTAAGAGCACAAGAACAAAAAAACATAGACCATATACTCATGATAACATAAAATAAGAAACTCTCCAATACGTATCTTTAAGATGAACCATAATGATATTTATATCATCTTAATCCGTGATTAATTGCAAAATTGATGTTAAATTTATATTTATAGACTTCTTAAAAAAATTGAAGCCTCTCTATTTATGTGGGCTCAAACTTATAAGAAGCCTACAATTCCTATCCAAAACATACCTTTTCATAGACTATGGGCCAGTGGCCTAGCCGTGGAAAAAAAATTACAAGAATTTTTTTAGGCCTCTACTGTCAAGGCCCAACCTAACTTGAATGAATGTTTACATAAAACCCACGGAGCTAATAGGACATGAAATAGTTGTTGGTGTGGTAGTTTGGTGGCCTCGCTATTGGAAGAGGTCGCGGGTTCGATCGTTGAGACCACCAGTTTTTTGCCATATTATTCCAACACGGGTCCTACATGTCATGTCGGTGGGAGCCCACATGTCAGGTCATCTTGGTCAACATGTCCTATTTGACTGGTATGTTGTATGACAGGTGGGTCCCTCATATCATATATTCCTCCTAGTTAGCATTACACGACACGTAAGCAGAAGTTGACACATGGAAACGACACATAGACAAAATTGCTGATGTGGCCAACCAGTCATTTTAAAGCAACAAGAATCAGTGGTCATGACCATTTAAATTGGTCGTAGTGAGCTAAATATAAGGCTATAAACTAGTATTATCCATCTATGAACTTTTCGTATTTGAAAAATATGACCTTTTTAATAGAATTGGTCAAAAAAATTCAAGATTTGGACCCTTCCAAATACCTTACGACCAGTTGGTTCAGAATGGTCATAGATTTATGACCAAAAAACCCATGGTCGTTAAAAGAAGATCACTAGTGAGCAGATTTCTTGAGTGAGAGGAGGAAGTGGCGGCCTTCGTCCTCGGCTCCATGGCCAACGGCGGCCAGCGTGTCCCTCAATCCTCAATGAAATGCGTCATTTTCAACTCCACGGCCAGCGGCAACGGCGGATCGTAGGCGGATCCAGAGGGTGGCCAGGGTGGTGCATGGACCACCCTGGGATTTCAATTCATCCCATATAAGATAGTAAAAAAAAAATGAAAAAAGCACATCTACTCTGTTCGATGCAAGCACGAACGCGAGAAAGACTTACTGGCTTCATTCTATTCGCTTCTTGTTCATTTGTTCCTCCCGAGAGATGGACTTGTCACTCGTGTTGCGTCTTCTTGTTCATTTGTTCCTCCTGAGAGATGGACTTGTCACTCGTGTCGCGTCGCTTCCTCGCCGGATGCCAGTGACTCACCGGTTCCGGATCTCCCACTCCAAGCAGTCGCAACTCTCTAGCTCCCCACTCCATTCACCACTCGTCCCCCCTCCCCAATGCTCGTAGCCCTCCCCATTCCCCACAGACCCGCCTTCCCGTAACCCTAGAGGCAAAGCAAGGAGCCAGGGAGGCGATTGCGCCCCACGGGCCACCAAGAAGTCTTAGGATTCCTGCGTTCATTCCTGCACTTCACCAGCGACATGGAGCAGGCCAACAACAATCCAATTTTCCGTCCAACAGTAGCTCCATTTTACTCATTCTCCAAGCTGAGCTAGGTAAATTCAACCCCAAACTATACAAAATTTACAATTTACTTGCAAGTTGTAATTGTTTGGATAACTAATTGAATTGTTGCCAATTACTAGAATAGATAAAACATATTCTGCACTGAGAGTTTAATAAAGAGCAAGTTGAGAAATAAGATGGGGGATACTCTTTCGGATGGTTGTCTAGTCACATACATTAAGCAAGATATCTATCTCCAAAGTGGATTAAGATGATATAACTGAGATTTTCATGGCCATGTCAAGGCGTAAGCCCAATAGAAAATAATCCTGTCCGAGATTTTGAAGTTATGCAGGCCTCTGTTATGCAAAATTCAAACTTCATTGCTAATTGTTATATAGTATTTATAAGACAGTAGTGTTACTGCTAAAATATACGATAGTATGTTGGCAGTCCCCTATTTGTGTCAATTGTCAATTTGTTTTTGAAGGTGGACCACCTGGTTTAAATTCCTGGATCCGCCTCGACCCCCGAGCTCCTCATCCATGTTCTTCGTATTTTGTAGGCCGAAGCTGCAGTCAATGGTGTTGTATTATTAGGCATAATTTTTACGATTAATTTCAGAATATAAATCATGACAGCAAGAGCTACAATCACGTGAACATCTGACATACTAGATGTATTGATCAACATGAACAGTAGAAGAGTATACACACTAATGGAAATAGTAAAGCAACAGATCTGATGACGGTATACGTACTAACCGGTTGCCGATGAAGTAGCTGTTGGTGCAGCGTTTGCAGTAGTCTATCGAAGAAGTCGGCGTTGAAGACGACGTGCACGAGGTCTAGCTTGACGACCGGGAAGACGCGCCATGATGACGAACTTGAGCAATCGCGCGGAGCGCTTCTCAAAAACCTTATTCGCCCTCTCCCGTATAGGATCACAAAGGCAAGTGGTTCCGAAGACCTGCTCTCCCGATCGCCGATGCACGCCGACAAACGAGATGGAGTAGACTACGATGGCGAAGCAAGCAGAGAGGATGGCAAAACCCCAGATTGGTTTTTGGTGTACTGTGGCGGTAGCTGCACATGACTTTATATAGAGCGGCTCAGAAAATCTAACGGAGGCGAACGTGGGCCGAGTCCACGTTGCGCATATTCGGGTCGGTTACAGTATCCCATGATCCGGGAGCGACCCGAATAAGCTAATCGTTTGACACATCTGTCAAAACCTCACAATTTTCCCGAGCAACAAAAATAAAGCTCGGCATGGCGAGATTCCCTAAACCCGCGGCGCGCGTGCGCGTATCGTGGCTAGACGAGCGGGCGGCAGGCGAGAGACGGCGTCGTCGTCGGAGGAGGGCACGCGTATAACTCTCCTATTGCCACTCACTTACAAAGTGGTGCAACACTCCACCTTATAAGGTGGTGCAACTCTCCTTCAACTTCCCTTGTGGGACTAAACTTTAGATCCCACTCCACTTCCATGTGAGTTACCACAAACATGGGCTCAGACACATATGGGCTGCCATAAATCTGGGCTTTAAGATTTAGGAAAAATCTGAAATATACATGGGCCTATATGGACTAGTCCATTATTTCTAACAAATGGTAACCGCAGCAGCGTGCCTTGGTAAACAGACAGAGGAGGGCAAGTGCCTTGGTAAACAGACAGAGGAGGGCAAGTGCCTTGGTAAACAGATAGAGGAGACAGTCGCGGCCGTCGTCCTCGGCTCCATGGTCAATGGTGGCCGGCGTGTCCCTCAATCCTCAACGACATGCATCATCTCCAACTCCACGGCCAGCGGCAATGGTGGATAGTGCATCCTCACCTTCGAGCTCCTCATCCATGTTCTTCGTATTCTGTAGGCCGAAGTTGCAGTCAATGGTGTTGGACTATTAGGCATAATTTCCATGATTAATTCTAAAATATAAATCATGACAACAATAGTTACAATCACGTGAACCTCTAACATACTAGATGTATTGATCAACATGAACAGTAGCAGAGTATACGCACTAACAGCCATAGTAAAGCAACAGATCTGATGACGGTATACATACGGTTGGCGATAAAGTCGCTATTTGTGCAGCGTTTGCAGTAGTCTGTCAAAGAAGTCAGCGTTGAAGACGACGTGCACGAGGTCCAGATTGACGATCGGAAAGACGCGCCGTGATGACGAACTTGACCAGTCACGCGGAGCGCTTCCCAAAAACCTTTTTCGCCCTCTCCCATACAGGATCACAAAGGCAAGTGGTTCTAGAGACCTGCTCTCCCGACCGCCGATACACGCCGACAAGCGGGATGGAGTAGACTACAGTGGCGACACATGCAGAGAGGATGGAAAAAACCTAGATTGGTTTTCGGTGTGTTGTGGCAGTAGCCACGCAGAAATTTATATAGAGCAGCTCAGGAAATCCTAACGGAGGCGAACATGGGCCGAGTCCATGTTGCATATGTTCGGGTCGGTTACAGTATCCCACGATCCGGGAGCGACCCGAATAAGCTAACCGTTTGACACGTCTGTCAAAACCTCACAATTTTCCCGATCAGCAAAATAAAGCTCGGCACGGCGAGATTCCCGCAACCCGCAGCACGCGTTCGCACGTCGTGACTAGACAAGTGGGCGAGCGGACGGGCGAAAGACGGCATCGTCGGAGGAGGAGGGCGCGCGTGTAACTCTCTTATTGCCACTCACTTACAAAGTGGTGCAACACTTCACCTTATAAGGTGGTGCAACTCTCCTTCAACTTCTCATGTGGGACTAAACTTTAGCTCCCACTCCACTTCCATGTGAGCTAGCACAAACATGGGCCCAAACACATATGGGCTGTCACAAATCTGGGCTTTAAGATTTAGCGAAAATCTGAAATATACATGGGCCTAAATAGACTAGCCCATTATTTCTAACAAATGGTAGTTGCAGCAACGCGCCTTGGTAAACAGATAGAGGAGGGCAAGCGCCTTGGTAAACAGGTAGAGGAGGCAGTGGCGGCCGTCGTCCTCGTCTCCATGGCCAATGGTGGCCGGCGTGTCCCTCAATCCTCCACGGCCTTCATCATCTCCAACTCCATGGCCAGCGGCAACGATGGATAGTGCATCCTCGACGCCGAGCTCCTCATCCATGTTCTTCGTATTCTGTAGGCCGAAGCTACAGTCAATGGTGTTGGATTATTAGGCATAATTTCCATGATTAATTCCAAATTATAAATCATGACAGCAATTGTTACAATCACGTGAACCTCTAACATACTAGATGTATTGATCAACATGAACAGTAGCAGAGTATACGCACTAACAGCCATAGTAAAGCAACATATCTGATGACGGTATACGTACTGATCGGTTTCCGATGAAGTCGTTGTTGGTGCAGCGTTTGCAGTAGTCTGTCGAAGAAGTCGGCGTTGAAGACGACATGCACGAGGTCCAGCTTGACGATCGGGAAGACGCGCCGTGATGACGAACTTGAGCAGTCGTGCGGAGCGCTTCCCAAAAACCTTATTTGTGCTCTCCCGTATAGGATGACAAACGCGAGTTGTTTCAGAGACCTGCTCTCTCGACCGTCGGTGCATGCCGGCAAGCAGGATGTAGTAGACTACGGTGGCGGCGCAAGCAGAGAGGATGGCAAAACCCTGGATTGGTTTTCGGTGTATTTTGGCGGTAGCCGCGCATGACTTTATATAGAGCGGCTCAGGAAACCCTAAGGCCTCGTTTTGTTGAAGTGGATTACTGAGTATTCGAGAGTATCACCCCTAGTGTTTTGGGTGAAAACACTTCAGTCACCCAAACCCCTCCAATCCTCTTCCATGATGATCCCCTGTAATCCCACTCTTCAAAAATGGTGTTCTGCAAGCAGGGATTGAAACACTAGAAAAATCAGCCTTGTTTAGTTGAGTAACAAAGATTCAATTTTTATAGGGGTTTGCGCACAGTTCCAGCAGCACTTCATCACAAGTTCACAAAAACATTACACGAACTTTACAGTACATAGGAATAGAATAGAGCTTTAGGCTTCATCACAACAGAATTATAAACCTCAACAGCATTACACTGGAAAATCTCAGTAGCACTTCATCACAACAACATTACACTGGAAAATCAAGTTTTCATCGCATATAAATAAAGTTGAAGTATAGTATCAGTTTCACAATATGAAGAATAAGGCTTTGCCACCACACACAAACTATTTGCTTATTTTGTCATTCTGCTTCTTCAGATAGTTCTTGGTTAGGCACTTCAGGTAACTAAGAACAAAAGAGTGTTTTAGATTATCATAACTTCCTGTTCAGTAACATGATTTTAGTGCCAAACAAGGAATGATCAAAAATCAATTATAACATTATTGAGATGTGTATACTAACAATAAAATCTTAGCTAATTCAGCATGATTTGGTAGTTTAGGAAAACAATGCCACATCAAAAATAGGATGCTTGTTTGGAGAAAATAATCATAAGATAAATTGAGCTAGAGAAACCATCTCCATGTAAGCAAGTTCCCTATATGCAAACGGAGAGCTAGCAAGTTCCTAGATGCTTGTTTCAATAGTTGATAGCTTTGGAAACACCGAGGTGAATTGTGGCTTACATTACACAAGTAGCACATCTAACAACTACTCTTTGGAAGCTATAATTCATTTTGTGCATTTCTATTCAAATAATAGGACAAAATAAAAGATGCATGCATCTTCTTGCAGAAGTTATTGGGAACTCATTGGAGTATATTAGTTAACTAACCACAATAAAGTAAGAAAGCAATGAAGCGAGACAACTACATGGGTACTAGAACTACCATTGATCCATCTTAGTGTATGCTAGACTAATGAACATACAAGATAGCAAGAAAACATAAGCATCTTCACACCACATTATGCATATTGCAGAAACAAAGGAACTAACTTATGTAGTTGGGCTCAATAGTATGTAACTAGAACTAATAGTATGAGAACATAACAGCAATATGAAACTTACCAATCTGACTTTGAAGCCATGCCAAAGCACTTCCATCTTTATCAGCAACGACATTGATGAAAATCTCGCCGTTTTTGGGACACTTGAATATACCATAGAATTTGACTTTCAGATCTGGTGTGACCCCTTCCAATGCTTTCAATTCTTTCATGCATCTGGTTATAGAGAAGTCCGCTGCCTCTTCCTTGCTTTCTTTTTCTTTGATGTCCACAAATCTTTGCATCACACCTACTAAAGCATCTCCACTACTCTTTTTAGGACTTCTCTTGAGCTTCTTGGGAATTTTCTTTGGCCTGGTTTTTGCACCACCAACACCACTTGTTTCTGCTTGATCTAACATTTGAAATTTATCATCGGCTTGCTGGACAACTGCTTCCTCTTTCTCAAACTCTCTTTCATCCTCAAACTCACCATCACTTTCTATGTTGTTGACATCATCACTTTGTGGTGGCTCGGCCATAGAGGTAAAGTTGAAGTCTTCCTCAGCTATCTGGCCTGCAAAAAACATGTGAGTTACCAAATTGTGTATAGGAAACCATGGAAGTAAAATAAAGTGCTTGTTAATATGATTGAATGAACTTACTTTCATAAAGTTTTCCTAGCAAATCATACAAAGGAAACCTTGAGTCCTCCATTCTGAATTTTCTGATCTTATTGCCAAAAGACTGAAGTGAATATGCCCTGAGAGGCAATAATAAAGTGTTTATTATGTGTATTCCAAGTATATGATATATGTTTATTTTGCATGCTATAATTGTATTAATACGGAAACGTTAATACATGTGTGTTTAATAAACAAATAGAAAGTTCTTAGTTATGCCTCTCTCATAAACTAGTTCGTTGATTAACAAGATGATCACAGTTTCCTGATCATAGACATTGGATGTTGTTAATAACGAGATCACAACATTAGTGTAATGGTGTGATGAACATTCATCTGAAGTATAGCATTATGATCAAAGTCATTGAGTTTATATTGCTATAAACAACTTACGAAGTGATCCTAATCCTTAGACCATGAGATCATGCCAATCACTAACACCGGAAGAGTTTGTTGTTGACATCAAACATCACATCGTAACTGGGTGATTATAAAGATGGCTTCAAAGCTACTAAAGCGTTATGTTGAGAATCATGGATAAAGAGTGGAATTTGTTCATCCCGATGACGGATAGATATACTCTGGCCCCTCTCGGTGATATCACATTGATTAGCTTGCAAGCAAGTGATTTGATCACTAGAATGTTATATCACGGGAACAAGAAAAGAGTGCATGTCAGTAAAGAGATCAAACTAGGTATGGAGATACCGATGATCGAATCTCGAACACGTAATATATTGTGAAACAAAGGGATTAAGATACAAGCGTAAAAGGTTTCAACAATCACAGGAAAGTCATCGTTGAATGTGTGGGAGTCAGTATGGATCTCCAGGTCCCGCTACTGATTATTGATCGGAGAAGGGTCTCGATCATGTCCGCATTATTCGCGAACCGTAGGGTGACACAATTAAGGGACACTAACATCCAGTTGGAGCAAATGTTTCATGCCGAAAGAATAAACAAGCGCAGTAATTTATTTCACTAGATACAGGTTTTCGGGTGAAATTGCATAAAGGGGTTATGCATGTGAAATAGAATTCTAGCAAGGGTTTATATGTGAATGTTTGTCATTAAGTAATTGACAAAATTCTGAATAAATAAAAGAGTTTTATTTAATGAGAGTTTGCATTAAATTTGGTGGAAATTTAATAGCAAGTTTGAGTGGGATTTTGAGTGGAGGGATTTGAATGGATTTTTGTGAGTGGAGTGTCCACCCACATGAATGAAGGAGGGGAGGGGGCAGCCCCCATGGCCAGCGGCCACCCCCTTGGGTGCCCCCTCCTCCTATAAAAGGCACCCCTCTCCTCACTTCTCACTCACACCTCCTCGTGAAGGATCTCTCTCCCCCTCTAGAATTTATCCCCCATGGTCTCAGACTAGCGAGATACATGTTCCCGGTGGTTATTCGGCAAGAAAGGGTTGTGCTTCCGCTGCATCGCTGGAGCGAGGAGGCGGAGGTTGCTCGGTGTATTGTAAGTGTGTGCGAGCACGGATGCGCTGCTGCTTTGCGGCGCTAGGACTTCCTCTCAATCTTGAGATCGGCAAGAGATCGTCTACATTAACCACGAGTTGAACTCGTTAAGCTTTTTCGGTCTTCAAGGGTATGTTCTCTACAGATATATATCCACCCATTGTTTGTATCTAGTAGATAGATCTTGGTACATAGTTGTTCCCATCGTAGGAATTTTTTTGTTTTCTATGCTGCGAACCCTACAGTGGTATCAGAGCCGGATCTATGCGTAGATGCTTTACACGGGTAGTACACATATGAGTATGTGGGCGATGATGATCATGTTTTTTTCTCCTTAGTTGTAATTTTGGATATTGGTGGCATAGTGGGATGAAGCGGCCCGAACAAACTTTACATGTCCTCGCACATGAGACCTGTTCCACGCTTGACATGCAACTAGTTTGCATAAGTGGCTAGCGGGTGTCTGTCTCTCCTAGTATAGTCAATATCTATTTTGCAACGAGTTGTCAACAATTTGGTTATCCTCGTTGTGGTTCATGTTCGTAGGTAAGAACGGTTCTATATTCGAAAGCCCTAAGCAACGTAAAACTTGCAATGGATAAATTAGAGGCGTCTAGTTTAGATTGTTGCTGGGCTAGTGTCATGATATGGTGATGTTGTTAGTAGAAGTATGATATGATACTCTTACAACACACATAGCGTGTAAACTCCATAGACCTTGGACTTACACATAAAGGTATGATAGTGATCATACCATGATGCACATGATAGAGATCATATGCGGGAACCATATCATTTCACTAATAAACATGTGATGTTTGATAGCATCTTATATTGCTTAGTTAGCGCTTTGTTAGCATAATAAGATGATCCCTCATTTAAATATCAAGATAAGAATGTGTTCTTCCTTTAGTATGCATCGATTATGTTTTCGTCGCTCCAAGACATCACGTGATGATCAAGTGTTCTTGGATCCACGACCATATATCGGGTGTAAAACAGTTACACACGCTAATACTAAGGTTCTAACTTGGCGAGCCTAGCATGTACAGACATGGCCTTGCAACATGGACCGAAAGGTTAAGCATGAGTCATATAGTAGATATGATGCCCATTTGATGCTCGCCTTTGAAGCTACACCGACTCACGTGATGATCGGACTTGGTGTGGTGGATTTGGTTCATGTAATCACCAAAAAGGCATGAGGGATGTCGTTTTTGAGTGGGAGTTCATTCGTAATATGGATTAGTTGAACTCGATCTATCATAAACTTAGTCTAAACTTTACAAATTCTGTTGTAGATGGCACCACCTGCTTTTAATTTCAATGTGTTCATGGAGAAAGAGAAACTTGCAACGAACGGTAGCAACTTTAACGAATGGGCCATGAATTTGAGGTTTCTCCTCTCTGCTGCACAAAAGAAATATGTGCTAGAAGCGCCACTAGGCCCCCCACCTTTTGAGGATGCCCCTGACGAGGAGAAGAATGTCTATCAGACTCGTCAGGAGGACCACAACTTAGTTCATTGCAGCATATTGTATGGTCTAGAGCCAGAACTTCGAAAGCATAACGACAATGCATTTGATACAATGGGTGAGTTGAAAATGATTTTCGACACACATGCTGCTGTAGAGAGCTACAACGCTTTAGAAAAGTTCTTTAGCTGCATGATGGAAGAGCACAACTTCGTTAGTGAGCATGTACTCAAGATGTCGGGTTACACCGATAAGCTTGTGTCCTTGGGAATAACGATTCCCATTGACTTAGGCATCCATCATGTTCTGCAGTCTCTTCCACCTAGCTATAAGAGCTTCGTGATGAACTATAATATGCAAGGCATGAAGAAGTCTCTCCCCGAGCTTCTGTCAATGCTTAAAACTGCAGAAGTGGAGATCAAAAAGGAACATCAAGTGTTGATGATCAATAGGAACACTGGTTTCAAGAAAGACAAGAAGGGAAAACGGAAGGGAAGTAAGGGCGGCAAGCCGGTTGCCGTTCCTGAAAAGAAACCCCGAGTTGGACCTAAGTCTGATACCGAGTGCTACTATTGTAAGGGATCGCCATCGAAGCGAATCGCCCCTAAGTATTTGGCAGACAAGAAGTCTGGCAAGGCAAACAAAGGTATATATGATATACATGTTATTGATGTGTACTTGACTAGTGCTCGCAGTAGCACCTGGGTATTTGATACCGGTTCAGTTGCTAATATTTGTAACTCGAATCAGGGGCTGCGGAACAAGCTACCGCTAGCAAGGGGTGAGGTCAAGATGCGTGTCGACAATGGATCAAGTGTTGATGTGATCGCCATCGGAACGCTACCTCTCCATTTGCCGTCGGGATTAGTAATAAACTTGAAGAATTGTTATATGGTGCCAGCACTTAGCATGAACATTGTATCTGGATCGTGTTTAATGCGAAGTGGTTATTCATTTAAATCCGAGAATAATGGTTGTTCTATTTATATGAATGAAATCTTTTATGGTCATGCACCAATGATGAATGGTTTATTTCTTTTGGATCTCGATAATAATGTTACACATATTCACAATGTTGATGCTAAAAGGATTAAACTTAATGATGATATATTCGCATATATGTGGCACTGCCGTCTAGGTCATATTGGCGTTAAACGCATGAAGAAGCTCCATTCATATGGACTTTTGGAATCACTTGATTTTGAATCATTTGATACATGTGAGCCATGCCTTATGGGCAAGATGACTAGAACGCCCTTTTCCGGTTCAATGGAACGGGCGAAAGATTTATTGGAAATCATACATTCTGATGTATGTGGTCCAATGAGTGTGTCGGCGTGAGGTGGATATCGTTATTTTGTTACTTTCACGGATTATTTGAGTAGATACGGTTATATCTACTTGATGGAACACAAGTCTGAAACATTTGAAAAGTTCAAAGAATTTCAGAATGAAGTGGAAAATCATCGTAATAGAAAGATCAAATTTCTATGGTCCGACCGTGGAGGTGAGTATCTAAGTTACGAGTTTAGCACTCACATGAAAGAGTGTGGAATTGTTTCACAACTCACACCTGCCGGAACACCACAGCGAAATGGTGTGTCAGAACGTTGTAATCATAATTTATTGGATATGTTTCGATCTATGATGTCTCTGATGGACTTGCCGTTCTCATTTTGGGGTTATGCACTAGAAACTGCTGCATTCACTTTAAATCGGGCACCATCTAAATCCGTTGAAAATACACCGTATGAATTATGGTTTGGAAACAAACCTAAGCTATCATTTCTTAAAGTTTGGGGATGCGATGTTTATGTGAAGAAACTTCAACCGGATAAACTCGAACCCAAAGCGGAAAAATGCGTCTTCATAGGATACCCTAAGGAAACAATTGGGTATTCCTTCTATCACAGATCCGAGGGCAAGGTTTTTGTTGCCAAGAATGGATCCTTTCTAGAGAAAGAGTTTCTCATGAAAGGCGTGAGTAGTCGAAAGGTAGAACTCGAAGAGGTTATTGAACCTTCTCTTCAAAGTATGGCGAGAGCAGCAATGGAAGTCGCTTCCGAGTTGGCTTCACCAGTTGAAGAAGGAACTAATGATAATGATCATGAAACTCCGAAAGAGAGTACTACCGAACCTCGCAGGTCTAGAAGGACGCGGCAGCTCAGACGGAAATCCTGTCATGAATTTCATGGTTGATGAAAATGATGACCCTGTGACGTATGAAGAAGCAATGATGAGCCCAGATTCCAACAAATGGTTAGAAGCCATGAAATCCGAGATGGAATCCATGTATGAAAATCAAGTTTGGAACTTGGTGGAATTACCTCACGACCGAAAGGCCGTGGAGAACAAATGTACTTTCAAAAGGAAAACTGATGCTGATGGTAATGTAACCGTCTATAAATCTCGACTTGTCGCAAAGGGGTTTCGACAAATTCAAGGAGTTGACTACGATGAGACATTCTCTCTCGTAGCAATGCTAAAGTCAGTTAGGATTATGTTAGCAATTTCTGCATATTTCGATTATGAGATATGGCAGATGGATGTCAAAACCGCGTTTCTCAATGGTAATATTGAAGAAGAGTTGTATATGATACAAGCAAAGGGTTTTGTCGATCCGAAGGATGCTAACAAGGTGTGGAAGCTTCAGCAATCCATCTATGGATTGAAGCAAGCATCACGAAGTTGGAATCTCCGCTTTGATGAGGTGATCAAAGAGTTTGGATTTGTCCAAACTTATGGAGAAGCTTGTATTTACAAGAAAGTGAGTGGGAGCAATGTGGCATTTCTGATACTATATGTGGATGACATATTATTGATCCGAAATGATATAGATCTTTTAAATAGTGTTAAAAGTTATCTAAACAGCAAATTTTCAATGAAGGACCTAGGTGAAGCGTCATACATATTAGGCATAAAGATCTATAGAGATAGATCTAGGCGCCTAATAGGGCTATTGCAAAGTACATACCTTGATAAGATTTTAAAGAAGTTTAAAATGGAAGATAGTAAGAAGGGGTTCTTACCTATGACACAATGCACGACATTGAGTAAGACTCAAAGTCCGGCTACGGCGGAAGAAAGAGAGAAAATGGACAAAGTCCCCTATGCTTCAGCATAGGCTCTATAATGTACGCCATGCTATATACAAGACCGGATGTGGAACATGCTATTAGTTTGACTAGTAGGTACCAATCGGATCTAGTCGGAACACTGGAAAAGGGTCAAGAATATCCTTAAGTACTTGCGAAGAACTAAGGATATATTTCTTGTATACGGAGGTGAAGAAGAGCTCGTTGCTAAGTGTTATGTCGACGCTAGCTTTGACACTGATCCGGATGACTCTAAGTCTCAATCCGGATACGTATTTCTCATGAATGGTGGAGCGGTTAGTTGGAGGAGCTCCAAATAACCTGTGGTGGCGGGATCAACGACGGAGGCCGAATATGTTGCTGCTTCAGAAGCGGCTCAGGAAGCAGTTTGGATGAAGGAGTTCATATCCGAACTAGGTGTGGTTGCAAACGCGTTGGACCCAATGGTGATCTATTGTGACAACAATGGTGCCATTGCCAATGCCAACGAGCCAAGGTCTCGCAAGCATTCCAAGCATATTAAGCGCCGGTTTTACTCCATCCGCGAGCATGTCAAGGATGGAGATATAAAGATTTGTAAAGTACATACGAATCTCAATGTAGCAGATCCGTTGACTAAAACTCTCCCAAGAGCAAAACATGATCTACACTAGAACTCCATGGGTGTTAGATACATCACTATGTAACTAGATTATTGTCTCTAGTGCAAGTGGAAGACTAAAGGGAATATGCCCTGAGAGGCAATAATAAAGTGTTTATTATGTGTATTCCAAGTATATGATAGATGTTTATTTTGCATGCTATAATTGTATTAAAATGGAAACGTTAATACATGTGTGTTCAATAAACAAACAGAAAGTTCCTAGTTATGCCTCTCTCATAAACTAGTTCGTTGATTAACAAGATGATCACAGTTTCCTGATCATAGACATTGGATGTTGGTAATAACGAGATCACAACATTAGTGTAATGGTGTGATGAACATTCATCTGAAGTATAGCATTATGATCAAAGTCATTGAGTTTATATTGCTATAAACAACTTATGAAGTGATCCTAATCCTTAGACCATGAGATCATGCCAATCACTAACACCGGAAGAGTTTCTTGTTGAGATCATGGCTTCAAAACTACTAAAGTGTTATGTTGAGGCTCATGGATGAAGAGTGGAATTTGTTCATCCCAATGACGGATTGATATACTCTGGGCCCTCTCGGTGATATCACATTGGTTAGCTTGCAAGCAAGTGATTTGATCACTAGAATGTTATATCACGGGAACGAGAAAAGAGTGCATGTCAGTAACTAGATCAAACTAGGTATGGAGATACCGATGATCGAATCTCGGACATGTAATATATCATGAAACAAAGGGATTAAGATACAAGCGTAAAAGGTTCTGACGATCACAGGAAAGTCATCATTAAATGTGTGGGAGTCAGTATGGATCTCTAGGTCCTGCTACTGATATTTGATCGAAGAAGGGTCTCGATCATGTCCGCATTATTCGCGAACCGTAGGGTGACACACTGAAAGGGCACTGGCATCCAGTTGGAGCAAATGTTTCATGCCGAAAGAATAAACAAGCGCAGTAATTTATTTCACTAGATACAGGTTTTCGGGCGAAATTGCATAAAGGGGTTATGCATGTGAAATAGAATTCTAGCAAGGGGTTATATGTGAATGTTTGTCATTAAAGTAATTGACAAAATTCGAATAAATAAAGGAGTTTTATTTATTGACAAAATTCCTAAGATATGATGCCAACCACCTGAAAATTTCCGGTTCCATCCTAAAAGCTACCCGAAAGTTCTTAACATGTCCATCTAGGATTTTCCTAACTCTCATCTTTCTGTAGAGAATGGAGCTGTGATGTTTGGTTCTTTCCCTACTATCCATCAGAGCTGGAAATATGAAGAACACCATCTCATCATCATCCTCAGCCTTCCTCTTCCTAATACTTTCTAGCCTCCGTGGATTCATTTTAGGACTATTAAAAAAAATAAGCAGTACCAAAATAAGCAGGACAGAAACATGCATGTTCACACTTTAAAAAATGCCTAAATGGAAGGTCATGCACATACGGAAATCAGGTGTGCTTACAGGGTCCCACAACGGCGGTGGCTCGTCCAACCCCACTAGAACCAAAGGAGGAGGAACCTATAAACAAAAACATGATGAAACATCACACAAGTATGTAGTTGAGTTAGCTCAAAGAAGATTGCTGCATGTTACTAGCAGAAGCAAGTCACAAACAGAAGGATGTAAATATCCTGCTACTTTTACTTCTTTTTCTGCTATCCTACCAGAAAAGAATTTAATAAGTAGAACACATAAGATGATAAAAGACAACTTAGTAGAACAAAAAAGTAGAACAAAAAAGTAAATAATGCATTAATACATAAGTCTGATACATAAATAAACAGGAAATATGATCATATTACACCATCTTTGTTAAAACTTAAAAGTTCGGTGAAGTTATTAATAAGTTGAACAGATAAACAAGCTGAACAGAGGAACAAAACAAGAATATACTCTTCTACAACGATCTATCTAAACTTCACATCCAAAAACAACTACCAGATGCAGATACTCTGACGATGACAAAAAAAGAGTAGGACTCTACATGTAGATTCAGGTCAAATAAAAAGTATACATCACGGTACAATCCTGTGTATGATGCATTATCCAAATAGTTCTCCTCATATTCTATTCCAACCTCAGTTACTCAGTCATGAACTAATGATAAGATTTTCTGACGGTGTACATAATGGGCTACTCATAATGCAGCCTAGCTAGGAATATAACCCAATCATACCTTCATTCTGAATCGTGCACAGCTAGTTACAAAGTACCAAGAATGCACAATCATTCCCAATCATACCAAGATTTCACAATCGTGCACATCAAGTGCAATCTGTATTTATAGAGCGTACCTCTAGTACCATTTAGAAAAAAATACTTAACTTACTTGGGGACAAGGGGGGTCATGCCCACCACCCCAACTCAGAGAACACGATAATGCTATATTTTGCACATTTTGGCCATACATATTACTACTAGAATAGTCACACAATGGAGCTGAGCAGAGCCGCATACACTTATGCACCTCAAATATTAGAACAAGTTCACATATTAGAAAAGAATGGAGGAAAATTAAGCTACTATGGAGAGAACATACACTTATGCTCCTCAAATATTAGAACAAATTCACCACTTCTCCTTAGCCCTTGTGTTTCTGATGGAACAAATTCATAGCTGCCACGCACCCCGTGCAAGGAAACCTTGTCTCTTGAAATATTATTTTTTCAAGGGAGCTCCCACACATAAACCCAAAAAGATGCTCTCTATCATGTTAATCAATGGACCTTTTTAGATGCACGATGGAGATCCTAAGCTAGATGCACATGTATGAAAGAGTTTTTACAGAGAGATATCTACTTGAATTCTAGGTATAGTGATAGGTTATCAAGAATAGTCAGTGTTTCCGAGAACACCTGTTTGCTACCATGTACAATAATTGGAAAAAGAATACTACTAGCAGGAATGGAGATAATTAACTACGACATGTATTCTAGTCTAAAAAGAAAGATAATTAACTACGACATGTAACTTTGATAGACACTATTCTGTCGGGTAGCCAACTAATTATACACAGAGTACAAGCATGGTAGCTGAATGTCTGTGCGACTGAAGAAGGCTGTATTTCCTTGATACTTACTTTTCAACAATTGCGAGAAACGCTCATTAGGCTCCTGGTTTTGCTGATGCTACGAATTTCTTGTTCTTTGATCATGGAAAATGGGAATCAGCTTTCCATGGTAAACGAATAGCAAGAAGGAAACCCAATACACTGCTGTACACAAAATTGCTACTAATGCTTGTTGAAGACAAAACTACATCGATAGTAAACACGGAAATTCAGAATCAAGCAGGCAACGCAATTCACCGCTGCACACAAAATTGCTACTAATGCTTGTTGGATAAAAAACTACATCGACAGTAAACACGGAAGCAAGCACGGAAGCAAGCAAGCAAGCAACAATTCACCGCTGCACACAAAATTGCTATCAGAATTTCACCTACATGCTAGACTCTTGAGTACAACGTCCACAATTAAATTCTTCAACTTCCTTGGTTCAAATATTCGATCTCAAACCTCATTTCTGACCACTTAGATCAGTGGATCCGAATTTGTTCTTACTCAAGAACTCATCCTCATCCATCGGTTTGAATCAAGAACCCTAGGTAAAGAATTATATCTACGGGGGAATCATATAGCAGTAGATGGGAGAGGAGGGATGAAGTGGTTGGACTTACGGGAGAGAAATCCAGAACCGTCGGACAAGAAGGCGGTGTCCGCATTCTTCGGCTCCAGGATGGGAAGAAGGAGACGTCAACATTCATCGGTGTTGCTGAGCTGCGGGATAGAGCGTCGGAATTGGTTGGCGTCAGGCGGTCGAGCACGGCCACCAGCCGAGAGAAACGCGAGGGTGGGGGCGATTTTTTGTTCCACCTCGAACCCTCTCAACCCTGTGTGGTTCTATCGTGTTGGGCTGCGTTGATCCCAACCGAAATGAGCCAACAAAAAGGCGACATCGGGGTTTCAGGTGGATTGAAACTGGCCAGGTTTAGACCCACAGAAACCGGTCAATCCTCTACACAAAACAATGTCTAATGGAGGCGAACGTGAGCCAAGTACATGTTGCGCACGTTCGGATCGGTTACAGTATCCCACGATCCGAGAGCGACCCGAATAAGCTAACTGTTTGACACGTCTGTCAAAACCTCAAAATTTTCCTCAGCATCAACATAAAGCTCGGCTTGGTGAGATTCTCGCAACCCCTGGTGTATTAATGACGGGCGATGGCAAGGCGGTGACCCAGCATACCACTGCATGTGTAGTACACTATAGTCATTGACATGACATTCAAAGAACACCGTTCCGTAAATATCACATCCCTTAGAGTGGTATAACGGAAACATTGCGGGTCCGTATTTCAGATATACACACATTATTATTATTACAATACCAGAAGTTCAAGACTTCCAAAAGATTCAACTTATAAACCAAAATATAAAGTGTTTCAGCGGAATTTAAAGTCGCAACTCTGACTAGGAGTTGAGCTCAGCAGCTTATTCTATAGAGTTCATGCTGCTCGGCTCTGTTGGTTACTACTAACTAGGGATACTTAGTTGGACTCGTTATCATCGACACTGTAGAGGATTTCGTAATCCACTCCTTCAACACCTCCGGACAGATCGGGCTCCTCGTAGAACATATCTTCTTGACATTCGGCTGCATACATTGGCACATCTTCGGAATCCTCAGAGTCTAAGCAAGGGATCAAAGGAAAGAATGAGTAACAGCGTTACCCAACAAGTTCATTATATGCAAGGTGAGAAGTTTGATGCTCTAACTACCACCTCGGATTATAAATACTTGGCACCATGCAATTTTTGTAAATCTTTCTTCAAAGATTGATTTTATTATGAAAAACTATGACAATCAACCTTCACAGGTTGACCAGAACTTTCAAGGAGTTCTTTTCCTGCCGCGTTCGCAGCTCCTTCCCGTAACAGGGAGTAACAAGTTACAATTCTTACACTCTGCAGAGGTGCGTTACTTTACCCATGAGAGATCAACTCCTTGTTGCACAACCGAGCGTACTTTCCCGTCCACAATTTCATGATGTGGGACCTAGTAGTTGGTCCAAGCCAATCACTGCCCCCTTCGCGACCTCGCATGCCTCCTTGGTATACACCATGCCCACATAATGAATTACGGTAATGGTTTGTACAAACCGTTAGATGCCAGAACTATCGTGGGACGATGAGGGTTCCCACCCATATGCTGTATATCCTCTACGAATTAACAATTAATATGCATGCTACAAGGATAACAGCCATGATCTGCACATCCGGCTTCATGCGAGAGGAAGAAGATACAACTGACTTCTCTGTCCCATTCCAAATATCATGGCTAACGCGTAATATACGGCGCTAGAATCACTGATGTCAGGGATTATTAAGTCCCTACTTGATCATCATTGTTGCAAATAGAACCCTAAGTTCTATTGTTCCATATATCACCACTTAGGATGATATCTATGATTTCTTTATTTGTGAAAATAATATTTTCTTTCTTTTATAATATATATGATAACACACAATTTGCAAATACTTTGATAAAGACTCTTCAAAGGACATGAGCAAGTGATGAACTTGCCTTGTGATGGCAAGGTAGTGAAGTCTGATGCTTGCACTGGACCTTGAGCTTCTATGTCTACAAAAACATCATTATTGCCCGGTAAGGACAATATTTAAAGAAGCAAAATGATTATGCAATAATGTAATGCATCATTTAACTTGATATGCATTCACCCCATTATTATAAAAAGTTATTTTTAATAATAAAGGATTTATAAATATTACTTTTTAATATTTATAACATATATTGAATTACTTTTTTCCCTTTTATTTGACTTTTATTGATTTAATAATTCTTTTAGGATTTAGCACTTATATATCAAAAATTGTTATTAAATATTTATTTAGTATTTTTCAGAAATACTACAATATTAATATATTATGAAATTGATTTTTATTTATTTTTATCATCTTTCAATAATTTTGTAAAATTCCATAAGGAATATATAAATTACAAAATTCTTAATAAAATTTAAATGTCTAAAATTTTATATCTTATTTTATTTGGATAGTGTAGATTATTGTGAATCCAAAATTATTTTAATTATAAATTTTGGAATTTTATTTTATTTTCTAGGATTTAATTAAGTTCAGGGGTATTTTGGTATTTTCCTATTTATTAGAACAGGCCTTAAAGGTTTTTGGGCTGGCTTAATCTTATTGGGCCCTGGTGGCCCATGAGACTTAGTTAAAATAACCATCCGGAAAGGTTCTGGCCCATTTGGCCCATCCACTCGCTGTCTCTCACCCTTGAGCTCACTCCTCTCCTCCTCTCTCCCCGACCCCATGGCCGGCGATGCCACTGCCGACGATTCCCGCCATCGTGGACCGTTTTGGTCGCCGCCGTGGTGCGGTAGGAGGTTGTCGACTACGTCCATCCTTCCTATCCAATTGGATATGAGTATGGGGCTCTCCTGCGACGAATCGATGCCGTCCCGAACCCTAGGGTTTGGGGGTTGGCGTGGATCCTGGTGCTGCCGCCGCCGTCGTGCATCGTGGTGATTCGCCACGCCTCTATGCGTGTTCATGGTCATCGTCGTGGTGCCGTATGGGTTGCAGTGCCCCTCCTGGGGTGCTCCCCGTGCCGCCATGGACGTCGGCCACCTCTGCTTCCTCTTCTAGTCTTCAGCGAGGACCTTTGGTGAGTTATGTTTCTCTCCCCTAGTGCTCTCTGTGCTCGCTCATCCTATGCTAGATGTTGGTAGTGACCTCTCTGATTACTATCTTGTCCTGATTAAGATGATTTATTCCATTTGGGGTTCTTATCCTGTGGTTGATCATATACTGGATGAATTAGACCATGTGTGGATGGTCTGTAAGCATGCTAAATGGTTATTAGCCTGAGGCTTGTTGCTTGAGATGAATTATAATGGTTCTAGTGGCTTATTAGATGATTTTATGCTTGGATTGTATATGATTCAGATGGTATAGTTGCTTTGGAACCAATGCTTGGTAAAGTCAGTGGCTTGATAACTTTCCACTGTTATTTCTTGGTTTATGATCATGATTATGGTGTGATATAATCACTGTCCTAGTGCTGTTGGCTTGAGAATTAATGTGTGGTTTGGGATCAAAATGATCTTAGATAGTAAAGATTTACATAGAAATGTCCTAATTATGATTCCTGTATTGACAGAAAAATGATTAGTAAATTAATTGATTGAATCTGTGATGATTGAATGTTTATCCCGATTCATGTAGAATTGTTCTTATGACACCATCTTGGTATGGCACACAAGGTTGATTCTAATCCATTGATTGGATTGATTTAAGCTTAAGACAAGCTTGGCTTTAAAACATAAATAGAAATGTTCTTTTCCGAAATCCCTAAGACCAATGATGTTGGTCTGAGGCTTAGGGGTTTAGGACTTATCTAGTGGATTCATATAGATAGACCTGGTAGTGGTACCAGCTATTGTTTATTGAATCAAAGCTTGGAGAAAAATGATAATAGGCTTGATCATTATATGGATCCAAAGATTAGCTTCTAAGGTGCTACCCTTATCTTATGGATGTGCCTAGAATTTAAATCTTAGCTATATTTGTACTTGGATTGAAATATATAGCTTGACAACCAAATCAATGATGTTGTTCTGAGTCTTGGTTGGATCCTTGTACTTTGCTGTTTGCTTTTAAAGTTTAAAATCTCAATGATGGATTCACCCCACTTGGGTGTTTTCTGAGAGTTTATTTCAGAAAACAACACATGCTTCTGTCTAGATCATATGCTTAGATCATGTGAAGGTTTTATGATACTCACCACAAAAACTGATGATTAAGAAGTTGGGTGGTGATGTTGATCTTGTTTTGCTGAGCTCATGTGCTTGACTTGGAGCTAGCCTGCTCCTCCTAGCTCCTGGACTTGATCTTGTTGTCCACCTGATCCTTCCCCCCTCCTTATGTCACCATCCTGGTGATGAGATCTTGGCTTTGGTTAGTTTGGTTGCTGGCTGTTGTGCTTGGTTTAGCTGCTGGCTGTTCTTGTGTGTGAGCAGTGAAGAGATGCACTAGTGCCTCTCCACGGCTGTGCTGATGGTTTTGTGTGTTGGAGCTATGCTGTGAAGATTACAGCACATCACATGCAATTAGGTGTGTGTCCTCCTTGTGTGCTTGTTGTGCACTTGTGGATATGCTTTGGACTTGAGAGTTACTTTGATCTGATTACTTTTACCTGGCTGGTGAAACTTACCCCTCCTTGCTGTCAATTTGACCCTTTGGCTTAAAATTTATGAAAGATAGATTCTTTCATATTGGTGAAACTTGCCCCTTTTATAAATTTCTCAATGATGAAACTTGTTCAGTGCACCTCACTGACATGTCTGAGAGTAAAATAATTCTAACCCTAACTTTTATTATTGTTCTGTTAGTGTTTGTCTTGCAGGTACAGATTTGAAGATGAAGATTTTAGTTTAGGTTTTTTCTTTATAGGATAGTTAATGTAATATTCTTTGTTCTCTTGTAATTTTTATTTTATTATTTTGTAATCTTCATTTTATCCTTCTGTAATAAAGATTATATGATTATCAATAAAGAAATATTCTTATTCTTTATTCATTTGTTATTGTGAGGTTTGTGGATAATTTCAATAAGTTACATTTTTGTAACTTATTTATGGATTGAAAATATGAAATAAGTTTTCATATTCTTAATTGTTTTCTTTTGAATAAAGTTTGAGTTATAATAATTACTCTTAATTAAATCAAGATTCAAACCTTATTCCTAATTCATTTGAATTTTAATTCAAACACTCAAGTTTAAAATTCAAATTCACTTTTCAAAACACATAATTCCTCAAAGGTCATATCAAAGTCTATAGTAATCATCCTTTAAGACTAAACCTAATCTCAAAGTATGAAAGAAACCTTGATCACTTTAGGTTTTTATTTGGCGAAAATTTTACCCACATTTTCACAGATGAATGCATGCAACATTCCAAATTCCTAAATCTACCCTTCGTTAGTTCCTAAATGCTGGGATGTTACAGACTTCCCCCCTTAAATTAAACTTCGTCCCGAAGTTTGTGGAGATGTACCTGAATAGTTCTGGATAGGCTTTTCTGAAATCCTCTTATTTCTCCCATGTGGCTTCCCTTTCAGGGTGATGTTCCCACTGTACCTTGCAATATTTGATTGCTCTGTTCCTCAATCTTTTCTAGTTTTCTTCCAAAATCTTACAGGGCTTTTCAATGTAGGTTAGGTCTGCTTGTAGTTCTATCTCGCATCATCCGGAACTTTCAAACATTTACGAAGTTGTGACACATGGAAAACGTTACACACTTGAGCTAATCTTGATGGTAACTCTAAAGCATAAGCTATAGTTCTGTTTTGACTCAATATATTGAATGGTCCGATGTATCTTGGACTCAATTTTCCTTTAACTCCGAATCTTTTCACCCCTTTCATTGGACTTACTTTCAAATAGACCATATCTCCCACTTCTGGATGCCATGATCTTCGACTTTGATCCGCATAACTTTTCTACCTACTCTGGGCTATTTTCAGTCTATCCCTAATCTTATCAATGATATCTTGTCTTTTTGATATAATCTAGCACAAATTCTTTGCTGCTTCCAGGCTCGTGCAAACATATTGGTGATCTACACTTCCTTCCATACAAAACTTGGTATGGGGCTTCCTTCAGACTACTCTGATACTTGTTGTTATAAGAAAATTCTGCCAATGTTAGATGATCTTCCGATGTTCCTCCAAAATCTAGTGCACAAGCTCTTAACATGTCTGCTAGTATTTGATTTGTTCTTTCAGTTTGACCTCGTGTCTCAGGATGATATGCTGTGCTGAAATGTAACTTTGAACCAAGTGCTTCATGCAATTGCTTCCAAAATGCTGAAGTAAACACTGATCCCCTATCAGTTACGATCTTTTTGGGTACTCCATGCTTACTTACTATCTCTTTGACATATACTTCAACTAACTTCTCGGCATTATATTTTTGATTCACCGGAATAAAATGTGCACTCTTAGTGAGTCTGTCCACAATTACCCATATCATATCCTTCCTTTTTGGTGTCATGGGCAATCCTGTGATGAAGTCCATACCTATTTCCTCCCACTTCCATTTAGGAATTTCCAAAGGTTGTAATGGTCCTGCTGGACTTTGATGTTCAGCTTTCACCCTTTGACAAGTATGGCATTCAAATACATATTTAGCAATATCTCTTTTCATGTTATTCCACCAGAATAGTTCTTTCAAGTCCATGTACATCTTAGTACTCCCTGGATGTATAGAATATGGTGTTTCATGTGCTTCGCTGAGTATAACATCTCTAGTCTCAGCCACATCTGGAACACATAGACGGTCTTGAAACCATAAAGACTCATAATCCCCAAGGCGAAAAACTGATTTTTGCCCTTGAGATATCCTCTGAATTTCCTCAGCAATAAAAGGATCTTCTGCTTGATGTCTAAAAATTTCTTGTTTAAGATCACTGTCCTGTTCTGCAACTACCTGCATAGTAGCTAATCCTCCAAGAACCTCTGTTCTAATGAATTGAAGTTCTAATCTTTCCATGTCCATTTGTAACTCTTTTGGTAACTCCCGATTACTAGGCTAAATATCTGCACTCTTTCTGCTTAAAGCATCAGCTACAACATTTGCTTTTCCTGGAGTATAATTGATTGTTAAATCATAATCCTTGATTAGTTCCAACCAACGCTTCTGTCTCATATTCAATTCCTTTTGAGTGGAGAAATATTTGAGACTTTTATGGTCAGTGTATAACTCACATCTGGATCCATAAAGAAAATGCCTCCATCCTTTTAGCGCAAAAACTACTGCTGCTAACTCTAAATCATGAGTTGGATAGTTGACTTCATGTGGTTTCAGTTGTCTTGAACCATAAACAATCACTATCCGATCTTGCATTAATACACAACCCAAACCTTCTTTAGACGCATCACAGTATACGGTGAATTCCTTCCCTGTTTCAAGAACTGCTAAGATTAGAGCTGTGGTTAATCTAGTCTTCAACTCTTGAAAACTTGCTTCACATTTCTCATCCTAGTTGAATGGTGTATTCTTCTTTAATAATTTGGTCATTGGTCCGGCTATTTTGGAGAAACCTTCAATGAATCTCCGATAATAACCAGCCATTCCTAAGAAACCTCAAATTTGCTTCACATTGGTCGGTGCAGTCCACTCTAGTACTGACTGAACTTTAGATGGATTCACAGCAATTCCATCCTTACTGATCACATGACCAGGAACTCTACCTCATCAAGCCAAAATTCACACTTACTAAACTTAGCATAAAGTTTGTGTTCTCTTGAAGTCTGCAATGCTATTCTCAAATGATCATCATGCTCTTCCTTATCCTTGGAATATATCAGAATATCATCAATAAAGACTATGAAGAACTTGTCCAAATATGGCATGAATATCTTGTTCATTAGATTCATGAATATTGCCGGTGCATTGGTCAAACCAAATGGTACTACCAGATATACATGGTGTCCATATCTTGAGACAAATGCTGTCTTTGGAACATCTTCCGGTTTGATTTTTATTTGATGGTTTCCAGTTCTTAAATCGATCTTTGAAAATACTCAGCTCCTCTCACTTGATCAAACAAATCTTGAATTCTTGGTAAAAGATACTTATTCTTGATAGTAACATTGTTTAGGTTTCTATAATCACCACACATCCATCTTCCACCATCTCTCTTATCCACAAAGATTACTGGTGTTCCCCATGGAGATACACTTTCCTGAATAAATCCTTTTCTAGCTAACTCATCAATTTGCTCCTTGAGTTCTTTTAACTCTTTGGGTCCCATTTTATATGGTTCTTGAGCTATTGGTGCTGTACCAGGAATTAGGTCAATAGTGAACTCTATCTCCCGGTCTGATGGCATTCCTGGTAGCTCTATTGGAAAAACATCTTGAAATTCATTTACTATAGGAATCTCTTCCAATTTGACCTCTTTCATTGAGTTCAACTGCAGATCCACCATGATATGACTGTGCTTATCTGCTTGGTAAACTATCCTTGCTCCATTTGGAGTTTTGATTGAGACAGTTTTCTCCTCACAATTTATCTGAGCTCCGTGTTCCATCATCCAATCCATCCCCAACACTACTGCAACTCCCTTCAAAGGAATCACATAAAGGTCTACGAAATATGTACAACCACAGATCGAGATAACCTGATCTTGTTTTATGTGGCGTACAATCACATTCCCTCCTGCCGTAACTACGGTCGTAGGACTTTCTAACGTTGCCCTTCTAATCCCGAACTTATCACAAAATTCTTCAGAAATGAATGAAGTAGTTGCACCAGTATCAAATAGAACTTTGTCGGGATTGGTAAGGATATTGAGCGTACCTATCACTGCATGCTCCGAATTATCCACCTCCTCGAGGGTTGCATAGTTTAGTTTCCCGGTAGGTCGGTTCCTCTTGCCATTGTTGTTCTTGCCATTATTTCCTCCTTTATTGGGCTGTCCATTTCCTCCACTGGCTTGTCTTCCTCCCTTGGTAGGCCAACCTCCTGGTGGTTTGCTCGGATAATCGGGCTTGATATGCCCCTTCTGACCACAACCATAACAAATCACTACAGGCTTTTTTGCATTCCCTCAGGAAATGCCCTGGAATTCCACAATTTTTATAAATAACATTCCTTCTCGGATTGGATTGATTTCCACCACTGCCCTTGTTACTGTTATTGTTATTGTTATTGTTGCCATAATTCCTATTCCGAGGTTTGAACTCCAGGTTGGGTTTAGGTTTGCTTGCCTGAATTCTCTTGGTTTCCTTCTTGGCTCTCTTCCTCCGGTCCTCTTGGACATTCTTATAATCATCTTCAAAAGTAATGGCTGCATCCAACAACTGCTGATAAGTTTGCTTATTGGCTAACCTTAGTTGCATCTTCACAAATGGATTTAATCCACGCAGAAAATGCTTCTTCCGTTTCTCTTTAGTGTTGACCTCCTCCTCAGCATAGCGAGACAGTTAACTAAACTCCCAGATGTACTTCATAACACTAGTATATCCTTGCTGAAGCTCCTCAAATTCTCTCTGCTTCAAATCCATAACACTTTCTGGAACATGATATTCACGGAATCTCTGCTTGAACTCTTTCCAGGTAAACTCCCTTCCTGGTTGTTGCAGGGCCAACTGATTTTCCCACCATGATGCTGCAGGTCCAGTCAGAAGATGAGTTGCATACCTCAATTTATCCTCATCATTGCAACCTACAGTTTTCAGCTTCCTTTCAGTATCTGGTAGCCAATCTTCTGCATCCATTGGTTCAGGAGCTGATGCAAAATGTAACGGTCTTGCATTCTGGAAATCAGATAGACTCACTCCTCCACCTTCAGGTGCCCTCTGATTTGCTCGCCCCAACAACTCTTCCATAAACTTGTTCTGGGTCTCTTGCATCGTTTGCATGCATTGCATAAAGTTCTGCTTCTTTAACGGCCTCATTGGTGGTGGTGGTGGTAATGCTCCTTGATTTGCTGCATCGGCATTGGCCTTCTCCTTGGCCTCTCGCTCCATCCACTGCTGCTCAGTTTCCATTTCTACACCCGTATCCATGACCCTCTAGTCCTGCAACATAAAGCGAATACTCATAATTACATCATGCACATGTGTTCTGAGCTCGACTTTACGTACAGAACTAGTCACACAATGAAGATCCAAAGAAAATCCAAATGTGAATTTCACATATGATACATACTATCATAATAATACAAAGTCATTACAACATATACCATATAGGTATAATCATAAAACTACCTTATTCATCTCACTATCTTATTTCTTGGAGTACAATACACGGTACTTATCACTAACTAGTTGCCTCCTTCTAGTAGTAACTACGCTCATCATACATGCCTGATGTCCAACCGTGATGACGTGTTGTTCATCGCACAGTTTGTGGAACATATGGCCTTCCAGAAGGAACATACTCTGTATCTGAAGTGTCAGGACTTGAGTCATTACTCAACCTAAGTGCATTGACTCCCTCCAGCTCAGCTGAAAAGTCTTCAGAAACATATTCAACATTATCTCCAGCCTACATCTCCTGAGTTTCATTTCTTGAGTTGTCAACAGGATACACAGATCCTGCTGCTTCCCAGGTGCTCTCTTGGGCAAGATAATTAAATACTGGATAATGTACACTCCCTGGGTTTTGAGAAGATGATGATTCAAACACTCTCTCCTCAGGATCTTCTTCTTCATCCTGATTATCTATTGACATGGTATTTCTACTACTATTATTAGGGTTCATCCTTGCACCCGTCCAACTAGATTGTCCAACATTTCTGTCCGATTCATCTGTGGACATCTGGTGTTCATGAGATCCATCATATGATCCCATTCTCCAACCATCCAAATTCTCAATAGGAAGTTCTAAGTCAGAACCATCCTCTGAGCCCTGTGGTACTGCATACCTCATATCCATAGTAGGATCATGTATAGGTTCAGGTCTTGGTGAATAAGGATATGGTATAAAATATTCAGGATCTATAGGTATATCCTTAAAGATAGGTGTGGCACTACTAATGGCTTCCTTCTCTAACTGGAATGCTAGCGGCTTCCTCCTTTCCGGATCAGTTAGATCCTCTAACATATCATTTTTGTCTTCAACAATCACTTGATGGGTCTTATAAAAAGACGCAACGAGTGTTCGATATCTATCCATAAACTTGGAAGCTAACTTAGGATGCTTGTTAACCAAAGTAAGATGATCCGGTATAGGCTCCGAGTCTATAGAATCATGAGGTATCACAGAGAATGTTCTACCTTCTAACTCCTTGGTTTTCTACTCACGGATATTAGCTATCGCCTCCACAACATAAACATGATATGATTCTAAATGACTCCTACCTTCTCCTATAGGTAGATCGTGATATAATCCAAGCTTCTCTGGAAGTTGGATACTCACACGATACTTGGATAACATCCGGCCATCAAGGTAAGTGATAGTGTTCACTGGAATTCTAGTTGGACAACTAAAGAGCTTTAAAAGTTGACGAAGTTGGTGTGTGAATGATCCTTGATAATCATCAAGAGTCTCCTCTTTCCTTACCAAGTTCTGTTTTGGAAACTTTGGTGCCATATCTCTGTATATCAGAAAAATAATTTTGATTAGTATCCAATGATATATTGCATCATAACAAAGAATTATCGCACTAAAATATATAACGGAATATTCTCATTTGAATACCCATTATATTACTTTTAGAGAATTCTTTATCGTTGCTAAATTTTCCTATAGGTAATACCCATTACTAGGTTTCCAACCTAAGGTCAAAGCAATTTGCTCTGACACCAACTGTGGTGACCCAGCATACCCCTGCATGTGTAGTACACTATAGTCGTTGACATGACATCCACAGAACACCGTTCCGTAAATATCACATCCCTCAGAGTGGTACAATGTAAACATCATGGGTCCATATTACAGATATACACACATTATTATTATTACAATATCGGAAGTTCAAGACTTCCAAAAGATTCAACTTACAAACCAAAATATAAAGTGTTTCAACGGAATTTAAAAGTAGCAACTCCGACTAGGAGTTGAGCTCAGCAGCTTATTCTATAGAGTTCATGCTGCTCGGCTCCGTTGGTTACTACTAACTAGGGATACTTAGTTGGACTCGTTATCATTGACACCGTAGCGGATTACGTAATCCACTCCTTCAACACCTCCGGACAGATCGGGTTCCTCGTAGAACACATCTTCTTGACATTCGGCTGCATACATTGGCACGTCTTCGGAATCCTCAGAGTCTAAGCAAGGGATCAAAGGAAAGAATGAGTAACGACGTTACCCAACAAGTTCATTATATGCAAGGTGGGAAGTTTGATGCTCTAACTACCACCTCAGATTATAAATCCTTGGCACTATGCAATTTTTGTAAATCTTTCTTCAAAGAGTGATTTTATTCTGAAAAACTATGATAATCAGCCTTCACAGGTTGACCAAAACTTTCATGGAGTTCCTTTCCTGCCACGTTCGCAGCTCGTTCCCGGAACAGGGAGTAACAAGTTATAATTCTTACACTCTGAAGAGGTGCGTTACTTTACCCATGAGAGATCAACTCCTTGTTGCACAACCGGGCATACTTTCTCGTCCACAATTCCATGATGTGGGGCCCATTAGTTGGTCCAAGCCAATCACTGCCCCCTTTGCGACATCGCATGCCTCCTTGGTGTACACCATGCCCACATAATGAATTACGGCAATGGTTCGTACAAACCGTTAGATGCCAGAACTATTGTGGGACGATGAGGGTTCCCACCCATATGCTGCATATCCTCTATGAATTACCAATTAATATGCATGCTACGAGCATAACAACCATGACCTGCACATCCGGTGTCACGACCCGGGATCAGGGCTAGACAAATACCAGATCCTCATTTTATATAAGCCTAACCTAAATTCCGAAACGCGCAGGGAAAGATCGGTAACATTACAGAACATACAAACCATACAATACTAAAGTAAACTCTTAAGAGAGTTACAAACCAGTCATACAAACCAGGGGTAACAGACCCATCATCACATCAAACAACGGAAGCAAACAAGTTGTTCTAAACAACAAACTTAGCAAAGTAGAGACCCTTCCATAGATCCTAGGCTGCTGCCCGGGAACCCCGACTACTCATCGACTTTGACGTAGAAACCACCTTCAGTTGGGGTAGCATCATCTGTAGAAAACATCAAGGAAGCAAGGCTGAGTATAGGGTGTACTCCGCAAGACTTATGGCTAGTGGAGTTGTTTTGCATAAATCCATCTTTTGTTTTCAAAACAAGAGGGAGAAGAAACTCGTCTAGTCAGATCATTTTCAAAAGGGGATAAGAAGACTTCAACTATAGCTCTTAAATTCATCTTTGATACCCATCAAGGATCATCATCACTGAACCTCTCTTCCCGGACTACCCCCTCAACAATCCCGAGGAAGTATTCCGGATCTCACTTTAATTGGCAAGTTTTATCATTCGGTTATAGTTCTCTATGATCACAGAATCCGTTCCCAAGTCGTCCATAACCGTGGACACGGATTTTCGAAAAGATTAATAACCCTACAGGGGTGCACAACTTTACCCACACGTACCAACCGATTCTTAATGCCAATATATTAGCCCTCTTCCTTGGAAGGCCGGCAGAGAGTGGTTAACCACGACCTTTACCTTGCTTTCGTCGAGACCATGAGTCAAGCACTAGGGAGATGCCGCCATAACGGGTCAAGTCCCGAAGCTGGTCCCTAATGATGTGTGCGGGGTTCAAGATTAAGGATGCCTGGCATCTCTTGTTCCCGGCCATGCTTACCTACCTGTTATGAATGCACCTCCTTCACCTCCATTTAAGAACAACCAAGATGCGTATGTCGAATGGAAAGCCCAAACTATGTGACTCATGGAATCTACTAGGCAAGTTAGTTGGTCGAGGGATTTCGTGCCCCGTGTGGTTTAGACGCTCGTCTTGGTTCAAGAGGCGAGAACATCAGGTCCTAAGGGTGGCAAGTATGGGACTACAAAAACAACAACCCACGTGGCCTCCCATACAAGCCTTAGCATGTTTATTATCCATCTCTGATCACATCACATATCCTACCATACTAGATTCATCCGCATCTCCGGTGCATCACATGAAAGATCAGCAATAGACCACTAATTATGGCTAAGCTTGACTAAACTGTGGCACTAGCGATGCTCATAAGCCAAACCCTAGATATGCTAGGAGCGATGGATCAGGTAATATAGTTCACAAAGAAAAACATGCATCAGATAGGATTACTCTGTCTACTGATAAAAGACAGTTTGAACCGAATGCATATGACGAGAATGAAATACTTTGTAATCATAGGGTTCATATGTATGAGTGGGGCTTCGCTTGCCTTGTCCGTTGTTGGACTGGTACTGCTCTTCAGTGGCGTTGACTTCAGCTTCGGGTTCGGTCCCTATTCGCGAGAACAAATCACCGGAAAAGAGAAAGCAACACTCAACACATGGCATATGCAATGCTCATACAATATGGATGATATGACAAGTTGAATAGTGTTTAATTGAACCCTAAAGCATGCTTGGTCACTTTAAAGGGGGTTCCGAAAGTCCAAACCTAAAACAGGGGGATCATCGGAATCACCTGTGGGGTTCAATTAGTTCTTCTAGTTAAACTTGCTATCAAAATTGATTAACAATGTATGATTATAGCTTAGTTGGATAGATTTCATTTTTCTGAACATTTTGGTATATTATTTGTATTTTATGATTTAAAATGAATTAGTTATGAATTTCCCAAATTTTAATTCATTTTAAATCATTTTTTGGAATATATAAATTAATTTCCAAACTTGGGCCCACATGTTAGACTTTTATTAATTTTAGAATTTTTTTATGGAAATGATTAAAACCCTAACAGGCAGGGCCCACCTGTCATATATTTTCTATTTATAGAAATAATTACAAAAAAACATTAAAAGAAATAAAAAGAAATATGACATCATGATGATGTCATGCTGACATCATCAACGCCATTGCTTGCAGATTGAGCTCGAGCTCGGCGCTAGGGGCGATGCGGGGCTGTGGGAGCAGGTGCGCTGGACAGAGGGGAGCAAGACAAGCAGAATAGTGGCGGCGCCGCCCTGGAATGGTCATCGGAGACGGCGACGCATCGACGGCAAGCGGCGGTGGCGTCGGGCTCACGCGGGGAGGGGGATACAGAGGGAGAGGGGAGCAACGGAGGGGTGCGTTAGCACCGTGGGCTCACCGCGAGCATGGCAGGGTTGATGGTGAGGTTCGGGGAGGCCGAGGTCGCCGACGATGTCGACGACGAGCGGCGGTCAGAGGCGGATAAGATGTAGTCGAAGGCGACAATTCGAAGCACGCGAGGCCGATTCCTCCGGTGAAGATGATCTTCGCGATGAGGCGGTTCTAATGGCGGCCTCAGCTGGCCGTGGGGTGGCCGAAGACGGCGGGGCAACGCGGCATCTGCACGGCTAGGGTTCGGCAAAGGGGGAAAACAAGGGAGAGAGGGATTGCGAGGAAGGGATAAGGCTAGGGTTTCTCGGCGGCGTGGCTGGGTCCTTATAGGCACTCGGGGGCGGCGGCGTTGATCGCGGTGCACGGCGGAGCATCGGGTGGCCGGCGGCGAGCCACCGAGCTTCTTGCGTCGGGGAGGAAGAAGACAGAAATAGAAAGGCCGAAGGGGTACGGGCCTGGCTGGGCTGCTCTTGGGCCCCGGGTGGGCTGGCTGCTGGCGGCAGGGAGAGAGAAAGGAGAAATGGGCTCGGCTCAGAGAGGGTTAGGTTTAGATTTTTTTCCAGGAAACCTTTTCTATTTCTTTTTTCCTGATTTCTTTATATATTTTGAATTTCAAACCTATTTTGAATGATTTCAAATTATAGAAACTTTTATGAAGTATATTAAATAATGTGGAACCCTATTATTTACTTTGGGTTCAACTCATGTAGTTAGTTTTTCAAATACAAAACTCATTTGAATGGTTTTCAAATGAAGGGGAAAGTTAGGGGTTAGGATGTTATTTGTTCTTTCTTGATTAAACCAAAGTGCAAGTATAATGCATGCATGCAATGCTCAAACATGTTTTTTATTGATATTACACAGAAGGTGGTATGTTACAGCTCTACCCCACTTACAAGAATCTCGACCTGAGATTCCTAGGTTTTAGAGAAGAAGGCGGGGTACTCAGATCGAAGACGATCTTCACGTTCCCAGGTTGCTTCTGACTTAGAGTGATGAGACCATTGAATTTTTAGGAACTTGATGGTTTGACGACGAGTCTTGTGCTCGGTTTCATCAAGAATTCGAACAGGGTATTCTCAGTAGGTTAGATCATCTTGGAGATCCAAAGTTTCATGGTCCACACCACGAATGGGATCTTTGGAGCAACACTTGAGTTGAGACACATGAAAAACATCATGAACCTCTAGAAAAATTGAAGGTAGATCGAATTGGTAGGCAAGATCACCCCGCTTGGAGAGAATGCGAAAGGGGCCAACGTAGCGAGGTGCCAATTTGCCTTTGATACCAAATCGATGGACACCCTTCAGAGGAGTGTCCTGGAGGTAAACTTGATCACCAACTTCATAATGAACATCAAGATGATGACGATCATAGTTGGTCTTCTGACGAGATTGAGCGGCCTTCAGACGCTCTCGAATGATGCGAACTTGATCTTTTGCTTCTTGGATCATGTCCGGACCAAAGAATTGTCTTTCGCCGGTCTCTGTCCAGTTTAGCGGTGTTCGACATGTTCTCCCATACATGAATTGGAAAGATGCCATGCCCAAACTGGATTGAAAACTGTTGTTATAAGAGAACTCCGCAAAAGGAAGACATTTCTCCCAGTTCTTTCCAAAGGATATGACACACGCTCTGAGCATGTCTTCAAGAATTTGATTCACTCTTTCAGTCTGACCATTGGTTTTAGGATGATAGGCCGTACTGAAGGAAACTTGAGTTCCCATTGCTTGTTGGATACTAGCCCAGAATTTGGAGGTGAACAAACTTCCATGATCAGATATGATCTTCTTGGGTACACCATGGAGAACGATGATCCGGGATATGTATAGCTCTGCCAACTGGCTTGCAGTAATACTTTCCCGAACAGCAAGGAAGTGAGCAACTTTGTATAGTCGATCAATAACTACCCATATGGCATCATGTCCAAATTGTGTCTTCGGGAGTCCAGTGATGAAATCCATACCAATTTCATCCCATTTCCACTCAGGAATTTTCAACGGCTGTAGAAGTCCAGCAGGCCTTTGGTGTTCGGCCTTCACACGACGGCAAACGTTGCACTCTGCAACAAAGTGAGCGATTTCTGGTTTGATTCCACTCCATCAGAATCTTTGACGGAGATCTCGGTACATCTTGGTACCACCAGGATGGATAGACAGAGGGGATTCGTGAGCTTCCAGAAGAATTAGATCTTTGATTTTCTGACTGTTTGGAACCACTAGCCGGTTACTGAAGTATAGAATACCTTGATCATTAACGGAGAAACATTTAGCTTCACTGCTTGCAACACGTTCTTTGATCTTGGTAACTTCATCATCTTGCTTTTGAGCTTCCTTTATTTGATCCTCTAGAGAAGATTTTATTTCAAGGTTAGCAAGGAATCCACAAGGAACTACTTCAAGGTTAAGACGCTTGATTTCCTCGTAGAGAACAGGTTGTGCTTGTAAAATCATCAGATTGTTGCAATAAGACTTCCGACTTAGCGCATCAGCAACGACGTTGGCTTTGCCGGGTTGATAGTTGAGACCCAAATCATAATCTTTGATGAGTTCCAACCATCGTCTTTGCCTGAGATTCAGATCTGGCTGGGTGAAGAGGTACTTTAGGCTTTGATGATCCGAGTAAAGTTCACAACGGTTACCAATGAGGTAATGTCGCCATTGCTTAAGAGCATGAACAACAACAGCGAGCTTGAGATCATGGGTTGGATAATTTTTCCCGTGTGGCTTCAACTGCCGAGAAGCATAGGCCACTACATGACCATCTTGCATCAACACACAGCCTAGCCCTTGAAGAGAAGCATCACAATAGATGACGAAGTCCTTGCTTGTATCCAGAAGAACAAGCACAGGGGCAGTGGTTAGCTTAGTTTTCAAAGCTTGGAAACTTTCTTCTGCCTTTTCTGACCATTCAAACTTCTTATCTTTCTTAAGAAGATCAGTCATAGGCTTGGCTATCTTGGAGAAATTCTCGATAAATCGGCAGTAATATCCATTCATTCCGAGAAAACTTCGGACTTCCTTGACTGAAGTAGGTGACTTCCATTCCAGAATGGTCTGAACCTTATCCGTATGACAGCAACACCACTTGCAGACACAACATGACCAAGGAAGATGAGCTCTTGTAACCAGAACTCACATTTGGAAAACTTGGTGTAGAGGCGATGTTCACGAAGTTTAGTCAATACCAAACGTAGATGTTCGGCATGCTCTTCTTCGGTCTTGGAGTAGATTAGAATGTCATCAATGTATACCACGACGAACTTGTCAAGATACTCCATGAAGACGGAGTTCATGAGCCTCATAAATGTGGCAGGGGCATTGGTTAACCCGAAGGACATCACTGTATACTCGTAAAGACCATAACGAGTTGTGAATGCTGTCTTTGGGATATCTTCCTTTCTGATCTTGATTTGATGATACCCTGATCTTAAGTCCATTTTGGAGAAGACAGTGCCACCACTTAATTGATCAAAGAGGTCATTTATCCGAGGAAGTGGGTACTTATTCTTGATTTTCACCGCGTTGAGTGGACGGTAATCAAGCACCAACCTTGGAATATTTGTATCCCGCTTCTTGACAAAGATGGTAGGGCAACCCCAAGAGGATGTGCTAGGTTGGATGTATCCTAGACCCTCTAACTCTTCAAGTTGCTTCTTCAACTCAACCAACTCATGAGGAGGCATGTGGTAAGGTCTTTTGGAGATAGGAGCAGTTCCAGGAACTAGCTCAATGACAAACTCCACACTTCGATCTGGTGGCATGCCAGGAAACTCTTCAGGAAAGACATCCGGAAAATCACAGACTATATGGACATCTTGGACCTCGAGAGCAGGTAGGACGTCCATGGCATACAACTCCGAGAAAGGTTTAAGAACTGCTGACGGAGACTTTGAACCATCAGTCCAATACTTGACTGTTATGCCTGCAGGAGAGGTCACAACAACTGTTCTAAGTGCATAGTCAATGACGGCTTGATACTTGGTTAACCAATCCATGCCCAGAATGACATCTATGTCAGTTGACTTGAGTGCAATGAGAGAAGTGGGAAACTTCTGATATGCTATATCTATCTCAACCCCATGAGTAACCCAGATGGTCTGCCAACGAGACCCAGGAGTTCTAATCTCTAGAGGAGAGTCCATAGCTTGAAAGGTGATATCGTGCATTTGCGCAAAATATTTTGATATGAATGTATGAGATGCTCCAGAATCAAACAAGACTGTTGCGAGAATTGAATTGACACAGAGCGTACCCAGTATGACGCGTGGATCTTCCTGAGCTTCCTCAACAGTGACATGGGTCAGACGACCACGTACAGCACCTTGAGAATTATCATTCTTCTTTGCCTGCTGATCATTGCGTCCGGCAGCCCTTTGAGAACACTCCCTTGAGTAGTGACCAGGCTGACCACATGAGTAGCAGGTAACCCCAGTGTGAGAACCAGCAGGAGGATGATAGTTTGATCCACCAGTATTTGACTGTGGCTGATGAGAATTATTGCCAGAAGACTTGGGTGCATAAGGAGCACAAGGCACAACACTGTATGGAACAAAGACACGGCGCTTCTTATTACCAGAGGAAGAAGCACGAGAATTTCCTTCTTCACGCTTCTGAGATACTTCCATATCCTTCCTTCCATGCTCCAAAGTAAGAGCCTGAGTGTGTAGGTCCTGGAAAGACTGGAACTTGAAAGTCAGCAACTCATAGCGGAGTGCAGGGTTAAGTCCCTTACGGAACAGCTCTTGCTTATCTTCATCATTGGTCACATCCCTGGTTGCATAACGAGCCAGGTGAGTAAACTCACGCCCATAGGTTTCAATATCCTTGCGCCCCTGAGTCAGATCCAGAAACTCCCTCCTTTTGAGATCCATGATGGGCTTAGGAATGTAAGAGGCACGAAATGCTGCAACGAACTCCTCCCAGGTAACAACATGTCCCTGATCTTGCAGATTCTGAAAACCTTCCCACCAAACACCAGCCTCACCTTCCAGTTGATAGGTGGCGAAGTTGACACGGTCAGCAGGACAGACTCGAAGAGGACTGAACTTGCGCTCTATGGTGCGGAGCCAATCATCAGCTTCAAGGGGCTCCTTGGAGTGGGTGAATATTGGAGGAAAAGAGCGGATGAAATCTCCAAGTGTGACACAGTCGTCAGGACGACGTTCAGTGTTATGCGCCACACGCTCTAGAAGGCGTTCATTCCGCAGACAGTTGGTCTCAATGTTGTTGAGAACCTCGACCATTATGGGAGGTGGCGGAAGTTCCTTATCAGCATCGTTGTTTCCTCGACGGCCAACAGAACCACGAGTACCAGCCGGCATCCTGAGGAGAAAACAGAAACCATGAGAATGGATTCACCAAAGAGGTTACAACAAAGTATGGCAAAACCATATCAAAGGATCATGGTAGAGGTGAACATGTGGATTAAAATTATATCAATGCATTAAGTATGGCAGTAGAACAAGCATAGGGAACGTATACTCTACCAACTTAGACACAAACCATAACAATGGAATGCAAGCATGATATGATACCAACAAGTCACAAAAGAATAGAGAACGGGATTGGAGGCATCCTTAGCAAAGTTGAAAAACATTGCTACAGTTGCATAGATATATCTTGGAAACTCTGAGCCTTGTAACCAATATGAAGTACGTAGGGAAGAACAACCCAAACCCGTATATCCTAAGAGTTTGAAATGATAGACAAGAAGTTAAAACTTTACGAAGCAAACAAGGTAAGATAACTCAGCAATAGAACAATCTTGGATAAGGAGTAAAAAGAGTCCTATTCAGAGTTTTGCAAATAGTTTTTAGCTTTCAAATAGTTTTCTCAAACTCTAAACTCAACATCGACCACCTAGAAGGGTTTCCTACAGGCATTCCTGCTATGATACCAAAATCTGTCACGACCCGGGATCAGGGCTAGACAAATACCAGATCCTCATCTGATATAAGCCTAACCTAAATTCCAAAATGCGCAGGGAAAGATCGGTAACATTACAGAACATACAAACCATACATTACTAAACTAAACTCTTAAGAGAGTTACAAACCAGCATACAAACCAGGGGTCACAGACCCATCATTACATCAAACAACAGAAGCAAACAAGTTGTTCTAAACAACAAACTTAGCAAAGGGCCTAAGAGGCCATAACAAAAGTAGGACCCTTCCATAGATCCTAGGCTGCTGCCCGGGAACCCCGACTACTCATCGACTTCGACATAGAAACCACCTTCAGTTGGGGTAGCATCATCTGTAGAAAACATCAATGAAGCAAGGCAGAGTACAGGGTGTACTCCGCAAGACTTATGGCTAGTGGAGTTGTTTTGCATAAAGCCATCTTTTATTTTCAAAACAAGAGGGAGAAGAAACTCGTCTAATCAGATCATTTTCAAAAGGGGATAAGAAGACTTCAACTATAGCTCTTAAATTCATCTTTGATACCCATCAAGCATCATCATCACTGAACCTCTCTTCCCGGACTACCCCCTCAACAATCCCGAGGAAGTATTCCAGATCTCACTTTAATTGGCAAGTTTTATCATTCGATTATAGTTCTCTATGATCACAGAATCCGTTCCCAATTCGTCCATAACCGTGGACACGGCTTTTCGAAAAGATTAATAACCCTGAAGGGGTGCACAACTTTACCCACACGTACCAACCGATTCTTAATGCCAATATATTAGCCCTCTTCCTTGGAAGGCCGGCAGAGAGTGGTTGACCACGAACTTTAGCTTGCTTTCGCCGAGACCATGAGTCAAGCACTAGGGAGATGCCGCCATAACGGGTCAAGTCCCGAAGACGGTCCCTAATGATGTGTGTGGGGTTCAAGATTACGGATGCCGGGCATCTCTTGTTCCCGGCCACGCTTACCTACTTGTTATGAATGCACCTCCTTCACCTCCATTTAAGAACAACCAAGATGCGTATGTCAAATGGAAAGCCCAAACTATGTGACTCATGGAATCTACTAGGCAAGTTAGTTGGTCGAGGGGGTTTCCAGGCCCCCTTGTGGTTGTACGCTCGTCTTGGTTCAAGAGGCGAGAACATCTGGTCCTAAGGGTGGCAAGTATGGGACTACAAAAACCACAACCCACGTGGCCTCCCATACAAGACTTAGCATGTTTATTATCCATCTCTGATCACATCACATATCCTACCATACTAGATTCATCCGCATCTCCGGTGCATCACATGAAAGATCAGCAACAGACCACTAAGCATGGCTAAGCTTGACTGAACTGTGGCACTAGCGATGCTCATAAGCCAAACCCTAGATATGCTAGGAGCGGTGGATCAGGTAATATAGTTCACAAAGGAAAACATGCATCAGATAGGATTACTCTGTCTACTGATAAAAGACAGTTTGAACCGAATGCATATGACGAGAATGAAATACTTTGTAATCATAGGGTTCATATGTATGAGTGGGGCTTCGCTTGCCTTGTCCGTTGTTGGACTGGTACTACTCTTCGGTGGCGTTGACTTCAGCTTCGGGTTCGGTTCCTATTCACGAGAACCAATCACCGGAAAAGAGAAAGCAACACTCAACACATGGCATGTGCAATGCTCATACAATATGGATGATATGACAAGTTGAATAGTGTTGAATTGAACCCTAAAGCATTCTTGGTCACTTTAAAGGGGGTTCCGAAAGTCCAAACCCTAAAACAGGGGGATCATCGGAATCACCTATGGGTTTCAATTAGTTCTTCTAGTTAAACTTGCTATCAAAGTTAATTAACAATGTATGATTATAGCTTAGTTGGATAGGTTTCATTTTTCTGAACATTTTGGTATATTATTTGTATTTTTCTGATTTAAAATGAATTAGTTATGAATTTCCCACATTTTAATTCATTTTAAATCATTTTTGGAACAGTAAACCACATCAGCGGTCCTAATTCTTTTCCCGTGCCTTCACTTAGGTCCTAGTTTTTAAAAATTGCACGTCTAGGTTCTAAATCTTTTAGAATTGAGTCATGTGAGGTCCTAAACCGGTTTGACCCGAGTTGACCGGTGCCACGTCGACAGCGGGACCTGACTAGATGTTCATATTTGTGAAAAGGCCCTCCCATTTGTATTCCTTCCAAATAACATGTCCCTCTTTTTTCCTACCCGACCTCCCCCTCTCCTTCTTCCTCGTCGGAAACCCTTAGTACTGCGCCCCCGTTGCTGGTATCCCCTCAGTAGCGCGTGCCTCCGTTGTGGTCCCCTTCGCAGCATGCTCCAGCAGCACACACCGATATGCTCCCCTTTGCAGCGGGCACCCCTCGCTGGCATCCCGGTCACAGCGCGTGCCCGTCACCACAACCCCGCTGCAGCGCGCGCGCGTCGCTACCTCCCTGTCGCAGCGCACCCCTAGAGCCGAGATCCACTCCGTCAGGCTTCCTTCTGTAGTGCGCTCCCGTACGGGGCACTCTGGTCATTGCCTTGGCATGTGCTCCAGAAGTCCACCTGCACCATCAGGTGGAGTCAAATTGTAACTACCTCGGTGAATTACGCTCCTAGTTACAAGCCTGGATGAGCGGAAATGGTTAAAATAGTACGTTGGGGCCCAAGTGCCACTCACAGGTAGACCTTTCGGCCGTCCTAACCATTTCCAAACATCGGGACAAGAACGGGCGGCGTAATCGGCAGGCGAAGGGATCAACTACATACACAAATGAGTATGTATGCAAGCCACCATACAATAGTACATTAGAGCCATTCCATCTAAAAAAAGAAAGGAAATATTGCAACGCCATACGGCAAGATCCAAATATCCTAGATAGATATAATAGTTTAGGATATCTCCTCATACATCAAACATCAGAGTATCAAAGTGAGCGGAAGACAAAATACAGTACGGATAAGAAGCAAATCGGCATAAGATGCCCCATAAATAAGCACATCCATACAGATCTCACGGATCCCGCTCCGGAATCTCTACACCGAATGATCGTTGCCCGCATCGTCTGTCTCCTCCACCCAAAGATCCATCTTGCGAGTTTACCTGTTCATCTGAATCAAACAATTTATCGTGTGAGACCCTAGGGGTACTCAGCAAGTCTTTATGCCTCTAAAGGGGACACAACCTGGGGTGACGCAATTGCAGCAAAAGATAAACCCTAACAATTCTATAGATACTCGCTAACCATCCGCCTAACCAGAATAGACGGATGTCCGTGAATTAATAACAACAGTTATAATGGTAATATTAACAGATCCATCCTCCTCCTCGCTTACCGACGAGGAAGCGGACGAACAAACCCCCATCCGTTGGCAGTTTTATTATCCATTCCATGAGTGTTGCTCTATTTACTAGTCAGGTACTTAGTCAAATTAACAGCGGTACTTTAGTTATGCTTGTCTATGATCGAGAAACTGTGCTCCAAGTCGTCCATAACCGCGGACACGACTTTCAGAAAGTTTTACCCTGCAGGGGTGCACAAATAGCAACACACACTCGATCAACCTCGGAAAAACCAAATCAAAACCCAACGAGGCAGTCACGACAAAGCGATCACAGGATTCAGAAATATTTCAGGGGCCACCCATTAAGCTACCCGCAACGGTGGCCGCTACGAGACGGACTCAAGGTTTGTGGGGCCAGAAACGGGAACCGAAAGTGTGACGGGCTTGTCGATACAAAAACGGGTCATGGTCCTAAAAGACAGTGCAAAGACCTCGCACAATTTAAATAAAGCAGTAAAGCATGGCATAAGTACAGGATAGTAAATAAAACCTCAACTAGTTTGTGGCCCCAAGAAATAAGAATGAATCAAGCTATGGCTCAGGGGGGTTCATAAGCCTCCCGGATGTGGATAGCGCGAATATTCAAGGAACAGGAATCAAGTACTGGGTCCCACGGACACAAGTGAGCCTGAAAACCAAATAGCAAATATGGCTCACCGATGCCACTTTCATTAGTTATCCCATTACTACTCAGTTTAAGTTGTTTAGGTACCTCGTTATCCATCAGACACTCACATACCCTACACATGCTGTTCTACGACTCGCATGGCTCAAACAACTCCTGTAGTAATGGCTCATGGGATGGAGGAACAAGCTTCGGTGGGGTTTAAAAGTAAAGGCTATGCAATACTTGGGATTCAAATTAATGCAATCGCGACTCCATGATGCAAGAATAAGATAGAGGCAATAGGTACTATATGTATGCAAGCATGTGGTAGTGCTTGCCTGGCAGCTCAAATTGAAGCGAGAAGGATCTGGGTAGTGCTCCTGGTTCTCTTGGTATATCCCCTGCTCAGCGTCTATTCGAAGAAGAACCAAACAAACAAGGGCCAACATAAATAAAGTGCACAAGCATATGAGTAAAATGCAACAAGCAATCAATCATGCCATGATGAATGGTGCACAATTTGCATGGCAATAAAGTAGCATGGCATGGGTGAGGTGTGGAATACAAGAAGTAATCATTTTATTGAGTTTTGGCCACATTTTAACCCCATATTAGTTGCTGTACACTTTATATTTATATGATGCATGCTTCAAAACAAAACAAGGAATGCATAAACGGAAAGGTCTCGTCGAGCTAATCATTTTAGACATATCATTTGTTAAATTTGGAGTTATAAAACAAAAGTTATTAATTAATTAAGGTAAAAGGGCATTTTATTGTAATTTTAATCAACTTGGAATTTCAAGTGTTCAAAATATATTTTGAAGGGCATATTTGTATTCCTCACATTTTTCTGGTTTGAAAACATATATTATTTGCATTATTTGGATTTATATTTTAAAAGTTATTTGAAAACAGATTTAAATTTGAATTTGAATTAATTTGGAAAAGTTTGAATTATAACAGAATACAGAAAATACTTTTGTTACTCAGCCCAGAGCTAGCCACAGTCACTGACTAGTGGGTCCAGCGCTGACTCAGCAGCACAACGCGCAGAAAACATTTTCTCACCGTAGCTTGATCTAGCCACAGCAAGTGACAGGTGGGGTCGGAGCACATGCGGGTCCATCGCCGCACGGCCCAAATGGATGACACGTCGCGGATCCAGAGGGGCTGCGGGTTGAGATTTAAAAAGGCTAGGGGCGTTTTCACAAAACTATCAGAGAGGCTGACGGTGGGCTCGGTGGACCGCGGGTTAAGCAGAAACAAAACGGAGGGGGTATTTGCAAAAGCAGCGCCGTAATGTTCCTCTTCAAGGCCACGGACGGATCGGCGCTGTCATGCTGGGCGATCGAATGTAGGATCTGGGCGTGCGCGCAGAGGCTCAGACCACTACGGCGGCTTGGCGTTGTTGTCAGGGAGGTAGGCGTGTCCTAGGTAGGGTTTGCGCGACGTGGGAGCGAGCAGACACGCACGCTCGTCGGTGCACCGAGGGTGCTCGACGGAAGGGCTGGCGGATCTAGGGCGGTACGGCGAGGCGGGACATGTCCAGGGGGTTTAGGGGCTCACCGAGGAGATGATGGTGGAGTTGGTTCGGCAGGCGCCGCGATCGCCGACAAGCAGGCCGAAGTATCTAGGGTTCCGGCGAGACACGTCGGCGCAGGTACAGGGACTCCTCCTCTGGCGCGTCTGTATGAGCAGAGGGTCTCCTCGGTCTACCAGGCCACTCCACGGACGGGATGCACGTCTGGTTCAACGAGATGGGGTGGAGACCGACGGTGGCCGGCGGGAGAGAGAGTAGCCGGTGGTGGAGAGGAAGGGAGGAAGGCCAGGGCGCCTCAGCCAGATCTGGAGAGGCCAGAGGAGAGCCGTGAGGTGGTGGTAAAGCAGGGAGGGAGAGGAAGATGCCGTGGGAAGGTGGGTAGACGAAAAAGGTGGACTCGGTGTCACCTTTCTCCTTCCTCTCCTCACGTGCACGGGTCGGGGCAGGGCAGGGCAGGCAGGGGGAGGCTTCCAGGTGGGGACGGGCGAGGCCAAGGAGAGGGGTTCGGTGTGGGTCATGCAGAGCAGGGAGAGAGGAGTAAGGAGGAGAGGGGAGGCTCGGCTAGATAGGGGGAGCCTCGGTAGGGTTTGTTTAGGGTTGGGGTAGAGAGAGAGGGAGTAGATGAGGTGTGGGACCAGGGAGAGGGGTAGCCAGGTGGGCCTGCTAGGTGAGAGAGGAGAGGCCGAGGAGGAGAGGTGGTAGCTAGGGTAGGTCATGGGTTAGATGGAGGGTTAGGTTTAGGGTTTAGCTTAGGTGAGAGATGGTGGTAGAGAGGGTATGGTGATGATGGGGTAGGTGATAGATGGAGGATAAGAGAGGGAGGTTGATGGATTAGGGTTTTTGAAGCTAGCATGCTCCAAACTAGAGCAAGCAAGAACATGTGGAAAGGAGAGAGAGAGAGATGTGGTGATATGGTTTAAGCAAGATCAAACTAGATCATGCCAAAAGGAGGGAGGGAGAGATGAGAGGTGAGATGGTTCACCCAAAAATCCAAATAAAGCAAAGAAGGAATAAAGTTGAAGATGGTTGCATGGCCCATGCAATTAATCAATGCCATGTTTTTAACCTTGTGAAACAAATTAATAAACATGGCATTATCCATATGCATTTCCAAAAGTGGAATGAAGCCAAGCAAAGAATTGAAAGGATGCCCCATGTGGAGTAGATGGAGATGACCATGTTTGGATAGAAATGGGATTTGCTAGTGTGTATGTGCCACTAGGTATTTAGTAAGCCCAAAAATATCCCAACATGATAAAACCCCAAAACAACCCATATGGAAGCTAGGAAAAAGGTTCCACTCACAAGGCATGCAAAGGTGGCCATGTGGCTCTCATAAACCAATAATGTGAAAACAATATGGTGCATATATGAGAGCATGTGGAGATAGAAGTGGATCCATCCCAACCCACATGAGCTAGAGGTAAAACCAAATAAGTTGCAATGCCCATATATGGTGGAATGGTGGAATGATGGGGTGATGACAAGAAAAGTGGTGGAGTTAATAAAAGATATGCCCCCAACTCAGCTTGGGCATTTAAACAATATATCAACAACCAAATACAACAAGAGACAAATACAGTTAATAATGCATATGAGATAAGAACCAAATGAAAAAGGGTTTTATATGATGCTCAAATGCAAGGTGGCATGATGACATGAGCATGATATAATTATGATGCAACAATTATATATATGAAGTAGCCATTATATTACTAGACCAAGTAGCATTACAATTGTTAGACAATTGGGATGCTACACAAATCCACCACGGCACATCCCTCTCTAGCTCGTGTTGACAAGGTCCCTAGAGAACTGGACTGTTGGTTCTACCTCACTGCACGAGGTCAAGGGATAGAGGGCGTCATGCCGATTGTGGGAGCTGGGAAGAGAACTATAGGTGTGGTGCTAGGTAGGGCCGAATGGGCCAAGTCCAACTCCACAAGGACCGAATTTTGGAAAAAAAATATAATATTGGGGGGCTATTAGCAAATATGCAGGGTGGCTGATATGCATCATAGGACCTATTGTCGATGTGGCACCGGTCAACTTGGGTCAAACCGGTTTAGGACCTTGCATGACTCAATTCCAAAAGATTTAGGACTTATACATGCAATTTCAAAGAACTAGGACCAAAGTGAAGGCACGGAAAAAGAATTAGGACCGCTGGTGCGGTTTACTCTTTTTGGAATATTTAAATTAATTTCCAAACTTGGGCCCACATGTCAGACTTTTATTAATTTCAGAAAATGTTTATGGAAATGATTAAAACCCTGACAGGCAGGGCCCACCTGTCATATATTTTCTATTTACAAAAATAATTATAGAAAACATTAAAAGAAATAAAAAGAAATATGACATCATGATGATGTCATGCTGACATCATCAACGCCATTGCTTGCAGATTGAGCTCGGGCTCGGCACTAGGGACGATGTGGGGCTGTGGGAGCAGGTGCGCTGGACAGAGGGGAGCGAGACAAGCAGAATAGTGGCGGCGTCGCCCTGGAATGGTCGTCAGAGACGGCGGCGCATCGACGGCTAGCGACGGTGGCGTCGGGCTCACGCGGGGAGGGGGATATAGAGGGAGAGGGGAGCAACGGAGGGGTGCGTTAGCACCGTGGGCTCACCGCGAGCACGGCAGGGTTGATGGTGAGGTTCAGGGAGGCCGAGGTCGCCGGCGATGTCGACGACGAGCGGTGGTCAGAGGCGGAGAAGATGGAGTCGAAGGCGACGATTCGAAGCACGCGAGGCTGATTCCTCCGGTGAAGATGATCTTGGTGATGAGGCGGTTCCAACGGCGGCCTTAGCTGGCCGTGGAGTGGCCGGAGACGGCGGGGCGACGCGGCATCTGCACGGCTAGGGTTCGGCGAAGGGGGAAAACGAGGGAGAGAGAAGGATTGCGAGGAAGGGATAAGGCTAGGGTTTCTCGGTGGCGGGGCTGGGTCCTTATAGGCGCTCGGGGGCGGTGGTGTTGATCGCGGCGCACGGCGGAGCATCGGGTGGCCGGCGGCGAGCCACCGAGCTGCTTGCGTTGGGGAGGAGGAAGACAGAAACAGAAAGGCCGAAGGGGTACGGGCCTGGCTAGGTTGCTCTTGGGCCCCGGGTGGGCTGGCTGCTGGCGTTGTTGGCGGCAGGGAGAGAGAAAGGAGAAATGGGCTCGGCCTAGAGAGGGTTAGGTTTAGATTTTTTTTCCAGGAACCCTTTTCTATTTCTGTTTTTCCTGATTTCTTTATATATTTTGAATTTCAAACCTGTTTTGAATGATTTCAAATTACAGAAACTTTTATGAAGTATATTAAATAATGTGGAACCCTTTTATTCACTTTGGGTTCAACTCATGTAGTTAGTTTTTAAAATACAAAACTCATTTGAATGGTTTTCAAATGAAGGGGAAAGTTAGGGTTTAGGATGTTATTTGTTCTTTCTTGATTAAACCAAAGTGCAAGTATAATGCATGCATGCAATGCTCAAACATGTTTTTATTGATATTACACAGAAGGTGGCATGTTACATCCGGCTTCATGCGAGAGGAAGAAGATACAACTGACTTCTCTGTCCCATTCCAAATCTCATGGCTAACGCGTAATATACGACGCTAGAATCATTGATGTCAGGGGTTATTAAGTCCCTACTTGATCATCATTGTTGCAAATAGAACCCTAAGTTCTATTATTCCATTATATCACCACTTAGGATGATATCTATGATTTCTTTATTTGTGAAAATAATATTTTCTTTCTTTTATAATATATATGATAACACACAATTTGCAAATACTTTGATAAATACTCTTCAAAGGACATGAGAAAGTGATGAACTTGCTTTGTGATGGCAAGGTAGTGAAGTTTGATGCTTGCACTGGACCTTGAGCTTCTATGTCTACAAAAACATCATTATTGCCCGGTAAGGACAATATTTAAAGAAGCAAAATGATTATGCAATAATGTAATGCATCATTTAACTTCATATGCATTCACCCCATTATTATAAAAAGTTCTTTTTAATAATAAAGGATTTATAAATATTACTTTTTAATATTTATAACATATATTAAATTATTTTTTTCCCTTTTATTTGACTTTTATTGATTTAATAATTCTTTTAGGATTTAGCACTTATATATCAAAAATTGTTATTAAATATTTATTTAGTATTTTTCAAAAATACTACAATATTAATATATTATGAAAAAGATTTTTATTTATTTTTATCATCTTTCAATAATTTTGTAAAATTCCATAAGAAATATATAAATTACAAAATTCTTAATAAAATTTAAATGTCTAAAATTTTATATCTTATTTTATTTGAATAGCGTAGATTATTGTGAATCCAAAAATATTTTATTTATAATTTTTGGACTTTTATTTTATATTCTAGGATTTAATTAAGCTTAGGGGTATTTTGGTCTTTTCCTATTTATTAGAACAGTCCTTAAAGGTTTTTGGGCTGGCTTAATCTTATTGGGCCCTGGTGGCCCATGAGACTTAGTTAAAACAACCATCCCGAAAGGTTCTGGCCCATTCGGCCCATCCACTCGCTGTCTCTCACCCTTGAGCTTACTCCTCTCCTCCTCTCTCCCCGACCCCATGGACGGAGATGCCACCGCCGACAATTCCCGCCGTCGTGGACCATTTTGGTCACCGCCATGGTGCGGTAGGAGGTTGTCGACTACGTCCATCCTTCCTATCCAATTGGATTTGAGTATGGGGCTCTCCTGCGACGGATCGATGCCGTCCCGAACCCTAGGGTTTGGGGGTTGGCGTGGATCCTGGTGCCGCCGCCGCCGTCATGCATCGTGGTGATTCGCCTCGCCTCTATGCGTGTTCATGGTCACCATCATGGTGCCGTATAGGTTGCAACTCCCCTCCGGGGGTGCTCCCCGTGCCGCCATGGAAGTCGGCCACCTCTGCTTCCTCTTCTAGTCTTCAGCGAGGACCTTTGGTGAGTTCTGTTTCTCTCCCCTAGTGCTCTCTGTACTTGCTCATCCTATGCTAGATGTTGGTAGTGACCTCTCTGATTACTATCTTGTCCTGATTAAGATGATTTATTCCATTTGGGGTTCTTATCCTGTGGTTGATCATATACTGGATGAATTAGACCATGTGTGGATGGTCTGTAAGCATGCTAAATGGTTATTAGCCTGAGGCTTGTTGCTTGAGATGAATTATAATGGTTCTGGTGGCTTATTAGATGATTTTATTCTTGGATTGTATATGATTCAGATGGTATAGTTGCTTTGGAACCAATGCTTGGTAAAGTCAGTAGCTTGATAACTTTCCACTGTTATTTCTTGGTTTATGATCATGATTATGGTGTGATATAATCACTGTCCTAGTGCTGTTGGCTTGAGAATTAATGTGTGGTTTGAGATCACAATGATCTTAGATAGTAAAGATTTACATAGAAATGTCCTAATTATGATTCCTGTATTGACAGGAAAATGATTAATAAATTAATTGATTGAATCTGTGATGATTTTTATCCTGATTCATGTAGAATTGTTCTTGTGACACCATCTTGGTATGGCACACAAGGTTGATTCTAATTCATTGATTGGATTGATTTAAGCTTAAGACAAGCTTGGCTTTAAAAGATAAATAGAAATGTTCTTTTCTGAAGACCAATGATGTTGTTATGACGCTTAGGGGTTTAGGCATTATCTAGTGGATTCATATAGATAGACCTGGTAGTGGTACCGGCTATTGTTTCTTGAATGAAAGCTTGGATAAAAATGATAATAGGCTTGATCATTATATGGATCCAAAAGATTAGCTTCTAAGGTGCTACCCTTATCTTAGGGATGTGCCTAGAATTTAAATCTTAGCTATATTTGTACTTGGATTGAAATATATAGCTTGACAACCAAATAAATGATGTTGTTCTGAGTCTTGGTTGGATCCTTGTACTTTGTTGTTTGCTTTTAAAGTTTAAAATCTTAATGATGGATTCACCCCACTTGGGTGTTTTCTGAGAGTTTGTTTCATAAAACAACACATTCTTCTGTCTAGATCATATGCTTAGATCATGTGAAGGTTTTATGATACTCACCACAAAAACTGATGATTAAGAAGTTGGGTGGTGATGTTGATCTTGTTTTGCTTTCTGTTTGCTTTTAAAGTTTAAAATCTTAATGATGGATTCACCCCACTTGGGTGTTTCTGAGAGTTTGTTTCATAAAACAACACATGCTTCTGTCTAGATCATATGGTTAGATCATGTGAAGGTTTTATGATACTTACCACAAAAACTGATGATTAAGAAGTTGGGTGGTGATGTTGATCTTGTTTTGCTGAGCTCCTGTGCTTGACCTGGAGCTAGCCTGCTCCTCCTAGCTCCTGGACTTGATCTTATTGTCCACCTGATCCTTCCCCCTCCTTACGTCACCATCCTGGTGATGGGATCTTGGCTTTGGTTAGTTTTGTTGCTGGCTGTTGTGCTTCGTTTCGCTGCTGGCTGTTCTTGTGCGTGAGCAGTGAAGAGATGCACTAGTGCCTCTCCACGGCTGTGTTGATGGTTTTGTGTGTTGGAGCTATGCTGTGAAGCTGACAACACATCACATGCAATTAGGTGTGTGTCCTGCTTGTGTGCTTGTTGTGCACTTGTGGATATGCTTTGGACTTGAGAGTTACTTTGATCTCATTACTTTTACCTGGCTAGTGAAACTTACCCCTCTTTGTTGTTAATTTGACCCTTTGGCTTAAAATTTATGAAAGATAGATTCTTTTATATTGGTGAAACTTGCCCCTTTTATAAATTTCTCAATGATGAAACTTGTACAGTGCACCTCACTGACATGTCTGAGAGTAAAACAATTCTAACCCTAACTTTTATTATTGTTTTGTTAGTGTTTGTCTTGCAGGTACATATTTGAAGATGAAGATTTTAGTTTAGGTTTTTTCTTTATAGGATAGTTAATGTAATATTCTTTATTCTTTTGTAATTTTTATTTTATTATTTTGTAATCTTCATTTTATTCTTCTGTAATAAAGATTATATGATTATCAATAAAGAAATATTCTTATTCTTTATTCATTTGTTATTGTGAGGTTTGTGGATAATTTCAATAAGTTACATTTTTGTAACTTATTTATGGATTGAAAATATGAAATAAGTTTTCATATTCTTAATTGTTTTCTTTTGAATAAAGTTTGAGTTAAAATAATTACTCTTAATTAAATCAAGATTCAAACCTTATTCCTAATTCATTTGAATTATAATTCAAACACTCAAGTTTAAAATTCAAATTCACTTTCCAAAACACATAATTCCTCAAAGATCATATCAAAGTCTATAGCAATCATCCTTTAAGACTAAACCTAATCTCTGATGGGTTTCGCAGCATAGTAAATCAAAAAAATTCTACAGATGCGAACGAGAAAGCCAAGATATAATCTAGGAGATGCAAACAACGAGGGGGGGTAGATGAGATCTTCATACCCTTGAAGATTCGCACAGCGGAACGTTCAACGGAACATGGTTGATTTAGTCGTACTAGCTTCTCCTCCTCGCGATCCAATCCGATCCAACACCGCAAGTGGCGATGCCTCCGAGAGATGCACACGTACGACACCTCGACGTCTCCTCCTTCCTCAGTCCAGCAAGTGGGGTGTAGAGATAGATTGGATCTACAACATGACGGTGTGGTGCAAAGGTGGAGAGTTTCTGCGGCAGGGCTTCGCCTACGCGCAGTCGGGAGAGAGAGAGATCTGGAGGACAGCAGTATGGCGGCTAGGGTTGAAGGAGTGGGGGGAGGGCTGCGCCCCTGCCCTCTATATATAGGGGGCTGGCCGGCTCCCTTGGACGCTCCTCCAAGCCCTAGGGCGGTGGCCCCAAGGGTTGGAGTGGGGGGCAAGTTTTCCCCCTCCTTCTAGAAGGTTTCCCTAGGGTTTTGGCCGGCTGGGCCTATGGGGCCTTGTTCCCCTGGCCCAATGCGGCCAGGGCTCTCCCACGTAGGCCCACGCCCCCTCCCGACAAGTGGGGCCACGTTGGTCCCACTCCGGAAGGTTCTAGAAGCTTCCGGTACAATACCGAACAATCCGAAATCCAAAAACTGCTTTACCTTATATGAATCTTATTCTTCGGACCATTCCAGAACCTCTCGTGACGTCCTGGATCTCATTCGAGACTCCGAACAAAAACTCATAAACCAATTATCCATTCTATCCTAGCGTCGAGACACGTTAAGTGTGTGACCCTACGGGTTCGAGAATATGCAGACATGATCTTCTATCAATAATCAACAACGGGGTCTGGAAACCCATATTGACTCCCACACATTCATCGATGATCATATCGGATGAACCACGATGCCAGGATTCAATTAATCCCATATATATATTCCCTTCATCACGCGATATTTTACTTGCCCGAGATTCGATCGTTGGTATCGACATACCTAGTTCAATCTCGTTCACAGGAAGTACTTTACTCGTTCCGTAATCCGATATCACTTTGTGATTAACTCCTTAACCACGTGCTTGCAAGCAGTGTTGATATCGATTACCGAGTGGGCCCGAAGTATATCTCTCCGACTTGGGAGGGACAAATCCCATCTCGATACAAACAACCCAACAAGTACTTTCTGATCATCTAAGAGACACCTTTATGATCACCCTCCCATAGGATGACGTTTGATGACCTCAAAGCTTTCTTCCGATACCAGGGAGTTGCATTATCTCATGGTCTAAGGAATACAATATTTGACATAAGAAAAAGCTTCGCAAAGATGAACACGATGACATGATCTAATTGCTCTACTTGATTTGGGTCTGTCCATCATATCATTCTCCCAATGATATGATCTCATTATTAATAGACAACTCATGTCTATGGTTAGAAAACCTTAACCATCATTAATCAATAAGCTAGTCCATAGAGGCATACTAGTGACACGGTGTTGTTCATAAACCACACAAGTATCAAAGTTTCCGCTTAATACAATTCTAGCATGGAATATAAATTTTATCATGAACAAGAATTACAATAATAACATCTTTATTATTGCCTCTAGGGCATAATTCCAACAATCTCAAAGTATGAAAGAAACCTTGATCACTTTAGGTTATTATTTGGTGAAAATTTTACCCACATTTTCACAGATGAATGCATGCAACATTCCAAATTCCTAAATCTACCCTTCGTTAGTTCGTAAATGCTGGGATGTTACAGCGTGCATGTGAGCGATGGAGTCGTCAGAGGAGGAGCGCACGTATCTCTCTTATTGCCACTCACTTACAAAGTGGTGCAACACTCCACCTTATAAGGTGGTGCAACTCTCCTTCAACTTGCCATGTGGGACTAAACTTTAGCTCCCACTTCACTCCCATGTGAGCTGCCACAAACATGGTCGCAAACACATATGGGCTGCCACAAATATAGGCTTTGAGATTTAGGGAAAATCTAAAATATACATTTGCCTAAATGGACTAGCCCATTATTTCTAAAAAATAGTAGCCGCACAGCGCGCCTTGGTAAACAGACAGAGTAGGGCAAGCGCCTTGGTAAACAGACAGAGGAGGCAGTGGCAGCCGTCGTCCTCGGCTCCATGGCCAATGGCGGCCGGCGTGTCCCTCAATCCTCAACGGCCTGCGTCATCTCCAACTCCACGACCAGCGGCAACGGCGGATAGTTCATCCTCGACCCCCGACCTCCTCATCCATGTTCTTCGTATTGTATAGGCCGAAGCTTTAGTCAATGGTGTTGGATTATTAGGCATAATTTACACGATTAATTTCAGAATATAAATCATGACAGCAATATCTACAATCACGTGAACCTCTAACATACTAGATGTATTAATCAACATGAACAGTAGCAGAGTATACGCAATAGCCATAGTAAAGCAACAGATCTGATGACAGTATACGTACATATCAGTTGTTGATAAAGTCGTTGTTGGTGCAGCGTTTGCAGTAGTCTATCAAAGAAGTCGGCGTTGAAGACGACGTGCACGAGGCCAGCTTGACGACCAGGAAGACGCGCCGTGATGACGAACTTGAGGAGTCACGCGGAGCGCTTCCCAAAAACCTTATTCGCCCTCTCCCATATAGGAGACCTGCTCTTCCGACCGCTGGTGCACGCCGGCAAGCGGGATGAAGTAGACTACGGTGGCGGCGCAAGCAAAGAGGATGGCAAAACACTAGATTGATTTTCGGTGTATTGTGGCAGTAGCCCCGCAGCACTTTATATAGAGCGGCTCAGGAAACCCTAACAGAGGCGAACGTGGGCCAAGTCCATGTTGCATACATTCAGGTCGTATCCCACGATCCGGGAGCGACCTAAATAAGCTAACCGTTTGACACGTCTATCAAAACCTCACAATTTTCGTGAGCAGCAAAATAAAGCTCGGATCGGCGATATTCGCGCATCGACGGCATCGTTGGAAGAGGAGAACGCGCGTATCTCTCTTATTGCCACTCACTTACAAAGTGGTGCAACACTCCACCTTATAAGGTGGTGCAATACTCCTTCAACTTCCCATGTGGGACTAAATTTTAGCTTCCACTCCACTCCCATGTGAGCTACCACAAACATGGATCCAAACACATATGGGCTGCCATAAATCTAGGCTTTGAGATTTAGGAAAAATCTAAAATATACATGGGTATAAATGGACTAGCCCATTATTTCTAACAAATGGTAGCCGCAGCAGTGTGCCTTGGTAAACAGACAGAGGAGGGAAAGCACCTTGGTAAACAGACAGAGGAGGTAGTGGCGGCCGTCGTCCTCGTCTGCATGGCCAATGGCAGCTGGCGTGTCCCTCAATCATTAATGGCTTGCGTCATCTCCAACTCCACGACCAGCGGCAATGGCGGATAGTGCATCCTCGACCCCCGATCTCCTTATCCATGTTCTTCGTATTCTGTAGGCCGAAGCTCCAGTCAATGGTGTTGGATTATTAGGCATAATTTCCACGATTAATTCCAAAATACAAATCATGACAACAACAGCTACAATCACGTGAACCTCTAACATACTAGATATTCATCAACATGAACAGCAGCAGAGTATATGCACTAACAACCATAAAAGAGCAACATATCTGATGATGGTATACGTACTGATCGGTTGCCGATGAAGTCGTTGTTGGTGCAACATTTGCAGTAGTCTGTCGAAGAAGTCAGCGTTGAAGACGACGTGCACGAGGTCTAGCTTGACGACCGGGAGGACACGCCGTGATGATGAACTTGAGCAGTCGTGCGAAGCGCTTCCCAAAAACCTTATTCGCGCTCTCCCATACAGGATCACAAAGGCAAGTGCTTCCGGAGACCTGCTCTCCTGACCGCCGGTGCATGCCAGAAATTGGGATGGAGTAGACTATGGTAGCGGCGCAAGCAGAGAAGATGACAACCCTAGATTGGTTTTCGGTGTATTGTGGCGGTAGCCGCGCAAGACTTTATTTAGAGCAGCTCAGAAAACCCTAATGGAGGCGAACATGGGCTAATTCCACATTGCGCATGTTCGGGTCGGCTACAGTATCCCACGATCTGGGAGTGACCCGAATAAGCTAACCGTTTGACATGTCTGTCAAAACCTCACAATTTTCCTGAGAAGCAAAATAAACCTCGGCTCGACGAGATTCCCACAACTCGTGGTGCGCGTGTCTTGACGAGAGGAGCGGGCGGGCGGGCGGGCGAGCGATGACATCGTCATAGGAGGAGCGTGCGCATGTATCTCTCTTATTGCCACTCACTTAGAAAGTGGTGCAACACTCCACCTTATAAGGTGGTGCAACTCTCCTTCAACTTCCCATGTGGTACTAAACTTTAGCTCCCACTCCACTCCCATGTGAGCTGCCACAAACATGGGCCCAAACACATATGGGCTGCCACAAATCTGGACTTTGAGATTTAGGGATTATCTGAAATATACATGGGCCTAAATGGACTAGCCCATTATTTCTAACAAATGGTAGCCGCAGCAGCACGCCTTGATAAACAGACAGAGGAGGGCAAGCGTCTTGGTAAACAGATAGAGGAGGCAATGGTGGCCCTCGTCCTCGGCTCCATGGCCAATGGCGATCAGCATGTCCCTTAATCCTCAATGGCCTGCGTCATCTCCAACTCCACGGCCAGCGACAACGGGGGATAGTGCATCCTCGACCCCCGAGCTTCTCATCCATGTTCTTCGTATTTTGTAGGCCGAAGATGCAGTCAATGGTGTTGGATTATCAAGGTTAATTTCCACGATTAATTCTAGAATATAAATCATGACAACAACAGCTATAATCATGTGAATCTCTAACATACTAGATGTATTGATCAACATGAACAATACCAGAGTATACGCACTAACATCCATAGTAAAGCAACATATCTGATGACGGTATACGTGTTGATCGGTTGCCGATTGAAAGGGCATGTATGCCCCCATGTGTGGTTTTGGTAATTAATGACAATCTCTATGGACTAATGTGTAAATTGAGTTTCATTTGTAGGTTTGTCCATTGGCATCGCTTGGGCCATGTATTGGTCTCAAGGTTGAAATATGAAGAAATGTCCAAGGGCTTTATGCCATTGGAATCATGAAGAAAGAAGGAGCTTGAAGGTTGATCAAGACAAGTGCCAAGAGTTGCATCAAGATGGATCAACCTCAAGAAGCGATGAAGAAGGTCAAGCTCAAGATGCGCCATCTCTAGAAGATCTCATGCTTGAAGCTTGCCATCCTCGTGATCATGGGGTGATGAAGACAAGCTCAAAGAAGAGGTTTCCCCATGGATTATGGGGGACAATTTCCAAGGTTTCATCGAGCAAGAGAAAACAAAAAAGGTGTTCCCACTTTAGAAGAACAAGACGGTCTACATCAAGTTCAAGTGGAATGCTCAAGGCAAAGGTATGATCTTGATAGGGCTTCTCATTTATCGGTCTTTTGTTTTTAGTTGGGAGACCGAGTTTAGGATAGATAGCCATACTATCAAGAGGGGTTCTCAAGCGGGTGTCTCGATCGCATCTTTCGGAGAGAGCTCAAACCTTTGCATGCTTTCTTGGTTGTTATTTGTTTCTTGTCCATGATAGGATCTACATCTTTTGCTCATCTTCATAAAAAGCTCTAGTTCATCAAATAAGGATTTCACTTGCATATCTTATTGCGGTTTATGATCGTACGGGTTTTTCTGGCTCCACACCTTAGGAGATATCTCGCATATGTATAATTGATATTGTCTCCCTTGGTGGTATCCAATATTTCACCTTTTGTTGGATTCTACTTGGTTTTATCTTTCCAACAAAATTGGTTTCAACCCAATCAGAATTTTCAAGCTCAACTTCTTATATTTTGGGTTTTGGGGGTTTTACCGGTTCATCGCTTCTAGAGAGATCTTACCTTTCTCCATTTGGTTTTATCCTTCCATGCTCGACTATGATGTTTCTTTGCATAATCTTGTAGAGCTTTTTGTTCTCTTCAAAAAAAAAGCCCAAGATCATCAAAAAAGGAGTCCGGAATCAAAAGTTATTGAAGTTTTCGTACAATGTTGTCCAACATTTTTGCTTAAGCGGAAGTTCCAGTCCAAATTCTGACCCAAGTTCCGGTGACGTAGTGTATTTATCTGTTTTTGTGTTCTTTTTTGCCGGAAGTTCCGGTGGGGGACCGTAAGTTCCGGTGGTTCGTGAATCTGGCCCAAACGGTCAGTTTTGCCTTGTCCTATTTAAGGGGCTTCTTCCCCAATGGTTACCCATCTTTTGAGCTTGTTTTTTCCCACCATTATTGACCTATTTGAGCTTTCTTACTCCCTCTCCCTCCCATGATTCTTACATATTTTTGAGGGAAAAGTGAGAGGAGATCTAGATCTACAATCCCCCCAAGTCAAATCCCTTCTTTGTGAAGGAATTATTGGGATCTACATCTTGGAGAGTTTTGTGTCCTCCTCTTGTGTTCTTCCTCTCTTATTCCCCCAATAGCTTTTGTAGCTTTGTTGGAATTTGGGAGAGAAGGACTTGCCCTTGTATTTGGTGCATAGGTTTGAGTTCTCCTTGGAGATCCGGTGAGTTCAAGCTTGTGGGCTTGTTTCTCTTGGGTTCTTGGAACCCTAGACGGTTGTGTGGTTGGGTTGTTGACCTTTTATGGTATTGTTGACCTTTTGTGGTCTTGTAGCCTTTTGTGGCTTTGTTGGCCTTTTGTGGCTTTGTTGTTGGGAGCCTCCAATTGAGTTGTGGAGATATCCCCAATCTTGTACAGGTTCGGTGACCGCCCTCAAGAGTCCCATAGTAGAGTGAGTGCCCGCCTTTTGTGGTGCGCATTCGGGAGAATAGGGTGAGCCTTTGTGGCATCAGTGAGTTGCGTGCTTCCGCATCCGGGGTGAGGCCTTGTGTGGCGTTGGATGAGCATCGAGCCACCACACCTCGAGGTGAGCCATTTGTGGCATTCGGAGAGCATTGCACCATCGCACCTCTCCAACGGAGACGTAGCTTCTTTGGAAGTGAACTTCGGGAAACAAATCTTCATCTCCGCGTCCATTGTTTATCTCTCAACCGAGCCCTTTACTTATATACTTTACTTTGTGATAGCCATCGTGCTTGAAGTATTTATATCTTTCTATCACATTGTTGCTTGTATTGCTTAGCATAGGTTATTGGTGCACATAGGTGAACCTAGTGGTTAGGTTTTGTGCTCTATAAATTAAACGTTAGTTTTTATTCCGCATTTATTAGAGCCTAAATCGTGATATTTTAAAAAGCCTATTCACCCCCTCTAGGTGACGTCCATTGCACTTTCAATTGGTATCAGAGCAAGGTCTCTCTCTTTTAGGCTTCACCGCCTCGAGAGTAAAGATGTTTCCTAGGGGTTTAGTGCACTCTCACACATTTACTATTGATGGCACAAATTATGATGTTTGGTGTATTGTCATTCTTAGTCATTCCCGGGTCATTGACCCAAATATTGAGTGGATTCTAGATATGGGCTTGTCTCCTCCTAAGGATCCCCAAAATCTATCTTTGGAGGAGGAGACAAACTCTTATCTAGAAGCTCAAGCATCTAAGTTGCTTGTTAATGTTATGAGCTTTGTAGTTCTTTCTTCAATCATGCCTTTCCGGAATTCTCATGATATTTGGACCAAGCTTCAAGCAAAATATGATGTGTCCAAGACTAATGAGGATGATTGTGTTCCCTCCACCTCCGGCCGTGATGAGTTCACATCTTCTTCCACTTCACCAACATTTGAGTTATCTCAAGGTAATGATATGGTGAGTGGTGATAGAACTTGCAATGTAGATAGTGAGATTTCCATTCATGATCCTTTGTCTACATCTCATTGCAATGTTGTATCTTTGGGAATGAACACTTGCAGGACCACATGTGATTTACATCCTAGTGTTGATTGCCCTTGCATATCATGTAGAAATGCCTTGAATATGTCTCATGATGATATGCTTGCTTTGCCTTGTTGCCATGATAAATGTGCTTCTATTTCCTCTAGTACTTGTGTTGCTAATCATGTAGAGGAAATTGAAGAATGTGTGGGCCAAGGCAAGGTTGCCATTGGAGCTTCATGTGTTCCCCCATCATCATCTTGTCCCAATGTTCACTTGTGCCTCATGGCTAAGGGTTCAAAGGTAACCTCTCCTTTGGATTCCAATATATCTCATGATGATGTGAATGTTGATCATGATGAAGTAGATGATGATGTTTCTTCTTTAAAAGATAAGGGGGGCTAGTACTTCATGCTCTTCATCCTAATAAAAAATGCTTGCTCTACTTTCATTTGAATCTTGACTTGTGCTATTGAAAGTATGCAACTAATATATGAGCATGAGGACACAATAGATAAAATAAGTAGTCTTGAGCGTGAGTATGCTAATGAAATTTCCAACCTAAATGAAGTTCTTGAAGAGGAACAAACCACTAAGGAATTTCTTGAGGAGACCTTTGCTCTAGAGCTATCTAGAGTAAAGAAATCTCATGATAGAGAGTTTGAGGTGGCAAGTGCTCTTCAAATTAAAAATGATGAACTTTAAGTCGCTTACGCTAAACTCCTTGAGGATTTTGAGCACCTCAGCAATGGCTCTAGGGTCATCAAGGGTGAGATCATCAAACTCACCGAGTCACATGAGCGACTTAAAGCTTCATATTCTAAAGAGCTTTCCAATTTGCCCTCACCTCTGGCATTAAATTATGATGCTTGTTCTACTAACTCTATTTCTTGTGAAGCATCTATCTTGAAGGAGAATTTTGAGCTAAAGGCTCAAATTTCTTTGCTAACGAGCAACTATGGGAAAATAGAAGAAAGTCATGCCAAGCTCTCAAGCTCGCATGAGGATCTTCTAGTCTCCCATGGTAGGCTAAGGTTAGCTCATGAGGCCATTATGTCAAAGGTAACATCTAGTGGGCCTCATGTGGACATTAGCACTATATCTACTCCAAATTTTATATTGCCATGTGCTAGTCCTTGTAATTCATCACAACCATGCTATATCTTGTGATGAATTGCATTCCTTGCCTTGTTGCTCTAACAATAAAGCTTCTACTTCCTCTAGTATTGTTGTTGTTACTAACCATGTAGAGGAAGTCAAAGAGCTCAAGGCTCAAGTCACTTCTTTGAAGAATGACTTTAAAAGGTGTCATGGAGGGAAGACCACACTCAAGAAGATGTTAAGTGTGCAACGAACCCCAAGTGACAAGAGTGGGCTTGGATTCAACTCCAAAACCAAGAGCAAGCCCACTAACTCGTTGAAGCACAAGGGCAATAAGAAGAAGGGCCAAGGACAAGTGAAGAATCCGACCAACATTGTGTTCTTCAAGTTCAAGGAAAAAGGGCATCATGTGTAGAATTTCCCATTGAATAAGAAGCCTCTTAGTGAGAAGCAACGAGGGAAGAGGCCTAAAGCTCCTCCACAAGCTCAAGATGGGCCACTTCCCAAGAAGCCTCGATCTCTTCTTCATGGTTTAACTTCTCCCAAGAAAAAAGATGGCAAGAGAAGAACTTGCTACATATGCCGTGAGTAGGGGCACCTTTCTTCCTCATGCACCATGGGTAACTTCTCATCCCATCCTATCTTGATTGATGATACTTATTCTCTTTGTAAGGATGAGGGTGGAAATGTGTTTTCCAAATTTGTTGGTGCCCAAAGTGGTGTAATGAAAAGAACCATTTGGGTCGCCAAGCCTATTGTGACTAACTTCTTAGGACCCAACTTGGTTGGGGACCAACAAGCTAAAACTTGATCAATAGGTGTTTTTTGGAGGGCATTGGAGACTTGGCTACCTTATGAAGATTTGAGGGATCTTCATCAATTCCTTTTTATGAAAGTTAAGTCATTTGGGTTATCATGCTTCTATTCTATATCCAATGTTCCTCCTTCCGGTAACTTGTGCTTAACTCCTTTACATTACTTGCCCCCTTGTGCATGTGTTGGTTTTGTCCCTTGCATGTGTTTGTACATGTTGTGCTTCCCTCTTACTTATATTGTCCTATATATTATATTTGTGTATGTTGGTTGGCACACCATGTATTTGTGTTTCTTGGTCTGGAGCCTTTATAGATTCTAGTTGGTATCTTATTTGTCTCTTATGAGGGATTAATGGACTATTCCATTTTGGGGGAGTGTCATGCTTGGGCATTCCACAATCCTAAATTGTGTGTACATGAGAAAAACCACTTCGTAGTTATATTGTATTTTTATATAGTCTCTATGTGGTATATCTTTATCATGATAAACTAATATTCCATAATGTCCATTAATACCTCTATTTTGATTTTCTTGCCTCTTGTTGATATTTCTTGGTTTATCACATTATGGGGGAGTCATATGCTTTGTGCATATTACAAACCTAGATAATGTGGACACTTGAGGTAGTGCCACTTAGATTTGATATTGAGAATTATCTAGTTCCTATTTGGCACATTTCCTCATACAAGTTCCAATTTGCTTGGATGTTTTATACCTCATCTCTTGGATCTTGTGTGTGAGAGTGATTCTTGGTATGTGTTTCCTCATATTTGGATCTATATATCCTCATGGGAACCACTTGGTTCTATTTCATCTAATCACTAGTGATTGTGTGACTATTTGAAGCAATCAAGAATATCTTTCGAAGCATCAAGCTTAATTCCTATCTTGTTATATGCTTCTTTGTGTGAATATGATCTTGTATATCCTTGCAAAATACCTCGGGAAAATTATCCCTATTACTTCTTGTACTTGGACAATTAGTACTTGATATATCGTAGAATTCATTGATCATATTCGTTTTGGCCTTTTTTCTTATTTGCCTTATCTTTGGCCAAGAAAATGTTTTTCTTTTTGCTCCCAAGCTTTCCTTGCCTCTTGTGGATCTTCTTATGTTATTTGTATCCCCTTGTGTTTTATTTAGTGTAGGTAGTAGTGATGATCTCATTTGTGGGCATTTTGCATTCAAAGGAAAAATTATATATAATGCTCTACTTATGGGGGAGCTCTCCTATATTATCTAGAACATTATTTCATGCCACTTGATTTGATCCATTTTTGCTTGGAAGCTCGATCCTTTTTGTGTTGGTACTTTATGTGCCATCATGAAAAGTGTGAAGAGTTTGTTTTGATTGTTGTTTCCTTACTATCGTTGGGAGTTGGTTTTATATCATTCCTTGTCACTTGTTTTGTTCTTTTAGGATGATATAAATCCTTGAGCCTTGGTATTTTTTTCTTACCCTTTTTATTTGGTTCTTTCTAGTTCATTTGTTGAACTTGTGTTCTTTCATGTGTTGATTTGGTTCTTTGATACAATTTGGACACTTTTTGTCGAGTCACACTTTTTTGTGTGTCTTATTGGTTTACTTGGTGTTTTTTTTTCAAATTGTATCTCCTTTTGGTTCTTGAAAGTCTATGCATGCATATTTACTTCTTGTATATATTATGGCATGCTTGCTTTCTTTGATCCAATATATATGGGAAACTCCACCAAATACTAATGGCTAAGATGTGCATGAAATTCAATTTCATATCAATATGCACATATTTGTGTGGAGGCTCTCCTATGTATTGTAGTTGTACTAACTACTTTGGACCCATTTTGTTTGGGGACCGTAGTGTACTTATTTGTATTTTAGGTACATTGGGATATATATTGGGTGCTTGTATCTTGAACAAGGAAGAAGTGGCGTCTACATGTCAATTGGGTGCAAGCTAGGATGATCAACGAATTCACATCTTCTTCATCCTACCAATTATATCTCGGTAACAAGTATCTCTATCTCATGCATACTTATCTTGTTCCCAACCTTTTGTAGGTTGCTTGTTGGCATGAATTTGTGTTCTTGCATATGTTGGTTTCTTGCTTTGGCTTTCAAGAGTTCTCTCTATTGCAAATGTGTGTATGTTGAGATGAGTGCATATAATGGGGACTATACTAAATCATGCTCATGATTCACCAATCCCAAATATGTCAATCTAGCAATTTTGTTGCATATCGTTTCCTCAATATCTCTCATGAGCAATAGTGAGTAATTTTGCCAAGTTGATTTCTATCTTGTGATACTTGTTTCCTTTCTCCATATATTCCTTCTATCCCCTTCTTCCCTTGATAATAGTTGTTATGTATGGAGTTTGTTGGTGTTTGAAGCTCATCGATGTACAATAAGATATATTTGAGCCCTTGGGCATGATTTCAAGCAAAACATTTTATTGGTATATTCTATGACCTCCGTTTTGCCTTTATATGATTTCTTGTTGATGTCTACGCACTTATATTCTTGTAGACAGTTGTTGGGCCTCCAAGTGCAGAGGTTTGTAGAACAGCAACAAGTTTCCCTTAAGTGGATTATCTAAGGTTTATCGAACTCAGGGAGGAAGTGGTTAAAGGTATTCCCTCTCAAGCAACCCTACAATCAAGATACAAGAAGTCTCTTGTGTCCCCAACACACCCAATATAGGTGCACTCGGCGAAGAGATAGTGAAATACAAGTGGTAACGGTGCCAGAAAAGAGCTTGACGGTGAGGCAGAGACTAAAGGCAACAAGAAGGAAGCAACAAACATGCAACAGTTCTAGCAGCAAACGGTGTTTCAATGTTTAGAAACAAGTCCTAGGGATCATACTTTCACTAGTGAACACTCTCTCATATAAATATCCTCTCTTCATGATACTACTCTTAACTACTCTCCGGTTGGACACTCTAATCCATGGTAGGGCTATAACAGCACACCTCAAAGTCCTTCCCCAATCTAGATAACCCCGCACTATCACCTTGAGCGCTAGATGGTTCCAACAAACACCACAATTTCATAGAGACATCCAACTCCAAATATAACTCATAACAAATATTCAATCTAGCCAAAGTGCCACACACGGTATGCACGCTGTCACTTTCACACACGTGGGGAAAAGCATAGATCTATTAAAGCACAAAGAGTATTTATGTAGACTCAAACCTAAGTGCCACCATGGCGTTCATGCTGTCACTTTCACACACATGGGGAGAGCAGAGATCTATTGAAGCACTTGGGTAACAGAGTAGATCTACTTGATTACAAAGCTCATGACCACAAGACCATGCATAGAGAGAGAGATGAACACATAGCTACCGGTAGAGCCCTTAGCCTCGAGGAAGAACTACTCCCTCCTCATCAAGGGAATCAGCAACGGTGATGGAGATGGTGGTGGAGATCGATGGAGATGGCTCTAGGGGCACTTCCCCGTCCCGGCAGGGTACCGAAACAGAGACTTTTTGTCCCCTGGATCTCCCCTTCGGTGGCGGCGGTGCTACAGAGGTTTCCGTGGATTTCTTCTGGATGTTTTAGGGTTTCTGAGGCGGGAGCTTCTTATAGGCGTAGGAGGCAAGGTCGGTGGGTTCCAGGGGGCCCACACCCCCTGTGGGCGCCCCCAGGGCTTGCCCGTGCCTAGGGGGGTGTGGCCACCATGTGGCTCCCCTCTGGCTCTGCTTCGTTCTTCCGTGTTGCTCTGGGAAAATAATAACTTTGGCTTTTGTCCCGTCCAATTCCGAGAATATTGATTTTCTGCCTTTCTGGAACCAAAAACAGAAGAAAACATGCAACTGGCACTGTGGCAACTTGTTAATAGGTTAGTTCAAGAAAAGATATAAAAACACCTCAAAGTGTAGACAAAGCAAAGCAAAGTAGATACTAAACAAGCATGGAGCATAAAAATTATAGATGCGTTTCCGACGTATCACTTGTGTATCTATTTTGTTTGTGCATATTTCTTTGTGGACATTTGTCTTTGTGATATTTTCCACCTAGAAATTTACACACACAAGAGAACATCATTCTTTGGTTGTCATTTCTTGGAAACCATCTCTTATTTCTTTGTGATTCTTCGGTGGATTCCAAATTTATTGACCTTTGAGTGCATTGTTAGATGAGTTTGGAGTAGTGAGGAGTCCATGGTTGTGCACTTTGTTTCCAAATACAATTACTATAATTGGTGCACAATCTTTGGGGAGGTTCTCTAATTCATTTAATAGTGCACAATTTTATTCTTTCTCATTTCTTGTGGTTTAAATGCTTATGGGGGAGCGAGGATTCCATATTTGTGCATATTGTATTCAAATACAAGTATTATAAACTTTGCACAAAGTTTGGGGAGCTTCTCTATTTTTTTTATTTAAACACTCATTTTTGTTGTTGTTTCCTTTTGATATCATTTGTTGGTTTTTCAATTGGTTCTTTTAGATCTTTTGGTTGCTCGCTTCATTTGTTGAAGTTTATTTCTTTTAATTTTCCTTTTTTTCAATCTTTGGGTCCTCAATATAGTTTTACTTCCTCCCAAGTACTCACCATTTGACTTGTGCATATGAACACCTTTGGAGGAATCCCCACTATATTGGTCGTCTAGAACTTTCCACCCATTTTGGCAATCGATGCCAATGGGGGAGAAGTTTTGGAGGGTTTAAGGGAAGTTTGCATTTGCTTTGGGTGTGTTCTTAAGCATTTGCCTCTCATGCTCTTGCCTCTTTGTTGTTGCTTTGCATGTTGAATATATAGAGGAAACTCAACCAACGGTAACGGTTGGCAATCTATGTAATGGAATTCTAGTTCATCACACATGCATAGATTGTGGGAGAGTTTGATATATATATTGTGGTTGTACCAACATCACATACTTGTGTAGTATTTGATGTTGGGGCAACCGCTTTGGTCATTAATTGTCATATTTAAACCCTCGCTAAGGGAATGTCGTCAATTACCAAAATGGGGAGATTGAAAGGGCATGTATGCCCCAAGTGTGGTTTTGGTAATTAATGACAATCTCTATGGACTAATGTGTAAATTGAGTTTCATTTGTAGGTTTTTACATTGGCTTCCCTTGGGCCATGTGTTGGTCTCAAGGTTGAAACATGAAGAAATGTCCAAGGGCTTTGTGCCATTGGAATCATGAAGAAAGAAGGAGCTTGAAGGTTGATCAAGACAAGTGCCAAGAGTTGCATCAAGATGTACCAACCTCAAGAAGAGATAAATAAGGTCAAGCTCAAGATGCGCCATATCTAGAAGATCTCATGCTTGAAGCTTGCCATCCTCGTGATCATGGGGTGATGAAGACAAGCTCAAAGAAGAGGTTTCCCCATGGATTATGGGGGAGCAATTTGCAAGGCTTCATCGAGCAAGAGAAAACAAGAAAGGTGTTCCCACTTTAGATGAACAAGATGGTCTATATCAAGTTCAAGTGGAATTCTCAAGGCAAAGGTATGATCTTGATAGGGCTTCTCTTTTACCGGTCTCGTGTTGTTAGTTGGGAGACCGGGTTTAGGATAGATAGCCATACTATCAAGAGGGGTTTCTCAAGCGAGTGTCTCGACCGCATCTTTCGGAGAGAGCTCAAACCTTTGAATGTATAGCATCATATTTCTTGGTTGTTATTTGGTTCTTGTCCATGAGAGGATCTAGAGCTTGTGGTCATCTTCATAACAAGATCTAGTTCATCAAATAAGGATTTCACTTACATATATTATTACGGTTTTTGGTCGTACGGGTCTTTCCGGCTTCACACCTTAGGAGATATCTCACATATATATAATTGATATTGTATCCCTTGGTGGTATCCAATATTTCACCTTTTTTGGATTCTACTTGGTTTTATCATTCCAACAAAATTGGTTTCATCCCAATCGGAGTTTCCAAGCTCAACTTCCTATGTTTTGGGTTTTGGGGGTTTTACCGGTTCATCTTTTCTAGAGAGGTCTTACCTTTCTCCATTTAGTTTTATCCTTCCATGCTGGATTATGATGTTTCTTTGCATAATCTTGTAGAGATTTTCTTTCTCTTCAAAATGATCTCAAGATTATCAAAAGCGGAGTCCGGAATCCAAAGTTATTGAAGTTTTCGTGCAATGTTGTCTAGTGTTTTTGCTTGAGCGGTGATGTACTGTATTCATCTGTTTTTGTGTTCCTATTTGCCAGAAGTTCCGGTGGGGGCCGAAAGTTCCGGTGGTGCGCGAATCTGGCCCAAACGGTCAATTTTTCCTTTTCCTATTTAAAGGGGGCTACTTCCCCAATGGTTCCCCATCTTTTGAGCTTGTTTTTGCCCACCATTGTTGACCTATTTGAGATTTCTTACTCCCTCTCCCTCCCATGATTCTTACATCTTTTTGAGGGAAAAGTGAGAGGAGATCTAGATCTACAATTCTCCCAAGTCAAATCTCTTCTTTGTGAAGGAATCATTGGGATCTAGATCTTCGAGAGTTTTATGTTCTGCTCTTGTGTTCTTCCTCCCTTATTCCCCCAATATCTTTTGTAGCTTTGTTGTAATTTGGGAGATAAGGACTTGCCCTTGCATTTGGTGCATAGGTTTGAGTTCTCCTTGGATATTCGATGAGTTCAAGATTGTGGGTTGTTTCTCTTGGGTTCTTGGAACCCTAGATGGTTGTGTGGTCGGGTTGTTGACCTTTTGTGGTCTTGTTGACCTTTTGTGGTCTTGTAGACTTTTGTGGCTCTGTTGGCCTTTTGTGGCTTTGTTGTTGGGAGCCTTCAATTGAGTTGTGGAGATAGCCCCAATCTTGTATGGGTTCGGTGACCGCCCTCAAGAATCCCATAGTGTAGCGAGTGCCCGCCTTTTGTGGTGTGCATTCGGGAGAATAGGGTGAGACTTTGTGGCATCGGTGAGTTGCGTGCTTCCGCATCCATGGTGAGGCCTTGTGTGGCGTTGGGTGAGCATGGAACCACCATACCTCGAGTTGAGCCATTTCTGGCGTTCGGAGAGCATTGCGCCATCACACCTCTCCAACGCAGACGTAGCTTATTTGGAAGTGAACTTCGGGAAACAAATCTTCGTCTCTGCGTCCATTGGTTATCTCTCAACCGAGCGCTTTACTTATGTATTTTACTTTGTGATAGCCATCGTGCTTGAAGTATTTATATCTTGCTATCACCTTGTTGTTTGTATTGCTTAGCATAGGTTGTTGGTGCACATAGGTGAACCTAGTGGTTAGGTTTTGTGCTCTATAAATTAAATGTTAGTTTTTATTCTGCATTTATTAGAGCCTAAATCATAATATTTTTAAAATCCTATTCACCCCCCTCTAGGCGACGTCCATTGCACTTTCACTGATGAAGTCGTTGTTGGTGCAGCGTTTGCAGTAGTCTGTCGAAGAAGTCGGCGTTGAAGACGACGTGCACGAGGTCCAGCTTGATGACCGGGAAGATGCGTCGTGAGGACGAACTTGGCAGTCGCGTGGAGCGCTTCCCAAAAACCTTATTCGCCCTCTTCCGTACAGCATCACAAAGGCGAGTGGTTCCAAAGACCTGCTCAACCGACTGCCGGTGCAAGCCGGCAAGCGGGATGGAGTAGACTACGATGGCGGTGCAAACAGAGAGGATGGCAAAACCCTAGATTGGTTTTTGGTGTATTGTGGCGGTAGCCTCGCAAGACTTTATATAGAGCGTCTCAGGAAACCCTAATGAAGGCGAACGTGGGCCGAGTCCACGTTGCACATGTTCGGGTCGGTTACAGTATACCACGATCCGGGAGCGGCCCGAATAAGCTAACCGTTTGACATGTCTATCAAAACCTCACAATTTTCCCGAGCAGCAAAATAAAGCTCGGCTCGGCGAGATTCTCGCAATCCGCGGCACGCGCGCGCGTTGTGACAAGATGAGCGGCCGTGTGTGCGAGCGATGACGTCGTCGTCGGAGGAGTGTGCGCGTGTATATCTCTTATTGCCACTCACTTACAAAGTGGTGCAACACTCCACCTTATAAGGTGGTGCAACTCTCCTTCAACTTCCCATGTGGGACTAAACTTTAGCTCCCATTCCACTCCCATGTGATCTGCCACAAACATGGGCCTAAACACATATGGGCTTCCACAAATCTGGGCTTTGAGATTTCGGGAAAATCTTAAATATACATGGGCCATATGGACTAGCCCATTATTTCTAACAAATGGTAGCCGCAGTAGCGCACCTTGGTAAACAGACAGAGGAGGGCAAGCGTCTTGGTAAACACACAGAGGAGGCCGTGGCGGCTGTCTTCCTCGGCTCCATGGCCAACGACGGCCAGCGTGTCCCTCAATCCTCAATGGCCTGCGTCATCTCCAACTCCACGTCCAGCTGCAACGATGGATAGTGCATCTGTAGGGTTCGCAGCATAGAAAACAAAAAATTTCCTATGATGGGAACAACTATGTACCAAGATCTATCTACTAGATACAAGCAACGGGTGGATATACATCCATAGAATACATACCCTCGAATACCAAATAGCGTTAACGAGGTTGTACTCGTGGATGATGTAGACGAACGCTTGCCGATCTCAAGTTCGTGATGAAGTCCATCTGGTCCAGCCGGTCCAGCACCATCAAGTCCAGCACCACAAAGCGGTGGTGCATCCGTGATCGCATACACGTCCGGGTACCCCGACAACCTCCGCACCCTCGCTCCAGTGAAGCAGCGGAAGCAACAAATCCTTCCAGAAAAAACCCACCGGGAACATGTATCTCGTTGATCCGAGACCATGGGGGAATTCTAAAGGGGGGAGAGAGATCCTTTGCGAGGAGGTGTGCTTTGAGAGGAGGAGAGGGGGGCACCCCAAGGGGCATGGCGCCAGCCATGGTGGCTGCCCCCACCTCTTCCACATTCATGTGGGTGGAGCTCCCACTCAAAATGAAAAGCCTCCACTCCCATAAAAGAGCCTCCACTCAAAAATCCACTCACATGCATTAGATTTCCACCAAATTTAATGCAAGCTCTCATTTAAATAAAACTCTTTTATTTATTTATTCAGAATTTTTTAATTACTTTAATTAACAATTATTCACATAAAACCCCTTGCTAGTATTCAATTTCACATGCAGAACCAGTTTCAGCAATTTCAACCGAAACAGTTTCGGTGTCTAGTGAAATAAATTCATGTGCTTTATTTTTCTTTCATATCATTTGCTCCAAATGGTGTCGGTATCCCTTAAGTGTGTCATCCTACGGTTCACGAATAATGTAGACATGATCAAGAACCCTCTCAAATCAATAATCAGAAGCGGGACCTGGAGATCCGTACTGACTCCCACACATTCAACGATGACTTCTATGATCGTGTGAACCTTATACACATGTAAATCAATCCCTTTGTCTCGCAATATATTACATGTCCGAGATTCGATCATCGGTGTCTCCATACCTAGTTTGATCTCGTTACCGACATGTACTCTTTTCTCGTTCCTGTGATATAACATTCTAGTGATCAAATCACTTGCTTGCAAGCCCACTAATGTGATATCACCGAGAGGGCCCAGAGTATATCTATCCATCATCGGGATGGAAAAATTCCACTCTTGATCCATGAGCCTCAACATAACACCTTCATAGCACTGAACCCATATTTATAGTCACCCTGTTACGGTGTGACGTTTGATGTTATCAAGATACTCTTCCGGTGTTAGTGATTGACATGATCTCATGGTCTAAGGACTAAGATTACTTCGTATGATGTTACAGCAATATAAACAAAATGACCTTGATCGTAATGCTATACTTAGGATGAATATTCATCACACCATTACACTAATGTTGTGACCTCGTTATTAACAACATCCAATGTCCATGATCAGGAAACCTTTGATCATCTTGTTAATCAACGAGCTAGTTTATAAGAGAGGCATAACTAAGAACTTCCTTTTGTTTATTAAACACACATGTATTAACGTTTCTGTATTAATACTATTATAGCATGTAAAATAAACATTTATCATAAATAAGGAATACGATAATAACCACTTTATTATTGCCTCTCGGGCATATTCCCTTCAGTCTCCCACTTGCATTAGAGACAATAATCTAGTTTGAAAGCTTTGCGTATTGAACACCTATGGCTTTCTAGTGTTCCATATACGCAACTGCAAGTGGTTAACATAATCTACGGATCTGACGCTTTCAGGTCCGTGTGTATTTGGATGTATTTGCGTCTTCACGCATCACTCATTCTCCAATGAGATGGCATTGTATAAATTTGTCGTGCAATATATCTTTAGTGATAGCCCGTTGCGAACCACACCTTAGTTTGATAACAAACTACTTGACACAAATGCCCTCCTTTGCTGCTACTATAGCAGTCATATACTTAGCCTTTTGTTGTAGTATTCATCACAATGTCTTAACTTTGGAACTCTTCCAAATCCATCATGGAAACTTTCTTTCCATTTCATTGTGCCACCCATAGTTTAACTTGAGATAAATTTAATTTGTATCTTGTGAAAAACTAGTATCAATGTAATGCTTTACAATGAACTATTTGTAATTGTTTGTCACCTCTATACAAATATATTCTTAGTTCTTCCAAAAGATCATAAGAATATCCTCACTATCGTCCAATGATCATTTTATGATTCATTCTGGTAGATGCTCATAACACTTAGAGCATAGGACATATCTGTATGTGTACATATCATGGTATGATTGATCAAAACATCCTTGTGATTTCACTCATCAAGTGTCAAAGCACTTGAATCTTGTTTCACTTATCAAGTGTCGATACACTTGAATATTGATTCAATTCCTTTCCATGCAACAAGAACCGTTTCTTGTCATTTATATATTGAACTCCTTCAATATCTCATATATGTACGTTTGGCACAACCATATTAGCGTCACAGTCTATCCACTATAGACATTCATGCTAAATATTCAGGTTTTGCCTAAGACTTTCATCGAAATGAAATTCTTAATCTTTGTCAATAAAAATTACATCATTTCTAATCAACAAGATGTCCTCCACATAATGTATTAGAAATATGTCTCAGCGCTCCCACTTAATTTCTTGCAAATACAAGCATCTTCATCGTCTCCAGATGAAAACTCCTTTTCCATCACGGTGAAGCTTCCAACTCCGCGATGTTTACTTCAACCATTGAAGTTTGCATGCCCTTTTAAGCATCCTTTGAATTAACAAAACCCTTTGGATCGTGTCATGCACACGTCCTAGGTAACCATTCTATTAGAAGAACTTTGTTTTGTTTAATCATCTACCATATACCAAATTATATGTAGTGGTTGCTACTTTAATCCGTCCAGACTAAATATCGCTATGAAAGATCAAATCTTGTCATAGTTAACTCCTTGAACATTGTCGTAAAACTTTACCGACATGTCGACTATTTCATAGATGTGAAGCATCCATGTCTGTTTTTTTATAGATCCAAATACGACTGATAGGTTTTTACACCTTTCTGGAGGGTCTTCCAAGTTCAAAACTTGATTTCTCGTGTATGGAACTATCACGGATTTTATGGCTTCAAGCCATTTGACGGAGTCAGGGCCCATCATCGCTTCTTTGCATGTAGTTAGTTCATCATTGTCAAACAATAATGATTTACTCTCAAATCTTAGTATTTAATTGTTTATCTGACCGACTTGGTTCAATAAGAACTTAGATCTCCGTGACCACAACCTTTGAGTCACATAAGCTATGAGCATTATGGCAGCCTCCGGAACGATTTCCGGCGCTGCGCAACTCAGCACATTTAGCTAAGGTTCGTTAACCTTATCAAAGTTCTATTGTCCTCCCACTTGACTTTTGCGAAAAATTTCTTTTTCAAGAAACTTCACATTTCAAGCGACAAACCCTTTTGTCCTCGGTGTTATGGAGGAATAACCAATTGTTATTCGAAATAACCTACAAAGACATGCTCATCCGACGTAAACATCTTACTTATGCTTAGCATAACAAAATTTATGAAATGACAATTTGGGTTTTACCCCAAACCATAACTCATATGGTGTCATTTCAACGGATCAAGATGGAGCTCTTTTCAGTGTAAAAGCGGTAGTCTCTAAAGCTTTTAATCTTTTAAAACATAATGGCAGTTTATAAATAACACCTTTGAGCCAACCATGTCAAACAAGGTTTTATTACACATCTCACACACTCCATACTCCTATGGTGTTTCGGGAGATGTAAATCTAAGTGTTTTGCTAAAATTGCAACTCAAATAAATCCCTTTATGATAAAATCATAATTCATTCATTTTATTGTTACACTTGTAACTCAAATAAATCCCTTTATGATAAAATCATAAATCATTTATTTTCTTGTTACAATGATTTTCCACTTCATCTTGAAAGTCTTTCAAACATTTTCAAATATTTCATACTTCTTTCTCATTAAGTGAATATTCACTCAAATTTCCGGAGAAAGCATATGAAGTTGAAGTCCATCCCTTACGACTACACATAATGGACTACATACATCGATATGTATAAATTCCAATAATTTAGTCGTTCGTTCTTCTTTGGCCTTTGAACGAAGTTTTAATTATCCGAGGAAAGTATCACAAGCGTCACTTGATCAAATCAAATACTCCAAAAATCCATGAAATGGAGATTCTTCATGTTTTCTTTCCAATATAATTTAAACGGCGATCTCACTTCGTAAGTCTTTCAATCATTTGTCTTATGACATTTCAGCATTAGTTTTTATGGATGTGATTTCTCCAATTAGATTTGTAAATCATCCATCTTATATGGAATACGGTTATTATTTGAACAACCTTTGTTCTCATAATACCTGATTTAAATAACAATTATTAAAACAAATCTTGAAGTCAAGCTTTGATGTCAACGAGAAATACAAACAACGGTTTGTTTGTTTTCGATGAGCATCATCACATATTCTGTTGCTAGTTACTTATTAGGCCATTGTGGTTCATGAATTGCGTCGTTCCGTATGAAATTTCATACCAACCAATCGGTATCCAATACCCAAGAACCACATTGTTTAACAATCAAAGAATACAACCATAACATGTATATCATCCATATACCTAAATTGGATATTTCCAATCTTTTCTTTTCTGCCAAATATATTTTATTGATTCTCTTTCCGCATTTCCTTTTCCTTTTAAAATAATCTATAAACATCAACAGTGGTGCCATATACATGACACATAGTCCAAAGCGTGTATATTCAAATAATAATACCTTTGGACTTGCACTTTGAAGTAGATCACCATCATCAAAATGATCGGCATTCTTTCAAAATCCATTCTTTAGTAATCTTTTAGTGTAGTAAACACTTTACATACATCTTCTATTCATCCTTATCATGACTAATTTCATTATCAATCTAATGTAGCTTATAAAGACGAATCGTGAGTATAATGTTACTTTCCAAAACCCTTTTGGATGATTAGGATGTCTAGCATCTCCAACCTTTGCAAATTCTCATCCAATATGAGAACATACATTATACTCTATCATATTGCAACCAAAACATTGTTTCAGATATTGTTATATCTGTCACACATGATGGTTTCTGAAACAATTCTTTCAGATCCAAGATAAACTTGATATTAAAACAATCAAGAATCATCGAGGCAAACATGATACTTAAGATACTAACACTTGAATTGTTACTCTCGATTTAATACCAATTATTAAATTTCACGGAGTAAACAGAGTTTGTTGAAAGTTTGCAATAGGACTTTAAACTTTAGATTGACACTCAACACAATACGATACCAGTTCCTAAAGTAAATATCCAGAATTCTATAGTTCTATTATCTCAATTACAACTAAGCATAAGGTGGTGAACGAATGCCAATGACTACAAAAAATTATGCAAATTAACTTTGATTTAATTTATATAAATTGAGTTCTACTAATCCAAATTAGAAATGAACTCCCACACAAAAACGACATCCCTCGTGTCTTCTTGGTGATTACATGAACCAAATCCACTACACCAAGTCTGATCATCATGTGAGTTGGTGTAGCTTCAAAGGCGAGCATCCATATGGTCATCATATCAAAACATATGACTCATGCTTAACCTTTCGGTCCGTGTTCCGAGGCCATGTTTGTACATGCTAGGCTCGCCAAGTAAGAACCTTAGTATTCGCGTGTGTAACTGTCTTACACCCGAGATATGCTCATGGATTCAAGTACACCTGATCATCACGTGATGTCTTGAAGCGACGAAACATTGTCGGTGCATACTTAAGGAAGAACACATTTTTTATCTTGATATCTAAATGAGGGATCATCTTATTATGCTAATAAAACGCCAAACAAGCAATATAATATGCAACAAACATCTCATGTTAATAAGTGAAATGATATGGTTCTTGCACTTGATCTCCATCATGTGCATCATGGTATGATCACTATCATACCTCTATGTGTAAGGCCAAGGTCTATGGAACTTACACATTATGTGTGTTGTAAGAGTATCGACTTACACTTCTACTTACAATATCACCATATCATGACACTAGCCCAGCAGCAATCTAAACTAGACGCCTCTAATTTATCCATTGCAGGTTTTGCGTGGCTTAGGGCTTTCGAAGATAGAACCGTTCTTACCTACGAACATGAACCACAACGAGGATAACCAAATTGTTGACAACTCGTTGCAAATTAGATATTGACTATAGTAGGAGAGACAGACACCCGCTAGCCACTTATGCAAATTTAGTTGCATGTCAAGCGTGGAACAGGTCTCATGTGCGAGGACATGTAAACTTTGTCCGGGCCGCTTCATCCCACTATGCCACCAATATCCAAAGTATAACTAAGAAGAAATAAAATGATCATCATCGCCCACATACTCATATGTGTACTACCCGTGCAAAGCATCTATGCATAAACCTGGCTCTGATACCACTGTAGGGTTCGCAACATAGAAAACAAAAAAAATTCTATGATGGGAACAACTATGTACCAAGATCTATCTACTAGATACAAGCAACGGGTGGATATACATCCATAGAATACATACCCTCGAAGACCAAATAGCATTAACGAGGTTGTATTCATGGATGATGTAGATGAACGCTTGCCGCTCTCAAGATCGTGATGAAGTCCATCTGGTCCAGCCGGTCCAGCACCATCAAGTCCAGCACCGCAAAGCAGTGGTGCATCCGTGATCGCACACACGTCCAGGTACCCCGACAACCTCCACGCCCCCGCTCCAGCGAAGCAGCGGAAGCAACAAATCCTTCCAGAAAAATCCACCGAAAACATGTATCTCGCTGATCCGAGACCATGGGGAAATTTTAAAGGGGTGAGAGAGATCCTTCGCGAGGAGGTGTGCTTTGAGAGGAGGAGAGGGGGGCCTTTTATAGGGAGAGGGGGGCACCCCAAGGGGCATGGCTCCAGCCATGGTGGCTGCCCCCAACTCTTCCACATTCATGTGGGTGGAGCTCCCACTCAAAATGAAAAGCCTCCACTCCCATAAAAGAGCCTCCACTCAAAAATCCACTCACATGCATTAGATTTCCACCAAATTTAATGCAAGCTCTCATTTAAATAAAACTCTTTTATTTATTTATTCAGAATTTTGTTAATTACTTTAATTAACAAACATTCACATAAACCCCCTTGCTAGTATTCAATTTCACATGCAGAACTAGTTTTAGCAATTTCAACTGAAACAGTTTTGGTGTCTACTGAAATAAATTCATGTGCTTTCCTTTTCTTTCTCTGGCATATCATTTGCTCCAAATGGTGTCGGTATCCCTTAAGTGTGTCACCCTACGGTTCGCGAATAATGTAGACATGATCGAGACCCCTCTCGGATCAATAATCAGAAGCGGGACCTGGAGATCCGTACTGACTCCCACACATTCAACAATGACTTCTATGATCGTGTGAACCTTATACGCATGTAAATCAATCCCTTTGTCTCGCGATATATTACATGTCCTAGATTCGATCATCGGTATCTCCATACCTAGTTTGATCTCGTTACCGGATGTACTTTTTTCTCGTTCTCGTGATATAACATTCTAGTGATCAAATCACTTGCTTGTAAGCCAACTAATGTGATATCACCGAGAGGGTCCAGAGTATATCTACCGTCATCGGGATGGACAAATTTCACTCTTGATCCATGAGCCTCAACATAACACCTTCATAGCACTGAACCCATCTTTATAGTCACCCTGTTACGGTGTGACGTTTGATGTTATCAAAATACTCTTCCGGTGTTAGTGATTGACATGATCTCATGGTCTAAGGACTAAGATTACTTTGTATGATGTTACAGCAATATAAACACAATGACCTTGATCGTAATGCTATACTTCAGATGAATATTCATCACACCATTACACTAATGTTGTGACCTCGTTATTAACAACATCCAATGTCCATGATCAGGAAACCTTTGATCATCTTGTTAATCAACGAGCTAGTTTATAAGAGAGGCATAACTAGGAACTTTCTTTTGTTTATTAAACACACATGTATTAACGTTTCCGTATTAATATAATTATAGCATGTAAAATAAACATTTACCATAAATTAGGAATACGATAATAACCACTTTATTATTTCCTCTCGGGCATATTCCCTTCAGCATCCTTGACCCCCGATCTCCTCATCCATGTTCTTCGTATTCTGTAGGCCGAAGCTGCATACAATGGTGTTGGATTATTAGGCATAATTTCCATGATTAATTCCAGAATATAAATTATGACAGCAACAACTAGAATCACGTGAACCTCTAACATACTAGATGTATTGATCAACATGAACAATAGCAGAGTATACGCACTAATAGACATAATAAAGCAACATATCTAATGACGGTATACGTACTGACCGGTTGCCAATGAATTCGTTGTTAGTCTAGCGTTTGTAGTAGTCTGTCGAAGAAGTTGGCATTGAAGACGACGTGCACGAGGTCCAGCTTGACGACCGGTAAGACGCGCCATGATGACAAACTTGAGCAGTTACGCAGAGCGCTTCCCAAAAACCTTATTCGCCCTCTCCCGTATAGGATCACAAAGGCGGGTGGTTCCGGAGACCTGCTGTCCTGACTGCTGGTGCATGCCGGCAAGTGGGATGGAGTAGACTACGGTGGCAACGCAAGCAGAGAGAATGGTAAAACCCTAGATTAGTTTTCATTGTATTGTGGCGGTAGCCGCGCAGGACTTTATATAGAGCGGCTCAGGAAACCCTAACGGAGGCGAACATGGGCCGAGTCCACATTATAGTATCCCATGATCCAGGAACGACCCGAATAAGCTAACCATTTGACACATCTGTCAAAACCTCACAATTTTCCTGGGGAGCAAAATAAATCTCGGCTCGGCGAGATTCCAGCAACCTGCGGCGCGCGCGTCGTGTCGAGACAAGCGAGCGAGTGTGCACGTGCATCTCTCTTATTGCCACTCACTTACAAAGTGGTGCAACACTCCACCTTATAAGGTGGTACAACACTCCTTCAACTTCGCACGTGGGACTAAACTTTAGCTCACACTTCACTCCCATGTGAGCTGCCACAAGCATGAGACCAAACACATATGGGCTGCCACAAATCTGGGCTTTGAAATTTAGGGAAAATCTGAAATATACATGGGCCTAAATGGACTAGCCCATTATTTCTAACAAATGGTAGCCGCAGCAGTGCGCCTTGGTAAACAGAAAGAGGAGGGCAAGCGCCTTGGTAAATAGACAGAGGAGGCAGTGGCGGCCGTCGTCCTCGGCTCCATGGCCAATGGCGGCTGGAGTTTCCTTTAATCCTCAACGACCTGCGTCATCTCCAACTCCACGGCCAGCGGCAACGGTGGATAGTGCATCCTCGACCCCCGATCCCCTCATCCATGTTCTTCATATTCTGTAGGCCGAAGCTGCAGTCAATGGTGTTGGATTATTACGTATAATTTCCACGATTAATTCTAGAATATAAATCATGATAGCAACAACTACAATCACGTGAACCTCTAACATACTAGATGTATTTTTCAACATGAACAATAGCAGAGTATACGCACTAACAGCCATAGTAAAGCAACATATCTGATGACAGTATACGTTGTTGGTGCAGCGTTTCCAGTAGTCTGTTGAAGAAGTCGGTGTTGAAGACGACGTGCACGAGGTTTAGCTTGACGACCGGGAAGACGCTCCATGATGACGAAGTTGAGTAGTCGCGCGGAGCGCTTCCCAAAAACCTTATTCGCCCTCTCCCATACATGATCACAAAGGCGAGTGGTTCCGGAGACCCGCTCTCCCGATCGCCGGTGCACGCTGGCAAGCGGGATGGAGTAGACTACGATGGCAGTACAAACAGAGAGGATGGCAAAACCCTAGATTGGTTTTCTGTGTATTGTGGCGGTAACCACGCAGGACTTTATAAAGAGCGGCTCAGGAAACCCTAACGAAGGAGAATGTGGGCCGAGTCCACATTGCGCATGTTCGGGTCGGTTACAGTATCCCATGATCTGGGAGCAACCCGAATAAGCTAATTGTTTGACACATCTGTCAAAATCTCACAATTTTCTTGATCAGCAAAATAAAGCTCGCTCGGCGAGATTACCGCAACCCGCGGCGCGCGGGCGTCGTGACGAGCGGGCGGGCGGGCGGGCGTTCGACGACGTCGTCATCGAAGGAGTGCGTGCGTGTATCTCTCTTATTCCCACTCACTTACAAAGTGATGCAACACTCCACCTTATAAGGTGTTGCAACTCTCCTTCAACTTCCCATGTGGAATTAAACTTTAGCTCCCACTCCACTTCCATGTGAGCTGCCACAAACATGGACCCAAACACATATGGGCTGTCACAAATCCGGGCTTTGAGATTTAGGAAAAATCTGAAATATACATGGGCCTAAATGGACTAGCTCATTATTTCTAACAAATGGTAGCCGCAGCAGCGCGCCTTGGTAAACAGAAAAATGAGGGAAATCGCCTTGGTAAACATATATAGGAAGTAGTGGCGGTCTTCGTCCTCGGCTCCATGGCCAACGGCGGCCGGGGTGTCCCTCAATCCTCAACGGCCTGCATCATCTCCAATTCCACGACCAGCGACAACGGCGGGTAGTGCATCCTCGACCCTCAAGGTCCTCATCCATGTTCTTCGTATTCTGTAGGCCGAAGCTGCAGTCCATGGTGTTGGATTATTAGGCATAATTTCCACGATTAATTTCAGAATATAAATCTTGATAGCAATAGCTACAATCGCGTGAACCTCTAACATACTAGATGTATTGATCAACATAAACAGTAGCATAGTATACGCACTAACAGCCATAGTAAAGCAACATATCTGATGACGATATACATACTGATCGGTTGCCGATGAAGTCGCTGTTGGTGCAGCGTTTGCAGTAGTCTGTCGAAGAAGTCAGCGTTAAAGACGATGTGCATGAGGTTCAACTTGACGACCGGGAAGATGCGCCGTGATGACGAACTTGAGCAGTCGCGCGGAGCGCTTCCCAAAAACCTTATTCGCGCTCTCCCGTACAGGATCACAAAGGCGAGTGATTCCGGAGACCTGCTCTCCCGACCGCCGGTGCACGCCGGTAAGCGGAATGGACTAGACTACGGTGACGGCGCAAGCAGTGAGAATTAGCCGCGCGGGATTTTATATAGAGCGGCTCAGAAAACCCTAACGAAAACGAACGTGCGCCGAGTCCACGTTGCGCATGTTCGGGTCGGTTACAGTATCTCACGATACGGGAGTGACCCGAATAAGCTAACCGTTTGACACGACTGTTAAAACCTCACAATTTTTCTGAGCAGCAAAATAAAGCTCGGTTCGGCCAGATTCCCGCACCCTGCAACCCGCAACGCGGACGGGAGGGCGGGCGTGCGAGCGACGGCGTTGTCGGAGGAGGAGCGCGCGTATCTCTCTTATTGCTACTCACTTATAAAGTGGTGCAACACTCCAAGATGGTGCAACTCTCCTTCAACTTCCGATATGGGACTAAACTTTTGCTCCCACTCTACTCCCATGTGACCTGCCACAAACATAGGCCTAAACACATATGGGCTGCCATAAATCTGGGCTTTGATATTTAGAGAAAATCTGAAATATACATGGGCCTAAATGGACTAGCCTAGTATTTCTAACAAATGGTAGCCGCAGCATCGCGCTTTGGTAAACAGACAGAGGAGGGTCAAGCGCCTTCATAAACAGATAGAGGAGGCAGTGGCGGCCGTCTTCCTCGGCTCCATGGCCAATGGCAGCCGGCGTGTCCCTCAATCCTCAATGGCCTGCGTCATCTCTAACTCCACGGCCAGCAGCAACGGCGGATAGTGCATCCTCGACCCCCGAGTTCTTCATCCATGTTCTTCGTATTCCGTAGGCCGAAGCTGCACTCAATGGTAGCCGCAGCAGGTCTGTACTCGCGCCTGAACCCAGCTGCAAGGAGCGAGGTTTGGTTCTTAATGCCTAATCAGGAATCGCTGAATGAGCTGAGGTTTGAATGCTTATGTTTTTGCTGTTGCGTTGATTTTGCCTGTCGGGTCTACATGAGAGCCATCGTTAAGTGTCTACGACGCATGTAGTAGCACGGTCAAAAGGCATCTAAATGATGATCTGCTGCATGCAAACTTCAAGTAAGTGATCAAAGCTGAACGTTGTTGTCTAATGATTTATGTGATGCTACGCATTGCATGCTCACATTTGTGCTTAGAACATTATCTATGTATAAGGTGAACTTTAGCCATAAGGCGAGACCCACCTCTCTTGTAATTCACTATGTATAAGGTGAACTTTAACTATAAGCTGGGACCCACATGTCTCATCCTACATACTCATGCATGAGAGAGAAGAAAGAGTAAATCGTTTTCTATTGCTTGTGGACAACCCATAAGCTTAAGATCACCTACAAGCTTATGGACAACTCTTATTTCTTCCACTACGTATAAAATAGAATACAAGCATTGCCACATAGGACTTAAGGTGTGGATTTTTGCACATAGTGAATGCCCTTAGATTGTACTTCAGTGCGTGTCTAAACTTTTGTGCAATAACTATCAACAAAAAACTTCTTAAGATGATTTTAGAGTTTTCAAAATCACTTCTAAATATACTAACTGTATCATGACGCATAGGCATAGCCTAAAAAGAAGGAAAATTGAGTTTTTAAGTATTTATTAATCGCTTATCTCTTCTTGAATGTACTCCGTTGCCTCTTATTTATTAGAGCATAGTCTGACCGTGAAGGCTCGACTGTCGCAGAGTGTTGATGAGGTTGTTTGTAGTAGGAGCATGAATACTGAGATAGATATGAGGTTGTAAACTGAACACTTTGCCTGTCTTACTAGAGTTTGTAGATCTGTATAAACGGCATGTTGTAGTGCTAAGAACATTTATTCTTTACTGCACAAGGCCTTGCTCTAAGCAAGCATATGATAATTCTTTATAGGCTTAAGCTTGGAGACATGCACGAGCTCTGAGGCTAACTTCCACTCTATTATAGCCATATGCCGTACAATTAAGATGAACGGAAGATCATACACGCGCACACAACTATGCCGCTACCTCATCCCGTCTTCCTACCTAGAGCCCCCTAACCCTATCTTTCCCTCTCCCCCCTTTCTCCTTCCCCTCCGCAGTTGACGGCAGAATTCCGGCGATGGCACGCCCCAACCATGGTGCCTCCTCCTCTTCTTCACCATGAATTCCACAAGTATGAGACCTCGACTGCGCCCTGCTGCCACGTTGCTTCCGCTCCCCGCCTGTTCTTCTCTATCGTTTCAGCAGGATGCGCGAGGTTCAGGGTGCTGCAGAGCTCTATGACCGCGCCGCCGCCTAACCAAGGCATCGCCCCGCCTCCAGCACCCACCACCTTTATGTGGCTGCATCACTCTAGCTACCTTCTGGTCTTGGAATAGGAGGTGATGGCGTTACTTGCTATGAGCAGAGGAGGATTTCGTGTTGGGTGGTCTGTGTGGTATGCCCCCCATCTCCACCAAATTATATATGGTTTTTTGTGTCATCACCGTGCATCAATTTAGTACTTCTGCCTTCGTCATGTCTCTTGATTCACAATTACGCTCCACATCTAGATGCCATAGTGATTGGTTCAATGTAATGTTGTTCCTGATGTACTCCGTTCTCCCCTCGCTGGGTGTGTTTTTCCTATGTTTACCTCCGATTTGGAGATGATGAGGAGATATAAAAGGCTGATCCAGAAGCTTAAATAAATCATTGGTTTCAGGTGCAAAAGAATCTGCAGAATAAATTGGAGAGAGACACAATGCTCATGGAGTTTGCTAAGGCCACTGTCCATACATATATGATAGCGATGCAATGCTAACAAGATGGTCCAGCCAGGAACAAGCTCGCTAATATATCACATGCCAAGAGGGCGTGGTGTGCGTTGTTGATATATTGGCAAGCGCCGACGCGTGTGCGACGCGGATGCTGGTGCGTGACCACCAGGTCGTTGGGTGGCGGCAAGGGGAGGAGGAAGGGAAAGGCAGAAGCACACCGGAGTTGAAGAGGTATGTCCTACAGGGGTTCATGGTGATACGGCTGCAGGTTGGTGGCATTGCACGACAGGGATACGATGGTAGTAAGGGATGCTGAAGCATCACCCAGATCAAAGTATAGTATTTATAACAACACTGATGTACACTACTCCTACTACCCCTGCAAAAATGCATCTATTATTCATCAGTGTGGCAGCATCATAGTCTGACAATATTCATTTCACTTTCACAATTCCTTTTTGTCACGCATGATATAAGCATATATTTATTCAATCCATGATGTATCCTTTCTACAAGAGCTCTGCTCAGTTCACGTTACCTGATACGATTTTATCATATCTATCCAAACTGGCAGTCTTTGGGTGGAGCTGAAGGTGATCGGCAATAGCTTGCCGCCTCTATTATTGAACCTGCGCTTTATGCTCATGTGATGAAGTCTTCTTTGATATTCAGAAGAGGGGATGAAAATTGCAGCATTGCTGCCAGAAATTGTAAGACTTTGGCTTTATGTTTGCAATGCAAAGTTTGGGTGTAGATTTAGGTTTGTAAGCAATAGGTTAAGTACAATTGTTTTGTACTTACCCACGTTCTACAACTCGAAACTATCATATTTGTGTCATGCCATTTGTTTCCATTGTATTATATGTAACATCCCTGATGTGATTCACACAGCTGCTGAGACTGGTGACACTATTAATCACCAAGTGTTAGTGTTGGTCAACATCTCAAAACTATGCCAGGTATTTAATGTTGCCTTTTCTCCTATTTAATTTTATGATTTCTCTAGGAATGGTTGTGCATCAAATACTATTTTATGGATCATATATGAACCAAGAACCATGCAAACGGTCCCAATTTAAATGTTTTCCTTTTGTGTGTAATTTCCTTATGCCAAATCATAAGATGATGTAATTTATATTGTAGCTCCTTTGCTGATGATAGCAATCCATGTAATGGTAGAACACACAAGCATTGTACACCGACTTCTTGCCAGCATATAGCATCAAAGTCTGAACGAAGACAATCATATGAATCCTTAAAACCTTATTATTTCCTTACGAATCTGTAGTTTCACATTACACCGACCGGTAGGTTGAACTAGAAATTGGAAACATACAATTTTATGTCTTTATTTTACATATTGTTTTAAAAACTCGATGTTTATTTTTCAAGGCCATGGCTGACCATATTGCCAATAGAATGCTTCTTTGGAAAAAAAATCAGAAGTTTTAAAGAATATTGTGTTAAAAAGTGCCATGTCTCATTATTCATTGTTTGTCTCACGTCAATGCATCCCTTTGGTTTCTGATTTAATTAGCATATGCGAGAGAACTGCAATTCTCACCTTCATTTGAGCAAAAAGCACGAAGGAACATAGGAAAATTAATAGTTCATCGCTTAGTGATATTTTTTATATCGTAAGATTAGTTTCTTATTACTTTATGGTTGAAGCGGGGCTTGCTCCCGAGGCATTGGCGCTACTTGCCTTTTGTTGTCTCTGCTTGGTGGGCCCTCTAACTTGGTTCGGTGTATCGTGTATTTTACATGACGGTTAGCACCTTTGCAAGTATGATAGTTTCAACCAAATGGCATTATAATTTCACGATCAATTGCAGTATGAAACTAAATGGCAAGTGTTTTCAAATTTCTACATGTATCCTTTTGTTGTACATCATTTCGGTCATTTTTCAGATGACATGTCTAAAAGCATGCACCAGACAATTAGTTTTTTCTTTAACTCGGCACCCATGGACCAATGCAGTACCCCTGCACAATTCTTTTTTTAATGCATACCCAAAGTAGCACCATGCAGTCTCGTGCATTATTTTTATGTTACTACCATATATCCTCTTATTACTGTCTTGAGTAATTGATTTATATGAATACAATGTGCTCAAGGAATAGACAGGTGAAGCAATAAGTTTTGATCTGATGATTAGTTAGATGTAAAATCCAAGGTTAAATATCCATAAGTTCAGAAGGTGTTCCCATCTTTTTATGTGGCCTTCAATACGTAATTAATTTTCCTATATGAGATCTTTAGTTTCTGTGACCTGAGTTCTGAGAAAGATCACCAAACAAATGTGTTTGTGATTCACTAAGTAAACTGGAGTATTTCTAGATGTAGAATGCTTTGATATGTTTGTTTAGTACTGACCAAATTATTTATGTATTTCAAAATTGTAGGCATTTTGTAACTGTTTACACTAAATAAATTCATTGTCATGTGAATTTTGGTGCTGAACCTTGGATGTTGGTAGGTCGGACTATTGCTTCGTTCTGCTTACCGAGTGATGCTAATAGGGTATTTGAAGGAAACACTCGACATGAAGCCGTCGAAGTTCTACTAATGCAATATTCTGATTATGCATCATATTTGTTCCTTGGTTCATCCCTATTATTTTCTTGATCAGTGTATCACTTATAACCTCCATATAAAATGGGTGTAAGGCTATTAGCCAATAGAATGATGTGTATATTAGATATATGACTCACAACAATTGCATCAAGAATTATCAAAGTTCAGTTTTTACCGAGAGGTTACGTGCTAGATTGAGAAACACCTGTAAGTCTATTATATGTCTACCACACGTATCACATAGTGCCAAAACTGATATAGACGGCGAGGCGAAGCTCAGCCTGTCCATCTAGTAAAATAACAAGTTCAGCATCGCTAGAATACAGCGCTCGGATAGAGAAGATATGTGTGTATGGCTGTATGCTCTTTTTCTTTCTATGCACACCCATTCATATCTTGCGTCCTTTGGCAATAAGCAGTGCGCCGCACGTCCTCTCTTACCATACTGAGCACGGTAAACAGCGCCGCACACGAACGATAATATGGAGTTGAGCACGAGGACCACCATGACCCTACGACTCCACGTGTTTACGGAAACACGCTTATAACTTATTATCTTTTTTTTGAATGCACACTTATAACTTACCACCTCTATCCCAAAGCTTAAGTTTTATTTTTGTTTAAAGTCAAGCGATAAAAAGTTTGACCAAACTTTTACTTCCTTCGTCCTAAAATAACTGATTTGGATTGTCTAGATTCGAATGTATCTAGACGTATTTTCGTGTATAGATACATTCAAATTTAGACAAACACAAGTCGGTTATTTCTGAATGAAGGATGTATAAAAAACTATCAAGAACTATAATATTATATAGATATTATGTGAAAATATGTTTTATAATGTATCAAAGGATATAGATTTCGTATTCTAAATACTATTTTTTTAAAAAAAATTGGTCAAACTTTACATAGTTTGGCTTTTGAAAGAAATAAACCTTAAATTTTGAAACGGAGATAGTATTATCTAATAGCTTAACTGTGGTGACTATGAGGGCATTCCCACTACAGGCTTGGTGACTATTCAGGCAGGTGAGGGCATTCCCACTACAGTTGAAGCCTGGTCGTTCCTATCCTTCCGCTATAGTTGAGGATAAGCGATTTTGTGAACCCACCGGGACTCCCACCTCGCTCGTCATCTGAGCGCTTGATCTCTCACTCTCCGGCGGCCGCTCCGGTGGCGGGAGGGTGGGGGATAGGCGCTCCATGGCCTGTACATAGTGTACGGGATCTAGGTTGCTTTTCGGGAGGCGGAGGTGCGGCCGATGTGGCGTTTTGGGGTGGAGCTCATCCTCTCCGGCGGTGTCTCTCTCTAGGGAGCTGCGGCGGAGCTCTCTCCTCACCCGAGGTCGCGGATCTCCGAATCCGTCGAGTTCCTTTGTCCCTCCCTGGTGCTGGCGTGGCGGACGCGCCTGATCGAGTCGAAGAAGATGAAGGAGTGGAGGTTTGGCCTCACGATGAAGATGATGGGCCGTCGTGTAGGTTCCCAGGAGCCGGCGACCGGCGACTTCCCGTCCACGGAGGGGTTGCCCCTGATCCAGGCCATCAAGAGGTGCAACGGCGGCACAGCGCCACCGGCGGCATCGTGGTCTTCATCGGACATCGGGGTCCTTTGGACCAGTTTATAATTTCTCTCTTGTACTAGACTGTTCTATAAGTTTGAGGCTATAATATCACTCCTTTTCCCCGAAAAAAAAGGTCAGGGCATTCCCGAACAAGATATTTATAATTGTTTGATTTTTGCTAGGATCGATCAATGCCATTGATTTAGGCTGGTGAACTCTTCTTATTCTCACTTTGATTTGTACGTCACCTGTGTCTGTGGATGGCCCCGCCTAATAGGGGCCCATGACACGGCGATTGAGTACTTTTAATACTTGTGATGGAATTTATCTTTCTCTCCTCTCCGTTTGCACATGCCAAGTATGGCTGGCATGATTAGGTCTCTGGTCGTTATTAGTCCATGCAATACAGTTTTCTTTTAATTAGCCTATGGCCCACCCGTTGATTACGGATTGGAAAACGATGCAGATTTGACTATGTGCCTAACTGGGCGTAGTTTTGGTCATGTAATAGGATTGTTCGCAGCTGATCAATCGGAACATGTACATGAAAGGCGTATTTTTGACAGCATTTGCATGATTTGACCAGTTTATCGGCATCTGTCTTAGCTGTAAGCCAAAAGAATCCGTATCTAAAAGCTTTTTCCACTAAAAAATTGGCTGCAGCGTGGTGACTACACTCGCCCTCGTAGATTTCTCGCAAGATTTCCAGTCCTTCTGGAGAAATACATCGTTAAAAAACCCTAGAAACACTCCGCTTGTAGAGCTCACCATTTATTATTGTGTAGGCTTTTGCTAATCTGTCGGCTCAGGACTTTATCTTCGGGCAATTTTCCATCTATCGGGAAATCCAGATAGGGTTTTGTCCGGTTTAAAATTACAGCTAGAACTGCTATTAAAGATGAGTCGGATTCCGTCGGATAGTCCTCATCAACTCTAGTGATGGAGGGGACCCTTAAATGCTATAAAAAAGTGCCATCCGAGACTTGTTTCCACACAGAGCCTATCCTTGATAGAGCATCTGCTTCCTTATTTTCTATTCGAGGGATGTGTTAAACCTCAAAACCCTCGAACGATTTAGATAGTTCATCCTCAAGACGACGATTTTATCCGTGGAGACGGGTACCCGCGGGGATTTACCAGGTATGTAACGGTGATGGGGGAGAAGTTCCATCCATGGGTATAACGGGGCGGGTACCCGTTAAACTCGTGGGGCGGGGACGGAGGCAAAATTGCCCCGTGGATGCTCCATGGATACCCAGGACCGCACATGTCAGTCAAACAGAAGACACGTTATATAGAAAAAAAAAACCTAGACCCGCTCCATCTTTTCCCCTCACCTCACAGCCGCCGCCCCCATTCCCCATTTCCCCCAAGGCCCCAACCCCATCAGGCGCAGGCGCTGCGGGCGACAACGTCGATGCACGTCCACCCTGTCGGCCGCCGCTCCTTCCTCTCAGGCCTCTGCCCCCTCCCGTCCTTGGTGGTCCTCCTCAAGCACGTCCTCCTGGCCTGCCTCCTCCAGTCCTCCTCGAGCTGCTCCTCTCCTCCTCCTTCAGTCCTCTTCGAGCTTCTCCATGAGGCCACGACGACCGTGAGTCCGTGAGTCTGTGAGGCTGGGACCGACCACTCAACATCAATGACAAGCCACATCAGGCCCCCCGTCTTCCAGGTTCCCACTGATCCCACCCTTTGTGCATTTTCTGTTTTTGTCAGATGGGGATTACAGACGGGTTTTGATTTGATTAGTTATCCTTGAGACAATACTTGAGGTACGGAGTGTCGTTCTCTATGCTGATCTGCGTGTACAGTATTGGGTATTGGTCAGCTGATCTCATTCATCTGACGCTATCTATATGCAGAAATTAGGAAGAGTCACGCTATTGACAGTCTAGTGACGAAGAATCTAACAGTTGCATGTATCACTCCAGGTTGATGATCTGCATATCATCCAGGTTGCCCAATCATATTCTCAAGTTGAAACAAAAATACTAGTAAGCACCATATCTAACCCATTGTATTTCCTCTTTGACATAGCTAGTGTAGCTTCTCTCATGACAATTTCTAGACTAATCGTCAGATTACTGGGCACCTACCGATTGGACCACATGGAGATACATACATAGATATAAAAGAAACTCAAACAATTGGTGGAAGTTTGGAGGGATCAAATATCCTACTCTAGAGCTTATTGTTCATGACATCTTGCCTATTCCGGTCACAACGATAGCATCGGAATATGCATTCTCTACAAGTGGTAGAATCCTCAGCCCTCACCATAGTAGGCTTGCACCAAAGATGGTTGAATCTATAATGTGTATGCAAGCTTGGTCTAATGCTGACATGCTAGGTAATACACTACATTTCATCAATAATTAGACTTGTATGCAAACTTGTTAGACTGATATTTTTTCTTAGATACTTTACTGCAATATATACCTAAATATGTCAATATGTTGTCGTATAAATTTACGTTGTTCATAATTTCAGGCCAAAACCATTCAATACTCTCTACCGAGTTTCAAACTTGTCTTGATGATGAAGACGAGCCAATGGTAAGTTGGTATTCTCAAATCTCAACTATCATCTGTTAGTTGGAACTTTCTAAACTACCTTGCACTGTTGCTTTGCTATTTTCAGGATGAGGATTTGTCCACATGCAATAATTACTAGGCTTGTTGCATTGAGCTTTATGGAGTTGAGAATGAGGAAAATTGAAGACCGTGAATAATGGAGTTAACAATTTTTCATTTCATTCATTCTGCCTAGTGCCTACCATGGAACCTTGAGATTTTTAGTTTGTAATAATCATACCAAGTATTTTTGTTTGTCGATGTTGAGACTTGTTCAGTATATCACTCGTATTAAACTATGAATCGATGTTGATGGATGAAACTTGAGATTATCAGTTCTATGATACACTGCTGATATATGTAGTGTGTGGTTAAATCCGTCAACTTTTGTAGTGTGTGGTTGAATCTGGGTATGTACTACTAATATACTACTTGCTTTTATTTTCTGTTGATAGTCTCCATGAGGATCTCCATGGGGATCGGGTACCCGCTATTAACGGGGATGGGGATTGTTTGCCCCCGCGGACGTTGGCGGGTCTGGCGGGTATGGGCATTGACGGGTATCGGGGTGGGTATGGTGGTGTGTCCCCCGTGATCCCCGTCCCCATCGCCATCTTGAGTTCATCCACCATAGCTTTGTAGGCTGTTATGTGCTTGTTTGTATTGCAGATATAGGATACTTGCTGAGCAACTAAATCTGAGTCTCCATAACACATGAGTCTTGTTATGCCAATATTTTTGGCCATGCGTATTCTATGTAACAATGCTTCATACTTGGCAATATTATTGGTCGCCGTGAAGTGTATTTGTAACACATAGAACAACTTGTCTCCTTGGGGTGACTTGAGCACCACGCCAGCCCCCGAGCCTCCTTGTGCTTTTGATCCGTCAAAGTGAAGGGTCCAAAATTCTGAGTCTGTAGGACTTGTATTTTTTTTCCTTCTCTGTCCAATCAACGACGAAATTGGCAAGTATTTGGGACTTGATTGCTGTGCGCGGCTTATACTCAATATCGAAAGCTGCAAGCTGTATTCCCCACTTTGTGACACGTCCTGGGGCGTCGCGATTGTTGATTATATCTCGCAGGGGAGCAGTATTCACCATTGTAATCTTGTGCTCTTGGAAATAGTATCATAGCTTTCTGGATGCAAAGAACACTCCATAGACTAGATTTTGATGGTGTGGATACCGCTGTTTTGACTCTGACAGAACCTCACTCGGGTAGTAAGTTAGTCGCTGCACCTTATGCTCATGTCCTTCCTCCTCGCATTCCACTACCGTTATCACACTTATGACTTTGTTAGTTGCTGTAATGTAAAGTAACATAGGCTCCTAACACTCTGGCGCTGCGAGAACTAGTGGATTAGAAAGTAGGTCTTTCAACCTTTATAGGGCAGCATCGGCTTCCTGGGTCCAGACAAATTTGTCGGTTTTCTTCAAGAGTTTGTATAAAGGTGCGGCTCTTTCTCTGAGCCGGCTGACGAACCGACTCGCTGCTGCGATGTAACCAGTGAGACATTGTATGTCCTTCTGGCGAGTCGGCCTGGTAATGTTGAGTATAGCCTTAATTTTGTCCCGGTTCACCTCTATGCCTCTTTCAGACACGATAAAACCTAACAATTTTCCGGCTGGAATTCCAAATAAACACTTCTTCGAATTTAGCATCATATTGAATTTTCGTAGGCTAGCAAATGTTTCCTCCAAATCAGAAATTAAAGTTTCTTTCTTTTTAGACATAACTGCTATGTCATCTACGTATACATGGACGCTGCGTCCGATTTGATCGTTGAGACAACGTTGCATAGTACGTTGATATGTTGCTCCTGCGTTCTTTAAGCCAAAAGGTATAGTTTTGTAGCAGAAGGTTCCAAATGAAGTGACGAAAGACGTCTTGATTTGATCCAATTTTTTCATTGGTATTTGGTGATATCCAGAATATGCGTCGAGAAAACAGAGTAATTCCGGCCCTGCCATTGAGTCGATAACTTGATTGATTCTTGGCAAAGGGAACAGATCTTTTGGACAAGCTTTGTCCAAAGCGGTATAATCAACACACATCCTTAATTCAATAGTGTCCTTTTTAGAGATGAGTACAGGATTTGCCATCCAATCTGCATGGATGACCTCTGCTATGAATCCGGCTAATTCTAGTCGGACTAATTCCTTGGCTATTGCTTTGCGCTTTTCATCACCAAACCATCGTAGGGACTGTTTGATGGGTTTAGCGTCAGGGTACACATTAAGAGAGTGCTCAGCAAGTTCCCTAGGTGCTCTGGTCATGTTAGAAGGCTGCCATGCGAAGATATCACTATTATCTTTGAGAAACTCGACGAGCGCGTTTTCCTATGCATCGTCTAAGCCTACCCCTATGTTCGTCGTCTTGGAGGGATCATCTTCCTTCAGCGACGTTTTCTTCGTCTTTTCTGACGCCTTGAACTGCATGCTTGGCTTCAGCACCTCGTTCTTCATAGCGGGCATCTCGGACGGATCGATGGTCTTCTTGATCTCCTGGTACTCCTGGGCGTGCAGCGCAGCTTCGGCAAAGGCGGCAGATCCTTCGTCGCACTCTCGTGCTTTCTTCGGAATTCCTCGGATAGTGATGACGCCTTTGAGACCTAGAAGTTTTATCATATTGTAAATGTAACAGGGGCGAGCCATGAACGTCCAGTAAGCCGGACGCCCGAAGATGGCGTGGTAAGCACTTTTGAATGGTACCACCTCGAAAGAGAGTGGCTCGGTCCGGTAATTGTCTCGGGTTCCGAATGTCACGTCCAGTGTAATCTCACCCAAAGAATCCGCTTATCTCCCTGGTACAATGCCATGCAAAGTTACACTACTGTAACTCAACTGGCTCTCGTGGATCTTCATGCGGTGGAGCGTTTCGATGTAGAGGATGTTAATGTTTCTACCATCGTCCATGAGAGTTTTAGAAAACTCATAGCCATCAATGAGAGGATTGACGACCAGAGGATACTTTCCCCGTCGATGTATTTTCCTCGGGTGATCCGAGCGGTCAAAGGTGATGGTTACATTCGACCAATCCAGAAATTGGGGAACAGCCGGAACCGTGACATTGAGCTCACGGAGCACCGTCTTCTTGACCTTAGTCGGCTGAGACCCAAGGAAGCAGACATATGCGTCTTTCTTTGTGGGATAATCCTTCTTTCCATCCGACTTGGGATGTGCGACATCCGCTTCTTCCATGTCGAAATCTTCCTTTGTCTCCTTGCCTTTCTAGAAATTTTTCTTTCCTTTTCGTCGTTTGGCCATGTAGCCAGTGGATTCGTCTTTTTTGATATCGTCATTGAAACGACACTCGACATTTGTGTGGGTAGATCCTCCGTTACTATCCAAGTGGTGGACACAGGAATTGTTGACAATGTCGGCCAGATATAGGTTCTTCCGGGTTGCTGCTCTCCTCAGCCCTGGATTCGGGAAGTTCCGTGGCCTCGACCACGGACGACTTCATGCCCTCCTCATCTTCCGGATACGAACGTTGCGTTGACAACTGCGTTGTCCGGAGCCGGTTTATCTTCCGAGGTGTTATTGCGCTTCTGAGTTTGCTGTTTTGGATATTTGGCCACATTAGGATTGGCCAGAATGTTTAGCAGCCCTTCTGAATCATTATCGGTGTCTGCATACTTGCTCACCATTTCTATCATCTCTCCCAGGTGTGTGACGTGGTCACGCTTCAGTCTGTGACGCAAAAGTCCGATTGGGAGTCCTGCAATAAAAGCCTCAATCGCAGTTTGCTCATTTACTCGCTCACAGGAGTTTTTCGTGTCGATCCAGCTTCCGAGGTAATCCCGGCAAGTTTCTCCGGGTCTTTGAGTGCAACGCTGCAAGTCTTCGACTGTGCAGGGCCTCCTGTATGTTCCCTCGAAGTTTGAAAAAAACGCACTTTGCATATCATACCAGTTATGAATTGAATTCTCTGGCAGTTCATTGAGCCATGATCGAGTCGTCTTTCTCAGCATAAGCGGGAGATATCGGTCTGCGACCAGGCTGTTTCCTCCTTTGGCGATGCAGCAATCCTGGAAAAAATCTTGAAGCCAAGTATCTGGCCAAGCCGCGCTGTCGTAGGGTTAGATGTGTTTGGCAATACCAAAGTCAACCGGAAATTTGGTTTGACGGATGCGTGGTCCAAAGCATTTGGGTCCCACGTACACGTCTTCTTCCTCATACCGACGCGCTTCTATATTTGACTCAATGCGGTGGCGAGCATCGTTTGGCGAGAGAGACTTGCGCCTTGGAGGCTCGCAGCTTCTGCGCGGCAGAGTCGGATTTCTGCTTTTCCTCTCACTATTGCCGCCTCCGCCCCTACGGCTTCCATGGCTATGATGGGATCCTTCATGGTCGCTGCCTAGGAGATATGGGGGCCCTGGTGGATTATTTCCGACTAGGTTACGCGGTGGTGGTGGAGCCTCATTATGCTGAGGTTGGTTTCTTTGGGCTCCGTCACTACTTGATTCAGGACGATCCGGATCATCTCTTCGTCCAGCATTACCAGCCGGACGGCTTGGTGGTGGCATTCTTAGCCGATCTTGTTCTCGCTGGCGGCGCACTTCCGGGTCTTCTCTGTAGCGGTTGTTTGGCCGACGATGGCCCTGATGAGGTACCATTGCCCTTATGGCATCTTCGGACGCAGTCAGAATAACTCTTGCATAGTCACGTGTGGGCCTGCAATGATGACCGTTTGATCCGGTCCTTGAATTTTCTTCTTCTCCCCGGGGACGATAGCGTTGATCCTTATCCCTGCGAGGTCTCTCGTCAGCGCTTTGGTCAGCGCCAGTGTGACAAAATTCCGTCTTTGAGGCCAACTTGCCACTGAATGACGCGGTCGCCTTCTGATGTTTAAATCCTTTGTCTAGCAACGCAACGCATTGCCGGACTTGCTCGAGAGACGGATTATTGGTGAGGATAGCCCGAGCCGCTGCAGCGTTCTCTAGAGGCGTGTTGTAGACTCGGATCTTCTCTCCAGATTTACCATCGAATAGATCTTTGTGGATATCCGGGTTTCTATTAGCAAGAATCGGACCTCCCCTTATCTTGTTTGGTAGTCTCTTGAAATCTGACTGATATTTGGCAGGATCGCTGTCTAACTGTTGTTTAAGCTCGACGATGTGCGTAGCCTCTTTGAGTAAAAACAAGCGGTGCTTTTCCAGATCCTCTGTCCTTTTCCCCAGCGCATCCGGAGTAAGATCTGAAGCAGTTGGGATTGGTATTGTGAGAGCATCCCCGTAGATTTCTCGTGCACCTTTGGTGACAACATGTCCATCTACAGGAGGGTCGATCGGCGTGGGTTTAATCGGATCTCCGTCCTGATTCTCCATCTCGATCTCTTCATCAATTTTTTCTTCGTTGGTTTCCTCGACGTCCGGCTCTGCCGGTCTCGGATTTTTGTTCTTCTTCTTCTTCTTCTTTGACCCCCCCAGTAGCCTTAACTTGTGCACCGATGGAAAAAACGGCTTTTGGTCCGGTACCGGGATATAGACTTCCGTCGGTACTTTCCGTAGTAGTTGGTTTCTAGACCTCGGACAAATCTCCGGTGTCCATGTCATCTTGTGAGGTGTAGTTTTCGTCCATACTATCGTACAGACTCGGAGGTGTCTTCGGCTCACCTTGCGCTGGTTCGGAGGTGTAGTTTTCTTCGTACTCCTCTATCTCCTTCTCGAAGTCTCGAAGTTCCTGCGATGTTAATGACTCCTGGGAGGAACCAGGTAAGTCGGTATTTTCTTCGATTGCATCGAGAACTGAATCGTTTCCGGCTCCAGCATCGACCGAGTCAGTTCCATAGCTTACGTGGTATACGAAGCAGTGCTTCTTCTTACTCATCTTCTGAAGGTAGCGGCACGGATGGGTTTCCGCCTCTTCCATCTCAAAGCTTTCCTTTATGTCAGTGATCGCTTCGTAATCGATGTAGGGGCATTTCGTCATCTTCTTTATCCTGTGCCTCAAGAGTGTTTTTTCTGCTCCGGCATCGGTAGGACTGAATCCGAAATAGATATACTCCTCTTTCGTGTATCTGATCTCAATGGGGAGATCAGATTTGGATTTTTCTTCCACCACTTCTTCCATTGCAGGAGTGGGCTGGGTGGGTTTGAGTTTTTTCGGGATTCTGAACTCTTCCGCCTCTGCGAACAGAGAAGATCCGGATTGTTCTTCCGCTATGGTCATCACCTCAAGGGTGGGTTAGGCGGGTTCAACGAAACCGAGGTAAATATTGATCTCGCCGATAGACATGACCGTGTAGGTTGTCATGGTCTTGCTAACCGGAATTCAAGTCTCGTCGAGAAAGACGAGAGGAACATCACTGGCGTAGACCACGCGACCCATGGCGATTGTTTTGCTGATTCCTGCACGCGCAGATTTCGCCTGAAAGGAAGCTCCGAAAGTCACCTGCCCCACGGTGGACGCCAACTGTCATCGGATTGTCGACAAGTACGTCATAGGGGGTCCTGACGGCGTTGAGAAGATAGGGTGTGAGACGTCGGATGTTCCGGAAACGGTCAACACAAGTTTACCCAGGTTCAGATCCGACTGCGGTGATTGGATCCTACTCTGCTAGCAACCCAGTAATATGTCGGCGAGAACCGGATCTTACAATGGATTACAAGAGAGGTTCGCCTGTGCGAGTAGGTTGTGGTGTTGTTAGATTAGTTGTGCCCTAAAAACTCCCATAGGAAAGGTTTATATAGTCACCGAGACCTAGGATTACAGGAGAGACCTATCCGGCTACGTTACAGAGTCGGTAACTAGACACAACTTGGACTACAAGTAATACTACATGCCTAAGTCAGTAACTCTTCTGGGTCTTGTCGTAGCCGAAAGTGGCTCCTCCTCTTTCTCTGACTGGGCCGCCCGTGAAGCAAATCTCTAACCCGTTGGTGGGCCACCCCGGTCAGTGAGTCCTGTGGATATACCCGAAAAGTATATTCCCAACAATTTCAATTTCAACGAACTTGTCACTATGTAAGTAAACATCATATTTCGTCCGAAGCATCTTCTGTGGACATGTTCATCAGAACACTAAGCAAAGAGTTCAGAATTACTTCGTGGACATTTGAATTAGCACAACTGAAATTTGTAACTTCTACTTTTAGTCTAGGATGAGCATGACATCGTTACGTAAGGCTGAATGGAGAAAGATCGTAACAAATTATGTGTCATAGAAAATTAATGAAAAGAATGTGCAGGGGAAAATGCTCCATGCCCGTGTGAACAGTTCTGTCTATTTGTCAATAAAAGTTAGGACAAGGACACGATTATGTGATAACTATAATTACAATTCACTGAACATCCAGGCACTAAAATTGCTAAATTTTCCACTTAAAACCAAACGCGGCATTTTCAATGCCAACTAATTTTTTTTATTCTTTCTTTAGTTTGAGATGACCATTAAAACGGTCAAACCTGTTGCAGACAGACACAAAAGTAAAAAGCCTCTAAAAGGATCTCCTAAATTATTCCTTAAAAACTTGTAATAGGAGGGTTACAGCGAAGCTAAATAATGAAACTCGTGAACCTGCAGGTACGATTTTATCTTATATATCAAAGCCAAATAAATAATAAAATAACTATGCCTTCCACTATCTGTATAGAAGTCATGTGGATTATCCATTCATTATCAGGCGCAATATAATCTTACTTAGGTACCAATGTAACATGCTGTATCTCAAAGACTACCAAAACAATGACCAACATGATCAACCTCTCATATGGTTAAATGCATTATATAACTCCTCGGTTGCATAGCATCATAACAAACAATCCAGGGAGTAAAATTAAACTCACCAATTATGGTCAAAATAAGCATGCTTCACTTAGTATCGTAACATGAGAATTAATGTACCTTTGTGCCAGATACTTACTCTGATTGATGGCAGCACTCATTGTATTGTAAACTGCCTGCGACAGAACATATATTATTCAACTATGGACCATGATCTCCTTAAGATCTATGATTTTATATATATATATATATATAAAAGAGAGAACCATGGAAATTGGTAAAACATCTGGGTCTATCAAATTTAAATCACAAAGTGCTATGTAGCAAAAGTGATGTGTCCTATTGAAATTTTAAAAAAAGTGATTGTCCTCAGTAACATTTAGATCCTGTTGTGCTGCAGTTTCTATTCGTTAACTAAGCATTAATTAGTAGAAGCAAGGTGCCAACCATTGATGTGTCTGATTACATTAAGACATGTACACCAAGAGTTCACGTTTTCACAAAAATCTATACAAACAAGCAAACGTTTTCTTTCTTATGGACACCCCAATAATGTACACAAACGAATTACCACCACAGGATCAGCTCCACCCGATTAAATCTAACCACCAAGATCAATCTGTGTACGCTTAGCAATTAGACGAAACTGACCACGCTCAACCGCAGAGGAAAATCTCCCCAACGCGCGTCTGTAACTGCTCGGCGCAAAACATGCAAATCAACCCCGTCGCCCTGCCCACGCCGCGCCACCATCTCCCGGGCTGCGCCACCATCCGTCCTGCCCATGCCGTCCTCCTCCTCGCGCCGCCGTCCTGCCCTCGGTACCCTTTTCGCACTGTCCCCATGCCTCCCTAGACTGGGGCGCGACCCCTCCATGCGTCCGCCTACAGCATCGTGGATACCGCTGCCTCTTCGCCGGCTTCGTCCACCACCTCCTCAACGCAACGCGACCAAGGTCACAAGCCCCAAGACGAGGACTTCGATGCTGCCTAGATCCTCACCACCCCAGAATTAATCAATCCGTAAGCGTCCCCTGAGTTGGTTTGTTTTGATCCGCCAGGTGTTTGACAAATTGCTTACGGGAGTTACCTTGCACACGGCTTCATGGTACACCACCGGTGAGTTCTCATCTTCTTGTTTTTTATTCCTATAAAATGACGAGGGATGCTTGTTATATGATTGAATTTAATTTTAAGTGTCGCATGCTTCCATGGACTACAGAGATGAGGACTGAGAAGCTCGATGGTGACGAGAAGAGAGACTCCCTAGAGTGTCGACTGAACCTTGCTATGTTTGTGTACTTTGTCGACTTTGTTTCCTGCCTTCCTGCAGTGTCGGCAGAACCTCGCTAGGTTTGAGATCATCTCCGACAGGTTTACTGAAACTATAACCATAAAATTTTGGTGCATCTAAATAAGCAAATTCATATCGAGTCGGGCTTGTTGGATGCTGAAAAGCTTAGTTGTGCAGTTTCTGAACCTTTATGAAATTATGGTAATCTGATCTTGAATGCATTTGTGTCATGATTTGAATTAACGAGAGGCAAATCTAGAACCCTCATTGAAAACATTTTTAGATGGGAAGATGATCTAGCCAGCTTTCAACTCTGAACACTTCCCATTGTGTATGTTGTAAGCAATGTTTGGAAGTGTCCAGCTCTGAACTTTTTTAGTTGATGCGGACATATTTACGCAGCTATACATCTCTGTACACTGGCAAATATTTCAGCTACGTGGCTAGACAGGGTTAACTTTTGTACAACATGTAAATATTCTTCTTTGAGTATGCCATATTTCCTTCGTAGTTGTTATGAGATGGGTTTATGTCCTAATATCATTTTCCCTATTAGATATAGTTTGTCATTTTTTCTTGTGAGAAAATCCAAGTTACTGACTACTCACTACTGATGTTGGAAACGGATAGATATGAACAGGCTTCCTCTTGTAAAAAGAAGTCAATTGCACATCTATATCAAGGACAAATATTTTTACCGGCTGCATTCGTTCATCATGAAGCATGAAAGGTAAGTAGGTCCGGTATGCATCCGATTTTGTGTTAATTTCTGTGCCAAGTGTTCCATATGTTTTCCTAGCTAGCTCCTTTCCGTGACAAGTGGAAATTTATGCTTTTAATGACTCATATTTGTAAAACTTCAGATTCACTGATTGGTAAAACAACAGATTAGCCAAGTTGATCAACTTGTGTTGTTATTATCCTTCAAAGAAATGCTTGGTCAGATGTTTAACCTGTAGTTACAGTTTTTTGTTAACTTCGATAATTACTTGTGTTTGATGAATCTAGAAATACAGGCACCCGCATCAGTGTCCACCCGTAGAAGTGTGCAGTCCGATTCATTAGAGTAACATCTGCTGGAACTGTCTGGTCCGGTGTCAATTGAATCTGCCGTCCAATAATCTCAGTTGGCAAGTGTTCTTAACTTCCCAGCAATGTGCAACTTTATTTTCATATTGAATTTATATGGTTAGTGGTGTCATGATACTGCTTTCAATGTTCTTCAGATATGGAGAATCTGAAATAGGCAAGCACTTCTTCAGGCTAGGTGACCATCGAGGTGCACGGAACCATACTGAACCAGTTGCTGCAGCAAATGTAGGTGCAATTTCTTTGATCTGATGTTCACTTTTTCAGCACTTGGGTGACTTTTCCTGTCATCCGACGAGATATCCTTCTTGTACAGTTTGGTCTTTGGTGAAGGTCGTTCTCAACGATTCAACATCAATTTTGTTGTTCAATGCAATTCAGCACTTTGATCTTGGACTTTTAGGCCATCCAATTCTCCAGAAAGGATTATTAGAACTGTTCTTCACTCAATTGTTTTTGGATATTATAACATTCCTAGACATGTGCATTATTCTTTGCATTTTGAGAAATGTTTGTACCATCTCCTGATTTTTCTATATATTTTGGGAAGTTATGCATGCTAACAATTTTGTTATATCTCTTGAAGGATTTTTTTATGATTTGTTTGTAGGAATGGACCGAGAATTGAAGAAAAACACATGTGTCTCTTTGGAGGTAAAGAAAGATTGATTAGGAATCCGAAGCCCTTGACGTGAGGAGGATGGTGGATTGTATATTTGGTAGTGTTTTGTGTATATATTAGTCCTCAATTTTATACAAATGGTCTATTATGTTTGCGTTGATGCTTTTTTTACTGTCAATATATTTTCACCTGTATATTTTTTGCCTCTATTTTGTGAGAAAATATACTATTCACCATTTTCTGATTGTTTCTTTTGTTCAAGTACAAATCTTGTAAATCAAACCGTTTAAAATTACATAGGTGGTATAGTTTTTTTTAGCTCAAATCGTAATTCTGTAAATAGGGAAACAAATATTGGGATGTATTTGATGAAATTAAAAGGAGGAATTTTTGAGAGCTCATATGTGTGCATGATACCGGCAGGGATAGGATGCCTTTGATGTTGATATGGTATCCTCCATAGTTTCTGAATTAAATAGGTATTTTTGGCAGTATTATGGTTGTATATCAACATGTACATTGGTTTTTGCTGATAGATTTGATCTTGATGCACTTTAGCAAAGCTTGCGAAGTGGTGGATCCCTTTACAAGTAGGATTGCACAGATTGCAACTAGCCATATTTAGTTTGAATCATCCTTCTTGTGTATAAAAAGTTTTGAAAATACGTGTGTTGCACGTGCATGCTAACTAGTAAATAAAAAGAGTTTAGATTCACTGAAAATTCAACACAGAGTACTGAATTCTTGATGTGTCATACACACAAGTTGAATGCAAGAAATCATTAACAACTAATCTATACTTATTCAATGGTGAGTATTTGCTGGCTACATTTGGTCGAATTGTCTTGCTACTGCCTAGTCTAAAGCTATTGATGGGTAAAAACACTTTAGGCTCCAATATGAAGTGGCGTAGGATTGTTTTGAAATATATTAAAGAAGCAGGAAGTTAGCCACTTTTAAGCATGAGAAATTCGGTATTGATGGCCCGAAATTCTAAGAGAAGTCACAGTGGTAGCACAAGTAGTCAGAGTAACACGGTTCCTTATAATGCTGCTGAGTAAAAGTTACAATCACAACCCACAATGACAGTTCTTAGCTCTATACATGTGAAGGACAGGCCAATGTGAATCTGCGATAACTAGCAAGACATTGGTCAGATTACCTTCTAGTAGCAGAGTGCGTGTAGTACATAGCCAGAATGTCTGGACTTCAAATTTGCAGTCATGGATGTTGTAGCAGAAGTTTGATCCCTTAATACCCGGTAGCTTCATAGATACGAAGGTGACAATTAAAAATAAAGAAGTGAATAAAACCAAGAAAAATCTCTCAAAAAAAATATAGTATTCAATAATTCCTCAATGTAAATCATGGAGTAGCATAATAAAGCTTACCCTGTTTCAAAAGAAGCTCAAAAATAATGCAGCGGACTGACAAGAATCAACAAAGGCATCCAAAGTGATTACATCAATAAGAAAATCCAATACCTGAGGATAATTAAATTTACAACTAAGATAACAGATAGGCAAGAGAACATCAGACACGTCATAACAAATCCAGAACATATAAAACATAAAACTCACCTTCGAGAATCTTTCCAAAGCTAGGTACGTCCACTGTCATTATTCGGTCGGAGCACCTATAAATCAATTATCACTAGTTAAGTTGGATCTACATGTGACCAGATCACTGTAAATGCAAGCTGAAGGAATGCAGTAGTACTTCCATAGTCACATATGGTTTCTCCTCACTGAGATTACTTAAACAACTTCTAGTTGTTGCTACCGAAGAAATGAAGAAAGAAGGCTTCAGATGGGTGACGATGGCATCAGGAACATGTGTTGCAGTTGCAAAATGATAGAATTTGTAACCTGACAATGCAATTAAGAAACTCAAAAAGAAAATAATTGTGCCAACATATATAAATCCACTACAATCAAATACTTTTTTTTGCAGGAACAATCAAATACATTCATCCTGATACGATAACTATCCTGTGGAAAACAACATAATCTTATTCTTCATTCACACTGCTTACATCAAAAGGTAAATAATCAGCACAGCACGATGGTGCAGAGCTGGCCGGAGAGTGGAATGGCCCGCAGGGCAGCTCTGCCCGCGAGGGTCAGCAGGGGAAGCGGCGCAGCGGGCAGCGACCACGATCTCTATGGCTTCGTGTTTTCTCCTTGCCTCCTTGGTGACTGACCGGAGGGAGGACGGACACCTAAACAAAACAGCACAGGCATAGCAAAAAGGTAAACTGAGTTCAAAGAATCGATCGATTCTTACAGAGGAGGAAGAAGTTGCTGGTGGTAGTGGCAGCGCTGTACTGGCTGCTCTTCGGGTGCTACACAGCTGGAATTGATTGAGACCGTCTGCTCGTCGTAGGCGCTGCTTGCATCCCAGAAATTCTGCAGCGGAGAAAAAAAAGAGAGCGACGGTTTTAACATGATCGAGAAATCTTGCAAGAAACTGACGCCGTAGTTAATTCCGGAGCGGGAGATAAGGATATATTGCATACCAGGAAGAGGTCGCTGAGATCCCCGTTGGGCATTGCAACTGTGCCATGTGGCTGGCTCCGGCGGGAGGACCGTCGACGTCGCGGCCGGCGACACCGGCAGCAACTCCACGCCTATGCGAAAGAAATGTCGAATTGATTACATTGATTACGTGAGGATGACGACTTCATCATCGGTGAAAGCTGGCGCTTCTAAGGGAACTTCGTCGCTCTTGATGCTGACGATCAGTGGATCTGCAAGCACCGCAACGTGGTTATCTTCGAACAATAGCTAAATGATAAAAGAGAAAGTCGGAAAAGTTTACCTTGTGCTTGCTCCTTTTTAACTTTTAACTTTGAACTCTCAAGACACGGGGCTTTGATTTTCTTAGCATATATTCTTGAGCAATTTCTGGTTAGAAGATGCAATTTTCTGTAAGTTTGGAGACGGAATACCGTCAGACGACTACTAAGACTCGAGCTGCAAATTTAACTAAGTAAAAATACAGCACGAGCCTTGGGGGCTACACTACATCGTTCTTTTGCATCCTATAATCATGAACTCGGATTCAACGATATTTATCCGATTTTATGCTTAGGGGCTAGAGGATATGATAATAAAACACTGCAAATAAGAATCGAAAACTTACAATGTGTTCCAGGTGCAATTTCTCAAATCCGAGTTTAGTGTTGTAAAACACTTTCTTGGCAAGAGAGGGGGAGGGAACGTCCGTCGCTGGGAGTTCACCAGACTCTATCTTTGCGTCCCGGACCAAAATTTGGTCCAGAAGGCTGACCAGCTTCACGTCTACCATCTCCTGGCTCGCTGCCTCTGGAGTGAGGGTTTGCTTCTCAAGGCTGGACTGAGCCAGCCTAAGGATCTCCTCTTTCTTCTTCCGTTTTAGGCCGAAGAAAGCAAAGCCGGCCACTTTATCCAACTGACTTGTAGATATTACCATGTGATCATTACCCTTAACGGTTTCAACCTTGTTAGTTGCCTAGCCACCAACGGTGACCAGGGCTTTCGAGATATTGCCGGCATCAGGAGAGGCGGAAACCTCTGGTGCTGATGATGGGGTACTGGTTGGAGTCGGCGGTGGCATTGCTGGGGAGATGACAAGTTTTTGCTGACGTAGTGGTTTGCCTGGCTTGCTGTCTGGCTTAACTTTACTCTTCAAAACTGCTTTAGCTCTGAAGCACGCAAATCCGAATATCAGGTGTGCTTTGGAAAGAAAGAAAGTTACAAAGTACTGAAAACAAAGACAGGGTGCTTACTTTTTAACTACTAGAAGCACTTGGCTACCAGCAGTGATAACAACTTCCTTCGCCTTACGCTTCTTAGAGGTAGAGGAAGAAACTTCTTGCACCTCGTCATCCTCCGTCGCCTCCGAATCGTCTGAAACATAGCCCTCTAGTGGAGCTAACTCGGACTCGGGGAGTTTCTCGAGCTGACAAAGTCAAAAAGCATCGATGAAAATAGAGTCAGAGAAAGAAATAGAAAAGAACGACAAAACGCGAATGCAGAGTCGAAATATTTACCGGAGTCAGAGGACGGGTAGACGTGAATATCTTCATGGAGAAATCCGGAACTTTTCGTTCCACTCTTTCCTTGATCAAATACTGCATCAGGGTCTTGTAATCCTTTGTCAGAATACGATGTGGGCTGACCCGCAGAATGTTCTTTTTGTCGCCGATGATGGTGTGCATAAGGCGATCTCCGTGGTGCTGCAGAGGCTGGATCCGGCGATCCAACCAGCAGTGGATCAAATTGGATCCACGGAGGCCCATATGCTTCATCAGAAACTCAATCCGCCTCTTGGCGAGGATCAAGATGTCCGACAGTTCCGGTGCCTCCGCGTCCCATGATTTTTGGTGGGGAGCGGCACCATCGACGAAGGCTGGAAGACCTTCTGCCTTTCCAGGAGCCAAAATATCCTTGTGGTAGAAGAAAGTTCCAGCCCAACGTTTAACAGATTCACTAACGTTAATCCTAGGATAAACTCGGTTTCTCCTAAGGACTAAGCTAAGAGTGCGAGTGGTGTAAGAAAGACCAGCACTGATGGAGTTCTTCCGGGTACCATAGTAGTAACGGAAAAGGGTGAGACTTGGCCTAATGCTCTAGCAGGGAGTTGGGAGGAAGATTATGGAGATGCACACCATAATATTTGAGGACCTCGATGAAGGAGTCCGACGATGGCAGGTTGAGGCTGCGGTCGATGTGCATGCCGAACAGCACCCGCTCGCCGTCGTGCAGGGTAGGAGTGGCTTGTCCTGTGGCGCTCCACCGCGCGCCTGTGACGATGTATCCCTAATCCTCCATGACCTGGATCTCGGCGTTGTCCATGACTCTTGGGACCCAGAGGCCCCGCAACTTCCTCTCGTCCGCCGCCGAGGAGCCAGATGCAGAAGCCATCACTCTTGGAGAAGATGAAGGATTGGTGGGGGAAAGAGATTTTTCTCGCAACATGTAGATGTGAGTGGCTGCGCAGGGATCGAGGAGTATGAGGAGGCAATAAGTGAGAACGCCGGAGAGATGAATCTGAGAGAGAAGGGTTTCTCCTCTATTTTATTTGTCCCTGCGCCAAGGTTCGTGCTTCACTTGCGCGATTTACACCACGCGTATAGGAGAGAGGGAGGTGGCTTCCTCGCGACTCCTTCGCCCCCTCGATTCTCGCGTGAGCATTAAAATGGTGCTCTGTTCCGTAGGGAGCGGACCCACCAACAATCGTGTTGATGGGACTCCTGTCAGTGACAGGACCTGGTCTAAAAAGTTGCGAGCCCGCACGCCGCTATTTGAAATTCGGCTCATGTTTCAAACTGAGCAAGGAAAAGACTAAAGTCAGAACAAAACATATTCGAATCAACTGACTCGGAATCCTACACTGTTGAAAGAAGTTTTCGGGAACCCTTCAAGATTCTCAAGAAGAAGAAACCATCAAGCTAGACGATTTATCCGACTTTGGATCTTGGAGACTTCCGGGGGCTACTGTTGGGGATATACTTTCCAGGTATACCCACAAGACTCGCTGACCAGGGTGGCCCACCAATAGGTTAGAGCTTTGCTTCACGGGCAGCCCAATCAGAGAAAGAGGAGGAGCCAGTTCCGGCTACGCCAAGGCCCAGAAGAGTTACTGTAACATCCCAGCATATAGGACCTAACGAAGGGTAGATTTAGGAATATGAATTGTTGCATGCATTCATTCGTGAAAAAGTGGGTAAAATTTTCGCCAAATAAAACCTTGAGTGATCAATATTTCTTTCTTACTTTGAGATTAGGTTTAGTCTTAAAGGAGGATTGCTATAAACTTTGATATGATCTTAAAGGAATTATGTGTGTTTGAAATGAGTTTGGATTTTAAAACTTAAGTGTTCTAAAATTTAAATGATTTTGATATAAGATTTGAATCTTAAATTAATTAAGAGAAAAGTATTATAACTTAAATCTTATCTAAAAACAATATTGAATATGAAATTCATTTCATATACATAAACAAGTTATAAAGAATGTAACCTACTGAAGTTATTCCAAACTTCACAATTTACAAAAGAGTAAAGAATAAGAATATTCTTTATTAATAAATATATAATCTTTATTACAAATGAACAAAATAAAGATTACAAGAATTATAAAAGAAAAATTACAAAAGAATAAGGAAATTACATTTGTATATCTACTAACTATCCTATATCTAAATCTACACTAAATCTTCATCTTTATCTTTGTACCTGCAAAACAAAGATTAAATAGAAACAAAATAAGATTAGTGTTAGTATATTTCTCTCAGATATGTCAGTGAGGTGCACTTGACAAACTCATCATTGAGAAATGTTATAAAGGGGCAAGTTTCACCAATATGAAAGATTTAATCTTTCATAAATTCAAAGCCAGAAAGCAAATGACAACCAAAGGGATCAATTCACCTGCCAGGTGAAAGTAAGCTGATAATGGTAAGTTCAAAAATTCTGAACCTATCCACAAGTGCATAGCAGGCACACAAGATGGACACACACCAACATGCAAAGGGTGTGCTGTCGACCTCACAAGCATAGCCAAATCACACAAAACCACAGCACAACCATGGGGAAGCACTAGTGCATCACTCCACTATACATCACACAAGAACAGCAAGTGTAGACAGCAGCCAAACAAAGAACAACAGCCAAACCAAACCACCCAGATCAACCCAAACATCACCTGGATGGTGACATAAGGAGGGGGATGAATCTAGTGGACAGCAAGGTCAAGCCCAGGAGCTAGGAGGAGCAGGCAAGCTCAAGAGCAAGCTCAGGAGCCCAGCAAAAGCAGATCAAGATCAAGATCATCATCAATCTACTACACCAACATCAAATTTTTTGGTGAGCCTCATAAAACCATCACATGAATTCATCATATTATCTAAACAAAAGCATGTGTTGCTTTATGAAATAATCTCTCAATAATCACCCAAGAGAGGTGAATCTATCCTAGAGATTTCAAGTATAAGGATAAGAAATCAAGCTCAACCACAAGCACTGAACTCTCAGACCAACATCATTGAGTTCAGTGTTACTTTTGCAACTTATATCATTCTTCATTTGATCTTATCAGATCAGGGCACATCTCTCAAAGATAGTAGCACCTCTAATCCTATAAGTTTCAAACAAACTATTTGCTTAGCTAACAAGGAATTAAATCCTAGAGCCTCAGACCAACATCATAGGCAGGAAAGTTAATAAAAGCTTCCATATCATCTTTTCAGTTTTAATCACAAGCATTATCAAGCTAAGCCCAGAAATAAAAACCCAATCACTTGTGTGCCAGAATACAATGGTATCACAAGGACAAGTTCTTAATGAGCTAAAACCAATCTTTGCTTAGTTCCACAGATAAAAGGGACAAACCAATAAATATCATTTTCCTGAAGCCAAGTGCCAGGAATCAACCTTAAATTCATCTATACATCCACAAAAATCATTACATGTAATGATTTGATTCAGTATGTACAATCTCATACAAGCCTACCGTTATAATTACAGTAAGCAACCACTGAGAGAAACCACTGTCAGTACAAGCATTCTAACAGTAGATTAAATTCTCAGATCAACAACATAATCCAATCAGGGATTTCATAGAAACACTAGCATAGGATCATAGTGAACCATCACTAGAATAATCTGACAGGCAACTAGCATCATCAATGCCATTACAAATCATTAACCAGAGCAAACAATCATTCTTCATGCTCAAGTATCATCACCACTAGATCTAAAGCATCATGGACATGATCAACAGGGGGTTATGAACCCTAATCAGAGCAAGAACCCTAATCCAGAGATGAACCCTAATCAACACATAGTCACTTGGCATGAGAAGCCACTAGTAACACATCGAGTGATTCATGGTAATTGCATGAACAAGGACCACAGAAGCAACTTACCCGAGGTCCTCGCTGACGAATCGAAGAGGAAGTAGATTGGCGGCGAACAGCGATGTACGAGGGAGCACCAGTGGCGCAACTGCACCAGCCACGGCGGTGGCCGCAGCAGCACACGAGCCCAGCACACCACCGCAGGCGGCGGCGACAACACATTTCCTTAACCCTAGGGTTCAGGAACGAGGTAGACCTGGCCACAGGGAAGCCCCAAAGTCAAATCCAATTGGATAGAACGAACGAGCGTCATCGACAACCCCAACTCGCACCACGGCGGCGGCCAGAACGGCCGATGGCGGCGGGAATCGACGGTGGCGGCATCGCCGGCCACGGGGTCGAGTCAGAGGAGGACAGGATGAGGTCGAGGGAGAGAGGTAGGCAGAGAGAGTGGACTGGGTGGGCCAAAAACCCCTCGGGGTGATATTTTGACCTTGCCCTATTGGGCCACACTGGCCCAATAAGCCCAAAAGGCCAGCCCAAGTTGTTTAATAAATATTTTTGATCAATTGGAAAAGACCAAAATGCCCCTGACCTCAATAAAATTATAGAAAATAAAATAAACGTCCAAAAATTATAAATAAAGTATTTTGGATTCATAATAATCCACTCTGTCCAAATAAAATAAAATATAAAATTTTGGACATTTAAATTTTTAAAAGAATTTTGTAATTTATATATCCTTTATGGAATTTTACAAAATTATTGAAAGGTGATAAAAATAAATAAAAATCACTTTCATTATTTATTAATATTATAGTGTTTATAAAAAATACTAAATAAATATTTAGTAATAAGTTTAATGTATAATTAGTAATTCCTAAAAGAATTATTAAATCAATAAAAGTCAAATAAAAAGGGAAATAAAATAAAATAATTCAACATGTGCAATAAATATAAAAAAATAATATTTATAAATGCTTTATTAAAAGGCACCTTATATAGGGTAAATGCATATAGAATTAAATAATGCATTACATTACTTGCATAATCATTTTGCTTCTTTAAATATTGTCCTTACTGGGCAATAATGATGTTTTTATAGAACTAGAAGCTCAAGGTCCAGTGCAAGCATTAGACTTCACTACCTTGCCATCACAAGGCAAGTTCATCACTTGCTCATGTCCTTTGAAGAGTCTTTATCAAAGTATTTGCAAATTGTATGTTATCATATATGCTATAAAAGAAAGAAAATATTATTTTCATAGATATCATCCTAAGTGGTGATATAATGGAGCAATAGAACTTAGGGTTCTATTTGCAACAATGATGATCAAGTAGGGACTTAATAACCCCTGACATCAGTGATTCTAGCGCCGTATATTACACGTTAGCCATGAGATTTGGAATGGGACAGAGAAGTCAGCTGTATCTTGTTCCTCTCGCATGAAGCCGGATGTGCAGGTCGTGGCTGTTATCCTTGTAGCATGCATATTAATTGGTAATTCATAGAGGATATGCAGCATATGGGCGGGAACCCTCATCGTTCCACGATAGTTCTGGCATCTAACGGTTTGTACAAACCATTGCCGTAATTCATTATGTGGGCATGGTGTACACCAAGGAGGCATGCGGGGTCGCGAAGGGGGTAGTGATTTGTAAGATCCCTCCTTATTAAAGGAAAAGATCCCTGTGATTGCAATGCTAGTCCCTGGATCAATGCTAGCATCCACAGTTTAAGATGAAGTACACAGATACAAAGGTCGTTTATTACAGTCATTCCAGAGATAAAACATAGTCTTTTACAACTCATGGCCAAAGGCCTAATACAAGAGTTTATGGAATATGTAAATAAACATAAGTCTTCATCTTCATGTGCCACAGGCAAGCATGTTGAGTGTAGACTCATGACTCCTATTCATCATCAGAGTAACCTGCAACATCATAAGTTACAGCCACAAGGGTCAATACTTTGGAATAGTATTGGCAAGTGATACCTTAATATATTTTAAGTGGACTATAATACTATATGCATTTGGCTGGTGGAGCTTAGGCTTGCATTGCTCAAAATAGATTTTCCTTAACTTTTTGAAAACACTAAGTTTTTGTAAGGCACAAAACACCCAAGGCATCTACCAATCAAAGACTGAAGATCCACTCAGGGCATCTACCAATCAATGACTGAAGATCCTTTTAACCCTTGTTCACCCACAAGTTTTATTTAGAAATTGGAGTGTTGAGATTCTTGAAGTTTCCATGTCTTGATGCTCAAATTGTCCTTTACCAGGGACATGGCTAAGTACTTAGGTTTTACACTCTGCAGAGGTGGTGCACTTTCCCCAAGCCTTGGTTTCCCAAGACATGATCCTTGATAGCCTTTCCTTAGTCAAATGGACGCGCTCCAACCTATCATCCCATCTACCACCCACTGTCCAAGAGACTAAGTTCCAGCATCCTAAGATCATGGCAGAGCCCATATTACCAAGTGGTTGCACTTGAAGCTTCTCAACATTTGACATCTCAAATCTCTTTGTTTCCTGGGTGGCCATCCACAAGTGAGATACACAAGCCAAGTCCATGGCCTTGTGAACCACTCAACATAAACCATTCCTTCCAATCCACCCAGGTGATTCATTAACTTAGTTGTTTTGTTAAAATAAAACACAAGTCCAAAGACTTAGAATATTTTTCCATAGTGTGAATATATAAACCACCCTTGTTTTCTAGTAGCTAGGCTAAGCATGGCATGGCAACTTATCCTTAGGGAATTTTCCTAGCAACTCTAGCATTCTATTCTAAATAGGATTTCCCATCATCAATTGACAAAAGTAGCATGCAAGTCCTAACAAAATATATCTAATGCAAGTATAAAATATAGGTATGGAATATTCATGAAGATATCACTTGCCTTGGTAGTGTGGAGAGTAGCACTCTTCACAATCACAATCACTAGCAAAATCTACACACAAAGTTATAGCACACAATTACACACAAATATATACAAACAAAAATATTATGAATGCATGCATGCATGAATCTACCAAGTGATGATTTTTGAAAAACTCAACCAAGCAAGTGCATGAATACAGAAACTAAACAAGTCACAAAAATAGCCAAGACAACTTATTTAGCCCTAAAATAAAATACTAAACTAAATCTATACTCAAAAAGGCCTCAAACAAGTTTCTGTAATTTAAGCCAAACTAATGGTTACTATTTGCTAAACAAAAAGGATAGGCAGAAAGGTCTTGTTTTTCTGAATCCAACGGTATAAAGTTTGCAAAATTCTAACATGGAATTCAAAAGATATTGGCATTTGAAATCTGGATCAAAATCTGTTTTTAAATTCTATTTCCAGATCTTAACCTAGCCACGCGTCATGTTCTTATTCGCCCGTACCGGTTCGTCTGGATCGAGCGATACAGACCGCTGGATCTAAAGGGGCAGGTGCGGCTCAGATCAATGCGTACCCTTTCGATTAGTCATTCTATCTAAGCCATCAGATGCAGATCTAACGGTTCCTATCGACCTGGCCAGAAACTGGCGGCGGAGCGGCGGCTACCGTGGCGAACTGCCGATCGATAGCGTTGCCGGCAATGCAGACGGAGAGGAGAAAGAGGAGTAGCTCACCGGGCTCAGGAGGTCACAGCGAAGCTTCGTCGTGCCAGGTTGGTCAAGGCGCTCGGGCACGGCTGCGATTGCTCACGGAGTTCGTGGCGGCGTCGGGTGCGTCGGTGGTCGTCGTGGGCGTCGCGTGGATCACCCCAAGGCAAGGCGAGACACGGTTAGATTCACGAGGTCAAGCGAAGTAGTGGCGTGAACGGAAAAGCGAGGTGATCTGTACCTTCCGGAAAAACTTCGTCGGAGTAGATGTCGCCGTCGGTGCTCGCGGTGTCAAGTGGAACCGGCGACTGGGCATACAAGACGGACTAGTGAGGTCGAGGTGCGCCAAGACACGCTGAGTCATTGTAAGAACGAGAGCGGAGGGCTCTGGACTCACCGGAATCGATCGCCGGAGAGGCTCTGTCTGCGGCGGGGCAAAGCTGATTGAGGACAGCCTGGTGGCGGAGTGAGTGAGGTATTTGGGGGAAAAAAGATCGCGAGGCAGAGAGGATCTTATAGCTGGGGAATCGACAGGAAACGCTCGAGGATAAATGCCCATTTACGCCGCGCCATTACCGGCCATCACTGCTGCAGCGACGTGGTCGTCGGCGTGATGCAGGAAAACGAGGCGGCGTGGACCGCCCGCTTCGTCAGCGAAGAGTGCGAGGTGGCGGTGGGTCTGTCGTGACTTAACGCAGCGTCACAAGGTGAAAAGGAGATCCCGGGTTGGCTTGCTGGGCTTGATTTGCTCTGGGCAGATTCTGGCCGCCGCCCTTTCCTTTTTTAAGCCTTTTCTTTTTCTAATTCCATTTTCTGAATAGAATTTGATATGAATTCAAATCCTTTTGAATTCAAACTGCTTTGGGGATTTTTGCAGGGTTCTGTGGGTTCACAAACAATCAAATATCCTAGTGGTTACCTTGCAAATGCTTGGTCAAGCTTGGGTTTCAAAAATAAACAGAGATTTGCTCTAGTTGCAAATATTTGAAATAGGGGTTTGAAACTATTTCTAAATTTGGAATCTTGGGTTTAAATGCTACTCCTAATCTTTCCAACCATGGAGGCAAGCAAACAAGTTCCTAGACAATCAAATCCCAAAGGGTGTTGGCCAATTGAGATAAATTGCCCACATGAAATCATAGCTCAAACTTTTGTCTCTAAATGATTTTGAGAAAAACCCTATATGAATGAATGATGCAAGGATGAAATGAATGAGTTTTTGAAACATGATTTTTGGGATGTTACAAATCTAACCCCCTTAAAATGAATCTCGCCCTCGAGATTCGGATTAACTAACAAATAGGTGAGGTGGTCTTTCAGAAGATCATCTTCTCTTTCCCATGTTGCTTCTTCTTCGGAATGATGATTCCATTGTACTTTGCAAAATTTGATAGTCTTTGTCCTTGTGACTCTTTCTGCGGTCTCAAGTATCTTGATAGGCTTTTCTTCATAGGTGAGGTCACTTTCTAGTTGAACTTCCTCCAAAGATATGGTATCCTTCAAGGAAGATCCTTCCATTTCTGGATGACATTTCTTGAGCTGGCTCACATGAAAAACATTATGGACTGCTAATAAAGATGCTGGTAGTTCGATTTCATATGCAGCTTCTCCCTTGCGACTTATAATGTTGAATGGTCCCACATATCTTGGTGCTAGCTTTCCTTTGACTCCAAATCTTTTTACTCCACGAAGTGGTGATACTCTAAGATAAGCTCTATCCCCAACTTCGTAAGTGACTTCTCTACGCTTAGCATCTGCGTAGCTTTTCTGTCGAGACTGTGCTATCTTCAATCTGTCTCTAACCAATTTGACCTTTTCTTCGGCGTCTTTGATAAGATCTGGTCCAAACAAACTTCTTTCTCCTACACCATTCCATAGAAATGGGGTGGTACACTTCCTTCCGTAGAGAAACTCGAATGGTGCCATCCCAATACTAGATTGGTGACTGTTGTTGTAAGAGAACTCTGCGTAAGGCAGACTTTCATCCCAACTTGCTCCATAGTCTAGAGCACATGCCCTCAACATGTCTTCAAGAATTTGATTAGTCCTTTCTGTTTGTCCATCAGTTTGAGGATGAAAAGCAGTGCTGAATTCCAACCTCGTTCCTAGAGATTCATGAAGCTGTCTCCAAAAGTGAGAAGTGAACCGAGTTCCTCTATCAGACACAATACTCTTAGGTACTCCATGAAGGCATACAATTCTGCTCATGTAGATTTTGGCTAACTTTGCACTGGTATAAGTTGTCTTTATGGGTATAAAATGAGCCACTTTAGTTAGGCGATCCACTACTACCCATATGGAATCATACCCTGACCTGGTCCTTGGTAATCCGGTAATGAAATCCATACCAATATTTTCCCACTTCCATTCAGGAATAGGCATTGGTTGAAGCAAACCTGCTGGTTTATGATGTTCCGCTTTCACTCTACTACACACATCACACAAAGCAATGTGTTCGGCGATGTCCCTTTTGAGATTGTTCCACCAAAATCTTTCTTTCATATCCATATACATTTTGGTGTTTCCCGGGTGAATAGAATACGGAGAGTTATGGGCTTCTTGTAAAATCAGTTTCCGCATTTCCGGATATTGTGGAACACAAATACGTTTCCCGTGCCATAAAGTACCTTGTTCGTCCATATGGAAACTTTTAGCTTTCCCTTGGCTAATCCTTTCCTTAATCTCTTCGATCTCTTTATCCGTCTTTTGGGCTTCTTTAATCTTATCCAACAGAGTGGGTTGAACATCCAAAGACATAAGATGTCCTTCCGGCATAATCTCCAACCTGAGTTCCTTGAATTGCTTACACAAATCATCAGGCAATTCACCTTTGGTAAGACCATTTATAAACGCCTTACGACTTAGAGCATCTGCTACTACATTTGCTTTACCGGGGTGGTATTGCAAACTCAAGTCGTAATCCTTGATAAGTTCTAACCATCTCCTTTGTCTCATATTGATTTCCTTCTGGGTGAAGATATACTTCAAACTCTTATGATCGGTGAATACTTCACAACGTTTTCCCAAAAGGTAATGTCTCCATGTTTTGAGTGCATGGACAACATCGGCTAACTCTAAATCATGAGTAGGATAATTTACTTCATGAGTTTTGAGTTGTCTCGAGGCATAAGCCACAACTTTTCCGCCTTGCATAAGTACGGAACCTAATCCTTGATGAGAAGCATCACAATATACTTGGAAATCCTTTTCCAAATCTGGTAACCTGAAATTGGTGCTGACACAAGTCTCTTCTTTAGTTCTTGAAAGCTGAGTTCACATCCTTCAGACCAAGCAAATTTCTTTTCTTTCTTTAACAATTCTGTCATTGGTTTAGCAACCTTAGAAAATTTTTCAATGAATCTTCTGTAGTAACCTGCTAAACCAAGGAAACTACGAACCTCTTTTACGTTCTTAGAAGATTCCCATTACATCACGGCGAAACTTTAGCAGGATCAATGCTACACCATCCTTTGTCATAACATGACCAAGAAATCCAACTTCCTCTAACCAAAACTCACACTTGCTGAATTTGGCATAAAGCTTATGTTCCCTTAGTTTCTCAAGTATCAAGCGTAGATGTCTTTCATGCTCTTCCTTGCTCTTGGAGTAGACTAAGATGTCATCTATGAAAACGACAACGAACTTGTCGAGAAATTCCATGAACACTTTGTTCATCATATTCATGAAGTATGCTGGAGCGTTGGTTAAACCAAAAGGCATCACAGTGTACTCATACAATCCATACCTTGTGGTGAATGCTGTTTTAGGTATGTCTTGTTCTCTTATCTTGAGTTGAAAATAGCCTGACCGAAGATCAATCTTCGAGAACACATGCTCCTTCTAGCTGATCAAACAAGTCATTTATTCTTGGCAAAGGATACTTGTTCTTGATGGTTACCTCGTTGAGAGAATGGTAATCTATGCATAACCTTTGAGTTCTGTCTCTCTTCTCTATGAACAAAACTGGAGCTCCCCAAGATGAAGAACTTGGCTGGATGAATCCTTTCTGCAATTGTTCTCCAAGTTGTTTCTTGAGTTCCTTAAGTTCGTCAACTGACATTTTATAAGGCCTCTTAGCTCTTGGGCCAGAACCTGGTACCAAATCTATTATAAACTCCACATCTCTATCTGGTGGCATTCCTGGTAATTCTTAGGAAACACATCCGGATATTCACACAATTGGCACCTTGTCCATGCTAACCCCTTAAGAGAATTCAGCTTACTTCCTTTAGATTTAAAATTGGACTTAAATATTATCCTCTTACCTTGGGGTTGTGAGTGAAATTGTGCGATTTACAATCTAGTACTCCCTCATACTTAGCCATCCAATCCATTCCCAATATTACATCCAATCCTTGGGAATTTAGGATTATTAGGTTTACTGGAAACTTATGTTCTCCGATCTCTATGACTAGATCCCGGCATCCAAGACTCACTATCATATCCCCTCCCGGAGAGCTAACTATTATCGGACACCCAATGTTTTCAGATGCAAACCCATTTATATCAACAAATGCTTTTGATATGAATGAATGAGATGCACCAGTGTCAAAGAGTACAAATGCTGAGATGGAATTGAGTCTGAACTTACCAGCAACGGCATCAGGTTCTTCATAGACCTCCTCCACATTAATGTGGTTAACCTGTCCTTCACGAAAAGGATTGGGCTTGTTAGGTCCTTCAACTTTCTTCTCGGGACACTCATTAGCATAATGTCCCGACTTCTTGCATTTGTAGCACTCAACTTTGGTGATGTCCGTCTTAGGCTGACTTCTACTTCCACTTCCACCTCCACTATGGTGGCTCTTATATCCACTCTTGTGGTTCTTGTACTTATCATTGTCATGACTGTGATGATGCTTGTTGTCATGACGGTTGTGGTTGTGGTGCTTGTTAAATTTCCCATGCTTGTGGGATCACAGTGACACTATCATCATAGTGAGATCGTTTATGAGACGATCTGAGCTATGCTTGTCAGTGTTTCCTCTTTCTACTCTCAACTTGCTTCATTTTATTCTCCACAATAACAGCCTTGTCACAAATGATCGATAAGTTGGAACATATGCCACAGACATTTGCAAATTCAGTTCGTCATTCAAGCCTTCGAAACTTTTCCTTCCTTTTGGCATCGATGTCAACCTCATCCGTGCATAGCGCATGATTGTTGAACTCTTCAATATATTCAGCCACGCCTGTGGTGTATTGCTTCAGTTGTGAAATTCCTTCTTTTCAGGCTCATCATACCGGTGAGATATGAGTAATCTGAAATCCATCTTCAAAGATAGCCCAAGTCACCTCATCAATAGGCGTGGTAATCTGAAGTTGTCCCACCACGCGGCTGGTCCTTCCAACAGATGTCTTGCGAACTGACCTTTTCAGCATCTGTGCATCCCACGGTCACTAAGTCTTTGTTCACGTAGCGTAGCCAATCATTGGCCACCATGGGATCAGTTGTTCCCGAAAACTTAGCTGGCCTCAGACGCAGAAATCTGGTAAGCATATCAAAACCTGGAGGGTTGTTGTTGTTGTTGTTGTTATTGGGGTTGTTGTTGTTGTTGTTCTGGTTCTGGATGAACGTCGTCATCATTTGCATAAGCTGTATTTGCGCATTCATCATTTGTTGCATTTCCGGGGTAATGTTGGGGTTGGGGTTTGCGCGACGGGGAGGCATCTGTGGTTTATTCATATAGAGATAAGAATGAGATACCCTTACATGATTTATGCACAATACTTTACACAAGCAAACACATAGCAAGCAACACTAGGATAAAAGCTAAACAACAAGATAACAAAAGTCTCAAGGTACAAACACACAAGTGGCAAGCCATCCACATGTCGGATGGTCCAACAATAAGTTCACAAATAACAAGTGCGGTAAATAAAGATAACTGAGTAGTCAAATCTACTCGTCGGCATCAATCTCCTCCTCGACAAAGGTAAGACCTGCGTTCTCCATTGCGGTCTTGTTCTCCTCGATGGTAGTGGTCAAAGAGTCGATCTTGGCCTTGAGAGCCCTCTTAAGAGCGAAGCCTCTCAATCATTGTCTGCTGCTGCTCTAACTCGAAGTCCTTGGACTGCAGTTCCTCGGTCATATCACGAATCCTCTTGTTCCTATCCTGGACACGCTTCTCTTGACTCTTGAACTTACGGTCTTGGGTCTCGAACTTCGCCTCCATCTCCTTGACTATCTCGTCCTGCTGTGCGAAGAGCTTGTCCTTCTCGCGAAGCTGCACCTGGAGCTCGTCATTACTAAGCATGACGTTGGTCCTATCGGTATCCACGTGCCTAATAAGAGTCTCTAAGTCCTGGAGGTACAGGCGTATCGGCTCTGCTGTGACCCTCGAGTCGTCCTCAAAGTCAATGGACTCTCCGTCATCATCACGCCTTCCGAAGGCGTGGAAGTGAGTGCCTCTAACCTGTCGGGAGTGACGTCCTAACAGTCGTCCTATCAGATCCTGCATGACAACCTCCATGCCTCTCTCCCTGTCATCGTGCATAAGCTTGAAGACGATGGCCTCCGTAGTAGGCTCAGTCTGGCGTCCTGGCTGGTTCACCTTGAAGCCCCAAAGGTCCTTCCTCTCAAACTTGGTGAGTGGGTGCACCGTAATGATAGGAAGAGGGAGATCGAGTAAAGTAGTAAGCTCTACGATACGAGGACCAAAACGGGTAGCCTGGAACTCCTCAACAGTGCTGATGGCAATAGGCATCTATTTATAAGATTGAAAAGTTAGAACAACACAAATTTAAATTAAACAAGACAACATTCAAGCATAACCATGGAACACACAAGTCATGCATACATAAATCCATTACATCAACCAAGGTTCAAACTTATTTAAGGTATCATTTTGGAAAATAAGGTGATAGGTGGTGGTCCAACTAACGAAGTGCGCTTACAATCCTATCTCACTAGATCTGGTGGCTAACACAATGTTCCTAGTGGCAATCACCCTATCTTGTTCACGTGCTTCTATCACCAAGTCTATGATATCTCCTCTTAAGGATTGGTTGGTGATTTCCAACTCTTGGGTATGTTCCTTCTCTTTCTCTAAGTCTTTTTGGAGGTTGAGCATCTTGCACTTGACTCTAGCACTCAGTTCCTTGATAGTCTTCCAAGCTGCTTCTTTTGCTGACTCAAAGAATGTGGTGTGCATAAAAGTGTTGGTGTACATGCAGAAGCCTTTTTCTTTGTGGTTGTCTTCCTTGTTCTTGTACAAGTGAAGTTGCACCCACCAATACTCCACTCCTTCCTCCCTCACTGGAAAGCCCTTGTACACAGCTGCACCATGTACTCCCATGGTCTCCATGAGGTCCTTGAGAATCTTGGGAAACTCAGTCTCACACTCCAAGGTCATGGTCATGAGTGGTCCTTTCTTCACGGCTTCGTTGACGGAGTTCATATACAAATAGTGATGAGAATGAGAAGATTAGAAAAGTTTACGAGAAGAATAGACAAGTGTAGAAGAAGTTAAAATTTTCCTTAGTGGTTTCCAATCCTAGGGTCATAATCCTACAGGCAACACAGTGCTCTGATACCATCTGTAAGATCCCTCCTTATTAAAGGAAAAGATCCCTGTGATTGCAATGCTAGTCCCTGGATCAATGCTAGCATCCACAGTTTAAGATGAAGTACACAGATACAAAGGTCGTTTATTACAGTCATTCCAGAGATAAAACATAGTCTTTTACAACTCATGGCCAAAGGCCTAATACAAGAGTTTATGGAATATGTAAATAAACATAAGTCTTCATCTTCATGTGCCACAGGCAAGCATGTTGAGTGTAGACTCATGACTCCTATTCATCATCAGAGTAACCTGCAACATCATAAGTTACAGCCACAAGGGTCAATACTTTGGAATAGTATTGGCAAGTGATACCTTAATATATTTTAAGTGGACTATAATACTATATGCATTTGGCTGGTGGAGCTTAGGCTTGCATTGCTCAAAATAGATTTTCCTTAACTTTTTGAAAACACTAAGTTTTTGTAAGGCACAAAACACCCAAGGCATCTACCAATCAAAGACTGAAGATCCACTCAGGGCATCTACCAATCAATGACTGAAGATCCTTTTAACCCTTGTTCACCCACAAGTTTTATTTAGAAATTGGAGTGTTGAGATTCTTGAAGTTTCCATGTCTTGATGCTCAAATTGTCCTTTACCAGGGACATGGCTAAGTACTTAGGTTTTACACTCTGCAGAGGTGGTGCACTTTCCCCACAAGCCTTGGTTTCCCAAGACATGATCCTTCAGTAGCCTTTCCTTAGTCAAATGGACGCGCTCCAACCTATCATCCCATCTACCACCCACTGTCCAAGAGACTAAGTTCCAGCATCCTAAGATCATGGCAGAGCCCATATTACCAAGTGGTTGCACTTGAAGCTTCTCAACATTTGACATCTCAAATCTCTTTGTTTCCTGGGTGGCCATCCACAAGTGAGATACACAAGCCAAGTCCATGGCCTTGTGAACCACTCAACATAAACCATTCCTTCCAATCCACCCAGGTGATTCATTAACTTAGTTGTTTTGTTAAAATAAAACACAAGTCCAAAGACTTAGAATATTTTTCCATAGTGTGAATATATAAACCACCCTTGTTTTCTAGTAGCTAGGCTAAGCATGGCATGGCAACTTATCCTTAGGGAATTTTCCTAGCAACTCTAGCATTCTATTCTAAATAGGATTTCCCATCATCAATTGACAAAAGTAGCATGCAAGTCCTAACAAAATATATCTAATGCAAGTATAAAATATAGGTATGGAATATTCATGAAGATATCACTTGCCTTGGTAGTGTGGAGAGTAGCACTCTTCACAATCACAATCACTAGCAAAATCTACACACAAAGTTATAGCACACAATTACACACAAATATATACAAACAAAAATATTATGAATGCATGCATGCATGAATCTACCAAGTGATGATTTTTGAAAAACTCAACCAAGCAAGTGCATGAATACAGAAACTAAACAAGTCACAAAAATAGCCAAGACAACTTATTTAGCCCTAAAATAAAATACTAAACTAAATCTATACTCAAAAAGGCCTCAAACAAGTTTCTGTAATTTAAGCCAAACTAATGGTTACTATTTGCTAAACAAAAAGGATAGGCAGAAAGGTCTGAATCCAACGGTATAAAGTTTGCAAAATTCTAACGTGGAATTCAAAAGATATTGGCATTTGAAATCTGGATCAAAATCTGTTTTTAAATTCTATTTCCAGATCTTAACCTAGCCACCCGTCATGTTCTTATTCGCCCGTGCGGTTAAATGCGGATCGAGCGATACAGACCGCTGGATCTAAAGGGGCAGGTGCGGCTCAGATCAATGCGTACCCTTTCGATTAGTCATTCTATCTAAGCCATCAGATGCAGATCTAACGGTTCCTATCGACCTGGCCAGAAACTGGCGGCGGAGCGGCGGCTACCGGTGGCGGAACTGTCGGTCGATGACGTTGCCGACGATGCACGAGAGGAGAGAAAGAGTAGCTCACGGGCTCGGAGGTCAGCGAAGCTTGTCGTACTGCGGTTGGTCAAGGGCGCCGCACGGCTGCGATTGCTCACCGGAGTTCGTGGCGGCGTCGGGTGCGTAGGGTGGTCGTCGTGGATGTCGCTGTGGATCACCCCAAGGCAAGGCGAGGACACGGTTAGATTCACAGGGTCAAGGCGAAGTAGTGAGCATGAACGGAAAGGCAAGGGGTGATCTGTACCTTCCGTAAAAACTCGTCGGAGTAGATGTCGCCGTCGGTGCTCGCGGTGTCAAGTGGAATCGGCGACCTGGGCCAGTACAAGACGGACTAGTGAGGTCAGGAGGTGCGCCAAGACACGCTGAGTCAGATTGTAAGAACGAGAGGCAGAGGGGAGCTCTGGACTCACCGGAATCGATCGCCGGAGAGGCTCTGTCTGCGGCGGGGCAAAGCTGATTGAGGACAGCCTGGTGGCGGAGTGAGTGAGGTATTTGGGGGAAAAAGATCGCGAGGCAGAGAGGATCTTATAGCCGGGGAATCGACAGGAAACGCTCGAGGATAAATGCCCATTTACGCCACGCCATTACCGGCCATCACTGCTGCAGCGACGGGGTCGTCGGCGCGGTCTGGGGAAGACGAGGGCGACGTGGACCGGGCAAGCTCGTCAGCGAAGGCTGCGAGGTGGCGGTGGGGTCTGTCTGTCAGCGACTTAACGCGTGCGCTCGCGCGTGTGAGAAGGAAAAGGAGATCCCCGGGTGGGCTTGCTGGGCTTGATTTGCTGCTGGGCCAGATTCTGGCCGCTCGGCCCTTTTCCTTTCTTTAAGCCTTTTCTTTTTCTAATTCCATTTTCTGAATAGAATTTGATATGAATTCAAATCCTTTTGAATTCAAACTGCTTTGGGGATTTTTGCAGGGTTCTGTGGGTTCACAAACAATCAAATATCCTAGTGGTTACCTTGCAAAGGCTTGGTCAAGCTTGGGTTTCAAAAATAAACAGAGATTTGCTCTAGTTGCAAATATTTGAAATAGGGGTTTGAAACTATTTCTAAATTTGGAATCTTGGGTTTAAATGCTACTCCTAATCTTTCCAACCATGGAGGCAAGCAAACAAGTTCCTAGACAATCAAATCCCAAAGGGTGTTGGCCAATTGAGATAAATTGCCCACATGAAATCATAGCTCAAACTTTTGTCTCTAAATGATTTTGAGAAAAACCCTATATGAATGAATGATGCAAGGATGAAATGAATGACTTTTTGAAACATGATTTTTGGGATGTTACATGATTGGCTTGGACCAACTACGGGGCCCCACATCATGGAATTGTGGACGGGAAAGTACGCCCGGTTGTGCAACAAGGAGTTGATCTCTCATGGTAAAGTAACGCACCTCTACAGGGTGTAAGAACTGTAACTTGTTACTCCCTGTTCCAGGAAGGAGCTATGAACGCGGAAGGAAAGGAACTCCATGAAAGTTCTGGTCAACCTGTGAAAGCTGATTGTCATAGTTTTTCAGAATAAAATCAATCTTTGAATAAATATTTACAAAAACTGCATAGTACCAAGGATTTATAATCTGAGGTGGTAGTTAGAGCATCAAACTTCCCACCTTGCATATAATGAACTTGTTGGGTAACGCTTTTACTCATTCTTTCCTTTGATCCCTTGCTTAGACTCTAAGGATCCTGAAGACGTGCCAATGTATGCAGCCGAATGCCAAGAAGACGTGTTCTATGAGGAACCTGATCTGTCTAGAGGAGTTGAAGGAGTGGATTACGAGATCCGCTACGGTGTCGATGAGAACGAGTCCAATTAAGTATCTAGTTAGTAGTAACTAATGGAGCTGAGCAACATGAACTCTATAGAATAAGCTATTGAGCCTCACTCCTAGTCGGAGTTGTTACTTTTAAATTTCCGCTGAACACTTTATATTTTGGTTTGTAAGTTGGATCTTTTGGAAGTCTTGAACTTCCAGTATTGTAATAATAATGTGTGTAGTTTTGTAATATGGACCCGCAATGTTTCTGTTGTACCACTCAGAGGGATGTGATATTTATGGAACCGTGTTCTGTGGATGTCATGTCAACGACTATAGTGTACTACACATGCAGTGGTATGCTGGGTCACCACAGTTACAGACTTAGGCATGTAGTATTACTTGTAGTCCAAGTTGTACCTAGTTACCGACTTTGTAACATAGCCGGATAGGTCTCTCCTATAACCCTAGGTCTTGGTGACTATATAAACCAACCCTATGGGAGCCTTTAGGGCACAACCATAGCAATAGATACAATCACAACTCACATTGGCGAACCTCTCTTGTAATCCACTGTAACATCCGGCTTACGCCGATATATTACTAGGTTGTTAGCAGGAGTAGGATCTGATCACCGCAGTCGGATCTGAACTTGGGTAAACTTGTGCTCACCGCTCCTGGAACATCCGATGTCTCACACCCTATGGCGTACTTGTCGACAATCGACGACATTTGATCTATGAACGGTAAAGGATAGTGATCTTTCCTTGTTTCCTTATTCTATTTCCTGAAATCTATGCATATCCTATGTCCAACAATAGTTCTAGTAGGTATCAATTCATTGTTTCCATTAGGAACAATAGTAAAGCCTCCTTTCTTAGGAACACAATGAATAGGACTTACCCATTCACTTTCTTTTACAGGATAAATTATACCTGCATCAAGTAGGCGTACTATTTCTTTTCTTACCACTTCCTTTATTTCTTGCTTTAGTCTTCTATTAAATTCTGCAACTGGTTTAGCACCTTCCTCCATAAATATTCGATGGGAGGCTATCATAGGACTAATACCCTTCAAGTCATCCATTGAATACCCAAAGGCCTTGCGGTGCTCCTTTAGTACCTTCATGAGTTCTCCTTCTTCTTCTCCTAAAAGTTTAGCACTAATAATAATAGGGAATTTATTAGTATCATCTAAGAATCTATATTTAGATTATCTGGTAGAATTTTTTAATTCTAGGGGTGGTAATTCTTCATCCCCTCTCTTTTCTGGTTCTTCAAAAACTTCATCAGTTGCAGGTTCTTCAATGGGAAATGAATCAAATTCACTTTTTAGTTCTTCTAAAGTTCTATCCTCCATAATTTTTTCTTAACAATTTGAGTTTTCATTCATTTCTTCTTCTTGATTACTCAAGAAAACAGCTGCCATTTCTTCAATAGTTTTCTCTTTCTCTTCTTCTTTGATGAATACAGGTTTGTCTTTACATTTGGAAAAGTGGAATTCGTTTTCCACTTTCCCAAGCTTAATGGATACAACCGCCTTTTTGAAATTGACTGTGGCACCTATATCACTCAAAAAGTTTCTTCCAAATATGATTGGGCAAAGAGTGTCAATTGGCATATCAACAACTAAAAAATCAATATGGAAATTTTTATTGTCAATTGTGACAGTTGCATCTTCAACTACTCCCATTGGAATTCTAAGATTTTTATTGGCTAACATGATTATCATTTCAGTATTTTCTATTGTAGCCGGTGTTATCTCTTATTTTATTTCTAAATAAAATTCATAGGATATAACAGTAACTTCAGTGCCAAGATCACATAAACCGTAATTCGAGGTTTCTTTGAATATGCAGGGAAGAATAGGCTTACCCACATCTTTTACATTAATTTTACCTTCAACCAATATAGAAGTCTCTTCATCAAGTTAAACTATGTTACAATGTGCATACATCTCCATGATTGCTTCCTTGGTTACCTCTTCATCTTTGGTTTCATCTAGATGTTCTTCAATTATCAGCACACTTTCCTCTTCTTTTTCCTCCTGTACTGCCTTGACATGTTCATATTCCAAAATATGCTTTTGTGCAGTGTTAGGGAAAGGTATCTCATACATTGGTTCTAGGGAGGCCAATGTTGCTTTAACTTCTCTTTTCTTCTTAGGTTCAGGTGGTGGATCAAACTTGACCGAACCCTCTTTTGGAGCTTCGATGTGTTCTATAAAAGCTTTAACAACTTGCAACACAGGATCTGAATCTAAATAAAGCTCTTTCAATAATTCATTAACATGGCCCTTTTTATTATAGTCATGAATACATTCATGATCTATTTTTACGCCTCCTTCACTTCTTAGACCAAAATTCCAGGAAACTCTATGGTCGCGAATTCTATTAAGTAAAGCCCAAGCTTCAGTTATAAGTAAATCCATAAAATCTCCTCTCATGCAAGAGTCTAGTTCAATTTTATTAGGTTCAATTAAACCGCCATAAAAGATATGCAATAAATACCATTCAGATAAGTCATGATGAGGACATTGTCTAAGTAAATTTTAAATAATATATAAGCTCTTACTATTCCTTCATTACGACGGTTCCTCCAAGTCATTATAAGACGCCTAATGTAGGGTTCGCAGGATAGAAAACAAAATTTTTCCTACGATGGGAACAACTATGTACCAAGATCTATCTACTAGATACAAACAACGGGCGGATGTATATCCGTAGAGAACATACCCTTGAAGACCGACAAAGCTTAACGAGTTCAACTCATGGTTGATGTAGACGATCTCTTGCCGATATCAAGATCGAGAGGAAGTCCTAGCGCCGCAAAGCAGCAACGCATCCGTGCTCGCACACACATACAATACACCGAGCAACCTCCGCCTCCTCGCTCCAGCGATGCAGCGGAAGCACAACCCTTTCTTGCCGAATAGCCACCGGGAACATGTATCTCGCTAGTCCGAGACCATGGGGGATAAATACTAGAGGGGGAGAGAGATCCTTCACGAGGAGGTGTGTGTGATCAGTGAGGAGAGGGGTGCCTTTTATAAGAGGAGGGGGGACCCCAAGGGGGTGGCCGGCGCATGGGGGCTACACCTTGCCCTCCCCTCTTCATGTGGGTGGACACTCCACTCACAAAAATCCATTCAAATCCCTCCACTCAAACTTGCTATTAAATTTCCACCAAATTTAATGCAAACTCTCATTAAATAAAACTCTTTTATTTATTCAGAATTTTGTTAATTACTTTAATGACAAACATTCACATATAACCCCTTGCTAGAATTCTATATCACATGCATAACCACTTTATGCATTTTCACCCGAAAACCTGTTTCGGTGTCTAGTGAAATAAATTCCCGCGCTTGTTTATTCTTTCGGCATGAAACATTTGCTCCATTTGGATGTCAGTGTCCCTTAAGTGTGTCACCCTATGGTTCACGAATAATGCAGACATGATCGAGACCCTTCTCCGATCAATAATCAGTAGCGGGACATGGAGATCCATACTGACTCCCACACATTCAACGATGACTTTACTATGATCGTCGGAACCTTTTATGCTTGTATCTTAATCCCTTTGTTTTACGATATATTACATGTCCGAGATTCGATCATCGGTATCTCCATACCTAGTGTGATCTCGTTACTAACATGCACTCTTTTCTCATTCCCATGATATAATATTCTAGTGATCAAATCACTTGCTTGCAAGCTAATCAATGTGATATCACCGAGAGGGCCCAGAGTATATCTACCCGTCATCGAGATGAACAAATTCCACTCTTGATCCATAATTCTCAACATAACACTTTAGTAGCTTTTCAAGCCATCTTTATAATCACCCAGTTACGGTGTGACATTTGATGTCAACAAGAATCTCTTCCGGTGTTAGTGATTGGCATGATCTCATGGTCTAAGGATTAGGATCACTTCGTAAGTTGTTTATAGCAATATAAAATCAATGAATTTGATCGTAATGCTATACTTTGGATGAATGTTCATCACACCATTACACTAATGTTGATATCTCGTTATTAACAACATCCAATGTCTATGATCAGGAAACTATGATCATCTTGTTAATCAACAAACTAGTTTATGAGAGAGGCATAACTAGGAACTTTCTGTTTGTTTATTAAACACACATGTATTAACGTTTCCGTATTAATACAATTATAGCATGGAAAATAAACATCTATCATATACTTGGAATACACATAATAAACACTATTATTGCCTCTCAGGGCATATTCCCTTCAGTCTCCCACTTGCACTAGAGACAATAATCTAGTTACATAGTGATGTATCTAACACCCATGGAATTCTGGTTTAGATCATGTTTTGCTCTAGGGAGAGTTTTAGTCAACGGATCTGCTACATTGAGATCCGTATGTACTTTACAAATCTTTATATCTCCATCCTTGACATGCTCGCGGATGGAGTGAAACCGGCGCTTAATATGCTTGGAATGCTTGTGAGACCTTGTCTCTTTGGCATTGGCAATGGAACCATTGTTGTCACAATAGATCACCATTGGGTCCAACACATTTGCAACCACACCTAGTTCGGATATGAACTCCTTCATCCAAAGTGCTTCCTGAGCCGCTTCCGAAGCAGCAACATATTCGGCCTCCGTCATTGATCCCGCCACCACAGGTTGTTTGGAGTTCCTCTAACTAACTGCTCCGCCATTCATGAGAAATACGTATCCAGATTGAGACTTAGAGTCATCCGGATCGGTGTCAAATCTAGCGTCGACATAACACTTAGCAACGAGCTCTTCTTCACCTCCGTATACAAGAAACATATCCTTAGTTCTTCGCAAGTACTTAAGGATATTCTTGACCGCTTTCCAGTGTTCCGAACGTGGATCCAATTGGTACCTACTAGTCAAACTAATAGCATGTGCCACATCCGGTCTTGTACATAGCATGGCGTACATTATAGAGCCTATGGCTGAAGCATAGGGGACTTTGTCCATTTTCTCTCTTTCTTCATTTGGCGGACTTTGAGTCTTACTCAATGTCGTGCCTTGTGTCATAGGTAAGAACCCCTTCTTACTATCTTCCGTTTTAAACTTCTTTAAAATCTTATCAAGGTATGTACTTTGCGATAGCCCTATTAGGCACCTAGATCTATCTCTATAGATCTTTATGCCTAATATGTATGACACTTCACCTAGGTCCTTCATTGAAAATTTGCTGTTTAGATAACTATTAACACTGTTTAAAATATCTATATCATTTACGATCAATAATATGTCATCCACATATAGTATCACAAATGCCACATTGCTCCCACTCACTTTCTTGTAAATACAAGCTTCTCCATAAGTTTGGACAAATCCAAACTCTTTGATCACCTCATCAAAGCGGAGATTCCAACTTCATGATGCTTGCTTCAATCCATAGATGGATCGCTGAATCTTGCACACCTTGTTAGCATCCTTAGGATCGACAAAACCCTTTGGTTGTATCATATACAACTCTTCTTCAATATTACCATTGAGAAACGCGGTTTTGACATCCATCTGCCATATCTCATAATCGAAATATGCAGCAATTGCTAACATAATCCTAACTGACTTTAGCATCGCTATGTGAGACAATGTCTCATCGTAGTCAACTCCTTGAATTTGTCAAAACCCCTTTCCGACAAGTCGAGCTTTATAGGCAGTTACATTACCATCAACATCAGTTTTCCTTTTGAAAATCCATTTGTTCTCCACGGCCTTTCGGTCGTGAGGTAATTCCACCAAGTTCCAAACTTGATTTTCATACATGGATTCCATCTCGGATTTCATGGCTTCTAACCATTTGTTGGAATCCGGGCTCATCATTGCTTCTTCATACGTCACAGGGTCATCATTTTCATCAACCATGAAATTCATGACAGGATTTCCGTACATCTCGGGAGCTGCACGCATCCTTCAAGACTTGCGAGGTTCGGTAGTACTCTCTTTTGAAGATTCATGATCATTATCATTAGTTCGTTCTTCAACTGGTGGCCAACTCTGGAACGACTTACGGCGCTGCGCTACTCACCATACTTTGAAGAGAAGGTTCAATAACCTCTTCGAGTTCTACTTTCCGACTACTCACACCTTTCGCGAGAAACTCTTTCTCTAGAAAGGATCCATTCTTGGCAACAAAAACCTTGCCCTCGGATCCGTGATAGAAGGAATACCCAATTGTTTCCTTAGGGTATCCTATGAAGACACATTTTTCCGCTTTGGTTTCGAGTTTATCTGGTTGAAGTTTCTTCACATAAACATCGCATTCCCAAACTTTAAGAAATGACAACTTAGGCTTGTTTCCAAACCATAATTCATACGGTGTCTTTTCAACGGATTTAGATGGTGCCCGATTTAAAGTGAATGCAGCAGTTTATAGTGCATAACCCCAAAATAACAATAGCAAGTCCGTCAGAGACATCATAGATCGAACCATATCAAATAAAGTACGATTACGACGTTCCGACACACCATTTCGTTGTGGTGTTTCGGCAGGTGTGAGTTATGAAACAATTCCACACTCTTTCATGTGAGTGATAAACTCGTAACTTAGATACTCACCTCCACGGTCGGACCGTAGAAATTTGATCTTTCTATTATGATGATTTTCCACTTCATTCTGAAATTCTTTGAATTTTTCAAATGTTTCAGACTTGTGTTTCATCAAGTAGATATAACCGTATCTACTCAAATCATCCGTGAAAGTAACAAAATAATGATATCCACCTCGCGCCGACACACTCACTGGACCACATACATCAGAATGTATGATTTCCAATAAATCTTTCACCTGTTCCATTAAACCGGAAAACGGCGTTCTAGTCATCTTGCCCATAAGGCATGGCTCACATGTATCAAATGATTCAAAATCAAGAGATTCCAAAAGTCCATCCGAATGGAGCTTCTTCATGCGTTTAACGCCAATATGACCTAGACGGCAGTGCCACATATATGCGGATATATCATCATTAAGTTTAATACTTTTAGCATCAACATTGTGAATATGTGTAACATTATTATCGAGATCCAAAAGAAATAAACCATTCATCATCGGTGCATGACCATAAAAGATTTCATTCATATAAATAGAACAACCATTGTTCTCGGATTTAAATGAATAACCACTTTGCATTAAACACGATCTAGATACAATGTTCATGCTAAGTGCTGGCACCAGATAACAATTCTTCAAGTTTATTACTAATCCCGACGGCAAATGGAGAGGTACCGTTCCGACGGTGATCACATCAACGCTTGATCCATTTCCGACACGCATCTAGACCTCACCCCTTGCTAGCGGTCGCTTGTTCCACAACCCCTGATTCGAGTTACAAATATTAGCAACTGAACCGGTATCAAATACCCAGGTGCTACTGCGAGCACTAGTCAAGTACACATCAATAACATGTATATCATATATACCTTTGTTTTCCTTGTCGGCCTTCTTGTCTGCCAAATACTTGGGGCAGTTGCGCTTCCAGTGGCCAGTCCCTTTACAATAGTAGCACTCGGTATCAGACTTAGGTCCAACTCGGGGTTTCTTTTCAGGCACGGCAACCGCCTTGCCGCCCTTACTTCCCTTCCGTTTTCCCTTGTTGTCTTTCTTGAAACCAGTGATCCTATTGATCATCAACACTTGATGTTCCTTTTTGATCTCCACTTCTGCAGTTTTAAGCATTGACAGAAGCTCGGGGAGAGACTTCTTCATGCCTTGCATATTATAGTTCATCACGAAGCTCTTATAGCTAGGTGGCAGAGACTGCAGAACACGATGGATTCCTAAGTCAATGGGAATCGTTATTCCCAAGGGCACAAGCTTATCGGCGTAACACGACATCTTGAGTACATGCTCACTAACGGAGCTGTGCTCTTCCATCATGCAGCTAAAGAACTTTTCTAAAGCGTTGTAGCTCTCTACATCACCATGTGTGTCGAAAATCATTTTCAACTCATCCATTGTATCAAATGCATCGCCGTTTTCGAAACGCTTTCGAAGTTCCGGCTCTAGCCCATTCAATATGCCGCAATGAACTAAGTTGTGGTCCTCCTAACAAGTCTGATAGACATTCTTCTCCTCATCAGGGTCATCCTCAAAAGGTAGGGGGCCTAGTGGTGCTTCTAGCACATATTTCTTTTGTGCAGCAGAGAGGAGAATCATCAAATTCATGGCCCATTCGGTAAAGTTGCTACAGTTCGTTACAAGTTTCTCTTTCTCCATGAACACATTGAAATTAAAAGCAGGTGGTGCCATCTACAACAGAATTTGTAAAGTTTAGACTAAGTTTATGATAGATTGAGTTCAACTAATCCATATTATGAATTAACTCCCACTCAAAAATGACATCCCTCGTGCCTTTTTGGTGATTACATGAACCAAATCCACTACACCAAGTCCGATCATCACGTGAGTCGGTGTAGCTTCAAAGGCGAGCATGAAATGGGCATCATATCTACTATATGACTCATGCTTAACCTTTCGGTCCGTGTTCCGAGGCCATGTCTGTACATGCTAGGCTCTCCAAGTTAGAACCTTAGTATTCGCCTGTGTAATTGTTTTACACCCGATATATGGTCGTGGATCCAAGAACACCCGATCATCACGTGAGGGATCATCTGATTATGCTAACAAAGCGCTAAACAAGCAATATAAGATGCTATCAAACATCACATGTTTATTAGGAATCGGTCACGATTTTCTCGGGCAGTTCGGCATCGTGAAGAACACGGTCACCTGGCGAGAGGTTGAAGGAGGCGAGGGTGGGTCCCGCATGTCGCTGACAAAGAGAGAGGAGCAGGCTGGGGTGCTCCACTTGCTGGGCTGCTGGCGGGCTTGCGATGGGCCTTAGCGGGTTGTTGCTTGCTGCCATTGCTGTGAGGAAGCGGAGCTCTCGGCAGGTAGGGTTTAGTTAGGTTTTTTTTATTTCTTTTCTTTTTCTAATTCCTTATTTACTTTATATCTTTTTCATATGATCTCCAAATGAGTTGATTCTTGTCTCCAAAATTTTCTAAAATTCTGTAGATCATCATGGGACACTTTATTGCTTAATTGTTACTATGGACAAATCCATAGCTCAAGGGTTGTACTTAGAATGGGAAAATCCCATTTAGGGTTTTGATTTTTTTCTTTTAGGCAATACTAAATTTTTCTTAGGGTTTATATGCAATGATGGTCATGCATGCTTAATGATTTTGAATTTTGAAATCTTGCACACCAACTCTAAAAACCTTAAACAATCCATGCCCTTTTGCCTATATGGCTACTTAGGTCTTAACAAAAGAATATAAGATTTTGAATTCATGGTTGAGAGGATTTTCTATTCAAAAAGTTTCTTCTCTTTGAGAATTTTCAACAAAGTCAAACAATCAATCAAACTTATTTATTTATTTCACATTCCAAAAATTAGGAGAATTTTGGGATGTGACAGCTAGCCACTCACTTTCCTTGATCTCCCAGATGAAGTTGGCATCGAGGAGTCTATTGACTTTGATACCAACGGCTTCAGCTCTTGGCTTAGACAGTCGACGTATTGACTGCTTGACTAGCTTCGCATCTAGAAACACATTGAGTGCATGCTCGGCGAATTCCCTGGGAACTCCTGGCATGTCCACAGAACACCAGGCGAAAATTTCCCAGTGCTCACAGAGGAATTCGACAAGCACGCTTTCCTATGTGGGCCTCAGATTATTAGTGATCAACGCCGTCTTGGAGACGTCCGTCTGGTGGACCTACACCTTCTTAGTGTAGACTGTGGAGTTGAACGACATATCAGGTGTGTTTTGCCTGGTGACTGGGGGTGCCCTGTTGTCTGTGACCTCCTTGAGCCTTGTTAGCTCCTCCTGTATGCCGAATAACTGGGATATTCTATTGAAGTCCCTGTCGCAGCTGTCCGACCTGGTGAAGCTTCCTGGGACGGTGATGACGCCCCTGGGTCCTGGCATCTTCAGTAGAAGGTACGCGTACTGCACTACCAGGAACCTTGCGAATGCCACACACCCGAGGATGGCGTGGTACTGTGAGGGCCTGTCCACAACTTCGAACTCTAGCCGCCCGCGCATAAAGTTTTTGGGCTTGCCGAAGACGACGTCGAGCCATATCTTGCCTAGGAGGCATATTCCCTTCCCTGGGACGATGTCATGGAACATTGTGTTCGACGGTTCTAGGCTGCATAGCGGGATCCACATGGCTGCGAGTGTGCTGGCGAACATCAGGTTGATGCCGCTGCCGCCGTCCATGAAGACGCGACTTAGCTCGAACCCTCCAATCTGGGCCTCGAGCACCAGGGCAGAGTGACCTGGGCGAGGTATATGGCGCGGGTGATCCAATCGGTCGAACATGATGCAGAATTCCGACCCGCTGAGGTACTCAGGTATGGCTGGTGGGGAGGTCACGGCCAGGTTGACTTGGCGGGTGATCTTCTTCTGCACCCTGTTGGTTGGATGCCCCATATGTATCATCATAGACCCTACCAGTGGCGGGTATCCGTCCGCACCATTATTCTACGCTGGTGCAGCCGCAGGTTGCGAAGGTCCTCCAGGTGGTGGTGGTGGAGCCCCATGAGATATAGCTCCTAGAGCCGGTGCAAATCCTGGGTTCACCGCCTGGCGTCGCATCTGGGTGAGGCCCTCGCTGATTTTCTAGAACTCTCTGCAGTCCTTGAGCATGTGGCTGGATTTCTTCTTACCGTCTTGCTTATCGATGTAGAGGTGGATGGTGCAGGGACCTAATAGCTTGTCGTACATGAAAGTTTCATCATCGCAGTTGCGACATTGCCACATTTAGGTGGGCTGCACACCATCGCGGTACCGTTGTTGCGGTTGCCATCATCGCGACGATCGTTGTAGCTAGCCGCAACCATGTCGACTTCCTCACGATCATCGTAGACGCGCGATCTTATCTTTCCACGGCGATCGCACCTGCGGTCGGAGTCATCTTCGTCATCCAAATGTGTTCGGTTGATGGCATCTTCGCCATCTACCCAATGATTGGTGATATCCAGCAGGTGATCGAGGGTTTTGGGCTTGATGCGCTCGAGCTCCTCCTAGAATTCATGGCGCCTGATGCCGTCCTTGAAGGCATCCATTTCCCTCTCCTCAGAGATGTTTGCGGCGGATTTCTTGATGACGGAACAGTGTAGTATGTACGAGCGGATGGACTCGTTGGTCCATTGGGTACATGCCCGCAGCTCTTCGATTGAGGCTGGTCTCTTGCTGGTCCCCTTGAAGTTGCGTATGAAAATGTACGCCAGCTCTTCCTAGCTTCAGATGAAGCCGAAGGGGAGGCTAATGAGCTAGACCCTGGCTGCACCTGTCAGCTGCAGCTGGAGGCACTGCAGGGCGTTGTTTTTGTTCCTGCCATGGAGCTTGACTGACGACATATGATCGTCGAGCTAGGTTTTTGGCTCCTGCGTGCCATCAAACTTCGGGTTGTCCAAAGGGATCTTGAAGTTTTTCGGCATCCATGATTGCCGAACGGACCTGCTAAAGCATCTGGCTCCACATAGCTCTCAGTCGTCCTCTTCGAACTCAGTTGAGCACGCACGCTTAGCGCGTGATTTGTCGATCTTGCATTGTGTGAGCTTGCTACGAGCATCATAGTTGCTACTGCGGCTCCATGGGCTCCGACGACGTCGAGGTAGGTCATGCTCTTCTTCCTCGGATGAGGGTGTGCGGCTTCGAGTGAACCTCACCCCGGACTTTTTCTTCGGCTCCACGGGAGTTTCATCGTGGAGCATAGCTCCGACGAGTCCGAGGCCTGCGAGCGCAGACCTATGGATCGCGTTCTTCGGGTGTCCCACCGGTGGCGGGTTGGACGCAAGGTAGGTGGTGGCTGCCATGATCGCAGCTTGTGGCGTTTTCAGCATGATGTTGCCTTGCGAGTCCATCGTCATGAAGGACGTGTCGAGTGCTCTGGTGACCTCGCGTCATGCGGCGGGGTCCATGCGCTCCAGGCGAGAGGGGTACTTGCGGGCGTCGTTGCCGTGTGAAGAGGATCCACCAACGGCGGAGAGCACAGCTCACCGCATGCTTGATTCGTCAGCTTCCTGCTTGCGTTTTTCGAGGTTGCCTTGTAGCTTGACCTGTCGATTGTGTTCCTCGATGAGGAGCCAGTGATAGGCCATCAGCATGTCGTGGGAGGCATCAAAAGGTAAGATGTGATTGCCCCGTACGGCCTCACGTGCGATCTCCTAGCCCTCTTCTTTGAGGTGGATTTCATTGTGGGCACGATTTACGCCCTCAGTTCCTCAAGCTCTCCTATTAGGCGGGTTTACCCTATTTCATCTGTTCTCGACCTGAGGGTTGGGAGGGGATTGGGTGTTTGATCCATTGATGGATCAGCTCCATTGTTGACGTCGCCTCCATGGATGACGGTGCACAGGTAGCACTCATGAGAAGGGTTGCTGCTCCCGCAGCTTTCAGATCCGGAACCGTAGGTTCCTTCATCTGAAGGGGGATCACACAGATCGGAGTTGTAGCTGCTGCTGCCATCCGAGTCGCCCGTCAGTGATGATGTGCGTGGAGCATCGATTGGTGGGACCCACAAGGCGGGCCTGATTGATGGAAGTGGCTCCCGCTCTGGGAGGCGGAGGGTGCCGGTCTGCCCCACCTGGAAGCAGAAGCTCCCGAACAGCATCTCGATTCCATCGCCTACAGACTCAAAATCTTTGCGGGTGGCCAGTGAGTGGGCGGTGAAGTCAAAAGCGCCAAAGAGGAGGTGATTCTCCATCACCGAGGAATCGTAGATTGCTCCGGATCGGACCATCATGATCACATGATTCGCGTCCCTAGTTCCCACAAACGAAGCCAATTGACAAGGGTTCGACTCGTCAATGCCCATGGTTATGGACTTGGGTTTTGGAGAAGATGGGGATGCTAGAAGTCGCGAGACAGTTAATAGGCAAGCAACACGGGGACATGAGGTTTACCCAGGTTCAGGCCCTCGGAGGGAAAAGCCTACTCCTGCTTCTCTGTTCTTGATTACGGCGGAACCGAAGGTTACAGGGGTGCGCAGATGCGATCTGACATGAGGTGTATGTATGAATTGGATGATCCTCCTCGCCGGGCCCTCCTGACCTTTATATTGATAGGCCAGGTCCCGGGGGTAAGTCGAGTTAGTTACAGATTAGGGTTGGACCCTTCGAAATTCTATATACAACTAGTCGTGTTCTTCAAAGAGTCAAACTTGTAATGGGCTTGGGCCACCCGAAATCTTCTTGGGCAGCAAGTCTTCATGTGAGCCTTCCCTTGGCTGGACCGGGTATACCAATGCCAGGTACCCGTAGGGTATATTCATGTCAGATACAAGTATTGTCAATGCCCATTGTAAATTGAATCTTCACTATGGTGGGAGAGATAGACACCCGCAAAGCCACTTATGCAATACAATTTGCATGTTGAGCGAGGAGAAAGTCTCATGAACGATGTCATGTAAGGTTAGCCCGGGCCGCTTCATCCCACCATCCCGCAAGATGCAAAGTACATAAGAAGCAATCGACAACAAAAGCATCAACGCCCATAATAACCATTTTGTTCTACTCGTGCAACAGATCTACTCATAGACACGGCTCTAATACCACTTTAGGGGTTCATAACATGAAAAAAAAATCTATCGCATGAACACACACAAGCCAAGATCTAATCTACTAGATCGGTGCAACGAGTTGATAGAGTACTAACCCTCGAAGATTCCAAAGCGGTTAACGAGATTGATTCTCGTGGGTGATGTAGTCGTTCACTTGCCAATCTCAAGATCGCGTAGACGATCCTTTCAGCGCCGTGTTCCAGCAGCGCTCCCGCAGTCGGTCACATGTTTGGTACTCGATGAAGACCTTCCTCTCCCTTGTTCCAGCAGGCAGTGGAGGTTGTAGATCTCTCCTCGCTATTCCAGCAGCACGACGGCGTGGTGGTGGAAGTAGAGGGGAAATCCCACAGGGCTTCGCCTATGCACGAGCGGGTATGGTGGAGTAGAAGAGGGCCTCGGTGATCTAGGGTTTAGAGGGTCGAGGATCTTAGAGGTTTCCGGTGGCTGGGGCAGGGCCTAGGCGCCGACTTGGAGGAGCCCTAGGCGACAACGACTAGAGAGGGGGGCGGCGGCCGGCTAGGGTTTGGGTGTGAGGGGTAGGGGGCGCCCTAACCCTCCTTATATAAATGGGAGAGGCGGTTTGGAGGGAGGGGAGTCCTCCCCCAACTCCTCTACTAGGCCGGCGGCAAGGGGAGATAGGAATCCTTCCCTAAGCGGGATTCCTTTCCTCCCTCCACTAGGCAACCATATTGGGATTTGAATTTTTCAAATTGGCGTTTGACTTTCAAACTAGAGTTTGATTTCTCTCTTCCCATTTCCCAACCAAGTGAACTAGGACATGATGCAACCATTCCAGTTTGTCATGACACATCCATATACCCTTCCCACTACGGATCTGTGGACCTTCTAGAACATTTTGGTGAAAACACCGAAACCATTCCAGAACTCTGGAATTGGAGTTTCCTTATATGAATCTTGTTATCTGGACCATTCCGGATATCCTCATGATGTCCTAGATCCAATCCGAGACTCCGAACAACATTCTGTCTCTTACTCACACTCCATATCTACTAAACAACATCGAATCCTTAAGTGTGTCTCCCTACGGTTTGTGAATTATGTAGACAGGATCAAAACTCTTCTCCGCTCAATAACCAATAGAGGAATCTAGAAATTCATATGGCTCCCACATATTTCTATGATTAATTCGTGATCGAATGAACCATTTACACAGGATACCAATTTCCCTTTGTCTCGTTCTACTTTACTTATCCGAGGTTTGATCGTCAGTATCTCTGCATACCTAGTTCAACCTCGTTACCGATAAGTACTCTTTTCTCGTTCCGGTGATATGCGATCCCTTGTGAGCCAGTCACATGCTCGCAAGGCAATTGGATGACATTTCACCGAGTGGGCCCAGAGTATATCTATCCGTCATATGGATGGACAAATCCCACTCTTGATCCATGTGCCTCAACACATACTTTCCGAACACTCAATGCCATATTTATAACCATCCAGTTATGAAGTGGTGTTTGATGTCATCAAAGCATTCATCCGGTTTTGGCGATTAACATGATATCATGGTCGAAGGATTTAGGTTACTATGTATCTGAAAGCTTATAATAAACGAACTATTGAAATTACTTGATCTTATCCTACGCTTAACTATAGGAGTATTTCCATCACACCATTCTCCTAATGATATGATCTTGTTATTAATAGCATCCAATGTTCATGATTAGGAAACCATAATCATCTATTAATCAACAAGCTAGTATTACAAAGAGGCTTTACTAGGGAATCTTACATGTTTACAAATCACACGAGTATTAATGTTTATGGTTAATACAATTATAGCATGAATGTTAACTTTTATCATAAACACAAAGATATAATAATAACTACTTATATTTCTGCCTCTTGGGCATATGTCCAACAACAGATACCTTCAGGTAAATCTCCGTGCTTGCGCAACTTTCCATGTCTTTGAACTTTTCTTGATTCACCCATTTACCTACTAGCACATTCTTCCTCAATGTTTTTTAGGTCGGGTGGTCTTTGAATTCCCTCAGAACTCCTGCCTATAGAAGCATCTTCACCGTTGCCGATGGACGGCGATACTTTCAGGTAAATCTCTGTGCTTGGTAAACTTTCCATGTCTTTGACCGTTTCTTGATTCGCTCATTTTTCCTACCACTAGCACATTCTTTCTCAATGTTTCGTTAGATCAGACAGTCTTCGCATTCCTATGGCACTTCTGCCTGCAGAATCATCTTCACTATCACCGATGGAGGCCGATCGGTACAGCTGTGAGGTAATTTTTTTTGATTCGGTGTCCCTCTTCCTTGATAGTTCTCTGGGTACACTTCTGGGTTTTTCTCCCTGTTCATCTAACAGAATATTGGCTTCGAGATCAAGTTTATCGTGAAAAAGGTGATGGGCGATTTCTGCGCCATGACAGCGGACAGAAGTGCCCTCGTCAAGGAGTGCACTAGACTTTACTCCAAACTCGTCGTTGACAAGGTTGGGCTTAGCCTCCTCAGGAATCTTTCCATGGAATACTTGATTGAGCGTGACGAGCTAAAGCGACAGAATATTAGCATGGTGGAGATGCTGGGCATCAGCTTCGAATGGATCCAGGACCTCGAGGACCAGAAAGACAAACTCCTGGCCGAGATGGAAAAGCTGAAGCATGAAGCCGTGGTCAATCTCCATCAATGAGCCGACACGTGGAAGACCTTAAGGTTTGTACTCCATCTGTTTTCACAATATAAGCCTATTTACAGTGCTAAAACAGCTTACTAAATAGGCATATATGATGGAACGGAGGAAGTAGTTCATGATCTGATAATATATATTGCAAAATGGGCCCAGTAAATTGAAAAACCTTTATTTAGTAGTATATGTTGCAGATATGCCCAAGAGGCAAAAAAATAAGTAGTAATTATTATATATCTGTGTTTATGATAAATGTTTACATTCATGCTATAATTGTATTAACCGGAAACATTAATACTTGTGTGATTTGTAAACATGTAAGAGTCCCTAGTAAAGCCTCTTTGTAGTACTAGCTTGCTGATTAATAGATGATTATGGTTAACTAATCATGAACATTCAGTTCTATTAATAACAAGATCATATCATTAGGAGAATGGTGTGATGGACATACTCCTATAGTTAAGCGTAGCATAAGATCAAGTCATTTCAATAGTTCGTTTATTATAAGCTTTCAGATACATAGTAACCTAAATACTTCTACCATGAGATCATGTTAATCGCCATCACTGGATGGATTCGATGACATCAAACACCACTTCATAACTAGGTGGTTATAAAGATGGCATTGAGTGTTCGGAAAGTATGTGTTGAGGCACATGGATCAAGAGTGGGATTTGTCCATCCATATGACGAATAGATATACTCTGGGCCCTCTCGGTGGAATGTCATCCAATTTCCTTGCGAGCATGTGACTGGCTCACAAGGGATCGCATATCACTAGAACGAGTAAAGAGTACTTATAGGTAACGAGGTTGAACTAGGTATGTAGAGATACCGACGATCAAACCTCGGATAAGTAAAGTATCGCGAGACAAAGGGAAATTGGTATCGTATGTAAATGGTTCATTCGATCACGAAGTAATCGTAGAAATATGTGGGAGCCATATGAATTTCCAGATTCCTCTATTGGTTATTGATCAGAGAAGAGTCTTGTCTGATGTTGCAAAATTCATTCAAACCGTAGAGAGATACACTTAAGGATTCAATGTTGTTTAGTAGATATGGAAGAGTAAGAGACCGAATGTTGTTAGAGTCTCGAGATGATCAGGACATCAAGATATGAATGGATCCGGAGATCAAGGAAGAGTTCAAGTTCAGGAGTTCGAGAATCTTGGCCACTTCACCGTTCTAGAGATGTCTCAGAGGTCCACCGATCCAGAGTGGGAAGGGTACATGGATGTGTCATGACAAAGTGGAATGGTTGCATCATTTCCTAGTTCACTTGGCTGGGAAATGGGAAAAGAGAAATCAAAATCTACTTTGAAAGTCAAACGCCAATTTGAAAAAGTCAAATCCAACATGGTTGCATAGTGGAGGAGGAACTTAGGATCACTTAGGAAGGATTCCTCCTTCCTAACCATAATAAGGAGGTTAGCCGAGGCTCACCCCTTGTCTACCATACCCGCCTCGCTTAGGACTGTACCTCAAACTGCTGACCGATGTGGTGTGGCCATGTGAGATCTTGAGGGTTAGTAGTCTATTAACTCGTTGCACCGATCTAGCAGATTAGATCTTGGCTTGTGTGTGTTCATGCAATAGAATATTTTTGTTTTCCATGCTACGAACCCCTATAGTATGAAGTTATGATCGTGTACTTGCTGGTAAAGTATTTGGTTATTTCATGAATGTCACATGTATCACTAGCCATAATGTTGCTAGAGCCAAATTTGGTGTGATCATCTTTCCTACTATACTATACTCCATAGTTAGTTATTACTATCGCTTCCATCTCGAGCGGTATAGTTAACCAAATTTACGGTCAAATTATTTTCTTGATCTATGTATTTGCCTAAATAAACCGGAATGGATGTAGTATACTAGTACTCCTAGTTTTTTTTCGAAAAGGGGAGTATAACTAGAGTATGAGTGCTTGAAGCAGAGGTCGTGCTCGGAACTACGCATACTAGCGTTTTCGCATTATAGAATAGGGAGTCTACACCTGGTAAAGGCTGCTGGTGCATTCATAACTCCCATCGCAACCGATGCACTTCTTCTAGCTCAGCTCCTAGCAAGTGTAGCAATAGAGTAGATATCACCAATTTTTTGGCGGGCTAAAGATCACCAAATTTTGCATTATATTGACGGCTTTTTCTTGGAACTACCCTGGCACCACACACACAATTCAAAAGTTTCAAACATACCACCGGCGCCATTGATACATATAGAAGGCGCCTTGTGCTGCATATCCCATTAATATGTCCTTGAATGTCGTCCCTCCTCGCCACCACAGCCTCCTCACCAAGTACCATTGTGACTGAAGACACAATTCCCTTGTTTAGAAAGATACAGCGGTTTCCCCACTCTGACGACCACCGCGCTAGAGCGTGCCCAGCATCGCCGGCAAACACGATACCATCGCTGCAAAGTCCCATCTCCTTCACGGACTCCCTCGTCTTCGGCACCGGAGAGATGGGCAAACGACGCTCCTGCTCGCTCGACCGCACCAACGCGAAGCGTAAACCCGTCTCCTTCCCAGAAGAAGGTTGTTGAACAGTTTATGCTCTCTTTTGTTATGCATTTTATTACTATCAAAAGTACTTCATTGCTAGTTGTACTCTATTCTTGCTCATATACTCGATCGTTACTAAAGTTTGGTAGAGTGTTCCTTACTATCATTCTGAAGCTCCTCTGACATCTGTGGAATTTCTCCTAAAATGATTCTTGTTGGGGCATAAAGGTCACAGATAACACAGCTGGTATTCGTCAACACTGGCTGAGGTTCTGAGCCGAATTAGTATGTCATGCTCCTTGTTTAGAGTATAACCAGGCGAGCATCGAGTGTCATTCATCTATTAAGAAGTTTAGTTTGATTCGATCTGTTCACCGTGCAAGTTATGTTATCAGTATTATAGTCAAGCCTGTAGATTGGTCGATTGTATTGAAACTTCGTGTGGTTTTTTCTCACTCAGGGTGCCATATGGTTAGACCAGTGGAAGTAATTTGCTGTACTAGAGTTGTGATGGGATTAATTGCTTTTCCAGCTATCAATTGCTACATGTACTCCTAAATAATTTGCTCCCTTTCACACGATTCCATGATAAGTCTCAAAAGCTATTTGCTTCCAATGCAGGAAAGGAGTCAGAACAAGGTCTCAGACTCTACTTAATCTAGCTGAAAGTGATAACCAGGCCAAAAAGACAATAATGCAGAACACCAGCATAAAAAGTTTCATCCTAATCCCGTACCAGTGGATCGAGTTGCACTGGCGTATGCAAATAAAAAAAATACACATCCCACTTCCGCCAGTAGCCAATCCGATTACCCAACAACAATTGGCAGTAGAACCAGTTTGAACAGCAGCTTCTCAGCAACGAACTGGTAATGATCTACCAACAATCTTTAGTACTGACAGAGACATATACTCCCTTGCAAATGAGCGTGACACCAAATTGATATTTTGATGTAACTTTTTTAGTTGCACCACGACGAAGATTAACAAGAGGCCGACGATGGGAAAAACTCTTGAATAGATGTTTGAAACGACTAAATCAAGACTTCCGATCACATCTATAGCAGGATTCAGACGGCCACTGGATCCACATGAATCTTCTTATATAGCATCGATCACAGGCGTTTTCATGAGGAATGATATTCCCATCTTGCCTTCATGGAAACACCACTGAAATACTCTTGAGCATTTCGAGGGTTTACTGAAAAAGTTACATGTAAGACATATGTATCTTGGACATACTCCGTTGATCTGTCCCTTTTTTTCTTAGCTTGTCATTTGTTATATATGCTACTCATTATTGTCTACAGAGATTTTTCATGTTCGAGGAGAATAGCGAGGATGTAAAGGTTGTTCTCAAAAGCATATTCTCCGCATGTTCGTGCCAGCAGCGCCACAGGCTAAAGAATCAACACTTCTCTGGCAAGTGTTTTCAGGATGCTATAAGAACGTCTCCTGTGGATCAAATGACTGCCGATTAGTGGGGTGATCTTCTACACCACTGGCTTGATCAAAAGAATGAGGTATGCTTTCAGAAGATTGTGAGACTAGATCGCATTGTTAATTCTTATTTATGCATGTGTCTTACAAGTCTCCTTTTCTGTAGGCCATCACTCAAAGGAACTGTTCTAGCCATAATAAAGTACGAGTACTAAGTCGTACATGATCCTGCAGCATAATTGGGCACCTCTACCAATTGGTAAGGACCTGTTATTTTGTACTGGTATTATTATGTAATTTATGTTGTGCAATATGTATGCATCTTTTATTTTCATCCTCCGTTTCAACCACATGATGCAATTTATTTTCGCTCGTTAAAATGCAGAAGAAGTCTAACGGGGATCCAAAAAAACTGTTGACTTTGCTAGAGAAATTCGAGGGATGCCACACGAATAGATACGGTGTCGGTGTAAAGAAAGTTGTTGTAAGTCTTATTTGTGTTTTGTGATGTTGCACTTGTAGTGATTTGTACATATATACGTTGATATTCAACCTTTCTTGGACTGCTTCTCAGTTTTGTTTTCACTTACCTTCATGATTTGCAACTAAAGTCAATTTTAGTTTTGAATTGTACAAACTTTTTATATCCGCACCTCACAGTGTGTCAACACAAAGCCACAATTTTAGTCATGTTAGTAAATGACATAAAAATATCCACGAAAAAATGATCTTTTTACTAAAGTGTATAAGATGCGTTATCAGCATTGCCATTTATAGCAGTTCATGCACTTGTTAAACATGTCTGCATGTTTCTCTGTTGTCACTTCACTTCTCTTACACATGTCTATCAACTAAACTTTCCATGCTGACTTGAAAGAGGAGCTGGCAAATCCTAGGAAAGCTTCTTCAGTAAAAACTCCAAAAGAATGTGTGGATTTCTTTTGCAAGGTACTACAACGTGGTGCTAAAGCCAAGAACATGTTGCTGTGTAATGCAGGGTTTGGAGCAAGCTCGTCAAAGTCCAAGTTCAAGTACAAGTCCAACTCCAAGTCCATGTCTTTGCATATTCAAGTTCTAGAGGAACGATTTCAAGCTTAATGATCTTTATCATCTGCCCAAAGTGTATATAATGACCGTTTGAAGGCCAAATTAGAAGAAGCTGTAACCCACCTGGAGCACAACATCAAATTAACGAGAAAGTCATGAATATGCTCAATATTCAGGGTTGAACACTAACATATCAGGCCAGTCCCTTTGTTGTGAAATGGAACCTGATATTGAAAGTACTTTGTTGCTGCATTAGTCTACACTTGGATCGTTTCCTTGTTGCGAAATCTCTATAATTTGTATGGTACCTTATACTGTACTAGCTCTGTTTCCAAATGTAACATTTTTAGCATGTTGTTTTAGCTTGCTAAAAAGCCTTGTATCAATTGTGGAGCAGAGGTACTAATTGGTGAACAGATTGCACCAATATGAAAGTAGTATGATTCTTGAATGTGTGATCCGTGGATTGCTATCCTACTTAATATTGGTGCTTTATATGCTGCAAGATTGGAATATTGTGTAATATATATATGGATGCGATCAAAATGGTTATGTGTGTATGCACTAATCTCTCTCTATATCTATCTATCTATTTATCTATCTATCTACTCTTCTATCTATTCTATTTTTTTCCTACTATAATATGACAGTTTAAATTTGGATTTACCACTCAGTCCATAGATTTCCTGCCAAAACACCTTAAAAGAGACTAATCATTGATTTTGCTCAACTACCGAACATCTACCGTTCATCAAGGCACTAGCGAGAGGAATCTAACAGTCAGTATTGGTTGGATTCGCTCTCCCTATGCGCAGCGCAGCACCTCCGGCCAGGAAACATCTAGGTGCTAGCCAATTTTTCTAGAATACCATGTGACGTGTGTTTTACTATAACTGCAATGTATGAATACAGAAGATCATGTAAGAGAGGAAGGTGAAACTTGTTAGGAGTAGTATGTTCCGGCTTCCACTGCTCATGCGGTTATTATGTTCGGATGAAGGATTTTAGGATACTAATCTCCTGTTTGTTGCTTTCTTGGTTTGTAACTATTTATATTTTTGGAACTATGTCTTGTTCACTCCTCCACCTTCCACCTCATATGTGTGCCTAAATAAATTTGAGTTAGCTTATTCGACTCAATTCAGCATCAAAAATATTCCCTAATAACACACAAAAACTTGATACAGTTATGCACTTTAATCGCTTACCAGAAATATCATCTCACTATTTTTAGAGATAATAAATAAGAAGAGAAGGCAGGTATTATAGAATGCATTGCACATTTACTGTTATTCTTACGGTGCAAGATAGAGGCCGCTGGAATATTTAATTATAATATCCTTTAGAGTTTTAGTCAAAGTTACCATATACTGAACCAATTCCACGTGAAGTTGTTGCTTCAAATAATTGGATGTATAAAATTTAACCAAGAAATAACCAATACTATTTTCATACTGATATATTTTAAAATTTTAAAGTTGTTTTTTTCACTAAAAGTCTAAACGTGCAAAGTACGTGCAGTTTACTAGTATATACTAGTATGATACTTGCACTACCTTATGTTACAAGTGCCGCTATTCTAGATCATTGATCATATTCTGAAAATAATGCCTTACTGTTGTTGCACACCATATTTATAAGTGTCATATGATAAATGGAACTATATTTATAATTGGAGCTCAACATTTTCTTTCGCGTCTGAATGGATTCATGAACATATAGAGTATGACCCTAAAAAAGACCTTATATAATTTTTCTGTTTTATTACTTGGATTAGTCACACTAAAATTCGTAGTCGAGCGGTAAATCCCCCCCCCCCACACCCCCGCAGTAATATATTTTGATCAGCGATCATGGTATCCGATTTTGTACCTCTCTGTCCAAAAATAAAAGGCTACTTTGAGCATTGGGGATTGTAAAGTTGCTGGGTTGGGTGCTCGGGTTCACTCATAATGTTTGTTATTAGGACTATTTCCAAATTCAAAATCATAATCTAGCATCGTAACCTATAGCCCAAAGAAAAAATAATTGTAATTGATTGTCAATATTATTTTTTATATGCGAATATAGTTGTTATTGTTAATCAGTTGACCATTTTTTTATATTCCTAAAAAGAGGGAGTACCATTTTTTCTCTCCTGATATTATTTTCAGGCTAGACAAAATCAAAATCTCAGTCGAGCGGCAAAATTTACCGCGCGTGCACCCCTGTTTGAATCGGAGGTAGAGTATCCAATGTGTGCACTTATGCATAATTAATGTAATGGATGATCAGCTGATGTGACTCTCGGCCTTCGCTTTCTGACCAGTTAGCATACTAGTATGGAGTACTAGTCTACAACTACCTTTTTTTCATTGATTCGCCAAAAAACTACCTTTTCCTATTATTACTTGGACGCTAGCAACAAAATTCAAAATCGTAATCACGCAACAAATTCCCCACTGACTTAGATGCGTCGTTTCACGGCCCTCCATTTTAAACATTTTGAGGCAACATCTCGCGCTAATATTATTAGATGTACGCTAGCCAAATTCAAAATCTCAATCCAGCGACAAAACCACCCACCGACCTTTCTGCCCTCCGTTTCAAAAACTTTGATCCAACATCTCCCACCGGGAGTAACATTTTTATATTATTATTAGAATAATAGATGGGTACTAGCCAAATTCAAAATCTCAATCGAGCGGCAATATCACACATCGACCTTGAAGCATTTCGCACTCCTCTGTTTCAAAAACTTTTGACTATAAAATTCCCTTTCTACCCTTTGTTCAGACGATAAATGGGCATGCTAAATTTGGTAGCTTGGGGGCATGATCATAATTTGTTTCATCTTCACCTCTATGGTCCCTATTCACGCAGTTTTTTCCGCTGGCCTTCTCAAAAATCCCAAGCTCCTCTGTCCCGTCCACGACCACTACACACACCAGCCGACGGCAATTCCACGGCGGCCCGAGCCGCTTTAGATGCGGTCTCATACATCGCTATGGAGCCGCTTCACCGACACCCACCCTATCAGATCTAGTTCACCGGGCTTCTGTGCCGCGACGGCGGAGCCGCGGTCTAGTTCACCATCCCGATGGCGTCATCGACCGCCCAAGCTCCGCTTCCCCGCCTTCGAATGCTACCCAACCATAACAGAGCCGTCTCACCGGTGTCCACCGGATGGGATCTAGTTCAACGAGTTCCCTGTCCACCGCTCTAGACTAACTGCATGGGCGTTGCCGTTCACTGCACCGGATCTGCCTTAGCGACACTCTCGTCCATCGTGCCGGATCTTCCTCAGCGTCGCTCTCGTTCTCTGCGCACAAGCCGACATCGACCATCCAAGAGCTGCTTCCCCGACTATCCAAGATCTACTTAGCCGCAACCGCAACACCCTCGGTGACCTGCACGTCACCCAGGTACTGACGATGGTTAGATGCCTCTCCGACCGAGGTAACCTAATTTCCAACTCCTTTTTGTTTTCTCAGCAATATAGAATGTTAAAACATGTCGCAGTGAACTTCATTTTTGTAATTGTGCTTGTACGTACAAGTCATTGGGCATGCATTTTCTTTATGATACATACAATGTCACTGGACATATTTTATTTGCATTCGCTGCTCTACAAATTTCAAGTAATGCACATGTTTGTTATTTTGTCATCCACATGTTCTTAGCTACTCCCTACAACAGCAATTTCCTGCTATTGTGTAGTTTTTGCAAAATGTTAAGTTAGTAAAAAATATTAGTATGGATTCCCTGCTTCATAGTTACTGAATTTATTTGGTTCGTCCTGAGCTAAGTTCCTGCTATTATTTCCTCCCTGGCATCATTATGCTATCCTGTAGTACCTATTTAAACTCATCTTACTAGTTTGATAATAATTTTGTTGTTGCTATCTGGATCTTTAAAAGATGCAACACTGACTATTTATTTTTTCTTTGCATATAGCTCAAAAGGGAACACTGAACATGTTGGTTTGCACAACCTCTTCTACAGGTTCACAAGTACGATATCATTGTTTCTTTATCTAGTGCTGGTTCATCCTAAGCAACGACATAACTATCATCTACTATGTAGTTCAGTCATGGTTTCCGTTCCTGCTCTGCAAGTTCTGGCATGATGCTATTATAATTTATATCTCGTTCATTCTTAGCTACTACTACGAAAGTAACTACATGCCCATTGTGTATCTCACCAAAAAATTTGAGTCACCCAACGTCTCTCGCATTCCACGATATACTAATGATTCCATATATATTTATTGAAATGACCTGGCTAGTTTAGATTTTCTGAAATTTTAGGAAACACTTTGTTCGATTGCTCAATTCATTTATAGGTATACTTGTGTAATTCTTGCTTATCTTGTTCTAAAGGTTCACAAGCAATGCCATTATATTTTATGTCTAATGGTTCGTCCTAAGTAGCGACATAGCTATCCACTATATATAGTTCATTCGTGGTTTGCATTCTTGCTCTACAAGTTCTCTTATGATGTCATTATAATTTCTGTTTGGTTCCTAGCTATGAAAGTAACTGTATGCCCATTGTATAGCTCAACGCAAATTCTGGGTCACCCAATGTCTCTTGCATTCCATGATCACTGACTGCTTCCATATATATTTGTTGAAATGACCTGGCTAGTTTATATTTGCTGAAATTCTAAGAAACACTTTGATTGAGTGCTCATTTTGTTGTAGGCAAAATTGTCTAATGCTTGCTTGTCCTCTTCTACAGGTTCACCAGAGACGTCATTATATTTCTAATCCGGTGTTGGTTCATCCTTAAGCAACGACATAACTATTCTCTATTGTGTAGTTCATTCGTAGTTTGTGTTCCTGATCTGCAAGTTCTGGTATGATGCCATTATAATTTCTATCTAGTTCATTCTTAGATACGATAGTAACTGCATGCCATTGTGTAATCACCATAAATTCTGAGTCAACCAACGTCGCTTTCTTTCCAGGATATACAACCGCTTCCATATATATTTGTTGAAATAACCTGGCTAGTTTATATTTGCTGAAATTCTAAAAAACACTTTGTTTGACTACTTATTTCATTGTAGGCACATTTTTCTAATTCTTGCATGTCCTGTTCTACAGGTTCACAAGCGAAGCCATTATATTTCGTATCTGGTTCTGGTTCGTCCTAAGTAACGACCTAATTATCCTCTACTATATAGTTTATTTGTGGTTTGTATTCCTGCTCTAGAAGTTCTCGCATGGTACCTTTATAATTTCTGTCTTGTTCATTCTTAGCTACGAATGACCTGACTAGTTTAGATTTGTTGAAATTCTAAGCCACACACATTGTTATATTTCTTGTTTCACCATAGGCACACTTGTCTAATGCTTGCTTATCCTGTTTGATGTGATGATCAATATATTTGAACCATAGACCAGTAGTAAACTCTAGTTCATAGCTCTTGTCGTATCAGTTAATGAGTAGTTTGCATTGTTTGATGTATTAACTTGTTATTACTTATTTTCAGACTACAATTATTTTTATCGCCACCAAAGAGGAGGCTGCAAGATCATGTCTCAAGTTTGTTTTCCAATATAGATGTCACTCTCAAAAGCGAGATGTAGGCGATGGAGAAAGCAAATTGATGACTGCTATCAACTCGATTGTCAACTGAAATGCAAATTTTTCTTTCCCTTGAGTTGATAATATATAATAATTTTAAGTAGTTTGCATTTGATGTAATATCTATACTAATTGCATTGGCCGTGTAGGCGGTACCGTACGTACGCTAGCCAGGTCGATTAGGGTACAATATCATGCTCTGTATTTGCCTGTCTTGTATTAGGTCAACGATGAACAGTATAATTCTTACAACTTGTACACCTTTTATGATATCAAAATAGGCTCCAGAAATACAGAAACTGTAAAAGACCATAAAATTAAAAGGACGGACCCACATGCGAGATTAGTAACAGTAACGGTCCGTAACAACGTCATGCCATAACAGTGGCAGGACGAAATAGTAACAATACCGAAATAATATCAGGCTAAAACAATAATATCTCTAGACAGTAACATGCCAGAACAGAAACAGGCCGAAACAGAAACAGTAACATGCCGAAACAATAACTCTTGAAATAGTAAGGGACCAGAAAAGTAAAGGGCCAGAACCTTAAATGGTCAAAATAGTAACGGGCCAGAATAGTAGTAGACCTGACCAGAAAAAAGTCTAGGATTGTAGCAGACTAGAACAGTAACAGGTCGGGTTTGCACCAGGACGGAACAATAACAGGCTGAGGAGCTTACCAGGTTAGAACAATAACAGGCCAGAACATGGGCCGGTCATTTACGGACCTGAACAGTAACAGGCCCAAAGTATATATGCCTGGTTTGAACAGTGCGTAGCTATACAGTAATGGGCCAGAAAGTTTGCGGGCCAAAGTGGGCTGGCCAAACCGGCCCATTTCAAACAGTGCAAGGCGGAACACTAATGGGCCTGGAAATTTATGGGCCATGCAAACGGGACAATTTAAAACAGTGTATATGGAAACAGTAATAGGCCAAAAAGTTTACGGGCCACCTACGGCAGCACCTATGGGCCATTTGTAACATTGCAAGACAAAATAGTAACGGGTCATGATACTATTGGGCTCTCTTAATGGGCCGGCCCGCTTAATAATAATAAAGCCTCGGCTGGGCCTGGCTTCTACCACGGTTTCATTGACAGTTAACATTGCTAACTGGCCATTAACATCGTCTGCCACGTGGCAGTTTGCATGACATCATCAGACAACGTGGCTGGCAAACAGATCTACGATGGAACGACTTCCATGGGCCAAGTGCGACGATCATACAGTCGGCTAGAAAGCGATCCGGCCACCTACTAAAAAAAAAAACCGTGGTAGAATCATTTGTGATGGGTCTTCTACCATGATGGTCAGCCGTCATATAAGGATTTTCAACCACGAAAAACAGACCTTCAACCACGAAAATTGTCCGTTGTAAAGGGGCATTTTTCTTGTAGTGTGTAAATATGACAAGTAATTAGTAAATTATCTTGAAATAGAAGTAAGAAAATAACATGGTAGAACTATGATAGAAGTCATAGGTGTCATAAATTCCGACGATCTTTGGTTTAGAGTAGTAAACCGAACATTGTTAGACTTTTTGAGAGATCATGTGAGGTTAGTTTACTAAAGAAATAAAGCTTGGTTATAGTTAGTCATTCCAAAAGTGAGACAAAAGGTTAGAAAAAAACCAAATTGAGACCACTTTGCTTAAAATTATCATGTTGTAGTTGAGCAATTTGGGTAAATATTGAGACAAAGCATAGTTTGACCATTAGTGCTAAGTATCACGATGTAAACCTATATTAGGAGGTGTCATATACTAAACAACTAAGCCTGAATTCTAGAGATGCTATAATCAACTACTATATTCCGGGCTTAGAATAATGTGTGTTATATGTACCACATTTGGATTTATTGGTTTTTCTTGGATCTTCTTGATTGACTAGATCTATACATGATTTGACTTGGTGTGCAAATGCATGTTGCATCATCAAGTTATTACTTGTTGTTATAGACCTTTTTTTTGAAATTTTCTACTACAGGGGAGCCCCCCATAGACCTTTATTATAAAATTATAGGAAAAAGAACAGTCCAGAGTTCAGTTACAAACATATGTACAAGAGGATTTAAACTAAATCTATCAGATCTAGTACAAATTGTCAAGCCATAATGACATTAAATCCCTATGCTTATTCTTTAACCTATGAAGTAACAATGTAGAATCATAAACAAAACCAGCCTTCCATCCTTTGAAAGTTGGTTTGATATACTTGAAAACCCAGTCATTCCTTTGAAAGTTGGTTTGATATGCTTGAAAGTTGGTTTGATATGCTATTATAGACCTAGATAGAAGAATAGCGACAGAGAATAAAAGGTGATTAGGGAATCGATTACATGCGCTGCTCTTTTTCACATGAAGGCATGAAGCGGCCGCGAATAGAGAAGGAAACAATGCCATGTGGACTGGACCTTAAGGACCAAGGAGATACTTTAACATTGAAGAAATTCTGACTGCTATAGCAAGAACTACGATTGGCAAGAATTATAGAATTTGTTGTTATTGTGGGTCTTCAATCTGCTTGATTGCTTAATTGCATCCTACTTCGGGTATGGCAAGATTGCAATTACACTATTTCCATGGACAAGTGCATGTGATTTACGAGTGCCATGTTTAAAATTCAGTTCATCTTCTCTCCTTTTTTTAATGCAAGCATGTTTTGCCAAGGTTAACCTAGGTCCCCAAGCTAGATTAATTTGGGGGCCAGTCTAGCTTCCATCAATTAGTCTATCTAGAGTATTTTTTTCATGTAAAACCGAGTGTATAGTGTGTGCATTTCTCATCATTAGTATTATATGTTGTTTAGGTTAGAACAAAATTTCCTTGTGTGCACACAAAGCTTAATAAAAAAATTAAGTTTGCCGCTACTTGCTTTGATGGTCAAGGTGCTAAACAAAAAAATTAAAAAACTCTCAAGCACATGGCCAACCAAAAAAATTACACACATGACATGTTTAGGAGACACAACACACCTAACAAATATTGTAACAAAATTTTGTTAAAAATAAATCGGTAGCAATTGTAACATTGCAACATTAGAGCTTAAAAATAAGCTGAACTCAGATGTGTGCATTGCATTCATGCATAGAAAATCCGAATAATTTTTGCGCTTTTAAACAAAACTTGTCAAAATGATTGAAGCTTCTCTCAACTTTATGGAAGTGAAGTAGATCATCAAGTTGACTGCGATAAGTTTCAATATGACCTTTGCCAAAACCTTATTTTGGGTAAAGAGGATTTGATCTAAGGTTAGATCAAATATAATAAAACAAAACCACAACACATTGCTTAATGATTAATATCTAATCCTTAAGAGATCATATCATAGTACTCATTACAACAACTCATGAATACCAAGTTAAGAATATAACTCAAGTAACAAGAATTTAATAACTAAATCTTGATCTATATTATCCTTATATATTTCTACCATGAGTATCATGGTAATACCTAACTTTAACTCTTTAGTTGTATTGAGTAGGAAGGAAATCAAGTCAAGACCAATCACCACATATCTTTCTTTCCATACCAATCCTTATAAACTCTTTTGAACCAGGTTCTAATATCTGTTGTTCATCAATGTTGAGTAATCAACTATTGATTAATCAATTCTTAGCCTATTAACTCTTGATCTATCAACTCTTGTTCTTATCATAGCATTCACTTTAAATCCTTTAGAGAAAGAAGTAAGAAGTGGTAAGTGGTAATGCTAGTTTTAGATATCTTCTATAGGATGGGAGTGTTTGAAGAGAATCAAATCAAGATGATAATTGGTGGAGTTAACTCACTCCTAAAGGGAATAGAAGAGTTATCTGGAATACATATTTATATGGTAACAAAGAAGATTATCAGGATGAATTCTAAAGATAGTTACCAATGAGTAATTTTATTGGATTTAGTAGGCATAGTCAATGAATAATATCTCCTAGTCAGATAGAGATTCTAAGAAGATAGTTATAATACAACTATAGTGTGTATTGATGAAGTATTAGCCAACTAGAAACCTAAGCCATAAATGATCAAAGGATTATAATGATCATGCTTAAGTCACTAAGAGTGATTGATTATGTGTTACCTCAGTGACATTGGTGGATAGAACATGACTAAACCCTAGTATAGATATGTTATCCTAGGTTAATCATGATAAATCAAATGATATAATGTGAAGTTGGAATCTGAGTTACTAGATGTAAGTAGATATAAGATAGTATGACTAAGATGATGCTAGAGTAACATTGAGTTATAGAAGTAGTGTTATTCCTCTTAAAGAATAGTAAACACTAGAGGTGAAGTAGGAATTGTTATTGATATCCATTATAGAAATATTAGTAATGAATGGAGTTAAAAGTAAATACTTAATGAATTAGAGGTTATCATTAGTAGTTTGATATAATCAAGTGTAGGTATGAGAAGATTATGAAAAGCTTCTAAGATTCATGAGTAAGATTACAAAGTAATACATTAAGAAAGAGAGTAATTAGTCAAGTGGAATTGGATTCATTAGAAGCATTCTAGAAGTGGGAAGTTATCTCTATGAATAGAACATATAGAGATTTAGTGTCTAGCTCATTGGATTTATAGATGAATTTAAGTAGATAATTTATTAGTGGGGGTATATATGTGAAGTAAGTTTACCATATTATGATATGATGATAGATGTGAAGTAGTAGTATATCTACGAAAGGAATTCCTTAATTATAAGTCAATGCTTACGAGGCATGAAAAGATAGGAGTTTTTAAGAAACATTCAATCATAGCTTAATACTAAGGTTGATATCTATTGTAGATGTTTAATCAATCATCCTATTTCCACAATGTCTTGTAAGAATACTTTTCTATAGCAAATCACTTAAGCACATCTTGTCACTTCAAAACATTAAAAATCATATGTGCTCATACACCATAACTATCAACTCTTTATCTTAAGTAACTTTAGAAAACAATCCTACCATATTACTATAGATTGAGGTCTCATCCATTATCACAAACTTGGAGGCAATGTGCCCTTAGTATTGATCTTTAACCATATTCATTATAGAAGATAAGTATATTAAATCCCATAACACTTATGGTCTTATGGTAGTATTTGTAGCTCAAAACCATGGCTTATTACATGACACTAAATCATCTTTATCAGTTAAGTAATTCTTGCTACAAATACTTATATGTTAAATACTACCAAGACAATAACCACACTTCAGATGGTAATGAACCATTAGTTAAGAAATTATTCATGCTTACTTAGAAAGTAAGTAGGATAGTTATGAATAACATTTTTGATGAAATTGAATTAAAGGAAATTCCAAACTTTAAGAACCCTAGAATTTAAAACCACCATATAATATGGTTGATAAATAGTGCCAAGTATGGATATATTCTATGAATATCATTAACCATCTTAAATCATTATCATTACAATTATCATGATGAAAATAAGAATATTTTTATGAAAATTTCATACAATAAATAAATTCATAAAACCCTAAATATTATTTACTCTATTGAATAAATAATTTCCTATATATTAATGGATATTTAAATACACCAACAAGATTAGGGCAACCAACTAGTATCATGACCTCTGAAATGTTTGAAATACTATACAAAAGTTTAAGTATTTAAAATATAGTAAAATTTGAATTGAAAATGAGTTGATAAAACAGAAAATAGAAAATGATAAAGAAATAGAAAAACATTCAGAATAAACTTAATCTGGGCCAAAGCTCACCTTCTCTCTCGCCTATTTACCGCCTGTGCGCATTACCGCAACCCACCTGGCCCATGCGCGGCCTAGTGCCAGCCCGTATGCCTTCGGCCTTTCTATTCGTGTTGTCTTCCTCCCGACACCGTCAACCTCACGATAAAGCAAGCAGCTCCCTGTCGAACTCCGCCGTGCCAACAAATGCCAAGATTCGCGTCGCCGCTCTTTACCGTCTACAAGAAGCGACAGCGCCGCAGTGGAGAAACCCTAGACAACACTACTCTCTCTTTCCCCTTCTTCCCGTAGTGGACACCTGAAAGGATCGTATGGGCACCTAGAGGGGAGGGGGGTGAATAGGTGCTACTTCAAATTTTCTTCTTTTTCAAATTAGGGCTTGACAAGAAAGGTAAATTCTCTAGATTATGAAACTATGGTGAATTTACCTATATGTCAACATGCAATGATTATCACAACACTAAGCAAGAACAAGTAAGTAAAGTGCGGTAAAGGATAGAAGTAACCAAAGGAGTGGACGCAGAGACACAAGGATTTGTTTCCCGTAGTTCCTTCCTTGTGAGGGGAAGTACGTCTACGTTTGGAGAGGGGGTGGTTTCAAACCACCAACGCCATGAGAGGCCTCCCTTGTTCTCCGATGAACCTCACCCCAACGGGCTCGATCCACCTTCCACTATATCGGCAAACTTCGAGGTGGAAGCCGACACCTTTACAACAAGTTCGAGGCACACATTCACAACTTAATTGGAGGCTCCCAAATGCAAGCAAGCTGTCAAGACAAATCAAAGACAAGCTTGTAAGAACCAAATCAAAGTTAGGGTTTCCAATGAAACACTAGAGCTTGGGGGCCCTCAAGTGAATGAGGGGGAAATGAAGATCTCTGTTGGTGAAGATGTAGATCAAGGCCTCCTTCTTCGATTCTCCAAATATCAATGACTTTGGATGGTTGGATGAAGAGATCTTGTAGATTTGGTGGCTCTAATGGGGTTGGTGTTCTTGAGCAGCTCGAGCAACTAGAGGAAGAAGATAAGGGTCCCTTTTTATAGGCAGCCCCCTCCACGAACCGTTTTCTGACCGTTGTAGAAACGTCAGACCGGAGACTCCAGTATATAGACCGGAGACTCCGGTCTACACCGGAGACTCCGGCCAATCTCCGGACCAGCCTCCGGACCGTCCATCTAAATGACCCAGAACAATCCTGACCAAGCAAAAATGGAGACTCCAGTCTTCCAACACCGGAGACTCTGGACTGAACAAGGTCCGGAGACTCCGGAGTATCCTCCGGTGCAGGCTCCGGACCCCTAGCCAGAATGTCCTAGCCCAGATCCTGAAGACCCCACTGGAGACAAGTTCAGAAACTCCGGACCACACTGGAGACTCTGGTCTTGGCAGACCGGAGACTCCGGTCTGGAGTTTCCAGAAATGTGTCAAATGAGTATGGACTTTTCCCAAGTGTGAGGGTTCTTTTCACTTATCATAATATCAACCTGTGGATAGTGACAAACTATAAAATGATCTACTTGTTGTTACCGAACACCAAAAATGATTATGACAATAAATGCCCTTTCAATCTCCCCCTCTTTGGTGTTCGATGACAACAAGTGATTTGCATGGAATAACTTATATATGTGACTCCCCATAACTATGTGCAGCAAGATAATTAAGTAAATCATGTAAGGTAGATAGTATCAACGGTAGCACACATAAATCTCACATGAGTTACAATAGATGGTGCACACAAGAACATAGTCATAGTCACACACATAAAGTCCAAGTTCGAATATGGCAAATAAAAGGCAAATAAAAGCATATAGTCTCAAAGTCCCAAGCCCATGCAAACCGATGAGAATGTCTTCTCCCCCTTTGGCATCGAAACACCAAAAAAAAGGAAAAGACCTAAACTAGCGCCCCAACAGCTCAGTAATCATCATCATCCTCATCATCCTCGGCATCCTCATCCTCCTCCTGGTCATCATCATCCTCATCATAGGCATCATCATCGTCTTCAGGAACATCAGGTCCTTTGCCGTGAGGGCGAGAAGAGGAAGTACCCTGGTACCCGAAACCTGAGGTGACATCAGCAAAAGTTTTCCAATCCACCAGACTATCCTGTTGGGCATTCCATGCCCCAAATGAGAGTGTGTGATCGGACTCTGTGGACTGCTGAGCCCCATGCTCATCATTGTATTCATCTTCACCTTCCTCATTATCCTTAGCACCCTGTTCCTTGATTTCCTTTAGGAGCTTCTCAATGCGACATTTGCTTTGGTAGGATGCATGTTGTTGCTTACGGATGTCGACGTTCATGCAACAAAGGGTCCTCTCCCAAAAGCTGGCCTTCTTGACCCGCTCATGCACATAGTCTCGAGTCATAGTAGGCATAGGGGCATTGGAGGCATTCTTCCTCCGAACTCTAGGTGGGGAGGGAGCCCTCTCTGTCTCAATCTCCTCATCATCATCCCCATAGCGACGCCTCGGAGCAGGACCCATACGCCCCTTCTGCTGCAGTGTGACCAGAGTGTGCTCAGTGAGGTGTGGTGGTATGCCAAGTGGAGAATCATGCTCCTGGGAGTTGATGAGCCTCATAACCAAGGGTGCATATGGAGGAGATTTCTTGTACATAATGGCATGGAACATCTCCTTGAAAATAAAGTCCATCACATCAATAGGTACAGCATCTGCCTCTGGTCCATCATTGAAGGTCCGGTGAGTATGGTACAGGAGGTTGACAAGCCCACCCCTAATTGCATCATCATTTCTAGCACTTGGTGCAATAGTGTGACGGAAGATCCTCAGCATAAGGTTGTAGAGGGTCTTGAATCCCTTGGAACCCCCCACAACACCATCATCATACAGAGGTGCCATCTTCAACTTGTTCTCACCCAAAGCTGCAGAGTGCATGCGCAGCCCCACATGAGTGGATACACCCTGAAAGGTCTCAAAGTTGACGTTGGCAAAGTCATGAAATGTAGCCGTGCAGCGAGTGGTACCAGACATCCACACCGTGGTCCTGTCAAGATCAGACCCAAACACAACAGTGGCATAAAACTGCTGTAGAAGGTGGATATTGTAGTCTTCACGCAGCTCCATCAAGTTGTACAGTCCCAGCTTCTCACAGATCCACAAAGCATCATTGAAGTAGGGGCTGAGGAGCATTTGCTCAACACTCATGAACTTCTGAGGGCAGATAGGTGATTTGGTGAGTACACCATACACATCCTTCATGAACACAGCCTGTTCTTTCCTCCAGTAATGAGGGTCCTCACTGGTATGAGGCAGCGCATAGAAATCTGTCTTTCTCAGCTCACGGTACTCCTCTTTAGACATTTTGGCTAAGGACTGAAGGTTGTCATACTTGGCCTTCTTGGCACGGTCCTCCCGTTTAGCCCTCCCTTGATCCCTCTTCAAGTAAGCTGCATCACGTGCCTGCTGTTTCCGGTTGGACGGAGGCACGATGAATTGACCTCGAGCTTCATTATAGCGAGGATTGCCCCTTTGGGACTTGGCCTTGGTACGACGAGGACGACTAGAACCATCACCTGTGAACAATAGTGAGGGAGATAGCATGGAGATGAGTATATATGCCCCAAAAATGTAGTACAAGAGTTTTGATGCATTTTTGGTATGTTTTGATTCACCTAACACCAGAGTATCCGCACCTCATACCGGAGTCTTCGGCTCAGACCGGAGTCTCCCGTCCTGGGGACCGGAGTCTCCTGCCTGGACCAGATCTCCACACTTGGGTCCATAATCTCCGGTCGGGAGGCTCGGGCATGAGATGGGGAGATGCCAGTGGGGGTGAATCTAGCAGATCGGGCAATGCAACAAGGCTAAAGTACTGAAGTGCACGCAATCAAGTGATTCCAATGGACAAATCAGCACCAATCCTCAAAAACACATCTAGGGATGAACCCTAGGAGAAAAAAGTAGAGGGGAGGTACCAGATCTGTCCATGGGATCAATTCCTTCCATGGGAATGACCCAATGGAGGAGGAGGGAAGATTGGCCGGCGGCACGGCAGATCCCGAGGGCTTCTTGACCTCCGGGGAGGATTTTTGGAAGAGGAGGCGACGGGTTTGGAGGTAGGGGATGGGGTGTAGAATGAGGAATTGTTGTACCAGTTCACCCCGCCCCCTTGTTTAAGTGACAGAAACCGTCTGGATCGGAGACTCCGGTCTACACCGGAGACTCCGGTCCTCCTCGACCAAAAGTTCCAGGAAAGGTGTTTTAGGGACATATATGAGAGATAGACAGTTTTTAAGATAGGGATATGGCTTGGGTTGAGACATCAAACTGTGAAGAACCAACAAGAGACATAGGAATTCACAAAAATATTCAAAAAAACTCCAAGAGACTAGAATCAAGCAAATGAAAAACATGAGTAAGTACCAACCTCTCGAATGAGAGAGGGCGGTGGCCTAGGACACCATATTTGAGTATACTTGGCTTGGCACCACGAAGATATATCTTGGGTCCATTACCAAAACTCATCATTAAGCTCACATATCACTAAATGATATTAAGAGGAATGATTTTGATTGCTTTGGGCATAATGGGGGGAGGGATGGTCCAATCAATTAGGACCGCACTCCCCCTATATCTATTCCTACACCTAAACCAAATATGAGTTGAAACATAGGTGAGAGTGCAAGAAAATCAAGTCAAGCTCATTGAATCGACGACATTTAGTCCATTCCTCAAGTAGCAAAACCTTGCTTCATCAAGTGGCTTCGTGAAGATATCGGCAAGTTGATCTTTGGTTGATACATATGATAGATCAATATCACCTCGAGCAACATGATCTCTAATGAAGTGATGGCGAATCTCAATATGCTTTGTCCTTGTGTGATCCACCAGGTTGTAGGCAATCTTGATGGCACTTTCATTGTCACATAGAAGAGGCACTTTGTCACAATGGACACCGTATTCCTTTAAAGTTTGCCTCATCCATAGCAATTGGGTGCAAGCACTAGCAGCTGCCACATACTCGGCTTCGGTGGTGGAGAGAGATATACAATTTTGCTTCTTGGAAGACCAACATACCAAGGACCTACCAAGGAATTGGCAAGCCCCGGATATTGATTTTCTATCATCCTTGTCCCCCGCCCAATCCGAATCCGTGTATCCACAAAGAGCAAATGTTGAGCCTCGAGGATACCAAAGACCATAAAATGGGGTATGAACTAAATATTGAAAGATTATCTTGACCGCCATTAAATGGCTTTCCTTAGGAGCCGCTTGATATCTTACACACACACCTACACTCAACACAATATCGGGTCTATATGCACAAAGGTAAAGCAAAGAACCAATCATAGACCGGTATACCTTTTGATCCACATCTTTACCATTTGGATTTTGTTCTAGATGAGTCTTTGTAGCCATGGGAGTGGGAGATCCATTTATATCTTGCATATTGAATCTCTTGAGCATATCTTGAGTATACTTGGCTTGATTGAAGAATGTTCCTCCTCTAACTTGCTTGATCTCAAAACCAAGAAATACTCTCAACTCCCCCATCAAAGACATCCGAAACCTACTAGTCATAAGCTTTGAGAATTCATCATTAAAAGCTTTGTTAGATGAGCCAAAGATGATATCATCAACATATATTTGGCATACAAAAAGCTCCCCATTGACTTTCTTAGTAAAAAGAGTGGGATCAATTTTCCCAACCTCAAAACCACGGTCAAACAATAACTCTCTAAGGTGCTCATACCACGTGCGTGGGGCTTTCTTGAGCCCATAGAGCGCCTTATCAAGTTTGTAGACATGGTTTGGGAAGTTGGGGTCCTCAAATTCTTCCCGTAGTGGACACCTGAAAGGATCGTATGTGCACCTAGAGGGGGGGGTGAATAGGTGCTACTTCAAATTTTCTTCTTTTTCAAATTAGGGCTTGACAAGAAAGGTAAATTATCTAGATTATGCAACTATGGTGAATTTACCTAGACGTAAACCATGCAATGATTATCACAACACTAAGCAAGACCAAGTAAGTAAAGTGCGGTAAGGGATAGAAGTAACCAAAGGAATGGACGCGGAGACACAAGGATTTGTTTCCCATAGTTCCTTCCTTGTGAGGGGAAGTACGTCTACGTTTGGAGAGGGGGTGGTTTCAAACCACCGACAGCACGAGAGGCCTCCCTTGTTCTCCGATGAACCTCACCCCAACGGGCTCGATCCACCTTCCACTATATCGGCAACCTTCGAGGTGGAATCCGGCACCTTTACAACAAGTTTGGGGCAAACATCCACAACTTAATTGGAGGCTCCAAAATGCAAGCAAGCTGTCAAGACAAATCAAAGACAAGCTTGTAAGAACCAAATCAAAGTTAGGGTTTCCAATGAAACACTAGAGCTTGGGGGACCTCAAGTGAATGAGGGGGAAATGAAGATCTCTCTTGGTGAAGATGTAGATCAAGGCCTCCTCCTTCGATTCTCCAAAGATCAATGACTTTGGATGGTTGGATGAGGAGATCTTGTAGATTTGGTGGCTCTAATGGGGTTGGTGTTCTTGAGCAGCTCAAGCAACTAGGGAAGAAGATAAGGGTCCCTTTTTATAGGCAGCCCCCTCCATGAACCGTTTTCTGACCGTTGTAGAAACGTCAGATCGGAGACTCCGGTCTATAGACCGGAGACTCCGGCCAATCTCCAGACCACCCATCTGAATGACCCAGAATAATCTTGACCAAGCAACACCGGAGACTCCGGTCTTCCAACACCGAAGACTCCGGACTGAACAAGGTCGGGAGACTCCGGAGTATCCTCCGGTGCAGGCTCCGGACCCCTAGTCAGAATGTCCCAACCCAGATCCTAAAGACCCACCGGAGACAAGTCCGGAAACTCCGAACCACACCGGAGACTACGGTCTTGGCAGACCAGAGACTCCGGTCTGGAGTTTCCAGAAATGTGTCAAATGAGTGTGGACTTTTCCCAAGTGTGAGGGTGCTTTTCACTTATCATAATATCTACCTGTGGATAGTGACAAACTGTAAAATGATCAACTTGTTGTTACCGAACACCAAAAGTGATTATTACAATAAATGCCCTTTCAACACCGAAACCCTATCCCTAGGTCTCGCCGAAGCCCGAGGTTCCCGAGCTCCCCTCACCTCCCGAGCACACCGTTTGACTCGCCTAGTCGTCCTCGTCCTCCTTGTTGAAGCACGCAAGCCAGGAAGCCATTCCCTGCCCGGAGTTGAGCCCGACATCGTTGGTTGCCCGAGCTCTGTCGTCGTTGATTCATCATTCTCGGACCACCTCCAACCTCACCGACCATATCGCTATGCTCCTGATGAGCTCCTGAACCTCATGGTCCTCTCCGATTTGTCGGTCGCTCGTCGTAGTGACTTACCCGCGTGAGCCCAAACCGCGCCACCATGCAAGCTCATCGCTGGCCATCCTACAATGACCTTTGGGAAGCGGCGCCGCCACTATTAGTTCCCCCGCTGCATCCTCTTTCCAACTAGCCTAAGCACAAGCCCCCCACGTGCGGTGAATCGATAGATTCAACATTGATCTGAGATGATCATCTACGGATGACATCAGCATGATGTCATACTGACGTCACCCCCAGTCCAGTCAGTGATTTTGACCAGATCCACTACACTCGTGGTAGCTGACTTGGTCCTGACCCCACTGGTCAGTGACCTAGGTTAGATCTAGTCTAGGTATAAAAGGAATTTCCGTATTTAGAATATAATTAGAGAATGATTAAATCTTAAAAATTCGACATCTTCTGATTAATAATTCAGAAAATATGTTTAATACATGAAAATTTAAAGAAAAATAAAATCTACAAATTAAAATTATTATCATACATTATTGTGTTAACTATTTAAATAATTGTTATTTAATAAGGATTTTATAAGTGGTAAAACTTTGAAAATTCATATTTTAATATTGGTAAATGAGAAAAATATAAATAATATACTAAAATTCTTAGAAAAACAAGAACTACAATGTAGAACTATAAACATAAAATATTATATCACTTAACTAAATATTTAGTATTTTTAAGTAATTATAAAATAATAAATCTTATAAAAATCATATGTTAATATTTAGAATTCATAAAAATACTTATCAAATATCAAAATGATCACAACAATAATATCTACATGTTATAATATAATACTTCACTTTTGAAGTAAATAAAAATTTAATACTTTAATAACTTGAATTTAATCCTATATGCTTAATTGATAATTCATATAAGGATAAATAAAAGTTGTTAATGTTTCTAATATTATACATTTAAGGCCTATTAATAATATTTTTCTTAAGTATTGACAGTATAAAGTCCAAATTGGCCAAAATATCTTAATTACAAGTTTTGATAAACTATCATTCATAAATAAGAGTATCATTTCCAAAAATGAGTTTATCAAATATAAAATCCTCAAGAATAATATTTATGACTTAATAAAACATTTTACCATTACTTCAATCACAAGTTTATAAACATACTAATAATCCAAAAATAATTCATAAGTAGATAAGTAATATTGTTTCCATGTTATGAATTACAACCACTCGTTTGTAAGAAGATAAATGATTCTATTCAACTATAAGTTACAAAACCATTACTCAAATATAAGTGTTATCACTCTTAATCTCTAGGAAACATTATGAATTGAACAAATTGTAATGCCATCTAATAACCAAGATAGGTAAGTATTAACTATTAATGATGTCACTATTCAAATGAAGTAAATCTTTCTTCCTTGATAACTATATCTAGTTATAAACCTTAAAAAAATATTAACTAAAAGTTTAAATGATTTTGTTTAGTTAAATAAAAACTTCTTCAAAAGTTATTCTTTTAAGATACATTATAACGCAAGAAATAAGCATTCCTATGAACACTCTAAATGATGAACAACCCTTATATACACAGACTTTGGATACATTCCACACTTGAGTATTCTATGATGTTATGTGCTTTATTATTTTATACCACTTATTGTACTTACATCTTGTTTCACACACACTCACAAGCCTTAATAAGAAGCACATGTGTGAAACTTAATCTAAAAGAGAAACACATTCCAAAGAAACCATTTCTAGATTCCAAACCCTAGATCATCAATGTTTATTCTGGGGATTCAAGTTATTCAAATTGCATTACATTACTTATGCATAATGGCATCTTGATTCTTTAAACATTAGTTCTTACCGGACCAATGATGATGCTTTTATATATTGGATTTTTCTATTGTCTCTAAGACCGTGAGTGCATATTCTTGCAATCACACAAGTCAAGTTCACACTTGCTCATTTCCTTTGTTTTTTTCTATCAAGTATTTTGAAAATCCGGTGTTGTCATCACCTGCATTTCAAAAAGGTCAAAAACACTATTTTCATAATAATATTATTATTGGTTATTTACCAAGAGGTAATAACCTACTATGCATGTTCCGGTGGTAAAGGAACATAATACCTAGGACTTAACAACCAATGTCGCTAGTGATTTTTGTGCCGTATATTACGCGTTAACCATGAGATTTGGAATGGGACGGAGAAGTCAGCTGGACCTTATTCCTTTAGTATGTAGGAAAGAAGACCTTAACGTGACGTTGTGTTTCCTTTCAAGGATCCAGCATATGGGTGGGAACCCTTAGGCCCCACAATTTTGGTGTCGAGATTATCTGTGAGTGGCTGCTAGAGGTATAGTCGGACCTATATGAAGCTTGCCAGGGCCATCACCGGCTCATAGAATCTTCGAGATCTCATCATGGTTATAGCTTGCCCAGGAGGGGGCTTAACGGAGATGTAGTCAGCCCCAAAGGATCATGCAGACATGCAGGGTCGTGGAGAAGGGTAGTGCTTGTCTTGGATCTTAGTCTGGGCCTCATACCAAGGAAGTATGAATGAGCCTATAACTCGGATGTGCAACAAAGATAATATCTCTCATGGGTAAAGCAACACACCTCTTCAGAGTGTAAGAACTGTAACTTGTTACTCCCTGTTCCGGGAAGGATCTATGAACGCGGCAGGAAAGGAAATCCATGAAAGTTCCGGTAAACCTGTGAAGGCTTACGGACATAGCTTTTCAGAATAAAAGCAACCTTTGAAGAAATGTTTATGAAAAACTGCATTGACTACGATCTATGGTCTTTGGCTATAGATAGTGCATGAAACACTCCTTTTTAGTGAACTTGCTGAGTACACTCGTACTCAACGTATTTTCTTAACCCTTGCTAGATTCTGAAGCCAATAAGACGATGTCTACATCAACTTATGCTCTAGGGTATCATCAACAACAACTCAAGTTTTTCAATGAGGTCAATGAAGTCAACATATGCATCAACTAAAGGGAAGACGAAGTTGCTGATTAGATAGGATTATAATATCTAGCCATAAAACCTATTTCTGCAGAGTATTGCAATAGCAGCAATACAAGCCCAATAGTTTGAATACTAGTCTATTAGTATGATATTTATGAGTTGATTATTTCTGGTTCTTTTTTCTAACAAGTTTCTTTCTCTCTTTAACCTAGAGTGTTCTCTGGATCTTCTGTAAAGAGTCGAGTTGTAACATATAATCATGTCTTGGACCTGCTGTGTTTCTGTTGTACCACTCTGAGGGATGTAATACTAGTGAACGGTGTTTCATTGATGTTATATCAATGACTATAGTGTACTACACCATGCAGTGGTATGCTGGGTCACCATAGCAACGCACGGGCAAATGTGCTAGTTATCAGTAATTTTACTAGTAGGGTACTAGCAAGTAAATGCGCATTATTAGTTTTATCATAATAGCATGGGTTTTCATAAATGACTAATGAGTTTTGAGTTTGAGTGTTACTATCATATTTGAGAGGTTCCCATACATCCCCAAGATTAGTTTGGAACACATCTTCTTCTTCATTCTTCTCCTCTTCTCTGGGGTGCATCGACATCTCCAAGCTTAGGCTTTTGTCATCTTATTCCTACGGAATATTAGTTATTTCCTTGGCAACAAGAATATCTTTAGCATAGGTAATGACATAGGCATTATCACAAAAGTTTTCTTTGCAATGTATAACGAGAATATAACTTATTTATTTAAGATCACGAGCTACAATACAAGATTCATAATTTTGACCTCATGATCTCCCATGAAGGCACTATATTTATCAACTAGTCTCATGTCAAAATTATCATAATACTTCGCATTATATGAGTTAAACATAAAGTAATTGATACATTTGCATTGATAGTATAGAAGTTTATCATTTTGTTTTGTGCAACATGACACATTTTGTAACTCACATGGTTGTCTAGAAATCTTATTTAAACAGTCAATAAATTCTTCCATATGTGATCTTTCTTGAGAAACGCTATCAGCTTCTTTTAATAATGTATGTTGCACATCTAAAAGTTCATCCATATCATCCAATAGTGAAAGTAGCACGAATTTTTATGTGTTTTTGATATAAGGAAAGTAAGTACAAAACTAAAAGTAAACTAAAGAAAAACTCACAACCAAGCAAGTTAAAGAAGTAAACCTCCCCAAGCTTAGATAATGGAATGATATAAAACAAATTGAAAGTAAAACTATATGCAAAACAAAATGTAAATCTAATATCTAGTGCACACAGGAACAAAAGCTTACGTGGTACGCTCCCCAGAAATGGCGCCAGAAAAGTACTTGATAAGCCCCAAGAGCAGGGGATCACTGTAGTACCTCTCAATGTGGAAGTAGGGTATCAATCCACATGATCAATAAGTAAAAGCTATTTATTATCTACAACTGAAGTGTCACAAGTTTTAGTTGTTTATGCACCAAACAAGTGAATGTAATAAGGAGGTTTATTTAATTCTTGGAAGAAAAATGCAACAAAACAATAATGTAGAAGTGTCCCAATCCTTTTCAATGCAAGATGACAAGACAATGGTTTTGTATTATAGGAACAAAGGACATGGGTTCATGGGTTCACTTGATCCTCTCTCTCCATATATGGTGATGATCATGTTATAGTTAAAAGTACACATAATTGTCATGTTTCAATGGTAACTTTATGGCGGCTACATGTCCTAAATAGATAGTTGAAAGAAATACTTATTTGTGCTACTATGTCACCCTTGTAATAAGGATATTGTTTGTTGTTGTCACACCACAAATCATAATTTCTACCTTTTTACCCCTAGGTAAAGGATGTTTGACTGCATTGTGTCACTCAATAGATACGTCGTTCTCACTCGGCCACCCATTACCTACATACATCATACGTCTTAATGGAAAACACTCCAAACACTAACACACTGATTTATTTGTTGTGTGTATTACCACATCTCTCTCATCTACGTCCACTTGGTGGTGTCAAGGACCACATGACATGGGCAAACAAGGCATTTTGCATAGATCAAACCATTCATGAATCATATAATATTTCTAAAGTATGACAAGCCATAATAGATCTGTCGGTTCCGTGGAGAAACCTACCTAGGGGGCTCAACCCGGAAGCGACTCACAACCCCGCCCCTGCCTCTTATCCATCCTGGGTGCACGCTAACCGACTAATATCCCGGGGGCAGAGCCACCCGGGAAGCAAAACCCACATCAGGGTCGACATAGCTACTTCGGACCTATACCTCATGCTACCTTGCTAGGGTTTAGGGTGACACATAGAGACGACGACACATGCCCTCCATGTTGACGACATGCGCATCTTGTCCTGCCGCGTTTCTCTAGGCCCTCTACCGCGTGTATTCTGACCCCTATGGTTTCCCTTTTCTATATAAAAGGAGTCCCAGGTCAATCTAGAGAAAGGCGTGGACATTTTAGACTAGAGAACCTTCCCGAGAGAAGGAACTAATTGTACCCTTGTGATAATCAGATAGTAGATAGTTGCAGGACATAGGGCTTTGCTCAATGCGGACCTGAACCTGGGTAAAAAACATTGTGTCTCTCTCTGTGATTGTGTTCTTCTAGCTCGTCGAGTGAGCTCGTTGGATGTTGTGCACTTGGCTAAACAGAAAGGTGAACTCATACCCCCGGTATCGAAAATCAAGACACGACAAGATCCAATAGAATGGTAAATGCATAACAAATATTATCTCATACCACAATATTCACCATAGGAATTAAATAGATAGATCCATAATCATGCAAGATACATCATATGGAGTTCAACAATGATCATACATAGAGACATTTGATCAAGTTACCACCATAAACCCATAGTCTAGGGGGTTTACTACTCCTCTCTCATCATGGAGTGCGATGAGGAGGCATTAGTGAAGGAGGAGAGGAGGCCGGAGGCGATTCCGGCAGCCGTTCACCCTCCAATCTTCCTACGGCGGCAGCCAACAAACTCTCTGTTTTGGTGTTTTCAATTCTGCCACCGTATGTTCTGATATTGCATCGGGGGACAATTATATAGGAGTTTTTAGGTCAAGACGAGTCTGTGGGTGTAATTGAGGCGAATCAGACGGTCAAGGGCCAAAAGAGGGTAGGTGGCGCGTGCACCATGGTGGGCCGTGCTACCATACCTCTTTTGGGCTTCCTAGCCCTTCTAGTGAGGTTCAAGTGCTCCAGTTCCTACCTCTTCGTGAAATATTGACTTTCCTAGAATCCTAGCTCCATTTGACTTTGTTTATGTCCCTGAAAGATAAAAAAATACATAAAACATGCTTTTCTTGTTCTGTAGAGTTATAACCAAAATAAATGGGATCATTGATAAATCCCCAAAAATCAATATAAAACATGGATATAACATTATATATGTTGCAAATATGTGGGAATATGTATCAATAAACTACAAAGTTCATGTATGCATTTTACAAGCATCACCATTCGGCCGCGACTTGAGCCAAGGTAAGAGGTAAACCTAAACCTAAAACTCTCATGTTCTCTTTATTCTTGCTCCAAACTCCAGACCACCTCCATTAGGTCTTCACCTCTACTCGTTTTTTATTCGATTCCTCGCACGTCATCGATTTAAGGTACATTTCTTCTTTGATTCCCAACTTATTTGAAGCAAAACCATGCCCAAGCTCTTGCTATTATCAATCTAGAATTAGGTCTTATTTTGAGCTTATTATCTAATAGTGCATGTTTAGTTTTTTTATTTAGAGGAAATTATTTTGTAGAATGTGTAGAGGAGTAATTCATGCTTATTTCTATTGGATCAAAATTTTATTTGAAGAAAGTTTTTAATTAGTGAAAGTTTTTACTTTTAGATGAACACAAGGAGCCATACACATGTGGTTGCTGCACAAGCCGCTCCACCGGTTGAAGGACTAACCCTTGCAATGCTCAACATCGAGTTCACTGAAGACTTTCATCTCAACCATTTCAATCGTCTCAAGAACCGCGAGATGAAGTCCACCAAATGGGCATGCCCCCACATTCTGAACCAACTAGGATTTTTTCGTGATTTTAATTATATTTGCAACAAGAATTTCCTTGACTTTGTTTTCTAGGAGGCCTCCACCTACCACCGCTTGACACTCAAGTTTGTTAGCACCTTGAAGCATATAGTGGGTGCATTCTACAGTTTTGAGGAGGAAATCCCAGGAGCTGATAGGATCACTTTCCGCTTGATGAACCATGAGTATGAATTGTATCTTGATGATTGGTGTCACTACTTTGTTTTTGACAACAACATCACCGACATCTGCTCCACTTGTTTCACACCTAGTCCTACCCCTAACTATTACTTCAACAAGATGAGAATTTCCAATCCTATCACAAAGGGTAATCAAATTGAGTGTCTTGTAGTTTGCTATTTGTTTTATGTTATTGCTAACACCCTGTAGGCCCGTGGTAAGTTCACAAGAGTCAATGAGGAGGACATGATAATCCGCACAAAAGTTGCCATTCCAAACTGCAACTTGATGCTAAATTTGGGCGCTCTTCTAGTGATTTATTTGAAGTATCAAGTTCTACAAACTCGTGGACCCATATATGTAGGAGGAGTTATCATCTTACTTGCTCGATCACTCCATCACAATGTAATTAACATGCAACCATTGGAAGGTGTTCGTTGTCTCGGTTTTTCTACTGTAAATGCATGTGGTATGATTAGAAAAATTAATGGTAGGTATTAATTCAAAATACCTAGAGTCGATCACTTGATCGCTGCTCATTTGCATAACGGTCTAATCTCTATCAAGAATGGGAGTTTGCATTATGATGTGCAGGTTGAGGCATCCCTACCACCACATGCTAAACCACAAGGAGAGGAAGAATTAGAAGAAGAGCAAGAAGGACCCAAACAAGAGCAGCAACCACCAAACTAATACACCACCTATGAACACATTTATGCGCTCGAAGGAAACATTGAGAGCATGAACAACCTCGCCATCAACCTTCAAGAATCCACTTCAAACCACTCATCCCAGTTCATTGATTGGAGAAACCAATAGATCCAAGTAAGCTTTGAAACACTCGTGTTATACTTGTTCCATCACATCTCTTTTTTCTTTTGTTTCTGTTTTTCATTTTCCTTTTCATCTTTTGTTTTTAATATCTTACTTTATCGCCAATCTTTTTCTATTATTTAAACCTAATCCTAGAAAATACAAAAATATTTTTCCTTTTATCCTTATTCTAGAAAAGTGGATCTTCATTTGCCTTTTTTTGCTTTAATATTATTAATGAGAGTGATCTACATTTGATTTTTCAAGGAACACATCATATGAAAGAGAATTATGAAGTCACTCATGAGAGGTATGTCCTATGTCTCCTACTTTATAAATTTGAAATGTTTATGCTAGTTATTAGTATTGTTAAGGTACTGCTAGCGGGAGTAATTAAAATAGTTAGAGTAAAGCTTTATATTCATATGAGTAAGTAGTTGAGTAGGCTTTTTCTCTAGTTCTTGTAGTTAACGGAGTCTTACCTTGGAAATAATTATGCTAAATAAGTGTAATACAAAAAAGTCTACAATTATGTTTTGATTGTCTTAAGAGTTTAACCTTGAAGATACTCAACTCCATAGATTTAATGATAGTCTAGATAACACTTTTGAAAGGAGTTATTTGATTGAAATGAAATCTAGTTGTGATCAAGATGCATGCGAAAACTAAAATGTGGATCCAAAGTATGATATTTCTTGAAAGCTTGTCTAGAAAACTGTTGATTCACACCCTGGTATGCTAACAACTCCGCTAGCCTTCGAACAATCTAGGCATAAGTCCTGATTTCGGCTATGAGTTGATGGCTTAGGTAGCCAGCTACATGTGGGCAACAGTATTGGTACACTTGAGGGCTGTGCAAAATGTTTCAAAAGTCATTAATGACTTCAACAAGAAACTATTATTGAATCCAATGAGATCACCTAGAAATTCGTTAGCATGGTCCATTACTACTATATGAATTTTCTTGGAAGAAAATAAATAGAAAGAAGTATTCTGATGGACTTGATTCATTGATGTGGGTGTCAATGAGACACTTGATTGTTATGGTTCTTTTAACATGATCTCTCACACTTAAATTGATGTTATGAAACTTACTAGTATTCCTTGGCAAGCTAGGAGTTAACTAAAGGAATTGGAATGATTGCTACACTTCTAGTTACTTATGTTTAGTGAGACTTTAATTTGATTGTCTTGAGTTACCAAAGCTAGTATGATATTCTTAGCACTACTCAAACTATCCTAAGTTTTTGAATGGAACAAGTGCTAGAATGATATGGCTATCTCTTGTAAGTGAAATAACATTCTTTTTTATTTTAGTTTAAACGTTGAGTTCCTTATGATTTTTGATTTCTTGCTCGAGGACGATCAAGGTTTAATCTTGGTGATGTGGATGTCTATGAAAATAGCCATCTTTATCCGAGTTTAAATCTTATTTTAAGTCAAGAAGTTGACCAAACACCTTTATAACCTTGATACTAATGACTAAATATTGCAAAGATGTGCAAATAATTCTCCTAGTTTGTGATGTGAAAAAATCACACTTTTATGGCGAAATCAGGAGGAGTTAATGAAGAATATGTCATTTCAAACATAGCCAAGTTAACTAGGGTGAAAAGGCATTTCTAGGAGCTGTAGTGAGCATCAGTACATGCGAGGCCTGCCTGTACCACATATCGGATCCTTCGTTAGGTCAAACAAAACTACTTATGTGAAGGAAGCGAGATCATTTGAGGAGAGACGCACCCTACAACCATCATAGAAAACATTCGCCATTCAGATTACATCCATCACACATAGAAGGATATCCACACCACCATAGTTCATCACCTCCATCTCCTACCACCTTCATAGACATAGCCATCATATTGTAATAGATATCTCCTTGCGAATTGGTGACCATTGTAAGAATATTTGATTTCAATCTAAGTATTTCAACAATGTTTATATTCTCGATCTTATTATTATGAGTGAGTAGTCCTCATGAGATGTGGGTTGGGGTTAAGACTTGCAAAATTTATGTGCATCTAGTTACATGGGAATATTGTGTAGTGATTGAATATGAGCTTTGTTATCTTGTATCTTTGTCTCTACCTCGATATAATAACTTGTAGGTACCGAAGATACCGTGGATTGATCAAGGTGTGAGGTGAGATGAGTGGAGAACGGCGTCCGACACGTGAAACCCCAGTGACATAAAGGGGGCGTACGGTATTCGCTTAGTTATCTGCTTGGGATCAATAATAACATCACTAATCTTAAGTCTTTGGTCTGTTTTACTTAATAATCATTGTAACCCATGGTTTTGTGGTATAATGGTTGGACCAAGAGACTATTGTCACCTATGGTTTCAGGGGATCTAGTTGCTAAGGATGTGCTTCCCACAACTCCTATCACTATTGGATCATTTTACACATGAATGTGCTTAATTTTATCTTTATCCAATTTGTATGCATAGCTGTAGGTGAATCTTCAACCCTGTCCTATCTCCATCATTGAAAACAATCCAAGATAGAAAGTAAACTCGAAAGGTCGGGTAAATGAATAACAAAATTAATTAGCAAGTCTTGTAGACATTCCTTAATTCCATTTTGCAAGTGCTTCCCATGGTTCGATAAATCTTGGTCTATTCTAGGAAAAATCTACTATACTTCATCCATAATCAAGATCAAATGTATCAATCGGCTCATATTTTCTATACTATCATATCTACAATTCATCTTCTTCTTCAGCATCTTTGTCTTCATCTCCATAGACTATACCATAATCTACTCCTTCAATGCCTCCTGAAAGATTTGGCTCCTCATAGTAGATTCATCTTCGTATTCAAGTCTCTCAGTAGTCTCATCATTGTAACTCTCAAAGTTTAAGAAATGGTTTTAAGAAAATAGGTTGATGATGGCAACAACTCTGTGTGTACACACTCATTGGGACTCCAAGTGTAGAGTGTTGTAGAAGGATTTTTATCCCCACAAGGTTGATTCGAGGGTTTATATCATCCTCTTAGGGAATTGCCTACACACTTCTCCTCTTTTATTCTTCAAGCAACCTACAAAACAAAGTATTTGCCCTGTGTCCCAACAACACCATGTGGTTGTCAAGCATAAGGTTTGGTATTAGTAAAACTGAATTAAAACTATAAATAAATAAAAGTAAACAATATATGACCAGGGAAATGTCGCTTCCGTGGAATCCAAGGGTGCATGGTCCAATGGGCGAAGTACCGGACGCCTCCCGAGAGCGAAGAACCGGAGCATTCTCCCCAGGACCCCGGGGGACCCCACTGCAGGAAGAAACTCGGGTACCAAGCACGGGAATAGAAGACCGAATCTTGCCCCGACGAGAGAACATGACAGCTGGCCGATGATGCCTTACCTAGGCGCCAGGCTACTCCTGCGCACACTCTAGCACTCGCTAGGGGACAATAGGACAGTCATGCCATATCAAGGACATGCATGTTCCACCTTGATACATGGTATCCACGAGTTGCTGTGTGATGACTGACCCTTGTCGGTCAGGAAGGAGGGAGTATTGAGAAGGGAAGAACCGGATGTGTTCTTCCCTGGGAACAAATTATATAATCATGTGATCATGCACCATATAGTAGACAGTTGAAGGACATAGGGATCCGCACATTACAACCTAAACTTAGGCAAAAAAATTGTGTTTCTCTATGTGATTGTGTTTGTCTAGCTTGTGGATCGAGCTCACCGAATGTTGCACCCCTAGCCAAACTGAAAAAGGGATCCTCTGTCCCTAGTGTCGAAATAAGTGATTGTGTTTGTGATTGTGATTGTGTTTCTCTAAGAAACAACATTGGTCGCACTAAGTAGGGGGTGCAAGGTTGTGAGAAACCTTCACCGACGATACCCAGCTCCTCTCGCGCATGGTGGCACGAGGGAGGAGCGGGCACCATAGGAGGGAATTTGTCTTGGTGGCACAGGCCAGGAGAATCGCTAGCATTGTTCATCGAACGAGGCGTGGTGGCTTTGCAGGCGGCGGATCCGGGGCCGTGTCTCCCGATTCCTCTCATGAGGAAGCAAAACCGGCAGCTCGCCCAAGAGGGGTGTCTGAAGATGATTCAATGGAAGTGGCCAACGAGCCGCCGCCTCCCCCTCCGAGCTTCCTTGGAACGGGAGTTGCTCTCGCTTCCTAGATGCCCTGCGGTGTTTTCTACCAGAAGTCATCAGAGGAAGCTCATGTTGTGGGTTCATGGCTTGTTCGATTGGTGGACTTGGAGGTATACTCCCTCTAGTACCACCAGGTGGCGTGCCCCCTACTTCATCGGGCTCACCCTGGTTGCAATTGCACCCCGGGGAAGGGCCCCTAGGTACATTAGAAAAGGAGATTGTGGGACCCCCGGATTGACCTTCCGAGAATCCCTGTTATGCCTACAATCCACATTCCCATGACCAGTGAGCCGTGAGCATATATAATCGATAAGTCTCATTACAGCATCCATAAATTAACGAGTACAAGACTTACATTGATGCCATTATGGCTATACAAACATTAGTAGTAGATATTCATCGAACACAGAGCCCAAGTCAAGCCTTAACCTATAGGAAATTGACTGGGAGGACGTCCTAGATTGCATAGACGTCAGCATCTCTATCGTCCTTCCTGTTTCAGAAAATCTGGCCAATTAAATAGTCAGGGATAATGCCAGTGAGTACTTTTGAATGTACTTGTAAACCACCGAGATGAGGTAAAAAAGATAATATTCATTGGTTGTGGCGAGATAGCTCTAGATATAGTTATTTGAGAGGCCTAGTTTATCTTGTAGATATGGCAGCTCTATAGCTTTCATGAAAAAGACTTTCAAAAACATGTCTCCTTTTCAAAAGTAGAGATATCTCCATATCCTTGTTGAAAAAATATTTAAAACCATTTCTAGAGTAAAACCATTTCTGAAACATCTTACACCATTCATGGTCAAAACAAAACCTCATCCTCACACTTCCTCATGACCAAGTCATCCTTTTTATCTTTCTCAAAACCATCACTTGGGTACTTGTAACATCCCAAAATTAATGAATTACAAAAGCTTGCATTTCATTCATACATTCATAGCATTCTTGACTTACACAAAAAAAATTCAAATCAAAACTCCAAATAAAACCATTTTTATGCCTATTATCTATATATCATTAAGGCATGGTTTTATTTTATTTTCAAAGGATCAAAGTGTAGTGCACTAAAAAGTGGTATTTGACACACATTTAGGTGCAAGGTTCACACTAAAAAAATCTAGAGAATATTTTAAATCAAACTCATTTGAATTTGGGTTTGAAAATGATTCCTAAAAAATCAAACAGAAAAAGAAAAGGCAAAAGGAAAAAAATAAAATAGCCGCTGCCCTTTTGGCCCAACTCCAGAATAGGCCCAGCAAGCCCACCCGGCTGTTTCCCCCTCTCCCCTCTCTCTCAACCGCACCCGCCTTACCCCGCACCCGCTGACAGTGGCCCCGTCCAGCTCAGCATCATCTCCCGCAAAATCCCGCGCCAGACCCCGTCGCCGCTGATATTCACTGCCGTTGATGGCGTGGCTTAATTTCCATTGATAAAGCGAGTAATTCTCGCGCCTGCCACTGCCTACTTAAACTCCTCCCCTCTGCAAGCATTTCCCCTCACTCGCCACCCCCTTTCCCCCACCAGGCTGCTCTTATTTTGACTCGAAACCTCATTGCCCGACGAACTTCGACGAGGCTTCTTACTGCCGTGCTCCCCTGGCTCGTGCGCTTCTTCTCATACCTTTTATTCATCTGCTCGTAACCCAGAGCGTCGACTACACCCAGCACCATGAGTACCCGACGCGGCCTTCGACTCCGGTGAGAAATTCTGGTAAGACGCGACCGCCCCTTGGCCTCGGGATCAAACGATTGTGTTCGCCTGAACCTTGCGCATGCCCTGATGCCTCTGGTATGTGCTAGGGTGATCTAGAGTATCGTCGTCTTCGAAAAACCGTGCACGACGCTACCAGCAACTTTGACGAGCTCCAGCTGCTGCTACAACACGCCCCCTCCACGCCAGTGACACCTTGAGCATCCTCGTGTTCTCGCGAGCCTGGTAAGCTACTACACCACCCCTAGCCCCCTCTAGAATCGCCGGAGCATCTTCGCCAGTAGCGCTGCCGCCAGCACCCATTAGCGCCGCCAGATTCTGTTCGCGTGTGTCGTAGCTGTTAGATCTAGATCTAGTGGATCTGATTCGATCACTTAACGAAGGGGTACGCTTAGATCTGAGCCACGGGATCTAACTTAAATCCTACGGCCCACGTTGGTCGACCCGCGCGAAGCGGTATGGGCCAATCAGATGCGTCCACATGTATGAGATTTAGATTTAAAATCTGTTTTTGAATCTGTTAGAGATTTAAACTTGTAAAATTCATATCTTTTGTTCTGTTTATCCAAAAAATGTAAATAATATATCATTGGATTTAGAAAAATACATATTACACAACTGTGGGCTTGAATTTGTTTTTTTCCTTCTGTAAAATTGAATTTATTTGCAGAATCAAATATAGCTTATTTTGTGTCGGGGATATGACCCCAGGTACCCCATAGTTAAGGTATAATTGAATCTCCATAGAGAAATAATCGATATAATAAAAGGTATATATGAAAAGAGACATATATAAATGAATATAAATCAAGGTAAAAGGCAAAATAGAGAATAAAGTAAAGGAAAAGGACGGTCTGGGCTGAATAAGGTGTAATTCGGCCTATACTAATACTCATGGACCGAATTAACCTCTCTTGGGTTGAACCAGGGGAAAAGGGGACGAATCAAGGTTGGCACAACGGAATTGACTGTCTCTGGGCCGAGTTATGTCCATGCAGGCCCATCCCACCTTGCAGTAGCATCCAGGGTCACCAGAGCACGACAACCTCGTCACCTCACCACCTCATCCCACCAAACCTCGCCAACATCGCCTTCTTCCCGCGCTCTTCCTCGAAGACACCCGTGGGGATAGCTACCTCCACTCCGGGGAGCTGAAGATGCATGCCCACAGCGGCCCATGACACGAGGAGGAGTCTGCCGCCCCCATTCTCTCCCCCTGGGTGGGCCGACACAAGCATGTCGGCCCACCACTGGGTCTCCTCTAGCACCAACCAAGGCAAGCATTCACTTATTAACCTGGGTAGGCCGACGCAGGCTAAGTGGGCCCACCACGGGATCTTTGCCACCAAGCCAGCCAGCATGGGCTGCTGTCTTACAGCCTGGGCCGAGTCAAGCAAGACCCGGCTGGGCCCTTAATCCTTTAACTCGACTGGGCCAAACACTAAGCCGGCTGGGCTGTTTCCCACGCATGCCGAATCAACCTTGGACTAGGCCGAATCACTAGTCCTTCTAGGGCGTTTGGGCTGAGATATAAAGATCTAAACACTCTATTATTCACCTCTAGATGCCTTCACAACATCTACAACCACTCACCATCGAGCCAAGACAAGATCAACGAGTCTCATGCCAGTCTTGGGACGCCCATGGCTCAGACTGGGTACATGGCATAAGGAATATGCCTATGGCATCCAAGAATATGCTAAGGAATATGCCTTGGCATCTTCAAAAGATGCTAAGGCATATGCTGAGCATCTAAGAAGATGCCAGTAATATGCTACGTAGATGCCAAGCGTGGGGAACAAGTCTTGTCCTCTAGGTTCCCCTTTATAAGGAGCACCAGGGGGATCGTTCCAGAGGAGGCCCCGAAGGGCTCTTCCCCTCTCTGCTCAATAGAATATCTCCTTCTTCTTCCTCCTCCACTCTCATAGAAAGATCTAGATAGAGGCATAGGAGATACAGCTCAAGGAGCATGATTGTAGCCATAAGTATGGCAAGATTATAAGAGATTAGATGTAGAGAAAGAGGTGTTGTCCCCACATAATAGCCTCAATCCTAGACACATGGTATTTCACTTTGTTCATACGAGTGCGGTCTTCACTGCATCATCCCTCCCCGGATTCCTCCACGTCCATCGGCCCCAACTTTAGCCTACCCATGGCATATGCCGTGATACCACCACGACATTTGGCGCCCACCGTGGGGCCTTTTAGTGGCGTTGGTTGGGTTTCCATTTGGACGAGAGCATATTCATCAACCTCTTGTTCATAAAGCTCCTTCAGCTCCTCCAAGCGAACAGAGAACAGAGAGGTAAGCACAGGGGTCTCCAAGTCTGACTCAGTAAGGCAGGTAAGACTCAACAAGAATGACTCAAACTTTGCTCCAAGCATACTGTAAGTACCAGATAACTCAGCCACCAACACTCGATCCTTCACCCCGGGGAGAAAATAACTCAGCCCTGGGACTAGCCAACGTATTCATAGAGTCACTTTTAGATTGAGAGAACATTATGTTGATTCAGATCAGTATTTGACTATCTTATTTATGATTCGGATAGAATTTGAGTCAGTTTATTTATGATTTGGATAGAATTTGAGTCAGATTTTTCATGATTCGGATTAACCATTAGCTCAGCTTACCAGCTTATTTATGATTCAGATAGAATTTGAGTCAGTTTACTCATGATCCGGATTAACCTTTAACTCAGCTTACCAGCTTATTTATGATTCAGATAGAATTTGAGTCAGTTTATTTATAATTCCGATTAGAATTTGAGTCAGTTTGTTTATGATTCGGACAAACATTTGATTCAGCTTGTCAGGGCACATCATAACTCGGATTTGTATTCTGACTCAGCTTACTATCTTATCTCTGATCCGGACTAAATTTTGATTCAACTCGCCAGATTGCCAAGTTATGTTATGACTCAGATTGATATTTAACTATCTTGCCAGGTTATCTCCTATCTCAGATGATTATTTGCCAGCATATCATATCTCAAATCTATATCTCAGATCTACATCTTGAATCACATCTCTCAGCTCTTAGTCCTATTATAATATCCCAAAACTTTATCTCGGATCTATATCTCGGATCCATATCAAAGGCAGGTTGCCATCATCTCATCAGATCAAGTTATATCACAGTAAACAGATAACTCGGATTTGGGAACAGATGACTCGGATTTGAGTCATATACCTCGGATTTGAGTCAGATGACTCAGATTTGAGACATAATTCAAATTTGAGTAAAATAACTCGAATTTGGAAACAGATGACTCGAATTTGAGTCATATACCTCGAATTTGAGTCAGATAACTCAGATTTGAGACATAAGTCAAAATTGAGTAAAATAACTCGGATTTGAAATCAGATAACTCGGATTTGAGTCATATACCTCGGATTTGAGTCAGATGACTCAGATTTGAGACATAAGTCAAAATTGAGTAAAATAACTCGGATTTGGAATAAGATAACCAGATTTGAGTCATATACCTTGGATTTGAGACAGATGACTTAGATTTGAGACATAAGTCAAAATTGAGTAAAATAACTCAGATTTCGAATTAGATAACTCAGATTTGAGTCATATACCTCGGATTTGAGTCAGATGACTCAGATTTGAGAGATAAGTCAAATTTGAGTAAAATAACTCGGATTTGGGATAAGATGACTTGGATTTGAGTCATATACCTCGGATTTGAGTCAGATGACTTAGATTGAGACATAAGTGAAAATTGAGTAAAATAACTCAGATTTGGAAACAGATGACTCGGATTTGAGTCATATACCTCGGATTTGAGTCAGATGACTGAGATTTGAGACGTAAGTCAAAATTGAGTAAAATAACTTGGATTTGAGTCATATAGCTCAGATTTGGAATCCGATGACTCAAATTTGAGTCATATAACTTAAACTTTGAGTCGGATTGGAAGCACAAGACGAATGTAACCCGAACGAGATAACTCGGATTATAACTTTCCTAAAGAGGTTATAAGACTAGAGCCAAAGAAGGCCGGAAGTCAAAACTTTCCCAAAAGGGTTAAAATAGCAGTGCCCAAGAAGGCCAAAACTCATAACTTACCCAGAAGGGTTAAAAGAGGAGTGCCCGAGAAGGCCCGAACTCATAACTTACCCAAAAGGGTTAAAAGAGCAGTGTCCGAGAAGGCCAGAACTCATAACTTACCCAAAAGGGTTAAAATAGCAATGCCTGAGAAGGCCAGAACTCATAACTTACCCAAAAGGGTTAAAATAGCAATGCCCGAGAAGGCCAGAAGTCACAAACTTACCCAAAGAGGTTACAAGACCAGTGCCAAAAATGGCCAGGAGTCACAAACTTACCCAAAGAGGTTAAAAGACCGATGCCAAAAATGGCCAGAAGTCATGTCTTACCCAAAGAGTTTAAAAGACCAATGGCCAAGTAGGCCAGAAGTCGTAGCTTACCCAAAGGGGTTAAATGACCAATACCCATGAAGGATAGGAGTCAAAATTTACCCGAAAGGGTAATAAAACCAAAATCTCATAAGGCTAGATGCCACAAACTTATCCAAATGGGTTATGAGACCAAGAGATATATGATGAGGGAATCTATATCGGAAAATAACTTTGGAGATATTAAATATGAAGCCTATGCACGACTCTACGAGTCCCACATAGCCTCGGGGACTAATGTCGGGGATATGACCCCGGGTACCCCATAGTTAAGGTATAAATGAATCTCCATAGAGAAATAATCGATATAATAAAAGGTATATATGAAAAGAGACATATATAAATGAATATAAATAAAGGTAAAAGGAAAAATAGAGAATAAAGTAAAGGAAAAGGATAGTCCAGGCCGAATAAGGTATAATTCGGCCTATACTAATACTCATGGACCGAATTAACCTCTCTTGGGCCGAACCAGGGGAAAAGGGGCTGAATCAAGCCTGGCACAGCCGAATTGACTGTCTCTGGGATGAGTTATGTCCACGCAGGCCCATCCCACCTCGCAGTAGCGTCCAGGGTCACCAGAGCACGACCACCTCATCCTGCCAAACCTCGCTAACGTCGCCTTATTCCCATGCTCTTCCTTGAAGACACCCGCGGGGATCGCTACCTCCACACCGGGGGAGCTGAAGCTTCCCACAACAGCCCACGACACGAGGAGGAGTATGCCGCCCGCATGCTCTCCCCCTGGGTGGGTCGGCACGAGCAGCTCAGCCCACCGTGGGGTCTCCTCCAGTGCCAACGAAGGCCAGCATTCACTTAATAACCCGGGTGGGCCGACGCAGGCTAAGTCGGCCCACCACGGGATGTCTACCACCAAGCCAGCCGGCATGGGCTGCTGTCTTACAGCCTAGGCCGAGTCAAGCAAGACCCGGCTGAGCCCTTAATCCTTTAACTCGGCTGGGACAAACACTGAGCCGGCTGGGCTGTTTCCCACGCAGGCCGAATCAACCTTGGACTAGGACGAATCACTACTCCTTCTAGGGCGTTTGGGCCAAGATATAAAGATCTAAACACCCTATTATGCACCTCCATATGCCTTCACAACATCTACAATGACTCACCATCGAGCCAAGACAATATCAACGAGTCTCGTGCCAGTCTTGGGACGCCCATGGCTCAGACTGGGCACATTGCATAAGGAATATGCCTATGGCATCCAAGAATATGCGAAGGAATATGCCTTGGCATCTCCAAAATATGCTAAGGCATATGCTGAGCATCTAAGAAGATGCCAGGAATATGCTACGTATATGCCAAGCGGCGGGAACAAGTCTTGTCCTCTGGGCTGCCCTTTATAAGGAGCACCAGGGGGATCGTTCCAGAGGAGGCCCTGAAGGGCTCTTCCCCTCTCTGCTCAATAGGAGCTCTCCTTATTCCTCCTCCACTCTCATAGAGAGATCTAGATAGAGGCATAGGAGATACAGCTCAAGGAGCATGATTGTAACCACAAGTATGGCAAGATTATAAGAGATTAGATGTAGAGAAAGAGGTGTTGTCTCCACATAAGACACATTGTATTTCTCTTTGTTCATACGAGTGTGCATCATCCCTCCCCGGATTCCTCCACGTCCATCGGCCCCAACTTTAGCCTACCCATGGCATATGCCGTGATACCACCACGACATTTTAGCCATATAAATTATTTAGAAAATGTTTTTAAAGCAAATTTAAGTTTATTTAGACTAAATATAGTTAGTTTTGTGTTTAGTACTATTTGGTTTGAATAATTAGTGTATAAAATTCATTCCATTGCATTTGCATGCATTCATATATATTTTTGCTTGATTATTTGAATGTAAATTTGGTGCTATCATTTTTTGTGTAGATTTTGGTGCTAGTGGTGATTGTGATTGTGAAGATTGTTGCTACTCCCCCAACTACCAAGGCAAGCGGTGCTTCATGTATTTTGTCCTATTATTTTTACTATGCACTAGCAATATTTTTGATTAGGGCTTGCATGGAATTTTGCTAAGTATAAACTATGCTATGCCATGGGAAATCCTAGTAGTTGTAGTCTTGGTAGAATTTTCTTTAAGTTAAGATACTTTTTGTGTTATCATGCTTAGCCTAGCTAGTAGCAAACAAGGGTGGATTATATTACATTCTATGAAAATTTTGCTAAGTCTTTGACTTGTGTTTTTGCTTAATAAAACAACTAAGTGAATGAATCACCTAGGTGGAATGGTATGATGGTTTGTGTTGAGTGGTTACACAAGACCCATGTATATGGTCTACCTTGTGTATCACACTTGGGGAAAGCCACCCAGGAACAAAGGGATTTGAGATACTTAGTGTTTAGAAGCTTCTAGTGAAACCACATGGCATATTGGCTCTGCCTTGATCATATAGGTTGCAATAACTTAGCTAGATGGACAAATGGTGGTAGGGTGATAGGTTGGAACGCGTCCATGGTGGTCTAAGGGAAGGCTTCTGAAAGATCTCGTCTCGATGCATGTCGATTCTTGTGGGGAAAGTGCACCATCTCTCGAGAGGGTAAAACCTAAGTACTTAGCCATGTCCCCGAAAATGGACAATTTGAGCATCAAGACATTGAAGCTATCAAGGATATCCTCATCCCAATTTCTAAGTTAAAAACTTGTGGTTGAACAAGGGTAAAGGTTCACCAATGTCTATTGGTGGTTCCCTAGGAGTTTTTGTCAAACAAAAACTTAGTGTTTTCAACTGATAAGGAAAACCTAGTTTGAGCAAAGCAAGCCTAAGCTACATTTAGCCAAATTCATATAGATGTTAGATACTACTATTCTACTATGGTATCACTTGCCAATACAATTCCAAATGTATTGACCCACTTTGGCTATAACTTATGATGTTGCAGGTTACTCTGATGAGGATTAGGGTTATGAGTCTACACTCAACATGCTTGCTTGTGGCACATGAAGATGAATACTTTAATTTATTTACTTATTTTATGAACTCTTGTAGAAGCCTTTGGCTATGGAGTTGTAAAAGACTATGTTTATCTCTGGAATGGTGATGTAGTAAAGACCTTTGTATCTGTGTACTTCATCTTAAAATGTGGATGCTAGCATTTGATCCATGGACTAGCATTGTAATCACAGGGACCTTTACCTTATAAAGGTGGGGTATTACAGATGGTATCAGAGCACTGTGTTGCCTGTAGGATTATGACCCTAGGTTGGATTAGACTAAGAAAAACATTAAGGAAAAATGCAACTCTTTGCAAATTCCACACTTGTCTTTTCTTCTCATAAACCCTTCTAATCTTCTTTCTCATCTCAAATTGTAGATGGCCACCATCAACGAAGCCATCAAGAAGGGACCACTCATGACCATGACTTTAGAATGTGAGACGGAGTTTCCCAAAGCACTCAAAACCCTTATGGTTAGCTTGGTAATACATGGTGAGGCCGTGTACAAAGGATTTCCAGTGATGGATGAAGGAGAAGAATATTGGTGGGTGCAACTTCACTTGTACAAAAACAAGGGAGACAACCACAAAGAGTCGGGATTCTACATGGGCACCAACTCAGAAATGTATACGACATTCTTTGACTCTGCAAGAAATGCAGCTTGGAATGCTATCAAGGAGCTTGGTGAAAGACTCAAGTGTAGAATGCTCAACACTAAAAATGACCTTGAGGAAGAGAAGAAGTATACCAAAGACTTAAAGACCGCCATAAAACGTCTAAGGGAAGATATCATAGACTTAGCATATGAGTGATATGAAGGGAATATGCCCTGAGAGGCAATAATAAAGTGTTTATTATGTGTATTCCAAGTATATGATAGATGTTTATTTTGCATGCTATAATTGTATTAATACGGAAACGTTAATACATGTGTGTTTAATAAACAAACAGAAAGTTCCTAGTTATTCCTCTCTCGTAAACTAGCTCGTTGATTAACAAGATGATCAAGGTTTCCTGATCATGGACATTGGATGTTGTTAATAACGGGATCACAACATTAGTGTAATGGTGTGATGAACATTCATCCGAAGAGCATTACGATCAAAGTCATTGAGTTTATATTGCTATAACAACTTACGAAGTGATCCTAATCCTTAGACCATGAGATCATGTCAATCACTAACACCGGAAGAGTTTCTTGATAACATCAAACGTCACACCGTAACAGGGTGATTATAAAGATGGATTCAGAACTAATAAAGTGTTATGTTGAGGCTCATGGATCGAGAGTGGAATTTGTTCATCCCGATGACGGATAGATATACTCTGGGCCCTCTCGGTGATATCACATTGATTAGCTTGCAAGCAAGTGATTTGATCACTAGAATGTTATATCACGGGAACGAGAAAAGAGTGCATGTTGGTAACGAGATCAAACTAGATATGGAGATACCGATGATCTTATATCGGACATGTAATATATCATGAAACAAAGGGATTAAGATACTAGCGTAAAAGGTTCCGACGATCACAAGAAAGTCATCGTTGAATGTGTGGGAGTCAGTATGGGTCTCTAGATCCCGATTCTGATTATGGATCCGAGAGGGGTCTCGATCATGTCCGCATTATTCACGAACCGTAGGGTGACACACTTAAGAGACACCGACATCCAATTGGAGCAAATGTTTCATGCCGAAAGAATAAACAAGCGCAGGAATTTATTTCACTAGATACCGAAACAGGTTTTCGGGTGAAATTGCATAAAGTGGTTATGCATGTGAAATGGAATTCTAGCAAGGGGTTATTTGTGAATGTTTGTCATTAAAGTAATTGAAAAAATTCTGAATAAAATAAAAGAGTTTTATTTAATGAGAGTTTGCATTAAATTTGGTGGAAATTTAATGGGAATTTGAGTGGACTTTTGAGTAGAGGAAATTTAAAGGGCATTTTGTGAGTGGAGTGTCCACCCACATGAATGAAGGAGGGGAGGGGGCTGCCCCCCATGGCCGGCGGCCACCCCTTGGGTTCCCCCCTCCTCGTGTAAAGGGCGCCCCCCTCCGCACGTGTCGGTCGCACCGCCGGGTGAAGGATCTCTCTCCCCTCTAGAATTTATCCCCATGGTCTCGGACTAGCGAGATACATGTTCCCGGTGGCTATTCGGCAAGAAAGAGTTGTGCTTCCGCTGCATCGCTGGAGCGAGGAGGCGGAGGTTGCTCATTGCCTCGAACGTGTGTGCGAGCACGGATGCGCTGCTGATTTGCGGCGCTAGGACTTCCTCTCGATCTTGAGATCGGCAAGAGATCGTCTACATCAACCACGAGTTGAACTCGTTAAGCTTTGTCGGTCTTCAAGGGTATGTTCTCTACGGATATACATCCGCCCGTTGTTTGTATCTAGTAGATAGATCTTGGTACGTAGTTCCCATCGTAGGAAATTTTTTGTTTTCTATGTTGCGAACCCTACAGTGGTATCAGAGCCGGATCTATGCGTAGATACTTTGCACGGGTAGTACACATATGAGTATGTGGGCGATGATGATCATGTTGTTGCTCCTTTTTTGTAATTTTGGATATTGGTGGCATAGTGGGATGAAGCGGCCCGGACAAACTTTACATGTCCTCGCACTTGAGACCTGTTCCACGCTTGACATGCAACTAGTTTGCATAAGTGGCTAGCGGGTGTCTGTCTCTCCTACTATAGTCAATATCTATTTTGCAAGCGAGTTGTCAACAATTTGATTATCCTCGTTGTGGTTCATGTTCATAGGTAAGAACGGTTCTATCTCGAAAGCCCTAAGCCACGTAAAACTTGCAATGGATAAATTAGAGGCGTCTAGTTTAGATTGTTGCTGGGCTAGTGTTATGATATGGTAGTGTTGTAAGTAGAAGTATGAGATGATACTCTTACAACACATAAATGTAAATTCCATAGACCTTGGATTTACACATATAGGTATGATAGTGATCATACCATGATGCACATGATAGAGATCATCTGCGGGAACCATATCATTTCACTAATAAACATATGATGTTTGATAGCATCTTATATTGCTTGTTTAGCGCTTTGTTAGCATAATAAGATGATCCCTCATTTAAATATCAAGATAAGAATGTGTTCTTCCTTTAGTATGCACCGATTATGTTCTCGTCGCTCCAAGACATCACGTGATGATCGGGTGTTCTTGGATCCACGACCATATTTTGGGTGTAAAACAGTTACACACGCGAATACTAAGGTTCTAACTTGGCGAGCCTAGCATGTACAGACATGGCCTCGGAACACGGACCGAAAGGTTAAGCATGAGTCATATAGTTTATATGATGCCCATTTGATGCTCGCCTTTGAAGCTATACCGACTCACGTGATGATCGGACTTGGTATAGTGGATTTGGTTCATGTAATCACCAAAAAGGCACGAGGGATGTCATTTTTGAGTGGGAGTTCATTCGTAATATGGATTAGTTGAACTCAATCTATCATACACTTAGTCTAAACTTTACAAATTCTGTTGTAGATGGCACCACCTGCTTTTAATTTCAATGTGTTCATGGAGAAAGAGAAACTAGCAACGAACGGTAGCAACTTTACCGAATGGGCCATGAATTTGAGGATTCTCCTCTCTGCTGCACAAAAGCAATACATGCTAGAAGCGCCGTTAGGCCCCCCACCTTTTGATGATGCCCCTGACGAGGAGAAGAATGTATATCAGACTCGTCAGGAGGACCACAACTTAGTTCATTGCGGCATATTGTATGGGCTAGAGCCGGAACTTCGAAAGCGTTTCGAAAACGGCAATGCATTTGATACAATGGGTGAGTTGAAAATGATTTTCGACACACATGCTGCTGTAGAGAGCTACAACGCTTTAGAAAAGTTCTTTAGCTGCATGATGGAAGAGCACAGCTCCGTTAGTGAGCATGTACTCAAGATGTCGGGTTACGCCGATAAGCTTGTGTCCTTGGGAATATCGATTCCCATTGAATTAGGCATCCATCGTGTTCTGCAGTCTCTGCCACCTAGCTATAAGAGCTTCGTGATGAACTATAACATGGAAGGCATGAAGAAGTCTCTCCCCGAGCTTCTGTCAATGCTTAAAGCTGCAGAAGTGGAGATCAAAAAGGAACATCAAGTGTTGATGATCAATAGGAACACTGGTTTCAAGAAAGACAAGAAGGGAAAACGGAAGGGAAGTAAGGGCGGCAAGCTTGTTGCCGTGCCTGAAAAGAAACCCCGAGTTGGACCTAAGTCTGATTCCGAGTGCTACTATTGTAAGGGGTAGCCCTTTGAAGCTTAATCGCCCCAAGTATCTGGCAGACAAGAAAGCCGGCAAGGCAAACAAAGGTATATATGATATACATGTTATTGATGTGTACTTGACTAGTGCTCGCAGTAGCACCTGGGTATTTGATACCGGTTCAGTTGCTAATATTTTTAACTCGAATCAGGGGCTGCGGAACAAGCGACCGCTAGCAAGGGGTGAGGTCAAGATGCGTGTCGGCAATGGATCAAGCGTTGATGTGATCGCCGTCGGAACGCTGCCTCTCCACTTGCTGTCGGGATTAGTTATAAACTTGAATAAATGTTATCTGGTGCTTGCACTGAGCATGAACATTGTATCTGGATCGTGTTTGATGCGAAGTGGTTATTCATTTAAATCCGAGAACAATGGTTGTTCCATTTATATGAATGAAATCTTTTATGGTCATGCACCGATGATGAATGGTTTATTTCTATTAGATCTCGATGATAATGTTACACATATTCATAATGTTGATGCTAAAAGGATTAAACTAAATGATGATATATCCGCATATATGTGGCACTGCCGTCTAGGTCATATTGGCGTTAAACGCATGAAGAATCTCCATTCGGATGGAATTTTGGAATCACTTGATTTTGAATCATTGATACATGTGAGCCATGCCTTATGGGCAAGATGACTAGAACGCCGTTTTCCGGTTCAATGGAACGGGCGACAGATTTATTGGAAATCATACATTCTGATGTATGTGGTCCAATGAGTGTGTCGACGCGAGGTGGATATCGTTATTTTGTTACTTTCACGGATGATTTGAGTAGATACGGTTATATCTACTTGATGAAACACAAGTCTGAAACCTTTGAAAAGTTCAAGGAATTTCAGAATGAAGTGGAAAATCATCGTAATAGAAAGATCAAATTTCTACGGTCCGACCGTGGAGGTGAGTATCTAAGTTACGAGTTTAGCACTCACATGAAAGAGTGTGGAATTGTTTCACAACTCACACCTGCCGGAACACCACAGAGAAATGGTGTGTCGGAACGTCGTAATCGTACTTTATTAGATATGGTTTGATCTATGATGTCTCTGACGGACTTGCCGTTGTCATTTTGGGGTTATGCACTAGAAACTGCTGCATTCAATTTAAATCGGGCACCATCTAAATCCGTTGAAAATACACCGTATGAATTGTGGTTTGGAAACAAACCTAAGCTGTCATTTCTTAAAGTTTGGGGATGCGATGTTTATGTGTAGAAACTTCAACCGGATAAACTCGAACCCAAAGCGGAAAAATGCATCTTCATAGGATACCCTAAGGAAACTATTGGGTATTCCTTCTATCACAGATCCGAGGGCAAGGTTTTTGTTGCCAAGAATGGATCCTTTCTAGAGAAAGAGTTTCTCGCGAAAGGTGTGAGTAGTCGGAAGGACTCGAAGAGGTTATTGAACCTTCTCTTCAAAGTATGGCGAGTAGCGCAGCGCCGGAAGTTGTTCCGGAGTTGGCTCCACCTGTTGAAGAGGGAACTAATGATAATGATCATGAAACTCCAAAAGAGAGTACTACCGAACCTCGCAGGTCAAGCGGGGCTGCAACTCCGGTATGCTGGAAATCCTGTCATGAATTTGATGGTTGATGAAAATGATGACCCTGCGACATATGAAGAAGCGATGATGAGCCCGGATTCCAACAAATGGTTAGAAGCCATGAAATCCGAGATGGAATCCATGTATGAAAATCAAGTTTGGAACTTGGTGGACTTACCTCACGACCGAAAGGCCGTGGAGAACAAATGGATTTTCAAAAGGAAAACTAATGCTGATGGTAATGTGACCGTCTATAAAGCTCGACTTGTCGCAAAGGGGTTTCGACAAATTCAAGGAGTTGACTACGATGAGACATTCTCTCCCGTAGCGATGCTAAAGTCAGTTAGGATTATGTTAGCAATTGTTGCATATTTCATTTATGAGATATGGCAGATGGATGTAAAAACTGCATTTCTCAATGGTAATATTGAGGAAGAGTTGTATATGATACAACCAAAGGGTTTTGTCGATCCTAAGGACGCTAACAAGGTGTGCAAGCTTCAGCGATCCATCTATGGATTGAAGCAAGCATCACGAAGTTGGAATCTCCGCTTTGAGGAGGTGATCAAAGAGTTTGGATTTGTCCAAACTTATGGAGAAGCTTGTATTTACAAGAAAGTGAGTGGGAGCAATGTGGCATTTCTGATATTATATGTGGATGACATATTATTGATCGGAAATGATATAGATCTTTTAAAAAGTGTTAAAAGTTATCTAAACAGCAAATTTTCAATGAAGGACCTTGGTGAAGCGTCATACATATTAGGCATAAAGATCTATAGAGATAGATCTAAGCGCCTAATAGGGCTATCGCAAAGTACATACCTTGATACGATTTTAAAGAAGTTTAAAATGGACGGAAGTAAGAAGGGGTTCTTACCTATGTTGCAAGGCAAGACATTGAGTAAGACTCAAAGTCCGGCTTCGGCGGAAGAAAGAGAGATAATGGACCAAGTCCCCTATGCTTCAGCCATAGGCTCTATAATGTACGCCATGCTATGTACAAGACCGGATGTGGCACATGCTATTAGTTTGACTAGTAGGTACCAATCGGATCCGGTTGAACCTTTGGATAGCGGTCAAGAATATCCTTAAGTACTTACGAAGAACTAATGATATGTTTCTTGTATACGGAGGTGAAGAAGAGCTCGTCGCTAAGTGTTATGTTGACGCTAGCTTTGACACCGATCCGGATGACTCTAAGTCTCAATCCGGATACGTATTTCTCATGAATGGCGGAGCGGTTAGTTGGAGGAGCTCCAAACAACCTGTGGTAGCGGGATCAACAACGGAGGCCGAATATGTTGCTGCTTTAGAAGCGGCTCAGGAAGCAGTTTGGATGAAGGAGTTCATATCCGAACTAGGAGTGGTGGCAAACGCGTTGGACCCAATGGTGATCTATTGTGACAACAATGGTGCCATTGCCAATGCCAAAGAGCCAAGGTCTCACAAGCATGCCAAGCATATTAAGCGCCGATTTCACTCCATCCGCGAGCATGTCAAGGATGGAGATATAAAGATTTGTAAAGTACATACGGATCTCAATGTAGCAGATCCGTTCACTAAAACTCTCCCTAGAGCAAAACATGATCAACACCAGAACTCAATGGGTGTTAGATTTATCACTATGTAACTAGATTATTGTCTCTAGTGCAAGTGGGAGACTGAAGGGAATATGCCCTGAGAGGCAATAATAAAGTGTTTATTATGTGTATTCTAAGTATATGATAGATGTTTATTTTGCATACTATAATTGTATTAATACGGAAACGTTAATACATGTGTGTTTAATAAACAAACAGAAAGTTCCTAGTTATGCCTCTCTCATAAACTAGCTCGTTGATTAACAAGATGATCAAGGTTTCCTGATCATGGACATTGGATGTTGTTAATAATGGGATCACAACATTAGTGTAATGGTGTGATGAACATTCATCCGAAGTATAGCATTACGATCAAAGTCATTGAGTTTATATTGCTATAACAACTTACGAAGTGATCCTAATCCTTAGACCATGAGATCATGTCAATCACTAACACCGGAAGAGTTTCTTGATAACATCAAACGTCACACCGTAACAGGGTGATTATAAAGATGGATTCAGAACTAATAAAGTGTTATGTTGAGGCTCATGGATCAACAATGGAATTTGTTCATCCCGATGATGGATAGATATACTCTGGGCCCTCTCGGTGATATCACATTGATTAGCTTGCAAGCAAGTGATTTGATCACTAGAATGTTATATCACGAGAACGATAAAAGAGTGCATGTTGGTAACGAGATCAAAATAGGTATGGAGATACCGATGATCGAATCTCGGACATGTAATATATCGTGAAACAAAGGGATTAAGATACTAGCGTAAAAGGTTCCGACGATCACAAGAAAGTCATCGTTGAATGTGTGGGAGTTAGTATGGGTCTCCGGATCCCACTTCTGATTATTGATCCAAGAGGGGTCTCGATCATGTCCGCATTATTCACGAACCGTAGGGTGACACACTTAAGAGACACCGATATCCAATTGGAGCAAATGTTTCATGCCAAAAGAATAAACAAGCGCAGGAATTTATTTCACTAGATACCAAAACGGGTTTTCGGGTGAAATTGCATAAAGTGGTTATGCATGTGAAATGGAATTCTAGCAAGGGGTTATTTGTGAATGTTTTTCATTGAAGTAATTGACAAAATTCTGAATAAAATAAAAGAGTTTTATTTAATGAGAGTTTGCATTAAATTTGGTGGAAATTTAATGGGAATTTGAGTGGACTTTTGAGTGGAGGAAATTTAAAGGGCATTTTGTGAGTGGAGTGTCCACCCACATGAATGAAGGAGGGGAGGGGGCTGCCCCCCATGGCCGGCGGCCACCCCTTGGGTTCCCCCCCTCCTCCTATAAAAGGAGCCCCCCTCCTCACTTGTCTCTCACACCTCCTCGTGAAGGATCTCTCTCCCCCTCTAGAATTTATCCCCCATGGTCTCGGACTAGCGAGATACATGTTCCCGGTGGCTATTCGGCAAGAAAGAGTTGTGCTTCCGCTGCATCTCTGGAGCGAGGAGGCGGAGGTTGCTCGGTGCCTCGAACGTGTGTGCGAGCATGGATGCGCTGCTGATTTGCGGCGCTAGGACTTCCTCTCGATCTTGAGATCGGTAAGAGATCGTCTACATCAACCACGAGTTGAACTCGTTAAGCTTTGTCGGTCTTCAAGGGTATGTTCTCTACGGATATACATCCGCCCGTTGTTTGTATCTAGTAGATAGATCTTGGTACGTAGTTCCCATCGTAGGAAATTTTTTGTTTTCTATGCTGCGAACCCTACATGAGAATTGGAACGCACTTCGCTAGTTGGACCACCACACTTGTCGTTTCCACACAAAAAATTGTCTAAGTTATGTTTGAACCTTAGTGTTTGTGGTAGACTTTGTTTGCCATGACTTGTATGTTTTATGGGTGATGTATGTTATTGCTTTCATTTACCGTCTTGTTTTTATTTTACTTGTGTTGTTCTAATATTTCTCAATCTTACATTAGATGCCTAGCTTTGTGATCAGCACTGCCGAGGAGTTCAATGGAACTCATTTTGGTTTACGCATCGTGCAGTTTACTAGTGTGCTCAACCTCCCACTTCCTAGTATCAAGGCACTCCAGCTCACCAAGTTTGAGAGGAAGGACCTTTGGAGCTTTAGAGTCACACAACCAGGAATCCAGATGGAGCCACTCACGGAGGAGATTTTCTTCAAGCTGATGCACGATGACAAACAGAAGTGTCTAGATGTAGTCATGCAGGAGATACTCGGACGCCTCTGCGGACGCCACTCCACCGAGCTTAGAGGCCTCTACTTCCACCCATTCGGGAGACATGACGAGGAGGGAGAGGCATTGGTGTATGAGGGCGCTACTAGAGAGACGATAGAGCGAATTCGTTTGTACCTCTAGGACCTAGAGGGTCTTATTAGACACCTCAACACAGATAGGACCAATGTCATGCTTAGCAATCACGAGCTCCAGGTTAAGTTGATGGAGAAGGACAAGCTCTTCGTGGAGCAACACAAGATCGTCAAGGAGATGGAGGCCAGATTCGAGAGCCAGGACAAGAAGTTCAAGAATCAGGAGAAGAGAGTTCAGGACAGAAACAAGAAGATCAAGGACATGTGGGTTGAGATAGAGGCCAAGGACTTTGAGTTAGAGACTCAGCAGGGAGTGATTGAGAGGCTTTGCTCGCAGAAGAGAGCTCTTCGCGCGAATATTGAGGCCTTGACCACTAGTGTAGATGAGTATAAGGCCGCCATGGAGACATCAGGTCTTGCTCTTGTTGATGTGGAGGTCAACATGGAGGAGTAGTGTAGACTACTTGACTATCTTTTATCTATCATACTTGATTATTGAGTCACAATGACCATCTAACATGTGGATGGCTTGCTATGGTGTGTTTACTTTTTCCAAAACTTGTTGTTTACATTGTTTAAACTCTTTGTTATCTTGTGTTTGTTTATTGTGTTTGTTGTTATGTGATGTATTGTGCATGACATCTATGGGTTCTATCTCATTACTTATCCTTATTGAAACCACAAATGTCTCCCCGTCATGCCAACCCCAACCCAAACAACAATAACGTCAACCCCGAGATGCAGAAGTTGATGACAGCTCAAGCTCAACTGATGGAGATGATGACCCAGTTCATGGCCAATCAAGACCAGAACCAGAATAACAACAACAACAACAACAATCCCAACAATCCACCAGCATTTGACATGCTTACGAGATTTTTGAGGTTGAGGCCAGCCAAGTTCTCGGGAACAACTGATCCAATGGTAGCCAATGACTGGCTACGTTCCATGAACAAGGACCTAGTCACTGTTGGTGTAGCGACCTTGGATCAATAGAGATCCTAAGTCCCTGTGATTTACATGCTAGTCCCTGGATCAATTGCTAGCACTCACAGTCGATTAATATCATGTAAAACACAAAGTCATTATTACACGGAGAATCCAGAGTATGAATTTATTACAAATTCGCTTAGCCTTTATACTTAGAAGAAATTCATTGTCTTTCGAACCCCCCAACGGTACTTTACATATATATAGCATAGCAAGAATACTTAGCAAAAACAGGGGTAACCTATTAGGAGGGGAAATCCAAAGTATAGAGCTACTCATGTCATACTACAAAATCATCGCACTTGCAAAATAATACTAAGGAAAAATCCTACTAGAACATCCTACACATGCATACTACAGAATTTTGAAGATCACATGCATACAATCAAAACTGGGACAAAAATTATGAACAATTGGTGTAACTTTCCTTGATCCGAGCAGCACTCTACACAATAGCACTCCTCAGCGCACTCCAAACAATCTAACGAAACACAAACATAGATCTAATCACAATTTGCACAAAATATGCCACAGAGATAACATGCATGCATGCAACATGGTACTTATGCAAGATTTGTTTTCTAAATTGACCAAGGTAGTCTAATTGGATTGCAATTGTGTTAGGGATGTTATTAGTATTGATTTCCCACGGGTTTAAAATAATTTGGGTCATTATTCTAATTCATAGGCTCAGTAGCAGATCCAACCATCTAATTAGCCCCAAATCAGATCTAATGCTCTTAAGCAAGGTTCTATAATTTTTTTCAGTAGGTATTGTAAGAACAAAGTCAACACAACAAGAATCAACTAAAACAGGGTTTTAATTATTTTTCTATGGATTAAACACTCTAATCTAGAGATTAATTTCTACACGGAAAAACTTACTGCAAACTTGTAATATTATTACAGATCTATGTTCTACACAATTTTGTGAATCAAACGGTATATTATACTCAAAATTTGGCCAAGAATTTGATTTTCTATGAATTTCACAAGTTTTAACCTCAATCTGCCAATTAATCTAACCCTAACGAGAACGCGACATGTGGCAGCATCTGATTGGGACAGCTAAGCAAGGAGGCGCTGACGCAGCGCGCTGTCGCGGCTCTCCATGCGGCACCGCGGGATTCACTGATACCCCTTCGTTTTAAGCTTCTAATCCACGCCATCCATCCTAGATCTAAGGGCTAAGAAGCAAGGACAGACTCACCTTCCTTGCTGGCGGTGGCGACTGGCGGCGGCTGGCACAGCGGTGGTCGGCATTGGCGTTTCGGCGTCCTTGGGGAGGATGAGGTAGGTATGGGTGGTCGCCTCCTCCTCGCGGTTTCGACCGTGGTATCGGATAGAGGCCTCTCCTCCTCGAGTGGTGGCAGCGGCGTCGACCCTCCCATGGCTTCGGTTAGAAATCGAGGGCACGAGGCTGTAGTAAAAACCGATTAGGAGGGGTGAGCCGATGATGTCGAGCGTGTGGTTCAATATAGGGGAAAGAAAACAGGGGGAGGGAGCTCCTGTCATCGGTTTACAGAGGTCGGTGGTGGCTCGAGTTTGAGAGATCAGGGACAGAGGGCTAGGGTTATAGTCTTTGCAGGTAGAGAAACAAGGTCGCAGTGCTGGACTTTTATATGATACCTGGGGGAGTCCTGGCTGGACACGGAGACGGGGGGGAGGGGGCGTGGCCGGTGAGGATTCTGTTTAGATTCTCGTCGGGGGGGGGGGAGAGAGTGATGACAGGTGGGGGCTGGTGTCAGCGGGAGCAGCGGTGTGGGCTGGCGCGTGGGCGCTGGCAGGTTAGGTGCCGCGCAGGCATGGGTGGGCTGGCGCAGCCGGCCTAGCTTAGTTAGGCCGCCCCCCCTTTTTTGGTTTTATTTATTCTTTTCCTTTTTTTCTGTTTTACTAATACTTCAATAACTTTTGCATAGCAAATTCAAACTTAGTGAAGCTTGTTTCCAATTTTTTGTAAAAATGAGGTGGTCATCATAGAGCCATAGATTATTATTTTTACAAAGCTTTTAGAAGGGTCAAGCATGATTACATCATTATTTCTCACATAGGGGAATATTTATTAGGGTTTTGGTAGGTTTTGATGTTAGGGTTTTGTTGCAACTTCATTTGTAGGATGCATTGATGCAAGGATGATGCATGTTTCTAATAACATCCTATTACAAAATCTGGGATGTTACAAACCTACCCCCCTTAAGAAGAATCTCTTCCTCGAGATTCGGGCTGGCTAGCAAATAGGTGTGGGTGTTCTGCCTTCAAGTCTTCTTCATGCTTCCACGTGGCTTCTTCCTTGGAGTGGTGGTTCCATTGTACTTTGCTGAATCTTATAGTCTTGGTGCGAGTAATCCTTTCGGCTGTTTGCAGTATTTTGATGGGTTTTTCCTCATAGGTAAGGTCATTCTCCAATTGAACCTCCTCCAGGGGAACTGTATCTCTTAGCGGTGTTTCAGCCATTTCCGGGTGGCACTTCTTTAGTTGTGACACGTGAAACACATCATGAACTGTCAGTCCGTCTGGTAACTCCAACTGATAAGCAACTTCTCCTCTACGGGCCAGAACCTTATATGGTCCTATGAACCGTGGGGCTAACTTACCCTTGATTCCAAACCTCTTAACTCCTCGCAGTGGTGAAACTCGGAGATACGCACGGTCCCCTATTTTATAATCCACATCTCTGCGTTTGGAATCAGCATAACTCTTTTGTCGGGATTGGGCTACCTTTAGCCTATCCTGAATTTATTGTACCTTTTCTTCGGCATCCTTTATCAATTCAGGTCCAAAAATACTACGTTGACCAACTCCACTCCATTACAGCGGAGTCCTACACTTCCTGCCATACAGAACTTCAAACGGATCCATCTTGATACTTGTCTGGTAGCTGTTGTTGTATGAGAACACCCCATACGGCAGGTTATCATCCCAACTAGACCCATAGTCTAGTGCGCCAGAAGTTGTGCAATTTCCGGAGGAATTTCGGTGTTCACACGTCTTGGCGGCATCTGTGGGGGTTTGAGAGACAAGTTAAGAAATAGACAGAAAGACTAAGTAGTACACTCCTACCCTTATGAAAACACACAAGGCACACAAGTGTAAGATCCCTCCTTTGTAAAGGAAAAGGATCCTTGTGATTGCAATGCTAGTCCCTCGATCATTGCTAGCATCCACAGTTTAAGATGAAGTACACAGATACAAAGGTCATTTATTACATCCATTCCAGAGATAACATAGTCTTTATAACTCAAGGACAAAGGCCTAATACAAGAGTTTGAATAGGTAAATAAACATAAGTCTTCATCTTCATGTGCCACAGGCAAACATGTTGAGTGTAGACTCATGACACCTAATCCTCATCAGAATAACCTGCAACATCACAAGTTACAGCCACAGTGGGTCAATACTTTGGAATAGTATTGGCAAGTAATACCTTAGTATATTTTAAGTGGACTAGATACTATATGCAAATTTGGCTAAGTGTAGCTTGGCTTGCTTTGCTCAAAATAGGTTTTTTTCCTATTAGCTGAAATCACTAAGTTTTTCTTTGTCAAAAGCTTTTCCCAAGGAACCATCAATAGACATTGAGGTCCTTCACCCTTGTTCACCCACAAGTTTTACTTAGAAGTTGGAGTGATGAGATTCTTGATAGCTTCCATGTCTTGATGCTCAAGTTGTCTATTGCCATGGACTTGGCTAAGTACTTAGATTTTTCCATCTGCAGAGGTTGTGCACTTTCCCTACCAGACTTGGTTTCCCAAGACAGGACCTTTCAGAAGCCTTTCCTTAGACCAAATGGACGCGCTCCAACCTATCATTCCTACTACCACCAACTGTCCAAATGGCTAAGTTCTAGAAACTTATGTGATCTAGGCAGAGCCCACATTACCAAGTGGCTGCACTAGAAGCTTCTCAACACTTGGCCTCTAAAATCCCTTTGTTCCTGGGTGGCTTTCCACAAGTGAGATACACAAGGTAAACCATAGACATGGGCCTCGTGTAACCACTCAACCAAAAACCACCAATCAAGTCCCTTTCCACCCAGGTGTTTCATTGACTTAGTTGTTTTATTAAGAAAACATAAGTCCAAAGACTTAGAAATATTTTCACCATAGCATGTATATTTTACCAACCCTTTTTTGCTACTAGCTAGGCTAAGCATGGCATAGATAGTACTTAACTTAGAAAATTTCCTAGCAATTCTACAACTACTTAGGATTTCCCATCATGGGATTTGGCAAAATAGTACAATGCAAGACTTAGCAAAATATTTCTAATGCTTGTATAAAAATATATAGGGATGGAAATAATCATGAAGTACCACTTTCCTTGGTAGTTGGGAGAGTAGCACTCTTCACAATCACAATCACTAGCACCAAAGTCTACACAAAGAATATAATCACAATCACATACAAGTCATATACAAGCAAAAATATATATGCATGCATGCAAGATGCTAAGTGATGATTTTTGAAACTCAACCAATCAAGTGCATAGTACTGAATCATAAACAAGTTAAAAAGTTGCTAAACCAAGTTTATTTTACATTAAAACAATTTCCTAAATAATTCCAATACTCAAAATAGTCCTAAACAAGTTTCTGCAAATAAAGTCATTTTAACAGAAGCTAAACACTAAACACATTGCATAAATAGAAAGGGCTTGTCTTCCTGATTCCAACGGTATAAAATTTGCTAAAATCTAACGTGGGAATCAAAAGTTACAAGAAAATCAAATTTGGATACAAATCTGTTTTCAAATTCTGTTTTTAAACAAACCCTAGCCACGCGTCCTAATCTTACTGGCGCGTACCGGTTCGCGTTGGATCACGCTCGCGAGCCGTAGGATCTAAGTGGCGATGCACGGTTCAGATCAAAACGTAACGCTTCGCTAAGTGGTTCTATCGCACGCGTTGGATCTAGATCCAACGGCTCTTGATCAAACGACCAAGGTCTGGCGGCGCGCGGCGAGCGGCGGAGCGCTCTGTCCGTGGCGGTGCCGGCGTTCTAGGTCGCCCGGGGAGGAAAGAGTGTGCTCACCAGAATCGCAGGGTCGAGGCGAAGCTCAACGTGGAGGTGGCTTGGCAAGGGGCGCACGGCAGGGGCTGCTGGAGCTCGTCGGAGTCGTGCACGGCGTCAGGAGGTTGCAGACGATGTAGTTGCCGAGGTTTCGCGTCGCCCTAGCACGAACCAGATGGATTAGGAGACGCGCAAGACAGTGGCGAACATCCTCGTATGCAAGAGGGGGCAAGGGGCGCGCTCTGCTTACCGTAATTGGTCGCCGGAGTTGAGCGGCGGCTCGGTCGGTTGCGGGCACGAACGGGGACGGCGTCCTGGGTCACGAGGAGGCAAACGAAAGGTATCAGGGAACACGCAGGAACATGCTGGTCACGATAGTTTGAACCAGAGAAAGGGGGGCGGTTGAAGCTCAACGGAATCAGTCGCCAGAGGTCGTCGGTGTTGCCGTGTTTTGAGATCGAATGCGCGCAGCCTGGTGGCGGAGTGAGCGAGGAAAGTGGGGGAAAGTGACCGCGGTGGCGAGGGGTTTAAGTAGCCAGAAGCAGGGCGAGGATTGCGCGCTGAATCAATGGAATTTAAGCGAGTTTTAATCACAAGGCCACGATGGTAATGGTAACGGCGGCGGTTCTGAGAAATTGGGGAAGACGACACTGACGTGGAGAGGGCCCGCTTGTCGGCGAAATAAGCAGAGAGGGAGCAGGGTCCAAGCGTCAGCGACTCGTTGGTTGTGTCCGCGCATGCGAGAGAGAGAGAGAGGTGGCCCGGGTGGGCTAGCTGGGCCGGTTTTGCTGTTGGGCTAGAATAGGAGCGCCGGCCTTTTTCTTTTTCTTTAATCCTTTTCTATTTCTGAATTGATTTTCTGGATTGAGTTTCAAATGAATTCAAACTCTATTTGAATTCAAATCTTTTTGGGATTTTTGGGATTCACAAAACTTGGCATAAAACCATGTGGTCACTTTGAGTTGGCTTGGTCATTTTTGGAAAAACAAAATAACAGGGACATTGCACTTGGTTTGCAAATGTTTGAAAATGGTTTTTGAAACCATTTCTATTTTGTAAAATTTTGTTCTAACTCCACACTAAAACCAATCAACAAGGGAGACAAATAATCTAGGTTTAAAACATTCAAGCTCTCAAATGGGGATGGGCATTTGATTTAAGTTTGCTCACATAAAATGATAGCACTATGTGCTTCTGTTTTCCTGAAATGAGTTTGAAATTGATCTCAATTCTATATGCATGCATGAATGATATGCAATCTTTGAAATCATGATTTTAGGGATGTTACAAATCTAACCCCTTAAGGTGAATCTCGCCCTCGAGATTCGGATTGGCTAGCAAATAGGTGAGGGTGGTCTTTCGGGAGATCATCTTCTCTTTCCCATGTTGCTTCCTCTTCGGAATGATAATTCCACTATACTTTGTAGAACTTGATAGTCTTAGTCCTTGTGACTCTTTCTGCAGTCTCAAGAATCTTGATAGCTTTCTCTTCATAGGTGAGATCACTTTCTAGTTGAACTTCCTCCAAAGGTATAGTATCCTTCAAAGAAGTTTCTTCCATTTCTGGGTGACATTTCTTAAGCTGACTCACATGAAACACATTATGGACAGCTGACAGAGATTCTGGCAATTCAATTTCATAGGCAACTTCTCCTTTGCGACTCAAAATCTTGAATGGCCCAACATATCTTGGTGCCAATTTTGCTTTGACTCCGAATCTTTTCACTCCTCGAAGTGGTGACACTCTAAGATAGGCTCTATCACCAACTTCGTAGGTGACTTCTCTACGCTTAGGATCCGCGTAGCTTTTCTGTCGGGACTGTGCTATCTTCAACCTGTCCTTAACCAATTTGAACTTCTCTTCGGCTTCTTTGATAAGATCTGGCCCGAATAAACTTCTTTCTCCCACACCATTCCATAAAAATGGGGTGGTACACTTCCTTCCGTAGAGAAACTCAAACGGTGCCATCTCAATACTTGCTTGATAGCTGTTGTTATAAGAAAATTCTGCGTAAGGCAGACTTTCATCCCAACTGGCTCCATAGTCTAGGGCACATGCCATCAACATGTCTTCAAGAATTTGATTAGTTCTTTCTGTTTCTCCATCGGTTTGAGGATGAAAAGCAGTACTGAATTCCAACCTCGTTCCCAACGACTCATGTAGCTGTCTCCAAAAATGGGAAGTGAATTGGGTTCCCCTATCAGCCACAATACTCTTGGGCACTCCATGTAGACATACAATTCTACTCATGTAGATCTTGGCCAACTTAGCACTTGTATAAGTTGTCTTCACGGGTATGAAATGAGCCACTCTAGTTAGGCGATCCACTACTACCCATATGGAATCATATCCTGACCTGGTCCTTGGTAATCCGGTAATGAAATCCATACCAATTTTGTCCCACTTCCAATCAGGAATAGGTAGTGGTTGAAGCAAACCTGCTGGTTTCTGATGCTCCGCTTTCACTCTACTACACACATCACACAAAGCAATATGTTCGGCGATGTCCTTCTTGAGATTATTCCACCAAAATCTTTCCTTCATGTCCATGTACATTTTGGTGTTACCCAGGTGAATAGAATACGGAGAGTTGTGTGCTTCTTGCAAAATCCGTTTCCGCAACTCCGGGTCTTGTGGAACACAAATACGTTTCCCATGCCATAAAGTACCCTGTTCGTCTTCATGGAACCCTTTGGCTTTTCCTTTACTAATCTTTTCCTTAATCTCTTCGATTTCTTTATCAATCTTCTAGGCTTCTTTGATCTTGTCCAACAAAGTGGGTTGAACATCCAAAGACAAGAGATGTCCTTCAGGCACAATCTCTAATCTGAGTTCTCTAAATTGGGTACACAGATCATCTGGCAATTCTCCTTTGGTAAGGCCATTCACAAATACCTTACGACTTAGAGCATCTGCTACAACATTTGCTTTACCGGGATGGTATTGCAAACTTAGGTCATAGTCTTTGATAAGTTCTAGCCATCTTCTTTGTCTCATATTAATTTCATTCTGAGTGAAGATATACTTCAAACTTTTGTGATCTGTGAACACTTCACAACGTTTTCCTAAAAGATAATGTCTCCATGTTTTGAGTGCATGGACGACAGAGGCTAACTCTAAATCATGAGTAGGATAGTTTACTTCATGAGTTTTGAGTTGTCTCGAGGCATAAGCCACAACTTTACCGTCTTGCATAAGTACTGCACCCAAACCTTGATGATATGCATCACAATATACTTGGAAATCTTTTTCTAAATCTGGCAGACACAAGACTGGTGCTGTCACAAGTCTCTTCTTCAATTCCTGAAAGCTGAGTTCACAACCTTCAGACCAAGCAAACTTCTTGTCTTTCTTTAACAATTCAGTCATGGGCTTAGCTACCTTAGAAAAATTCTCAATGAACCTTCTGTAGTAACCTGCTAAGCCAAGGAAACTACAAACTTCTTTCACAGACTTGGGAGAATCCCATTCAGTCACAGCTGAAACCTTAGCAGGATCAACTGCTACACCATCCTTCGTCATAACATGACCAAGAAAATCAACTTCCTCTAACCAGAACTCACACTTACTGAACTTGGCATAAAGTTTATGCTCTCTTAATTTCTCAAGTATCAAACGTAAGTGTCCTTCATGTTCTTCTTTGCTCTTGGAGTAGACTAAGATGTCATCGATGAAAACGACAACAAACTTGTCAAGGAATTCCATGAACACCTTGTTCATCATATTCATGAAGTATGCTGGAGCATTTGTCAACCCAAAAGGCATCACAGTATACTCATACAATCCATACCTTGTGGTTAACGCTGTTTTAGGTATGTCTTGTTCTCTTATCTTGAGTTGAAAATAGCCTGACCGGAGATCAATATTTGAGAACACACATGCTCCTTCTAGCTGATCAAACAAGTCATTGATTCTAGGCAAAGGATATTTGTTCTTGATAGTTACCTCGTTGAGTGAACGGTAATCTATGCATAACCTTTGGCTTCTATCTTTCTTCTCCACGAACAAAACTGGGGCTCCCCAAGATGAAGAACTTGGTTGAATAAATCCTTCCTGTAGATGTTCTCCAAGTTGCTTCTTGAGCTCTTTCAGTTCATCAACTGACATTTTATACGGTCTCTTTGCTATTGGTCCAGACCCTGGTACCAAATCTATCAGAAATTCCACATCTCTATCTGGTGGCATTCCCGGCAATTCTTCCGGAAACACATCCGGATACTCACTCAAAATTGGCACACTGTCCATGCTAACCCCCTTAAGAGAATTTAGCTTACTTCCTTTGGATTCAAAGTGAGATTTGAATTTAATTCTTTTTCTTTCCGGGGTTGTGAGTGCAGCAGTACGATTGGCACAATCTAGTACTCCTTCATACTTAGCCATCCAATCCATTCCCAATATTACATCCAGTCCTTGGGAATCTAGGATTATCAGACTCACTGGAAACTTATGTTTTCCAAACTCTATTACTAGATCCCGGCATCCAAGACTTACTATCATATCTCCACCCGGAGAACTAACTTTTATTGGACACCCAATGTTTTCAGTTGGAAACCCATTTCTATCAACAAATGCTTTTGATACGAATGAATGTGATGCTCCAGTATCAAAAAGAACAAATGCTGGAATAGAATTGAGTCTGAACTTACCAAAGACAAAGATCGGGCTCCTCATAGACCTCCTCCACACTGATGTGGTTAACCTGTCCTTTCTGGAAAGGATTGGGTTTGATAGGTCCTTCAACTTTCTTTTCAGGGCACTCATTTGCATAATGCCCCATCTTCTTGCATTTGAAGCATTCAACCTGACTGATGTCTCTCTTAACAGGCTGACTTGCACTTCCACTACCATTACCACTGTGGTGGCTCTTATGTCCACTCTTGTGGTTCTTGTACTTATCATTGTCATGACTGCGATGATGCTTGTTGTCATGACGGTTGTGGTTGTGGTGCTTGTTGAATTTCCCATGCTTGTGGGATCCTGAGCTTCCACTGTCATCATAATGAGATCGTTTGTGAGACGATCCCGAGCTGTGCTTGTCGGAGTGCTTCCTCTTTCTGCTTTCCACTTGTTTTATTTTGTTCTCCAAAATAGCATCCTTGTCACAGAGCGACTGATAAGTGGGAACATAGGCCACAGCCAATTGCAGATTCAGCTCATCATTCAAGCCTTCAAGAAATTTTTCCTTTTCTTGGCATCAGTGTCAACTTCATCCGGTGCATAACGCGCCAGATTGTTGAACTCCTCAATGTATTCAGCCACGCTGCGGTGGCGCTGCTTCAGATTGTGGAACTCTTTCTTTCTCAGGCTCATCACTCCTGATGAGATATGAGCAGTGCGGAAACCATCCTCAAAGATAGCCCATGTCACTTCATCTATGGGGGTGGTGATCTGGAAGTTGTCCCACCAAGTGGCGGCTGGCCCTTCCAGCAGATGTGCTGCAAATCTGACTTTTTCAGCATCCGTACAGCCCATGGTTACCAAGTCCTTGTTTACTGAGCGTAGCCAATCATTGGCCACCATGGGATCAGTCATCCCCGAGAACTTAGCTGGCCTCAATCTCAAGAACCTGGTGAGCATATCAAAGCCCGGAGGGTTGTTGTTGTTGTTATTGTTGTTGTTGTTGTTGTTGTTGTTGTTGTTTTGGTTCTGAATGAACATTGTCATCATCTGCATCAGTTGTGTTTGAGCAGTTATCATCTGTTGCATTTCTGGAGTGATGTTGTTGTTGTTGTTGTTGGGGTTGGGGTTTGCACGACGGGGAGGCATCTGTGGTTTGTTCAAATAGAGATAAGAATGAGATACCCATAGATGCTTTCATGCACATTACATCACATAAGCAAACACAGAGCATGCAACACAAAGGTAAAAGTTCAACAACAGATAACAAGTTCACAAGGTAAAACACACAAGTAGCAAGCCATCCACATGTCGGATGGTCCAATAACAAGTTCTCAAATAACAAGTATGATAATAAAAGATAAATGAGTAATCAAGTCTACTCATCGGCATCAATCTCCTCCTCGACAAAGGTAAGACCTGCGTTCTCCATCACGGTCTTGTTCTCCTCGATGGTAGTGGTCAAGGACTCTATCTTGGCCTTGAGAGCCCTCTTCTGGGAACGAAGCCTCTCGATCACCGTCTGCTGCTGCTCTAGCTCGAAGTCCTTGGACTGCAGTTCTTTAGTCATGTCCCGGATCTTCTTGTTCCTATCCTGGACACGCTTCTCCTGATTCTTGAACTTCCTGTCCTGGGTCTCGAACTTCGCCTCCATTTCCTTGACTATCTCGTCCTGTTGCGCGAAGACCTTATCCTTCTCGCGAAGCTGCACCTGGAGCTCGTCATTGCTGAGCATGACATTGGTCCTGTCCGTGTCCACGTGCCTAATGAGAGACTCTAAGTCCTGGAGGTACACGTGTCGGCTCACGTCCCTCGAGTCATCCTCGAAGTCGATGGACTCTCCGTCCTCATCACGTCTTCCGAAGACGTGGAAGTGGGTGCCTCTAACCTGTCGGGAGTGTCGCCCTAGCAGACGTCCTATCAGATCCTGCATAACTACCTCCATGCCTCTCTCCCTGTCATCGTGCATGAGCTTGAAGACGATGGACTCCGTAGTAGGCTCTGTCTGGCATCCGGGCTGATTCACCTTGAAGCCCCAGAGGTCCTTCCTCTCGAACTTGGTGAGGGGGTGCACCATGATGGTGGGAAGAGGAAGATTGAGCAAAGTGGTAAGCTCAACGATACGAGGACCAAAGCGGGTAACCTGGAACTCCTCAACAGTGCTTATGGTAATAGGCATCTATTTATAAGATAGAAAAGTTAGAACAACACAATTCAAGATAAAACAGAAGTCAAAACATCACATACATAACCTTGGAAAGCAAAACACACAAGTCATGCATACATGAAACCATTACAACATCCAAGGTCCAATCTTATTTAAAAGCAACATTTTTGGAAAATAGGGTGATAGGTGGTGGTCCAACTAACGAAGTACATTTACAATCCTATCTCACTGGATCTGTTGGCTAACACAATGTTTCTAGAAGCAATTAGCCTATCTTGCTCACAAGATTCCATCACTAAGTCTATAATGTCTCCTCTTAAGGTTTGGTTGGTAGCTTCCAACTCTTGGGTATGTTCCTTCTCTTTCCTTAGTTCATTTTGAAGGTTGAGCATTCTGCACTTGACTCTATCACCAAGTTCTTTGATGGTCTTCCAAGATGCATCCCTTGCTGATTCAAAGAATGTAGGGTGCACCACTGAGTTGGTGAACATGCAGAATCCTTTTTCCTGATGGTTGTCTTCCTTGTTTTTATACAAGTGAAGTTGCACCCACCAGTATTCCATTCCTTCATCCATCACTGGAAAAACCCTTGTACACAGCTGCACCTTGTATCTCTAATGCAACCATGAGGTCCTTGAGAGCCTTGGGGAATTCTGTCTCACACTCCAAAGTCATTGTCATGAGTGGTCCTTTCCTTACGGCTTCGTTGATGGAGTTCATCTACAAATAGAGATGAGAGAGAAGATTAGAAAAGTTTACGAGAAGAATAGACAAGTGTAGAAGTAGTTGAAAATTTTCCTTAGTGGTTTCCAATCCTAGGGTCATAATCCTACAGGAAACACAGTGCTCTGATACCATCTGTAAGATCCCTCCTTTGTAAAGGAAAAGGATCCCTGTGATGGCAATGCTAGTCCCTGGATCATTGCTAGCATCCACAGTTTAAGATGAAGTACACAGATACAAAGGTCATTTATTACATCCATTCCAGAGATAACATAGTCTTTACAACTCAAGGCCAAAGGCCTAATACAAGAGTTTGAATAGGTAAATAAATATAATTCTTCATCTTCATGTGCCACAGGCAAACATGTTGAGTGTAGACTCATGATACCTAATCCTCATCAGAATAACCTGCAACATCACAAGTTACAGCCACAGTGGGTCAATACTTTGGAATAGTATTGGCAAGTGATACCTTAGTATATTTTAAGTGGACTAGATACTATATGCAAATTTGGCTAAGTGTAGCTTGGCTTGCTTTGCTCAAAATAGGTTTTTTTCCTATTAGTTGAAATCACTAAGTTTTTCTTTGTTAAAAGCTTTTCCCAAGGAACCATCAATAGACATTGAGGTCCTTCACCCTTGTTCACCCACAAGTTTTACTTAGAAGTTGGAGTGATGAGATTCTTGATAGCTTCCATGTCTTGATGCTCAAGTTGTCCATTGCCATGGACTTGGCTAAGTACTTAGATTTTTCCATCTCCAGAGGTTGTGCACTTTCCCCACCAGACTTGGTTTCCCAAGACAGGACCTTTCAGAAGCCTTTCCTTAGACCAAATGGACGCGCTCCAACCTATCATTCCCACTACCACCAACTGTCCAAATGTCTAAGTTCTAGCAACTTATGTGATCCAGGCAGAGCCCATATTGCCAAGTGGCTGCACTAGAAGCTTCTCAACACTTGTCCTCTAAAATCCCTTTGTTCCTGGGTGGCTTTCCACAAGTTAGATACACAAGGTAAACCATAGCCATGGGCCTTGTGTAACCACTCAACCAAAAACCACCAATCAAGTCCCTTTCCACCCAGGTGTTTCATTGACTTAGTTGTTTTATTAAGAAAACATAAGTCCAAAGACTTAGAAATATTTTCACCATAGCATATATATTTTACCAACCCTTGTTTGCTACTAGCTAGGCTAAGCATGGCATAGATAGTACTTAACTTAGAAAATTTCCTAGCAATTCTACAACTACTTAGGATTTACCATCATGGCATTTGGCAAAATAGTATCATGCAAGACTTAGAAAAATATTTCTAATGCTTGTATAAAAATATATAGGGATGGAAATAATCATGAAGTACCACTTGCCTTGGTAGTTGGGAGAGTAGCACTCTTCACAATCACAATCACTAGCACCAAAGTCTACACAAAGAATATAATCACAATCACATACAAGTCATATACAAGCAAAAATATATATGCATGCATGCAAGATTCCAAGTGATGATTTTTGAAACTCAACCAAGCAAGTGCATAGTACTGAATCATAACCAAGTTAAAAACTTGCTAAACCAAGTTTATTTTACATTAAAACAATTTCCTAAATAATTCCTATACTCAAAATAGTCCTAAACAAGTTTCTGCAAATAAAGTCATTTTAACAGAAGCTAAACACTAAACACATTGCATAAACATAAAGGGCTTGTCTTCCTGATTCCAACGGTATAAAATTTGCTAAAATCTAACGTGGGAATCAAAAGTTACAAGCAAATCAAATTTGGATACAAATCTGTTTTCAAATTCTGTTTTTAAACAAACCCTAGACACGCGTCCTAATCTTACTGGCGCGTACCGGTTCGCGTTGGATCACGCTCGTGAGCCGTAGGATCTAAGTGGCGATGCACGGTTCAAATCAAAATGTAACGCTTCGCTAAGTGGTTCTATCGCACGCGTTGGATCTAGATCCAACGGCTCTTGATCAAACGACCAAGATGCGCGGGCGACGACGCAGCGGCGAGCGCACGTCGTGGCGGCCGCGGCGTTCTAGGTCACCCGGGGAGGAAAGAGTGTGCTCACCAGAATCGCAGGGTCGAGGCGAAGCTCAACGTGGAGGTGGCTTGGCAAGGGGCGCACAGCAGGGGCTGCTGGAGCTCGTCGGAGTCGTGCACGGCGTCAGGAGGTTGCAGACGATGTAGTTGCCGAGGTTTCGCGTCGCCCTAGCACGAACCAAATGGATTAGGAGACGCGCAAGACAGTGGCGAACATCCTCGTATGCAAGAGGGGGCAAGGGGTGCGCTCTGCTTACCGTAATTGGTCGCCGGAGTTGAGAGGCGGCTCGGTCGGTTGTCGGCACGAACGGGGACGGCGTCCTGGGTCACGAGCAGGCAAACGAAAGGTATCAGGGAACGCGTAGGAACATGCTGGTCATGATAGTTTGAACCAGAGAAAGGGGGGCGGTCGAAGCTCACCGGAATCAGTCGCCAGAGGTCGTCGGTGTTGCGGGGTTTTGAGATCGAATGCGCGCAGCCTGGTGGCGAAGTGAGCGAGGAAAGTGGGGGAAAGTGACCGCGGTGGCGAGGGGTATAAGTAGCCAGAAGCGGGGCGAGGATTGCGCGCTGAATCAATGGAATTTAAGCGAGTTTTAATCGCGGCGTCACTGCAGCAGTGGTGGCAGAGCTGTGTTCAGAAATTGGGGAAGACGACGCTGACGTGGAGAGGGCCTGCTTATCGGCGAAATAAGCAGAGAGGGAGTGGGGTCCGAGCGTCAGCGACTCGTTGGGTGTGTCTGCGCGTGCGAGAGAGAGAGAGAGGTGGCCCGGGTGGGCTAGCTGGGCCGGTTTTGCTGTTGGGCTAGAATAGGAGCGCCAGCCTTTTTCTTTTTCTTTAATCCTTTTCTATTTCTGAATTGATTTTCTGGATTGAGTTTCAAATGAATTCAAACTCTATTTGAATTCAAATCTTTTTGGGATTTTTGTAGTGTGCAACAGTCACAAAACTTGGCATAAAACCATGTGGTCACTTTGAGTTGGCTTGGTCATTTTTGGAAAAACAAAATAACAGGGACATTGCACTTGGTTTGCAAATGTTTGAAAATGGTTTTTGAAACCATTTCTATTTTGTAAAATTTTGTTCTAACTCCACATTGAAACCAATCAACAAGGGAGACAAATAATCTAGGTTTAAAACATTCAAGCTCTCAAATGGGGATGGGCATTTGATTTAAGTTTGCTCACATAAAATGATAGCACTATGTGCTTCTGTTTTCCTGAAATGAGTTTGAAATTGATCTCAATTCTATATGCATGCATGAATGATATGCAATCTTTGAAATCATGATTTTAGGGATGTTACAACAAGAAACAAAAGCACAAACTTAACACATAAATCATCCAAGTTTAACTAAACCAAAAATGTCTTGGTATTTATTACAATTGCGAATAACGTTCTACTATAGAATTTAAAGGTGGTCCATCTACTACACATCTTCCACGCCTTCCTCTTCCTCGTCCTCGAACGAGTAGCCTTCCTGCTCTAGGGTTGTCTTGTACAACTCCATATCCTTTGTGGTGGCTTCAAGCTTCTCTTGGAGGTTCTTTGTGTCATCCTGCAGCTTCTTGGTAGTGGCTTCTAGCTGCTCCTGAAGTCCCTCCTTCTCGCTTCTTAGTTCCTCCACTAGACTTGACTTCTTTGCTGCTTCAAGTTGCTTTGCCAAGTCCCTCTTGGAAGCACGCACATCATTGATTATCTTGCAAAGGCCTTCAGTTTGCACTTCAGTTCCATCGATCTCCTGCTTGAGTTCCCTAATCCTCTTGTTTTTATTTATCACCCTCTTCTCTTGGTTATCAAACTTCTTCTCTTGGTCCTGGAACTTTATCTCTTGGAGCTTCGTTGCCTCCTGCTGCTGCTTGATCATTTCCCCTTCTCCTTGATGAGAGCGCATAGCTCATCGTTCCTTAAAATCTCGAGGAAGCTACCTTTTTCAAGGTCATAGATGTGGCACTCCAAGTCTTGATATTGGGTCCTTCGGCGCTTGGTAGAAGTCCTTTCCTCAAAGGTTAACTCCATGGGAATTCCTTCTTCATCGCGTCTTCCAAAGAGGCCGCCGTAGTGTCCTTGGAGAGCCTCATCATGGCGTCTACATAGGCGACCAATAAGCTGCTACAAGCTGATGCTAAGGGCCTTCTCCTTGGAATCGCTAACAATGTGGATTGCTATGTCTTCCTCCGGGTTCTTGCCTTGCTCCTGTCCTGGCTGGATGATTTTGGCTCCCTAGCAGCCGTCCTTGTGGAGTTTCTTCATTGTGCTTCCCTGGATTGTTGGGAGGGGAAGGTCCAAACGCGTGAGAAGGTCCATAAGGCATCCACCAAAGCGAAGGGGCTCGATGTCCGCGATGGTGTCGTAGAGGAAGCTTGTCATCCTTAAGTTAGAAGAGTGAAGATTAGATACTTAAACAAGTAGAGGAAAGCAGGTACTAGAAGTGTGAAAATAACTTAGAAGGAAAAGCAAGTAAGGCACATAAGTTAATGGTGGTTCCAATCCTAGGGTCACGTCCTACATGCAACGATGTGCTTTGATACCATCTGTAGCGACCTTGGATCAATAGAGATCCTAAGTCCCTGTGATTTACATGCTAGTCCCTGGATCAATTGCTAGCACTCACAGTCAATGAATATCATGTAAAACACAAAGTCATTATTACACGGAGAATCCAGAGTATGAATTTATTACAAATTCGCTTAGCATTAAGCTAGCTCAAATAACAGCGGAAACATAAAAGCAGCTTGAGTCCAACAACGCCCCAGGCTTGTCGAGTGTAGACTCGCGATCCCTACGAACCATTCAATCTTCGGATTCTGCACATAAGACGTGCAACCAACAAGTTGGGTCAATACTTTGAATGTACTGGCAAATTACACCAAGGAAAGAAAAGACTAACTCTACATGCAAGGCTATTTTAGGCTGTAGAGTTTATTTGCTCAAAGCTAGTTTTCTTAAGTATAGAGAAGAAGAGAAGATTTCCCTACTTTGTAAACATTTGTTTCAGTTATATATGGTCGAATGGCACACGAGATATTACTCACCAAGTGTCCAAACAAGCTAACACTTGGATATTACTCACCAAGTTCCCAAAACCCTCCCAATAGCGATATGACCCACGCCTTGGGTTTTTAGAAAACTTTAAGTTTTGAAAGAGAGAGAGGAAGATATTTCAGAGGCTCCATCCTTCAGACGCTCAATGTTGTTCTATTTCCGTGAACACGGCTGATCGATCAGATTGCAATACTCTCGAAAGTTTATGCACTTTACCCACAATCCACGATCAAGTCCTTTTATAGACAAGACCATGGCGAGGCTTTCCCTTAGTAGCCCCTCGACCTTCTGGATCCAACCGTGCCAAGAACCTCCAAATGTTGGTACCCAGGCGAGGTTTCCCACTAAGTACTAGGCCAAGACAGAGCCCATGTGTATTGTGGTTGCACTGGAAGCTTCTTAATTCTAAAACATGGCAGACTTCTTTGATTCCTGGGCGACCGTCCTCCACCAAAATCTCACTCGTTGACCCGACAACCATTCCGCTGAGAAGAAAACTTAGTTTTATTTTGAAGTGGATTTGACAAGAAAAGTTTGCTCAAGAGAGCCTTTATACTTAGAAGAAATTCATTGTCTTTCGAACCCCCCAACGGTACTTTACATATATATAACATAGCAAGAATACTTAGCAAAAACAGGGGTAACCTATTAGGAGGGGAAATCCTAAGTATAGAGATACTCATGGCATACTACAAAATCATCGCACTTGCAAAATAATACTAAGGAAAAATCCTACTAGAACATCCTACACATGCATACTACAGAATTTTGAAGATCACATGCATAGAATCAAAACTGGGACAAAAATTATGAACAAGTGGTGTAACTTGCCTTGATCCGAGCAGCACTCTACACAATAGCACTCCTCAGCGCACTCCGAACAATCTAATGAAACACAAACATAGATCTAATCACAATTTGCACAAAATATGCCACAGAGATAACATGCATGCATGCAACATGGTACTTATGCAATATTTGTTTTCTAAATTGACCAAGGTAGTCTAATTGGATTGCAATTGTGTTAGGATGTTATTAGTATTGATTTCCCACGGGTTTAAACTAATTAAGGTCATTATTCCAATTCATAGGCTCACTAGAAGATCCAACCATCTAATTAGACCCAAATCAGATCTAATGCTCTTCAGCAAGGTTCCATAATTTTGTTTAGTAGGTATTGTAAGAACAAAGTCAACGCAACAAGAATCAACTAAAACGGGGTTTTAATTATTTTTCTATGGATTAAACACTCTAATCTAGAGTTTAATTTCTACACAGAAAAACTTACTTCAAACTTGTAATATTATTACGGATCTGTGTTCTACACAATTTTGTGAATCCAACGGTATATTATACTCAAAATTTGGCCAAGTATTTGATTTTCTATGAATTTCACAAGTTTTAACCTCAATCTACCAATTAAATCTAACCCTAACGAGAACGCAACATGTGGGAGCATCTAATTGGGCCAGATAAGCAAGGCGACGCTGACGCGGCTCGCTCTCGCGACTCGCCACACGGCTCCGTGGGATTCACCGATACCCCTTCGTTTTAAGCTTCTAATCCACGCCATCCATCCTGGATCTAAGGGCTAAGAAGCAAGGACATACTCACCTTCCTTGCTGGCGGCGGCGACGGGCGGCGGGTGGCGTAGCGGTGGTCGTCGTTGGCATTTTGGCATCCTTGGGGAGGATGAGGTAGGTACGGGTGGTCGCCTCCTCCTCGCGGTTTCGACCATGGTCTCAGATAGAGGCCTCTCCTCCTCGAGTGGTGGCAGCGATGTCGACCTTCCCGCGGCTCCGGCGAGAAATCGAGGGCACGAGGCTGCAATAAAAACCGATTAGGAGGGGTGAGCCGATGATGTCTAGCGTGAGGTTCAATATAGGGGAAAGAAAACAGGGGGATGGAGCTCCTGTTGTCGGTTTACGAACTCACCGAGGTCGGCGGTGGCTCGAGTTTGAGAGATCGGGGACGGAGGGCTAGGGTTATAGTCTTTGCAGGTTTAGAAATAGGGTCGCGGCGCTGGGCTTTTATATGCTGCCTGGGGGAGTCCTGGCTGGACATGGAGATGGGGGGGCGTGCGTGGCCGGCGAGGATTCTGTTCTGATTCTTGTCCGGGGGGGAAGAGAGGGATGACAGGTGGGGGCCGGTGTCAGCGGGAGCGGCGGTGTGGGCTGGCGCGTGGGCGCTGGCAGGTTGGGTGCCGTGCCGGCGTGGGTGGGCTGGCGCAGCCGGCCCAGCTTAGTTAGGCCGCCCCCCTTTTTTGGTTTTATTTATTCTTTTCTTTTTCTGTTTTACTAATACCTCAATAACTTTTGCATAACAAATTCAAAATTAGTGAAACTTGTTTCCAAATTTTTGTAAAAATGAGGTGGTCATCATAGAGCCATAGATTATTATTTTTACAAAGCTTTTAGAAGGGTCAAGCATGATTACATCATTATTGCTCACATAGGGGAATCTTTATTAGGGTTTTGGTAGGTTTTGATGTTAGGGTTTTGTTGCAACTTCATTTGTAGGATGCAATTATGCAAGGATGATGCATGCTTCTAATAACATCCTATTACAAAATCTGGGATGTTACAGTTGGTTGAACCGATGAAGAAAGGGTCAGATTCGCAGCACATCTGCTCGAAGGACCAGTAGCAACCTGGTGGGATAACTTTCAGATCACCACTCCCCTTGAGGATGTGACATGGGCTATCTTTGAGGATGGTTTCCGCACAGCCCACATCTCATCAGGGGTGATGAACTTGAAAAAGAAAGAGTTCCATAATCTGAAAAAGCGTCATCGCAGTGTGGCTGAGTACATTGAGGAGTTCAACAATATGGCGCGCTATGCACCGGATGAAATTGATACTGATGCCAAGAGCAAGGAGAAGTTCCTTAAAGGATTGAATGATGAATTGAACCTACAATAATCTGTTGCCTATGTCCCAACATATCAATCACTTTGTGACAAGGCCACCATCTTAGAAAACAAGATGAAACAGGTTAATGGCAGGAAGAGGAAGCATAACTTTGATAAGCACAGCTCGGGATCATCTCACAAACGTTCCCATAATGATGATGGTTGAAGTTCTGGATTCCACAAACATGGGAAGTATAACAGCCACCACAACCATAACCGTCACCATGACAACAAGCATCATCGCAGTCATGACAATGACAAGTATAAGAACCACAAGATGTTGGAAATATAAGAAATAATCCATATGATTTAATCCGAATAATAAGCTTATAAATCATGATCATACAAACGGTACTAAAACCAATTATGTAGATCAACAAAGTAGATGAACAGATTACATCTATAGGAGGTAAACCTATCACATCTACACCAAACGCTAGAACAAAGAACTCTAGCATAATCTGAAAAAGGCAGTTGAGGATCACATATAGTGTAGGCTGAATAGCAGCCGCAACGGTCGCAGCAGCGTCGCCCATGTTGAGGTTGTCGAAGAGGTCGCTGACGTTCGGGAAGAATTCGTCGTTCGGGAACTCGTCGTCGGACAATGTTGTGGTTGCCAGTTGTCACGCTTGAGCGCTCCCCAAAAACCTGATTGCCCCTCACCCGTACAGGTTCACGAGAGGCGGGGTTCCGGAGGCCTACTGTTCCGATCTGCGATGCACGCTGCAAGCCGGGATGGAGAAGACGAAAGCGGCGGCGCAAGGTTCTGGAGGGTAGGCGCGTGTGTGTATTGATACGGTACCGATTAGGTTTAGCCCGGACTCTTATATAGTGCAAGTTAGGAGGATCGTGGGCTCAGCCCACGTCCGAGTCGGTAACATCCACGTCCATAAAAACTGGAAACGGCTTTAATTAACGCGTCTGTTAATGACTTATAATCAGTTTTCCCAACAAGCCAAATAAAGCTCGGCTTATGAGATTCCATAGAATTCGCACGCCAAGGCCGTGACGAGGCGAGGCGAGGTGTGGAGAGGCGAGGCGGGCAGCGTCGGAGGAGGAGTGCGCGAGGGCTACTCTTCTTGTCACACCTTATGTAACATCCCTAAAATCATAATTTCAAAGTTTGCATATCATTCATGCATGCATATAGATTTGAGGTAAAAATTCAAACTCATTTCAGAAAAACAGAAGCACATGGTGCTATGATTTTATGTGAGCAGAATTAAATCAAATGGCTATCCCCATTTGAATGTTTGATTGTTTATGAACCAAGTTGGTTGCCTTCTATGAGCACAGGGTTTAAGTGTATATTTTAAACCAAGTTTTTCAAATGGGAAATGGTTTCCAAAAACCATTTTTCAAATTTGCAAACCAAGTGCCTAGCCTATGATATTTTTAATCTCCAAGATGGACCAAGCTGTTGCAAAGCAACCACATGATCTTATGCCTATATTGGAGACTACTGCTCACTGCAAAAATCCCAGGAAAATTTGAATTCAAATTGAACTTGATTTCATGTGAAATCTATTCAGTAAATCGAATCAGAAAAAGAAAACAAGCAAACAAATGAAAAAGGCCAGGCGCCACCAATCTAGCCCAGGAACGGAACAGGCCCAACTAGCCCACCCGGGGAATTTCTTTTCCTTCCGCACGCTCGAGCACACCCACCCAGCCGCTGACGATAGGACCCCACCTCCACTTCGCGCACTTCGCTGACAAGCGGGCCTCCTCCATGTCAGCTTCGTCTTCCCCTGATTCCGCGCACGACCTCCGCCACTGCCCGTTGCTGCACTGATTTCGCGAGCTTAATTGGCATTGATGCAGCGAGCGTTTCTTGTCGAGCCTCGGGCTATAAGATCCCCCCATCCTCGCGACCATTTCCCCCCAAACAATTTCGCATCCACGCCACCAGGCTGCCCACAACTCGCACGACGCCGCTGCTGTTCCGACGACTGTGCCGGCGAATTCCGGTGAGTTCCGTGCTCCCCTCTGTCTCTCGTTCATGCTAACAGGTTCAGCGAGTCCTAGTGCACCCACTGACACTTTCTTTTGACCTCGCATGACCCGTAGCTCCAGCAACGTCGATGACGGCCGCCACCGTTCTCTGCATGAACTCCGGCGACTTCCCTCCGTAAGTAGCCACCGCCCCTTGCCCTCTGACTTGTGCACCTAGAATCTACGTCGATGTGCGCATCTAACGGTACCCTTATCTTGGCTTAGCGCGACGAGGAACCTCGCCAACGTCGACGACTGACCGTGCCGACGTCTGCCTCTACTCCGACGAGAAATCCTTGCCGTATCAGCGCGCCCCGTCGCAAACCAACGCCACCTTGAGCATCAGCAGCCTCCTGCGGTTCGGGTATGACCCTTCTCCCTCTCGCGCACGACCTGAAACGCTAGCGCCGCCGTAGACAGAGCGCTCCGCCGTCACGACGCCGCTGCCAGGACATGGTTATGCGAGCGCCGTTAGATCTAGATCCAAGCGACAGGATAGAATCACTTATCAGCGAAGAGGTACGCGTCCAGGACCGTGCGATTTATTTAGATCCTGCGGCGCGGAAGGGTGATCCGGTGCGAACCGGTACGCGCCAGTAATATCGTGACGCGTGGCTAAGGCTGATTCAAAAATAGAAATTCAAATCAGATTTAGATCAAATTTTCAAAGGGCTGTAACTTGAGTTTCCCACGTTAGAATTTTACAAACTTTATACCGTTCGAATCAGTGAATCAAGGCCTTTCTGAATCTGCAATGTGTTTAACAAATAGTATCTGTTAAAATGACTTTGTATGCAGAAACATGTTTAAGTCCATTTTGAGTAGAGTTTTTGTTTAGCAAATTGTTTTAGGGCTAAATAAGTTTAGTTAGCAAACTTTGTGACTTGTTATGTTTTTGTATCATGCACTTGCTTGGTAGAGTTTTTAAAATCATCACTTAGTAAATTCTTGCATGCATGCATTCATATTTTTGATTGTATATAAATTGTGTGTAATTGTATGCTACAAATTTTTGTGTAGATTTTGCTAGTGACTGTGATTGTGAAGAGTGCTACTCTCCCTATTACCAAGGCAAGTGATACTTCATGATATTTCCATCCTTTATTTTGAATAAGCATTAGAATTATTTTGCTAAGTCTTGCATGCTACTTTTGCCAAATGCTATGTTGGGAAATCCTATGTAGTGTAGAATTGTAGAATTGCTAGGGAATCTTCCTAAGTTAAGTTACTATGCCATGCTTAGCCTAGCTAGTAGAAAACAAGGGTTGGTGAAGTATGTACATGCTATGGTGAAATAATTCTAAGTCCTTTGGGACTCATGCTTTTCTTAATAAAATAACTAAGTCAATGAACTTCCTGGGTGGAATGGGACTTGAATGGTGGTTTTTGGTTGAGTGGTTACACAAGGCCATGGATTTGGCTTGTGTATCTCACTTGTGGTATGCCACCCAGGCACGAAGGGATTTGGAGGCCAAGTGTTGAGAAAGCTTACAGTGCAACCACTTGGCAATATGGGCTCTGCCATGATCATATAGGTTGCTAAAACTTAGTCACTTGGACAGTTGGTGGTAGTGGTAATGATAGGTTGGAGCGCGTCCATTTGACTAAGGAAAGGCTTCTGAAAGGTCCTGTCTTGGGAAACCAAGTCTGGTGGGGAAAGTGCACAACCTCTGCAGATGGAAAATCTAAGTACTTAGCCAAGTCCATGGCAATGGACAACTTGAGCATCAAGACATGGAAGCTACAAGAATCTCATCACTCCAACTTCTAAGTTAAAAACTTGTGGGTGAACAAGGGTGAAGGACCCCAATGTCTATTGGTGGTTTCTTGGGAAGTTTTGACAAAGAAAAACTTAGTGTTTTCAACTAATAGGAAAAACCTATTTTGAGCAAAGCAAGCCAAGCTACACTTAGCCAAAATGCATATAGTATTATAGTCCACTTAAAATTTACTAAGGTATCACTTGCCAATACTATTCCAAAGTATTGACCCATTGTGGCTGTAACTTGTGATGTTGCAGGTTACTCCAATGATGAGTAGGAGTCATGAGTCTACACTCAACATGCTTGCCTGTGGCACATGAAGATGAGGACTTATGTTTATTTACTTATTCCATAAACTCTTGTATTAGGCCTTTGGCCCTGTGTTGTAAAAGACTATGTTTTATCTCTAGAATGAATGTAATAAACGACCTTTGTATCTGTGTACTTCATCTTAAACTGTGGATGCTAGCATTGATCCAGGGACTAGCATTGCAATCACAGGGATCCTTTCCTTTACAAAGGAGGGATCTTACAGATGGTATCAGAGCCAGGTTTTTCTGTAGGATTATGACCCTAGGATTGGAAACCACTAAGGAAATTTTTTAACTACTTCTACACTTGTCTATTCTTCTCGTAAACTTTTCTAATCTTCTCATTATCCTCTTTACTTATAGATGAACTCCATCAACGAAGCCGTGAAGAAAGGACCACTCATGACCATGACCTTGGAGTGTGAAACTGAGTTTCCCAAAATTCTCAAGGACCTCATGGTGGCAATGGAAGCACATGGTGCAGCTGTGTACAAAGGCTTTCCAGTGGTGGATGAAGGAGTGGAGAATTGGTGGGTGCAACTTCACTTGTACAAAAACAAGGAAGACAACCACAAAGAAAGAGGCTTCTGCATGTACACCAACACTGTGATGCACACCACATTCTTTGAGTCAGCCAGAGAAGCAGCTTGGAGGACTATCAAAGAACATAGTGCTAGAGTCAAGTGCAGAATGCTCAACCTCCAAAAAGACTTAGAGAAAGAGAAGGAACTTACCCAAGAGTTGGAAGCCACCAACCAAACCTTAAGAGGAGATATTATAGACTTAGCGATGGAATCATGTGAACAAGATAGGTGGATTGCTTCTAGGAACATTGTGTTAACCACCAGATCCAGTGAGATAGGATTGTGAACGCACTTCGTTAGTTGAACCACCACCTATCACATTATTTTCCAAAATGATACCTTAAATAAGTTTGGACCTTGATTGATGTAATGGAATTATGTATGCATGACTTGTGTGATTTTTGTGTTCCATGGATATGTATGAAATGTTTGTCTTGTTTTATCTTAAAGTGTGTTGTCCTAACTTTTCTATCTTATAAATAGATGCATATTACCATCAGCACTGTTGAGGAGTTCCAGGGTACCCGTTTTGGTCCTCGTATCGTTGAGCTTACCACTTTGCTCAATCTCCCTCTTCCCACCATTATGGTGCACCCACTCACCAAGTTCGAGAGGAAGGACCTCTGGGGCTTCAAGGTGAACCAGCCCGGACGCCAGACGGAGCCTACTACGGAGGCCATCGTTTTCAAGCTTATGCACGATGACAGGGAGAGAGGCATGGAGGTTGTCATGCAGGACCTGATAGGACGTCTGTTAGGCCGTCACTCCCGACAGGTTAGGGGCACCCACTTCCACGTCTTCGGAAGACGTGATGATGATGGAGAGTCCATAGACTTTGAGGACGACTCGAGGGACGCAGCAGAGCCGATACGTCTCTATCTCCAGGACTTAGAGTCTCTTATTAGGCACGTGGACACAGACAAGACCAATGTCATGCTCAGCAATGACGAGCTCCAGGTGCAGCTTCGCGAGAAGGACAAGCTTTTCGCACAACAGGACGAGATAGTCAAGGAAATGGAGGCGAAGTTCGAGACCCAGGACCGCAAGTTCAAGAGTCAGGAGAAACGCGTCCAGGATAGGAACAAGAAGATCCGGGACATGACTGAAGAACTGAAGTCCAAGGATTTCGAGCTAGAGCAGCAGCAGATGGTGATTGAGAGGCTTCGCTCCCAGAAGAGGGCTCTCAAGACCAAGATCGAGTCCTTGACCACTACTATTGAGGAGAACAAGACCACGATGGAGAACGCAGGTCTTACTTTTGTCGAGGAGGAGATTGATGCTGATGAGTAGACTTTACTACTCGGTTATCTTTTATTATCATACTTGTTATTTGTGAACTTATTATTGGACCATCCGATATGTGGATGGCTTGCCACTTGTGTGTTTTACTTTGAGACTTCGTTATTTTGTTGTTGAGCTTTTATCCTTGTGTTGCATGATATGTGTTTGCTTATGTGATGTATTGTGCATGAATCATGTATGGGTATCTCATTCTTATCTCTATTTGAACAAACCACAGATGTCTCCCCGTCGCGCAAACCCCAACCCCAACAACATCACCCCGGAAATGCAACAAATGATGAATGCGCAAACACAGCTTATGCAGATGATGACAACGTTCATCCAAAACCAGAATAACAACAACAACAACAACCCCAATAATAACAACAACAACAACAACACTCCGGGCTTTGATATGCTCACCAGATTTCTACGTTTGAGGCCAGCAAAGTTTTCTGGGACGACTGATCCCATGGTGGCCAATGATTGGCTACGTTCTGTGAACAAGGACTTAGTGACCGTGGGCTGCACGGATGCTGAAAAGGTCAGGTTATGGCGCATCATTGGAAGGGCCAGCCGCCACATGGTGGGACAACTTCCAAATCACCACTCCTATCGATGAGGTGACTTGGGATATCTTTGAAGATGGCTTTCGCACTGCTCATATCTCATCAGGAATGATGAGCCTGAAAAAGAAGGAGTTTCACAACCTGAAGCAGCGCCACCGCAGCGTGGCTAAATATATAGAAGAGTTCAACAATCTGGCGCGCTATGCACCGGATGAGGTTGACACAGATGCAAAAAGAAAGGAAAAGTTTCTAGAAGGCTTGAATGATGAGCTAAACTTGCAGTTGTCTGTGGCATATGTTCCAACATATCAGTCTTTGTGTGACAAGGCTGCTATTTTGGAGAATAAGATGAAGCAAGTCGAGAGTAGGAAGAGGAAACACTCCGACAAGCACAGCTCGGGATCGTCTCACAAACGATCTCACTATGACGACAGTGGAAGCTCAGGATCCCATAAGCATGGGAAATTCAACAAGCACCACAACCACAACCGTCATGACAACAAGCATCACCTTGATCATGACAATGACAAGTATAAGAACCACAAGAGTGGACATAAGAGCCACCACAGTGGTAATGGTAGTGGAAGTGGAAGTCAGCCTGCCAAAAGAGACATCAGTTAGGTTGAATGCTTCAAATGCAAGAAGCTGGGGCATTATGCTAATGAGTGCCCTGAGAAGAAAGTTGAAGGACCTAACAAGCCCAATCATTTTCAGAAAGGACAGGTTAACCACATCAATGTGGAGGAGGTCTATGAGGAACCTGACGCTGTTGCTGGTAAGTTCAGACTCAATTCCATTCCAGCATTTGTACTCTTTGACACTGGTGCATCTCATTCATTCATATCAAAAGCATTTGTTGATAGAAATGGGTTTGCATCTGAAAACATTGGGTGTCCAATAAAAGTTAGTTCTCCGGGTGGAGATATGATAGTAAGTCTTGGATGCCGGGATCTTGTCATAGAGTTTGGAAAGCATAAGTTCCCAGTGAACCTAATAATCCTAGATTCCCAAGGATTAGATGTAATTTTAGGGATGGATTGGATGGCTAAATATGAAGGAGTGCTAGATTGTGCTAATCGTACTGTTACACTCACGACCCCAGAAGGAAAAAGAATAAAATTCAGGTCAAACTTTGAATCCAAAGGAAGTAAGATTAATTCTCTTAAGGGGGTTAGCATGGACAGTGTGCCAATTGTGTGTGAGTATCCGGATGTATTCCCGGAAGAATTGCCAGGAATGCCACCAGATAGAGATGTGGAATTTCTGATAGATTTGGTACCAGGTTCTGGACCAATAGCAAAGAGACCATACAAAATGTCAGTTGATGAACTGAAAGAGCTCAAGAAGCAACCAGGAGAACAGTTGCAGAAAGGATTTATCCAACCAAGTTCTTCATCCTGGGGAGCCCCAGTTTTGTTCGTGGAGAAGAAAGATAGAAGCCAAAGGTTATGCATAGATTACCGCTCACTCAATGAGGTGACTATCAAGAACAAATATCCTTTGCCAAGAATCAACGACTTATTTGATCAGCTTGAAGGAGCATGTGTGTTCTCGAAGATTGATCTCCGGTCAGGCTATTTTCAACTCAAGATAAGAGAGCAAGACATACCTAAAACAGCATTCACCACAAGGTATGGATTGTATGAGTATACTGTAATGCCTTTCGGCTTAACCAATGCTCCAGCATACTTCATGAATATGATGAACAAGGTGTTCATGGAATTTCTTGACAAGTTCGTTGTCGTTTTCATCGATGACATCTTAGTTTACTCTAAGAGCAAGGAAGAACATGAGGGACACTTGCGTTTGATACTTGAGAAGTTGAGAGAACATAAACTTTATGCCAAATTCAGCAAGTGTGAGTTCTGGTTACAGGAAGTTGGTTTTCTTGGTCATGTTATGACAAAAGATGGTGTAGCAGTTGATCCTGCTAAGGTTTCATTGTGACGAATGGGAATCTCCCAAGAATGTGAAAGAGGTTCGCAGTTTCCTTGGCTTAGAAGGTTACTACAGAAGATTCATTGAGAATTTCTCGAAGGTTGCTAAGCCCATGACAGAATTGTTAAAGAAAGACAAAAAGTTTGCCTGGTCTGAAGGTTGTGAGTCAGCTTTCAAGAATTGAAGAAGAGACTTGTGACAGCACCAGTTCTGTGTCTGCCAGATTTGGAAAAGGATTTCCAAGTATACTGTGATGCGTCTCATCAAGGTTTGGGTGCCGTACTTATGCAAGATGGTAAAGTTGTGGCCTATGCCTCGAGACAACTCAAAACTCATGAAGTAAACTATCCTACTCATGATTTGGAGTTAGCCTCTGTCGTCCATGCACTCAAAACATGGAGACATTACCTTTTAGGAAAGCGTTGTGAAGTGTTCACCGATCACAAGAGTTTGAAGTATATCTTCACCCAGAAGGAAATCAATATGAGACAAAGAAGATGGTTAGAGCTTATCAAGGACTATGACTTAAGTTTGCAATACCACCCCGGTAAAGCAAATGTTGTAGCAGATGCTCTAAGTCGTAAGGTATTTGTGAATGGCCTTACCAAAGGCGAATTGCCAGATGATTTGTGTAAGCAATTCAAAGAACTCAGATTGGAGATTGTACCTGAAGGACATCTCATGTCTTTAGAAGTCCAACCCACTTTGTTGGACAAGATTCGAGAAGCTCAAAAGACTGATAAAGAAATTGAGGAGATTAAGAAAAATATTGACCAAGGGAAAGCTAAAAGTTTCCATGTAGACGAACAAGGTACTTTATGGCACGGGAAACGTATTTGTGTTCCACAAGATCCGGAAATGCGGAAACTGATTCTACAAGAAGCCCACAACTCTCCGTATTCTATTCATCCGGGTAACACCAAAATGTATATGGACATGAAAGAAAGATTTTGGTGGAACAATCTCAAGAGGGACATCGCCGAGCATATTGCTTTGTGTGATGTGTGTAGTAGAGTAAAAGCGGAGCATCAAAAACCAGCCGGTTTACTTCAACCACTACCTATTCCTGATTGGAAATGGGACAAAATTGGTATGGATTTCATCACCGGATTACCAAGGACCAGATCAGGATATGATTCCATATGGGTAGTAGTGGATCGCTTAACTAAAGTGGCACATTTCATACCCGTGAAGACAACTTATACCAGTGCCAAGTTAGCCAAAATCTACATGAGTAGAATTGTATGCCTTCACGGTGTGCCTAAGAGTATTGTGTCCGATAGGGGAACCCAATTCACTTCCCATTTTTGGAGACAGCTACATGAGTCATTGGGAACGAGGTTGGAATTCAGTACTGCTTTTCATCCTCAAACCGATGGACAAACAGAAAGGACTAACCAAATTCTGGAAGACATGTTGAGGGCATGTGCCCTAGATTATGGAGCAAGTTGGGATGAAAGTCTGCCTTACACAGAATTTTCCTATAACAACAGTTATCAAGCCAGCATTGAGATGGCACCGTTCAAGTTTTTCTACGGAAAAAAATGTACCACCCCATTGTTATGGAATGGTGTGGGAGAAAGAAGTTTATTTGGGCCAGACCTTATCAAAGAAGCCGAAGAGAAGGTCAAATTGGTTAAGGACAGGTTGAAGATAGCACAGTCCCGACAGAAAAGCTACGCAGATCCTAAGCGTAGAGATGTCACCTACGAAGTTGGTGATAGAGCCTATCTTAGAGTATCACCACTCCGTGGAGTGAAAAGATTCGGAGTCAAAGGAAAGTTGGCACCAAGATATGTTGGGCCATTCAAGATTTTGAGTCGCAAAGGAGAAGTTGCTTATGAAATAGAACTGCCAGCATCTCTATCAGCAGTCCATAATGTATTTCATGTGAGTCAGCTTAAGAAATGTCACCCAGAAATGGAAGAATCTTCTTTGAAGGATACCATACCTTTGGAAGAAGTTCAACTAGAAAGTGATCTCACTTATGAAGAAAAGCCTATCAAGATTCTTGAGACTGCAGAAAGAGTCACGAGAACAAAGACTATCAAGTTTTGCAAAGTGCAATGGAACCATCATACCGAAGAGGAAGCAACATGGGAAAGAGAAGATGATCTTCGGAAAGACCACCCTCACCTATTTGCTAGCATATCCGAATCTCGAGGGCGAGATTCACCTTAAGGGGGTTAGATTTGTAACATCCCTAAAATCATAATTTCAAAGTTTGCATATCATTCATGCATGCATATAGATTTGAGGTAAAAATTCAAACTCATTTCAGAAAAACAGAAGCACATGGTGCTATGATTTTATGTGAGCAGAATTAAATCAAATGGCTATCCCCATTTGAAAGTTTGATTGTTTATGAACCAAGTTGGTTGCCTTCTATGAGCATAGGGTTTAAGTGTAGATTTTAAACCAAGTTTTTCAAATGGGAAATGGTTTCCAAAAACCATTTTTCAAATTTGCAAACCAAGTGCCTAGCCTTTGATATTTTTAATCTCCATGCTGGACCAAGTTGTTGCAAAGCAACCACATGATCTTATGCCTATATTGGAGACTACTGCTCACTGCAAAAATCCCAGGAAAATTTGAATTCCAATTGAACTTGATTTCATTTGAAAATCTATTCAGTAAATCGAATCAGAAAAAGAAAACAAGCAAACAAATGAAAAAGGCCAGGCGCCACCAATCTAGCCCAGGAACGGAACAGGCCCAACTAGCCCACCCGGGGCATTTCTTTTCCTTCCGCACGCACGAGCACACCCACCCAGCCGCTGACGACAGGACCCCACCTCCACTTCGCGCACTTCGCTGACAAGCGGGCCTCCTCCACGTCAGCTTCGTCTTCCCCTGATTCCGCGCACGACCTCCGCCGCTGCCCGTTGCTGCACTGATTTCGCGAGCTTAATTGGCATTGATGCAGCGAGCGTTTCTTGTCGAGCCTCGGGCTATAAGATCCCCCCATCCTCGCGACCATTTCCCCCCAAACAATTTCGCATCCACGCCACCAGGCTGCCCACAACTCGCACGACGCCACTGCTATTCCGACGACTGCGCCGGCGAATTCCGGTGAGTTCCGTGCTCCCCTCTGTCTCTCGTTCATGCTAACAGGTTCAGCGAGTCCTTGCGCACCCACTGACACTTTCCTTTTGACCTCGCATGACCCGTAGCTCCAGCAACGTCGACGACGGCCGCCACCGTTCTCTGCATGAACTCCGGCGACTTCCCTCCGTAAGTAGCCACCGCCCCTTGCCCTTTGACTTGTGCACCTAGAATCTACGTCGATGTGCGCATCTAACGGTACCCTTATCTTGGCTTAGCGCGACGAGGAACCTCGCCAACGTCGACGACTGACCGTGCCGACGTCTGCCTCTACTCCGACGAGAAATCCTCGCCGTATCAGCGCGCCCCTTCGCAAACCAACACCACCTTGAGCATCAGCAGCCTCCTGCGGTTCGGGTATGACCCTTCTCCCTCTCGCGCACGACCTGAAATGCTAGCGCCGCCGTAGACAGAGCGCTTCGCCGCTCGCTGATGCCGCGCGCCGCCAGGACATGGTCGCGTGCTCGAACGCTGTTAGATCTAGATCCAAGCGACAGGATAGAATCACTTATCAGCGAAGAGGTACGCGTCCAGGACCGTGTGATTTATTTAGATCCTGCGGCGCGAAAGGGTGATCCGGTGCAAACCGGTACGCGCTAGTAATATCGTGACGCATGGCTAAGGCTGATTCAAAAATAGAAATTCAAATCAGATTTAGATCAAATTTTCAAAGGGCTGTAACTTGAGTTTCCCATGTTAGAATTTTACAAACTTTATACCGTTGGAATCAGTGAATCAAGGCCTTTCTGAATCTGCAATGTGTTTAACAAATAGTATCTGTTAAAATGACTTTGTATGCAGAAACATGTTTAAGTCCATTTTGAGTATAGTTTTTATTTAGCAAATTGTTTTAGGGCTAAATAAGTTTAGTTAGCAAACTTTGTGACTTGTTATGTTTTTGTATCATGCACTTGCTTGGTAGAGTTTTCAAAATCATCACTTAGTAAATTCTTGCATGCATGCATTCATATTTTTGATTGTATATAAATTGTGTGTAATTGTATGCTACAAAATTTTGTGTAGATTTTGCTAGTGACTGTGATTGTGAAGAGTGCTACTCTCCCCATTACCAAGGCAAGTGATACTTAATGATATTTCCATCCTTTATTTTGAATAAGCATTAGAATTATTTTGCTAAGTCTTGCATGCTACTTTTGCCAAATGCTATGTTGGGAAATACTATGTAGTGTAGAATTGTAGAATTGCTAGGGAATCTTCCTAAGTTAAGTTACTATGCCATGCTTAGCCTAGCTAGTAGAAAACAAGGGTTGGTGAAGTATGTACATGCTATGGTGAAATAATTCTAAGTCCTTTGGGACTCATGATTTTCTTAATAAAATAACTAAGTCAATGAACTTCCTGGGTGGAATGGGACTTGAATGGTGGTTTTTGGTTGAGTGGTTACACAAGGCCATGGATTTGGCTTGTGTATCTCACTTGTGGTATGCCACCCAGGCACGAAGGGATTTGGAGGCCAAGTGTTGAGAAAGCTTACAGTGCAACCACTTGGCAATATGGGCTCTGCCATGATCATATAGGTTGCTAAAACTTAGTCACTTGGACAGTTGGTGGTAGTGGGAATGATAGGTTGGAGCGCGTCCATTTGACTAAGGAAAGGCTTCTGAAAGGTCCTGTCTTGGGAAACCAAGTCTGGTGGGGAAAGTGCACAACCTCTGCAGATGGAAAATCTAAGTACTTAGCCAAGTCCATGGCAATGGACAACTTGAGCATCAAGACATGGAAGCTACAAGAATCTCATCACTCCAACTTCTAAGTTAAAAACTTGTGGGTGAACAAGGGTGAAGGACCCCAATGTCTATTGGTGGTTTCTTGGGAAGTTTTGACAAAGAAAAACTTAGTGTTTTCAACTAATAGGAAAAACCTATTTTGAGCAAAGCAAGCCAAGCTACACTTAGCCAAAATGCATATAGTATTATAGTGCACTTAAAATTTACTAAGGTATCACTTGCCAATACTATTCCAAAGTATTGACCCACTGTGGCTGTAACTTGTGATGTTGCAGGTTACTCTGATGATGAGTAGGAGTCATGAGTCTACACTCAACATGCTTGCCTGTGGCACATGAAGATGAGGACTTATGTTTATTTACTTATTCCATAAACTCTTGTATTAGGCCTTTGGCCCTGAGTTGTAAAAGACTATGTTTTATCTCTGGAATGACTGTAATAAACGACCTTTGTATCTGTGTACTTCATCTTAAACTGTGGATGCTAGCATTGATCCAGGGACTAGCATTGCAATCACAGGGATCCTTTCCTTTACAAAGGAGGGATCTTACACCTTAGTGAGTGGTGCAACACTCTACTATATAAGGTGGTCCAACTCCACTTCACTAGCAATGTGGGACTAAACTTTAGCACCACTAGCACAGCCATATGCTACCATATGCAAGTGGGCCAAAGAGAATTTCAGAATTTGTCTAATGGGCCAACAACCAAAAACTCACCAAATTCCAACAATCCCCCACAAAGTCTCATTGGCACATCACATCACTTTTTTCCAGAACATTGTTTTATATACCGGAGTGTAGTGGAGACTGTTAAGTTGAACTTCCACATTAAACTTCATGCTACACTAGCTTGCAACTTGACTAGTGGACTATGCCTTGAACTACAAGTTTTCTGTCCGCTAGTTTCACACAAAATCTAGACCGATACAGGGCTACCGTAGGCTTCCCCCTCGATTTGGAGCTTATGCGTCATACTCCAGGGCCTTTCATGAGTTTATTAGAGAGCACCCAACTCTCACGGACTGTGACGTTGGATAGTCAGACTCATATAGGTGTGTTCCTCAAGAGATGTTCTGCAGGACAACATCTCCGCTTATAAAAAGCCACTTGGAACACATTAAGATAAATATCAACCTGCCATGCAGATTAAGAGAGTATTGCATCTTTATGGAGATGTAAATATAATATGGGAATACTCTCCTCTGAGCTGACCAACAGCTTGTCTCCTAGCTCTAATTCACGGGATCTCCGATCACATAGAGTGGGTTGCCACTGGGATCAACTCATAGCGTGGGTCTCAAACCCATCTCCCTCGATGCATTATCTATCACATTGCATGATAAACCCTTTGTGAAGGGATCTGCCAGATTCTTAGATGTTTGGATATAATCCAACACAATAACTCCGGAGTTTCTCAGTTTCTTGACAGATTTCAATCTCCTCTTCACATGCCTTGATGACTTCATATTATCCTTAGAACTGTTTACTTTGACGATCACAGTTTGATTATCACAGTTCATCCGGATGGCGGGTATTGGTTTTTGAACCACAGGTAAGTCCATCAAGAGCTCACGAAGCCACTCTGCTTCAATAGTGGCTATGTCTAATGCTGGGAGTTCTCCTTCCATTGTTGACCTCGTTAAGATGGTCTGCTTGCAAGACTTCCATGAAACAGCGCCACCACCAAGTGTAAACAAATAACCACTTGTGGCCTTAATCTCATCAGCATCAGATATGCAGTTTGAATCACTATAACCTTCAAGTACTTGAGGATACACAGTATAGTGAATACCATAACTCGCAGTGCCTTTCAAATAGCGCAAAACTCTTTCAAGAGCATGCGAATGATCATCTCCAGGATTTGAAACAAATCGACTTAGTTTGCTTACAACAAAGGAGATGTCAGGTCTAGTAGCGCTGGCTAAATACATGAGCGAGCCAATAATTTGAGAGTATCTCAATTGATCTTTAGCAGTCCTTCGATTCTTTCGAAGTAGCACACTCAGATCATAAGGCGTTGGAGAAGAATTGCAGTCGCTATACCCGAAGCGACTCAATATCTTTTCCACATAGTGAGACTGAAGCAGTGTAATCCCACTATTGTCATCCTTTAGTAGCTTGATGTTTAAAATTACATCAGCCACTCCCAAGTCCTTCATCTCAAAGCAGCAAGATAGGAACTCTTTGACCTCCTCGATAACAGCGAGGTTGGTCCCGAATATCAATATGACATCAACGTAGAGACACATAATAACTCCCTCGCCCCCACCATGGCGATAGTACACACATTTGTCAGCTTCGTTTACAACAAAGCCTTTAACAGTTAAAGTTCTTTCAAACTTTTCGTGCCACTATTTAGGAGCTTGCTTCAGACCATATAAAGACTTCACTAACTTACACACCTCTCTTTCATGACCATCTACTACAAATCCATCAGGCTGCTCCATATAAATTTCCTCATCTAGCTCTCCATTTAGAAAAGCTGTCTTAACGTCCATTTGGTGAACGAGAAGACCATGTGAGGCAGCCAAGGAAAGTAGTACTCCAATAGTGGTCAATCTGGCTACAAGTGAGTAGGTATCGAAGAAGTCTTCACCTTCCTTTTTGGTATAACCCTTAGCCACAAGATGTGCCTTGTACTTTTCAATAGTACCATCAGGTCTAAGCTTTTTCTTGAACACCCATTTACATCCTACAGGTTTACACCCATACGGATGATCAGTGATTTCCCAAGTACCATTAGCTAAGATGGAGTCCATCTCGCTTCAGACAGCTTCCTTCCAGTAGTCAGCATCTTCAGATGCATAGGCTTCTGAAATAGAAGTGGGAGTATCATCCACAAGGTACACAATGAAATCATCACCAAATGACTTTGCAGTCCTTTGTCTCTTCCTCCTTTTGGGAGATTCATTGTCATCCTCCACATGATCATCAGAGTGTTTTATCGGCATAGTGGGTTCAGGAATTATAGAAAATTCCTGACTAGATGAACTAGTCATCTCCTGATTTGATGAGCTAGACATGGCTTTCATAGGAAAGATGTCCTCAAAGAAAGTCGCATCATTCGACTCCATAATTGTACCAACATGCATGTCGGATACCTCAGATTTTACTATAAAAAATCTATAGCCAATGCTAGGAAAAGCATATCCTAGAAAAACACAATCAACGGTTTTTGGTCCAAGCTTTCGCTTCTTGGGTATTGGAATATTGACTTTCGCCAAACAACCCCAAGTTCATAAGTAAGAGAGTTTAAGCCTTTTCTTTTCCCATTCCTCAAATGGAGTCATGGTTTTATCCTTTACAGGAACACGGTTTAGGACATGACACGCGGTCATTAGCACCTCCCCCACCATTCCTTGGAAAGACCCGATGTATCTAACATGGCGTTAACCAAATCAGTTACAGTGCGGTTCTTTCTTTCGGCCACCCCATTTGACTGAGGTGAGTAGGGAGGCGTCCTCTCATGTATAATACCGTGTTCCATACATAATAAATCAAATTCGTTTGAAAAGTACTCTCCACCACGATCCAACCTTTGCCGCTTGATTTTAAGATCAAGTTGGTTTTCTGCCTCAGCTTATAGATTTTGAAGTAGTTCAAAACTTCATCTTTAGATTTCAGGAGATAAACATAGAAGTATCTAGTGGAGTCATCAATCAACGTCATAAAGTATCTTTTTCCACCTTTTGTCAATACACCATTCATCTCACAAAGATCTGAATGTATAAGTTCTAGCGGTGCTAAGTTTCTCGGTTCCACAGCCGTATGAGACTTGCGGGGTTGCTTTGGTTGCACACAAACTTGGCACTTGGAACCTTTGAGAGTGGTAAATTTCAGAATTAAACTCATATTGGCTAGCTGCGTCATGCAACCAAAGTTAATATGACAGAGTCGTGAATGCCAAACATTGGACTCATTATCATTGCACACATGATTAATAAATTTAGTACATGAGTCTGACAAAGACAAGCGGAACAGACCTCCGCACTCATAACCCTTTCCAACAAATTGTACATACTTAGAAATTACAACTTTATTGGACTCAAAAACCAACTTAAAGCCATATCGACATAAAAACGATCCGCTGACGAGATTCTTATTGATGGAGGGAACGTGTTGCACATTCTTCAGCTGTACGGTCTTCCCCGAAGTAAACTTCAGATTTAGCGTACCAACACCATGAACAGAAGCACGTGAGCCGTTTCCCATCAGCACGGAAGAGGTCCTTGAGACCTGATAAGAGGAAAACATGGAAATATCATAACATACATGTGTATTAGCACCCGTGTCTATCCACCAATCAGGAGAATGACATACTGAAAGGATAGTATGTAAAATACCGTACCCAGCATCCTTCATCTCAATATCGCTAATAACAACATTAGAGGCTTTGCCTCTGTTTCCATGTTGACGCTTGTCAAAGCGATTAGGGTAGCTAGGAGCCCAATGACCAGGATCACCACAGACGTGGCAAGAGCCTTTCCTCTTATCATTTTTCTTCTTGAAGTTGGTTGAGTGTGTGGCCTTGTTCTTGCCATCAAACTTCCCCTTTCCTTTAGTTTTGTTCTTATTCTTGAACTTGTGGGATTGGAAGTTTTTCCTCTGCCCTAAATTTGCAGTAGAACTTCCCTCAAGTCCTCGAGCAATTTTGTCCTTTGCTCTCGCCTTCTCTTCCACATGAAGAGACCCAATGAGATCCGTAACGGAAAACTCTTGTCTCTTATGTTTTAGAGAAGTAGCAAAGTTCCTCCACGTAGGAGGAAGCTTGGCAATAATGCCACCAGCCACAAATTTGTCCGGTAAGGAACAATTGAACTGCTCAAGTTCTTTGGCAAGTGATTGTATCTCATGAGCTTGCTCAACGACGTTGCGCTCATCAACCATCCTTAAGTTATAGAATTGCTCCATGACATACAGCTTAGTGCCAGCGTCCGAGACCCCAAACTTGGCCTCGAGCGCTTCCCACGCATCCTTGCCATTATCAAATGACATATACGGGTCAACAATGTTGTCCCTAAGAACACTTAACAAAGCCTCCATAAACATGGTATCGGCTTTCTTAAAGTTCGCTTCCTGCTCAGCAGAAAGATCTCCTTCAGACTTGCCAAGAGTGGCGCTATAGCAGTTTAGGTTTTCAAACCAGAGAACTGCTCTCTTGCGCCATCTCTTATAGTGCATGCCATCAAAAGGAGGCGACCTAGTATCCGCGGCTACGCCAGTGGAATTCAGTTGCCTATAATCAGGTTTTTGGATTGTTGGAAATATAAGCAATAATCCATATGATTTAATTCGAATAATAAACTGATAAATTATGATCATACAAACGGTACTAAAACCAATTATGCAGATCAACAAAGTAGATGAACAGATTACATCTATAGGAGATAAACCTATCACATCTACACCAAACGCTAGAACAAAGAACTCTAGCATAATCCGAAAAAGGCAGTTGAGGATCACATACAGTGTAGGCTAAATAGCAACCGCAGCGGTCGCAGCAACGTCGCCCATGTTGAGGTTGTCGAAGAGGTCGCTGACGTTCGGGAAGAATTCGTCATTCGGGAACTCGTCGTCGGACGACGTTGTGGTTTCCAGTAGTCGCTCTTGAGCGCTCCCCAAAAACCTGATCGCCGCTCACCCGTACAGGTTCACGAGAGGCGGGGTTCCGGAGGCCTACTGTCCCGATCTGTGGTGCACGCCGCAAGCCGGGATGGAGAAGACGAAAGCGGTGGCGCAAGGTTCTGGAGGGTAGGCGCGTGTGTGTATTGATACGGTACCGATTAGGTTTAGCCCGGACTCTTATATAGTGCAAGTTAGGAGGATCGTGGGCTCAGCCCATGTCCGATTCGGTAACAGCCACGTCCATAAAAACTGGAAATGGCTGTAATTAACGCGTCCGTTAATGACTCATAATCAGTTTTCCCAACAAGCAAAATAAAGCTCGGCTCAGTGAGATTCCCGCAACCCGCGGCGCGTGCGCGTCGTGACGAGGCGAGGCGAGGTGTGGTGAGGCGAGGCGGGCGGCATCGAAGGAGGAGTGCGCGAGGGCTACTCTTCTTGTCACACCTTAGTGAGTGGTGCAACAGTCTACTATATAAGGTGGTCCAACTCCCCTTCAACTAGCAATGTGGGACTAAACTTTAGCACCACTAGCACAGCCATATGCTGCCATATACAAGTGGGCCAAAGAGAATTTCAGAATTTGTCTAATGGGCCAACAGCCCAAAACTCACCAAATTCCAACACAAGAGTGGACGCAAGAGCCACCGCAGTAGAAATGGTAATGGGAGTCAACCTGCAAAAAGAGACATCAGTCAGGTTGAGTGCTTAAAATGCAAGAAAACTAGGCACTATGCAAATGAATGCCCAAAAAAGAAAGTTGAAGGAGCCAACAAGCCCAACCCTTTCCAGAAGGGACAAGTGAACCACATCAATGTGGAAGAAATATATGAAGAGTGTGATGTTGTTGCTGGTAAGTTCAAGCTTAATTCTTTTCCAGCACTTGTTCTTTTTGATACCGGTGCATCCCATTCATTCATATCAAGAGCATTTGTTGATAAAAATGGACTTCCAACTGAAACTATTGGGTGTCCTATTAAAGTAAGCTCTCCTGGTGGAGAGATGATAGTGAATTTTGGATGTCATGATCTAGTGATAGAGTTTGGAAAGTATAAGTTTCCAGTTAGTATGATAATCCTAGATTCCCAAGGATTGGATGTAATTTTGGGTATGGACTGGATGACTAAGTATGAAGGAGTACTAGATTGTGCCAATCATACTATTGCACTCACAACCCCGGACAAGAAACGGATTAGGTTCAAGTCTAATTTTGAATCTAAAGGGAGTAAGCTAAATTCTCTTAAGGGGGTTAGCATAGACAGTGTTCAAATTGTGAAAGAGTATCCAGATGTGTTTCCGGAGGAATTGCCTGGAATGCCACGAGATAGAGATGTAGAGTTTCTGATTGACTTACTGCCAGGATCTAGACCAATAGCAAAGAGACCCTACAAGATGTCAGTTGATGAGTTGAAAGAACTCAAGAAACAACTTGGAGAACAATTGCAGAAAGGATTTATTCAACCAAGTTCTTCATCTTGGGGTGCGCCAGTTCTGTTTGTGGAGAAGAAGGATAGAAGTCAAAGGTTATGCTTAGATTACCGTTCCATAAATGAGGTGACTATAAAGAACAAGTATCCTTTGCCTAGAATCAACAATCTATTTGATCAGTTAGAAGGAGCCTGTGTGTTCTCAAAGACTGATCTCCGACCAGGATACTTTCAGCTAAAGATTAGAGAGCAATACATACCTAAGACTGCTTTCACCACTAGGTATGGTTTGTATGAGTACACCGTGATGCCATTTGGTTTGACAAATGCACCATCTTATTTCATGAACATGATGAACAAAGTGTTCATGGAATTTCTTGACAAGTTTGTTGTCGTATTCATCGATGACATTTTGATATATTCCAAGAGCAAGGAAGAGCATGAAGAACATTTGCGTTTGATACTTGAGAAGCTCAGGGAGCACAAGCTGTTTGCCAAGTTCAGCAAATGTGAATTCTGGTTGAATGAAGTGGAATTTCTTGGACATATTGTGTCGGGAGATGGTATAGCTGTCGATCCCGCAAAGGTGTCAGCTGTAACTGAGTGGGAATATCCCAAGTCAGTGAAAGAAGTTCGTAGTTTCCTTGGCTTGGTAGGATATTATAGAAGATTCATTGAGAATTTCTCTAAGGTAGCTAAGCCAATGACAGAGTTACTTAAGAAAGAAAAGAAGTTTGACTGGACTGAAGGATGTGAACTCAGTTTCCAAGAATTGAAGAAGAGACTAGTGAAAGCACCACTCTTATGTCGGCCATATTTGGAGAAGGATTTCCAAGTATATTGTGATGCATCTCACCAAGGATTGGGTGGAGTTTTGATGCAAGAAGGGAAAGTTGTGGCTTATGCCTTAAGACAACTCAAAACTCATGAAGTGAATTATCCTACTGATGATTTGGAGTTAGCCTCTGTCGTCCATGCACTCAAAACATGGAGACATTATCTTTTAGGTAAACGATGTGAAGTATTCACGGATCACAAAAGTTTGAAGTATATCTTCACTCAGAAGGAAATCAATATGAGACAAAGAAGATGGCTAGAGTTCATCAAGGACTATGAATTGATTTTGCAATACCATCCTGGTAAAGCAAACGTTGTAGCAGATGCCTTGAGCCAAAAGGTTTATGTGAATGGTCTTACTAAGGGAGAATTGTCAGATGATATGTGTGCCGAATTCAAAGATCTTAGATTGGATATAGTACCTGAAGGACATCTCATGTCATTGGATGTTCAACCCACATTGTTGGACAAGATCAAAGAAGCCCAAAAGTTGGACAAGGAAATTGAAGAGATAAAAGGTAAATTCAGCAAAGGGAAAGGGAAAGCTAAAGGATTCCATGAAGACGAACATGGTACTTTATGGTATGGAAAACGTATCTGCATTCCGCAAGATCCGGAACTTTGGAAACTGATTCTGCAAGAAGAACACAACTCACCATATTCCATTCATCCATGTAACACCAAAATGTACATGGATGTGAAGGAAATATTTTGGTGGAACAATCTCAAGAAAAATATTGCGGAGCATATTGCCTTGTGTGATGTGTGTAGTCGGGTAAAGGCGGAACATCAGAAACTGGAAGGGTTATTACAACCACTACCTATTCCCGATTGGAAGTGGGACAAGATTGGTATGGATTTTATCACCGGACTGCCAAGGACTAGATCTGGATATGATTCCATTTGGGTTGTGGTAGATCGCCTAACTAAAGTGGCTCATTTCATACCCGTGAAGACAACCTATTCAAGTGCTAAGTTAGCCAAGATCTACATGAACAAGATTGTGTGTCTGCATGGAGTACCCAAGAGTATTGTGTCTGATAGAGGAACTCAATTCACCTTGCATTTTTGGCGACAATTGCATGAGTCACTAGGAACAAGGTTAGAATTCATCACAGCTTACGCAAAATTTTCTTACAATAACAACTATTAAGCCCTAGACTATTCATGAGTCACTAGGAACAATGGCGACAATTGCATGTGCCCTAGACTATGGTGCTAGTTGGGATGAAAGTCTACCTTACGCAGAATTTTCTTACAGTAACAGCTATTAAGCCAACATTGAGATGGCACCGTTTGAATTTCTCTATGGAACGAAATGTACTACACCATTGCTATGGAGTGGTGTTGGAGAAACAAATTTGTTCGGACCATAATTGATCAAGGAAGTGGAAGAGAAAGTCAAATTGGTAAAGGATAGATTGAAGATAGCACAGTCCCGACAAAAGAGCTACGCAGATACAAAGCATAGAGAAGTCACCTATGAGGTAGGTGATAGAGCTTATCTTAGAGTCTCACCACTTCGTGGTATGAAGAGATTTGGAGTCAAAGGAAAACTAGCACCAAGGTATGTTGGACCATTCAAGATTTTGAGTCGCAAAGGAGAAGTGGCTTATGAGATTGAATTTCCCAAGTCTCTGTCTGTTGTTCACAATGTGTTTCATGTGAGTCAGTTGAAGAAATGCGATCCGGAGATGGAAGAAACTTCTTTGAAGGATACTATACCTTTGGAAGAGGTTCAGTTGGAGAGTGATCTCACCTATGAGGAGAAGCCTATCAAGATTCTCGAGACAGTAAAAAGAGTTACTCGTACCAAGACTATCAAATTCTGCAAAGTTCAGTGGAACCATCACTCCGTAGAAGAAGCAACTTGGGAAAGAGAAGACGACCTTCGGAAAGATCACCCTCACCTATTTGCTAGCCAATCTTAATCTCGAGGGCGAGATTCATCTTAAGGGGGTTAGATTTGAAACATCCCAAAATTTATGAATTACAAAAGCTTGAATTTCATTCATACATTCATAGCATTCTTGACATACACAATTTTTTTCAAATCAAAACTCCAAATAAAACCATTTTTATGCCTATTATCTATATATCATTAAGGCATGGTTTTATTTTATTTTCAAAGGATCAAAGTGTAGTAGACTAAATAGAGGTGTTTGACACACATTTAGGTGCAAGGTTCACACTACAAAAATCTAGAGAAGAATTGAAATCAAACTCATTTGAATTTGGGTTTGAAAATGATTCTGAAAAATCAAACAAAAAAGAAAAGGCAAAAGGAAAAAAATAAAATAGCCGCTGCCCTTTTGGCCCAACTCCAGAACAGGCCCAGCAAGCCCACCCAACCATTTCCCCCTCTCCCCTCTCTCTCACCCGCACCCTCCTTACCCCGCACCCGCTGACAGTGGCCCCGTCCAGCTCAGCATCGTCTCCCCCAAAATCCCGCGCTACACCCCGTCGCCGTTGCCATTCACTGCCGTTGATGGCGCGGCTTAATTGCCATTGATATGGTGAGTAATTCTCGCGCCTGCCACCGCCCTACTTAAACCCCTACCCGCTGCGAGCATTTCCCCTCACTCGCCACCCTCTTTTCTGCCACCAGGCTGCTCGTATTTTGACTCGAAACCTCACTGCCCGACAAACTTCGGCGAGGCATTCCGGTGAGCACCGCCCGCCCCTTGCCCTCTGCTTCTTATTGCCGTGCTCCCCTAGCTTGTGTTCTTCTTATCATACCTTTTATTCATCTGCTCGTAACCCAGAGCATCGCCTACGTCCAGCACCGTGAGCACCCGACGCCGCCTTCGACTCCGGCGAGAAATTCAGGTAAGACGCGACCGCCCCTTGGCCTCGGGATCAAACGATTGTGTTTGCCTGAACCTTGCGCACGCCCTGATGCCTCTGGTATGTGCTAGGGTGATCCAAAGTGTCGTCATCATCTCCGCCAACCCATTCCCGATGCTACCAGCAACTTCGACGAGCTCTAGCCGCTGCACAGCATACCCCGTCCATGCTAGCAACACCTTGAGCATCCTCGTGTTCTCGCGAGCCTAGTAAGCTGCTGCACCACCCCTATCCCCCTTTGGAATCGCTGAAGCATCACCGCCAGTAGCTCCGCCGCTAGCACCCATTAGCGCCACCAGGTCGTGTGCGCCGTAAACGTTAGATCTAGATCTAGTGGATCTGATTAGATCACTTAAAGAAGGGGTACGCTTAGATCTGAGCCGTAGAATCTAACTTAAATCCTACGACCCACATTGGCCGTTCCGCGTGAAGCGGTACGCGCCAATCAGATGCGTCCACGTGTCTGATATTTAGATTTAAAATATGTTTTTGAATCTATTAGAGATTTAAACTTCTAAAATTTATATCTTTTGTTCTGTTTATCCAAAAAATGCAAATAATATATCATTGGATTTATAAAAATAAATCCTACATTACTGTGGGATTAAATTTGTTTTTTGATTCTGTAAAATTGAATTTATTTGAAGAATAAAATATAGGCTTATTTGGCCATATAAATTATTTAGGAAATATTTTTAAAGAAAATTTAAGTTTATTTAGGCTAAATATAGTTAGTTTTGTGTTCAGTACTGTTTGGTTTGAACAATTAGTGTAGAAAATTCATTCCATTGCATTTGCATGCATTCATATATATTTTTTCTTGATTATTTGAATGTAAATTTGGTGCTATCATTTTATGTGTAGATTTTGGTGCTAGTGGTGATTGTGATTGTGAAGATTGTTTATACTCCCCCAACTACCAAGGCAAGTGGTGCTTCATGTATTTTGTCCAATTATTTTGACTATGCACTAGCAATATTTTTGAATAGGGCTTGCATGGAATTTTGCTAAGTATAAACTATGCTATGCCATGGGAAATCCTAGTAGTTGTAGTATTGGTAGAACTTTCTCTAAGTTAAGATACTTGTTATGTTATCATGCTTAGCCTAGCTAGTAGCAAACGAGGGTGGATTATATTACATGCTATGGAAATTTTGCTAAGTCTTCGACTTGTGTTTTTTGCTTAATAAAACAACTAAGTGAATGAATCACATGTGTGGAATGGTATGATGGTTTGTGTTGAGTGGTTACACAAGGCCCATGTCTACGGTCTACCTTGTGTATCACACTTGTGGAAAGCCACCCAGGAACAAAGGGATTTGAGATACTTAGTGTTTAGAAGCTTCTAGTGTAACCACATAGCATATGGGCTCTGCCTTGACAATATAGGTTGCAATAACTTAGCCAGATGGACAGATGGTGGGTAGGGTGATAGGTTGGAACGCGTCCATGGTGGTCTAAGGGAAGGCTTCTGAAAGATCTCGTCTCGATGCATGTCGACTCTTGTGGGGAAAGTGCACCACCTCTCGAGAGGGTAAAACCTAAGTACTTAGTCGTGTCCCCGGAAATGGACAATTTGAGCATCAAGACATTGAAGCTAGCAAGGATCTCTTCATCCCAATTTCTAAGTTAAAAACTTGTGGTTGAACAAGGGTAAAGGTTCACCAATGTCTATTGGTGGTTCCTTGGGAGTTTTTGTCAAAGAAAAACTTAGTGTTTTTCAACTGATAAGGAAAACCTATTTTGAGCAAAGCAGGCCTAAGCTACACTTAGCCAAATTCATATAGACGTTAGATACTACTATTCTACTATGGTATCACTTTCCAATACAATTCCAAATGTATTGACCCACTATGGCTGTAACTTATTATGTTGCAGGTTACTCTGATGAGGATTAGGGTTATGAGTCTACACTCAACATGCTTGCCTATGGCACATGAAGATGAAGACTTTACTTTATTTACTTATGTTATGAACTCTTGTACTAGCCTTTGGCTATGGAGTTGTAAAAGACTATGCTTATCTCTGGAATGACAATGTAATAAAGACCTTTCTATCTGTGTACTTCATCTTAAACTGTGGATGCTAGCATTTGATCCAGGGACTAGCATTTTAATCACAGGGACCTTTACCTTATAAAGGTGGGGTCTTACAGTACTCATAGCAATCAAATTTCCAACCGTCCTTGATCATGGACATGGCTATTCGAATAAATTATACTCTGTAGAGCTGTGCACTTTCCCCACAAGAATCAATACATCCGCCGAGATTCAACCACGACACTTACACGAGGTACACGGGGGTCTGGATAATCAAACCTAACCTTTCATTTGTTGACCCTAGAAATGGCACATTTCCCTTTTTGGTTTCTTCTCCCCAGAAACGCATATGTGGCCCTCGGTGCCATAATCCTCCCTTCCGTACATGTGTATACCCAAACCTTCAGTTTGGGAAATACCTTAATTTATGATTCCACTTCCTTCCATACTCCTAAGGCATACCGTCTATGGGAGACTGATGACTGCAAGTGCACAGATCATTTGTAGCTAGTTTCTACATAAAGATATCAATCCCACAGGGAGCAGAAGTCTGAGGTCTAAATAACCCTTGATCTAAATACTAAAATAGTAATTCTAAATAATGTTCTAAGTAACAAGATAAAATGCGAGCTTTGTGTAAAAGATATTTTTGGGTTTTCAAATAAGTGAACAATAAGTAAACTAAAGTTGGAAGTAAACAAGAGCATGCGAGTATGATTACGAAAGTATGCAAGATGATGGAAAGAGTTCTCAGGGCGTAGTGGATCCACCGCTAGTAATTAGAAAGAGTGATCAAAATTATTATAATGAATAACACCATTTATGATATGTGTGGGAGGAGCTCCATATATGGACGAATAGGCACTAACCACTGCTCACATCATCCGTCATAACCACAATAGACAATAACCGACAACCATCGTGTTACTGCACTTTTAAGGGACTTTACCCGGTAGGATGTATCCCATGGCATGGACAATGTTTAGTGAGTTCTCCTTGGTTCCCAAGTTAATACGTAAGGAATGACAACAACTTTATAGTCATCGTAAGTGCTATAATTCCTCCGTATACCAACAAGTAGTTCCCTCCATCTAGTCCTCCATGAGGGAAATATTGAGTGGTGCGCTTCATCCAACATAAAGATGAAGGAAATCTAACACAGACACATAATGAAAAATATCACATAATAATCTTTATCTCAATTCAGTCACATACTAGGGTTTCTCCATCTCCCCAAGTAAGAAGGAAACTACTCACACATGAAGGCAATCAACATCATGGATAGAATATCGATGAAGTATGATGATACAATTGAGAACAAGTGCAAATCCAAGATTTAATCTAGAATTACAACAAGTAACCAAAGGGTATCAGTGATGGAGACGTTGTTGATGAAGATGACGATGTAGATTGATGTGGAGGCCTTCAAGATCCTAGTATCTTCTCCTCTTATGTGGTGGTGATGGTGTAGATCTGATTGGAGGCGTCTATGGCGGTAGCACGGCGGCAGGGCTCCGTGGAGGATATGGCTTGGTGGCTCTCTCTTGGATCCTCCCCTCTTTATATAGGCCTTGGGGGTGCCCTAGGGTACCCCCCAATACCCTCATATGAATTTGGGAAGGTTCTAGAGCTTTTGGGGACGAAACCCCGTCGTTTGCGACCTTTTTGGCAACTATACGACGGGAGCTATTGATACGTCAGAAATGTATGTATAATTTTTGATGTTCCATGCTTGTTTAGTATCTACTTTGCTTTGCTTTGTCTACACTTTGAGGTGTTTTTATATGTTTTCTGGTACTAACCTATTAACAAGATGCCATAGTGACAGTTGCCTGTTTTCTTCTGTTTTTGGTTCCAGAAAGGCAGAAAATCAATATTCTCGGAATTTGACGGGACAAAAGCCAAAGTCAATATTTTACCATGGGGAACACAAAGCCAGAGTACGAGATGGAGGGGAGGCACCAGGGGGCCACACCACTAGCGACGCGGGCTAGGGTTAGCCGCGCCTGGGGGTGTGACCACCCTGGCCGCCCCTGCCTCTCCTCTTCGCCTATAAAGACCCCCCCATGCAGAAACCCTAAAGACCCGATCAATATTCCACGAAACCGTCTTTAGCCGCCGCCAACATTTTCCATAGATCGAGGGGGATCTGAAGCTCTTCCCGGCACCCTGCCGGAGGGGAGATCATCCTGGAGGCCTTCTTCTTCACATGCCAGCCTCCGGTATGAAGCGTGAGTAGTTCCACCTTAGACTATGGGTCCATTTAGTAGCTAGATGGTTATATCTCCTCCTTTGTGCTACCATGTTTTGATCTTGTGAGCTCCGTTCATGATCAAGATCATCTATTTGTAATCATGCATGTTGTGTTTGCAGGGATCCGATGGATATTGAGATTATTATGTCAAATTGATTAATGGTTTTGTCTTATTGATTCTATCATGTCTGTGTTGTTTGTGATCTTGCATGCTCTCTGTTTCTAGTAGCTATCTTGGCCAAGTAGATGCTAGTGACTCCAAGAGGGGGTATTTATGCTAGATAGTGGATTCATGCCTCTATTTAAGCTAAGGGAAGTGACAGAAATCTCTAAGGTTGTAGATGTGCTATTGCCACTAGGGAGAAAACAACGACCTCTTGTTCATGGAACAAGTGGATTGTTTACCTTACACAGTTTGCTTAAAGTAGTTATCTGTTGCTTGCAACTTAGTACTGGAGGGGGTTCGGACGATAACCTGAAGGTGGATTTCTAGTCATAGATGCAGTTGGACGGCGGTCTATGTATCTTGTTGTAGTGTCCAATCGAATCTCATAGGATCATGAATGTCTAGTATTGCATTGTTATGCCTTGCTCAGTCCTGTCAATTGCCCTGCTGTAATTTGTTTACCCAGCATGCCATGTTTGTTTATCTAAGGAGAACACCTCTAGTGAACTATGGACCCCAGTCTAATCTTTACCATTGATACATCTTCCACTGTTATTGTTTACTTTCTGCAAACCACTATTACCTTCCAGACCATATAGTTAATACTTTGTTATAGCAAACCGGTAAGATTGAAAACACCACTGTTCGTTGGAGCAAAGTCTTGAGTTTGTGTTGTGCAGGTCTCCAAGTTGCTAGCAACACCTTTGAGTCGTTTCCTTCCTCCTACTGGTTCGATAACCTCCGTCTCTTACTTAGGGAAAACTTGCTGCTTGATATGTCGGAAACATATCTATAATTTTTGATGCTCCATGCTTGTTTGGTATCTACTTTGCTTTGCTTTCTCTACACTTTGAGGTGTTTTTATATCTTTTCGAAAACTAACCTATTAATAAGTTGCCATAGTGCCAGTTGTCTATTTTCTTCTATTTTTGGTTCTGGAAAGGCAGAAAATCAATATTCTCGGAATTGGACGGGACTAAAGCCAAAGTCAATATTTTACCGTGGGCGACACGAAGCCAGAAGACGTGACGGAGAGGCGCCATAGGGCGGCCAAACCCCCCTAGGCGCGGGTGGGCCCACCCCGCGCCTAGGTAGGGTGTGGCCCCCCTGGGGCCCTCCTGCCTCTCCACTTCGGCTATAAGAAGGCCCCAATACAGAAACCCTAGGCACCCGATGAAAACTCCATGAAACCTTATGTAGCCACCGCCACCATCGTCCCTAGATCGGGGGGGGATCTGAAGTTCTTCCTGGCACCCTGCCGGAGGGGAGATAATCCCAGAGGCCTTCTTCTCTGGTATGAAGCGTGAGTTGTTCCACCTTGGACTACGGGTCCATGTAGTAGCTAGATGGTTGTATCTACTCCTTTGTGCTTTCATGTATAGATCTTGTGAGCTCCGTTCATGATCAAGATCTAATCTATTTGTAATCATCCATGTTGTGTTTGCGGGGATCCGATGGATATTGAGATTACTATGTCAGATTGATTAATGGTTTTGTCTATTTGATAATATCATGTCTATGTTGTTTGTGATCTTGCATGCTCTCCATTGTTAGTAGCTATTTTGGCCAAGTAGTTGCTAGTGACTCCAAGAGGGGGTATTGATGCTCGATAGTGGGTTCATGCCTCTAGTTTCCAAGGGAAGTGAGAGAAATCTCTTCGTTTGTAGATGTGCTATTGCCACTAGGGAGAAAACAATGGTCTCTTGTTCATGGAACAAGTGGATTTTTTACCTTACACACTTTGCTTAAAGAAGTTGTCCGTTGTTTGCAACTTAATACTAGAGGGGGTTCGAATGATAACCCAAAGGTGGACTTCTAGTCATAGATACAGTTGGATGGCGGTCTATGTATATTTTTGTATTGCCCAATCGAATATCATAGGATCTTTTTGTTTGGTATTGCATTGTTATGCCTTGCTCAGTTCCTGTCAATTGCCCTGCTATAATTTGTTTACCCTTCATGCCATTTTGCTTATCTTAGGAGAGCACCTCCAGTGAACTATGGACCTCGGTCCAATCTTTACCATTGATACATCCTCCACTGTTACCATTTTACTTGCTGCAAACCATTACCTTCCACAACATATGTTTAATCCTTTGTTACAGCAAACCGGTGAGATTAACAACCTCACTGTTCGTTTGGGCAAAGTCTTGAGTTTGTGTTGTGCAGGTTTCCATCTTGCTTTCAACACCTGTGTGACATTTCCTTCCTCCTACTGGTTGGATAACCTTGGTTTATTACTGAGGGAAAACTTGCTGCTATGCTGCTTCACACCTTGCTCTTGAGGTTCCCAACGAAGAGCTCCTACATCAACTCAGCGCTGCGTCAAGCTTTTCTGGCGCCGTTGCCGGGGAGGCTAAGGACGTCCTCACAAGGGGAGTCCTCCACTTCCTTTCTCTTTACTTTGTTTTTAGTCTGCTTAGTTTATTTTGCCCGGTGTTTTTTGCCTCTTTTTAAAAACTCCAAAAAAATTAGTTTAGTTTGGTTTGCTTTCTCTTATCAAAAATACAAAAAAATAGTTCCTGCTCTAGCTGCTGCTGCTGTTTTTGGCTTGCCCACCTTTTTCAAAATGAACTCTGCTGAGAACACCAAGTTGTGTGACTTCACTAGAACAAACAACAATGATTTCCTTAGCACTCCTATCGCTCCACCTGCTCCTGATGCTTCCTTTTATGAAATTAAGCCTGCTTTGTTGAATCTTGTGATGAGAGAGCAATTTTCTGGTGCTAGTTCTGATGATGCTGCTACCCATCTCAATAACTTTGTTGAACTTTGTGAGATGCAAACGTATAAGGATGTAGATGGAGATATTATTAAGCTCAAGCTGTTTCCTTTCTCCTTGAGGGTAAAAGCTAAATAATGGTTGCTATCCTTTCCTAGAAATAGTATTGATTCTTGGACTAAGTGCAAAGATGCTTTTATTGGAAAGTACCACCCTCCTGCTAAGATTATATATATGAGAAGTGACATTATGAAATTTAAACAACTTGATAATGAACATGTTTCTTAAGCTTGGGAAAGAATGAAGTCTTTGGTTAAGAATTGTCCTACTCATGGACTCACTGCTTGGATGATTATCCAGAGTTTTTATGTAGGTTTGAACTTCTCTTCAAGAAACCTGTTGGATTCAGCTGCTCGAGGTACCTTTATGGGCACCACTTTGGGTGCTGCAAAAAAACTCCTTGAAAATATGATGGTTAATTACTCTGAATGGCACACTGAGAGAGCTCCACATGGTAAGAAGGTAAATTGTGTTGAAGAAACCTCCTCTTTTAGTGACAAGATTGATGTTATTATGGATATGCTTGTTAATGGGAAAGCTCCTTTAGATCCAAACAATGTTCCCTTAGACTCTTTGGTTGCTCAAGAAGAGCAAGTTGATGTGAACTTCATTAGAAAGAACAATTTCAACAACAATGCCTATAGGAATAATTTTGGTGGTAACAACAATTATAGGCCTTATCCTCCTAATAATGGCAATACCTATGGAAACTGCTACAAAAATGCTAGAAGTGCCCCTTCTAAACTTGAAGCCATGCTCAAAGACTTTATTAGTAAAGAAACTGCTTTCAACAAGACTGTGGAGGAAAAACATTTAACTATTGAGAAAAATATTTCCTCTTTGTCTAAACCACAGTCCTCCTTGATTAATAAAATGGCTGCTAAACCTAAAACTATGGAAAGTACCTTTGCTGCTACTCATGCCATACAAGTTACTATTGATGAAAATGTTAGGCTGTTAGCTCAACTTCATGCTAAGTGGGAAAGGGAAGCTAAAATTGATAGAAACAATAGTGCGTACATCATCACTAGAATGGATACCACTAAACCACAAAAAGTTCCTATTCCTCCTCCTACAATGCTTTAGCCCAATGAGTCTACTACTAGTGCTGCGAAGTTTGATTTTGATATAGATGGTTGCAATATTTCTGAAGTGATCCTGTTCTTGCAAAAACTTGCTAGAAGTCCTGATGATAGTGATATGCATGTTGCTTTCACCAAACACATTACAGATGCTCTTGTTAAGATTAAGGAAGAGAAGTTAAAACACAAAGCTTCTATTCCTAGGAAAGTAGAAGATAGTTGGGAACTCATTATTAATATGCAAGTGAATGACTTTGATCTCAAAGCTTCATGTGATCTTGGTTCTAGTGTCTCTATTATGCCTAGGAAGATTTATGAAATGCTTGATTTGCCACCTTTGGAAGATTGTTATTTGGATGTTCCACTTGATGATAATGCTAAGAATAAACTAATGGGAAGTATTAATGATGTTCTCATCATGGTTAACAATGCTTATGTCCCTGTTGATTTCTATGTTTTGGATATTGAATACAATGCTTCTTGTCTTATTACTTGGGGAAGACCTTTTCTTAGAACTGTTGGTGCCATCATTGATATGAAAGAAGGCACCATTAAATATCAATTTCCATTCCAGAAAGGTATTGAACACTTCCCTATGAGAAGAGAGAAGTTGCTTTTTGATCTTCCTTTGAAAGAAAGATTTGATGTTAATGCTTCCTCATTTGAAAATACTTGAATTCTTGCTTCTTGTGCCTAACTTAAAGGCGTTAAAGAGAAGTACTTGTTGGGATATAACCCAAGAGTTTCCTTCAGTCTTGGAAGTTATTACTTCAGTAATGACCTCTACTTATCCTTTTTGTTTGCTTTTTGTGCCAAGAATGACCTCTAATGAGAGGGACGTGAGATTTGGGGAGTTGCTGTCCTGAAACAGATTTCTTTCCTCCACCATAAAAATTCGTGAGGAGTCTCTGTAAGTAGGATTGAGCTAAACATTTACGAATAAATCCCCCAGTATGTTAGATAACTTTCATTAGTACAACACTTTTTGATTTGAGCAACATAAGATTTTCGAAAAAATCGGTTTCTACGTGCTGGTCTGTTTTGACAGATTTCTGCCATTATTTGCATTTGCTTCTTATTGATTCCTTTTTGAGTTCTCCTATGGGGAATTGAGCTTTTTGAAGGAGTTTATACAGTAGAATGTGTTTTTAGTGAAAAAATTTGCTGTTCCAAGGCTAGGCCCGAAGGTTTATTATCTTTTGAATACATTAATGTTGCTAATGAAGATTGTGTTAAGTTTTGTATGAAGGAAAAATTTCAGGTGTAGAGAAAGAATGATGTAATGAGATGAAGAATGGACAAAATCTCAAGCTTGGGATGCCACCCCAAGAAATATCCAAGAGGTACAAGCGTCAAATCCTTCTTCATCAATAAAAAGCTCAGGTCTGCTAGACACTTCGTTTTTATTGTTTCATGCACTGTTGTGTTGATCTTGGAGTGTCTTAGTTTTTGTTTGCTTTTCTTAGTTGATAAGTTTGCTTGAATAAAGTAGTTTGGACCCCCGTTCTCGCTGTGTTGTTTCAAATAAGTTTCCTGGTGTTGGGAAGGAGTAGAAAGTTCTTACTTGATAAGTGCAAGAGGAGCTTGCATTGACTGTGACTTAGACTTTAGCATGACATGCTAGGTGTTGTTTTAACCTTATGCTTAGTGATTATTGTTGTAGCATGTCTTGTTCTAAACAATTGGGATTGCTTAGTGTGCCTTGAAAGAATCATGTGTTGTTTTAGCATACAAAAACATAGTATTGTGGTATTCTCCTTTGATGCTTTGTTTGGGTTGACTTGGCACATGCTCACACCATGTTATGACTATGAACAAGTCACGATAGCTTCTATGATCATCTAGTCCTTGGCTTGTAGTACCACTCTATGCTTTGATTAGTAATGTTTTGTTGCTCTGCATGATTATGGTCATTATTGCTCTCTTAGTTGGTTGCTCCCAGCCTTTTGCTAGCCTCCACTTGTATGAGTAAGCTCTACTCATGCTTCCAACTCCCAAGAAACCAAGTTATTCCAAAGTTTCCACTATAAACTCCTATGCATGGTGTGTTACCCCATTCCAAGTATATTCTTGTTTTCATCTATCTTTCAATTAAAAATTATTTTGTTATGTGAAAACTTAGTCATTAAAGCCCTCACAAACTTGATGGCACACTTTATATTCCTTGCCCCTTATCAACTTGAACCATTGTGTCATATATGTTGTATATGCTTTCACTTATACGTTGGAATTAGCAGAACCATGCTGTCACGGGGAACATTTTCAACATTGCACTTGTACTTTGTACATAGTTGATATCATGCTCCTTGGTCTATGGATGTCACCGGTGTGAAATAAAGAGGGAGCTTGTAAGTCCATGGAGTTATGTATTTTGTGTTAGAGAAACGCCTGGGCCGCTAGCCTAAGCCATGCCTAATCATGGTGGAAACTTGCAGCATCACCATAATGAGCTATCTGTGAAGCATCCTCAATAAAAAGCTATGCACATAGTAAATAAAAAGATCGCTGAGATGCTCATTGTCTGCTTGCCTTGTCATTTTGGTTATGGGATAGCTCCTGTACCATATGGAAGGGGTACCCCATTGGCGGTTCTCTACGATACGCATGTACTTACTATGACAAGAACTTATAGGTGAGTGAAGTTGAGTAGCATGAGGTGTGGCCCTCATATTCAAGGGACTTGAGATTGCCATCTTATACTTTGTCAAGCATATACTCCATAGTTTGTTCACTTTAACCTTAATCACTTCAAGATGTTTATGATAGGGGCAATGAGGGCTGAAAGCTAACATGTACCATAATTTTTGGAAGCTCTTTTTGAAACTTGAAATCCCTGCTTCCCTTATGAAGGGCCTTTCTTCCACTATTTTATTGATTCTCCACCTTCTACTTTTAGGCACCATTAAGAGACCATAGTTGCCATTCTATGTGAAGTGTCCCAAAAATTATTGATTGATGCATATTGTGATATTACTTGTTCTTGTGCTATTTGTATCTAGTCACTCTTATGAACTTTGAAGGTGTCCTATGCATCTATTTGCTACTCCATGAGGGACAAGCTGTATGCCACTATTCCATGTTTTCTGTATGTGAAACAAACAAATGTTGTTCAATGCATGTTATTCATGATCTTTGTTTGTAGCCTTTCATGTTGCATTCATAGTTACTTTGTCCTATTGTTATAAGTCCATCTTTAATGCACATGTTTAGAGTTCTTTGATCCTAGCTTTCAATGCTTGAAAATGGTTTGATCTTGGTTTTTGATGGTGCATGTCACCTAAAAAATTATTCTTTTTATCACTTACCTACTCAAGGACGAGCACGAGTTAATCTTGGGGATGCTTGATACGTCAGAAACATATCTATAATTTTTGATGCTCCATGCTTGTTTAGTATCTACTTTGCTTTGCTTTGTCTACACTTTGAGGTGTTTTTTATCTTTTCTGGAACTAACGTATTAACAAGTTGCCACAATGCCAGTTGCCTGTTTTCTTCTGTTTTTGATTCCAGAAAGGCAGAAAATCAATATTCTCGGAATTGGACGGGGCAAAAGCGAAAGTCAATATTTTACCATGGGTGACTCGAAGCCAGAAGACGAGACGGAGAGGCGCCACAGGGCGGCCAAACCCCCCAGGCGCGGGTGGTCCCACCCCCCGCCTGGGTAGGGTGTGTCCCCTGATGACCCACAAGTATAGGGGGTGTATCATTGTACTTTCGATAAATAGGAGTGTAGATCCCAACGAGGAGAAGGAGCTGAACAATGGTATAGAGCAGGAAATCCCTGTGAATACTTAACAAACAGAGTTTTAGTGGTTTTCTGATAAGACAACAAAACAAGGAGCAAGTAATAAAGACAACGAACAAACGAAGCAAGTGGCCCAATCCTTTCTTAGCAAAGGATAAGCCGGTGGAAATACTTATAAGGACCAAATGTTCTCGAGGACACATGGGAATTCTGTCAAGTGCTTTCGCTTCATATAACTGAGTACTCTTCTTTGGTGTTGTAAGTGTTGTGTGGGTGAACCTATGCTAATGTACTAACCTTACTTGGACTAATACATACTTGTGATTAAACCCCCTGCAAACATCCGTAACTACATGAAAGTAATTAAGATATAAATCTAACCACAGCCTTAAACTCTGAGATCCTACGCTCCCTTGTGCAAAGGTGTCCTAACGGGGGTTCAGGTTTACATCCAAGAACCCCACAATTAGTAACCAAATACAGAATGCATTCCCCTAGGCCCATAAATGGTGAAGTATCATGTAGTCGACATTCACATGACACCACTAGAAGAATAGCACCAGAACTTAAATACTAAACCATTGAATAATAACTCAACACAAATTCACTACTAACAACATGACTTCTCCCATGTCCTCAAGAACACAACGAACTACTCACAAGACATCATATGGATAAAGATCAAAGATGATATGGTAATGGATAACAATCTGAACATAAAAAACACTCCAATTGTTCCACTCACAAGCATCAACTACAATAGTAATCAACACTGGGAAAGTTTACCCTAAGAACTAAAGCAATATCCAACACAATTGTTACAGCGGGATGGAGTGGTGATGATGGTGCTGGTGGATATGATGGTGTGGATGATGATGATGATGATCCCGATGAAGCCTAGCTTGATGATGGTGTTGATGGCGATGGTCTCCCCTCTTCGGGAAGGAATTCCCCCAGCAGAAATCTGTCTACAGGAGAGATCTTTCTCTCTCGGTGTTTTCCGCCCGCCAGAGGCGGCGGAAATCTATCTGTGGTCGCCCCTTAGGCTTAGGGTTCCGTAGGGAAGATATAGGCGAAGGGGAGGATTTGGGAGCCGGACAGGTGGGCCACACCTGCCCTAGGCGCAGCCCAGGTGGGGCCCGCGCCTAGGGGGTGTGGGCCCCCTACGGCCCCTCTTCGCTCCTCCTTCTGGCTTCCTTCGTCTTCTAGAAAAATAATATGTTTCCATATTTTTCTGGTATTTTTCTGATCTTCATGAAATTGCACCGAAACGCCTTCTTTTCCATCAGAATCCAGACTCCGGCAGTTCATCCTCCAAGAATCATCCAACATGGATAAATAGATGAAAAGCCATAAGTAATACCTCATAATAAGACATATATATCAATGAATAGAGGTAAATTATGATATAGAAAGGTGATGCAAATTGGGCGTATCAACTCCCCCAAGCTTAGACTTCGCTTGTCCCCAAGCAAAAACTGAGCTCAGTAAACATGTCCACAAGTTTATGGAGTGAAGTGTCGATAAAATAATACGAACAAGAAGCATCACACTTACCATTGCACAACTTATAGAAGAAAGCAACTCACCATTATATAACTTAGCTTGCAACCAAGTACAACAGTCAAAATAGAGATGCATAAAGATAAATCATAATTGGAATTAGCAAACTTGTTCTTGGTCAGAGAACACCTCGCAAACAGTTTCACAAAAATCTTCTTTTAGAAGTTTCAAAACAGGAGAACTCTTTGCTCAAAAAGGTTATTCACATGTGAAGGCTTTCAAAGTAATACTCAATAGATAAGAGTTTTGTGCAAACAAGGAAGATAAAGAACATGATTGAATAAATCACCATATGAATGCTTGAAACACAACAACTCAAATGCTTGCTGGAGAAAGAGAGGAAGTAGGTTTACTGACTCAACTTGGAAGTGGGAGAAAGGTACCTTCATAGAGGGAAGCAGGGATTACAAGTCATAAAGAGCTTCCAAAATATTATGGTACTTACTAGCTTTGATCCTTCATTGCCCATCTCATAAGCATCTTGAGATGATTAAGGTTAAAGTGCACAAAGATGGAGTATATGCTTGACGAAATATAAGTTGGCAATCTCATGTCCCTTGAATCAGAGGGCCACTCCTCATGCTACTCAAATTCGGTCAAAGGTAAGTTCTTGTCATTGTAAGTATTTGCATATCACTGAGAACCGCCAATGGGGTACCCCTTGCACATGGCACAGGATCTTTCCCATAACCAAAATGATAAGGCAAGCAGACAATGAGCATCTCAGCAATCTTTTTATTTACTATATGCATAGCTTTTTATTGAGGATGCTTCAGAGATAGATCTCTATGGTGATGCTGCAAGTTTCCACCATGATTAGGCATGGCTTAGGCTAGCGGCCCAGGCGTTTCTCTAACACATGATACAAACTCCATGGACTTACAAGTTCCCTCTTTACTTCACACCGTTGACATCCATAGACAAAAGAGCACGGTATCAACTGTGTACAGAATACAAGTGCAATGTTGAAAACGTTCCCTATGACAGCACGGTTCTACTAATTCCAATGTATAGATGCAAGCATATACAAACTTTGATGGCACAATGGTTCAAGTCTATTAGGGGCAAGAAAATAAGGTGTGCCATCAAGTTTGTGAGAGATTTCCTAACTAGTTTTCTCATAACAAAATACTTTTTAATTCGAAAGATAGATGAAACTTGAGAATTTACTTGGAATAGCAACAATGCTAATAGGTAGATATGGTGGACACAAGTGGCATAGGTTTTGGTTCAAAGGTATTTGGAAACATGAGAAGTATGCCTTCTCAAAACAGGTTTTTGGCTAGCAAGGTTGGGTAGCAAGCAAGGGAGTTGAAAGAAACAAGCAAACATACAAGTAATAAAGCCAAACATGCAATCTTCCTTGAATACACAAAAGAATCTTAAATAAAGAATACTAAGCTTATGAGCCAACAAGAAACAAAACAAATGATACAAAATACAAAGTAATGCTACTGACCAGAACTCGGTTTTCCAAAACCAATTTAGATCCACTTGATGATCCCAAAGTGGTGCCAATACTGATCAACAATATCCATCATATAATAGAGATTGCAAACTAAAATAAGAAGTGCAAAAAGTAAAAGACGAGACTTCTCATTAATATTCAATAAAGGCACTCACACCAAGGGATACATAGATAATCAACTAAAGGAGAGATACTTCCACATGCAAACCAAACTATAAGATAACCTCTCTACCATAGATATGAACCCACTAAAAAGGTAAAAGATAAAATATAATGGTGGTGATACCGTGGCACTCCCCCAAGCTTGGAACAAGCCAAGGGGATACCAAACCTGATGACGAATTACTCCTCTAGTGGTGGTGGTGCTTCCCCCTTGTTTAGGATAAGAAAACCCTCTAGCATCTTACGAAGCTTGTTGTTCTCCTCTTGAACTTCATCCACCTTCATCCTCAAGGCATAGTATCTTTCACAAAACTCATCAGTGGTTCGAAGGGCTTCCACTGCCTCGGGGAAGTACCTGAAGTCTGGACCAAAGGCTATGATTCCCTGCATGTGACGAGAAAAAGCATCCCCAATGTTAATTGCTCCTACAAAAGTAGGTTTCCTTGCCCTTGTCCCTGCGGCGGTTTGTTCTTCCAACTTTATCTCATCCACGGGCTTCTTGCCTTTGTCGTTGGCGGACGCCATGGCACTCTAAACTTGAGAAGACTTCTTGATAGAAACAGATCGAAACGAAAACACGATGAGAACATGATGCACGAACCTCAGGGGATCCGGGGGGTTATATATTACGAAGTTTCAAGGCATAAGCAAGGTACTGACACGGAAACAAGGCGAAGACGGAGTTCGGGGGTGGCACACCCCCTCCAGGCGCGGCCAGGCTGGGCCCGCTCCTGGAGTGGGTTTGCCCACCCCGGACTCTGTTTCCTCTTTAGTTCCGTCTCATAGTCTTCCTTATGTATTAAAAACATCAAAAATATGAAAAGATTGCGGTTTTAAGAACCTTCTGTTTTCATCACTTTTACCTATTCAAAGACGAACTCTGCAGATTCCTTTTCTCTTTGTCCTGAGAATTTCCTTCATACAAAACCCTTGCACAAACTCAAAGACAACATTAGTGTAATAAAAATAATAATATACCTTTAGGTACACACTTCAACTGAAAACCCATCAAAACAAAAGCTTCCGTAAGAGGCAAATGCAAAATGATGGCAGAAAACTGTCAAAACAGACCAACATGTAAAGATTGATTTTTTCGAAGACCTTTTGTTGCTCAAATTAAAAAGTGCAGAACTGATGAAAGTTGGGTAAAAACTTGGGGAAAAAGCTCAGAAAAATGCAGCTCCATCCGACGTACTGAGCTTCCTCACTAATTTTTACAATACAACACAAAAATCTGTCCCAGGACAGCCACTTTTCACAACTCCTCTACTTCACAAAAGTAGTTGAACTTGACAAAAAAAACAAAATAAAAAGGATAAGGAGCGGTTACAGAGGTAATAACTTCCAAGACTCGACAAAACTCTTGGGTTATCTCCCAACAAGTACTTTTCTTTAATGCCTTTAAGTTAGGCTTGAAACTTCCAAAGATGCTCACATAGGATATATATATTTGGAGTGAAAAAGAGCATCAAGAAGCAAATAACCAACACACTTGACTCTAACCCAATTCCGATGCATGGGGGTGTCATGAGAAAACGAATTGTTGAAACAAAAAGCTACTAGCATAGGAAGACAAAACAGATGCAACTTCAAAGCTTTCAACATAAAGCAGGGAAACTTAACGTTATTGAGATGCATAAAACCATGTTTCCCTCTCTCAAAATAACTTTCAGTAGCACTTTGAATAAAGTTGACTATATAACTGTCACTAGAAACAACTTTATCATCGGAGTAAGCATACTTACAATCACCAAAAAGAGGTCCAAGGTCATAAAATAGATCAATAGAAGCAAGTTGTTTCATCCTGAAATGTTTATTAGGCAAGCTGTTTTCACAAGGAGATTTAGCAAGTTTGGAAAAGTTAAACTCATAAGAATCTCCATCAAAAATTTTCCTTCTTACAATCTATAATAGCTCCACAAGTGTTCAAGAAAGGTCTACCAAAAATGATAGGACAAGTTTTGCTAGCTGCTGAATTAAGCACTAGAAAATCAGCAGGATACTTAATCTTACCGCAGAGAACCTCCACATCTCTTACAATGCCAATGGGGAAAATGGTCTCCTTATTAGCAAGGTGAATAACCACATCAATTTCCTCAAGATCACAAGGACCAATCTCATGCATAATTTCCATGTAAAGCTCATAAGGAATAGCACTAGAACTAGCACCAATATCACATGAACCATAGTAGCAATGATCACCAATTTTAACAGAAAGCACAGGAACACTAGCTTTTCTAGCCTTACTAGGATGAGAGATAATATTAGTAGCGTCTTCACAGAAGACAATGTGCTCATCCTCTATATTTCTAGTGACAGTGTCTTTCACAATAGCTACCACAGGTTCATCACTCAAATGCTTACCAGGCTCCATAGTTTTCATTGTACCTTTGTTATTTGCACTAATAATCAGAGAATACTCATTTACCTTAGCTGGGAAGGGCATTTTCTCAACATGAGGTTCAGGTATGATTAGTAGTACAAACTTGAGTACTTCTAACGGGAGCATGATTAACAACATCTTTATACGGAGCATGGTACTTATTCCACCTCTTCTTGGGAATTTATATGTAAGAGGCAAAGGCCTTAAAACAGTTGGCAATACTTTGGGAATCAAGACCAAACTCATTGCTGATATCACGGAAGTTCCCATAAAAGATTTAATGCATTCATAATCATAATTTATACCCAACTTTCTTCCTTTTCCATTTTCCCAAGCTTTAGTGTTCAATTGAATATGGTCTAAGAGATCCCATTTAGCTTCTTCCTTCATACGTGTGAATGATCCAGCACAAGAAGCATCTAGTAAATCTTTATCATGAAGAGAAAGCCTAGCATAAAAGTTATTGAGAATAATATTGTTAGGGAGTTCATGAATAGGACATTTAAGCATTAGTAAATTCAATCTCCCCCAAGCTTGAGTTGTACTCTCTCCATCAAGAGGCCAAAAGTTATATATAAGATTTCTATCCTTATGAATGTCACTGGGAGGATAAAATTTAGAGTAAAAGAGAGATTCCATCTCCTCCTATACCATGGATTGTCCATTCTTTAGCAGCTTATACCATTCTTCATCTCTCCCTTTCAAGGATATGGAGAGTAACTTCTTCTTCACCTGTTCAGTTGTGATACCTGCACACTTAACAACCCGCATAATTCATGGATAAAAAGCAAGTGATCACCAGGGTGGACAGTTCCATCCCCTAAATAATAATTATCCATAACTCGATTAACAATACTTGTAGGTATCATAAAAGGATCTATCTCAACAGGAGGTGGTTCATCTACTACCCTAGCAGTGGTAGTAGTTTTCCCAAACAGAAAACCAAGTTGGTTATCCATCTTGGAAACAAAGTAACAAGTAGTAACAAGGGCAATACTCATAGTAAAAGTTACCCTTACCAGTTCCACTCTTCAATAGCGCTTCCCTCCCCGGCAACGGCGCCAGAAAATAGTCTTGATGACCCACAAGTATAGGGGGTGTATCATAGTACTTTTGATAAATAGGAGTGTCGATCCCAACAAGGAGCAGAAGGTGCTGAACAGTGGTATGGAGCAGGAAATCCCTGTGAATACTTAACAAACAGATTTTTAGTGGTTTTCTGATAAGACAACAAAACAAGGAGCAAGTAATAAATACAACAAACAAACGGAGCAAGTGTCCCAATCTTTTCTTAGAAAAGGATAATCCAATGGAAATACTTATAAGGACCAAACGTTCTCGAGTACACATGGGAATTCTATCAAGTGCTTTCGCTTCAAATAGCTGAGTACTGTTCTCTGGTGTTGTAAGTGTTGTATGGGTGAACCTGTACTAATGTACCGACCTTACTTGGACTAATACATACTTGTGATTAAACCCCCTACAAATATCCGTAACTACAGGAAAGTAATTAAGATATAAATCTAACCACAACCTTAAACTCTGAGATCCTACGCTCCCTTGTGCAAAGGTGTCCTAACGGGGGTTCAGGTTTCTTTCACTCCTGCAACCCCAAAATTAGTAGCCAAATACACAATGCATTCCCCTAGGCCCATAAATGGTGAAGTATCATGTAGTCGAAGTTCACATGACACCACTAGAAGAATAGCACCACAACTTAAATACTAAACCATTGAATAATAACTCAACACAAATTCACTACTAACAACATGACTTCTCCCATGTCCTCAAGAACACAACAAACTACCCACAAGACATCATATGGATAAAGATCAAAGATAATATGGTAATGGATAACAATCTGAACATAAACAATAATCCAATGGTTCCACTCACAAGCATCAACTACAATTGTAATCAACACCGGGAAAGTTTCCCCTAAGAACTAAAGAAATATCCAACACAATTGTTATAGCGGGATGGAGTGGTGATGATGTTGCTGGTGGAGATGAGGGTGTGGATGATGATGATGATGAACCTGATGAAGCCTAGCTTGATGATGGTGTTGATGGCGATTGTCTCCCCTCTCCAGGAAGGAATTCCCCCGGCAGAAATCTGTCTGCCGGAGAGATCTTTCTCTCTCGGTGTTTTCCGCCCCCAGAGGCGGCAGAAATCTATCTGTGATCGCCCCCTTAGGCTTAGGGTTCCGTAGAAAAGATATAGGCGAAGGGGCAGAGTCAGGAGCCGGGTAGGTGGGCCACACCTGCCCTAGGCACGGCCCAGGTGGGGCCCGCGCCTAGGGGGGTGTGGGCCCCCTGCGGACCCTCTTCGCTACTCCTTATGGCTTCCTTCGTCTTCTTGGAAAATAATATGTTTCATATTTTTCTAGTATTTTTTTTATCTTCGCGAAATTGTACTAAAACGCCTTCTTTTCCATTAGAATCCAGATTCGGACAGTTCATCCTCCAAGAATCATCCAACATGCATAAACAGATGAAAAGCCATAATTAATACCTCATAATAAGACATATGTCAATGAATAGAGCTAAATTATGATATAGAAACGTGATGCAAATTGGGCGTATCAGCCCCCCTGGAGCCCTCTTTACTCGCCCCTTTTCCTATAAGAAGCCCCCGATACAGAAACCCTAGGCACCCGATAAAAACTCCACGAAACCTTCTGTAGCCGCTGCCACCATTGTCCCTACATCAGGGGGATCTGAAGTTCTTCCCGGCACCCTGCCAGAGGGGAGATCATCCCGGAGGCCTTCTTCTCTGGTATGAAGCGTGAGTAGTTCCACCTTGGACTACATGTCCTTGTAGTAGCTAGATGGTTATGTCTCCTCCTTTGTGCTTTCATGTATATATCTTGTGAGCTCCGTTCATGATCAAGATATAATCTATTTGTAATCATGCATGTTGTGTTTGCGGGGATCCGATGGATATTGTGATTACTATGTCAGATCGATTAATGGTTTTGTCTATTTGATACTATCATGTCTGTGTTGTTTGTGATCTTGCATGCTCTCCGTTGTTAGTAGCTATCTTGGCCAAGTAGTTGTTAGTGACTCCAAGAGGGGGTATTTATGCTCGATAGTGGGTCATGCCTCTAGTTTCCAAGGGAAGTGACAGAAATCTCTTCGGTTGTAGATGTGTTATTGCCACTAGGGAGAAAACAACGGTCTCTTGTTCATTGAACAAGTGGATTGTTTACCTTACACACTTTGCTTAAAGCAGTTGTCTATTGCTTGCCACTTAATACTGGAGGGGGTTCGGATGATAACCTCAAGGTGGACTTCTAGTCATAGATGTAGTTGGATGGCGGTCTATGTATATTGTTGTATTGCCCAATCGAATCTCATAGGATCTTTTTGTCTAGTATTGCATTGTTATGCCTTGCTCAGTTCCTGTCAATTGCCCTGCTGTAATTAGTTTACCCTTCATTCCATGTTATTTATCTAAGGAGAGCACCTCTTAGTGAACTATGGACCCCGGTCCAATCTTTACCATTGATACATCCTCCACTGTTACCTATTTACTTGCTGCAAACCATTACCTTCCACACCATACGTTTTATCCTTTGTTACAACAAACCAGTGAGATTGACAACCTCACTGTTCGTTGGGGCAAAGTCTTGAGTTTGTGTTGTGCAGGTTTCCATGTTGCTTGCAACACCTGTGTGACGTTTCCTTCCTCCTACTGGTTCGATAACCTTGGTTTCTTACTAAGGGAAAACTTGCTGCTGTGCTGCTTCACACCTTGGTCTTGGGGTTCCCAACGAAGCGCTCCTACATCAACTCAGCGCTGCATCACTATTGTGCTCATCATACCTTGCTCTTGGGGTCTTCCAACGAAGCGCCTACCACGCGCTATCAACAAGTTTTCTGGCGCCGTTGCCGGGGAGGCTAAGGACGTCTTCACAAGGGGAGTCCTTCACAACCTTTCTCTTTACTTTGTTTTTGTTTTGCTTAGTTTCTTTTGCTTGCTTTTGTTTACCTCTTTTTATCAAAAACTCCAAAAAAATAGTTTCATTTGGTTTGTTTTCTCTTATCAAAAACACAAAAAAATTAGTTCCTATTCTAGTTGCTGGTCTGTTATTGCCTTGCTTGGTCATGCTTTGTATCAATGGATGGTTTCTTTGAAACTAGTTCTTATTGGCAAGGTGAGTTCATGGAAAGAACAAAAGTATTTTTATAAGGAACACTATTTGTCACAAAAAGGGAAACACTTATGGGAGCAAATTGATAAATTGAATACTATTGCTAGAGAGGTGTGCTCTACTTATAACTTTACTTATTGCTTTGATAAATCTTGTTGCAGTAGGAGGTATAAACACCTACCTTTTTAGTGTGAGTATAAGAATAATGTTACCATATCTTCTTATGTTAAAGCAAATAATGACTTTTATGATGTGGAACAAATTGAAGAATTTATTGCCTTCAAGGGTGCATTTGAACTTGCCAGTTTTCTTGAAAATACTAATGATGCACCTTATGAATATAAGGTTTATGACATACTTAAATTTTGCTTTGATAATTACAAGGAATAAAATGGCTATATTCTTGAATATTTTAATAGGTGCTTTCCACAAATGGAAGAGACTAATGCCTTGCAGGAGCATATGGAAGACGAAATTGCTGAACCTAAAAGCTCATTAGATGAAAAAGAGGAGGAGAGTGATGGTCAAGAGGATGAAGAATGGATCTGTCAAACCCCAAAATTTTCCAAATTTTTAAATGTGAAAAATAAATAAATGAAATTAATAATTATTGAAATTTAGGGTGAAAAGAAACTTTTGTTTTAAAATGGAAACATCAAAACCCATCTTGAACAAAACTTTGAATAAAATTTGAATCCAACTAAATTCAAATCAAGTGAAATGCATTCTTCATAAATGCATCTTGAAATTTAAACACTTGGAAAATAAACCAAAACTCTAAAACCCTAATGGAAGAAAAACATTTCCAAGATACCTCAAAGAATTTGGTTTGATCCATATAAAATTTTGTCAACAAACATTTATAAATGATCAAGATTGATAAATAAGAATATTATAAAACCATAGAAATTGGTTTCACTTAATTTGGAACCATAAATAAAAACTTATAAATTTAAGGAATTAATTTTCAAAGCTAATAAAGCTCCTATCTGAAATCCATACCCAATTATGATCAAATTAATCCTAAAGAGATATAAAAGGATAAAAAAATATTAAATAAGATTTCTCAAATTGGAATCACCAAGTTTGGTTATTTAAAAGAAAAGATATAGATTTTATAAGATAAAGAAAGAAATAAATAAATAAAGGATATTTAAAAGCGAAATTAAATCTTGGCGAAATCCATAAGCAAATGAAAATAAAGATAATCCAAATAAAATAATAGCATAAAGATTATCCCAATAAAATTATATGGCATTAAACCATATTCTAAATTATATACGGATAAATATAAAATTCCTAATAGAAATGATTAATTAAATCATGAGAAAGTAATAAATGGAAATTTATCAAAGTGGGTTAAAAATTTATCAAATTAACTTAAAAGAATTATTTGAATAAAAATTTATATGGTATTAAAACCATAATCAAATTTTATTTAATTGAAGACAGATACTCATTTTAAATTTTTAATAAATCATATTAAAAATATTTCAAATAATTCAAAGTGAATTATTTAAACACCCTATTAAATTAATAAAACCTACTGATAAGGATTTGATAAAATTTGGAATTTAAATAAAAGTTGGAAAACATATTAAAATCCTATTTAAATAAAGACAAAAGGGCCATTTTAAATAAATAATTAAACCATGTGGGAATAAAAGAAATATTCCAAAATTATCTTTAAAATACATGTTTGAACAGAATACAAAATTTCTGAAAGTTTGGTAAATATTTAAGTTCAAATGGTGTTTGAAATCATTTGAAAGAAATCAAACAGAATAAAAGAAACAGAAAAAGAAAAATGAAACAGAACAAAAAAAGGGAAAACAAACCAGCCCAGCCAGCTAAGCCCATCAGGCCCAGCTAGCCCATCTCCTCTCCCCCCCGGGAAAAATGATTCGCATCAGAGAACGAACCCGCACCCTCACTGACCACCAGACCCCACTGAACGCTCCTCTCACCCACTGACAACAATGCCCCACCGCCAAGTCATCACCCCTAACCTCGCGCTGACCCCGCCCCTCTCTCTTGGCCGTTTCTGGTCTGAATTAAAACATGTTAATTCGAGTAACACCGCGAGTAACTCTCCCCTGTGACCACGCCCTACTAATCGCCTCCTTCCCCTCTCCATTTCCCCCCAGAAGCCACCCACCCTCTGCCACCAGGACGCTCGGAATTTGCTCGAGAACTCCCTCTGCTCCGACGAGCTCCCACTCCGATTCCGGCCAGCCCGCATCGCCCCACTGCCCCCAGAGCACATGAGAGTGATCCCCATCACCCCTGTATCTCTAGCTAGCCTGCGCGCGTTCTGAAACATCGGCAACGACAACAACCGAGAGCGCCACCGTCTGCCTCCACTCCGGCGACACCCCCAGGTATCATCTGACCGCCCCTCTCCTCCTCTTTCACACACGCATACTCGCCACAACTTTGCGCATCTAACCATACCCTCCTTTCTCTCTGGCGTGCACCGTAGCCTCGCCACCGTCTCCAACAGATACCACCCGACGCCGTCTTGATCTTCGACGAGCAATCAACGTCGACTCCGTGCGCCCCTTCGCCAACCAAGCACACCTTGAGCATCAGCGCGATACTATGAGTCTGGTAACGCTCCCCATCGCCACCGCAGTGCCGTAGACCGAGCGCGCCGTCGCTCACCGTCACCGCGCACTGCTAGTTGATGGTCGTTTGATCAACGGTCGTTAGATCCCGATCGCGTGGCTACGATAGATTGACTAACCGAAAGGGTATCCTTGATCTGTGCCGCACGATCCTCTTTAGATCCAACACACCGCGTAGGCCGATTCGTGTGAACCGGTACCAACGAATCAGAACACAGCACGTGGCCTGGAGTTTGTTTTAAAACCAGAAACTTTTCTATTAGATGTTTAAACTTGCAAAATTCATAACTTTTGATCCACACGTCCAAATTTTGCAAATTTTATATCAATGTAATAAGCAAAATAAATACTTTCTAACCATGTACTTTGTTTAGTAATTTTCTTCTGTAAACTTAGTTGTTTTTCCAGAAACTTGTGTATGCATAATTTGAACATAAAATTTATTCTAGAAATATTTTTAGGGTAAAATCTTTGGCAAATGGTTTGTTTTAAACCCACTGACCATAGAAACCAACTTGTGGATTTAAAGAATAAATCTTTGAATAAAAGAATTTCTAGCTAAATAAAAATGTTGAATATGTTTCAAAATTGCTTTTTGGGTAAAACCTTTGGAAAAAGATGTGATTTAAACTCTCTGACCTAAACACCAAGTTTTTAGATTTAAAAATATATTTGATGAACCCTATAAAATTATTACTTTGCTAAAAGGCATTTCCAACAACATAAAATATTGCTTTGATATAAAAATGGATTATATGTAAAACATTTTGCAAATGGTTTTAATATTAAACACTTGACCACAAAACACTAACATTTGTGTTTAAAAATATATTTATCAAACACTAGAAAATATTACTTTAATTTGAACCATTTCTAGCAAAACAAAAAGGATTTAAAATGGCCATTTTCACTAACTTAATATCAAATGGTTTTTGCCACTTTTATAAATGACCTATAGATGTTTTATAATGTTTATAACCTATTAGAAACCACTTTTCCAAATAAAACAGTCTTTGGCATGCTTACATGCATTGCTTTGTTTTTATTATTCTATGTGATGATTAGTTGAATGGTAGATTGAATATTTGCTTGCTTGATTGAATTGTAGTGAAATTTGAAGAGTGTGACTATTGCAAGATCAAGGAGTGAACTTATAATTCTCTACCAAAAAGGCAAGTGGTGCTTCATACTTTTGTCCTATTATTTTCACTATACACTAGTGATATTTCTAAGTAGGACTTGCGTGGAATTTTTGCTATGTATAAACTATGCCATGGTAGAAACCTTAGTAGAATTTTCCTAAGTTAAGATTCCTACTACTATCATGCTTAGCTTAGCTAGTAGAAAACAAGGGTGGATTATATTCATGCTATGGAACATTTCTAAGTCAAGGACTTGTGTTTTGTTTAATAAACAGTTAAGTGAATGAATATCCTGGGTGGAATGGTGGATTGGTTTGTGTTGAGTGGTTACACAAGGACCATTTCTATGGTTTACCTTGTGTATTGCACTTGTGGAATGCCACCCAGGAACAAAGATATTTGAGATGTCAAATGTTGAGAAGCTTCCAGTGCAGCCACTTGGCATTATGGGCTCTGCCTGGATCATATAGGTTCCAATAACTTAGCAAAATGGACAGTTGGTGGCAGGGGATGATAGGTTGGAACGCGTCCATTCTAGTCTAAGGGAAGGCTTATCAAAGATCTTGTCTCGATGCATGTCGAGTCTTGTGGGGAAAGTGCACCACCTCTCGAGAGAGTAAAATCTAAGTACTTAGCCGTGTCCCCGGCAATGGACAATTTGAGCATCAAGACATGGAAGCTATCAAGAATCTCCTCATCCCAATTTCTAAGTTAAAAACTTGTGGTTGAACAAGGGTTAAAGGATCACCATTTTCTATTGGTAGATGCCTTTGGTGATTTTTGCCAAACAAAAACTTAGTGTTTTCAAATGATAAGGAAAAGCTATTTTGAGAAAAGTAAGGATAAGCTCCACCTAGCCAAATGCATATAGATGATAGACTCCACTATACTACCATACTATCACTTGCCAATACAATTCAAATGTATTGACCCTTGTGGCTATAACTTATTATGTTGTAGGTTTGTTTGATGTTAGTGAAGTGTGTTGATTAGGATTACAAGTCTACAACCAACATGATTGACTGTGGCACTTTGAAGATGAAGGACTCCATGCTATAGTTATTTCTGCTGCGTTGTAATGAGATAGTCAAATGAGCTATGTAAGATGTAATGAATTATTTTATTCCTAGTTATAAAGTTGTACCATGACCTTTGTTTCTTGATATTACATCTTAACTATGGATGCTAGCTATTGATCCAGGGACTAACATTGTAAACAAGGGGATCTCTACCTCATTAAAGGTTGGGACCTATACAGGATCGACCCATGCCTACCTTCTAATGAGAGTAACTCTTTACCTATTACATTATTTGATTGTCCCCCATGCTTACCAAAGGAGGATGAATGTTATGTTCCTATGGATTCTTTTGAAATATCTGCTATGGGTAAAACTTGTGATCATAGTTATGCTCCTATTATCTATGACAATCCTATATTTGTGCCTGACTTTGAAATGCATGGCACTAAAGAGTTTTGCTTAGAAGATGTTTATGATAAAGCTCTAGATGATGGTCCTATATTGAATGATCAGTCTTCTTATTATAAAATTGTTAAAAGTGGGTTTGAAGGTTTTAATCCCACTATTTTTTATCTTGATATGTAGTGGTCCCAACATTCAATAAGGTAGAGATCCCTGTATTTACAATTCTAGTCCCTGGATCAATAGCTAGCATCCACATTTAATATGTAATATCAAGAAACAAAGGTCATAATAAAACTTTATAACCAGGAATAAAATAATTAATTACATCTTACATAGCTCATTTGGCTATCTCATTACAATGCAGCAGAATAACTATATAGCATGGAGTCCTTCATCTTCAAAGTGCCACAGGCAATCATGTTGGTTGTAGACTTGTAATCCTATTCAACACACTTCACTAACATCAAACAAACCTGCAACATAATAAGTTGCAGCCACAAGGGTCAATACATTTGAATTGTATTGGCAAGTTTCACTACTATGTAGAAATAAGTGGATCCTATCATTACATGCATATTTGGCTAAGTAGGGTTTAGGCTCCTTTGTAGAAAGCAATATAGTTTTATCCTATCTTTTTAAAATAGTTTTTGATCTTTTGACAAATCTTTCTGAACTACTCGGCAAACTCCAAGTGATTCTAATCCCTTGTTGACACCATCAAGTTTTACTTTGAGAAATTGGAATGTCGAGATCTTCCATAGCTTCAGGCCTTAGTTGCTCAGAATTGTCCATAACCGGGGACATGGCTAAGTACTTAGAATTTTGATCTTCTGCAGAAGTTGTACACTTTACCCACATGACACAATCTCGTCTTGACGCCACCAGTGGCTGCTGGATAAGTACTCACCAAATGGAGTACTGGCAGATCGAGAATGTGACAAAGTCTTTCCATAGAAGTCCTCCCAATACACAATGCTATTTTGTCTACCAGGCACCAATGTAAGGATATATTTCCAATACACAATTCTAGTTAACCTGAAGATGCCAATGCAAGGGTCTTCCACTATGTAGTTGACTAAGCCAGAGCCCAACGAAAGCCACTGTACGAGAAACATGTTCAATCTCTAAGTCCCTGGGTGGTTTTTTTCTAGTGCACATACAAAAAGATAGCCATATAAACATAGTTCCCTTTGTTGCCACCTTATCCAAAATTGAGTATCCACTTTCCACCCAGGTGGTTCATTGAGGACTTGTTTTATTATATTAAACATATATTTTTCCAACACTTCATATAGTCATAATATGGTATCCCACCCCAGGTCTATAGCAGGGATAAGCATACTACAACTATAATGTTTTCACTAAGGAAGATATAAGGATATCCTAATGGGATATAGCATAGCATAAAAATATAGTAGTCCTATCATGGATACTACAAAAATCCACTAAGTGTAATGAAAATAGTAGGACATGGATGATAGTGTCACTTGCCTTAGTAGTTGGTGGTGTTGGTACACTCTTCGCAATAACATACTTGACAATCAACACAATCTATCAAGCAAAACAATCAAGACAAAACATACACAAGATCAACACTAATGGCAACACAAAAAAATCATCCAAAGTATGCAAACATGTAAGATGGCAATTTTTATTGTAAAATTTTTTATAACAAGGTTCTGAACATTACTAAGTGATTTCTGAACATTTTATATTTTCAAGATTACAAATGCAACCATTTGTGCAATTGTACCAATTAGCAATATTTTCTAACACTTGAAAATGTCATTCTCACTAAATAATTGCCACGGTCTTATTTATACCAGAATAAAATTATATTTTGGTCTTACTATACAGAGGGTTCAATTTACAACCATTTTCAAAAGGATTCACATAAAAATAATTTACACAGCAGTTTTTATACTCAAAATACTCTACAAATGGTTCTGTATAAAACGTGATTTTAACCGACTCAAAAATACCAAATTATGGCTCCACTGTATTCTACTCATTTTTGTGAATCCATAGACATATTATTTGCTAAATTTGGATATACAGAACTAAAGATATAATTTTTGCAAGTTTCTATGTTCTTATGTCTAAAAATCCGAAAATAGGAATAGATATGCCACTTGGCAGATTCTAATTGGAGGATACTCATTCGTTTAAGTGATCTATGATGACCTTTAGACGAAGATCTAATGGTCCAGGGTTGCTCACCGAAAAAGCTCGCCGGAGAAGTTCGCCGGATTTGCGGGCACAGACTTAGCGTTGCCGTTCCCGTCGCTAGGGACGTATCCGGAATAGTAGAAGATGCGGACGGTATAGAGGACGTCGAGGTGGTGCTAAGAGACGTGATTGAGAGGTTCTTCGTCCCCAACGGTGTCGACAATCTACGGCTGGAGCAACGTGAGACATCGACGGCGCGACGAACTGCAACAATATGATGAACAATTATGTCCTCGAGATAGGCGTATGTGTAGCTAGGATATGGGTACAAGGATTTCTCACGGAGCTCACCGAGTACGACATAATCGTTTGACGAAGATGATGAGCTGAGTTGAATATGTGGCGTCGTACGTGCTGGATGTTCAGCGTCTCCAGTGTCTAGTCTTGTGGATCAATCCTTCTCCTCCTCGTGATTCTGATAGTCTAGCGGCTTCGCCTCTAGTTGTCGGAATTGTTGGAAACCCAAGCGACGCTCCGCACAGCTCTCGTGAAATTGGATCAAGGTGTGAGCCTAGGCTTGTATGGCTGTGTAAGTTGGAAAAGGAGACGTATGGTGTCTATTTGGGACTATATAGAAAGAGAAATGATGCGTTCTTGTTGATGGGATTAAAGAGAAAATGAATGTGAGGTATTATGGAGAAGTTTCTTGTCCGAGCTAATATTTTAGTCTAGCTATTGCCGTGCTGTTTGTGCATGCGTATATGTGAGACAGAAAAAAAAATGCAGCTCTAATTACAAAGATTAAAGTGAAGAATCAATCGCGCGAGGTAACTGTTGCTACTTAAGTTTTTTATGCGAGGCGTTTCTCAGTTGGCCTGCTCGTGCTTTCGATCGGGAATGTTTGACTGGGTTGCAGGCCTCCTTCATACGGCCTAGGTGTACGGCCTAGTGCCTTGGTCGACTTATACATGGGTCAAAGAGAAAAATAATAAGAGAAGAGAGAGTACAATGCATGCCGCCATACAAGAGAAAAGACAAAAGAAAGCAAAGAGCAAACAAGATAGCTCATGTTCGTCTACTTCATGTACGTACATGACAAACCAAATAAGTCTGTTGGAGAGAAACATATAGAAAAGAATTTGGAAAATTCAAAATTAAAATCAAAGCCAAATAAAGAATACAAGAAGATAAAATAATCTCCTTCTTTTGTTTGTGAAATTAATTTTAAAATACTTTTGAATTAATTTTAACAATACGAAATAAACTACATTTCTTTTATCACATTGCATTATCCTTTGGTAAAAAAAAGATACGTACGCCTAGTTTTATTATTTTCTATTCTCTTTTCTTATAAAAACATATCTTTTAACTTAGGACTCCAAAAAGGTTCAAACTAATTTTTTTTGGCTTCATAATTTTATTCTTTATCATAATCACTCATTAAGAATACTTTTTTTTAGTCATTTTATTAACCTGAGTTTATTTTTCTTCCTATATTTTTATAAATTTCATATCATTTTATCTGAAGCTTCAAATAGAGTCAAACTAATTTCTATGGTTTTATAATTTTGCCCTTTATATTTTTAGCTCACTTAGGAATTCTTTTGTATATTTTAAATATGGAATATATCCAAAGTCTCATGTTGTTAAGTGGTCATTTCAACTTTGAGAACAAAAGTTATTTCTCTTAGTTTTAAAATGCAACCATGCATGCTTCATGATTTTGATGTTTTGAAAACATGCATACACCTTCACAAACAAAATTGTTTTATTTAATTTTTGTTTTGAAGGAGTTATATTAAATAGTCAAAAAGTTTTTGTTCCCTCTGAATTTCCAAGACTTAGTTTTTCATTTTTTTTATGTTTTTTTTACATTTCAAAATTTGGAAAATTTGGGGATGTGACATGATAAAAATTATGTGTTTGTAGATCATGAAAAGCATACTTTATATGAAAGTTATATTGTTGAGTTTATTCGTGAGGCTACTGAAAATTATTATGAGAGAGGAAAATATTATTGTAGAAGTTTTCATAGTATTGAAACACCTCTATATGTGCTGAAAGTTTTGAATTTGCTCTTGTTTTATCTACCCATTCTTGTGACTATGTGCTTCTTTGATTTATTTTCTTACAAGATTCCTATGCATAGGAAGTGGGTTAGACTTAAATGTGTTTTGAATTTGCTTCTTGATGCTCTCTTTTACTTCAATTCATATTTCTTATGTGAGCATCTTCTCAAACTATCATGCCTAACTTAAAGGCATTAAAGAAAAGTACTTATTGGGAGATAACCCAAAAGTTTTCTTGAGTCTTGGAAGTTATTACTTCAGTAATGACCTCTCCTTATCCTTTTTGTTTTCTTTTTTGTGCCAAGAATGACCTCTAATGAGAGGGAAGTAAGATTTGGGGAGTTGCTGTCCCGAAACAGATTTTTGTGCTCCACCGTAAATATTCGTGAGTAATCTCTATAAGTTGGATTGAGCTGATATTTTCTTAATAAATCCCCTAGTATATTATCTAACTTTCTTTAGTTCAACACTTTTTGATTTGAGCACCAGAAGGTCTTTGAAAAAATCGGTTTCTACCTGCTGGTCTGTTTTGACAGATTTCTGGCATTATTTGCATTTGCTTCTTATTGATTCCTTTTTGGGTTCTTTTTGGGAAATTGAGATTTTTGAGGGAATTGCTAAAGTAGCTTGTGTCTTTAGTGAAAGTTTTTCTATTCTATTAGTGAAAGTTTCTACCTGCTGGTCTGTTTTGACAGATTTCTGGCATTATTTGCATTTGCTTCTTATTGATTCCTTTTTGGGTTCTTTTTGGGAAATTGAGATTTTTGAGGGAATTGCTAAAGTAGCTTGTGTCTTTAGTGAAAGTTTTTCTATTCTAAAGCAAAACCCAAAGGTCTATTATCTTTTGAATACACTAATGTTGCTAATTAAGATTGTGTGAAGTTTTGTATGAAGGAAAATTTCTAGGTGTAGAGAGAGAATGATGTAATGAGATGAAGAATGGATAAAAGATCAAGATTTGGGATGCCACCCCGTGTCACCCCAAGAAATATTCAAGAGTTACAAGCGTCAAAGCTTGGGGATGCCCAAGGCATCCCGTTCTTTATCAATAAAAAGCTCAGGTCTTTCTAGACACTTCGTTTTTATTGTTTCATGCACTATTGTGTTGTTCTTGGAGCGTCTTAGTTTTTGTTTGGTTTTCTTAGTTTGCTTGAATAAAGTAGTTTGGACCACCATTCTTGCTGTGTTGTTTCAAATAAGTTGATTGGTGTTTGAGAGGAGTAGAAATTTCTTGCTTGAGTAGTACAAGAGGAGCTTGCTTTGGCTGTGACTTAGACCTTATGCTTAGTGATTATTTATGTAGCATGACTTGTTACAAAGAATTGGAATTGCTTAGTTTGCCTTGAAGGAATCATGCGTTGTTTTAGCATAAAAAAGCATAGTACTGTGGTATTCTCCTTTGATGCTTTGTTTGGGTTGACTTGGCACATGCTCACACCATGTTATGACTATGAACAAGTCACCATAGACTCTATGATCATTTTGTACTTGACTTGTAGTACCACTTTATGGTTTGATTAGTAATGTTTTGTCGCTCTAAATGATTATGGCCATTATTGCTCCCTTAGTTGGCCGCTCCCAGTCTTTTGCCAGCCTCCACTTGTATGAGTAAGTTCTACTCATGCATCCAACTCCCAAGAAACCAAGTTATTCCAAAGTGTCCACTATAAATTCCTATGAATGGTGTGTTACACCATTCCAAATATATTATTGTTTTCATCTATCTTCCAATTAAAAAGTATTTTGTTATGTGAAAACTTAGTGAATAAAGCTCTCACGAACTTGATGGCACACTTTATTTTTCTTGCCCCTAATAAACTTGAAACATTGTGTCATCTATGTTGTATATGCTTGCACTTATACGTTGGAATTAGCAGAACCATGCTGTCATGGGGAACGCTTTCAACATTTCACTTGTACTTTGTACAAACTTAGTCTATGGATGTCGTTGGTGTGAAATGAAAGGGGAGCGTGTATGTCCATGGAGTTATGTATGTGTGTTAGAGAAACGCCTAGGCCGCTTGCCTAAGACATGCCTAATCATGGTGGAAACTTGCAGCATCACCATAATGACATTTATGAAGCATTCTTCTTATAAAAAAGAGATAGAGAAAAATAAAAAAATATGAGAAAAGAGGAAAGAGAGAAAAGAACACCATATTCCCATGGTAAATAAGAAGATTGCTGAGATGCTCATTGTCTCCTTGCCTTGCCATTTTGATTATGGGATATCTCCAGTAACATGTGCAAGGGGTACCCCGTTGGTGGTTCTCTATGATACACATGTACTTAATATGACAAGAATTTGCAAGTAACTTAACTTGAGTAGCATGAGGAGCGACCCTCGTATTGAAGGGACATTAGATTGCCAACTTATACTTTGTCAAGCATATACACCTGTCAACAACCGGGTTTTTAATCCTAGATGCCTGTTATGCCACACATCGCAATCCCACAATTACCATTTTTGCGAGACATAGTTCATCATGAGCCAGTCTTAATACAAACCATAATAAATGTCTTACAAATAAAGGATCTCATGAGCCAGTCTTAATACAATCAACGCAACAGAATAATATAATAATGGTAGCATGCTGGAAGCTCCATCTTCAGGGTCACAGGCAATGCTGACGATGGGAGATGATCCTAGTTGTCATAGACTTCCTGCTATCCATCATCCTAGTAGTCGTCCTCATAGTCTGGCCATAGGAATAGCCAGGGACAAAGCCATGAGTACTCTTTAAGTACTCGCAAACTATCACAAACAAGTAAGGTGGTTCAAGTAGGAATCCTAAGATCTAGGTTTATTTGCAAAAAGCCAGGTTTATCTCTAACTGAGTTTAGAAGTAAAGAAAGCTAGTTTAATGTTCTACATCACCTAAGTGGGAACTTAGTTTTCATGTTCACAACCCTGTAGTGGTCAAGTCAAGTCACACTTCATTTCATAATTCCTTTTGAAAACATGTGACGATGGAACACTATGGCCACTCCAACTTCCATAACCGTGGACACGGCTATTCGAATAGTTTGAGACTCTGCAGAGGTGGTACACTTTCACCACAACATTCGATACATCCGTCAGGAACAATCCTGAATCACCATACTCAGTATGCGGATAATCAATCCTAACCTTTCAATTACACACCCTAGTATAGGCACCTCTCCTATGAGTTTGGCCTCCCAACCATAACCATTTGTCATCTTGGGAACTGCACCTCAGCTCAAACCTCGTCTGCAAGGGAACCCATACTAAGATATATAAAATTCTAGTCAAGCCCTACCCAAATTTGGGTATTGTCATTGTACGGTAAAATTGGAATGGTATCACATTTGAGCCCAACCATCAGTTTTATAAAGGGGCTAAGGCTCATGCCTCAACATTTTCATCATCAAATCATCTGGTGTTCATAACACATGCAAAACATTTCATTAGAATGACTCATCATTCTAAGGTTTTCATAATCATTTTCACCAAGTATTCCCATTTAAAGTGATTAAGTTTTATGCTTAGCACTAGGCACTAAAGTTGAGGGGTGCTAATCAAGTGTGACTATTCAAATCTAATCTCATGCCTTAGTATGACATCTAGTTCTATCTAACTTAGGCCAAGTTTTATGCTCTTTATGCTACCTTTAATATATTTCCAAAACTCACTAAATACTAACTAGAAGTAATAAAGAGCTTTGATAAAGAAAATAAAAGAATAAAGCTTGCAAGTAAAACTGGGATTTGGTATAATAAAGTGGTATAATCAAATATACCTAAGGCATTGCATAGGTTACTTGGTATTGTGGGGCTTGCAAGTATTAGCTTGCATGGTTTAGCTTATCTTGCATAGTTAGTAGCTTGCCAGAATGGCTTGCCTTGAGTAATGAAGTGGTTGAAGTTCTCCTCTGCCTCCTCTTCGTAGTAGTCCCCTTCCTCTTCGTATGTTTGGTCGGTACTAGCGTCTATAAATAAATACGAGGTACACAATCACCAAACAATACTTAACTACTTCTATTTGGCACACAAGGGTTCACACTAGATGATCTAGCATCATCACAAGGATTAAAGCCTTAGTCTTATTTACTTTATTTTGGAAAAGTAATTTCTACTAATTGAAAACTACTTAAGATTTAATAATGTCCAATTAAAATACAGGATCATATTGACACATGTCATCACCACATATGTTAATACTTGGGAGTTGGAATCAACTCAAGCATTTATGATTGATTTTTGAAAAATGTTTGAATGCAGAAAAGTCTCTGCCTTGTTATTTTTACTATTGGTGATCTATAATTCCAAATGGTTTGAATCCAACGGGCTTGGATTAACAATTTCAATACCTTTCTAGAAAAAATAGTTTCATGCAATTCGGTTCAGTGAATCTCCCTGAATTGATTTTTTAATCAACTGATAGAACTAAGTTTGAACTAAATTAAAAAATCTATTTTTGAATCTACTGGGTCGCGCGGGAACTAACTGGGTCGGCCCACTGCGCATAGCGCAGCGCCCGGGATGAATTAAAGGGGGTGTCCCACCTGTCAGCGAGACAGGGGCTCCTGAATGGGCATCTTTCAATCTAGGCCCTACGATTAGAATATAATCCAACGGCTGGGGTTCATCATCAACGACGAACAGCTCTGGCGAGGTCTAAACCCTAACGTGATGGTGGGGTTCGTGTGAGGCTCACCAGTATTCCAGCTAGGGTCGGCGTTGGGGGTGAATGACATTGTCGATGACAGCGGTTCCAACGGTTGTCACGGCGGCTCCTGGGGTGGCTTCAATCAACGACTCTGCTCCTCCTCCTCCGCGGCAGACTCCGGTGAAATTCCAGTGATGCAGGGCTCGCCTTGCTCCAGGGAGAGGTTTGGGAGGTTCTGTGAGAGGTGGAGAGTGAGATGGTGTGGCGAATTGAGGCTGGGGTGGCCTCCTTTTATAGCCGAGCGAGATAGGAAGTGCGGCATGAGCAGGGCTCATCAAGGTCGACAGTACAATGAGCTAACGGCATGGCGGAGGGTGTAGGCCGGTGCGCAGTCTCTTGGCGATGCTCAAGGGCGTAATGGCGCGACAAGGGGCGGTCGAGGTTGGTCGAAACGGGGATGTCTGGGAGCTAGCTGGGGTTAAGGCGAGTGTGTGCATGCGCGGTGAGGGCGAGGCACGTCGTACGTGAGCTGGTCAGGTGCGGCGCTCTGGCGCGTTCTTGGCATGGCGCAGATAAAGTGGGCGCGACATTTCCTTTGTTGTCCAGGGCCTAGCTATGTGCGAGGGCTCAACAGGGGGTGGCGGTGGACAGTGTGCTGCCTCCTAGACATGGTGGACGGGCAGACGTTCGCTCCAGCGTGCTAGCCATGGTCGGATGGCAAGGGGGGGCTCGGGTGGCACGTCATGGTTCAAAGGGGTAGAGGGCTTGCTGCTTAATTGCACTGGTATTCACTAGGGGGGGACAAGCAGTCATAATTGGGGACAAGGGTTTGAATGATCACTGCTCAAAACAGTGTAGTTAGGCAGAGATTAAAATGTGTCTCCAGGTGTTTGATGAAATGGCCGAAAGAAATTTAGTTTTAAAAAATTGAATGAAATTTGGCGGGTACTCTGGTCACATGATTGGTAGTATTTGGTTGCTTGGGTTTGGCAAGGTGAACTAGTTTGAGTGGTTTTTGTGAAATGGTGATCTTAGTACCTACACTTGATTCAATTTTGAATTGTCATTTGAATAGATTTGAAATATGTTTCTGTTGGTTTGCAAAGTGGGATTTGGTTCACTTGTACTTGTTCTAGCAAGGATTGGACTAGGAACACTCAAAGTGGTATAGTGGTTAACTTTTGTGAAAATGACCATTTGCTTATCGTGTTTATATTTGATTTTCTCTTGATTTGATTCTACTTGGAAATGATTTAGGTGATGTTGTTTTCATCTTCAAACCAATCCTTGCCATTCATAGCAATCAAACATGGCATTGCAAGCATTCATGCATTCATCACACACACATGCATTCATATTGATTTTAATAACAAAAGTTTTTGTTAGCCCTAAACTTGGATGATTAGAACTTGATAATCTTCATTGATATTTTTGGGATGTTACAAACCTTCCCTCCTTAAACAAAATCTCTTCCCGAGATTTAATAAAAAGAAAAATAGGAACTAAAGAGATCTTGGAAACTCAGTCCTAATGTAATCATCTTGCTCCCAGGTAGCTTGTTCTTCAGTGTGGTTACTCCACTAGATCTTGAGAAACTTGATACTCCGGGTTCTAGTGGTCCTGAAAGCTTCTTCCAAAATACGAATCGGTACTTCAGGATATGTTAGGTCCTCGTTGATCTCTATGGTTCTATGATCAATACTCTTGAAAACTTCGGTCTTCTCTGGGACTTCTAGGCATTTGCGAGGTAACAAAATATGATACTTCTCCTCGGCGATTCAAAATCTTAAAGGTTCCGATGTATCTGGGGGTGAGCTTTCCTTTTGAGTTGGCAACGTTTCGTTCCTTTCAAGGTGATACTTTCTGATACACAAAATCTCTGATATTGAAGGCTTGGTCTCGACGTCTCTTGTAGGCATAACTCTTCTATCTGGATTGGGCGGTCTTAAGGTGCTCATGAATCTTGTGAACTTTCTCTTCGGCTTCTCTTAGGATGTCGGGTCCAAAAATCTGACTCTCTCCTACCTCCGACCAATTCAACGGGGTACGGCATTTCCTTCCATACATAAATTCAAATAGGGCCATTTGCAAACTGGCTTGGTAACTGTTGTTGTATGAGAATTCTGAGAAAGGCAGATAGTCTTCCCATTTTTATCCATATTCCAACACACAAGCTCTCAACATATCTTCGAGTATTTGATTTACTCGCTCCATTTGTCCATCGGTCTACGGGTGATAAGCTGTGCTGAAATCCAGTCTGGTTCCTAATCCTTGTTGGACTTTCTTCCAAAACCTCGAGGTAAACTGAGTTCCGCGATCCGACACAATGTTCTTGGGGACTCCATGTAAACTGACTATCCTACTATGTACAACACTACTAGCTTCAAACTCTGATAAGTGGTCTTGACTGGTAAGAAATGAGCGACTTTGGACAGTCTATCCACTATGACCCAGATAGAGTCATTTCGCCTAGTAGATGTAGGCAAACCGGCGAAAAAATCCATTCCAACTGAATCCCATTTCCATTCCAGAATCTGCAATGGTTGTAGAAGTCCTTCGGGTCTCTGATGTCCTGCCTTGACTCTCTGACAGATATCATATTTGGCTATGTAGCTTCCGATTGCTCGCTTCATCTTATGCCACCAAAATTGCTCCTTCAAATCCCAATACATCTTTGTTCCTCCAGGGTTGATAGAATAAAGATTATCATGGGCTTCTTTCAAAATAGCTTGTTTCAACTCTAAATATGCTGGCACACAGATATTTCCTTTGTACCACAAAACTCCTTCTTCATCTTCGGTGAATCCGGGTACCTTTCCTGTACCGATACGACGTTTGATTCCATTGATACTAGCATTTCCTTTTTGCGCCTCCTTGATATGACTAATCAATGTGGGTTGAAGTTCTATGCTATCCAAAAATCCTTTACTAACTAGTTCCATTCTGAAATCTTCCAACTCCTTATGCAAACTTGGTTGCTCCTTCAGAATCATGGTGTTCAATCGACACGGCAATCTGCTAACAGCATCTGCTACCACATTGGCTTTGTCGGGGTGATAGTGAATGTCGATATCATAGTCCTTGATTAACTCTATCCATATCCCTTGCCTCATATTTAACTACTTCTGGGTGAAAATATACTTCAGGATCTTGTGATCTGAATAAATCTCACAATGGTTACCCATGAGATAATGCCGCCATGTCTTCAAGGCTAAAACTATGGCTGCTAGTTCAAGGTCATGGGTAGGGTAATTATGCTCATGTTGCTTCTGTTGTCGGGATAGATAGGATATGACTTTGCCTTCTTGCATCAACAAACATCCGAGACCAATATTGGATGCATCACAAAACACATCAAAAGGCTTCGTGATATCCAGCATAATCAAGATTGGGGCTGAAATCAATCTCTTCTTGAGATCTTGAAAACTTGCTTCACATTTGTCCGTTTGTTCAAACTTCTTATCCTTCTTCAACAATTGGGTCATGGGCTTGCGATGCTCTAGAATCCTTCTACGAAATTGCAGTAACATCCCGCTAATCTGAGGAATGCACGAACTTGGGTTTGAGTGGTTGGGGCTTGCCATTCTTCAACATCGTTAACCTTGGCAGGGACGACAGCAATTCCTCCTGCCGACACGATATGTCTAAGGAATCATACTTCCTGTAACCCGAACTCACATTTGCTAAACTTGGCATAGAACTGATGCTCCCTAAGGGTTTCAAGGATGGTCCTTAGGTGTATATCATGTTCTTCTTCTGATTTGGAATAGATCAAATTGTCATCGATGAAAAAAACGACAAACTTATCCAAGAAGTTCATCAAAATATTATTCATGAGGTTCATGAAATAAGCGGGGGCATTGGTTAATCCAAAAGACATGACGATGTACTCATATAGTACATATCTGGTGGTAAAGGCAATCTTTGGAATATCCTCTGCGCGAATCTTGAGTTGATGATAACCAGTTCTAAGATCAATCTTAGAAAACACTTTGGCATTGGTCAACTAGTGAAACAGGTATTCTGTATTCAGGAGTGGGTACTTGTTCTTAATGGTGACATCATTCAGCTTCCGATAATCTGTGCACAAACAGTTACCTCCATCTTTATTATCCACAAACAAAACAGGTGATCTCCATGGCGACACACTTGGTTGAATCAGACATATCTCTAGCATAGCATCTAGTTGCTTTTTATGCTCCACTAATTCAGACGGGTTCATACTATAAGGTCTCTGAGCTATAGGTCCGGTTCTAGGGATTAGTTCAATGATAAACTCGATATCCCGATCTTAGGGCATACCAGGCAAAACATCTGGAAATACGTCAAGGTATTCACAGACTACTCTGACTTGGTCATTGGTTGGTTGGGCTAGACTCTTGTTGCACTTGAATTGACGGGGCAAAATTTTAGATACATGCTCTACTGATACTCCAGTGGTACTAGTCATGGTTATGGCTTTCTTGGCACAGTCGATTAATCCTTTATGTTTCGACATCCAATCCATTCCTAGTACTACTTCCAAACCTTTGGTTCCAAGTACTATTAGATTAGCATAAAAATATATTCCATGGATTCTGATAAGTACGGCCTTGCAAATTTGTCTAGCTTTGGTTGTTGAACCATGTATTTGAACTATCATGACATGCTTCAATTTTGTTGGTTGAATCTTACTAGTGCATGAAAATTCTTCCGTAACAAACGAGTGCGATGCTCCAGAATCAAACAACATTCTTGCAAGTACCGAGTTAACAGAAAACATACCCAACACGACATCTGGTGTTTCGTAGGCTTCTTAAGCATTCATGTGAAACAGATGGCCGTTGGAGTTGAGTGAGTTCTCTGGGGCAAATCTTCTTCCAGGCTGAACACGGCGCTGCTGCTGAGCTAGGCATTCACATTAGTAGCTGCTGCAAGCTTCTTGGGGCACTCATTGGAGTAGTGACCTTTGGTTCCGCATTCATAACAAGTAACCTGAGACTTGTCTTTTCCTGTAACAGGCATGGCATTGCTTCCATTCCTTGGGGCAGTATTGGTGTTTTTGGCGTTGTTGTTGTTATTGAACTTGGGCGGTGCACGGTTGAAATTGTTGGAGTTGCCGGGGTTGTTGTTGTGGTTTCGTTCGGGCCTTGGGTTTCCTCCTCCATGGTTGGGATAGTTCGGACAGGTCATCGGGGGTCTATTGTTTCTCGGGGCATATCCTGCAGATAGGTTGGGGTGATACTTTGGGGTATGGTGGGTTCCTAGTTGATGCATCATTCGACGCTTGCGATTCTCATTGGCTTGGTTGATCTTTCCTTCCAACTGGATTGCAGAATCCACTAAGGCTTCAATGTCAGCGATAGGAATGTTGGCTAATATCGTCTGCATCTCATCATGCAGACCATTCAAGAACCTCTCCTTCTTGGCTTCAGTGTCAATCTCATCTGGTGCATACCTAGTCAATGACAGAAATTTGTCATGGTACTCAACTACTGTCATCCTCCCTTGCTTCAATTCTCTGAATTCGTCTCTCATCCTCTTGATTAAACCCGATGGCAGATGGGTTCTGCTGAACTTGAGTTTGAATTCATTCCAAGTCATCATTTGTCCTCCATTCATGGTGCGAATGCTATTCCACCAAGCTCTTGCATCTTTTGCCAGATAATGGGTGGAAAACAGTACTTTCTCATTGGCCTCCACTCCCGCGACTTCTAAGTTGTTCTCCATGGTATGCAGCCAGTCATCAACATCTAATGGCTCTTCAAACTTACTAAAAATGGGTGGATTGGTGTTCTGAAAGTTCTTGAGCTTAGATCCATGATTGTCCTGGTTTCCATGGCCTTGATTGTTATTGGCCATCTGAGCTATGTGTTGAAGGGTGGCTAAGTTGGCTTGACGTTCGGCTCTTTCAGCTTCACGGTCTGAAACCAAGATTTGCAAGATTTGGAGCATTGGGTCTTGAGACGAGTTGTTCCCTCCGCGAGGCATCTGAAGATTGAGATAGATCATGAGACAAGAGTGAAATTTCTAAGGTTCAGGGATTTATTTTTGGAAAAGCTTTTAAACTTTAAGTTTGACTCGGGTTTTCCCAACTAGCAACTTGCTTTTCATTCATTCATTCATAGCACACAATACAAACACACACCACACTAAGGTAACAGGTGGTTTTAAGAACCATTCTGTGAAACTACGATACAATGGGACCGGATACAACTCACACCTATGATAGTTCTCAAGTGCTACTACTCATCAGAATCGGTGGCTTCATCATCATCATCAATGAAGACGGATTCATCATCATTAGTGTGTAAGCCCATGGATTGGTCCTCCAGGTAGTCGTCATCATCACTGAGGTAGGAGTAGGGGTCTCCACGGATATCTTCCCCTGTATTCTCCCTGTCCTCAAGCTGCATGTCTTGCTCATGGATGGTCTCCTCCAAGTTTTTCACTTTGTGACGAAGGTGAGCAATGATGTGATCCTTCTTATCACACAGACGGCAAAAGGTCTTGCGCTCCTTCGCAAGGATGGCGATGGTCTAGTCATTCTTGACTGCAATGACATAGTTGTGGTTGGCGTATGCGCGGGCGTTTTCCAACTCCTTCTACCTGTCATACATCATGAAGCTAAGATGATCCACATGATGCTTCAGCTCGGGATGTTGTGGCACCTCCAATGGTTGTCTTATAGCATCATGCCTTGCGTAGTACTCAAAGCGAGTACCCTTGATCTGATTGATGCTTTGCCCACACAAACGGGCAAGAGCTTCCTACATTGCCCTGGCAAGTCTGTCTAGAACGTTGTTCTCCCTCAAGCTGAATTGGATCCCCTCTAAGGTGGGTGCCTCCATCTTGCCTCTGAGATTTGCAACGATCAGCCATTGTAATTCTCCTCCTTGCTGATCATTGAGTTGTGCTCCGAAGAACTCAGGGTGCGGGTTCTCAAGAAGTTCCGAGAGTTGGTCCAAATCGCGCTCAAAGATGAGTTGTCCTCCATTGCCCAACTGGTAGAACTTGATATACTTCACCTCCATCTATAAGAATGTAGGATAAGTAAGTTAGTACAGTGATCAAGCGTGTCAAATTTTATGTAAGATTTGCAAGAATTTTTGAGGAACATGAATTTTCTTGAAAGAATCTAAGTGATAAGAATGAGAATAAGTTTTCATAAATACTCACTTCTTTTGGTTTTGAAACTAAGTTTTTGATTCAAGCGTCCATTCTAAATAGGGTATCCTATGGTCCGGATGGCTCTGATACCAACTTGTCAACACCTGGATTTTTAATCCTAGATGCCTGTTATGCCATACATCGCAATCCCAGGATTACCATTTTTGCGAGACATAACAGATTGGTACCATAGTTCATCATCCATTACAAACCATAATAAAGGTCTTACAAATAAAGGATCTCATGATCCAGTCTTAATACAATCAACACAGCAGAATAATAAATAATGGTAGCATGCTCAAAGCTCCATGTTCAGGGTCACAGGCAATGCTGACGATGGGAGATGATCCTAGTTGTCATAGACTTCCTGCTATCCATCATCCTGGTAGTCCTCCTCATAGTCTGGACATAGGAATAGCCAGGGACAAAGCCATGAGTACTCTTTAAGTACTCGCAAACTATCACTAACAAGTAAGGTGGTTCAAGTAGGGATCCTAAGCTCTAGGTTTATTTGCAAAAAGCCAGGTTTATCTCTAACTAAGTTTAGAAGTAAATAAAGCTAGTTTAATGTTCTACAACACCTAAGTGGGAACTTAGTTTTCATGTTCACAACCCCGTAGTGGTCAAGTCAAGTCACACTTCATTTCACAAGTCCTTTTGAAAACATGTGATGATGGAACAGTATGGAACAAGTCCTTTTGAATAACCACGAACACGGCTATTCGAATTGTTTAAGACTCTGCAGAGGTGGTACACTTTCACCACAACATTCGATACATCCACCAGGAACAATCCTGAATCACCATACTCAGTATGCGGATAATCAATCCTAACCTTTCAATTACACACCCTAGTATGGGCACCTCCCCTATGAGTTTGGCCTCCCAACCATGACCATTTGTCATCTTGGGAACTGCACAGGTGGACAATCATCACGAGGTAGCCTCAGTTCAAACCTTATCTGCAAGGGAACCCATACTAAGATATATAAACTTCCAGTCAAGCCCTACCCAAATTTGGGTGTTGTGGTTGTACGGTAAAATTGGAATGGTATCGCATCCGAACCCAACCATCAGTTTTAGAAAAGGGGCTAAAGCTCATGCCTCAACATTTTCATCATCAAATCATCTGGTGTTCATAATACATGTGAAAACATTTCATTAGAATGACTTATCATTCTAAGGTATTCATAATCATTTTCACCAAGTATTCCCATCTAAATTGATCAAGTTTTATGCTTAGCACTAGCCACTAAAAAGTTGAGGGTAATCACTAATGAGGGGTGCTAATCTCATGCCTTAGTATGACATCTAGCTCTCTCTAACTTAGGCCAAGTTTTATGCTCCTGATGCTACCTTTAATATGTTTCCAAAATTCACTAAATACTAACTAGAAGTAATAAAGAGATTTGATAAAGAAAATAAAAGAATAAAGCTTGCAAGTAAAACTGGGATTTTGTATAATGTGGTATAACCAAATATGCCTAAGGCATTGCATAGGTTAATTGGTATTGTGGGGCTTGCAAGTATTAGCTTGCATGGTTTAGCTTATCTTGCATAGTTAGTAGCTTGCTAGGATGGCTTGCCTTGAGTAATGCAGTGGTTGAAGTTCTCCTCTGCCTCCTCTTCGTAGTAGTCCCCTTCCTCCTCGTATGTTTGGTCAGTACTAGCGTCTATAAATAAATACGAGGTACACAATCACCAAACACTACTTAACTACTTCTATTTGGCACACAAGAGTTCACACTAGATGATCTAGCATCATCACAATCATCACAAGGATTAAAGCCTTAGTCTTTTTTTGGAAAAGTAATTTCTACTCATTGAAATCTACTTAAGATTTAATATTCTCCAATTAAAACGTGGGATCATATTGACACATGTCATCACCACATATTTTAATGCTTGGGAATGTGATTTAAAGTGGTGTCACAATTTAATAAGGTTTAACATTATTATTTTAATTAATTAAAGTGACTATAAATGCCCATGGGGCATTCTTTTAATACTTGTCCATTATTACTGCAAGTAAATCTAGATCTTTCTACATATTCAGAAAGATCTTTTCAAATGTAATTTTTGAGAGTTGGAATCAACTAAAAAGAATTTATGGTTGATTTTTGAAAAATGTTTGAACGCAGAAAAGTCTCTGCCTTGTTATTTTTACTATAGGTGATCTATAATTCCAAATGGTTTGAATCTAACGGGCTTGGATTAATAATTTCAATACCATTCTAGAAAAATTAGTTTCATGCAATTTGGTTTAGTGAATCTCTCTGAATTGATTTTTGAATCAAGTGACAGAACTAAGTTTGAACTAAATTGAAAAATCTATTTTTGAATCTACTGGGTCCTTGAAACTTGGGCCCACTTGCGCTGTTGAGTGCAAAGGCTGACTTAAAGGGGGTGTCCCACCTGTCAGCGAGACAGGGGCTCCCGAAGGGGTATATTTCAATCTAGGCCCTATGATTAGAATCTAATCCAACGGCTGGGGTTCATCATCGACGACGAACAGCTCCGGCGATGTCTAAAACCTAATGTGGCGGTGGGGGTCATGTGAGGCTCACCAGGGCTCCAGCTAGGGTCGGCGTTGGGGGAGAACGACGTTGTCGATGATGGCATTTCGAATGGTGGTCAAGGCGGCTCCTAGGTGGCTCCAATAAACAACTCCGCTCCTCCTCCTCCGTGGCAGACTCCGGTGAAATTCTGGCGATGCGGAGCTCGCCTTGCTCCAGGGAGAGGTGTGGGAGGTTCTGTGAGAGGTAGGGAGTGATATGGTGTGGCGAATTGAGGCTGGGGTGGCCTCCTTTTATACCCGAGCGAGAGAGGCAGTGCGGCGTGGGCATGGATCGTTGAGGTCAACGATACATCGAGCTAACGGCCTGGCGGAGGGTGTAGGCTGGTGCGCGGTCTCCTGGCGATGCTCAAGGGTGTAATGGCACAGCAAGGGGCGGTCGAGGTTGGTTGGAACGGGGATGTCTGGGATCTAGCGGGGGTTAAGGCGAGTGTGTACGCATACGGTGAGCGGCGCGGCGTATCTGAGCTGGCCTTGGTGCGCGCCTGGTGATAACATAGCATGGCGCAGACAGTTAGTGACGTTTCCTCTGTGGTCAAGGGTCTGGCTGCGTGCGAGGGATGGACAGGGGTGGCGGTGGACGGTGTGGTGCCTCCTGCACATGGTGGACGGGCGCGGCGTTCGCTCCAGTGTGCTGGCCATGGTCGGCTGGCAAGGGGGGGCTCGGGTGGCACGTCATGCTGCAAAGGGGTAGAGGGCTAGGTGCTTAATTGCACTAGTAGTCACTGGGGGACAAGGGGTAGGAATTGGGGACAAGGGTTTGAATGATCACTGCTCAAAACAGTGTAGTTAGGCAGAGCTTAAAATGTGTCTGCAGGTGTTTGATGAAATGACCAAAAGAAATTTAGTTTGAAAATTTTGAATGAAATTTGGTGGGTGCTCTGGTCACATGCTTGGTAGTATCTGGTTGCTTGGGTTTGGTAAGGTGAACTGGTTTGAGTGGTTTTTGAGAAATGGTGATCTTAGAACCTACACTTGATTCAGTTTTGAATTGTCATTTGAATATATTTGAAATATGTTTCTGTTGGTTTGGAAAGTGGGATTTTGTTCACTTGTACTTGTTCTAGCAATGGGTGAAAATAATTGGATATGTTTCTGTTAGGAAACTTGGACTAGGAACACTCAAAGTGGTGTAGTGGTTAACTTTGGTCAAAATGACCATTTTCTTATATTGTTTATATTTGATTTTCTCTTGATTTGATTCTGCTTGGAAATGATTTAGATGATGTTGTTTTCATCTTTAAACCAATCCTTGCCATTCATAGCAATCAAACATGGCATTATAAGAATTCATGCATTCATCACACACACATGCATTAATATTGATTTTAATAACAAAAGTTTTTGTTAGCTCTAAACTTGGGTGATTAGAACTTGATAATCTTCATTGATATTTTTTGGGATGTTACAAACCTTCCCTCCTTAAACAAAATCTCATCCCGAGATTTAAGAAAAATAAAACTAGGAAATAAAGAGATCTTGGAAACTCAGTCCTAATGTAATCTTCTTACTCCCAGGTAGCTTGTTCTTTAGTGTGGTTACTCCACTAGATCTTGAGAAACTTGATACTTCGGGTTCCGGTGGTCCTGAAAGCTTCTTCCAAAATATGAATGGGTACTTCAGGATATGTTAGGTCCTTGTTGATCTTTATGGTTCTGTGATCAATATTCTTGAAAACTTCGGTCTTTAGGCATTTGCGAAGTAACGAAATATGAAACACATTATGCACGGCTGACATCTCCTCCGGCAGTTCCAGTTGATATGATACTTATCCTCGACGATTCAAACTCTTGAAGGGTCCGATATATCAGGGGGCACGCTTTCCTTTGAGTTGGAAATGTTGCATTCCTTTCAAGGGTGATACTTTCAGATACACAAAATCTCCGATATTGAAGGCTAGGTCTCGACGTCTCTTGTCGGCATAACTCTTCTGTCTGGATTGGGTGGTCTTAAGGTGCTCATGAATCTTGTGAAGTTTCTCTTTGGCTTCTCTTAGGATGTCGGTTCCGAAAATCAGACTCTCTCCTACTTCCGACCAATTCAACGGGGTACGACATTTCCTTCCATACATAAATTCAAATAGGGCCATTTGCAAACTGGCTTGGTAACTGTTGTTGTATGAGAATTCTACGAAAGGTAGACAGTCTTCCCATTTTGATCCATATTCCAACACACAAGCTCTCAACATACCTTCGAGTATTTGTTTTACTCGCTCCGTTTTGTCCATCAGTCTGCGAGTGATAAGCTGCGCTGAAATCCAGTCTGGTTCCTAATCCTTCTTGGACTTTCTGTAACATCCCAATTTTAGCAACCCTCATTAAATGTCCAAAAGACAAAAATCAGGGGGAACAAAAACTTTTTATTGTTTTGTGTGCTTACTTGTTGCTTGAGCTCAAGAAACTGTTTGTGTATTAGTGGTGTACTCCTCATCTCAACACTAGTTCACAAAAACTATTTTACAAAAGAGATGTCTTGGCTCATCTTTCATATTCTCAAATGTTCTGGCATTTCAAAAACCTGAACCAAGATGACTTCGACACAACCAAATACTTTACTAGTTTCTATTGCCAAAACTATGGAGACATAGATATACTCTCCTTATGTTTTCAAGACAGAACCTTCAACTACCCTTATTTCTAGGTTTTCCAAAAACCTTTATTAAAACCTTTTCATCTCAAATCTTGGTAGAGATACCAAGATGGTACTTATATTACTTGAAAGAACAACCCCTTTCAACATACCCATCCTTACCTTAAGCTAGGGTTGATGGTAATCCTAGTAGTAGTTAGATAAGTAGAAAGATAAATTGCCTTGATCTGTTGTTTGATGAATTGCCTTGATCTGCTGATTGCCTTGTATGCTTATGAACTAGAATGAGCTAGTCTAGTAGCTCAACCATTAGGACCCCAATACTTGTTTGTGATCAACAATATCAAGAAAGCATCCAAGACTTGATCTATCCTAAGCCACTCAAGTGATCATCTCATCTCATGCTTATTTCAATACATGGATAATCCCTCTGGATGGTTTCCAACTTAGTGGAGACCTAATCCAAGCATGAAGCCTATCTACTCAGTTACCACTTCAACATCCTCTCCTTGATCATGAGTCTGGAATCTAGCATTCTCTCAGAATCATCTACACTTGCACTCTAGTCCCAAAACCCTAAATCTTCCAAAATGGCTAAGTCTGGATTTCTTCTCTATAATCAACCTTTGGAGCCCTACCTCTTCCAACCTAGGTGCATTCTTGGGAATGTACTTGAAACATATTGTAGTACATCATTAGTACTACGAAATCATCCAATTCTTTCCCTTAGCTAAGCCATTCTATGTCCCACTCATCCATAATGGTTTTGTAGTCAAGATAATAATCGTTTCATCAAATCATATCATCTTGCCTACTTTGGCAGAAGCTCACATCTATATGCCACCTCCCCTTGACCAACTCTTTGCTTGGTTATGATCTACTAATCATGGCCTATCAAATACCACTTCACTGGTTTCCATTCTAGCCTTGGGCTTCTTAAACCCACATGGTTTAGGAGGCTACCTGATGTACCTGCCATGGCGCCTTATTTTCAGCAAAGTTTGACACCTCAACTAGATCACCTCAATTGCACCCAAGCCCAACTCTTGCTTCCATGATAATCTATCTGACATGGTCTGTCCATACATATACCCCTTGTACCAAGGTGAGCTCTGAGCTCCCTAATCCAACCCTGTTTAGGTAGCATCAAAATAACTAAACCCTAGATCCTTCCCTTATCTAGTTTCCATCTTTTTTGCCACTTTTCTTCAAAACCAAGGTTGACATGGATGCCTACATCAAGTTTACATCATCTACCTTGAATATAAACATCCCCAAATAATTCTCACAATTATTTGGATTATTAAAATATTTTATTTCATTCTCTTGCAAATTCCTCAAAATCCATGTCTTCAAAGACAAGTTTGTTTTCTCCAAATCACCTTGCCAACTCAAGGCACTTTTGATGCCTAATTATCATATCTCATCTTTCCAACTCAAAAATAAATATTTTTGAGATTCAGTATTATTTCTTTTGCCCTTTTTCTTAAATGGCAGAAACATCAAATAACTCCCTAAAAATACTTTTCCACCTCAATAAATCCCCAAACAATTCTCCAATGTGTGCTATGGTATTTAGGACCATATCACATCAAAACCAAGCCTGTCCAATGTAAAAATATCATCTTAGCTTTCATAATCTATTTCTGCACCTTTTGAATAAGTGCATTTAAATGGTATTATAATCTCTAGAAAAATCCCATTTAAATCATGGAGAGATCCTTTGATCTAGTCTACCCATCAGTACCATTTCCACACTTTGTCCAATGCAATTTTTGCAACTTCCATCACAAGCCTCAAAAAGATCAACATTTTGCAAACCAAGCAAACTTGATTCAAATAAAAGCCAAACCAGCTCCAATCTTCTCCAGCACTTATCCCTAACATCATCACTCTCCCCTGGTCGACCAGCACTGTAGCATGCCCCCACACCCCTTGCCCCACATGGTTAATTAAGAGGGAGACAAAGTCAATGTCTTGTCTAGACACTCCTTTTCTTATTACAACACCCACCCCCTCTTTGTCCTCTAGCACGACCAGGACCCTCTCTCTCACCTCTCCACCGCCTCCCTTGCCCAATGGATGGCCAACACCCCTCTCCCAAGCTCCCCATGCACCTAGTGCACCATGGACCCATCTAACTCGGTTTATAAGACCCCAAGGCACCCCAGAGCCTCACTCCTCTCTCATTTGCCCCCAGCACACCTCCCTCCCCTCCCCACATCCCCCTCTATGTTGGAGATATGCCCTAGAGGCAATAATAAATGTAGTTATTATTATATCTTTGTGTTTATGATAAATGTTTATATTCATGCTATAATAGTATTAACAAGGAAACATTAATACTTGTGTGATTTGTAAACTTAAATTGAAGTCCCTAGTAAAGCCTCTATACATCACTAGCTTCTTGGTTAATAAATGATTGTGGTTTACCTATCATGAACATTGAGATGTTATTAACAACAAGATCATATCATTAGGAGAATGATATGGTGGACATACTCCTATAGATAAGCATAGCATAAAGATCAAGTCATTTTAATAGTTCAATTGCTATATGCTTTCTGATACATAGTAACCTAATTCCTTCGACCATGAGATCATGCATATCACCTTTACCGGATGGATGCTTTGATGACATCAAACACCACACCGTAACTGGGTGGCTATAAAGGTGGCATTGAGTGTTTGGAAAGTATTGGTTGAGACACATGGATCAAGAGTGGGATTTGTCCATCCATATGACGGATAGTTATACTCTGGGCCCTCTCGGTGAAATGTCATCCAATTAGCTTGCAAGCATGTGACTGGCTCACAAGGGATCACATATCACGGGAACGAGAAAAGAGTACTTATCGGTAACGAGGTTGAACTAGGTATGCAGAGATACCGACGATCATAACCTCGGATAAGTAAACTATCGTGAGACAAAGGGAAATTGGTATCGTATGTAAGTGGTTCATTCGATCGCAAAGTAATCGTAGAAATATGTGGGAGCCATATGAATTTCCAGATTCCTCTATTGGTTATTGTTCGGAGAAGTGTCTCGATCATGTCCGCATAATTCACGAACCGTAGGGAGACACACTTAAGGATTCGACGTTGTTTGAGTAGTTATGGAATGATGAGAAAGAGACCGAATGTTGTTCGGAGTCTCGAATGGGATTCGGGATATCACGAGGAGATCCGGAATGGTCTGGAGAATAAGATTCATATAAGGAAAGTCCTATTTCGGAGTTGGGTAATGGTTCCGGTGTTTTCATCGGGAATGTTCTAGAAGGTTCTGGAATGTCCGGCACTCCGGAGGGGAGGGTACATGAATGTGTTATATAAAGTTGGTATGATTGCATCATGTACTATGTGTCATATCTGAACAAAATAGAGGGTTTATTCAAATCCTAGTTTGAAAAAGTCAAACGGCAATTTGAAAGTCAAACGGCTATTTTTAGGAAGTGGAGAGGGAGGTGGAAACCGAGTTGGGGAGGAGTTCCTCCCCTCCACCGCCGGCCCACCTCCAAGCCGAGTTGGGGAGGGACTCCCCTCCCCTTGGCCGGCCCCTCCACCTATAAAAGGAGTGGCAGGGCTCCCCTCCTAGACACCCAACACCTCCACCTCTAAACCCTAGCCACCTCCACACCTCCCTTTGCCCGCCCTAGGGCAAACCGCCGCCGCCTAGCTAACCCTAGCCGCCGGCTTGCCCCCTCCTCGGCGTGTCTAAACCCTAGATCGTCGAGGGCTCTCTCATCGTCCACCATACTCGCTTCGGCTTAAGGCGAAGCCCTGCGAGATCTCCCCTCTACTTCCGGTACCACGCCGTTGTGCTGCCGGAATCGCGAGGAGAGTGCTACAACCTCCGCTGCCTGCTGGAACAAGGGAGAGGAAGGTCTTAAGTAATTTAACGTGTGACCGATCATGGAGCGCTTGAACACTAGCGCCAAAAGGATCGTCTACGCGATCTTGAGATCGGGAAGAGTACGACTACATCACCCACGAGAATCCGCTCTCGTTAAACACTTTGGAATCTTCGAGGGTGAGTTATTCCATCGACTCTTTGCTACAATCTAGTAGATAGATCTTGGCTTGTTTGTTTGTATGCGGTAGAAATTTTTTGTTTTCCTTGCTACGAAACCCTACAGTGGTATCAGAGCCGTGTCTATATGTAGATCTGTTGCACGAGTAGAACACAATGGTCATTGTGGGCGTTGATGCTTTTATTGTCGATTGCTTCTTGTGTACTTTGCATCTTGCAGGATGTTGGGATGAAGCGGCCCGGGCTAACCTTACATGACATCGTTCATGAGACTTGCTCCACGCTTGACATGCAACTTGTATTGCATAAGTGGCTTTATGGTGCTGTTTCTCCTAGCATAGTTAAGATCCAATTTACAACGGGTGATTAACAATACTAGTATCAATGTTGTGGTTCATGTTCGTAAGTTAGAATGACACTTATTGAAAGCCCCAAACCACGTAAAACATGCAAAGAAAGTAGAGGCGTCTAACTTTGTTTTGCAGGGGTGTGCTGTGATGTGATATGGCCATGATTTTGATTATAATTGATGTATGCAATGTTCCTTATTGTAAGTTGGCAACGGCAGAATATATGGTTGTCTTTAATTTATGTTAAGACCCGCGTGTCTATTCAAAGTAGTTGTAATAGTTGAAGCCGGTGGACGAAAACCATGAAGAAGCGTCATTGACCTTGATGCAATGCCGGTGATGATGGAGATCATGTTCGTGCTTGAAGATGGAGATCGGAAGCACAAAGAAGAAAAGGCCATATCATATCACATATTATGAATTGCATTCGATGTTAATCCTTTATGCATCTTGTATTGCTTAGTAGACGACGGTAGCATTATAAGATGATCCCTCATGCACATGAATTTCAAGTCATAAAGTGTTCACCCTTAGTTAGCACCGTTGCTAAAGCTTGTTGTTTCGAAGCACCACGTGATGATCGGGTGTGTTAGATTCTGCAAGTGCATACAACGTGAGCAAGTCAGATTTGCTCATGCGGAAACTAAGGTTTGATCTTGACGAGCCTAGCATGTACAGACATGATCTCGGAACACGGATCACCGAAAGGTAAAGCATGAATCATATAGTAGATATGATGAACATGTCGATTGTTCGCCACTGAAACTATATCAACTCTCGTGATGATCGGTGTTGATGTGGTGGATTTGGTTCGTGTGATCACTAAAACAATGTGAGGGATATTGTTTTGAGTAGGAGTTCACCTAGATTAATTTTATTATTAATTTGAACTCAATTTGTCATAAACTTAGTCTAAACTATTGCAAATATGTTGTAGATCAATGGCAGCCCCTACCATCAATTTTAATGCGTTCCTAGAGAAAGAAAAGTTGAAAAACAATGGAAGGAACTTCATGGATTGGTTCCATAATTTGAGGATTGTCCTCACAGTGGTAATTTGACCTATGTGCTTGTATGCACATTGGGTGACCCACTGCAGTGATCTTGCCGATGAAGTAAAGAATGTTTACCTCACTCGGAAGACTCGGTACTCCACGATTCGATGTGCTATCTTGTATGGTTTAGAATCGAGCTTGAGAAAAGGTTTGAGAATTCAGACCCATATGATATTGTCGAGGATCTCAAATTGATCTTTGAGACTCATGCGGCAATTGAACGCTATGAGGCTTCGAAAAGTTCTTTAAGCGCAAGATGGAAGAGGCAGCTCCATCGGTGAGCATGTGCTTAAGATGTCAAGACGCATAAACAAACTTCAAAGCTTGGGTATAGTGATTCCTAATGCTTTGGGGATTTATCGTGTCCTCAATCACTACCACCAAGTTACAAGAACTTTGTGATGAACTACAACATGCAAAACATGAACAAGGCGTTGCGAACTCTTTGCCATGTTGAAATCTCTGAAGTGGAGATCAAGAAAGAGCACCAAGTGTTGTTGGTCAATAAGACCACCAAATTCAAGAAAGGCAAGTCTAAGCGGAAGGACACTTCAAGAAGGGTGGTAAGAAAGTTACCACGCCAAGCGAAGAAGACCAAGGCTGGACCTAAGCACGATCTTGAGTGCTTTTCGCAAGGGAGAAGGTCCTTTGGAAGCGGAATTGCCCAAAGTACTTGGCAGATTTGAAGAACGGCAACATCAAGAAGAAAGGTATATCCGATATACATGTTATTGATGTGTATCTCACTAGTACTCGTAGTAGTGCACAGGTATTTGATCTTGGTTCGGTTGCTCATATTTGTAACTCGAAGCAGGTCTTTGCAGAATAAGCGGAAGCTAGTGAAGAACAAGGTGACGATGCGCATGGGAAGCGGATCAAAAGTTGATGTGATCGATTGGCATGCTACCCTTCATCTACCATCGGGATTAGTTTTATACTTAAATAATTGTTATTTGGTGCCTGCGTTAAGCATGAACATTATATCGGGATCTTGTTTATTGCGAGACGGTTACTTGTTTAAGTCCGAGTAATGGTTGTTCGATTTATATGAGTAATATATTTTATGCACATGCACCTTTGATAGATGGTCTATTCTTATTGAATCTCGATAGTGGAAATACACATATTAATAACATTGAGGCTAAACGTTTGAAATCGAGCGATAACTCGACCTATATGTGACACTGTCGTCTTGGTCACATTGGAGTGAAGCGTATGAAGAAACTCCATTCCGATGGACTTCTTGAATCACTTGATTTCGAATCACTTGAAAGATGCGAAGCATGTCTGATGGGTAAAATGACTAAGACTCCATTTTACGGTATGATGGAGCTCTGAGTTATTGGAAATCATACATACCGATGTGTGTGGTCCAATGAGTTTAGCGTCGCGCGGTGGTTATCGTTATGTTCTTACCTTCACGGATGACTTGAGTAGATATGGGTATATCTATTTCATGAAACATAAGTCCGAAACTTTCAAGAAGTTTAAGGAATTTCAAAGTGAGGTAGAGAATCAACGTAACAAGAAGATTAAATTTCTGCGTTCTGATCGTGGAGGTGAATATCTAAGTTATGAGTTTGGCGAGCATTTGAAGAAATGCGAAATACTTTCACAATTGACACCGCCGCGAACACCACAGCGTAATGGTGTGTCCGAACGTCGTAATCGAACTCTCTTAGATATGGTTCGTTCTATGATGTCACTTACAGATTTACCGCTATCATTTTGGGGTTATGCATTAGAAACAGCCGCATTCACTTTAAATAGGGCACCATCTAAATCTGTTGAAACGACACCGTATGAATTATGGTTTGGGAATAAACCTAGACTGTCGTTCCTTAAAGTTTGGGGGTGCGAAGCCTATGTAAAGAAGTTACAGCCGGACAAGCTTGAACCCAAAGCGGAAAAATGCGTCTTCATAGGATACCCGAAGGAAACTATTGGGTATACCTTCTATCATAGATCCGAGGGCAAAATCTTCGTTGCCAAGAATGGATCCTTTCTAGAAGAATTTCTCTCGAAAGAAGTGACTGGAAGGAAAGTAGAACTTCGACGAGGTTGTCGAACCTTCTCTCGAAATTGCGAGTAAGCGCACTTGGAAGAAGTTCCTGTGGTGCCTGCACCAATAAGAGAGGAAGCTAATGATGATGATCATGAAACTTCGGTTGAAGTTGCTACAGAGCCTCGTAGGTCAACGAGAACTGGTACCACTCCAGATTGGTATGATCCTGTTATGAGTGTCATGTTGGTGGAAAACACCGATGACCCTGCGACATATGAGGAAGCAATGATGAGCCCAGATTCCAATAAATGGCAAGAAGCCATGAAATCTGAGATTGGATCCATGTACGAAAACCAAGTATGGACTTTGGTGGACTTACCGGATGGCCGGAAGGCTGTCGAGAACAAATGGATTTTCAAGAAGAAAACAAATGTTGATGGTAATGTTACTGTCTATAAAGCTCGACTTGTCGCAAAAGGGTTTCGACAAATTCAAGGAGTTGACTACGATGAGACTTTCTCACCAGTACCGAAGCTAAAGTTTGTGAGGATTATGTTAGCAATCGCTGCATATTATGATTATGAGATATGGCAGATGGATGTCAAAACAGCATTCCTCAATGGAGACATTGATGAAGAGTTGTATATGATGCAACCCAAAGGTTTTGTCGATCCTAAAGATTCTAACAGGGTATGCAAACTTCAACGGTCCATCTATGGATTGAAGCAAGCATCCCGAAGTTGGAATCAACATTTTGATAAGGTGATCAAAAGTTTTGGTTTTATACAAACTTATGGAGAAGCTTGTACTTACAAGAAAGTGAGTGGGAGCTCTGTAGCATTCTTAATACTATATGTAGATGACATATTGTTGATTGTGAATGATGTAGACCTTCTAAATAGTGCCAAGGAATATTTGAATAATAGCTTTTCAATGAAGGATCTTGGCGAAGCAGCTTACATATTAGGCATAAAGATTTATAGAGATAGATCAAAAAGCAAAATATCATTGTCACAAAGTACATACTTGGACAAAGTTCTAAAGAGGTTTGGAATGGAAGATAGCAAGAAAGGGTTCTTGCCCATGTTGCCCAATACGACCTTGAGTAAAACTCAAAGTCCGACATCGGCAGAAGATAGAGAAAGGACGAGTAAGACTCCCTATGCCTCAGCCATAGGATCTCTAATGTATGCCATGCTATGTACTAGACCCGACATTGCATATGATGTTAGTTTAACTAGCAGATATCAAAGTGATCCATGAGTGGATCATTGGACAACAGTCAGAAACGTCCTTAAGTACTTGAGAAGAACTAAGGATATGGTTCTTTCTTATGGAGGTGATGAACAACTCGTTGTTAATGGTTACACCGATGCTAGTTGGAACACCGATCCAGATGATTATAAATCACAATCTGGATACGTATTTATTTTGAATGGTGCAGCAGTTAGCTGGAGGAGTGCAAAGCAAAGCGTTGTGGCGACGTCTTCAACTGAATCGGAATACATGGCTGCTTCGGAGGCTTCACAAGAAGCGATATGGATGAAAGAGTTCATTACAGAGCTGGGTTTGGTTCCTAGTGCGCTGGACCCAATGTCTATCTACTGTGATAACATGGGCGCCATAGCCAATGCGCAAGAACCAAGGTCACACAAGAAGCTGAAGCATATCAAGCTACGTTTTCACGCTATTCGAGAACATGTCCAAGATGGGGACATAAAGATTTGCAAAGTACACACAGATCTGAATGTGGCGGATCCGTTGACTAAACCTCTCCCGAGGGCAAAACATGACCAACACCAAACTGCCATGGGTGTTCGGTATATTACAATGTAATCTAGATTAGATGACTCTAGTGCAAGTGGGAGACTGTTGGAGATATGCCCTAGAGGCAATAATAAATGTAGTTATTATTATATCTTTGTGTTTATGATAAATGTTTATATTCATGCTATAATAGTATTAACAAGGAAACATTAATACTTGTGTGATTTGTAAACTTAAGTTGAAGTCCCTAGTAAAGCCTCTATACATCACTAGCTTGTTGGTTAATAAATGATTGTGGTTTCCCTATCATGATCATTGAGATGTTATTAACAACAAGATCATATCATTAGGAGAATGATATGGTGGACATACTCCTATAGATAAGCATAGCATAAAGATCAAGTCATTTAATAGTTCAATTGCTATATGCTTTCTGATACATAGTAACCTAATTCCTTCGACCATGAGATCATGCATATCACCTTTACTGTATGGATGCTTTGATGACATCAAACACCACACCGTAACTGGGTGGCTATAAAGGTGGCATTGAGTGTTCGGAAAGTATTGGTTGAGACACATGGATCAAGAGTGGGATTTGTCCATCCATATGACGGATAGATATACTCTGGGCCCTCTTGGTGAAATGTCATCCAATTAGCTTGCAAGCATGTGACTGGCTCACAAGGGATCACATATCACGGGAACGAGAAAAGAGTACTTATCGATGTGAGGTTGAACTAGGTATGCGGAGATACAAGCGATCATAACCTCGGATAAGTAAACTATCGTGAGACAAAGGGAAATTGGTATCGTATGTAAGTGGTTCATTCGATCATAAGTAATCGTAGAAATATGTGGGAGCCATATGAATTTCCAGATTCCTCTATTGGTTATTGTTGAGAAGTGTCTCGATCATGTCCGCATAATTCACGAACCGTGGAGACACATAAGGATTCGACGTTGTTTGAGTAGTTATGGAATGATGAGAAAGAGACCGAATGTTGTTCGGAGTCTCGAATGGGATTCGGGATATCACGAGGAGATCCGGAATGGTCCGGAGAATAAGATTCATATAAGGATAGTCCTGTTTCGGAGTTGGGGAATGGTTCCGGTGTTTTCATCGGGAATGTTCTAGAAGGTTCCGGAATGTCCGGCACTCCGGAGGGGAGGGTACATGAATGTGTTATATCAAGTTGGTATGATTGCATCATGTACTAGGTGTCATCGCTGAACAAAATAGAGGGTTTATTCAAATCCTAGTTTGAAAAAGTCAAACGGCAATTTGAAAGTCAAACGGCTATTTTTGGGAAGTGGAGAGGGAGGTGGAAACCGAGTTGGGGAGGAGTTCCTCCTCCACCGGCCCACCTCCAAGCCGAGTTGGGAGAGGACTCCTCCCTTGGCCGGCCCCTCCACCTATAAAAGGAGGGGCACGGCTCCCCTCCTAGACACCCAACACCTCCACCTCTAAACCCTAGCCGCCAGCGCCGCCACCTCCACTGTCGCCGCCGCCACCCTAGGGAAAACCGCCGCCGCCTAGCTAACGCTAGCCGCCGCCTTGCCCCCTCCTCGGCGTGTCTAAACCCTAGATCGTCGAGGGCTCTCTCATCATCCACCATACTCGTTCCGGCTTAAGGCGAAGCCCTGCGAGATCTCCCCTCTACTTCCGGTACCACGCCGTTGTGCTGCCGGAATCGCGAGGAGAGTGCTACAACCTCCGCTGCCTGCTGGAACAAGGGAGAGGAAGGTCTTCGTCGAGTACCGAGCGATGTGACCGATGCGGGGAGCTGCTGAAGCATGGCGCGGAAGGATCGTCTACGCGATCTTGAGATCGGGAAGAGTACGACTACATCACCCACGAGAATCCGATCTCGTTAAACACTTTGGAATCTTCGAGGGTGAGTTATTCCATCGACTCGTTGCTACAATCTAGTAGATACATCTTGGCTTGTTTGTTTGTATGCGGTAGAATTTTTTTGTTTTCCTTGCTACGAAACCCTACACTCTCCTCTTCCTCTGCCCTGCCCAGCTCGAAAGAAAGATAAAGGAGAGCTTCGGCCTCCTCACAAAAGTTGAGCACCCCATCTCCCCCTCGCCCTCTCCCTTGCTGCATGTCACACTCCCGAACTCCCCTCCTCCCACTGGTGCTAATGGTGCTCATCTTGTGGACATGCAGGGACCACCGCAGCATCTCCGGCGAGCTCCCGAGTGTGCACCAGTGGGCGTCGTCGCGGGAGCATCCTCCCCGTGCCGCCCCTCCATCTGCTCCCCATCGAGCACCGCGTCGCCTTGACCCATCCCCAGCTGTCCTCCGCACTCAGGTGAGCCACACTGTGCCTCTCCGCTCCGCCCTAGGGTTTACGCTCTCGCCCTCGAGCTCGCGGGGGGGGGGGGGGAGACGACGGGCAGCCGTCGGATCCGTTCGGATTGGTCGACCCCCACGCTCCCATACCCCTTCGCCTCGCTGGGCCTTGACCCATGCTGCCAGCAGCCCCGGGTGGGCCGAACCCTCCCTTACCAGCCCACCTCCGCCCCAGATCTAGTCCGTGAACTCCTTCCCCTCTTTTCTTTTTCTGTTTGTATAGACCCAGAAAAACACCCAGTTACATTAGATCGAAATAAAAATGTAAAAGCCTTCAAAACCTCCAGATCTAAATTTTCTCAGGTGCCTGGATGTTTCCCCAACCTACAGACCAAGTTTTACACCAAAATAGTATATAAAATAAATATGATAAATGCTCTCCCCATATCTGTCTTGAACACTAAAGATTTTCTCTAGAAAGATTTACCAACCCAAAGGGAGTAAATCCAATTTGTATAGAAAGGAATCACCCATTCATATTCCACTGGCCCCACCTTAAATGGCTTCCTAGATTGCTGGTAACAAAAATAACAAAATAAATCCCTTCCGGACTTTAGTAATTTCTCTAGGCCAAACCAAATGAGGTTTGGACCTAGTTCCAACTCCCAGATGACACACACATACATACCCTACAAAATCCAGCAGCTCATGTTTTTATGAGTCTTTGTTGAATTTTAGTGAATTAAACTCTTCAGTGCATGGTTTATTCACTAATAAAATCATTACAGTATCTCTACAACTCCAAAACTGTTGATTCCAAGTTCTACAGAAAGGTATTATCAGTACCTAACATGTATCCTTGGAATCGACTAAAGAGCTTTTCCAAATTAAATCTGATGAAAAAGACAAATCCCATCTAGTACTGCCTTTGGGGATTTCTCAAGGGCATTCAGTTAATTGTTTTGAGGTGATTTAAACTACTCTTGGTTCAGTCCATCAAATACTACCTAATCACCCAAGGAAATAATTTTTGGAACTCCAGGACAGTTCTGGTGAATTATTTCCTAGAATTAGAGCTTTAATCACTATAAAATCCATTATAAATCAAGGGAAATTGATAAAATAGTGAAACCACTTTTGTTGGCTTAATTTTATCAATACCTATCTGATGGTATCACTTTTATATACTGGTATCATACAGATCAATTCCTTGGTCAAAAACCCCTCCCTTAGGTAGTTTCTAGACATGAAATAAACAGAGATCCTTCACCTGATGCCTCCAAATCTTCTTCCATCCAATCAAGTCAAAACCCCAACATCCTACTAATGGTTATCATGTATTTCACCTTTGATTGTTGTATGGTTTGATGCTTGTATGCGTGGCATTGATTGGTGTATTGTTTGTTGGCATGTATGCTCGATAATGGCGATAGTTGCGATTGTGTGATGCCGAGAAGAAAGAAGCATCGGGGTTATCTTATTATTGATATTATCGGTATTCCGGTTATATAACGCCATCAAGGGACATCTCGCTGGTCACAGGCAAGCCACCATTCCTACACTCCTATATTAACCTACTTATGTTTATCAACTGTTTTATATCTCGTTTATAAATTGCATAATCATAGGCATGGTTTGTTTCAAATAAAAGTGCATGAGTAACTTGGCTCCTCCAAGTTATGGATGAGTGTCCATTAGGACACCTACCCTTTTGCACCTTTAGACTGAGGCAAAGATGATTAGCATCTTTCCTCTTGGAACCCACGGATTTCCAAAGATAAAACTATTTTGGGATCTTTCCCTACTACAAAGCTTTGAAAATAAAACCCTTGGAAATAGGCATCATTTCCGAGTGGAAGTTTTACTAAAAGAAGATATGAGGTGGATGAAGAGAAATTCAAGCAAGAGAAAGAGAAGGTATGTTCTAAGCCAATGTTCGGAACAATTTTATCTGTGCAACCCCATTACCCTAGATGCTGGGGCTTAGCTCGTAGTTTGTGATCCTTAGTCGGGGCTGCTCATACTCGCTAAAGGGGAGAAATCCCCTGAAATACGGGCTGTCTGGGACAAGGCACTGGTGCAACAATTGGGTCTCTCGCGGACGGTATGCTTTTAGGTAGTACGGATGGAAGATTGTCACTATTGCTATCTGCCATACTTCGGTCTGGAGATAGGGGTCAGTACGGAAGGAAGGACCAGGGTCGTAGTACCCCATACTCATACCGGAGAGAACAACCCAAAAGGAAGAGCCGCCGTTTCTAGCGATGGACAAATGAAAAGTCTAGGTTTGATTATCCGAGCCCCTGTCTACCGTGTGTAGCAGGCCGTGGTTTTATCCCGGCGGATGTATTGATTCTTGTGGGTAAAGTGCACAAACTCTGAAGAGTCTAATCTATTCGAATATCCATGTCCACGGTCAAGGACGGTTGGAATGGCAAGTGCTAGGAGGACCCTTTGGTTATGATGTGATAAAATAAAGGATGTGACTTGGTCACGAGGAAAGATAAGAACATGTTTGGTTTGACCAGTGATGGTCGAAGACATTTAAAAATGGTTTTACAACAAAACTGTTTTAAATCTTTTTAACAAGGAAGTGGAGAGGTCCGGATTTCCAAAAAGGAGGCATATTTTATAAAAATTCTTTTTCAACAAAGATATAGTGTAGAGCTATCTCGCCACAGCTAGATATACATTATCTTATTACCTTGTATCGGTGGTTTGCGAGTACATTCAAAATACTCACCGGCATTGTCCATGGCTATTTACTTGGCCAGATTGAAGATGTTAAGAACAAATGAAGGAGCTGACGTCTATGCGAGCTAGGCCGTCTTCCCAGTCAGTTGCCTGTAGGTTAAGGCATGGGCTTTGCGCTGAAGACTTCCGCTACTTGTGTTGTAATTGCCATAATGGCCCCTTTGTAAGTTTTTTTACTCTTTAATAAATGGATGATGTAATGATACTAGTATTTTATGCTAACAGCTCACTGATCATGGGAACGTGAATTTTATGCATAACGGGTACTCTCGGACCGTAAATCTGGGGTGCTACACTTTCTTCCAAAACCTCGAGGTAAACTAAGTTCCTCGATCCGACAAAATGTTCTTGGGGACTATATGTAAACTGACTATCCTAGCATGTACAAATCTGCTAGCTTCGAACTCTGACAAGTGGTCTTGACTGGTAAGAATTGAGCGACTTTGGACAGTCTATCCACTATGACCCAAATAGAGTCATTTACCCTACTAGATGTAAGAACACCAGTGGTAAAATCCATTCCAACTGAATCCCATTTCCATTCCAGAATCTGCAATGGTTACAAAAGTCATGCGGGTCTCTGATGTCCTGCCTTGACTCTCTGACAAATATCACATTTGGCTATGTAGCTTTCGATTTCTCCCTTCATCTTATGCCACCAAAATTGCTCCTTCAAATCCAGATACATCTTTGTTTCTCTAGGGTGTATAGAATAAAGAGTATCATGGGCTTCTTTCAAAATAGCTTGTTTCAACTCTGAATCGGCTGGTACACAGATACGTCCTTTGTACCACAAAACTCTTTCTTCATCTTCGGTGAATCCGAGTACCTTTCCTGTAACGATATGACGTTTGATTCCATCAATACTAGCATTTCCTTTTTGCGCCTCCTTAATTTGACTAATCAAAGTGGGTTGAAGTTCTATGCTAGCCAAAAAATCCTTTATTAACTAGTTCCATTCTGAAATATTCCAACTCCTTATGCAAACTTGGTTGCTCCTTCAGAATCACGTTGTTTAATCAACACAGCAATCTGCTAAGAGCATCTGCTACCACATTGGCTTTGCCGGGGTGATAGTGAATGTCAAGATCATAGTCCTTGATTAACTTTATCCATATTCTTTGCCTCATATTTAACTCCTTCCGGGTGAAAATATACTTTAGGCTCTTGTGATCTAAATAAATCTCACAACGGTTACCCATGAGATAATGCTGCCATGTCTTCAAGGCTAAAACTACGGCTGCTAGTTCAAGGTCATGGGTAGGGTAATTCTACTCATGTTTCTTCAGTTGTCGGGATAGATAGGATATGCCTTTTCCTTCTTGCATCAACACGCATATGATACCAATATTGGATGCATCACAAAACACATCAAAAGGCTTCGTGATATCCGACATAATCAAGATTGGGGCTGAAATCAATCTATTCTTGAGCTCTTGAAAACATGCTTCACATTTGTCCGTCCGTTCAAACTTCTTATCCTTCTTCAACAATTGGGTCATGGGTCTTGCAATGCTCGAGAATCCTTCTACGAACTTGCGGTAATATCGCGCTAATCCGAGGAATGCACGAACTTGGGTTTGAGTGGTTGGGGCTTGACATTCTTCAACATCCTTAACCTTGGCAGGGTCGACGGCAATTCCTCCTGCCGACACGATATGTCTGAGGAATCCTACTTCCTATAACCAGAACTCACATTTTCTAAACATATCATAGAAATGATGCTCCCTAAGGGTTTCAAGGATGGTTCTTAGGTGTAGCTCATGTTCTTCTTCTGATTTGGAATAGATCAGAATGTCATCGATGAAAACAACGACAAACTTATCCAGGAAGTTCATAAAAATCTTATTCTTGAGGTCCATGAAATAAGAGGGGGCATTGGTTAATCCAAAAGACATGACGATGTACTCATATAGTCCATATCTGGTGGTAAAGGCAGTCTTTGGAATATCCTCTACGCGAATCTTGAGTTGATGATAACCAGTTATAAGATCAATCTTAGAAAATACTTTGACACTGGTCAACTAGTCAAACATGTCTTCTATCTTTGGCAGTGGGTACTTGTTCTTAATGGTGACATCATTCAGCTTCCGATAATCTGTGCACAAACGGTTACCTCCATCTTTCTTATCCAGAAACAAAACAGGTGATCTCCATGGTGACGCACTTGGTTGAATTAGACCTATCTCTAGCATAGCATCCATTTGCTTCTTTAGCTCCATTATTTCAGATGGGTTCATACTATAAGGTCTCTGAGCTATAGGTCTGGTTCCAGGGATTAGTTCAATGATAAAATCGATATCCCGATCTGGGGCTTACTAGGCAAAACATCTGGAAATACATTGGGGTATTCATAGACTACTTTGACTTGATCAATGGTTGGTTGGGCTAGACTCTTGTTGCACTTGAATTGACGGGGCAAAGTTTCAGATACATGCTCTACTGATACTCAAGTGGTACTAGTCATGGTTATGGATTTCTTGGCACAGTCGATTAATCCTTTATGTTTTGACATCCAATCCATTCCTAGTACTACTTCCAAACCTTTGGTTCCAAGTACTATTAGATTAGCAAAAAAAATATTCAATGGATTCTTATAAGTACGTCCTTGCAAATTTGTCTAGCTTTGGTTGTGTGAGGCTCGCTAGGGCTCCAGCTAGGGTCGGCATTGGGGGTGAACGACGTTGTCGATGATGGCGGTTTGAACGATGGTCATGATGGCTCCTAGGGTGGCTCCAATCAACGACTCCGCTCCTCCTGGGGTGAAAAGAATTGGATTTGAAAAGAAAAGATTAGCTTCCGATAATCTTGAATTGGATTTGTTTCTGTTAGGAATCTTGGACTAGGAATACTCAAAGTGGTCTAGTGGTTAACTTTGGTTATAATGACCATTTGCTTATATTGTTTATATTTGTTTTTCTCTTGATTTGATTCTGCTTGGAAATGATTTAGATGATGTTGTTTTCATCTTTAAACCAATCCTTTCCATTCATCGCAATCAAACATGGCATTGCAAGCATTCATGCATTCATCGCACACACACATGCATTCATATTGATTTTAATAACAAAAGTTTTTGTTAGCCCTAAACTTGGGTGATTAGAACTTGATAACCTTGATTGATATTTTTGGGATGTTACAAGTCCATAGTTTGTTTACTTTCACCTTAATCACTTCAAGATGCTTATGATAGGGGCAATGAGAGATAACATGTATTGAGTCTTTTTGAAGCTGACATGTACCATAATTTTTGGAAGCTCTTTTTGAAACTTGAAATCCCTTCTTCCCTTTATGAAGGGCATTTCTTCCACCATTATATTGAGTCTTCACCTTCAATCCTTAGGCACCAGTTAAGAGAGCATAGCTGCCATTCTTAGTTCTATGTGCATTGTACCAAAACTTATTGATTGATGCATATTGTTGATATTACTTGTTCTTGTGCTATTTGTATCTAGTCACTCTTATGAACTTTGAAGGTGTCCTATGCATCTATTTGCTACTCCATGAGGGACAAGATGGATGACACTATGCTATGTTTTCTGTATGTGAAACAAACAAATATTTTTCAATGCATGTTATTCATGATCTTTGTTTGTAACCTTTCATGTTGCATGCATAGTTACTTTGTCTTACTGTTAGAACTCCATCTTTCATGCTCATGTTTAGAGTTCTTTGATCCCATCTTTCAATGCTTGGAAATGGTTTGATCTTGATTTTGATGGTGCATGTCACCTAAAAAATTATTCTTTTTATCACTTACCTACTCGAGGACGAGAAGGAGTTAAGCTTAGGGATGCTTGATACGTTGGAAACGTATCTATAATTTTTGATGTTCCATGCTTGTTTAGTATCTACTTTGCTTTTCTTTGTCTACACTTTGAGGTGTTTTTATATGTTTTCTGGTACTAACCTATTAACAAGATGCCATAGTGCCAGTTGCCTGTTTTCTTCTGTTTTTGGTTCCAGAAAGGCAGAAAATCAATATTCTTGGAATTGGACGGGACAAAAGCCAAAGTCAATATTTTACCATGGGGAACACGGAGCCAGAGTACGAGACAGAGGGGAGGCACTAGGGGGCCACACACTCTAGCGACGCAGGCTAGGTTTAGCCATGCCTGGGGGGTGAGACCACCCTGGCCGCCCCCTGCCTCGCCTCTTCGCCTATAAAGACCCCCCTGATGCAGAAACCCTAAAGACCGGATCAATATTCCATGAAACCGTCTATAGACGTCGCCACCATCGTACCTGGATCAGGGGGATCGAAAGCTCTTCCCAACACCCTACCAGAGGGTAGATCATCCCGGAGGCCTTCTTCTTCATCATGCTAGCCTCTGGTATGAAGCGTGAGTAGTTCCACCTTGGACTACGGGTTGTATATCCTCCTTTGTTCTACCATGTTTAGATCTTGTGATCTCCATTCATGATCAAGATTATCTATTTGTAATCATGCATGTTGTGTTTGCGGGGATCCGATGGATATTGACATTACTATGTCAAATTGATTAATGGTTTTATCTTATTGATTATATCATGTCTGTGTTGTTTGTGATCTTGAATGCTCTCTATTTCTAGTAGCTATCTTGGCCAAGTAGATGTTAGTGACTCCAAGAAGGGGTATTTATGATAGATAGTGGGTTCATGCCTCTATTTAATCTAAGGGAAGTGACATAAATCTCTAAGGTTGTAGATGTGTTGTTGCCACTAGGGAGAAAATAACGGTCTCTTGTTCATGGAACAAGTGGAATGTTTACATTACACAATTTGCTTAAAGCAGGTATCTGTTGCTTGCAACTTAATACTAGAGGGGGGTCGGACGATAACCTGAAGGTGGATTTCTAGTCATAGATGTAGTTGGATGGCGGTCTATGTATCTTGTTGTATTGCCCAATCGAATCTCATAGGATCATGAATGTCTAGTATTGCATTGTTATGCCTTGCTCAGTCCTGTCAATTGCCCTGTTGTAATTTGTTTACCCAGCATGCCATGTTTGTTTATCTAAGGAGAACACCTCTAGTGAACTATGGACCCCGGTCCAATCTTTACCATTGATACATCTTCCACTGTTACTACTTACTTTATGCAAACCACTATTACCTTCCACACCATACAGTTAATCCTTTGTTACAGCCAACCGGTAAGATTGACAACCTCACTGTTCGTTAGAGCAAAGTCTTGAGTTTGTTTTGTGCAGGTCTCCAAGTTGCTAGCAACACCTTTCAGTCGTTCCCTTCCTCCTACTAGTTAGATAACCTCAGTCTCTTACTAAGGGAAAACTTGCTGCTGTGCTCATCACACCTTTCTCTTGGGGTCTTCCAACGAAGTGCCTACCACACGCTATCATCTATACGGCCAGAATTATTGCTCCCGCCATATAGTTGGCCGGAATTACACGCGCCTTTCGTATTTTGGTCGCCATTTCTTCATACGAACTCCATTTTGGGTGTTCTTGGGCTCGTTAGATTCGTCCCGACGAGGGATACAAACCAGTGGCCTTGAATATTTTTAGAATTAGGAAAAATAAAATTTTGAACCTCTCATATGGCTAAGTCTGGTCCTTGCAGCTCCTCCATACTATGCTCTCTTTGTTCGTTTTTATCCATAATCTTCACCAACACCTACACACATGACATAGACAAGGAAAGCGATAAAATTCTACCTAAACTACTAAATGTTCAAAGCTCATATGAAAGTAATTAAGAACTAGAAGTCATGCATATAAGGCATAGCTATAGCTGGAAGAAACATGATATGAGAGATAAATGGCACATTTTATATGGCTAAAAGAGCTGGTATTTCACAACCATCAACTTCCCCAAGCTATACCTTGCTCATCCTCGAGGAGGAAGGGTCGATAATATTTTAATGGTTGTGAAATAGCTTATCATTGGAAGTCAATGCCTTGCATCCTTATTTCTTCTACAAGCTCGAAGAGAGAAAACATGTATTCATACAAGGCAACACAAGCTCAGTTATAAGGACCACCAAAGATTCATAAAAACTTATATGCTCCATGTCAACAGTGAATCTAACTTGCAAACAAACTTGTGATCCTCTTATTGCACTTTTTGTATAACTTTTTATATCATTATTTTTATGAGACAAAACTTAGTCACAAATAGATGTCTAGCATAAATAGGAATAAATTTTATCGATTCTACCAAAGCATGTCATATAGTTAAGGCTCTCAAGTGCAAAAATCAATTATTGAACTTTCAGAAAGTTTATCTCTTAGTAATGATATTTATGCCAAAAATAAATGCGAGAACATGTCAAAATAAGCATAGCATTAGAGTGTCTCATTTGGTCATCCACATCAATGAATCATGGCTATCAAACACTCATTTTCTATTCTTTGTCTTTCTAAAACTTCAGTTCATCAGTAATGAGACATGCCAAAACTTAGTGTGTTTAATCAGACTATACAGGCTAAGAATGGATACTTGTGAACATTAGCAAGGTTTCCCTTTTTGGTATAATGATTTCTCATAACGTTCAGAGGAGTATTCCCTATTTTGCTTTGAATGCAGGCCCATAAGAATACCAATGCATACCCAAATATAGCATTTTTGCTACATTTGTTGGGAAACTCATAGCCAAACTCCAAGAGTTTCCTCTTTTTGGATTGTTCAACGGCCAGCGGAGTTGTTAGCATCCCATGTTGTGCGATAGTGGTGCAGACACGCGTAAAGAAATATCATACTCCCTCCGACCCATATTAGTTGACTTGGATTTGTCTAGACTCGGATGTATGTAGACATGTTTTAGTGCTAGATACATCCGAATCTAGACAAATCCATCTCAACTAATATGAGTTAGAGGGAGTAATTTAATCAACAGGTCAAGATTTGGCATGCATCTCAATTACCGCTAAACATTAGTTTCTTCAAACAAATCCTTTCAAAGAGTACTATCAAGTTGATCATCACATCTATGGTGTTCAGTATCTTTATGTCTAAACTCTTAAGACAATTAAACAACACCTTATTTAGCATATAACTAAAAACTTTGAAATGTCATTTCCAATTGACAACTCCTTTCGTAAGCATACTGTCAAGTCTATTTTTTTGACACTATGGGGTCGAGCATAACTTATTTATTTAAGACAAATCTCTTAGGCGATAACCAACAAATTTCAAAATATCTTGATCGAGTATTCATTCTTTCCAAGTGTAGAGATTGTGGCAATGTTTTCTAGAGGATCACAAATATTGTCACAAGCTTGATAAATAATTTGGCAAGATGCATACAAGCTCTAAGTCAACTCCTATGGTGCCTATCATGAGCAAGTGTATCCCCATATAAATACAAAACTAGACTCACCTAAGCAAGTATTCAAAAACAACGGGATACATGATTGCATTAAACTTTCATCGAATATGAACATTGCACAAGACTCAACACATGCAGAAGTGACCTCCCCAAGCTTAGAACTTTGCAAGAACCAAACTTGAGTATAGCACCAAAAGAAAATATAAAATAAATTTTCCAAAAGAGAGTGTCATAAGTGGTGACACTCTCTTTATCGTTGAGGTACAAGTAACCTCTCTTTTGATGGACAAAGAACCTTTGCTTTAACGTATATTTCTTGATATAGCCTGGTGACTGCCTTCCTTGAGAACCTGCTTGGAAACTAAGAAGAAAATAAAACATTTTGCGTTTGTGAAGGAACGGGGATTAGCTCACAAGTGATAAAAATACAAGTCCCACTAAGTCGGTTCATCAACCTAAACACCATTCTTAAGTCAACAAACTAGGTTGAAAGAACATGTGGGACCCCATGTGTGGTTTTTGTAATTAATGACAATGTTTATGACCTAATGTGTGTATTAAGTTGCACTTATAGGAATTGTCCATTGACATATCTTGGAGCATGTGTTGGCTTCAAGGTCAATGAAGTGAGAAGAAGTTGTATTGTGCAAGCTCAAAATGCGCCATCTATAGAAAATCTCATGTTTGATGCTTGCCATCCTTAGTGATCATGGATCGATGATGAGGAATCAAGAAAGGCATTCCATCTTGAGAACGTAAAGTTCGTCTACATCGATCTCAAGTGGAATGCTCAAGGAATAGGTATAATCTTGATAGGTTTTTTCCCTTTTGCTGGTGTCATGTTGTTTATGGGAGAACGGGTTTAGGATAGATAGACATACTATCAAGAGGGGCTCTCGAATGAGTAACTTGATCATATAGTTCGGAGAGAGTTCAAAACTTTGCATACTTGCATCATCATATTTGGTTATTATTTGGTCTTATCCATGTGAGGATTTAGAGCTTGTGGTAATCTCCATAACAAGCTCTTGTTCATCAAAATCAGATCCCCCTTTTATATCTTGTTGCGATTTTGATAAATGCGGCTTTCCGGTTTCTCACCAAGTGAGGTATCACACATTATTATACTTGATACATTCCCACTTTTTAAAGGGTAGATCATGTCTTCCTCTTTCCAATGCAATTGGAATCGGGTCAATCGGAACTACCAATCAAAAGTTATCGCAATTTGAATTTTCCCCGTATTTGATTTGAAAAAGAAAAAAGGCAAAACAGTTTTTGGGTGGGCTGGCGGTACTATCGCTCGTGGTATCGCCCGGCCTAGTGCGCCGTGCAGCCTTTTGTGCCGCCCGGTACCTCCGGTCCGGCTCTATCGGTTCGTCCCGGTAGAACCGCCCGGGTGAGACGGTACTACCCGCCAGCCTATCTCGCTTCTCAGCTTCTAGCCCAGTCTGCTGCCGCCACTCATCACCTATCTCGTTTCTCCCCTGCGCTCACTCCAGCACGCCTCGCTGTGCCATCCCTCACCTATGCTCATCTTGCTCACGCGTGCGCGCGTTCGCCGCTCGCTGCCGTGCGCCTGGCCCCCGCTCACCGTGCTGCCTCGCGCCAACAGGCCCCCACAGATCTCCCTCGTTTTCTCTCGTAGCTTGGCTACCGGCCCAGGCCAAAAAATGCCCCCAACGGGCAGATTTTCTAGGGACCTATAAATTGCCTCTTCCTCTTTTTTGTCTAGTCTCTCTCCCCTCTTTCTTCAAGCTTTTCCCTATTTCTTTGACACATCTTTTGCTGGATTTCTTCCTCCCCATCCAATGATTCTTGCACACATTTGAGAGGAATATTGAGGGGATCTAGATCTACGATTTGACCAAGCCATGTCATCTCTTTGTGAGTGTACCTTTGGGATCTAGATCTTGGGGGATTTTATGTTCCCCTTTGTGTTCTTCCTCTCTTGTTCCCCCAATAGCTTTAGTAGCTTTGTTAGAACATGAGTGTGAGGGATTGGAGCATGTTTGTGGTGTTCTTCCCTCTTGCATTCGATGCATCGGTTTGAGTTCTCCTCAGAGGATTTGGTGAGTGAAAGTTGAGAAGGTTTTTACTCTTGGGTTCTTGGAACCCTAGATGGTTTGGTTGTGTTGCAGGTTGTGGATTACTAGGGGCCTCCAATTAAGTTGTGGAGCTTTCCCTAATCTTGTTTGTTGGGAGACTCCAATTAAGTTGTGGAGAAGTGCCCCAACCTTGTGAGAGGTTCCGGATTGCCACCGACAAGTGCACCGATGGTGGAAGTGTGGATCGATATCATTGGGGTGAGATTCACAGGAGAATAAGGGAGGCCTTTTGTGGAGTTGTGGTTTGATGCCACCCCCTCTCCAAGCGTGACATACTCCATGTTGGAAGGAACTCGGTTATCTCTATATCTTGCTATCACATAGTTACTTGTCTTCCTTAGCATAAGTTGTTGGTGAACATAGGTGAACCCTAGTTGTTCTAGGTTTTGTTCTTTACAAAGTAAACTCTAGATTATTTCTGCCTTTGCCGAGCCACTCTTCAAAATTTTTTAAACAACCTATTCACCCTCCTCTAGGAGGCATCTCTATCATTTCAAAGGTCCAAGAGTTGTACATACTCCCAGATTTCGATGAAGTGCAAGTGAGACAAAATATGAAACATGAGTGTGCAACCCCTATGTGCTTATTAAAAGAGGTTTGAGTTGGAAAGTTTTACCAGACATTAATATGTAGGCATGTTTAATTGAAGCAACCAAGTGGATCATGCGAGTGTTTGCACGGTTGGCACTACCATAACATCGTCACACAAGGTTCAAGTCCCTGCGAAAATACCACACAAAATAAAGACATCGGTTTGGTGTATGAACAAAGTTCGTTCACCCAACCGACAAAAAGAAAGTAAAAATAAAATGTTAACTTTTATAGGGAATTACAGTCTAGTAAGTTTCTGAGGTAGAACTTTAGTTCTTATAGATATTCAGCTTCCCCTTGATCAAGGGAGAAGATCCCATGTGGAGTTTCAAGATTTTAGAGGAAGTAGGGAGAAAGTATATCGAGATTTTGATACCTGGGTTACCTCCCCATAGTGATTTTGTGGTCGCACCAACTATACGACCGAAACTATATTGCCGGAAAAATATTTCCCGCCGTATAGTTGGTCGTCGAACATGCAGTAACCTAAAAGAAGAATTCAAAACAAGTGTCGATATCTATACGGCCGGACCAAAACGGTCCAGCCGTATAGTTGGTCGTTAAACCTTATATACCTAGAAAAGAAAGTTTGACGATGGCATAGATATCTATATAGCCGGAACTATACGGCTGGAAATTTTATTTCCGCCGTATAGTTTGTCATTAAAGGTACTTTAGTCGTCCAAAAATTCCTGTTTCTTCGAGAATTCTTTCTTAACCTGAAACTTAGTGAAACTCCATGTTTTGAAAGAAAAATAACAGTCTAATTTGTCGACCAACAATAGCATGTATAAAACAAGAATTTTAGTACCACTGAGTTATGCAACACACAGTAACAAAAAATTCTACCTTTTGAAAACTACAACAAGATAAATATAAAAGAAAATCATGTAAAAAATAAAAATGCCAATGCAACACGAATTCATCTTGACTCAATATACAAAACTAAGAAATACACCTAATGACTTCCAGGTTGCCTCCCGGGAAGCCTTTCTTATAACCAAGTATCCAGGCTTTTTTTCATTATTATTTCAATAGATAGGAGCCAACGAATTATTTATTCTTACCTCCAAAAGTGGTTTGGAGCACTTACTATTATAGCCTTGTCGAAGTCTCACTCACTTGCGGTGCATCAGAGTCATGTAGACAATTGTGTTATTGCTCACAAATTATGATTGATGCGCCATGTGTGGTGAGCATACCTCCCTAGATAGCTTCAACAAGAGGATTAGATATTTATATGTAAATTCAAACCTTTTACCTCTAATAGTATCATCGTGATACAATTCATAGTACTCTTCTTGGGCTACACTATCACGAGGGAACACTTCATAATACTCATCTTTAGCAGCAGGGAAAATTCAAAAGTGTCTCTATTCTCTAGTTCATCACCCTTCCTAACAAGTTCATCAGTTCTAGAGTTATCAAGACACTCACAAAAAGAAGCATCATCAATAAATATTTCATCAAAGATGTGCTCTCCCGAAACCTGCTAATTAATACCACAAGGATTTATGTCTAGTTCATCATTATTAGTGTTCTCCAAATGAGTATCTAGGCATAAATCCTCCACAGATAAATTATCTTTAGTTTCAACATAATAATAATCATTACTAGAGGCTGGGGCATCATAAAAAAACTTATTATTAGTAGAATTAAGTTTGTCTTCAACCTCACCTTTTTGGTGTTCCTCCTTGTTATCTAGTGGTTCCTACAAAATGTTAGTTTTAGGAACTATTGTTTTACATAGATCCTTACTCTTTATCACAATTGCATTCCCACTAGAATGTTCTTGACAATATAATCCATAATATTATGATACCTTTCTAAATCCTCATTATCGCTACTCTTCATAATAATACCAATTTTTCTAAGCAGCTCATGAGACCCTTCATAAACTATGTATTCCAAGAGTTTTACATTACTACCATTTATGTGAGTATTGGTTGATCAAAATTCTTTAAAGATAGGAATGCATTCATAATAATAAAGCTTGTTAGGCTTACCATTATATTGTCTCATCCCTTTGAATAAATTTGACAAATTACCAGAACAGTAATCCACCTGCTTCCACATGTCCAGTAGATGCATATCCTCAAGGATTAGCAGTTCTTCTTCGTGTTCATCCTCTTCTTGGGAAGGAACTTCATCCTTATCCAATGGGATTTCCTACAAATGATTAACATAGGACACTACGGTTCTACGCCGTGCCTTCATAATAAGTGCATTCTCACTAAATTGTTCTTGACAATACCAAGAAATATGTTGCAAGATTTTATAAGCCATTTTTATTAGAACACTATGAATACGTTATATGACATGTATTATCAGCTCATGGGCACCTTCAAAGATAACATACTCTAATACTTCACTAGTGGTATCACCATTTTTATAAGATACTAAAGATTGATTAGAGGTATTAGAGCATTGAAAACGAAAGTAGTGCCCAAGTTTCATACATTGAGGACATATTATTGGATCGTCTATCGTATCTGCAGAAATTAACTTTTGACCATATTCAACTATTTGGGAATACATTTCTCTTACCATCATATTGTTCATTTGTTCTTCAAAATACACATCCTCCTCTTGCAATGGGGATTTCCTCCACACCAAAGTCCCCAAAATCACTATCTAGGCACAAACCCTCCTCAGAACAATCATCATAAGTTTGGGACTTATAGAAACCATTACTACATAACGAGATATCATTTGCATACATACTATTTGTGTGTGGAAAATTATTTTCAGAACTAGGAGATTCAAGTGATTGATCAAGTTGCTCTCTGCATTCTTACTAATATAATTGGCGAGTAGCTCAACGATAGTCTTACCTTCGGGCTTACCTTCCACTAGTTGAGAGGGTGCAACATCAAGTGCCACCTGTGGCACCCCGGATTTACGGTCTGAGAATACCTGTTATGCATACAATTCACGTTCCCATGATCAGTGAGCCGTGAGCATAACCGACTAGTATAATTACAACATCCATATAGTAACAAGTACAAAACTTACATAAGGACCATTATGGCGATTACAACACAAATAGCGGAAGTCTTCAGCGTAGAGCCCGTGCCTTAACCTATAGGCAACCGACTGGGAAGACGGCCTAGCTCGCATAGACGTCAACACCTTCGTTCCTTCTTAAAATCTGCAATCTGGCCAGGTAAATAGCCAGGGACAATTCCGGTGAGTACTTTGAATGTCTCGCAAACCACAGAGACAAGGTAACAAGATAATGCAAATTTGGCTGTGGCGAGATAGCTCTACACTATAGTTGTTTTTGAAAGACCTAACATTGGCATCTCTATATCTTTGTTGAAAACGAGTTTTTAGAAAATATGCCTCCTTTTAGAAAACCTGGACATCTCCACATCCTTGTTAAAAAGATCTTAAACGTCTTCGACCATCACTGGTCAAAACCCAAACTCGTTCTTATCTTTCCTCGTGACCAAGTCACGTCCTTTATTTCATCACAACTTAACCGAAGGGTCCTCCTAGCACTTGCCATTCCAACCGTCCTTATCTATGGACTCGACTATTCGAATAGATTAGACTCTACAGAGCTTGTGCACTTTACCCACAAGAATCAATACATCCGTCGGGATTTAACCACGGCCCGCTACACACTGTAGACGGGGGTTCGGATAATCAAACCTAGCTTTTCATTTGTCCATCCCTAGCAAAGGTGGCTTTTCCTTTTGGGTTTGTTCTCCCCGGCACGAGTATGCGGCACTATGGCCTTAGTCCTCCCTGCAGCACTTAAACCCTCAGCTTGGCAATATACAATTGTTGACTCCACTTCCTTCACTATGCCTAAAACATACCGTCCGCGGGAGACCCAATTGTTGCATCGACACTTCCGCCGTAGCGGGCGATGGAGGCCCCAGATCCGCAGACCTGGGGTAGAGTCCACTTGGGCTTCCTGGGATTGCTCGAGTTAAGCAAGTACAAGCAGCCCCGACTAAGGATTAAAACTATGTGCTAAGCCCCAGCGCCTGGGGTAATGTGGTTGCACGGATAAATTTTTCTGGACATTGGCTTAGAACATCCCTTCTTTTCTCTTATTTTGAGTTTTCAAATAAGATAACAATGATTAAACTAAAGCTGTAAGTAAACAAGAGCATGCGAGTGTGATTATGAAGGCTTGCAAGATGGTGGAAAGAGTTCTTAGGGAGTAGCGGATCCACCACTAGTAATTAGAAAGAGTGGTCAAAATTGTTATAATGAGTAAGACCAGTTATGATATGTGTGGGAGGAGCTTCATACATGGAAAAATAGGCAGCAACCACTACTCACATCATCCGTTATAACCACAGCAGACAATAACCGACAACCATCGTGATACTGCGCTATTAAGGAATTTCTCCCGTGGCATGGACATGGCTTGATGAGTTCTCCTTGATTCCACAAGTTAGTACGTAACGAATGACAACTACTCCCTCCGTCTCGGTTTATAAGACTTACACGTATTTCTAGGTTAACAAATTAACCAACTTAGCATGAGATACATAAGATAAAAATTATATTATTAGAAACTTCAAGTGTTATATTTTCTAATGATATAATTTTTATATTATATAATTTATATTATATAGCTCATGCGGATGACCTAGGTATACGCGTAAGTCTTATAAACTGGGATAGAGGGAGTACTTTATAGTCACAATAAGTGATATCATCCTTCCATCTACCAACAAGTATTCCCCTTCATCAAGTCCCCGCAAGAGGAAAATATTAAGGAGGTTCACAACTCCCAACATCAAGATAAAGACAATTAACACAGACATATAATGAATAATATCACATAATAATCTCTATCTCAATTCAATCACATACTAGGGTTTCTCCATCTTCCCAAGAATAAAGGAAACTACTCACACATGAAGGCAATCAACATCATGGATAGAATATGGATGAAGTATGATGATACAATTGAAAACAAGTGCAAATCCAAGATTCAATATAGAATTGCAACAAGTAACCAAAGGGGATCAGTGATGGAGACGTTGTTGATGAAGATGGCGATGTAGATCAATGTGGAGGCCTTGAAGATCATAGTCTCTTCTATTCTTATGTGGTGGTGATGGTGTAGATCTGATTGGAGGCGTCTATGGCGGTAGCATGGCGGCAGTTCACTGCCGTGGTGGAGGATATGGCTTGGTGGCTCTCTCTTGACTCCTCCCCTCCTTATATATGCCTTGGGGGTGCTCTAGGGTATCCCTAATACCATCATATGACTCTGGGAAGCTTCTGGAGCTTTTTTTGGATCCAAATCCCATCGTTCTCGACCTTTTGCCAACTATACGCCAGAACTATACGGCCTCCGGCCATATAGTTGGTTGTCATACCTTCAGCACCCTTTCGTATTTTGGTCGCCATTTCTTCATACAAACTCCGTTTTGGATGTTATTTGGCTCGTTGAATTCGTATCTATGAGGGATACAACCTAGTGGCCTTAGATCTTTATTTTGAGAAGTTGAAAAAAAATCACTTTTTCAACCTCCATACTATGCTCTCTTTGTTCCCTACAGCTCCTCCATACTATGCTCTCTTTGTTCCTTTTGCCTCTACTTAATCCATAAACATCATCAACACCTACACACATGTCATAGACAAGGAAAGTGATAAAATTCTACCTAGAATACTAAATGTGCAAAGCTCATATGAAAATGAATGAGAACTAGAAGTCATGCATATAAGGCATAGCTATAGCTAGAAGAAACATGATATGAGAGATAAATGGCACATTTTATATGGCTAAAAGAGCTGGTATTTCACAGCCATCAACTTCCCTAAGCTAGACCTTGCTCGTCCTCGAGGAGGAAGGGTCGATAATAAATTAATGGTTGTGAAATAGCTTATCATTGGAACTCAATGCCTTACATCATTATTTATTCTACAAGCTCGAAGAGAGAAAACATGTATTCATACAAGGCAACACAAGCTCAGTTATAAAGACAACTAAAGATTCATCAAAACTTATATGCTCCATGTCGATAGTGAATCTAACTTGCAAATAAACTTGTGATCCTCTTGTTGCACCTTTAGTATAAATTTTCATATTTCTATGAGGCAAAACTTAGTCAAAAATAGATGTCAAGCATAAATAGGAATACAGTTTATCGATTCTACCCAACCATGCCATTTAGTTAAGTCTATCAAATGCAAACATCAGTTATTGAGCTTTCAGAAATTCTATCTCTTAGTAACGAGATTTATGCCAAAAGGAAATGTGAGAACATGTCAAAAGAAGCATGGAATTAGAGTGTCTCATTTGGTCCTCCACATTAATTAATAATGGCTATCAAACACTCATTTTCTATGCTTTTTCTTTCTAAAACTTCAATTCATTAGTAATGAGATCATGCCAGAACTTAGTGCGTTCAATCAGACTATGCAGGCTAAGAATGGATACTCGTGACCATTACCAAGGTTTCCCTTTTGGTATAATGATTTATCATAATGGTCAGAGGAGTATTCCATCTTTTAGTTTGAATATAGGCCAATCAGAATACCAATGCATACCCAAATATAGCATTTCTGCCACATATGTTGGGCAACTTATAGCCAAACTCGAAGAGTTTCCTCTTTTTGGATTGTTCAAAGGCCAGCGGAGTTGTTAGCATCCCATGTTGTGTGATAGTGGTGCAAACACGCGTAAAGAAATATCATACTTTAATCAACATGTCAAGATTTGGCATGCATCTCAATTACCGCTAAACATTAGTTTCTTCAAACAAATCCTTTTAAAGAGTACTATCAAGTCGATCATCACATCTATGGTGTTGAGTATCTTTAAGGCTAAACTCTTAAGCCAATTAAACAACAATTTATTTAGCATAGAACTTAAAACTTCGAAATATCATTTCCAATTGACAACTCCTTCCGTAAGCAAACTATCAAGTCTATTATTTTGACACTATGGGGTCGAGTATAACCTATTCATTTCAGACAAATCTATTTGGTGACATCCAACAAATTTCAAAATATCTTGATCAAGTATTCATTCTTTCCAAATGTAGAGATTGTGGCAATGTTTTCTAGAGGATCACAAATAGTGTCACAAGCTTGATAAATATTTTGGCAAGATGCATACAAGCTCTAAGTCAACTCCTATGGTTCCTACCATGAGCAAGTGTATCCCCATATAAATACAAAACTAAACTCACTTAATCAAGCATTCAAAAACGGCGGGATACATGATTGCATTAAACTTTCATTGAATATGAACATTGCACAAGACTCTACACATGAAGAAGTGACCTCCCCAAGCTTAGAACTTTGCAAGAACCAAACTTGAGTATATCAACAAAATAAAACAGAAAATACAGTTTCCAAAAGAGAGTGTGATAAGTGGTTACCTCCCAATCTTAGTTGAAAACAATGGTGACACACTTTACCATTGAGGTACAAGTAACCTCTCTTTTGATGGACAAAGAACCTTTTCTTAACGTATATTTCTTGATATATCCTGGTGGCTGCCTTCGTTGAGAACCAAACATTAATAGGTAGGCATGTTGAATTGAAGCAACCAAGTGGCTCATTGGAGTGTTTGCATGGTTGGCACTACCATACACGTAAGGTTCAAGTCCCTGCGATAATAACACACAAAATAAAAGACATCGGTTTGGTGTATGAACGAAGTTTGTTCACCCAACCAACAAAAAGAAAATAAAAAATAAAACATGAACTTCTATAGAGAATTGTAGTCTAGGAGGTTTCTAAGGTAGAACTTTATTGTTTACATATGCTTGGCTTCTCTAGAACATAAGAGAAGCTCCTAAGTGGTGTTTCAAGGTTTTAGAGGAAGACCAAATGAAAATAGAAGGATTTATGACCTTTAGTTACCTTACCCAGACCTTGGAATCTTGTTCGTAGCAACTATACAGCCGGAAAAATATTTCCCTTCTTATAGTTGGTCGTCAAACATGCAGTAAAATGAAATAAAAATTGGAAGGAGGTGTCGATATCTATACGGCCACAACTATGCGGCCGGAACAAATCGGTCCCGCCGCATAGTTGGTCGTTAAAACTTCTGTACCTTGAGAATAAAATTTTACAAAGGCATCAATAACTATATGGCCGAAATTTTTATTCCCGCTGTATAGTTGGTCGTTAAACCTTATGTATCCTTTGCAAGAAAATTGACGAAGGCATAGGTAACTATACGGCTGGAATTTTTCTTCCTGCTATATAGTTGGTCGATAAACCTTATGTATCCTTTGCAAGAAAATTGACGAAGGCATAGGTAACTATACGGCTGGAATTTTTATTCCTAGTGTATAGTTGGTCGTTAAACTTCTATACTCGCCAAAAATTTTATGTTTCTTCGAGAATTCTTTCTTAACATGAAACTTAGTGAAACACCATGTTTTGACAGAAAAATGATAGTCTAAATTGTCGACCAACAACAGCATGTATAAAACATGAATTTTAGTACCACCAAGTTATGCAACACATAGTAACAATAAATTATACCTTCTGAAAACTACAACAAGATATCTCTAATAGCAAATCATGCAAAGAATAAAAATTACAATGCAACATGAATGAATCTAGACTCAAGACACAAAACTAAGAAAGACAGCTGATGACTTCCGGGTTGCCTCCCGGTAAGCGCTTTCTTATAACCAAGTAGCCAGGCTTTTCTCCACTATTATTTCAATAGATAGAAGCCGGATAATTACTTATTCTTACCACCAAAAGAGGTTTGGAGCACTTACTATCATAGCCTATTCGAAGTCTCACCTGCTTATGGTGCATCGGAGTCATGTAGATAAATGTGTTCTTGCTCACAAATGATGATTGATGCGCCATGTGTGGTGAGCATACCTCCCTAGATAGCTTCAACAAAACGATTAGATAATAACATATAAATTCAAACCTTTTACATTTGATAGCATCATCGGGATACAATTCATAGTACTCTTTTTGGGCTACACTATCACGAGGGAACACTTCATAATACTGATCTTTAGTAGAAGGGGAAAATTCAAAAGTGTCTCTATCCTCTAGTTCATGACCCTTGCTAACAAGTGCATTAGTTCTAGAGTTATCAATCCAGTCACAAAAATAAGCATCATCAACAAATATTTCATCAAAGATGTGCTCTCCTGAAATCTGCTCATTAATACTACAAGGATGTATCTCTAGTTCATCATTATCAGTGTTCTTCAAATGAGTATATAGGCATAAATCCTCTGTAGATAAATTATCTTCATTTTCAACATAATAAGAATCATTACTAGATATTGAGGCATCATAAACAAACTTATTATTAGTAGAATGATGTTTGTCTTCAACCTCACCTTTTTGGTGTTCCTCCTCATTATCCAGTGGTTCCAGCGAAATGTTAGTTTCAGGAACTGTCGTTAGATTGTCGACAAGTACGCCATAGGGGTCCTAATGGCGTTGGAAAGTTGGGATGTGAGACATCGGATGTTCCAGGAGCGATGAGCACAAGTTTACCCAGTTTCAGATCCGAATGTGGTGATCGGATCCTACTCCTGCTAGCAACCCAGTAATATATCGGCGTAAGCTGGATGTTACAATGGATTCCAAGAGAGGTTCGCCTATGCGAGTTGATTGTGGTGTCACGATTGGTTGTGTGCCCTAGAGGATCACATAGGGCCGGTTTATATAATCACCGAGGCCTAGGGTTACAGGAGAGGCTTATCCGACTACGTTACATAGTCGGTAACTAGATACAACATGGATTACATGTAATACTACAGACCTAAGTCGGTAACTCTTCTGGGCTTTGTCGTAGCCGGAACTGGATCCTCCTCTTTATCTGACTGTGCCGCCCATGAAGCAAATCTCTAACTCGCTGGTGGGCCACCCTGGTCAGCGAGTCCTGTGGGTATACCCGGAAAGTATATCCCCAACAGTAGCCCCCGAAGTCTCCAAGATCCAAAGTCGGATAAATCGTCTAGCTTGATGGTTTCTTTGTCTTGAGAATCTTGAAGGGTTCTCGAAAACTCCTTTCATTAATATAGGATTACGAGTCAGTTGAGTCGGATATGTTTTGTTCAAACTTTAGTCTTTTCCTTGTTCAGTTTGAAACATAAGCCGGATTTTATAGTTGCGTGTGGGCTGTAAACGTTTCAGACCAGGTCCTGTCACTGCCAGAAGTCCTATCAACATGACCATTGGTGGGTCCACTCCTTACGGAATAGAATGCCGTTTCAATGCCTACACCAAAATCGAGGGGGCGGAAGAGTCGCGAGGAAGCTAACTCCCCCTCTCCTATATGCTTGGTGCTAATCGCGCGTGTTAATGCACGAATCTTGACACACAGACAAATAAAAGAGGAAAGAAAACCCTTTCTCTCAGATTTATCTCTCCATCGATTCATTCATTTCCTCCTCGTACACCTCGAGCACTCCGCACCCGTTCCCATCTGCACACCGTGAGAAAAATGTCTCTCCCCCACCAGTCCTTTTCCTCAAAGATCCATGGCGTCTACCTCGACCTCAGGAGCGGCAGCGGGTTCGTCAGCGGAGGAGGAGAAGAAGATGCGGGCCTTTGGATTCCCAACGCCATGGACAATGCTGAACTCCAAGTCATGGAGGATGAAGGATTCATCGTCGCTGGTGCGTGGTGGGGCGCCTCAGGGAACGCTGTTCCCTCCCCGCGCGACGGCGAGAGGGTGCTGTTCGGCATGCATGTCGACCATGGCCTCAGCTTGCCACTATCGGACTTCCTCGTCGAGGTCGTAAACTACTACGGTGTGCAGCTTCATAATCTTCCTCCCAACTCTCTACTCGAGCGTAGTACTCATGCAGCTTTGTGCGTGGGGTTTCTTGGAATTAGGCCAAGTCTCACCCTTTTCCGGTACTACTATGGTACTCAGAAGAATTCAATTAGCGCCGGTGTGCCTTACATCACTGACACTCTTAGCTTAGTCCTTAGGATAAATCGAGTTTATCCTATGATTAATGCTAGTGAATCCATCAAACGCTGGGCCGGAACCTTCTTTTATCACAAGGATATTCCAGCTCCTGGAAAGGTGGAAGGTCTTTCGGCATTCACCGACGGTGCCGCTCCCTACCAGAATTCATAGGACACGGAGGCGCCGGAGCTGTCGGATATCTTGATCCTCGCCAAGAGGCAGATTGAGTTTCTGATGAAGCATGAGGGCCTCCGTGGATCCGACTTGATCCACTGTTGGTTGGAGCGCCGGATTTAGCCTCTCTAGAACCATGGAGATCATCTCATGCACCAAATCACAAGCGACAAGAAGGACAAGACGCGGGTCAGTTCGAGCCGGATTCCGACGAAGGACTACACGACCCTTATGCAATATTTGATAAAGGAAATAGTGGAACGAAAGGTTCCAGAAGTCTCCATGAAGATGTATATGACCAACCGTCCGCTGACTCCGATAAATATTTCGACTTTGCTTTTGCGTTTCGTTGTACTTTTCTGTTCTTTCTCCGAGTCTATTTTTATCGATGCCTTTTGACTTTGTTAGCTCGACAAACTCTCCGAGTCTAAGCTAGATCCAGTAGAGGGATATCCTTCAGATGATCCGGAGGCGACGAAGGATGATGAGGTGCAGGAAGTTGTCGCCCCCGCCTCCGAATGCACAAGGCGAAATAAGTTCTTGTTACTGCTGGTAGCCAAGTGCTGCCAGTAGTTAAAAAGTAAGCACCCTATCTTTTATTTTCAGTACTTTTGTACCTTTATTTATTTCCAGAGCACGCCTGATATTTAGGATTTTCGTGTTCTAGAGCTAAATCAGCTTGGAAGAGTAAGATCAAGCCGGACAACAAGCCGGGCGAGTAGATGTGTCAGCAAAAGCTTGTTATTTCCCCTGCCGTGCCACCACTAACTCCATCCAGTACTCCATCAGCACTGGAAGCTTCTGCCTCTCCTGATGCTGGCAATGTCTCGAAATCCCTGGTCACCATTGATGATCAGGAAACTAACAATGGTGAACCCGTCAAGGGTAATGATCCCATGGTAACATCTACAGGAGCGATGGATAAAATGGCCGGCTCCACTGTCTCTGGCCTGAAGAGGAAAGAAAAGGAAGAGATCCTTAGGCTAGCTAAATCCAGCCTTGAGAAGCAAACCCTGACCAGAGGTAGCGAGCCGGGAGGAGGAAGGACGTCAAGATGGTCAGCCTCCTGGACCAAATTTTGGTCCGGGATGCTAAAGTCGAGTCTAGCGAACTCCCAGCAACGGATGTTCCTTCCCTCACCCTTACCGAGAAGGTGTTTCACAGCACCAAGCTCATATTTGAAAAGTTGCACCTAGAACACATTGTAATTTTCTGATTCTTATTTGCATTTATTATCATATCCTCTAGCCCCCAAGCATTAAGCCAGATAAACATCGTTGGATCTGAGTTGATGATTTTAGGTTGCAAAAGAACGATGTAGTGTAGCCCCCAAGGCTCGTGCTGTAATTTTACTTAGTTAAATTTGCAGCCCGAGTCTTAGTAGCCGTCTGACGGTATTCTGTCTCTAAACTTACAGAAAATTGCATCTTCCAACCAGGAATTGCTCAAGAACATTTGCGATAAACGCAAAGAAATCAAAGCTTTGCACCTTGAGAATTCAAAGTTGAAAATTGAGAAAGATGAAGCAGAAGGTAAACTTTTCCGACTTCCTCTTTGTCAGTTAACTTTTGTCATAGTCAAACTTGTTTTGTCCGACTGATATTTTTCCTTTGCAAAATTGTTGTGCCAGTCCAGCAAGATGGTGGAGCAATCCGAGAACTTCAAGGTCCTAGAAATAGAGAATGTTGAGCTCTAGGACAAGCTTGAGAAACTGACTTTAGAATTGGAGAAATCCGTAGCTGCTGTCCTAGAGTCAAGCAATCATGAAACCGTGAGGCTCGAGAAGCTAATAGCCCTTCGAGATAAAGAACCATCTGATCTCAAGAAGGACTTCGATATTCAGAGGGATCTTTCCCAGTCCATAGCTAGTGAACTAAACAGCCTCCACAAGGAGCATGCTCAACGGAATCACTCTATGCTAGGTAAGATTTCTGACTTTTTCTTTGTTGTTGATTTTTCGACTTCCTTTCCAGTCGAATTTTGACTTTTTGATTCTTTCCCAGCCCCCCTGAATCTTTTCGACTCTCCTACCTTCGAACCTCACCTTGAGCGCATTAAGCTCGTCGGAGATATCTTGTACGACTTCCGCCAAACTCTTGAAGAGGCTGGCGAGTCCGTCAAGCTTTCCGACTTGCATACAATGTCAGTGCACGAGGTGAGGGACAAGGTCAAGGAGATTCCGAAGCTTATCAAAGACTGGAAGATCTCCTACGCTCAGACTGCTGCTCAAACTGCTCTTACCATGAGGATGAGCCACCACAGCGAGATGGAAATCTGGCATGTCACCAAATGTATTGCCGAGGAGGATGATGAGGGTAACCCACAGGACATCAAGGCCATCCAAGAGTCCTGTGCAGGTTATGCTTGTCATGTGGCGGAGATGACCAACTATACGACGCCGTTCTTCGAATCCATCGGCGTGCCTCTCTCGCCCCAAGAGATAGAAGCCAGCGTTGCTTCCGAGTCTGAGATCGAGGACGACAATGTTGTCGACTACAGCGCTCCACCTGCTTCATCATCACCCCCTAAATCTGCAGGATAAGAATTTTTTATGCATTATTCTGAACTTATGGCAATGTAATGATGGAAATAATGTTTTATTTTGTGCTGGTCTTGTAAAAACTACTACTTTTACTATCGTAGCACATCTGATTATATTTTTTATGCATGTGCTTGAAAATTTCTAAAGCACTTTGTGTTTTATGCCTATACTTGTCGTTTTATCTGGCTCTCTGCCTCGTCCCTTTCATGGGTGGCCAACCTTTAGCACAAAACTTTGCTGAGCAATGGAGCGCAATTGCTAAACCAGTTTAAACTCGGAAACAAAGCCGGCTTCCAGTACCAACAACTCATTACTTGGAAAATACCCGCGTCTAAGCAATCAGATAAAAAACCAAAGTATAAACAATAAATTAAATTTTGTACCCTAAGGTAACACTTTTAGATATTCAAAAATCGTAACCAGAACGAACATGAGCATAAAGTACTTTCAAGCATTCTGGGATTTTTGAAAAAATGGCATGCTCTTTTGGAAATAAGATGGCAAAAAACTTCTCAAAGAAAACATATGAGGAAGCCAATACTTTATTTCACTTTGAACATGTATATATATGATTACAAGGAAATATAGCTAAGGGACGTAGTTATGCAATATTCCATGGACCGTGTATTTTATTCGGGTCTATGCTGCCACCAGCTCTCTTTCTCTTCCGAGTATCATGCCTTTCCTTGACTGTCTCATATCGGTTAAATAATATGACCCATTACGCAGAACTCTGCTAACCATAAAAGGTCCTTCCCAAATCGGGAAAAGTTTGTGCTTTATCTTTTGCACATGTCAGAGAACTAAATCGCTTTTCCTGAAAGAATGGTTTTGCACTCTCTGACTATGATACTTGCGCAACTTCTGCTGATAGGCTGTAGATTTCTGCTCAGCAACAACGCATACTTCTTCGATTATATCGAGATCATCTTATCGAGAAACTTCTGCATCTTCTTTGATATACGCTTTGAATCATGGAGACTGATGAATTAGATCACTTGGAAGAACTGCTTCTGCAACATAGACCAAGAAGAAAGGAGTATAGCCGGTTGATATGTTAAGAGTTGTACGTAAGCTCCATATCACAGAAGGAAATTCTTCCGCCCAAGTCCCCGTGGCCCGACGAAGCGGTTCCTCGAGGCGAGGTCGGATTCCTTGTAAAATAAGGCCATTAGTTCTTTCAACTTGTCCATTAGCTTGTGGGTGTGCGACTGATGCAATATCGAGTCAGATCCCTTGTTCTTCGCAGAATTTGGCAAGTTCACCCATGTAAAAATTGCTCCCATTGTCAGTAATTATACTGTGCGGATATCCGAATCAGATGATTACATCCTCAACAAACTTTCTGGTTGTGGCTCCATCGCAACTTGTTACGGGTTTAGCCACAATCCACTTTGTAAATTTATCCACCATCACTAGTAGGTGAGTAAATCCACATTTTGCCGTGCGAAACGGTCCTACCATATCAAGCGCCAAGATCGCGAACGGCCATGTAATAGGGATTGTTTGGAGCTATTCAGCCGGAACATGTGCCTGATGAGCATACTTTTCGCAGCCTCTACAAGTTTAGACCAGTTTATCGACATTTGCATTAGCTGTAAGCCAAAAGAATCCGTGTCGAAAAGCTTTTGCCACTAAGGATCTGGCTGCAACATGATGACCACACTCACCTTCGTGGATTTTTCTTAAGATTTCCACTCCTTCCGAAGAAATACATTGCTGAAACACGCCAAAAACACTCTGTTTATAGAGCTCACCATTTATTATAGTGTAGGCTTTTGCTCGTCGGACAATCTGCCGACTCAAGACTTCATATTTGGGTAGTTTTCCATCTATCAGAAAATCCAGATAGGGTTTTGTCCAGCTGGGAATTACAGCCAGAACTGCTATTAAAGGTGAGTCGGATTTTGTCGGATAGTCCTCATCAACTCCTACTATGGAGGGGACCCTTAAATGCTCTAAGAAAGCACCATCCAGTACTTGTTTCTGCGTAGAATCTATCCTTCATAGAGCGTCTGCATCCTCATTTTCTGCTCGAGGGATGTGTTGAACCTCAAAGCCCTCGAACGATTTAGATTGTTCATCCACAACTGCTTTGTATGCTGCCATGTGCTTGTTTGCATTACAGATATTAGATACTTGCTGAAAAACTAAATCCGAGTCTCCGTAACACATGAGTCTTGATATGCCAATGTTTTTGGCCATGCGTATTCCATGTAGCAGTGCTTCATACTCAGCAATATTATTGGTTGCCATGAAGTGTATTTGCAACACATAAAACGACTTATCTCCTTGGGGTGATTTGAGCACCACTCCAGCCCTAGAGCCTCCTCGTTCTTTTGATCCGTCAAAGTGAAGGGTCCAAAATTCCGAGTCTGGAGGACATGTGTTTTCTGCCTTCTCTGTCCAATCAACAACAAAGTCGGCAAGTATTTGGGACTTGATTGCTATGCGCGGCTTATACTCAATGTCGAAAGCTGCATGCTCTATTCCCCACTTTGCGACACGTACTGTGGCATCACAGTTATTTATTATATCTCGCACGGAGTGGTGCTCACCATTATGATCTTGTGCTCTTGAAAATAGTGGCGTGGCTTTCTGGATGCAAAGAACACTCCATAGGTTCCTGAGGTTTTGGCGCAGCGAGAACTTGTGGGTTTGAAAGTAGATCTTTCAAACTTTGCAGGGCAGTTTCGGCTTCCTAGGTCCAGACAAATTTATCGGTTTTCTTCAAGAGTTTGTACAAAGTTATGGATCTTTCCCCGAGCCGGCTGACGAACCGACTCACTGCTGCAATGCAACCTATATATCGCTTGACGCCCTTCAAAGTAGTTGGCCCGGTGTCCTTTGCCGTCTCAGCCGAGTTGGCACAATAATGTTTAATATAGCCTTGATTTTGTCCCGGTTCACCTCTATGCCTCGCCCAGAGACAATGAAACCTAACAATTTTCTGGCTAGAATTCCAAAGAAGCACTTCTTCGGATTTAGCATCATATTGATTTTTCATAGACTAGCAAATGTTTCATCCAAGTCGGAAATTAAAGATTCCTTCTTTTTGGACATAACTTCTATGTCGTCTAGGTATACATGGACGTTGCGTCCAATTTGGTTGTTGAGACAAGGTTGCATAGTACATTCATATGTTGCTCCTGCGTTCTTTAAGCAAAAAGGCATAGTTTTGTAGCAGAAGGTTCCAAAAGGAGTGACGAAAGACGTCTTAATTTGATCTGACTTTTTCATCGGTATTTGATGATATCCGGAATATGCGTCAAGAAAACAGAGTAGTTCCGATCCTGCCGTTGAGTCGATGACTTGATCGATTCATGGCAAAGGAAACAGGTCTTTTGGGCATGCCTTGTTCAAAGCGGTATAATCAACACACATCCTTAAATCAATGTTGTCCTTTTTAGGGACGAGTACAGGATTTTCCATCCAATCTATATGGACGACCTTTGTTATAAAATCCGCTAATTCTAGTCGGGCTAATTCCTTGGCTATTTTTTTGCGCTTTTCATCACCAAACCGTCGTCAGGACTGTTTGTCGGGTTTAGCATTAGGGTACACATTAAGAGAGTGCTCAGCAAGTTCCCTAGGTACTTCGGTCATGTTAGAAGGCTGCCATGCAAAGATATTAGTATTATCTTTGAGGAACTCGATGAGCACGCTTTCCTATGCATGGCCTAAGCCTACCCCTATGTTCGTCGTCTTGGAGGGATCATCTTCCTTCAGCAACGTTATCTTTGTCTCTTCCGATGCCTTGAACTGCAAATTTGGCTTCAGCACCTCGTTCTTCATTGCGGGCATCTCGGATGGATTGATGGTCTTCTTGATCTCCTGGTACTCCTGGGCGTGCAGCACGGCTTCGGCGAAGGCAGCAGATCCTTTGTCGCACTCTCGCTCCTTCCTCGGATTTCCCTGTATGGTGATTACGCCCTTTGGACCTGGAAGTTTGATCATGTTATACATGTAACAGGGATGAGCCATGACCGCCCAGTAAGACGGACGTCCGAAGATGGCGTGGTAAGCACTTTTGAACGGTACCACCTCAAAAGAGAGTAGCTCGGTCCGGTAATTGTCTCGGGTTCCGAATTTCACGTCCAGAGTAATCTCACCCAGAGAATCCGCCTGTCTCCCTGGTACAATGCCATGGAAAGTTACACTAATGTAGCTCAACTGGCTCTCGTGTATCTTCATGCGGTGAAGCGTCTCGATGTAGAGGATGTTAATGCTGCTTCCACCGTCCATGAGTGTTTTAGAGAACTCATAGCCATCAATAAGAGGATTGACGACCAGAGGGTACTTTCCCCGACGATGTGTTTTCCTCGGATGATCTGAGCTATCAAAGGTGATAGTTACCTCCGACCAATCCAGAAACTGTGGAACAGCCGGAACCGTGGCATTGAGCTCACGGAGAAACGCCTTCTTGTCTTTAGCAGGTAGGGATCCAAGGAAGCAGACGTATGTGTCTTTCTTAGTCAGAAAAGTCTTCTTTCCATCCGACTTGGGCTCTGCAGCGGTTTCCCCTTTTTCCATGTCAGAATCTTCCTTGGGCTCCTTTCCTTTCTCGGAATTTTTCTTTCCTTTTTGCCGCTTGGCTCTGTAGACAGCGGATTTATCTTTCTTGATGTCGTCATTGAAACGACACTCAGCATTTGTGTGGGTAGATCCTTCGTTACATTCCAAGTGGTGGACATAGGGATTATTGGCAATGTCGGCCCAGGTATAGGTTCTTCCGGGTTGCTGATCTCCTCTTCCTTGGATTCGGGAAGTTCCACGGCCTCTACCCCGGCCGCCTCCGCGCCCTCCTCATCCTCCAAATCTGAACATTGCGTTGATAGATGCGTTGTCCGGAGCCGGCTTTTCGTCCGAGGTGTTCTTGTGCTTATGAGCTTGTTTTGGCTGTTTGGCCGCATTGGGATTGGCCAGAATATTTAGCAGCCCTTTTGAATCATCATCGGCATCATAATATTTGCTTGTCGTTTCTACCATTGATCCCAAATCTGTGATGTGGACACACTTCAGTCTGTGACGTAAAAGTCCGACTGGAAGTCCTGCAATAAAAGCTTCTATCGCAGTTTGCTCGTTTACTCCTTCGCAGGAGTTCTTCGTGTCAATCCATCGTCCGAGGTAATCCCGGCAGGTTTCTCCGGGTCTTTGTGTGCAATGCTGCAAGTCTCCGACTATGGAGGGCCTCCTGTATGTTCCCTCAAAGTTTGAAAAGAACGCACTTTGCATATCATACCAGTTATGAATTGAATTCTCTGGCAGTTCATTGAGCCATGATCGAGCCGTCTCCCTTAGCATGAGCGGGAGATATCGGACTGCAACCAGGCTGTTTCCAACTTTGGCGATGCAGTAGGCCTGGAAGAAATCCTGGAGCTAGGTATCTAGCCGAGTTGCATCGTCATAGGGCTGAATGTGTTTAGCAATACCAAAGTGAACCGGAAATTTGTTCTGACATATGCATGGTCCAAAACATTTGGGTCCCACATACACGTCTTCTTCCTCGTAGCGCCGCACTTCTATGTTTGATTCAATGCAATGGCGAGCGTCGTTTGGCGAGAGTGAACTACACCTTGGAGGCTCACGGCTTCTAAGCGACGGAGTCGGATTTCTGCTACTCCTTTCACCATTGCCGCCTCCACCCCTGTGGCTTCCATGGCTGCGTCGCTGCTAGGAGGCGATGGTGGCCCTGTCGGATTGTTTCCAGCTGGATTGCGTGGTGGTGGCGGTGGAGCCTCATTATGCTGACTCCGATGCCTATTTCTTCGGGCATCGTCCCTACTTGATTCAGGGTGATACGGATCATCTCGTCATCCGGCATTGCCAGCCGGACAGCTCGGTGGTGGCATCCTTAGCCGATCTTGCTCCTCCCGCTGGCGACGTGTTTTTGGGTTTTCTCTATAGCGGTTGTTTTGCCGATGATGGTCCTGATGAGGAACCATTGCCCTGATGGCATCTTCGGATGCAGCCGAATAACTCTAGCCTAGTCACGTGCCGGCCGGTGAGAGTGTCCGTTTGAGCCCGTTCTTGAATTCTCTTCTTCTCCACGGGGACGATATCATTGAGTCATATCTCTGTGAAGCCTTACGTCAGCGCTTTGGTCAGCGCCAGTGTGGCAAAACTCGGATTTTGAGGCCAGTTTGCAACTAAATGATGCGGCCATTTTCTGTTGCTTTAATCCTTTGTCCGATAACCTGACGCACTGCTGGACCTGCTATGGAGACGGATTGTTGGTGAGGATAGCTCGAGCTGTGGCAGCATTTTCCAATGGTGTGTTGTAGACACGGATCTTCTCTCCATCTTTTCCATCGAATAGTTCTTTGTGGATATCCGGGTTCTTGTTAGCAAGAAACAGACCTTCCCTTGTCTTGTTTGGATGTCGCTTGAAATTTGAATGATATTTGGCAGGATCACTGTCTAACTGCTGCCTCATCTCGATGATGCGCGCGGCCTCTTCGAGTAAAAACAGATGGTGCTTTTCCAGGTCCTCAACCCTTTTCTCCAGCGCCACCAGGGTAATATCCGAAGCCGTTTGGGATTGGAATTGTGAGAGCATCTCCATAAATTTCACATGCACCCTTGGTGATGATGTGTCCATCCACGGGAGGGTCGATCGGGGTGGTATTAATCGAATCTTCGTCCTGATTCTCCATCTCGATCTCTTCATCAACTTTTTCTTCATTGGTTTCCTCGATGTCCGGCTTTGCTAGTGTCGGATTTTTGTTCTTCTTCATTGACCGCCCAGTAGCCTTAATGTGCGTACCAGTGGCAAAGATAGCTTTCGGTCCGGTATCGGGGGATAAATTTCTGTAGGTACTTTCCGTCATGGTTGGCTTGTGGACCTCGGAGGAATCTCCGGCATCCATATCATCCTGCGAGGTGTAGCTTTCATCCATGCTATCATATGGCTAGGAGAATTTTCTGGCTCACCTTGCCTTTGCTTGGAGACATGCTCTTGTTCATACTCCTCCATTTCTTTGTCGAAGTCTCGAAGTTCCTTCGACGTGATTGACTCCTGAGGGGAGCCAGGTAAGTCGGCGTTTTCTTCAATTGCGTCTAGGATCGAATCTCTACCAGCCCCAACATCAATAGAGTCAGATCCAGTGCTTATGTGGTACACGAAATAGTGGTTCTTATTTTTCATGTTCTTGAAGTAGTGGCACAGCTGGGTTTCTGCCTCCTCAATCTCAACGTTCTCCTTGATGTTGTAGATTGCTTCGTAATCGATGTAGGGGCGTTTCATCATCTCCTTTATCCTGTGCTTCAGGGGTAGTTTTTCTGCTATGACGTCTAGTAGGACGGAGCCGTAGAGGATATATTCCTTGTCCGTGTATCCGATCTCATCAGGGAGATCAGATCCGGATATTTCTTCCACCTCTTCTTCCACTACAGCAGTGGGCTGGGTGGGTTTGATTTTCTCCGAGACCTTGAACTCTTCCGCCTCTGCGGACAAAGTAGATCCGGATTTTTCTTCCGCCATGGTCATCGCCTCAAGGGTGGGTTGGGCGGGTTCAGCAAAACCGAGATAGCTATTGATGTCGCCGATGGACATGATCATGTAGGTCGTCACGGGTTTCGAAGCCGAAATCCAAGTATCATCGAGAAGGGCGAGAGGGACATCACTGGCGTAGACCATGCGTCCCATGGCGATAGTTTTGCCAATTCCTGCCTGCGCAGATCTTCCTGGAACGATGCTCCAAAGGTCACCTGCCCCACGATGGGCGCTAACTATCATCAGATTGTCGACAAGTACGCCATAGGGGGTCCTAGTGGCGTTGGAAACATGGGGTGTGAGACTTCGGATGTTCCAGGAGCGGTGAGCACAAGTTTACCCAGGTTCAGATCCGACTGTGGTGATCGTGTCCTACTCCTACCAGCAACCCAGTAATATATCGGCGTAAGCTAGATGTTACAGCGGATTACAAGAGAGGTTCGCCTGTGCGAGTTGATTGTGGTGGTTGTTGCATTATGCCCTAAAGGCTCCCATAGGGCCGGTTTATATAGTCACCGGGGCCTAGGGTTACAAAAGAGACCTATCTGGCTATGTTACAGATTCAGTAACTAGATACAACTTGGACTACAAGTAATACTACATGCCTAAGTCGGTAACTCTTTTGGGCCTTGTTGTAGCCGGAACTGGCTCCTCCTCTTTCTCTGACTGGGCCGCCCGTGAAGCAAAGCTCTAACCCATTGGTGGGCCACCCTGGTCAGCGAGTCCTATGGGTATACCCGGAAAGTATATCCCCAACAGTGGCCCTGTTGGATTATTTCTGGCTAGGTTAAACCGTGGCGGCGGTGGAGCCTCATTATGCTGAATACCATGGATGTTTCTTTGGGCACCGTCTCTACTTGATTAAGGACGATCCGGATCATCTCTTTGTCCGCAATTGCCAGCCGGACGGATCGGTGGTGGCATCCTTAGCCGATCTTGCTCCTCTCGCTGGCTGAGTGTTTCCGGGTCTTCTCTATAGAGGTTGTTTTGCCGACGATGGTCCTGATGAGGAACCATTGCCCTGATGGCGTCTTCGGACGCAGCCAGAATAACCCTTGCCCAATCATGCGCTGGACGGGGAGAGTTGCCATTTGAGCCGGTTCTTGAATTCTGTTCTTCTCCACGAGGACGATAGCATTGATTCGTATCCCTGCAGGGTCTTACATCAGCGCTTTGGTCAGCGCCAGTGTGGCAAAACTCGGACTTTGAGGCCATTTTGCCACTAAATGACGAAGTCATTTTCTCCTGCTTTAATCCTTTGTCCAGCAACACGACGCACTGCTGGACCTGCTGTGGAGACGGATTGTTGGCGAGGATAGCTCGAGCTGCAGCAGCGTTTTCCAACAACATGCTGTGGACTCATATCTTCTCTTCATCCTTTCCATCGAATAGATCTTTGTGGATATCCAAGTTCTTGTTAGCAAGAAATGGACCTCCCCTTGTCTTGTTTGTGTGTCGCTTAAAATCTGGCTGATATTTGGCAGTATCACTGTCTAACTGCTGCCTCATCTCGACGATGCGCTCGGCCTCTTCGAGTAGAAATAGAAGGTACTTTTCCAGGTCTTCAGCTCTTTTCTCTAGCGCCTCCGGTGTAAGATCTGAAGCCGTTGGGATTGGAATCGTGAGAGCATCTCCGTAAATTTCACGTGCACCCTTGGTGATGACATGTCCATCGATAGGAGCGTCGATCGGGGTGGTATTAATCGGATCTTTGTCCTGATTCTTTTCATCAACTTTTTGTTCGTTGGTTTCCTCGACGTCCGGCTCTGCCGGTGTCAGATTTTTGTTTTCTTCTTCTTTAACCACCTAGTAGCCTAAACGTGGGTACCAGTGGCAAAGACGGCTTTCGGTCTGGTTCCGGGGGATAAACTTTCATTGGTACTTTCTGTCATGGTTGGCTTGTGGACCTCAGAGGAATCTCCGGTGTCCATGTCATCCTGCGAGGTGTAGCTTTCATCCATGCTATCATATGGACTAGGAGAATTTTCTGGCTCCCCTTGCGTTTGCTTGGAGACGTGTTCTTGTTCATACTCCTCCATCTCTTTGTCGAAGTCTCGAAGTTCTTGTGACGTTATTGACTCCTAAGGGGAGCCAGGTAAGTCGGCGTGTTCTTCGATTGCGTCTAGGACCGAGTCGCTACCGGCTCCAGCATCGACAGAGTCGGATCCACAGCTTATGTGGTACACGAAACAGTGCCTATTCTTGTTCATGTTCTTGAAGTAGTGGCACAACTGGGTTTCTGCCTCCTCCATCTCAAAGTTCTCCTTTATGTCAGTGATTGCTTTGTAATTGATGTAGGAGCGTTCCATCATCTCCTTTATCATGTGCTTCAAGGGTAGTTTTTCTGCTACGACGTCCGGGAGGACGGATCTGTAGGGGATATATTTCTCGTCTGTGTATCCAATCTCAACAGGCAGATCAGATAAGGATTCTTCTTCCACCTCTTCTTCCACTACGGTAGTGGGATGGGTGGGTTTGATTTTCTTCGGGACCTTGAACTCTTCCGCCTCCGCGGACAAAGTAGATCCAGATTTTTCTTCCGCCATGGTCATCACCTCAAGGGTGGGTTCAGTGGGTTCAGCGAAACCGAGATAAATATCGATCTCGCCGATGGACATGATCGTTTAGGTCATCACGACTTTCGAAGATGGAATCCACGTCTCGTCGAGAAGGATGAGAGGGACATCACAGGCATAGACCACGTGACCCATGGCGATAGTTTCGCTCATTCCTGCACGCGCAGATTCTGCCTGGAACAAAGATCCAAAGGTCACCTGCCCCATGGTGGGCGCCAACTATCGTCGGATTGTCTACAAGTACGCCATAGGGGGACCTAGTGGAGTTGGAAATATGGGGTGTGAGATGTCGGATGTTCCAGGAGCGGTGCGCACAAGTTTACCCAGGTTCAGTTTCGATTGCGGTGCTCGGATCCTACTCCTGCTAGCAACCCAGTAATATATCGGCGTAAGCTGGATGTTACAATGGATTACAAGAGAGGTTCGCTTGTGCGAGTTGATTGTGGTGTTACGATTGGTTGTGTGCCCTAAAGGCTCCCATAGGTCCGATTTATATAATCACCGGGGCCTAGGGTTACAGGAGAGACCTATCCGGCTACGTTATAGAGTCGGTAACTAGATACAGCTTGGACTAGAAGTAATACTACAAGCCTAAGTCGGTAACTCTTCTAGGCCTTGTCATAGCTAGAACTGGCTCCTCCTCTTTCTCTAACTGGGCCGCCTGTGAAGCGAAGCTCTGACCCGTTGGTGGGGCACCCTGGTCAGCAAGTCCTGTGGGTATACCCGGGAAGTATATCCCCAACAGGAACTATTGTTTTACATAGCTGTTTACTCTTTATCACAAGTGCATTCCCACTAAAATGTTCTTGACAATAATTGAAAATATAATCCATAATACCATGATACCATGCTAAATCCTCAATATCGCTACTTTTCATAATAATACCAATTTTTCTAAGTAGCTCATGAGACCCTTCATAAACTATATATTCCAAGAGTTCTACATTATTACCGTCTATGTGATTATTGGTTGATAAAAAATCTTTATAGAGAAGAAGGCATTCATTATCATAAAGCTTGTTAGGATTGCCATTATATTTGATCATCCCTTCGAATAGACTAAACAAATCACCAGAATAGTAATCCACCTACCTCCACATGTCCAGTAGTTGCATATCCTCAAGGATTAGTGGTTCCTCTTTGTGTTCATCTTCTTCTTTGGAAGGAACTTCATCCTCCTCCAAGGGGATTTGCAGTTTTTCTTCGTGTTCATCCTTTTCTTGGAAAGAAACTTCGTCCTTCTCCAATGAGATTTCCTATGCCATGTTAGTAGCATCACAATATTCATGAAAAGAGTGATTTTCTAGTTCATTACCAAAGTCCCCAAAATTAGTTTCTAGGCACGAATCCTCCTCAGAACAATCATTTTAAGTTTGGGACTTATATAAATCATTACTAGATAATGAGATTCTAATGCGGATCCAAAGTTCATATCTCTTACCAAACTGCAAATTCTAGTATGGATGAATAATCATTCGCCTTTATCATCCATTGATTCAGTATATCTTGCTTCTTTAATAGATACTCCTCCTCCCTTGCGAGCTTTTCCTGTTCAAAGGTAGTCATCTCGAAAGACATGATTAGTAACAGATATTTTATGGGTTTTTGTTTTGTAAACAAAAGCAAAAAGACAAATGTAGTAAATAAATAAATAAATATTAAAACAAAATCTAGAAAAACTAAAATAAATAAACAAAAGCTAAAAGACCTACAACTCTTAGCACCCCGGCAACGGCACCAGAAAATAGCTTGATGACTACAAGTGCACAGATCGTTTGTAGCTACTTTTGAAATAAAGATATCGATCCCATAGGGAGCAGGAGTCTGAAGTCTATATAACTCTTGAAATAAATACTTAAATAGTAATGTTAAATAACGTTCTAAGTAACAAGACAAAATGAGAGTTTTGTGTAAAAGATATTTTTGGGTTTTCAAATATGAGAACAATGAGTAAACTAAAGCTGTAAGTAAACAAGAGCATGCGAGTGTGATTTTGAAGGCTTGCAAGATGATGGAAAGAGTTGTCAGGGAGTAGCGGATCCACCACTAGTAATTAGAAAGAGTGATCAAAATTATTATAATGAGTAAGACCAGTTATGATATGTGTGGGAGGAGCTCCATATATATACTAATAGGCAACAACCACTGCTCACATCATCTGTCATAACCACAGCAGACAATAACCGACAACCATCATGATACTGCGCTATTAAGTGGTTTACTTCTTTATAGATCATACCAAGTGGTTTACTTTCTACCTATATATCTCTTAAATGAAATAACAATTCTTTGCAACTAGTAAAAAGCACAATTTGTAATGTGTCCTCCCCAGCAAGGAATTTAAACTCATCTCTATTATAGTTTGCTAGTTTGGTATCAGAATTATACTCACATTGATAAATGAGGTGATCTGGAGATTCGAAAAAATCACAACATAATTTATAAGAGGCACATAGTGTGGATGAATACTTGTCCACCCAAGTCAACCATTCTTTTAATATGCCTTGCCTCTTATGAATATCTCCCAATCCTTCCCTTTGACTCCTCCATTATAAATTTCATCTACTGGAAGGTAGTTATCTCGGACAACATGATTAGTAACAAATATTCTTATAGGTTTTTGGTTTGTAAACAAAAGAAAAAAGAAAAATGCAGCAAATAAAGAAAGCTTAAAACAATATCTAGCAAAACTAATGTCGTGGTGGTGGCACGGCAGATGCCATGGATAGGCATAAGTTGGGGGACGAATGGGTGCTTGTGGTCACCGGGGAGGGAATGCACGGTCGATCCATGCACGAAGAACAAGAAGAACACTCCAGACTTGGCGATTTGATTGATACCCTAAAGATTACAAGTTCTCCTTGAGTTGTTTAGGCTTGAGTTCTCAACACTAGTTCCCTACTTGGTCCAACCTCCTTCTACTACTGCTATGCCCTCCCTTATATAGGCAGTGCTAGCTATCTAATACCCCTTTGGGTTCTAGGGTTTACTATTTGGATCTTGGTCCTTACAATGTCGGCCAGGTCATGGGCTTGCCCTAGCCTAGAGGCCCGGTCCATAAATCTTGACAACTAACGGTCTTCTGGTAAGCTGCTTCTTGTTCTTTTTGGCGTCATGCCGTTACTTTGTACGTCAGCGCTTGCTTTGGGCGTCACCCGGCTCCTTTTGTGTCACCCGGCGTCGCCCTTCTCTTTTGACCATGCTTTACCATGGTCCCTCCTGAACCTTACTCGGAAAGGTGCCACGTGTCCTCCTTGACCCGGCCTTTCCTTGATTAACTCGGCACGTTGGTTCCTGCAAGGGTTACAACTTTGTCCTATGCGGGCCGACATAGTATGTATGTCGACTTTCATGCTTATCTTACCCGGTCGATCTTACCTGGCCTAGTGCGTTCTTTACTCGGAGCCAACATAGCTGCGCTATGTTTCCCCTCCCGTGACCCTACCGGGGGTTATCCCCCCGACACTAGTCCCCGAAGCTGGTGAGGTCTAGCAGTTCAAACTATTAGGCATCTACGGGTTCCTTTTGTGTGAATGGAACTTAGTTTTTGTCTTTATCTTTCTGTATTTCGCACCCTGCCGGGTTAGTCTGACAATTTCGGGTCAATTCTTTGACTTCTTGGATCATTCTTGCCTCGAGCCGAGTTACTTTTGCCAATTCCGAGTCATTTTCGCCGCGCTTCAGTCACTGACAGCAGGTAATCATGACTACTTGCCTAAATTTTTGTTCCAAGTTCTGGCGGCACAGTGATGGCTACGCAGTTATTCCCCGTCACTGTGGCAGTCACATCGACCTGCGCCTCTTGTCCTTCCAGTGGTGACGGGGCACTGGATTTTTCGTGTATCCTTGGCTACGTGGCGCTTGCTGACTGGATATCCCGGCCCGGTACACGGCCACACGCTGGACGCACGGTGCAGATTGATCCCACAACCGGGGTTTTTACTGCCCTTAAGTAGGGGTTGGGGGTTTCCACTTCCCCTACGCTCGTTCAGTTTTCCCTTTGCCTTTCTTCTTCCTCGAGCCCGCAAAATCTAACTGCCCCCTTTGCGGTTCCTTCTTCCTCTTGCTCTTGTGCTGCGATTTCCCCTATCCTCTTTTCATTCTAGCACGGGTCCTCGCTGTTCCTAGCCTCTCCTTTCCGTGGAGGAGACAGACTCCAACGATCTCATGGACGCTCGCGACGGCGCTGATGGTGCCGTGGAACAGGAGATTCCCTCCGACGAGCGCGGTGGTTAGGAAGGCTCGGAGGTCTCCACCGAAGAGGTGGAGTGGCTCCGCTCCACCAGACGCATTCCACTACAAGTGGATTGCCGTCTCCCCTCCGGTGAGATTTCTTCCACACATCAAGCTGGCGAGTGGGTGGTTTTTCTTTCCCACTTTGAACGCGGTTTTGCTCTTCCTATGAGCACCTTCTTTTCCTCGTTTCTTTCTACCTTCCATCTGCAGACCCACCATCTTCCTACCAATGCAATTGGCTCTCTTTCTTGTTTCATATCTGCTTGCGAGGCCTATCTTGGAATTTGGCCCACAGTTCCTTTGTGGGCCAAATATTTTAGCTTTAAAGTTTAGGTTGTTCCCTATCCTAGTGCTCCTCGATCCGAGAAGAGGCCGACCCGGTGTGGGGCTGCTAGCATCACCCCCAAGAGAGATTCTATCTTTCCTCTGGTTACCGGCATTGTCTCCTGCAAGAAGTGGCATAGGACCTTTTTCTATGTCAAAAACAGCGGGTTCACTGATAACATCCGGCTTCCCCTTTCTCGGACGAGGTCCCCAACAAGAAGTACTGGCAGCTTGACCCGCGCGACCAAGACGCTGCGGTAAATGAGGAAAATGCTATCCTGGAAAGGTTGCTGTCGCCGGATGAAAACTTTCATCTCGCCGACTCTGACCTCATGTGCACCTTCATATCACGCCGGGTTAGCCCCATCCAAGCAAGGAGCCACAAGATGTGCTTCATGAGCGGGTCCCATGATCCCACTCGGCATTCCACTAAGGAGCTCACCCATGACTCCATTGCCCGCCGAGTAAGCTCAATATTAAAATTTAACTTGGCGGATGACTGGGCTTGGAGTTGCCCACCGTTTAGCCGGGTCAGGCCTGTCCCCTGGGTAAGTTTTCCGGATTACCTTCTCGCCGAGTAGGCTTTATCTCTTTTGCCACTCTTTAATTTAGTTCTTTAGTTCCTCATTCTGTTTGTCCTTCGCAGAGTCTCCTTCACCAGGTTGATGACAGTACTGTCCCTCCTGCTGGCTATAACGGGGATCGCTCTGACTCGGACGAGTTCGAGTATGACCTGGAGTGCTTCATGCCCATCCTGCACACTGCGGCTGCTTCGGCTTCGGGTAAGAGTCAATCTCGCAATCCCTTACAAGATTGGTCTGACGATGATGAGGATGATGATTGTACGCTTTTGGAAGTACATGCCTTGTGAGCTTAATCTCTTTGCTTATCCGAGTAAGCCCATTATTTACTTATGTAGCTGGCCAGGTACATGATATTCCTCCTCTCGCCGTGGGTGGAGTCGGCAAGATCCCCGTCGCCAAGCCGAAGAGACGTGGAGCCTTCTCCAGAACTCAGCCGGCCAAGAAGAACAAGACGAATCCGGCAGGTCCTACTGCCCCTGCTGCTGTCAGCCTGAATGAGACTCGCAAAGCTGCTGGGCGCCGAGTCATCCGCGACCCAGTTGTCACCGGTTAAGTTTTTGCACTTTGCCTTCTTTGTTCTTTTTATTTTTCATCACTACTGTTCTCTCATATATATCTTGTTGTTTTTAGTGTTGCACCTTTGACGACATGATGCATGTATGATGTTTGGTGCACTATTTAATACTAGGGTAAAAGATCAGGCATGATGCATGTATGATGTATGGCATGGCAAGGATGCGATGCAATTAGGCCATATTAAACAGAACCGGGTCCCAACAATTAATTAGTAGGTTCATCTTGTTTAGATACCCCGCAATTTAAATGTTGTCTTATCAAGGCAAAATATGTTATCAGTTCGATGCACAAATTTAAATGGGACCAATATAAGACTAGAAAAGCCCGTATGTGGTCTTCATATTTAATTTAGGTGAATCGACATAAGGCCCCCAAACCACACAATGTATGCAAGTATGAACAATTTAATATGCAACAATTTATATATCATTTATAAAATAAGGGCTCGGATAGGGGTCACACGTCGGATGATCGACGATCGTGGGTGGCTTGGAGAGATTCGGGTTCGGTCTCACAGGATTGGTCTTCGGGATCCGAGAAGGAAGAGCTCCGCGTTCCATGAAGAAGTTCATGTCGATGGTAGATCTTGGCATTGCGTAAATGGCATCGGTCGACGATAATATCAGAGTACATTCATCGCCACGGTCTCACTTCGGATCTTCTTGGCCACATGTACATGAACCAACAAGCACATTACATACTAACACAAAATTTGATCATAAGGCACGATCTTAACCACAGATACATCCACTCACGGAGCAAATGGCCATCCGACGTGCGCACACGCGGGCTCACGAGCGGCCAAGGCGAGGTCGAGACTTCGACGGGGAGGAGGCGAGGGCGCCAGGAAGGAGAGGTGTGGTCGCGAGGTGCCAGGGCTCGGGGACGGTCGAGCGGCGAGCAGCAGGGCCGGTTGGGGCTCCCAGGGTCAACAGGCTCGGCGGGGACGACCGCTGCAGAGGAGGTGCGCCCTGGGAAGGAGAGGCAGAGGCTCGTCCAGCTCGCAGAGGCGCGACCGAGGCGCTGGGGATGGTGCTGCCGGCAATGGGGCCGGTGCGAGGAGAGAGGCCAAGGGCGGCGGCCGGACGACGGGGACGTGGCCTAGGCGAGGTGGGGAGCTGGGGAGGGGATCGCGAAGAAGGACAAGAGGCCATGGGTGGGGCCAGGCGGGTCGATGGTTGGGGTCGAGGTGCGGCAGAGTGTGTGCGTGTGTGGGTTCCGTGTCGAGTTCCAGGGGTGGCGGCGGCAGGGGTAGGGGATGGGGTAGGTTCTGATTAGGGTCAGGCTAGGGTTTGGGTTTGTTTTAGGGGTGGTAGGCTACTACTAGCTGGGCCTTTGGGCCTGGCCGGTGGCGGCCTCCCCTAGAAAATGTTTTATTTTTATTTAGATTATTTTTAATAGAGTTTGGCAAATATATTTTGACAAACAAAATATTACAGAAAAGCCCGGGGTTTGATTTGAAAGAAAGGAGGGGAGTAATGTCAAACAAAATAGGTTTTCGTAAAATACTTTTATGAACAAACATGCATGCTGATGTCATGATGATGCGCAACATAAAGACAGGCGATTTTCTAGTAGTGGATTTACCTCGGGTGCTACACTTCATATATGGATGAATAGGCAGCAACCACTACTCACATCATCCGTCATAACCACAACAGACAATAACCGATAACCATCGTGTTACTACGCTATTAAGGGACTTTACCCCATAGGATGTACCCCATGGCATGGACAATGTTTAGTGAGTTATCCTCAGTTCCCAAGTTGATACGTAAGGAATGACAACAGTTTTCTAGTAGCTCATGTCTTCCTCTTTCCAACTCAATTGGAATCGACTCAATAAGAGCTACCAATCAAAGTTATCACAATTTGAATTTTTCCCATATTTGATTTCAAAAAGAAAAAGGCAAAAAAGTTTTCTGGTGGGCCAGTAGTACTACCGCTCACGGTACCGCCCGGCCTAGTGCGCTGCATAGCTTTATTGGCCGCCTGGTACCTCTGGTCCGGCTCTATCGGTTCGGCCCGGTAGTACCGCCCAGGTGGGCTGGTACTACTGGTTGGCCCACCTCGCTTGTCAGCTTCCAGCCCAGTCTGCCGCCGCCACTCATCACCTGGCCCGTTTCTCCCCTGCGCTTGCTCCAGCCCACCTCGATGTGCTAGCCCTTGCCAGCGCTTAGCTCGCTCGTGCGTGTGCGTGTTTTCCGCTCGCTGTCGTGCGCCTGGCCCCCGCTCTCCGCGCTGCCTGGCGCTAGCTGGCCCCGTGCACCTCCGCGTCAGTTTTTCGCTTGCGCAAGCGCCGCCCAACGTTGACCTGCCAGCTTGCCTGAACGCCCTCATTTCTCTCGATGCTAGTATACCGGGCGATAGTACCGGCCCATTCCGGTACTACCAGCCCAGGCCAAAAAATGCCCCTAACTGGAAGATTTTTTGGGGCCCTATAAATTGCCTCTTCCTCTTTTTTGTCTAGTCTCTCTCTCTCCCCTCTTTCTTCAAGCTTTTACCTATTGCTTTGACACATCTCTTACTTGATGTCTTCCTCCCCATCCAATGATTCTTGCACACATTTGAGAGAAAGATTGGGGGGGTCAAGATCTATGATTTGACCAAGCCATATCATCTCTTTGTGAGTGTACCTTTGGGATCTAGATCTTGGGGGATTTTGTGTTCTTCCTCTCTTATTCCCCCAATATCTTTAGTAGCTTTGTTGGAACTTGAGAGTGAGGTATTTGAGCATCTTTATGGTGTTCTTCCCTCTTGCATTCGGTGCATACGTTTGAGTTCTCCTCGGAGGATTTGGTGAGTGAAAGTTGAGAAGCTTTTTACTCTTGGGTTCTTGGAACCCTAGACAGTATGGTTGTGTTGTAGGTTATGGATTAGTTGGAGCCTCCAATTAAGTTGTGGAGCTTTCCCCAAGCTTGTTTATTGGGAGCCTCCAATTAAGTTGTGGAGAAGTGCCCCAACCTTGTGAGAGGTTCCGGATTGCCACCGACAAGTGCACCGATAGTGGAAGTGTGGATCTATCTCGTTGGGGTGAGATTCATAGGAGAATAAGGGGGGCCATTTGTGGCATTAGTGGTTTGATACCACCCACTCTCTAAACAAGATGTACTCCCTTGGTAAAAAATCATCGTCCTCTGTTGACATGGATATACCCCACAGGTACACGAATTGGTATACCTGGTCTAGCCCAAGGAAGGCCCACGAAAAGACACGCGACCCATGAAGACTTTGGGTGGCCCAAGCCCATGATGTTTTCAACTCCTTGGAGGACAAGTCTAGATTAGATAGAATTTCAAAGGGTACCAACCCTAATCTGTAACCGACTCGACCAAAGCCCGGGACCTGCCTATCTATATAAAGGCCAGGAGGATACGACGAGAAGGATATCTTCCATAATCGCATACACACCTCACGCTAGATTGCATCTGCGGACCCCTGTAACTTTCAGTTCCGCAGTAATCAAGAGCAGACAAGCAGGAGTAGGGTTTTTCCTCTAGGGGCCTGAACCTGGGTAAATCATGTGTCCCACATTGCTTGTCTGTTAATCGTTCTGCGACTTCCAGCATCCCCATCTTCTCCAAAACCCAAGTCCATAACAATGGGATTTGATGAAATCAACCCTCGTCAATTGGCGCCGTCTGTGGGAAATGGGGACGCCGATCGTGCGGTCGTGACAGTTCCATCCGGAGCGATTTACAACTCATCGACAATGGAGAGTCACCTCCTCTTCGGTGCCTTCGACTTCACCGCCCACTCGCCGGACACCCTGAGGGATTTCGAGTCTGTCGGCGATGGGATTAAGATGCTGTTCGGGAGCTTCTGCTTCCAGGTGGGGCATACTGGCACCCTCTGCCTCCCAGAGCGGGTGCCACCACAATCCATCAGGCCCGCTTCGTGGGTCCCACCTATCAGTGTGTTACACAGATGAAATAACGCATAATTTCTTCAAGGCACACTAAGCAATCCCAACTTTTTTGAACAAGACATGCTACAACAATAATCACTAAGAATAATGCCAAAACAACACCTAGCATGTCATGCTAAAGTCTAAGTCACAGTCAATTCAAGCTCCTCTTGCACTTCAAGCAAGAACTTACTACTCCTTTCCAACACCAAGCAACTTATTTGCAAAAGAACATAGAAAGAACGGGGGTCCAAACCACTTTATTCAAGAAAACTAAACAACCTAAGAAAATCAAACGAAAACTAAGACGCTCCAAGAACAACACAATTGTGCATGAAACAATAAAAACGAAGTGTCTAGACATACCTGAGCTTTTTATTGATGAAGAAGGGGATGCCTTGGGCATCCCCAAGCTTTGACACTTGTACCTCTTGGATATTTCTTGGGTTGAAACCATGGTGGCATCCCCAAGCTTTAGCTTTTGTCCATTCTTCATCTCATTGCATCATTCTCTCTCCACACCTGAAATTTTTCCTTCATACAAAACTTCACAAAATCTTCATTAGCAACATTAGTGTATTCAAGAGATATTAGACCTCTGGAAAAGCTTTGGAACAGCAAGGTTTTTCACTAAAACACAAGATACTTTAGTAAATCCTTCAAAAATCTCAATTCACCTAAATATAACTCAAAAAGGAATCAATAAGAAAAAAATGCAAATAATGGCAGAAATCTGTCAAAATAGACCAGCAGGTAGAAACATATTTTTTAGAACATCTTCTGTCGCTCAAATAAAAAAGTTGAACTAACGAAAGTTAGCTAACATACTGGGAGATTTATTCGTAAATTTTGAGCTCAATCCGAGTAACACAGCCTCTTCACGAATTGTTTTGGTGGAGGACAGAAATCTGTTTTGGGACAACAACTCCCCAAATCTTACTTCCCTCTCATTAGAGGTCATTCTTTTCACAAAAAGCAAACAAAAAGGATAAGGAGAGGTCATTACTGAAGTAATAACTTCCAAGACTCAAGTAAACTCTTGGGTTATCTCCCAACAAGTACTTTTCTTTAACGCCTTTAAGTTAGGCACAAGAAGCAAGAAGAATCAAGTATTTTCAAATGAGGAAGCATTAACATGAAACATTGCTTTCAAAGGGGGAGCAAAGAGAAGCTTCTCTCTTCTCATTGGGAAGTGTTCAATACCTTTCTTGAATGGAAAATGATATTTAATGGAGCCTTCTTTCATATCAATGATGGCACAAACTATTCTAAGAAAAGGTCTTCCCAAAGTAATAGGACAAGAAGCATTGTATTCAACATCCAAAACATAGAAATCAACAGGGACATAAGCATTATTAACCATGATGAGAACATCATTAATACTCCCCATGAGTTTCTTCTTAGCATTATAATTGAGTGGGACATCCAAATAACAATCTTCCAATGGTGGCAAATCAAGCATTTCATAAATCTTTCTAGGCATAATAGAGACACTAGAACCAAGATCACATGAAGCTTTGAGATCAAAGTCATTCACTTGCATATTAATAATGGGTTCCCAACTATCTTCTACTTTCCTAGGAATAGAAGCTTTGTGTTTTAGCTTATCTTCCTTAATTTTCACAAGGGCATCTGTAATATGTTTAGTGAAAGAAACATGCATATCAATAGCATCAGGACTTCTAGCAAGCTTTTGCAAGAACATAATCACTTCAGAAATATTGCAACCATCAATATCAAAATCAAACTTGGCATCACTAGTAGTAGGCTCAATAGGCTTAGGCATAGTAGGAGGAGGAATAGGGACTACTTGTGATTTAGTGGTGATGGTGCACACACTATTGTTTCTATCAATTTCAGCTTCCCTTTCCCACCTAGCATGAAGTTGAGCTAACAGCCTAACATTTTCATCAATAGTAACTTGTATGGCATGAGTAGTAGCAAAGGTATTTTCCATAGTTTTAGGTTTAGCAGCCATTTTATTAACCAAGGAAGTTTGAACTTCAGACAAAGAGGATATATTTTCTCAATAGTTAAAAGCTTCCCCTCTATAGTCTTATTGAAAGTGGTTTGTTTACTAATAAAGTCTTTGAGAATGACTTCAATTTTAGAGGGGGCACTTCTAGCATTATTGTAAGAGCTTCCATAAGAATTGCCATTATTAGGAGGATAAGGCCTATAATTGTTGTTGCTACCAAAATTGTTCCTATAGGCATTGTTGTTGAAATTGTTGTTTCTAATGAAGTTCACATCAACTTGCTCTTATTGAGCAACCAAGGAGGCTAAGGGAACACTATTAGGATCAAAAGGAGCTTTCCCATTAACAAGCATAGCCATAATAACATCAATCTTTTCACTCAAAGAGGAAGTTTCCTCAACAGAATTTACCTTCTTACCATGTGGAGCTCTCTCAACATGCCATTCAGAGTAGTTAACCATCATATTATCAAGGAGCCTTGTTGCAGCACCCAAAGTGAGCCCCATAAAGGTACCTCCAGCAGCTGAATCCAACAGGTTTCTTGAGGAGAAGTTCAAACCTGCATAAAAAGTCTGGATAATCATCCAAGCAGTGAGTCCATGAGTAGGGCAATTTTTAAACAAAGATTTCATTCTTTCCCAAGCTAAAGCAACATGTTCACTATCAAGTTGTTTCAATTTCATAATATCACTTCTCATAGATATAATCTTAGCAGGAGGATAGTACTTTCCAATAAAAGCATCTTTGCACTTACTCCAAGAATCAATACTATTTTTAGGCAAAAAAGCAACCATTCTTTAGCTTTTCCCCTCAAGGAGAAAGGAAAAAGCTTGAGATTAATAATATCTCCATCTACAACCTTATATTTTGCATCTCACAAAGTTCAACAAGGCTATTGGTGTAGGGGCCGCCTCATGAATTTGTTTGGTGGAGGACAAAAATCTGTTTCGGGACATCAACTCCCCAAATCTTGCTTCCCTCTCATTAGAGGTCATTCTTGGCACAAAAATCAAACAAAAAAGGATAAGGAGAGGTCATTACTGAAGTAATAACTTCCAAGACTCAAGGGAACTCTTGGTTTATCTCCCAACAAGTACTTTGCTTTAACGCCTTTAAGTTAGGCACAAGAAGGAAGAAGAATCAAGTATTTTCAAATGAAGAAGCATTAACATCCATACTTGCAAAGTCTTCAACTATGAAAGCTATCTCATCCAAATGGGTTTTGGAGGATCCCTTCTCATCTCTCTTTGGTCTACTACTTTCATAAAAAAAATTCAGGAGCAATCCAATCAAAATTCTTTTCAAAGGCTTCATGCATTCCAACAATCTTAAAGGGTATGGATATCTTAAATTCTTCTCTAGGCTTAGTTTTATCATAAATACCCACAACATCCGCACTTGAATCTAGCATATTGAAATGCTCAAAGACCTTTTTTGCTTCCCTAGCAACGTCATGGAATTCTTTTGATAAAGCTTCAAGGATGAATTCTCTCTTTTCAGCATTCTTTTCTTCTTTTAGTGTTAGGAACAAAAATTGTAGGAAGGGGTTAAGGCTAACAAACCTAGCCTCCAACATATGAACTAAAGAAGTTGCAGCAATCTCATAATTAGGAGCAAGCTCTGCTATAGATTTATCCTCAATATCCTCATGCTTGCTAACATAATTAAAGAATTCTTCAATATTATATTTCCCAATTATGGAGCCACTACCTATTGCAAGATCTTTCAGGGCGAACTTGGGGAGCAACATGGTGAGCTAGCGCAAGGTGGCAACTAGAGCAGGAACTAATATTTTTGTGTTTTTGAATAAAGCAAGCAAACCAAACTAGACTAGTTTTTTTGGGTTTTTTGAAAAGAGGAAAACAAAACCAAGCAAAAGAAACAAAGAAAACTAAAAACAAAGTAAGGAGAAAGGAAGTGAAGGACTCCACTTGTGAAGACGTCCTTAGCCTCCCAGGAAACGGTGCCAGAAATCTTGATGCGTGCACCCAGTGTTGACGTGGGACACTTCGTTGGAGCCCCATGAGCAAGGTGTGATGAGCACATCAGCAAGTTTCCCTTAGTAGAGACCGAGGTTATCGAACCTAAAGGAGGAAGGAAACGTCTCAAAGGTGTTGCAAGCAACATGGAGACCTGCACAACACAAACTCAAGACTTTGTCCCAACGAATCAGTGAGGTTGTCAAGCTCACCGGTTTGCTGTAAAAAAGGATTAAAGTATGGTGTGGAAGGTAATGGTTTGCAGCAAGTAAACAAGTAACAGTGGAAGATGTATCAATGGTAAATATTGGACCGAGATCCATAGTTCAATAGAGGTGCTCTCCTTAGATAAACAACATGGCATGAAGGGTAAACAAATTACAGCAGGGCAATTGACAGGATCTGAGCAAGGCATAACAATGCAATTACTAGTCAGAAAGATCCTATGATATTCGATTGGGCAATACAAAAAGATACATAGACTGCCATCCAACTGCATCTATGACTAGAAGTCCACCTTCAGGTTATCATCTAAACCCCCTCCAGTATTAAGTTCCAAGCAACAGACAACTGGTTTAAGCAAAGTTTCTAAGGTAAACAGTCCACATGTTCCATGAACAAGAGACCGTTGTTTTCTCCCTAGTAGCAACAACACATCTACAACCGAAGATATTATTGTTACTTCCCTTGGAAACTAGAGGCATGAACCCACTATCGAGCATAAATACCCCCTCTTGGAGTCACTAGCAACTACTTGGCCAAGATACCTACTAACAACAAAGAGCATGCAAGATCACAAACAACACAGACATGATAGAATCATAAAGACAAAACCATTAATCAAACCAACATAATAATCTCAATATCCATCAGATCCTCGCAAACACAACATGCATGATTACAAATAGATTAGATCTTGATCATGAACGGAGCTCACAAGATCTATACATGAAAGCACAAAGGAGGAGATACAACCATCTAGCTACTACATGGACCCATACTCCAAGGTGGAACTACTCACGCATCATACCGGATAGAAGGCCTTTGGGATGATCTCCCCTCCGGCAGGGTGCCGGGAAGAACTTCAGACCCCCCACAATCTTGGGACGATGGTAGCGGCGGCTACAGACGGTTTCATGGAGATTTGATCGGGTGCTTAGGGTTTCTGCATCGGGGGCTTATTATAGGAGAAGGGGGAGACATAGGCGGCGGCCAGGGGCCCCAAACCCTATCCAGGCGTGGGGTGGGTCTGGCCACCCTGGCCGGCCCCTCCGGCTCTCCTTTGGACTTCTTGTTTCCCACGGAAAGTAATTGATTTTGACGTTTGTCCCGTCCAATTATGAGCATATTTCTTTACTAACTTTGCTGAAACCAAAAACAGCAGAAAACAGGCATCTGGCACTATTGCAACTTGTTAATAGGTTAGTACCAGAAAACATGTAAAAAGCACCTCAAAGTGTAGACATGTAAAGCAAAGTAGATACTAAACAAGCATGGAGCATCAAAAATTATAGATACGTTTCCAACGTATCAATGGCTCGACGTCATCTTCGGCCAGCCCGAAAACTTCAGGCGCAAGCGGCTAGAGTTCGAAGTGGTGGACTAGCCATCACATTACCAGGCCATCCTCGGGGGTGTGGCATTCACACGATTCTTCGCAGTACTGCACTATTCGTACCTTCTACTAAAGATGCCAGGACCTAGGGGCCTCATCATCATCCATGGAAGCTTCACCCGATCCGAGCACTGCGACAGAGAATTCAACAAATTCTCCTAGTCGTTTGGCATGCAAGAAGAGCTCACAAGGCTCAGAGAGGTGACAGACAATGGGGCTCCCCCAGTCACCAGACAAAACATACCCAATATGTCATTCGACTCCACGGTCAACACAAAGAAGGTGCAGGTCCATCCGATGGACGCCTCCAAGACGGAATTGATCGCCAACGACCTCAGTCCCGCATAGGAAAGCGCACTCCTCGAATTTCTCTGTGAGCGTAGGGAAATTTTCGCCTGTTGTCCTATGGACATGCCAGGAGTTCCCAGGGAATTCGCCGAGCATGCACTCAATGTGTTTTCGGACCTACTCTGAAAACGACTGAACTAAAGTCTCTGCTCGATTATACGATTCGACTAGACACTCGGGGGCTTCTCCCATAGGGAGCGCTGGCTGCGCACCCTATGAACTTTTCGACTGCGAACCTTCGGATCAAATACGATAAAAAAACTTTTTAGCAAATTTACCCAAACAGACTCTAAGTGAGAAGCATTCTCCTTGGCCACCCAAAACACCTCCACAGTGACAAAATTTCAGATGCCGTGTCTATGACACAAAGATAAGCCCTACAGATATCATCTGAGGGCCTGGTTACGCACCTGACTATTCTCTACTAGTAAACTCCCGTGTCAACGGGCACGATGAAAATCCCGATGGACGCATTGGGTACATCACTTGAAAATCACTGGTATTCGATTCCTGTAAGTCCACAACGGCCTGAGTCGACTCACACTAGCAATCGTTCCTAATTCGAGTCCGAGGACTCGAGTTTGATGAAGATCGTGTTGTTTTGTCCTATGATAGTTAACTGGCCCTGATCCGTCGGGTGAGCCAGGCACACGCATCAACAATCCATATGAACTAAAAAATTTCTCCTTGTAAAGCAGGTTCAAAGCACCAGAAAAATTGAAGAGTCTCCAGCCGAATCTACGATTCGACGGCACACTCGGGGGCTACTGACATGGATATACCCCACGGGTACACGACATTGGTATACCTGGTATAGCCCAAGGAAGTCCCACGTCAAGACATGCGACCCATGAAGACTTCGGGTGGCCCAATCCCATGACGTTTTCAACTCCATAGAGGACAAGTCTAGATTAGATAGAATTTCAAAGGGTACCAACCCTAATCTATAATCGACTCGACCTAAGCCCGGGACCTACCTATATATATAAAGGCCAGGAGGGTACGGCGAGAAGGATATCTTTGACCATCGCATACACACCTCATGCCAGATTGCATCTGCGCACCCCTATAACTTTTGGTTCCGCTGTAATCAAGAGCAGACAAGTAGAAGTAGGGTTTTCCCTCTGGGGGCCCGAACTGGGTAAATCTTGTGTCCCGCATTGCTTGTCTGTTAACCGTTCTGCGACTTCCAGCATCCCCATCTTCTCCAAAACCCAAGTCCATAACAATGGGCATTAACGAAATCAACCCTCATCATGCGTGCATCGGTTATCTCTATACCTGAGCTCTTACTTATGCACCTTACTTTGTGATAGCCTCCGTGCTTGAAGTCTATATCTTGCTATCACATAGTTACTTGTCTTGCTTAGCATAAGTTGTTGGTGGAAATATGTGAACCCTAGTTATTCTATGTTTTGTACTTGACAAAGTAAACACTAGTTTAATTCCGCCTTTGTCGAGCCACTCTCGGAAAAGTTTAAACCGCATATTCACCCCCCCCTCTAGGCGGCATCTGTATCATTTCATAGGTCCAAGAGTTGTACATACTCCCATATTTTGATGAAGTGCAAGTGAGACAAAATATGAAACACGAGTATCTAGCGTAATGAGCCACAAGTATAGGGGGTGCATCGTGGTACTTTCGATAAATAGGAGTGTCGATCCCAACGAGGAGCAGAAGGTGTTGACTAGTGGTATGGAGCAGTAAATCTCTGTAAATTCCTAGCAAACGGATTTTTAGGGGTTTTCTGATAAAGCAAAGAAATAAAGTGCAAGTAATAAAGACAACGAACAATTGCAGCAAGTGGGCCAATCCTTTCTTATCAAAGGACAATTCGGTGGAAATACTTATAAGGACCAAACGTTCTCGAGGACACATGTGAATTCTGTCAAGTGCTTTCGCTTCATATAGCTGAGTAGTCTTCTTTGGTTTTGTAAGTGTTGTGTGGGTGAACCTGTGCTAATGTACCGACCTTACTTGGAATAATACATACTTGTGATTAAACCCCCTACAAGCATCCATAACTACATGAAAGAAATTAAGGTATAAACCTAACCACAACCTTAAACTCTGAGATCCTACGCTCCCTTGTGCAATGGTGTCCTAACGAGGGTTCAGGTTTCTGTCACTCCGGAAACCCCACAATTAGTATCCAAATACACAATTCATTCCCCTAGGCCCATAAATGGTGAAGTATCATGTAGTCGACATTCACATGACACCACTAGAAGAATAGCACCATAACTTAAATACTAAACCATTGAATAATATCTCAACACAAATCTAGTACTAACAACATGACTTCTCCCATGTCCTCAAGAACTAAATGAACTACTCACAAGACATCATATGGATCAAGATCAAAGATGATATGGTGATGGATAACAATCTGAACATAACCAATAATCCAATGGTTCCACTCACAAGCATCAACTACAATAGTAATCAACACCGGCAAAGTCCCCCTAAGAACTATGCAAGTATTCAACAAAATTGTTACAGCAGGATGGAGTGATGATGATGGTGCTGGTGGAGATGATGGTGTGGATGATGATGATCCCAATGAAGTCTAGCTTGATGATGGTGTTGATGGCGATGATCTCCCCACTCCAGGAAGGAATTTCCCTGGCAGAAATCTGTCTGCCGGAGAGCTCTTTCTCTCTTGCTGTTTTTCACCCTTCAGAGGCGGCGGAATCTTTCTGTGGTCGCCCCCAATGTATTAGGGTTTCGAGGAGAAGATATAGGCGAGAGGGCGGAGCCAGAGGTGGTCCAGGTGGGCCACACCCCTGTAGGCGTGGCCTAGGGGTGGCCCGTGCCTGGGGGGTGTGGGCCCCCTGTAGCCCATCTCTGCCTTCCCTTATGGCATTCTTTGTCTTCTGGGAAAATAAGATTTTCCATAGTTTTTCTAGTATTTTTCTGATCTTCATGAAATTGCATCAAAACACCTCTTTTTCCATCAGAAACCTAACTCCGGCAGTTCATCCTCCAAGAATCATCCAACATGCAAAAACAGATGAAAAGACATAAGCAACACCTCTTAATAAGAAATATATAAATGAATAGAGGAAAATTATGATATAGAATGGTGATGCAAATTGGACGTATCAACTCCCCCAAGCTTAAATCTTCGCTTGTCCCTAAGTGAAAACTGAGCCTAGTAAACATGTCCACAGGTTTATGGAGTGAAGTGTCGATAAAAGAATACGGACAAGAAGCATCACACTTACAATTACACAAATCATAGAAGAAAGCAACTCACCATTATATAACTTATCTTGCAACAAGTAGAGGAGTCACCATCATAATTGGAATTGGAAAATTTTGTTCTTGGTCAGAGAACAACTGGCAAACAGTTTCACAAAAAGCTTTTTAGAAGTTTTACAACAGGAGTACTCTTTTGCTCAAACATAAAAGGTTTTTCACAATGAAGGATTTCAATGTAATACTCAATAGATAAGAGTCTTGTGCAAACAAGGAAGATGAAGAACATGATTGAATAAATCATCATATGAATACTTGGAACACAACAACTCAAATGCTTGCTGGAGATAGAGAGGAAGTAGGTTTACTGACTCAACTTAGAAGTAGAAGAATGGCCCTTCATAGTGGGAAGCAAGGATTTCAAGTCATAAAGAGCTTCCTAAATATTATGGTACTTACTATATTTCAGCTCTCATTGCCCCTATCATAAGCATCTTGAGGTGATTAAGATTAAAGTGAACAAAGATGGAGTATATACTTGACGACATATAAGCTGGCAATCTCATGTCACTTGAGTACGAGGGCCGTTCCTCATTCTACTCAACTTTAGTTACCGGTAATTTCTTGTCATTGTAAGTACATGTGTATCATAAAGAACCGCTAACGGGGTACCCCATGCACATGATACAGGAGCTATCCCATAATCAAAATGACAAGGCAAGCAGACAGTGAGCATCTCAACGATCTTTTTATTTGCTATTTGCATAGGTTTTTATTGAGGATGCTTCACATATTGCTCACTATAGTTATGCTGCAAGTTTCCACCATGATTAGGCATGGCTTAGTCTAGCGGACCAGGCGTTTCTCTAACACATATACATAACTCCATGGACTTACAAGCTCCCCTTTTATTTCACACCGACGACATCCGCAAACAAAAGAGCATGATATCAACTAGATATGTATCCATAAGTGTTGAAAGAATTCCGCGTGACATCACAGTTCTGCTAATCCCAACGTATAGATGCAAGCATATGCAGCTTCGACGACACAATGGTTCAAGTTTATTAGGGGAAGGAAAATAAGGTGTGCCATCAAGTTTGTGAGAGCTTTACTTGCTAGTTTTCACATAATAAAATAATTTTTAATTCGAAAGATAGATGAATCCTCAGAATTTACTTGGAATAGCAATAATGCTAATTGGTAGGCATGGACACAAATGGCACAGGTTTTGGTTCAAAGGGATTGGATGCATGATTAGTAGTCCTTCTCAAAACAGGTTTTTGGCTAGCAAGGCTAGCAAGTAAGAGAGTTGAAGGAAACAAGCAAACATACAAGTAATAAAGCCAAACATGCAATCTTCCTTGAAGACACAAAATATCTTAAATAAAGAATACTAAACTTATGAGCTAGTCAAGAAAGGAAATAAAAGATACAAAATACCCGTAATCTTTTTCTCTTTTCCTTTCAAACCTCAAAAAGTGTTGCTACCGACCAGAGCTTGGTTTGCCAAAACCAATTTAGAACTACTTGATGCTCCCAAAGTGATACCAATACTGATCAACAGATCAATCATATAATAAAGATTGCAAACTAAAATAAGAAGTGCAAGAAGTAAAAGATGAATCTTCTCATTAATATTCCATAAAGGCACTCACACTAAGGGATACATCGATAACCAACTAAAGGAGAGATACTTCCACATGAAAAACAACCTATAAGATAACTTTCTACCAAAGATATAGCTCTACTAAAAAGGTAAAAGATAAAAGATAATGATGTGATACCGTGGCACTCCCCCAAGCTTGGAACAAGTGAAGGGGATGCCAAACCTGATGATGAATTACTCCTTCGGTGGTGATGTTCTCTTGTCATCATCAGACTTCCAAGGCAAAGGTTCCCCATCCAAAAAGCATGTCTTGGTTTTCACAATCTTGAAACTAGCAGCAGAGCTTATGCGATTAATTCTAGCCTCATACTCAAAGTTTTGATTTTTTATGTCGTAGAGTTGTGCTTCTAATTGGTTGGTGGCCTGATGGAGTGAGAGGATTTCGTCCCGGAGCTCAGCAACCTCCTCCTTGTGCTTGGTGATGAGTTCTAAACTTATCTTATGGATGATATCCACTTCGCGTTCCGCCATCTTCTTGTACCTGAAAACTTCCTGCTCCAATGCTTCCATCCTGTCTTCCAGACTGCCTTCTCCTTTAGGGCCTTGAACTTCTTTCATCTGCGCCTTCCCATCCTTGAGAATCAACTCCTTGGGATGAATCTTCAACTCATACATGTACGCGTTTGATAGCATCCGCGGAGGAGTCCTCCATGGGTTATCCATAGGAAGATATTGTGGCTCCAAACTGAGAATCTGCTTCACAAAAACAGATCGAAATAGAAACACGATGAGAACACGATATACGAACCTCGGGGGATCCGAGGGATTATAAATTACGAAGTTTCAATGCATAAGGAAGGTACTGGTGCAAAAACAATGCGGAAACGGAGCTCAGGGGGATCACACCCCCTCCAGGCGTGGCCAGCTGGGGGCCCGCACCTAGGGTGGGTGTGGCCACCCTAGCCTCTGTTTCCTCCTCTGTTTCGTTTCGTAACCTTCCGTATGCAATAAAAACATCAAAAATATAAAAAGATAGGGTTTTCATGAACCTTCTGTTTTCACCACTTTTACCTATTCAAAGACGAACTCTGTAGATTCCTTTTCTCCATCTCCTGAAAATTTCTTTCAAACAAGGGAATCAATAAAAGCTATTGTAGCAACTCCTTTCCAAAAACCCTAAAAGAATCTAAAAGGGAATCAATATAAGAGGCAAATGCTAATGATGGCAGAAATCTGTCAAAACAGACCAGCAGGTAAAGATTGAATTTTTCGAAAAACTTCTGTTGCTCAAATAAAAAAGTGGAAAACTAATGGAAGTTGGATAACAACTTGGATAAAAAGCACAAAAAAATGCAGCTCCATCCGTTGTACTGAGATCCTTCACAATTTTTTACAATGCAGCACAAAATCTGTCCCAGGACAACTACTTTTCACAACTCCTCTACTTCTCAAAAGTAGTTGATCTTGACACAAAAACCAAAGCAAGAAGGATAAGAAGCGGTTATTACTGAGGTAATAACTTCCAAGACTCAACAAAACTATTGGGTTATCTCCCAAGAAGTACTTTTATTTAATGCCTTTAATTTAGGCTATATAGTTTCAAAGATGCTCACATATGAGATATATATTTGAAGTGAAAGAGAGCATCAAGAATCAAATATCCAACACATTTGAGTCTAACCCACTTCCTATGCATGGGAGTATCATGAGAAAACAAATTGTTGAAACAAAAATCCAATAGCATAGGAAGGCAAAACAAGTGCAACTTCAAAGCTTTCAACATAAAAAGGGGAAATTTAACATTATTAAGATGCATAAAACCATGTTTCCCTCTCTCGTAATAACTTTTAGTAGCACCTTGAATAAAGTTGACAATATAATTGTCAAAGGAAACAAGTTTATCATCAGAATAAGCATACTTACAGTCATCAAAAAGAGGTCCAAGGTCATAAACTGGATCAATAGAAGCAAGTTGTTCCATCCTGAAATCTGCATTAGGCAAGCTATTTTCACAAGGAGATTTAGAAAATTTGGAAAAGTTAAACTCATAAGAATCTCCATAAAACTTAGTTAAACTTTCTCCTTTTTACAATCTATAATATCTCCACAAGTGTTCATGAAAGGTCTACCAAAGATGATAGGACAAGTTTTGCTAGCTACTGAATTAAGCACTAGAAAATCAGCAGGATACTTAATCTTACCGAAGAGAACCTCCACATCTCTTACAATAGCAATAGGGAAAATGGTTTCCTTATTAGCAAGGTGAATAACCACATCAATTTCCTCAAGCTCACCAGGACCAATTTCATGCATAATTTCTCTATAAAGCTCATAAGGAATAGCACTAGAACTAGCACCAATATCACATAAACCATAATAGCAATAATCACCAATTCTAACAGAGAGCACAAGGACACTAGCTTTTCTAGCTTTCCTAGGATGAGAGATAATATTAGAAGCGACTTCACAGAAGACAATGTGCTCATCCTCTATATTTCTAGTGACAAGATCTTTCACAATAGTTACCACAGGTTCAGTATTCATTTGCTCATCAAGTTCCACAGTTTTCTTTGTACCTTTGTTATTCACACTAATTATCATAGAGTTCTCCTTTACCTTAGCTGGGAAAGGTGTTTTCTCAACATAAGGTTCATGCACAATATGATTAGTAGTACAAACTTCGGTATTTCTAACAGGAACATGATTAACAACATCTTTATAAGGTGCATGATACTTGTTCCACTTCTTTGTAGGAATTTCAATATAAGAGGCAAAGGACTTAAAACAATTGGCAATACTTTGAGAATCAAGACCATATTCATTACTAATATCACGGAAGTTATCAGTTCCCATAAAGGATTTAATTCATTCATAATCATAGTTTATACCTGACTTTCTTCCTTTGTCATTCTACCATGCTTCAGTGTTCTCTTGAATACGGTCTAGGAGATCCCATTTATCTTCTTCCTTCATACCTGTGAATGATCCAGCACAGGAATCATATAGTAAATCTTTATCATAAAGAGAAAGCCTAGCATACAAGTTATTGATAATAATATTGTTAGGGAGTTCATGAATAGCACATTTAAGCATTAGTAACTTCAATATCCCCCAAGCTTGATCTGTACTCTCTCCATCACGAGGCCAAAAGTTATATATCAGGTTCCTATCCTTACGAACTTCCCTAGGAGGATAGAATTTAGAATAAAAGAGAGGTACTATTTCCTCCCAATCCATGGATTGTCCATTCTTCTTCAGCTTATACCATTCTTCAGCTCTTCCTTTCAAGGATATAGAGAGTAACTTCTTCTTCACCTGTTTAGTTGTGATACCTGCACACTTAAACAATCCGAATAATTCATGGATACAAAGCAAATGATCACCAGGCTGGACAGTTCCATCCCCTAAATAATAATTATCCATAACACGATCAACAATACTTGTAGGTATCTTAAAAGGATCTATCTCAACAGGTGGTGGTTCATCTACTACCCTAACAGTGGTAGTAGTTTTCCCAAACAGAAAACCAAGTGGGTTATCCATATTGTTAACAAAGTAACAAACAAAAATAAAAAGAAATACTCACAGTAAAAGTTTCCTTTACCAGTTCCACTCTTCAATAGTGCTTCACTCCCCGGCAACGGCGCTAGAAAATAGTCTTGATGACCCAGAAGTATAGGGGGTGTATCGTAGTACTTTCTATAAATAGGAGTGTCGATCCCAACGAGGAGCAGAAGGTGTTGACTAGTGGTATGGAGCAGGAAATCTCTGTAAATACTTAGCAAACAGATTTTTAGGGGTTTTCTGATAAAGCAAAGAAATAAAGTGCAAGTAATAAAGACAAGGAATAATTGTAGCAAGTGGCCGAATCCTTTCTTAGCAAAGGACAAGCCGGTGGAAATACTTATAAGGACCAAACGTTCTCGAGGACACATGGGAATTCTGTCAAGTGCTTTCGCTTCATATAGCTGAGTAGTCTTCTTTGGTTTTGTAATTTTTGTGTGGGTGAACCTGTGCTAATGTACCGACCTTACTTGGACTAATACATACTTGTGATTAAACCCCATGCAAGCATTCACAACTACAAGAAAGCAATTAAGGTATAAACCTAACCACAACCTTAAACTCTGAGATCCTATGCTCCCTTTTCAATGGTGTCCTAATGGGGGTTCAGGTTTCTATCACTCATGAAACCGCACAATTAGTAGCCAAATACACGATGCATTCTCCTAGGCCCATTAATGGTGAACTATCATGTAGTAGACGTTCACATGACACCACTAGAAGAACAACACCACAACTTAAATACTAAACCATTGAATAATATCTCAACACAAATCCACTACTAAAAACATGACTTCTCCCATGTCCTCAAGAACTAAACGAACTACTCACAAGACATCATATGGATCAAGATCAAAGATGATATGGTGATCAATAACAATCTGAACATAAACAATAATCCAGTGGTTCCACTCGCAAGAATCAACCACAATAGTAATCAACACCGGGAAAGTTTCCCCTAAGAACTATGCAAGTATTCAACACAATTGTTACAGCGGGATGGAGTGATGATGATGGTGCTGGTGGAGCTAATGGTGTGGATGATGAGGATGATCCCGATGAAGTCTATCTTGATGATGCTATTGATGGTGACGATCTCCCCTCTCTGGGAAGGAATTTCCCCGGCAGAAATCTGTCTGCTGGAGAGCTCTTTCTCTCTCGGTGTTTTCCGCCCTGCAGAGGCGGTGGAATCTTTCTATGGTCGCCCCCTATGTATTAGGGTTTCGAGTAGAAGATATAGGCGAGAGGGAGGAGCCAGAGGTGGGCCAGGTGGTCCACACCCCTATAGGCGAGGCCTAGTGGTGGCCCGCGCCTGGGGGGTGTGGGCCCCCTGTGGCCCATCTCTGCCTCCCCTTCTGGCATTTTTCGTCTTCTAGGAAAATATGATTTTCCATAGATTTTCTGGCATTTTCTTGATCTTCACGAAATTGCATAAAAAATCTCTTTTTCCATCAGAAATCTAACTCCGGCAGTTCATCCTCCAAGAATCATCCAACATGCAAAAACAGATGAAAAGACATAAGTAACACCTCTTAATAAGAAATATATCAATGAATAAAGGCAAATTATGATATATAATTGTTATGCAAATTGGACGTATCATAGCACCTATGTGCTTATTAAAAGAGGTTCGAGTTGGAAAGTTTTACCATACATTAATATGTAGGCATGTTTAATTGAAGCAACCAAGTGGCTCATGCGAGTGTTTGCACGGTTGGCACAACCATACATGTCGTCGCACAAGGTTCAAGTCCCTACGAAAATAACACACAAAATAAAGACATCGGTTTGGTGTACGAACGAAGTTCGTTCACCCAACCAACAAAAAGAAAGTAAAGAAGAAAACATGAACTTCTATAGGGAATTACAGTCTAGGAAGTTTATGAGGTAGAACTTTATTGCTTACAGATATTCGGCTTCCCCTTTATCAAGGGAGAAGATCCCATGTGGAGTTTCGATATTTTAGAGGATGTAGGGAGAAAGTATATTGAGATTTTGATACCTGGGTTACCTCCCCATAGTGATATTGTGGTCGCACCAACTATACGACCGAAACTATACTGTCAAAAACAATTTCCGCCGTATAGTTGGTCGTCGAACATGAAGTAACCTGAAATAAGAATTCAAAACAAGTGTCCTTATCTATACGGCCGCAACTATACGGCCGGACCAAAACGGTCCATCCGTATAGTTGGTCGTTAAACCTTCTATACCTGGAAAAGAAAATTTGACGATGGCATAAATATCTATATGGCCAAAACTATAAGGCTGGAATTTTTATTCCCGCCGTATAGTTGGTCGTTAGAGGTACTATAGTCGTCAAATTTTTTTTGTTTCTTCGAGAATTCTTTCTTAACCTGAAACTTAGTGAAACACCATGTTTTGACAGAAAAATAATAGTCTAAATTTTTGAACAACAATAGCATGTATAAACAGGAATTTTAGTACCACCAAGTTATGCAACACACAATAACAATAAATTCTACGTTTTGAAAACTACAACAAGATAAATCTAAAAGAAAATCATGCAGAGAATAAAAATGCCAATACAACATGAATGCATCAATACTCAAGACACAAAACTAAGAAAGACATCTAATGACTTCTGGGTTGCCTCCTGGGAAGCCTTTCTTATAACCAAGTAGCCAGAGAATTATTTATTCTTACCTCCAAAAGAGGTTTGAAGCACTTACTATTATAGCCTGGTCGAAGTCTCACCCCCTTGCGGTACATCGGAGTCATGTAGACAAATGTGTTATTGCTCACAAATGATGATTGATGTGCCATGTGTGGTGAGCATACCTCCCTAGATATCTTCAATAAGAGGATTAGATATTTACATGTAAATTCAAACCTTTTCCCTCTAATAGTATCATTGGGATATAATTCATAGTACTCTTCTTGGGCTACACTATCATGACAGAACACTTCATAATACTCATCTTTAGCAGCAGGGAAACAATTCAAAAGTGTCTCTATTCTCTAGTTCATCACCCTTGCTAACAAGTTCATCAGTTCTAGAGTTATCAAGCAACTCAGAAAAAGAAGCACCATCAACAAATATTTTATCAAATATGTGCTCTCCCCAAACCTGCTCATTAATACCACAAGGATTTATCTCTAGTTCATCAATATTAGTGTTCTCTAAATGAGTATCTAGGCATAAAGCCTCCACAGAAAAATTATCTTCAGTTTCAACACAATAAGAATCATTACTAGAGACTGGGACATCATAAAAGAACTTATTATTACTCCCTCTAAACCATATTAGTCGACTTGAATTTGTCAAAATTTGGATGAACCTATATACTAAATAGTGTCTAGATTCACCCAAATCTAGACAAATTTGAGTCAACTAATATGGGTTGGAGGGAGTAGTAGAATTAGGTTTGTCTTCAACCTCACCTTTTTGGTGTTACTCCATGTTATCCAATGGTTCCTGCAAAATGTTAGTTTTAGGAACTATTGGTTTACATAGCTCCTTACTCTTTATCACAAGTGCATTCCCACTAAAATGTTCTTGACAATAATTGACAATATAATCCATAATATTATGATACCTTTATAAATCCTCATTATCGCTACTCTTCATAATAATACCAATTTTTCTAAGAAGCTCATGACACCCTTCATAAACTACGTATTCCAAGAGTTTTAAATTATTACCGTTTATATGAGTATTGGTTAATAAAAATTCTTTAAAGAGAGGAATGCATTCATAATCATCCAGCTTGTTAGGCTTACCATTATATTGCCTCATCCCTTCAAATAAATTTGAAAAATTACCAGAACGATAATCCACTTGCTTCCACGTAGTTGCATATCCTCAAGGATCAGCAGTTCTTCTTCGTGTTCATCCTCTTCTTGGGAAGGAACTTCATCCTTATCCCGGGATTTCCTACAAACGATTAACATAGGGCGCTACGGTTGTACGCCGTGCCTTCATAATAAGTGCATTCTCACTAAATTGTTCTTGACAATACCAAGAAATATGTTGCAAGATTTTATAAGCCATTTTTATGAGAACACTGTCTTCACTATGAATACGTTATATGACATGTATTATCAGTTCATGGGCACCTTCAAAGATAACATACTCTAATACTTCACTAGTGGTATCACCATTTTTATAAGATACTAAAGATTGATTAGAGGTATCAGAGCATTGAAAATGAAAGTAGTGCCCAAGTTTCATACATTGAGGACATATTATTGGATCGTCTATCGTATCTGCAGAAATTAACTTTTGAGCATATTCCACTATTTGGGAATACATTTCTCTTACCATCATATTATTCATTTGTTCTTCAAAATACTCATCCTCCTCTTCCAATGAGGATTTCCTCCTCACCAAAGTACCCAAAATCACTATCTAGGCACGAACCCTCCTCACAACAATCACCATAAGTTTGGGACTTGTAGAAACCATTACTAGATAATGAGATATTGTAAGATCCCTCCTTTGTAAAGGAAAAGGATCCCTGTGATTGCAATGCTAGTCCCTAGATCATTGCTAGCATCCACAGTTTAAGATGAAGTACACAGATACAAAGGTCATTTATTACATCCATTCCAGAGATAAACATAGTCTTTACAACTCAAGGCCACAGCCTAATACAAGAGTTTGAATAAGTAAATATATATAAGTCTTCATCTTCATGTGCCACAGGCAAACATGTTGAGTGTAGACTCATGACACTTAATCCTCATTAGAGTAACCTGCAACATCATAAGTTACAGCCATAGTGGGTCAATACTTTGGAATAGTATTGGCAAGTGATACCTTAGTATATTTTAAGTTGACTAGATACTATATGCAAATTTGGCTAAGTGTAGCTTGGCTTTCTTTGTTCAAAATAGTTTTTCCTATTAGTTGAAAACACTAAGTTTTTCTTTGTCAAAACTTTTCCCAAGGATCCATCAATAGACATTGAGGTCCTTCACCCTTGTTCACCCACAAGTTTTTTCTTAGAAGTTGGAATGATGAGATTCTTGATAGCTTCCATGTCTTGATGCTCAAGTTGTCCATTGCCATGGACTTGGCTAAGTACTTAGATTTTTCCATCTGTAGAGGTTGTGCACTTTCCCCACCAGACTTGGTATCACCAAGACAGGACCTTTCAGAAGCCTTCCCTTAGACCAAATGGACGCGGTCCAACCTATCATCCCACTACCACCAACTGTCCAAATGGCTAAGTTCTAGCAACCTATGTGATCCAGGAAGAGCCCATATTGCCAAGTGGCTGCACTAGAAGCTTCTCAACACTTGGCCTCTAAAATCCCTTTGTTCCTGGGTGGCTTTCCACAAGTGAGATACACAAGGTAAACCATAGCCATGGGCCTTCTATAACCACTCAACCAAAACCACCAATCAAGTCCCATTCCACCCAGGTGATTCATTGACTTAGTTGTTTTATTAGGCAAAACAAAAGTCCAAAGACTTAGAAATATTTTCATCATAGCATGTATATTTCACCAACCCTTGTTTGTTACTAGCTAGGCTAATCATGGCATAGAGAGTATCTTAACTTAGAAATTTCCTAGCAATTCTACAACTACTTAGGATTTCCCAACATGGCATTAGGCAAAAATAATAACATGCAAGACTTAGCAAAATATTTCTAATGCTTAGTATAAAATATAGGGATGGAAATATTCATGAAGTACCACTTGCCTTGGTAGTTGGGAGAGTAGCACTCTTCACAATCACAATCACTAGCACCAAAATCTACACATAGAATATAGCCACAATCACATACAAGATATATTCAACCAAAAATATATATGCATGCATGCAAGATGCTAAGTGATGATTTTTTTGAAATCAACCAAGCAAGTGCATAGTACTTAATCTTAAACAAGTCAAAAACTTGCCAAACCAAGTTTATTTGACACTAAAAACAATTCTTAAACATTTTATATACTCAAATAAGCCCTACACATGTTTCTGCAAATAAAGCTATTTTAACAGAAGCAAAACTTTAAACACATTGCATAGATGAAAAGGGCTTGCTCTCCTGATTCCAACGGTATAAAATTTGTCAAATTCTAACATGGGGATCAAAAGTTATAGCTAATTCAAATTTGGATATAAATCAGATTCAAAATCTGTTTTAAAATCAAACCCTAGTCACGCATCTGTTTCCTATTGGCCGATACCGTTTCACTCAGGATCACCCTTCCGCGCCGTCAGATCAAGTCAGATCCAACGCGCCAGATCAAAAGAAAACGTTTCGCTCAGATCTAATTTAAACCGCAAGATCTACATCTAACGGCTGCTGTTGCTTCGACCATAGCCTAGCGGCGCTAGCGGCGGTGACTGGCGGCGGCGTGTCTGTCAGCGGTGGTGCCAGCGTTCTAGGTCGCCCGGGGAGGGGAGAGGATGCTCACCAGAACCGCCGTGTTGAGGTGAAGCTCAACGCGTCTCTGGTTGGCGAAGGGGCGCTCGGAGTCGCCGGAGTTGTTGCCGAGGCTACAGACCATGCGCGAGCAAAAGGGAGGTGTCAGTAGATGCGCACGGAGCTGCAGAGCATGCTAGTATGAACCATGGACAGAGGGGGGCATGGTGCTCACCGGAATTCGTCGGCGAGGTCATCGGAACAGCGGCAGTGTCTAGCGAGTTGCGAGCAGCCTGGTGGCGTGGAGAGGAAATTGGGTGAGGGGAAATGGCCACGAGAGGGAGGGGCTTAAGTAGGCAGGAGCTCGACAAGAAACGCCCGGTGAATCAATGCCAATTACGCCGCGGAATCAACACAGCAACGGCCAGCGGCGACGTGTTCGTGCGCGGAATCTGGGGGAAGACGACGATGACATGGACAGGGCCCGCTTGTCAGCGAATAGAACAGAGAGGGAGTGGGGTCCGAGTGTCAGCGACTCTGGGGGTGCTTCTACGCGTGAGAGAGAGAGAGGGGACCCGGGTGGGCTAGCTGGGATGGATCTGCTGATGGGCTCAAAGTCTGGCGCCGGCCCTTTTCTATTTCCTTTCTCTTTTTCTTTTTCTGTTTTGATTTTCTGGATTGATTTTCAAATGATTTCAAAAGCTTTTGAATTCAAACTTTTTCCAGGATTTTGTAGGGTGCAAGATTCACATTTCAAGGCATAAAATCAAGTGGTCTCTCTGTTCAATCTTGGTTCTTTTGAATAAACAAAATAAACAGTGCCATAACACTTGATTTGCAAATGTTTTGAAATTGGTTTTGAAACCATTTTTATTTTGTATAATTTTTGTTCAAACTCCACACTCAATCCAATCAACAAGAATTCAAACAAACTTGGTTTAAACACTTAAGCTCTCAAATGGGGATGGTCATTTGATTTAAGTTTGCTCACAGAAAATGATAGCACTATGTGCTTCTGTTTTCTTGTAATTGGTTTGAAATTGATCTCAAAACTATATGCATGCATGAATGATATGCAATCTTTGAAATCATGATTTTAGGGATGTTACAAATCTAACCCCCTTAAGGTGAATCTCGCCCTCGAGATTCGGATTGGCTAGCAAATAGGTGAGGGTGGTCTTTCCGAAGATCATCTTCTCTTTCCCATGTTGCTTCCTCTTCAGAATGATGATTCCACTGCACTTTGCAAAACTTTATAGTCTTAGTCCTTGTGACTCTTTCTGCAGTCTCAAGAATCTTGATAGGCTTCTCTTCATAAGTGAGATCACTTTCCAATTGAACCTCCTCCAAAGGTATAGTATCCTTCAAAGAAGTTTCTTCCATTTCTGGATGACATTTCTTAAGCTGACTCACATGAAACACATTATGGACAGCTGACAGAGATTCTGGCAGTTCAATTTCATAGGCAACTTCTCCTTTGCGTCTCAGAATCTTGAATGGCCCAACATACCTTGGTGCTAATTTTCCTTTGACTCCGAATCTCTTCACTCCACGAAGTGGTGATACTCTAAGATAGGCTCTATCACCAACTTCATAGGTGACTTCTCTACGCTTAGGATCTGCGTAGCTTTTCTGTTGGGACTGTGCTATCTTCAACCTGTCCTTAACCAACTTGACCTTCTCTTCGGCTTCTTTGATAAGATCTGGCCCGAATAAACTTCTTTCTCCCACACCATTCCATAACAATGGGGTGGTACATTTCCTTCCGTAGAGAAACTCAAACGGTGCCATCTCAATACTGGCTTCATAGCTGTTGTTATAAGAAAATTTTGCGTAAGGCAGACTTTCATCCCAACTGGCTCCATAGTCTAAGGCACATGCCCTCAACATGTCTTCAAGAATCTGATTAGTCCTTTCTGTTTGACCATCAGTTTGAGGATGAAAAGCAGTACTGAATTCCAACCTCGTTCCCAATGACTCATGTAACTGTCTCCAAAAATGGGAAGTGAATTGAGTTCCCCTATCATACACAATACTCTTGGGCACTCCATGTAGACATACAATTCTACTCATGTATATTGTGGCTAACTTAGCACTTGTATAGGTTGTCTTCACGGGTATGAAATGAGCCACTTTAGTTAGGCGATCCACTACTACCCAAATAGAATCGAATCCTGACCGGGTCCTTGGTAATCCGGTAATGAAATCCATACCAATCTTGTCCCACTTCCAATCAGGAATAGGTAGTGGTTGCAGTAAACCTGCTGGTTTCTGATGCTCCGCTTTCACTCTACTACATACATCACACAAAGCAATGTGTTCGGCGATGTCCTTCTTGAGATTATTCCACCAAAATCTTTCATTCATGTCCATGTACATTTTGGTGTTACCCGGATGAATGGAATACGGAGAGTTGTGTGCTTCTTGGAAAATCAGTTTCCGCAACTCCGGGTCTTGTGGAACACAGATACGTTTCCCATGCCATAAAGTACCCTGTTCGTCTTCATGGAATTCTTTGGCTTTTCCTTTGCCAATCTTTTCCTTAATCTCTTCAATTTCCTTATCAGTCTTCTGGGCTTCTTTGATCTTGTCCAACAAAGTGAGTTGAACATCTAAAGACATGAGATGTCCTTCAGGCACAATCTCCAATATGAGTTTTCTAAATTGGGTACACAGATCATCTGGCAATTCTCCTTTGGTAAGGCCATTCACAAAGACTTTGCGACTTAGAGCATCTGCTACAACATTTGCTTTACCTGGGTGGTATTGCAAACTTAAGTCATAGTCCTTGATAAGCTCTAACCATCTTCTTTTTCTCATATTAATCTCCTTCTGGGTGAAGATATACTTCAAACTTTTGTGATCCGTGAACACTTCACAACACTTTCCCAAAAGATAGTGTCTCCATGTTTTGAGTGCATGGACAACAGAGGCTAACTCTAAATCATGAGTAGGATAGTTCACTTCATGAGTTTTGAGTTGTCTCGAGGCATAAGCCACAACTTTACCGTCTTGCATAAGTACTGCACCCAAACCTTGATGAGATGCATCACAATATACTTGGAAATCATTCTCCAAATCTGGCAAACACAAGACTGGTGCTGTCACAAGTCTCTTCTTCAATTCCTGAAAGCTGAGTTCACAACCTTCAGACCAAGCAAACTTCTTGTCTTTCTTTAACAATTCTGTCATAGGCTTAGCAACCTTGGAGAAATTTTCAATGAACCTTCTGTAGTAACCTGCTAAGCCAAGGAAACTACGAACTTCCTTCACTGACTTGGGAGATTCCCATTCAGTCACAGCTGAAACTTTAGCAGGATCAACTGCTACACCATCCTTTGTCATAACATGACCAAGAAAACCAACTTCATCCAACCAGAACTCACACTTGCTGAATTTGGCATAAAGTTTATGCTCCCGTAACTTCTCAAGTATCAATCGCAAATGTCCTTCATGCACTTCTTTGCTCTTGGAGTAGACTAGAATGTCATCAATGAATACGACAACAAACTTGTCAAGGAATTCCATGAACACCTTGTTCATCATATTCATGAAGTATGCTGGAGAATTTGTCAAGCCAAAAGGCATTATGGTATACTCGTACAATCCATACCTTGTAGTGAATGCTGTCTTAGGTATGTCTTGTTCCCTTATCTTGAGTTGAAAATAGCCTGACCTTAGATCAATCTTTGAGAACACACATGCTCCTTCTAGCTGATCAAACAAGTCATTGATTCTAGGCAAAGGATATTTGTTCTTGATAGTTACCTCGTTGAGTGAACGGTAATCTATGCATAACCTTTGACTTCTATCTTTCTTCTCCATGAACAAACTGGGGCTCCCCAAGATGAAGAACTTGGTTGAATAAATCCTTTCTGCAACTGTTCTCCTAGTTGTTTCTTGAGTTCTTTCAGTTCATCTACTGTCATTTTATACGGTCTCTTTGCTATTGGTCCAGACCCTGGTACCAAATCTATAAGAAACTCCACATCTCTATCTGGTGGCATTCCCGGCAAATCTTCCGGAAACACATCTAGATACTCACTCACAATAGGCACACTGTTCATGCTAACCCCCTTAAGAGAATTAAGCATACTCCTATTTGCTTCAAAATTGGTCTTGAATCTGATCCTTTTATTTTCTGGAGTTGTGAGTGAAACAGTATGGTTGGCACAATCTATCACTCCTTTGTACTTAGTCATCCAGTCCATTCCCAAATTGACATCCAATCCTTGGGAGTTTAGTATTATCAAATTAACGGGAAACCTATACTTCCCAAATTCTATGACTAGATCATGACATCCTGAATTCACTATCATTTCTCCACCAGGAGAACTTACTTTTATAGGACACCCGATAGTTTCTACCGGTAGTTCCTTTCTTTCAACAAATTCTCTTGATATGAATGAATGAGATGCACCAGTATCAAAGAGTACAAATGCTGGAATAGAATTGAGTCTGAACTTACCAGCAACAGCATGAGGTTCCTCATAGACCTCCTCCACATTGATGTGGTTTACTTGTCCCTTCTGGAAAGGGTTGGGCTTGTTAGGTCCTTCAACTTTCTTTTCTGGGCAGTCATTTGCATAATGCCCCATCTTTTTGCACTTGAAGCATTCCACCTGACTGATGTCTCTCTTAACAGGCTGGCTTCCACTTCCACTTCCATTACCACTGTGGTGGCTCTTATGTCCACTCTTGTGGTTATTCTACTTGTCATTGTCATGACTACGGTGATGCTTGTTGTCATGACGGTTGTGGTTGTGGTGCTTGTTGAATTTCCCATGCTTGTGGGATCCTGAGCTTGTCATCATAATGAGATCGTTTGTGAGACGATCCCGAGCTGTGCTTGTCGGAGTGCTTTCTCTTTCTACTCTCAACTTGCTTCATTTTGTTCTCCAAAATAGCAGCCTTGTCACAGAGCGACTGATAAGTGGGAACATATGCCACAGCCAACTGCAGATTCAGCTCATCATTCAAGCCTTCCAAAAAAAATTCCTTTCTCTTGGCATCGGTGTCAACTTCATCCGGTGCATAACGCGCCAGATTGTTGAACTCCTCAATGTATTCAGCCACGCTGCGGTGGCGCTGCTTCAGATTGTGGAACTCTTTCTTTTTCAGACTCATCACTCCATATGAGATATGAGCAGTGCGAAAGCCATCCTCAAAGATAGCCCATGTCACTTCATCTATGGGAGTGGTGATCTGGAAGTTGTCCCACCAAGTGGCGGCTGGTCCTTCCAGCAGATGTGCTGCAAATCTGACCTTTTCAGTATCCGTACAGCCCACGGTTACCAAGTCCTTGTTTACTGAACGTAGCCAGTCATTGGCCACCATGGGATCAGTCGTTCCAGAGAACTTTGCTGGCCTCAATCTCAAGAACCTGGTAAGCATATCAAAACCAGGTGGGTTGTTGTTGTTATTGTTGTTACTGTTGTTGTTGTTGTTTTGGTTCTGGATGAACGTCGTCATCATCTGCATTAGCTGAGTTTGAGCGGTCATGATTTGTTGCATTTCTGGAGTGATGTTGTTGTTGTTGGGGTTGGGGTTTGCACGACGGGGAGGCATCTGTGGTTTGTTCAATAAAGATAAGAATGAGATACCCATAGATGCTTTTATGCACATTACATCACATAAGCAAACACAAGTATGCAACACAAAGATAAAAGTTCAACAACAAGATAACAAGTTCGTAAGATAAAACACACACAAATAACAAGCCATCCACATGTCGTATGGTCAATAACAAGTTCTCAAATAACAAGTACGATAATATAAGATAAACGAGTAGTCAAATCTACTCATCGGCATCAATCTCCTCCTCGACAAAGGTAAGACCTGCGTTCTCCATCGCGGTCTTGTTTTCCTCGATGCTAGTGGACAAAGTCTCTATCTTGGCCTTGAGAGCCCTCTTCTGGGAACGAAGCCTCTCAATCACCGTCTGCTGCTGCTCTAGCTCGAAGTCCTTGGACTGCAGTTCTTCAGTCATGTCCCGGATCTTCTTGTTCCTATCCTGGACACGCTTCTCCTGACTCTTGAACTTCCTGTCCTGGGTCTCGAACTTTGCCTCCATTTCGTTGACTATCTCGTCTTGCTGCGTGAAGAGCTTGTCCTTCTCGCGAAGCTGCACCTGGAGCTCATCATTGCTAAGCATGACATTGGTCCTGTCCGTGTCCACATGCCTAATGAGAGACTCTAAGTCCTGGAGGTACAGGCGTATCGGCTCTGCTGCGTCCCTCGAATCGTCCTCGAAGTCGATGGACTCTCCATCCTCATCACGTCTTCCGAAGACATGGAAGTGGGTACCTCTAACCTGTAGGGAGTGTCGCCTCAGCGACGCCCCATCGATCTGCATAACTACCTCAAGGCCTCTCTCCTGTCACATCGTGCATGAGCTTGAAGACAATGGCCTCCGTGGTAGGCTCACATGCAGCGTCCGGGCTGGTTGACCTTGAAGCCCCAGAGGTCCTTCCTCTCAAACTTGGTGAGGGGATGCACCATGATGGTGGGAAGAGGGAGATTGAGCAAAGTAGTAAGCTCAACGATACGAGGACCAAAGCGGGTAACCTGGAACTCCTCAACAGTGCTGATGGTAATAGGCATCTATTTATAAGATAGAAAAGGTAGAACAACACAAATCAAGATAAAACAAAAGACGAAACATCACATACATATCCTTGGGAAGCAAAACACACAAGTCATGCATACATGGAACCATTACAACAACCACGGTTCAATCTTATTTTAGAGCAACATTTTGGAAAATAAGGTGATAGGTGGTGGTCCAAATAACGAAGTACGTTTACAATCCTATCTCACTGGATCTGTTGGCTAACACAATGTTTCTAGAAGCAATCAGCCTATCTTGCTCACATGATTCCATCACTAAGTCTATAATGTCTCCTCTTAAGGTTTGGTTGGTAGCTTCCAACTCTTGGGTATGTTCCTTCTCATTCCTTAGATCATTTTGGAGGTTGAGCATTCTGCACTTGACTCTATCACCAAGTTCTTTGATGGTCTTCCAAGCTGCATCCCTTGCTGATTCAAAGAATGTAGGGTGCACCACTGAATTGGTGAACATGCAGAATCCTTTTTCCTGATGGTTGTCTTCCTTGTTTTTATACAAGTGAAGTTGCACCCACTAGTATTCCAATCCTTCATCCATCACTGGAAAACCTTTGTACACAGCTGCACCTTGTATCTCTAATGCAACCATGAGGTCCTTGAGAGCCTTGGGGAATTCTGTCTCACACTCCAAAGTCATTGTCATGAGTGGTCCTTTCCTTACGGCTTCGTTGATGGAGTTCATCTACAAATAGAGATGAGAGATAAGATTAGAAAAGTTTTACGAGAAGAATAGACAAGTGTAGAAGTTGCTGAAATTTTTTCCTTAGTGGTTTCTAATCCTAGGGTCATAATCCTACAGGCAACACAGTGCTCTGATACCATCTGTAAGATCCCTCCTTTGTAAAGGAAAAGGATCCCTGTGGTTGCAATGCTAGTCCCTGGATCATTGCTAGCATCCACAGTTTAAGATGAAGTACACAGATACAAAGGTCATTTATTACATCCATTCCAGAGATAAAAATAGTCTTTACAACTCAAGGCCACAGGCCTAATACAAGAGTTTGAATAAGTAAATAAATATAAGTCTTCATCTTCATGTGCCACAGGCAAACATGTTGAGTGTAGACTCATGTTACTTAATCCTCATCAGAGTAACCTGCAACATCACAAGTTACAGCCACAGTGGGTCAATACTTTGGAATAGTATTGGAAAGTGATACCTTAGAATATTTTAAGTGGACTAGATACTATATGCAAATTTGGCTAAGTGTAGCTTGGCTTGCTTTGCTCAAAATAGTTTATCCTATTAGTTGAAAACACTAAGTTTTTCTTTGTCAAAACTTTTCCCAAGGATCCATCAATAGACATTGAGGTCCTTCACCCTTGTTCACCCACAAGTTTTTTCTTAGAAGTTGGAATGATGAGATTCTTGATAGCTTCCATGTATTGATGCTCAAGTTGTCCATTGCCATGGACTTGGCTAAGTACTTAGATTTTTCCATCTGCAGAGGTTTGTGCACTTTCCCCACCAGACTTGGTATCACCAAGACAGGACCTTTCAGAAGCCTTCCCTTAGACCAAATGGATGCGTTCCAACCTATCATCCCACTACCACCAACTGTCCAAATGGCTAAGTTCTAGCAACCTATGTGATCCAGGAAGAGCCCATATTGCCAAGTGGCTGCACTAGAAACTTCTCAACACTTGGCCTCTAAAATCCCTTTGTTCCTGGGTGGCTTTCCACAAGTGAGATACACAAGGTAAACCATAGCCATGGGCCTTCTATAACCACTCAACCAAAACCACCAATCAAGTCCCATTCCACCCAGGTGATTCATTGACTTAGTTGTTTTATTAGGCAAAACAAAAGTCCAAAGACTTAGAAATATTTTCATCATAGCATGTATATTTCACCAACCCTTGTTTGTTACTAGCTAGGCTAAGCATGGCATAGAGAGTATCTTAACTTAGAAATTTCCTAGCAATTCTACAACTACTTAGGATTTCCCAACATGGCATTAGGCAAAAATAATAACATGCAAGACTTAGCAAAATATTTCTAATGCTTAGTATAAAATATAGGGATGGAAATATTCATGAAGTACCACTTGCCTTGGTAGTTGGGAGAGTAGCACTCTTCACAATCACAATCACTAGCACCAAAATCTACACATAGAATATAGCCACAATCACATACAAGATATATTCAACCAAAAATATATATGCATGCATGCAAGATGCTAAGTGATGATTTTTTTGAAATCAACCAAGCAAGTGCATAGTACTGAATCTTAAACAAGTCAAAAACTTGCCAAACCAAGTTTATTTGACACTAAAAACAATTCTTAAACATTTTATATACTCAAATAAGCCCTACACATGTTTCTACAAATAAAGCTATTTTAACAGAAAAAAAACTTTAAACACATTGCATAGATGAAAAGGTCTTGCTCTCCTGATTCCAACGGTATAAAATTTGTCAAATTCTAACATGGGGATCAAAAGTTATAGCTAATTCAAATTTGGATATAAATCAGATTCAAAATCTGTTTTAAAATCAAACCCTAGCCACGCGTCTGTTTCCTATTGGCCGATACCGTTTCACTCAGGATCACCCTTCCACGCCGTCAGATCAAGTCAGATCCAACGCGCCAGATCAAAAGAAAATGTTTCGCTCAGATCTAATTTAAACCGCAAGATCTACATCTAACGACTGTTGTTGCTTCGACCATAGCCTAGCGGCGCTAGCGGCGGCGACTGGCGGCGGCGTGTCTGTCAGCGGCGGTGCCGGCGTTCTAGGTCGCCCGGGGAGGGGAGAGGATGCTCACCAGAACCGCCGTGTCGAGGTGAAGCTCAACGCGTCTCTGGTTGGCGAAGGGGCGCTCGGAGTCGTCAGGGATTCCTCGCCGGAGTTCACGAACGCGTTGGGTACGGCTGCTGGTCGACGTTGGCGAGGTTCTGCGTCGCGCTAAGGCAGGAGGAGGGCACCATTAGACGCGCAAGACACTGAGGATCTCAGGCGTATCAAACAGAGGGCAAGGGGCGGCTGGTACTTACGGGGAGAGGTCGCCGGAGTTCGAGCAGAGAGCGGCGGCTTCAGTCGTTGTCGTTACCGAGCCTACAGACCATGCGCGAGCAAAAGGGAGGTGTCAGTAGATGCGCACGGAGCTGCAGAGCATGCTAGTATGAACCATGGACAAAGGGGGGCACGATGCTCACCGGAATTCGTCGGCGAGGTCGTCGGAACAGCGGCAGTGTCTGGCGAGTTGCGAGCAGCCTGGTGGCGTGGAGAGGAAATTGGGTGAGGGGAAATGGCCGTGAGAGGGAGGGGCTTAAGTAGGCAGGAGCTCGACAAGAAACGCCCGGTGAATCAATGCCAATTACGCCGCGGAATCATCGCAGCAACGGCCAGCGGCGACGTGTTCGTGCGCGGAATCTGGGGGAAGATGACGATGACGTGGACAGGGCCCGCTTGTTAGCGAATAGAACAGAGAGGGAGTGGGGTCCGAGTGTCAGCGACTCTGGGGGTGCTTCTGCGCGTGGGAGAGAGGGGACCCGGGTGGGCTAGCTGGGCTAGATCTGCTGATGGGCTCAAAGTCTGGCGCCGGCCCTTTTCTATTTCCTTTCTCTTTTTCTTTTTCTATTTTGATTTTCTGGATTGATTTTCAAATTATTTCAAAAGCTTTTGAATTCAAACTTTTTCCAGGATTTTGTAGGGTGCAACATTCACATTTCAAGGCATAAAATCAAGTGGTCTCTCTATTCAAGCTTGGTTCTTTTGAATAAACAAAATAAACAGTGCCATAGCACTTGATTTGCAAATGTTTTGAAATTGGTTTTGAAACCATTTTTATTTTGTATAATTTTTGTTCAAACTCCACACTCAATCCAATCAAAAAGAATTCAAACAAACTTGGTTTAAACACTTAAGCTCTCAAATGGGATGGCCATTTGATTTAAGTTTGCTCACATAAAATGATAGCACTATGTGCTTCTGTTTTCTTGGAATTGGTTTGAAATTGATCTCAAAACTATATGCATGCATGAATGATATGCAATCTTTGAAATTATGATTTTAGGGATGTTACAGATATCATTTGCATACATACTATTTGTGTGTGGAAAATTATTTTCAGAAGTAGGAGAGTGGTTGATCAAGTTGCTCCTCTTCATTCTTACTAATATAATTCGTGAGTAGCTCAGTGATAGTCTTACCTTCAGGCTTACCTTCCACTAGTAGAGAGGGTGCAATATCAAGTGCCACCTCTTTATTAACAACATGTTCCGATGGTTTATGTGGAGGCTCTTTGAGTGGAGTTCCCTCCACATTATCTTTCTGAGCACTGATGATTGCACGTGCACAGATCGTTTGTAGCTAGTTTCGAAATAAAGATATCGATCCCAAAGGGAGAAGGAGTCTGAAGTCTAAATAACTCTTGAACTAAATACTGAAATAGTAATGCTAAATAACGTTCTAACTAACAAGATAAAATGCGAGTTTTGTGTAAAATATAATTTTGAGTTTTCAAATAAGAGAACAATGAGTAAACTAAAGTTGTAAGTAAACAAGAGAATGCGAGTGTGATTACGAAGGCTTGCAAGATGATGGAAGTAGTTCTCAAGGAGTAGCAAATCCACCACTAGTAATTAGAAAGAGTGATCAAAATTATTATAATGAGTAATACCAGTTATGATATGTGTGGGAGGAGCTCCATATATGGACGAATAGGCAGTAAACACTACTCACATCATCCGTTATAACCACATGAGACAATAACCGACAACCATCGTGATACTGCGCTATCAAGGGATTTCTCCCGTGGCATGGACATGGCTTGATGAGTTCTCCTTGATTCCCCAATTTAGTACGTAAAGAATGATAACTAATTTATAGTCATAATAAGTTCTATCATCCTTCTGTCTATCAACAAGTAATTCCCTTCATCAAGTCCCCGCAAGAGGCAAATATTAAGGAGGTGCACAACTCCCAACATCAAGATGAAGACAATTAACAGAGACACATAATGAATAATATCACATAATAATCTCTATCTCAATTCAATCACATACTAGGGTTTCTCCATCACCCCAAGAACAAAGGAAACTACTCACACATGAAGGCAATCAACATCATGGATAGAATATGGATGTAACACCCCAGTTATAGATAGTCATTATTTAGGGTTGATTGTGCATTGCATGAGCATCATCTCTTTAAACTTTGCATTAAAGAAGAATAAACAAAACCCTAAAACCCTATTTTTCCCTTCCTCTTTGAAACTTGTTCAAATGTTTTGAATTTTGAAAACTACCAAAACATTGGAGCCCAAATGGACTAAAAGGGCCCCTGCAGTAATTTTATATATTTCATAAAATCTCTGGTAATTTCAAACTACTCAAAATAGTATTTGAATTCAAAATACAAAACAGAAATGCAAAATAGAAAATGGAAAAGATTCTGATAAAAAAATAGCAACAGCCAGCCAGGCCGGCCCAGCTGTCTATCTCTCTTCTCCCTGCCGCTTAGTCCAACCCACCATCGGCCCGTCTGCATCCCAACCGCGGCCCCGTACCGCTTCGGCCCCCAACCTCGTCGTCGTCTTCGCAGGCAACGTGAAGTAGCTGCCAGTCGCCGCCGCGACCGCCCAATGCTGCCCCGCCGCCATCATGCGCGCCGCTGATGCTCGCGAGGATAAGAACGAGCCGCACGCCTCTCCCCCTCTCCCTGGCCTTATCCTCTCCCTGCTTTCTCTCTCTCCCTCGTTCCTCTGGAGCCTGAAACCCGTCGGACCCCGTCGTTCGCCACCGTCTCAAGCCGCCCCGAGCCTCGCTAGTGAGCCCACGAGTTCCGCCTCGTCGCGCTGGTGCTCCTCGTAGAAGGAATCGAGCCGAGAAGGTCTCTGTCGCTCGCAATCGAAGTTGTCTTCCTGGCCTTCGACGAGCTCATCGTCGTCCTAGCCGTCGTTTCCGTGCACCCCTCTCCTCACCGACCGCTCTTTGAGCTTCACGGTGAGCTGGTGATTCTCCTGGTGCCCTCTGCTTCCTTCCTTGCTTCCTGCTTTTCTCCGTCGATGGTTTCCTGCAAAGCGCTGTCGCTGCCGCTCGCCGTAGCCGCGTCCACAGTGACCCAAAACCAGCGGCGCCGCCGTAGTTAGGCTCCTCGCGCGACGCCCATTTGAACCCGCCCTTTTGCATTTCCCAGATCGCCTCCTAGTGCCATCCCCACCGCCGTCTGGCCGTTCTCCGGCGAGGCCGACATGGCGCCCGTGTGGCGTCCACGTGGTGCCTGCGTGGCCGAAAATGCTAGAGGGAGCCAAAATAGTAACAGCTGCACAACAGTCACTTAAACTACCTTGCGTCGGTATGCTAGGGCGAATAAGCTTAACACTAGACCAACTCGCATGGATGGTGTAAGGTTGAAAGGAAAGAATATCCTTAGTGATATTAACAAGAAACATGTGTTAAGGCAGGGTGACTCGGCTGACCCAGGGTTGTCGAGGTATAGCACGCCTACGAAAAACCTCAGGGCTGCAGATGCAATAGCTGCTGAGATACCTGCTCTATCCAGTGAAGCCCGATAGAGGCAGCAAGAAAGGGTCAATGAGATGGTGTGTATAGCAAACCAGCAGAATGAGGAACTGCTAAAGAACAACCCGACAAGACCTGAAGTTTCCCGTACCGTCCATTCGGTTGGAGGTTCTCCGAGAAGATGAGATGCCACATCATCTTAACCCGGTGGAGGCACGAGGAGAGACGGGGTGGTAACCTCGGGAATAAGGAACATGCAGATGGTGCCGTATGACCCAGCAGTACCTGGAAAGGCAAAAACATCACAAGCTCGTGACCAAGGAAGTGGCATCCGAGGTAACATAAACCCTGAACAAGGTCATGGTGGCCAGCATAATTCGGCTGGTGGAGGACATCATCCACCCCAGCATCATGAGCCGAGGAATATGCCTCGAGAACGCCAGGTACCGTAGGCCGGATCACCATGTCCCGGAAGCAAGGATAGGAAATAGGAGCTTGCTGCCAGATGACGCAAGGTTGAAGTTGGCAGAATATACAGGTCCGAACTGTTGGAAGAACAAGGTCCTCCGGGTCCATCATGCGTTGGACCTAAGATCATGAGGGAAGCTCATGTGGCACATTTCCAGTTGGCCAGGGGCACAAAAACATATGATGGAACTACAAAGACACAAGATTGGCTAATAGATTATGCTGGAAGGGCCAGCAAGGGTCTGGTGAAATAATCCACTGGCAGGAAGTATCAACTACTGGTTAGATTTGAGGAGATATTCGTGAGCAACTTCACAAGAATGTACAAGAGGCCAAATAGACTTTAGCATCTCTCCATGTGCAAGCAGAGGATAAACGAAACAAATCGCGAGTTCTTAACTTGGTGGTGCAACTTGAGGAACTCCTATGAGGGAGTGATTGAATCACATGCAATATCATGGTTTGCACAAGGGTGCAGATACGCCAGTGTGTTAGGGCAAAGGTTGCAGAGAGATATCGCAACTATGTTGGCTGAGACAATTAGAATTGCCAACTCATATGCATTGGGTGATCTAGCTCAGCCAGAGCTTATATCAGCAGAGCAAAATGAAGAGCATTATGCTCGTGATGGTGTCGGGTCATCCCGGACGAATGAATTCCATGGTAAGAGGAGATATGAAAGGCTGGATTATCGGTACAATTCGACTCATGTTGATACCATAACCCAAGATCAGCCAGGAGCTGGGGGTAATCAGATCCAGAAGAACAATGCACATCAATGGACTCCGAAAAATGATGGAAAGAAGAAGTGGAGTGAAGAGCAAAATAAACAATGGCAAGAGAAGCCAAAGTACACATACGAGTCTATGTTGGATCAGCCATGCAAGTTTCACATGACGAATCTGGCTAAGCCGACAAATCGTACAACCCGGCAGTGTGCATGGATGAAGCTGGCAATGGGTGGAGAAAAACCAAACCAGTCGAACCACAAACCTTAGCTCATAGGAGGCAATTGTTGGAGATATTCCCTAGAGGCAATAATAAAAGTAGTGTTTATGATAAATGTTTACATTCATGCTATAATTGTATTAACCAGAAACATTAATACTTGTGTGATTTGTAAACTTGTTAGAGTCCCTAGTGAAGCCTCTTTGTAACACTAGCTTGTTGGTTATTAGATGATCATGGTTTCCTGATCATCAACATTGAGATGTTATTAAAAACAAGATCATATCATTAGGAGAATGGTATGATGGGCATACTCCTATAGATAAGCGTAGCATAAAGATTAGGTCATTTCAATAGTTTGTTTTCTATAAGCTTTTAGATACATAGTAACCTAAATACTTTGACCATGAGATCATGCTAATCATCATCACCAGATGGATGCTTTGATGATATCAAACACCACTTCGTAACTAGGTGGTTATAAAGGTGGCATTGAGTGTTTGGAAAGTATGTGTTGAGGCACATGGATCAAGAATGGGATTTTTCCATCCATATGACGGATAGATATACTCTGGGCCATCTCGGTGGAATGTCATCCAATTAGCTTGCAAGCATGTGATTGGCTCACAAGGGATCACATATCGCAGGAACAAGTAAAGAGTACTTATCGGTAACGAGGTTGGACTAGGTATGTAGAGATACCGAGGATAAGACCTCAGATAAGTAAAATATCGCGAGACAAAGAGAAATTGGTATTGTATGTAAATGGTTCATTCGATCACAAAGTAATTGTAGAAATATGTGGGAGCCATATGAATTTCCAGATTCCTCTATTGGTTATTGATCGGAGAAGAGTCTCGGTCATGTCTGCATAATTCACGAACCGTAGGGAGACACACTTAAGGATTCGATGTTGTTTAGTAGATATGGAATGCGAGTAAGAAGACTGAATGTTGTTCGGAGTCTCAGATGGGATCCGGGATATCACGAGGAGATCCAGAATGGTCCGGAGAATAAGATTCATATAAGGAAAGTGCAATTTCGGAGTTTGGGAATGATTCCGGTGTTTTCACCAGAATGATCTCGAAGGGTCTAGAAGGTTAACCGAACCCGAAGGGGAAGGGTACATGAATGAGTCATGACAAAGTGGAATGGTTGCATCATGTCCTAGGTCAAAGGGCTGTGTAAATAAAATTGAGAAATCAAACTCCAAAATGGAAAGTCAAAAGGCAAGTTTGAAAAGTCAAACTGGGACGATGTTTCCTGGTGGAGGGAGGAGAGGAAACCTCCTCTCCCTCCACCACGCTCCAAGGAGGAAAGGCAGTTGGGGGAGGATTCGACCTCCCCTCCCTAGATGCCCCTCCCTCTCATAAATAGAGGGGTGGGAGCTGCCCCTCCAAAACAACACCACCACAACCCCACCCAAGTCGCCGCCGCCATGCCGCCGCCACCCAGAACCGCCGTCGTGCCATCGTCGCCGCCCAAGCCTTCGCTGGCCATGCCTCCTCCTCTCCAGCCTCTAAATCCTAGAACGCCGGGGAACCCTACTACTCCATCCTACACGCTCCGGCTTAAGGCAAAGCCCTGCAGGATCTTCCCTCTACTTTCAACACCACGCCGTCGTGATTTCGGAATCACGAGGAAAGAACTACAACCTCCGCTGCCTGCTGGAACAAGGGAGAGGAAGGTATTCATCGGGTACCAAACATGTGACCGACTGCGGCAGCGCTGCTGGAACGCGGCGACGGAAGGATCGTCTACGTGATCTTGAGATCGGCAAGTGAACAACTACATCACCCACGAGAATCTGCTCTTGTTAACCGCTTTGGAATCTTCGAGGGTGAGTACTCTAATCGACTTGTTGCTACAATCTAGTAGATAAATCTTGGCTTGTGTGTGTTCATGCGGTAGAATTTTTTTGTTTTCCATGCTACGAACCCCTATAGTGGTATCAGAGCCATGTCTATATGTAGATCTGTTGCACGAGTAGAACACAATGGTCATTGTGGGCGGTGATGCTTTATTATCAATTGCTTTTTGTGTACTTTGCAATCTTGCGGTATGGTGGGATGAAGCGGCCCGGGCTAACCTTACATGACGTCATTCATGAGACTTGTTCCATGCTCAACATGCAACTTGTATTGCATAAGTGGCTTTGCGGGTGTCTATCTCTCCCATCATAGTAAAGATTCAATTTACAACGGGCACTTGATTGTTCAAGTATTAACATTGTGGTTCTTGTTCGTAAGTTAGAATAGTACTTACTGAAAGCCCCAAACCACGTAAAACATGCAAATGAAATTAGAGGCGTCTAACTTTGTTTTGTAGGGGTGTGTTGTGATGTGATATGGCCAAGATTGTGATTATATATGCTGTATGCAATGTTCCTTATTGTAAGTCGGCAACCGACATGAGCCTTATGGTTGTCTTTTAATTTCGTTAAGACCTGCGTGTCTATTATTCAAAGTAGTTGTAATAGTTAATGCTGGTGGACAACAACCATGGAGCAGTGCCATTGACCTTGACGCCACGCCGGTGATGATGGAGATCATGTTTGTGCTTGAAGATGGAGATCGAAAGCACAAGAAGAAAGGCCATATCATATCACATATTTTGAATTGCATGTGATGTTAATCCTTTTATGCATCTTGTATTGCTTAGATTGCGATGGTAGCATTATAAGATGATCCCTCTCACAAAATTATCAAGTAAAGTGTTCACCCTTACTATGCACCGTTACCAAGACTCGTCGTTTCAAAGAACCACGTGATGATCGGGTGTGATAGAATCAACGTGTGCATACAACAGGAACAAGCTAGATTTGCTCATGCAGAAACTAAGGTTAATCTTGACGAGACTAGCATGTACAAACATGGTCTCGGAACACGGATCACCGAAAGGTAAAGCATGAGTCATATAGTAGATATGATGAACAAGTTGATTGTTCGCCTTCGAAACTATATTATGTCTCGTGATGATCAGACATGATGTAGTGGATTTGGTTCGTGTGATCACTAAAAAAATGTGAGGGATATTGTTTTGAGTGGGAGTTCACCTAGATTAATTTAACTATTAATTAGAACTCAGTTTGTCATAAACTTAGTCTAAACTATTGCAAATATGTTGTAAATCAATGGCGGCCCCTACCATCAATTTTAATGCGTTCCTAGAGAAAGAAAAGTTCAAAAACAATGGAAGCAACTTCGCGGATTGGTTCCACAATTTGAGGATTGTCCTCAATGCTGGTAAGTTGACCTATGTGCTGGATGCACCGCTGGGTGACCCACCTGCAGAAGATGCAACCGATGATGAGAAAAATGTTTTCCATACTCGGAAGAATCAGTACTCCACAGTTCAGTGTGCTATCTTGTATGGTTTGGAATCAGAGCTTTAGAAAAGGTTTGAGAACTTTGAACCACATGATATTGTCCGTGAACTCAAAATAATATTTGAGTCTCACGCGGTAGTTGAGAGTTATGAAGCTTCTGAAAAGTTCTTTAACTACAAGATGCAAGAGGGCAGCTCCGTCAGTGAGCATGTTCTTATGTCTGGGCATGCTAATAAGATCCAGAGGTTGGGCATAATAATTCCTAATGTGTTGGTGATTCATCATGTCCTCCAATCACTACCACCAAGTTACAAGAACTTTGTGATGAACTACAACATGCAGAGCATGGATAAGACGTTTCCAGAACTCTTCTCTATGTTGAAGTCTGCAGAAGTGGAGATCAAGAAAGAGCACCAAGTGTTGATGGTCAATAATACCACCAATTTCAAGAAGCAAGGCAAGCCTAATAAAAAGGTAAACTTCAAGAAGGGTGGTAAGAAAGCTACCGCGCCAACAAAGAAGACCAAGGATGGGCCTAAGCCTAATACTAGGTGCTTTTACTGCAAGGGAGAAGGTCACTGGAAGCAGAATTGCCCCAAGTACTTGGTGGATCTGAAGAAAAGAAACATCAAGAAGAAAGGTGTAACATCCCAAAAATGTCAATCAAGATTATGAAGTTCCAATCACCCAAGTTTAGGGTTAACAAAAACTTTTATTATTAAAATTAATATGAATGCAAGAGTGTGTGTGATTAGTGCATGAATGATTGCATTTTCCATGTTTGATTTCTATTAATGTTAAGGATTGGTTTAAAGATGAAAACAACATCATATAGATAATTTCCAAGCAAAATCAAATGAAGAGAAAAATCAAATATAAGAAATATAAGAACATGGTCATTTTGGCCAAACTTGTTCACTAGACCACTTTGGGTGTTCCTAGTAAAAGATTTCTATCAGAAACAAATCCAATTCTTTTCACCCCTTGCTAGACCAAGTAACAATGAACCCAAGCAAACTCACAAACTTAGAGAAACTATTTTCAAATCCATTTGAGAGGCATTCAAAAATTGAATCCTTAATAGGTACTAAGATGGCCATTTCTCAAAAACCAACCAAACCAATTCCCCTTGGAAAACCCCACCAACCACAGACTACCAGGCTTATGACCATATCACTCACCAAAATTCATCCAAAAATTGAAACTTTGAATTCATGCAGCCATTTCATCAAACACCTGGTGGACACAGATAAAACTTGCCTAAATTCTACTGTGGTGAGCAGTAACTGATCAAAGATTTGTCCCCACTTCATTCCCCTCGTCTCCCCCAGTGCCCAGCACTGCATTGAAGCAACTCCCCCTTCACTGCTTGGACTAGAGTCGCGCCACCTGAGCTATCCTTGCCGATCGAGCATTAACAAATTGCCACAAGCTGCCCCGCGCCCGTCCATGATGTCTAGGAGACAGACCACCGTCCACCGCCACTCCCTGTCCACCCCTTGACCAAACACAAGCCATGGACAAGCCAGCAATGCCGCGTCCATTTCTCTGTCTGCCATGCCAAGAGCGCGCCAGAGCGCCGCAGCCGACATGCGCGCACAGCCGCGACTCGCCCTCACCGTGCGTTCCTGCACTCGCCATGACCCTAGCTACCTCCTAGACATGCCCGTTTGCCACTGCGCGACCTATAGCCCATGTACGCCGTCTCGAACACCGCCGGTTCCGCATAGAGCACAGACCGCTCCCAACCATCCTCGACCGCCCCATGCTGAGCCATTAAGCTTGTGACGACCGCCAAGAAACACCGCACCGTCCTACGCCCTCAGCCATGCCGTTAGTCTCTTGTATCATCATCACCGACGAGCCCGCGCCACCCCATTAGGTCCGTATCGCCAGTGTATAAATAGAGGCCACCCCCGCCTCAATTAACTACACCATCCCACTCCCCTCTCCCTCAGAACCAACCCTGACCCTTCCCCGGAGCAAGGCGAGCACCAGCCCGCCAGAATTTGGCCGGAGTCCGCCGCTGCAGAGGAGGAGAGGAGCCATCGATTGGAGCCACACCAGGAGCCGTCGCGACCTCCGTTTGAACCGCCGTCGTCGACAACATCGTTCGCCCCATCGCCGACCCTATCTGGAGCCCAGGTGAGCCACCGCGTAGCCCCACCGCCACCGTTAGGGTTCAGTCTCGCTAGAGCTGTGTGACGGAGACGACGAACGTCGGCCGTAGATCTTAGTCTAATCACACGGCCTAGATTGAAACATACCACTTCGGTTAGATAGATCCGCTGACTAGCGGGACCCCCTATCAGCAGCCCGCTGAGCGCATGCGGTGCAGTTGGGCCAGCCCAGTATCATTCCCGCGCGTAGCCCAGTGATTAAAATAATCTTTTTCCATTTTAGTTAAATCCAGATTCTGTCAGTAGATTCAAAAATCAATTCAAAGAGATGTACTGAACCAAATTGCATGATTCCGATGTTGCTAGAAAGGTATTCAAATATCTATCCAAGCCCATTGGATTCAAATCATTTGAAATTATAGATCAACTATAGTAAAAATAACACGACAGAGACTTTTACACATTCAAACATTTTTCAAAAATCAACCATAAAAGCTTGTGAGTTGATTCCAACTCTCAAAAATCCCATTTGACAAGATCTATCTGAATATGTAAAAATATTTAGGTTTGCATGCAGTGATCTTGGACTAGTACTAAAAGAATGCTATATAGGCATTTCTAGTCAATTTAATTATATAAAATAGTAATTTTAAACTTTATAAAATATGACCACCACTTTAAATCACTTTCCCAAGTATTAGAATATGTGGTGATGACATGTGTCAACATGATCCCATATTTTAATTGGATAATATTAAATCTTAAGTACTTTCAATGAGTAGAAATTACTTTCCTAAAATAAAATAAAAAGGACTATGTATTTATTTCATGTGATGATTGTGATGATGCTAGATCATCTAGTGTGAACCTTCGTGTGCCAAATAGAGGTAGTTAAGTATTGTTTGGTGATTGTGTACCTCATATTCATTTATAGACGCTAGTACCTACCAAGGCTACGAGGAGGAGGAGTACTATGAAGAAGAAGAAAACTTCAACCACTGCACTACTCAGGGCAAGCCTAACACTACAAGTTAACTGTGCAACCTAGAACTTTGCATGCTACCTATGCAAGCTATCTAATGCAGGATAACCTATGCAAGATGCATTAGGCATGCTTTGGTTATGCAACCTTGATTATACCAATTCCTAGTTTTACTTGCAAGATTTATTCTTTTATTTTTACCAAAGTTCTTTACTTTTAATTAGTGCTTTGTGAGTTTTGGAAAGATAGTATATATAGCATAAAGAGCATAAAATTAGGCCTAAGTAGTTAGAAATAGATGTCATCAAAAGGCATAAGACTAGATTTGGATAGTCACACTAGACTAGCACCCCTCATTAGTGAATACCCTCAACTTTAGTGGCTAGTTCTATCCATAAAAGTTGATCACCTTAGATGGGAATACTTGGTGAAAATGATTATGAAAACCTTGGAATGAGGATTCATTCTATGGAAATGATTTTACATGTGTTATGAACACAAGATGATTTGATGATGAAAATGTTGAGGCATGAGACTTAGCCCTTTATAAAAATTGATGGTTCACATTGGATGTGATACCATTCGAATTTTACTGTACAGCCACAATAGCTGAATTGGGTAGGGCTTGACTGTAAGTTTATATGTCTTAGTATGGGTTCCCTTGCGGAAGAGGTTGAGCTGAGGCTACCTCGTCAACGTGAATGTCCACCTATGCAGTACCCAAGATGACAGATGGTCATGGTTGGGAGGCCAAACTCAAAGGAGAGGTGCCGGCCTATACTATGGTGTGTAATTGAAAGGTTAGGATTGATTATCCGCATACTAAGTATGATGATTCAGGGTTGTCCCTGACGGATGTATCGAATGTTGTGGTGAAAGTGCACCACCACTGCAGAGTGTCAAACTATTCGAATAGCCGTGTCTGGGGTCATGGAAAGTTGGAGTGGCCATACTGTTCTGTCGTCAGATGTTTTCAAAATGACTTGTGAAATGAGCTATGACTTTGACTTGACCACAATAGGGTTGGGAACATGGAAACTAAGTTCCCACTTAGGTGTTGTAAAACATTAAACTAGTTTTATTTACTTCTGAACTTAGTTTGAAATAAACCTGCCTTTTTGCAAATAAACCTAGAGCTTACGATTCCTACTCGAAGTAATTTACTTGTTAGTGATAGTTCGCGAGTACTTAAAGAGTACTCATGGCTTTGTCCCTGGATATTCTCATGGCCAGACTATGAGGAGGACTACTAGGATGATGGACAGCAGGAGGTCTATGACAACTAGGATCATCTCCCATCATCAACATTGCCTGTGACCCTGAAGATGAAGCCCCGCTATGTTTAATTTCCGCTGCGTTGATTGTATTAAGACTGGATCATGAGATCCTATATTTGTAAGACCTTTATTATGGTTTGTAATGGATGATGTACTATGGTACCAATTCTGTTATGTCTCGCAAAAATGGTAATCCTGGGATTGCAAGGAATGGCATAACAGGCATCTGGGATTAAAAATACGGGTGTTGACAAGTTGGTATTAGAGCCAGCCTGATCATAGGAGACCCTAGTTAGAATGGACGCTTGAATCAAAAACTTAGTTTCAAAACAAAAGAAGTGAGTATTTATGAAAACCTATTCTCATTCTTATCACTGAGAGTCTTTTAAGAAAATTCATGTTCCTCAAAAATTCTTGCAATCCTAGATAAAATTTGACACACTTGATCACCCCACTAACCTAATCCTCCTACATTCTTATAGATGGAAGTCAAGTATAGCAAGTTCTACCAGTTGGGCAACGGAGGAGAACTCATCTTTGAACGCGATTTAAGCCAACTCTCGGAATTTCTTGGACGCTCGCACCCCAAGTTCTTTGGGGCACAACTCAATGATCAACAAGGAGGAGAACTACAGTGGCTGATAGTTGCAGATATCAGAGGCAAGATGGAGGCACCCACCTCAGAAAAGATCCAATTCAGCTTGAGGGAGAACAACTAGCTAGACGAACTTGCCAGGGCTATGCAGGAGGATCTTGCCCGTTTGTGTGGTCAAAACATCAACCAGATCAATGGCACTCGCTTTTCTTACTACAAAAGGCGTGATTCTATGGGATAGCCATTGGTGGTGCCAGGACATCCGGAGCTGAAGTATCAGGTGGATCATCTCGACCTCATGCTGTATGATAGGCAGAAGGAGTTGGACAACGCGCGCGCCTACGCCAACTACAACCATGCCATTGCAGTCAGGAAGGATCAGACCCTCACCATCCTTGTGAAGGAGCGCAAGTCACTTTGCCGTATGCATGACAAGAAGGATCGCATCATTGCCTGCCTTCGTCACAGGGTGTCATCTTTGGAGGAGACCATCCATGAGCGAGACATGCAGCTTGAGGAGAGGGAGAACAAAGGGGAAGATATCCGTGGAGATCCCTACTCCTACCTCAGTGATGATGATGACTACTTGGAGGACATGGACTAGGAGTTCCACACTGATGATGATGATTCCACCCTCATTGATGATGAATAGGCCACCGGTTCAGATGAGTAGTAGCACTTGAGCACTATCGTAGCTGTGAGTTGTATCCGGTCCCACTGTATCATAATTTCACAGAATGGTTCCTAAACCCATCTGTTACCCTAGTGTGGTGTGTGTTTATATTGGATGCTATGAATGAATGAATGGATAGGAAGTTCCTAGTTCGCAAAACCAGAGTCAAACTCAAAGTTTAAAAGCTTTTCAAAAACAAATCCATGAACCTTAGAAATTTCCCTCTTGTCTCACTATCAATATCAATCTTCAGATGACTCGCGGAAATCCCAGAGGAAGCAGTTCATCTCAGGATCCAATGCTGCAAATCCTACAAATGTTGGTTGCTGACCGTGAAGCTGGAAGAGCCAAACGTCAAGCTAATTTAGCCACCCTTCAACTGATAGCTCAGATGGCCCATAATAATCAAGGCCATGGAAACCAGGATAACCATGGATCCAAGCTCAAGAACTTCCAAAACACCAATCCCCCTATATTTAGTAAGTCTAAAGAGCCATTAGATACTGATGACTGGCTGCAGACCATGGAGAACAACTTAGAAGTCGCAGGAGAGGAGGCCAATGAAAAAATACTGTTTTCCACCCATTATCTGGTAGGTGATGCAAGAGCTTGGTGGAATAGAATTCGTAGTATGAATGGGAGACAGATGATGGCTTGGGATGAATTCAAACTCAAGTTCAACCGCACCCATGTGCCACCAGGTTTGATTCTATGGATGAGGGGTGAATTCAAGGAGCTGAAGCAGGGAAGGATGACTGTGGTAGAGTGCTGCGATAGATTTTTGTCTCTGTCTAGGTATGCCCCTGATGAGATTGGTACTGAAGCCAAGAAGAAGGAGAGATTCTTGAATGGTCTGCATGATGAGATGCAGACGATGTTAGTCAATATCCCGTTTGCTGATCTGGAAGATTTAGTGGATTATGCAATCCAGATGGAAGGCAAGATCCACCAAGCCAACGAGAATCGCAAGCGTCGAATGATGCATCAACCAGGATTCGACCATACCCCAAAGTATCGCCCCAACCGGTCTGCAGGATATGCCCCGAGAAACAGTAGACCCCCTATGTCCCATCCGAACTATCCCAAGCATGGAGGAGGAAACCCAAGGCCCGGAGGAAATGTAAGGTTCCCAACCTTTAATAAGGTAGAGATCCCTGTGTTTACAATGCTAGTCCCTGGATCAATAGCTAGCATCCACAGTTAAGATGTAATATCAAGAAACAAAGGTCATAATACAACTTTATAACCAGGAATAAAATAATTTATTACATCTTACATAGCTCATTTAGCTATCTCATTACAATGCAGCAGAATATAACAATAGCATGGGGTCCTTCATCTTCAAAGTGCCACAGGCAAACATGTTGGTTGTAGACTTGTAATCCTATTCAACACATCTCACTAACAGCATACAAACCTGCAACATAATAAGTTACAGCCACAAGGGTCAATACATTTGAATTGTATTAGCAAGTGATACTATGGTAGTATAGAGGAGTCTATCATCTAAATGTATTTGGCTAAGTGGATCTTAGGATTGCTTTGCTCAAAATAGATTTTTCCTTATCATTTGAAAACACTAAGTTTTTGCTTGATAAAATCACCGAAGGCATCTCCCAATAGAAATTGGTGATCCTTCAACCCTTGTTCAACCACAAGTTTTTAACTTAGAAATTTGGATGAGGAGATTCTTGATAGCTTCCATGTCTTGATGCTCAAATTGTCCTTTACCAGGGACATGGCTAAGTACTTAGATTTTACACTCTGCAGAGGTGGTGCACTTTCCCCACAAGACTTGGTTTCCCAAGACAAGATCTTTCAGAAGCCTTCCCTTAGACCAGAATGGACGCGCTCCAACCTATCAATCCCCTACCACCAACTGTCCATTTGGCTAAGTTATTGCAACCTATATGATCCAGGCAGAGCCCATAATGCCAAGTGGCTGCACTTGAAGCTTCTCAACATTTGACATCTCAAATCTCTTTGTTCCTGGGTGGCCATCCGCAAGTGAGATACACAAGGTAAACCATAGAAATGGGCCTTGTGAACCACTCAACACAAACCATTCCTTCCATTCCACCCAAGTGATTCATTCACTTAGTTGTTTTATTAAACAAAACACAAGTCCTTGACTTAGAACATTCCATAGTATGAATATGATCCACCCTTGTTTTCTACTAGCTAAGTTGAGCATGATAGTAGTAGGAATCTTAACTTAGGAGAATTCTACTAGGGTTTCATCTACTAGGATTTCCCATGGCATAGTTTACACTTAGCAAAATTCCATGCAAGTCCTACTTAGAAATATCACTAATGCATAGTGAAAATAATGGGACAAAAGTATGAAGCATCACTTGCCTTTTTGGTAGAGAATATAAGTTCACTCCTTGATCTTTGCAATATTCACACACTTCAAATCACTACAATTCAATCAAGCAAGCAATATTTCAATCTACCATTCAAGCAACATCACATAAAATAATAGGAACAAAATAATGCATGCAAGCATGCCACACTTTGTTTTATTTACAAAAGTGGTTTATAATAGGTTGTAAACATTCTAAAACACTTATTGGTTATTTTATAAAGTGGCAAAACTATTTGCAAAAGATTCTACCTATAAACAATTTTTAAACCAAAGCATTATTTTATGTGGTGGAAAATGATTTTAATAAGGCAACAACCTATAGGGTTCACAAAATATGTTTTCAAATCATAAAACCTTGTGTTTAGGGTCAGAGAGTTTAAATCAAAACATTTCCAAAAGGTTTTCTTCGAAAAGCATTTTTAACAAATAAACAATATTTTTATTTGACTAGAAATGGTTTAAATCAAAGATTTATTCTTTTGCTTCACCAAATATATTTTTGAAACCACAAATTGATTTCTATGGTCAGTAGGTTCAAAACAAACCATTTGCCAAATATTTTATCTCAAAAATCATTTTAGAAAAAAAATTATTTTCTAAATATGCCTACACAAGTTTCTGTAAAAAAATTCAATTTAACAGAAACATTTTACTAAACAAAGTGCATGGTCATAAAGTACTTGTTTTACTGAATCCGTTGATATATAATTTGCAAAATTTGGATGTGTGGTTTGAAAGTTATGAATTTTTCAAATTGGAACATCAAATAGAACATTTCTGGTTTTATTCAAACAGACAGGGCCACGCGTCGTGTTGTTATTGGTCTGTACCGCTTCGTGCAGATCGACAGATGCGAGCCGTTGGATCTAAGTGTAATCGTGCGGCTCAGGGCACTACTTACCCCTACGGGTTAGATTCTATCCTAGCCACTAGATCGAAATCGAACGGCGCACAACATGCTTGCCATCGAGTGGCGGCGCTGGCGGCGGCAGGTGGCGGCGCTGGCTCTGGCTACGGCGTCGCGGCGATTACAGGAAGCAAGGGAGGAAGGGGAATGGCTCACCAGGTTCGCGTGGTCGTGGTGATGCTCAAGGTGGTCCTTGCTGGCGAAGGGGCGCTCGGGGTCGACGGAAATCGCTCGCCGGAGTTGCTCCTGGCGACGGGTTCGCTCAGTCGTTGTCGGGGACGTCGCTACATAGCGTGCTGGGTCAAACGAATGGTGCAGTTAGACTCGTAGGAATGTGGTTAGTATGGGAGCATCAATGAGAGGGGAAGGAAAGGTCTGGTCTCACCAGTAGTGCTCGTCGGAGCGGAGGCAGACGATGGCGATGTGCAGGGGTCATCCTTGCCGATGTTCTGGGACAAGCGCGGGTAGGTTGGGGGTACTGGGAGACACGTACAGTGATGGCAAGCAAGATCGAGTGGTCGAGGGGGCAAGGGGCAACGAGGAGCTGCCGGAATTGGAGAAGAGGCTCGTCGGAGTCCCCGGTGGTGCGAGCAAAAATGGGAGCGGCCTGGGGGCAGGGAGTGGGTGGTTCCTGGGGGGAAACAGAGAGGAGGGAGAGGCGGTTAAGAGGGAGCGGTCACCGACGGGGGTTACTCGGCCAGTAACGCGAATTCACGCCGGCATTCAAACAGCAGTAATGGCCAGAGAGGGGGGCGTGGTCAGCGGCGGGTGAGGGCGACGGTGAGGTGGCAGTGGGGTCGCTTGGCAGCGAGAGAGAGAGTGTGGGGGTGGGGTCCAATGGTCAGCGACTTAGCGGGTTCGTTTCTGAGTAAGAAGAAAACGGTTCGGGGGTGAGAGGGAGAGGTGGGCTGCTGGGCCAGATGGGCTTAGCTGGGCTGGGCTGTTCCTTTTCATTTTTCTTATACAGAATCTTTTTCCTTTTTCTTTTTCTATTTATCTGTTTTGATTTTGTTTAAACTATTCAAACAACAATTTGATTTCAAACTTCAACCCAACTTTGTGTAAATTCTAGTACTAATTAATAACACATTCCAAACTCAAATTTAGAATAATATATTTATTTTTTTGGGTATTTTAATTATTTAAAATAGGTTCTAGTTTTAATTAAATAAGATTTAATAATATTTTTCAATCTCCATTTGAATTAAATTCATCACCAAACTTTGGCTGAATTTTAATTCTGTTTATCAACATATTTCAAAGTCCAAAATAAAATAATTCTTTTATTCCTTTAGGATTTATTAATAACTAAATAAATAGACCATAGTCTTTAATTCAAATAGGTTTTAATTTATTTTAAAACTCTTTTTGAAATCTAAATAATATCAAAATCTTTTCAGTAGGTTTCATTTGAAAAACTAACACACTTGGAATTTCTTATTTTAAAATCTTTAATAAATTTTAATGTTTATTTGAAAGGAAAAATCCTTTACTTAAATAAAATTGGATATTAATAAATCCTTATTATTTTATTTAAATAAACCTTTATTCTTTTTAACAAATAGAAATAATTTATTTCATTTGCTTGGCCAAGATTTAATTTGGCTCTTTAAAATAATCCTTATTTATATTTCTACCTATGCTTATCAAAACCATGACTTTTTATTTAAAGATCCAAAAATAGTGATTCCAACTATTATAACTTTATTTATTATTTATTTATCTTTTTAAATTCCTTTAGGATTATTTGCTCACCATTTGGTATGGATTTCTAGGTGGTTGCTTTATTAGCTTTGGGAAATCAATTTCCTTATTTTATTAAATTCATAAGATTTTATCTATGGCTCCAAATTAAGTGAATTCAATTCATATGGTTTTATAATATTTCTAATAATCATTCTTGATCAATTTTAAATGATTGTTTAACCAATTTTTATATGGATCAAATCCATAGTCTTAGAGATAACTTGAAAAATAATTTCCTTCCATTGTTTTGGGGTTTTGGTTTATTCCTCAAGTGTTTAAATTTCCAGATGCATTTATGAAGAATGCATTCCACTTGATTTGAATTTATTTGGATTCAAATGTTAACCAAAGTTTGTTCAAGATCAGATTTTAAGTTTCCATTTAGAAACAAAAGTTTCTTCTCACCCTAAATTTCAGCAATTATTTATTTTGGTTATTTATTTTTCACATTACAAGATTTGGAAAATCTTGGGATGTGACAGGCTACCACCCTTAAAATAAATCTCGTCCCGAGATTTGGGAAGGCTAGGGGTTACAAGTTGGCTCAAAGCAACTAGGGTACTACCACCCTTAAAAAATTTCCAACTAGATTACATCTTGGCTTGCTTGGAATCTTGTTGAAATCTCTCTGGGAAAACATCTGCATTGTGTCCTTTGTTTCCACACTTGAAACATGTGACAAGGCTGAGATCCTTCATAGGTTTGTTTATCTTGTGCTTCATCTTTTCTGGACAATTGCTTGCATAATGTCCTGGTTCTTTGCAATTGAAACACATCACTTGGCTGATATCTTTCTTTTCCTTTGGTATCATTGCCTCTTGTTTGTTTCCTTGGTTCTTCTTCTTTTCTGGGCATTCATTGGCATAGTGTCCCATCTCTTTGCAAGTGTAACATTTCTCTTAGGTAATATCCTTCTTGCTAGGGTTGGGGCATTTCTTCTTCTTCTTGGGTCTCTCCAAAGCTAGGAGTTCTTCTAGTTCATGCTCTTCATACTTTACCACAAAGGTGGGAAATCTTTCTCTCTTCATGGGGCATTTACTAGAGATATGACCTTCTTCTTCACAAGAGTAGCAACACTTTGTGAACACTTTGGATTTGGCCTTATGGTGCATAGTTTTGACTTTGCCTTCATTCTTCTTGGTAGAAGTTGTTCCTTCATGAGGGTTTACAAACTGTTGTTGCACTCCACCTTGTTTCCTTTGTTGAACTATGGAATAGATGCGGCATTGGATAGGGACATGATTATTTCCTTCACATAGGAAACAAGTAGCTTGAGATGTGGGGCATTGATTAGTTGGATGTTTCTCTTCACAGTTGGGGCATTGATCTTTATGTTCCTTGGGAGTGTGATCCTTGTTTCCACAAACATTGCAAGCTTGGGTTCCTTCTAAAATATCATCCTTGACATCCTTGTTGTCACAAACTCCTTGGGAAAGGTTGTCTCCCATGTTGATCATTTGAGTGGCCATCCCTTGCAACAATTGGGATTGAATTTCCAAAAACTTTTGTATGGTTGGGTCTAATCCAATGTTGTTGGCTAAAAACTGAGTTGTCACTTGGTTCAACTGGGTTTGGTTTGCCAGTAGTTGTTCTCTCATGTGCATCTCTTGGTTGTTGTTGTTGTCATTCTTGATGTTGAAGTTTCTTGGAGTAGTCATCTGTTTGGGTTGGATTGGGATTAGAATAGGAAAAAGATTTCTAAGGAAACAATTATAATCACACACATCACAATTCACTCAAGCAATGTGCAAGCAATCACAAACAAACACTCCATTCAAACAACAAGTTTCAAGAACATTTTTAGGCAACAAAATATTTTTTTGCTACACCCCATAGGTTGGTGTGTTTTATTTAAACTAAACATGGTGGTCCAACTATATGGTTCACTTGAGATTATTCCATCCTTCTTAGTTGGTTCTTCAATGAGATCATGGTTTCCTTGGGAAAATTCTTGTGACTTGGTCACAAAACTTCAAAGGTGATGATGGCTCCTTCTAAGTTGTGTTTCCTTAGTCTACAAGTCTTGAATAACATTCTTGTCTCACTTGTGATCCTTAGTGATATCCAAGGTTGAAGTCCTTGTTGAGAATAAGGTTGAAATCACTTGAAGATCTTGAAGTCATTTGAGTTGATGAAGTCCTTTGCACATGGTGAAGTCTTTGGCCATGGAGAAGGCTTTATCCATCAAGTTGAAATAGAAGAGATGTAGAGTCAAACCAAAATGGTTGAGGAAAGAGTATACAAGATTGTTTGTAAATAAGTTTTGGAACAAATACAACTCCTATTTTTCTAAGGGGTTTTGTCCAATCCTAGGGTTACAAATCCTACAGGCAACACAATGCTCTAATACCATCTGTAAGGTTCCCAACCTTTAATAAGGTAGAGATCCCTGTGTTTACAATGCTAGTCCCTGGATCAATAGCTAGCATCCACAGTTAAGATGTAATATCAAGAAACAAAGGTCATAATACAACTTTATAACCAGGAATAAAATAATTTATTACATCTTACATATCTCATTTAGCTATCTCATTACAATGCAGCAGAATATAACAATAGAATGGGGTCCTTCATCTTCAAAGTTTCACAGGCAAACATGTTGGTTGTAGACTTGTAATCCTATTCAACACATCTCACTAACATCATACAAACCTGCAACATAATAAGTTACAGCCACAAGGGTCAATACATTTGAATTGTATTGGCAAGTGATACTATGGTAGTATAGAGGAGTCTATCGTCTAAATGTATTTGGCTAAGTGGAGCTTAGGCTTGCTTTGCTCAAAATAGATTTTTCCTTATCATTTGAAAACACTAAGTTTTTTCTTGACAAAATCACCCAAGGCATCTCCCAATAGAAATTGGTGATCCTTCAACCCTTGTTCAACCACAATTTTTTAACTTAGAAATTTGGATGAGGAGTGTCAACACCCGGATTTTTCAATCCTAGATGCCTGGTATGCCATACATCGCAATCCCAGGATTACCATTTTTGCGAGACATAACAGAATTGGATACCATAGTACATCATCCATTACAAACGATACATAAGTTCTTACACAAATAGGGATCTCATGATCCAGTTCTTAATACAACTTGAAGCAGCGGAATACGTAATAATAACGGTAGCGTAGGCGAAGCTCCATCTTCGGGGTCACAGGCAATGCTGACGATGGGAGATGATCCTATATGTCGTAACCTTCCTGGGGTCCATCTTCCAGGTACTCCTCTTCATAGTCTGGCCATGGGAATAGCCAGGGACAAAGCCATGAGTACTCTTTAAGTACTCGCAAGATAATACTAACAGGTAAAGGGGTTTTTGGATAATAGGACACTAGGCTCTAGGGTTGTTTTGCAAAAGCCAGATTTATCTCTACTAAGTTCCGAAGCTAGTCACAATTTTATAACTCCTAGGTGGGATCTTGTAACTCAGGTCACAACTCTGTTGTGGTCAAGTCAAAGTCTCAATTCATTTCACAAGTCATTTTGAAAAGTCTGACGGGGGAACAGTATGGCTACTCCAACTGTCCATAACCGCGGACGCGGCTATTCAAATAGTTTGACACTCTGCAGAGATTGTACACTTTCACCACAACATTCAATACATCCGTCAGGAACAAATCCTGAATTCACCATACTCAGTATGCGGATAATCAATCCTAACCTTTCAATTACAAGCCCTAGTATAAGCACCTCTCCTGTGAGTTTGGCCTCCCAACCATGACCAACTATCATCTTGGGTACTGCACAGGTAGACAATCTTCACAAGGTAGCCTCAGCTCAGACCTTGGCCGTGAGGGAGCTAATACTAAGGTATATAAGTTTCCAGTCAAGCCCTACCCAATATTCGGGTATTGTGGATAAAATTGGAATGGTATCGCATCCAGACAACCATCAGTTTTATAAAGGGCTAAGGCTCATGCCTCAACATTTTCATCACCAAAATCATCAAGTGTTTGGAAACACATGTCCAAAACATTTCAATAGAATGATCCATCATTCCAAGGTTTTCATAACCATTTTCCACCAAGTAAACCCATCTAAAGTTGATCAAGTCTTATGCTTAGCACTAGCATCTACAGGTAGGGGTAGTACTAATGAGGGGTGGTAAACTAGTGGAGTTTCAACTAAGTACAACCTTATATCTTAGGATGATATCAAGGTTTCTAACTTAGGCCAAATTTTATGCTCTTTATGCAACCTTCAGAATCTCTCTAGTATCTACAAGTCACTTAAGTCAACTCTAAGTTAAAGCTTTGATAAAGAAATAAAGTAAGAAGCTTGCAAATAAAACTAGGATTGGTTTATCAAGTGGGTATGATCACATATGCTTAAGGCATATAGTAGGCATAGTAACAAGCAAGTATTTGCTTGCACAAAATCAGTATAATCTTGCTAAATTGCAAGTGTTAGCTTGCATAGGTCAAATTGATTAGTAAGGCTTGCCTTGTGCAGAGAAGTGGTTGAAGTTCTCCTCGGCTTCTTCTTCATAGTATCCTCCTTCCTCCTCGTATCCTTGGTCAGTACTAGCGTCTATGAATAAATACGAGGTACACAATCACCAAACAATACTTAACTACTTGCAATCATCACACACAAGGGTCCTATAGATGATCTAGCATCATCTCTAACCTTACAAGGTTAAGGCTTGATTTAATTCGTTTTATTTTTAGAAAAGTAATTTCTACTCATTGAAAAACTACTTAATATTTAATATTCTCCAAACCAAACATGGGATCATGTTGACACATGTCATCACCACATATTGTAGTCCATGGGAATGTGATTTAAAGTGGTGTCGCAATTTAATAAGGTTTTACCCTTTTATTCTAATTAATTAAAGTGGCTAGAAATGCCTATGTAGCATTATTTTACTACTTTAACGTTATTTCTGCAAGTAAACCTATATATTTTTATATATTCTTAAAGGTATGGTTAAATGTGATTTTTGAGAGTTGGAATCAACTCAAAAGCTATTATGGTTTAAATTTGAAAAATGTTTGAATGTAAAAAAGCTTCTGCCTTGTTATTTTTACCATGGGTGATCTATAGATCCAAATGACTTGAATCCAATGGGCTTGGATTAAGCATTCACAGGCCTTTCCAACAAAATTGGTTTCATTCAATTTGGTGCACTGAATCGATCTGGGTTGATTTTTCAAGTTGGGTACAGAAGTGTGTTTGAATTGAAATGGAAAAAGTTTAATTTGAATAACTGGGCTGCGCGGGAAAAGTTAACTGGCCGGCCTGGTAAGCACAGTGCTCCCGTGGGCTGCTTAAGTGGGTGTCCCCACTCGTCAGTGACACGGGGCTGGGCGAAGCGGTATGGGGCAATGTGGGCCGTTCGATCTGATTCTAATCCAACGGCTGGGAGTCATCGTCGACGCGAGACAACGCCAGCGAGAACGAAACCTAGCGCGGCCAGTGGGGGGTGCTGGGGGCTCACGAGTGCAGCGAGGTCGGCGGCGGGCGAGCAGCGAAGTCGACGACGGCGAACTTCAGGTGGTGGTGGCGGCTCGGGTGGTGGACGAAATCGATGGCTCCCTTCTTCTCCAGAGGCGGCAGGCTCCGGTGAAATTCCGACGGGGTGGTGCTCGCCTTGCTCTGAGAACGGTGTGGCACGATCAATGAGGAGAGGGGAGTGAGATGGTGTGAAGAAATCGAGCGGGGGTGGCCTCTATTTATAGTCGAGCGAGGGGACCGTCGGGGCGCACAGTGAGCTCGTCGAGGGCGATGTCACATGCGGCTATTGGCATGGGCAAGGGTAGTGGATGGTGTGTTGTCTCCGGGCGATGCTCAACGACATGGTTTCGAGGCATGGGGTGGTGCGGCTTGGTCTGGAACGGGCGATGCTCTGCGCGGCAGAGGCGGCGTCTTCGACGGCGAGTGGTGGCTATGCGTCACGGGGCGGCGAACGGGGATGTCTGGCTGTCTCCTGGGGCAGTGGGGATTATGTATGCACGCGGCAAGGGCGGCGTGCGGTCTGTGGGCTTCGGTCGAGGGTGGTACTCTGGCGCACGCTCGGCATGGTCTCTGGCGGTCTGGGCGCGGTTCGTGCGCGTGGTCCACGGCTTGGCAACACTCGCGGCTGGGACAGTGAGTGGTGGTGGACGGTGGGCTGCCTCCCAGACATGCTGCCTAGGCTTGCTGCTTCTCCTAGCTTGCTGTCGACTATGGGGTGGCAAGGGTGTGCTCGGCTGTTCACCACTGATAGCAGTGGCAAGCTCACAGTGTTGCTAGTGCTTGGTTAATCTTGCTAGATGATCTACTGAGCTGGTTGTGAGCTAAATGGGGAACCAGTTAGGCAAGAATCACTGCTCACAATAGTGTTTGATGTTTGTTTGATTTGTGTCTGCAACCTGTTTGATGAAATGGCTGCATGAAATCAAGTTTTGGATTTTGAAAAGATTTTTGGTGGGTTTGCTAGGTTGGTGCTGGTGAGTCTGTAGATGCTTGGGTTTTGAAAGTTGAGCTTGTTTGAGTGGTTTTTGAAAAAGTGGGATCTTCCCATATGATAAAGATTCAATTTTGAATTGTCATTTAAACTATGCATTTGAAAGTTTCTGGATGATCACAAAGTGGGCCTTGATACTTTGTTATGAGTACATTCAAGGGGTGCAAAGATCCAGAAAGGTTTCTATTAGATTTTGAAAGTTTGAGACAGCGAAAGTAGGCATGGGAGTTAAATTGGTCAAAGTGACCATTCATTTAATATATGTGTTTTGATTTGCTTGTCTTTAGGAAAAGTGTGGGAAATGTTTTAGATGATGTTTATTTCACCTAAGAAACATTTTACAAGCAATGACACAATAAAACAAGGTGGTTTAAAAGAATTTCAAAATCAATGCATACACATATGCATGCATTCATAATTTTAATTAGAAAAGTTTTTGTTAACCCCAATCTTGATGATTAGAGTTTGATGTTCCAAGATTAGTATTTTTGGGATGTTACAAACCTTCCCCCCTTAAACAGAATCTCGTCCCGAGATTTGAAAAAGGACGAAAAGATTACCTAGGATTTGAAGAGATCGGGAAACTCCGTCCTGATGTGATCTTCGCGTTCCCAGGTAGCTTCCTCTTCTATGTGGTTGATCCACTGAATCTTGAGAAACTTGATGCTTCGGGTTCGGGTAGTTCGAAAAGCTTCTTCCAAAATGCGGATGGGTACTTCAGGATAGGTCAGGTCATCGTTGATCTCTATGGTCCGATGGTCGATATTCTTGAATACTTCGGTCTTCTCGGGGACTTCGAGACACTTGCGAAGTAACGAGATATGGAACACATTGTGCACGACTGACATATCTTTAGGTAGCTCCAATTGGTACGATACTTCTCCTCGAAGGTTCAGAATCTTGAAAGGTCCGATATATCTGGGGGCTAACTTTCCTTTGAGTTAGAAACGCTGTATTCCCTTCAATGGCGACACTTTCAGATAAAGAAAATCTCCTATATTGAAGGCGAGGTCTCGACGTCTCTTGTCGGCGTAACTCTTCTGTCGGGATTGGGCGGTCTTGAGGTGCTCACGAATCTTGTGAACCTTCTCTTCTGCTTCTCGTAGGATGTCGGGTCCAAAAATCTAACTCTCTCCTACTTCTGACCAGTTCAAAGGGGTGCGACACTTCCTTCCATACATGAACTCAAATGGGGCCATTTGCAAACTGGCTTGACAACTATTGTTGTATGAAAATTTTGCGAACGGCAGACAGTCTTCCCACTTGGATCCATATTCTAACACGCATGCTCTCAGCATATCTTCGAGTATTTGATTTACTCGTTCTGTTTGTCCATCGGTCTGAGGGTGATACGCGGTACTGAAATCTAGGCGGGTTCCTAAACCTTCTTGGACTTTCTTCCAGAATCTCGAGGTAAACTGAGTTCCTCGATCCGATACTATGTTCTTGGGACTCCGTGCAAACTAACGATTCTAGCGATGTATAACTCCGCTAGCTTCGAACTCTGATATGTGGTCTTTACGGGCAAGAAATGGGCGACTTTGGACAATCTGTCCACTATGACCCAAATAGAGTCATTTCCCCTACTAGAAGTAGGTAGTCCAGTGATAAAGTCCATTCCTACAGAATCCCATTTCCATTCCGGAATCTACAAGGGTTGCAACAATCCAGCGGGTCTTTGATGTCCTTCCTTGACTCGCTGACAAATATCACACTTGGCGATATAGCTTCCGATTTCTCTCTTCATCTTATGCCACCAAAATTGCTCTTTCAAATCTTCATACATCTTAGTTCCTCCGGGATGGATAGAATAAAGAGTATCATGAGCCTCCTTCAAAATAACTTCTTTCAATTCAGAATCTGCTGGTACACAAAGGCGTCCTTTGTACCACAACACTCCTTCTTCGTCCTCGGTGAATCCGGGTACTTTACTGCACCGTCGACACTTGATTCCGTCGATACTAGCATTTTCCTTCTGCGCCTCCTTAATCTGACTGATCAAAGTGGGCTGGAGTTCTATGCTAGCCAAAAATCCTTCACTTACTAATTCCATTCGAAAATCTTTCATCTCCTTGTGCAAACTTGGTTGCTCCTTCAAAATCATGGAGTTCAAGCGGCACGGCAATCTGCTAAGGGCATCGGCTACCATGTTGGCTTTACCAGGGTGATAGTGAATGTCCAGGTCATAATCCTTGATTAGCTCAATCCATCTTCTCTGCCTCATATTCAGCTCCTTCTGATTGAATATATACTTTAGGCTCTTGTGATACGAATAAATATCACAACGGTTTCCCATCAGGTAATGTCTCCATGTCTTCAAGGCTAGAACTACGGCTGCGAGTTCGAGGTCATGGGTTGGGTAGTTTTGCTCATGTTGCTTCAATTGTCGAGATAGATAAGATATAACTTTGCCTTCTTGCATTAGCACACATCCGAGACCAATCTTGGATGTGTCACAATATACATCGAAGGGCTTCGTGATATCCGACATGATCAAGATTGGAGCTGAAATCAATCTCCTTTTGAGTTCTTGAGAACTCGCTTCACACTTGTCGGTCCATTCAAACTTCTTGTCCTTCTTCAGCAATTGGGTCATGGGTCTGGCGATACTCGAGAATCCTTCTACGAATTTGCGGTAATATCCCGCCAATCCGAGAAAAGCACGAACTTGGGTTTGAGTAGCTGGGGCTTACCAATCTTCTAGATCTTTCACTTTGGCAGGGTCAACGGCAATTCCTCCGGCTGATACAATGTGACCGAGGAATCCTACCTCCTGTAACCAGAATTCACATTTGCTAAACTTGGCATACAACTGATGCTCTCTAAGGGTTCCAAGAATGGTCCTTAGGTGTAGCTCATGTTCTTCTTCTGATTTGGAATAAATCAGAATGTCATCGATGAAAACAACGACAAACTTATCCAGGAAGTCCATAAAAATCTTATTCATGAGGTTCATGAAATAAGCGGGGGCATTGGTTAATCCGAAAGACATGACTGTATACTCATACAATCCATATCTGGTGGTAAAGGCAGTCTTTGGAATATCCTCTACATTAATCTTGAGTTGATGATAGCCAGTTCTAAGATCAATCTTAGAAAACACCTTGGCACCGGTCAACTGATCAAACAAATCTTCTATTTTGGGCAAGGGGTACTTGTTCTTGATGGTGACATCATTCAACTTCCGATAATCCGTACACAAACGGTTACCTCCATCCTTCTTGTCCACAAACAAGACAGGTGATCTCCATGGGGACGCACTTGGTTGAATCAATCCGATTTCCAACATGGAATCCAGTTGCTTCTTCAGTTCTGCGAGCTCTGAAGGTTTCATACTATAGGGTCCCTGGGCTATGGGTCTGGTTCTGGGGATTAGTTCAATGATAAACTCGATATCCCGATCTGGGGGCATACCGGGCAAAACATCTGGAAATACATCGGGGTATTCACAGACTATCCGGACTTGGTTAATGGTAGGTTGGGCTATACTCTTGTTGCATTTGAATTGGCGAGGTAAGGTTTCAGATATATGTTCGACTGATATTCCAGCTATACTGGTCATGGTGATGGCTTTCTTGTCACAGTCAATCAATCCTTTATGTTTGGACATCCAATCCATTCCTAGTACTACTTCCAAACCTTTAGTTCCGAGTACTATCAGATTAGCATAAAAATCTATGCCATGGATTTGGATAGGGACGACTTTGCAAATTTGCCTAGCCTTGGTGGTTGATCCGGGAATTTGAACAATCATAACATGCTTCAGTTTGGTTGGTTGAATTTTACTAGTGCATGCAAATTCTTTGGTGACAAATGAATGCGATGCACCAGAATCAAACAACACTCTTGCAAGTACTGAATTAACATAAAACATACCCAGCACGACGTCTGGCGCTTCCTGAGCTTCTTCAGCATGCATGAGAAAAAGACGGCCATTGCGGTTGAGTGAATTCCCTGGGGCAAATCTTCTCCCTGGCTGAACACGACGCTGTTGCTGAGCTGGGGCATTGGCATTGGGGGCTGTAGCATTCTTCTTGTTGGGGCACTCGTTAGAATAGTGGCCTTTATTTCCACAGTCATAACAAGTCACTTGCGACTTGTCCTTGGCTGCGACAGGCACAGCATTGCTTCCATCCTCAAGCGATGTTGGTGTTAGCGGTAGCATTGTTGGTGTTGAACTTGGGTGGGACGGGTGAAATTGCTAGAGTTACGGGGTTGTTGTGATTTCCTCGGGTCTAGGGTTTCCAGTTGGGATAGGTCGGATGATTCATCGTGGGTCCGTTGGTTTTGGGGCAAATCCTGGAGATGGGTTGGGCGTGTACTTTGGGGTCGATGGGTTCTGGTTGATGCATCATACGACGCAGTTCTCATTGGCTTGGTTGATCTTTCCTTCCATCTGGATGGCAGAGTCGACAAGGGCTTCAATATCTGCAAAGGGGATATTGACTAACACCGTCTGCATCTCGTCATGCAGACCATTCAGGAATCTTTCTTTCTTCTTGGCTTCGGTGTCTATCTCGTCCGGGGCATACCTAGCTAATGACAAAAATTTGTCACGGTATTCCACTACAGTCATCCTTCCTTGCTTCAGCTCTCTGAACTCGTCTCTCATTCTCTTGATCAAACCTGGTGGTACATGGGGTTCTGCTAAACTTGACCTTGAATTCCTCCTAGGTCATCATCTGGCCTCCGGTCATTGCACGAACACCGTTCCACCATGCTCGGGCATCTCCGGCTAGATAATGGGTGGCGAACAGGACTTTCTCGTTGGCTTCCACTCCGGCGACTTCTAGGTTATTTTCCATGGTCTGCAGCCAATCATCGGCGTCTAGGGGTTCTTCTGACTTAGTGAAAATAGGTGGGTTGGTATTCTGGAAATTCTTGAGCTTAGATCCATGGTGGTCCTGATTTCCGTGGCCTTGGTTGTTGTGGGCTAGCTGGGCTATCTGTTGCAGAGTGGCTAGGTTGGCTTGACGTTCCGCTCTTTCAGCTTCGCGGTTAGAAGTCAACATTTGCAGAATCTGCAACATCAGGTCCGGGGCTGAACCACTTCCTCCACGTGGCATCTGAAGATTTAGATAGATCATGAGAAAAGAGGGAAATTTCTAAGGTTTCGGGGACTTTGAAAAGTTTTAAAGGTTTGACTCAGATTTTTCTAGCAACTTGCTTTTTCATTCATTCATAGCACAGTACAACACACCACAACAAGGAAAAACAGATGGTTTTAAGAACCATTCTGAGAACTATGATACAGTGGGACCGAATACTACTCACTACGCTAGTGCTCAAGTGCTACTACTCCTCGTAGTCTGTGGCTTCATCGTCTTCATCATCATCGATGAAGGCGAAATCATCCCATCGGTGAAGAAGTCCATGGCCTGATCCTCCAGAATATCATCGTCATCGCTAAGATAGGAGTAAGGGTCTCCATGAAGATCCTCTCCGGCATTCTCCCTTTCCTCCAACTGCATGTCTCTCTCATGGATGGTCTCCTCCAAAGATGAGATGCGGTGGCGAAGACGGGCAATAATGCGCTCCTTCTTGTCGAGCTGACGGCGGCGATACTTGCGATCCTTTGCTAGCATGGCGATGGTCTGATCCTTTGTCTTGATGATGGCAGACTTGTGGTTGCAGTAGTCACGGCAGTTTTCCAATTCCTGCTGACGATCATACATCATGAAGCTAAGGTGGTCCAATTGAGTCTTCAGCTCGGGGTGGTATGGGGCTTCCAGTGCTTGTCCATTTGCATCACGCCTTGGGCAAAACTCAAAGCGAGTACCCTTGATCTGATTGGTGCTCTGCCCATACAGACGGGAAAGAGCTTCCTGCATTGCTCTGGCAAGTCCATCGAGCCAGTTGTTTTCCCTCAAGGTAAACTTAATTCCCTCCGTAGTGGGAGGTTCAATTTTTCCTCAGAGACTTGCAACAATTAGCCACTGCAGATCTCCACCTCCTTGATCATTGAGCTGAGCTCCGAAGAACTCGGGGTGCGGACGCTCCAGAAGTTCCGAAAGCTGGTCCAAATCCCTCTCAAAGATCAGGTCTCCTCCATTCCCAGTTGGTAAAACTTGCTGTACTTCACGTCCATCTATAAGAATAGAGGATGAGTAGATTAGCAGGGTGATCAAGTGTGTCAAAATTTTATATATTTTGCAAGAGTTTTTGAGGAACATGAATTTTTATGTAAGAATAAAAGGGATAAGAATTAGAATAAGTTTTTGTAAATATTTGTTTTCTTTGGTTTTGAAACTAACTTTTTGGTTCAAACGTCCAGTCTAACTAGGGTCTCCTATGGTCAGGATGGCTCTGATACCAACTTGTCAACACCCGGATTTTTCAATCCTAGATGCCTGTTATGCCATACATCGCAATCCCAGGATTACCATTTTTGCGAGACATAACAGAATTGGATACCATAGTACATCATCCATTACAAATGATACATAAGTTCTTACACAAATAGGGATCTCATGATCCAGTTCTTAATACAACTTCAAGCAGCTGAATACGTAATAATAACGGTAGCGTAGGCGAAGCTCCATCTTCAGGGTCACATGCAATGCTAACGATGGGAGATGATCCTAGTTGTGACCTTCCTCGGGTCCATCTTCCAGGTACTCCTCTTCATAGTCTGGCCATGGGAATAGCCAGGGACAAAGCCATGAGTACTCTTTAAGTACTCACAAGCTAATACTAACAGGTAAAGGGGTTTTCGGATAATAGGACACTAGGCTCTAGGGTTGTTTTGCAAAAGCCAGATTTATCTCTACTAAGTTCCGAAGCTAGTCACAATTTTATAACTCCTACGTGGGATCTTGTAACTCAGGTCACAACTTTGTTGTAGTCAAGTCAAAGTCTCAATTCATTTCACAAGTCATTTTGAAAAGTATGACGGGGGAACAGTATGGCCACTCCAACTGTCCATAACCGCGGACACGGCTATTCGAATAGTTTGACACTCTGCAGAGATTGTACACTTTCACCACAACATTCGATACATCCGCCAGGAACAAATCCTGAATTCACCATACTCAGTATGCGGATAATCAATCCTAACCTTTCAATTACACGCCCTAGTATAAGCACCTCTCCTATGAGTTTGGCCTCCCAACCATGACCAACTATCATCTTGGGTACTGCACAGGTGGACAATCTTCACAAGGTAGCCTCAGCTCAGACCTTGGCCGTGAGGGATCTAATACTAAGGTATATAAGTTTCCAGTCAAGCCCTACCCAATATTCGGGTATTGTGGTTGTACGATAAAATTGGAATGGTAACGCATCCAGACAACCATCAGTTTTATAAAGGGCTAAGGCTCATGCCTCAACATTTTCATCACCAAAATCATCAAGTGTTCCGAAACACATGTCCAAAACATTTCAATAGAATGATCCATCATTCCAAGGTTTTCATAACCATTTTTCCACCAAGTAAACCCATCTAAAGTTGATCAAGTCTTATGCTTAGCACTAGCATCTACAGGTGGGGGTAGTACTAATGAGGGGTGGTAAACTAGTGGAGTTTCAACTAAGTACAACCTTATATCTTAGGATGATATCAAGGTTTCTAACTTAGGCCAAATTTTATGCTCTTTATGCAACCTTCAGAATCTTTCTAGTATCTACAAGTCACTTAAGTCAACTCTAAGTTAAAGCTTTGATAAAGAAATAAAGTAAGACGCTTGCAAATAAAACTAGGATTGGTTTATCAAGTGGGTATGATCACATATGCTTAAGGCATATAGTAGGCATAGTAACAAGCAAGTATTTGCTTGCACAAAATCAGTATAAGCTTGCTAAATTGCAAGTGTTATCTTGCATAGGTCAACTTGATTAGTAAGGCTTGCCTTGTGCAGAGCAGTGGTTGATGTTCTCCTCGGCTTCTTCTTCGTAGTATCCTCCTTCCTCCTCGTATCCTTGGTCGGTAATAGCGTCTATGAATAAATACGAGGTACACAATCACCAAACAATACTTAACTACTTGCAATCATCACACACAAGGGTCTTATAGATGATCTAGCATCATCTCTAACCTTACAAGGTTAAGGCTTGATTTAATTCCTTTTATTTTTAGAAAAGTAATTTCTACTCATTGAAAAACTACTTAAGATTTAATATTCTCCAAACCAAACATGGGATCATGTTGACACATGTCATCACCACATATTGTAGTCCATGGGAATGTGATTTAAAGTGGTATCACAATTTAATAAGGTTTTACCCTTTTATTCTAATTAATTAAAGTGGCTAGAAATGCCTATGTAGCATTCTTTTACTACTTGAACATTATTTCTGCAAGTAAACCTATATATTTTTATATATTCTGAAAGGTATGGTTAAATGAGATTTTTGAGAGTTGGAATCAACTCAAAAGATATTATGGTTTAAATTTGAAAAATGTCTGAATGCAGAAAAGCTTCTGCCTTGTTATTTTTACCATGGGTGATCTATTGATCCAAATGACTTGAATCCAACGGGCTTGGATTCATCATTCACAGACCTTTCCAACGAAATTGGTTTCATTCAATTTGGTGCACTCAATCGATCTGGGTTGATTTTTGGAAGTTGGGTATTGAAGTGTGATTGAATTGAAATGGAAAAAGTTTAATTTGAATAACTGGGCTACGCGGAAAAAGTTAACGGGCCGGCCTGCTAAGCGCAATGCTCGCGTGGGCTGCTTAAGTGGGTGTCCCCACTCGTCAGTGACACGGGGCTGGGCAATGCGGTATGGGGCAACGTGGGTCGTTCGATCTGATTCTAATCCAACGGCTAGGAGTCATCGTCAACGCGAGACAATGCCGGCGAGAACGAAACCTAGCGCGGCCAGTGGGGGTGTTGGGGGCTCACCGGGGTACGGGAGAGGGTCGGCGAGGCGGGCGAACGACGAAGTCGACGGCGGCGAACTCAGGGGTGGTCGCGGCAGCTCCTGGGGTGGACGAAATTGATGGCTCCCTTCTTCTCCAGAGGCGGCGGGCTCCGGTGAAATTCCGGCGGGGTGGTGCTTGCCTTGCTCTAAGAACGGTGTGGCACGATCAGTGAGGAGAGGGGAGTGAGATGGTGTGAAGAAATCGAGCGGGGGTGGCCTCTATTTATAGTCGAGCGAGGGGACCGTCAGGGCACACGGTGAGCTCGTTGGGGGCGATGTTACAGGCGGCTATAGGCATGGGCAAGGGTAGGGGACGGTGTGTTGTCTCCTGGCGATGCTCAACGACATGGTTTCGAGGCATGGGGCGGTGCGGCTTGGTCTGGAACGGGCGATGCTCTGCGCGGTAGAGGCGGCGTCTTCGACGGCGAGTGGTGGCTATGCGTCACGGGGCGGAGAACAGGGATGTCTGGCTGTCTCCTGGGTCGGTGGGGATTGTGTATGCACGCGGAGAGGGCGGCACGCGGTCTATGGGCTTCGGTCGAGGGTGGTGCTCTGGAGCACGCTCGGCATGGTCTCTAGCGGTCTGGGCACGGTTCGTGCGCGTGGTCCAGGGCTTGGCAACACTCGCGGCTGGGACAGTGAGTGGCGGTGGACGGTAAGCTGCCTCCCAGACATGCTGGCTAGGCTTGCTGCTTCTCCTAGCTTGATGTCAACTATGGGGTGGCAAGGGTGTGCTCGGCTGTTCACCATTGATGGCAATGGCAAGCTCACAGTGGTGCTAGTGCTTGGTTAATCTTGCTAGATGATCTACTGAGCTGGTTGTGAGCTAAATGGGGAATCAGTTAGGCAAGAATCACTGCTCACAATAGTGTTTGATGTTTCTTTGATTTGTGTCTGCAACCTGTTTGATGAAATGGCCGCATGAAATCAAGTTATGAATTTTGAAAATATTTTTGGTGGGTTTGCTAGGTTGGTGCTGGTGAGTCTGCAGATGCTTGGGTTTTGAAAGTTGAGCTTGTTTGAGTGGTTTTTGAAAAAGTTGGATCTTCCCATATGATAAAGATTCAATTTTGAATTGTCATTTAAACTATGCATTTGAAAGTTTCTAGATGATCACAAAGTGGGCCTTGATACTTTTTTATGAGTACATTCAAGGGGTGCAAAGATCCAGAAAGGTTTCTGTTAGATTTTGAAAGTTTGAGACAACCAAAGTAGGCATGGGAGTTAAATTGGTCAAAGTGACCATTCGTTTAATATATGTGTTTTGATTTACTTGACTTTAGGAAAAGTGTGGGAAATGTTTTAGATGATGTTTATTTCACCTAAGAAACATTTTACAAGCAATGACACAATCAAACAAGGTGGTTTAAAAGAATTTCAAAATCAATGCATACACATATGCATGCATTCATAATTTTAATTAGAAAAGTTTTTGTTAACCCCAATCTTGATGATTAGAGTTTGATGTTCAAAGATTAGTATTTTTGGGATGTTACAAGGAGATTCTTGATAGCTTCCATGTCTTGATTATCAAATTGTCCTTTACCAGGGACATGGCTAAGTACTTAGATTTTACACTCTGCAGAGGTGGTGCACTTTCCCCACAAGACTTGGTTTCCCAAGACAAGATCTTTCAGAAGCCTTCCCTTAGACCAGAATGGACGCGCTCCAACCTATCAATCCCCTACCACCAACTGTCCATTTGGCTAAGTTATTCCAAGCTATATGATCTAGGCAGAGCCCATAATGCCAAGTGGCTGCACTTGAAGCTTCTCAACATTTGACATCTCAAAACTCTTTGTTGCTGGGTGGCCATCCACAAGTGAGATACACAAGGTAAACCATAGAAATGGGCCTTGTGAACCACTCAACACAAACCATTCCTTCCATTCCACATAGGTGATTCATTCACTTAGTTGTTTTATTAAACAAAACACAAGTCCTTGACTTAGAACATTCCATAGTATGAATATGATCCACCCTTGTTTTCTACTAGCTAAGATAAGCATGATAGTAGTAGGAATCTTAACTTAGGAGAAATCTACTAGGGTTTCATCTACTAGCATTTCCCATGGCATAGTTTACACTTAGCAAAATTCCATGCAAGTCCTACTTAGAAATATCACTAATGCATAGTGAAAATAATGGGACAAAAGTATGAAGCATCACTTGACTTTTTGGTAGATAATATAAGTTCACTCCTTGATCTTTGCAATGTTCACACACTTCAAATCACTACAATTCAATCAAGCAAGCAATATTTCAATCTACCATTCAAGCAACATCACATAAAATAATAGGAACAAAATAATGCATGCAAGCATGCCAAACTTTTTTTTATTTACAAAAGTGGTTTATAATAGGTTGTAAACATTCTAAAACACTTATTTTTTATTTTATAAAGTGGCAAAACTATTTGCAAAAGATTCTACCTATAAACCATTTTTAAACCAAAGCATTATTTTATGTGGTGGAAAAATGATTTTAATAAGGCAAGAACCTATAGGGTTCACAAAATATGTTTTCAAATCATAAAACCTTGTGTTTAGGGTCAGAGAGTTTAAATCAAAACATTTCCCAAAGGTTTTCTTCAAAAAGCATTTTTAACAAATAAACAATATTTTTATTTGACTAGAAATGGTTTAAATCAAAGATTTATTCTTTTGCTTCACCAAATATATTTTTTAAACCACAAATTGATTTCTATGGTCAGTAGGTTCAAAACAAACCATTTTCCAAAGATTTTATCTCAAAAATCATTTTAGAACAAATTTTATATTCTAAATATGCCTATACAAGTTTCTGTAAAAACATTCAATTTAACAGAAACATTTTACTAAAAAAAGTGCATGGTCAGAAAGTACTTGTTTTGCTGAATCCATTGATATAAAATTTGCAAAATTTGGACGTGTGGTTTGAATGTTATGAATTTTTCAAATTGGAACATCAAATAGAACATTTCTGGTTTTATTCAAACAGACAGGGCCACGCGTCGTGTTGTTATTGGTCTGTACCGCTTCGTGCGGATCGACAGATGCGAGCCGTTGGATCTAAGTGTAATCGTGTGGCTCAGGGCACTACTTTCCCCTTCAGGTTAGATTCTATCCTAGCCACTAGATCGAAATCGAACGGCGCACAACATGCTTGCCATCGAGTGGCGGCGCTGGCGACGGCAGGTGGTGCCGCTGGCTCTGGCTACGGCATCGCGGCGATTACAGGAAGCAAGGGAGGAAGGGGAATGGCTCACCAGGTTCGCGTGGTCGTGGTGATTCTCAAGGTGGTCCTTGCTGGCGAAGGGGCGCTCGGGGTCGATGGAAATCGCTCGTCGGAGTTGCTCCTGGCGACGGGTTCGCTTGGCCGTTGTCGGGAACGTCGCTACAGAGCGTGCTGGGTCAAACGAATGGTGCAGTTAGACTCGTAGGAGAGTGGTGAGTATGGGAGCATCAATGAGAGGGGAAGGAAAGGTCTGGTCTCACCAGTAGTGCTCGTCGGAGCGGAGGCAAACGATGGTGATGTGCAGTGGTTGTCCTTACCGACGTTCTAGGACAAGCACGGGCAGGTTGGGGGTACTGGGAGACACGTACGGTGATGGCGAGCAAGATCGAGTGGTCGAGGGGGCAAGGGGCAACGAGGAGCTGCCGGAATTGGAGAAGAGGCTCGTCGGAGTCCGTGGTGGTGCGAGCAAAAATGGGAGCGGCCTGGGGCAGAGAGTGGGTGGTTCCTGGGAGGAAACGGAGAGGAGGGAGAGGCGGTTAAGAGGGATCGGTCACCGACGGGGGTTACTCGGCAGTAACGTGAATTCACGCCGGCATTCAAACGGCAGTAATGGCCAGAGAGGGGGGCGTGGTCAGCGGCAGGTGAGGGCGACGGTGAGGTGGAAGTGGGGTCGCTTGGCAGCGAGAGAGAGAGTGTGGGGGTGGGGTCCAATGGTCAGCGACTTAGTGGGTTCGTTTCTGAGGAAGAAGAAAATGGTTCGGGGGTGAGAGGGAGAGGTGGGCTGCTGGGCCAGATGGGCTTAGCTGGGCTGGGCTGTTCCTTTTCATTTTTTTATACAGAATCTTTTTCCTTTTTCTTTTTCAATTTATCTGTTTTGATTTTGTTCAAACTATTCAAACAATAATTTGATTTCAAACTTCAACCCAACTTTGTGTAAATTCTAGTACTAATTAATAACACATTCCAAAGTCAAATTTAGAATAATATATTTATTCTTTTTAGGGTCTTTTAATTATTTAAAATAGGTTATAGTTTTAATTAATTAAGATTTAATAATATTTTTCAATCTCCATTTGAATTCAAATCATCACCAAACTTTGGGTGAATTTTAATTCTGTTTATCAACATATTTCAAAGTCCAAAATAAAATAATTCTTTTATTCTTTTAGGATCTATTAATAATTAAATAGATAGACCATAGTCTTTAATTCAAATAGGTTTTAATTTATTTTAAAACTCTTTTTGAAATCTAAATAATATCAAAATCTTTTCAGTAGGTTTCATTTGAAAAACTAAAACACTTGGAATTTCTTATTTTAAAATCTTTAATAAATTTTAATGTTTATTTGAAAGGAAAAAGCCTTTACTTAAATAAAATTGGATATTAATAAATCCTTATTATTTTATTTAAATAAATCTTTATTCTTTTTAACAAATAGAAATAATTTATTTCATTTGCTTGGCCAAGATTTAATTTGGCTCTTTAAAATAATCCTTATTTATATTTCTACCTATGCTTATCAAAACCATGACTTTTTATTTAAAGATCCAAAAATAGTGATTCCAACTATTATAACTTTATTTATTATTTGTTTATCTTTTTAAATTCCTTTAGGATTATTTGCTCACCATTTGGTATGGATTTCTAGGTGGTTGCTTTATTAGCTTTGGGAAATCAATTTCCTTATTTTATTAAATTCATAAGATTTTATCTATGGCTCCAAATTAAGTGAATCCAATTCATATGGTTTTATAATATTTCTAATAATCATTCGTGATCAATTTGAAATGATTGTTTGACCAATTTTTATATGGATCAAATCCATAGTCTTAGAGATAACTTGAAAATGATTTCCTTCCATTAGGGTTTTGGGGTTTTGGTTTATTCCTCAAGTGTTTAAATTTCCAGATGCATTTATGAAGAATGCATTCCACTTGATTTGAATTTAGTTGGATTCAAATGTTAACCAAAGTTTGTTCAAGATGGGATTTTAAGTTTCCATTTAGAAACAAAAGTTTCTTTTCACCCTAAATTCCAGCAATTATTTATTTTGTTTATTTATTTTTCACATTACAAGATTTGGAAAATCTTGGAATGTGACAGGAAACCACAACAACCCCGGAAACTCCAACAATTTCAACCGTGCACCGCCCAAGTCCAATAACACCACCAACAACAACAATACTGCCCCAAGGACTGGAAGCAATGCCGTTCCTGTTGCAGGAAAATACAAGTCCCTGATTACTTGTTTTGAATGCGGAGTCAAGGGTGACTACTCCAACGAGTGCCCCAGGAAGCTTGCAGCAGCCAATGTGAACGCACCAGCTCAGCAGCAATGCCGGGTTCAGCCTCGAAGGAGATTTTCCCTAGGGAACTCACTCAACCACAACGGTCGTCTGTTTCACATGAATGCTTAAGGAGCTCAGGAAGCGCCGGATATCGTGCTGGGTATGTTTTTTGTTAAATCGGTACTTGCAAGAGTGTTGTTTGATTTTGTAGCATCGCACTCGTTTGTTACAGAAGAATTTGCATCAACTAGTAAGATTCAACGAACAAAATTGAAGCATGTTATGAAAGTTCAAATACCTGGTTCAACCACCAAAGCTAGACAAATTTGCAAGGCCATACCTATCAGAATCCATGGAATAGATTTTTATGTTAATCTAATAGTACTTAGAACCAAAGGTTTGGAAGTAGGACTAGGAATGAATTGGATGTCGAAACATAAAGGATTAATCGACTGTGCCAAGAAAGCCATAACCATGACTAGTACCACTGGAGTATCAATAGAGCATGTATCTGAGACTTTTCCCTATCAATTCAAGTGCAACAAGAGTCTAGCCCAACCAACCGTTGACCAAATCAGAGTAGTCTGTGAATACCCCGACGTATTCCCAGATGAATTGCCCGGTATGCCTCCAGATCAGGATATCGAGTTTATCATTCAACTAATCCCTCGAACTGGACCCATAGCTTAGAGACCTTATAGTATGAACTCGTCTAAATTAGCGGAGCTAAAGAAGCAACTGGATGCTATGCTAGATACAGGTTTGATTCAACCAACTGCGTCGCCATGGAGATCACCTGTTTTGTTTGTAGATAAGAAAGATGGAGGTAATTGTTTGTGCTCGGATTATCAGAAGCTGAATGATGTCACCATTAAGAACAAGTACCGACTGCCAAAGATAGAAGATCTATTTGACCAGTGGACCAGTGCCAAAGTGTTTTCTAATATTGATCTTAGAACTGGTTATCATCAACTCAAGATTCGTGCAACAGATATTCCAAAGACTGCCTTCACCACCAGATATGGATTGTAAGAGTACACTGTCATGTATTTTGGATTAACCAATGCCCCCGCTTATTTCATGAACCTTATGAATAAGATTTTTATGAACTTCCTGGATAAGTTTGTAGTTATTTTTATTGATTATATTCTGATCTATTCCGAATCATAAGAAGACCATGAGCTACACCTGAGGACCATCCTTGAAACCCTTAGAGAGCATCAGTTGTATGCCAAGTTTAGACAATGTGAGTTCTGGTTAAAGGAAGTAGGATTCCTAGGACATATCGTGTCAGCAGGAGGAATTGCTGTTGATCCCACCAAGATTAAGGATGTTGAAGAATGGAAAGCCCCAACCACTCAAACCCAAGTTCGCACATTTCTCGAATTAGCGGGATATTACCGCAAGTACATAGAAGGATTCGTAGGGGTTTGTAGCATGGAAAACAAAAAAATTCTACCGCATGACCACAAACAAGCCAAGATCTATCTACTTGATTGTAGCAACGAGTCGATTAGAGTACTCACCCTTCAAGATTCCAAAGCGGTTAACGAGAGCAGATTCTCGTGGGTGATGTAGTCGTACACTTTTCAATCTCAAGATCAAGTAGACAATCCTTCCGGCGCTGCGTTCTGGCAGTGCTTCCGCAATCGGTCACATGTTCGGTACTCGATGAAGACCTTCCTCTCCCTTGTTCCAGCAAGCAGCAGAGGTTGTAGTTCTCCCCTCGTGATTTCGACATCATCACTGAGCCGGAGCAAGTTATGGTGGACAATTAGGGTTTCCGGTGATCTAGGGTTTAGAGGGCCGGAGAGGAGGAGGTGGAGTCAGCGGTGGCTAGGGCGGCGGCGGCACAACGGTGGTGTGGGGAGGGGCTGGTGTTATGTCTCTTGGGGCACCCCCTCCCCTCTATTTATGAGACGGAGGGCAGCTTGGGAGAGGGGAGTTTGAATCCTTCCGCAACTCCCTCTCCTAGTTGGCTTGTGGTGGAGGGAACTAAGGATCCTTTCCTTCCTCCACCAGGATACATTGTCCCAATTTGACTTTTCAAACTTGCCTTTTTACTTTCAATTTGGAGCTCAATTTATTTCTTACAAATGCCCAACCAAGTGACCTAGGACATGATGCAATGATTCCACTCATTCATGACACATTCATGTACCCTTCCCCTTCAGATCTGGTGAATCTTCTAGACCCTTCTAGATCATTCCGGTGAAAACACCGGAATCATTCCCAAAGTCCGGAATTGGACTTTCCTTATATGAATCTTATTCTTCGGACCATTCCAGATCTCCTCGTGATATCCCGGATCCCATCCGAGACTCCGAACAACATTCGTTCTCCCTACTTACATCCCATATCTACTAAACAACATTGAATCCTTAAGTGTGTCTCCCTACGGTTCGTGAATTACACGGACATGACCGAGACACTTCTCCGATCAATAACCAATAGAGGACTCTGGAAATTCATATGGCTCCCACATATTTCTACGATTACTTTGTGATCGAATGAATCACTTACATACGATACCAATTTCCCTTTGTCTCGCGATATTTTACTTATCCGAGGTCTGATCGTCAGTATCTCTACGTACCTAGTTCAACCTCGTTACCGATAAGTACTCTTTACTCATTCCTGTGGTATGTGATCCCTTGTGATCCAGTCACATGCTTGCAAGCTAATTGGATGACATTCCACCGAGAGGGTCTAGAGTATATCTATCCGTAATATGGATGGACAAATCCCACTCTTGATTCATGTGCCTCAACACATACTTTCCGAACACTCAATGCCACCTTTATAGCCACCCAGTTACGGAGTGGTGTTTGATGTCATCAAAGCATCCATCCGGTTATGGTGATTAACATGATCTCATGGTCGAAGGATTTAGGTTACTATGTATTTGAAATATTATAGCAAGTGAACTATTTTAGACTTGATCTTATGCTACGCTTAACTATAGGAGTATGTCCATCACATCATTCTCCTAATGATATGACCTTGTTGTTAATAACATCTCAATGTTCATGATCTGGAAACCATGATCATATATTAACCAACAAGCTAGTTTAACAAGAGGCTTTACTAGGGACTCTTTTATGTTTACAAATCACACAAGTATTAATGTTTCCGGTTAATACAATTACATCATGGTATGTAAAATATTTATCATAAGCATGAATATATGATAATAACCACTTTATTATTGCCTCTTGGGCATATCTCCAACAGTCTCCCACTTGCACTAGAGACAATAATCTAGTTTCAAATATTTGTGTATTCAACACCTATGGCTTTCCGGTGTTGTATGTACATGATTGCTAGTTTTCAACTGATCTTCGGATCCGACACTTACAGGTCCATATGTAATTGCATGTCTTTGCGTCTCCACGCATTACTCATTCTCTAGTGAGATGGCTTTGTATAAATTTGGTCCTTTGGTGAGACCTTTAGTTCCTTAGGGTTAAAACATGTTGATAATATTGTCGTACAATATATCTTCACAGTACTATCCCGCTGTGAACCACACCTAGTTTGATAACAAACTACTTGTCGCAAATGCCCTCTTTTGCTGTTATAATAGCAGTCATAGTTATACTTTTGTTGTAGTATCTTTCACAATGTCTTACCTTTGGAACTCATCCAAATCCATTATGGAACTTACTTTCCATTATATTGTGCCACCCTTAGTTTAGATTGAGATAAACTTAATTTTTACTTTGTGACAAAACTAGTATCAACATAGTACTTTCATAAAGAACTAGCCAACTATTTGTCACTTCTACAAAATAATATATTCTTAGTTCTTCCAAGAGATCATAAGAATATCCTTACTATCATCCAATGATCATCGTATGAATCATTCTGGTATATGCTCATAATATTTAGAGCATAGGACATATCTGGATTTGTACATATCACAATATGATTGATAAAAATACTCTTTGTGATTTCATACATCAAGTATCAATCTATACTTGAATCTTTGTTTCACTTACCAAGTGTCTATACACTTGAATTTCGATTCAATCCTTCTATGCGACAAGAACCTTTTTATAGTTTCTATATTGAACTCATTCAATATTTCATCTATGTACTTTCGGCACAACCATATTAGCATCTCAATCTATCCATATATACATTGATGCCAAATATTCGGGTTATGCCTTAGCCTTTCATCAAAATGAAATTCTTAACTTGTGTTAACAAAAGATACATCATTTCCAATCAACAATATGTCTTCCACATAATGTATTAGAAATATCTCTTAGAGTTCCCACTTAATTTCTTGCAAATGCAAGCATTCTTCATCATCTCTCATGAGATTAAACTCTTTTAACAATTTCATCATGGTGAAGATTCCAACTCCGTGATGCTTATTTCAACCATTGAAGTTTGCATATGGTTTTAGCATCCTTTGAATTAACAAAACCCTTTGGATCTTGTTAAGTACACGTCCTAGGTAACAATTCTATTATAAGAACTTTGTTTTGTTTGTTCAACTATCATATACCAATATATGTAGTGGTTACTACATTAATCTGTCTAGACTAAATATTGCTATGAGAGATCTAATCTTGTCATAGTCAACTGCTTGAACATTGTCGTGAACTCTTTCCCGACATGTCGACTATTTCATAGATGTGAAACATCCATGTCTATTTCTTTATAGATCCAAACACGACTATAAGGTCTTACACCTTTCTAGAGGGTCTTTCAAGTTCAAAGCTTGATTTCTCGTGTATGGAGATTCTATGGCTTCAAGCCATTTGACGGAGTCAGGGCCCATCATCGCTTCTTTGCATGTAGTTGGTTCATTATTGTCAAATAATGATTCAACTCTCAAATCTTGGTATTTGATTGTTTACCCGACCTACTTGGTTCAATAGGAACTTAGACCTCCGTAACCACAACCTTTGAGGCACGTGAGCCATGAGAATTGTTGTTGCCTCCGGAACACTTTCTGGTGTTGTGCAACTCAGCAATATAGCTAAGGTTCTTTTAACCTTATCAAAGTTCTATTGTCCTCCCACTTAACTTTTCACCAAAAAATTTCTTCTCAAGAAACTTGATGTTCTAAGAGACAAACACTTTTGTCTTTGGTGTCATGGAGGATTACTTAACGTTTATTCGAAATAACATACAAAGACATATTCATCCGACTTTGGTTGCAAACATCTTTCTTATGCATAACATACCAATGTTCAAGAAAGGAAAACTTGGGTTTTATCCCAAACCATAACTTTATATGGTGTCATTTCAACGGATCATGATGGAATTCTTTTCAGTGAAAAAGCGGTAGTCTCTAAAACTTTTAATCATTAAAATATAATGGAAGTTTTATGAATTACACCTATGATCTTACCATGTCAAACAAGGTTTCATTGCATATCTCGATTTATTCCATACTCATATGGTGTTTCAGGAAACACAAATCCATGGAACGATTCATCAAATCTTAGGTGTTATGCTAAACTTGTAACACAAATATCTTCCTTTATGATCCTATCATAAATTCCTTATTTTCTTGTTACATTGATTTTTGCACTTCATCTTTAAAGTCTTTGAACTTTTCAAATGTGTCACACTTCATCCTCATTAAGTATATATTCATATATTCACTCAAATTTTCGGAGAAAGCATATGAAGTTGAAATCCATCGCTCTCGACTACACATAATGAGCTTCACACATCTATATGTATCAGTTCCAATAAGCTAGTCATTTGTTCACTTTTTGGCCTATGAACGGAGTTTTAATTATCTCTAAAAAGTCACAAGCATCATTTGATCAAAATCAAAAGACTCCAAAATTCCATCCACATGGAGTTTCTTCATGTTTTCTTTCTAATATAATTTAAACGGCGATGTCACTTCTTAAGTGATATTTCAATCAAAATTCTTTCGACATTTTTAGCACTAGTTTTATGGATATGATTTCTTCAACTAGACTTGTACATCATCCATCTATTATGGAATATGGAAATTATTTGAACAACATTTTTTTCTCATAATACCTGATTAAAACAAATCTTGAAGGTAAGCTTTGATATCAACGAGAAACACAATAACTCTTTATTTTGTTCTCGATGAACATCACCACATATTCTCTTGCTAGTTACTTAGACCATTGTAGTTCATGAATTATGTTGTTTCGTATGATGATTCACACCAACAAATTCATTATCTAATACTTAAGAACTACATTGTTTAACAAGCAAAGAATATAGCCATAACATGTATATCTTCTATATACCTAAGCTGAACAATTCTTGTCTTTTCACTTTTGCCAAACATTTCTTAGATTTCTCTTTCAGTATTTCTTTATCCTTTCAAAAGAATCTATCAACATCAACAGTGGCACCATACTCATGACACATAGTCCAAAGCGTGTATAGTTAAATACCAATGACTTTGGACTTGCACTTTGAAGTAGATCACCATCATCAAATGTTTGGTGTTCTTTCAAATTCCATACTTTAGTAATCTTTTAGTGTAGTAAACATTTCAGCTACATCAAATATTCATCCTTATCATGGAACTATTCATGATTAAGATACTTTAGCTTATAACGGTTAATCACAAGTATAATGTTGCTCTCCAAAACCTTTTAGAGGATTTGGATGACCAACATCTCCAAACTTTTGCAAATTCTCATCAAATATGAGAACATGACTTTTGCCATATTATACTCTATCATGTTGCAACCAAAACTTCATTTCAGATATCATAATATATTTCAAACATGATGGTTTCTAAAACAATTCTTTCAGTTCTCCGATAACCTTGACATTAAAACAATCTTTTGAATATCAAGAATCATGGAGAAAAACATGATACTTATATACTAATACTGTAATTGTTACTCTTGATTTAATACCAACTATTAAATTTCATGGAGTAACCAAAACTTACTAAAAGTTTGCAATAGGACTTTTTAAACTTTAGATTAACACTTCAAAACAATACGATACTAGTTCATAAAGTAATTAACCAGAATTCTATAGTTCTATTATCTCAATTATAACTAAGCGCAAGGTGGTAAACGGATGCCAATGACTACAACAATTATGCAAATTCACTTTGATTTAATTTATGATAAATAGTGTTTAACTTTTAATCATATTGCGGTTGAACTCCCACTCAAAACAATATCCCTCACATTGTTTTAGTGATTACATGCACCAAATCCACTACACCAAGTCCGATCATCACGAGAGATTATATATCTTCAGAGGCGAACAATCAACATGTTCATCATATCATCTATATGACTCATGCTTTACCTTTCGGTATTCCGTGTTCCAAGACCATGTCTGTACATGGTAGGCTCATCAAGATAAAACCTTAGCTTCCGCATGAGCAAATCTGGCTTGCTCCCGTTGTATACACTCGCAGAATCTCACACACCCGATCATCACGTGGTGCTTAAAAAAAATGAGTCTTGGCAATGGTGCCTACTAAGGATGAACACTTTATAACTTGATATTTTGTGAGAGTGATCATCTTATAATGCTACCATCATGATCTAAGCAATACAAGATGCATAAAGGGATTAACATCACATGCAATTCATAATATGTGATATGATATGGCCTTTCTTCTTTTGCTTCTGATCTCCATCTTCAAGCACGAACATGATCTCCATCATCACCGGCGTGGCGTCAAGGTCAATGGCGCCGCTCCATGGTTGTCGTCCACCAGCATCAACTATTACAACTACTTTGAATAATAGACACACAGGTCTTAACAAAATTAAAAGACAACCATAAGGCTCCTGCCAGTTGCCGACTTATAATAAGGAACATTGCATACATCATATATAATCACAATCATGGCCATATCACATCACATCACACCCCTGCAAAACAAAGTTAGACGCCTCTAATTTTCTTTGCATGTTTTACGTGGTTTGGGGCTTTCAATAAGTGTCGTTCTAACTTACGAACGAGAACCAAAACGTTGATACTAGTTTTTTCAATCACCCGTTGTAAATTGAATCTTCACTATGTTGGGAGAAACAGGCACCCGCAAAGCCACTTATGCAATACAAGTTGGATGTCAAGCATGAAGAAAGTCTCATGAACGATGTCATGTAAGGTTAGCCTGGGCCGCTTCATCCCACCATCCCGCAAGATGCAAAGTACACAAGAAGCGATCGACAACAAAAGCATCAACGCCAACAATGACCATTGTGTTCTACTCGTGCAACAGATCTACATATAGACACGGCTCTGATACCACTGTAGGGGTTCGTAGCATGGAAAACAAAAAAATTCTACCGCATAAACACAAGCAAGACAAGATCTATCTACTAGATTGTAGCAACGAGTCGATTAGAGTACTCATTAGAGTACTCACCCTCGAAGATTCCAAAGCGATTAACGAGAGCAGATTCTCGTGGGTGATGTAGTCATACACTTGCTGATCTCAAGATCGTGTAGACGATCCTTCCGGCATTGCGTTCTGGCAGCTCTTCCGCAGTTGGTCACACGTTCGGTACTCGATGAAGACCTTCCTCTCCCTTATTCCAGCAGACATCAGAGGTTGTAGTTCTCCCCTCACAATTCCGGCAGCACGACGGCGTGGTGTCGGAAGTAGAGGAAAGATCCCGCATGGCTTCTCCTAAGCCGGAGCGAGTTATGGTGGAGAATTAGGGTTTCTGGCGATCTTGGGTTTAGAGGGCCGGAGAGGAGGAGGTGGAGTCGACGGCGGCTAGGGTGGCGGCGACGAACTGGTGGCATCGGCGCTCGGCGGCGACACGGCGGCGGCGGCGGCGATGCTGTACAGTGGTGCGACGGTGGTGTGGGCAGGGGCTGGTGTTGTGTCTCTTGGGGCACCCCCTCCCCTCTATTTATGAGAGGGAGGGAAGCTTGGGAGAGGGTAGTTTGAATCCTTCCCCAACTCTCTCTCCTAGTTGGCTTGTGGTGTAGGGAAAGAAGGATTATTTCCTTCCTCCAACATGATACATTGTCCCAGTTTGACTTTTCAAACTTGCCTTTTGACTTCCAATTTGGAGGTCAATTTCTTTCTTACAAATTCCCAACCAAGTGACCTAGGACATGCTGCAATAATTCTACTCATTCATCACACATTCATGTACCCTTCCCCTTCCAGTCAGTGAACCTTCTAGACCCTTCTAGATCATTCCGGTGAAAACACCGGAATCATTCCCGAACTCCAGAATTGGACTTTCCTTATATGAATCTTATTATTCGGACCATTATGGATCTCCTCGTGATATCCCGGATCCCATCCGAGACTTTGAACAACATTTGGTCTCCCTACTTACATTCCATATCTACTAAACAACATCGAATCCTTAAGTGTGACTCCCTACGATTCATGAATTACGCGGACATGACCGAGACACTTCTCCGATCAATAACCAATAGAGGAATCTGGAAATTCATATGGCTCCCACATATTTCTATGATTACTTTGCGATCAAATGAACCACATACATACGATACCAATTTCCCTTTTTATCACGTTATTTTACTTATCCGAGGTCTGATCGTCGGTATCTCTCCATACCTAGTTCAACCTCGTTACCGATAAGTACTCTTTAATCATTCCTATGGTATGTGATCCCTTGTGAGCCAGTCACATGCTTGCAAGCTAATTGGATGAGAATCCACCGAGAGGGCCTAGAGTATATATATCCGTCATATGGATGGACAAATCCCACTCTTGATCCATGTGCCTCAACACATACTTTCCAAACACTCAATGCCACCTTTATAGCCACCCAGTTATAGAGTGGTGTTTGAGTTCATCAAAGCATCCATCCGGTGATGGTGATTAACACGATCTCATGGTTGAAGGATTTAGGTTACTATGTATTTGAATGCTTATAGAAAGTGAACTATTTTAAATGACTTGATCTTATGCTACGCTTAACTATAGGAGTATGTCTATCACATCATTCTCCTAATGATATGACCTTGTTGGTAATAACATCTCAATATGCATGATCAGGAAACCCTGCTCATATATTAACCAACAAGCAAGTTTAACAAGAGGCTTTACTAGGGACTCTTTTATGTTTACAAATCACACGAGTATTAATGTTTCCGGTTAATATAATTATTACATGGTATGTAAACATTTATCATAAGCATGAAGATATGATAATAACCACTTTATTATTGCCGCTTGGGCATATCTCCAACATGATTCTCAAGCATCACAAGACCCATGACCCAGTTGTTGAAGAAAGATAAGAAGTTTGAATGGACGGACAAATGAGAAGCAAGTTTTCAAGAGCTCAAGAAGAGATTGATTTCAGCCCCAATCTTGATTATGCCGGATATCAAGAAGCCTTTTGATGTGTATTGTGACGCATCCAAGATTGGTCTCGGATGTGTGTTGATGCAAGAAGGCAAAGTTATATCCTATCTGTCCCAACAACTGAAGCAACATGAGCAGAATTACCCTACCCATGACCTCGAACTAGCAGCCATAGTTTTTGCCTTGAAGACATGGCGGCATTACCTCATGGGTAACCTCTATGAGATATATTCTGATCACAAGATTCTGAAGTATATTTTCACCCAGAAGGAGCTAAATATGAGGCAAAGGAGATGGATAGAGTTAATCAAGGACTATGATCTTGACATTCACTATCACCCCGGCAAAGCCAATGTGGTAGTAGATGCTTTTAGCAGATTTCCGTGTCGATTGAACACCATGATAAAAGAAGCCCAACCAAGTTTGCATGAGGAGATGGAAAATTTCAGAATGGAGCTAGTTAGTGATGGATTTTTGGCTACCATAGAACTTCAACCCACTTTGATCAGTCAGATCAAGGAGGCGCAGAAAGGAAATGCTAGTATCGACGGAATCAAATGTCGTATCGGTACAGAGAAGGTACCTGATTTACGGAATATGAAGGATTTCTATGGTATAAAGGATGTATCTGTGTACCAGCAGATTCTGAGTTGAAGCAAGCTATTTTGCAAGAAGCCCATGATAAACATTACTCTATCCACCCTGGAGGAACCAAGATGTATCAGGATTTGAAGGAGCTTTGGTGGCACAAGATGAAGAGAGAAAATCGGAAGCTACATAGCCAAGTGTGATATATGTCAGAGAGTTAAAGCAGGACATCATAGACTCGCAGGACTTTTGCAACCTTTGCAGATCCTAGAATGGAAATGGGATTCAGTTCGAATGGATTTCATCACCAGTTTGCCTACATATAGTAGGGGAAATTACTCTATTTGGGTCATAGTGGACAGACTGTCCAAAGTAGCTCATTTCTTACCTGACAAGACCACTTATCAGAGCTCGAAGCTAGCAGAGTTGTACATTGCTAGGATAGTCAATTTTCATGGAATCCCTAAGAACATTGTGTCGGATCGAGGAACCCAGTTTTCCTCTAGATTTTGGAAGAAAGTCCAAGAAGGATTAGGAACCAAGATGGATTTCAGCACATCTTATCACCCGTAGACTAATGGACAAACAGAGCGAGTAAACCAGATACTCGAAGATATGCTGAGAGCTTGTGTGCTAGAATATGGATCCAAATGGGAGGACTGTCTGCCTTTCGCAGAATTATCCTACTACAACAGTTACCAAGCCAGTTTTCAAATGGCCCCATTTGAGTTTATGTATGGAAGGAAGTGTCGTACCCCACTGAATTGATCAGAAGTAGGAGAGAGTCAGATTTTTTGACCCGATATCCTAAGAGAAGCCGAATAGAAAGTTCACAAGATCCGTGAGCACCTTAAGACCGCCCAATCCAGACAGAAGAGTTATGCCGACAAGAGACGTCGAGATCTAGCCTTCACTATTGGAGATTTTGTGTATCTGAAAGTATCACCCTTGAAAGGAATGTAGTGTTTCCAACTCAAAGGGAAATTAGCCCCTAGATATATTCGACCCTTCAAGATTTTGAATCGCCGAGGAGAAGTATCATATCTACTGGAACTGCCGGAGGATATGTCAGCCGTGCATGATGTGTTCCATATCTCGTTACTTCCCAAATGCCTAGAAATTCCGGATAAGACCAAAGTTTTCAAGAATATTGATCACAAAACCATGGAGATCAACAAGGACCTAACTTATCGTGAATTCGTATTTTGGAAGAAGCCTTTAGAACCACCAAAACCCGAAGTATCAAGTTTCTCAAGATCTAGTGGAGTAACCATACTGAAGAAGAAGCTACTTGGGAGCGAGAAGATTACATTAGGACTGAGTTTCCAAATCTCTTTAGTTCCTAGTTTTCTTGTTCTTGAATCTCAGGACGAGATTCTATCTAAGGAGGGATGGTTTGTAACATCCCAAAAATGTTAATAAAGATTATCAAGTTCTAATCACCCAAGTTTAGGATTAACAAAAACTTTTATTATTAAAATTAATATGAATGCATGTGTGTGTGATTAGTGCATGAATGTTTGCATTTGCCATGTTTGATTGCTATCAATGTTAAGGACTGATTTAAAGATGAAAAAAACATCATCTAGATCATTTCCAAGAAGAATCAAATGAAGAGAAAATCAAATATAAGAAATATAAGCAAATGGTCATTTTGGCCAAACTTGTTCACTAGACCACTTTGGGTGTTCCTAGTAGTAGATTTCTATCAGAAACAAATCCATTTGAGAGTCATTCAAAAATTGAATCTTTAATAGGTACTAAGATGGCCATTTCTCAAAACCAACCAAACTAATTCCCCTTGGCAAACCCTAGCAACCACAGACTACCAAGCTTATGACCAGATCACTCACCAAAATTCGTCCAAAAAATTCAAACTTTGAATTCATGCGGCCATTTCATCAAACACCTGGTGGACACAGATAAACCTTGCCTAACTACTACTATGGTGAACAGTAATTGATCAAACCTTTGTCCCCATTTCACTCCCCTGGTCTCCCCCAGTGTCCAGCACTGCATTGAAGAAGCTCCCCCTTCACTGCTTGGACTAGTGCCGCGCCACCCGAGCCATCCTTGTCGGTCGAGAATGAACGACTCACCATAAGCTTCCCCGCGCCTGTCCACAATGTCTAGGAGACAGGCCACCATCCACAACCACTCCCTGTCCACCCCTCGACCAAAGACAAGCCATGGACAAGCCAGCAACGCCGCGCCCATTTCTCTGTCTGCCATGCCGAGAGCGTGCCAGAGCGCCGCAACTGACACACGCGCACACGCCGTGCCTCGCACTCATCGCGGGTGCCTTCACTCGCCACGACCCTAGCTACCTCCCAGACATGCCCGTTCGCCGCCGCGTGACTAGTAGCCCCTGTACGCCGTCTCGAACACCGTCGGTTCCGCGCAGAGCACAGACCGCTCCCGACCATCCTCGACCGCCCCATGCTAAGTAATTAAGCGTGCGACGATCGCCAGGAAACACCGCACCGTCCTATGCCCTCAGCCATGCCGTTAGCCCCCTGTATCATCTTCATGAGCCTACGCCACCCCGTTCGGTCCCCATCGCCGGTGTATAAATAGAGGCTACCCCGCATCAATTCACCACACCATCTCACTCCCCTCTCCCTTAGAACCACCCCTGACCCTTCCCGGAGCAAGGCGAGCACCAGCCTGCCAGAATTTGGCCGGAGTCCGCTGCTGCAGAGGAGGAGAGGATCCGTCGATTGGAGCCACCCTAGGATCCGCCACGACCACCATTTAAACCGCCATCATCGACAACATCGTTCGCCTCCATCGCCGACCCTAGCTGGAGCCCAGGTGATCCACCGCCGCGTTAGGGTTCAGTCTCGCCGGAGCTATGCGACGGAGATGACGAACGTCGGCCGTAGATCTTAGTCTAATCGCACGGCCTAGATTGAAACATACCGCTTTGGTTAGATAGAGCTACTGCATAGTGGGACCCCCCTGTCAGCAGCCCGCTGTGCGCATGCAGTGCAATTGTGCCAGCCTAGTATTGTTCTCGCGCGTAGCCCAGTGATTCAAATAATCTTTTTCCATTTTATTAAAACCATATTTTGTCATTAGATTCAAAAATCAATTCAAAGAGATGTACTAAACCAAATTGCATGATTCCAATTTTGCTAGATATTTATTCAAATTATCTATCCAAGCCTGTTGGATTCAAACCATTTGAAATTATAGATCACCTATAGTAAAAATAACAAAACAGAGACTTTTAGACATTCAAACATTTTTCAAAAATCAACCATTAATGCTTTTGAGTTGATTCCAACTCTCAAAAATCACATTTGACAAGATATATCTGAATATGTAAAAATATTTAGGTTTACATGCAGTGATATTGGACTAGTACTAAAAGAATGCTATATAGGCATTTCTAGTCACTTTAATTATATAAAATAGTAATTTTAAACTTTATAAAATATGACCACCACTTTAAATCACCTTCCCAAGTATTATAATATGTGTTAATGACATGTTTCAACATGATCCCATATTTTAATTGGAGAATATTAAATCTTAAGTACTTTCAATGAGTAGAAATTACTTTCCTAAAATAAAATAAAAAGGACTACGTTTTTATTTCATGTGATGATTGTGATGATGCTAGATCATCTAGTGTTAACCTTTGTGTGCCAAATAGAGGTAGTTAATTATTGTTTGGTGATTTTGTACCTCGTATTCATTTATAGATGCTAGTACCGACCAAGGATACGAGGAGGAGTACTACAAAGAAGATCAAGAAAACTTCAACCACTGCACTACTCAAGGCAAGCCTAACACTACAAGTTAACTATGCAAGCTAGAACTTTGCATTCTACCTATGCAAGCTATCTATTGAAGGATAACCTATGTAAGATGCATTAGGCATGCTTTCGTTATGCAACCTTGATTATACCAATTCCTAGTTTTACTTGCAAGCTTTATTCTTTTATTTTTACCAAAGTTCTTTACTTTTAGTTAGTGATTTGTGAGTTTTGGAAAGATGGTATAGATAGCATAAAGAGAATAAAACTACGCCTAAGTAGTTAGAACTAGATGTCTTCAAAAGGCATAAGACTAGATTTGGATAGTCACACTTGACTAGCACCCCTCATTAGTGAATACCCTAAACTTTAGTGGCTAGTGCTAAGCATAAAAGTTGATCACCTTAGATGGGAATACTTGGTGAAAATGATTATGATAACCTTGCAATGAGGATTCATTCTATTGAAATGATTTGACATGTTTGATGAACACAAGATGATTTGATGATGAAAATGTTGAGGCATGAGACTTAGCCCTTTATAAAATCTGATGGTTGGGTTCAGATGCGATACCATTCCAATTTTACCATACAACCACAATACCTGAATTTGGTAGGGCTTGACTGGAAGTTTATATGTCTTAGTATGGGTTCCCTTGCGGAAGAGGTTGAGTTGAGGCTACCTCGTGAATGTGAATGTCCACCTATGCAGTACCCAAGATGACAGATGGTCATGGTTGGGAGGCCAAACTCATAGGGGAGGTGCCTATACTAGGGTGTGTAATTGAAAGGTTAGGATTGATTATCCGCATACTAAGTATGATGATTCAGGGTTGTCCCTGGCGGATGTATCGAATGTTGTGGTGAAAGTGTGCCACCTCTGCAGAGTGTTAAACTATTCAAATAGCCGCGTCTGTGGCCATGGAGTGGCCATACTGTTCCGTCGTCAGATGTTTTCAAAATGACTTGTGAAATGAACTATGACTTTGACTTGACCACAAAAGGGTTGTGAACATGAAAACTAAGTTCCCACTTAGGTTTTGTAAACCATTAAACTAGTTTTCTTAACTTATGAACTCAGTTTGAAATAAACCTGCATTTTTGCAAATAAACCTAGAGCTTAGGATTCCTACTCGAACTACTTTACTTGTTAATGATAGTTTGCGAGTACTTAAAGAGTACTCATGGCTTTGTCCCTGGCTATTCTCATGGCCAGATTATGAGGAGGACTACCAGGATGATGGACAGCAGGAGATCTATGACAACTAGGATCATCTCCCATCGTCAGTATTACCTATGACCCTAAAGATGAAGCCCTGCTACGTTTAATTTCCGCTGGATTGATTGTATTAAGACTGTATCATGAGATCCTATATTTGTAAGACCTTTATTATGATTTGTAATGGATGATGTACTGTGGTACCAATTCAGTTATGTCTCGCAAAAATGGTAATCCTGGGATTGCGAGGTATAACAGGAATCTGGGATTAAAACTCTGGGTGTTAACAAAAGATATATTCGATATACATGTTATTGATTTTTATCTTTCTAGTAATCGTAGTAGTGCCTATGTATTTGATACTGGTTCGGTTGCTCATATTTGTAACTCGAAATAGGTGCTGCAGAATAAACGGAGACTAGCGAAAGACAAGGTGACGACGCGCATTGGAAACGGATCAAAGGTTGATGTGGTCGCGGTCAGTACGCTCCCTCTTTATCTACCATTAGGATTAGTTTTATACTTAATTAATTGTTATTTGGTGCCTGCGTTAAGCATGAAAATTAGGTCAGGATCTTGTTTATTGCGAGACAGTTACTTGTTTATGTCCGAGAATAATGGTTGTTCGATTTATATGAGTAGTATCTTTTATGGTCATGCACCTTTGATAGATGGTCTATTCTTATTGAATCTCGATTGTAGTGATACACATGTTCATAATATAGAAGCTAAATGTTTGAAATTGACTGATAATTCTACATACATGTGGCACTGTCATCTTGGTCACATTGGAGTGAAGCGTATGAAGAAACTCCATTCCGATGGACTTCTTGAATCACTTGATTTCGAATCACTTGAAAGATGCGAAGCATGTCTGATGGGTAAAATGACTAAGACTCCATTTTCTGGTATGATGGAGCGAGCTATGGATTTAGTGGAAATCATACATACCGATGTGTGTGGCCAATGAGTGCGGCATCGCGCGGTGGTTATCATTATGTTCTTACTTTCATAGATGACTTGAGTAGATATGGGTATATCTATTTCATGAAATATAAGTCCAAAACTTTCAAGAAGCTTAAGGAATTTCAAAGTGAAGTGGAGAATCAACGTAAAAAGAAGATTAAGTTTCTATGATCTGATCATGGAGGTGAATATCTAAGTTACGAGTTTCGCGAGCATTTGAAGAAATGTGAATACTTTCACAATTGACACCACCGGGAACAACACAATGTAATGGTGTGTCTAAACGTCATAATCGAACTCTCTTAGGTATGGTTCGTTCTATGATGTCACTTACAGATTTACCTTTGTTGTTTTGGGGTTATGCATTAGAAACAACCACATTCACTTTAAATAGGCCACCATCTTAATCCGTTGAAACGACACTATATGAATTATGATTTGCTAAGAAACCTAAGTCGTTCCTTAAATTTTGGGGCTGCAAAGCTTATGTAAAGAAGTTATACCCCGACAAGCTTGAACCCAAAGCGGAAAAATGCATCTTCATAGGATACCCGAAGGAAACTATTGGGTATACCTTCTATCATAGATCCGAAGGCAAAATCTTCGTTGCCAAGAATGGATCCTTTCTATAGAAGGAGTTTCTCTCAAAAGAAGGGAAAGAAAGTATAACTTGATGAGGTTGTCGAACCTTCTCTCAGATTTGAGAGTAGCGCAACACCGGAATAAGTTCCTATGGCTCCTACACCAATAAGAGAGGAAGCTAATGATGGTGATCATGAAACTTCGGTCGAAGTTACTATGGAACCTCGTAGGTCAACGAGAACTCATACCACTCCCGATTGGTATGATCCCGTTATGAGTGTCATGTTGGTGGACAACACCGACAACCCTGCGACATATGAGGAAGCGATGATAAGCCCAGATTCCAATAAATGGCAAGAAGCCATGAAATCCGAGATTGGATCCATGTACGAAAACCAAGTATGGACTTTGGTGGAATCAGCAAATGGCTGAAGGATATCGAGAATAAATGGATTTTCAAGAAGAAAATAAATGCTGATGGTAATGTAACCGTCTATAAAGATCGACTTGTCGCAAAAGGGTTTCGACAAATTCAAGGAGTTGATTACGATGATACTTTCTCACCGGTAGCGAAGCTAAAGTCTATGAGGATTTTGTTAGCAATCTCTACATATTATGATTATGAGATATGGCAGATGGATGTCAAAATGGTGTTCCTCAATGGAGACATTGATGAAGAGTTATATATGGTACAACCCAAAGGATTTGTCGATCCTAAAGATGCTAACAAGGTATGCAAACTTCAACGGTCTATTTATGTATTGAAGCAAGCATCCCGAAGTTGGAATCAATGTTTTGATAAGGTGATCAAAAGTTTTGGTTTTATACAAACTTATGGAGAAGCTTGTATTTAAAAGAAAGTGAGTGGGAGGTATGTAGCATTCCTAGTACTATATGTGGATGACATATTGTTGATTGGGAATGATATAGACCTTAAAAGTGTCAAAGATTATTTGAATAATAGTTTTTCAATGAAGGATCTTGGCGAAGATGCTTACATATTATGCATAAAGATTTATGGAGATAGATCAAGATGCCTAATATCGTTGTCACAGAGTACATATTTGGACAAACTTCTAAACAGGTTTGGAATGGAAGATAGCAAGAAAGGGTTCTTGCCCATGTTGCCCAATACGACCTTGAGTAAAACTCAAAGTCCCGCTATGGTAGAATACATATAAAGGATGAGTAAGACTACCTATGCTTCATCCATAGGATCTATCATGTATGCCATGCTATGCGGTGACCCAACATACCACTGCATGATGTAGTACACTATAGTCGTTGATATAACACCAATGAAACACCGTTCACTAGTATTACATTCCTTAGATTGGTACAACAGAAACACAACAGGTCCAAGACATGACTATAGGTTACAACTCAACAAGATCTAGAGAACACTCTAGGTTAAAGAGAGAGAGAAAGAAACTTCTTACAAAGAAGAATCAGAACTAAACAACTCCAAATTATAATAATATTAAGACTAATATCTTAACTAATGGTCTGGCATTGCTTCTATTGCAATAGACTACAGAAATAGGTTCTATGGCTAGAGATTCTATTCTTATCTAATCAGCAACTTCGTCTTCACTTGAACTGATATATATATGTTGACTTTCTTGACTTCATTGAAGATCTTTAGCTTTTGATGATGATTCCAGGAGCATGGCTTGATGTAGTCATTGTCTGTACTGGCTTTAGAACCTAGCAAGGGTTAAGACGATACTTTGAGTATGAGCATACTCAGCAAGTCCACTAGAAAAGGAGTGTTTGATGCACTATAACTACAGCCACAGACCATAGGTCGTAGGCAATGCAAGTTTTCATAAACATTTCTTCAAAGGTTGCTTTTATTCTAAAAAGCTATGTCCGTCAGCCTTCATGGGTTTACCAGAACCTTCATGGGGTTCCTTTCCCGCCACGTTCGCAGCTCCTTCCCGGAACAGGGAGGAACAAGTTACAATTCTTACACTCTACGGAGGTGCGTTACTTTACCCATGAGAGACCTTAGCCTTGTTGCACATCCAAGTCATGACCATGTCCATACTTCCTTGGTATGGGGCCCAGTCTAAGATCCAAGCCAATCACTGCCCCCTTCGCGACCCCGCATGCCTCCTTGGTGTACACCATGCCCACTCATGGGACGTTAGATGCCAGAACTATCGTGGGACGTTGAGGGTTCCCACTCATATGCTACACATCCTCTACGAATTACCAATTAATATGCACACTACGGGTGATAATGTAAGATCCCTCCTTTATAAAGGAAAAGGATCCCTGTGATTGCAATGCTAGTCCCTGGATCAATGCTAGCATCCACAGTTTAAGATGAAGTACACAGATACAAAGGTCATTATTACAGGCATTCCAGAGACAAACATAGTCTTTACAACTCCAAGGCCACATGCCTAGTACAAGAGTTTGAATAAGTAAATAAATAAAAGTCTTCATCTTCATGTGCCACAGGCAAATATGTTGAGTGTAAACTCATGACTCCTAATCCTCATCAGAGTATCCTGCAACATCAATAGTTACAGCCACAGTGGGTCAATACATTGGAATAGTATTGGCAAGTGATACCTTAGTATAATTTAGGTGGACTATATTACTATATGCAATTTGGCTAAGTGTAGCTTGGCTTGCTTTGCTCAAAATAGGTTTTGCCTATTAGTTGAAATCACTAAGTTTTTCTTTGTCAAAACTTTTCCCAAGGAACCACCAATATACATTGAGGTCCTTCACCCTTATTCACCCACAAGTTTTTACTTAGAAATTGGGATGAGGAGATTCTTGATAGCTTCCATGTCTTGATGCTCAACTTTTCCTTTTCCAGGGATATGGCTAAGTACTTAGATTTTTCCATCTGCAGAGGTTGTGCACTTTCCCCACCAGACTTGATTTTCACCAAGACAGGACCTTTCAGAAGCCTTCCCTTAGACCAAATGGACGCGCTCCACCTATCATTCCCACTACCACCAACTGTCCAAATGGCTAAGTTCTAGCAACCTATGTGATCCAGGCAGAGCCCATATTGCCAAGTGGCTGCACTAGAAGCTTCTCAACACTTGGCCTCTAAAATCTCTTCGTTCCTGGGTGGCTTTCCACAAGTGAGATACGCAAGGTTCACCAGTCCCCTGGCCTTGTGTAACCACTCAACACAAACCATTCCTTCCATTCCACCCAAGTGTTTCATTTAGTTAGTTGTTTTATTAGGCAAAACACAAGTCCAAAGACTTAGAAATATTTTCATCATAGCATGTATATATTTCACCAACCCTTGGTTGCTACTAGCTAGGCTAAGCATGGCATAGACAAGCATCTTAACTTAGAAATTTCCTTTCAATACTACAACTACTAGGATTTCCCAACATGGCATATAAGCAAAATATAGCATGCAATACTAACAAAATATTCCTAATGCTTAGTAGAAAACATAGGGATAAAAATATTCATGAAGCACCACTTGCCTTGGTAGTTTGGAGAGTAGCTACACTCCTCATAATCACAATCACTAGCACCAAAATCTATACAAAGAATTATAACAACAATCATATACAAAACGTATACAATCAAAAATATATGCATGCATGCAAAATGATATGTGATGATTTTTAAAACTCAACCAGGCAAGTATACAGTACTGGTTCATGAACAAGTTGAAAACTTGCCAAATAACATTTAGATAAACTCTAAAACAATTTTTTAAACATTTCATATACTCAAATTAGTCCTACACAAGTTTCTGCAAATAAAGTCATTTTAACAAAAGCAAAACATTAAACACATTGCATATTTAGAAAGAGGTTGCTCTCCTGATTCCAACGGTATAAAATTTGTCAAATTCTAACGTGGGGATCAAAAGTTATAGCCAAAACAAATTTAAACATCTAATAGATTCAAATTCTGTTTTTAAACCTAAACAGATGCCACGCGTCTTAATTTTATTGGCGTGTACCGGTTCGCGTTGGATCACGCTTCTGAGCCGCTGGATCTGACTTAATCGCACGGCTCAGATCTAAACTTAACGCTTCGCTCGCGTTCTATCCTATCCGCAAGATCTAGATCTAACGGTGCACAGCACCCTGACCATCCAGTGGCGGCGCTGGCGGCGGCTACTGGCGGCGGCGCGGCGCTACAGATGGCTAGGGGCACATGGACACGGTCGTTGGGGCTCGTCGAAGTTGCGGGCGGCGTCTGTTGCTTGTTGTCGAGGTCGTTGTCGAGGCTCTGTGTCGTCCTAGCACAAGGCAGAGGGTTTAGGAGATGCGCAAGGGTCCGAACAAGATGGTACCAAAGGGGAGGCAAGGGGCGCTCAATTCTTACCGCTATTGCTCGTCAGAGTCGAGCGGCGGCTTTGGTGGTTGCGGGCGTGAATGAAGACGGCGTCCTAGGTCACGAGCAGGCAAACCAGGGGTGTTAGCAGATGCACAAAGACATGGAGGTCACGCTCGTTTGAACCAGAGACAGAGGGGCGGGCGGAGCTTACCGGAATCGCCTGCCGGAGTTGTTCTATCTATGGCGCAGAGCAATTGCGGCACTGGGGCGTAGAGGTGGCGCTAGGTGAGGGGAAATGGCCGCGGTGCAGAGGGGTTCTTATAGCCAGAGCGGGGGCGAGGATCGCGCGGCGTATCAATGGCAATTAAGCGCGCAGTAACAACGGCGAGGTAATGGCGGAGCGAGCGGCGCAGGCGCGCGTGATTGACAACGAAGGCGACGTGGTCGCAGGGTCTACTCGTCAGCGAGTTAAGCAGCGAGGGGGTGGGGTCCTGGCGTCAGTGACCTATTGGGTTCGTTCGCGAGTGAGAAGGAGAGAGAGAGGAACCCGGGTGGGCTAACTGGGCTGGATCTGTTGCTGGGCTCAATTGCTGGCGCTGGCCTTTTTCTATTTCTTTTCTCCTTTTCTTTTTCTGTTTTGATTTTCTGAAATGATTTTCAAATCCAAAACAAATGAGTTTGAATTCAAAGCTTCTCTAGGTTTTTATACTGTAAACCTTGCACTCAAATGTGTGTCAAACACTACTATTTAATCAAAACACTTTGATCAAATAAAAAATAAAAATAAAACCAAGCCTTTATGTGATATATACAATAGGCATAATATTGGTTTTATTTACTTATTTTGTTTTGAAACTTTGTTCAAACTTTTGATGGCCTAAGTTTGAATTTCAAACCTTACTGAACAAAACAAGTACTCTTCCCATTGAAAAGTAGCACTAAGGCTAGAGCAACTTACATGAAATGATCAGCATAAATGCTTCTGTTTTGAAATGATTTGTTTGAAATGAAATTCATATGATCATGGATGCATGGATGATATGCATGAGTTTGAAACCTGATTTTAGGGATGTTACAGATAATAACCACGACCCGCACATCCGGCTTCATGCGAGAGGAATAAGATACAGCTGACTTCTCTGTCCCATTCCAAATCTCATGGTTAACGCGTGATATACGGCGCAAGAATCACTAGCGACATTGGTTGTTAAGTCATAGATAATATGTTCCTTTACCACCGGAACTTTCATAGTAGGTTATTACCTCATGGTAAATAACCTATAATCACATTATTATGAAAATAGTGTTTTCTGACCTTTTGAAAATGCAGGTGATGACAACATTGGATTTGTAAAATACTTTACAGAAAATAATCAAAGGACGTGAGAAAGTGTGAACTTGCCTTTGTGATTGCAAGATTATGCACTCACGGTCTTCGAGACGACATAAGGTCCAATATCTGAAATCTGCATCATTGGTCCGATAAGGACTAATGTTTAAAGAAGCAATATGCAGTTGTGCATAAGTAATGATATGCATTTTGTAAAACTCCCAAATTTAATCCCTAATATTTTGATTGAAGAGAATTCAAGTGATTCTTTTAAGAGTGGGTTTATCTTCAAATTTTACTTTATAAGTAATGATCTTTATAAGGATCCTAAGTGATAATAATTCTTAATACACAGGTAAAGTATAAAGTAATGTGATTATGTTTAATTGTTATTTGGTGACTAAGGTAAGAGTCCTTGGTTTTAGTTTTAAATAGTTGAAGAATTTATTATGAGATTATTCTTTGAAGTGGCAAAAAGAATAACAATTGAAGAAAAGATTTCCTTTCTAAGGTTTAAGCAATCTTCATTGTTAATAGGACATGATCAATGTCTTTTGGTGTCTGATTTATTAGTTTGGACTTGAGATTATTTATGTCTTAATTTCAATAGACCAAAGCTAACTATAAAAACATAAGTAGTTTATTAGACATGATGTTTATAAGCTTTTGAGACTAAAGTTAACTTTAAAAGGTTAAGTAACTTAAGATGTAATATATTTTAATTATTCCCCAGTTTTAGATTTATGATAGGTATAACTAAGGTGTGGAATTGTTCACTTTATATTTAAATGAATGATTTAAATTAAATTTGTTTTTCTTATTTAGAAAGTAATTTGTATTTATTTAATGGAAGCATAATTAGATGATCTTAGTAATTTGTTAGAATTTAAAGTTATGTTAATAATGGTTAAGATATAATGATTATTCACCATATTATATAAATGGGTGATACCCAATGTTGATTTTTAAAAGGATTCTTAATAAGATTTTAAAAGAATATTTTCAAGTTTAAAGTTATACTTAAATTAGATTATGAATTTAAGTTATAGGTTTGGAATTTGGTACAAAGACACTAATTGCTCAAGGTTTTATAAGAATTGTGATTATTTCTTACTTAACAATTATTTTTAAAGAATTCACAAAATAGGTATTAGGTAAGGATTTATTATTTGAAATATTAAAGACTTTTCTACTAATATATTTAATATTTTTCTAGTGTAATATATTTATTCAAGACCTTAAAAATGAATTTTATTTATTTTTAAGTATTATCTTTATTTTTATAAAATTCATCAAAGAATTAAGTGTCTTTAAACATTTGCTTTATGTTTTATTTGTAGAACTCTAAGTGAGTATTTTTATAAAATAATAGAGTTATTTTTATAAACAAAAATGATTTTTTATTTATTTTTAGAGTTTTTGTTTAAAATTTCATTTAAGATTTAATGGTGTTAATAATTATTTTACTTTAAATTTATTTTAAACACTTAAAATTATATTTTTATTAGGTAGATATTCTTTTTGTGGTCATTTTGATATATCATATGTATTTTTAGGATTTTTCTATAATTTTCTATAGCTAAAAATGTTTGAAGGTTATTTTAGTAATTCATTTTTTTATTTTATTTCTAAACCTAATCAACTTGGGCCGTTTGGTTGGGTATGTGGGCTGGCGTGGCCCAATTGGAACATGCCAGATCCATCACCACACACGCACACACACACGCCGACCTCATCCTCTCTTGCTCCCGTGCGATGCCTGGCGCCACTCACGGCAGATTCTTGGCCGACCTCTGCTCACCTTTGCCGATGAGGCTCCGACTCAAGCACCCCTAGTGAATACCTCCACCTCAGTGTTGCTCTGCTTCACCACTCGTGCCCCTATGTAACCCTAGCCATGTGGTTCGGCTAGGTCGCCGGCGCGACTTCGCTAGCCCTCGATGCCCCTGGCTGCTACTCGAGGGTGTGGTGCTCCGACGCTCCTCTGGCATCGCCCTGGTGCTATGGTGAGGAGATGGTACCGTATTCCTCCTTGTGAGCTCTATGAATGCAGCTTGGCGCGGGTTGCAGCGCCCTCTGGGTGCTCCCCGTTCCGCCGTGTTCATCCTCGACGCCAGCCACTGCTTCCTCTTCCTACCCTAGCGAGGACCACTGGTATGTTTTCCCCCTTTTCACTCTCTGGTCTTCTTTGCCTTCACCCTCTTTGAATCCTCCCAGTACCTTGTGATTGACCATGTTCAGGAAATAGGAATTTAGCTCTTGAGCAAAGTTCAATTGATTAGAGTGGTAGGTTTGGGTAGTGTTGTTAATTTGGTTGATTAAGTGCTTAATGCCTCACTTGATTTGATACAGGTACTATTGTTGTTTGTAAAAATAGAGCATGTGCTGTTGTGACTTGATTCATAACTGGATTAGTATTATTCTGGTGGTTATTTGGGGCATATTTGGTTGCTATGATATTATTTTTTATGACAATGAACTTTTATAGTGTTGTTTACTGAAAGAATTTAGTTACAGTCATGTTTATTTCACTCTTGAATTAAAACATGGCAGGGAACACGTACCACAATATGTGGTTGTATTATTTACTTGATGGATTCCTATTTGGCTTGTATATCCATGGTTCTTGTGGCTATGCTGCTGTGCCAAGTTGATTAAGTATTATCTCTATGTGTTGGTAGTGTTTTAAGGTATCAATCTTGACAAAACACCTATATGATTCCTAAGAGAAAGGTATTAGGAAAAGGATTTGGGAATAACATTTGTTTGAAATCAATGTTGGCAAAAATTAAATAGTGGCTTCTGCTATTTTGTGTTGTTACTGTGGTGCCTTATAATTTCAGTGTGCACAGTAATAATCAGACAACATGATATGCTGCAATAATATGCTACTATGATGTACCCTGAGTGGTAAAGTATGGAAATAATCTTATAGCTAGTGATGCAAAAGCCTAAAGCTATAGTTGTTTTAAATTGGCTGGCTAGGAATTCAGATATGACGGCCAAGGATGCATATGACTAGTTCATATGTATAATCTTTCTATAACATTTCTGGTTAAAAATTTAGAATTTCCTTAGCCAATGATATCTTAATTTTGAGGCTTTTGGAATTGTCTTGTCAACAAGATAATGGAAGATTTGAATGATTCCTTGTTGTTTAAACTAGGAAAATGATTTGAAATCATTTGAATCACATAAATGGATGGTATACTAGCTTATGGATGCTTTTATGATATAATTGATGAAGATAATGATCTCCTTGGGATTGTTATTGTTCTCCTTGTTTGTCCATATATGATGAGCAAGCAGTTGTTAAGGTATAAAATTTATTCATGTGTACTGATGGTTTAAAGAAAAATATGGTGATTAAGTCTAGCTTATTAACTCATGTGTCACTAGCTAGACATGATGTCAAGTTATGTGGTACTTCCTTGGAAGGTGCATATATACCCACTTGTTTAGCTAGTTTGTGTGCTGTAGATGGCTAGCTAGATTGATTGCCATAATTCTTTTTCCTAGACCAAATGATGACAAACACCTACCAATTAAATATACTTGATGGATGCAGAATTACTATGTGTGTTTAAACATTTCTGGGATAGATCAATGTTGATTTGGACCTGTTATGTTCAGAAGATGGTTGGAAATAATTTATGTGATTTAACTTTTGTGGTGATGTTGATCTTAATATTGGTCAGTTCTTGGCCTCTCTGCTTACTAGCCCTGCTCCTCCTGGACACTTCCATTAGTCTTCTCCTCTTATGGTTGCTGAAGCTTGACTATAGCTTGTGGTTATTTGTTGATCTTGTGATTTTGCTGATCTTGATTTACTCCTCCTTGTGAGGCTGCTGATCTTGATCTACTCCTCCTTATGATGCTATTGATCTTGATCTACTCCTCCTTGTGCTCACTTGATGTTTTCTTGGAAGGCTTAGGTAAGCAACTAGATACTGATTAAGTGGTGGATTTGGTGGAAGGATTGAATGTGTGTTCTTGAGAAGAACATGTACTGTGAATAGAACTGGGTGGATGTGGAAAGGAAGTAGTATCAGTACTGATACCGTTGGTGTTCCTTTTCTATGGTTGGTACCTTCCCTGATGTGTTCCTGTGTTGACAGCAATGTTTTCTTGTATGTAGTGACTGTGTTGTGTGCCTGTTAGTGTCATCTGTGGATCAGATCAAGTGAAACTTGATATTTGCTGTCAATTCACCTTTTTACCACTTTATGTGGCTTTGGTGAAACTTGCCCCTATACCAGCTTGTGATGCACTAGTCTAAGGCTTCCTTTTATGATAAGATCAGATATACACATGGCCCCTAACTAATACTTAGTGATGTGATTAAGTAGTGCACCCCACTATAAAAACCGAGAGTATCACTAACCCCCTCTAATCCCTTTTATTTTGTTTGTCCCTTCCTGTTTATTGTTTTATGTTGAAGGGATCACTAAGAAGAGATGAAGATGTTGGAGGTGAAGAAGTGTAGTTAGGAAATAGTTTTGGTTTTTTTTATCTTTTATTCTTTTGAAAAAGTTATATTATTCTTGAACTATAAGATATTGTAATTTATTATTATATTAGTAAAGTAAATCCTTTCTTCCTCAATTTCTCTTCCACTTTCCTTTTCTATTTGGAAAATGGTAAATACATTGTAATATTGTTTATCTAAATAATTTTACTTTTTCCATTAATTCATTCCTCTACTTTTGGATTATTCTAATTGTAATAAGTAAATGCTTTATTTTATTTCATTTCTAAATTGTACTAGTTAATAATTGTTGTACCTCTTATACACTTGTATTATTAAATATTTATTGTTTTTGAAATAATAATTCCAAATTATTGTATAATTCAAATGTATTGTGAATGTGATGATATCTACTTGTTTATTCAAGAATTTTACCATTCCAATTCTATTATTAATTCTTTTCAATTTACTTTTGAATTCAAATAAAGTATTTGAATATTTAACTCAAACTGTTTTCCCTCAAACATGAACATTTAGTAGAGGTCATGTCGAAATCCGTCGCACTTGCTCTATTGTTTCCTTTAGAACAAGAGAGATCCCGATCCTTCTATAGCTTCTTTAGTTTTGCGCAAAAATTCCCCGGATTTTCTGATGCATGAACGCAATGCACAACCCTGTGTCCTCTTTATTTCTAGGTGCTAATCCTGGGATGTTACAGACTCTGCCCCTTAAAATCAACTTCGTCCTCGAAGTTCGTATACTCTCACGTTTTAGAATAAGGAATTGCCAATGTATTGATCACGACACTTCCCAATTCCATGATAATCTCAAATGGGAATAATTGTAATATCCCATATCCATACCTTTTCCTTGAATTCTCCTCCGACTAGGCAATGTCTAATTTGTTGTCTACAATGCACTAATGTTCCTCTTACTATATTCCCTTAGGGCTATGTATTTACTAGAAGATCCTTCAATTGGGGTCTCTGCTTTAGTTTCTTATTCTGATTAGGTACCCTAATCCAATTCTTTTACTTGTTCATAAAACTTCCTTGCTATACTATATAAGGTCCAGGAAGTATTCCTAAATCAGGGTTTTTAACTCTATTAAACAATAACTATGGTCAAAAGACTAAGTTTTGATTTGTGATGGTATAATTTACACTGGTAGTCCTTCTAAAGATTGGATCTAAACTTATTTAGTCCATATCCAGTGGAATTTCCTTGTTCCTCTACACATGTCCAATTGGATGTGCTATATTACCTCTTAAGGATCACTTAAGAATTGTTTCTTTTAGAATTAGTTTGTTAGGACTATTCTATTTTATTACTTCGAGCTTTTACCTTATTAGGCTTTTAGACAATCTTTTGTTATTATCTTCAGTACTTTTATAAGAATGACTTCCTTTTAACCTTATGAAAATAAGGCTTGATGTTGTTGTAAGTTAGTCCTTCTCCATCCTTTATTCGGAAAGTTAGATAATAATACCTTCATTTCTAAGGTTTACTCTCCCCCTTAGGGTTTACTAATAGTCTTCAAACTGTCTACATAGTATTTATTGGCTTTATAATTAGAATATTGGTCTCTATCTAGCTTATACTCTGCCTAATTAGGGTCTGATGAAAGATTGTATGGTGTATCCACACATTTGTGGATCTCCGAAGTGAATCTTTCAACATTATTTTCCTTACTTACGATGTGGACATTTTCACTTTGATAGGTCAACTTTCGCGAAGAGTCTCGAAAGACGGTCGCTTTAAATTTTTATACTCCTTTGTGTCTTACTTAACTTAGGCCAAATTTTATGTTCTTTATGCAACTTCTAAGAAGATCTGGTTAACTAAGTTAACGAAATACCAGCTATGGACAATTACCAACTGTGGATCAAATACCAGCTGCCGAACCATCCTAGGGTATATGTGTTACCCTATGGTTTACGAGATACCTCTGGCGTTCTCTCTGAATTGTCAGAGCTTGAAAACCATTTTGGTTTAAAAGCTACTACTTTGTATTTAGTCATGATACTTCCATGAATTTGCATAATTACTCCATTGACTTCTTAGCAAAATTACCTATTTTGATTGGACTTTAAGTTCATCACTTCTTGTTGCTGACTAATAATGATCTAAGCTGATCCATCCTCCAAATTGAGTTGATAATCCTTACACTTGGCTTCATTCTTCATGTAAGTCTTCTTTTTGGTCTTTGAAATTCGTCACTCCCTTCCACGAATTCCCTTACTCTATCTAGGTCTATAACATCAAGTAGTGACTGGATGTTGCAACATGCATTTGCACACCAAGTCAAACTTCATGTATAGATCTAGTCAATCAAGAAGATCCAAGAAAAACAAACAAATCCAAATGTGGTACATATAACACACAATATTCTAAGCCCAGAATATAGTAATTGAGTATAATATCTCTAGAATTCAGGCTTAGTTGTGTAGTATATGACACCTCCTTATATAGGTTTACGTTGTGATACTTAGCACTTAGGGTCAAACTATATTTTGTCTCATCATTACCCAAATTGCTCAATTGCAATAGGATAATCTTAAGGAAAATGGGCGCAATTTGGTTTTGACTAACCTTTGGTCTCATTTTTAGAAAGATTAACTACAACCAACATTTCCTTATTAGTAAACTAACCTCCCATGATCTCTCCAAATGACTAACCAGATTCTATTTGTTAACTTAAACCAATGATTATTATAATTTTTTTAGCACCCATGACTTCTATAATAGCTCTACCATGAAATTTTTATACTTCTACTCCAAGATAAATCACTAAGTACTTGTCATACTTACACTTACATCATGGTTTCAGAGCTAATCTCACCATGATCTGGTTATGTCTACCTTTACCTCATGATTTAAGAGCTACTCACCTCATGATGACTTTACTTCTTACTGTACTGTCATTCAGTCTTGACCTAATTTCACTTCATCATGTAGAATTTCTCAAGTGAATCCCACATGATTACTACTCAATACATCAACATGTATCCTATTGATATTCATCATGTTGTCTTTGTTTATCAACTGACACTAAGCTTTTACTATTCTTACATCAATTCTAGGGTTAGGCTATACCATTAAAACTACTTCCACTGATAACTTACACTTGATCTTAATTTACTATGACCAATTAGCTTTCCTAAAGTATTTTAGTGGTTTATGTCTCTTTCGAAAGACACTAAAGAGCACTAAACTTGAGAAAAGATAAAATAATTACTCCTAAGAAAGAATGACTTAAGCATCTGACTTAAGTGTGACAATATTATCCTCAAGTGGATACTCATCACAAGTCATATGAATATTTGGTTTAGATAAGATGGCTCCTATAGTCACTATCCAACCTACAGATCTTCCTAAAAAGGTTTTAATTCTAAGGTCAAAGCATATGCTCTGATACCAACTGCGTTGACCCAGCATACCACTGCATGATGTAGTACACTATAGTCGTTGATATAACACCAGTGAAACACCGTTCACTAGTATTACATCCCTCAGAGTGGGACAACATAAACACAACAGGTCCAAGACATGACTATAGGTTACAACTCAACTCTTTACACAAGATCCAGACAACGCTCTAGGTTAAAGAGAGAGAAAAAACTTCTTACAAAGAAGAATCAGAAGTAAACAACTCCAAATTATAATACTATTAAGACTAATATCTTAACTAATGGTCTGGCATTGCTGCTATTGCAATACACTACAGAAATAGGTTCTATGGCTAGAGATTCTGTTCTTATCTAATCAGCAACTTCGTCTTCACTTGATCTGATATATATGTTGACTTTCTTGACTTCATTGAAGAGCTTTAGCTTTTGATGATGATTCCTAGAGCATGGCTTCATGTAGTCATCGTCTGTACTGGCTTTAGAACCTAGCAAGGGTTAAGAAGATACTTTGAGTATGAGCGTACTCAGCAAGTCCACTAGAAATGGAGTGTTTGATGCACTATAACTATAGCCACAGACCATAGGTTGTAGGCAATGCAAGTTTTCATAAACATTTCTTCAAAGTTGATTTTATTCTAAAAAGCTATGTCCGTCAGCTTTCACGGGTTTACCAGAACCTTCATGGGGTTCCTTTACCGCCGCGTTCGCAGATCCTTCCCAGAACAGGGAGTAACAAGTTACAGTTCTTACACTCTGTAGAGGTGCGTTACTTTACCCATGAGAGACCTTAGCCTTGTTGCACATCCAAGTCATGACCTTGTCCATACTTCCTTGGTATGGGACCCAGTCTAAGATCCAAGCCAATCACTGCCCCCTTCGCAACCTCGCATGCCTCCTTGGTGTACACCATGCCCACATATTGAATTATGACAATGGTTTGTACAAACCGTTAGATGCCAGAACTATCGTGGTAAGTTGAGGGTTCCCACCCATATGCTGCATATGCTCTACGAATTACCAATTAATATGCACGCTACAAGTGATAACAGCCACGACCTACACATCCGGCTTCATGCGAGAGGAAGAAGATACAACTGACTTCTCTGTCCCATTCCAAATCTCATGGTTAACGCGTGATATACGGCGCAAGAATCACTGGCGACATTGGTTGTTAAGACCTAGATAATATGTTCCTTTACCACCGGAACTTTCATAGTAGGTTATTACCTCATGGTAAATAACCTATAATCGCATTATTATGAAAATAGTGTTTTCTGACCTTTTTCAAATGCAGGTGATGACAACATTGGATTTGTAAAATACTTTACAGAAAATAATCAAAGGACATGAGCAAGTGTGAACTTGCCTTTTGTGATTGCAAGATTATGCACTCACGGTCTTCGAGACGACATAAGATCCAATATCTGAAATCTGCATCATTAGTCCGATAAGGACTAATGTTTGAAGAAGCAATATGCAGTTGTGCATAAGTAATGATATGCATTTTGTAAAACTCCCAAATTGAATCCCTAATATTTTTAGTGAAGTGAATTCAAGTGATTCTTTTAAGAGTTGGATTATCTTCAAATTTTACTTTATAAGTAATGATCTTCATAAGGATCCTAAGTGATAATAATTCTTAATACACATGTAAAGTATAAAGTAATGTGATTATGTTTAATTTTTATTTGGTGACTAAGGTAAGAGTCCTTGGTTTTAGTTGTTAAGAGTTGAAGAATTTATTATGAGATTATTATTTGAAGTGGCAAAAAGAATAACATTTGAAGAAAAGATTTCCTTTCTAAGGTTTAAGCAATCTTCATTGTTAATAAGACATGATCAATGTCTTTTGGTGTTTGATTTATTAGTTTGGACTTGAGATGATTTATGTCTTAATTTCAATAGACCAAAGTTAACTATAAAAACATAAGTATTTTATTAGAAATGATGTTTATAAGCTTTTATGAGACTAAAGTTATCTTTAAAAGGTTAAGTAACTTAAGATGTAATATATTTTAATTATTCCCCAGTTTTAGATATATAATAGGTATAAATAAGGTGTGGAATTTTTCACTTTATATTTAAGTGAATGATTTAAATTAAATTTGTTTTGCGTATTTAGAAAGTAATTTGTATTTATTTAATGGAAGCATAATTAGATGATCTTAGTAATTTGTTAGAATTTAAAGTTATGTTAATAATGGTTAAGATATAATGATTATTCACCATATTATATAAATGGGTGATACCCAATGTTGATTTTTAAAAGGATTCTTAATAAGATTTTAAAAGAATATTTTCAAGTTTAAAGTTATACTTAAGTTTGATTATGAATTCAAGTTATAGGTTTGGAATTTTGTACAAAGACACTAATTGCTCAAGGTTTTATAAGAATTGTGATTATTTCTTACTTAACAATTATTTTTAAAGAATTCACAAAATAGGTATTAGGTAAGGATTTATTATTTAAAATATTAAAGACTTTTCTAATAATATATTTAATATTTTTATAGTGTAATATATTTATTCAAGACCTTAAAAATTAATTTTATTTATTTTTAAGTATTATCTTTATTTTTATAAAATTCATTAAAGAATTAAGTGTCTTTAAACATTTACTTTATGTTTTATTTGTAAAACTCAAAGTGAGTATTTTTATAAAATAATAGAGTTATTTTTATACACAAAAATGATTTTCTATTTATTTTTAGGGTTTTTGTTTAAAATTTCATTTAAGATTTAATGGTGTTAATAATTATTTTACTTTAAATTTATTTTAAACACTTACAGTTATATTTTTATTAGGTAGATATTATTTTTGTGGTCATTTTGATATATCATATGTATTTTTAGGATTTTTCTATAATTTTCTATAGCTAAAAATGTTTGAAGGTTATTTTAGTAATTCATTTTTTTATTTTATTTCTAAACCTAATCGACTTGGGCCGTGTGGTTAGATATGTGGGCTGGCCTGGCCCAATTGGACCATGCCAGACCCATCACCCCTATCCCACCCCTCACCACACACGCACACACACACACGCCGACCTCATCCTTTCCTCTCTTGCTCCCGTGCGATGCCGCCGTCGCTGCTACTCTGGCCGGTTGCCGGCCGACCTCTGCTCCACCGCCTGCCGACGAGGATCCGACTCAAGCACCCCTGGTGATCACCTCCGCCTTGGTGCTGCTCTGCTTCACTGCTCGTGCCCCTGTGAAACCCTAGCCATGTGGTTCGGCTAGGTCGCCGGCGCGACTCCCCTGGCCCCTGATGCCCCTAGCTGCTGCTCGAGGGTGTGGTGCTCCGACGCTCCTCTAGCATCGCCCTGGTTCTATGGTGAGGAGATGGTGCCGTCTTCCTCCTTGTGAGCTCTATGAACGCGGCTTGGCGCGGGTTGCAGCGCCCTATGGGTGCTCCCCGTGCCGCCGTGTTCATCCTCGACGCCGGCCACTTCTTCCTCTTCCTACCCTAGTGAGGACCACAGGTATGTTTTCCCCCTTTTCACTCTCTGGTCTTCTTTGCCTTCACCCTCTTTGAATCCACTCAGTACCTTGTGATTGACCATGTTCATGAAATAGGAATTGCGCTCTTGAGCAAAGTTCAATTGATTAGAGTGGTAGATTTGGGTAGTGTAGTTGATTTGGTTGATTATGTGCTTAATGCCTCACTTGATTTCATACAGGTACTATTGTTGTGTATAAAAATAGAGCATGTGCTGTTGTGACTTGATTCATAACTGGCTTAGTATTATTCTGGTGGTTATTTGGGGCATATTTGGTTGCTATGATATTATTTTTGATGACACTGAACTTTTACAGTGTTGTTGACTGAAAGAATTCAGTTACAGTCATGTTTATTTCACTCTTGAATTAAAACATGGCAGGGAACACGTACCACAATATGTGGTTGTATTATTTACTTGATGGATTCCTATTTCTCTTATATATCCATGGTTCTTGTGGCTATGCTGCTGTGCCAAGTTGATTAAGTATTATCTCTATGTGTTGGTAGTGTTTTAAGGTATCAATCTTGACAAAACAGCTATATGATTCCTAAGAGAAAGGTATTAGGAAAAGGATTTGGGAATCACATTTGTTTTAAATGAATGTTGGCAAAAATTAAATAGTGGCTTGTGCTATTTTGTGTTGTTACTGTGGTGCCTTATAATGTGAGTGTGCACAGTAATAATCAGATAACATGATATGCTGCGATAATATGCTACTATGATGTACCCTGAGTGGTAAAGTATGGAAATAATCTTATAGCTAGTGATGCAAAAGCCTGAAGCTATAGTTGTTTTAAATTGGCTGGCTAGGAATTCAGATATGATGACCAAGGATGCATATGACTAGTTCATATGTATAATCTTTCTATAACATTTCTTGTTAAAAATGTAGAATTTCCTTAGCCAATGATATCTTAATTTTGAGACTTTTGGAATTGTCCTATCAACAAGATAATGGAAGATTTGAATGATTCCTTGTTGTTTAAACTAGGAAAATGATTTGAAATCATTTGAATCACATAAATGGATGGTATACTAGCTTATGGATCCTTTTATGATATAATTGATGAAGATAATGATCTCCTTGGGATTGTTATTGTTCTCCTTGTTTGTCCATATATGATGAGCAAGTAGTTGTTAAGGTATACAATTTATTCATGTGTACTGAGGGTTTAAAGAAAAATATGGTGATTAAGTCTAGCTTAGTAACTCATGTGTCACTAGCTAGACATGATGGCAAGTTATGTGGTACTTCCTTGGAAGGTGCAGATATACCCACTTGTTTAGCTAGTTTGTGTGCAGCAGATGGCTAGTTAGATTGATTGCAATAATTCTTTTTCTTAGACCAAATGATGACAAACACCTACCAATTAAATATACTTGATGGATGCATAATTACTATGTGTGTGTAAACATTTCTGGGACAGATCCATGTTGATTTGGACCTGTTACGTTTAGAAGATGGTTGGAAATAATTTATGTGATTTACCTTTTGTGGTGATGTTGATCTTAATATTGGTCAGTTCTTGGCCTCTCTGCTTACTGGCCCTTCTCCTCCTGGACACTTCCATTAGTCTGCTCCTCTTATGGTTGCTGAAGCTTGACTGTAGCTTGTGGTTATTTGTTGATCTTGTGATTCTGCTTATTTTAATTTACTCCTCCTTGTGAGGCTGTTGATCTTGATCTACTCCTCCTTATGATGCTATTGATCTTGATCTACTCCTCCTTGTGCTCACTTGACCTTTTCTTGGAAGGCTTAGGTAAGCAACCAGATACTGATTAAGTGGTGGATTTGGTGGAAGGATTGAATGTGTGTTCTTGAGAAGAACATGTACTATGAATAGAACTGGGTGGATGTGGAAAGGAAGTAGTAGCAGTACTGATACGGTTGGTGTTCCTTTTCTATGGTTGGTACCTTCCCTGATGTGTTCCTGTGTTGACAGCAAGGTTTGCTTGCATGTAGTGACTGTGTTGTGTGCCTGTTAGTGTCATCTGTGGATCAGATCAAGTGAAACTTGATATTTGCAGTCAATTCACCTTTTTACCACTTCATTTGGCTTTGGTGAAACTTGGACCTATACCAGCATGTGATGCACTAGTCTGAGGCTTCCTTTTATGATAAGATCAGATACACACATGGCCCCTAACTAATACTTAGTGATGTGATTAAGCAGTGCACCCCACTGCAAAAACTGAGAGTATCACTAACCCCCTCTAATCCCTTTTATTTTGTTTGTCCCTTCCTGTTTATTGTTTTATGTTGTAGTGATCACTAAGAAGAGATGAAGATGTTGGAGGTGAAGAAGTGTAGTTAGGAAATAGTTTTGGTTTTTTTCTCTTTTATTCTTTTGTAAAAATTATATTATTCTTGAACTGTAAGATATTGTAATTTATTATTATAGTAGTAAAGTAAATCCTTTCTTCCTCAATTTCTCTTCCACTTTCCTTTTCTATTTGGAAAATGGTAAATACATTGTAATATTGTTTATCTAAATAAGTTTACTTTTTCCATTAATTCATTCCTCTACTTTTGGATTATTCTAACTGTAATAAAGTAAATGCTTTGTTTTATTTCATTTCTAAATTATACTAGTTACTAATTGTTGTATATTAAATATTATGTAATATTTTTTTTGAAATAATAATTCCAAATTATTGTATAATTCAAATGTATTGTGAATGTGATGATATCTATTTGTTTATTCAAGAATTTTACCATTCCAATTCTATTATTAATTCTTTTCAATTTACTTTTGAATTCAAATAAGGTATTTGAATATTTAACTCAAACTATTTTCCCTCAAACATGAACATTCAGTAGAGGTCATGTCGAAATCCGTCGCACTTGCTCTATTGTTTCCTTTAGAACAAGAGAGATCCTGATCCCTCTATAGCTTCTTTAGTTTTGCGCGAAAATTCCCCGGATTTTCTGATCCATGAATGCAATGCACAACCCTGTGTCCTCTTTATTTCTAGGTGCTAATCCTGGGATGTTACATGCTATGTACTAGACCCGACATTGCATATGATGTTAGTTTGAGTATCAGATATCAAAGTGATCCAAGGGTGGACCATTGGACAAAGGTCAAAAACATCCTTAAGTACTTGAGAAGAACTAAGGATATGGTTCTTTCTTATGGAGGTGATGAACAAATCATTGTTAATGGTTCCACCAATGCTAGTTGTAACACCGATCTGGATGATTCTAAATCTTAATCTGGATACGTATTTACTTTGAATGGTGCAACCGTGAGCTAGAGGAGTGCAAAGCAAAGCGTTGTGGCGAGATCTTCAACTGAATCGGAATACATTGCTACTTCGGAGGCTTAAAGAGGCGATATGGATGAAGGAGTTCATTACGGAGCTCGGTGTGGTTCCCAGTGCGCTGGACCCAATCTCTATCTATTGTGATAACATGGGCGCCATAGCCAATGTGAAAGAACCAAGGTCACACAAGAAGCTGAAGCATATCAAGCTACGTTTTCACGCTATTCGAGAGCATGTCCAAGATGGTGACATAAATATTTGCAAAGTACACACATATCTAAATGTGGCGGATCCATTGACTAAACCTCTCTCGAGGGCAAAACATGACCATCACTAAACCGCCATAGGTGTTCAGTATATTACCATGTAATCTAGATTAGTTGACTGTAGTGAAAGTGGGATACTATTGGAGATATGCCCTGGAGGCAACAATAAAAGTAGTTATTATTATATCTTTGTGTTTATGATAAATGTTTACATTCCTGCTATAATTGTATTAACCGGAAACCTTAATACTTGTGTGATTTGTAAACTTGTTAGAGTCCCTAGTGAAGCCTCTTTGTAACACTAGCTTGTTGGTTAATAGATGATCATGGTTTCCTGATCATGAACATTGAGATGTTGTTAACAACAAGATCATATCAATAAGATAATGGTATGATGGACATACTCCTATAGATAAGCGTAGCATAAAGATCAAGTCATTTCAATAGTTCGTTTGCTATAAGCTTTCAGATACATAGTAAACTAAATCCTTCGACCATGAGATCATGCTAATCACCATCACCAGATGCATGCTTTGATGACATCAAACACCACTTCATAACTGGGTGGTTATAAAGGTGGCATTGAGTGTCCGGAAAGTATGTGTTGAGGCACATGGATCAAGAGTGGGATTTGTCCATCCATATGACAGATAGATGTACTCTGGGCCCTCTCGATGGAATGTCATCCAATTAGCTTGCAAGCATGTGAATGGCTCACAAGGGATCACATATCACAGGAACGAGTAAAGAGTACTTATCGGTAACGAGGTTGAACTAGGTATGCAGAGATACCGATGATCAGACCTCGAATAAGTAAAATATCAAGAGACAAAGGGAAATTGGTATCGTATGTAAATGGTTCATTCAATCGCAAAGTAATCATAGAAATATGTGGGAGCCATATGAATTTCCAGATTCCTCTATTGGTTAAGACACACTTAAGGATTCGATGTTGTTTAGTAGATATGGAATGTGAGTATGAAGAACGATGTGACACCCCCAGGATCAGGGTTATACAAATCCCAGACCTCTGTCTGACATAATCTTAACCTTGAGCTCGAGGATATCTAGTGAAGAATCGGTAACACAGCAGTGACCCTACGACACAAAATTTATTACAGCAACCTCATAACTGAGCAGAGAACCAAATTATTGACCACAAATGGCCTAACGAGAATCGGTAAAGGTCGTGTCTAACCACCCTCTGTCACTGACCACAAATTTCAAACAACGGAAGGCAAATTATGCTATTAAGTATAGCAAACTTAACAAATGGCCTAAGAGGCCTGAAGCATAACGATGACGTCCCAGCCCATAGATTCCAGGCTGCTGACCGAGAACCCTAAGCTACTCATCGATGTCGATGTAGTACGGAACTCATCTTCAGGGGAACACTTACTTTGCCAAAAGTATCAACAAAGCAAGGGTGAGTATAGGGTGTACTCCGCAAGACTTCTGGCTGGTGGAGTTGTTTTGCATAAAGCCAATTTTGTTTATAAAACAAGAGGGAGGAGAAGCTCGTCTAATCAGAGTATTTTAAAAGGGGATAAGAGAGCGACATCTCTGAAATATTGATCATCATCTTTTGATATCCACCAAGTCATCATCACCTGAACTAGGATCACCCCCTCGTACCCATGAGGAAGCATCCTTAAGCACATGTTGATCTACCAAGTTTTAGGATTAGGTTATAGTTCTCTATGATCTTATAATCTAGTCACGAAACGTTCATAACCGTGAACACAGCTTTTCGAAAAGATTTAACCCTGCAGTGTATAACTTTACCCATACGTACTAACCTTCTCTTAATGCCACAATGATTAGCCCTCTTCCTTCGAAGGCCGACAGAGGGTGGTTAGACACGACCTTTACCTTGCTTTCGCCAAGACCATGAGTCATGCCCTAAGGATGGTTCCGTCGTAACAGGTCAAATCCCGAAGCCGGTCCCCAGAGATGTGAGGTGAGGTTGGTTTAACATTGGATCCATCGACCCCAAGCAACCTCAGCCACGCTTGCCTACCTATTATGAATGCACCTTCACCCGACAAATCTTTCAAAAGGTTTTCTATGCATATGTCAAATGGAACGCCCGAACTATGTGACTGTTGGAATCTACTAGGAAAGTTAGTTGCTCGTGAGGTTTTCCAGGCCCCGTGTGGTTGTATGCTCGTCTCGGTTCCAAAGGCAAGAACTCAGTTCCTAGTGGTGGCGAGCATGGGACTAGAAAAACCACAGCCCACCATGGCCTCCCATACAAGCCTTAGCATGTTTAATCCCATATCACTGATATCATCTCATCACATTCTCCTGTCATACTAGATTCTCTGCATCTGATACATCATCTAGATGAACCAGAACTGATAGCTATGCATGGATAAGTAGACACATATAATAGCTCTAGTAGTGCACACAAGCCAAACCTAGTTATGCTAGGAGCAGTGGATCAGATAATATAAACTCAAAGGGAGTAATGCAACAGATAGGATATTCTATCTATCGATAAAAAAGACCATAGTAGAATCGTATGCATCATGGCAGAATTTAAATGCTCTCGAAAACATAGGTTTATATCATGGTGGGGTTAGGCTTGCCTTTGCCAGTTGATAACAGAAATCAGAGCGTCGATAATATTCAACTTGACTTGGTTATAGTTGGTCAAGTATTGTTCTTCAATCCTCGATCTTCGACGGTGTTGATCTCGGTCTTCAATCTCGATCTCGTATTCTACCGAGAAGAACCAAAACACTAGAAAGAGAGGGAAACCATCAACACATGGCATCGATGCAATGCTCAAGCAATGATGATGATATGACAAGTTAAATTTCGTTGAAATATAACCCTAAGACATGCTCGGCAGTTTAATCGGGGTTCCGAGGGGTGAAAACCCTAACTCGGGGAAACTTCGGAATTACCTATGAGGGGTTACTATGTTGTTCTAATTAAACTTGTTATGAAAGTTGTTTAACCATGCATGATTATAGCTTACATAGTTAGATCTCATGTTTCTGAACATTTTGATATATTATTCATAATTTTCTGACTTATAAATAATAAGATATTGAATTTACAAGCTTTATTTATTAAACCATATTAAATAGATTTACTGCGTCAGCATAGAGGCAGGCTGATGTCACCAGAGGAGGTGGGGCATTTCTCACCGAGGAAGAGGCTAGCCACTATGGCTGATAGGTGGGGCCGAGGCCACGGCGGATTCCGCCTTGGCGCCACGCGAGGCTCGTCGGAGAACGGCCAAACAGTGGCGGTTGGTGGAGCTAGGGGGCGAGCGGGCTAGCACAGATGCGCTCATTAGACTCCGCTCAACGCCAGCGACCTAATAGTGGCGGCTCCGCCATGGGAGGGCTGTCGGAGCTTGAACAGCAACAAGGCCAAGCGGCGGTGCACGGCGGTGGTCGATGCGAGCAAGAAACTGTAACATCCCAAAAATATGAAACAATGATCATCAAACTCTAATCACTAAAATTAGGGTTAACAAAAACTTTGATTAACTAAAATCATATGAATGCATGTGTGTATGTGATGATTTGATAAATGCATGAATGGACTTGTGTGATTAACCTAAATAGTAAGGAATGGTTCAAAGATGAAAATAACATCATCTAAAACATTTCCAAGCAGAAACAAATCAAGAGAAAATCACAAACAATTCAAATAAGGCAAATGGTCATTTTTTTCCAATCTTTCTCACTAGGTCACTTTGAGTGTTTCTAGTCCAAGATTTCAAACAGAAACTTTTCCATTTCTTTTCACCCCTTGCAAGACCAAGTAAAAGTGAATCAAAGCCCACCTTTCAAACTTGCAGAAACATTTAGCAATCCCATTCAACTGACAATTCAAAATTGAATCTTTAACATATGTGAAGATCACACATTTTCAAAACCCAACCCAACCAGTGCCCCTTGACTAATCCAACTAACCAGAGACTCCCTAGTATGTGCCTAGCAAACCCACCAAGTTTGAATCTAAAATTCAAATTTGGATTTCTTTCGGCCATTTCATCAAACACCTTCTGGCACAAATCAGATTAAACAACAATCACTATAGTGAGCAGTATTGTGCCAACCTTGTCCCCTCCCTAGCTCTCACTACAATCTCAATAGATCATCTAACTAGTTTAAACAGCTTCAGCTCACTTTAACTCGACAATGCCATTAATGGTGACCATGGCTGAGCCCATTTGCCAACCCAACATCGACAGCAAGCTACAAGCCTAACTAGCCTCGCCAACCTTGTCGAGGAGGCACTCCACCGTCCATCGCCACTCCCTGTCCAAGCCCCGAGCGCAGCCAGCCACTGGACAACCCAGAACGCGCGTGACCATTCTCTCTGCAGCCATGCCGAGAGTGCGCCAAAGCGCCATGCTCGACACACTCGCACAAAACGCGCTCCTCCTTTGCCGCTCGCGTACGTGATCACCGCCGCGTGACCAGGAGCACCTGTGCACCATTAAGACTTCTGTCAAAGCTGCCCAGAGCGTCGACGTGTTCCGACCGATCAGCATCGCCCCACGCCTCGCCACAAGGCTGTTGAGCTTCGCCAGGGAGCCAACACCGCCCCCTATCGTCGCCCATGCCAGTACCACTCTGTGCCGTCGACACCGTCGAGCTCCACCCGTGCCATTTGGTCCCCTTTAGCCACTATAAAAGGAGGCCTCCCCTGCTTGTTTTCTTCACTAGTTCACTCCCTACCTCTAACTGATCACACCCACTCACTCCCGGAGCAAGGCGAGCACCAGGTGGCCAGATTTTCACCGGAGTTCGCTGCTGTAGAGGAGGAGAGGCGCCGTCGATTGGAGCCGCCCCAGAAGAAGCTGCCGGTACCAGGAGAACCGCCATCGTCAACTTCGTCGTTCTCCCCTGTCACCGACCATCACCTGAGCCCCGGTGAGCCTCCCATGACCCCCATCGGCCATGCTAGGGTTCTGTCTCGCCGGTGCTGCCCGATGTGGATGATGAACCAGAGCCGTTTGATTAGAGTTAGATCCTACGGTCCTAATCGCCCCATACCGCTTCGCCCCTCGTTGTCTCACTGACGAGTGGGGTCGCTCACTTAACTAGCCAGCAGCGCCAGTGCGTAGTGGTCCGCCCGATTAAACATCCTGCTAACCTTGATTCAAATTTAGTTTTATTCATTTTATCTCAAACCCAGTTTTGTACCTAGATTCAAAAATCAACCTAGCTCGATTCACTGAACCAAAATGCATGAAACCAATTTTGTTAGAAAGGTACTGGAATGCTTAATCGAAACTAGTTGGATTCAAACCATTTAGAATTGTAGATCGCCCATAGTAAAAATAACAAGGCAGAAGCTTTTCTGCATTCAAACATTTTTCAAAATTCAATCATAAGAGCTTTTGAGTTGATTCCAACTCTCATAAATCACATTTAACCATGCCTTTCAGAATATATATAAAAATATATAGGTTTACTTACATAAATAATGATCAAGTAATAAAAGAATGCCACATGGGAATTTCTAGTCACTTTAATTAAATAAAATAAAAGGTTAAACCTTATTAAATTGTGACACCACTTTAAATCACATTCCCATATACTGAAATATGTGGTGATGACATGTGTCAACATGATACCATGTTTGAGTTGGAGAATATTAAATCTTAAGTAGTTTTTCGATGAGTAGAAATTACTTTTCTCAAAATAAAATAAATGGGACAAGTGCTTTAATCTTGTAATGTTAGTGATGATGCTAGATCACCTAGTGTGAATCTTTGTGTGATGATTACAAATAGTTAAGTATTTTTTGGTGATTGTGTACCTCGTATTTATTTATAGACGCTAGTACCAACCAAGGATACGAGGAGGAAAGTGGATACTACGAGGAAGAAGCCGAGGAGAACTTCAACCGCTGCTCTCCACAAGGCAAGCCTAATACTACTAGTTGAATTAGCAAGCTATTAATTGAGCGAGCTAACACTTGAAACTTAGCAATCTTATACTGATATCCTAGCAAGCCTATACTTGCAACCTTGCAAGCTACTACTTGCAAGCTCTACTTGCAAACTTATACCCACTTGACACACCATCCTAGTTCTACTTGCAAGCTTAGTACTTTATTTTCTTTATCAAAGCTTTCTCTTAGAGTTTACTTAGTGACTTGTAGATTCTAGAAAGATAACTGAAGGTAGCATAAAGAGCATAAAATTTGTCCTAAGTTAGATAATCTTGATGTCATCCTAAGGCATGAGATTGAACTTAGTAAATCCCCACTGGTTTATTACCCATCATTAGTATTTACCCCCACTTGTAGATGCTAGTGCTAAGCATAAAACTTGATCAACTTTAGATGGGAATACTTGGTGAAAAAGGTTATGAAAACCTTAGATGATGAGTCATTCTACTGAAATGTTTTGACATGTGTTCTCAAACACCATATGATTTTGATGATGAAAATGTTGAGGCATGAGCTGTAACATCCCAGATTTTATATTATGGTGTTATTAGAAGCATGCATCGTCCTTGTATCATTGGATCCTACAAATGAAGTTGCAACAAAACCCTAACAACAAAACCTACCCAAAACCCTAATAAAGATTTCTCCCTATGTGAGCAATACTATTGTAATCATGCTTGATCCTCCTAAAAACTTTGTAAAAACAATAAACCATGATTCTATGATGACCACCTTCTTTTTACAAAAAATTAGAAGTTGGTTTCATCACTTTTGGACTTGATATGCAAAAGTTATGGGAGTTTTATTAAAACAGAAAATGAGAAATAATAAGGAAAAAAAGCAACGGCCTAACCTAGCTGGGCCGGCTGCGCCAGCCCACCCGCGCCCGCGCGACAGCTAACTAGCCAGCGCCCGCGCCAGCCCACACCGCCTGCTTCCGCTGACAGCCCGGACCCACCGTTCGTCCCCTACCTCGAGCAGGAGACCTCCAGCAGCACGATTTCAAACAGAATCTGGTAGGATTCGTGGCCGTTATCAAACCCCTCGCCCAAGAATCAGCCCCATATAACCCCCGCCACCCTCGGCCTCACCTCGTCCAATTTTTCCTTGCGAACCCTAGCCGATCGATATCTCGCGCCGGCCGCCGTCGGGTTGACCTCACCGAGACGGTTCAGGACTCCCCCTTGCTCCTTTCTTCCTCTAGAGCTTTCCCTCGTTCACCACTGATTCGCTCCGTGTGTTTTTCCCTCTCTCAATCGCAGCCGACCGACGGGAATCGCTCGCCGGAGCATCGCCGGAGACCGAGACGAGCAGCTGCCATCTAACGCGGGTAGAGGAGGAGTTAGGCGACACCGAGGACGCGAGCGTGACCACGAAGGACAGTTGCGCCCCGTCAACCACTCTGCCGCCTCGGGGAACCGCCGTATCGCCGCCGCCCCTCGTCTCTGACGCCAACCGTCGCCAGTCGCCGCCGCCAGCAAGGTAGGTGGACTGTTCTCGTTTCTTAGCCATTAGATCGAAGTTTGATAGTGAGGATTAGAAGCTCGAATCGAAGGGGTATCGGAAAATCCTGTGTTGCCGCGTGGCATGCCGCGACAGCGCGCCGCGTCGCCACCGCCTTGCCTAGCTGGCCCAATCAGGTTCTGCCACTTGGCAAGTTCTCGATTTAGGACTAGATCTAATTGGCAGTTTTGTGTTAAAACTTGCGAAATTCATAGAAAAATAATTACTTGGCCAAATTTAGCTTATAATATACTGTTGGATTCATAAATTTTTGTAGAACACAGATTTGCAATCAAATTTCAAGTTTACAGAAGGGTTTTTGGTGTAGAATTTAATCTCTAGATTAGAGTGTTTAATCTATGGAAAAATAATTAAAATTCTGATTTAGTTGATTCTTGTTGTGATGACTTTGTTTCCGCAACACCTATTTAACAAAATTATAGAACCATGCTTAAGGGCATTATATTTGATTTGGGGCTAGGGTTCGATCTCCTATTAAGCCTATGAATTAGATAAATGACCCAAATAAATTTAAACCTATGGGAAATCATTACTAATAACACCCTTAACACAATTGCAATCCAATTATACTACCCTGGTCAATTTAGAAAACCAATCTTGCATAAATACCATGATGCATGCATGCATATTATCTCTGTGGCATATTTTGTGCAAAGTTGTGATTAGATCCATGTTTGTGTAGAGTGCTGCTCGGATCAAGGCAAGTTACACCACTTGTTCATTAATTTTGTCCCAGTTTTGATTCTATGCATGTGATCTTCAAAATTCTGTAGTATGCATGTGTAGGATGTTCTAGTAGAATTTTCCTTAGTATTATTTTGCAAGTGCGATGATTTTTGTAGTACGACATGAGTAGCTCTATAATTAGGATTTACCCTCCTAATAGGTTCCCATGTTTTGCTAAGTATTGCTTGCTATGCTATATATATGTAAAGTACCGTTGGTGGGTTCGAAAGACAATGAATTTTTCTAAGTATAAAGGCTCTCTTGAGCAAACTTTTTCTTCTCAAATCCACTTCAAAATAAAACTAAGTTTTCTTCTGGGCGGAATGGTTGTCGGGTCAACGAGTGAGATTTTGGTGGAGGACGGCCGCCCAGGAATCAAAGAAGTCTGCCATGTTTCAGAATTCAGAAGCTTCCAGTGCAACCACAATACATATGGGCTCTGTCTTGGCCTAGTACTTAGTGGGAAACCTCACCTGGGTACCAACATTTGGAGGTTCTTTGCACGGTTGGATCCAGAAGGTAGAGGGGCTACTAAGGGAAAGCCTCACCATGGTCTTGTCGGTAAAAGGACTTGATCGTGGATTGTGGGTAAAGTGCACAAACTCTCGAGAGTATTGCAATCTGATCGATCAGCCGTGTTCACGGAAATAGAACAACATTGAGCATCTGAAGGATGGAGCCTCTGAAGGATCTTCCTCTCTCTCTTTTAAAACTTAAAGTTTTCTAAAAACCCAAGGCGTGAGTCATATCGCTATTGGGAGGGTTTTGGGAACTTGGTAGTAATATCCAAGTGTTAGGTTGGTTGGACACTTGGTGAGTAATATCCTCGTGTGCCATTCGACCATATGTTACTTGAACAAAAGTTTACAAAGTAGGGAAAATCTTCTCTTCTTCTCTCTACTTAAGAAAACTAGCTTTGAGCAAATGAACTCTACAGCCTAAACTAGCCTTGCATGTAGAAATAGTCTTTTCTTGGTGTAATTTGCCAATACATTCAAAGTATTGACCCAACTTGTTGGCTGCACGTCTTATGTGCAGAATCCGAAGATTGAAAGGTGCGTAGGGATCACAAGTCTACACTCGACAAGCCTGGGGCGTTGATGGACTCAAGCTGCTTTTATATTTCCACTGTTATTTGAGCTAGCCTTATGCTAAGCAAATTTGTAATAAATTCTTACTCTGGATTCTCCGTGTAATAATGACTTTGTATTTTACATGATATTCATCGACTGTGAGTGCTAGCTATTGATCTAGGGACTAGCATGTAAATCACATGGACTTAGGATCTTTACTGATCCAAGGTCACTATAGATGGTATCAGAGCACATCGTTGCCTGTAGGACGTGACCCTAGGATTGGAACCACCTCTAACTTATGTACCTTACTTACTTTTCTACTATGTTATTTTCCGCACTTCTAGTATCTGCTTTCCTCTACTTGATTAAGTATCTAATTTTCATTCTTCTAACTTAAAGATGACAAGCTTCCTCTATGACACTGTCGCGGACATCGAGCCCCTTCGCTTTGGTGGATGCCTCATGGACCTTCTCACACGTTTGGACCTTCCCCTCCCAACAATCTAGGGGAGAACAATGAAGAAACTCCACAAGGACGGCTGTTGGGGAGTCAAAGTCATCCAGCCAGGAAAAGAGTGAGGCAAGAACCCGGAGGAAGACATAGCAATCCACATTGTTAGCGATTCCAAGGATAAGGCCCTTAGCATCATCTTGCAGTAGCTGATTGGTCGCCTATGTGGACGCCATCATGAGGCCCTCCAAGGGCACTGCGGCGGCCTCTTTGGAAGAGGAGATGAGGAAGGAATTCCCATGGAGTTAACCTTTGAGTAAAGGACTTCTACCAAGTTCCGAAGGACCCAATATCAAGATTTGGAGTGCCATATCCATGACCTTGAAAAGGGTACCTTCCTCGATATGTTAAGGAACGACGAGCTATGCGCCCTCATCAAGGAGAAGGAGGAAATGATCAAGCAGCAGGAGGAGGCAATGAAGCTCCAAGAGATAAAGTTCCAGGACCAAGAGAAGAAGTTCGCTAACCAAGAGAAGAGGGTGATAAATAAAAACAAGAGGATTAGGGAACTCAAGCAGGAGATCGATGGAACTGAAGTGCAAACCGAAGCCCTTTGCAAGATAATCAATGATGTGTGTGCTTCCAAGAGGGACTTGGAAAAGCAACTTGAAGCCGCGAAGAAGTCAAGTCTAGTGGAGGAGCTACAAAGCGAGAAGGAGGGACTTCAGGAGCAGCTAGAAGCCACTACCAAGAAGCTGCAGGATGAGATAAAGAGCCTTCAAGAGAAGCTTGAAGCCACCACAAATTAGATGGAGTTGTACAAAACAACCCTAGAGCAGGAAGGCTACTCGTTCGAGGACGAGGAAGAGGAAGGCGTGGAAGATGTCTAATAGTTGGACCACCTTTAATTCTATAGTAGAACGTCATTCACTATTGTAATAAATACCAAGACATTTTGGTTTAGTTAAACTTGGATGATCTCTGTGTTAAGTTTGTGTTAATGTGTCATGTGTGCCTTGTGTGCTTGGTGTGTTTTCATAAGGGTAAGAGTTTACTACTTAGTCCTTCTGTCTATTTCTTAACTTGTCTCTCGAACACCACAGATGCCGCCAAGACGTGCGGACACCGAAATTCCTCCAGAAATTGCACAACTTCTGGCCACTCAGAACCAGCTGATCCAACTGCTCACTCAGAACATGCAAAACAACAACAACAACCCGCCACCACCGCCACCTCCGCCACCACCTCAACAGGATCGCTTGACTCGGTTTTTGAGGTTGAACCCACCTACCTTCACTAGCAGGACTGAACCAATCATCGCAGATGACTGGCTCCGTACGATTAACAAGAAATTAGACACTGTGTAAGCTATCGGAGCCGACAGGGTACGTTATGCCGTGCACCATCTTGAAGGACCGGCTGCAGAATGGTGGGATAACTACCAAGTCACCCACCCGGATATTGATGCTATCACTTGGGATCAGTTTGAGTTAGCTTTTCGCACTCATCATGTGGCTGCTGGTGTCATGACTCTGAAAAGGCGCGAATTTCGCGACCTACACCAGCTGCACCGTTCTGTCACCGAGTACGGTGAGCTTTTCAACAAACTAGCCCGTTATGCACCCGATGATGTTTCCACTGATGCCAAGAGACAGGAGGAATTCTTAAGAGGACTCAATGATGAGATATCTATTCAGCTTGTTGCACAGAAATTTGACAACTTTCAGGAACTCCTGGATAGAGCCATTGTGGTTGAATCCAAAAGAAAGAGCATAGAAAACCGCAACAGGAAATCTAACCCTCACCAGCACTCTGTTCTGTACCAGAAGCAGCGCACTTCCTCACCACCACCTTATAACGATAATGGCCACAACCATAACGGTCATCACCATGGAGGCCACAAACACAATGGGGATAAAAACCGCAATGAGAATGGCAGCAATGGAAAGGATCTCAGTGAAGTGACATGCTTTAAGTGCAACAAGACCGGGCACTATGCAACCACTTGCCCCGAGAAGAAGAACGGCAATGGCAATGGGAATGGAAACAGGAAGAAGCCAAATCCGTTTGTCGAAGCCACGGTGAATCATGTCTCTATGGAGGATGCTTGTGACGCAACAGACTCCGTGATTGGTAAGTTCAAGCTCAATTCTATTTCCGCAGTTGTTCTTTTTGATACCGGTGCATCGCATTCATTCATATCGAGGGTATTTGTGGATAGAGGCAAGATACCTACGGAGACTATAAACTTTCCTCTAAGTGTAAGTTCTCCTGGGGGAGAAATAGTGGCAAACTCTGGTTGCCGGGGTTTAGAACTAAGGATTGGGACACACATCTTTCCCACAAGTCTAGTAGTTCTGGAGTCACAAGGATTAGACATAATCTTGGGCATGAATTGGATGACCGAATATGAAGGAGTCATAGATTGTGCCAAAAGAACTGTCATGCTCACAACACCGGAAGGGAAGATAATTCATATCAAGTCAAATTTCGCACTTAAGGAAGCCATGGTGAACTCTCTTAAGGGGGTTAGCTTGGAGGATGTACCTATTGTAAAAGAGTACCCAGATGTCTTTCCGGAGGAGCTACCCGGAATTCCTCCCTACCACGATATCGAGTTTCTCATTGACTTGATGCTGGGCACGGGGCCGATAGCTAAGAGACCGTACAAGATGGATGTGGACGAGTTAAAGGAACTCAAGAAACAGCTTAGGGAACAATTGGACAAGGGATTCATCCAACCCAGCGCGTCATCTTGGGGAGCACCTGTCCTGTTTGTGGAAAAGAAGGATAAAACCAAGAGGCTGGTTGTGGACTATCGCTCGTTGAACGAAGTTACAATCAAGAATAAGTACCCTCTGCCTAACATCATTGACTTGTTTGACCAGTTAAAGGGAGCCAGTGTGCTCTCAAAGATCGATCTGCGATCAGGCTACTTTCAGCTAAAAATTCGAGAACAGGATGTGCCCAAAACAGCCTTCACCACAAGATACAGATTGTATGAATACACCGTGATGTCGTTTGGTCTAACCAATGCCCCGGCATACTTCATGACCATGATGAACAAGGTGTTCATGGAATATTTGGACAAGTTTATCGTGGTATTCATAGATGATATACTCATATACTCCAAGGATGAAAAGGAACACGAGAAACATCTGCGCCTAATTATGGAAAAACTAAGAGAACACAAGTTGTATGCCAAATTCAGCAAATGCGAATTCTGGTTAAAGGAAGTAGGATTCCTCGGCCATGTTGTGTCAGCAAAAGGAGTTGCCGTAGATCCTAGTAAGGTAGCTTCGTGACTGAATGGGAGTCACCTAAGAATGTGGGAGATATTCAGAGTTTCTTGGGCCTCGCAGGATATTACCGGAGGTTCATTGAAAACTTTTCCAAAATAGCAAAACCCATGACGAAACTGTTGAAGAAGGAAAAGAAATTCCTATGGACCGAAGCTTGTGAAGCAAGATTCTAGGAGTTGAAGAAACGCCTCGTAACGGCACCAGTACTGTGTCTGCCTGATATCCAAAGGGATTTTCAAGTCTATTGTGACGCTTCTCGACAAGGACTTGGAAGTGTGTTGATGCAAGATGGGAAGGTGGTATCCTATGCCTCCCGACAACTTAAGAACCACGAACACAACTACCCCACACATGATTTGGAACTTGCATCTGTGGTACATGCACTCAAGGTATGGAGACACTACCTCATGGGCAAACATTGTGATGTGTTCACTGATCATAAGAGTTTGAAGTACATATTCACCCAAAAGGAGTTGAATATGAGACAAAGAATATGGCTTGAACTAATTAAGGATTATGATTTGGATTTACAGTACCCCCCGGAAAGGCAAACGTGGTGGCCGATGCCTTAAGTCGTAAGGTTTATGTGAATGGACTTACCGCAGGGGAACTTCCAGAGGATTTATGCAAACAATTCAAGGATCTAAGGCTAGAAATAGTTCCGAAAGGACACGTAGCGACTATGGAAATAGTGTCTACTTTCCAAGAGAGAATCAAGGAAGCACAAAAGGGCGATAAAGAGTAGGAAGAAATAAGAGCCAAGATAAGTGAAGGAAAGACAAAAGAATTTCGTCTGGACGAACAAGGAACCCTTTGGTATGGGAAGAGTTTGTGCGTTCCGAATGACCCCGACATCAGGAAGTTGATTTTACAAGAAGCTCATGATTCACCTTACTCAATTCACACAGGTAACACGAAGATGTACATGGATGTGAAGGATAGATTTTGGTGGAATAGCCTAAAAAGAGAAATTGTCGAGTATACTTCTCTATGTGATGTATGCAATAGAGTTAAGGCCGAGCATCAGAAACCGGCCGGATTACTTCAACCGCTACCTATACCCTACTGGAAGAGGGATAAGGTAGGCATGGATTTTATCACAGGATTACCCCGGACTCGTTCTGGATTTGATTCTATCTGGGTAGTGGTGGACCATTTCACCAAGGTGGCTCACTTCATCCCCGTAAAGACCACGTATACAAGTGCTAAGCTTGCTAAGATATACATGTCAAGGATTGTAAGCCTGCATGGTGTTCCCAAGGGAATTGTGTCAGATCGAGGCACCCAGTTTACTTCAAAATTTGGCGACAGCTACATGAGTCTCTTGGAACCCGACTAGAATTCAGTACTGCCTTCCACCCTTAGACATATGGCCAAACGGAAAGGGTGAACCAGATTCTGGAAGATATGTTAAGAGCTTGTGCACTAGACTATGGGTCTAGTTGGGACGATAATCTGCCATACGCTGAGTTCTCGTACAACAACAGCTACCAGACAAGTATCAAGATGGCCCCGTTTGAAGTTCTGTATGGCAGGAAGTGTAGGACCCCGCTGTTATGGAGTGGAGTTGGTGAACGTAGTCTTTTTGGACCTGAATTGATCAAGGATGCCGAAGAAAAGGTACGACAGATTCAGGATAGGCTAAAGGTAGCCCAATCCCGACAAAAGAGCTATGCTGATTCCAAACGCAGAGATGTGGCTTATAAAATAGGGGACCGTGCGTACCTCCGAGTTTCACCACTACGAGGAGTTAAGAGGTTCGGAATCAAGGGTAAGTTAGCCCCACGATTCATAGGACCATATAAGGTTCTGGCCCGTAGAGGAGAAGTTGCTTACCAGTTGGAGCTACCAGAAGGACTGAATATTCATGACGTGTTTCATGTGTGACAACTAAAGAAGTGCCACCCAGAAATGGCCGAAACACCGCTAAGAGATACAGTTCCCCTAGATGAGGTTCAATTGGAGAATGACCTTACCTATGAGGAAAAACCCGTCAAAATACTGGAAACAGCCGAAAGGATCACCCGCACCAAGACTATAAGATTCTGCAAAGTACAATGGAACCACCACTCCGAGGAAGAAGCCACGTGGTAGCGTGAAGAAGATTTGAAGGCAGAAGACCCACACCTATTTGCTAGCCAGCCCGAATCTCGGGGACGAGATTCTTCTTAAGGGGGGTAGGTTTGTAACATCCCAGATTTTATATTAGGGTGTTATTATAAGCATGCATCGTCCTTGCATCATTGGATCCTACAAATGAAGTTGCAACAAAACCCTAACAACAAAACCTACCCAAAACCCTAATAAAGATTTCTCCCTATGTGAGTAATAGTGTTGTAATCATGCTTGATCCTCCTAAAAACTTTGTAAAAACAATAAACCATGATTCTATGATGACCACCTTCTTTTTACAAAAATTTAGAAGTTGGTTTCATCACTTTTGGACTTGATATGCAAAAGTTATGGGAGTTTTATTAAAACAGAAAATGAGAAATAATAAGGAAAAAAAGCAATGGCCTAACGTAGCTAGGCCGGCGCTCAGCCCACCAAGACTGGCGATAGCTAACTAGCTAGCCGCCAAATTTCACACCGCCGCTTCGACAGCCCGGACCCACCGTTCGTCCCCTACCTCGGCAGAGACCTCCAAAGAAGATGATTTCAACAGAATCCAGAGGATTCAAGGTCTATCAAACCTCGCCCAAGAATCAGCCCCATATAACCCCCGCCACCCTCGGCCTCACCTCGTCCAATTTTTCCTTGCGAACTCTAGCCGATCGATATCTCGCGCCGGCCGCCGTCGGGTTAACCTCACCGAGATGGTTCGGGACTCCCCCTTGCTCCTTTCTTCCTCTAGAGCTTTCCCTCGTTCACCACTGATTCGCTCCGTGTGTTTTCCCTCTCTCAATCATAGCCGACTGACGGGAATCGCTCGCCGGAGCATCGCCGGAGACCGAGACGAGCAGCTGCCATCTAACGCGGGTAGAGGAGGAGTTAGGCGACACCGAGGACGCGAGCGTGACCGCGAAGGACAGCTGTGCCCCGTCAACCACTTCTCCGCCTCGGGGAACCGCCGTATCGACACCGCCGCCAACCGCCGCCAGTCGCCGCCGCCAGCAAGGTAGGTGAACTGTTCTCGTTTCTTAGCCATTAGATCGAAGTTTGACGGTGAGGATTAGAAGCTCGAATCGAAGGGGTATTAGCAAATCCCGCGCTGCCCGCATGGCAACCGCTTTTGCCTATGCGCTTGCCTTCGCTGGCCCAATCAGGTTCTACCACTTGGCAAGTTCTCGATTTAGGACTAGATCTAATTGTCAGTTTTGTGTTAAAACTTGCGAAATTCATAGAAAAATAATTACTTGGCCAAATTTAGCTTATAATATACCGTTGGATTCATAAATTTATGTAGAACATAGATATGAAATAAAATTTCAATTTTATAGAAGGGTTTTTGGTGTAGAATTTAATCTATAGATTAGAGTGTTTAATCAATGGAAAAATAATTAAAATTCTGATTTAGTTGATTCTTGTTGTGATGACTTTGTTTTCGCAACACCTATTGAACAAAATTATAGAACCTTGCTTAAGGGCATTATATTTGATTTGGGGCTAATTAGAGGGTTGGATCTCCTATTAAGCCTATGAATTAGATTAATTACCCAAATAAATTTAAACCTATGGGAAATCAATACTAATAACACCCTTAACACAATTGCAATCCAATTATACTACCTTGGTCAATTTAGAAAACCAATCTTGCATAAATACCATGAGGCATGCATGCATATTATCTCTGTGGCATATTTTGTGCAAAGTTGTGATTAGATCCATGTTTGTGTTTCGTTAGATTGTTCGGAGTGCGCTGAGGAGTGCTATTGTGTAGAGTGCTGCTCGGATCAAGGCAAGTTACACCACTTGTTCATTAATTTTGTCCCAGTTTTGATTCTATGCATGTGATCTTCAAAATTCTGTAGTATGCATGTGTAGGATGTTCTAGTAGAATTTTCCTTAGTATTATTTTGCAAGTGCGATGATTTTTGTAGTATGCCATGATTAGCTCTATACTTAGGATTTACCCTCCTAATAGGTTCCCCTGTTTTGCTAAGTATTGCTTGCTATGCTATATATATGTAAAGTACCGTTGGTGGGTTCGAAAGACAATGAATTTTTCTAAGTATAAAGGCTCTCTTGAGCAAACTTTTTATTCTCAAATCCACTTCAAAATAAAACTAAGTTTTCTTCTGGGCGGAACGGTTGTCGGGTCAACGAGTGAGATTTTGGTGGAGGACGGCCGCCCAGGAATCAAAGAAGTCTGCCATGTTTCAGAATTCAGAAGCTTCCAGTGCAACCACAATACATATGGGCTCTGTTTGGCCTAGTACTTAGTGGGAAACCTCACCTGGGTACCAACATTTGGAGGTTCTTGGCATGGTTGGATCTAGAAGGTAGAGGAGCTACTAAGGGAAAGCCTCACCATGGTCTTGTCTTTAAAAGGACTTGATCGTGGATTGTGGGTAAAGTGCACGAACTCTCGAGAGTATTGCAATCTGATCGATCAGCCGTGTTCACGGAAACAGAACAACATTGAGCATCTGAAGGATGGAGCCTCTGAAGGATCTTCCTCTCTCTCTTTAAAACTTAAAGTTTTCTAAAAACCCAAGGCATGAGTCATATCGCTATTGGGAGGGTTTTGGGAACTTGGTGAGTAATATCCAAGTGTTAGGTTGGTTGGACACTTGGTGAGTAATATCCTCGTGTGCCATTCGACCATATGTTACTTGAACAAAAGTTTACAAAGTAGGGAAAATCTTCTCTTCTTCTCTCTACTTAAGAAAACTAGCTTTGAGCAAAGGAACTCTACAACCTAAACTAGCCTTGCATGTAGAAATAGTCTTTTCTTGGTGTAATTTGCCAATACATTCAAAGTATTGACCCAACTTGTTGGCTGCACATCTTATGTGTAGAATCCGAAGATTGAAAGGTGTGTAGGGATCGCGAGTCTACACTCGACAAGCCTGGGGAGTTGATGGACTCAAGCTACTTTTATGTTTCCGCTGTTATTTGAGCTAGCCTTATGCTAAGCAAATTTGTAATAAATTCTTACTCTGGATTCTCCGTGTAATAAAGACTTTGTGTTTTAAATGATATTCATTGACTGTGAGTGCTAGCTATTGATCCAGGGACTAGCATGTAAATCACAGGGACTTACGATCTTTACTGATCCAAGGTCACTACATGAGCCTTAGCCCTTTATAAAACTGATGGTTGTCTGGATGCGATACCATTACAATTTTACCGTACAACCACAATACCCGAAATTTGGGTAGGGCTTGACTGAAAATTTATATACCTTAGTATGGGTTCCCTTGCGGCCAAGGTCTGAGCTGAGGCTACCTTGTGAAGATTGTCCACCTATGCAATACCCAAGATGACAGTTGGTCATGGTTGGGAGGCCAAACTCACAGGAGAGGTGCCTATACTAGGACGTGTAATTGAAAGGTTAGGATTGATTATCCGCATACTGAGTATGGTGAATTCAGGATTGTTCCATACGGATGTATCGAATGTTGTGGTGAAAGTGTACAATCTCTGCAGCGTGTCAAACTATTCAAATAGCCGCATCCGCTGTTATGGACAGTTGGAGTGGCCATACTGTTCCGTCGTCAGATGTTTTCAAAATGACTTATGAAATGATTTATGACTTTGACTTGACCACAACAGAGTTGTCATATGAAATTCAAGTTCCCACTTAGGTGTTATAAAACTTTCAACTAGCTTTCTTTGCTTTAGAACTTAGTAGAGGTAAATCTGGCTTTTTGCAAAACAACCCTAGAGCTTAGTATAACCTAGTCAAAACACGTTCACTTGTTAGTATTAGTTTGCAAGTACTTAAAGAGTACTCATGGCTTTGTCCCTGGCTATTCCCGTGGGCAGACTATGAAGAGGAGTATCAGGATGACGAACCACATGAAGGTTACGAAAAATAGGATCATCTCCCATCGTCAGCATTGCGTGTGACCCTGAAGATGGAGCTTCGCCTACGCTATCATTACTATTACGTTATTCCGCTGCTTGAATTGTATTAAGAACTGGATCATGAGGTCCTTATTTGTGTAAGACCTTATGTATGGTTTGTAATGGATGATGTACTGTGATATCAAATTTGTTATGTCTCGCAAAAATGGTAATCCCGGGATTAAGATTGTATGGCATAACAGGCATCTGGGATTAAAAATCTGGGTGTTGACAGAAACAGAGAGGAAGGGGGCCAACGAGGTGGTCCAGGAGGACCGGCGGCTCACTAGGAGCACAGTGGTGTGGTCATTGACGCGAGGGAAGGTCAGACAGTGTAGGCAACATCGTCGAAGGCGGCGGCCGGAGGTGGAAATGACGACGTCGATGGCAGCGATTACGGGCGCCCCTCCTAGATTCGTTCGACGGGGAAGAAGAGGGCGACAAGACAGAGCTCCTGGGATGCTCAGCGGTGCTCGGGGAGGCCAGGAGCGACGGGGCGCCGGTGTCATCTGCAAGCCAGGGTTCGGCTTCACGCGAGAGAGGAGAGAGGGAGGTCTCTAGGGAGGGGAAAGAGTGGATGACGACGGTAGGGCGACGTCGCGAGGACCTTATCCTCCCCTAGGGAGCGATGGACGGCGGGGAGTAGGCGGCGGGATCGACGTCGCCGGAGACGACAGGCAGCTCCTTGCATGTTTGGAGGAAGACGACGAAGTGTATGCAGGGGTACGAAGCCAGAAGGGTCGCTGCAGTGAAGCTACGCTTAAAGCTGTCTTGCATGCAGGAAAGAGGGAGAGGGAGAGGGAGAGAACTGGGCTGGCCTGGTTAGGGTTTAGAATTAGATTTTTCTTCCAGAAATCCTTTTCTTTTTCTGTTTTTAGTTTTCTCTTTTGTAATTTCATTTGAATTATGTTTTGAATAATTCAAAAATACTAGAGACTTTGGTAAAGTATATCAAATATTCAGGGGCCCTTGTAGACCATTTGGGCTCCATTATTTTGGCACTTTTCAAAATACAAAACCTTTTTGAATGCATTTCAAAAAGAGAGGGGAGGATTAGGGTTTAGGCCTTTGTCTTATTTTTGTTGCATGCATTTTTAGAAGATGATACTCATGTATGCACAAACAACCCTAAATTTTATATTAACTAAAACTGGGGTGTTACAGCTCTATCCCCCTTACAAGAATTTCGACCCGATATTCCAAAGGTAGGAAAAGAGACAGAGAGAGGAAGAAACATGGTCACTCTAAAGATAAGAGGGAAACACACTATGCATCGCACATAGTATCTCATGGTCAACTCACGGATGGAGTGTTCAGAAACAACTCTGAGATGACGAACATGAGACACGTCAAGGTAATGAAGAAAACAAGAGGATAAGGTTTCAAGTTGTTAGATAGATGGTCTTTATAAGGATTGAGACCATGGAACTTCAGAAGAGTTTAATCTTCTGAAAAGGAAAACTTCCAACAGAAATATCACAACACAAACTTCAATGAAGAACCTCTACTAAATGGCTTAAGTAGAGATTTCAGTTGCAGAGATATGGATCAACAAAACCAAGCTTTTGAACTACTTTTGACACAGAAGGGTCACTCTTTCGTCCAAGAGAAGGCCAAGATAGAAAGGTCTTTTGGTGGGGAGGACTCATTGGAGTCACAAGGAACATGTGTCAAGAGAAACTACAGATTACCAAAATCATAGTCACTCTTAAAACATGACTGAGAAAATGAAGGAAACTCTTTATTCATCTAGGTATACCAAAATCTTTTCCAAATATATGATATCACTTTACACCACTAAGATGAATAGTTAAGAAGATTCCTAATGACACGAGAGGAAAGAAACTTCATTCTTAGACTTCAATTAGTTGACACAACAAAGTGTCTGCCACCATAAAGGGTCTGGAGGATCGATCGAGTGACATTTAACAACACTACTTTAAATGTTCTCCTTGTTGATCGGGAAACGAGACATCAAGTAAAGTTCAGACTTCGGATACAAAGGAACCATAAGCACAACTCCTATAATTAATTTATAGAAGAGGCCTTATGAAGAGTGGTTGTTATTGCTGAATCAAGATGTTATGGCATTAGGTCTTCTGGCTAAGTGTGTCAACCACTACATCAATCTTGCCAAAGTTATAATAGACCTATGTCATAACCTTGAGGAACACCAACCATCATTGCTGCTTGAGATTCAGCTTTGGTTAGGCGGACAAATACTTCAGATTCAGCATGTCCGAATAGAAGGTTTGCAACATTTACCACAAAGGTAAAGTTACTAGATTCTCAAGACATGGACTACAATGTAAAGATCCAAAAGATGAGATAGATTGCTAGACCCATGTATTTTGCAACTTGTCGAAAGACAACTTCCTACATATAGAGTACTAACAATAAACACACATGTGTCCTTAAGGAACGGAGTTAACTCTACTCGAATCCATGGCGACGTCTTTCAACAACTACACATGAACCGGAGAATGTTACTTCTAACATCCAGAACACATACTTCGAGATGACTCAAAGATGGTTCTCAAAAGTTTCCAACATTAATGCCAATTGCTCCATATGAATACAATCCAACATGGAGAAAATAAGAATGTCATTGATGGGCTCAACAATAAACTTACCAAGACACTTCAAAAGGATGAACTCATATGTGGCATGAACAAAGCAGGAATACTGGTCAGACCAAAGAACATGAAGATGTACTCAAGTGAAGCATCACAAGTAGAAACACCATCAAGATAGTCCTTGGAACTGAGTTTGATTTGACGATAACCCAAATCAAATCAAAGGTGGGGGATGATAACATATCCACAAAGGAGATATTATCTTTCTTCAACACGAACAAAACTTGATATCCCTTTAAGAAGTAAAAGAGTCAGTTAGAACTTTTGTCTTACAACTCTCCAAGTTGTTGTTTAAGATCAACTAACTAGTTCAGGGGTATCCAGTACAGATCCTTGGAGAAAAGAGCAGTCCAGAGAACTTGCTTGCTCAAGAAATTGACAACACGGTCATGTGGAAACATGTCGATACTTCTAGGAAGACATCCAAAATATCACGAACCACCGATATGTCACTTAGTTCGAGAGGAAACTTGCTTGGTAAGGCAAGAGGACATAGTCTTAGAGCTTCAGCACGAGCCTAACTCTTTGACCGAAGACAGTGTACCAGAATAATAGACTTGGTAGCTTAGTCAAACTTTGCTTAGTGATAGGGTTAACCAATCACGCCAAGAATGACACAAATGTCCTTGGAGTTCCAAACAATAATAATTTCTAAGAATCTCGGATGGCCACTTCATTACACACACATCACTCACGAGTATGAAACTCATAGGAAGGGTGGGTAAAGATGTGTGGAAGCATCACTTCATTAAGGGGTCATAAAATTTAGCACGACCTCTTAGTATGAAAGAGTGTGAAACTTTAAGGTAGAACAGACAGAAGCTAATCAATTCCTCTTGATCTGCGGATTACAACATTTTGACCTGGTCCTAAATATGACGAGGTGCTGGAGTTTGTTTATCCTAGACATTTCTGAAATGGTTTGTCATGACAGACCACAAGAGTATCTTGCATCAGAAGACACCAATGCACATGTACTACTTGGCTACCAACTGGTAGAGAAAGGTCAGAAAACATCAAGGGGAAAAGAACATGCTCAGGATGGAATCCCGAGATGTGGATGCATAAGTCAACAACCTTCTGAAAACCAATGCAAAGAAGGGGAAAGGTGTGGCAGTGTCACGAGTACAGATGCGAGACTCTCAAGGAGTACTCTTGTCATGATCTATTTGGTTCCATTAAAGAACATCTGCAATAACAGGTGGTAGGGGAAGTCCTTAGTTGTCACAATTCAATCGCGACAAAGACCACAAGCTTGAAGGCTAGAATGGTAGTACCAGCCATCCTGAAGCAATATTTGAACATTAACGACAAGGGTCAAAGGAATGGATCTTGGGTTAAAGGTCAGCTTCATGTACAAGATTCACAACAATAGAATCCAACACAATCCGGGATCTTAGGTTCAAGTCCAAGGGTTAAAACCCGATAAAGAAGTAACTACTACTTGAGTGACATAGCGTACACTGCAAGGTAATAATCACAAGGTAGCTTCCAAGAGAAGAAATGACTTATGAAGTAACCAAACAAATAAAAAGGAGGCATTCGAGGTGAAAGGAATCCTCGAAGCCTAAAACAGAGCACTATGGATCATTATATTGTAGGATCCAAAAACAGAGAGATCATGATGCAAAGGAATCTCTCAGATGAAAAAGAGCAGGAACAAGGAATTCACAACACACACAACTCTATAGAATTCAACACTAGGTCAACTAGTTGAGAAACGACATGCCCAAAAAGGCACCTAAACTTTGAGGAACTAGAAGAGATATCAAAGCTTTTCCAAAATCAACATCAGATAAGATGACCCAGAGTTAGATAGATACCAGGTAAAGGAGAAAAATAAGCATACTAGAGTTTTTGCAAATACTTTTCAAATTTTAAAATAGTTTTCACAAGCACTAGACTCAAAATCTCCCAATAGCAAGGTTTTCCTATGGTCGGCACAGCTCTGATACCAAAAACCTGTGACACCCCCGAGATGAGGGTTAAACAAATCCTAGACCTCTGTCTGACATAAGCTTAACCTTGAGCTCGAGGATATCTAGTGAAGAATCGGTAACACAACAGTGACCCTACGACACAAAATTTATTACAGCAAGCTCATAACTGAGCAGAGAACCAAATTATTACAAGCAGAGGTCATTGACCACAAATATCAAACAACGGAAGGCAAATTATGCTATTAAGTATGGCAAACTTAACAAATGGCCTAAGAGGCCTGAAGCATAACGATGACGTCCCAGCCCATAGATTCCAGGCTGCTGGCCGGGAACCCTAAGCTACTCGCCGATGTCGATGTAGTACGGAACTCATCTTCAGGGGAACAGTTACTCTTCCAAAATTATCAATATATCAAGGGTGAGTACAGGGTGTACTCCGCAAGACTTCTGGCTGGTGGAGTTGTTTTGCATAAAGCCACTTTTGTTTATAAAACAAGAGGGAGGAGAAGGTCATCTAATCAGAGTATTTTAAAAGGGGATAAGAGAGCGACATCTCTGAAATATTGATAATTATCTTTTGATATCCACCAAGTCATCATAACCTGAACTAGGATCACCCCCTCGTACACATGAGGAAGCATCCTTAAGCACACGTTGATCTACCAAGTTTTACGATTAGGTTATACTCCCTCCGTTTAGAAATATAAGATGTTTTAGGTTTGTAAAGGAGATGTATCTAGACATATTTTAGTGTCTAGATTCATTTGAACCTACACACTAAAACGTGTCTAGATACATCTTCTTCATAAACCTAAAACATCTTATATTTCTAAACGGAGGGAGTAGTTCTCTATGATCTTAGAATCTGGTCACCAAGCGTTCATAACCGTGAACACAGCTTTCCGAAAAGATTTAACCCTGCAGGGGTGTACAACTTTACCCACACGTACTAACCTTCTCTTAATGCCACAATGATTATCCCTCTTCCTTGAAAGGCCGGCAGAGGCTGATTAGACACGACCTTTACCTTGCTTTCACCGATACCATGAGTCACGCCCTAAAAATGGTTCCGCCGTAACGGGTCAAATCCCAAAGATGGTCCCCAGAGATGTCAGGTGAGGTTGGCTTACCAGGGGCTCCATCGACCCCAAGCAACCTCAACCACGCTTACCTACCTGTTATGAATGCACCTTCACCCGACAAATCTTTCAAAAAGTTTTCTATGCATATGTCGAATGGAACGCCCGAACTATGTGACTCATGGAATCTACTAGGCAAGTTAGTTGCTCGTGACGTTTTCCAGGCCCCGTGTGGTTGTACGCTCGTCTCGATTCCAAATGCAAGAACTCAGTTCCTAGTGGTGGCGTGCATGGGACTAGAAAAACCACATCCCACCGTGGCCTCCCATACAAGCCTTAGCATGTTTAATCTCATATCACTGATCTCATCTCATCACGTTCTCCTGTCATACTAGATTCTCTACATCTGATACATCATATGGATGAACCAGAACTGATAGCTATGCATGGCTAAGCAGACACATATAATAGCTCTAGCAGTGCACACAAGCCAACCTAGTTATGCTAGGAGCAGTGGATCAGATAATATAAACTAATAGGGATTAATGCAACAGATAGGATATTCTATCTATCAATTAAAGACCACCGAAGAATCGTATCCATCATGGAAGAATTAAAATGCTCTCAAAAACATAGGATTATATCATGATGGGGCTATGCTTGCCTTTGCCATTTGATAACAGAAAGCAGAGCTTCGATAATCTTGACTTGGTTATAGTTGGTCAAGTATTGTTCTTCAATCCTCAATCTTCGACGGTGTTGATCTCGGTCTTCAATCTCAATATCGATCTCGTATTCTACCTGGAAGAACCAAAACACCGGAAAGAGAGGGAAACAATCAACACATGGAATCAATGCAATGCTCAAGCAATGATGATGATATGACAAGTTGAATTTCATTGAAATGTAACCCTAAGACATGCTCGACAGTTTAATCGGGGTTTCGAGGGGTGAAAACCGTAACTCGGGGAAACTCCGGAATTACCTATGAGGGGTTACTATGTTGTTCTAATTAAACTTGTTATGAAAGTTGTTTAACCATGCATGATTATACTTAGATAGTTAGATCTCATTTTTCTGAACATTTTGATATATTATTCATAATTTTCTGACTTATAAATAATAAGAAATTGAATTTTCAAGATTTATTCAATTTCTGGAATTATTAAACCATCTTAAATAGATTTACTGTGTCAGCACAGAGGCAGGCTGACTTCACTAGAGGGGGTGGGGCGTTTCTCACCGAGGCAGAAGCTAGCCACTACGGCTGACAGGTGGGGATGAGGCCACGGTGGATTCCACCTTGGCGCCATGCGGGACTCGTCGGAGACCGGCCAAACGGTGGTAGTTGGTGGAGCTAGGGGCGAGTGGGCTAGCGCAGATACACGCATTCGACTTTGCTCAACGCGGGAGACCTAATAGGGGATGTGCCGCCATGGGAGGGTCGTCAGAGCTTGGACAGCAACAAGGCCGAGCAGCGGCGCATGACGGTAGTCGATGCAAGCAAGAAACGGAGAGGAAGGGGTCAACGAGGTGGTCCAGGAGGACTGGCAGCTCACCAGGAGCGCAGTGGTGCGGTCGTTGACGCAAGGGAAGGTCAGACGGCGTCGAAAACATCGTTGAAGGCGGCGGACGGAGGCGGAAATGACGATGTCGATGACGGCGATTACGGGCGCCCCTCCTCGATTCCTTCGACGGGGAAGAAGAGGGCGACAAGGCGAAGCTCCTGGGATACTCAGTGGGTCTCAGGGAGGCCGGGAGCGATGGGGCACCAGCGACATCTGCAAGCTGGTATTCGGCTTCACGCGAGAGAGGAGAGAGGGAGGTCTCTGGGGAGAGGGAAGAGTGGATGAGGATGGCAGGGTGACATCGCGAGGATATTATCCTCCCCCCAGGGAGCGATGGACGGCGGGGAGTAGGCGGCAGGATCGATGGAGCCGGTGACGACAGGCAGCTCCCTGCCTGTCTGGAGGAAGATGACGACTGGCAGGGCGAAGGGGTATGGGCCGGTAGTTGGCCTCGCGTGGGCTGCGAGCTGCGCTAGCTGCTGCGCGCGTGCAAGAAAGAGGGAGAGGGAGAGAACTGGGCCGGCCTCGTTAGGGTTTAGAATTAGGTTTTTCTTCCAGAAATCCTTTTCTTTTTCTGTTTTCAGTTTTCTCTTTTGTAATTTTATTTGAATTCTGTTTTGAATAATTCAAAAATACTAGAGACTTTGTTAAAGTATATAAAATATTCAGGGGCCCTTGTAAACCATTTAGGCTCCATTATTTTGGCACTTTTCAAAATAAAAAACAATGCATTTAAAAAAGAGACGGGAGAATTAGGGTTTAGGGCTTTGTCTTATTTTTGTTGCATGCATTTTTAGAAGATGATGCTCTTGTATGCACAAACATCCCTAAATTTTATATTAACTAAAATAGGGGTGTTACAACCGAATGTTGTTCGGAGTCTCGGATGGGATCCGGGATATCACGAGGAGATAAGGAATGGTCCTGAGAGTAAGATTCATATAAGGAAAGTGCAATTCCGGAGTTCAGGAATGATTCCGGTGTTTTTACCGGAATGATCTAGAAGGGTCTAGAAGGTTCACCGAACCGGAAAGGGAAGGATACATGAATGAGTCTTGACAAAGTGGAATGGTTGCATCATGTCCTAGGTCAAAGGGCTATGCAAATAAAAATGAGAAATCAAACTCCAAAATTGAAAGTCAAAAGACAAGTTTGAAAAGTCAAACTGGGACAATGTGTCCTGGTGGAGGGAGGAGAGGAAACCTCTTCTCCCTCCACCACGCGCCAAGGAGGAGAGGGAGTTGGGGGAGGATTCGACCTCCCCTCCATAGCTGCCCCTCCCTCTCATAAATATAGGGGAGGGGGCTGCCCCTCCAAAACAACACCACCACAACCCCACCCTAGCTACCGCTGCAACCACCTCGCGCCGCCACCATGCCGCCGCCGGCCACGCATCCTCCTCTCTGGCATCTAAACCCTAGAAAGCCGGGGAACCCTACTACTCCATCCTACCCGCTTCGGCTTAAGGCGAAGCCCTATGGGATCTTCCCTCTACTTCTGACACCACGCCGTCGTGCTGCCAGAATCGCGAGAAAAGAACTACAACCTCCGCTGCCAGCTGGAACAAGGGACATGAAGGTCTTCATCAAGTACCGAACGTGTGACCGACTGCGGGAGCACTGCCGGAACACGTCGCTGGAAGGATCATCTACGCGATCTTGAGATCAGCAAGTGAACGACTACATCACCCACGAGAATCTACTCTCGTTAACCGCTTTGGAATCTTCGAGGGTGAGTACTCTAATCGACTCATTGCTACAATCTAGTAGATAGATCTTGACTTGTGTGTGTTCATGCGGTATAAAATCTTTGTTTTCCATGCTACGAACCCCTACAGCAATGCTCAACAGCAGTTAGGTCTACCTCCACCACTGCCAAGGTATGAGAACCATGATAGAATGGAGGCTGTACACCAAGTGGCGAATCAGAACCCGTAAAACCATGGAGACCCTAACCATGGAGGCAGGAATGAGTACATGGAACATCATCAGACATACTGTGAGTTTACCACAGAACAAACGGACAAGAAAAGCATGCAGAGGAGGCATATGGAAGTGAACGCAGTTATGCCGGCTGTGCCAAGGTATATGCACTGGTCGGACTAGGAAATCACTTGGAGTATAAGGGATCACCCCAAGATCATTCTAAACCCCGGATCGTATGCCTTGGTGCTTGATTCTATGTTCATTAGGCCGAATATGAATGTCAAATTCTCCAAGGTGCTGATTGGCAATGGAAGCAACATAAACATACTGTACAAAGACACAATGCACAAGCTGGGTATCAATGAGAACATGTTGCAGTCGACTAAGACTACCTTTCATGGCATCGTTCCAGGATTGTCTTTTGATCCAATCGGCAAGGTCCGGATTGATGTGTTATTCAGCACAAGGGAGAACTGCAGGACCGATAACTTGGAATTCAAGGTTGTGTACTTGTAAAGTTGTTACCATGCATTACTGGGCAGGTCGACAATATCAAAATTTATGGCTTGTACCCACATCAGTTACTTGAAGATGAAAATGCTAGGACCACATGGGATTATCACCATTGCTGGAGATTACAGGATTCGATGGAGTGTGCCTCGGCCGGGTCAAACCTAGCCGATTCATTAGTGATTGCAAGGGAAAAAAGAATGATTCAAGAGGTGGCAGCTTTGGCTTAGTCTGCACAGTTGAATATGCCGGCACTCGCTAACCCGCATGGGAGTGTCTCTTTTTAGCCGACCAAGGACACCAACAAGATTCAAATTGATGACCAGTTCCTCGAGCGCACCATCACTATTGGTGCCAGCCTGTATGATAAATAGGAAAGCGAGCTCGCCGACTTTGAAAGGATCATATGGGAACCTAGAAGGGGTGGTGGTGGTGGGGGGGGTGAATAGGTGCTACTTCAAACTTTACTCTTTTTCAAGTTAGGGTTTGACACAAAAGGTAAATTCTCTAGATTATGCAACTATGTTGAATTTACCTATATGTCAACCTAGCACAACCACTAAGCAATAAAAAGATAAGTAAAGTGCGATAAAGGATAGAAGTAACCAAACTGGACCAAGCAGAGACACAAGTATTTGTTTCCCGGAGTTCCTTCCTTTTGAGGGGAAGTACGTCTGCGTTTGGAGAGGGTGTGGTTTCAAACCACCAACGCCACGAAAGGCCTCCCTTGTTCTCTGATGAACATCACCCCAATGGGTTCGATTCACCTCTTCCACTTATATCGGTAATCTTCGAGGTGGAAGCCAACAACTTTACAACAAGTTTGAGGCACACATCCACAACTAAATTGGAGGCTCCCAAATGCAAGCAAGCTGTCACACAATCAAATACAAGCTTGTAAGAACCAAATCAAGAGCTAGGGTTTCCAATGAAACACTAGATCAAGGGGCCCTCAAGTTAATGAGGGCGAAATGAAGATCTCTTTTGGTGAACCTATAGATCAAGGCCTCCTCCTTCGATTCTCCAAAGATCAATGACTTTGGATGGTTGGATGAAGAGATATTGGTTATTCGGTGGCTCAAATGGAGCTGGTGTATTGAATGGAACGAGACCCCTCCAAATGTAGAATAATGGGCCCTTTTATAGGCCCCCCGAAATTGTAGCCGTTGGAGGTCACTTAACCCGGATAGTACGGCAGAAATGGCCCGAACAGTTCGGCCCGATCGGACACTCTGGCCGAAACCTGACGGTCACTCCGGCCTGAAATTTTTTCCGTCCAGTGTCCGTGCAGTGTCCGAACTGGGTCCCCGTATGACTCAGGCACCACAAAAAATTCCAAGGCCAGACACTCCAGCCCGTACTAGACGGGCACTCTGGCCAGGCAAAGTTTCCAGGCAGTGTCTGGGCGGTGTCCGAACTGGGTTCCCGTATGACTCAGGTGCCTCGACAAATCCCAGGGCCAAACACTCTTGCCTAAACCAGCCGGACACTACGGCATAGCCGGATTCTCTAGCCGATCTCAGCCGGACACTCCGTCCCACATGCTTCCTCGTGATTAATAGATACTTGGGGAACTCATTTCCCTTAGTGAGCCATAACATTATTCAGCTGCAACTATAGATGTATCCTGAAACATTTAACAGCTGATTAAACATGTCCAAGTGTTGTTAACAAACATCAAAGTGTGAAGGGCATAATTTCCCTTTCAATCTCCCCCTTTTTGGTGTTTGATGACAACCCAAGGATTTTCAAAGAAGATATACAATAATTAAATGATCAGTGCATCAAATGGTTTACAAAATATAGGAGAGCTCCCCCTAGACATGTGGCCATTTTATAATATGATTTTGAATGCAAGATCACACAATCCTAGGATCAACACCCTTACTATATATTGTAACCACACCAAGATAAGACATGATAAATAACATAGATACTAGACAAATAAGCTAAGCACAACATAGTCTCCAACGAAACCGGGTACACATGTCTTAGCAGACACACACAACGGAGTTCAACACAACATAATTCACAATCAAATAAGATAAAGACACGAAGCTTCAAAGAGGCAAATCGAAATAACGTGAAGCTCGTGTACCCATGCAAATCCCTCGTAGCAACCTAATAAGGGGGCTACTTCTCCCCCTTTGGCATCGAGACGCCAAAAAAGGGAAAAGAGCACTACGAAATCATCCCAAACCAACGCTAGCCACGAAAGTCGTTGTCGGCGGCATCCTCATCGTCATCCTCATCCTCATCGCTGTCCTCATCTCATCCTCATCATCATAATCATCCCGAGTTGAACTCTGGACATGAGGGCGAGAAGAGGAAGACACATCCTCAAACATGGACTAGTCCACATGTCCCTGACTCTAGTGACCATAGGAGAGAGTGCCATCTGATGCCTGTTGCTGTGAGGGTTCAACATCCATGGGCTGGTTGATTCTCTTGAGTTCCTTCACGACAACCCTGTTGGCCTTGTATGCGTCATACTGTCCATGGCGAATGTCAATGTTCTGGCATAGGAGCAACTTCTTCCACCAGGAGGCCTTCTTCACCTTCTTGTGCACTTCCTCTTTAGAGGTGTTAAATAGAAACACGTTACTAGCATGCTTCATGTGAGGGCCATGGGTGTTAACTTCCTGCACCTCCTCAGACTCATCATCACTATCAATATCGGCTGCATCCACATCATCATCCTCAAAAATGTCCTACGCTAGGGGATAGCCATGAGGAGCCTTGGAGGAAGGGGAATCCTTTTTCTGAAGCTTGGCACCAAGGTATGGGACAAGCTCATTGTATAGCAAGGGGGTTGCTGGAGTATGGGCAGCAATGAGCTTCATCACATAAGGAGCAAATAGAGGACACTTCTTATTGGTAATGCACTTGTACAAGTCCTGATAGATAAAGTCCATGACATCAATAGCACCACCTCGATGGTTTGGGCCATGGGTATACACTGAGTGAGCATGAGCCATAAGATTGATTTCTGCGCCTCTCATATCATCCATGTTGCCCACCTTGGGAGTGAGAGTGTGGCAGAACATGCGAAGCAGAATGTTGTAGATGAGCTTGATATTGGTAGTTTGGCTAACCACACCATGCTGAGAGTAAATCGGGGCCAACCTTTTGTTGTCATAGGCATGTCCATGAACATGCATCCTGAGACCACTGGGAGCATTGGATTGAAAGGCAATCCAAGAATCTATGCAAATTGAACCATGCTAGAACAACACCTAGTAGTGCTAGACATCCACCGAAGAGGAATATTCGTAGTGTCCCCAAAGACAACCGTGGCTTAGAACTCCTGGACCAACTCAATATTGTAGTCTTCTCTCGCTTGAAAGATGGTATGAAACCCCATCTTCTCAGTCACCTAGAGAGCATCCTCAAAGTAGTCGTGAGCACGGAGCTTCTCAATATCCAACCACTACATCAGGCATACAGGAGTCCTGAACCCACAAAACAACTCAAAGTAGAGGTGTAATTGTTCATTCCTCATGAAGCAATCATTAGTAGAGGTGCGTGGCAGAGAATAGAACTGCTAGACTCTCATCTCCACAAACTCTTCAGTGCCCAAATTTGCCAATGTAGTCAAGGCTTCGAATTTCATGCGCTTGGCTTCATCACTTTTTATTTGCCGGATGTTTTCTTGCTTAGCCACAGCACGGTCACATGATGACTGCCTGACCATAACATGATCCATGTGCACATCTCTCTCTTCATCATATCAGAAGTTTTTAGGAAGAGCCTTATGACCAGCCCGAGACTGGCGAGGACGAGAACCACCTGTTAAATCGGAGGAGGGAGGTAGCATATGGGGTAAGCACATTTTTCTAGGAGATACAAACAAATAGCAGTAGGCAAAGTAATATAGGAACCTTTCTGGCTGAAAATCCTCGGACTGTCCGAAGGGATCACCCTGGAGACTCCGCCTGGCCCGGACATTCCGGTGCGTATGCGGCGGACATTCCAGCTGGACTAGAGTGTCCGGCCCGTACACGCCAGACATTCTATCTGGAGCCTTGGTTATTCCTCGAGCAGTTCGGGAGGGTTGAAACAGAGACAATCGGCATTGCTAGGACTGCTACTAGGACGAGCATTGCACGCATATATGATGGATCCATGTATTTAGGCAAGAAATAGCCCTAAAAAATTCATCTAGGGAAACCCTAGAGATGGAGAAGGAGGGGCACTATACCAGCATCCATGGAGGTCTTCACTGGAGGGGAACGGATCCCAACGGAAAAGGGAAGGCCATGGACGGCGGCCATGGATGGATCCGGGGTGGAGGAGCCCTCCCGGTGGTGCTCCTGGTCGGGGGAAGCAGTTTGAGATCAAGAGGGAGTGGGGGAGCAGAAGGAGGACTGAACCGTCCACTTCTCCCCGACTCCTTTTACGAGATTGATACTGCTGGGCCAGAGTGTTCGAGCAAAACGCGCCAGAGTGTCCGGCCCGGCCGGAATGTCCGATCTAAATAAAGCGGAGAGTCTGGTCTGGCCGGAGACTCCGGTCGGTTCAGGGAAGACAGTCTGGCCCCTTCGACCAGGAAACCCATGGACAAGTATGTCGACAAATGTGTGTCAATAAGAACATGTTTAAATGTGAGAGTAGGACTAGGATTTAGAAGATGTACTGTGAAGAACCAAGAAACCGTAAATATCAATAAGATGTCAAATTAAGCTCCAAATGGGACGAACCAAGAACCAAGTCTTCAATCAAGAATAGGGTGATGGACGAGGCCACCTTGTAAGAGTTTGTGGCATTACACCACGAAGAATTATCCTTGGGTTCATAGCCACTACTCATCAATGAAGCTCACATATCACAAAATGATATTAAGAGAATTGATTTTCTTAATGTCGACATTATGGGAGGAGGGATAATCCAATGTATTAGGACCGCACTCCCCCTATCTCCATGCCTGCAAGTGGCTTCGCGAATATATCGACAAGTTGGTCTTTGGTTGAATCGTAGGCTAGCTCAATATCTCCACGAGCAACATGATCTCTAATAAAGTGAAAGCGGAGCTCAATATGTTTTGTCCTTGTGTGATCCACCGGGTTGTAGGCAATCTTGACGGCACTTTCATTGTCACATAGAAGAGGTACTTTGTCACAATGGACACAGAGTGTAACATCCCAATTTCAGCAACCCTGATTAAATGTCCAAAAGGCAAAAATCAGGGCGAACAAAAACTTTTTCTTACAGTGTGTGCTTACTTGTTTGTTGATGCTCAATCAATTGCTTCTATATTTGTTGTGTACTCCTCATGTCAACACTAGTTTACAAAAACTATTTTACAAAAGAGATGTCTTGGCTCATCTTTCATATTCTCAAATGTTCTGGCATTTCAAAACCTGAGCCAAGATGACTTTGACCCCACAAAATACTTTACTAGTTTCTATTGCCAAAACTATGGAGAGATAGATATACTCTTCTTATGTTTTCAAGACAGAACCTTCAACTACTCTTATCCCTAGGTTTTTCCAAAACCTTATTAAAACCTTTTCATCTCAATCTTGGTAGAGATACCAAGATGGTACTTAACTTACTTCAAAACAAAACCCCTTTCAACATACCCATCCTTACCTCAAGCTAGGCTTGATGGTAACCGTAGTAGTAGTTAGATGAATTGCCTTGATCTACTGTCTAATGAATTGCCTTGATCTGCCGATTACCTTGTTTGCTTAGGAACTAGAGTGAGCTAATCTAGTAGCTCATCCTTTCGGACCAAATCTAGGCTTGTGATCATAAATATCAAAGCAAGCATCCAAGTCTAGATCTATCCTAATCCACTAAGCTAACCACCTCCCCTCATGCTCAGATAAATCCAAGGATAATCCCTCTGGATGGTTTCTAACTCAGTGGAGACCTAATCTAAGCATGAATCTTATCTACTTAGTTAGTACTTCAACCTCATCTCCTTGATCATGAGTTTCGAACCTAGCATCCTCTCAAAAGCTTCTACATTTGCACTCTAGTCAAAATCTCCAAAACTGCCAAAATGCCGTCTGGATTCCTTATCTAGATTCAATATTGGGAGCTCTACCTCTCTCAACCTATGTGCATTCTTCAAAATGTACTTGAACCATCTTTTAGTACATCTTTAGTACTACCAAATCCCACTCATTCCCTGGGCTAAGACATTCTATGTACCACTCATCCATGATGGTTTTGTAGTCAAGATAATAATATTTTCTGCAAATCTTATCATCTTGCCTCCTTTGGCACAAGCTCACATCTATATGCCACCTCCCCTTGACCAACTCTTTGCATGATTATGATCTACTCATCATGTCCTATCAACCCCCACTTTACTTGTTTCCATTGGAGCTTTGTGCTTCTTAAATCCACCTGGTTTAGGACGCTACGTGATGTATCTCCTATGGCAGCCTTATTTTCTACAAAGTTTGCCATATCATCTAGACCACCTCAAATGCAACCAAGACCAACCTTTGCTTCCATGATCATCTATATGACTTGGTCTATTCATCCATATAACCCTTATACCAATATTAACCTTGAGCTCCCTAATCCAACCCTGTTTGGGTGGCATCAGGATAACTAAACCCTAGATCCTCACCTATCTAGTTTCCATTATTTTCACCACTTCCCTCCAAAACCAAGGTTAACCTTGATGCCCTACATCAAGTGTACATCCTCTACCATGGATATAAGCATCCCCAAATAATTCTCCCAAATTATTTGGATTATTATATTTTATTTCCTTTATCTACCAATTCCTCAGAACCCTTGTCTATAAAGGCAAGTTTGATTTTCACCAGAACACCTTGCCAAATCAAGGCACATTTGATGCCTATATATCATATCCCATCTTTCCAAATCAAAAATATATATTTTTGAGATTCTTTATTATTTTGTTTGCCCTTCTTCTTAAATGGCAGAAACAAGAAATAATTTCCAAGAAATACTTTTCCACTTCAATAAATCTCAATAAAATTCTCCAATGTGCGTTATGGTATTTTGGACCATATCACATCAAAAACCAAGCTTGTCCAATATAAAAATATCATCTAAGCTTCCATAATATATTTCTGCACTTTTTGAATAAGTGCATTTAAATGGGATTATAATCATCAGAAAAATCCCATTTAAATCTAGGAGAGATCATTTGACCTACTCTACCTACCAGAACCATTTCCACACTTTTTCCAATGCAACTTTTGCAACTTCCTTCACAAACCTCCATTTGATCATTTTTGCCATACCAAGGTAATCTTGATTCAAACCAAATCCAATCCATCTCAAATCTTCCCCAACACTTCTCCACAACATCATCACCCCCTCCTGGTCATGTACACTGTAGCACCCTTGTCCTTTAGCCCTTGAAACTTGAGAGAGAGAGAGGCAAATCTTCCTCATTTCTTGCCTCATTTCTTCTCCAACCCACCAGAGAGCCTCCCCCAGAGCTCTCCCTCTCCCTCCTTCCCTCTCCTCTGGACGCAAGAGCAAGAAGTGGCCATTTCGGCCATTGCTTAGAGCAAGCTCGAAGTCACCTTCTCCCTACTCCCCTCTCCATGCATGAGCCTTATTCGTTCTCCCTACCCCTTACCTACCTCCCCCTACTCTTCCCTTCTCTGTAGGACCCCTGGAGCTCGCCACCGTTGAGTTTGCCCGAGTGGAGTTCTCTGACGAGGACCATCTCCCCGAGCTCCTCCTACGGTAACCACGCCTTCCCCAACCTTCCTATGTCCCAAAGACCCCCTCTGACCCCTCCCCGTTTACCTGCAGGACACCTCGAGCTCATCCCGATGAGTTCCCTAAGCCTGCCCTGTCGTGGAGGCGCGCGACCCCATGCCTGCACGGAAAACCGTGCTGCCGCCCGTTGTCGGACTCGTCGCCTCCCTCCGCCTCGCCATGGACCCTGCCCGCCTCTCCTCCGCGCCCCTAGTGAGCACCTTGTGCCTCCCGAGCCCCAGCTAGGGTTTTGTCCCCGTTTCCTAGTCGGGATGAAGAAGACATGCCACCACCGTCCATCGCCCTCTAATCCTATGGCCAGGCGCCTCCCATACCCCTTCGTCACCGACGGTCGCTGACGGGCCGGCCCCGCCCGTCAGTTTAAATGTTTTTGAAATTGAATACCTGCACAAATGTCCTAGATCTAATTTTTCAGGGATACCCTATTGTTTTCCCTAATAGACAGAGCCTTTACCTAACCTAATTAATGTTTAGTTTTAATAAGGTAAATCATCTACTAGGATCTGTCTAGATCACAAATTAATCTCTACAGAAAGTTCTACAAATCCAAATGACCTAAAACAAGTCTGTACAAAAAGGTATGCACCGTACCCTTCATGTCCCACTGGCCCCTTGGTCAACTGCTTCCTAGTTTGCCCCTGATAAAAGTATCAAAAGAGAGACTTTCTACCTTTAGCAAATTCTCTAGGCCAAATCAAATGAGTTTTGGAACTAATTCCAACTCCTAGTGAACACACATACCCATATCTTACATAATCCAGCAGCTCATAATTTTATGAGTCTGTGTTGAGTTTTAGTGAATTAAACTCCTCTGTGCATGGTTTAATCACTAATAGAAACACTATAGTAGCTTTGCAACTCCAAAAAGGTTGATTCCAATTTTTACAAAAAGGTATCCTTAGTACCTACCATGTGTCCCTGGAATCACCTAAAAATCTTCCGTAGATTTAATCCGATGAAAAAGACAAATCCCATCCAGTACTTCCTTTGGAAATTGTTCAAGGGTATTATGGTAATTGTTTTGAGGTGATTCCAACTACTCTGGATTCAGTCCACCAAATAATACCTAATCACCCAAGGAAATAATTTTTGGAACTACATAGAAGTTCTGGTGAATTATTTCCTAAAACTAGAGTTTTAATCACTATAAAATCCATTATAAATCAAGGGAGATTGATAAAATAGTGAACCACTTTTGTTGGTTTCATTTTATCAATGCCTATCTGATGGTATCATTTTCATACAATGATATCATATAGATCAAATCCTTGGTCAAAAACCCCTCTCTTAGATAGTTCCAAGACTAGAAATCCAAAGGGGTCCTTTCTCCCAATGTCTCCAAATCCTCTCCCAATCCCATCAAATCAAATCTCCAAACATCCAACTGATGTTTATTATGTATTTATCCTTTGCTTGCTGTATGGTTTGATGCTTGTATGCCTTGTAATGATTGGTGTATTGTTTGTTTGCATGTATGCTAGATAACGACGAAAGTTGCAATTGCGTGACCCCGAGAAGAAGGAAGGATCGGGTTATTATTATTATTGCTATTATTGGTATTTGGTTATCTAACGTCGTCAAGGGACATCTCGCTGGTCATAGGCAAGCCACCATTCCTGAACTCCTATATTAACCTACTTCTGTTTATCAACTATTTCATATCTCGTTTATAAATTGCATGATCACAAGCATGGTTTGTTTCAAATAAAAGTGCGTGAGTAACTTGGCTCCTCCAAGTGTTGGGGATATGCTATATGGGTATCCTCATAGCATGTCTCCTATCCGAATAACCCGGGTGGCCCACAGTTGGTAGCATGGCCCATGGCCTGCTAGGTGGCCCAGTTAGATGGATCCAGAAGGGAGGCCCATGCCGGATAAAGGAAGGCTACGGTTGGAGTCACCGACGTACCCGGAGCCTTGGAGTAAAAGAAATGTAAGACTAGTAATAGATAGTGTAGGACTCTGTAACCTGTCCGGCTATGAATTTTCCCTGTAACCCTAGGACCTGGCGACTTTTTAGTCAGGACTATGGGAGCCTTTAGGGCACAACTTCAGACAAACTCAGACGATAACTTACAACCTCGCACAGCGAACCAATCCTTGTAACTCGGCGTATTGCCCTTATAGTGATTTATAGTAGGAGTAGGATTCTGCCACCGTTGTGGGATCTGAACCTGGGTAAGCTGTGTTACCTCGTACCCGTCAACCGTCCGCCTTCCCCCACGTCTCTAAACACGCACTATGAGGACCCCTCCATGTCGTACTCGTCGGCAATACCACGACAGTTGGCGCCCACCGTGGGGCAAGAGGCTCTTCATGCTCTTTAGCGGGCGAGGACCAAGATCTTCGCGGGACTCGGCGAAACCGTGGCCATCGGTCGCGCTCTCTTCTCCGGCAACGTTCCGATCGTCCCCCACGACGAGTTCTAGATCCCGGCGAAGACGAACCCTACGTGGTGTTCGATCGTTCCTATCAGAGACATCCACCTCTTCATTGGCTAAACCGACTCGAGCACTAGTTCCCTGGGTGTCGGAGGAGCATCAAGGCCCCCACGGACCGCCTACGGGCAGGATACGTTCGCGGAAGGATCGATGTTGGATCCCTCTTCGGAGTTTGCCGGGAAAGATCAGAAAAATTCAAGGCCCACCCAAGCCGCCCTTGTGCAGGATATAAAGGTGGAAGATCAATGCAGGTCCGCCAGCTTCGCCCGTGCGTCTGGACAGTAGAGATCCAAGTTCGTCGATGTGGTTACCATCTTCGATCTAGCGCGTTGCGTTCAGAGAGAGGGCGAAAACCCCCGCGATTACCTGGCCACGTGGCTCCGTATACGAGCCGATTTGGCCCACTACCCCAATGATGATGCTATGTATCACTTTGTGGAAGGACTGGACCATGTCACGCTTCTTCGGCATTCTCTAAGATGGCAGCAGGCGTCAGGACGCCTTACCTTCGAAGGCATGGTGAACACCGTCAACAACTACGCGGAGGCTGAAGCGGCAGCTCAAACAGCGCTTGCGCTCATTGACGGAGCCCTCCGATTCAGCCACCGCCAGCATCTCCTCTGGCCGCCATTGTCGCAGCCGCACCGCCACCTCCAGTCATCGTCGCTACTGTTGCACCTCCGAGGAAGTCCTGGCACCCTCCCGTCATCGAGGAAGTCCTGGCACCCTCCGACTCTGTGATTGACGCGCTCTATGCCGACTTCAGTGCAGATTCAGAGGAGATAGATTTCAGTCCAGAGGCACTAGACTCCGCCATGCAGGAGATGGAGGAGGAGTACACGCGCGACGAGCAAGCCAACAATGCCGTCACGTCTCGAGAGGTGTTCGTCACCATTGGGACGGCGATGGATGAAGATCAACCCAGACGAGCTCCGCCTATAGCGCTGGAAAAGGGGAAGGGGCCACTTATTGCTGTTGACGATGATCGCGCACAGGTCATGCCTCCTCCGCCTAACCCAGTGAAGTAGCCGCAGGAACTCGGCACCGGCCCGAGCAACAACAACACCGCAAACTTGCCACCTCCAGCATCTATGTCTGCTGCTGCCCAAGTTACTCCAGCCGATAGAGTGATGTACGACAATCTCCTCGTTGAGCCACTAACCGTAGCTCATATCCGGAACATGACTCAGCTCGACGAGAAGCGCCAGCAGTTGCTGGAGGAAGCGCAGGCCATCGCGGACAAATGCGCTAAGCTGGATCGAGATCTAGTCAACGCGCAAAAGTCCATAGAGAAAGCTAGAGCAATGGAGGCCGAGTACAAGACTCTGCTGCAGCAGCAAAAGGCTAAGAAAGCTCCGGCTCGCGTCATCAATGATCCTGGTGTATGGCGAAACCTAGGATGGGCTCCCTCAAAGCCGACACAGGCCAAGCCATTCATTGACAGTGAAGGCAAACAGGTGATGCCCACCCCACTCTTTAACCTCGCCGTCGCCAAGACCCTTCTGGAGCAGGATAGATCGCCCGAGGCTGTGGAACAGGTCTATGACCTAGTGGCCAAGGCGGTGAAGCAGTAGGAAAATGCCACCTCTCGGAGGCTTGAGTCTGACCCAGCACTTTACCAGTCTAGCCAGTATAAACCGCCAAGGGATAGATCTCCTCTTGATGTCTGGTCCTAGACGGGTTCATCAGAACGTAGATGGAGGGATGCGTGCAACAGGAAGGATGTTATCCCCATATCCTCCGACCACGGAGAAAAGGCCCGACCTCGTCGCCCATCGCCACCGCCCCGATCCCCCCGACATTGCGAAGACCCCAAGGCTCACCATCGGACGGATATGCCCCCGCCAAGGCAGTGCGGTATCGTCATCCGCGACAACGCGGAGTAGACCCGTCATGACGGAGAGCGCAACCAAGGACACAAGAGAATGTCACGCCATGACCCTCCGCGTTTGAGAAGCAACCATCACAGGAGTGAGGCGTCGCAGGAGGGTAACATCAAGAAGGCTAACCCACCACCACCTCCGCCTCCTTCACCACCTAGCAGTCACCATGGCAGAGGGAGCCCGCGTCGTTCATGCAGCCCATCCCTAGTTGACAAGAAGAAGAAAAACCCGGTGCCATACGATGCAGGTTCGCAGATCGATAAGATCCACGAGGCCTAGGAAGGACCATACCTGGGACCACATTGCTTTGGACCTGCAATACGGTCCGCAACTTACCCCAAAGGTTTCCGGATTGACAAGACCATCAAGCCCTGTGACGGCACCACCAAGCAAGCCACATGGTTGCAGGACTACGGCAACGCGGTGGAGATTGTCAGAGGTAACCCCAACGTTGCTGTCAAGTACCTCCCTTTGATGTTGGCGGGCACGACCCGTCAATGGATTGAGGACTTGCCAGAGAAATCCATCTGCAATTGGTTGGACATGCAAGAAGCGTTCACCAAGAACTTTGAGGGTACGTACAAACATCCCTGCACTGTTGGCGATCTACAGCGGTGCATGCAAGAGAAAGACGAGACATCTCGCGCCTACCTCTCCCGCTGGCTAGATATGAAGAATTCCTGTGCAGGAGTGCACGCTCAGACCGCCATGGCCGCCTTCATAGATGGGTTGGAAAGGGGCACGTTGCTCTGACATAAGCTGAAGCGCTTGCAGGACAATCAACGGCTTGACTTGAACCAGACCATTCAGTTGGCTAGTGAGTTCACAGCTGCCGACGATGATGCTCGCGGCTCCTTGCCAGCAACGGCCTTTCCAACTCAATCTCGGAGGAACAGCAATACAAAGCGGAAAACTGCTCCAGAAGAAAAGCAATCTAACGACATGGTCGACATGACCTTTGGAGGATGAGGTGATGGCGGACAACGTGGCCGAGGACGGGGAGCCGGCCGTGGGCAGCAACGAGGAAGTGAAACAACCTCGGCGCCACTTCACGTTCCCCAAACCTACGAAGTGTATCGCGAAATGCCGTGCCTCGTACACCTCGATGCCAACGGTAAATCCACCCATACCAATAGACACTGCAAGTTCGTCAACGACCTCAAGGAAGACCCAGAGTCCGGCTATAAGCAAAGTCAGAAGAACAGACCACAAGGCAAGGGCAAGGGGAAGAAGAAGGAGGAGGAGTCCAAGTATTCAAGTGAGATGGACGAGGACGTTGACCCCAAGCACGCCGCCAAGAGAGACGACAAAGGCAAAGAATACCTTCATGAAGAAGGCGCCAGTCTACCACACTTTCCTTGGCACCACCACCGTCTGACAACAGAAGACCTCTCTGAGGATCCTGATGGCTACTCTACCCCCACTTCCCCAGTACCTACGCTGGTCGGAGGTTCCAATTACTTGGGACAGGACAGACCACCTAGACCTTATTCCTATGGAGAACCAATACGCCATGGTCATCAACCCCTTGATTAACGACGTGGAGTTCACCAAGTGCATGGTGGATAGTGGAAGCAGCATCAACATCATGTACCTGGATACACTACAGAAGATGAACTTGATGGAGGCAAACCTAAGGCGGACCAACACCATCTTCCACGGCGTAGTTCCTGGTCGGGAGGCTCGGTTCCTTGGGTGCATTACACTTCAGGTTGCCTTTGGCGATGTTAATAATTACCGCCAAGAGTGCATGACATTTGAGGTGGTCCCCTTCAAGAGCGTGTACCACGTCATATTCGGCCGCGACATATTCCACATGTTCATGGCCAAGCCATGCTTCGTCTACAACAAACTCAAGATACCCGGACCAAACGGTGTCATCACCATATCCGGAAGCTTTACCAAGGCAAGGTACTGCGAGATTAATGAAGCAGCCTTCGCGGAAGCTGTCCTCTACAGCGAAAAATTCAAAGAGATCCAGAGCAAGGTTGATGACTCAGAGATGCCCACGTCGAAGAGACAGATCTCCAACTCCGCTCCTTCATTCAAGGCCGCCATCGAGACCAAGCCGGTGGAACTTGTGGTAGGCGATGCCTCCAAGGTCACCGCCATTGGGACGAACCTGGATCCCAAATAGGAGAGCGTGCTCGTCGAGTTCCTTCGTGAGAATAGGGACATCTTTGCCTGGCAACCTGCCGACATGAAAGGTGTACCTAGGGAACTTGCCAAGCACAGCTTAAACATTGATCCAAAATGTAAACCAGTGAAACAACCTCTACGACGCTTCGGAGACGAGAAGAGACGCGCCATTGGCAAAGAGATAGCTAGGTTACTTAAGGCTAGATTTCTCCGAGAAGTCCTTCACACCCGATGGGTGGAAAATCCTGTAATTGTCCCCAAAAAGGGAACCAAAGAATTAAGAATGTGCGTTGATTACACCAGCTTGAACAAAGCATGTCCCAAAGATCCGTTTGCTTTGCCTCGCATTGACCAAGTCATTGACTCAACGGCTGGCTCGGAACTTTTGTGTTTTCTTGATGCATACTCAGGATACCACCAGATCAAGATGAGGAAGTCGGACCAATTGGCCACTTTGTTCAGTACCCCATACGACACGTTTTGCTATGTTACGATGCCCTTTGGACTGAAAAACGCAGGTGCTACGTACCAGCGAACAATGCAACGTTGCCTTCACGACCAAATTGGTCGGAACGTTCAAGCCTATGTGGACGATATCATGGTGATGTCTAAAAAGTCAAATGACTTAATCTCCTACTTAAAAGAAACCTTTGAATATCTCCGTAAATACAACATGATGCTTAACCCTAAGAAGTGCGTCTTCGGGGTTCCAGCAGGCAAATTGTTTGGTTTCATCGTTTCCCAGCGCAGAATCGAGGTCAACCTAGAGAAAATCAAGGCCATCTTAAACACAAACCTTCTGACATGCCTAAAGGACATTCAACGACTAATAGGTTGTGTTGCAGCAGTTAGTCGGTTCGTTAGCCGACTTGGAGAGAAGGCTCTGCCATTGTACAAGTTGCTGAAGAAGGCAGAAATCACGTGGACGGACGAAGCAGATGCATCATTGAAGCAGCTCAAGGAGATTCTTTCCTCAGCGCCTATCCTTGCAGCACCCGAGCCTGGGGAGCCACTGTTAATCTACATGGCGGCAACCAACCGGGTAATCAGCATCGTCGTCGTGGTAGAGCGGAAGGAACTAGGCTATGAGCACGGAGTTCAACGACTAGTTTACTATGTAAGCGAGGTCTTGACAGAGTCCAAGCAGTGTTACCCGCACTACTAGAAGATAGCTTATGGAGTATTCCTTGCTTCTCGAAAGCTGAGGCATTACTTTCAGGAGAACCCAATCATAGTGGTGAGCAAGACTCCACTGTCCGACATTATCAACAACAGTGACGCTACGGGAAGGGTCGCGAAGTGGGGCATTGAACTTGCCGCCTTCGAGATCACCTACAAGAGACGTGACGCTATCAAGTCACAAGCCTTGGCGGATTTTGTTGCAGATTGGACGGAGATGCCAGATGCTACTCCGTTGCCAGAACTAGAGTACTGGGTGATGCACTTTGACGGATCAAAGCTGCTCAACGGCTCGGGGGCTGGTGTATTGCTACATTCACCAATAGGAGAGAAGCTACACTATGTTCTGCAGATCCACTTCGAGGCTACAAACAACATGACGGAGTATGAAGCACTCATTCACGGACTACGAGTAGCCAAGCATATTGGCATCAAGCACATAGTTTGTTGTGGAGATTCTGACTTGGTTGCCCAGCAGGTGGCTGGCACCTAGAACGCGCAGAACCCTATGATGGCAGCATATCGAGACGAAGTGGACGAGATAGCCAAAAGCTTCTTGGGCTACGAAGTCAAGTATGTACCTAGGGAGAAAAACGAGGCAGCCGATCTACTATCTAAGCTTGGATCAGGGCGCAAGCGAATTCCGCCAGGATTTTTCCTAGAGCATCTGTGCACACCATCGGTGAAGGGAGCCGACATCGACAACCCGGATAGATCTGACTCTTTCGTCCACATGGTGGCAAAGATCCCTCCGGCTTGGACAAAACCGTTCATGGAATATCTCGAACACGGAACTTTGCCCGACGACAAAGTCGAAAGACAGCAAATAGTACAACGAGCAAAGGGTTATACCATAATCAATGGACAACTCTACAAAAGGAGCACTACTGGTGTATACCTAAAGTGTGTTTCCCATCTAGAAGGTATTGAAATCCTACGCGAAATCCATCTCGGAGATTGCGGGCATCATGCCGCTCCTCAATCGTTGGTCATGAAAGCCTTCTGGCAAGGATTCTACTGGCTGACCGCGAAGGCGGACGCCGACAAGCTGGTTGAGACATGCATGGGATGCCAGTATTATGCCTGACAACCACATGTTCCTGCTGAAGAATTGCGAACAATACCAATAACTTGGCCGTTTGTAGTCTGGGGGCTAGACATGGTGGGACCGTTACAGACGGCACCATGTGGGTTTACGCATCTGCTTGTAGCAGTTGATAAATTCACTAAATGGATAAAAGCTAAACCCATTAGAAATCTTGATGGGGCAACTGCCCTCAGGTTTGTCCGGGATCTAGTGGTGAGATTTGGACTCCCACATATTATTATCACCGACAACGACAGCAACTTATCACTCGAAGAAGTGGAGGCTTATTATTGGGGGAAGGTAATCCGACTTGACCTTGCATCTGTGGCACACCCACAATCCAATGGTCAGGTTGAGCGAGCCAATGGATTAATTCTGCAGGGAATCAAGCCATGTCTGGAGGCACCGCTACATAGAGCAGCTGGAGCCTGGGTGGAAGAATTGCCATCTGTTCTGTGGAGTTTACGAACTACACCCAACAGATCCACCGGCTACACCCCTTACTTCATGGTATATGGAGCAGAAGCCATCCTACCTTCCAACACACTTCATGATGCAACAAGAGTAGCCGCCTACGACGAAGATGACGCTGAAGAATCTAGACGCCTAGATGTGGACCTTCTCGAGGAGGAGCGCGTTTTGGCATGCCAAAGATCCGCCATCTACCAGCAGAAGCTACGCAGCTACCATAGTCGCCGTGTTCGGCATCGCTCGTTTAAAGAGGGGGATTTGGTGCTCCGACTTAAGCAGAAGAAGTCACACAAATTATCCCCGCCATGGGAAGGACCGTTCATCATAAGCAAGGCGCTACTAAATGGGTCTTACTACCTCGTTGACAATCGTGAACTGAAGGATAGACCCAACGAAGATCATAAGAGTAAGCGACATGACCCAGATGATGACTACCTGGAGCTTGATCCGCCATGGAACATACCACAACTACTTCCTTTTTACACTTAGCATTTTTTATCTAATTGTGTACCTCTTATATGATCAATGAAATAAAGCTCTCTGGTTCACTCATATTTCTGATTCTTCTACCTCGTTTAGTGTTCATTTTTGGATCATATAAAAGCTTTATGCACAAGTTTTGCGATTGCACTTGTGAAAATTCCGCCTACAGGCGTTAGCTTAAGTTTTCTGGTCTACACGTTCTTTGTTGTTTTTATGTGGATTCTGGACTAGTGACTTTTGGCACTTATTGCCGGCGATTTTGTGCTTAGGTTGTTGACGGTGCCATTGGGCATCATCACCTGAGCGCATGGTTCCGACAACAAGTCTTCTGACTCACGAAAGGTCAAGCATAAGAACCAAAGTAATGGATAAGCCATCACTTGCTTAAACAATATATACATGCTGGAAACTGGTTCTTATGTAGCAGGACATACAAAACTGTTTTCCGCCTTAAGTTAAATACATAGTTTTTTCCGCATACGCATCAAAGGTGAAACAAATATTACAAGTGGTTTTTCATTCCTTTTGCGCAGGCGACTTGGAAGCAGCGTCATCAGCCGCAGGAGAACCACCCTCTAAGTCGGTAGTGTGAAGGGACTCAGAGGAGCTTTGATTGCCGCTATCGATGGTATTCATAGCCCTGGTGTCATAGCCCGCGATTGATGACAAGATGGATTCATGATTAATCTCTTTTCCATTGTCATCTACGTCGGGAATGCCATAGGTCACCGTGTCGATGTCGGCATCTTCGTAGTGTGCCTTCACCATTGACAGTGCCATCCTTGCGCCAGCCCATGCACATGAAGCTTTCCAGCTTGTGATATGCTCGGGGGCTCGGCGCAGGATCTCCGAGTACTTCGCCACAGAGTCCGATGCCTTGATGTTGATCTGGAGGGGCTTGGCAATCTCTTTTTCTTGCGCGATGGTGGTGTTGATGAAGTTGCCGGCAAGAACCATGCATTCCTTTGCTGGAGGAGGCGAACAGGTTAAACCCATAGGAGCTACAATTTCCGACAAGGAGCACATGAGTTCAAAAATTCAGAGTATCTAGACTACAGAAATCCAAGACGGAGAAACACTTACTAAAGATGCTAGCCTCAGCTTGCTAGAGGGTGTCCGCCAAGGAGTCCCGTTATTGTTGGAGGAGCTTGTATGCCTCATGATGGCGTTGATTCTGCTCATCAGCAGCTTTCTTCTGATCTCTTAAGATCGAGATCTCCTCCTTCAAGCGGTTCATCTCCTCGGTGGCGGAGTCCTACAGGGCTTTCATGGATTCTTCATGCATCTTCAGCATGTCCTTCCTCTCCTGCTTAAGTATCTTGTTCTCGCTATCTAGCTCCTGAATATGCTTGGATTGCTCGACAATGTCCTTAGACTTGGCAATGGTTTCTGCAAGTCGGAGAAAGCAAAGTACACAGTGAGTACTCGAAGAATGTGGGCACAAAACCAAGTCGGAATGCGAAAAAGAAAACAGACGCTTGCTCTTGGTGATATGTTCCTTCAACAATGCAGTTTTACCCTTTTCAGCTTCCAAGTCTGCGCGAATCTTCTGATACTTGTCGTTCCGAGCATTCTCGTTCTGTGGAACAAAGGAGACATCAAAACGTTGTTTGGTCTGCTTGGAGCATCTAGCTGGAAATTTTCCACCTAGACGCTCTGGGGCTACAGCGAGAGTTTTTGACTTAGAAATATGCTTATCTTTTCTTTAAGCATCTAGTCAGAACTAATTCAGTTCTCGATTAGAAGCTTGGGGGCTACAGTATAAAGTTTTTAACTCGGATATATGCTTAGATTTTCTTTAAGCATCTAGTCGGAACTAATTCAGTTACAACTAGAGGCTTGGGGGCTACAGTATTGAAATTTATAAACAATGCGTATGCTACTCTTAAAGAATCTAGTCAGAATAATTCATTCCACCTATATGCTTGGGGGCTACAGTGAGAGGTTTTCTAGCTTAGTCCCTCTTAGAGCATCTAGACACAAAGAACTATGGTTTTCCGTCTACATCCTCGGGGGCTACAATGGGATACTCATATGAAATGCAAAAGGAAAATAAAAAATTACAAGTGCAATGGTCTTGAGGTTGGTAGCGCTCTCGGCCAGCAGCTTGCCAAAGGATATGTTGTTTCCTTGCAAGATCTCTGCTTGTCGGAGGAGCTCCTCAAGACCGCACGTCGGAGATGTCGGTGCCGCACCAGGAACCAGAGCAGTTCTATCCCGCGTAAGTGCCGGATAGACTATCTTTGGATATTCTATGGCTTTCTTGGGTGCGGGGCATCGCCTACGGCAGAAGTACCAGCTTCCACCACCGCCTTACCGCAACCGATGGCATCCTTAGCCAGAGCTTCAGCCATTGGGTGTGCGGCACTCTCCTGCGTCGCCTGCTCGCCGACAACAGCAACCTCGGTAGAGGCACCTGAGTCCACTTCCATGTCGGAAGGGCCAGATGCCTCCTTAGCTTGTGAGCTTGTCGGGGCAGACGAGGGCTTGACGGAGGGAGTGAAAGGGGCGATGGCGGGAGATGCGTCGCGATGCAACATGTCCTTAATAGTTCTAGAAGCCCCCGATGTTTTGCAGGTCTTCTTCAAGCTGGTCGTGGCTTTCTTCCTGAAACGTGCAAAATGCAGAAGTACATGAGCAAGACAGATAAATAGACAACGTCGGAGGAAAAGAAGCATAAAAGTGGGGGTGCTTTGGCAAAAGGGATCCCAGTAGTCTTTCTTTTCTCCGCCTACAGGGTGGCGGTAGTCTTCTTGGAGGCACCACCCTCCGTCTTCTTCTTCTTCTTGCCTCCGTCGGCAGCGTCAGAGGTGGAGCTCTTCCGCTTTCGCGCCAATGGAGCATCGTCGTCGGACACGACGGTGACTTCCTTAATCTTTGAATTATAGATTTGAGGAGCCATGCTGTCCTCATCTACGTCGCTAAGCTGTAAAGTGAAGAACCACATTGTTAGATGAGATGGTAATGGCTAGACGGAATAACCGGAGTATATGTCATACACGGAAAATAAAAAAGTTACCTTTGGGCACTTGCTGTCTACGAACATGTCGTAGGTGATGGTGAAGCCACGCTTATTGTCCTTCACCTTGACGATGTCCTTAAGACGGAGCTTGACGGAGTCGCTCGAGAAATTGTCCACGGAGATGCGGAGGCTATCCCTTCTATCATTGGTATACTCATGCATCAGCTTCACGCGGTGCTGCAGAGGTTAGATTCGCCTGATGAACCATCACATGGCTAGGTCCAAGCCGGTCAAACCCGTCTCTACGAACCACTCTATCCGCCTTCTGGCGCGGGAAGCGTCGATGTCGGAGGGAAGGGAGGCCTGGGATCTCCATGTCGAAGTTTCGGCGGCGGCTCCATCGATGAAGTCCGGGTACGTTACTTCTCAGCCATCCAGAGGGATATCTGGGCCGTAGAAGTAAGTACGCTGCCAGTTTTTGCAGGACTCGTGGCCGACGATGTCGGGGAACCACCGGCTAGGACGGATCTTGAAGCTTATGGTGCCACAATTTCTAAGTTCTTCCTTACTGGCTTCGGCTTCACGCTTGGCGGTGAAGAAATACACGAAGATATCTAGCCTAGGCTTAATCCCTAAGTAACCCTCGCAGAGCGCCGCGTAATTGCTAAGCGCTAGGATGCTATTGGGAGAAAGGTTTTGGGGCTGGACTCGATAGTGGTTCAAGACAGAAAGGAAGAAGTTAGAGATGGGCAGGGAGACGCCGCCGTACCAATTGGGCTTTGAGGTACACCTTTTCTCCGGCTTGGGGAGAAGGTGTCACCTCGCCGGCCGGCGTCGCCTGCCAGGCGATCCCCTCCGTCGCAGGGAGGTAGCCCTCGGCGATCAGCTCCTTGATATCGCGGTCCGTGATGTCCGAACCGCGCCAATCGCCTTTTTGGGAGTCAAGCTCCTCTTCCAGCGGCTCCAGTGCCGCTGGATTGTGGTCGCCGCTGGTGGTCTCGACCACCGCAGTGATGGGGATGACCATACCTTCTGGGGGCACGACGATAGAGCTCGCCGGCTTTGCCCGACGCCGCCATCGAGGGAGTGGAGCTGCTGCTGGCCATTGCACGAGTTTGGAGGTGACTGGCGAGAATTGGAGCTATGGTTTTCGCGAGATTGTGGGGAGAGCTCGAGGGGGCACTCGCTGGAGGAAGAAGACGATACGAGGAGAGAATGAGGTGAAAAGTAAATTTTCCACCGCACTTACTATTTACGAGCTCCAGCATCAAGATTCGTGCAGCTTGATCGGACGGTTGCCGCGTAGACGATGTGTGTGCGGACGTGCGCGGAAATTTTGCCACGTCCCAACCGCCACCGCCAACGGTTCGTATCGCTCGCGCGGGAAAATGGACATGATTGCATTCTCTGCATGTGAAAGTTACGAGGCGTCGCTGACCTACGCCTACGTCGCCCTAGCTGACATAGGCAGATGAGACGTCACATCGGAAGATTACAGCATGGATGGATCCCGTCCGGCTACAGAAGAGTACGGTGGAAGATTCAACATTTATCCGACTTAAAAAGTTGAAGACGGAGAAAACCTTGTAGGGTTCTTTGGGAGGACTACAAGATATTGCTTGACGATTTGCCGGCATCCATCTAGACGGAGCATTCAACATGAAGAGGCAAGACGGCGCAAGATCTCGGAGTTCTCTGGGGGCTACTGTTGGGGATATGCTATATGGGTATCCTCATAGCATGTCTCCTATCCGGATAACCCGGGTGGCTCATAGTTGTTAGCATGGCCCATGGCCTACTGGGCGGCCCAGTTAGATGGATCCAGAAGGGAGGCCCATGCTGGATAAAGGAAGGATATGGTTGGAGTCACCGACGTACTCGGAGCCTGTTGAAGACAATGTAGGAATCTGTAACCTGTCTGGCTAGGACTTTTCCCTGTATCCCTAGGACCTGGCGACTATATAAGTTGGGACTATGGGAGCCTTTAGGGCACAACTTCAGACAATCTCAGACGATAACTTACAACCTCGCACAGCAAACCAATCCCTGTAACTCGGCGTATTGCCCTTATAATGATTTATAGCAGGAGTAGGATTCCGCCACCGTTGTGGGATCTGAACCTGGGTAAGCTGTGTTACCTCATACCCGTCAACCGTCCGCCTTCCCCCACGTTTATGAGGACCCCTCCATGGCGTACTCATCGGCAATACCACGACACCATGTTATGAATGAGTGTCCATTAGGACACCTACACTTTTACACCTATATTTACCCCTTTAGAGTGAGGCAAATATGATTAGCATCTTCCCTCTTGGAACCCACAGATTTTCAAAGATAAAACTATTTTGGGTTCTTACCCTAGTACAAAGTTTTCAAAATAAAACCCTTGGACTTAGGCATCATTTCCGAGTGGAAGTTTTACTAAAAGGAGATATGTGGTGGATGAAGAGAAAGATAATGAAGAGGAAGATAAGTAAAGGAAAGTTAAGTAAGAGAACGGAAGGGATGTTCTAAGCCAATGTCCGGAACAATTTATCCGTGCAACCACATTACCCCAGACGCTGGGGTTTAGCTCGTAGTTTGTGATCCTTAGTCGGGGCTGCTTGTACTCGCTAAAGGGGAGAAATCCCCTGAAATCCGGGCTATCTGCAGGACAAGGCACTGGTGCAACAATTGGGTCTCTCGTGGACGGTATGCTTTTAGGTAGTACGGATTCAAGATTGTCACTATTGCTGATGCACCCCGTACTACGAATGCTACTACATCTACTCCCACGAGCTCCCCAAGTGGACCCATGACTCGCGCCCGAGCCAAACTCCTACAAGCTAAGGTGAACTCGCTCCTCTCCTTGTGTGACTTCGATACACCCTTGGATGGCCTGCTACTTCATACGCATACCTTGTGCATCATCAGGTACGAAGAGAAGGACCCAGTGAACGGAGGCACACCAGCGAAAGAAGCCAAAAACTCTTTGTCGCCAGCGGTACTACCGGACATGGAACCGGTACTACCGCCCAGCGGCACTACCGCCCCCTGCTACCGCTCCCCGCTGAAGACGCCAACAGAAGCCCCAAAACTCTCTGTCTCCAGCGGTACTACCGGGTCTGGAACCGGTACTACCGATCCGTGGCACTACTGCCCCCTGCTACCGCTCCCCGCTGAAGACGCCAACGGAAGTCCCAGGATGGCAAGCGGTACTACCGGACCCGGAAGCGGTACTACCGGTTGACCGGTACTACCGGACGTGCTAGACCGGTACTACCGGACGTGCGTGAACCTGATCGTGTTAAGTCGGCCCAGCGCCCTGTAACCCTCACTATATTTCGCTATTTGTTCCCAAAATACCCCTGTTTATGTGGTTGGCCTATAAATAGCCCCCACCCTCTATTGTAAACCCTAGACTTGGATAATAATAGTTTAAGGACACCCCTTTGAGGAACTTTCAATCTATTGGTCTCATGCTCCTACCAAGGGGCACCCTATTATCCACCCTCCTCTTGGATCTTGCCTAGTGCGTTCAAGTTGTACAAGGCCTTGGGTTCTCGGTTTCTCGCCCCCAAGTCGTCAAGATCACACCAAGCATCTCGCCCCCATTGTTGGTTGTGGAGAGAGAGCTTTGCCCAACACCGATCCTAGAGATTATGTTGGACCGGTTTCCACCGGCATGAGTTATCGGCGTGTATTCGTGGTTTTCATCCCTTCTTCCCCCGTCCACCGCTTTCCCCTCGTTTCCCGTGGAGATTCGTGAAAGATCAGGACACCCCAAGGGGTTACCCCATAACATATTGGTATCAAGAGCAAGGTTGACCACGAATTTCCCCCCCAATTTTTCTTTATCCCCCTTAAAATCGAAAATCCCACCAAAAAGAGCCCCAATTTTCCTTCGGATCGATCTTTGGATTTGGTGAGTTTTTCGTGGTTTTGGTCCATAGATCTGTTGCTTTTGGAGTCGATCTATAGCCCCTGTTGTTCCTAGCCCAGCCCTTCGGTCAGATTCCCACGAATTTGAGGGTTGTGTCAAGTGGATCTCGTTCTTGTTATGCGACCAGCGGTACTACCGTCGTAAGGCCGATTAATAGCGGTACTACCATTGCGTCACAGAAAATTTTTCTTCTTCTCTTGACGCCTCACTTTCGTTTGCTGACTTTCCCTCTTTAACTTGTTCGTGTTTCGCGTGTTTGTCGCCATTTTAACACAAGCTTCCGCATCAAAGTCACCACGCGCTCAACGACACCGCGACACTCGAACATCATCCCCACCAACGGTTGCAAGTCGTCAACAATACCAAAGGTATAACTTGCGCCACTTTGACAGCCCCATATCTTCCTTTGTGTGTATCTATCCTATGAGAGCAACTCAATTTGTGTTTGTCTAAGCATTGTGCACTTGCCTTTGGAAAGTGAGAGTGTGAGGCCAAATACAAAAGTTAACATAGTAGCATAGAAAGGGATAAAAAGGAAAAGAATCAAAAAAAAATAGAAAGATACATAGTCTCCCAATACAAAGAGAATACCAAGCTTGTAAGCCGAAAAGAGAGAAGAAAGAGCACAGCAAGGTAAGTGCACAAATCTATTGCTTATCCTCTTTTGGAAAACGAGTTGTGGTCTCTCCTTGAGTTGGCACGACAACCGAGGGTAGTCCTCGTTAGGACCTTTTGTGCTCATTTTCATAGTCGTGCTAACCCCGTTTTTCTCCACGTGTGCGTTTTTCCGTGTTTTTGTAGATCGTGTCCTTCTGCTTTTGATCTTTGGTTCTTTACCACTTAGAACAATAACCATTTGCTTGGATCATTTCGTTTGGTTTTCCACAATCCTAACCTTCCACCAAAAGCTTTTGAGAGTTGTAGCATATTTGTGTGTGAGTTTCTTTACCATTTCACTTTGCACGTTGTTCGCTCCTTGTGTGGCAATTGGTTTGATATAATCTCCAAGGTGAGGTAAAAGGCCAACTCTACGCACCCTTATTCTCCATATACAACCCTTGTGGGCTTTGCATCGTGGACAGGAATGGAGAGCCGTCCCAACCACCACCACCTCCGGAGGACGACACACAATACATGACAAGATGGGACCATTGGAAGGTCCGAGGAGAATTCAACTACCGTTGTGAAGCTCTTGAGCGGCGCCAAGATGAACAATTTAGAGAAGCCCGTGTGGAGTTCAATAACATAGACAACCGCTTCGAAGAAGTCCGAGGCCAAATGCATGCCATGCAACACAACCTCGGTCATCAAAATGAAGCTCTTGGTCGAGCCCTCGCCTCAACGGATGAGAAGCTTCAACGCCTCATTGATGGGCTAGCAAGGCCACGCTCGCATGACTCAAGCTCATCTCGGCACTCCTCAAGTGAATCAAGTGCACCTCGCCATCACGCTTCAAGGCACCGGGATGGACCCGTTCTTCAATCCATGAGCTCTTCTCAAGCGGTACCATCTCTGCGACACGACGCAACGTCAAGCTATTATGGTGACCTCTCCGCAAGACCTCCAAGACGTGAAGCGAACCGGCCACAACCAAGGGCACTTGTGATTCAACAAGAGCAACCTCACATGGACCACCAAGCCCATCGCCGTCGACATGTCCTTTCAACAAGTGAAGCATCCGAAGAGGACGAACAAGATCACCGTCGACGTGAAACACTCGAAGATCCACCAAGGCGTCATCATCGACATGATCGTCAATGTCGGCAACATGATCGTCATGACGAGCCTCCTCCACATCAAGAAGAAGAAGAGCAGCTCATTGCACCGGCGGCTCGACGTCCGCCTCGCCACAGGGCGCAAGACAATGCTCCTCGGCATCACCCACGACAAGAACAAGAGCAAGCTCCCCAAGCTCGTCGCGAGGATCAACGCCCTCCTCCTCTTCCTCAACCGTGCCAACAACACAAGCAAGCTCCCCAATCTCGTCGTCAAAACCAAGTTCCACCACCAAACGCGGCACCTCAACAACCGCAAGAGCAACGCAACCATCACCAAGCAAGACATGAGAGCTCGGATGATGATGATGACCGCCAAAATCATGGCAACCGCCGCAACCGGAACCGCAATGGAGAAGAAACTTTCGGCAAGCTCAAATTCACCATGCCCAAGTTCACCGGTTCCGATGAACCCGAAGAATATATCTCGTGGGAACTCAAGGTCGACAAGATCTTCTGCATGCACAACTATAGCAATGACAAGATGATGGCCATGGCATCCCTCGAGTTCGATGAGTATGCCAACCTTTGGTGGGAACAAGTCCAACTCGCTCGCGAAGCAAAAGAAGAGCCTCCAATCTCAACTTGGCAAGATATGAAGGCCCATATGAGATCCCGCTTTGTTCCTTCGCACTACACGCGTGACCTCTTCAACAAGCTTCAAACGCTTAGTCAAGGGACAAAGACCATGGAAGAGTACTTTAAGCAAATGGAGCTCAGCATGATCCGTGCCAACATTGAAGAGTGAGATGAACAAACAATGGCACGCTTCCTCAATGGCTTGAACCATCCCATCAAGCGCATCACCGAGTTCCAAAAGTACAACAACATGGTTGAGCTGGTGCACATCGCATCAAAGGCCGAGCGTCAAGTGCAAGAGGACATCAAGTACAACAAGACAAAGACGTACTTCACCTACAAGCAAGCACCAACCACTACTCCAACAACACCAAGTGGAAGCTCCTCAAGTACCACCAAGCTTCCCTTCAAGCCAACACTCCCTCAAGGAAAACAGCCCCCAAGTGGCTAATACACAAGGGATGATCAACCATTCAATGGTGAATGCTACAAGTGTGGAGGCAAAGGACACAAATTGGCCGCTTGTGGAAACAAGAAAGTTTTGTTCATCCATGACAACGGCGATGAAGAATACTTGAGTGAAGAAGAGTTTGATGCAAGGGTCAAGGAAGCCATGGCAAGGCAACATTTGGAAGAGGACCAAGAACTTCTCGTGTGTGAGCATGACGCAAGTCCATCGCTTGTTGTCACAAGGGTCTTAACTACCCAAGCCAATGAGAATGAATACCAACGCTCGAACATCTTCCAAACTCGTACCGACATCAATGGGAAGTCCATCAAAGTTGTCATCGATGCAGGGAGTTGCCACAATCTTGCAAGCACGGAATTGTGTGAGAAACTCAACCTCACCCTCCATCCGCATAAACACCCCTACCATATCCAATGGCTAAGTGACCAAGGATCCGTCAAGATCAAGCACACCGTCTCGGTAACGTTCTCAATTGGGCCCTACAAGGACACGGTGGAATGTGACGTGGTCCCAATGACGGTTTGCCATATGTTGCTCGGAAGGCCGTGGCAATATGACAAGCGTGCTTTGCATGATGGTCACTCCAACACTTACACCTTCAAATGGCTTGATAAAACTTGTGTGTTGCAACCGATGACTCCTAGCCAAATAATTGCGGACAATGCAAAGGCTTTAGCGAGGGTGCAATACACAAAAACACCTTGTGAGAAGAGTGGTGAGCGAGAGAACCACACCATAGTGAGTGAGTGCCACAAGCCAAACTCGAGTGGAAAAACTAAGAGTGTTCTTCTTGCCACCAAAAGTGAGATGAGAGAAGTGCGGAACAACCCATCCATCTTGCACTATGTCCTTGTATGCAAGGGACTAGCGCAAGGAACTAATGACTTGACAAATGTTCCTCCTTCTTTGATGGCTATTTTGCAGGAATTCCAAGATGTATTTCCCGAAGAGCTTCCTCATGGCCTTCCTCCACTTCGTGGAATCGAGCACCGCATCGACCTCATACCCGGCGCCCCACTCCCAAACCGCGCCGGGTATCGCATTTAACCGGAAGAGACAAGGAGATAGAACGTCAAATCAACCAACTGTCTCCAAAGGTTTGATCCAAGTAAGCACTAGCCCAAGCGGTCCCTTGATTCTAGTTCCAAAACGGATGATACGTTGCGGTTATGCATGGACTGCCGTTCAATCAATGCTATCACCGTATGCTATCGACATCCTATACCGCGTCTTGATGACATGCTTGATGAGTTATGTGGAGCCACTATATTTTGAAAATTGATCTTCGTAGTGGTTACCATCAAATTCGCATGGTCAAGGTGATGAGTGGAAACCGCCTTCAAGACCAAGCTTGGTCTCTATGGATGGTTGGTTATGCCTTTTGGCTTATCAAATGCCCCATCTACCTTCATGCGCCTCATGAACCATATTTTGAGATCTCTCATTGGGAAGAGTGTAGTTGTTTACTTTGATGACATCCTTGTCTATAGCAAGTCACTAGAGGAGCATGTTACTCATGTTAAGGAAGTCCTTCAAATCCTTCGTCATGAAAAGCTTTATGCTAATCTCCCAAAGTGCACTTTTGCAAAAGACAAGCTGATTTTCCTTGGTTTTGTTGTGTCTTCTAATGGCATTGAAGTTGATGTCTCAAAAGTTAAGGACATACGAGATTGGCCCATACCGACCAATGTTAGTGAACTTCGTAGTTTTCATGGGTTGGCTGGCTTTTACCGTCGCTTTGTGAAAGAATTTTCTACCATTGCTTGCCCCCTCAACGAATTGACAAAGAAAAATGTCACATTCGTTTGGGGAAAAGCACAACAAAAGGCGTTTGATGAGCTCAAAACGAGGCTCACCGAAGCACCACTTCTTGCATTACCAGATTTCACAAAAACCTTTGAGATTGAATGTGACGCTAGTGGTATTGGCATTGGTGGCGTCCTTATGCAAAATGGGCGTCCTATTGCATACCATAGTGAGAAACTTGATGGCGCACGCCTTAACTATCCCATTTATGACAAAGAACTTTTTGCCTTGGTTCGAGTCCTTCAAGTGTGGCAACACTATCTTTGGCCCAAAGAATTTATCATCCATTCCGACCATGAGTCGTTGAAGTATCTTAAGGGCCAAGCCAATTTGAGTAAAAGGCACGCCAAATGGGTTGAGTTCATGGAGTCTTTTATTTACATTGTCAAATACAAGAAGGGCAAAGAAAATGTGGTAGAGGACGCCTTGTCTCGCAATAACACAAACCTTCTTACGCGGCTCGAAGTAAATGTCTTGGGTCTTGATGACATCAAATCTTTGTATGCGTCCGACCCTTTCTTTGGACCAATTTTTGCAAGATGTGCAATAGACAAAGGGATTGATGATTTCTATTTGCATATGGGTTTTCTTTTCAAACAAAACAAGCTTTGCATTCCGAAGTCATCTCTCCAAATTTTGCTTCTTCAAGAGTCCCATGGTGGAGGCCTTATGGGTCACTTTGGCCGTGACAAGACATATGACATGCTCTCCACTCACTGCTTTTGGCCAAAGATGAAGCGCGACGTGGAGCGCCACGTCCAACGATGCACTACATGTATCCAAGCTAAGTCTAAGTCCAACCCCTTTGGTCTTTATATGCCATTGCCTATTCCTCATGCACCTTGGTCGGACATTAGCATGGACTTTGTGTTAGGCTTGCCTAGATCTAAACATGGCCATGATTCTATATTTGTGGTAGTGGATCGCTTTTCCAAAATGGCACACTTCATTCCGTGCCATAATACCGATGATGCTTCACATGTAGCAAATTTGTTTTTCAGGGAAATAATTCGGCTACACGGTGTACCAAGAACAATCGTCTCCGACCGCGACGTCAAATTCATGAGCTACTTCTGGAAGACTCTCATGGACAATCTCGGCATCAAGCTCCTCTTCTCGTCCGCCTCGCATCCTCAAACCGATGGACAAACCGAGGTCGTCAATCGAAGCCTTGGAACCCTCCTCCAGGTGTTGATAAAGAAGAACCTTAAAGACTGGGAGGAATGTATTCCACACGCCGAGTTCGCCTACAACCGGGCCAAGCACTCCACCACCATGAGGAGACTGTTCATGATCGTCTATGGCTTCGAGCCTCTCACCGCGCTCGATATCCTTCCACTACCGCTTCGTGAACGTGCCAATATGGACGTTGTCAAGCGTGCCCAAACAATGAAGAAACTCCATGAAGACACAAGAGCTACGATCGAGAAACAAGTCCTTCGCCAAGCATCAAGGCTAAACAAGAACAAGAAAGATATGATATTTGAAGAGGGCGACCTTGTGTGGATACACTTAAGTAAAGACCGCTTCCCCAAGGAACGCGACTCCAAACTCAAGCCAAGAGGTGATGGACCATTCAAAGTGCTAAAGAGGATCAACAACAACGCCTATATCATCGATATCCCAACATCAAAGTATCTTGTGACCTCGACATTCAATGTTAAGGACCTCTCACCCTACCATGGCGAAGATGAAGTTGAGAAGGTTGAAGAGTCGAGGACGACTCTTTCCCAAGGGGGGGAGCTGATGCAGCCCGTCCTACGAATGCTACTACATATACTCCCACGAGCTCCCCAAGTGGACCCATGACTCGCGCCCGAGCCAAACTCCTACAAGCTAAGGTGAACTCGCTCCTCTCCTTGTGTGACTTAGATACACCCTTGGATGGCCAGCTACTTCATACGCATACCTTGTGCATCATCAGGTATGAAGAGAAGGACCCAGTGAACGGAGGCACAACAGCGAAAGAAGCCAAAAACTCTCTATCGCCAGCGGTGCTACCGTACATGCAACCGGTACTACCGCCCAGCGGCACTACCGCCCCCTGCTACCGCTCCCCGCTGAAGACGCCAACAGAAGCCCCAAAACTCTCTGTCTCCAGCGGTACTACCGGGTCTGGAACCGGTACTACCGCTCCGCGGCACTACCGCTCCCCGCTGAAGACGCCAACGGAAGTCCCAGGATGGCAAGCGGTACTACCGGTTGACCGGTACTACCGGACGTGCTAGACCGGTACTACCGGACGTGCGTGAACCTGATCGTGTTAAGTCGGCCCAGCGCCCTGTAACCCTCACTATATTTCGCTATTTGTTCCCAAAATACCCCTGTTATGTGGTTGGCCTATAAATAGCCCCCACCCTCTATTGTAAACCCTAGACTAGGATAATAATAGATTAAGGACACCCCTTTGAGGATCTTTCAATCTATTGGTCTCATGCTCCTACTAAGGGGCACCCTATTATCCACCCTCCTCTTGGATCTTGCCTAGTGCGTTCAAGTTGTACAAGGCCTTGGGTTCTCGGTTTCTCGCCCCCAAGTCATCAAGATCTCACCAAGCATCTCGCCCCCGTTGTTGGTTGTGGAGAGAGAGCTTCGCCCAACACCGATCCTAGAGATTATGTTGGACCGGTTGCCACCTGCGTGAGTTATCGGCGTGTATCGTGATTTGTGTGCGTGTGTTCGTGGTTTTCATCCCTTCTTACCCTGTCCCTCGTTTCCCGTGGAGATTCGTGAAATATTGGGCCACCCCAAGGGGTTACCCCATAACAATTGCTATATGCCAGACTTTGGTCTGGAGATAGGGGTCAGTACGGGAGGAAGGACCAGGGTCGTCGTACCCCATACTCGTCCTAGAGAGAACAACCCAAAATGAAAAGACGCTGTTGCTAGGGATGGACAAATGAAAAGTTTAAGTTTGATTATCCGAGCCCCTGCCTACCGTGTGTAGCAGGCCATGGTTTTATCCCGGCGGATGTATTGATTCTTGTGGGTAAAGTGCACAAGCTCTGCAGAGTCTAATCTATTCGAATAGCCGTGTCCACGGTCAAGGACGGTTGGAATGGAAAGTGCTAGGAGGACCCTTCAGATAATTTATGATGAAACAAATGATGTGATTTGGTCACTAGGAAAGATAAGAACGAGTTTGGTTTTGACCAGTGATGGTCGAAGACGTTTAGAAAGGGTTTTACAACGAAACTGTTTTAGGAATCTTTTTAAAAAGGATGTGGAGATGTCCGGATTTTCAGAAGGAGGCATATTTTCTAAAAACTCTTTTTCAACAAAGATATAGAGATGTCAATGCTAGGTCTTTCAAAAACAACTATAGTTTAGATCTAACTCGCCACATCCATATATGCATTATCTTATTACCTTGTCTTGATGGTTTGCGAGTACATTCAAAGTACTCACCGGCATTGTACCTGGCTATTTACCTGGCAACATTGCAGATGTTAAGAAGGAACGAAGGAGCTGACGTCTATGCGAACTAGGCCATCTTCCTAGTCAGTTGCCTATAGGTTAAGGCACAGTCTCTACGCTGAAGACTTCCGCTACTTGTGATGAAATTGCCATAATGGCCCCTTTGTAAGTCTTTGTACTCGTTAGTATATGGATGCTGTAATGATAGTAGTTGGTGATACTGACGGCTCACTGATCATGGGAACGTGAATTGTATGCATAACAGGTATTCTCGGACCATAAATCCGGGGTGCCACAGACATGGTATCATAGCCATCCTGACTGTAAGAGACCTTAGTTAGCATGGACGTTAGACAGGACAACCCCTATTTATGAAAACATCGGTCTTCGCAATCTATTTTCTCAAAAGCTTTTCGAAAGAATTTTTATCTCATCTTCTCTGACTTAAACAATTTGAAAATGGATTACTCTACATCTCGTCTACTTCAAAGGTTCCGTTTTCAAAAACACGGTCCGAAGTGGAGACTATGAAGACGGAAAATCCCATGATGGAGAGACCTCAAGACAAGCGAAGCAAAGGAGCTACCAACGACGACAGACACTACAAGATCGCCCTACCAACAGAGTCCTTCATCGCCCCTAATCAAGTACGGCACCGACGACAAAAGACGGCAAGACAGAAGTTAAGACCCCAATAATGTCCGTACTTAGGAGTATTATCCCTAAAGTAGGATTACCTCTATGGCGTGTAGTCACCACCTTAGTACTTATGGTATGCCTTGCTTGTCTGTCATGTGCGTGATTGATGTTTGAAATGTGTTGCTTGTATGCCCGGATCTTTGTAACCCTAAAAAGTTGAACCACCTTGTTGGCGTCTCCCTATGCTAACTCTCGCAACCCCTTAGCCGGAAACCTATCCTTAGCAGGATGGCCACCTAAGAAAAACCTCGACAACCTCAGGTAGATCCCTAAGGTGGAAAGACTGTGTCTTTCCACTCAACTCCAATGAACCACCCACTCTCTACTTTGAGAGTTGTTCGAAGAGACCAAGCCATGACGCCGTTTAGGAATAACTCTCTACCCGGATAAATCTGCACCTATATGTTTTATCTCACCCCTGAACCATAAACCCTCCTATGTTCAGATGGAGCCCGTTGAAGAGACATGGCTGAGCGCAGGATTCCGCGTGATCCTATGGGACTCCCTGCAACTTTCCGGATACACCCAACATCCCACCTCTCCATAAAGGACTGGAAACCGGGCTATATCTGGGACAAGTTACCATTCAGCCAAAGTATGGAGTACCAGGAGAACCCATTCATGCCACAGGATTCCGCATGCCAACCCCAGTGCTGGCTCTACAAATGGCGGCAAGAGAAGCACTGTTCCGCATTCGAGATGTCCTTCCCGAGATGAGGCAACCCACTACCTTCTTTTTGCCCATCAAAGGAAGCGTGGATTCATCCAGTTAATCCCAAGATCCTCGCCTGACCTACCCTGCCTTGCAGCTTCAAGCCCGTTATAGCTATGCTGGGAATGAGCTCCTCACCTTAGTTGTTGATGAATACCACCGCACCTAGATGGAACTTCATCGCGTGCAAGCTATCCTGGATCGCAAAAAGCTCTAGAAGTCCAGCAAATGAATCAAGCCATAATTAAGGACCAAGAAAAGCCTCTGGAAGCCGCGTCCTAAAGGGAAGAAAGAAGTGCGTCTCTGCTCTGCAATATCTCAAGAGGTTCAAGCCACCCCAAGATATACAAGCATCCTAAAACCACCTCCCCAAAGACGAAGTTAAAGCCAAGGAAGATTCTCCTGGATCGTCCGCCAGCGGCAACTAGCTTAGCATGGTAACCTATGTATTGTCCTAAGACCTGTTTTGTAAAACTCTAAGTGCCTTGTTACCTTGCGGCACAGACCTATTCTGTAACCCTTAAGTACCTCCGCCACCGACCGGCTTGAACTCGCTAAATATTTGGATGATATGCAAGTGTGATATCCTTCTTTGCATGTTTTACCCATGATGCTGCATCAGACTAAACCCGGAACGACCCCATTCAAAAGGACCTCGTTTTCTATACCGCCAAACTCCAAATGCATCCTCCAACCTGTCGGACCCATAACCCACTCAGAACTACCCGGAAGCTAGTGGACTCCCTTTCCGATAGACCTTCCATCTCATGAAGAAGTTCCGACGACGTCGACAGGAGATAACTACCCCGAAGGAAAGGTGTAGCGCCACCCCCCAACATTAGCATAAGACTCCAATCAAGAAAGTCGGCAACTTCACCAAGAACCCCTAGTTCCTCTCTAAGGGGGAAAGACTGCGTCTTTCCTGCCCAAAAACCCTATAGACCTCTGAAGTTGACCATTACTTAGCACTAAGCGATGACCACCCCTCCAATCCCAAATCGTCGACCCTGCAAGAAGGACGACAACCGACACTTATACAGAATCAGAAGGTATTTCATGAAGGTCCTCCGCTCCAAGGTCGACCGCCCAGCCAACATCCCGGTGTATCAAGACCATGAAGAAAGAAAGTCGACCACGAGGTGAAGGAATGAAGAAGATTCAACTCGTCGTCCCGAGACAAGACGGAAGTACCTCGTCAACGTTAAACCTACCTAGACTTGCCCTAAGGGGAAAAGACTGCGTCTTTTCCACTTATTTCATCTAAACCACCCAACCCGAAACCACTCAGCTCCAACCCATGACTAACCACGTTGGGTCTTTGTAAAACTTATTAACTCCTAATAATCTCCACCGCTGAAATTGTTAAGCGGATGTTATCACCCCAAACCCACTCCTCCCTAATCTCGGGATGAGATTATTTTAAGGGGGAAACAGTCTGTAACATCCCAATTTCAGCAACCCTGATTAAATGTCCAAAAGGAAAAAATCAGGGGGAACAAACACTTTTTCTTACAATGTGTGCTTACTTGTTTGCTGGTTCTCAATCAATTGCTTGTGTATTTTTTGTGTACTCCTCATCTCAACACTAGTTTACAAAAAACTATTTTACAAAAGAGATGTCTTGGCTCATCTTTCATATTCTCAAATGTTCTGGCATTTCAAAACCTGAGCCAAGATGACTTTGACCCCACAAAATACTTTACTAGTTTCTATTGCCAAAACTATGGAGACATAGATATACTCTCCTTATGTTTTCAAGACAGAACCTTCAACTACTCTTATCCCTATGTTTTTCCAAAACCTTATTAAAACCTTTTCATCTCAATCTTGGTAAAGATTCCAATATGGTAGATAACTTACTTCAAAACAAAACCCCTTTCAACATACCCATCCTTACCTCAAGCTAGGCTTGATGGTAACCCTAGTAGTAGTTAGATGAATTGCCTTGATCTGCTGTCTGATGAATTGCCTTGATCTGCTGATTGCCTTGTTTGCTTAGGAACTAGAGTGAGCTAATCTAGTAGCTCATCCCTTAGGAACTAATCTAGGCTTGTGATCATAAATCTCAAAGAAAGCATCCAAGTCTAGATCTATCCTAAGACACTAAGCTAACCACCTCCCCTCATGCTCAGATCAATCCAAGGATAATCCCTCTGGATGGTTTCTAACTCAGTGGAGACCCAATCTAAGCATGAATCTTATCTACTTAGTTAGTACCACAACCTCATCTCCTTGATCATGAGTTTGGAACCTAGCATCCTCTCAATAGCTTCTACATTTGCACTCTAGTCAAAATCTCCCAAACTGCCAAAATGGCTAACTCTGGATTCCTTATCTAGATTCAATCTTTGGAGCTCTACCTCTCTCAACCTATGTGCATTTTTGAAAATGTACTTGAACCATCTTGTAGTACATATTTATTACTACAACATCCCACTCACTCCCTGGGCTAAGCTATTGTATTTACCACTCATCCATGATGGTTTTGTAGTCAAGATAATAATCTTTTCTGCAAATCTTATCATCTTGCCTCCTTTGGCAGAAGCTCACATCTATATGCCACCTCCCCTTGACCAACTCTTTGCATGATTGTGATCTACTCATCATGTACTATCAATCACCACTTTACTTGTTTCCATTGGATCTTTGTGCTTCTTAAATCCACCTGGTTTAGGAGGCTACCTGATGTATCTGCTATAGAAGCCTTATTTTCAACAAAGTTTGCCATAACATCTAGACCACCTCAAATGCAACCAAGCACAACCTTTACATTCATGATCATCTATATGACTTGGTCTATCCATCCATATAACCCTTATACCAAGATTAACCCTGAGCTCCCTAATCCGACCCTGTTTGGGTGACATCAGGATAACTAAACCCTAGATCTTCACCTATCTAATTTCCATTCTTTTCACCACTTCCCTCCAAAACCAAGGTTGACCTTGATGCCTACATCAATTTTACATCCTCTACCATGGATATAAGCATCCCCAAATAATTCTCCCAGATTATTTGGATTATTAAACTATTTTATTTCCTTTATCTACCAATTCCTCAAAACCCTTGTCTATAAAGGCAAGTTTGCTTTTCTCCAAAACACCTTGCCAACTCAAGGCACATTTGATGCCTATATATCATATCCCATCTTTCCAACTAAAAAATAAATATTTTTGAGATTCTTTATTATTTCGTTTGCCCTTCTTCTTAAATGGCAGAAACAAGAAATAATTTCCCAAAAATACTTTTCCACTTCAATAAATCCCAATAAAATTCTCCAATGTGCGTTATGGTATTTAGGATCATATCACAGAAAAAACCAAGCTTGACCAATAAAAAAATATCATCTAAGCTTCCATAATATATTTCTGCACTTTTTGAATAAGTGCATTTAAATGGGATTATAATCATCAGAAAAATCCCATTTAAATCTAGGAGAGATCATTTGACCTACTCTACCTACCAGTACCATTTCCACACTTTGTCCAATGCAACTTTTGAAACTTCCTTCACAAACCTCCATTTGATCATTTTTGCCAAACCAAGGTAATCTTGATTCAAACCAAAGCCAATCCATCTCAAATCTTCCCCAGCACTTCTCCACAACATCATCACCCCCCTCCTGGTCGTGCACACTATAGCTGACCACTATAACACCCTTGTCCTTTAGCCCTTGAAACTTGACAGAGAGAGAGAGGCAATTCTGGCAATATCTTTGTAATAAAATGGTAGGCAGCACCCCACCCCCTTTCTGTCCCCTAGCCCGAACAGAACCCCCTCTCTCACCTCCCCACCGCCCCTATTTCCCAATGGCTGAGCCCTAGCCTCTCCCCAAGCTTCTCCATGAGCTTGTTCCACCATGCACCACTCCCCCTATAAATAAATAGGCCAGAGGCCTTATCCCTCGCCCTGCTCCCTCATTTCTCCCCCAACCCACCAGAGAGCCTCCCCCAGAGCTCTCCCTCTCCCTCCTTCTCTCTCCTCTGGCCACAAGAGCAAGAAGTGGCCATTTCGGCCATTGCTTAGAGGAAGCTCGAAGTCACCTTCTCCCTAGTCCCCTCTCCATGCATGAGCCTTATTCGTGCTCCCTACCCCTTACCTACCTCCCCCTACTCTTCCCTTCTCTGTAGGACCCCTAGAGATCGCCACCGTTAAGCTTGCCTGAGTGGAGTTCTCCGACGAGGACCATCTCCCTGAGCTCCTCCTACGGTAACCACGCCTCCCCCAACCTTCCTATGTCCCAAGGACCCTCTCTGACCCCTCCCTCTTTACCTGCAGGCCGCCTCGAGCTCATCCCGACGAGTTCCCGAAGCCCACCCAGTCGCGGAGGCACGCGACCCTGTGCCTGCACGAATACCGTGCTACCGCCCATCGTCGGACTCGTCGCCTCCCTCCGCCTCGCCATGGACCCTCCCCGCCTCTCCTCCGCGCCCCTAGCGAGCACCCTGTGCCTCCTGATCCCCAGCTAGGGTTTTGTCCCCGTTTCCTAGTCAGGAGGAAGAAGACACGCCACCACGGTCCATCGCCCTCGAATCCTACGGCCAGGCGCCTCCCATACCCCTTTGTCACCAGCTGTCACTGACGGGCCGAACCCGCCCATCAGTTCCAATCCCAGATCCCGCGCGCGTGCTGCCACGAGCCGGGCCGGCCTCCTGGCCCTATTAAGCCCATTCCCCTCAGATCCGGCCAAGTAGCACGTCGTTCCTTTTCCCTTTTGTGAAAAACATAATAGATCAGACATCAGTGGTTTGGTTTAAATGTTTATGAGTCTCTGTTGAGTTTTAGTGAATTAAACTCCTCTGTGCATGGTTTAATCACTAATCAAAACACTACAGTAGCTTTGAAACTCCAAAAAGGGTTATTCCAAATTCTACATAAAGGTATCCTCGGTACCTACAAAGTGTCCTTGGAATTACCTAAAAATCTTTTGTTGATTTAATCTGATGAAAAAGACAAATCCCATCTAGTACTTCCTTTGGGAATTTATCAAGGGTATTCTGTTAATTGTTTTGAGGTGATTCCAACTCCTCTGGATTTAGTCCACGAAATACTACCTAATCACCCAAGGAAATAAATTTTTGAACTCCAGAGAAGTTCTGGTGAATTATTTCCTAAAACTAGAGTTTTAATCACTATAAAATCCATTATAAATCAAGGGAGATTGATAAAATAGTGAAACAACTTTTGTTTGTTTCATTTTATCAATGCCTATATCATGGTATCATTTTCATACAATGATATCATATAGATCAAATCCTTGGTCAAAAACCCCTCTCTTAGATAGTTCCAAGACTAGAAATCCAAAGGGGTCCTTTCTCCCAATGTCTCCAAATCCTCTCCCAATCACATCAAATCAAATCTCCAAACATCCTACTGATGTTTATCATGTATTTATCTTTTGCTTGTTGTTTTGTTTGATGCTTGTATGCCTTGTAATGATTGGTGTATTGTTTGTTTGCATGTATGCTAGATAACGGCGATAATTGCGATTGTGTGACGCCGAGAAGTAGGAAGGATCAGGTTATTCTTATTATTGCTATTATTGCTATCCTGGTTATCTAACGCCGTCAAGGGACATCTCGCTGGTCACAGGCAAGCCACCATTCCTGAACTCCTATATTAACCTACTTTTATTTATCAACTATTTCATATCTCGTTTATAAATTGCATGATCACATGCATGGCTTGTTTTAAATAAAAGTGCATGAGTAACTTGACTCCTCCAAGTTATGAATGAGTGTCCATTAGGACACCTACCCTTTTACACCTATATTTACCCCTTTAGAGTGAGGCAAATATGATTAGCATCTTCCCTCTTGGAACCCACAAATTTTCAAAGATAAAACAATTTTGGGTTCTTACCCTACTACAAAGTTTTCAAAATAAAACCCTTAGACTTAGGCATCATTTCCGAGTGGAAGTTTTAATAAAAGGAGATATGAGGTGGATGAAGAGAAAGATAATGAAGAGGAAGATAAGTAAAGGAAAGTTAAGTAAGAGAAAGCAATGGATGTTCTAAGACAATGGCCGGAACAATTTATCCGTGCAACCACATTACCCTAGACGCTGGGGTTTAGCTCGTAGTTTGTGATCCTTAGCCGGGGCTGCTCGTACTCGCTAAAGGGGAGAAATCCCCTGAAATCCGGGTTGTCTATAGGACAAGGCACTGGTGCAACAATTGGGTCTCTCGCGGACGATATGCTTTAGGTAGTACGGACGGAAGATTGTCACTATTGCTATCTGCCAGACTTCGGTCTGGAGATAGGGGTCAGTACGGGAGGAAGGACTAGTGTCATCGTACCCCATAGTCGTACCGGAGAGAACAACCCAAAAGGAAAAGCCGCCGTTGCTAGGGATGGAAACATGAAAAGTTTAAGTTTGATTATCCGAGACCCTGTGTACCGTGTGTAGCAGGTCGTGGTTTTATCCCAGCGGATGTATTGATTCTTTTGGGTAAAGTGCATAAGCTCTGCAGAGTCTAATATATTCGAATAGCTGTGTCCATGGTCAAGGACGGTTGGAATGGCAAGTGCTAGGAGGACCCTTCGAATAAGTTATAATGAAACAAGGGATGTGATTTGGTCATGCGGAAAGATAAGAACGAGTTTGGTTTTGACCAGTGATGGTTGAAGACGTTTAGAAAGGGTTTTACAACAAAACTGTTTTAGGAATCTTTTTAACAAGGATGTGGAGATGTCCGGATTTTCAGAAAGGAGGCATATTTTCTAAAAACTCTTTTTCAACAAAGATATAGAGATGCCAATTCTAGGTCTTTCAAAAACAACTATAGTTTAGAGCTAACTCGCCACAGCCAGATATGCATTATCTTTTTACCTTGTCTCAATGGTTTGCGAGTACATTCAAAGTAGTCACCGGCTTTGTCCCTGGCTATTTACCTAGCCAGATTGCAGATGTTAAGAAGGGACGAAGGAGCTGACGTCTATGCGAACTAGGCCGTCTTCCCAATCAGTTGCCTATAGGTTAAGGCACGGGCTCTACGCTACAGACTTCCGCTACTTGTGATGTAATTGCCATAATGGCCCTTTGTAAGTTTTTGTACTCGTTAATATATGGATGCTGTAATGATACTAGTCGGTTATGCTCACGGCTCACTGATCATGGGAACATGAATTTTATGCATAACGGGTATTCTCGGACCGTAAATCCGGGGTGCCACACGGTGTTCCTTTGAAGTTTGCCTCATCCATAGCAATTGAGTGCAAGCACTAGCAGCAACCACATATTCGGCATCGGCGGTGGAGAGAGATATGCAATTTTGCTTCTTAGAAGACCAACATACCAAGGACCTACCAAGTAATTGGCAAGCCTCGGAGGTTGATTTTCTATCATCCTTATCACCAGCCCAATCCTAATTCGTGTACCCACAAAGAGAGAAAGTTGAGCCCCTAGGGTACCAAATACCATAGTTTGGAGTATGAACCAAATACCAAATACCATAGTTTGACCGCAATCAAGTGGATTTCTTTAGGAGCCGCTTGATATCTTGCACACACTCCTACACTTAACACAATATTGGTTCCGGATGCACAAAGGTAAAGCAAAGAGCCAATCATAGATCGTATACCTTTTGATCCAGATCTTTACCATTTGGGTTTAGTTCAAGATGAGTCGTTGTTGCCATGGGAGTAGGAGGTCCATTTAGATCTTTCATGTTGAACCTCTTGAGCATGTCTTGAGTATACTTAGCTTGATTGAAGAAGGTTCTTCCTCTCACTTGCTTGATCTCAAAGCCAATAAATACCCTCAATTCTCCCATCATAGACATCCTGAACCTATCATTCACAAGCTTTGAGAATTCATCATTAAAGGCCTTGTTAGATGAGACAAAGATAATATCATCAACATATATTTGGCATACAAAAATCTCCCCATTAACCTTCTTAGTAAAAAGAGTGGGATCAATTTTCCCAACCTCAAACCCACGGTCTAGCAACAACTCTCTAAGGTTCTCATACCACGTGCGTAGGGCTTCTTTGAGCCCATAGCGGACCTTATCAAACTTGTAGACATGGTTTGGGAAGTTGGGATCCTTGAACACTTGGGTTTCTTTACATATACCAACTCATGCAATGGACCATTTAGGAATGCACTTTCTACATCCATTTGTTGCAATTTAAAGTTATGATGTTCCGCATAGGCAAGAACGATACATATGGACTCAAGGCGAGCCACGGGAACATATGTCTCTCCATAATCAATGCCTTCAATTTGAGAGAACCCTTGAGCTACCAATCTTGCCTTGTTCCTTTCAACAATACCATGCTCATCTTGCTTGTTCTTGAATATCCACTTCGTGCCTATAACATTGCGGAAATCTTTTGCATTTTCAACTAACTTTCACACTTTGTTTCTCTCAAAGTTGTTGAGCTCTTTATGCATTGCTTCTAGCCAATCGGAATCCTCAAGAGCTTCCCATACTTTCTTTATTTCCACCATGGATATATGTGCTTGATGCTCACCAAAATTCTTCAATTGAGCTCAAGTGGACATTCCTATTCTAAGATCAACAAGTACATTCTCAAGAGTGTGATCTCTAATTTCCAATATCCTATCCACTCTAGCTTTACGAAGAGTTCAATCTCCTTGTTATCTCTTATGGGGATCACTTCATCATTTTCGTCCTCGTCTTGTGATGACCCACGAGTATAGGGTGTGTATCGTAGTACTTTCGATAAATAGGAGTGTCGATCCCAACGAGGAGAAGAAGGTGTTGACTAGTGGTTTGGATCAGGAATTCTCTGTAAATACTTAGAAAACGAATTTTTAGGTTTTTTTTGATAATGCAAAGAAATAAAGTGCAAGTAAACAAATACAACAAATTATTGCAGCAAGTGGCCCAATCCTTTCTTAGCAAAGGATATGCCGGTTGTAATACTTATGAGTACCAAGCGTTCTTGAGGACACATGGGAATACTGTCAAGTGCTTTTGCTTCATATAGTTGATTAATCTTCTTTGGTTTGATACGTATTGTGTGGGTGAACCTATGCTAATGTACCGACCTTAGTTGGACCAATACATACTTGTGATTAAACCCCTTGCAAGCATCCGCAACTACAAGAAAATAATTAAGATAAAAACCTAACCATAGCCTTAAACTCTGAGATCCTACACTTTCTTGTGCAAAGGCTTCCTAGCGGGGGTTCGAGTTTTTGTCACTCTGGCAACCCCACAATTAGTAGCCAAATACACAATGCATTCCCCTAGGCCCATAAATGGTGAAGTATCATGTAGTAGATGTTCACATGACACCACTAGAAGAATAGCACCACAACTTAAATATCCATTGAATAATACCTCAACACAATTCCACTACTAACAACATGACTTCTCCCATGTCCTCAAGAACTAAACGAACTACTCCTGAGACATCATATGGATCAAGATCAGAGATGATATGATGATGAATAACAATCTGAACATAAACAATAATTCAATGGTTCCACTCACAAGCATCAACTACAAAAGTAATTAACACTGGAAAGTTTCCCCTAATAACTATGCAAGATTCATAACAATTTTTACAGCAGGATGGAGTGGTGATGATGGTGCTGGTGGAGATGGTGTTGAGGATGATGATCCTGATGAAGTCTATCTTGATGACAGTGTTGATGGCGACGATCTCCCCTCTCCGAGAAGGAATTTCCTCGGTAGAAATCTGTCTGCCGGAGAGCTCTTTCTCTCTCTGTAGTTTCTGCCCCGCAGAGGCGGCGGAATATTTCTGTGGTCGCACCCACGTGTCTTAGGGTTTCAAGCAGAAGATATATGCGAAAGTACGGAGCAGGAGGTGGGCCAGGGTGGCCACACCCCTGGTGGCGCGGCCCAGGGTGGACCGCTCATGGGGGTGGTTGTGGGCCCCCTATGGCCCATCTCAGCCTCCCCTTATGGCTTCCTTCGTCTTATGGAAAAATAGGATTTTCCGTGTATTTTCTAGAATTTTCTGATCTTCGCGAAAATTGCATCAAAACACCACTTTTTCCATCAGAATCCTGACTCCAACATTTCATCCTCCAAAAGTCATCCAACATATAAAAATAGATGAAACAACATAATTAACACCTCTTAATATGAAATATATCAATGAATAGCAGTAAATTATGATATAGAATAGTGATGCAAAATGGACGTATCATCTTGACCATCATTTTGACCCAGATCTTTACTGGGATCATTCTCATCATCATGAGGCATAGATTGACCTTGGTCGAGATCAGGCACACTTCTGGACAGGCATTGAGATGATATTCTAGCTGATTCTATAAATCTTCCTTGAACAATAGACTGAGCAGCGCTGGACAATATGGAGAGTGGAGAATCCTCTTCATACAGACTAGAAGTTTCTGCCTGATCAACTTGTTGAGGGTACTCAGCTTGTCTTTGGCTTGGGTCATCATTTTCCTCCATAGCAGGTGCTTGTTGATGTTGTGAAGATGAGGACTCCACATGAGTAGAGCATTGTTCTTCTCAATCCGCCACAAGGTGTTCTCAATGGGGCGGATGAATCCCGCACCCATTCTTCTTATGGCATCTTGAGGCATTTCATCATCTACATCACAAACATCAACACGACCCCTTGGGGACCATCATATTCTTTGAAAACCACACTGCAAGATTCTATGACAACTCCAGAGAGTTTATCATAGATTCTATAAGTGTGGAATTCGAGACCAAAGCCAAAAAATGCCCTCTAATGCTTTGGAATCAAACTTGGACAAACGAATACCCTTAATGCGATAGAAGCACATACAACCGAACAGCCAAAAGTATGAAACGTTGGGCTTGTTACCGGTAAGAATTTCATATGGAGTCTTGATCAATTCTTTGCGGAGGTAGAGCCGGTTTGATGCATGGCATGCGGTGGAGATTTCTTCAGCCCAAAAGTTGTAGGGGGGTTTAAAATCCGCCAACATGGACATAGCCATATCAATTAGAGTTCGGTTCTTCCTATCAGCTACACCATTTTGTTGATGGGTATATGTAGCGGAATATTGGTGTTTTACTCCCTCATCACTAAGAAATCCGTTCAAGGTGTAGTTGAACTCAGTACCGTTATCACTTCTTATTATTAGCACAGGGACATTGTGTTGACGTTGAACCATGTTGATGAATTCGATGAAGTTTTCTTGGGTCTCACTTTTCAACTTGAAGAAGTATACCCATGTGTATCTTGAATAGTCATCAACAATCACCAAACAATACTTCTTCCCACCAAGACTAGCATGAGATAGAGGGACAAAGAGATCCACATGAAGGAGCTCCAAGATCCTCTTGGACTTGATGAAGTTATTTGGCTTGTGGGGAGAATCATGCATATTTCCTTCAACACACGCCCTGCACACACGATCTTTGGCAAAAAAAAATTCTTTTAGTCCAACAATATGGCCACCCTTGTAGAGACTTTGCAAAGTTCTCATGTTGACATGGGCTACTCGACGATGCCATAGCCAACCCACATCAGCCTTTCCGAATAAGCACATCGCACTTGTAGTGGTTTTCCCCGAAAAGTCTACCACATACAAGTCATTTTTGACGTACCCAACGAAAGCGACCTTTAGAGACTTGCTCCACAAGAGGATCACAATATCATTATCAATAAACACGGCAAAGCCCATGTTTCCAAGAGCACAAACTAAAAGTAAATTATATCCAAGGGTTTCAAAAAGCATGACGTCCACGAGTGTAATATCGTGAGCAACCACAACCTTGCTGAAGGGAATATACCCTGAGAGGCAATAATAAAGTGTTTATTATGTGTATTCCAAATATATGATAGATGTTTATTTTGCATGCTATAATTGTATTAATACGGAAACGTTAATACATGTGTGTTTAATAAACAAACAGAAAGTTCCTAGTTATGCCTCTCTCATAAACTAGTTCGTTGATTAACAAGATGATCACAGTTTCCTGATCATAGACATTGGATGTTGTTAATAACGAGATCGCAACATTAGTGTAATGGTGTGATGAACATTCATCCGAAGTATAGCATTACGATCAAAGTCATTGAGTTTATATTACTATAAACAACTTACGAAGTGATCCTAATCCTTAGACCATGAGATCATGCCAATCACTAACACCGGAAGAGTTTCTTGTTGACATCAAACGGCACACCGTAACTGGGTGATTATAAAGATGGATTCAAAGCTACTGAAGTGTTATGTTGAGAATCATGGCTCAAGAGTGGAATTTGTTCATCCTGATGACGGATAGATATACTCTGGGCCCTTTCAGTGATATCACATTTATTAGCTTGCAAGCAAGTGATTTGATCACTAGAATGTTCTATCACGGGAACAAGAAAAGAGTGCATGTCAGTAACGAGATCAAAATAGGTATGGAGGTACCGATGATCGAATCTCGAACATGTAATATATCGTGAAACAAAGGGATTAAGATACAAGCGTAAAAGGTTCCGGCGATCACAGGAAAGTCATCGTTGAATGTGTGGGAGTCAGTATGGATCTCAAGGTCCCGCTACTGATTATTGATCGGAGAAGGGTCTCTATCATGTACGCATAATTCGTGAAGCGTAGGGTGACACACTTAAGGGACACTGACATCCAGTTGGAGCAAATGTTTCATGACGCAAGAATAAACAAGCGCAGAAATTTATTTCACTAGATACCAAAACAGGTTTTCGGGTGAAATTGCATAAAGGGGTTATGCATGTGAAATAGAATTATAGAAAGGGGTTATTTGTGAATGTTTTTTCATTAAAGTAATTGAAAAAATTCTGAATAAATAAAAGAGTTTTATTTAATGAGACTTTGCATTAAATTTGGTGGAAATTTAATAGCAAGTTTGAGTGGGATTTTGAGTGGAGGGATTTGAATGGATTTTTGTGAGTGGAGTGTCCACCCACATGAATGAAAGAGAGGAGGGGCAGCCCCCATGGCCTGCGGCCACCCCCTTGGGTGTCCCCCTCCTATAAAAGGCACCCCTCTCCTCACTTCTCACTCACACCTCCTCGTGAAGGATCTCTCTCCCCCTCTAGAATTTATCCCCCATGGTCTCGGACTAGTGAGATACATGTTCCTGGTGGATATTCGGAAAGAAAGGGTTGTGCTTCCGTTGCATCACTGGAGCGAGGATGCGTAGGTTGCTCGGTGTCTTGTACGTGTGTGCGATCATGGATGCGCTGCTGCTTTGCGGCGCTAGGACTTCCTCTCAATCTTGAGATCGACAAGAGATCGTCTACATCAACCAAGAGTTGAACTCGTTAAGCTTTGTCGGTCTTCAAGGGTATGTTCTCGACGGATATACATCCGCCCGTTGTTTGTATCTAGTAGATAGATCTTGGTACATAGTTGTTCCCATCGTAGGAAATTTTTTGTTTTCTATGCTAGGAACCCTACAGTGGTATCATAGCCGGATCTATGCGTAGATGCTTTACATGGGTAGTACACATATGAGTATGTGGGCGATGATGATCATGTTGTTGCTCCTTAGTTGTAATTTTGGATATTGGTGGCATAGTAGGATGAAGCGGCCCGGACAAACTTTACATGTCCTCACACATGAGACCTGTTCCACGCTTGACATGCAACTAGTTTGCATAAGTGGCTAGCGGGTGTTTGTCTCTCCTACTATAGTCAATATCTATTTTGCAACGAGTTGTCAACAATTTGTTTATCCTCGTTGTGGTTCATGTTCGTAGATAAGAACGGTTCTATCTTCGAAAGCCCTAAGCCACGTAAAACTTGCAATGGATAAATTAGAGGCGTCTAGTTTAGATTGTTGTTGGGCTAGTGTCATGATATGGTGATGTTGTCAGTAGAAGTATAAGATGATACTCTTACAAAACACATAGCGCATAAACTCCATAGACCTTGGACTTACACATAAAAGTATGATAGTGACCATACCACGAGGCACATGATAGAGATCATATGCGGGAACCATATCATTTCACTAATAAACATGTGATGTTTGATTGCATCTTATATTGCTTGTTTAGCGCTTTGTTAGCATAATAAGATGATCCATCATTTAAATATCAAGATAAGAATGTGTTCTTCCTTTAGTATGCACTGATTATGTTTTCGTCGCTCCAAGACATCACGTGATGATCGGGTGTTCTTGGATCCACGACCATATATCGGGTGTAAAACAGTTCCACACGCAAATACTAAGGTTCTAACTTGGCGAGCCTAGCATGTACAGACATGGCAAGCATGAGTCATATAGTAGATATGATGCCCATTTGATGCTCGCCTTTGAAGCTACACCGACTCACGTGATGATCGGACTTGGTGTAGTGGATTTGGTTCATGTAATCACCAAAAGGAACGAGGGATGTCGTTTTTGAGTGGGAGTTCATTCGTAATATGGATTAGTTGAACTCAATCTATCATAAACTTAGTCTAAACTTTACAAATTCGGTTGTAGATGGCACCACCTACTTTTAATTTCAATGTGTTAATGGAGAAAGAGAAACTTGCAACGAATGGTAGCAACTTTACCGAATGGGCCATGAATTTGAGGATTCTCCTCTCTGCTGCACAAAAGCAATATGTGCTAGAAGCGCCACTAGGCCCCCACCTTTTGAGGATGCCCCTGATGAGGAGAAGAATGTCTATCAGACTCGTTAGGAGGACCACGACTTAGTTTATTGCGGCATATTGTATGGGCTAGAGCCAGAACTTCGAAAGCGTTTCGAAAACGGCAATGCATTTGATACAATGGGTGAGTTGAAAATGATTTTCGACACACAGGCTGCTGTAGAGAGCTACAACGCTTCAGAAAAGTTTTTTAGCTGCATGATGGAAGAGCACAACTCCATTAGTGAGCATGTACTCAAGATGTCGGGTTACGCCGATAAGCTTGTGTCCTAGGGAATAACGATTCCCATTGACTTAGGCATCCATCGTGTTCTGCAGTCTCTGCCACCTAGCTATAAGAGCTTCGTGATGAACTATAATATGCAAGGCATGAAGAAGTCTCTCCCCGAGCTTCTGTCAATGCTTAAAATTGCAGAAGTGGAGATAAAAAAGGAACATTAAGTGTTGATGATCAATAGGAACACTGGTTTCAAGAAAGACACGAAGGGAAAATGGAAGGGAAGTAAGGGCGGCAAGCCGGTTGCCGTGCCTGAAAAGAAACCCCGAGTTGGACCTAAGTCTGATACCGAGTGCTACTATTGTAAGGGATCCACGGAAGCTTAAGAATCGCCCCAAGTATTTGGCAGACAAGAAGGCCGTCAAGGCAAACAAAGGTATATATGATATAATTGTTATTGATGTGTACTTGACTAGTGCTCGCAATAGCACCTGGGTATTTGATACCGGTTCAGTTGCTAATATTTGTAATTCGAATCAGGGGCTGCGGAACAAGCGACCGCTAGCAAGGGGTGAGGTCAATATGCGTGTCAGCAATGGATAAAGCGTTGATGTGATCGCCGTCGGAACGCTAACTCTCCATTTGCCATCGGGATTAGTAATAAACTTGAAGAATTGTTATCTGGTGCTAGCACTTAGCATGAACATTGTATCTGGATCGTGTTTAATGCGAAGTGGTTATTCATTTAAATCCGAGAACAATGGTTGTTCTATTTATATGAATGAAATGTTTTATGGTCATGCACCGATGATGAATGGTTTATTTCTTTTGGATCTCGATAATAATGTTACACATATTCACAATGTTGATGCTAAAAGGATTAAACTTAATGATGATATATCCGCATATATGTGGCACTGCCGTCTAGGTCATATTGGCGTTAAACGCATGAATAAGCTCCATTCGGATGGACTTTTGGAATCACTTGATTTTGAATCATTTGATACATGTGAGCCATGCCTTATGGGAAAGATGACTAGAACACCGTTTTCCGGTTCGATGGAACGGGCGACAGATTTATTGGAAATCATACATTCGGATGTATGTGGTCCAATGAGTGTGTCGGCGCGAGGTGGATATCATTATTTTGTTACTTTCACGGAGGATTTGAGTAGATACGGTTATATCTACTTGATGAAACACAAGTCTGAATCATTTGAAAAGTTCAAAGAATTTCAGAATGAAGTGGAAAATCATCGTAATAGAAAGATCAAATTTCTACGGTCCGACTGTGGAGGTGAGTATCTAAGTTACGAGTTTAGCACTCACATGAAAGAGTGTGGAATTGTTTCACAACTCACACCTGCCGGAACACCACAGCGAAATGGTGTGTCGGAACGTCATAATCGTACTTTATTGGATATGGTTCGATCTATGATGGCTCTGACGGACTTGCCGTTGTCATTTTGGGGTTATGCACTAGAAACTGCTGCATTCACTTTAAATCGGGCACCATGTAAATCCGTTGAAAAGACACCGTATGAATTATGGTTTGGAAACAAACCTAAGCTGTCATTTCTTAAAGTTTGGGGATGTGATGTTTATGTGAAGAAACTTCAACCGGATAAACTCGAACCCAAAGGGGAAAAATGCGTCTTCATAGGATACCCTGAGAAAAAATTGGGTATTCCTTCTATCACAGATCCAAGGGAAAGGTTTTTGTTGCCAAGAATGTATCCTTTCTAGAGAAAGAGTTTCTCATGAAAGGCGTGAGTAGTCGGAAGGTAGAACTCGAAGAGGTTATTGAACCTTCTCTTCAAAGTATGGGGAGTAGCGCAGTGCCGGAAGTCATTCCGGAGTTGGCTTCACCAGTTGAAGAAGGAACTAATGATAATGATCATGAAACTCCAAAAGAGAGTACTACCAAACCTCGCAGATCTAGCAGGACGCGTGCAACTCCCAAGCTGTACGGAAATCCTATCATGAATTTCATGGTTGATGAAAATGATGACCCTGCGATGTATGAAGAAGCAATGATGATCCCGGATTCCAACAAATGGTTAGAAGCCATGAAATCCGAGATGGAATCCATGTATGAAAATCAAGTTTGGAACTTGGTGGAATTACCTCATGACCGAAAGGCCGTGGAGAACAAATGGATTTTCAAAAGGAAAACTGATGCTGATGGTAATGTAACCGTCTATAAAGCTCGACTTGTTGCAAAAGGGTTTCGACAAATTCAAGGAGTTGACTACGATGAGACATTCTCTCCCGTAGCGATGCTAAAGTCAGTTAGGATTATGTTAGCAATTGCTGCATATTTCGATTATGAGATATGGCAGATGGATCTCAAAACCACGTATCTCAATGGTAATATTGAAGAAGAGTTGTATATGATACAACCAAAGGGTTTTGTCGATCCTAAGGATGCTAACAAGGTGTGCAAGCTTCAGCGATCCATCTATGGATTGAAGCAAGCATCACGAAGTTGGAATCTCCGCTTTGATGAGGTGATCAAAGAGTTTGGATTTGTCCAAACTTATGGAGAAGCTTGTATTTACAAGAAAGTGAGTGGGAGCAATGTGGCATTTCTGATACTATATGTGGATGACATATTATTGATCATAAATGATATAGATCTTTTAAACAATGTTAAAAGTTATCTAAACAGCAAATTTTCAATGAAGGACCTAGGTGAGGCGTCATACATATTAGGCATAAAAATCTATAGTGATAGATCTAGGCCCCTAATAGGGCTATCTCAAAGTACATACCTTGATAAGATTTTAAAGAAGTTTAAAATGGAAGTTAGTAATAAGGGGTTCTTACCTATGACACAAGGCACGACATTGAGTAAGACTCAAAGTCCGGCTAAAGCGGAAGAAAGAGATAAAATGGACAAAGTCCCCTATGCTTCAGCCATAGGCTCTATAATGTACGCCATGCTATGTACAAGACCGGATGTGGCACATGCTATTAGTTTGACTAGTAGGTACCAATCGTATCTAGGTTCGGAACACTGGAAAGCGGTCAAGAATATCCTTAAGTACTTGCGAAGAACTAAGGATATGTTTCTTGTATATGGAGGTGAAGAAGAGATCATTGCTAAGTGTTATGTCGATGCTACCTTTGACACCGATCCAGATGACTCTAAGTCTCAATCCGGATACATATTTCTTATGAATGGCGGAGCGGTTAGTTGGAGGAGCTCCAAACAACCTGTGGTGGCGGGATCAACGACGGAGGCCGAATATGTTGCTGCTTCGGAAGCGGCTCAGGAAGCAGTTTGGATGAAGGAGTTCATATCCGAACTAGGTGTTGTTGCGAACGCATTGGGCCCAATGGTGATCTATTGCGAAAACAATGGTTCCATTGCCAATGCCAAAGTGCCAAGGTCTCACAAGCATTCCAAGCATATTAAGCGCCGGTTTCACTCCATCCGTGAGCATGTCAAGGATGGAGATATAAATATTTGTAAAGTACATACGGATCTCAATGTAGAAGATCCATTGACTAAAACTCTCCCTAGATCAAAACATGATCTACACCAGAACTCCATGGGTGCTAGATACATCACTATGTAACTAGATTATTGTCTCTAGTGCAAGTGGGAGACTGAAGGGAATATGCCCTGAGAGGCAATAATATAGTGTTTATTATGTGTATTCCAAGTATATGATAGATGTTTATTTTGCATGCTATAATTGTATTAATACGGAAACGTTAATACATGTGTGTTTAATAAACAAACAGAAAGTTCCTAGTTATGCCTCTCTCATAAACTAGTTCGTTGATTAACAAGATGATCACAGTTTCGTCATCATAGACATTTGATGTTGTTAATAACGAGATCACAACATTAGTGTAATGGTGTGATGAACAATCATCTGAAGTATAACATTACGAAGTGATATAAACAACTTACGAAGTGATCCTAATCCTTAGACCATGACATCATGCAAATCACTAACACCGGAAGAGTTTCTTGTTGACATCAAACGTCACATCGTAACTGGGTGATTATAAATATGGCTTCAAAGCTACTAAAGTGTTATGTTGAGAATCATGGATCAAGAGTGGAATTTGTTCATCCCGATGAAGGATAGATATACTCTGGGCCCTCTCGGTGATATCACATTGATTAGCTTGCAAGCAAGTGATTTGATCACTAGAATGTTATATCACGGGAATGAGAAAAGAGTGCATGTCAGTAACAAGATCAAACTAGGTATGGGATACCGATGATCGAATCTCGGACGTGTAATATATCATGAAACAAAGGGATTAAGATACAAGCGTAAAAGGTTCTTACGATCACATGAAAGTCATCGTTGAATGTGTGGGAGTCATTATGGATCTCCTGGTCCCGCTACTGATTATTGATCGGAGAAGGGTCTCGATCATATCCGCATTATTCACGAACCGTAGGGTGACACACTTAAGGGACACTGACATCCGGTTGGAGCAAATGTTTCATGCCGAAAGAATAAACAAGCGCAGGAATTTATTTCACTAGATACCGAAACAGGTTTTCGGGTGAAATTGCATAAAGGGGTTATGCATGTGAAATATAATTCTAGCAAGGGGTTATATGTGAATGTTTGTAATTAAAGTAATTGACAAAATTCTGAATAAATAAAAGAGTTTTATTTAATGAGAGTTTGCATTAAATTTGGTGGAAATTTAATAGCAAGTTTGAGTGGGATTTTGAGTGGAGGGATTTGAATGGATTTTTGTGAGTGGAGTGTCCACCCACATGAATGAAGGAGGGGAGGGGGCAGACCCCATGGCCGGCGGCCACCCCCTTGGGTGCCCCCTCCTCCTATAAAAGGTACCACTCGCCTCACTTCTCACTCACACCTCCTCGTGAAGGATCTCTCTCCCCCTCTAGAATTTATCCCCCATGGTCTCGGACTAGCGAGATACATGTTCTCGGTGGCTATTCGGAAAGAAAGGGTTGTGCTTCCGCTGCATCGCTGGAGCGAGGAGGCGGAGGTTGCTCGGTGTCTTGTACGTGTGTGCGAGCACGGATGTGCTGCTGCTTTGCAGCGCTAGGATTTCCTCTCGATCTTGAGATCGGCAAGAGATCGTCTACATCAACCACGAGTTGAACTCGTTAAGCTTTTTTGGTCTTCAAGGGTATGTTCTATATGGATATACATCCGCCCGTTGTTTGTATCTAGTAGATAGGTCTTGGTACATAGTTGTTCCCATGAAATTTTTTGTTTTCTATGCTGCGAAGCCTACACTTGCCAAAACCCAGTACCTTAGACTTTGACTTGTCGGCATATGTCACAGTTATTTGATCATCATTTGGTCTCATATCCTTGACAATATCTTTTCTTCTGGTCATATGACTTGTGCATCCACTATGAAGCACCCACTTTGACCCTCTGGAAGCATAGTTCTACAGGATATCAAACTTGTTTTTAGGTACCCATTTTTCAATGTGTCCTCTTTTGTTAGCAACAAGGGTATGGGGAAGCCAAATGGACCAAGCAATATAACCATCAAGCGGGCAAACATACTGTGCATAAACATCGCCATAATAATCACACATTAAGACATAGTGAGGGTTAGCACTTCCTGCAAAATCATCATGTGACATAGTTTTTCCACATGTTTTCTTACTACCCACAATGGCCTTGTCTTTTTCTTGTGTGGGCATGTCCTTCTTCTTCTTGTTGTTGTTCTTCTTGGATTTGGATGCCAAGCCAATACCCCCTTATTTGACCTTTCCTTACTTAGAAGATCATCAATCGACTTGTTTCCTTCGGGAAAGGTGGCATTAGCAAGCTCCCCCTTCAACCTAGCATTTTCTTCAAAAGTGTTTGTACTACTAGAGGGAATGAAAATACTAGGTGAGGCAATGTTAGTCAATTGAGTTTGAAGTTTTCCACGAGACTTTTTGAGCAACAAGAGTTCACTTACCAAGGCGTTGTGAGCCTTGTCAAGCTTCCTAAAGTCCTCGACAATTTTGTCATGAACAACACAAAACTCAACCTCAACTTTTTAGCCTTTTTATACTTAGCAATGTCATGATCATGTTTCTTTATGAATTTATTAATAATTTGATCATTTGCCTCATTGAGGCCTTCAAGTTTTATTTCAATAGACATCCTAGTCTCTTGCTCTTCTTCTAAAGTATTATTTAGTGCCTCGACTTCAACCATATGCTCTCTACCTAGTTTACATCTTTCATCAAGAAGGTCTTGTGTGTGAGAAAGTTGACTCAAGAGGTTCACAAATGCTTCTTGTGCTCCCCTTGCAAGTTAGTCATAAACACATCAAAAGCAACTAATTCCTCTTTGACCTCAAGAGATATATCATCATCAAGTTCATCATCAATCATCAAGGAGGGGTATGAATATGATAATACCTCAGATCCTCTTGCCATAAGGCAAGTGACGTTCTTGTTGGAGATATTCTCATTTGGAGAGTCGAAGAGTGAGAAAGAGGATGGAGAAGTAATATCCATAGCAGCCACACCAATTGATGTTTCCTCATCATCATCTTCATGATCAGAGGAGAATTCATCATGTGTTATCCAAACAATCTCACCCGACTTCTTGTTGGCGGGATTCTTCTTGATGAGGGGTTTCTTGAAGGGAGCCTTGTAGTTGTTCTTTAATACAAGTTTACCCCCATGATCTTCTCTTTTCTCATTGGGACAACCGGCAATAAAGTGATAGCGGTCACCACAGTTGAAGCAAGTTCTCAACTTTGAGATGTTGTCTCTTCTCCCATTTTGTAACATCCCAAAAATCATGATTTCAAAGTTTGCATATCATTCATGCATGCATAATCATTTTAGGATCATTTCTTCAAAACAGAAACATTGTGATCTATTATTTTATGTAAGCAAGGCAATAGCCTTAATGCTACTCTCTAAAAATAGAATATTCATTTTGAATAGAAAAGAATTGATCATATGATTGATTGATATTTTCCAATGCTTGAACAAAGATTTTCAAAACAAAATATGAATTTAAAACCAATCTTATGTCCTTATTAAATAAGTTGTAAAGGCATTGTTTATTTTAAATCCCTTTGGGCCAAAGTATTTTGAGTGAGCAACTTTGTGCTGTAGCCAAAAAGGTGCAAGTTATACTTTACAAAAAATTCAGAACGAGTTTGAATTTAAAACCATTTGAAAATGATTCCAGAAAATCAAAACAGAAAAGGAAAAAGATAAAAGAAATAGAAACATGCCGGCGTTACTCCTTCAGCCCAATAACAGAACCAGCCCACCCGGGGGTTTTCTTTTCTCTCTGTTTCTCACCCGCACGCATACCCCTCCCTCGCTGACACCCTGGACCCACGCGCCAAGTCACCTTCGTCCCCAAAATCACGCCGCGACCAGCACCGCCGCGGCCGTTTCTCCGATTTTATTCCGCGCTTGATTGCGAGTAAACGCCAGCGTAATTCCCTCTCTCACCCCGGCTATTTAACCTCCTCCTCCTTCCGCTCATTTTCCCTCAAGCCACAACCACAGAGAGCCACCAGGCTGCCGACAATCGAGCTCACTCCGCCGCGGTACCGAGCATCTCCGGCGGCGAATTCCGGTGAGAACTCCTCGCCCCTTACCTCCTGGTCTTGCTGTCTTGTTCACTGCATCCTTGCGCATTATTTAACACTGCTGTTGTGTCCTAGGACAACCCAGAACGTCGCCAATATCAACGACTGCGCGAGCCGGACGAAGCACTCAACTCCGACGAGCTCACACGGTAAACCTAGCCCTCCCCTTACTCTCTGGTTCAAGCTCGCACACTCGCAATGACAGTGCGCATCTAACGCTGCCCTGCTTTTCCTCTCCTATGCCCTGTAGCAACCCTAGCGACGACGACAGAGCAAACCCGAAGCCGCCCGCAACTCCGACGAGGAATCCTCGCCGTGTCCGTGCGCCCCGACCCCATCTAGCCGCACGTTGAGCTTCGCCGTGTCTCCACGACCTCGGTAAGCACCGGCGCCCTCAGTTTTACCCTATAGTCTCGCTGGAGCGCCGTTGAAAGACGCGCCGCCACCGCGCTCACCATTTGCGCCGCTCGTTTGTGGCATATGCGTTCATATCCGTTAGATCTAGGATAAATGGCTAGGATTAGAAGCTAGACGAAAGGGTACGGTCAGATCTGGACCGCAGGATCTCATTTAGATCCAGTGGCTCACGAGCATGATCCAGCCGAAACGGTATCAACCAGTCAGGAAGCACCGTGTGTCACTGTAATAGATTTAAAATCTGAATTTAGATCTATTGGTTATTCAAACTTGCAAAATTCATAACTTTTGATCGACACGTCCAAATTTTACAAATTTTATATCATTGGAATCAGGAGAAAGAATTATATCCAACCATACACTTCGTTTAATAAATTGCATCGGTAAAATTGGTTGTTTTTGCAGAGACATTTGTAGGATTATTTTGAGTATAAACAATTGATTTAAAAATGTTTTAAAGGCTAAATAAATTTATTTAGTGTATAAATGTTTAGTTTAGTGTTCAGTATTGTTTCACTTGTCTTGTTTGAATTGGAAAAATCATCACATGGCATTTGCATGCATTCATATATTTTTGCTTGTTTATATTGATATGTGAATGTGGTGCTATCATTTTATGTGTAGATTTTGGTGCTAGTGGTGATTTTGATTGTGAGGATTGTTGCTACTCCCCCAACTACCAAGGCAAGTGGTGCTGCATATTTTTCTGTCCCAATATTTTGACTATGCATTAGAAATATTTTGTATAGGGCTTGCATGAATATTTTGCTACGTATCTATATGCTATGCTTGGGAAATCCTAGTAGTTGTAGAATTGCTAGAATTTTCTCTAAGTTAAGATACTTGATATTGCCATGCTTAGACTAGCTAGTAGCAACCAAGGGTGGAATATATACATGCTATGGAAAAATATTGCTAAGTCTTTGACTTATGTTTTTGCTTAATAAAACAACTAAGTGAATGAAACACCTGGGTGGATTGGTAATTGCTTGGTGGTTTTTGGTTGAGTGGTTACACAAGGCCCATTCTATGGTTTACCTTGTGTATATCACTTGTGCATTGCCACCCAGGAACAAAGGGATTTGAGATGCCAAATGTTAAGAAGCTTCTAGTGCAACCACATGGCATTATGGGCTCTGCCTGGATCATATAGGTTGCAATAACTTAGCCATTTGGACAGTTGGTGGTAGTGGGATGATAGGTTGGAACGCGTCCATTTGGTCTAAGGGAAGGCTTCTGAAAGGTCCTGTCTTGGTGAAAATCAAGTCTTGTGGGGAAAGTGCACCACCTTTGCAGATGGAAGAAACTAAGTAATTAGTCGTGTCCCCAGTAATGGACAACTTTGAGCATCAAGACATGGAAGCTATCAAGAATCTCCTCATCCCAATTTTCTAAGTTAAAACTTGTGGTTGAACAAGGGTGGAGGTTCACCAATTTCTATTGGTGGTTCCTTGGGAGTTTTTGACAAACAAAAACTTAGTGTTTTCAACTAATAGGTAAAACCTATTTTAAGCAAAGCAAGCCTAAGCTACACTTAGCCAAATTCATGTAGTAACTAGATGCTAATATTCTACTAAGGTATCACTTGCCAATACTATTCCAATGTATTGACCCACTGTGGCTGTAACTTGTGATGTTGCAGGTTACTCTATTGATGATTAGGGGTTATGAGTCTAGACTCAACATGCTTGCCTATGTCACATGAAGATGAAGACTTTTATTTATATTGTTATGATAAACTCTTGTTCTAGCCTATGGCTATGGAGTTGTAAAAGACTATGTTATCTCTGGAATGACGATGTAATAATGACCTTTGTTTCTGTATATTTCATCTTAAACTGTGGATGCTAGCAATTGATTCAGGGACTAGCATTGCAATCACAAGGATCTTTACCTTTATAAAGGTGGGATCTTACACATTTGAGTTGTTTCTTCATTGCGTTTCCATCTTGGCCTTGGTGGGGTCTTTCCAAAATTCCTTCCATAGAAGGCCATGTATTCACCATGAGAAACTTTAACATATTCGGGATGTCTCAAAGATAAGCCTTCATCACATCGTTCTTCATCCACATACTCTACCACTTTAGCTTTTAGGGCAAGGTTGAAGCCACTGTTCATTCCAAGGGCTCTAGCACGAGCATCTTTGGCATTGTTGGCAGCCACCTTGAAAGCGGCCATCTCTTGCATAACTTCAATGGAAGTCATGAGGTGGTAGTTGTGTCTTTCTTGGATACTCTTCAAGTCGGTGGGCTCGAAAGGCATGAGTGCACAAATATTTTTTTTATCCAAGCATCATCCACATGTGAGGCAGCAACATTCCTAAAGGCGATGGTAGTGGATTTGAGCCTTCAATACATGTCTTCATGATCTTCACCATCCTTCATATAGAATCCTTCCACTTCATTGCTCAGTGCATCATAACGGTTTCTTCTCATGCTCTCATTCCCAACAAATAAATCTATGAGAGCATCCCAAGTTTCCTTGGCGACGTTGAGGTGTTCTATGTGAGGGAGATCTTTTGTCCCCAAACCTTGTTGAATCATGTGAAAAGCAGTGGCATTGAGTTGACTATTGACAACTACTATTCTTGTCAAGTTGGTTGGATCCACAATTCCGAGTCCTTCCTCAATAATATTCCACAATTCAATGCAGGAGCTACGCACATGAGATTTCATTAATGATTGCCATTGAGCAAAGGGATGTTCAACTAGCTTAGGTGGGTCACCTCTATTATTTATATGTGGGTGAGGGATTGGAGGGTCAGGAGAGTACCAACTGGGAACCTTATGGTACTATTCCTTCCCATCATCCTTTTTGGTGGAGGTATTAATGTTGTCAAGATCATCCCCCACCACCACCGTGGGTGATGCTGATGCATTCACCTTTGGGAGTGTGGTGGGTTCCTATAGCGGAGGAGGATGAGGATGTGAGGCCATTTTCTCCTTAACAAGTTTCTCAACTAAGTCACGCAACTATTTGATTTCGTTCCCAGGGAGGAGTTCAAGCTTGATTCCAATTTCTTGAGATCCTCCGTGGACACCGTGTTACTAGTCTCACTCCCATCTCCTCCATCGTGGCTACCCATATACTCTTAGGCGGTAAAGACGAATAAAGAGACGAGTCTGATACCAATTGAAAGGATCGTATGTGAACGGTGAATAGGTGCTACTTCAAAGTTTACTATTTTTCAAGTTAGGGTTTGACACAAAAGTAAATTATCTAGATTATGCAACTATGGTGAATTTACCTATATGTCAACCTATCACAAACACTAATCAAGAACAAGATAAGTAAAGTGTGGTAAAGGATAGAAGTAACCAAAGTGGAACACGTGGAGATACAATGATCTGTGTCCCCCAGTTCCTTCCTTCTGAGGGGAAGTACGTATGTGTTTGGAAAAGGGGCGATTTCAAACCACGAACTCCACGAGAGGCCTCCCTTGTTCTCCGATGAACCTCACCCCAATGGGTTCGATTCAACTCTTCCAATTATATCGGAAACCTTCGAGGTGGAAGCCAATACCTTTACAACAAGTTTGAGGCACACATCCACAACTGAATTGGAGGCTCCCGAATGCAAGCAAGCTGTCAAACAATCAAAGACAAGCTTGTAAGAACCAAATCAAGAGCTAGGGTTTCCAATGAAACACTAGAGCAAGGGGCCGTCAAGTGAATGAGGGGGAAATGAAGATCTCTCTTGGTGAATCTATATATCAAGGCCTCCTCCTTCGATTCTCCAAAGATCAATGACATTGGATGGTTGGATGAAGAGATCTTGGTGATTTGGTGGCTCAAATGGAGGTGGTGTTCTTGACTGGAACGAGCCCCCTCCAAAGGTAGAAGAAGGGGCCCTTTTATAGGCCCCGTGAATTGTAGCTATTGGAGGTCACTTAACCCGGATAGTCCGGCAGAAATGGCCCAGACAGTCCGGATGAAACCTGTCGGACACTCCGTAGCACCCCGAGAAAACCACTACTAGAAAATCGCCTATCTTTATCTATGTGCATCATCATACATATTTCTGCACTAAACTATTTTTCTCGAAAGCCTATCTTTGTTTCTAATTATCCCATCCTCCATTATTATAAAACCCCCGGTCTTGCGGGATATATTCTTTGTCTAAAAGCATTTGCAAAAGACTTTTAAAATGACACATAAAAGAAAATAATAATATATATAAAACTATTTTGTCCCGGGGAGGCCGGCACCGGCCAGGCCTGGCTGGCAGCAGCCTACTACCCGTATACAAATCTAAACCCTAACCCTAACCTATCCTATCCCACCTACTCCCTCTATGCCGCCACTGGGCACCCTCTCTGCCACCACCGTCCCTCTGCCTCCACCCTGGCCTCCCTCTGCCGTGCAGGCACCGCGCCGCACCACCGCGGGCACTCCCGTCGTTGCCATGCCTCGGGGTCGCCTCCATGTTCCCCGCCATAGTGCCTCGCCGCCCAAGCACCTCCTCGACCTGGGCGTTCGCGTGCGCCTTCGCCGGCTACCAGGAGCTCCGTCGCCTTCCTGATTCCCCTCCGACCGCCTCGCCTCGGCCACTACCAAGCACCGCCGTCGCTGGCTCGCTCTCCCTCGCGTCTCACGTCCCCACCTTCCCGAGCCAGCGCCGCCCTGAGGAGCTCCCGGACCAAGCGTCTAGCTCGCCTCTAGGACGCCATCTTGTCGTGCCGGCCTTCGCCGCCCTCTCCCTTCAGGCTTCCGAGTTCCGACCCTGCAGCCCCATCTGCAACACCGACAGATGTCGTGGCCTCCATGTCCCCTCTCGCCGTCGGCCCCGAGCGCCTCCAGCACGCTCCTCCGGTCGTCGTCCTCCCTGCTGTGCTACCGGTCGCTGGCCAAGTCTTCTCTATGCTCTCTTGTTCCTGATGTCTGAAGGCCATGTGAACACAAGCTTTTGCCCCTCTCGTTGTATCTTGCCTGCTAGGCGTTTGAAGTTATCCCGAACTCTACAAGGCCTCCTAGAAATGTTCAAGTGCCCATGTTCTGCCTTGTGTCGTGTGGCCCGCACACATGTTGCTGCGGTCCGATGTGGTTGGGTGCATGAGATGCTCCACATTGCGGTGTCATATGATTTCCTCGCCAAGATCTTCTTGTTGACAAGGCCACCAGTGCCGAACCAAGTTCCTGTAAGCGACCAAAGAAGGAACCTAAGGAGATGTCGCCAGGCTCACAGATCTCCGTCTCGTATTGCCAAAGCCTTCGGCATGGATCCGATAAGATCTTCATCCTAGACGCCAAGATCGCCTACTTGGAGACCAAGACCGATCCCTCGAACCCCTCCGAACCAAGACCTTCGACCATAATGTGTGACCTTTTCCGAGCCCCTATTTTAGAAATTGCCAACTATATAAACTGTTGCATATTTAATTGTTCGTACTCGCATACATATTGTGGGTGTTTGGGGGTATTTGTCGACTCATCTAATAATTAAATATGGAGACTATATGCGGGCGAATCTAGTCTAATATTTGTCTCATTTAAATTTGTGCATCGAACCGGTGGTATAATTTTGCCTTTTTAAGACAAAATTTAAATTGCAGGGTATCTAAATAACTTGAACCACCTAAATAATTGTCGGGACCCCGGTTCCGCTTAATATTGCCTAATTGCATCGCACCTTGGCCATGTCATGCATCATATCATGATCATGCCGATTCTTCTGCATTAGTTGTAATTGTGCATCGCTTGTTCCTTTTAGTGTTTTCTTCTTCCCGGATAGGACGATGAGATGTTGTGAGCTTCGACAAGTTCTTCGGTTATGAAACTTCGGCAATGTTTTCCAGTCGAGCATTCTCCCCCTTTCCACCTATTTTACCTTTCTAGTCTTTATTTCCTCCTGTTTATCTATTGCTATCTGTGTTGCGATGCTCTAGTTTTCGTACCCGTGATATCCCTTGCAACCTTATATTGCCTTGGACACATCCTATTACCTGTTGCTTGGTAGATAGTTGGACTTGCGTGTCGTAGTCGCTTTCTCAAGTGTTGTTGCATGTCGTCAAGTACCACAGTTGTTGGAAGAATGCCATATGCTTTATGTTGGAGATGATCATGGCTTTAATTATCGTTTAATAACTAAAATTGAAGTAGGTAAATAATGCAGAGACACAGGTGGGCAATAGATGTTATTTGGTTTTTAACGGTCCACTTGTGTCCCGTAGGACCCCGAGTACTTGATACCTGTTCTTTGAATATTCGCACTATCCGCATGTGGGACCATGAATCCCCCTAGCCAGAGCTTGAGTCATATTTATTTCTTGGGGCCACAAAGTAGTTTGGGAATTTATTACTATCCTGTACTTATGCCATGCTTTACTGTTTGATTTACAATTGCGCGTGGAGCGCCTGTACTGTTTAGGTAAGTGGAATGTTTCTGCCGTATCGACAAGCCCAGTCACACTTTCGGGTTCCCAGTCGTTTACAGCCATTGACACAAACCTCTGGGTCCGTCTCGGAGCCGGTCAACTTCGTCGCGGGTTGCTTAGTGGGGTGGCCCCCTGAAATTTATATGAATCTTGCAATTGCTCTGTCGTGATGCCTTGTTGGGTTTTCATTTGGTTTTTCTCGAGGTTGATCGTGCGTGTGTTGCTATTTGTGCCCCCCTGTAGGGTAAAACTTTCTGAAAGCCGTGTCCGTGGTTATGGACGACTTGGAGCACAGTATCTCGATCATAGACAACTATAACTAAAGTAGTGCTATAAATTTGATTTTATAATGACTAGTAATTAGCTTCACTATAATGGAATGGCTAAACAAAAGTGCCAACAACTGCTGGTTGGATTGTCACCTATTGCCATTGTATCTGACTAGTAAGTATTGCAACTACAACGGAAGGGCTAAATAAAAGTATCAACAACTGCTGGGTTTTGGGATGCCTCATAACTATATGTATCTGACTAGTAAGTACTACAACTACAACGGAATGGTTAACTAAAACTGCCCACTGCTTATTATATCAGGATGACTCATGCTATCTATATCTGACTAGTAATTGCCGTAACTATAACAGAATGAATAAAACTGCCAATTGTGTGAGTTCCTCGGTTGACTTCCTCGTTTGGTCTCGAGGGGGAAATACCAGGATGGGTATGCTTGGTGATAGTTTCAGGTTGGATCCGAATAGGTCTTTCTTATCCCTATCAGATAGCCGCCAGTGGTATTGAGTCTCTATAGGTTGTTTAGTTCATGCTGCGCTGCCGCTTCAGTCCACCATACCTATGTAGGCGAGGACCGCTGAATTCTAGTCTCGCCGTGTACTGGCCTCAGTACTGACCACTCTCTTTTTCCTTTGCCCTTTGTCGGCACCCCTTTTGTTTAAGCAGGTCTTGAGATCGACGTTGTTAGTAGGGTTACCCTTCCGGCTTGGCCTGGGCAGGGTTATGGACGCCATTGGTTATTCTTCAGGCCTCTTAGCTCAATTTGCTTCTTATCCGTAGTCGGATGATGTATCATTTTCAAGGTGATTTGGATTTTTGTATTGTATATCTGTATTCTTGACTCTTGGAGTCGTTGTTGTATATATCTGTTCTATGGGTTCCATCGTGGACTATTGTGTAATGATATCACTTTGTTTTCCACCCGCACGAAAGTGCCTGGTGGGCACCTTTGAATCGTTTCTATGCGGGTTTTGACGGGATTCGCTAAAACTTGCATAGGGCCGATTCTGAGGGTGTTACACACTCCTGCCTAGAAAAGTTTCCTGCCAATGTCGGTCCGAACTGGGTCCCCATAGGAATCAGGTACCGCACAACATCCCAGGGCCAGACACTCTAGCCCGAACCTGCCGGACACTCTGGCCTGGCAAAGTTTCTGGGCAGTGTCCGAGCAGTGTCCAAACTGGGTTCTCGTATGACTCAGGCGCCTCGACAAATCCTAGGGCTGGACACTCCGGCCTATCCAAATACTCTGACCGATCTTAGTCGGACACTCCAGCCCACACGCTTCCTCTTGATCAACAGATACTTAAGGAAATCTTTTCCCTTAGTGAGCCATAACATTATTCAGCTTCAACTATAGATGTATCCTGAAACATTTAACAGCTAATTAAACCTATCCAAGTGTTGTCAAGAAATATCAAAATAATTGTGAAGGGCATGAATTACTTGTGAAGCTTCCTTCATGAGAATCAGGATATCTTTGATTGGTCCACTCAGGATCTTCAAGGTGTGACGAGGGAGGTGGCTGAGAACTCGTTGCATGTTAGGCTAGATGCAAGGCCGGTGAAGCAACCACTCTGCCGCTTCTCCAAGGACAGGAGAACAATCATTGGAGATGAGATATCTTGGCTCCTTGCAGCCGGGTTCATAAGGGAAGTGCTTCATCCGGATTGGCTCTCTAATCCGGTGCTGGTAGAGAAAAATAAAGATGACTCGAATGTAGAAATGGTGTATCGTATGTGTATCGACTACACCAACCTGAACAAAGCATGTCCAAAGGATCCATTTCCTTTGTCCATAATAGATCATTTATAGACACGTATTTTGGTTTCCACCAGATATACCGTTAAATCCGACCAATCAAATAAAGACCGCATTTATTTTATTTATTTTTAAAATTTCTACTGCAGGGGAGTCCGCCACAGTCCTTTATTCATCCAAAACAATCCAAAGTTTTACTTACAACATATGTACATAAAAAGGAAAAATAGAACTAGGACAGACTGTCAAGCCATAAGGACAATAAATCCTTATGTTTATCTTTTAGCCTATGAAGAAGCATAGAAATATCATAGACAAAGTCGGCCTTCCATCCTCTGAAAGTCGGTTTTGTATTCTTGAAAACCCAATCATTCCTTTGCTTCCAGATATTCCAGCACGCCAGGATTGTAACCTCTAAGAAACAGGGCCCTCTGAAAGATTTAGAGGCACAGCAAAAACTTTCTCTTTGAGCCACATCTGTCCATTGGATCTGAACATAATTCCACACCCTAGTGCTGAAGTTGCACTGGAAAAAAGAGATGTTTACAGTCCTCAATGACTCTAGTAGGACAAAGCACACAACCATGATTGTCAGTTACCTTCTAGTTCCTCCTAAGCAGCATGTCCTTTGTATATAATTTCTCATGGAACAAAAGCCAGACAAAGAACCTATGTTTGGACATGCATTTGCATCCCCAAATACTCTTTGAGATTAAATCAGTGGGCATCATTGAGAAACAATGTTTATAGAATAACTAAGACCTGTAGCCTTCATTACTTAATTGACATATCCATTTGTCTTCCTCCTGAGATAGACATACTGAACTAAGGACATCTTGTAGTTTATCATATTCCTGAAATGCCTCAATTAAAAAGGCAGATGAAATGCATCATGCAGGTTGCTCAGTGTACCCATATCTTTGATAGAAACCATCTTGTCTCTTGCAAAAGAGTATAACCTTGGGAATTTGGTTGCAAGTAGTTCTGTGTGCCAAAGATCATTCCAGAACAAAATGGTAAATCTAGACCCCACAATGGATTTGGAAATGGATCTCCACTCATCAACTAGCTTTAGGATCCCTCTCCACTAAAAAGATCCACAAACAGTAACAGCATGCAGGACAGACTCATGATAATATGAGTTCCTGACTAGACTAACCCATGGCAAGTCAGCATTATTATAAAATTTATCCAAATGCTTAATCAATAGTGCTTTATTCTGAATCTTGAGATCAATAATTCCAAGTCCTCCTTTGTCTTTAGGCTTACAAATCATACGCCAAGCAGCCAAAGAGTTAACATTCTCCTGGTTCTTTGTTTTCCTCCAAAGGCATATCCTTCTTGCCTTATCCATAATATCAATGACCCCTTGAGTAATTTGCAATGTGCACATAATGTAAGTGGGCAGTGAAGATAGCACAGAGTTCACCAAAATAAGGATGTCTCCATAAGACAGAAAAGACAATGTTGCATTTAACCTTCTCTCCATCCTGTCAATCAAAGGTGAGAAGTCCTTGATTGTGGGTTTAGTTGTGCCCATTGGTAATCCAAGGTATGTGAAAGGCATAATAGCAAGCTGACATTGAAAGACAGAGGCCAAATGTGTAGTTTCATCATCAGACAAATCTATTGGAATCATGGAGGATTTGTGAAAATTGACTTTTAGACCAATAAATTCAACATATTGAATCAGTAAGTCCTTGAAGACTAATAGTTGATCCTCATTAGCAGGCAAAATGATTAGGGTATCATCTTCATATTGTACATTTGGATAATCTCCTTCTATTGGAATAGGAAGTTTCAGAGTTCCATCAGAAAAAGCTTTATTTACAATGGTCTATAATAAATCACCTCCCAGGACATAAAGCAAGGGTGACAAAGGTTCACCCTGCCTCACACCCTTTTTATAAGAAAAACTCTGCCCAGGCACACCATTTAAGAGTACAGAAGATGTACCACTGCCAAGAATATTCTTGACTAAAGCAATGAACTTTTTTGGGAAACCTTTACATCTCAGTACTTGGAGAATAGCATGGTGCTCAATTGTGTCAAAGTTCTTTTCAAAATCAATCTTGAAAACCACAATTTTCCTTCTTGACTTCTAAGATTGAAAAACATATTCAAAACACCAACCCAGACAATCCTGTATAGTTCTGTCCCGAATGAAACCATACTGATTAGCATGTATACACCTTTTGATTTCATCTTGTAGTCTGTTTGCATAGATTTTAGTGATGAATTTTAAACAAGCATTAGTCAGAGAGATAGGCCTAAAATCATTGACCGATTGAGGTGTAGCTTTTTTGGCACTAAAGTAATGTAAGAGCCATTTATACTCTCCAGGGGAGATTTTTCATCATGGAAGTCCTGACACAATTGAATGAAATCCTTCTTGATGATGTTCCAACATTTTTTCACAAAGAAACCATTACAACAATCAGGTCCAGGAGCTTTGTCAGATTTCAAAAATTGAACAACCCCCTCAATTTCCTTCAAAGTAATATCCTCAGACAGACTGTGTAAACCCTGCACTTGACTGAGAAGAAAGGATAAATCCAAGTTATTGTTGGTTGGGTAGGAAACTCCCATCCTGTTCTTATAACATCTCCAAAATGGACATGCCTTCTGAGAATGGTCAGTCAAATGATTTCCAGATTCATCCGGAATACTTGTGATCACATTATGCCTATACCTTTCAGTTGCCTTTGCATGGAAATATTTTGTATGCTCACCATTTAATTTTACCCATCTAATAGTACACCTTTGCTTCCAGTAATCTGACTGCAACTTCAACAATTTTTCTAGATGGCATTTTACAATATATCTGAAGTTAAATTCAGGAGTGAAAAGAGGCCTAGCATCCTCCAACTGATCCAGCATAAGAATAACATAATTGCACTTTGCGATCAATTTTTAGGTGGGACAGATTTTTTCCCCACTTTTTTAACTCATACCGAAGCAATTTGAACTTCGCAGCAATAGAAGAGGCAGAAGAAGATCTAATCACAGGTTGTTTCCAAACTCTATCAACCAACTCCATAAATCCTGGTTGCTCAACCCAGAAATTGTCTAATCGAAAAATCCTTGATTTGGGGATTTTGGTATCTACTTGAACAACCCAAGGGACATGGTCAGAGGTAGTTTTTGCCAATGGAAATACCAGTGTGTTTGGAAAATCAATGGTCCATTGACAAGAAGTAAAAAACCAGTTAAGCTGCTCCAAAAGAGGCTGTGCTAGCATATTTGACCAGGTGAAAGATCTGCCCTTTAAAGGTAATTCCAATAGGCCCGAGTGACTAATTATGTCATTAAACAGAATGATATCATTCATATCAGCCCCTGGCTTGTTTCTATTTTCCACTTATCTGATAAAGTTAAAATCTCCCAGGAGAAGCCAGTGCTCATGCAAGTTTATGCTTAAATTTTATATCCAGGTAACAAAGTTTTCTCTTTCAATTCCCTTACAAGGTCCATAAACATTTACCAAATGCCACTTCTGCCCATTATGTAAGGAATAGAAAGTCACATGAACAGAAGATCTATGAATTTCAATGACTTGCACATAGAACACATCACTATTCCAAAGAACAATAATTCCACCAGATGCCCCAATTGCAGGTGAGAAAACAAAATGATCAAACCTTTTTGGACAGAAACTCCTAATAAAGGAGTGATCAAAGAAATCACATTTAGTTTCCTGAAGACAAACAACAGAGTCCCTGCTCTCTTCATTTTTATTATAGACGGATGTCCTTTTATCTTTATCATTAAGCCCCCTTATGTTCCAATCCAAAACCAGCCAATCCAAATTTCCCAATGAATTACTCATTAAAAGAGACACATAACAACAATAAAAACTAGCCCCATAGGACACAATATAGAGTATGAAGGACAACATGGATTGTAATGAAGTTTCCAAAAGTGTGCCAATACCAATATGCCAACAGGTTCAGATAGTCCAGAAAACAAAAGCTAAGTTCCATAATAATTACAATATAAAGGTTACATTGCCTGTAATTAGATTTCAAGCAACATAACAACTCAGACCAGCTACTCATTGGACTTCTTAGCAGCAACATCATCTGTGTAGTTGGCCATCAGCTTCTCCACTGTGAGTTCAGATCCAGGTATCTACAGCAAAGCTCCAGCCTGCTGCAAAACAGAGATGTCAGTGCAGGGAGGGATCTCCTCAAGCTTTCTTGGCTTGGAAGATCTTGGATTCTTCCTTGGTTCAGGCTGATCTGACATGGGCTCAAGTCTGAATCCAGCATTCCTTGTTGAGCTCCTTGTACTGCGTCTTTCAGAGGTGTTGACTAGCAAAGGTTCTCTTTTCTTTTGTTTTCTTGTCCTCTTCTTAGTAGAGCACTCACCAGCAATCTCCTGAATTGTCTTCTGCCCAATAGTTTTGAATTGGCCCTCTGTGGAAACATCATGGACAATCTGCTCCTTGTCAGAAGGCACCTGGGGCAACAGAGGAGAGGGTGGGAGCCAAAAGTTGCCCATGATGGAACTGTATTCAAAATCATGAGGTAAGCACCCCACCCTGGAAAGCTGCAGACAATGGAACTTCTCCATGGACAACTCATTCAAAACATTTATATTTCCCATCCTGAGGTGATCAGGCAGAAGAACTGTGAAAAGATTTAAATTCACATTCTCATCCAAAGGAGGTTGTTGCTGAAAAGGAATGATAGCTGGGGGGTTTTCCTCAATAATATCCAAGTTAACTTGGGGAACATCCTGTATAACAGCATCCTGCATAACAACATCATCAGGAGCCTAAACCAACTGATCAGCTCCTTCTCCAAGAATAAACTGTACTGAAGATCCTGAATCAGAGGACAAAGAAAAGGTGACAGAAGATTAATCTTGAGGAGGCATCTCATTCTGCTACACATTAACCCTAGTATTCTCTCCTTCAATCCCCTGTTGTGGCCATTCACCCCATCCAGGAACATCAGGCTGAATATCATTAGGTATCCCACCCTTCTCCTCCACATTAGGCTGAAAACCATGATCTTGTCCAGGTAAAGGGTGTGGGTTACCATTATGAGGGACAAGAGACTCATCCCCAGGCAGAGCATCTCCTTGCACACTCATCAAAATAAAGCAAGGAACTGTCCAGGAAACCACAGTGCCACCGTATTTCTAAGGCTCGCTGACAACAATGGACCTAGGAATATCCCCAGCCCCACCATAGCTGCACTTGATCAAAGTCCTAGTTGGAGAAGGATCCTCTCTGAACCAACCTCTTAATTTTCCAAATTTAGCTACAGTTTCAGCGAGAAATTCCTCATTACGATAATCCATAGGCAGGTTAAGCAACATAATCCAACCAGTCCTGGTATAAACAGTGGCTCTAAAATTGGGACTCTCATCATGCTTAGTAAAAGATAAAAACCTTCCATTACAAAAAGGCACCTCAGGTTGCGCAACAAGTAAATCTCTAGTAACAGAATCACGCATCCTAAATAACCCAATGCCAACTGCACTTTCAGCAAAGCTTAAAACTTCCCACTGCAGATCATTGACAATGCAATCAGTAACTTGTTGCAATACCTCATCAATGTCATCACCGATCGGATGAGGAAGCACAACCGCCATTCCCCAGTTCTCGTGACTCCTAGGAGGAGTTGAAGAAGCAGTTACACAAATCGTCGGAGGCCTCTGATCAGCATCCCAAGGTTCCAACACATGCATCCCTGCCGGAGTAAACCTCTCTGGCTGCACTGGAAAGTTTGCCGTTGCTAGGGTTTATGGAGGCAGAGCAGGCGGCGGAGAACGCAGGGGAGGAGAGCAAGACTTTCAAGGAGAAGCCAAAATTCCGAGATAGAACTGTTTTGTCGGAGGCAGGGACATGGGCATAGTCCAACTTGACTTGATTTGACTGCTTGACGACCCAGCGAAAAGACAAAGATGCCCCTGCCTTACCAGGACAATCTTTCTTAACGTGACCCTTTCTGAAACCTTCCAAGCAACAGATATTATCTGTACACTGACGCGTAACATGTTTGCAACTAAGACATCTTGTGCATGTCCAAACTTTGTGCACCATATCATCAATCATAGTCTCAAAATCATTATCCAAAGATATAGAATTGTCAACATTCAGAGAAGAATTAATCTATTTAGATACACTCTTTGGAGGATCATCAGATAGTACAGAATTTCCCAAACCAATTGGAGAGGTCATAGACACATCATTTCCTTTGTGCAAAATAAAACCTCCAACTTGAACACTAACACATCAGGCAAAGAAATATCCAAGTTGATAATTCGCTTAGTGCATACTTTTGTCTTCCAAGTGCTAGTCATCAAAACATATTTGGCCTGGTTTTGAGCCAACAAAGATTTCTTAGAGGTGGGACCACCCACAAGATTCCATTTGGCATCAAGATCCTTCTTCCAAAGGGAAATTCTTTCTTCCAATTTGGTCCTCCAAAACCCCAGAGATGGAAGAAACATTTGAAGTGAAAACATTCATAAGATCCAAGGTTATTAATAAAGAAACCCACTCTTTTGGAGGAAACAGTAAAAAAAAAGACCCTTCCTCTAATTTCAGACACATTTAATTCACGACAATATCCTCCAATGGATGCCTCAAGAGCAAGGCTGACAGAATCATCATCTAATTTAAATGAAGCCCGTCCAAAAGATACCACCATAGTAAAGTGGTCCGAACCAATAAATGGGTGCACTGAGGATTGAAATAACGTACGCACTTCTTTGGCAAAATTTTAATACCATGAGTGAAATCCATGCCAAGAGAGGTGACAACATGCATAGACATAGACGAGGGATCAATAGGGTTATTATCCAAGATGTTTCGAGATGCATTGGCCATTGGAAAAATCAAGGGTACACCATTATCAAGGAGAACCCCCTTACGTAGAACAAGTCTAACCCTAGCCAAGGCACGATGACATGGAAATTTAATCTCAAATCCAGAGGAGATGAATTCTCGTATCTTGAGGGACTTACTATCAATCACAACCCCATTGGAGGACACAAGCTGAATTCTCCTCAGTGTGGGATTAACCACAATGAAATCCGAAGACATTAAATCTTGGCGACGCTTTAAACCCCCAGAGTATAGAGCCTTCCAACGCCAAGAGGAACGATCAAAGGATCAAAGAAGAAGGCATGGTGGGGTAGGGGAAATGGGGGCTAGAAATGTATGTGGATGGGAGGGAGATGGAGTCCGCTAGCCAGGATGGCCGCCGGCGAGGTGTGAGGCCCAAGGGGGCCTAGATCGTCGATCCTATTTTTTAGGGTCGGTGTTGTGAATCTTCGCACTAGATAGCGTTGCTCGACGAATCTAAAGACCGCATTTATTACCCTATACGGGGATTATTTCTATCGTACTATGCCATTCGGCTTACGTAATGCAGGGGCAACATATAAAAGATGCATGTGAAAATGCTTACATGATCAAATTAGCAAAAATGTCCAAGTATATGTTGATGATGTGGTAATAAAAACCAAATAAAGTCACACTCTACTAGATGATATCCGACAGACATTCGCGAACGTAAGAAGATTCCGAATGAAGCTTAACCTGGAAAAATGCACCTTTGGTGTCCGGCCAAAAAATTACTCGGTTTCCTCGTGTCAAGCCGAGCTATCAAAGCAAATCCGACAAAGATTTGGGTATTTGAGCGCATGAAGCTACCGAAGTGCCTCAACAATGTACAAAAGTTTATAGGTTGCCTGGCATCATTTATTGGGTTTGTAAATCGTCTTGGAGAAAAGGCATTGCCCTTATATCAATTAATAAAAAAGTCAGATAAATTTATCTGGACACCACAAGCTAATAATGATTTTCATGAATTAAAGAGAATTCTAGCCTCTGCACCCGTGTTAGCTTCACCACTATCTAAATAGCCGATGTTGCTCTATATAGAAGCGACCAACCGAGTCGTGAGTGTAGTGGTAGTGGTGGAGCGTGACGAGGAAGGTAAGTCGGTGAAAAGGCCAGTATATTACCTAAGCGAGGTACTCTCAACTTCAAAACAGAACTATCTCCATTATCAAAAATGGAATACGGTGTATATGTGTTGGAAAAGAAACTCAAGAACTATTTTGAGGAACACACTATCAAGGTGATATGTGAAGCACCTATTGCTGAGATAATGGGAAATAAAGATGCAAGTGGTCGAATAGCCAAATAGGAAATTGAGCTAGCCCCTTATGCTCCACAATTTGACATAAGAGAAGCAATCAAGTCTCAGACACTAGACGACTTTTTTGTCGATTGGGATGAAATGCAATATGAGCCGCCCTTGCCTGATTCGAACTACTGGCGCATGCACTTTGATGGGTCAAAGTTGAAAACCGGATTAGGAGCCGGGATAGTGCTTACCTTGCCCAAAAAAGATCAGCTAAAATATGTGTTAAAAATACACTTTGCTGCATCGAACAATGTAGCTGAATATGATGCACTAGTTCATGGTTTAGAAGTGGCAAAGGACATTGGCATATGTCGCATACAATGTTTTGGTGATTGGGACCTAGTGGTGCAGCAAGTGTCGGGTCATTGGGATGCACTTGATGCAAATATGGCACCATATAGATTTCATGTGAAGAAGATAAGTGGGTAATTTGAAGGATGTGAGTTCCATCATGTACCTAGCGCATAAAATGATGCATCCGACATATTGTCAAAACTTGGCTCATCCAGATAGTCTATTCCACCCGGCAGAGCTCTTAAACACCTCAGAAAACCATCAATTGTGCCATCACTGTATCCGAATCAATTCGCATCCTTGCCATTGCAGCGTCCGAGGTTGTACCAATGGATATAGATGGGAAAAATTATCGAGTAACCCGGGGACTGATTCATCAAACCCGAGGACTTCCTCGCAGAACGCGGGAACCGGTCAGTATAATATGACAGAGGTTATGTCGGCTGAAGCAATTAAAATTGATGAAGTGGTTACCCCGGAACATGAAGTACCAGAATGGGCATGGGTAATCTTCATATTTTTGAAACATGAAATCATAACGAGTGATGAAGTCCTCCCCAGGAAAATCCAAAGAAGAGCAAAGTACTATACCATAATAAACAAGGAGTTATACAAAAGAAGTGTCACTAGTATCCTGTAGAGGTGCATTGATCCGGCAGAAGGTCAAGAGATCCTCCTCGATATCCATCAAGGTGAAAGTGGGCATCATGCTTCACCCAGAGCCTTAGTCACCAAAGAATTTAGGCATGGATTTTGTTGGCCTAGTGCTCTACGAGAGGCAGAAGAACTATTGAAAAATGCAATGGCTGCCAAAGGTATGCAAGCAAGATTCATATGCCACTATCCGAGTTAAAAACCATACCTATCACTTGGAAATTTGCTGTATGATGTTTGGACATGGTTGGGCCATTTAAGCCGGCTCGTGTTGGCATGACCTACATCTTAGTCATGGTTGATAAATTCACCAAGTGGATTGAGGTAAAGCCAATAAGAAAATGTGATGGGCCCACAACAGTGAGATTCTTTAAGGATATTATCCTGAGATATGGGTACCCACATAGAATCATAATAGATAATGGCACAAACTTTACCGAAGGAGAATTCGCTCAAGTCTGTCGAGATAATAAGATAAGACTTGATGGTGCATCAGTCACACATCCCACATCGAACGAGCAACTGGAAAGATACAACGAACTAGTACTGTCCGGGATAAAACCCTGGCTCATTGAGCCACTGCAAAGATCAACGGGGTGTTGGATTGAGGAGCTCACGGCCGTACTATGGAGCATGGGGACAACTCCGATTCGATCAATAGGCTATACAGCATTCTTTCTAGTATATGGGGCAAAAGCTGTATTACCAGCTGACATAGTGCATGATTCACCTAGCGTCACCTAGTACACAGAAGTCGAAATGAATGAAATATCCTAGCAAAATGATGTTGATCTACTAGAAGAGACAAGAGAATTGGCATTGTCCAGATCCGCTGTATATCAACAAAACCTCAGACGCTATCATAGAAAGAAAGTAAACCCTCAAGTTTTTTGAGATGGAGATCTGGTGCTTCGGCTTGTGCAGAGCACGGCCGACATGCATAAACTATCACCTCCATAGGAGGGTCCATTTTTTGTGAGCAAAGAATTGCACAATGATGCATACTATCTTATAGATGCTCAAGAAAATGAGAAGAATAAGGTGGACATGTCAGGAGAAGAATCAAAGAGGCCATGGAATGTAGATCTACGTCGTCCATTTTACACTTAGATAGTGTATGTATCTCGAACTCTCATATGTCGGATTGTATGCCGGCAAGGAGCAAATGAATGAAACCTCGACACCTCTAGCTATAACTCGGGGATGACCTTAATAAAATTGTCTCTTATGCATTTATTTTTATATGTCGGCTATCTTAAATTTCTTTATCCTAAGGTCAGATTAGTAATGTATATATTACATACTGCTCCTGGCATACCGAGGATTTAATAAAAACATGAAGTTTTTGTGCCTAAGGAGTAGAAAAAGAAGCATCACCAACAACTGGCGGCGGAACAACAGCTCCAGGGCAAGAGTCTCCGAGGTATGAGCCTCGGCATGTGAAGTGGAGCCTTAGCTTCTGTCAGGGGAACCTCGGTTTCGGCTGAAGGCACCTCGGTCTCAGTGAGAGGAACCTTAGTTTCAGCATGGGAAGCTTTGGCCTCAGCCTCATGTTCCGAGGTTTCCTCGTGCTCGTTCGAGATGCCAGCTTCTTCCACAGGGTTATCCTCTCCATCGTTGGTCTCCTCCTCAGATCCTTCTTCGCCTTCCTCATCAGCGTTGTCTTCAACTTCGTCCTCGAGGAAGCTTGGCCCTTCGTTCCAAGCATGCGTATTGGCATACTGGATGAGTTGGTAGGCTCGGGCTTGCCGGTGTTCAATGTTCTCTGGATTAGAGAGCCACCACAATCTGGCACATAGGTGTTTAACAGTATCCAAAGAGATACCTTCGTACCATGAGAGCACGAAGCTCAAGGTAGTGTTGGCACTAGCTCGCACAGTGGACTCCCTCTAGAGGTTGAGCTGAGTCTCGCAATCCATGAGTCTCTCGGCAAGAACCTCAACATGTTCGGGGCTCTCTTTTGTCGGATAGAGGATATTGAAAACCTGGATGGCTGTGTCCATCAGATCAACACCGAATGATTTCATAGGATTCATGCTAGATCCTAAGCTGATCAAGAAGTCCTCGATGCTGTAAGGACAGTTTAGGTCATTGGTTTCACCACGATGTTCCCGAGCTCTCACCACAATTTTGGCACTTCGGACTTTGCACTCCAGAAAGTTGACTAACATGAGCAAAAGGACAGGTTAGTAAAAGAGAGCAGGCAATATTGGATGATATCAAGAAAGCAATAGAAAAACTTACGGTGCATGACCGAGGTTATCTTTTGGCAAGGTCGGATAACCAGCCGACATGTTTCTTGTTTAGATTCTCAAGATCAAGCTTGGCTAAGTCAGCCGTGGCCTCGGTCGTTCTGATAAGTTCTTGGTCCTTCTCTAGTTGGAGGTTGAGTCAGTTTTTCTCTTTATAAAACTCTTGGCCAACTTTCAATAGCTTGACTTGGTGAGTTTTCTTCAGAGCTTCGTTTTCAGCATGAAGCCGAGCTATCTCGTCGTCCTTGTCCTTCAACTGGGCGGCATGTTCTCCTGCTTGTTAAAGAAAATGCACCATCAAGTAAGGCATGGAAAAGCAATCTTGATGAGAGTCTGCAAGAACTTGTAGTTCGGTGTCACATCCCAAGATTTTCCAAATCTTGTAATGTGAAAAATAAATAAACAAAATAAAAGATTGTTGAATTTTAGGGTGAAAAGAAACTTTTGTTTCTAAATGGAAACCTAAAATCCCATCTTGAACAAACTTTAATTAAAGTTTGAAATTCAACAAAATCCAAATCAAGAGTAATGCATTCCTCAATGAATGTATCTTGAAATTTAAACACTTGGAAAATAAATCCAAACCCTAAACCCTAATAGAAGAAAATCATTTCCAAGCTATCTCTAAGACCATGGATTTGATCCAAATAGAAATTTGTCAAACAAACATTTCAAAATGATCAGAATGACAAATGGAAATATTATAAAACCATATAAATTGATTTCATTCAATTTGGAGCCATAGATAAAATCTTATGAATTTAATAAGGTAAGGATATATAATTCCCAAAGCTAATAAAGCATCTATCTATAAATCCATAACAAATGGTGAGCAAATAATCCTAAAGATATTTAAAATGATAAATAATATCAAATAAGATTTTACAAATTGGAATCACCAAGTTTGGATCTATAAATAAAAAGATATGGATTTTATAAGATGAAGAAAGAAATATTAAATAAGGATTATTTAAAGACCAAATTAAATCTTGGCCTAATCCATTAAGCAAATAGAATGAATAGAATCCAAATCCAAATAAAATAAAAGGATAAAGAATTTCCAAAATAAAATAAAATGTCATTAACCATTCTATCCCTATTTTTAATAAAGACAAATCTCTAGTAACAATAATTATATAATTCATGAGAAAAGTATTTTGGAATTTACCCAAGTGGAATAAAAGTTGTTTAATTAATTTAAATAAAATAAATCTTCCAAATAAAATTTAGGGAATTAAAACTATATTAATTCCATTGGAATTAAAACAAATACCCAATTCAAATGATGTATGAATCATATTAAATACTTTCCAAATAATTCAAGATGAATTATTTGACACCCTATTAAACAAATAAAAAACCTACTGAAAAGATTTGAAAGGTTTGAGAATTCAAATGGTGTTTTGAAGATATTATTAAATCTTATTGGAATTAAAACAAAGGCCTAATTAAATAATTAAAAGACCCCAAAAAGAATCAAGTTTTATTCCCAAAATTGACTTCAGAATATACTATTAATCAGTATTTGAGTCTTCACAAAATTTGGCAAAGATTTGAATTCAAATGAATGTTTAAATTGTTTAAACAAAATCAAAACAAAATATTAGAAACAGAAAAAGAAAAACAAAGAAGTACAAAAAAAGGAAACGAACCCAGCCAGTCCAGCTAGCCCAACAAGGCCCAACAAACCCATTCCCCACCCCATCCGCAGCGAATCGTTTTCACTCACAAATCGACCCGCGAGGTCACTGAACAATGGACCCCACCCCCACACTCTCTCTCTCGCTGCCAAGCGACCCCACCGCCACGCAAGCTTCTTCCTCAACCTCCCGCTGACCTCGCCAGCCAAATGAATGCCGGCATAATACGCAGTAACGCCGCGATTAAATAGCCCCGCGATCACGCATACTAATTCGCTTGCGCCCCCTTTCTCCTTCCCCTCACTCGCCAGAACCTCTACGCCCCTAGGCCGTATTAATTTCTCTTCGAAACTCCACTGCCCCGACGAGTTCCAGCATCGATTCCGGCGAGCCCCGACCCTCTCTTACCTCCTAGCTCACACCAGCTTGATCCCCATCATCTCGCGCACCTGCCCATGGTCTCCGTTCGGCCACGCATGCCCCATAACCTCGCCTTCGTCTTTGTCCGAGCGCCACCGACGACACCCGCAACCTCGGTGAGCCCTAGAACTCTACTCCGTGCGCGCCTCGACCAGTGGATCATGCAGTTTTGTTCGCCTGTGCCTTGTGCATCTCCAGGTTCTTGCCAAACAACCGCACGCGACCTACAACGTCATCCCCGACATCGGCCGAGCAAACCCGACGCCAGGCAGACCTCCGGCGAGCGATTGGCATCACCACCGTGCGCCCCTTCGCCAGCAAGGACCACCTTGAGCATCACCACGACCCCGCGATTCTGGTGAGCATCTCTTTTCGCCCTCTCGCTTCCTGCATCGCTAGCAACGCCACCGCCAGGCCGCTCCGCCGCCAGACGCCGCCGCCAGCACCGCTGGTAAATGGCCAGTGGATGTGCGTCGTTCGATTAGGATCCAACGGGTGCGATAGAATGACTAACCGAAGGGGTATCGAGTGATATGAGCCGCGCGATTAAACTTTGATCCAACGCACTAGATAGGTCAATCCGCACGAAACGGTACCGACCAATAGCAACGCGACGCGTGGCCAGTGTGTTGATTTAAAAACAGAATTTGATCTATTGAATTAGTAAACTTGCAAAATTCATAACTTTCAAACCACACGTCCAAATTTTGCAAATTTTATATCAATGGATTCAGCAAAACAAGTACTTTCTGATCATGCACTTTTTTAGTAAAATGTTTCTGATAACTTGATTGTTTTTGCAGAAACTTATGTAGGCATATTTAGAATATAAAATTTGTTCTAAAATGATTTTTGAGTTAAAACCTTTGGCGAATGGATTGTTTTGAACCTACTGACCATAGAAATCAATTGGTGGATTCAAAAATATATTTGGGAAGCAAAAGAATAAAATTTTGATATAAACAATTTCTAGTCAAATAAAAATAATGTTTATTTATTAAAAAATGCTTTTGGGAGAAAATCTTTGGAAAATGTTTTGGAATAAACTCTCTGACCCCAAACACCAAGTTTTATGATTTGAAAATGTATTTGGTGGACCCTATAAAACTATTACTTTGCTAAAGATATTTTCAACCACATAAAATAATGACTTAGTTTAAAAATGGTTTATGAAGTGAAATCTTTTGCAAATGATTGCCACTTTATAAAATGATCATTAGGTGTTTTCAAATGTTTATAACCTATTAGAAACCACTTCTCCAAATAAAACAATCTTTAGCATGTTTGCATGCATTGTTTTGTTGCTATTATTTTATGTGAGGTTGCTTGAATGGTAGATTGAAATTGTGCCCTTGCTTGATTGAAATGTAGTGACTTGAAGAGTGTGATTTTTGCAAGATCAAGGAGTGAACTTATATTCTCTACCAAAAAGGCAAGTGATGCTTCATACTTTTGTCCCATTATTTTCACTATGCATTAGTGATATTTCTAAGTAGGACTTGCATGAAATTTTGCTAAGTGTAAACTATGCCATGGGAAATCCTAGTAGATGAAACCTTAGTAGAAATTTTCTAAGTTAAGACTCCTACTACTATCATACTTAGCTTAGGTAGTAGAAAACAAGGGTGGAATATATATTCATACTATGGAATATTTCTAAGTCTGTGGACTTGTGTTTTGTTTAATAAAACAACTAAGTGAATGAATCACCTGGGTGGAATGGAAAGAATGGTTTGTGTTGAGTGGTTCACAAGGCCCATTTCTATGGTTTACCTTTGTGTATCTCACTTGTGGATGGCCACCCAGGAACAAAGAGATTTGAGATGTCAAATGTTGAGAAGCTTCAAGTGCAGCCACTTGGCATTATGGGCTCTGCCTGGATCATATAGGTTGCAATAACTTAGCCAAATGGACATTTGGTGGTAGGGGAATAATAGGTTGGAACGCGTCCATTCTGGTCTAAGGGAAGGCTTCTGAAAGATCTTGTCTTGGTGAAACCAAGTCTTGTGGGGAAAGTGCACCACCTCTGCAGAGTGAAAAATCTAAGTACTTAGACATGTCCCTGGTAAAGGACAATTTGAGCATCAAGACATGGAAGCTATCAAGAATCTCCTCATCCCAATTTCTAAGTTAAAAACTTGTGGTTGAGCAAGGGTTGAAGGATCACCAATTTCTATTGGGAGATGCCTTGGGTGATTTTTGTCAAGCAAAAACTTAGTGTTTTCAAATGATAAGGAAAATCTATTTTGAGCAAAGCAAGCCTAAACTCCACTTAGCCAAATGCATATAGATGATAGACTCCACTACACTACCATAGTATCACTTGCCAATACAATTCAAATGTATTGACCCTTGTGGCTGTAACTTGTTATGTTGCAGGTTTGTTTGATATTAGTGAAGTTTATTGATTAGGATTACAAGTCTACAACCAACATGTCTTCCTGTGGCACTTTGAAGATGAAGGACCCCATGCTATTGTTCAATTCTGCTGCATTGTAATGAGATATCCAAATGAGCTATGTAAGATGTAATAAATTATTTTATTCCTGGTTATAAAGTTGTATTATGACTTTTGTTTCTTGATATTACATCTTAACTGTGGATGCTAGCTATTGATCCAGGGACTAGCATTGTAAACACAGGGATCTCTACCTTATTAAAGGTTGGGAACATGACAGATGGTATCAGAGCATTGTGTTGCCTGTAGGATTGTAACCCTAGGATTGGACAAAAAACCCTTAGAAAAATAAGAGTTGATTTTGTTCCAAAACTTATTTGCAAACAATCTTGTAAACTCTTTCCTCAATCTATTGATTTTAACTCTACACCTCTTCTAATTCAACTTGATGGATAAAGCCTTCTCCATGGCCAAAGACTTCACCATGTGCAAAGGACTTCATCAACTCTAATGACTTCAACATCTTCAAGTGATTTCAACCTTATTATCAACAAGGACTACAAGTGAGACAAGAAATATTACTCAAGACTTGAAGACTAAGGGAATACAACTTAGAAGGAACCATCATCACTTTGAAGTTTTGAGACCAAGATGCAATAAATTCTCTAAGGATACAAACATCTTGTTCAAGAAGAATCAACTAAGAAGGATGGAAAGATCTCAAGTGAACCATATATATGGACCACCATATTTAGTTTAAGTCAAACCCACCAACTTATGTGGTGTAACAAAAATATTTTTGGTTGCCAAAAAAAATGCGTGAAACTTGTTGTTTGAGTGGAATGTTTGTTTGTGATTGCTTGCACATTGCTTGTGTGAATTGTGATGTGTGTGATTAGAATTATTCCCTTAGAAATATTTTGCCTATCCTAATCCCAATCCAACCCAAACAGATGACTACTCCAAAGAACTCCAACATCAAGGATGGTGACAACAACAACAACCAAGAGGACAACATGAGAGAACTCATAGTAACCCAAACACAGTTGAACCAAGTGACAGCTCAATTTTTAGCCAACACCAGTGAGGTAGATCCAACCATGCAAAGGTTTTTGGAAACCCAAACCCAATTGTTGCATAAGGTGACAAATCAAATGATCAACATGGGAGACAAATCTTCCCAAGGAGTTTGTGACAACAAGGATGTCAAGGATGATATTTTAGAAGGAAGCCAAGCTTGCAATATTTGTGGAGACAAGGATCACACTTCCAAAGAGCATGAAGATCAATGCCCCAATTGTGAAGAGAAACATCCCCCTAATCAATGCCCCATAACCCAAGCTACTTGTTACCTATGTGAAGGAAATAATCATGTCCCTATCCAATGCCCCATCTATTCCATAGTTCAACAAAGGAAACAAGGTGTAGTGCATCAACAGTTTGTAAACCCTCATGAAGGAACAACTTCTACCAAGAAGGATGAAGGCAAAGTCAAAACTATGCACCATAAGGCCAAATCCAAAGTAATCACAAAGTGTTGCTACTCTTGTGAAGAAGAAGGTCATATCTCTAGTAATTGCCCCAAGAAGAGAGAAAGATTTCCCACCTATGTGGTGAAGTATGAAGAGCATGAACTAGAAGAACTCCTAGCTTTGGAGAGACCCAAAAAGAAGAAGAAGGACATAAGCCAGTTGCAATGTAACAATTGCAAAGAAATGGGACACTATGCCAGTGATTGCCCAGAAAAAAAGAAGAAACAAGGAAATAAACAAGAGGAATTGATACACAAGAAGAAGAAAGATAATAGCCAAGTGATGTGTTTCAAATGCAAAGAGCTAGGCCATTATGCAGACAAGTGTCCAGAGAAGCTTCAACAAGACCACAAGCAAGCCAAGATGTAATCTAGTTGGAAATATTTTAAGGGTGGTAGTACCCTAGTTGCTTTGAGCCAACTTGTAACCCCTAGCCTCCCCAAATCTCGGGACGAGATTTATTTTAAGGGTGGTAGCCTGTCACATCCCAAGATTTTCCAAATCTTGTAATGTGAAAAATAAATAAACAAAATAAAAGATTGTTGAATTTTAGGGTGAAAAGAAACTTTTGTTTCTAAATGGAAACCTAAAATCCTATCTTGAACAAACTTTAATTAAAGTTTGAAATTCAACAAAATCCAAATCAAGAGTAATGCATTCCTCAATGAATGTATCTTGAAATTTAAACACTTGGAAAATAAATCCAAACCCTAAACCCTAATAGAAGAAAATCATTTCCAAGCTATCTCTAAGACCATGGATTTGATCCAAATAGAAATTTGTCAAACAAACATTTCGATCAAGAATGACAAATGGAAATATTATAAAACCATCTAAATTGATTTCATTCAATTTGGAGCCATAGATAAAATCTTATGAATTTAATAAGGTAAGGATATATAATTCCCAAAGATAATAAAGCATTTATCTATAAATCCATACCAAATGGTGAGCAAATAATCCTAAAGATATTTAAAAGGATAAATAAATATCAAATAAGATTTTACAAATTGGAATCACCAAGTTTGGATCTATAAATAAAAAGATATGGATTTTATAAGATGAAGAAAGAAATATTAAATAAGGATTATTTAAAGACCAAATTAAATCTTGGCCTAATCCATTAAGCAAATAGAATGAATAGAATCCAAATCCAAATAAAATAAAAGGATAAAGAATTTCCAAAATAAAATAAAATGGCATTAACCATTCTATCCCTATTTTTAATAAAGACAAATCTCTAATAAGAATAATTATATAATTCATGAGAAAAAAGTATTTTGGAATTTACCCAAGTGGAATAAAAGTTGTTTAATTAATTTAAATAAAATAAATCTTACAAATAAAATTTAGGGAATTAAAACTATATTAATTCCATTGGAATTAAAACAAATACCCAATTCAAATGATTTATGAATCATATTAAATACTTTCCAAATAATTCAAGATGAATTATTTGACACGCTATTAAACAAATAAAAAACCTACTGAAAAGATTTGGAAGGTTTAAGAATTCAAATGGTGTTTTGAAGATATTATTAAATCTTACTGGAATTAAAACAAAGGCCTGATTAAATAATTAAAAGACCCCAAAAAGAATAAAGTTTTATTCCCAAATTGACTTCAGAATATACTATTAATCAGTATTTGAGTCTTCACAAAATTTGGCAAAGATTTGAATTCAAATGAATGTTTAAATTGTTTAAACAAAATCAAAACAGAATATTAGAAATAGAAAAAGAAAAACAAAGAAGTACAAAAAAATGGAAACGAACCCAGCCAGCCCAGCTAGCCCAACAAGGCCCAACAAGCCCATTCCCCACCCCATCCGCAGCGAATCGTTTTCACTCACAAATCGACCCGCGAGGTCACTGAACAATGGACCCCACCCCCACACTCTCTCTCGCTGCCAAGCGACCCCACCGCCACGCAAGCTTCTTCCTCACCCTCCCGCTGACCTCGCCGGCCGTTGCTACCAAATGAATGCCGGTGTAATACGCAGTAACACCGCGATTAAACACCCCCGCGATCACGCAAACTAATTCCCCTGCGCCCCCTCTCTCATTCCCCTCACTCGCCAGAACCTCTACGCCCCCATGCCGTCTTAATTTCTCTTCGAAACTCCACTGCCCCAACGAGTTCCGGCAAGCCCCGACCCTCTCTTACCTCCTAGCTCACACCAGCTTGATCCCCATCATCTCTTGCACCTGCCCATGGTCTCCGTTCGGCCACGCATGCCCCACAACCTCGCTTCTGTCTTCGTTTGAGCGCCACCGACGACCCCCGCAACTCCGGTGAGCCCTAGAACTCTACTCCGTGAGCGCCTCGACCAGTGGATCATGCAGTTTTGTTCGCCTGTGCCTTGTGCATCTCCAGGTGCTCGCCAAACAACCACAGGCGACCTACAACCTCGTCCCCGACATCGGCCGAGTAAAACCCGATGCAGTGCATTCCTCGCGAAGCGATTGCCGTCACCACCGTGCGCCCCTGCGCCAGCAAGGACCACCATGAGCATCACCACGACCCCGCGATTCTGGTGAGCATCTCTTTTCACCCTCTCGCTTCCTAGTAACGCTAGCACCGCCAAAGCCGCTCCGCCAGACGCCGCCAAAGACCGCTGGTAAATGGCCGATGGATGCGCTGCTCGATTAGGATCCAACGGGTGCGATAGAATGACTAACCGAAGGGGTATCGGGTGATATGAGCCGCGCGATTAAACTTTGATCCAACGCACTAGATAGGTCAATCCGCACGAAACGGTACCGACCAATAGCAACGCTGCGGCTGCTGTGTTGATTTAAAAACAGAATTTGATCTATTGAATTAGTAAACTTGCAAAATTCATAACTTTCAAACCACACATCCAAATTTTGCAAATTTTATATCAATGGATTCAGCAAAACAAATACTTTCTGACCATGCACTTTGTTTAGTAAAATGTTTCTGATAAATTGATTGTTTTTGCAGAAACTTATGTAGGCATATTTAGAATATAAAATTTGTTCTAAAATGATTTTTGAGATAAAACCTTTGGCAAATGGATTTTTTTGAACCTAATGACCATAGAAATCAGTTGGTGGATTCAAAAATATATTTGGGAAGCAAAAGAATAAACTTTTGATTTAAACCATTTCTAGTCAAATAAAAATAATGTTTATTTATTAAAAAATGCTTTTGGGAGAAAATATTTGGAAAATGTTTTGGAATAAACTCTCTGACCCCAAACACCAAGTTTTATGATTTGAAAATGTATTTGGTGAACCCTATAAAACTATTACTTTGCTAAAGACATTTTCAACCACATAAAATAATGACTTGGTTTAAAAATGGTTTATGAAGTGAAATCTTTTGGAAATGATTTTGCCACTTTATAAAATGATCATTAGGTGTTTTCAAATGTTTATAACCTATTAGAAACCACTTCTCCAAATAAAACAATCTTTAGCATGTTTGCATGCATTGGTTTGTTGCTATTATTTTATGTGAGGTTGCTTGAATGGTAGATTGAAATTGTGCCATTGCTTGATTGAAATGTAGTGACTTGAAGAGTGTGATTGTTGCAAGATCAAGGAGTGAACTTATATTCTCTACCAAAAAGGCAAGTGATGCTTCATACTTTTGTCCCATTATTTTCACTATGCATTAGTGATATTTCTAAGTAGGACTTCCATGAAATTTTGCTAAGTGTAAACTATGCCATGGGAAATCCTAGTAGATGAAACCTTAGTAGAAATTTCCTAAGTTAAGACTCCTACTACTATCATGCTTAGCTTAGCTAGTAGAAAACAAGGGTGGAATATATATTCATACTATGGAATATTTCTAAGTCTGTGGACTTGTGTTTTGTTTAATAAAACAACTAAGTGAATGAATCACCTGGGTGGAATGGAAGGAATGGTTTGTGTTGAGTGGTTCACAAGGCCCATTTCTATGGTTTACCTTTGTGTATCTCACTTGTGGATGGCCACCCAGGAACAAAGAGATTTGAGATGTCAAATGTTGAGAAGCTTCAAGTGCAGCCACTTGGCATTATGGGCTCTGCCTGGATCATATAGGTTGCAATAACTTAGCCTAATGGACAGTTGGTGGTAGGGGAATGATAGGTTGGAACGCGTCCATTCTGGTCTAAGGGAAGGCTTCTGAAAGATCTTGTCTTGGTGAAACCAAGTCTTGTGGGGAAAGTGCACCACCTCTGCAGAGTGAAAAATCTAAGTACTTAGCCATGTCCCTGGTAAAGGACAATTTGAGCATCAAGACATGGAAGCTATCAAGAATCTCCTCATCCCAATTTCTAAGTTAAAAACTTGTGGTTGAACAAGGGTTGAAGGATCACCAATTTCTATTGGGAGATGCCTTGGGTGATTTTTGTCAAGCAAAAACTTAGTGTTTTCAAATGATAAGGAAAATCTATTTTGAGCAAAGCAAGCCTAAACTCCACTTAGCCAAATGCATATAGATGATAGACTCCACTACACTACCATAGTATCACTTGCCAATACAATTCAAATGTATTGACCCTTGTGGCTGTAACTTGTTATGTTGCAGGTTTGTTTGATATTTGTGAAGTTTATTGATTAGGATTACAAGTCTACAACCAACATGTCTTCCTGTGGCACTTTGAAGATGAAGGACCCCATGCTATTGTTAAGTTCTACTGCATTGTAATGAGATAGCCAAATGAGCTATGTAAGATGTAATAAATTATTTTATTCCTGGATATAAAGTTGTATTATGACCTTTGTTTCTTGATATTAAATCTTAATTGTGGATGCTAGCTATTGATCTAGGGACTAGCATTGTAAACACAGGGATCTCTACCTTATTAAAGGTTGGGAACATGACATTTGGCTAGGCCGAGGTAAAAATTATAAGGAAAGTACTAAGGAGAGCAAGGGGACAAAATAAGATATGCAACACCAAAGTACCTTCCAATCTATCGATATTGTCCTTCAGGTAGTTGTTCTGCTTATCTATTGCGGCTTACAAAAGGTCAAGTCATAAATTAGTTCGGTCAGCCGGATAACAATAAGAACCGGGGTGAAGCATGCAAAGTGCAAACCTATTTTCTTCACTATAGGGAACAACTTGTTCTACTTGGTACATAGCCTCTTGGGGGAGGAGAGTAGCTCCTGGAATTCGGCGGTACGCCGGTTATGAGGAATCTAAAAAAACAAAAATGATAGAGAAGTACGAAACATGGATATTCAAATCTAATCTAAATATCCGAACCAATTAATACTTTCCTTGGATCGAGGTGGCTGGATATTGAAAGCTAATCTAAATATCCGAACCAAGAAAAACTTGCCTCGGATCTAGGTGGCTGGATATTTAAAGCAATAAATAAGATCCGAACCAAGTAAAACTTGATCCATATGTAGGTGGCTGGATATTCAAAGCTAATCTAAAGATCTGAACCAAGTAAAACATAATCTGGATATAGGTGGATATATATTCAAAGCAATAAATAAGATCCGAACCAAGTAAAACTTGATACAGATGTAGGTGGCTAGATATTCAAAGCTAAACTCAAGATCCAAACCAAGTAAAACTTGATCCGAATCTAGATGTCTGGATATTCAAAGCAACAAATAAGATTCAAACCAAGTAAAACTTGATCCGAATCAAGGTGGATGGATATTCAAAGCTAAATCAAAGATCCGAATCAAGTAAAACTTGACTCGGATCTAGGTGGCCGGATATTCAAAGCTAAGACAAATTTTTCCTAAGTTAAAACAACTCAGTTGGAAACCCTGACTTCACTATATAATAGCTTAAGAGAGCATCCGGCCCAATGATAGATCATTCCGTTGGAGGCTCAAGGACTAATGGTTATATATTACACTATGCAAGAATATAAAATATGAGCCGGAGTGTTTACCTCCATCATATGATCAGCCTCCATGATAACCCGGCTGGCAAGCTGCATCTATCTTCTAATCTCGGCCGGGCCAAAGCTCTTTGGTCCGGGATTGCCTCTAGAGATGACCTCGATATAGTCAGCGTCGTTCCTGTTCTATGCATACTTGTCAAGGGAGCCAAGTTTCTCACCACTGGGAGTGCGCATCTATATCTTCCCCTTCTTCGCCTTGGCCTCCTTGGTCACCATATTGGCTGCTATACTCTTGTGCAGCACAATCTACTTGCCAGCATCGAGGTAGAGGTAGAGGCAAGAGCTCCTTTCTTGAGCATGTCGGCAACACAAGGCTGCGAAGCAGAATCCCTGGTTTTCTTCTAGGGCGACATGGCCGCGGCTCCACCTTTCTTCTTCTTGGCGGCGAGCTCGTCCTATGACTGCGACTTGGTGGGTCGAGACACAGTTGGCAAGGTTGGTGGAGCCATAGATGGAGAAGTAGACTTGGAGCGCGTTTGCTCTGTTTGCCGAGCCTTGGAAGACTCCGACGATGTAGTATCCCCAATTTGTTGCTTGCTAGGACTAGGAGGAGGATCTACTTGAGAAGAAGCCTGAGGTTGGTAGAAGCCGAGGTAGCGAATACCTCGGTAGAAGTTGGACCGGTGCCACGGTCTTCATAGGTCTTGGTGGGCGCCGCCGAATCAGATGGCTAATCCGGCATGGCCATATCTCCGGAGGCATCACCACCATCATTCTCAACACCCGGATTTTTAATCCTAGATGCCTGTTATGCCATACATCGCAATCCTAGAATTACCATTTTTGCGAGACATAACAGATTTGGATATCACAGTACATCATCCATTAGAAACCATACATAAGGTCTTACACAAATAAGGATCTCATGATCCAGTTCTTAATACAATACGAGCAGCGGAATAACGTAAAGATAACGATAGCGTGGGCGAAGCTCCATCTTCAGGGTCACAGGCAATGCTGACGATGGGAGATGATCCTAGTTGTCGTAACCTTCCTGCGGTCCATCATCCTGGTACTCCTCTTCATAGTCTGGCCACAGGAATAGCCAGGGACAAAGCCATGAGTATTCTTTAAGTACTCGCAAACTAATACTAAGAAGTTAAGGGGGTTTTTGTAGTAGGATACTAAGCTCTAAGGTTGTTTTGCAAAAAGCCAGATTTACTTCTACTAAGTTCAGAAGCAAAGAAAACTATTTGAAAGTTTGAAAACACCTAAGTGGGAATTTGAATTTCATATCACAACTTTGTTCTGGTCAAGTAAAAGTCATAATTCATTTCACAAGTCATTTTGAAAACATCTGACGGGGGAACAATATGGCCACTCCAACTATCCATAACCGTGGACGCGGCTATTCGAATACTTTGACACTCTGCAGAGATTGTACACTTTCACCACAACATTTGATACATCCGTCAGGAACAAATACTGAATTCACCATACTCAGTATGCGCATAATCAATCCTAACCTTTCAGTTACGCGCCCTAGTATAGGCACCTCTCATGTGAGTTTGGCCTCCCAACCATGACCAACTATCATCTTGGGTACTACACAGGTGGACAATCTTCACAAGGTTGCCTCAGCTCAGACCTTGGCCGCGAGGGAACCCATACTAAGGTATATAAATTTCCAGTCAAGCCCTACCCAAATTTCGGGTATTGTGGTTGTACGATAAAATTGGAATGGTATCGCATCCAGACAACCATCAGTTTTATAAAGGGCTAAGCCTCATGCCTCAACATTTTCATCATCAAAATCATCTGGTGTTCGGAAACACATGTCAAAACATTTGAGTAGAATGACTCATCATTTAAGGTTTTCATAACCATTTTCACCAATTATTCCCATCTAAAGTTGATCAAGTTTTACACTTAGCACTAGCATCTACAAGTGGTGGTAAATACTAATGAGGGGTGGTAAACAAGTGGTGATTTGCTAGGTTCAATCTCATGCCTTAGGATTACATCAAGATTATTTAACTTAGGCAAAATTTTATGCTCTTTATGCTACCTTCCAATATTCTTCTAGTATCTATAATTCACTATGTGAAATCTAAGAGAAAGCTTTGATAAAGAAATAAAGTATAAAGCTTGCAAGTAAAACTTTGATTGGGTTATCAAGTGGGTATGATCACACATCCTTAAGGCATATAGTTGTCATGGTAACAAGCAAGTATTAGCTTGCATAAGTTGCAAGGGTTAGCTTGCAAGGTTTCAAGTATTGGCTTGCATAAATATCAGTATAAGCTTGCCTTGAGCAGAGCAGTGGTTGAAGTTCTCCTTGGCTTCTTCCTCGTAGTATCCTCCATCCTCCTCGTATCCTTGGTCGGTTCTAGCGTCTATAAATAAATACGAGGTACACAATCACCAAACAATACTTAAATATTTCAAATCATCACACAATGGTTCACACTAGATGATCTAGCATCATCACTAATATTACAAGATTAAAGCACTTGTCTTATTTGTTTTACTTTTAGAAAAGTAATTTCTACTCATTGAAAAGCTACTTAAGATTTAGTATTCTCCAAGTCAAACATGGGATCATGTTGACACATGTCATCACCACATATTTCATTACATGGGAATGTGATTTAAAGTGGTTTCACATATTAAATAAAGTGACTAGAAGTTCCTATGGGGCATTCTTTTATTACTTAAACATTATATCTGTAAGCAAACCCATATGTTTTTATATATTCTGAAAGGTATGATCAAATGTGATTTTTGAGAGTTGTAATCAACTCAAAGGCTTTTATGGTTGAATTTTGAAAAATGTTTGAATGCAGAAAAGCTTCTGCCTTGTGATTTTTACCATGGTTGATCCACAAATGTAAATAGTTGAATCCAACGGGCTTGGATTAAGCATTTCAGTACCTTTCTAACAAAATTGGTTTCATGCATTTTGGTTCAGCGAATCGAGCTGGGTTGATTTTTGAATCTGGGTACAGAACTATGTTCGAAATTAAATGAATAAAGCTTAATTTGAATGGTTGGGTCGCGCGGGATGTTTTACTGGACCGGCCCACTACACACAGCGCGTACGCGGGCTGGTTAAGTGACTTTAGATGATCTACTAAGGGCTATTTGCAATCAGAGAGGGAACAAGTTAGGCCAATTTTACTGCACACTATAGTGTATGATGTTTGTTTGATTTGAATCTGCAAGGTGTTTGATGAAATGGCCGCAGGAACTTTAAATTTTAGTTTTGGATTCAAAATTTGTGGGTTTGCTAGGCACATGCTAGGGGGTATCTGGTTAGTTGGATTAGTCAAGGGGCATTGGTTTGGTTGGGTTTTGAAAATGGATGATCTTCACATATGAATAACATTCAATTTTGAATTGTGATTTGAATGGGGTTTCCAAATGTTTCTGCAATTTGAAAGGTGGGCCTTGGTTCACTTTTACTAGTTCTATCAAGGGGTGAAAAGAATTGGGAAAGTTTCTGTTTGAAATCTTGGACTAGAAGCTCTCAAAGTGACCTAGTGAGCAAGATTGGCAAAAATGACCATTTGCTTTATTTGCTTTGTTTATGATTTTATTTTGATTTGTTTCTGGATGGAAATGTTTTATATGATGTTATTTCCATCTTTAAACCATTTCTTGCTATTTAGGTTAATCACACAAGTCCATTCATGAATTTGTCAAATCATTTCATTCACACATGCATTCATATGATTTTAATTAATCAAAGTTTTTGTTAACCCTAATTTTAGTGATTAGAGTTTAATGATCCTTGTGTTATATTTTTGGGATGTTAAAAACCTTCCCCTCTTAAACAAAATCTCGTCCCGAGATTTGAAAAAGGACGAAAAAGATTACCTAGGATTTAAAGAGATCAGGAAACTCCGTCCTGATGTGATCTTCGTGCTCCCAGGTAGCTTCTTCTTCAGTGTGGTTGCTCCACTGAATCTTGAGAAACTTTATGCTTCGGGTCCTGGTGGTCCTGAAAGCTTCTTCCAAAATAGGGAAGGGTACTTCGGGGTAAGTTAGGTCATCATTGATATATATGGTCCGGTGATCAATGTTCTTGAACACTTCACTCTTCTCCGGAACTTCAAGGAATTTGCGAAGTAACGATATATGGTACACATTGTGCACTGCTGACATCTCCTCTCACAGTTCCAATTGATATGGTACTTCTCCTCGACCATTTAGAATCTTGAAGGGTCCGATATGTCTGGGGGCTAACTTTCCTTTTAGCTGGAAATGCTGCATTCCTTTGAAAGGCGATACTTTAAGATACACGAAATCTCCGATATTGAAAGCGAGGTCTCGACGTCTCTTGTCGGCATAACTCTTCTGTCTTGACTAGGCAATCTTGAGGTGCTCATGAATCTTGTGAACTTTCTCTTCTGCTTCTCGTAGGATGTTAGGTCCGAAAATATGACTCTCTCCTACTTCCGACCAGTTCGAAGGGGTGCGACACTTCCTTCCATACATAAACTCAAATGGGGCCATCTGCAAACTAGCTTGATAACTGTTGTTGTAAGAAAATTCTGTGAAAGGCAGACAGTCTTCCCATTTAGATCCATACTCTAGTACACATGCTCTCAACATATCTTCGAGTATTTGATTTACTCGCTCCGTTTGTCCATCAGTCCGAGGGTGATACGCTATGCTGAAATCTAGTCGAGTTCCTAAACCTTCTTCGACTATCTTCTAGAATCTCGAGGTAAACTGAGTTCCTCGATCCGATATGATGTTCTTGGGGACTTCGTGCAAATTGACGATTCTAGCGATGTATAAATCCACTAGCTTCGAACTCTGGTATGTGGTCTTGACTGGTAGGAAATGGGCTACTTTGGACAATCGGTCCACTTTGACCCAGATAGAGTCATTTCCCCTACTAGAAGTAGGCAATCCGGTGATAAAGTCCATTCCAACTGAATCCCATTTCCATTCCAGAATCTATAGAGGTTGCAACAGTCCTGCAGGTCTTTGATGTCTCGCCTTGACTCTCTGACATATGTCACACTTGGCGATATAGCTTTCGATTTCTCTCTTCATCTTATGCCACCAAAATTGTTCCTTCAAATCCTGATACATCTTTGTTCCTCCGGGGCGGATAGAATAAAGGGTATCATGGGCCTCTTTCAAAATCACTTCTTTCAATTCCGAATCTGCTGGTACACAAAGGCGTCCTTTGTACCACAGAACTCCTTCTTCGTCCTCGCCGAATTCGGGTACTTTGCCTGTACCGATACGACGCTTGATTCCGTCGATACTAGCATTTCCTTTCCGCGCCTATTTGATCTGGCTGATCAAAGTGGGTTAAAGTTCTATGCTAGCCAAAAATCCTTCACTCACTAATTCCATTTGGAAATCTTCCATCTCTTTGTGCAAACTTGGTTGCTCCTTCAAAATCATGGAGTTCAAGCGGCACAGCAATCTGCTAAGGGCATCTGCTACCACATTGGGTTTACCGGGGTGATAGTGAATGTCCAGATCATAATCCTTGATTGTCTCAATTCATCTTCTCTGCCTCATATTCAGCTCCTTCTGAGTGAATATATACTTCAAGCTCTTGTGATCCGAATAAATCTCACAATGGTTTCCCATGAGATAATTCCTCCATGTCTTCAGGGCTAGAACTACGGCTGCGAGTTCGAGGTCATGGGTTGGGTAATTTTGTTCATGCTACTTCAGTTGTCGGGATAGATAACATATAACTTTGCCTTCTTGCATTAGCACACATCCTAGGCAGATCTTGGATGCGTCACAATACACGTCAAAGGTCTTCGTGATATCCGGCATGATCAAGATTGGGGCTAAAATCAATCTCCTCTTGAGTTATTGAAAAATCGCTTCACATTTGTCTATCCATTCAAACTTCTTGTCCTTCTTCAGCAATTGGGTTATGGGTCTAGCGATACTCGAGAATCCTTCTACGAACTTGCGGTAGTATCCCGTTAATCCAAGAAATGCACGAACTTGGGTTTGAGTGGTTGGGGCTTGCCAATCTTCGACATCTTTCACCTTTGTAGGGTCAACAGAAATTCCTCCGGCTGATACGATATGTCTGAGGAATCCTACCTCCTGTAACCAGAATTCACATTTGCTAAACTTGGCATACAACAGATGCTCTCTAAGGGTTCCAAGAATGGTCCTTAGGTGTAGCTCATGTTCTTGTTCTGATTTGGAATAAATCAGAATGTCATCGATGAAAACAACAACAAACTTATCCAGGAAGTCCATAAAAATCTTATTCATGAGGTTCATGAAATAAGAGGGGGCATTGGTTAATCCAAAAGACATGACAGTATACTCGTATAATCCATATCTGGTGGTAAAGGTAGTCTTTGGAATATCCTTTGCGCGAATCTTGAGTTGATGATAGCCAGTTCTAAGATCAATCTTAGAAAACACTTTGGCACCAGTCAACTGGTCAAACAAATCTTCGATCTTCGGCAACGGGTACTTGTTTTTGATAGTGACATCATTCAACTTTCGATAATCCGTACACAGACGGTTACCTCCATCTTTCTTGTCAACAAACAAAACAGGTGATCTCCATGGTGACGCACTTGGTTGAATCAATATAATTTCCAGCATGGCGTCCAATTGCTTCTTCAGTTTGTCTAGTTCAGACGGGTTCATACTATATGGTCTCTGGGCTATGGGTCCGGTTCCAGGTATCAATTCTATGATGAACTCGATATCCTGATCTAGGGGCATACCGGGCAAAACATCTGGAAATACATCGGGGTATTCACAGACTATTCGGACTTGGTCAATGGTAGGTTGGGCTATACTCTTGTTGCACTTGAATTGACGAGGCAAGGTTTCAGATACATGCTCGACTGATATTATGGTTGTACTGGTCATGGTTATGGCTTTCTTGGCACAGTTAATTAATCCTTTGTGTTTGGACATCCAAGCATTTCCTAGTACTACTTCCAAACCTTTAGTTCCGAGTACTATTAGATTAGCATAAAAGTCTATGCCATGGATTCGGGTAGGGACGGCTTTGCAAATTTGCCTAGCTTTGGTGGTTGAACCGGGGATTTGAACAATCATGACATGCTTCAATTTGGTTGGTTGAATATTACTAGTGCATGCAAATTCTTCAGTGACAAATGAGTGCGATGCTCCAGAATCAAACAACACTCTTGCAAGTACCGAGTTAACAGAAAACATACCTAGCACGACGTCTGGCGCTTCCTGGGCTTCTTCGTCATGCATGAGAAAGAGACGGCCATTGCGGTTGAGCGAATTCCCTGGGAAAAACCTCCTTCCAGGATGAACACGACGCTGTTGCTGAGCTAGGGCATTTGCATTGGGGGATGCAGCAATATTCTTGGTGAACTCATTGGAATAATGACCATTGGTTCCACATTCATAACAAATCACTTGCGACTTGTCCTTTGCTGCAACAGGCACAACATTGCTTCCGGTCCTTAGGACAGTGTTGGTGTTGGTGGCGGCATTATTGTTGTTGAACTTGGGTGGGGCACGGTTGAAATTGTTAGAGTTGCCAGGGTTGTTGTGGTTTCCTACGGGCCTTGGGTTTCCATGGTTGGGATAGGTCGGACGGTTAATAGGGGGTCTGTTGGTTCTCGGGGCAAATCCTGGAGATGGGTTGGGGCAATACTTTGGTGTTTGGTGGGTTCCTGGTTGATGCATCATGCGGCCCTTGCGGTTCTCATTGGCTTGGTTGATCTTTCCTTCCATCTGAATGGTAGAGTCGACTAGGGCTTCAATATCAGCAAAGGGGATATTGACTAACATCGTCTGCATCTCATCGTGTAGACCATTCAGGAATCTCTCTTTCTTCTTGGCTTCAATGTCGATCTCATTCGGGCATACCTAGCTAAGGACAATAATTTGCCATGGTATTCCACTATGGTCATCCTTCCTTGCTCCAATTCTCTTAATTCATCCCTCATCCTCTTGATTAAACCCGGTGGCACATGGTTTCTGCTGAACTTGACCTTGAATTCATCCCAAGTCATCATCTGACTTCCGGTGATTGCACGAACGTTGTTCCACCATGCTCTTGCATCTCTGGCTAGATAGTGGGTGGTGAGCAGAACTTTCTCGTTAGCTTCTACTCCTGCAACCTCCAGGTTGTTCTCCATGGTTTATAGCCAATCATCTGCATCTAGGGGTTCTTCTGACTTAGTGAAAATAGGTGGATTGGTGTTCTGGAAATTCTTGAGCTTAGATCCATGGTTGTCCTGATTTCCATGGCGTTGATTGTTGTTGGCCATCTGAGCTATCTGTTGAAGGGTGGCTAGGTTGGCTTGACGTTCGACTCTTTCGGCTTCGCGGTCTGAAACCATCATTTGCAAGAGTTGCAATATCGGGTCCGGGGCTGAGTTGCTTCCTCCACGAGGCATCTGAAGATTGAGATAGATCATGAGAAAAGAGGGAAATTTGTAAGGTTCGGGAATTTTGAAAAGTTTTTAAAGTTCTCAAGTGTTGATTCAGATTTTTTTCTAGACACTTGTTTTTCATTCATTCATTCATTCATTCATAGCACACAATACAACACACACCATAATCAAAGAAAAACAAATGGTTTTAAGAACCATTCTGTGAAGCTACGATACAGTGGAACCGACTACAATTCACTAACGCAAGTGCTCAAGTGCTACTACTCCTCAGTGTACTCATCATCCTCATCATCATCATCGTCATCGATGAAGCCAAAATCATCCTCATCGGTGAAGAAGTCCATGGCCTGATCCTCCAAAAACTCATCAGCATCGTTGAGATAGGAGTAGGGGTCTCCACGAAGGTCTTCTCTGGCATTCTCCCTTTCCTCCAACTGCATGTCTTTCTCGTGGATGGTCTCCCCCAAATCCGTGATCTGGTGGCGAAGACGGGCAATGATGCGCTCCTTTTTGTCGAGCTGATGGCGACGAGACTTGCGCTCCTTCACTAGCATGGCGAGGGTCTGATCCTTCTTCTTGGCGAAGGCGTACTTGTGGTTGGCGTAAGCACGGGCATTGTCCAACTCCTTCTGACGGTCGTACATCATGAAGCTGAGGTGGTCTAACTGACACTTCAGCTCGGGGTGGTTTGGGGATTCCAATGGCTGTCCCATAACATCACGCCTTGGGTAGAACTCAAATCGGGTACCCTTGATCTGATTGATACTCTGCCCACACAGACGGGCAAGAGTTTCCTGCATTGCCCTGGCCAGTCCATCGAGCCAGTTATTCTCTCTTAAGGTGAACTAAATTCCTTCTGCAGTGGGAGGTTCAATCTTTCCTTGGAGACTTGCAACAAATATCCACTGCAGATCTTCTCCTTCCTGATCATTGAGCTGAGCTCCGAAGAACTTGGGGTGCGGATGCTCCAGAAGTTCCGAAAGCTGGTCCAAGTCACGCTCAAAGATGAGGTCTCCTCCATTCCCCAACTGATAAAACTTGTTGTACTTCATGTCCATCTATAAGAATATATGATGAGTAAGTTAGTAGAGTGATCTAGTGTGTCAAATTTTATATAAGTTTGCAAGAATTTTTGAGGAACATGAATTTTCATGAAAGAATCCAAGTGATAAGAATGAGAATAAGTTTTTGTAAATACTCACTTCCTTTGGTTTTGAAACTAAGTTTTTGATTCAAACGTCCATTCTAACTAGGGTCTCCTATGGTCAGGATGGCACTGATACCAACTTGTCAACACCCGGATTTTTAATCCCAGATGCTTGTTATGCCATACATCGCAATCCCAGGATTACCATTATGCGAGACATAACAAATTTTGATATCACAGTACATCATCCATTACAAACCATACATAAGGTCTTACACAAATAAGGATCTCATGATCCAGTTCTTAATACAATACGAGCAGCGGAATAACATAAAGATAATGATAGCATTGGCGAAGGTCCATCTTCAGGGTCACAGGCAATGATCACGATGGGAGATGATCCTAGTTGTCGTAACCTTCCTTCGGTCCATCATCCTGGTACTCTTCTTCATAGTCTGGCCACAGGAATAGCCAGGGACAAAGCCATGAGTACTCTTTAAGTACTCGCAAACTAATACTAACAAGTTAAGGGGGGTTTTGTAGTAGGATACTAAGCTCTAAGGTTGTTTTGCGAAAAGCCAGATTTAGTTCTATTAAGTTCAGAAGCAAAGAAAACTAGTTGAAAGTTTTATAACACCTAAGTGGGAATTTGAATTTCATATCACAACTCTGTTGTGGTCAAGTCAAAGTCATAATTCATTTCACAGGTCATTTTGAAAACTTTTGACGGGGGAACAGTATGGCCAATCCAATTGTACATAACCACGGACGCGGCTATTCTAATAGTTTGACACTCTGCAGAGATTGTACACTTTCACCACAACATTTGATACATCCGTCAGGAACAAATCCTGAATTCACCATACTCAGTATGCGCATAATCAATCCTAACATTTCAGTTACACGCCCTATTATAGGCACCTCTCCTGTGAGTTTGAACTCCCAACCATGACCAACTCTCATCTTGGCTACTCACAAGTGGACAATCTTCACAAGGTAGCCTCAGCTCAGACCTTGGCCGTGAGGGAACCCATACTAAGGTATATAAATTTCCAGTAAGGCCCTACCCAAATTTTCGGTATTATGGTGTACGATAAAATTGGAATGGTATCGCATCCAGACAACCATCGGTTTTATAAAGGGCTAAGGCTCATGCCTCAACATTTTCATGATCAAAATCATCTGGTGTTCGGAAACACATGTCAAAACATTTTAGTTGAATGACTCATCATTCTAAGGTTTTCATAACCATGTTCACCAAGTATTCCCATCTAAAGTTGATCAAGTTTTATACTTAGCACTAGCATCTACAAGTGGTGGTAAATACTAATGAGGGGTGGTAAACAAGTGGTGATTTGCTAGGTTCAATCTCATGCCTTAGGATGACATCAAGATTATCTAACATAGGCCAAATTTTATGCTCTTTATGCTACCTTCCTATATTCTTCTAGTATCTACAATTCACTATGTAAACTCTAAGAGAAAGCTTTGATAAAGAAATAAAGTAGAAAGCTTGCAAGTAAAACTAGGATTGGGGTTATCAAGTGGGTATGATCACATATGCTTAAGGCATATAGTTGTCATGGTAACAAGAAAGTATTAGCTTGCATATGTTGCAAGGGTTAGCTTGTAAGGTTTCAAGTATTGGCTTGCATAAATATCAGTATAAGCTTGCCTTGAGAAGAGTAGTGGTTGAAATTCTCCTCGGATTCTTCCTCGTAGTATCCTCCCTCCTCCTCGTATCCTTGGTTGGTACTAGCGTCTACAAATAAATACGAGGTACACAATCACCAAACAATACTTAACTATTTCCAATCATCACACAATGGTTCACACTAGATGATCTAGCATCATCACTAATATTACAAGATTAAAGCACTTGTCTTATTTGTTTTACTTTTAGAAAAGTAATTTCTACTCATTGAAAAACTACTTATAATTTAATATTCTCCAACTCAAACATGGGATCATGTTGACACATGTCATCACCACATATTTCAGCATATGGGAATATGATTTAAAGTGGTGTCACAATTTAATAAGGTTTAACCTTTTTATTTTAATGAAATAAAGTGACTATAAATGCCTATGGGGAATTCTTTTATTACTTAAACATTATCTCTGTAAGTAAACCAATATGTTTTTATATATCCTGAAAGGTATGTTCAAATGTGATTTTTGAGATTTGGAATCAACTCAAAGGCTTTTATGGTTGAATTTTGAAAAATGTTTGAATGCAGAAAAGATTCCGCCTTGTTTTTTACCATGGTTGATCCACAAATCTAAATGGTTTGAATCCAACGGGCTTGGATTAAGCATTTCAGTACCTTTCTAACAAAATTGGTTTCATGCATTTTGGTTTAGTGAATCGAGCTGGGTTGATTTTTGAATCTGGGTATAGAACTGTGTTTGAAATTAAATGAATAAAGCTTAATTTCAATGGTTGGGTCGCGCGGGATGTTTTACTGGGCTGGCCCACTACACACAGCGCGTACGCGGGATGGTTAAGTGACTGTCCCCACACGACAGTGAGACGGGGATGGGTGAAGCGGTACAGGGCAACGCGAACCACACGATCTAACTCTAATCGAACGGCTACGATTCATCGTCCACGTCGGGCAGCGTCGGCGAGATAGAACCCTAACACGGAAGGTGGGGGTCGTGGAAGGCTCACCGGGGCTCAGGCGAGGGTCGGCGAAGGGGCTAACGACGAAGTCAACGACAGCGATTCTCCTGGTACCGGCAGCTCCTCCTAGGGCAGCTCCAATAGACGGCTCCCTTCTTCTCCAGCAGCGGCGGGCTCCGGCCAAATTCCGGCGATGCGCTACTCTCCTTGCTCCAGGAGTGAGGTGGGGTGATTCTGGGTGAGAGGGGAGTGAACTGGTGTGGAGAAAACGAGCGATGGAGGCCTCTATTTATAGTGGCGGAAGGGGACCGACGGGCGTGGGCTGAGCTCGTCGTAGTCTACAGCACAGGCAACTACTGGCATGGGCGACAGTAGGGGACGATGCTGTTCTCCCTGGCGAAGCTCAACGGCATGGTCTTGCGGCATGGGGCGGTGCTGATCGGTCGGAACATCGTGGTGCTCTGAGCGGGTCTGACAGCGATTTTAATGTCGCAGAGCGCGTGTGGTCCGCCTGGCGGCGAACGGGCATGTTCATGGGTTCTGGGTGATGGTGATCATCCACTGGCCGGCAAGCGGCGCCCGGTCTGTGGGTGCTGGTCGAGCATGGCGCACTGTCACGCTCTCGGCTCGCATGCAGAGAAGTTTGGCATGGTCGTGTCGTGTGGTCCAGGGGCTGGCATTGCTCGGGTCTGGGCCAGAGAGTGGCGGTGGACGGTGGGGTGCTTGCTAGACATGCTGGCTAGGCTTAGTGTTGCTCGTAGCTTGCTGTCGACCATGGGGTGGCAATGGTGCTCTCGGCATGCTTGACATTAATTGCTAGGCTTGCTCACAGTGGTGCTAAAGATTGTTAAAGAGGCTAGATGATCTACTAAGGTCTAGTTGCAACCAGAGAGGGAACAAGTTAGGCCAATTTTACTGCACACTATAGTGTTGATGTTTATTTGATTTGAATCTGCAAGGTGTTTGATGAAATGGCCGCAAGAACTTAAAATTTGAATTTTGGATTCAAACTTTGTGGGTTTGCTAGGCACATGCTAAGGGGTATCTGGTCAATTGGATTAGTCAAGGGGCATTGGTTTGGTTGGGTTTTTAAAATGGATGATCTTCACATATGAATAACATTCAATTTTGAATTGTGATTTAAATGGGGTTGCCAAATGTTTCTGCAAGTTTGAAAGGTGGGCCTTGATTCAATTATACTATTTCTATCAAGGGGTGAAAAGAATTGGGAAAGTTTCTGTTTGAAATCTTGGACTAGAAGCACTCAAAGTGACCTAGTGAGCAAGATTGGCAAAAATGACCATTTGCTTTATTTGCTTTGTTTTTTATTTTCTTTTGATTTGTTTCTGCATGGAAATGTTTTATATGATGTTATTTTCATATTTAAACCATTTCTTTCTTTTTAGGTTAATCACACAAGTCCATTCATGCATTTGTCAAATCATTTCATTCACACATGCATTCATATGATTTTAATTAATCAAAGTTTTTGTTAACCCTAATTTTAGTGATTAGAGTTTGATGATCCTTGGGTTATATTTTTGGGATGTTACAATCATCGCCTATGTTCCCCTCCTCCTACTGAGATAGACCATCATTCGGTGTAGGAGGAGAGCCACCTCGGACGGGGCTCGAAACCCGGACGTCATCGCGGGCCGGGAGTGATGGCTCTTGTAATGGGAGAAGCCATACTGGACCCACTCTGAGGGGGTCGCTTCTGAAGTAAAACCGGTAGAAAAGTTAAGTTAGATAAAGAAATAGAGAAATAAGAAATACAAACTTGATTCAGAAAAGTAAGCCTATGAAGAGATTGCACGTGCCTCTTTAGGCTTGGAAGCCCTCCTGGCGGCCACCTTGACTCATTTCCTGTGAGGCTCCGCTGGAGGATCCGAGGTTGCAGAGTGCTTCCTCACCGGACCTTGGCCTCCCACGGCAATAGGAGGGACGTCATACACCTTGAAAGGATCGTATGGGCACCTAGAGGGGGGGGAATAGGTGCTACATCAAATTTTCTTCTTTTTCAAATTAAGGTTTGACAAGAAAGGTAAATTCTCTATATTATGCAACTAAGGTGAATTTACCTATATGTCAAACAAGCACTAGCTAACACAACACTAAGCAAGAACAAGTAAGTAAAGTGCGGTAAAGGATAGAAGTAACCAAAGTCGTGGACGCGGAGACACCAGGATTTGTTTCCCGTAGTTCCTTCCTTTTGAGGGGAAGTACATCTATGTTTGGAGAGGGGGTGGTTTCAAACCACCAACGCCACGAGAGGACTCCCTTGTTCTCTGATGAATCTCACCCAAAGGGATCGATCCACCTTCCACTATATCGACAACCTTCAAGGTGGAAGCCGACACCTTTACAACAAGTTCGGGGCACACATCCACAACTTAATTGGAGGCTCCCAAATACAAGCAAGCTATCAAAACAATCAAAGACAAGCTTCTAAGAACCAAATCTAGAACTAGGGTTTCCAAAGAAAACACTAGAGCAATGGGGCCCTCAAATGAATGAGGAGGAAATGAAGATCTCTTTTGGTGAAGTAGTAGATCAAGGCCTCCTCCTTCGATTCTCCAAAGATCAACGACTTTGGATGGTTGAGTGAAGAGATCTTGCCGATTTGGTGTCTAAAATGGAGGTGGTGGTCTTTAATGCAACAAGCAACTTGTCCCAAGGTAGGTGGAGGAGTATTTATAGCTTCCTAAGCAGATCTGCCCATTGGGCAATAAATGTAGCGGTAGTACCGGATTCCCAAGCGATAGTACCGGAAAATACCGGTACTACCGGCCAGGTATCGGAGATGATCTATCAAGGCACGCAGGCCCCTGACTGCAACGGTACCAACTTGTGGTGCTACGGCAAAGCGCTAGTACCGCCCCTAGGGAACGGTACTACTGGATACATGAGGTAGTGCCGCATTTTGGTACCGGGGAGTGCAGTGGCATTGGGCAATTTGCCAAAACCTTCTGACTCTCTCCTACTTCCGACCAGTTCAAAGGGGTGCGACACTTCCTTCCATACAAAAACTCAAATGGGGCCATTTGCAAACTAGCTTGATAACTATTGTTGTAAGAAAATTCTGTGAAAGGCAGACAGTCTTCCCATTTAGATCCATACTCTAGTACACATGCTCTCAACATATCTTCAAGTATTTGATTTACTCATCCGCTTGTCCATCACCGAGGGTGATACGTCAGTTGAAATCTAGTCGAGTTCCTAAACCTTCTTGGACTTTCTTCCAGAATCTCGAGGTAAACTGAGTTCCTCGATCCGATACGATGTTCTTGGGGACTCCGTGCAAACTGACGATTCTAGCGATGTATAACTCTGCTAGCTTCGAACTCTGGTATGTGGTCTTGACTGGTAGGAAATGGGCTACTTTGGACAATCGGACCACTATGACCCAGATAGAGTCATTTCCCCTACTAGAAGTAGGCAATCCGGTGATAAAGTCCATTCCAACTGAATCCCATTTCCATTCCGAAATCTGTAGAGATTGCAACAGTCCTGCAGGTCTTTGATGTCCCGCCTTGACTCTCTGACATATGTCACACTTGGCGATATAGCTTCCGATTTCTCTCTTCATCTTATGCCAACAAAATTGTACCTTCAAATCCTGATACATCTTTGTTCCTCTGGGGTGGATAGAATTAAGGGTATCATGTGCCTCTTTCAAAATCACTTCTTTCAATTCCGAATCTGCTGGTACACAAAGGCGTCCTTTGTACCACATAACTCCTTCTCCGTCTTCGGTGAATTCGGGTACTTTGCATGTACCGATACGACGCTTGATTCCGTCGATACTAGCATTTCCTTTCTGCGCCTATTTGATCTGGCTGATCAAAGTGGGTTGAAGTTCTATGCTATCCAAAAATCCTTCACTCACTAATTCCATTCGGAAATCTTCCATCTCTTTGTGCAAACTTGGTTGCTCCTTCAAAATAATGGAGTTCAAGCAGCACGACAGTCTGCTAAGGGCATCTGCTACCACATTGGCTTTACCGGGGTGATAGTGAATGTCCAGATCATAATCCTTGATTAGCTCAATCCATCTTCCCTGCCTCATATTCAGCTCCTTCTGAGTGAATATATACTTCAAGCTCTTATGATACGAATAAATCTCACAACGGTTTCCCATGAGATAATGCCTCCATGTCTTCAGGGCTAGAACTACGGCTGCGAATTCGAGGTCATGGGTTGGGTAATTTTGTTCATGCTGCTTCAGTTGTCGAGATAGATAAGATATAACTTTGCCTTCTTGCATTAGCACACATCCTAGGCCGATCTTGGATGCATCACAATACACGTCAAAGGGCTTCGTGATATCCGACATGATCAAGATTGGGGCTGAAATCAATCTCCTCTTGAGTTCTTGAAAACTCTCTTGACATTAGTCTGTCCATTCAAACTTCTTGTCCTTGTTCAGCAATTGGGTCATGGGTCTGGCGATACTCGAGAATCATTCTACGAACTTGCGGTAGTATCCCGCTAATCCGAGAAATGCACGAACATGGGTTTGAGTGGTTGGGGCTTGCTAATCTTCGACATATTTCACCTTTGCAGGGTCAACGGCAATTCCTCCGGCTGATACGATATGTCCGAGGAATCCTACCTCCTGTAACCAGAATTCACATTTGCTAAACTTGGCATACAACTGATGCTCTCTAAGGTTTCCAAGAATGGTCCTTAGGTGTAGCTCATGTTCTTCTTGTGATTTGGAATAAATCAGAATGTCCTCGATGAAAACAACGACAAACTTATCCAGGACGTCCATAAAAATCTTATTCATGAGGTTCATGAAATAAGCGGGGGCATTGATTAATCCAAAACACATGACAGTATACTCGTATAATCCATATCTGGTGGTAAATGCAATCTTTGGAATATCCTCTGCGCGAATCTTGAGTTGATGATAGCCAGTTCTAAGATCAATCTTAGAAAACACTTTGGCACCAGTCAACTGGTCAAACAAATCTTAGATCTTTGGCAATGGGTACTTGTTTCTGATAGTGACATCATTCAACTTTCGATAATCCATACATAGACGGTTACCTCCATCTTTCTTGTCAACGAACAAAACAGGTGATCTCCATGGTGACGCACTTGGTTGAATCAATGTAATTTCCAGCATGGCGTCCAATTTCTTCTTTAGTTTGGCTAGTTCAGACGGGTTCAAACTATATGGTCTCTGGGCTATGGGTCCGGTTACAGGTATCAGTTCTATGATGAACTCGATTTCCCGATCTAGGGGCATACCGGGCAAAACATCTGGAAATACATCGGGTATTCATAGACTGTCCGGACTTGTTCAATGGTAGGTTGGGCTATACTCTTGTTGCACTTGAATTGATGAGGCAAGGTTTCAGATACATGCTCGACTGATATTCCGGCTGTACTGGTCATGGTTATGGCTTTCTTGGCACAGTCAATTAATCCTTTATGTTTGGACATCCAATCATTTCCTAGTACTACTTCCAAACCTTTAGTTCCGAGTACTATTAGATTAGCATAAAAGTGTATGCCATGAATTCGGATAGGGACGGCTTTGCAAATTTGCCTAGCTTTGGTGGTTGAACCGGGGATTTGAACAATCATAACATGCTTCAATTTGGTTAGTTGAATCTTACTAGTGCATGCAAATTCTTCAGTGACAAATGAGTGCGATGCTCCAGAATCAAACAACACTCTTGAAAGTACCGAGTTAAAAGAAAACATACCCAGTACGACGTCTGGCGCTTCCTGGGCTTCTTCGGCATGCATGAGAAAGAGACGGCTGTTGTAGTTGAGCGAATTCCCTAGGGCAAACCTCCTTCCAGGCTGAACACGACGCTGTTGCTGTGCTGGGGCATTTGCATTGGGGGCTGCGGCAATCTTCTTGGGGCACTCATTGCAATATAGAGAGTTACAAAAGAGTATTTACAAACTCAATCCACGTCAAAGAAGAGGGATAACATTCTAAGAAGTTATCTCCTGTCTAAATTAATTTCAATCCAATCTTTGAGGCCCTGATAATACTTCTTCTTAATTCTATACAGGACCAATCTTAATTCCTGGGCTACAATAGCCTGCCAATCCTCAAGCGAAGCATGCTTGTTACTGAAGATTTCATTATTTCTGCAAATCCAAAGGCCCCAAGCTCCAAGTATAAGAATTTCCATTGCAAAAGGGACATTAAGATCTTTTTTAATACTGGCTAAAGCTTCAAAAAGATTTTGATCAGCCACTTGGACATGCGAAATTTCGGCCCAGCAAGCTTTTGCAAAAGGACATTCCCAAAATAAATATAGGATGGTTTCTTCACTGATGCAGCCATGGAACACACATTCATCAGATGCCAGAGAAAAACATTTCCTTTTCAGAAGGTTTTTTGTGTTGAGCCTATCAAGCAGTAAGAGCCAGAAGAAGAATTTGTGCTTTTGCTGACAGGAAGAATTCCACAACCAAGAGAAATGTGGCTGTACAGGTTGGCAACCAGATAAGGAACAATAAGCCTTTTTGACCGAAAAATTACTGTCCCAAATGTAACTCCAGTTATCAGTTTCCCCCTACCTGCCAATATTGAGAATTTGCTCAAGACTTTGATATTCCTGGTAAGCTTGTTGTGACAGAGGGAGGTAAAAAAGATCCTGAGTATTTTCAGTATGCAGGAACTCACTGACAGAGATGTGAGGGTTTTTTGCATAGGAGAGGAGATGAGGAAGCTTATGTTGAAGACAACTATCATTCCACATATCAGACTAGAGAAGTGTGGATTTTCCATCTCCATCCAAGCACTTTGCAAGTCCTTTAAAAATGTCAATCAATTTCAGATGAGCTTTCCACCAAAAGGATCCCTCAAGACTTCTTCCAGGGAGCTTACCATTACAGTAATAAGTGTTCCATATGAGGTGAACCCAAGGGATATCCTTGTGATTATAAAATTTATCCAAATTCTTCAAAAGAAGTGCAGAGTTTTGAATATTAAGGTCTAGAACTCCCAATCCCCCCTGGTTCTTGGGTCTACAAACTTTCTTCCATGCTACAAGAGCATTACCTCTAGCTTGAACATCAGAAGTTTTCTTTCTCCACAAACATTGCCTTATATATTTAATCAACTGTTCCTTGATAGTGACAGGAAGATCAAAACGGATCATGTAATATATGGGAAGGGAAGACAAAACAGATTTAACTAGCTGCATTTTCCCCCCATAATTAAGAAAGTCAGCTATCCCACACAACCTTCTCTCAACTCTCTGAACAATAGGCAGGAAATGTTCCATAGCAGGTTTATTCAAACTCAGAGGAAAACCAAGGTAGGTGAAAGGCAAAGTGCCAGTGAGGCAAGAAAGAGTATTAGCAAAGTTTCCAAGCCTCTCAGGGTCCATGTTAATTGGCATCATACTGGATTTAGAATAATTAACTTTGAGTCCAGTGGAGAGAGAAAAAGTATGAAGAATGGCCTTAAGGCACAAGAGTTGCTTAGAATCAGCTTTAAAGATTAATAAAGTGTCATCTACATACTGAACCACAGGGAAATCAGGATAGAACACTTCTTCAGTGGGCAGAGAAAGAAGACCAAGGTTCATTGCCTTATTAAGGATACTTTGAAGGAGATCAGCAGCCAAAACAAACAGTAAAGGAGATAAAGGATCCCCTTGTCTAACACCCCTTCTGCAGTAATTTTTTTCCCAGGCACTCCATTTAAAAGCACAGAGGAAGAAGCTGAACCAAAGATCAACTGAATCCAAGAAATCCATTTATCTCCAAAACCTTTGGCTTTAAGGATATTGATGATTGCAGAGTGCTCAATTCTGTCAAAAGCCTTTTCAAAATCAAGCTTAAGAATTAAAATTTCTTCCTTTGACTTGTGACATTGATCAAGGAATTCAAATGCCCAACCTAAACAGTCTTGGATAGATCTTTGTTTGAGAAAACCATATTGATTCTTGTGAACAAGTTTAAGGATGACTTTCTGCAGTCTATTAGCTAGAATTTTGGTGATAATCTTAAAGACACTATTTAGCAAAGAAATAGGCCTAAAATCAGTAGGAGTCAAAGGAGCTGCAATTTTTGGAATGAGGGTGATAAAAGAGGCATTAATGCTTTCCAAGGAAGTTTGCCCCTCATAGAAATCCAAAAGGAGATGTTTCACATCATCCTTAATAATAGGCCAGCAATGCTTCATGAATTCATTATTAAAACCATCAGGGCCGGGGGATTTATCATTTGGCAGATTTTTAATGACCTCATCAATCTCCTCATCAGAGAAAGATTTTTCCAAAGCATCCCTTTCTTCTTGTCTTAAGCATTCCCCAGCCAAGTCATTAAGATTGAAGTGCATTTCAGGCTTATCAGAAGTACCCATTCTATTTTTAAAGGAGTTCCAAAGGAGATTTGCTTTGCCATCATGATCATAAACCTCAAGATCAGAAGCATCCTTGAGCATGGAAATGTAGTTATGCCTAAAGCTTATGGTACCTCTGGAGTGAAAGAACTTTGTGTTTTCATCCCCCAGCTTAACCCACTTAATTTTCCCCCTCTATTTCCAATAAGTATTCTGATCCTGTAATAGAGAAATAATAAGATTTTTTAGGAGGTCCCTAAGATTCCATTCTTGGACAGTAAGAGTTCTCATTTCCTCCATGATATCCAGAAAGTCAATGGTGGCATTAACATTACAGATTTGTGATTTCAGGCAAGGCAGCCTTTTGGACCAGAGCTTCAGCCCTCTTCTCACATTTTTGAATTTAGCATTGATTTTTTTTGCAGAATCCAGAAAACCCACAGGAATGTTCCAGGCATTTTGAACAATAGCTTTAAATTCTTTATGATGCATCCAATGATTTTCAAATCTGAAGACCTGAGCCTTGGGAATCATTGTGCCAATGGAGATGACACAAGGAAGATGGTCAGAGGTAGGCTTTGCAAGAGGAGCAACAAAAGTCGAGGGAAAACTCTGAGTCCAGGAAGCAAAAGTAAAAAACCAGTCCAACCTTTCCAAGAGGGGATCTTTCTGCATGTTACTCCAAGTGAACTTTCTACCTTTAAGTGGTAACTCTATGAGACCCAAATTATTAATGGCTTCATTAAATAGAAGCATACCATTCACATCTCCACCCAATTTGTTTCTATCTGAAGGCTGTCTACAGAAGTTGAAATCTCCCACAATGAGCCAGTCCAAATCATCAGACATATCAATGCTGCTAAACCAGTCCAAAAATTCAGCCTTTTTTTCAGGTAAACATGGCCCATAAATGTTGGTAAGGATCTAGGATTCGTTGGACAAGAGAGATGTCAAGGTGATGGAGATAGAAAACTCATTGAGGAAGGAAAGATGTCCAGAGAATAGGGAACTATTCCAAATGGTGATCAAACCTCCAGATGCAACTCTGGAGGGAAGAAATTCAAAATTGTTAAATTTGGGGGGGGCAGAATTTTTTGATGTAAGATCTATCAAAATCCTCTCGCTTAGTTTCTTGAAGACAAATAATGTCACAACCAGACTCCTCAATTTTATTTCTGAGAGCAATCCATTTTTTTTTAGAATTGATTCCCCTGATATTCCAATTCAAGATCTTCCAAATTCTTTTGTTATTCATTAGGAAACCAGAAGCAAGTATAGATATGGGGTGATATAAATAATGTAATCCCCCAGGAGAAGAAACAGCAATCACATAGGCAAAAGGCAATCCATATCAAGGTACCACAGACATCTTCCACAACAAGTACCAAACACATGACAAGATCACAAGAACAGATCACATGACAGGGAGTCAACAAGACTCCAGCAAAAGACTTAGTTTGATACATTTAAACACTTAAGAGGAGGGCTTCTTCTTGGCTTGCTGTCCACATGTACCAGGAGCCCCAGGTTTCTTCTTGCCACCAATGCCCAAGCTAGAGGAGGCACCTCCTTTAATGTTGCCTTTTGGAGGATCCTTAACTGCCACTTCATTGGCCTTCCCTTTCTTGAGCAACCTCTTCTCCAGGTCCCCATACTTTACCTAGCAAAATGAGGCAGCAAGATTTTTAACCACTTTAGAATTCAGACAAGGAGGCACAGCATTACAAACCAGACAATCAGCAATTAGACAATTTATGTGACTTTTAAAGCCCCCATTCAGTTCAACAATTCTAGGGCTTCTTCTCACCTCAGTGTCAACAAGAGGTTCCTTGCCCTTTCTCTTTCTGGCAGGGGTAGAGGGAGAGCATGAAGATTTATTGGTTTCAATACCCAGACAAGAAGGAGCCATCTGGGAAAAGCTCTCATTAGGGATGATGAAAGAAATGGAACTTTCCTCAGCAACAGGTTCTTTAATAATTTCCCATAAAGGAGAAGTAAGAAAGCCCTTGACCCAATTATACTTCTCAGGGGTAGCAAGCATGAGAGTAATAAAGTTAAACCAACTTACAGGGATATCACACTTAAGAGAGCCCATTGAAGAAGTGTCCTTCTGAATATGGGGGGCAAAATAATTCTCCCAGAGCTCCAAGCCTTGTTGGGAAATCCCTGCTTAGCAGCATGCACATCAGGAATGGAGATAAAAGTTCTCACCATCCCAACCTGAAGATGAGCCTCATTTGGAGAAAGAAGGTGCTGGTCCTCCAACATCCAATCATCATTATCAGGAGCCACAGTACTTGAGTCCATAGGGCTTCCCACCCCCACCTCAGCCTCAGAGTTGGCCTCATCATCATCAGCCAAATAGTTCTGAAAAATGTTTTGCAGGCCTTCACCAATGCCAACCCCTTGTGGTTCAACAGCCACACCCTGCTCCTCCACAGCCTCAGGTTCATTGACAGACTCATCATCATCAGACTCCCAGTCTTGGACAATGATAGAACCTGTAATTCCACTGTTAACATCTTGAGGTGGCAGATGTTGATTGTCAACAGGCATATCTTCTCTAGGAGCAATGACAGGGCCTTGAACAGGAACAACAGCAGCTTCCCAGGGACCCCAACCTTCATCATTACCACCATCAGGGGCAGGATCCTGCACAGGGGCCAACCATTGTCCCCAACCACCCCAAGGAGCAGGAGGGGGAGGGGGAGGAGGTGGAATTTGGGGCCCAAAGACAGGGCCATGAACAGGATGTGGGTCCTCATTGTCATCTGGAAGTGGGTCCTCATCAGGTGGGCCCCCCAAGCAAGTTACTTTGAAGAACTTCAACAAAAAAGTCCATGAGTCGGTCTCCACCAAGTCACCAATGGTAAACCTCACACTCTTGGGGATGTCGACCAGGTCAGTAACACGAATCTTAGCAATAATCCTACCCTTTTGGTTTGGGTCTCTCTCCCACAAAAGAACCTTCCCAATATCCGCAAAGACAACATTCAGATCCTCCGTATGCCAGTGGTCAAGGGGAGGCCCAACTAGCATCACCCAGCACTCATTATTAAACTGAGCCCTTCTCCAGTTATCTCCCTCATTGTGCTTAACAAAAGATACATGCACATCTTAAAACGGAATCGGGCTAGCCGCAATGAGCCTATCTCGATCACTGACATGATGAAACTGCACATAAGCAGACCCAAAGGGACAAGCCTGGACATCTCTAAAGTGAACTCTAACCTCATTATTGAGGAAATCAACCAGGACATCACGAATATTCAAGAACGGAACTGGACCAAGGGGAGGGGATTAATGGTAGCAATGCATACTGTTCATGCGACCTTGACCTCCGAGGCACCACCACCCTTTTGACACGATTCCGCCCAGCCACCTGCATAATCTGGAAGCCATTCGGCAGGAAAGGCGCAGGATCAATCGGGATGTTCGCCATTACGACACTCTTCGCCGGCGACGAGCAAGAGGGGAATGGGGTTTCAGCGGGCGGGGGAGTTGAGGAGACATGGGAAATGGTAGTTGTTTTCTGCAAAGAAGTGGTGAACTCGTGAAAACTGCTGTGAATAATGGGCCGGGATTGTGTAACTTCCTGGGCTTTGAACCACCCCTCGTAAGAATTGTCGGGCCAAATACATTTTGGGAAAGAGGGGAATTTCAGAAAAGGAAGGAGACCAGGCAATTTAAATGCCGCGTGATTGGTGCCTCCCGCAGACCCGACCAGCGTTACAATCGACTTAATACCACCATCAGCGAGGACCTGAGCATAAGACCTGTCTTGAAGTCCTGATTTGAAATCACCATTAATGTGTTGCGCAGACACAGGCGAAGAAACCGCAGGAGGCGCAGGAAATTTGAGTCGTTGGAAAACCGAACCACCTTTACTGGAAGGCCTCAAAGAAGGAGCTTTTTTTGCACTTTCCTTTTTGTACGTGACAACTTTCCATTCTCCAGCGGACTCTTTATAGAATTCCTTTTCTTCATGAATCCAGTTTGGCCCCCCATTACCCCAAAGGTTGACATGAATCACAAAAGAATTACATGAAAACTTTGAAATATTGTATATTTCAAAACCCACTGCCCTAGAAGCAACCAAGAAACGAAAAGTTCTATCTTGCAGAAGCTTCACCTGGAATTTAGATGCATTACCACCAAAACAGGCCTGGAGAGCAAGACCAACAGTATGAAAATCCAACTTGAAATTTGCTCTTCCAAAAGAACAAACCAGATAAAAAGGTCTTTTCCTGAAACCACCAATGAAATTAACTTGATGCCTGAATTTATCAAAAATCCTCTTCTCAAAATCTCGCCCTAATGAAAAATCCAGGGCAGGCCGACACGAAGCAACATCTTTGGGAGCACGCACCGAGGGGAGGTTCTCAGTGAAATCCAGAGATCTAGGCACTATCTTCTCAATATTGGTGGAAAACTTCTTAACCAAAGGGCTAGGCAAAATATGTGCACCGACAACAACCCTCTTCACCTGGAGATCAATAGAAATGCCTGAGGCCACCACCTCACCTTGAATCAAGTATCTAGCATTAATCACTACCTCATTGTGGTTGAGGAGCACCAGCCTTTTAGAACTAGGAAAAAGCATCAGAAATCCTTTAGAAGGCTCAAGATCATCAGTCGGCATCAACATTGCTTCCGGTCCTTGGGACAGTGTTGGTGTTGGTGGCGGCATTGTTGTTGTTGAACTTGGTTGGGGCACGGTTGAAATTGCTAGAGTTGCCGGGGTTGTTGTAGTTTCCTCCGGGCCTTGGGTTTCCACGGTTGGGATAGGTCGGACGGTTCATAGGGGGTCTGTTGGTTCTCGGCGCAAATCCTGGAGATGGGTTGGGGCGATACTTTGGTGTTTGGTGGGTTCCTGGTTGATGCATCATGCGACGCTTGTGGTTCTCATTGGCTTGGTTGATATTTCCTTCCATCTGAATAGCAGAGTCGACTAGGGCTTCAATATCAGCAAAGGGGATATTGACTAACACCGTCTGCATCTCATCGTGCATACCATTCATGAATCTCTCTTTCTTCTTGGCTTCAGTATCGATCTCATCCGGGGCATAATTTGTCATGGTATTCCACTACGGTCATCCTTCCTTGCTTCAGTTCTCTTAATTCATCCCTCATCCTCTTGATTAAACCTGGTGGCACATGGGTTCTCCTGAACTTGACCTTAAAATCATCCCAAGTCATCATCTGACCTTCGGTCATTGCACGAACGCTATTCCACCATGCTCTTGCATCTCTGTCTAGATAGTGGGTGGTGAACAGAATTTTCTCGTTAGCTTCTACTCCTGCAACCTCCAGGTTGTTCTCAATGGTTTGCAGCCAATCATCTGCATCTAGGGGTTCTTCTGACTTAGTGAAAACATGTGGATTGGTGTTCTGGAAATTCTTGAGCTTAGATCCATGGTTGTCCTGATTTCCATGGCCTTGATTGTTGTTGTCCATCTGAGATATCTGTTGAAGGGTGGCTAGGCTGGCTTGACGTTCGACTCTTTTGGCTTCACGGTATGAAACCATCATTTGCAAGAGTTGCAATATCGGGTCCGGGGCTGAGTTGCTTCCTCCGCGAGGCATCTGAAGATTGAGATAGATCATGAGAAAAGAGGGAAATTTCTAAGGTTCAGGAATTTTGAAAAGTTTTTAAAGTTCTCAAGGGTTGATTCAGATTTTTTTCTAGCCACTTGATTTTCATTCATTCATAGCACACAATACAACACACACCACAACAAAGAAAAACAGATGGTTTTAAGAACCATTCTGTGAAGCTACGATACAGTGGAACTGACTACAATTCACTAACGCTAGTGCTCAAGAGATACTACTCCTCAGTGTACTCATCATCCTCATCATCATCATCGTCATCGATGAAGGCGAAATCATCCTCATCGGTGAGGAAGTCCATGGCCTGATCCTCCAAAAAGTCATCATCATCGCTGAAATAGGAGTAGGTGTCTCCACGAAGGTCTTCTCCGGCATTCTCCCTTTCCTCCAACTGCATGTCTTTCTCGTGGATGGTCTCCTCCAAATCCGTGATCCGGTGGCGAAGACGGGCAATGATGTGCTCCTTTTTGTTGAGCTGACGGCGACGAGACTTGCGCTCCTTCACTAGCATGGCGAGGTTCTGATCCTTCTTCTTGGCGATGGCGTACTTGTCGTTAGAGTAAGCACGGGCATTGTCCAACTCCTTCTGACGGTCGTACATCATGAAGCTGAGGTGGTCCAACTGACTCTTCAGCTCGGGGTGGTATGGGGCTTCCAATGGCTGTCCCATAACATCACGCCTTGGGTAGAAATCAAATCGGGTACCCTTGATCTGATTGATACTCTGCCCACACAGACGGGCAAGAGTTTCCTGCATTGCCCTGGCCAGTCCATCGAGCCAGTTATTCTCTCTTAAGGTCAACTGAATTCCTTCTATAGTGGGAGGTTCAATCTTTCCTTGGAGACTTGCAACAAATAGCCACTGCAGATCTTCTCCTTCCTGATCATTGAGCTGAGCTCCAAAGAACTCAGGGTGCGGACGCTCCAGAAGTTCCGAAAGCTGGTCCAAGTCATGCTCAAAGACAAGGTCTCCTCCATTCCCCAACTGATAAAACTTTCTGTACTTCACGTCCATCTATAAGAATATAGGATGAGTAAGTTAGTAGAGTGATCAAGTGTGTCAAATTTTATGTAAGTTTGCAAGAATTTTTGAGGAACATGAATTTTCATGAAAGAATCCAAGATATAAGAATGAGAATAAGTTTTTGTAAATACTCACTTCCTTTGGTTTTGAAACTAAGTTTTTGATTCAAACGTCCATTCTAACTAGGGTCTCCAATGGTCAGGATGGCTCCGATACCAACTTGTCAACACCCGGATTTTTAATCCCAGATACCTGTTATGCCATACATCGCAATCCTAGGATTACCATTTTTGCGAGACATAACAGATTTGGATATCACAGTACATCATCCATTACAAACCATACATAAGGTCTTACAGAAATAAGGATCTCATGATCCAGTTCTTAATACAATACGAGCAGCGGAATAACGTAAAGATAACGATAGCATGGGCGAAGCTCCATCTTTAGGGTCACAGGCAATGCTGACGATAGGAGATGATACTAGTTGTCGTAACCTTTTTGTAGTCCATCATCCTGTTACTCCTCTTCATAGTCTGGCCACGGGAATAGCCAGGGACAAAGTCATGAGTACTCTTTAAGTACTCGCAATCTAATACTAACAAGTTAAGGGGGTTTTTGTAGTAGGATACTAAGCTCTAAGGTTGTTTTGCAAAAAGCCAGATTTACTTCTACTAAGTTCAGAAGCAAAGAAAACTAGTTGAAAGTTTTATAACACCTAAGTGGGAATTTGAATTTCATATCACAACTCTGTTGTGGTCAAGTCAAAGTCATAATTCATTTCACAAGTCATATTGAAAACATTTGACGGGGGAACAGTATGGCCAATCCAACTGTACATAACCGCGGACGCGGCTATTCTAATAGTTTGACACTCTGCAGAGATTGTACACTTTCACCACAACATTCGATACATCCGCCAGGAACAAATCCTGAATTCACCATACTCAATATGCGCATAATCAATCCTAACCTTTCAGTTACACGCCCTAGTATAGGCACCTCTCCTGTGAGTTTGGCCTCCCAACCATGACCAATTGTCATCTTGGCTACTGCACAGGTCGACAATCTTCACAAGGTAGCCTCAGCTCAGACCTTGGCCACGAGGGAACCCATACTAAGGTATATAAATTGCCAGTCAAGCCCTACCCAAATTTCGGGTATTACAGTTGTACGATAAAATTGGAATGGTATCGCTTTCAGACAACCATCAGTTTTATAAAGGGCTAAGGCTCATGCCTCAACATTTTCATCATCAAAATCAGCTGGTGTTCGGAAACACATGTCAAAACATTTCAGTAGAATGACTCATCATTCTAAGGTTTTCATAACCATTTTCACCAAGTATTACCATCTAAAGTTGATCAAGTTTTATACTTGCACTAGCATCTACAAGTGGTGGTAAATACTAATGAGGGGTGGTAAACAAGTGGTGATTTGCTATGTTCAATCTCATGCCTTAGGATGACATCAACATTATCTAACTTAGGCCAAATTTTATGCTCTTTATGCTACCTTCCAATATTCTTCTAGTATCTACAATTCACTATGTAAACTCTAAGAGAAAGCTTTGATAAAGAAATAAAGTATAAAGCTTGCAAGTAAAACTAGGACTGGTTATCAAGTTGGTATGATCACATATGCTTAAGGCATATAGTTGTCATGGTAACATAAAGTATTAGCTTGCATAAGTTGCAAGGGTTAGCTTGCAAGGTTTCAAGTATTGGCTTGCATAAATATCAGTATAAGCTTGCCTTGAGTAGAGAAGTGGTTGAAGTTCTCCTCGTCTTCTTCCTCGTAGTATCCTCCCTCCTCCTCGTATCCTTGGTCGGTACTAGCGTCTATAAATAAATACGAGGTACACAATCACCAAACAATACTTAACTATTTCCAATCATCACACAATGGTTCACACTAGATGATCTAGCATCATCACTAATATTACAAGATTAAAGCACTTGTCTTATTTGTTTTACTTTTAGAAAAGTAATTTCTACTCATTGAAAAACTACTTGAGATTTAATATTGTCAAACATGGGATCATGTTGACACATGTCATCACCACATATCTCAGTACATGGGAATCTGATTTAAAGTGGTGTCACAAGTTAATAAGGTTTAACCTTTTTATTTTAATTAAATAAAGTGACTAGAAATGCCTATGTGGCATTCTTTTATTACTTAAACATTATCTCTATAAGTAAACCCATATGTTTTTATATATTCTGAAAGGTATGATCAAATGTGATTTTTGAGAGTTGGAATCAAATCAAAGGCTTTTATGGTTGAATTTTGAAAAAGGTTTGAATGCAAAAAAGCTTCTACCTACTTATTTTCACCTTGGTTGATCCACAAATCTAAATGGTTTGAATCCAACGGTCGTGGATTAAGCATTTCAGTACCTTTCTAACAAAATTGGTTTCGTGCATTTTGGTTTAGTGAATCGAGCTGGTTTGATTTTTGAATCCGGGTACAGAAATGTGTTTGAAATTAAATGAATAAAGCTTAATTTGAATGGTTGGGTCGCGCGGGATGTTTTACTGGGCCGGCCCACTACACACAATACAGACGCTGGCTGGTTAAGGATCGCCCCACGCCTGCTGAGACGGGAGGGGCGGTTGACGGGCAACGCGAACCGCACGATCTAACTCTAATCGAATGGCTACGGTTCATCGTCCAAGGTGGGGGTCGTGGAAGGCTCACCGGGGCTCAGGCGAGGGTCCGCGACGGGGGCTAACGACGAAGTCAACGACAACGGTTCTCCTGGTACCGTCAGCTCCTCCTAGGGCAGCTCCAATCGACGGCTCCCTTCTTCTCCAGCAGCACGGGCTCCGTCCAAATTCCAGCGATGCGCTGCTCGCCTTGCTCCAGGAGTGAGGTGGGGTGATTCTGGGTGAGAGGGTAGTGAACTGGTGTGGGGAAAACGAGCGGAAGGGGACCGACAGGCGCGGGTGAAGGGTTTCGCCGCATAGTAAATCAAAATTTTCCTACGGATGCGACCAAGAAAGCCAAGATCTAATCTAGGAGATGCAATCAATGAGAGAGATTGATGAGATCTTCATACCCTTGAAGAAATCGCACAGCAGGAACGTTCAACAAAACGTGGTTGACGTAGTCGTACTCGCCGTCTCCTCCTCGCGATCACTATCCTACGCCGCAAGTGGCGGCGCCTCCGAGAGATGCACACGTACGGTGCAGCGACGTCTCCTCCTTTCCTTGGTCCAGCAAGTATGGTGGAGAGATAGATTGGATCTGCAGCACGACGACGTGGTGCTTATGGTGGAGAGTTTCTGCGGCAGGGCTTTGCCTACGCGCAGTCGGGAGAGAGAGAGAGAGAGAGAGAGAGAGATGGAGGGGCAGCAGTTGGTGGCTAGGGTTGGAGGAGTAGGAGAGAGGGAGGGTGCTCCCCTGACCTCCTTATATAGGGGCTGGCCGGCCCCCCTTGACCCTTCCTCCAAGCCCTAGGGCGGCGGCCCAAGGGGTGGAGTGGGGGGCAAGTCATCCCCCCTTCTAGAAGGCTCCCCTAGGGTTTCCCCTAGGGCTGGCCGGCTGGGCCTTAGGGGCCTTGTTCCCCTGGCCCAAAGTGGCCAGGGCACTTCCCCTTAGGCCCACACAGGCCTCTAACAAGTGGGCCCACATTGGTCCCACTCCGGAACCTTCTAGAACCTTCTGGTACAATACCAATAAACTCTGAAACGATTCCGAAATCCAAAAACTGCTTTCCTTTATATGAATGTTATTCTCTGGACCATTCCGGAACCTCTCGTGATGTCCTGGATCTCATCCGAGACTCCGAACAAAAACCCATAAACCAATTATCCATTCTATCCCAGCGTCGATGCACGTTAAGTGTGTGACCCTACGGGTTCGAGAATATGCAGACATGATCTTCTATCAATAATCAATAGTGGGATCTAGAAACCCATATTGAATACCACATATTCATCTATGATCATATCGGATGAACCACGATGCCAGGATTCAATTAATCCCATATATGTATTCCCTTCGTCACGCGATATTTTACTTGCCCGAGATTCGATCGTTGGTATCGGCATACCTAGTTCAATCTCGTTCACAGCAAGTACTTTACTCGTTCCGTAATCTGATATCACTTTGTGATTAACTCCTTAACCATGTTCTTGCAAGTGGTGTAGATATGGATTACCGAGTGGGCCCGAAGTATATCTCTCCGACTCGGGAGGGACAAATTCCATCTCGATACATACAACCCAACAAGTACTTTCCGATCACCTGAGAGACACCTTTATGATCAACCTCACATAGGATGACGTTTGATGACCTCAAAGATTTCTTCCGATACCAGGGAGTTGTATTATCTCATGGTCTAAGGAATACAATACTTGACATAGGAAAAAGCTTCGCAAAGATGAACACGATGACACGATCTAATTGCTCTGCTTAATTTGGGTCTGTCCATCATATCATTCTCCTAATGACATGATCTCATTATTAACCGACAACTCATGTCTATGGTTAGGAAACCTTAACCATCATTAATCAATGAGCTAGTCCATAGAGGCGTACTAGGGACACGTTGTTGTTCATAAACCACACAAGTATCAAAGTTTCCGCTTAATACAATTCTAGCATGGAATATAAACTTTATCATGAAGAAGAATTATAATAATAACATCTTTATTATTGCCTCTAGGGCATAATTCCAACAGTCTCCCACTTGCACTAGAGTCAATAATCTAGTTTACATCTAGCAACAATCTAACACCATGGCATTAAGGTGCTGATCATGTTTTGCTCGTGGAAGAGGTCTAGTCAATGGATCTGCGACATTCAGATCCGTATGTACTTTGCTAATCTTCAGATCTCCATCTGCTATATAATCTCGAATTATATGAAAACGACGGTTGATGTTCTTGGTCTTTGGATGATATCTTGGTTCCTTAGCCAGTGCTATGGCGCCAGTGTTGTCGCACAATATCTCCAGTGGGTCCAAGGCACTCGGAACCACACCAAGCTCAGTGATGAAGTTCCTCATCCAAACTCCTTCACTCGACGCTTCTGAAGCAGCCATGTATTCTGCTTCTGTTGTAGATCCTGCGATCATGCTTTGCTTGCAGCTTCTCCAGCTCACAGCTCCACCATTCAAAATATAAACGTATCCTTTCTGAGATTTAGAATCATCTGGGTCGGTGTCGAAACTAGCGTCGACATAACCTTTTACGACGAGCTGCTCATCACCTCCATAGACCAAGAACTTTTCTTTAGTCCTATTTAAATACTTTAGGATGTTCTTTACGGCTGTCCAGTGTTCCACTCCTGGATCACTTTGGTATCTGCTCGTAAAACTAAGAGCATTGGACACATCCGGTCTAGTACATAGCATGGCATACATGATAGAACCTATGGCCGAGGCATATGGCACTTTGCTCATAGTATCTCTATCCTTTACCATAGCTGGACACTAAGCCTTGCTCAATATCTTACCTGACAACATGGGCAATGAACCTTTCTTTCCTTTATCCATTCTGAACCTTTTCAGAACTTTGTCTAGGTATGTACTTTGGCTTAAATCTATTAGGCGTCTTTGTCTATCTCTATAGATTTTGATGCCTAATATATTAGCAGCTTCTCCTAGGTCTTTCATTGAAAAACATTTATTCAAATAACTCTTCACATCGTTAAGTATACCAATGTCATTTCCAATAATCAATATGTCATCCACATATAGTACTAAAAATGTCACCGAGCTCCCACTCACTTTCTTGTAGATACAAGCTTCGTAGCAATTTGGAACAAATCCAAAACTCTTTATCACTTGATCAAAACGAAGATGCTTGCTTCAGACAATAAATGGAATGCTGAAGTTTGCACACCTTATTAGCATCCTTAGGATTGACAAAACCTTTGGGCTGCATCATATACAACTCTTCATCAATGTTGCCATTGAGGAACGCAGTCTTGACATCCATCTGCCATATTTCATAATCATGAAATGCAGCAATTGCTAATAAAATCCGAATGGACTTAAACATCGCTACGGGAGAGAACGTCTCATCGTAGTCAACACCTTGAACTTTCCGAAACCCTTTTGCGACAAGCCGAGACTTATAGATAGTAACATTACCATCCGCGTCCGTTTTCTTCTTGAAAATCCATTTGCAATCAACGGCCTTACGGTCGCTAGGAGGGTCCACCAAATTCCATATTTGGTTTTCGCTCATGGATCCCAATTCGGATTTCATGGCCTCTAGCCATTTCTCAGAGTCTGGGCTCATCATTGCTTCCTCATAGTTCGCGGGTTCACTGTTGTCTAACAACAAGACGGTTAAGACAGGGTTGCCGTACCATTCAGGAGTGGCACGTGACCTTGTCGACCTGCGAAGTTCAGTAGTAGCATCGTTCGAAGTTTCATGATCCTCGTCATTAGATTCCTCTCTTGTTGGTGTAGACGGCACTGGAACAATTTCAGGTCTTGCGCTACTCTCCAACTCGAGAGAAGGTTCAATAACCTCGTCTAGCTCTACCTTCCTCCCACTCACTTCTTTCGAGAGAAACTCCTTCTCAAGACGCATTTTGGATCTGTGGTAGAAGGTATACCCAATCGTTTCCTTAGGGTATCCTATGAAGACGCATTTCTCCGCTTTCGGTTCGAGCTTGTCCGGCATCAACTTCTTAACGTAAGCTTCGCATCCCCAAACTTTAAGAAACGACAACTTAGGTTTAGCACCAAACCATAGTTCATACGGTGTCGTCTCAACGGATTTATATGGTGCCCTATTTAAAGTGAATGCAGCGGTTTCTAATGCATAACCCCAAAATGATAATCGTAAATCTGTAAGAGACATCATTGATCGCACCATATCTAATAGAGTTCGATTCCGGCGTTCAGACACACCATTGCGCTGTGGTGTTCCGGGTGGTGTGAGTTGCGAAACGATTCCGCTTGCTTTAAGATGTGTGAGAAAATAATAACTCAAATATTCACCTCCACGATCAGATCGTAGAAATTTAATTTTCCTATTACGATGGTTTTCCACTTCGTTCTAAAATTCTTTGAACTTTTCAAACGTTTCAGATTTATGTTTCATTAAATAGATATACCCATATCTACTTAAGTCATCAGTAAAAGTGAGAAAATAGCGATATCCACCACGCGTCGAAACACTCATTGGTCCGCATACATCGGTATGTATGATTTCCAATAAGTCCGTTGCTCGCTCAATTATTCCGAAGAACGGGGTTTTGATCATCTTTCCCATGAGGCACGGCTCCCACATGTCAAATGATTCAAAATCAAGAGACTCCAAAAGTCCATCCGAATGGAGTTTCTGCATGCGTTTTACACCAATATGACCTAGACGGCAGTGCCACAAATAAGTTGGATTATCACTATCTACTTTGCATCTCTTAGCCTCAATGTTATGGATGTGCGTTTCATTGCTTTCGAGATTCAGAAGAAATAAACCATTCACAACAGGTGCATGACCATAAAAGATGTTATTCATATAAATAGAACAACCATTATTCTCTGATTTAAATGAATAACCGTCTTGCAATAAACATGATCCAGATATAATGTTCATGCTCAACGCACGCACATAATAACACTTATTAAGGTTTAAAACTAATCCCGAAGGTAAAACTAAGGAGAGCGTGCTGACGGCCATCACATCAACTTTTGATCCATTGCCAACGCGCATCGTCACCTCATCCCTTGCTAGCCACCGTCTATTCCGTAGCTCCTGTTTCGAGTTACAAATATTAGCAATGAACCAAGATTATCATACCCGTGCACTACAACGAGCGCTAGTAAGGTAAACATCAATAACATGTATATCAAATATACCTTTAATGGTGCCAGCCTTCTTGTCCGCTAAGTACTTCGGACAGTTTGCTTCCAGTGACCCTTGTCCTTGCAATAGAAGCACTCAGTGTCCGGCTTAGGTCCAGACTTGAGCTTCTTCTCAGCAGGGGAAACGCGCTTGCCGCTGCCTTTCTTGAAGGATTTGTTTGCACCCTTAGCTTTCTTAAAGCTAGGGGTCTTGTTGACCATCAACACATGATTATCTTTCTTGATATCCACCTCCGCAGCTTTCAGCTTAGCGAAGAGCTCAGTGATTGTATCAGTGGAACCAATTTGATTGTGAGTAACTACAAAACCTTTGTAGCTAGGAGGGAGTCATTGCAGAACTCTGTCAATCTTGAGATCTTCTGGAATCTTGTAGTCCAGTTGCTCAAGACGTTGAGTGTAGCCCGACATCTTAATGGCGTGCTCACTAACGGAACTCCCTTCCTCCATCTTGTTGTTAAAGAACTTCTCAGAGATCTCATATCTCTCAGAACATGCCTGAGTCTGAAACATGGTTTTCAGTTCCTCAAGTATCTCAAAGGGCCCGGCGAACTCCTCAAAACGATTTTGAAGTTCCGGTTCCATAGCAAACAACATGGTACTCTTAATCACTCCATAATCATCTTTATGGATCGATAAACATCTTTTCATCAGCCGGTGCATCAAGGTGGGCGCCACCTAGCGCTTTCTCAAGTACATAGTCTTTTGTCCGCCAACAGAATGATTCTCGACATGGAACTAGTTGGTGAAGTTAGACCCATTGTTCTTAAGCTTTTATTTCTCAACAAAAACGTTGAAGTTGAAGTTGGACTTAGCCATTTGATCTACAAAATTTGCAAATACAATTTAGACTATGTTCATGATAACTAGTTCAACTTAATCAAATTACTAGATGAACACCCACTAAATTCAACATCCCTCAAGTTGTTTAGTGAACACGATCCAAATTCACCACACCTAATCCGATCTTCACGAGAAGAGATGTGGTTTCAATGGTGGACAACAAAGTGTCGATCATATCATTCATATTACTCATGTTTAACCTTTCGGTTCGTGTGTTCCGAGGCCATGTATGTACATGCTAGGCTCATCATGTCAAACCCAAGTATTTTCGCGTGTGCAAAACTGACTTGCACCCGTTGTATGTGAACGTAGAGTTTATAGCACCCGATCATCACGAGGTGCTTCAAAACGACGAACTTTCGCAACGGTGCATACGTGGGGAGAACACAATTTTATCTTGATCTTTAAGTGAGGAATCATCTTATAATGCTACCGTCGTGATCTAAGCATAATAAGATACATAAAAGGATAAACACATATGCATATAATTTTATGTGACATGGTATAGCCAATCTCCGCGCAATGATCTCCATCACTCCACCATGATTGCCTCCACCACGAATAGCAACTACAACTGTTGCTAACTACATAGCGATAAAGTAAAGCTATTACATGGCGTATAATAAGTTGACACGCATGTCATACACAATTATAAAGACAACCATACGGCTCCTACCGGTTGTGAACTCATCGACATGCAAGTCCTGAAATATTACAAAACATGATCATTGCATACATCTCAATTGATACGCATCATGTCTTGGGCCATACCATATCACAAAACACTCCCTACAAAAACAAGTTAGACGCCTCTACTTTGTTGTTGCATGTTTTACGTGGCTTATGGGAGTAACAAGCTAAGAACGATTCTTACCTACGGAAAGCCACAACGGTGATATTATGGTTGCTAACATCCGTTGTAAATCCCATGACTACTATAGTGAGAGAAACTGGCATCCATTAGCCGCATGTGTGGAACAAGCCACACGTCAAGTGCGGAGCTGGTCTCACGAACGAGGTCGCGTAAAGTTGGCCTAGACCGCTTCGATCTCACTATGCCGTGCCATAAGAAATACACAACAAGAGGTTTGCAACAGAAAACATCAACGCCCGCAACAAGCATGTTGCGTTCTACTCGTGAAACACATATACGCATAGATCTAGCTTTGATAGCACTGAAGGGTTTCGTAGCATAGTAAATCAAAATTTTCCTACGGATGCGACCAAGAAAGTCAAGATCTAACCTAGGAGATGCAATCAACGAGAGAGATTGATGAGATCTTCATACCCTTGAAGAAATCGCACAGCGGAAACGTTCAACAGAACGTGGTTGACGTAGTTGTACTCGTCGTCTCCTCCTCGCGATCCGATCCGATCCTACGCCGCAAGTGGCGGCGCCTCCAAGAGATGCACACGTACGGTGCAGCGACGTCTCCTCCTTTCCTAGGTCCAGAAAGTACGGTGGAGAGATATATTAGATCTGCAGCACGATGGCGTGGTGCTTATGGTGGAGAGTTTCCGCGGGAGGGCTTCGCCTACGCGCAGTCGGGAGAGGGAGAGAGATGGAGGGGCAGTAGTTGGTGGCTAGGGTTGGAGGAGTGGGAGATAGGGAGGGTGCTCCCCTGCCCTCCTTATATATGGGGCTGTCCGGCCCCCCTTGAACCCTCCTCCAAGCCCTAGGGCGGCGGCCCAAGGGGTGGAGTGGGGGGCAAGTCATCCCCCCCTTCTAGAAGGCTCCCCTAGGGTTTCCCCTAGGGCTGGCGGGCTGGGCCTTAGGGGACTTGTTCCCCTGGCCCAAAGTGGCCAGGGCACTTCCCCTTAGGCCCACGCAGGCCTCTAACAAGTGGGACCATGTTGGTCCCACTCCAGAACCTTCTAGAACCTTCTGGTACAATACCGATAAACTCCGAAACGATTTCGAAATCCCAAAACTGCTTTCCTTTATATGAATCTTATTCTCCGGACCATTATGGAACCTCTCGTGATGTCCTGGATCTCATTCGAGACTCCGAACAAAAACCCATAAACCAATTATCCATTATATCCTAGCGTCGATGCACGTTAAGTGTGTGACCCTACGGGTTCAAGAATATGCAGACATGATCTTCTATCAGTAATCAACAGCGGGATCTGGAAACCCATATTGACTCCCACATATTCATCGATGATCCTATTGTATGAACCACGATGCCAGGATTCAATTAATCCCATATATGTATTCCCTTCGTCACGCGATATTTTACTTGCCCGAGATTCGATCGTTGGTATAGGCATACCTAGTTCAATCTTGTTCACAGCAAGTACTTTACTCGTTCCGTAATCTGATATTACTTTGTGATTAACTCCTTAACCATGTGCTTGCAAGCGGTGTTGATATCGATTACCGAGTGGGCCCGAAGTATATCTCTCCGACTCGGGAGGGACAAATTCCATCTCGATACATACAACCCAATAAGTACTTTCTGATCACCTGAGAGACACCTTTATGGTCACCCTCACATAGGATGATGTTTGATGACCTCAAAGCTTTCTTCCGATACCAAGGAGTTGTATTATTTCATGGTCTAAGGAATACAATACTTGACATAGGAAAAAGCTTCGCAAAGATGAACACGATGACACGATCTAATTGCTCTGCTTCATTTGGGTATGTCCATCATATCATTCTCCTAATGACATGATCTCATTATTAACCGACAACTCATGTCTATGGTTAGGAAACCTAAACCATCATTAATCAATGAGCTAGTCCATAGAGGCGTACTAGGGACACAGTGTTGTTCATAAACCACACAAGTATCAAAGTTTCCGCTTAATACAATTCTAGCATGGAATATAAACTTTATCATGAACAAGAATTATAATAATAACATCTTTATTATTGCCTCTAGGGCATAATTCCAACAGCGGGGTGAGCTCGTCGTGGTCGACGGCACAGGCAGCTACTGGCATGGGCGACGGTAGGGGACGGTGCTGTGCTCCCTGGCGAAGCTCAACGGCGTGGTCTTGCGGCGTGGGGCAGTGCTAATCGGTCAGAACATCGCCGTGCTCTGAGCGGGTCCGATGGCGATTTTAATGTCGCACAGCCGTGTGGTCCGCATAGCGGCGAACTGGCATGTCTGCGGGGTTGTTGTGGTGTTGGTGATCATCCCTACAAGCGGCAAGGGCGGCACGCGGTCTGTGGGTGCTGGTCGAGCATGGCGCACTGTCGCTCTCTCGGCTCGCACGCAGAGAAGTTTGGCATGGTGATGTTGTGTGGTCCAGGGGCTGGCATTGCTCAGGGCTGGGACAAAGAATGGCGGTGGACGGTGGGGTGTTTGATAGACATGCTGGCTAGGCTTAGTGTTGCTCGTAGCTTGCTGTCGTCCATGGGGTGGCAATGGTTCTCTCAGCATGCTTGACATTAATGGCTAGGCTTGCTCACAGTGGTGCTAAAGATTGTTAAATAGGCTAGATGATCTACTAAGGGCTAGCTTAAACCAGAGAGGGAACAAGTTAGGCCAATTTTACTGCACATTATAGTGTTTGATGTTTGTTTGATTTGAATCTGCAAGGTGTTTGATGAAATGGCCGCAAGAACTTTAAATTTGAATTTTGGATTCAAACTTTGTGGGTTTGCTACGCACATGCTAGGGGGTATCTGGTTAGTTGGATTAGTCAAGCGGCATTGGTTTGGTTGGGTTTTGAAAATGGATGATCTTCACATATGAATAACATTCAATTTTGAATTGTGATTTGAATGGGGTTGCCAAATGTTTCTGCAAGTTTGAAAGGTGGACCTTGATTCACTTTTACTAGTTCTATCAAGGGGTGAAAAGAATTGGGAAAGTTTCTGTTTGAAATCTTGGACTAGAAGCACTCAAAATGACCTAATGAGCAAGATTCGCAAAAATGACCATTTGCTTTATTTTCTTTGTTTTTATTTTATTTTGATTTGTTTCTGCATGGAAATGTTTTATATGATGTTATTTTCATCTTTAAACCATTTCTTGCTATTTAGGTTAATCACACAAGTCCATTCATGCATTTGTCAAATCATTTCATTCACACATGCATTCATATGATTTTAATTAATCACAGTTTTTGTTAACCCTAATTTTAGTGATTAGAGTTTGATGATCCTTGTGTTATATTTTTGGGATGTTACAATCATCTCCGATGTTCCCCTCCTCCTACTGAGATAGACCATCATTCGGTGCAAGAGGAGAGCCATCTCGGACGGGGCTCGAAACCCGGATGTCATCGCGGGCCGGGAGTGATGGCTCTTGTAATTGGAGAAGCCATACTGGACCCACTCTGAGGGGGTCGCTGCTGAAGTAAAACCGGTAGAAAAGTTAAGTTAGATAAAGAAAGAGAGAAATAAGAAATACAAACTTGAGATTGCACGTGCCTCTTTAGGCTTGGAAGCCCTCCTGGAGGCCACCTTGACTCATTTCCTACGAGGCTCCGCTGGAGGATCCGAGGTTGCATAGCGCTTCCTCACCGGACCTTGGCCTCCCACGGCAATAGGAGGGACGTCATACACCTTGAAAGGATCGTATGTGCACCTCGAGGGGGGGAATAGGTGCTACTTAAAATTTTCTTCTTTTTCAAATTAAGGTTTGACAAGAAAGGTAAATTCTCTAGATTATGCAACTAAGGTGAATTTACCTATATGTCAAACAAGCACTAGCTAACACAACACTAAGCAAGAACAAGTAAGTAAAATGCGGTAAAGGATAGAAGTAACCAAAGTCGTGGAGGCGGAGACACAAGGATTTGTTTCCCGTAGTTCCTTCCTTTTGAGGGGAAGTACGTCTATGTTTGGAGAGGGGGTGGTTTCAAACCAGCAACGCCACGAGAGGACTCCCTTGTTCTCTAATGAATATCACCCCAACGGGATCGATCCACCTTCCACTATATCGGCAACCTTCAAGGTGGAAGCCGGCACCTTTACAACAAGTTCGGGGCACACATCCACAACTTAATTGGAGGCTCCCAAATACAAGCAAGCTATCAAAACAATCAAAGAAAATCTTGTAAGAACAAAATCTAGAACTAGGGTTTCCAAAGAAAATACTAGAGAAATGGGGACCTCAAATGAATGAGGAGGAAATGAAGATCTCTTTTGGTGAAGTAGTAGATCAAGGCCTCCTCCTTCGATTCTCCAAAGATCAACAACTTTGGATGGTTGAGTGAAGAGATCTTGTCGATTTGGTGTCTCAAATGGAGGTGGTGGTCTTTAATGCAACGAGCAACTTGTCCCAAGGTAGGTGGAGGAGTATTTATACCTCCCTGAGCAGATCTGCCCGTTGGGCATTAAATGCAGCGGTAGTACCGGATTCCCGAGAGGTAGTACCGGAAAATACCGGTCCTACCGGCAGGTACCGAAGATGCTCTATCAAGGCACGCAGGCCCCTGACTACAACGATACCAACTTGTGGTTCTACCGCAAAGCGGTAGTACCGCCCCTGGGGCACGGTACTACCAGACACATGAGGTAGTGCCGCATTTTGGTACCGGGGAGTGCAGTGGAATTGGGCAACTTGCCAAAACCTTCTGCCACGCTAGGTACTGAAATGCGGTACTACCGCATTTTGGTACCTAGGATGGCAGTGGCTTTTGGCAACTTGCCAAAACCTTTTGCCGCACTAGGTACTAAAATGCGGTACTACTGCTTTTTGGTACCTAGGAGGGCAGTGGCTTTTGGAAACTTGCCAAAACCTTCTGCCACGCTAGGTACTAAAATGCAGTACTACCGCTCTTTGGTACCTAGCCCGGCAGAAGGTTTTGGGAAGTTTGACCAAACTCTCTGCCATGCCTAGTAGCAAATTCCGGTACAGCCGGTCCTCTGCAAACCCATTTTTGGGAGGAATAAGCCAAGGATTTGTTGATACAACCTGTGGAATACTTGGCAAATAATTAGTCCGATATGTGTGTTGTTATAAACACCAAAATCACTTGGGATAGGAAATGCTCTTTCAATCTCCCCCTTTTTGGTGTTTGATGACAAAACACATTTTGCATGATAATATTGTGATGGCAAACAAGGTTTTGGAAAATAGAGATGGGGCTCCCCCTAGATAAGTAGAATCAAGCCCCTTCTATTTTACAAGCTACCTGGGAGTGTAAAGTCTCACTTAGAGAACATACCTTTGCATCATAATGTGTGATGAGAAATATTGATAAATAATAGATAATGTCATCACACACACCACATAAGATGGATCCATATAAGAATAACCATACCACACAAATGATTGATCCATAAGGTAACACATAGTCTCAACATACATAGCAGAAATAGTTAGTTCACAAGATTCACACATAATAAGAGGCAAGCAAATAAAGTTCACAAGTGAGTAAAAATCAATGTCAAGAACGAGCTTGTGAATTTCCCCCATGCAAATCCCGCATGCCTAATGTGCAACTTCTCCCCCTTTGGCATCAAGACACCAAAAAGGGACAAGAGCAACACTAACATCCTGGGTATCACGCGTCATCATCATCCAAGGCATCCTCATGAGTCGGCGGGGCACGGAAAGAGGAGGTGGCATCATCATCCCAGTGGTTGTGCTTGGAGATCCATTGGTCTTCAGGGGTGATGTTGTTCTCAGAGCCCTTGGGGACGGTCAACCCTTGAGCCTCCATCAATTCCTTCTGACGAGCACAGGCTTTCTTGGTATAGACATGAGCCTCATACATGTGCTTCTGATTGTCAACTTGGAAGCAAAAATACTTTCTTGAGCTTAGCCTCAATCCTGTTGGCCCAAGATGGTTGGGCATACTTGCAGCGTGAGACCACAAAATTAGTATCCAGGGCATCGTCTTCATCACCGGATCCTTCCTCAAGTGGGTTCCCATCCTCATCAACAAGTTGACCATCCGCATTGCGGGGTTTAGGATGGGTCTTGATCAACAGATTCTTGTGCCGGTGTGTAACAAGGCATTGAGAAGAAATGTCTCAGGCAATCAATGGGCACTTTCTAAGAATGAGAGCCATGATGTAAGGAGCAAAAGGAGGCACTCTCCGAGTATAGGTAGCACAAGCCATCTAATTCCACATAACATCCATCACGTCCATTGGTTGGCCTGAATCACGATGGTGAAAAGTGGTGATCATGAGATCCACCATGAACCCATGCATCTCATCAACATTGCCAGCTCGGGGGGCAATAGTCTCACGGAATACATGGTGCAAGATGTCATATATGGGGAGAAGCCCCTTGATCTTCCCAGCAACACCGCACCCCTGTATATACAGAGGAACAAGAACATCATTCTTCATGGGACAATCATTGTTGTGACAACGGAAGCCAACAGGAGTGTTCTTGCCACGGTCCTCGTACCCAAAGATTTCCGCAAACTCGGCCAAGGTTGCTTGCTTGACGACGCCCTCTGTCATCCAGGTGATAGTTCAAGACTAGTTATTTGAAAAATGAATAGTGGCATAAAACTAAGTAATGAGCATGGGGTCATAGTTACACCGAAATTGCATAATGGGATGAAAGCCAATGTTTGTGCAAATATCAAGTGCTTCACCGAAGTACTTCAAGTTCTTCTTCACATGATTCATCTCAATCCAATTCTGAGGGACCACAAGCTTGTCATTATTCATGAGTATCTCATGGTATACACGCTCTTGGAAATCCGTATAAAAGAGGCTATTTTCCCGAGCAGCAGCATATGGATTGGCTGACCTCAAGGCATGAAACTCAACCTCAGACAAATCAGACAATAACTTTGGCCCAGATGGCCCAGAACTTTGACTCTTGCGATGATTCGAGGGGGGAGGAGAAGGAGAACTAACACGGCCATCACTTTGCTTAACGCCCCCCCCCCACGTTAGCCCCGAGTGGTTTTCAACTTCAGACAGTGGCTAGGTTGAGGCATGATCTCTTCCTCTGACTCTATCTTTGACTCGGATTCTGACTCAAAGTCCTCGATTTCATGATGAGCTTTGGACCGTTTGCATGAGCCTTGGGAGCCCCCTGCACCTATGAAAGAACGAGGGAGATAGCAGTGGGATAAGGGCACAAGAACCTGAAGCGAAAACACGACGAAATTCAAGTTTTAGAGAGAATTTTGCTGTCAGTAATGGTCGGTAGTACCGGATCTTATGAGCGGTAGTACCAAAAAAAGTTTCCGGAACTACCGGTCATGGGTCTACAGTGTAGATCTGGTAGAATCGATCCATGGGCGGGCAACAAAATTGTCCAGAACAAGGATTTCATCGGGCAAGGAGTAACATCTGGTGAATTGCACACGGTACAACCTCAAAAACGCTAATTTTGACCAAGAATCAAGGTGGCCCTAGATTCAATGGAGAAAATGTGGGAGAAGAAGAGAAGGGCGGCAGTACCGGTGTCCATGGTGGTGGAAAATGAGGAAGGAGCCCGTGAGTAGGCCGGATCCGGTGGACTGAGGAGAAGGCGAGGCTCCGGCGGCTATTTCTGCTATGGCGGCGGCAGTGGTTAGGAGTGGAGATAGGGGAACAATGGGGCACTGGGAGGTGACCCCCCCCCCCCCCCCCCGTGTCTGCACCCTTAACCAGGACGCTAAGCGGTAGTACGCGCATTTAACGGTAGTACTGGCAGCGTGACGCAAGACGGTAGTCAGAAGTCAGTAGTACCGTAAAAGCGACGGTAGTAAGACCGGGAAGTTTCCAGAAAATGACCTGGAAACTGACCCCTGAGCGGTAGTACTGCTTGTTTTTCACGGTAGTACCACTTGCCGGTAGTATTGCGTAATTTTCCGGTAGTACTGTACCTAGGATGTATCCAGGGGTCGACCTGGAGATAGACCAGGGCTGGTAGTACCGCTCCCTTACCCGGTAGTACCGTTGCCACTAGAACAGAAAGCCAGGTATAGAGTGGAAGGTTCTTGTGCAGAGTAGACGAGTTTTGTCGAAGGATAAGAAAGGCTTGGGTTAATAGAGTCACACTGATATGGACATATGCACTCTAAAAAAGGGGAAAAGTATACGAAGAGCCAAACGAGAGAGCATGACCTTAAGAACAAACACCGTGAGAATGACAAACATGAGTAAGCTCCAACCTCTCGAGTATGAGAGGGCGGTGGCCTAGGCCACCATATTTGAGTATACTCGGCTTGGCACCACGAAGATATATCTTGGGTCCATTACCGAAACTCATCATTTAAGCTCACATATCACAAAATGATATTAAGAGGAATGATTTTGATTGCTTTGGGAATAATGGGGGGAGGGATAGTCCAATCAATTAGGACCGCACTCCCCTATATCCATGCCTACACCTAAAACAAACAAGAGTCACGACATAGGTGAGAATGCAAGGTGATCAAGTCAAGCTCCTTGAATCTATGATATTTAGTTCATTCCTCAAATAGGAAAACCTTGCTTCATCAAGTGGCTTCATGAAGATGTCGGCAAGTTGATCTTTGGTCGACACATATAATAAATCAATATCACCTCGAGCAACATGATCCCGAATGAAGTGCTGACGAATCTCAATATGCTTTTTCCTTCTGTTGACCCTTGAGGATACCAAAGACCATAATATGGGGTATGAACTAAATATCGAAATCTTCTCTTGACCGCCATTAAATGGCATTCTTTAGGAGCCACTTGATAACTTGCACACACACCTACACTCAACACAATATCAGGTTGCATGTGACATCCCCGAGATCAGGGCTAAAAAAATCCCAGACCTTTGTCTGAAATAAGCTTAACCTTGAGCTCGAGAATATCCAGTGAGGAATCGATAACACAGCAGTGACCGTACGACACAAAATTTATTACAGCAAGCTCATAACTGAGCAGAGAACAAAATTATTACAAGAATAGGTCACTGACCACAAACATCGAACAACGGAAGGCAAATTATTCTATTAAGTATAGCAAACTTAACAAATGGCCTAAGAGGCCTGAAGGATAACGATGACGTCCCAGCCCATAGATTCCAGGCTGCCGGCCAGGAACCCCAAGCTACTCGTCGATATCGATGTAGTACGGAACTCGTCTTCAGGTGAACACTTACTCTACCAAAATTATCAACAAAGCAAGGGTGAGTACAGGGTGTACTCCGCAAGACTTATGGTTGTGGAGTTGTTTTGCATAAAGCCATCTTTTGTTTGTAAAACAAGAGGGAGAGAAGAAGCTCGTCTAATCAGAGTATTTTAAAAGGGGATAAGAGAGCGAGATCTCCGAAAATATTGATCATCATCTTTTGATATCCACCAAGTCATCATAATCTGAACTAGGATCACCCCCTCGTACCCATGAGGAAGCATCCTTAAGCACACATTGATCATCCAAGTTTTACGATTAGGTTAAAGTTCTGTATGATCTTAGAATCTGGTCACCAAGCGTTCATAACCGTGAACACGGCTTTTCAAAAAGTTATTACCCTACAGGAGTGTACAACTTTACCCACACGTACCAACCGACTCTTAATGCCAAGCTATTAGCCCTCTTCCTTGGAAGGCTGGCAGAGGGTTGGTTGGCCACGACATTTACCTTGTTTTCGCCGAGACCATGAGTCACACAATAAGTATGGTTATGCCGTAACGAGTCAAATTGTAACATCCCTAAAAATCATGTTTCAAAAACTCATTCATATCATCTTTGCATCATTCATTCATATAGGGTTTTTCTCAAAATCATTTAGAAGCACAAACTTTGGCTATGATTTCATGTGGGCAATTTATCTCAATTGGCCATCACCCTTTGAGATTTGATTGTCCATGATCTTGTTTGCTTGCCTCCATGATTGGAAAGATTAGGAGTAGCATTTAAACCCAAGTTTCCAATTTAGAAATATTTTCTAAACCCTATTTCAAATATTTGCAAACTAGAGCAAATCTCTGTTTTCTTGGAAACCTAAGCTTGACCAAGCCTTTGCAAGGTATCCACTAGGTCATTTGATTGTTTGTGAACCCACAGAACCCTGCAAAAATCCCCAAAGAAGTTTGAATTCAAAAGGATTTGAATTCATATCAAATTCTATTCAGAAAATGGAATTAGAAAAAGAAAAAGCTTAAAGAAAGGAAAAGGGCCGAGAGGCCAGAATCTGGCCCAGCAGCAAAACGAGCCCAGCAAGCCCACCCGGGGATCTCCTTTTCCTTCTCACACGCGCGAGCACACGCAGACAGACGCTGACAGCCCGACCCCACCAACACCTTGCGCGTTTCGCTGACGAGCGGGCCCGGTCCACGTCGCCCTCGTCTTCCCCAGACCGCGCCGACGACCACGTCGCTGCAGCAGTGATGGCCGGTAATGGCGCGGCGTAAATGGGCATTTATCCTCGAGCGTTTCCTGTCGATTCCCCGGCTATAAGATCCTCTCTGCCTCGTGATCTTTTTTCCCCAAACACCTCACTCACTCCGCCACCAGGCTGTCCTCAATCAGCTTTGCCCCGCCGCAGACAGAGCCTCTCCGACGATCGATTCCGGTGAGTCCAGAGCTTCCCTCTGCCTCTCGTTCTTACAATCTGACTCAGCGTGTCTTGGCGCATCTCCTGACCTCACTAGTCTGTCCTGTACTGCCCCAGGTCGCCGGTTCCACCTGACACCGCGAGCACCGACGGAGACATCAACTCCGACGAGCTTTCCCGGTAGGTACAGACCGCCCCTCGCCTTCCCGTTCATGCTCACTACTTCGCCTTGACTCTGTGAATCTAACCGTGTCCTCGCTTTGCCTTGGGGTGATCCACAGCAACGTCCACGACGACCACCCGACGCACCCGACGCCGCCACGAACTCCGGTGAGCAATCGCAGCCGTGCCCAAGCGCCCCTTGACCAACCGCGAGTACGACGAGCTTCGCCGTGACCTCCTGAGCCCGGTGAGCTAATCCTCCTTCTCCCTCGCCGTCTGCATCATCGGCAACGTCATCGACCGGCCTGGCCACGGTAGCCGTAGCCGCGCCGCCGCCAGTTCTTGGCGAGAAATAGCGATCGTTAGATCAGATCGTAGCGCTAGGATAGATCCACTTAACCCCGAAGCGGTACGCGATCTGAGCCGCCAGATTTCATTTAGATCCTACGGCTGTGGAGCTCGATCCAGTGCGAAACGGTACGGGCGAATAAGAACATGACGCGTGGCTAGGTTAGATCTGGAAATAGAATTTAAAAACAGATTTTGATCCAGATTTCAAATGCCAATATCTTTTGAATGCCACGTTGGAATTTTGCAAACTTTATACCGTTGGATTCAGAAAAACAAGACCTTTCTGCCTATCCTTTTTGTTTAGCAAATAGTAACCATTAGTTTGGCTTAAATTGCAGAGACTTGTTTGAGGCCTTTTTGAATATAGGTTTAGTTTAGTATTTTATTTTTTGGGCTAAATAAGATGTCTTGGCTATTTTGTGACTTGTTTAGTTTCTGTTTTCATGCACTTGCTTGGTTGAGTTTTTCAAAAATCCTCACTTGGTAGATTCATGCATGCATGCATTCATACTATTTCTTGTTTGTATATATTTGTGTGTAATTATGTGCTACCACTTTGTGTGTAGATTTTGCTAGTGATTGTGATTGTGACGAGTGCTACTCTCCACACTACCAAGGCAAGTGATATCTTCATGATTATTCCATTCCTATATTTTATCTATGCATTAGTATTATTTTCTAAGTATAGGACTTGCATGGAATTTTGCTAAGTATAAACTTTGCTATGGGAAAACCTAGTAGATGAAACCTTTGTGAAAATTACCTAAGTCAGGATTCCTATTACTTTCATGCTTAGCCTAGCTACTAGAAAACAAGGGTGGTTTATATATACACTATGGAAAAATTATTCTAAGTCTGAGGACTTGAGTTTTATTTAACAAAACAACTAAGTTAATGAATCTCCTGGGTGGAATGGGACTTGCTTGGTGGTTTTTGGTTGAGTGGTTCACAAGGCCCATGTTTATGGTTTACCTTAGTGTATCTCACTTGTGGATGGCCACCCAGGAAACAAAGAGATTTGAGATGTCAAATGTTGAGAAGCTTCAAGTGCAACCACTTGGCATTATGGGCTCTGCCATGATCTTAGGATGCTGGAACTTAGTCTCTTGGACAGTGGGTGGTAGATGGGATGATAGGTTGGAACGCGTCCATTTGACTAAGGAAAGGCTACTGAAGGATCATTCTTGGGAAACCAAGGCTTGTGGGTAAAGTGCACCACCTCTGCAGAGTGTAAAACCTAAGTACTTAGCCATGTCCCTGGTAAAGGACAATTTGAGCATCAAGATATGGAAACTTCAAGAATGTCATCACTCCAATTTCTAAATAAAACTTGTGGGTGAACAAGGGTTAAAAGGATCTTCAGTCATTGATTGGTAGATGCCCTGAGTGGATCTGGAGTCTTTGATTGATAGATGCCTTGGGAGTTTGTGCCTTACAAAACTTAGTGTTTTCAAAAAGTTAAGGAAAAATCTATTTTGAGCAATGCAAGCCTAAGCTCCACCAGCCAAATGCATATAGTATTATAGTCCTCTTAAAATATACTAAGGTATCACTTGCCAATACTATTCCAAAGTATTGACCCTCTGTGGCTGTAACTTATGATGTTGCAGGTTACTCTGATGATGATTAGGAGTCATGAGTCTACACTCAACATGCTTGCCTGTGGCACATGAAGATGAAGACTTATGTTTATTTACTTATTCCATAAACTCTTGTATTAGGCCTTTGGCCATGAGTTGTAAAAGACTATGTTTTATCTCTGGAATAACTGTAATAAACGACCTTTGTATCTGTGTACTTCATCTTAAACTGTGGATGCTAGCATTGATCCAGGGACTAGCATTGCAATCACAGGGATCTTTTCCTTTACAAAGGAGGGATCTTACAGATGGTATCAGAGCACTGTGTTGCCTGTAGGATTATGACCCTAGGATTAGAAACCACTAAGGAAAATTTTTACTTCTTCTACACTTGTCTATTCTTCTCGTAAACTTCTCTAATCTTCTCATTCTCATCTCTATTTGTAGATGAACTCCGTCAACGAAGCCGTGAAGAAAGGACCACTCATGACCATGACCTTGGAGTGTGAGACTGAGTTTCCCAAGATTCTCAAGGACCTCATGGAGACCATGGGAGTACATGGTGCAACAGTGTACAAGGGCTTTTGCAGTGATGGAGGATGGAGTGGAGTATTGGTGGGTGCAACTTCATTTGTACAAGAATAAGGAAGACAACCACAAAGAAAAGGGCTTCTGCATGTACACCAACACTTTTATGCACACCACATTCTTTGAGTCAGCAAAAGAAGCAGCTTGGAAGACTATCAAGGAACTGTGTACTAGAGTCAAGTGCAAGATGCTCAACCTTCAAAAAGACTTAGAGAAAGAGAAGGAACATACCCAAGAATTGGAAGTCACCAACCAATCCTTAAGAGGAGATATTATAGACTTAGTGATAGAAGCATGTGAACAAGATAGGGTGATTGCCACTAGGAACATTGTGTTAGCCACCAGATCCAATGAGATAGGATTGTAAGAACACTTCGTTAGTTGGACCACCACCTATCACCTTATTTTCCAAAATGATACCTTAAATAAGTTTGAACCTTGGTTGATGTAATGGATTCTTGTATGCATGACTTGTGTGATTTTTGTGTTCCATGGTTATGCTTGAATGATTGTCTTGTTTAATTTAAATTTGTGTTGTTCTAACTCTTCAATCTTATAAATAGATGCCTATTGCCATCATCACTGTTGAGGAGTTCCAGGCTACCCGTTTTGGTCCTCGTATCATAGAGCTTACTACTTTAATCGATCTCCCTCTTCCTATCATTACGGTGCACCCACTCACCAAGTTTGAGAGGAAGGACCTTTGGGGCTTCAAGGTGAACCAGCCAGGACGCCAGACAGAGCCTACTACGGAGGCCATCGTCTTCAAGCTTATGCACGATGACAGGGAGAGAGGCATGGAGGTTGTCATGCAGGATCTGATAGGACGACTGTTAGGACGTCACTCCCGACAGGTTAGAGGCACTCACTTCCACGCCTTCGGAAGGCGTGATGATGACGAAGAGTCCATCGACTTTGAGGACGACTCGAGGGTCACAGCAGAGCCGATACGCTTGTACCTCCAGGACTTAGAGACTCTTATTAGGCACGTGGATACTGATAGGACCAACGTCATGCTTAGTAATGACGAGCTCCAGGTGCAGCTTCGCGAGAAGGACAAGCTCTTCGCGCAGCAGGACGAGATAGACAAGGAGATGGAGGCGAAGTTCGAGACACAAGACCGTAAGTTCAAGAGTCAAGAGAAGCGTGTCCAGGATAGGAACAAGAGGATTCGTGATATGACCGAGGAACTGCAGTCCAAGGACTTCGAGTTAGAGCAGCAGCAGACAGTGATTGAGAGGCTTCGTTCCCAGAAGAGGGCTCTCAAGGCCAAGATTGACTCTTTGACCACTACCATCGAGGAGAACAAGACCGCAATGGAGAACGCAGGTCTTACTTTTGTCGAGGAGGAGATTGATGCCGATGAGTAGATTTGACTACTCAGTTATCTTTATTTACCGCACTTGTTATTTGTAAACTTAATGATTGGACCATCCGACATGTGGATGGCTTGCCACTTGTATGTTTGTACTTTGAGACTCTTTGTTATCTTGTTGTTTAGCTTTTATCCTAGTGTTGCTTGCTATGTGTTGCTTGAGTAATGTATTGTGCATAATTCATGTAAGGGTATCTCATTCTTATCTCTATATAAATAAACCACAGATGCCTCCCCGTCGCGCAAACACCAACCCCAACCCCAACATTACCCCAGAAATGCAACAAATGATGAATGCACAAACACAACTTATGCAAATGATGACGACGTTCATCCAGAACCAGAACAACAACAACCCCAACAACAACAACAATAACAACAACAACAACAACAACCCTCCAGGTTTTGATATGCTTACCAGATTTCTGCGTCTGAGGCCAGCTAAGTTTTCGGGAACGACTGATCCCATGGTGGCCAATGATTGGCTACGTTCTGTGAACAAAGACTTAGTGACCGTGGGATGCACAGATGCTGAAAAAGTCAGGTTCGCGGCACATCTGTTGGAAGGACCAGCCGCCGCATGGTGGGACAATTTCCAGATTACCACGCCTATTGATGAGGTGACTTGGGATATCTTTGAAGATGGATTTCGTACTACTCATATCTCACCAGGTATGATGAGCCTGAAAAAGAAGGAATTTCACAACTCAAGTAGCCAACACAACAGTGGCTGAATATATTGAAGAGTTCAACAATCGGCGCTATGCACCAGATGAGGTTGACACTGATGCCAAAAGGAAGGAAAAGTTTCTGGAAGGTTTGAATGACGAACTGAATCTGCAGCTGTCTGTGGCATATGTTCCAACTTATCAGTCGCTGTGTGACAAGGCTGTTATTGTGGAGAATAAAATGAAGCAAGTCGAGAGTAGGAAGAGGAAACACTCCGACAAGCACCTCGATCGCCTCATAAACGATCTCACTATGATGATAGTGTCAGCTCAGGATCCCACAAGCATGGGAAGTTTAACAAGCACCACAACCACAACCGTCATGACAACAAGCATCATCGCAGTCATGACAATGATAAGTATAAGAATCACAAGAGTGGACATAAGAACCACCACAGTGGAAGTGGAAGTGGAAGTCAGTCTAAGAGGGACATCAGTCAGGTTGAATGCTTCAAATGCAAGAAGCTGGGGCATTATGCTAATGAGTGCACTGAGAAGAAAGTTGAAGGACCTAACAAGCCCAATCCTTTTCAGAAAGGACAGGTTAACCACATCAATGTGGAGGAGGTCTTTGAAGAGCCTGATGTCGTTGCTGGTAAGTTCAGACTCAATTCCATCTCAGCATTTGTACTCTTTGACACTGGTGCATCTCATTCATTCATATCAAAAGCATTTGTCGAAAGAAATGAACTACCGGTAGAAACCATTGGGTGTCCTATAAGAGTAAGTTCTCCTGGTGGAGAAATGATAGTAAACTCAGGATGTCATGACCTAGTCATAGAGTTTGGAAAACATAAGTTTCCAGTGAACCTAATAATCCTAAATTCCCAAGGATTGGATGTGATTTTGGGAATGGATTGGATGACTAAGTATAAGGGAGTACTAGATTGTGCAAATCATACAGTTTCACTCACAACCCCTGAAGGTAAGAGGATAATATTTAAGTCCAATTTTAAATCAAAAGGAAGCAAGCTAAATTCTCTTAAGGGGGTTAGCATGGACACGGTGCCAATTGTGTGTGAATATCCGGATGTGTTTCCGGAAGAATTACCAGGAATGCCACCAGATAGAGATGTGGAGTTTATAATAGATTTGGTACCAGGTTCTGGACCAAGGGCAAAGAGGCCTTATAAAATGTCAGTTGATTTAACTTAAGGAACTCAAGAAACAACTTGGAGAACAATTGCAAAGGATTCATCCAGCCAAGTTCTTCATCTTGGGAGCTCCATTTTTGTTCGTAGAAAAGAGAGACAGAACTCAAAGGTTATGCATAGTTTACCGTTCTCTCAACGAGGTAACCATCAAGAACAAATATCCTTTGCCAAGAATCAATGACTTGTTTGATCAGCTTGAAGGAGCTTGTGTGTTCAAGATTGATCTTCTCGTGCTATTTTCAACTCAAGATAAGAGAGCAAGACATACCTAAAACAGCCTTCACCACAAGGTATGGATTGTATGAGTACACGGTGATGCCTTTTGGTTTAACCAACGCCCAAAGATACTTCATGAATATGATGAACAAAGTGTTCATGGAATTTCTCGACAAGTTCGTTGTCGTTTTCATCGATGACATCTTAGTCTACTCCAAGAGCAAGGATGAACATGAAAGACATCTACGCTTGATACTTGAGAAACTAAGGGAACATAAGCTTTATGCCAAATTCAGCAAGTGTGAGTTTTGGTTAGAGGAAGTTGGATTTCTTGGTCACGTTATGACAAAGGATGGTGTAGCTTGATCCCGCTAAAGTTTCGCTGTGATGTAATGGGAATCTCCTAAGAACGTAAAAGAGGTTCGTAGTTTCCTTGGTTTAGTAGGTTACTACGTAAGATTCATTGAAAATTTTCTAAGGTTGCTAAACCAATGATGTAATTGTTAAAGAAAGATAAGAAATTTGCTTGGTCCGAAGGATGTGAACTCAGCTTTCAAGAATTAAAGAAGAGACTTGTGTCAAGACAAAGATCAGGTTTACCAGATTTGGAAAAGGATTTCCAAGTATATTGTGATGCTTCTCATCAAGGATTAGGTGCCGTACTTATGCAAGGCGGAAAAGTTGTGGCGTATGCCTCGAGACAACTCAAAACTCATGAAGTAAATTATCCCACTCATGATTTAGAGTTAGCTGCTGTTGTCCATGCACTCAAAACATGGAGACATTACCTTTTGGGAAAACATTGTGAAGTATTCACCGATCATAAGAGTTTGAAGTATATCTTCACCCAGAAGGAGATCAATATGAGACAAAGAAGATGGATAGAACTTATCAAGGATTACGACTTGAAATTGCAATACCACCCCGGTAAAGCAAATGTAGTAGCAGATGCTCTAAGTCGTAAAGCGTTTGTAAATGGTCTTACCAAAGGAGAATTGCCAGATGACTTGTGTAAGCAATTCAAGGAACTCCGGTTGGAGATTGTGCCAGAAGGACATCTCATGTCTTTGGATGTTCAACCCACTCTGTTGGATAAGATTAAAGAAGCCCAAAAGACGGATAAAGAAATCGAAGAGATCAAGGAAAGGATTAGCCAAGGGAAGGCTAAAAGTTTCCATATGGACGAACAAGGTACTTTATGGCACGGGAAACGTATTTGTGTTCCACAAGATCCGGAAATGCGGAAACTGATTTTACAAGAAGCCCATAACTCTCCATATTCTATTCACCCTGGAAACACCAAAATGTACATGGATATGAAAGAAAGATTTTGGTGGAACAATCTCAAAAGGGACATCGCCGAACACATTGCTTTGTGTGATGTGTGTAGTAGAGTGAAAGCGGAGCATCAGAAACCAGCAGGTTTGCTTCAACCAATGCCTATTCCTGAATGGAAGTGGGAAAATATTGGTATGGATTTCATTACCGGATTACCAAGGACCAGGTCAGGGTATGATTCCATATGGGTAGTAGTGGATCGCCTAACTAAAGTGGCTCATTTTATACCCGTAAAGACAACTTATACTAGTGCCAAGTTAGCCAAAATCTACATGAGCAGAATTGTATGCCTTCACGGTGTACCTAAGAGTATTGTGTCTGATAGAGGAACTCAGTTCACTTCTCACTTTTGGAGACAACTTCATGAATCTTTAGGGACGAGATTGGAATTCAGCACTGCTTTTCATCCCAAACTGATGGACAAACAGAAAGGACTAATCAAATTCTTGAAGACATGTTGAGGGCATGTGCCCTAGACTATGGAGCAAGTTGGGATGAAAGTCCCTTTACGCAGAGTTCTCTTACAACAACAAATACCAATCTAGTATTGGGATGGCACCATTTGAGTTTCTATGAAGAAAGTGTACCACCCCATTGCTATGGAATGGTGTAGGAGAAAGAAGTTTGTTTGGACCAGATCTTATCAAAGACGCCAAAGAAAAGGTCAAATTGGTTAGAGATGATTGAAGAAAGCACGCCTCGATGTAAAAGCTACGCAGATACTAAGCGTAGAGAAGTCACTTACGAAGTTGGGGATAGAGCTTATCTTAGAGTATCACCACTTCGTGGAGTAAAAAGATTTGGAGTCAAAGGAAAGTTAGCACCAAGATATGTTGGACCATTCAACATTCTAAGTCGCAAGGGAGAAGCTGCATATGAAATCGAACTTCCAAAGATCTTTATTAGCAAATTCATAATGTTTTTCATGTGAGCCAGCTCAAGAAATGTCACCCAGAAATGGAAGAAACATCTTTGAAAGATACCATATCTTTGGAAGAAGTTCAACTAGAAAGTGATCTCACCTATGAAGAAAAGCCTATCAAGATTCTTGAGACCGCAGAAAGAGTCACAAGGACAAAGACTATCAAGTTTTGCAAAGTACAATGGAGTCATCACTCCGAAGAAGAAGCAACATGGGAAAGAGAAGATGATCTTCGGAAAGACCACCCACACCTATTTGCTAGCCAATCCGAATCTCGAGGGCGAGATTCATCTTAAGGGGGTTAGATTGTAACATCCCTAAAAATCATGTTTCAAAAACTCATTCATATCATCTTTGCATCATTCATTCATATAGGGTTTTTCTCAAAATCATTTAGAAGCACAAACTTTGGCTATGATTTCATGTGGGCAATTTATCTCAATTGGCCATCACCCTTTGAGATTTGGTTGTCCATGATCTTGTTTGCTTGCCTCCATGATTGGAAAGATTAGGAGTAGCATTTAAACCCAAGTTTCCAATTTAGAAATATTTTCTAAACCCTATTTCAAATATTTGCAAACTAGAGAAAATCTCTGTTTTCTTGGAAACCTAAGCTTGACCAAGCCTTTGCAAGGTATCCACTAGGTCATTTGATTGTTTGTGAACCCACAGAACCCTGCAAAAATCCCCAAAGAAGTTTGAATTCAAAAGGATTTGAATTCATATCAAATTCTATTCAGAAAATGGAATTAGAAAAAGAAAAAGCTTAAAGAAAGGAAACGGGCCGAGAGGCCAGAATCTGGCCCAAAGAAGAAACGAGCCCAGAAGCCCACCCGGGATCTCCTTTTCCTTCTCACACTTGAAAGCACATGCAGACAGAGACGCCGACCCCCCCACCAACACCTTGCGCGTTCCGTGACGCGGGCCCGTCCACGCCGCCTCGTTTTCCCTGCATCGCTACCGACGACCACGTCGCTGTAGCGTTGATGGTCGGTAATGGCGCGCGTAAAATGGGCATTTATCCTCGGCGCTTCCTGTCGATTCCCGGCTATAAGATCCTCTCGCCTCGTGATCTTTTTCCCCAAACACCTCACTCACTCCGCCACCAGTCCTCAATCAGCTTTGCCTCGCCAGACAGAGCCTCCGACGATCGATTCCGTGAGTCCAGAGCTTCCCTCCGCCTCGTTCTTGCTAATCTGACTCAGCGTGTCTTGGCGCATCTCCGGCCTCACTAGTCTGTCCTCAGACGCCCAGTCGCCGGTTCCACTCGACACCGCGAGCACCGACGGAGACATCAACTCCGACGAAGCTTTCCTGAGGTACTGCATCGCCTTCCGTGCTCATGCTCACTACTCGCTTTGACTCGTGAATCTAACCGTGTCTCGCTTTGCCTTGGGGTGATCCACAAAGAACGCCCACAACGACCACCCGACGCACCCGACGCCGCCATTTAACTCCGGTGAGCAATCGCAGCCGTGCAAGCGCCTTGACCAACCAGGTACGACGAAGCTTCGCGTGACCTCCGAGCCCGGTGAGCTAATCCTCCTTCTCGCGGCTGCAACGCTATCGGCGCCTGGCCCGAAGCCGCCGCTTCCGCCGCTTCTTGGCCAGAGAAATAGCAATCGTTAGATCTCAGACGTGGCGCTAGGATAGATCCACTTAACCCAAGGCGTACGCGATCTGAGCCGCCAGATTTCATTTAGATCCTACGGCTGTGGAGCTCGATCCAGTGCGAAACGGTACGGGCGAATAAGAACATGACGCGTGGCTAGGTTAGATCTGGAAATAGAATTTAAAAACAGATTTTGATCCAGATTTCAAATGCCAATATCTTTTGAATGCCACGTTGGAATTTTGCAAACTTTATACCGTTGGATTCAGAAAAACAAGACCTTTCTGCCTATCCTTTTTGTTTAGCAAATAGTAACCATTAGTTTGGCTTAAATTGCAGAGACTTGTTTGAGGCCTTTTTGAATATAGGTTTAGTTTAATATTTTATTTTTTGGGCTAAATAAGATGTCTTGGCTATTTTGTGACTTGTTTAGTTTCTGTTTTCATGCACTTGCTTGGTTGAGTTTTTCAAAAATCCTCACTTGGTAGATTCATGCATGCATGCATTCATACTATTTCTTGTTTGTATATATTTGTGTGTAATTATGTGCTACCACTTTGTGTGTAGATTTTGCTAGTGATTGTGATTGTGACGAGTGCTACTCTCCACACTACCAAGGCAAGTGATATCTTCATGATTATTCCATTCCTATATTTTATCTATGCATTAGTATTATTTTCTAAGTATAGGACTTGCATGGAATTTTGCTAAGTATAAACTTTGCTATGGGAAAACCTAGTAGATGAAACCTTAGTGAAAATTACCTAAGTCAGGATTCCTATTACTTTCATGCTTAGCCTAGCTACTAGAAAACAAGGGTGGTTTATATATACACTATGGAAAAATTATTCTAAGTCTGAGGACTTGAGTTTTATTTAACAAAACAACTAAGTTAATGAATCTCCTGGGTGGAATGGGACTTGCTTGGTGGTTTTTGGTTGAGTGGTTCACAAGGCCCATGTTTATGGTTTACCTTAGTGTATCTCACTTGTGGATGGCCACCCAGGAAACAAAGAGATTTGAGATGTCAAATGTTGAGAAGCTTCAAGTGCAACCACTTGGCATTATGGGCTCTGCCATGATCTTAGGATGCTGGAACTTAGTCTCTTGGACAGTGGGTAGATGGGATGATAGGTTGGAACGCGTCCATTTGACTAAGGAAAGGCTATCAAGGATCATTCTTGGGAAACCAAGGCTTGTGGGTAAAGTGCACCACCTCTGCAGAGTGTAAAACCTAAGTACTTAGCCATGTCCCTGGTAAAGGACAATTTGAGCATCAAGATATGGAAACTTCAAGAATGTCATCACTCCAATTTCTAAATAAAACTTGTGGGTGAACAAGGGTTAAAAGGATCTTCAGTCATTGATTGGTAGATGCCCTGAGTGGATCTGGAGTCTTTGATTGATAGATGCCTTGGGAGTTTGTGCCTTACAAAACTTAGTGTTTTCAAAAAGTTAAGGAAAAATCTATTTTGAGCAATGCAAGCCTAAGCTCCACCAGCCAAATGCATATAGTATTATAGTCCTCTTAAAATATACTAAGGTATCACTTGCCAATACTATTCCAAAGTATTGACCCTCTGTGGCTGTAACTTATGATGTTGCAGGTTACTCTGATGATGATTAGGAGTCATGAGTCTACACTCAACATGCTTGCCTGTGGCACATGAAGATGAAGACTTATGTTTATTTACTTATTCCATAAACTCTTGTATTAGGCCTTTGGCCATGAGTTGTAAAAGACTATGTTTTATCTCTGGAATAACTGTAATAAACAACCTTTGTATCTGTGTACTTCATCTTAAACTGTGGATGCTAGCATTGATCCAGGGACTAGCATTGCAATCACAGGGATCTTTTCCTTTACAAAGGAGGGATCTTACACAAATCCCGAAACCGGTACTTAAAGATGTGAGGCGAGGTTGGTTAACGAGGGCTCCATCGACCCCAAGCAACCCCGTCCACGCTTACCTACCTGTTATGAATGCACCAACTTCACCCAACAAATCTTTCCAAAGATTTTCTATGCATATGTCAAATGGAATGCCCGAACTATGTGACTCATGGAATCTACTAGGCAAGTTAATTACGCGAGGGGTTCCCAAGCCCCGTGTGGCTGTACGCTCGTCTCGGTTCCAAAGGCAAGAACTGAGGTCCTAGTGGTGGCGAGCATGGGACTAGAAAAACCACATCCCACCGTGGCCTCCCATACAAGCCTTAGCATGTTTAATCTCATATCACTGATCTCATCCCATCACGTTCTCCTTTCATACTAGATTATCTGCATCTGATACATCATTTGGATGAACCAGACTCAACAGCTATGCATGGCTAAGCAGGACACAGATATAAGCTCTAGCAGTGCACACAGGCCAAACCTAGTTACGCTAGGAGTAGTGGATCAGGTAATATAAGCTCAACAGGGAGTAATGCAATAGATAGGATACTATATATATCGATAAAAGACCATAGTAGAATCGTATGCATCATGGTAGGAATTGAAATGCTTTCAAAATCGTAGGATTGTATCATGGTGGGGCTATGCTTGCCTTTGCCTGTTGATAGCAGATAAGCAGATCTTCGAAATCCGTGTACTTGACTTGGTTACAGTTGGTCAAGTATTGTTCGTCGATCTTCGATCTTTGACGGTGTTGATCTCGGTCTTCGATCTTGATCTCGATATCGTATTCTACCAGGAGGAACCAAACACCGGAAAGAAAGGGAAACAATCAACAATGGCATCGATGCAATGCTCAAGCAAAGATGATGATATGACAAGTTAAATTTCATTGAATTTAAACCCTAAAGCATGCTCGACCATTTAAGCGGGGTTCCGAGGGGTGAAAACCCTAACTCGGGAAAACTCCGGAATATATGAGAGGGGTGCTTTTGTTATTCTACTTAAACTTGTTATTTAAGTTGTTGAACAATGCATGATTATAGATTAGATATCTAGGTTTCATTTTTCTGAACAATTTGATATATTATACACATTTTTCTGATTTATAAATAATTAGATATTGAATTTACAAGTTTTATTCAAATTCTGAAATTATTAAAAGCTTGTTAAACTTTTTACACCCAGGCTATAGCTAGCCACTATGGCTGACATGTGGGCCAGAGGACACATAGGCAAGCCACGCAGGCATGTGGGACAGGGGGTTGGGTGTTTCTCACCTAGGCCGAAGCTAGCCGCTGCAGCTGACTACTGGGCCCGATGCCACGTTAGCAAGCCACGCGGGCTCGCCACACGGGCCTCGCCGGAGGGCACGGCCAAACGGCAGCGGAGGGAGGGCTAGGGTGCAAGCGGACTAGCGAGGGCGCGTGCGTTCAAACCAGATGGACGCGGGAAGCATTAAAATGGCAGCGCCGCTCCTGATTGGAAGCCGGAGGAACGACGGCGACAGCTGCTGGCGGCAGAGCACGGCGGTGCTTGGCTACAGGGCAAACCAGGGAGGGAGAAGGCGAACAAAGGCCACTAGAGGAGGCAGGGGCTCACCATGGAGGCAAAGGAGGGGTCGGTGAGGCCGGAGAGGGTCAGGCCCGGCAGGAATCGACGGTGACGGTGGTGGAGCCTGTCGGAGACGGAGGGCCAATTGGGACGCCTCGGACCTCGTCTTCTGGCGCTGGCTGGGGCAAACGATGGAGACGAGCAAGGCGAAGCTCAAGGAGGCCTCGTTTGAGCGAGGGGAGGCCGGAGGCTGTGGGGCAACAGCGAGCTCGCGGCTAGGGTTCTCGGGAAGAGAGAAGGAACACGAGAGGGAGGTATCTGGGGAGGGGGGAGAGATAGGGATGAGGCAGAGGTGTGCCTGGGTGCTCCTTATCCTCTCTAGGGGCGGCGACAGTGCGAATCGCGGCGCACTGACGACGGATGACGCCGGCGGCGACATCGAGCAGCTTGGGCGGAGGAAGAAGATGACAGAAAGAGGGGGTGAAGGGGTATGGGCCAGAGTGGGCCCCGCTTGGGCTGCGGACGAGCGCGCTGAGCGGCGGTTAGAGGAAGGAGAGTTCTGGGCCGGCCTGGGCTGCACGGCCCAGAGGCTCTGGCTGCTATTTTTTTTAGTAAATCTCCTTTTCTTTTCTGTTTTGCATTATCTCTTTGAATTTTAAAATCCAAAACTGCTTTGAGTAATTCAAAAATACCATGGCGTTTATAAAACATAGTAAAATAGTGTGGGGCCCTTTTTATACAATTTGGGCTCCAATAATTTTGATAACTTTTGAAAATTCAAACAATTTTGAATAAGCTTTAAAGAGAGAGGGAAGATTAGGGTTTTAGGGTTTGGCATTATTTTCTTTAATGAAATTTTAAGGCATGATGCTCATGAAGCACAGAACAAAACCCTAATATATAGTTATCTAAAAGTGGGGTGTTACAGCTCTACCCCCCTTACGAGAATCTCGACCCGAGATTCCAAAGGTAGGAAGAGAGACAGAGAGAAGAAGAACATGGTCACTCTAAAGATAAGAGAGAAACACACTAAACAACACAGAGTATCTCATGGTCAACTCATGGATGGAGTGTTTAGAAACAACTCTGAGAGGACAAACATGAAACACACCAAGGTAACAGAGGAAACAAGAGGAGAAGGTTTCAAGTTGTTAGACAGATGGTCTTCATAAGGATTGAGACCATGGAACTTGCAGGAGGTTTTGAAGCTTCGGAAGAAGAAAGCTTCCAACAGAAAGAACATGACCACATACTTCGATAGGGAATCTCTACTAAACGGCTTAAGTAGAGATTTCAGGTTGCAAAGATATGGATCAACAAAACCAAGCTGTTGAACTACTTTTGAAACAGAAGTGTTGCTATTTCATTCAACAGGAAGCCAAGATGGAAAGGTGTTTTGGTGGAGAGGACTCACAAGAGTCGCAATAACATGTAGCAAGAGGATCTTCTGATTACCAAAATCATAGTCACTCATAAAACATAGTTGAGAAAACGAAGGAAACTCTTTATTCATCCAGGTATATCAAAATCTTCGCCAAGGATCATGATATCACTTTACACCACTAGATGAGTAGGTAAGAAGATTCCTGATGACACGAGAAGAAAGAAACTTCATTCTCAGACTTCAATTATTTGGCACAACCAAATGATTGCCAACGTAAAATGGTCTGGAGGGTCGACCGAGAGACATTTAGCAACACTACTTTAAATGTTCTCCTTGATGTTCGAGAAATCAGACACCAAGTAAAGGTCAGACTTCGGATACAAAGGAACCATAAGCACAACTCCTACAATAATTCATAGAAGATGCCTCATGAAGAGTTGTTGATACTGTTGATTTAAGAGAATATGACAACAGGTCTTTCAGGCTAAGTTTGTGTCAACCATTACATCAATCTTGCCAGATTTACAAAGAGACCTATGTCCAAACCTTGAGGAACACCAACCATCATTGCTGCTTGAGATTCAGCTTTGGTTAAGTGAAATGATACTTCAGACTCAGCATGTACGAATAGAGAGTTTGCAACATTTACGGTGAAGGTAAGGTCACTAGATTCTCAAGACAGGGAATATAGTGTAAAGCTCCAAGAGACTGAACTAAATTGCTAGACCCATGTATTTACAACTTGTCGAGAGACAACTGCACACACATAAGGTGCTAACAACAAAACACACATGTGTCCTTAGGGAACAGAGCTAAATCTACTCGAATCCACGACGACATCCTTCAACATTTGCATGTGAATCGGTGAAGGTTTCTACTAACATCCAGAACACATACTTCGAATTGACACAAAGATGGATCTTGAATATTTCCAACATTAATGACATTGTTCCATATGAATCTTATCTAGCATGGAGGAGATAAGGATGTCATCGATGGGCTCAACAACAATCTTATCGAAACTCTCCAAGAAGATGCACTCATATGTTGCTTGAACAAGGTAACAATATTGGTCAGACCAAAGACATGAAAATGTACTCAAGTGAAACATCAAGGGAAAAAATATTATCAAGATAGTCCTTGGAACTAAGTTTGATTTGACGATAACCCAAATCAAATCAAAGATAGGGGAAGATAACATGTCCACAAAGGAAATGCTATCTTTCTTCAACACGAACAAAACTAAACATCCCTTTTATAAAGAACGTAGTCGGATATAACTTTTGTCTTGGAACTCTCCAAGTTGTTGTTTAAGCTCAACCAACTAGTTAAGGGGTACCTAGTGTGGTTCCTTGGATAAAAGAGCAGTTCAGAGAACTTGCTTGCTCAAGAACTTAACAACACGGTCATGTGGCAACATGGCGATACTTCTAGTAGACATCTACAATATCACGAACCACCGATATGTCACTTAGTTCGAGAGGAAACTTTCTTTGTAAGGAAAGAAGACGTAGTCTCAGAGCTTTGGCACAAGCCTAACTCTTTGACCGAAGAGAGTGTACCAGAATAGCGGACTTGGTCGCACAATCATCCTTTGCTTAGTGAAAGGGTTAGCCAATCACGCTAAGAATGATTCAAATGTCCTTTCAGTTCTAAACAATAAAATTGCTAGAATCTCAGATGGTCACATTATTACGCACACGCATCACTCACTAGCGGGAAAGCTCGAGGGAGGGTGGGTAAATATGTGTAGGAGCATCACTTCATTAAGGGGTCATGAAACTCGGCACGACCTCTTAGTATAAAAGAGTGTGATACTTTAAGGTAGAACATATGGAAGACAATCAATGCCTCTTGATCTGCGATTTACAACACTTTGACCTGGTCCTAGATATGACGAGGTACTGGAGTTTGTTTCTCCTGACATTCTGAAATGGTTTGTCTTGATAGACCACAAGAGTATCTTGCATCGGAAGACACCAATGCCAATTTACTACTTGGCTACCAACTGGTAAACAAAGGTCGGAAAACAACAAGGAAAAAAGAACATGCTTAGTATAGAATCCCAAGATGTGGATGCATAAGTCAACAATCTTCCGAAAACCAATGCAGAGAAGGGTAAAGTGTGGCAGAGTCACGAGTATAGATGTGAGACTCTCGAGGAGTACTCTTGTCGTGATATTTTTGGTTCCATTATAGAACATCTGCCATAGCATGTGGTAGGGGAAGTCCTTAGTTGTCACAATTCAATCGCGACAAAGACCACAAGCTTGAAGGCCAGAATTGTAATACAATCCATCCTGAGGTAATGTGTGAACATTAACGACATGGGACAAAAGGATTGATCTTGGGTTAAAGGCCAGCTTCATGTACAAGATTCACCACCCCAGAATCCAGCACAATCGGGGATCTTAAGTTCAAGTCCAAGGGTTAAAACCCAAAGAAAGGAGTAACTACTACTTGAGTGACACAGCGTACACTGCAAGATAGTAATCACAAGGTAGCTTCTAAAAGAAGATACAACTTCTAAAGTACCCGAACAAATAGAAAAAGGAGGCACATGAGGTGAAAGGAAATCTCGAAGCCTAGAACAGAACACTGAAGATCCAATAATATAATATAGTGGGTCCAAAAGATAAAGAGATCATGTTAGAAAGTAATCTCTCATGTGAATAGGAGCAAAGGGAACAAGGAATTCACAACACACACAACTCTAGAGAACTCAACACTAGGTCAACTGGCTTAGAAACGGCATGCCCAGAAGGCACCTAAGTTCTGAAATATTAGACGAGGTATCAAAACTTTTCCAAAATCAACACCAAATAAGATAACCCAGAGTTAGAGCGAAACTAGATAAGAAGAAAAGAAACATACTAGAGTTTTCGCAAATACTTTTCAGCTTTTAAAATAGTTTTCACAAGCACTAGACTAAGCATCGACCAATAGAAAGGTTTTCCTATGGTCGGTACTGCTCTTATACCAAGAACTGTGACACCCCCGGGATCAGGGCTAAACAAGTCCCAGACCTCCGTCTGAAATAAGCTTAACCTTGAGCTCGAGAATATCCAGTGAGGAATCGGTAACACAGCAGTGACCCTCTGATACAAAATTTATTACAGCAAGCTCATAACTGAGCAGAGAATAAAATTATTACAAGCAGAGGTCACTGACCAGAAACATCAAACAACGGAAGGCAAATTATGCTATTAAGTATAGCAAACTTAACAAATGGCCTAAGAGGCCTGAAGCATAACAATGACGTCCCAGCCCATAGATTCCAGGCTGCCGGCCGGGAACCCCAAGCTACTCGTTGATGTCGATGTAGTACGGAACTCGTCTTCAGGTGAACACTTACTCTGCCAAAATTATCAACAAAGCAAGGGTGAGTACAGGGTGTACTCCGCAAGACTTATGGTTGTGGAGTTTTTTGCATAAAGCCATCATTTGTTTGTAAAACAAGAGGGATAGAAGAAGCTCGTTTAATCAGAGTATTTTAAAAGGGGATAAGAGAGCGAGATCTCCAAAAATATTGATCATCATCTTTTGATATCCACCAAGTCATCATCATCTGAACTAGGATCACCCCCTCGTACCCATGAGGAAACATCCTTAAGCACACGTTGATCAGCCAAGTTTTACGATTAGGTTAAAGTTCTCTATGATCTTAGAATCTGGTCACCGAGCGTTCATAACCGTGAACACGGCTTTTCGAAAAGATTATTACCCTGCAGGGGTGTACAACTTTACCCACACGTACCAACCGACTCTTAATGCCCAGCTATTAGCCCTCTTCCTTGGAAGGCTGGCAGAGGGTGGTTGGCCACGACCTTTACCTTGCTTTCACCGAGACCATGAGTCATGCAATAAGTATGGTTCCGCCGTAACGGGTCAAATCCCAAAGCCGGTACTTAAAGATGTGAGGCGAGGTTGGTTAACAAGGGCTCCATCGACCCCAAGCAACCCCGGCCACGCTTACCTACCTGTTATGAATGCACCAACTTCACCCCGCAAATCTTTCAAAAGATTTTCTATGCATATGTCGAATGGAACGCCCGAACTATGTGACTCATGGAATATACTAGGCAAGTTAATCAGGCGAGGGGTTCCCAAGATCCGTGTGGCTGTACGCTCGTCTCGGTTCCAAAGGCAAGAACTGAGGTCCTAGTGGTGGCGATCATGGGACTAGAAAAACCACATCCCACCGTGGCCTCCCATACAGGCCTTAGCATGTTTAATCTCATATAACTGATCTCATCTCATCACGTTCTCCTTTCATACTAGATTATCTGCATCTGATACATCATTTGGATGAACCAGACTCAACAGCTATGCATGGCTAAGCAGGACACAGATATAAGGTCTAGCAGTGCACACAGGCCAAACCTAGTTACGCTAGGAGCAGTGTATGAGGTAATATAAGCTCAACAGGGAGTAATGCAATAGATAGGATACTCTATATATCGATAACAGACCATAGTAGAATCGTATGCATCATGGCAGGATTTGAAATGCTTTCAAAATCATAGGATTGTATCATGGTGGGGCTATGCTTGCCTTTGCCTGTTGATAGCAGATAAGTAGATCTTTGAAATCCTTGTACTTGACTTGGTTATAGTTGGTCAAGTATTGTTCGTCGATCTTCGATCTTCGACGGTGTTGATCTCGGTCTTCGATCTTGATCTTGATATTGTATTCTACCGGGAGGAACCAAACACCGAAAAGAAAGGGAAACAATCAACAATGGCATAGATGCAATGCTTAAGCAAAGATGATGATATGACAAGTTAAATTGCATTGAATTGAAACCCTAAAGCATGCTCGACCATTTAAACGGGGTTCCGAGGGGTGAAAACCCTAACTCGGGAAAACTCCGGAATATATGAGAGGGGTGCTTTTGTTCTTCTAATTAAACTTGGTATTTAAGTTGTTGAACAATGCATGATTATAGCTTAGATATCTAGGTTTCATTTTTCTGAACAATTTGATATATTATACACATTTTTCTGATTTATAAATAATTAGATATTGAATTTACAAGTTTTATTCAAATTCTGAAATAATTAAAAGCTTGTTAAACTTTTTACACCGAGGCTACAGCTAGCCACTATGGATGACATGTGGGCCAGAGGCCACATAGGCAAGCCATGTAGGCAAGTGGGACAGGGGGGGTTGGGTGTTTCTCACCTAGGCCGAAGCTAGCCGCTGCAGCTGACTACTGGGACCGGTGCCATGTTGGCAAGCCACGCAGGCTTGCCACGCGGGCCTCGCCGGAGGGAACGGCCAGACGGCAGCGGAGGGCGAGTTAGGGTGCGAGTAGACTAGCAAGGGTGCATGCGGGAAGCATTAAAATGGCAGCGCCGCTCCTGATTGGAAGCCGGAGAAACGACGGCGATAGCTGCTGGCGGCGGAGCACGGCAGCGCTCGGCTTCAGGGCAAAACAGGGAGGGAGAAGGCGAACGAAGGCCACTAGAGGAGGCAGGGGCTCACCATGGAGGCAAAGGAGGGGTCGGTGAGGCCGGAGAGGGTCGGGCCCGTCCAGAATCGACCGTGACGGTGGCAGAGCCTGTCGGAGATGGAGGGTCAATTACGGCGCCTGGGACCTCATCTTCTGGCGCTGGCTGGGGCAAACGATGGAGACGAGCAAGGCGAAGCTCAAGGCAGCCTCGGTTGAGCGAGGGGAGGCCGCAGGCTGTGGGGCAACAGCGAGCTCGCGGCTAGGGTTCTCGGGCAGAGAGAAGGAACGCGAGAGGGAGGTCTCTGGGGAGGGGGAAGAGATAGGGATGAGGCAGAGGCGTGCCCGGGTGCTCCTTATCCTCTCTAGAGGCGGCGGTAGTGCGAATCGTGGCGCACCGACGACGGACGACGCCGGCAGCGACAGCGAGCAGCTTGGGCGGAGGAAGAAGACAACAGAAAGAGGGGGTGAAGGGGTATGGGCCGGAGTGGGTCGCGCTTGGGCTGCGGAGGAGCGCGCTGAGCGGCGGTTAGAGGGGGAGAGGTCTAGGCCGGCCTGGGCTGCACGTCCTGGAGGCTCTGGCTGCTTTTTTTAGTAAATCTCCTTTTCCTTTCTGTTTTGCATTTTCTCTTTGAATTTTCAAATCCAAAACTCCTTTGAGTATTTCAAAAATACCAGGGCTTTTATAAAACATAGAAAAATAGTGTGGGGCCCTTTTTATACAATTTGGGCTCCAATAATTTTGATAGCTTTTCAAAATTCAAACAATTTTGAATAAGCTTTAAAGAGAGAGGGAAGATTAGGGTTTTAGGGTTTGGCATTATTTTCTTTAATGCAATTTTAAGGCATGATGCTCATGATGCACAGAACAAAACCCTAATATATAGTTATCTAAAAGTGGGGTGTTACAATGCACAAAGGTAAAGCAAAGAACCAATCATACACGGGTATACCTTTTGATCCACATCTTTACCATTTGGATTTTGTTCTAGATGAGTCTTTGTAGCCATGGGAGTAGGAGCTCCATTTAAATCTTGCATATTGTATCTCTTGAGCATATATTGAGTATACTTGGCTTGGTTGAATAATGTGCCTCCTCTAACTTGCTTTATCTCAAAACCAAGAAATACTCTCAACTCCCCCATCATAGACATCCGAAACCTACTAGTCATAAGCTTGGAGAATTCATCATTAAAATCTTTGTTAGATGAGCCAAAGGTAATATCATCAACATATATCTGGCATACAAAAAGATCCCCATTGACCTTCTTAGTAAAAAGAGTGGGATCGATTTTCCCAACCTCAAATCCACGGTCAAACAACAACTCTCTAAGGTGCTCGTACCACGTGCGTGGGGCTTGCTTGAGCCCATAGAGCGCCTTATCAAGTTTGTAGACATGGTTTGGGAAGTTGGGATATTAAAATCCCGGGGGTTGCTTTACATATACCAACTCATTTAATGGACCATTAAGAAAGGCACTTTCTACATCCATTTGTTGCAACTTAAAGTTATTATGTGCCGCATAAGCAAGAAGGATACAAATGGACTCAAGGGGAGCCACAGGTCCATATGCCTCTCCATAATAAATGCCTTCAATTTGAGAGAACCCTTGTGCAACCAATCTTGCCTTGTTCCTTACTATAGTTCCATGCTCATCTTGCTTGTTCTTGAATATCCACTTGGTGCCTATAACATTGCGGCAATCCTTTGGCTTCTCAAATAACTTCCATACTTTGTTTCTCTCAAAGTTGTTGAGCTCTTTGTGCATTGCTTCCAACCAATCTGAATCTTCAAGAGCTTCCCACACTTTCTTTGGTTCAATCATGGAGATGTGTGCTTGGTGCTCACTGAACCTCTTCAATTGTGCTCTTGTGGAAATGCCTTTCCTTAGGTCACCAACCACATTTTGTAGAGAGTGGTCTCTTAATTCCAACATTCTCACCTTTCTAGCTTCACGACGAGCGTGGATCTCCTTGTTGTTTCTCGGAGGACCCTCTTCATCATTTTGTTCCTCGTCTTGACCATCAACTTGACCTTGGTCATCACCGGAATCATTCTCTTCATTAAGAGGCACATATTGACCTTAGTCTTGATTAGACACTCTTCTAGCATCGATTTGAGCTTGTCTCAGGGCAGTTTGTATGGATCTTCCTTGAGTAATTGACTTGGCACCACTTGACATCCTAGAGAATGAATCAAGCTCCTCTTCACTAGAGCTGTCACCTTGATCAACATGTTGAGGGTCCACATCTTGTCTTTGTCTTGGGTCATTACCCTCCTCAGCGGATGGAGCGTGTTGATGTTCTGAAGATGAGGGCTCCACATGAGTAGAGCATAGTTCTTCTCGATCCGCCACAAGGGGTTCCGCAACGGGGCGGATATATCCCACACCCATTATTCCAATTGCATCCTGAGGCATTCATCAGCAGCATCACAAGCATCAACACGCCACTTTGGGGACCATCATATTCTTCGAAGGTCACACTACAAGATTCTATGACGGCTCCGGAGAGCTTATCATAGATTCTATAAGTGTGAGATTCGAGACCATAGCCAACAAAAATACCCTCTAATGCTTTAGACTCGAATTTGGACAAACGAACACCTTTTATGAGATAGAAACACTTACAAACAAACACCCAGAAGTAAGATATGTTGGGCTTGTTACCGGTAAGTATTTCATATGGAGTCTTGTTGATTTCTTTGGGAGGTAGAGCCGATTTGATGCATGGAAAGCTGTGGAGATGGCTTCGGCCCAAAAGTTGTATGGAGATTTAAACTCCGCCAACATGATCCTAGCCATCTCAATAAGAGTCCGGTTCTTCCTCTCGGCCACACCATTTTGTTGAGGGGTATATGCAGCGGAATATTGGTGTTTTATCCCCTCATCACTAAGGAAATCATTCAAGGTGTAGTTATTGAACTTGGTGCCGTTGTCACTTCTTATAATCAACACGGGAAGATTGTATTGACGTTGAACCATGTTGATGAAGTCGATGAAGGTCTTTTGGGTCTCACTCTTTAACTTGAAGAAATATACCCATGAGTATCTTGAAAAGTCATCAACAATCACCAAACAATATTTCTTCCCACCAAGACTTGCATGAGATGGAGGACCAAAGAGATCCACATGAAGGAGCTCCAAGATCTTGGTTGACTTGATGCGGTTATTTGGCTTGTGGGGAGCATCATGCATCTTTCCTAGAACACAAGCCCTTCAAACACGATCTTTGGCAAAGGAAACATATTGATATGGGATAGTCGGCGATGCCATAACCAAACCACCTTTCCGAATAAGCACATCGCACTTGTAGTGGTTTGCCCCGAAAAGTCCACCACATACAAGTCATGTTCGACGTACCCAACAAAAGCGACCTTGAGAGACTTATTCCACATGAGGACCACAACATCATCATCAACAAAGATGACAAAGCCCATGTTTCCAAGAGCACGGACTGAAAGTAAATTGTATCCAAGGGTCTCAACAAGCATGATGTTCACGAGTGTAATATCGTGAGCAACCACTACCTTGCCGAAACCCATTACCTTAGATTTTGACTTGTCGGCATATGTTATGAATATTTGATCATCATTTGGCCTCAAATCCTTGACAACATATGGGCTCCCGGTCATATTACTTGTGCAACCACTATCAACCACCTACTTTGACCCTCCGGAAACATATGTCTACAAAATATCAAACTAATTTTTAGGTACCCATTTTTCAATGGGTCCTCTTTTGTTAGCAACAAGGGTCTTGGGAACCCAAATAGACCAAGCAATATAACCATCATATGGGCCAACATATTGAGCATACACATCACCATAATAATCACGCATTAGAACATAGTGAGGGTTAGCACTTTCCGCAAAATCATCATGAGACATAGTTTTACCACTTGTGGTCTTACTATCCACAGTGGCCTTGTTTTTCTCTTGTGCGGGCTTGGCCTTCTTCTTCTTGTTCTTCTTCTTCTTGGCTTTGGAGACAAAACCAATACCCCCTTTCTCACCACTAGGCCTTTGCTTACTCATAAGATCATCAATGGACTTGTTACCTTGTGGAAATGTGGCCTTGGCTAGCTCCCCCTTCAACCTAGCATTTTCTTCAAGAATAGTTGTACTACTAGATGGAATGAAGTTACTAGGTGAAGGAATATTGGCCAATTGAGTTTGAAGCGTTTCATGGGACTTTGTGAGTGACAATAGTTCACTTTCCAAATCCTTGTGAGCCTTGTTAAGCAAACTAAAGTCCTCGGCAAGTTTTTCATGAACCACACCAAACTCAATCTTGTCCTTTTTAGCCCTTTTGCATTCAGCAATAGCATGATCACGTTCTTTGATGAGTTTATTAAAAATAATGTCACTGGCCTCATCGAGCCCTTCAAGTTTTAGTTCAAGCGACATTCTAGTCTCTTGTTCTTCTTATAGAGCATTATTTAGGGCTTCTAGCTCAATCATGTGTTCATGCCCAAGTTTACATCTTACATCTAGAAGCTCTTGTGTGTGGGAAAGTTGATCTAAGATGTTCCCGAAGTGTGTCTTGGCCTCCCTTGTAAGTTAGTCACAAACTCATCGAAAGCAATTAATTCCCTTTTTACGTCAAGAGACATCTGATCATCAATTTCATCATTAGCTAAGGGAGTGGAGTGAGATGATGAGGATACCTCCGTTCCTCTTGCCATAAGGCAAGTGGCGTTCTTGTTGGGAGTAGTCTCATTTGGAGAGTCGAAGAGTGAGAATGTTGGAGTAGAAGTAGTGGCTAGGGCAGCCACACCACTTGATGTTTCCTCTTCCTCATCTTCATCATCTTCATTGTTGGAGGAGAATTCTTCATGAGTGACCAAAACAATTTCTCCTGACTTCTTGTTGATGGGATTCTTCTTGACGAAAGGTTTCTTGTAATGAGCTTTGAGAGTTTTCTTCAACACAAGCTTACCCCCATGGTCTTCTCTCTTCTCATAGGGACAACCCGCCACAAACTGATAGCGGTCACCACAATTGAAGCAAGTTCTCAATCTAGTGGCATTTTCTCTTTTCCCATTTGGGTTGCTTTTTCCTTGCATTTCCACCTTAGCCTTGGCGGGGTTCTTCCAAAAGTTATTTGCATAGAAGGCCATATATTGACCATGAGCAATCTTGACATCATCGGGGTGGTCCATGGAGATGCCTTCATCAATATCATCTTCATCCCCATGTGCCACAACTTTGGCCTTCAATGCGACGTTGACAACATTGCTCATACCAAGGGCTCGAGCACGGGCATCTTTGGCATTCTTGGCGGCAACCTTGAAAGAGGCCATCTCTTGCATAACTTCATTGGAGGTCATGATATGGTAGTCGTGTCTTCCTTGTAGGCTCTTCAAGTCAGTGGGCTCAAAGGGCATGAGTGCACTCACATATTTCCTTTTTATCCAAGCATCATCTACATGTGAGGAACCCACATTTCTAAAGGCAGTGGTCTTGAGCCTACGGTACATGTCTTCATGATCTTCACCTTCCTTCACATAGAAGCCTTCGGCTTCATTTCTTAGTGCATCACACCAGTTCCTCCTCAAGCTCTCATTCCCAACAAACAACACTATGAGAGAATCCCAAGCTTCCTTGGCGATGCTGAGGTGCTCAATGTGTGGGTAATCCTTTGTACCCAATCCTTGTTGAATCATGTGCAAGGCGGTGGCATTGGGTTGACTATTAACAACTTCTCTCCTTGTCAAGTTGTTTGGATCCCCAATATAGAGTCCTTGTTTGATGTTGTTCCATAGTTCAATGCAAGAGCTGCGCACAGGAGTTTTCATTAGAGATTTCCATTGAGCAAAAGTAGTAGATGCTTCAAGCTTAGGTGGGTCACCTCTATTGTTTACATGAGGGTGAGGAATTGGGGGGTCTGGAGAGAACCATGCATGAGAGTCATGATGCTCTCCCTTCTCACCAACTCTTTTTGTGGAGGAGTTAATGTTGCCTTGATTATCCCCCACCACGTTATCCGTGGGAGATGCCGGGGCATTCTCTTTGGATGAAGGCGGTAGTTCCACTTGAGGAGAAGGGGATGATGAGCCTACCTTATCTTTAACAAGTTTCTCAATTAACTTTTGCAATTGTTTGATCTCGTTGGCCATGGTAGAGCTCGATCTTGTTTCTAAGTTATTGAGGTCATCCATGGTGACTGCGGTATGATCACCACCAACTTCCCCCTCATTGCTACCCATATACTCTTAGGCGGTAAAGTCTGAATAAAGAGCCGAGGCTCTAATACCAATTTAAAGGATCGTATGGGCACCTAGAGGGGGGGTGAATAGGTGCTACTTAAAAGTTTGTTCTTTTTCAAATTAAGGTTTGACAAGAAAGGTAAATTCTCTAGATTATGCAACTAAGGTGAATTTACCTATATATCAAACAAGCACTAGCTAACACAACACTAAGCAAGAACAGGTAATTAAAGTGCGGTAAAGGATATAAGTAACCAAAGTGGTGGACGCGGAGACACAAGGATGTGTTTCTCGTAGTTCCTTCCTTTTGAGGGGAAGTACGTCTACGTTTGGAGAGGGGGTGGTTTCAAACCACCAATTGCACGACAGGCCTCCCTTGTTCTCCGATGAATCTCAACCCAACGGGATCGATCCACCTTCCACTATATCGGCAACCGACGAGGTGGAAGCCGAAACCTTTACAACAAGTTCGGGGCAGACATCCACAACTTAATTGGAGGCTCCCAAATACAAGAAAGCTGTCAAAACAATCAAAGACAAGCTTCTAAGAACCAAATCTAGAACTAGGGTTTCCAAATAAAACACTAGAGCAATGGGGACCTCAAATGAATGAGGAGGAAATGAAGATTGACGAGGTTTGATCTCGTCAATGCCCATTGTTATGGACTTGGGTTTTGGAGAAGATGAGGATGCTGGAGATCGCGGAACGGTTAGCAAACAAGCAATACGGGACACGAGGTTTACCCAGCTTCAGGCCCCCGGAGGGAAAACCCTACTCCTGCTTGTCTGCTCTTGATTACGGCGGAATCAAAGGTTACAGGGGTGCGCAGATGCAATCTGGCGTGGAGGTGTGTATGCGAAAGTATGAGTCGAGACCTCTAGGTCGTGCCCTCCTGGCCTTTATATAGACTTAGGCAGGTCCCGGGCATAGACCTAGTCGGTTACTAGTTCTAGGGTTTTACCCCTTTGAATTTCCTATTTACTCTAGTCTTGATCTCCAAGGATCCGAAGGCGTCATGGGCCTGGGCCACCCGAAAGTCTTCATGGGCCGGCGTATATTTGCCGTGGGCCTTCCATGGGCTGGACCAGGTATGCTGAGATCATGTACCCGCGGGGTATAACCATGTCAGTAGCCCCCGAGTGATCAGTCGAATCGTAGATTCGGCTGAGGACTCTTCAATCCTTCGGGTATGACGATGTATTTCAATAGTTCAGGTGTAGGGATTGTTGATGTGTGTGCCTGACTCACCCGACGGATCAGGGTCAGTTAACTGTATTAGGACAAAACAACACGATCTTCTTCAGGCTCGAGTACCTCAACTCGAACCTGGAACATATGCTAGCGTAATTCGACTCAGGCCACGGAGGACTTACATGAGTGGAATTCTAGTGAATTTAATTGATGTACCCAACGCGTCCGTCGGGATTTTTCATCACGCCTGTTGGCATGGATTTTTACTAGCAGAGCGCAGTCATGTGCGTTGCCAGGCCATCAGATGATATCTGTAGGTCATATCTTTGTGTCGTAGACACATCATCCGAATGTTTATCACCGCGGAGGTGTTTTGGGTGGCCAAGGAGGACATTGCTCACTTAGCGTTAATTAGGGCAGAGTTGCCGAAAAGTTTTTTGCATACTGATCCGAAGGATCGCAGTCGAAGAATTCATAGGGTGCGCGACCAGCGCTCCCTATGGGAGTAGCCCCCGAGTGTCTGTTCGAGTCGTAGACTCGAGCAGAGACTTTTAAGTCAGCCGTTGTTTAGTATCGGGTCCGTGGGACACAAATTTTTTCAGATGCTTAAATCCGTCCTCCCTATGGGAGTAGCCCCCGAGTCCGTAGTGGAGTCATAGACTCGACGTAGGACTCGAAGAAATAGTTCGATGCTGAAACATGTTGTTCCTCTTTCGGGTGTGCGGCCATCGCTCCTGATAGGAGTAGCCCCCGAGTAATTAGTTGAATCGTAGATTCGAGTGAGTACACTTAGCTTTGAAGCCGAAGAAATTGTAGCTAGTGCTAGTGTAGCTTTTGATGATGCCAGTGCTGACGATCGATGACCTCAAGCGCTTGCTGCGCTAGAGATGACTTGACTGGACAAACATGGGTCCCACTGTCTGACCTTGAATTGACCGGTCACGCGCGGCGTGGAGATAATTACGGCGTCGCCTCGATTTCCGCGCGTAGTGGACGGCGTGTTAGCGACGGTTCGTTGCGATGCTGACACGTGTATGGCCAGATCCTGCCGTTGGCGTTAGGTCTTCTCGATGGATGGCTGTCGTGCAGCGTCTTCGTCTTTATAATCATTGGGGAAAACTTCAGTTTGTTTTCACCGCATCTATTCTCGTTTTCACTGCTTCCTTGTTCTCTGAGAGTTCTTGTTGCGCGCTGGAATATCCCTTCACATTTCCATCTTCCATCCTGCGCTCTCGCCGCCAGCGCCGCCGTAACACGATGGGGAAGTCGAAGAAGGCTTCATCTACGGTTGGTACCAGCTCTGATGGAGGGAAGAAGAATGCCGCCGCTACCCGTGTCACCGACGGTGGCTGGCGGCGATCGGAGACGCGGGAGAGTGATCTCCGCAAGCTTCGCGAGCGGGGCCTGATCCCGCAGGATAGGGAGGCCGTCAAACTCCCAGGCAATGAGGTAATCCCCCGTCCCCCCGCTGGGTTTCGGGTTATGTTCCTCGCCTTTGTCATTCGCGGGTTTTCCTTCCCAGTCCACGACTTCCTTCGTGGACTGCTTTTTCTGTATAGTGTCCAATTGCACCATCTTTCCCCCAATTCTCTTCTTCACGTTGCTTGTTTTATCACTTTCTGCGAGTGCTGGCTCGGTATTGAGCCGCACTTTGGCCTCTTCTGGAAACTCTATTCCGTGAAGAGGCAATCCGGTTCGGATGGTGTTTACCCCATTGGGGGTTGCAATATCTTCCTCGAGCCCAATCTGCTTTTCTTTTATTTTTCCATGTCCAAATCTGTCCAGTACTAGCGGAGGCAATGGTTTTATATCCGCGACTCCGTAGTGCCTGGGCAGGATTTTGGTCTTGTTACTTTCGACCCCTCCCAAAAGATCGAGCTGAAAAGGTCCTGGAAAAACAAGATATTGGATGGCGAGGTGGCGGAGATAGAGGCTCTCTATCGTCGAGTGGAGGATCTCCAGTTGATTCCGGAGAAGGAAGTGAACGGTGTGGATATCATCCGCACTTTTCTTGAACGTCGGGTGCAGCCACTCCAGGCCAAGGCACACCCGATGTTCCTTTATGCTGGCCAGCGTGATTCGACGAGGGTTTCGGCTGAGAAATTCTCCCAGGAAGATCTCGACAGGGCCCTTCGTTTGCTGCTGAAGTTCAAGGCTGGAGAGGATATCCCGGGGAAGTTGCTGACTCCTCCGTTTTCTTCTTCGCTTCCTGTTCCACAGGTGTAGATCCGTGCGCGTAGCGCTATTTTCGACTGCATTGTTTTTCAATTTGTTTGCTAACAAATTTTTCTTTTCTTCGTTTAGAGCTTCAAGGTGCCGGGCATGTCGCCTCCATTACCCGAAGTATATCCGGATGCTCCGAATAATGATGTGGTGGATTCCATGTCCGAGCTGCCATCGGCGCGGTCTCCGGCTGAAGATGCCAACGAGTCGAGCGAGGACCACACTCGAAAACGATCACATAGCTCCAGCGAGTCTTCGGATGCTTCGACTCCTCCGACTCCTAGGAACCCACTGTGTCTTGAACGTCACATTGGTGGGCATGGAGGCTCTTCCTCTCTGATTCCTGCCCTTCCCGTGCTTGCTGTAGTGCCGCACCCGCCAGCGAAGCGGAAGAATGAAGAAAAGAAGGAAGAGAAGAAAGAGGAGAAGAAGGTCCGAAGGACCCCTCCTTTCTTCAACCTGAGCAAGCTTGACTCGTAAGTTTCCTCTGCACCGTGTTTTCTTTACTGTTTATTTTGTACTTGTACTAATTTGTCCGTGTGCATGCACACTTCCAACGACTCCTCTAGCGATGGTGCTCGGGAGATGATGGGGGAGTCGAAAGTCGCGTCTCCTCCTCCTCAGACGGTGGCTACTCCTGAGGGCGCTGCTCCGAACCCTCCTCCGCAGGAGGTTCAGGTGGTTGTGCCTCAGAATTTTGCTAGTGGACCTTTGGCGTCGCCATCGGATCATGTAAGTAGTTCTGTCTCCTGCCATGGGGGGAGCCCCCGAGCATATGTAAAAGAGTTTTCTTGTTTTGTTCTTCCTTCGAGTCTCGGGGGAGCCCCCGAGCGTTTTATTGTGTGTATTTTGCTTCTGTTCTTTTCTGTTGGGCGTAGCCCCCGAGTCCTTTTCCTGACTAGTAGGTCTTCTTCCTGCAGCCCTTTGTGCGGGATGCCAAGCGACTGGTGCAGGAGAACTTGGTGCTGGAGGCCAGCCTCAAACAACTTGAAGGTGCTGTTATGCCTTTGATGTTTGCTTCTTCGTGTATTCTTGTCCTGTTATCTGACGCTTGTATTTTTTGAATGCAGAGGAGCATAACACCTCCCTTCGTGAGATTGATGCTCTCAAAAAGAGCCTCGGTCAAGCAGAGAAGAAGGCCGAGGTCGCTGTTGGTGCGAAGGAGCGCCTTGAGCTGGAGCTGGCTACTGCGGCCGAGGCTAAGGAGCGCCTGCAATGGGAGGCCACGGACCGCGAGGAGCAGCTTGCCACTGCTGCGACTGCACGTGAAAGAGAGGTGGCTGGCAAGCTCATGGCGGCTGCCAAGGCTGTTTCGGGTGAGTATCTTCACTTGCATCTTTTTTGGTTTTCTTGTCTTTCTTCTGTGGTGCTTTGTTAATTCCTTCTCTTTGTTGTCTCAGATGCCGCAGGCATCGAGTTTGACCGTGGTGCTCTGGAGCACGGAAGTGCTCTAGATGATGCTACTGCAGCGGTCGAAGATCGCTGCAGCACCGTCGTCAGCTCGCTTGCCAAGGCCAAGAGGTCCTTGGGCGCTTCTACAAGGAGCTTGTCCCCAAGGGCGCGGCCCTTGATGATGTTGACGCTCTGGCGGAGGCACTGTCAGCCGAAGCACCTGCGGCGTACAAGCGCAAGCAGAAGGGCATCGGCGCATCCGTCGGGTTGGTGATGGCTTTGGCGGCTGGAGCGGAGCTGGACCTGCCCCAGATCACTTCCCAATGCCGACGACTACGGATGGATCCGAGGTAGCCTTTGCTACCTATTCTGCTCGCTGTAAGCGATATGGGCCAAAGTTGATTGATCTGCTGGCCCAGTACGCGCTACGGCAGCAGGGGGAAGCCAAGGCGAGGCAATCCGGCCTCCAAGGCTACTTAGGGTGCCGCATCTTAGGCGTTGTAGCTGTAGGATAGTTGTAGTCTCTTTTGTTGTAATTATGTTGATGAACAAATCCTTGGGCCACGTAGTGGCTTTTGATGCACTTAATGAATTTGTTGGGTTGTGTGCTTCTTCGTCTGAGTGTTCATGTCTTTGCCTTTCTGATGATCTAGGGTCCTTCAGGTGCTGATCCCGTTGACACCTCATCATAGCTTGCTTTTCTTCGAGACCGTGTTCGTAGTCTCGAAAAGGAGTTACTTGGGGTGCGTGGCCATGCCGACGTTTGGAAGTCCAAGGCGAATCGCGGTGCTGCCAGAGAGTACTTGATGGCGGAATTGCGTCGGTTATCCGAGCAGCTTTAGTGTAAGTTTATTCGAGTTGTTGCCTATTTCTTCGGATGCGCCTGATGGCATTGCATCTTACTTTGTGCAAGTATTGCAGGTGCTAACCTTGCTCCACGGGAGGAGAAGGAGCATGTTGTTGTTCGGGTCAATTGTTTGACTCAACAGGATATGGAAGCCGGAGGGTTCTTCTAGATGGATCGTGACCGTGCTATGGTCCTTGCGACGGTGCAAGATCGCGTTCACCAAGTGTCGCGGGTGCTTCGTCAGGTGCAGACTTGGCTCGCGTTGGTTCTGCATGTGATGTTTCCGTTGGATGCTGCACCGACAACCCTTTCTGGTCTTCTGTCGAAGTTTCGGAACGTGAATCATGTCAAGGAGTTGGTGCAGCATCAGCTTGTCGCGGGAGTGAAGGCTGCATTGTCTCTCGTGAGGCTGCATCGGCCTGATGTAGATCTGTCCGTTGTAGCGGCTGGAGCACCCCCTCGACCAGATGGTGGTGTGTGGGATATGCGTCCGACATTCTGGCTGTAGGGCGATATGTCAAGAGATTGTAGATCTATTTGAGCAGCGTGCTCAGGTTATTCTTCAGAATAGGTAGTGCCTGTAAAAGATATAAATGTAAAATTTGTATATATTTGACTGGGCGTCTTTTGCCCTTTGTTATAAAGGTTTGGTTGTTGTTTGAGCACGTAGTGCTTTGTTCGCATACGTGTCCTTTTTGTTAGCCTGACCTTGTCAGCTACTCAGGTGTACACGTGTTATCCTCAGTCGACGAAATCGTGAGGTGGGGGGAGCCCCCGGGTGCGTTTGTAGCATGAAGTAAAAGTGCGAATACGAAATTTTTGGGGCGAGACACTTAGCTTTATTTATATCGTAATGGAGGAGGTATATTGTTCGGCTGAGTAGCCTTGGCTGAATAGCCTTATTGAAAGTAAAGGGGAAGGTAGCTAGGGGTAGAATCGTCGCAAGTGTGCGATGTTCCATGGGTTGGAGTATGCGACTCCAGACTCCACGTGCTTGAGGCGATAGGAGCCACCTGGGATGACTTCGGTGATGATGTAGGGTCCTTCCCATGGTGAATCGAATTTCTTCGGTCGCTCCTGTTTGAGTCGCAAGACGAGGTCTCCTTCGACGAAGGACCTTGGGCGCAACCGTCGGCTGTGGTAGTTGCGGAGACTCTGCTGGTACACCGCTGATCGAGCTGCTGCTATGTCTCGTGCCTCGTCGAGTGTGTCGACGACGTCTTCGAGTGCAGCCATGGATTCGGCTTCGCTGTAAGCGACGACCCGAGGGGCCTGGTGACGTACTTCGGCTGGTAGCACGGCTTCGGCTCCGTGCACCATGAAGAATGGCGTATAGCCTGTGGAGCTCTTTGGCATGGTACGCAAGCTCCATAGGACGGATGGTAGCTCTTTCGTCCAGGCTCCCGCTTTTCGCTCGAGTGGGCTCATGAGGTGCTTCTTGATGCCAGCGCCGATTAGGCCGTTTGCCTTTTCCACCTGCCCGTTCGTTTGTGGGTGTGCCACCGAGGCGTATGTGATGTTGATTCCAGGCCTTCGCAGAAGTCTTGGAATTCTTTGGAGATGAAGTTCGATCCATTGTCGGTGATGATGCTATGCGGTACGCCGAACCTGTAGACAATGGATTCAAAGAACTTGACGACAGTTTTGCCCTTTTGCTTAGTGACCGGCATGGCCTCGATCCACTTGGTGAATTTTTCGACTACGCCCAGGAGGTAGACGTTCCTCCCTTTCGAGGACCTTGGCAGTTTTCCGATCATGTCGAGGCCCCATTGAGCGAAGGGCTAGGCTATAGGTATGGGCCTGAGCTCTGACCCAGGTGTGTGTGGTTTGTCGGCAAACCTTTGTCACCCCTTGCATCTTCGGACGATGTCCTTTGCGTCGCTCATGGCCGTTGGCCAGTAGAATCCAGCTCGTAGAGCTTTGGCGACAAGGGAGCGGCTGCCTGCGTGATGGCCGTAGATGCCCTCGTGGATGCCTTGGAGGATGGTTTTCCCATCACTGATGGTGACGCACCTTAGTAGTACACCCGTAATGCTACGCTTGTACAACTCGCCGTTGATGATGGTGAAGCTTTTGACCGGCGAGATATGCGTCGGGCATCCGTCGGGCTGTCAGGCAGTTCTCCATCTATCAAGAACTGGAGGTACGGTCGCGTCCAGGTTTCTTCGACTGCCATGACCTGCATCAGGTTGACCATGGCGACCTCTGCGTCCAGTTTTTCGGGTCCTTCATGACCTTCGGGTAGCGTATCCCCCGAGTGTTCTGCTTCTTCGGGTGATACCTTGGGGAATTTCTGCTTGATGGATGGCACGCAGATCTGTTCGAGGAACACACCTGGTGGTACCTTTGCGCAGGTGGAGCCGATGTTGGCGAGTCTGTCGGCTTCCTTGTTGCTTTCTCTTCGAACGTGCCGAAGCTCGCAGCCGTCGAATTCTCCTTCGAGTGCGTTGTAGAGTGTGCGGTACACGATCATGTTTTCGTCTTGTGCGTCGCACTCGTTCATCGTCTGCTGGACAACGAGGTTGGAGTCACCGTAAATGACCAGGCGCGTTGCGCCGTAGATCTTCGCCATCCTCATGCCGTGGATGAGGGCTTCGTATTCGGCCTCGTTGTTGGAAGCTCCGAATTTCATCCGAAGGACGTACTTCATCTTGTCGCCCTGCGGGGAGGTCAGTATGACCCGGCTCTGCCGACTTCACGCTTGGAGCCGTCGAAGTGCATCGTCCATGACTGCGACATGTCTGGGGTGTCTGGCAGCTGCAACTCCATCCAGTGTACAAGGAAGTCCGGGAGGACCTGAGACTTGATTGCGAGTCGCTTCTCGTAGACGATGTCTAGGGGTGACAGCTCGATGCCCCACAGGGCCACGCGTCCTATGGCCTCTGGGTTATTCAGGATGCTGTTCAGGGGTGCCTCATTGACGACCATCACCTTGTGCTCCTGGAAGTAATGGCTCAACCGTCGAGCCGTCAGAACACACCGTAGGCGAGTTTCTGGTAGTGAGGGTACCTCTGCTTTGTTGGCGTCAATACCTCGCTAAGGTAGTAGATTGGGCGTTGGACCCCATGGGTCTTGCCTTCTTCGGGTCGTTCGACCACCAGCACGGTGCTTACCACCTGGTGTGTGGCTGCTATGTACAACAGTAGGGGTTCGCTCTCCTTTGGCGTGACCAAAACGGGCAAGGTGGAGAGTAGTCGTTTGAGACTTTCGAACGCATCGTCGGCTTCGGGCGTCCACTCGAATTTATCTGCCTTGCGTAGCAGCTGGTAGAATGGCAGGGCTTTCTCGCCCATGCGGCTGATGAATCTGCTCAATGCTGCTATTCGTCCTACGAGCTGCTGGACACCCTTGAGTTTTTTCGGCTTCTCCATCGCCATGATGGCCCGGATTTTCTTCGGGTTCGCCTTGATCCCTTGCTGGGAGATGAAGTAACCAAGGAGCTGTCCTGATGGGACGCCGAAGGCGCACTTTTCGGGATCGAGCTTGATCCTGTAGCGGTCGAGATTATCGAACGTCTCGTGGAGATCGTTGATGAGCATTTTCGCCTCCCTGGTTTTGATGACTACGTCGTCGACATAGACTTGGACGTTGCGACCGATCTGGTCCTTCAGGCATGCCTGCATACATCGCTGGTACGTGGCACCTGCGTTCTTTAGCCCGAAGGGCATTGTGTTGTAGCAGAACACTCCGAACGGTGTGATAAACGCCGTTTTCTCTTGATCTTCGACCTTGATTCGAATCTGGTTGTAGCCTGAGTAGGCGTCAAGGAAGGAGAGTTTCTCACATCCTGCAGTCGAATCGATGATCTGGTCAATCCGAGGAAGAGGGAAGTGGTCCTTTGGGCAGTGCTTGTTCAGCAATGTGAAGTCCACGCACATCCGCAGGATATCCGTGTCCTTCTTGGGAACCATCACTGTATTTGCGTGCCACTCACTTTCTTTGATCTCCCTGATGAAGTCTGCAGCGAGTAGTCTGTTGATTTCCATCCCGATGGCTTCGGCCCGTGGCTCGGACAGTCTCCGGATGGACTGCTTGACGGGCTTGGTGTCTGGAAAGACGTTGAGTGCGTGCTCGGCGAATTCCCTGGGAACTCCTGGCATGTCCACAGGACACCAGGCGAAGATTTCCCAGCGCTCACGGAGGAATTCGATGAGCGCGCTTTCCTATGCGGGGCTGAGGTCGTTGGTGATCAGCGCCGTCTTGGAGGCATCCGTCGGGTGGACCTGCACCTTCTTTGTGTTGACGGTGGAGTCGAAGGACATGTCGGGGGCGTTTTGTCGTGCGACTGGGGGTGCCCCATTGTCCGTCACTTCGCGGAGCCTTACGAGCTCCTCCTGCATGCCGAATGATTGGGAGATTCTATTGAAGTCCCTGTCGCATTGGTCCGATCGGGTGAAGCTCCCATGGACTATGATGACGCCCTTTGGTCCTGGCATCTTGAGTAGCAGGTATGCGTAATGTGGGACAACCAAGAACCTTGCGAATGCTACACGCCCGAGGATGGCATGGTATTGTGATGGCCAGTCCACCACTTCGAATTCGAGCCGCTCGAGTCAGAAGTTGTCTGGCTTGCCGAAGATGATGTCGAGCCATATTTTTCCTAGGGGGAATATGCCCTTTCCTGGGATGATGTCGTGGAACGTTGTGTCTGACTGTTCCAGGCTGCACTGCGGGATCCGCATTGCTGCTAGAGTACTTGCGAACATCAGGTTGATGCCGCTGCCGCCGTCCATGAAGACGTGGCTCATCTCGAAACCTCCGATCTATGCCTCCAGCACCAGGGCAGCATGACCTGGGCGAGGGATCTGGCAAGGGTGATCCGAACGACTGAACGTGATGCAGGACTCCGATCCGCTGAGGTACTTAGGGATGGTGGGTGGAGTTGACACGACCAGGTTGATCTGACAGGTGATTTTCGTCTGCACCCTATTCGTGGGGCGCCCCTTCTGGATCATCAGTGCTCCTTTCGGCGGGGGATACCGGTTCCCAGCGTTGTTTTGTGCTAGTGCGGCTGGTTGGTTCGGGCCTCCTACAGGTGGGAGTGGAGGAGCCCCATGTGCTATCTCACCTGGCGCGGGTGCGTTCCCGAATCCAGGAAGTGGATCTTGCTGCCTCATCTGGACCATGCTTTCGCTGAGCTTCTAGAACTCGCGGCAGTCCTTGAGCATGTGGCTTGCCTTCTTCTTGCCATCCCGATTGTCGATGTAGAAGTGGATGGTGCATGGACCCGAAAGTTTTTCGTATGGTGAGGGTCCGTTGTCGCGATCGCGGCGCTGCCACGACTGTGCTGGGCGCCCTCCATCGCGGAAGTTTCCTCCACGGTATCATCCGCTGTTGCGTTTGGCATCATTGCGGCGGTCAGCGTAGCCGGCCGCGACCATGTCGGGTCCATCGCGATCGTCGTAGACGCGCGATCTTCTCTTGCTACGGCGCTCTCGTCGTCGGCCGTAGTCGTCCTCTTCCTCCGAGTGCGCCCGGTGGACGGAATCTTCGCCGTCAGCCCACCTGTTGGCGATGTCCATGAGGTGGTCGAGTGTCTTGGGCTTGACGCGCCCAAGCTCCTCCTTGAAGTCTTGGCGCTTGACGCCGTCCTTGAAGGCATTGATGGCCCTCTCTTCGGAGATGTGCGCTGTGGAGTTCTTGGTGTTGGATGAGCGTAGTATATACGAGCGAATGGATTCGCCCGTTCGTTGAGTGCAGGCCCGCAACTCCTCGATTGAGGCGGGCCTCTTGCTGGTGCCTTTGAAGTTTCGGATGAAGCTGTAAGCTAGCTCCTCCCAGCTTCGGATGGACCCTGAAGATAGGCTGCTGAGCCAGATCTGGGCTGCACCTGTCAGCTGCAGCTGAAGGCATTGCATGGCGGTTTCCTTGTTTCCGCCGTGCAATTTGACGGATGACAGGTGGTCGCTGAGCCATGCCTTTGGGTCTTGTGTGCCGTCGAACTTCGGAGTATCCGAAGGAAGCTTGAAATTTCACGGCATCTTTGTTCGTCGAACAGATCTGCTGAAGCATCAGGCTCCACAGAGTTCTCCTTCGTCTTCGTCCATCTCGCATTCAGACGAGCATGCACGCTTGGCTCGCACTTTGTCGATTTTGCGCTGTGTGAGCGCGTCCCTGGCATCGTAATCGCGGTTGCGGTGGTGCAAACTCTTGTTCCTTCGAGGAAGGTCATGGTCCTCTTCTTCAGATGACGGGGTGGGGCTGCGGTCGAACCTGACCGGAGCTTTCTTCTTCGGCTCCGGAGGAGCTTCCTGGTGGAGCGCGGCTCCGACGAGTCCGAGTCTGGTAAGTGCGGACTTATGCATGGCTCTTTTTGGGTCCCCCTCCGGAGGAGGGTGCGACGCTAGGTACGCGGTGGCTGCCATGATCGCAGCCTGCGGCGTTTTCGGGATGACGTTGCCGTCGGCGTCCATCTCCATGAAGGATGCGTGGAGGGTTCGGGTCACCTCACGGAGCTCCTTAGGATCCATGTTCTCCATCCGAGAGCGGTTCTTGTTGCCTTGGTTGCCATTTGTGCTGGAGCCGATGCCCATGGCAGAGAGCGCAGCTCGTCGCGCGCTAGACTCTGAGGCTGCTTCCTTGCGTTTGTCAAGCACCTCCTGCATCTTGACCTGCTTCTTGAGCTCCTCGATCAGGAGCAGATGGTAGGACATCAACAGATCCTGTGAGGAGTCTGCAGGCAGGATTATGTCACCCGCCACGACGGCGCGTTCCTGGGCCCATCCTTCTTTGCTAAGGCGGATGACATGGCTGTTGTTGTCCCCCTCGGGTGGGCGGGACTGGCTTCTTCTGTTTCCGCCGTTTTGATCTGGCGGGTTAGGTGTCGGGTTGGGTGGCGGGTTGGGCGCCTGCTGATCCACGTTGCTCTGGATGATTACGGCGCATTGGTAGCGCTCGTAGATTGGTCCGCTGCTGCCGCAGCTTTCGGATCCGGAACCGTAGGTCCCTTCATCCGACGGCGGGTCGCACAGGTCGGAGTTGCAACTGCTGCTGTCGTAGGATTCATCTATTGATGATGATGTGCGTAGCATAGGGTGTGGGGTCCATGAAGTGGGCCTGATTGATGGTAGGGGCACCCGCTCGGGGAGGCGGAGGGTGCCGGTTTGCCCCACCTGAAAGTAGAAGCTCCCGAACAGGATCTCGAGTCCGTCGCCTACGGGCTCGAAGTCCTTCATGGTGGCTGGCGAGTGGGCGGTGAAGTCGAAAGCGCCGAAGAGGAGGTGACTCTCCGTCCCCGCAGAGTTGTAGATCGTTCGGGTTGGGACCGTCACGATTGCACAATTAGCGTCCCTAGTTCCCACAAACGGCGCCAATTGACGAGGTTTGATCTCGTCAATGCCCATTGTTATGGACTTGGGTTTTGGAGAAGATGGGGATGCTGGAGATCGCGGAACGGTTAGCAAACAAGCAATACGGGACACGAGGTTTACCCAGGTTCAGGCCCCCGGAGGGAAAACCCTACTCATGCTTGTCTGCTCTTGATTACGGCGGAATCAAAGGTTACAGGGGTGCACAGATGCAATCTGGCGTGGAGGTGTGTATGCGAAAGTATGAGTCGAGACCTCTAGGTCGTGCCCTCTTGGCCTTTATATAGACTTAGGCAGGTCCCGGGCATAGACCTAGTCGGTTACAAGTTCTAGAGTTTTACCCCTTTGAATTTCCTATCTACTCTAGTCTTGCTCTCCAAGGATCCGAAGGCGTCATGGGCCTGGGCCACCCGAAAGTCTTCATGGGACGGCGTATATTTGTCGTGGGCCTTCCTTGGGCTGGACCAGGTATGCTGAGATCATGTACCCGCGGGGTATAACCATGTCAAAGTTCTCTTATGGTGAAGTAGTAGATCAAGGCCTCCTCCTTCGATTCTCCAAAGATCAACGACTTTGGATGGTTGAGTGAAGAGATCTTGGCGATTTGGTGGCTAAAATGGAGGTTGTGGTCTTTAATGCAATGAGCAACTTGTCCCAAGGTAGGTGGAGGCGTATTTATAGCTCGCTGAGCAGATCTGCCCGTTGGGCATTTAATGCAGCGGTAGTACCGGATTCCCAAGCGGTAGTACCGGAAAATACTTGTACTACCGGCCAGGTACCGGAGATGCTCTATCAAGGAACGCGGGCCCCTGACTGCAACGGTACCAACTTGTGGTGCTACCGGAAAGCGGCCCCTGGGGCACGGTACTACAGGACACATGAGGCAGTGCCGCATTTTGGTACCGGCGAGTGCAATGGCACTGGGCAACTTGCCAAAACCTTCTGCCACACTAGGTACTAAAATGCAGTACTACCGCTTTTTGGTACCTATGAGGGTAGTGTCTTTTGGAAACTTGTGAAAACCTTCTGCCGCGCTAGGTACTAAAATGCGGTACTACCGCTTTTTGGTACCTAGCCCGGCAGAAGGTTTTGGGCAGTTTGCCCAAACTCTATGCCATGCCTAGTAGCAAATTTCGGTACAGCCGGTCCTCTGCAAACCCCTTTTTGGGAGGAATAAGCCAAGGATTTCTTGATATAACCTGTGGAATACTTGGAAAATAATTAGTCCGATATGTGTGTTGTTATAAACAACAAAATCACTTGGGATAGGAAATGCTCTTTCACACCTGCCTAACCAGATTAGCTGGAGAACAAGGAATCTGATAGGCGTATGAGAGAGGCACCATATCAAGTACCTCGAGGAGCTCACAGTCGTCTGAATCATCATCGTCGGGTTATCCCTCATGAACTGAGGCCTTACCCGAGGTACGGCTGGGAGCTGAGTTAGGCTTGGGCATGAACTCCTCGGAGTCCAGCTCTCCCTCGTCTGAGTCCTCGTGGTCCTTGCCCCAAGTAAGGGCAAGATTATTGCCATACTCCGCAGATTGTTCGAGGAATACCTAAGGAAAAGAGTACAAAAGGAAGTTATACAAGTGAATGGGCCAAGATAAAAATATAATCTAGGATATATAACTCGGCAGAAAATTACTCGGGAGGGGTTATTATCCCGGCTGTAGGGCTTCATGCCTCACGTCCAGTCCTAGGCCATGTCCGTCTTGAATATGGACTTGATGCGCTTCCGGATCTGATCGTCATTTAACTCGACCATCGTAACCTGGTTAGGGTCAAATCGATCGCTCATGTAACATATCTTGTGGGTGCACTGTTGAAGAGGGAAAGCCCGGATACTAATGAAAGTATCCATGAGGTCGTCACCATATAATCGGTCCTTGGTCAGTGCAATGAGCCGCTTCTCGAAGGACTAGACAAACTTGTTGTTCTTCTTAGGGTCCAAGTCCTAGTTTTTCTTGGTGGCCACACCGACTGAGAAGGTCGGCAGCCGGATCTTGTCCTCCTCGGTGCTTTTCTTCACGTAGAAGAATGATTTGTGCCATTTCTTGCACGATTAGATACCTATAACTCTAGGGAAGACATAATTCTTCAGAGGTGTGATGGAGGCCGCACCGCACTGAGTGATAGATTTTTGTAGGGACGCAAGTCCTTATTCTGCACTACATTGGCCCTAATTTGGAAGAACTTGGCCCAGAGCTCAACAAAGGGCCAGAGACCAAAATAACCCTCAGTTGCCCAGATAAAGGCGGATAGAAAGGCTATGGCATTAACCGTCAAATGATGGGTCTAGAGGCTGAATTTTTCTAAGAATTTCTAGGAAAAATCACTAAGAGGAAGGACGACATATATGGTATGTCGGCACGATGTCTAGCATGTTATATATTTGCAGGTACGGGCTTGGCCGAGTCATATTGTACGAGGCCGAGTCATGAGATGGCTTGCACAAGAAGGAGAGAGCAAGCCCCAAGGTCAACACTGTCCTCTATCTCTCGCTCAGGAATCCACACAGTGCCAAGTGCTACAAACAAGGACCAGAGGGGCAGAGGGACAGAGGAGATGCCACGAGGTGACGGCCTAGAGTCCAATGATCACATGTCATGGGCTCTGGGTCTTTTCTATTGATAGAAGGGCGATAGGGAAAGAGGGGCGCCGAATTACCATTTTGGGAAGGTCATATTCCATGAATACGTTGTCCATGTCAGCCCTAGATGTAAACTGACCACCCCTTTATAAGGTGAGATAGGGCCTCCTAAAGGGGGGATCGATTCATTTTACACTTAGAGAGTACGTGAGTGCTTCTTCCTCGTCTCTCTGATACAGCTCAAAGAGCAAGTGTAATACATTGTTGTTCCAAAGGAAAAACTTGAGGGAAACTTGTGTGTGTAGAATCCACTACACTATCCCTTCCTGGATCCCACTAGTATACATTGGCAGCAACTTTAGCCTAACCATGGCATCTGCCGTGTGAGTACCACAATAAAAACATCTCCAAAGGAAATATGGTAGCTTTTTGCCACAACCATAATTGTTTCTTCCTTCATATGCATTAGTTTTCATACCCTTTTTACCGCATGTTTCTCATTCCTCATATTCATGAAGATCACGGTGGCAATGAGACCATCAAATAAGTTCATGTGAAGCATGGAAATGACGACACTCCCATCTTGACTTCAAATTAGGCAGACTATGTTATTCAGAAGAAGCTCTAGGAAAGAGATCTTTGTGCCTTTGAGTTTAAAGAAAAGGAGGACTATTTGGTCGTGATAGTGCATACAATCTAAGTCAGTTGTTATGAAATAGTTAGTTAGTTTTATAGAGATGTATGTGAACTAGATTGGGGTAACAAACTTGCATCTTAACTATATATGTGTATCACTATTGTGTGATAAGATTTTCTGTATATTAAAATGAGTTTCCTATGTTTTTCTATATGTGATCGATATACAAAACGTTAGGGATTAATTATGAATTTAATTATATTGCTACCCACTAACGCATCCATCGGCATATACCAGACCAGACGGTATCATTGTGTCGTCATCTTGACAGCTGCCACGACATGTACATAGTGCCTCCCTACATGGGTCATGGCGTAAACGCCTGCTGTCGTGGAAGTGCTAGCTCGGCAGATCACGTTGTGCCAAGGCAAAAAACATTCACCGACGTTGCACAATCCCTGACGCAGTTATCCTTGGCAGCTTTTTTCCGTGCTAGTGCGAGCGTGATGACTAAGGATATGTCTCGGTATCTATAAGCGCCCGAGCTCCGTGTTGTAGTGAAAATTGAAAAAATATAGTAAATCATGCATGTTTCGATTCTGGTGAAGTTTCATTCCATTTGGATAAAGGATTGTGATTAAATAGGTATTTAGTTTAAACTAGTGCTCGAAAACATAAATAAATATTTAATCATAAACTACTTATCCGAATGGTATGAAACATTTACGAGTTTCAAAATGAGGCAGTTACACTTTACTAGAAGTTTTTAAATTTTTTCGAGTAGTTTTAATTATCTAGTTTAAAATTAGTGTCAATCTGGTACGTTCGATCATAGATGGATGGTTGATGGTAGCACCAAGTAATGGTGACACTTGATAACACCAAGTCACTGAAGCTCGCTCTAGTAGAACAACTCAAAATAGCTTTACCTGCCACCTTGGGTGCAACTTGTTGATGCCCTTCCCAGGGCATGCCTGACGAAGGATTTTGTCACCTTCATCTACTGTTTGAGGTCGGACCTTGCAGCTGTGGTAGTGGCGCAGGCGTTGTTGATAGCGAGTTGCGTGCAGGGCGGCCAAGTTCCGAACTTCTTGAAGAAAGTTGACGTCGTCGATTCTTCATTCCCCCTAGGCGGCATCTTCGTAAGCTTGCACCCGGGGGATGCGTATTGGAGTTTAGTGGGCAACACCACTTCCGCCCCATATACTAGGGAGAAAGGAGTTTTCCCAGTGGATCTTCTTGGAGTGGTCCATATTGACGACGTGATGAACAGGATCTGTTCGACTCAGTTCCATTCGCTAGGCTTGAGTCGATCTAAAGTATTGGCCTTGAGCCCGCGGAGCACCTCTGGATTGAGGCCCTTTTCTTGCACATTGCTTCGAGCATGAGCCACTGATGCATAGTAGATATTGGCGCTGAGGGTATCACAATAAGCGATGAAGGTGCCGCTGGTGAACTAGGAGACATTGTTGGTGATGATTCGGTTGGGCACGCCAAAGCGGAAAATGATGCTCGGATGAACTTTACAGCGGCTTGGGAGATGATAGCCCAAACACACTCCCCCTCTGTCCACTTGGTGAACTTGTTAATGGCGACGAACAGGTATTAGTACCCTCCCACCACCCATGGGAAGGGTCCAACAATGTCGAGCCCCTCCGCGGGCTCAAGGCCAATACTTTAGATCGACTCAAGCCTAGCGAATGGAACTAAGTCGAACAGATCCTGTTCATCACGTCGTCAATATGGACCACTCCAAGAAGATCCACTGGGAAAACTCCTTTCTCCCTAGTATATGGGGCGGAAGTGGTGTTGCCCACTAAACTCCAATACGCATCCCCCGGGTGCAAGCTTACGAAGATGCCGCCTAGGGGGAATGAAGAATCGACGACGTCAACTTTCTTCAAGAAGTTCGGAACTTGGGGGATGCTCTGGCGAGCTTGAGCGGGCTGATGGACATCTCTAGCATGGAATTGGCAGGCGTCACAGATTCTGACCAGCTATTGAGCGTCCGATAACACTGTTGTCTAGTAGAACCCTTGACGGAATGCCTTCCCCGCCAAGGCTCACGAGGCGAGGTGACTCGAGCACTCCCCCATGTGAACCTCCGCAAGGAGCTAGCGCCCTTCTTCTCGAGATATGCATCAGAGCTTGACACCGGATTCATGTCTTTGGTACAGGTCTCCTTCGATCATGGTGTACATCTTGGCTTGTCGGTACACCTTCTCGGCATCAGCATGGTTGGTGGGGAGCTCCTGGTCCTAGAGATACCATATTATTTTCATGTAGGGTTCGCAGCATAGAAAACGAAAAATTTCCTACGATGGGAAGAACTATGTACCAAGATCTATCTACTAGATACAAACAACCGGCGGATGTATATCCATAGAGAATATACCCTTGAAGACCGAAAAAGCTTAACGAGTTAAACTCATGGTTGATTTAGACAATCTCTTGCCGATCTCAAGATCGACAGGAAGTCCTAGCACCGCAAATCAGCAGCGCATTCATGCTCACACATACGTCCGAGGCACCGAGCAACCTCTGCCTCCTCGCTCCAGCGATGCCGCGGAAGCACAACTCTTTCTTGCCGAATAGCCATCGGGAACATGTATCTCGCTAGTCCGAGACCATGGGGGATAAATTCTAGAGTGGGAGAGATCCTTCATGAGGAGGTGTGAGTGAGAAGTGAGGAGGGGGGTGCCTTTTATTGGAGAGAGGGGGGAACCCCAAGGGGGGTGGTCGGCGCATGGGGGATGCCCCCTTTCCCTCCCCTCATTCATGTGGTTGGACATTCCACTCAATAAATCCTTTCAATTCCCTCCACTCAAAATCCCAGTCAAAATTGCTATTAAATTCCCACCAAATTTAATGCAAACTCTCATTAAATAAAAATCCTTTTATTTATTCAGAATTTTGTCAATTACTTTAATGACAAACATTCACATATAACCCCTTGCTAGTATTTCATTTCACATGCAAAAACACTTTCTGCAATTTCACCCGAAAACCTGTTTCGGTATCTAGTGAAATAAATTCCTGTTATTCTTTCCAGCGTGAAACTTTTGCTCCAATTGGATATCGGTGTCTCTTAAGTGTGTCACCCTACGGTTCGTGAATAATGCGGACATGATCGAGACCCCTCTCAGATCAATAATCAGAAGCGGGATCTGGAGACCCATACTGACTCCCACACATTCAACGATGACTTTCTTGTGATCGTCGGAACCTTTTATGCTAGTATCTTAATCCCTTTGTTTCAAGATATATTACATGTCCGATATTCGATAATCGGTATCTCCATACCTAGTTTGATCTCATTACCGACATGCACTCTTTTCTTGTTCCCGTGGTATAACATTCTAGTGATCAAATCACTTGCTTGCAAGCTAACCAATGTGATATCACCGAGAGGGCCCAGAGTATATCTATCTGTCATCAGGATGAACAAATTCCACTCTCGATCCATGGGCCTCAACATAACACTTTATTAGTTCTGAACCCATCTTTATAATCACCCTGTTACGGTGTGACGTTTGATGTTATCAAGAAACTCTTCCGGCGTTAGTGATTGACATGATCTCATGGTCTAAGGATTAGGATCACTTCGTAAGTTGTTATAGCAATATAAACTCAATGACTTTAATCATAATGCTATACTTCGGATGAATGTTCATCACACCATTACACTAATGTTGTGATCTCGTTATTAACAACATCCAATGTCCATGATCAGGAAACCTTGATCATCTTGTTAATCAACGATCTAGTTTATAAGAGAGGCATAACTAAGAACTTTCTGTTTGTTTATTAAACACACATGTATTAAAGTTTCTGTATTAATACAATTATAGCATGCAAAATAAACATATATCATATACTTGGAATATACATAATAAACACTTTATTATTGCCTCTCAGGGCGTATTCCCTTCAGTTCATGGCCTAGGGTGGATCTCGCATCTCCACTGCTTAGAATGGTGCTTGCGTGCGATGATCCATTCGCCGAGACTGGTGTCTTATTTCCCGGGGGAACACGGCACCGAAGCCATCGCTTCACATACGATGCTCGACACCGAGGGATCACCCCAGGATCTTCTAATGGTGCTTTCTTCCCCGAGGGCACACGGTTCCGCAGCCATCGCTTCACATACGATGGCCGGTGCCAAGCACTCACCTCGGGGTCTCTGTTTGGTGTCTTCTTCTATGAGGGCACATGGCTCTATGACCGTCGCTTTGCATACAATGACCTGAACCGACAGCTCACACCGGGATCTCTGATAGGTGTCTTCCCCTAGGGCACATGGTTCCGTGGCCATCGCTTCACATATGATCAAGGGAGCCGAGGGATATCCCCAGGGTTATTTGCTTGCTAGCTCCAGGGTACCTTGACAGAAGGCTTGAGTAGCTATTCCATAAGGATTTTCTGGGGAACGCGTCCCCGGGTCAACACAATCTTTGATAATTCGTCGGGGATGGTGTTGGAGCCACAAGATACATGCTCCATTTGGAGCTCGTTGAAGTGCTGCTCCAATTTACCGACTTCTTCCACATATGGGGACATTTGTGGGGAATCATAGTCCATGTAGATCTGATTGACCACCAAATACGAATCCCCACGAACAGCCAGGTGCTTGATACCCAGGTCCTTCGCAATCCTGAGGACAACAAGTAGTGCTTTGTACTCGGCGGCATTGTTGGTTGAGTGCTTTCCATGATAGAGAATATGCACCACGTACTTCAAATGGTCCCTAGTAGGAGACACGAGCAGCATGCCTAATCCCGAGGCATCGATGGAGTAGGACGAGTCGAAGTACATGATCCTGTCGCGTGGGTCGATATTCCCGGGAAGCGATGAGGAGGGTTCATCATCCTCTTCTATTATGGGATTCCATTCAGCGGCGAATTCGGCCTTGATGGTTTGAGTGTGAGAAACGAGGAGGTCGAATCCCAATACCTCCATGGCCCACTCTTCCACATGCCCTGTGGCTTCCTTGTTGTGCAGCATGCACTCCAGGGAATGCTTGGTCACCACCATGACCCTATGCGCTTTTAAGTAGTGTTGAAGCTTCCTTGATGGGATGAGAATGCTGACTAGGAGCTTCTGAAGAGTGGGTATCGCAGCCGAGCATCACGCAACACTGTGCCAACGAACTACACATGCCACTGATGGCTGTGAAAATATCCATCTGTCTCTGTGTTTAAATCATATTTTTAGTTAAATAATTAACCAATAATCTCTCTAGCCTTGATACTAATAACTAATTATTGCAAATATGTGCAATTCTTGGTTTTAATTTGTGTTGTGCAGGAAACAACACTTTTAAGGAAAAATCAGGAGCATTTATTGAAGATTATCACGTTGCCTACTCAGCCAAGCTAATTGGGGTATAAGAGAAGCCTCTAGAAAGTTTAAAGACCAGCCTTACGGGCAAACCCCACCCGTAATGTCCGCCCGTACTGAGTGGCATTGGATTCATTAGGTCAAACGCAACAACTTTCATAAATGCGGCTATATATTTCGAGACTCCAGCCGCTACGTAGAGATCCACCATTCTCAGATTGCATCATAACATCACTGAATGAGATATACCACTTCACCATCACCATAGTTCATCCTCTTCATCCTCGATCCACTCCATAGACATAGCCATCATCTTGTACCTAAGATCTTCTTATGATTTGGTGACCATTGTAAGAATATTTGATTTCAATCTTAGTATTTTGCACAATGTTTTCTATCCTTGATCTTATTGTTATGAGAGTGTAGTCCTCACAGGCTTCGGGTTGGGGTGAAACGTTGAAGCGAGCATGTGCATATAATACTTGGTGATTGAATAGGAGATATGTATCTTTGTTTCTTTGTCTCTTGTCTCGATTATGGACATTTAGGTATCAAGATCCCAGGGATTGATGAAGGCTTGAGGTAGGATGAGTGGTGAACGGCGACTTCATGTGAAACCCAGTGACAACCATGTGAGTAAGGTCGTTGTTTAGGGATCTACTTGGGAGTAACAGCAACATCGCCATTCTTAAGGCTTTGGTCTGTATTTTACTTAATAATTGTTATAACCCGGTGCTTCATGGTATCACAGTTGGATCAAAAAACTATTTCTATGCATGTTGCTCGCAAGTGAATTAGCGTTTATGGATGTGCTTCCCACAACCATATCTATATTAGATCATCACATGAATGTGATTATTATTATCTTTATCCCATATGCATCTGCAGCTACATATGAATCTTCAACCATGGCTTATTTCCATCAATTTCAATAACCAACGATTCAAAGTAAACTATAAAGGTCCGGTAATCTCAAGGTAAAACGAGTAAACAAGTCTTGTAGAATTTCCTTATATGTCCATACATAAATTGTTTCCCAAGGTTTGATAAACCCAAGTCTACTAGGGAAAAGCTACTCTACTGCATCTCTAATCCGGACCGAAGGTATTAGCCACTACACCCTCTACTTTTTCGTGGGCTCCAGCTACTTCTCTCTGCTCAAATTGCGGTGTCCGGGAGGAGGCACATTTAGGAACGTATGGTCCCTTATTGACTCTCTAAATTCAAGAGGTGTGCCTGGTTCAGTCCACAGAATGGGGCCCTCGGCGATGACACTCTGTCATCTTCCTCCATAGGCTCTGCCTCATCGGGTTCGGGAAGAGGAAATTCTAGGCATCCATGGTCGCTCCATATCTCATTAAGTTCAGGAGGTGTGCCTGTCTCAATCGACAGACTGTGGCCCACAACGATGACCTGCAAGTCATATTGTTTCCTTTCCATAACAAGCACTGCGCTTACCACCTGGTTTATGGCAGTGACGTACAAAAGCAGGGACACCCCTAGCATGGGTTCCACCATTATCAGGGGAGGGTTAGGTAGCACTTCAGGTCTTGAATCACAGTGTCCTCTATCAACACCCGTATTTTTAATCATAGATTCCTGTTATGCCATACATCGCAATCCCAAGATTACCATTTTTGCGAGACATAATAGATTGGTACCATAGTTCATCATCCATTACAAACCATAATAAAGGTCTTACAAATACAGGATCTCAGGATCTTGTCTTAATACAATCAACTCAGCGGAATATATAATAATGGTAGCGTGGTCAAGGCTCCATCTTCAGGGTCACAGGCAATGCTGATGATGGGAGATGATCCTAGTTGTCATAGAATTCCTGCTGTCCATCAGCCTGGTAGTCCTCTTCATAGTCTGGCCATGATAATCGCCAGGGACAAAGCCATGAGTACTCTTTAAGTACTCACAAACTATCACTAACAAGTAAAGTAGTTCGATTATGAATCCTAATCTCTAGGTTTATTTGCAAAAAGCCAGATTTATTTCCAACTGAGTTCAGAAGTAAAGAAAACTAGATTAAATGATCTACAACACCTAAGTGGGAACTTAGTTTTCATGTTTACAACCCTGTTGTGGTCAAGTCAAAGTCATAGTTCATTTCACAAGTCATTTTGAAAACATCTGACGACGGAACAGTATGGCCACTCCAACTGTCCATGACTACGGACGCGGCTATTTAAATAGTTTGACACTTCGCAGAGGTGGTACACTTTTACCACAACATTCGATACGTCCATCAGGGATAACCCTGAATCATCATACTTAGTATGCGGATAATCAATCCAAACCTTTCAATTACACACCCTAGTATAGGCACCTCCCCTATGAGTTTGGCCTCCCAACCATGACCATCTTTCATCTTGGGAACTGCATAGGTGGACATTCACATTCATGAGGTAGCCTTAGCTCAAACCTCTTCCGCAAGGGAACCCATACTAAGACGTATAAACTTCTAGTTAAGCCTTACCCAATTCAGGTATTGTGGTTGTACAGAAAAATTGGAATGGTATCGCACCCGAACCCAACCATCAGTTTTTATAAAGGGCTAAGGCTCATGCCTCAACATTTTCATTAAGTCATCTTGTGTTCATAACACATGTCAAAACATTTCAATAGAATGAATCTTCATTCCAAGGTTTTCATAATCATTTTCACCAAGTATTCCCATCTAAAGTGATCAACTTTTATGCTTAGGACTAGCCACTAAAGTTGAGGGTATTCACTTATGAGGGGTGCAAATCAAGTGTGACTATCCAACTCTAGTCTCATGCATTAGTATGACATCTAGTTATAACTACTTAGGCCTAGTTTTATGCTCTTTATGCTATCTATACTATTTTTCCAAAAACTCACAAAGCATTAACTAAAAGTAATAAAGAACTTTGGTAAAAATAAAGGAATAAAGCTTGCAAGTAAAACTGGGATTTGGTATAATCAAGGTTGCATAACCAAAGCATGCCTAATGCATCTTGCATAGGTTATCTTGCATAAGTAGAATGCAAAGTTCTAGCTTGCAAGTGTTAGCTTGCATAGTTAACTTGTATTGTTGGGCTTGCATAGGTAAGAAACTTGCAAGTGTTAGCTTGCATGGAATGCTTGCCTTGATTGGTGCAGTGGTTGAAGTTTTCTTCTTCTTCTTCATAGTACTCCTCCTCCTCGTAGCCTTGGTCGGTACTAGCGTATAAAAATAAATATGAGGTATACAATCACCAAACAATACTTAACTACCTCTATTTGTCACACAAAGGTTCACACTAGATAATCTAGCATCATCAGAATCATCACATGAAATAAAGACCTAGTCTTATTTATTTTATTTTGGAAAAGTAATTTCTACTAATTGAAAACTACTAATTGAAATAAAGACCTAGTCTTATTTATTTTATTTTATTTACATATTTAGATAGATCTTGTCAAATGTGATTTTTGAGAGTTGGAATCAACTCAAAAGCATTTATGGTTGATTTTTGAAAAATGTTTGAATGTGGAAAAGTCTCTGTCTTGTTATTTTTACTATAGGTGATCTATAATTTCAAATGGTTTGAATCTAATGGGCTTGGGTTAATAATTTGAATACCTTTCTAGCAAAATTGGAATCATCCAATTTGGTTTAGTAAATCTCCTTGAATTGAATTTCAAAGTCACTGACTGAACTAGGGTTTGATTAAAATGGAAATATCTATTTGAATTACTGGGCTACACGCGGGAAAGAAAATGGGCCGGCCCAACTGCACTACACGTGTGCAGCGGGCTGCTAACAGGGGGTCCCATGCGTCAGCAGCTCAATTAACCCGAAGCGGTATGTTTCAATCCAGGCCATGTGATTAGATTACGATCTACGGCCGATGTTCGTCATCTCTGTCGGATAGCTCCGGTGAGACTGAACCCTAACGGCGACGGTGGGTGTACGCGGTGGCTCACCTGGGCTCCAGCTAGGGTCGGCGATGGGGGCAAACGACGTTGTCGACGACGGGCGGTTTGAACGGTGGTCGCGGCAGCTCCTGGGGTGGCTCCAATCGATGGCTCCTCTCCTCCTCTGCAGCGACGGACTCCGGCCAGATTCTGGTGGGCTGGTGCTCGCCTTGCTCAAGCGAAAGGCGTGGAGTGGTTCTGAGAAAGAGGGGAGTGAGATGGTGTGGATAATTGAGGCGGGGTGGCCTCTATTTATACAGTGGCAAGAGGAGCAGAGCGGCATGGGCTAGGCTCGTCGGTGATGATGATATAGAGGGCTAACGGCATGGCTGAGGGCGTAGGACGGTGGGCGTGCTCTTGGCATGGCGACAGAGAACTGGGTGTGGCGTTTCTCGGGTGGTCCATGGCTTGTTGGAGATCGAGGGGTGGACAGGGAGTGGCGGTGGATGGTGGCCTATCTCCTAGACATCATGGATGGGCGCGGTGCTTCCTCCTGCGGGTTGTCCATGGTCGACCAGCAATGGCGGCTCGGGTGGCGCGGCACTGGTGCAAACGATAGAGGGGTCGCTGCTTCAATGCATTGCTATGCACTGGGGGTGACAAGGGGAGTGAAATGGGGGCAATGGTTTGATCAATTACTGCTCACCATAGTAGAAGTTAGGCAAGTTTGATCTGTGTTCACCAGGTGTTTGATGAAATGGCCGCATGAATTCAAAGTTTAAATTTTTGGATGAATTTTGGTGAGTGCTCTGGTCATAAGCTTGGTAGTATGAGGTTTCTTGGGTTTGCCAAGGTGAAGTGGTTTGGTTGGTTTTTGAGAAATGGCTATCTTAGTACCTACACTTGATTCAATTTTGAATTTTCCTTTAAATAGTTTTGGAATTTGTTTCTGTTGGTTTGTAAGGTGGGCTTGGGTTCATTGTTACTTGGTCTAGCAAGGGGTGAAAATAATTGAATTTGTTTCTGTTATAAATCTTTTACTAGGAACACCCAAAGTGGTCTAGTGAACAAGTTTGGCCAAAATGACCATTTGCTTATATTGCTTATTTTTGATTTTCTCTTCATTTGATTCTACTTGGAAATGATCTAGATGATATTGTTTTCATATTTAAACCAATCCTTATCATTCATAGAAATCAATGAATGCAAATGCAATAATTCATGCATTAATCACACACACACATGCATTCATATTAATTTGGTTGATTAGAACTTGTTAATCTTCTTTAATATTTTTGGGATGTTACAAACCTTACCTCCTTAAAGAAATCTCATCCCAAGATTTAAGTAAAATAAAACTAGCAACTAAAGAGATCTGGGAACTCAGTCCTAATGTAATCTTCTCGCTCCCAAGTAGCTTCTTCTTCAGTATGGTTATTCCACTAGATCTTGAGAAACTTGATACTCTGGGTTCTGGTGGTTCTAAAGGCTTATTACAATATACGAATGGGTACTTCATGATAAGTTAGATCCTTGTTGATCTCTATGGTTCTGTGATCAATATTCTTGAAAACTTCGGTCTTCTCCGGAACTTCTAGGCATTTGCGAAGTAATGAGATATGGAACACATCATGCACGGCTGACATCTCCTCTGGCAATTCCAATTGATATGATACTTCTCCTCGGAGATTCAAAATCTTGAAGGGTCCAATATATCTGGGGGAAAGCTTTCCTTTGAGTTGGAAACGGTGCATTCCTTTCAAGGGTGATACTTTTAGATACACAAAATATCCGATAGTGAAGGCTATATCTCAACGTCTCTTGTCGGCATAAATCTTCTGTCTGGATTGGGCGGTCTTGAGGTGCTCACGGATCTAGTGAACTTTATCTTCTGCTTCTCTTAGGATGTCGGGTCCGAAAATATGACTCTCTCCTACTTCCGACCAATTCAGTGGGGTACGACACTTCCTTCCATACATAAACTCAAATGGGGCCATTTGCAAACTGGCTTGGTAACTTTTGTTGTATAAAATTCTACAAAAGGGAGACAGTCTTCCCATTTAGATCCATATTCCAACACACAAGCTCTCAACATATCTTCGAGTATCTCGTTTACTCGCTCTGATTGTCCATCAGTCTGTGGGTGATAAGCTGTGCTGAAATCTAGTCTGGTTCCTAATCCTTCTTCGACTTTCGTTCAAAATCTGGAGGTAAACTGGGTTCCTTGATCTGACACAATGTTCTTAGGGATTCCATGCAAACTGACTATCCTAGCAATGTACAACTCTGCTAGCTTCGAGCACTGATAAGTGGTCTTGACAGGTATAAAATGGGCTACTTTAGAAAGTCTATCCACTATGACCCAAATAGAGTTATTTCCCCTACTAGATGTAGGAAAACCGGTGATAAAATCCATTCCAACTGAATCCCATTTCCATTCTGGGATCTGCAATGGTTGCAAAAGTCCTGCGATTCTCTGATGTCACGCTTTCACTCTCTAACAGATATCACATTTGGCTATGTAGCTTCAGATTTCTCTCTTCATCTTATGCCACCAAAATTGCTCCTTCAAATCCTGATACATCTTTGTTCCTCCCGGGTGGATAGAATAAAGAGTATCATGGGATTCTTGCAAAATAGCTTGTTTCAACTTTGAATCTGCGGGCACACAGATTCGTCCTTTATACCTGATGACCCACAAGTATAGGGGATCGCAACAGTCTTCACGGGTAGTATTACCCAATTTATTGATTCGACACAAGGGGAGCCAAAGAATACTTGTAAGCCTTAACAACTGAGTTGTTAGTTCAGCTACACCTAGAAATAGTTCTTGCTCACAGAAGTTTATTAGTAGCAACAATTTGTAGTAGCAACAACAAAGCAACAACAATAGCAATAGCAATAGTGAAACAGGAGCAATAGTAACAGTAACGGTAGTAGTAGGATTCGATTGCGGTAGGCATAAGGATGGATGGACGGGCGTTGCATGGACGAGTCTAAACATGTAACTTCAATATCTAGGGCATTGCAGATAAATAATAACAAGCATCCAAGTACTAAAAAATCCTAGGCATGTGCTCCAAATATAGTCATACGTGCTCGCAATGAGAACTTGCACAACATCTTCATCCAGCCACCAGCCGTGGCGGGCCTCTAGGGAACTACTGGCAATTCAGGTGCTCCTTTTAATAGAGCACTGGAGCAAAGCATTAACACTCCATGAACACATGTGATCCTCACACCATAGCCATCCCCTCCGGTTGTCCCAATTATTTTCACTTTGGGGCCTTTGGATCTGGACAATGATATGTGTACACAACTTGCATATAAGATCACAAACAATACTATCATAATGATTCAATAATAAATATAGATCTGATATCATGGCACTCGGGCCCTAGTGACAAGCATTAAGCACAACAAGTTGCAACAAAGTCAAATAGCACAAGAGAAACTAGGCAGTATGCCCTAACAATCTTATTCGATTACATGATAGAACTCATCCAATCCCTACCATCCCCAAGCCTACAACGGAGGATTACTCACTCATGGATGAGGGAAACATCGGTGGTTGATGGAGATGCGTTGGTGATGACAATGGCGATGATCCTCTCCAAATTCCTCGTCCCGGCAGGGTGCCAGAACGAAGTTTCTCGATCCGAATCTTGGTTTCTGGTGGAGGTGGTGGAGCAGAACTCTTTCTGGAAAACTATTGAACCCCCTCGGTTTTTAGGTCGAAAGGAAACTTATAGGCGCAGAGGGAGGCTGAGGAGCTGCCTGGGGTGGCAAAACCCCCTCCAGGTGCGGGGTCAGGTGGGCCCACGCCTGGGGTCGGTCTGGGCCCCCTAGGCCTCCCCTCCGTCTCTTCTCCTGGCTCCGTGGATCTTCTGGTGAAATATAATTTTTGGCATATTTTCCGGGATTTTTCTGGATAGTTCATTTTCTGCACAAAAACAAGACACCAAGGTAATTCTGCTGAAAACAGCGTCAATCCATGTTAGTTGTATCCAAATCACACAAGTTTAGAGAATAAACAATAGCAAAGTGTTCGAGAAAGTAGATACATTTTGGACGTATCAACTCCCCCAAGCTTAGCTTATTGCTTGTCCTCAAGCAATTCAGTTGAAAACTGAGTGCGATAAAAGAACTTTCACGAACACTTTGCTGCATATGATGTAAATATTCTCAGCACAGGAGTAGAAGCTTAGACAATTCATAATGAGTATGCAACTAAGTCTACTCAATAGTCATTGCAAGCTATGAAGATAAACCAACTCAATAATAATAAGTAGCATGAAACATAAACATAAGCAACATTGCAATGCTCATAATAAGGTATGATAGAGTGGTATCTCGCTTGCATTTGTTTGAAGAGCACAATATACATGCCAAGGCACCTCTGAGGTTCACATGAAGATTAGAGATAAATATATCAGAGATACAAGCATCAAAGTCATGAAATAATTAACCAAGTTTTGGAACAAACACAAAAATGACAACTATGCTCTCAAGAAGGTGCTCATAGAATAAGTGGTGACTCAACAAAGTTGTGAAAAAGGTTTTGTGAAGGTTTGAAAGGCTTCCCAATGCTAAAATGAAGGTACTCATTAGCTCTGAGCTCTTATTGCTCCTATCATAGGCATCTTCATGTGGTTAAGGTGAAAGTGAAGTCCACTCTGAATCATATGCTTGACAGACCATAGACTGGAAATCCCAAGTCCCTTCAGTACGAGGGAAGCTCCACATGCTACTCAACTTTGGTCACCTAAAAGTTCTTCTCATTGTAAATACATGCATATCATTGTGAACCGCCAACAGGGTACCCCTTGCACATGGTATAGGAGCTTTCCCATAACCAAAATGACAAGGCAAGCAGACAATGAGCATCTCAGCAATCTTTTTATTTAGCATATGCATAGCTTTTTATTGACGATGCTTCATAGATGTTCATTATAGTGATGCTGCAAGTTTCCACTATGATTAAGCATGTCTTAGGCTTGCGGGCCAGACGTTTCTCTAACACAATGTATAAACTCCATGAACTAACAACTTCCCGTTTTATTTCACATCGTCGACATCCGTAAACAAAAGAGCATGGAATCAACTAGATGAGATATCCAAAAAGTGTTGAAAGCGTTCCTCGTGACAGCACGGTTCTGTTGACTCCCACTATATAATTAGCAAGCATATAACTTTCATGGACTAGTCACAATGGTTCAGAATTATTAAGCGGAGGGAATAAAGTGTGCCATCAAGTTCGTGAGAGCTTTACTAACTAACTTTCTCAAAACAGACAAACATTTTATTTTGGAAGAAAACACGGCATATAAATTTGCGTTGAAGTAGCAAATGATGCTAATAGGTAGGTATGGTGGACACAGCGGGCAATATTGGTTTTGGGGAGTTGGAAGCACAGGTAGAGGACGTACTCAGTGCAAGTGAAGGCTAGCAAAAGAGAGGGAGTGACAAACGAGAGAGCAATAGCTGTCATAATCATGCTTGCAACAAAACAGGACTATCTATGGCATGAAAATGATACAAGAACTTTGAGTCAAAATAAATCATCAAGGCTTACTGACTATTGATTAGTCATATGCATGCGTGAGCATGTGCCAAGTCGATTCATATGAATAGTTAGAGGAGGATGCCACAACATCATACCAAAGTATGAATAAAACAATGTAAGCAAACATTCATATGACACGCTACAAACTATTAACAAGCTGGAGCTAATCATAGACAAGCAAGAACTACTAAGCATCCATAATGACATACACCTTACACAAACAGGCTAAGCATTCTCACAATGATGAGTACAAGAATGAAACAAATAGAGTTTGTTACCAGCCTCTTACCACACCTCGAGTTATCTTAATCTTAATTATTGCCATTCACTTGTGTGACTTGAATAATTAACATGAAACCAAAATCCACTAAGGACTGCTGAACCCTGCAAAGAACTCGCAAAATCAAAGAAGAACAACAAATATTTTTGGTCTTTTCAATTTTTTTAGAAACAAGCAAACAAAGAAAAACCAAACAAAAACAAAGCAAAATCTTTTTAGATTTTTCTTTTAAGGCAAATCAAAGCAAAGAAACAAACCAAGAGAAAGAACAAAAATATTTTTGGTATTTTTGGGTTTTTAGAAAGAAGCAACAAAAATAAAAAAGAAAGCGAAACAATGGATATACAAATAATCGACCGAGTATGATATAAATATGAGTGTAATGTGGGTGTACCTCCCCCCAAGCTTAAGCTTTTGGCCTAAGTGGGGCTCAATAACGCAGATAGTAACACCATGCTGGTGGGTCATCATAGGAATGATCATAGTCAGGCACCTGCGATGAAGAAGAAGACGCGGCCCAATCAAATGAGGGTTGCTGGTATGAAGACTCTCCCAAGTTGGAGGGATGAACTAAATTGTCTGCGGCATCCTCTTCAACATTCTCCTCTTGCTGGGAGAGTTCCCCCACATAAGTGTCAACCTCCTCCTTCGTAAGTGACCATCCTTGCCTGTTATCAAGGTTAAACAAAGCAGGTGCAGGCAAATAAACTATTTTCTCAGTCCTATCCTTTCTCCGACCTTACTGGGAAAAAGATAATTCATATGGAAAACTTCTCACATTAGCCCCTAAGGAAACAAAACCATGCTAAATCATAGATGCAATATCAAGACTCTCTATGGGGAACTGAAAATACGAAAAGTGAGGCTCTAAACCATGGAAAGCTAGCAACCTAGAAGCAATGAGACCTCCACAAATTCCACTCTTCTCACGGTTGGTCGTGAGATGATGAGCTATCAAAGCACCCAAACTATAAGAACTATTCCTATTCAGAGCAGCTGCCATAAAATCTAGATATAAAGAAGACAACTTTCTAGCAGTCTTTCTAGCAAGAACACACTTGGTAATGAAATAGGCAAAGTATCTAATAGCTGGGAGCTGAATGTTCCGAATTTTACCACTTTCCTTTGAGAAGTCGAAACCTTGGCAAATCTTAGTATACAAATCAATAAGTGACTTGGGCCTCTCCTTGATCTTCTCACAAGATCCCCACTGAGGTACTCTAATTGCTGCACAGAAATCAACAAAAGGCAGGTCGACAGGTATATTATATATTTTGTAATGGACTATGGGATTAGAAGTAGACCAAGTGAACTGGAAGTCCTGCACAAAATCCATGGTTATCTTAACACATTGGATTGGTTCATCTTCAACAAAGTGCTCCAACCCTGTATTTGTAACCAAAGTTTGGAAATCTTGGAGGATCCTCGCAGCTCTCATAAATTCATGGCATGGATATATGGAAGGAAAAACTGCCTCCTCAAGATGAACTTTCATTGGCTCATGCACCATCAAGTCATATTGATTCAGTGGATAAGCACTCACAAATCTAATTGGACAAGTGGAGGAGGCACATACCAAGGAGCAAATTCTCCAAAAATCAGCACATGAGATGGGCTGAACAAGGAGATCGAAAATCTCGAGCAAGAACAGCAAGAACTCGAGCTTGAGCAAGTTTTCCGGTGTTTTTCAGGAGAGAGAAACAAGGTGGCTTTGAGAGGCATCCTGGAGGGGCCCAGGTGGGCCAAACCGCCCTAGGTGCCACCCCTAGGTAGGCCACGCCTACCATGGGTGTGGTGCCCTGGGGTGGCCCCCTGGGTCACTTCAGGTGTCTCTCTGCCCCTTTTTTAAGGAAAATTTTATTTTGAATTTTCTGGGATTTTTCGAGAAACTTTATTTGTCCAATTTTCAGGGTATGAAAATTGATTTTCTCGCAGAAATAGTTTTTTCAGAAGAAGCAAAAGCAAACCAAAAGCCAAACTACAGGATCTCTAAGAAACTCAAACAAGCAAACAATTAGCAAAACTAAAGCTAAAGCAAAGACTAGGAAGGAGAAAGGAAAAAGAAAGCAAGAATAACCTCAGTGGAAACATTATTTTGTTCATTAAAATCCTTTTGTTAACAAGGTTGATGAAGTCTTGTTACCAAAACAATATTATATGAAACAAAACTTTGCACTCCACAAGGTGATTATGTTACCTCATACTTGATAGCAATTATCCCAATCATAATAGTTTCTTGTGGAATGGGACAATATATTTCTCCAACCTTGATGCCTTAAATGTTTTCAATGGAATTCAGGTAATAGCTCTTAACAACCTTCTTGGGGAAATAGACAATGTTCTCTTTGTCATTAATATTGAATGTAACTTTTCCTTGATTGCAACTGAGGACAGCAGCTCTAGTATTAAGAAAAAGGTCTCCCAAGAATAATAGACATATTATCATCTTCAGGCATTTCAAGCACAACAAAATCAGTTAAGACCATGCAATTATGAGCAACTTGAACATGAACATCCTCACATATACCAACAGGAATAGTAGTTGACTTATCAGCCATTTGCAAAGATATATCAGTTGGTATCAACTTTTCTAGCTGGAGTCTCCTGTAGAGAGAAAAAGGCATAACACTAACTCCAGCTCCCAAATCACATAAAGAAGTTCTAACATAATTATTCTTAATGGAGCAAGGAATAGTTGGTATACCTAGATCACCAAGTTTCTTTGGAACCTTACCATTGAAGGAATAATTAGCAAGTAGAGTAGAAATCTCCTCATTAGGAATCTTCCTTTTATTAGAAATAATATCCTTCATATACTTTGAATAAGGAGGCAACTTAATAGCATCAGTCAAAGGAATTTGCAAGAATAAAGGTTTCATCCACTCACAAAATTTGTTGTAGTGTTCTTCCTCCTTTGACTTGTGTTTCTTACCTGGAAAAGGCATAGGTTTCTGCACTCAAGGTTCTCTCTCTTTACCATGTTTATTAGCAATAAAATCTTCCTTTGTGTACCTAGTGTTCTTAGTGTGCTTCTCAGGTTCTTCCACACCTTCATCCTTATCAGGAGCATCATTTTTATCATTACCACTCTCAGTTTCATCATCAGAGACAGATATACTATTAGGATCTACAACTATCTTATGTTTATTTTTCTTCCTCTTATGAGGAATACCACTATCTTCACCTTGTTGGAAATCCTGCTCTATTATTTTAGGGTGGCCTTCAGGATATAAAGGATCTTGAGTAGCTATACCACTCCTATTTCTAATTCCATAAGCATGTTTATCTCCTGAAGCATTAACTAGCATACCCTTTTGTACCTTAGCAAGTTGATCAAGCTGAGTTTGAACCATTTGAAAGTGTTTACAAAGCATTTTAATATCATTAGAAGTTATTTCCACAATATCTTTCAACTCATGGATAGCTCTAGAGTTTTCCAATAAATGATTTTGAACTTGTTTATTAAAATACCCTTGCTTAACAATAAAAGTGTCAAGTTCCTCTAAACATTGATCAGGAGGCTTACCATAAGGAATATCACCTTCATCAAAGTGCTGGAGAGAGTGTACCTCAATAGTAGATGAGTGGGGAATTGGCTTGCATAATTCTTCTATACGAGGTAGATTCTTCACATCTTCAACTCTGATACCTTTCTCCTTTAGACACTTCTTAGCTTCCTTCATCACTTCATCATTTAATGCAATAACTCCCCTCTTCTTTGTTGTTGGTGTTGGAACTAGTTTAGGAACAACTGCTTCAAGAATAATAGGCTCAGGTTTATTCAGCTCAATTGAAGTCCAATCATCATAATTCTTGCTTATGTTTGTCATTAATTCTTCACTATCTGTAGGAGTCCTTTTCCTGAAAACACAATCAGCAAAGCTATCTAGGTAGGTCCTAGAATCATCAGTTAGTCCATTATAATAAATATCAAGAAGCTCATTCTTAGACAATGGACATCCAGGATGTGCATGAATCAAGAAGCTCATTCTTAGGCAATGGACATCCAGGATGTGCAATTTCTCTTCTTCTCCCTGTTTAAAATCAAAAAGTATCTACAAAGCAGCATGTCTAGCACTGGGAGGAAAATATTTCTAGAAGAAAGAAGCAATCAAGCAATCAGGGCTATCAATGGAACCCGGAGGTAATCTATTAAACCAAGCCCTAGCTTCTCCTTTTAGTGAAAAAGGGAAGATCTTAGCAACAAAGTACTTGTGCATCTTAAAATCATCAGAGAATAAAGCAATCATAGTAGAAAGCTCATTCAATGAGCAACAACACTCTCATTTTCAGTCCCACAAAAAGGTTCTTTCTCAACAATATCTAAATAAGATAAATCAAGAGAGAAATCATAATCTTCATCTTTAATATCTATGGGAGAAGTGGCAAACTTAGGATCAGAGGATAACTTAGGCATAATAGTACGTCTAGCAAGGAGACTCTTCATAGCACTAGTACCATGTGTGTTTTAGCACTCTTCAAGAAAATCATCAGTGAACTCAATGTAACCATCATTAATATAATAACTCTCACTAGCCTCAGGTGAGCTAATAGGTGTAACAGTGTCTTCACAAGGAGTTTTGGTATTTCCTAGACTAACCATAGTAGCATCTAGAAAAGTACCTAATGAACCACTCGCATCAAGCACAGTAGAAGTAACATCATGAGCATCAAAAGCAGTTTCAGACTCAGCAGTAGTAGCAGTGTGTGTAGCATGAGTATGTGGTGGTGGTGTGACAATCTTAATTATAACAGACGGTGAATCAAGAGAAGCAGAGGTATTTAGGACTGTACCTCTTCTTATAGTGGATGGTAAAATAGGGAACTTTCCATCATGTGACTTCCCCATGATGAAAGGAGTAGCAGTGAACAATAGTAGATCCAAGTGAACTTACAAATAAAGCTATGCTCCCCGGCAACGGTGCCAGAAAATAGTCTTGATGACCCACAAGTATAGGAGATCGCAACAGTCTTCGCGGGTAGTATTACCCAATTTATTGATTCGACACAAGGGGAGACAAAGAATACTTGCAAGCCTTAACAATTGAGTTGTTAGTTTAGCTGCACCTGGAAATAGTTCCTGCTCACAGAAGTTTATTAGTAGCAACAGTTTGTAGTAGCAACAACAACATCAACAACAACAGTGAAACATGAGCAATAGTAATAGTAACAGTAGCAGTAGGATTCGAGTGCCGTAGGCATAGGGATGGATGGATGGGTGTTGCATGGACGAGTCTAAACATGTAACTTCAAGATCTAGAGCATTGCAGATAAATAATAACAAGCATCCAAGTACTAAACAATCCTAGGCATGTTCTCCAAATATAGTCATACGTGCTCGCAATGAGAACTTGCACAACATCTTCTGTCCAGCCAGCCCGTGGCAGCGGGGCCTCTAGGGAATTACTGGCAATTCAGGTGATCCTTTTAATAGAGCACCAGAGCAAAGCATTAACACTCCATGAACACATGTGATCCTCACACCACATCGATCCTCTCCGGTTGTCCCAATTATTGTCACTTTGGGGCCTTTGGATCCGGACAATGATATGTGTACACAACTTGCAGATAAGATCACAAACAATACTATCATAATGATTCAATAATAAGTTCAGATCTGAGATCATGGCACTCGGGCCCTAGTGACAAGCATTAAGCACAACAAGTTGCAACAAAGTCAAATAGCACAAGAGAAACTAGGCACTATGCCCTAACAATCTTGTTCAATTACATGATAGAACTCATCCAATCCCTACCATTGCCAAGCCTACGTGGGGGATTACTTACTCATGGATGAGGGAAACATCGGTGGTTGATGGAGATGCATTGGTGATGACGATGTCGATGATCCTCTCCAAATTCCCTATCCCGGCATGGTGCCAGAACGGAGTTTCTGGATCCTACTCTTGGTTTCTGGTTGCAGCGGCGAAGCGGAACTCTTTCTGGAAAACTAGCGAACCCCCCTCGGTTTTTAGGTCGAAAGGCATCTTATAGGCACAGAGGGAGGCCGAGGAGCTGCCTGGGTTGCCAAACCCCCTCCAGGCGCGGGGTCAGGTGGGCCCGCGCCTAGGGTGGGTCTGGGCCCCCCAAGCCTTCCCTCCGTCTCTTCTTCTGGCTCCGTGAATCTTCTAGTGAAATATAATTTTTGGCATATTTTCCGGGATTTTTCCTGATAGTTCATTTTCTGCACAAAAACAAGACATCCAGGTAATTCTGCTGAAAACAACGTCAGGCCGTATTAGTTGTATCCAAATCACACAAGTTTAGAGAAGAAACAATAGTAAAGTCTTCGAGAAAGTAGATACGTTTTGGACGTATCAATACCACAAAACTCCTTCTTCATCTTTGTGAATGCGGGTACCTTCCCTGTACCAATACGACGTTTGATTCCATCGATAATAGCATTTCCTTTCTGCGCCTCCTTGATCTAACTAATCAAAGTGGGTTGAAGTTCTATGCTAGCCAAAAATCCTACACTAACTAGCTCCACTCTGAAATTTTCCATCTCCTCATACAAACTTGGCCGGGATTCTTTTATCATGGTGTTCAATCGACACAACAATCTACTAAGAGCATCTGCTACCACATTGGTGATGACCCACAAGTATAGGGGATTGCAACAGTCTTCGAGGGTAGTATTACCCAATTTATTGATTCGACACAAGGGGAGATAAAGAATACTTGCAAGACCTAACAACTAAGTTGTCAATTCAGCTGCATCTAGAAATAGTTCTTGCTCACAGAAGTTTATTAGTAGAAACAGTTTCGTAGTAGCAATAGCAAAGTAACAACAGTAGTAAAACAAGAGAAATAGTAAAAGTAGTAGCAACAGTAGGATATGAGTGTAGTAGCCATAGGGATGGATGGACGGGTGTTGCATGGACGAGTCTAAACATGTAACTTCAAGATCTAGGGAAATTGCAAATAAATAAGATAAAGAATCCAAGTACTAAACAATCATAGGCATGTGCTCCATATATAGTCATACGTGCTCGCAATGAGAACTTGCACAACATCTTTTGTCCTGCCACCCGGTTGCAGCGGGGCCTCAAGGGAATCTACTGGAAATTAAGGTACTCCTTTTAATAGAGCACCGGAGCAAAGCATTAACACTCCGTGAACACATGTGATCCTCACATCACAGCCATCCCCTCCGGTTGTCCCAATTTCTATCACTTCGGGGCCTTTGGATCCGGACAATGATATGTCTACACAACTTTAAGATAAGATCACAAACAGTACTATCATAATGAATCAATAATATGTTCAGATCTGAGATCATGGCACTCGGGCCCTAGTGATAAGCATTAAGCACAACAAGTTGCAACAAAGTCAAATAGCACTAATAGAGATACTAGGCACCATGCCCTAACAATCTTATTCGATTACATGCTAGAACTCATCCAATCCCTACCATCCCCATAGCCTATAGCGGGGGACTACTCACTCATGGATGAGGGAAACATGGATGGTTGATGGAGAGGCGTTGGTGATGACGATGGAGATGATCCTCTCCAAATTCCCTATCCCGGCAGGGTACCAAAACGGAGTTTCTGGTTCCGAATCGCGGTTTCTGGTGGTGGTGGCGCAGCGGAACTCTTTCTGGAAAAACGTCGAACCCCACTAAGTTTTTAGGTCAAGAGGAAACTTATAGGCGAAGAGGGAAGTCGAGGGGGTATCTGGGGCGGCCACACCCCCTCCTGGCACGGCTAGGCCTGGCTCCCGCGGCTGGGGCGTGTGGGCCCTGCAGGGCCCCACTCCGTGTTGCATTTTGGCTCCGTGAGTCTTCTGGTGAAATAGGATTTTTGGCATATTTTCCGGGATTTTTCATGATAGTTGATTTTCTACACAAAAACTAGACACCAAGGTAATTCTGCTGAAAGCAGCATCAGCCTGTGTTAGTTGTATCCAAATCACACAAGTTTAGAGGAGATGTCGAGGGGATCGCCCCCAGCTAGGCTAACCGGACAAGATACAAAGCACCAACACGTCAGCCGGCTGAGGGTAGCCGAACGCAGAAACCTCAAGACAGATCAGAAGAAGGAACATACCAAGACCCAACTAGCAAACCAGCCAACCGGACAAGAACTATCGGCAAGACCACCAGCCGGCTGGATCAAGACAGTCGGCTGGAGCAAGACATATCGAGAGCCAACCGGCGGAAGAACCAGCCGGATGAAGCAAGCAAGGGCACAAGAGTAGTCGGATGGGTCCGACCATCCGGCCCAGGAAGGCCAGCCGGCTAGATCACCCTAGCCGGCCACTCAAGATAGGCAAGGTACCAGATGACGTAGGGTACAGTGCGTAGTATGCCCAGGACAGAGGACAAGACAGAAAGGAGACTTAGACACTCTCCTCGCTCACTAGCCAGACCAGATACATCTAGAGAAGCCTTGTAGTTCTTCGTGATCCATCCCTATAGTCAGATCGGCCGGAGTAGAGGCTTTACCTCAACCCGAGGGCCCCGAACCTGGGTACTTATTGTGTCCCTGACGCTTGCTTGTATCCAATCCCTCCTGCGGACGCCATCACACACTTCCCTGCTTTGCTCCCACACCTCTTTCTAGCCTGCTTAGGCTCTACCGTTCCCATACCGACGATAGTTAGCACCCATCATGGGGCAGAGATGGCGGCGACCGGAGTGAAGTTCTGCATGGGACCCCGCGCCCGTCCGGCGAAGCGTGATTCCGCCTCCGGCCGACGCCGCCGATTCGATCATGCGTTATCGACAACGCCAGCTGCTTTGCCGGATCCAGCTTCCCGGCAGGTTGTTCCATCCTGCTGTTCGGTGATCTACCCGTCTATGTCGCCACCGTGCCAGAGCGTTTCCTTCGGGAAATCGTCTCCGCCGCCAAGATGTTGCCCTCAGCCGGCAGCACGCTCATCGCGCCCGGCATCGTGGAGGTGATGATGGCAGGCTCAAGCAACAACCATCATACTCCCCTCGAGCGCGACATCGACCAGGCCGACTCGTCTAGTCCGGTGCGTGAAAAGGGCATGGTGGACAAGGTCATCGAAGAGCTCCGCAAGCCGGTGCACCCTGGGGATGACCCGGAGGCGGCCATGGCCAAGATCGAGGTGGCGCGTGTGCGTCTTCTCCAGCAGGCCCAGGGCCTAGCCTCCACCAAGTACCGGATGGAGAGCAACATCCGCGAGTATAACAGCGCGCACGGCCTCACCCCGGCTAACGAGGATCCTAGATGGCTGGGCTCCGTGCAGCGCCACGGAGGAGAGATGGGCACCCATTTCGAGCACGACCTCGAGCCGTCTTCCTGCACCTACTTCTCCCCGCCCGTCTACGACACCGCGGTCAATAATGTCCGGGTGGCCCAAGCCGTCACGGAGGACCTACCCCACCTAGAGGGGGACGAGATGCTGCAACAGTTCCAGCGAGTGCAGCACCTGCTACTCATGGCCGATGAGCAGGCTGAGGCCGCTCGGATCGCATTCAAGGCTCGAGCCGGCTCCAGGGGGAATCGCCCGGCTGGCAACGGTCGGGGCGGACCTCGTCAGACGGAGTACTCCGTGTCTCCGGGCAAGCAGACTCCATGCTCCAAGTGTTGCCAATCCGGCAACATCTAGCCTCACGGCGAGCAGGGTGCCACGAGCCACCCTCCTTCGGCTGGCCAGAACCCCCCTCCGCCCCCTCGACCATCCCGCCTCACCGGCTGGGTGGGAACTGCCAATCCGGTTGAGCCAGATGCGTGCACTCGCATCGACCTTCTGATGGAAGCTCGCCTCACCGAGGAGGAGAATGCAGCCGGCCCCATGTGCTTCGGGCCACGCATCCGGAAAGAGCCCTTTCCCGACAAGTTCTCCCTGTCCCGGGACACCCCCAAGTACGACAACAACATGAAGCCGGAGGACTGGCTAACCAACTACGTCACCGCAGTCGGCATCGCTCACGGCAACAAGCGTGTCGCGATTCGCTACATCCCCTCATGCTGACTGGCTTGGCAAGAACCTGGCTCAACAGCCTCGCACCCAACAACATAAGTGCTTGGCCAGACTTCGAGAAAATCTTCATCCGTAACTTCAACAACACATACAAGGGCCCAGGCAGGCCCCGTGATCTTACTCTGTGTGTCCAGGGAGACCGTGAGTCAGATCGCGCGTACCTCTCCCGCTGGACTGAGCTGCACAACTCCTGCGAAGGGGTGGTGGAGAACCAGGCAATCAGTTTCTTCATTGAAGGGTACCGCGAAGGCACGATGCTACGCCACCGGCTGCTATGCGACAAACCCAAGACCATGGAGGAGCTGATGACCGTCGCCGACTAGTACGCCAACGCGGATGCGGTAATGAAGAATCCCCTCCGGGTAAAATGCGGAAGGGCTCCCGGTTCCCACCGAGCCGGCTAGGGAGAAGCCTGCCGGTCAGAACGGTGATGCCAGCTCGTCCAGACGGCACGACAACGATAGCCGCTACTAGGGCAAGCGCGCGGTTGAGCAGCAGAGCTCGTGCTACCACCAACAGCAAGTCAACGCGGTGCAGGGCGTGCCAGCTCACAACGACAAGAGGCAGAGGAATGCCTTCACCTTCGAGCAAATGTTCGATGGGCCCTTCAGGTACCATAGTGGCACCAAGCTGGCTACGCACACCACTCGGCAGTGCAGCTGTACTAGACAGATCAAGGAGCAGGCTGGGTTGCCCCCTCTCCCCTCACCCCCTCTTGGCGGTCCCCCACTGCCGGCTAGGGCAGCCGGCAACAGCCGCAGCAATGGAGGCTACCCCCAGTAGCACGAGAACTACCACATCTTTGAGGCTGAGTCGATTGATAATCGCGGCCGGAAGCAGCGCAGCGCGGAGGTGAATGTCGTTGTTCCCCATTCCCCCTGCATCTCAACTAGTCTGAGACTCCCATCACCTGGAGCCAGGCGAACCAGCCGGATTCGCTCCCGAATCCCAGGGGCTACGCGATGGTTCTTGACCCCCTCGTCATCTCCAATGCGTGCACCTGGCGGTTCTCGCGTGTGCTAGTAGACGATGGAAACAGCCTTAACCTTCTCTACCAGTCCTCCATGGACAAGATGGGTATCCGGGAGTGCGACCTGCATCCCTCGACCACTGTGTTCCACGGCGCCACGCCCGGGCCACCATGCGTCCCTCTCAGCAAGATCTCGCTGGACGTCATATTCGGTTTAGAAGAGAACTTCCAGCGTGAACCAATCTGCTTCGAGGTGGTCAACCTCGCCAGCACCTACCATGTCCTTCTTGGGCGCCCTGCCCTCGCAAATTTCATGGCGGTCCCCCACTACACAGACCTCAAGATGAAGTTGCCAGGGCCGAATGGTGTGATTACTGTGGTCGGCTGCTATAGGCGGTCCATGGCTTGCGCGAAATAAGGCGCCCAGATAGCCGAGGCCCTGCTCATCGCCGAGGTGAAGCGCGAGATGCTGCACAACGTTGCCATGCTGTAGCAGGAAGTGCCAGCTCGTATGAAGCCGGCTGGGGACATGGCGTTCTAGCCGTCCAAGGAGACCCGCCAGATCCCGCTCGACCCAGTTGACCCCTCCAAGTGTGTCACCATCGACGCCGGCTTGGACATCAAATAGGAAAGCGTGCTCGTCGACTTCCTCCGTGAGAATCGGGACATCTTTGCATGGTCTCCCAAAGACATGTCGGGTGTGCCGAGGGAGTTCGCCGAGCACTCGCTTCATGTGCATCCGGATGCCAAGCCGGTCAAGCAGCCCCTCCGCCGCTTCGCGGAGGACAAGACGAAGGTCATCGGCGACGAGATCGTCCGACTACTTGATGTCGGCTTCATCATGAAAGTGTACCACCCGGACTGGCTGGCCAACCCAGTCCTGGTCATGAAGAAGAACAAGAAATGGTGCATGTGTATCAACTACACGCGCCTGAACAAGGCTTGCCCGAAAGACCCTTTCGCTCTGCCCCGTATTGATCAAGTGATTGACTCTACGACCGGCTTTGACCTGCTTTCCTTCCTTGATTGTTATTCTGGCTATAATGAGATCCGGCTGAATCTGGCTGATCAACTGAAAAATTCGTTCATCATCCCGTACGGGGCTTACTACTATGTAACTATCCCATTCGGCCTGAAGAATGCAGGTGCTACTTACCAGCGTTGCATGCAGAAATGCTTGCACTCGCAGATCGGCTGGAACATGCACGCGTACGTGGATGATGTCATCATCAATACGAAGGAGAAGCAGACCCTTTTGGAAGATCTCGGCGAGACATTCGCGAACCTCCACCGGTACTAGATGAAGCTGAACCCGGAGAAGTGCGTGTTTGGCGTGCCAGCCGGATAGCTCCTCGGTTTCCTTGTGTCGAGACGGGGAATCAAGGCTAATCCGGAGAAGATTGCGGCCATTGAGAGGATGCAGCCTCCCAAGAGCTTGCTCGGTGTCCAGAAGTTCACCGGCTGTTTGGCTTCCCTCAGCCGATTTGTCAGCCGGTTGGGAGAGAAAGCCCTGCCCCTGTACCAGCTGATGAAGAAGACAGACAAGTTCACCTGCACGGCTCTGGTGGACACGGCCTTCCACGACCTCAAGCGCATGTTGTCGACGGCACCAGTTCTCGCCACACTGGCTGCGAAGGAGCCGATGCTGCTCTACATAGCCGCAACCAACCGGGTCGTTCGCGTCATCCTGGCGGTCGAGCGCCCCGAGCCGAGCAAGGCGCAACCGGTTAAGCGGCCCGTTTACTACCTCAGCAAGGTGATGTCCCTCTCCAAGTAGAACTACCCCCACTACCAGAAGATGTGATACGGGGTGTACCTAGCCTGCAAGAAGCTCAAGCTCTACTTCCAGAAGGATCTGCTCACCATCGTGTCCACCGCGCTGGTGGGCGAGATCTTCAGTACCAAGGATGCCACCGGCCGGGTAGCCAACTGGGCCATCGAGTTGGCCGCCTACTGCATCCAACAAGTCTCAGGCGATGGCGGACTTCTTCGTTGACTAGGCAGAGAACCAGTACCTTTCGTCGGTCCTAGACTCCGACTACTGGAGGTTGCACTTTGACGTCTCGAAGATGTGCGGGGGCTTGGGAGCCGGCACCGTGCTCACCTCGCCCAAGGGAGACCGGCTGGAGTACGTGCTGTAGATCCACTTCACCGCGTCAAACAACGTCGCTGAGTATGAGGCCGTCGTGCACGGGCTCCGGCTCGCAAAAGACATCGGCATCTGCCGGATCCTCTGCTTCGGAATACTCGGACCAGCTGGTTTGCGCGTGCAATGGGTGCCAGCGGTTCGGCCGGCTAAGGCACATGCCAACATCCGTGCTCAAGACAATACTGATTACCTGTCCCTTCGCGGTCTGGGGGTTGGACATGGTCGGCCCCTTCAAGCGAGCTCGAGCTAGCATGACCCACCTGCTTGTGGCGGTGGACAAATTCACCAAATGGATCGAGGCAAAGCTGATCTAGAAGTTGGACGGGGCCATGGTCGTCACTTTCTTCCGCGACATCATCATCCGGTTCGGCTACCCCCATAGCATCATCACCGATAACGGCACGAACTTCGCCAAGGGGGCCTTCGCCGGTTCTGCCACAACAAAGGGATCCGACTGGACCTCACATCTTTCACACACCCGCAGTCCAACGGGCAGGTAGAAAGAGCCAACAGCTTGGTGCTAGCCGGAATCAAGCCCCGGCTGATCGAGCCGTTAGAGCGATCAGTCGGCTGCTGGATCGAGGAACTGCTGGCTGTTCTATGGAGCCTCTTCACCACCCCGAACAGATCAACCGACTTCACCCTGTTCTTCCTCACCTATGGCTCGGAGGCAGTTCTCGCGGCAGACATCAAGTTCGACTCACCCCGCAAGCTCCTTTACATGGAGGAGGAGAACCCGGAGGCACTGGAGGACAGCGTGGACCTCCTCGAGGAGGCCCGCGAGCTGGCCTTGTCCAGGTCGGCTATCTACCAGCAAGGGCTATGCTGGTATCAGTCCAGTCGCATCCGGCCAGTCGCATTCCGGGAGGGCGACCTGGTGCTCTAGCTGATACAAGATACGAAGGGCATGCACAAGTTGTCCCCTCCGTGGGAGGGCCCCTTCATCATCAGCAAGGCATTGCACAACAACTAATACCTCATCGACGCGTAGCAGCCGCGCAAGAACAAGATGGACAAGTCGGATGAGGAGACCGAGCAGCCATGGAACACGGACCTTCTTCGACCATTTTACACATAGTTGCAAAAATCAGTGTATGTATCCAGATCCCTGGATGAATGAAAGATGCGGAACCCCGGATGATGCTCAGGGGCTCCTTGTCGGATAGTCAGATTGTCATCCTTATCCGATTAAATTCCTGCAACGATTTTTTCGACTTCCGTCGACCCCTACCCGGGGGCTCGCCGGTTGGTCCGCCCTGCTAATTCTGTAAGCCGACTGAGTAGTGTGCGACGATGCTAGAGGCCCACTCTTCTTCTCAGCTATAGACCGCAACCCGTCTGTTCGGCTAGCAAGAGCAAAAGCCCGAGGGCATCCCACACAAAAAACGGTTGAAAGATGCGACAGATTGGACAGTCCGGCCATGTGCCTAGTTTGTTCTTTTTCGGCGACGAAGTCCCTAGTACCGTGCGCGGTGTATTGTCACCTCCGTTCGGTTCCGGCTCCAAACCGCAACCCGGTTGTCCGGCAAGGTGCAGCGTAAACAGCACCCCACACGAGAAAGTGACTAAGTGTCCAGAAGAGCACGAGCTAGTTTTCGATAAAAGAAAAACTCTAGTCGGGTAATAGAAAGACATTTAACAAGGCAACATATTGACAATAAATCATTTTCTGTATGTTTCTTTTTTGCACAAACCTCACCGAGTCGGAAATAAAGAATAGCAAAGATTCGAAGTACCTATCTGCGGTAGCCATCCCGAATCTCGAGGGCTACACCCAGTGGGTGCGCTGGCGGCACCCCACCGGAAGGAGGTGATGTCGTGCTGAAGGATACGTCAGCCGGACAAGGAGGAAGACAATGGTAGGCAGAACACAAAGGCATCACCCGTCCAAGACGGCTAGGCGCAGCTAGTCGGGCGCGTCAGACAAACCTAGCCAGAAAGAGGAAAGAAAAAAAGAGAAAGACAAAGGCAGAGGGAAGGATAAAAGAGGAAAGCAAGAAAGATATAAAGAGAGGAGAAAGGAAAGTAATAGATTAAAATCAAGTCGGATATACTTAGCCGGACTGCGGTGCAGCTCCCCCGGCCCAGCTAAGTAGGTCACTGCCGGCTGAGCAAGGTGAAAGACAAGAATTTTTTGAAGATTCGAAACACCTGGCTACTCCAGCTATTCCGAATCTCGGGGGCTACACCCAGTGGGTGCGCTGGCGCTCCCCTACTAGAAGGATGTAGTATCTGGCTAGCAGATGCGCCAATCGGCCAGAGCAAGTCAGCAAACCGTCAGGACGCTAGAAGAAACAAAACACAAGAGAAAAATGCTCACAAAAGTGCAAGACAAATGCAAGATAATTCCGGCTGGTGTGGACCAGCCGGAAAGACTAGTTGACCAAGGCATAAGCATAAGTGGGTGCACAAAGGCAGACCCAGCCAGACAATTACTTAAACATCGAGGGACGAATCCCCCGCATATCCAAATCGTTCAGAAGACAAAAGTACCAAAAGATGAAAATTATCTACAATTTCACCCGACATCCCGGGGTCTTCGTCTTCAGGCGTCCGGACCCTTGCCGTGAGGAGGAGCCACGCCGGTTTTGCCAGCCTGGGAAGACGCCTCCATGCCATCCGCTCTCGTGCCATCGGTCACCATGCTCCCCTCGCTGTCCGTGAGAACCTCGTCGATGTCGGTGTAGACGGCAATCGGGATCGCGGCGGAGCGAAGGTCCGGGTAGGCCCGGCGCACGACTCCAAGAACCGCGCCGGCTCGGAAGTCGTCCACCAGCTTGTCGAGATGGGTGTCCTTGTACCATGAAAGCATCAAGGCGAGCCCCATCTCAGAGCCGACGCTGGCGGCCAAATCACGCAGCCGGTCGATCGCGTTCGGCCCGCCCCCCAGCTTGATCGCCAGGGCTCCCATGGTCTCCGGCAGCATCTCCCCCGGGAAGACCAGGTCGTGGATGCCGGCTGCGGCCTTGCGCATATTGGCAGCATCCTCACCGAGCTGGCCCACCAAGTCCTTGATGGCTGCCTTCTCACCTAGCGCAACCTGTTGCACCCGGTCGTAGGCAAGGGCATCTACTTGGGGGTAGAAGCCTTGTGATCAGAAGGGCAAGTCAAAAAGGCGACCCGTAAAATGCAGTCGGACAAAACAGGCGGCACTAGCAGAGGGACTCACCTTTCGCTAGAAGGCCGATGTCCATCATCTCGTTGTCAAGCATCTCCACGTGGTCCTTCAGCTGGGTGGCCTCCTTGTCTAGAAGGTCGAAGGCGCTGGCCCGGCTGGCAAGAGTCGCCTCCTGCTCCTTAATAGTGGCCTCCAGCTGATTCGCCTTGTTGTGCCATTCTTTGTTATGGAGACAGAGGGCGGCGTTGTTCTGGCTAAGGCGCGCATTGGAGCGCTTCAGTCGATCGATCTCGCGCTGCCCGCAAACCATAATGGCTGCAGGAGAAGGAAGGGAACACAAATGAGAAAGCCGGAGGATAAACAAAAATGAAAGAAGCGCAAGAGAGAAAGACTCGGGAAAACTTACTTTGCGCAGTCCCGCGCGCCGCTGCCAGTTGTTTGGCGGCCTCCTTGTTGACGCCGGCTAGCGTAGCCCGGAGCTGCTTCACCTCCGCCAGTCCAACCTCGAGGTTGACCTCGAGGGTTTGTAGCGAAGATCCCGCCCCCATGGGCAGAGGCGCCAGTGGGCCGGCTAGAGCGTCCGGGGTGTCGCGGGTCTCCGCCTACCACTGCGCGGTCGCCTCATCGTCGGAGTCCATGTCCTCGACGACGAACATGTCCCTGCCAGCGCCCGATCTCCCCGCGCCGGCTGATGAGCCCCCACCCGGGCCAGATGCCGCATCCGGCTGGCTCATCATGCGCTCGGGCGCGGAAGCAGTCGGCTAGACCATGGTCACCGGCTCTAGCGGGGGCACGGTCTCGGTCGAAGGGGGCGGGGTGGCCACCAAGGGGGCATCCGGCGGAGGAGGAAGGTCGCGGGGCGGTGAGGCAGCAGGCGCGCTGCGAGCCGGGCTCGCGGCGAAGGAAAGAACGACGCTATACAGAGGCAAGAGTAAGGTCAAGAAAAAACAAGATCAAAAGAAAGGCCGAAGGTGGACGCGATGAAAGAAACGAACGAGAAGGAAAAAGGCGGAAGACTTACCCCTACACCAAGGGCGCAGATCTTTTCCGGCCGCCCGCTGTCTGGCCATGACGAGGAGGGACCCCCGCTGCCCGGGTGCGCTTGGTAGCCAGCTCCTCAGGCGCAGCGCTTCTGCTGGAGGTGCCTTCCCCGGCACGCTTCCGGGTGAGCTCGGGCGTAGCGGTGCCATCGCTCTCCTCTGGCTCGGGGCCGTGCGTGTCCTCCACCGCTTCATCACCTCGGCTGGGGAAGAATCCCTCCTTGTTGCCGAGCCCTTGCCGCTGTTCCTGTGCGGGCGCGACTCAGAAAGGTCGGCCACGAAGTCCTGGAGGGGCGTGTCGCCCTCCTCCCGGATGATCCAGGGGAACATCTATGCAGACAAAACGCAAGTCAGACCGGATAAGGAAGCTAGCCAGACAATGCGAGAACAAGAATAGGAAAGAAAAGCGAACAAGTATACTCACCCGGGGCGTGCGGTTCTCGCGCATGTAAGGAGCGATGCCAAACTTCCAATTGGAAGTGATCTTCTCCTTCGTGGTCATCCAAATCCACTCATAGAGGTTGGCGAAGGAGGGCTCGTGGCAAGAGAGCCTAGTGGGGTCGGGCCGCCCGGAGTAGTAGCACATCTTGTGTGCTCGCTGCTGCAGGGGCATCATGAGCCGGCTGGCCCAGCTCAGCGTCACGTCGACGCCGGTTAGACCAGCCGTCACCAACCCTCTCATCCGGTGGAGGAGCGCGTCCGATTCCGTCTTGGAGCCGAAGACCTTCTCCTCCCAATGCGCCCGGCTGGACTCGGTTTCCTGGAAGGCCGGGAGGTTCAACCGGTCCTCTGACCCCAATTCCGTATGTAAAAGTACGTCTGCTGCCACAGTTTGACCGTGTCATGCAGTTTGAACTTGGGGTAGCCGGTCTGTGACCGGCTGTAGATCGAGGCGCCGCCGCAGGCCACCAGTGGACCCTTGGCGAACTGAACTTGAGGGCGGATTAGGAAGAGGCGACAGAACAGCCCGAGATCTGGTTGGATCCCGAGATAGCACTCACAAAAGGCGACAAAGTGGGCCAAAATGCCGATTGCATTTGGCCCGAGATGGTGGAGGCGAAGATCGAAATGCGCGAGAAAATACAAGAGAAAGGCGCTGGCCGGAAAGGCCAGGCCGCGCGCAAGATGTGCGAGAAAGACTACTCGCTCACCGACTTGCGGAGCCGGCGAGATCTCATCAGTCGGGGCCAGCCGGACCCCGACCTCGCCGGCGGTCGGCAGGAGGCGCGACCACTGGTACTTCTCCACCTGCGCCTCCGTGATGAAGGAGCTGCACCATGCTCCCCTGCTCTCTGCCATGGAGACGGCGGTAGAGCGCGGCGGAGACGGGTAAGAAGAAAGAAAAGACGGCGGTGGAGCGGCGGAGGAGGGCGGAGTGGGCAGCGCAGGCTCGCCGGCGGTGCAGAAGACGAACGGAGGCAGAAGGGGACGAGAGCTGTGGCATCGAGGGAGAGAACGGTGGAAGAAAATGACTAGTGGGGGCGGCGCAGCGCCTCAGCCTCTACTTAAAGGGGCCGGGGAGGCAAACCGCCGGCCTGCCACGTGGCGGCCTCCACGGTCCCCGGATCGTTTGCGGCCACACATCACGCATAGAAGATCCCAGCACGGGAGGCGAGGCACTGGCGCCAGTTCCCGAGGAGACAACCGACATGAACCCACGACGCACGCCCTCCCACGACCATCATCACGCGTGGCTGACATCAGTGATGATTCAACCGGGGCAGCTCAACCGCGAAATTCAACCGGGAAAATTTTCAAAATCCTAGCTTCTTGAGCCCGAGCACATTTCTCCTGAGGGGCGGAATCCATGCATGCTCGGGGCTAGTGTTGGGGGGATCGCCCCCATGTAGGCTAACTAGACAAGATACAAAGCACCAACACGTCAGCCGGCTGAGGGTAGCCGGACGCAGAAACCTCAAGATAGATCAGAAGACGGAACAGACCAAGACCCGACTGGTAAACCAGCCAGCCGGACAAGAACTATCGGCAAGATCGCCAGCCGGCTGGATCAAGATAGCCGACCGGAGCAAGACAGATCGAGAGCCAACCGGCGGAAGAACCAGCCGGATGAAGCAAACAAGGGCAGAAGAGTAGCCGGATGGGTCCGACCATCCTTCCCAGGAAGGCCAGCCGGCTAGATCACCCTAGCCGGCCACTCAAGATAAGCAAGGTACTAGATGACGTAGGTCACAGTGCGCAGTACGCCCAGGACAACGGACAAGACATAAATGAGCCTCAGACACTCGCCCCATACCGACGACTTTACCGATGACAGTTGCAATAGTAGACAGTAGGTGGCACTGTGCATAACTACCCGCACAGCGGCCACTGTAGATGGCGTGGCGGCATGGGCTTGACTGCGAGTACACACTCCCCATGCCGGCCACTGTAGATGACCTAGCCGGCTGGGGCCCACCTGTGGGACCCGCCAGTCGGCTAGGTTGTTTCCCACGCCGCCTCCGCCTATATAAGGGGCGGCAGGGGTAACTTAGCAAGGGTTCGACTCTCCTCGCTCACTAGCCAGACTAGATACAGCTCGAGGAGCCTTGTACTTCTTTGTGATCCATCCCTATAGTTAGATCGGCAGGAGTACGGGCTTTACCTCAACCCGAGGGCCCCGAACCTGGGTACTTCTTGTGTCCCCGACGCTTGCTTGTATCCAATCCCACCTGCGGACGCCGTCGCACACTTCCCTGCTTTGCTCCCACACCTGTTTCTAGCCTGCTTAGGCTCTGCCATTCCCATAACAACGACAGGAGAAATAATAAGAAAAGTGTTTTGGAAAGTAGATATGTTTTTGACGTATCAACTCCCCCAATCTTATCTTATTGCTTGTCCTCAAGCAATTCAGTTGAAAACTGAGTGTGATAAAAAACTTTCATGAACACATTTGCTTCAAATGATGTATATATTCTCAGCCTAAGAGTAGATACTTAGACAATACATAATAAGGAATATGCAACTAAGTCTACTTAATAATCATTGCAAGCTATGAAGAGATTCCAACTCAATAATAATAAGTAGCATGAAACATAAACATAAGCAACATTGCAATGCTCATAAGAAGGTATGATAGAGTGGTATCTCGCTTGCCTTTGTTTGTAGAGCACAAAATAAATGCCAAGGAACCTCTGAAGTTCAAGTGAATACTAGAAGTAAAGAAATGATAAATACAAGCATCAAAGTCATGACATAATTAACCAAGTTTTGATACACGCACATTACACTAAGAATGACAACTATGCTCTCAAGAAGGTGCTCATAGAATAAGTGGTGACTCAACAAGGAAGTGAAAAGGTTTGCAAAAGTTTGAAAGGCTTCCAAATGCTGAAAGTAAGGTACTCATTAGCTTTGAGCTCTCATTGCCCGTATCATAGGCATCTTTCGATGGTTAAAGGTGAAAGTGAGGTACAATATGAGTTATATGCTTGACAAACCATAAATTGAAAATCTCATGTCCCTTGAATACGAGGGCAGCTCCTCATGCTATACCAACAAGTTCTTGTCATAGTAAATATATGCGTATCATAGATAACCTCCAACGGGGTACCCCTTGCACGTGATAGAGGAGCTATCCCATAATCAAAATGACAAGGCAAGCAGACAATGAGCATCTCAGTGATCTTTTTATTTTCTATATGCATAGGTTTTTATTGAGGATGCTTCACAGATTGCTCATTATTGTTATGCTGCAAGTTTCCACCATGATTAGGTATGGCTTAGGCTAGCGGCCTAGGCATTTCTCTAACACACACATATATATATAAATCCATGAACTTACAAGCTCCCCTTTTATTTCACACTGATGACATCCATAAACAAAAGAGCATGATATCAACTGGGTACAAAGTATAGGTGCAATGTTGAAAGCGTTCCCAGTGACATCACGGTTCTGCTAACTCCCAGCCTATAATTTGCAAGCATATAACTTTCATGGATAGTCACAATGGTTTAGGTCTATTAAGTACAAGGAATAAAGTGTGCTATCAAGTTCGGGAGAGCTTTACTAACTAACTTTCTCAAAACAGTGAAACATTTTATTTGGAAGAAAACAAGGCATAATGAATATGCACAGAATTAGCAAATGATGCTAATAGGTAGGTATGGTGGACACCGTTGGCAATATTGGTTTTTGGGAGTTGGATGCACAAGTAGATCTCATACTCAATTCAAGTGAAGGCTAGTAGAAGAGACGGAGGGACAAACGAGAGAGCAATAACTGTCATAATCATGCTTGCAACAAAACATGACTAATTCTGGCATGAAAGTGATACAAGAACTCTGAGGAAAAATAAATCATTGAGGCTTACTGACTATTGTTCAGTCATATGCATGGGTGAGCATGTGCCAAGTCGATTCACATGAAACATTCAGAAGAGGATACCACAATATCATACCAAAATATGAATAGAACAATGCAAGCAAACATTCATATGGCATGCTACAAACTATTAACAAGCTGGAGCTAATCACAAGAGAGCAAGAACAACTAAGCATCCATAAATAACATACACCTTGCATGAACAGAGTAAGCATGCTCACAATGATGAGTATATGTACAAAAATGAAAACAAATAGAGTTCGTTACCAACCTCTTACCACACCTCAAGTTGTCTTAATCTTCATTATTGCCCTTCACTTGTGTGGCTTGAATAATAACATGAAACCAAACTCCACTGAGGACTGATGAACCCTACAAAGAACTTCACAAACCAAAGAAGAACAACAAATATTTTTGGTGTTTTCGATTTTTTTAAAGCAAGCACACAAAGCAAAAACAAACAAAGCAAAATCTTTTTGGATTTTTCTTTAAGGCAAACCAAATCTAAAAAGCAAAGAAACAAACCAAGAGAAACAATGAAAATATTTTTAGTATTTGTGTTTTGGAAAAGCAGAAACAAAAACCAAAAAGAAAGTGAAACATGGATATACAAAGAACCAACGAAACAGGATATATAGATGAGTGTGATGTCGGTGTACCTCACCCAAGCTTTGGCTTTTGGCCTAAGTGGGGCTCAACTCCATGGTGACCAAGAAGGTGCACCTTCGTAGTACGACGAAGAGGCCCCTTCGTCCTGGTATGAGCTCGAGGACGCCCCTATGTAGTGCACAAAGGGGTCGTATGAGGGCGCGTCCCCCTGGAAGTGTCCATGGAAACCACGAATGCGTAGCTGCTCGTCCATCTCCTCCTTGGAGCGTGACCAAGGTCCCTGGGAAATACTGAACAAAGTGGTTTGGGGCAAAGGAATTTCTCTCTCTTCCCCGTCAGTAAACATCATCCTATAAACCAAATTATCAAGGGTAGAGCTAGTAGTGACAAAGTGATGCGCTTTCATTGCAGCTAAATCAAGCCTCTGAGGAGCCAAAACTTTATCATTTGGATCAACAGAAAGGTCTAAGGAAGCAACAACACGTGCAACAATAATACCCCCATAAATGGGCCCCTTAGCAGCTAAGCGACGAGCAATGAGAGAACCAAGATTATACCTGGTTTCATTGTTGAGTTCAGCATCTAGAAACGCCAAATGATACTTGGAAATATTGCTAGTGTTATCCCTACCAAGAATACTAGTGGCAAGATAATAAGCAAAATACCTGATAGCTGGGAGTTGGATATTTCTTATCTTCCCGCGCTGGGCTCTACGGTCATCATCATTAGTTATCCCGTGGTAGATCTCCAACAAATCAGCGGGTTGAGCTGGAATCTTGTTCACCGTCCCAGCTATGCCAATACCCAAGATTTCACAATTTTTCTTTAATGTCATGGAGACAGGCATGTTATAGATTTTGAACGACACGTCTGATTTGAAAGGGCTATTACAAAAATTAAAACTTTCCACAAAAGTTTTGGTGAGCATAGCATATTGCACACTCTCATCCTGCATATAACTCGTTAGTCCAACCCTCCGAACCAAGGTTAGGAAATCATTAAGGATTCCTGCAGCCTGCAAAAAGGTAGGACAAGGGAAGGTAGAAGGGTGCGCATCGCCCTCATCTCCTTTGTCGCCAAAACACGGTGTAATGATATCCTCATTGTATGATGGCCTAGCTCGGGAGGATGATCTTGAAGGCATTGTCCTCCTAGGTGCATCACTCTCAAATATTTCTCCAAAGGTGTGGTTGTGCATGACACCTTTTTTTGAAATTTTTAGACAAACATCAAACCAAGTAATTTCCAAGTTGATAAATGATGAGGAACTACTATAGGAACTTGCTAGAGGGCTAAACATGCATCAAAATGAAATCTCTAAGCAAAGAACAAGCATGAAAGATCACACAACCTAACACCTATAGCAGCAAAATACTCAAGATACAATCTACAAATCACAAATCTAATTGGAAAAGCGGAGGAGGCACATACCAAGGAACAATCCCTCTGAAAATCAGCAGCAAAGATGGGATGAGCAAGGAGATTGAAAATCGGGAGCAAGAACAGCAGGAACTCTAGCTTGAGAATTTTTTCCGGTGATTTTCGGGAGAGAGAAAGAAGTGGCTTGGAGGAGGCAACTTGGAGGGCCACAGGTGGGCCCAACCCAGGCCAGGAGCGCCTTGGGGGGCTGGCCGGGCCACCGGGGGGTGTGCTGTCCTGGTGGGTCCCCCTGGGCCACTCCAGGTGTCCCTCTGCCCCTTTTTTCGAGGACAAATTTAATATGAATTTTCTGGAATTTTTCGGGAAACTTTTTTTTGGCCAATTTTCAGGGTATGAAAATTGATTCTCTCACAGAAAAGATTTTGTTTATAAGAAGCAAAAGCAAACAAGAACCAAAACTACAGAAGTTCTAAGAAACTCTAACAAGCTAACAACTAGCAAAAATAAATCTAACAAGATAAAGAGCAAAGACTAGGAAGGAGAAGAATAAAAGTGAGCAAGTATAACCACTCTAACAAGGTTGATCAAGTCTTGTTACCAAAACAATCTTAAATGAAGCAGAACTTTGCATTCCACTAAGTGATTATGTTACCTCAAACTTGATAGTAATAGTCCCAATCATAATGGTTTCAAAACTTTCTTGTGGAATGGGACAATATATTTCTCGAACTTTGATGCTCTCAATATTTTCAATGGAATTCAGGCAATAGCTCTTATCAATCTTCTTGGGGGAATAGACAGTATGCTCTTTGTCATTAATATTAAAAGTTACTTTTCCTTGATTACAATTGATGATAGCACCTGCAGTATTAAGAAAAGGTCTCCCAAGAATAATAGACATATTATCATCTTCAGGCATCTCAAGCATACCAAAATTAGTTAAAACCAAGAAATTATTTGCCACTTGAACAGGAACATCCTCACATATACCAACAGGAATAGTAGTATACTTATCAGCCATTTGCAAAGATATATCAGTTGGTATCAACTTTTCTAGCTGGAGTCTCTTGTAGAGAGAAAAAGGCATAACACTAACTCTAGCTCCCAAATCACATAAAACAGTTCTAACATAATTTTTCTTAATAGAGCAAGGAATAGTTGGAATACCTGGATCATCAACTTTCTTTGGAACCTTACCATTGAAGGAATAATTAGCAAGCAAAGTAGAAATTCCTCATTAGGAATCTTCCTTTTATTAGAGACAATATCCTTCATATACTTTGAATAGGGAGGCAACTTAATAGCATCAGTCAAAGGAATTTGCAAAAATAAAGGTTTCATCCACTCGAAAAACTTGTTATAGTGTTCTTCCTCCTTTGACTTGTGTTTCTTATTTGGAAAAGGCATAGGTTTCTGCACCAAAGGTTCTCTCTCACTACCATATTTATTAGCAATAAAATCTTTCTTAGTGTACCTCGTGTTCTTAGTGTGATTCTCAGTTTCTTTCTCAACTTCCTCCTTGTCAGGAGCATCATTTTTATCACAACTTTCAGATTCAGCATCAGAGACTGATATACTATTACGATCTACAGAAGGTTCAGAGGGTTCCTCAACTATTTTGTGTTTCTTTTTCTTTCTCTTACGAGGACTACCACTACTTTCACCTTGTTGAGAATCCTACTCAATTATTTTAGGGTGTCCTTCAGGATATAAAGGATCTTGAGTAGCTATACCACTCCTAGTTCTAATTCCATAAGCATGTTTATATCCTGAGGCATTAACTAGCATATCTTTTTGTACCTTAGCAAGATGATCAATTTGAGTTTGAACCATTTGAAAGTGTTTACAAAGAATTTTAACATCATTAGCAGTTCTTTCCACAATATCTTTCAACTCATTAGTAGCTCTAGATTTTTCCAATAAATTATTCCAAACTTGTTTATTAAAAGTACCTTGTTTAACAATAAATGTGTCAAGTTCATCTAAGCATTGATCAGGAGGCTTACCATAGGGAATATCACCTTCATTAAAGTGGAGAGAGTGTACCTCAATAGTAGATGAGTGGGGGATTGTCTTACATAATTCTTCTATAGGAGGTAGATTCTTCACATATTCAGGTCTAATACCTTTCTCCTTAAGACATTTCTTAGATTGTTTCATCACTTCATCATTTAATGCAATCCCTCCCCTCTTCTTTGGTGTTGGTGTTGGAGATGGTTCAGGCACAATTGGTTCAGGGGTAATAGGCTTAGGTGTATTTAGCTCAGTTGAAGTCCAATCATCATAATTCTTGCTTATTTTAGCCATTAATTCTTCAACATCTTTAGGAGTTCTTGTCCTGAAAACACAATCAGCAAAATTATCTAGGTATGTCCTAGAATCATAAGTTAGTCCATTATAATAAATATCAAAAATCTCATTTTTAGGTAATGGACATCCAGGATGTCCATGAATCAAGGCATAGAACCTTTTCCATGACTCAAGAAACTTATGTTCTTCTCCCTGTTTAAAATCAAAAAGTTTATGTAAAGCAGCATGTCTAGCACTAGGAGGAAATTGTTTCTAGAAGAAAGAAGCAATCAAACAATCAGGGCTATCAATGGATCCAGGAGGTAATCTATTAAACCAAGCTTCTCCTTTTAGTGAAAAAGGGCAGATCTTTGTAACAAAGTACTTGTGCATCTTAAAACCATCAGAGAATAAAGAACTCATAGTGGAAATATCATTCATATGTGCCACAACACTCTCACTATCAGTCCCACAAAACGGTTCTTTCTCAACAATGTTAAATATGATAAATCAAGAGAGAAATCATAATCTTCATCTCTAATATCTATGGGAGAAGTGGCAAACTTAGGATCAGAAGACAGTTTAGGAATTGTCACATCCCAAAATTTTCCAAATTTTTAAATGTGAAAAATAAACAAACAAAAGAAACAAATGTTGAAATTTAGGGTGAAAAGAAACTTTTTGCTTCTAAATGGAAACATCAAAACCCTAAATGAACAATATTTGAATGAAAAAGCAACAAACAAATTTTCAAACAAATCAAATGCATCCTTGTAAGGAAAATATCTTGAATATAAAACACTTGCAAAAGTTAAACCAAAACCCTAAACCTTAATGAAATAAATCATCTTCAAGATCACTTGCAAAACTATGGCTTTGTTCCATATAAAATTTAACAACAAATATTTATAAATGATCAAAAATGTTAAACAAAAATATTATAAAACCATGGGAGTTGCTTTCACTCCATTTGGAACCATGGATAAAAACTTATGATTTTAATAAGATAAAAGAAAGTAATTCCTAAGGATAATAAAGCTCCTTACTAAAACCAACATCAAATTGTGAGCAATCTAATCCTAAAAGGACTTAAAAGGATAAATAAATATTAAATAAAATTATACAAAGTGGAATCACCAATTTTGGAACTATAAATAAAAAGATATGGATTTTATAAGACAAAGAAAGAAATAAATAACAAATATTTAAAAGACAATTTAAATCTTGGCTAAATCCATAAGCAAATGGACTAAAAGTAATTCAAAAAAATAAAATAATAAAGGTTTATTTAAATAAAATTATATGGGTTTATGAACCATATTTAATTTTATTTAAATAAAGACAAAAAGCCTCACTTAAATGAATATTAAACCATAAGGAAATATTTGGATTACTCCAAGTTCAATTACATAACACACTAATAAAAAGTATAAACCTACTGAAAAGTTCTGGAAAAGATTTGAATTCAAATTGAGGTTTGAATTAATAGTTTTGAATAAAAACAGAAAAAGGAAAAAGAATAAGAGGGAAAAAATAAGAAACAAACCCAACCCAACTAACCTACCCAGCCATCCCAATACCCCAGGACCAGCAACAGCCCACCCGGGCCACTCTTCCCTCCCCGCGACAATTCTCTCACCCACACACACACCCACACCCCCGCTGACGCACTGGACCAACCTCCACGTCATCATCATCGTCCTCACCATGCGCTGTCCTCGCCCCCTCCCCTGACCGTTTCCTGCCGCGATTATGTCGCGTGAATTCGCTTAATTGTCGCAATGATTGTTTCCCCCGATCGAGCCTTCTTAACCACCTCGCCCTCCTCTCCATTTCCCCTCAGTCACCACACCACGGGAGCCCCCAGGCTGCTCGAATTTCCGCTCACACAACCACTGACTCCGACATGTTCCAGCATCGATTCTGGCAAGCACAGACCCCCCTTGCCCCTAGCTCACGTAGGCTTGCTCGCCATCATCGTGCGCACCTGCCAGAAGTCCCCGTGTGCTCGCGCGTGCCCCTGACACTCGGCAACAACCTCCCCTGCGAGCAACCAACGACTTATGCAACTCCGGCGAGTTTTCCCGGTGAGCCCCGTGCGCGCCTCGTCCTCTAACTCTTGCTGTCTTGTTGTCAACACCCCGATTTTTAATCCCAGATGCCTATTATGCCATGCATCGCAATCCCAAGATTACCATTTTTGCAAGACATAACAGATTGGATATCACAATACATCATCCATTACAAACCATACATAAGGTCTTACAACAAATAAAGGAACTCATGATCCAGTATTAGTACAATCAAGCAGCGGAATAACATAATAACGGTAGCATGGGCGAGGCTCCATCTTCATGGTCACAGGCAATGCTGACGATGGGAGATGATCCTAGTTGTCGTAACCTTCCAGCGGTCCATCCTCCTGATAGTCCTCTTCATAGTCTGGCCATAGGAATAACCAGGGAACAAAGCCATGATTACTCTTTAAGTACTCGCAAACTATCACTAACAGGTAAAGTGGTTTGAGTAGGAATACTAAGCTCAAGTTTGCTTTGCCAAAAGCCAGATTTATCTCTAACTGAATTTAGAAGCAAAGAAAGGTAGTTTAAAGTTTTATAACACCTAAGTGGGAAGTCAGTTTTCATAATCACAACCCTGTTGTGGTCAAGTCAAGTCATGATTCATTTCACAAGTCATTTCGAAAACATATGACGACGAAACAGTATGGCCACTCCAACTGTCAATAACCGCGGACGTGGCTATTCGAATAGTTTCACACTTTGCAGAGGTGGTACACTTTAACCACAATATTTGATACATCCGTCAGGAACAATCCTGAATTCACCATACTCAGTATGCAGATAATCAATCCTAACCTTTCAATTACACGCCCTAGTATAGGCACCTATCATATGAGTTTGGCCTCCCAAGCATCACCATCTATCATCTTGGGAACTGCCCAGGTGGACAATCATCACGAGGTAGCCTCAGCTGAAACCTCGACCGCAAGTGAACCCATACTAAGGTATATAAACTTCCACTCAAGTCCTACCCAAATTCGGGTATTGTGGTTGTACGTTAAAATTGGAATGGTATCGCATCTACACAACCATCTATTTTATAAAAGGGCTAAGGCTCATGCCTCAACATTTTCATCATAAAAATCATCTGGGGTTCAAGAGCACATGTCAAAAAAATTTCATTAGAATGACTCATCATTCTAAGGTTTTCATAATCATTTTCACCAAGTATTCCCATCTAAAGTGATCAAGTTTTATGCTTAGCGCTAGCCACTAAAGTTGGGGGTAAACACTAATGGGGTTTGATAATCAAGTGCGGTTTATCTAAGTTCATTCTCATGCCTCAGGATGACATCAAGATTTATCTAACTTAGGCCAAGTTTTATGTTCTTTATGCTACCTCCAAAAACTTTCCAAAACTGATAACTCACTAAGTAAGCATAACTAAGGAGCTTTGATAAAGAAATAAAATAATCAAGTTTGAAAATAAAACTAGAATTGGGTATAATCAAAGGGGTGTAATCACATATGCCTAAGGAATCTAGTTTGCATAGTTATTATGCAAGTGTTAGATTGCAAAGTTAACTTGTTTTGTGAAGCTTGCCTTGTGCAGAGCAGTGGTTGAAGTTCTCCTCGGCTTCTTCCTCGTAGTAATCTCCTTCCTCTTTGTATCCTTGGTCGGTACTAGCGTCTATAAATAAATACGAGGTACACAATCACCAAACAATACTTAACTAATTTTATTTATCACACTAGGGTTTTCATTAGATGATCTAGCATTATCACAAACATCACAAGGATTAAGGCACTAGTTTCATTTATTCTATTTTAGAAAAGTAATTTTTACTCTTTGAAAAACTACTTAAGATTTAATATTCTCCAACTAAAACATGGGATCATGTTGACACATGTCATCACCACATATTTCAGTACATGGGAATGTTATTTAAAGTGGTGTCACAATTTAATAAGGGTTAACCCTTTTATTTTAATTAAATAAAGTGACTAGAAATGCCTATGAGGCATTATTTCATTACTTGTCGATTTTTTCTATAAGTAAACCTAGATATTTGTATATATTCTGAAAGGTCTTATCAAATGTGAGTTTTGAGAGTTGGAATCAACTCAAAAGATTTTACGGTTGAATTTTGAAAAATGTTTGAATGCAGAAAAGTCTCTGCCTTGTTATTTTTACTATAGGTGATCTGTAATTCCAAATGGTTTGAATCCAACGAGCTTGGATTAAGAATTTCAACACCTTTCTAAAAAAATTAGTTTCGTGCAATTTGGTTAAGTGAAACTCTCTGGATTGAATATTGAATCTATAGACAGAACTAGGTTTGAAACTAAAATGAAAAATCTAAATTTAAACTACTAGGTCACGCGGGAGTGCAAACTGGGCCGGCCCACTGCGCACAGTGCGCGCGCGGGCGGGTTAAGTGGTTGTCCCCACACGTTAGTGAGACAGATAGTGGTGAAGGGGTACGGGGCGATTATATCTATAGGATTAGAAATAAGATCTGCGGCTGAGGGTCATCGTCCATGTCTGAACTGAACGCGACAAAAACGAACCCTAGCGCGGCCAGTGGGGGTCTGTGGTGGCTCACCGGGGCTCAGGCGAGGGTCGACGATGGGGGCAAATGATGGACTCGACGATGGCGATCCTCCTGGTACTAGTGGCTCCTCCTGGGGCGGCTCTAATCAGCGGCGCCCTTCTCCTCCAGCAGTGGCAAGCTCCAGCAAAATTCTGGCAACCTGGTGCTCGCCTTTCTCGGGAAAGAAATGGGGTGGTTCTGAGAGAGAGGGAGTGGAATGGTGTGAAGAATTCGAGCGGGGGAGGCCTTTATTTATAGTGCGACGAGGGAACCGAAGGGTGCGGGCTGAGCTCTTGTGGGTCGTCTTTAGAGTGAGCTAACGGCATGGCCGAAGGTAGGGTAAAGTGCGCTGCCTCCTGGGGAAGCTCAACGGCTTGATGGTGAGGCATGGGGCAGTGCGGTTCGGTTGGAACATGTCGATGTTCTGGGCGGCACTGACGATAGTTTTAATGGCGCACAATGGCTACAGGTCACACGGCGGTGAACGGGGTTGTCTGGAAGGTTCCTGGGGCGGTGGTGATCACGTACGCGGGTGGCGAAGGCGGGGCGTGGTGTATGCGAGCGTGTCGAGCGGTGCTCTGGCGTGCTCTCGGGATGGTCACAGAGAAAAAGAGCACGTGCGTTCTGGGTGGTCCAGTGGCTAGCAGGGCTCTAGGGCTGGACAGGGGGTGGTGATGGACGGTGACGCGCTTGCTAGACGAGGTTGGCGAGGCTAGTTAGGCTTGTAGCATGCTGTCGACATTGGGGTGGCAAGTGTGCTCGACCATGGTGACCATTGATAGAATGATCGAGTTTACAGTGAGATAGAGCTTCTTAGACAAGTTTAATGATCTACTGGGAGTGTAGTGAGAGCTAGAGAGGGAACAAGGTTGGCACATACACTGCTCACAATAGTGTTTGATGTTTAATTTGATTTGTGCTCAGAAGGTGTTTGATGAAATGGCTGCAATAGATTCAAATTTTAACTTTTGGATGAAACTTGGTCGGTGTACTAGTCACATACTAGGTAGTCTCTGGTTGCTTGGATTTGTGAAGGTGCACTGGTTTGGTTGGGTTTTGAGAAATGGTGATCTTCCAATATGATATATTATTCAATTTTGAATTGTCATTTGAATAGGGCTGCCAAATGTTTCTGTGGGATTGCAAAGTGGTCTTGAGTTCACTTTCACTTGGTCTAGCAAGGGGTGAAAAGAAATGGATTTGTTTCTGTTTGAAATCTTGGACTAGAAACACTCAAATTGGACTAGTGAGCAAGATTGGCAAAAATGACCATTTTCTTGTTTTGTTTGTTTTTAAATTTCTGTTGATTAGATTTTGCTTGGATTTTATTTATATGATGTTTTTTTCATATTTAAACCAATCCTTGCCATTCATAACAATCACACAAGTCCATTCATGCATTCATACATTCATCACATACACACATGCATTCATATGATTTTAATTAACAAAAGTTTTTGTTAACCCTAAATTTGGGTGATTGGGATGGATAACCTTGATTAATATTTTTGGGATGTTACACTTGTTCGCCTTTATCCTGTGACTCTTCTGGTACTCGCCATTCACTCGCTCGTGACCTGCAGGCTCACCTCCGACGACGACAACTCGCACCCGCAACCGACGCAAGCTCCGGAAAGGTTTTCCCAATGACCCCATGCGCCCCTTCGCAAACCACAACCACCTTGAGCATCACCACGTCCCCGCTACCACGGTAGAACCCTCCTCTCCCCCTATGACCTCTTTGAATCGCCGGTGCGCTGCCACTAGACGCGTCGCCGCCACGCGCAGTAGCCAGCGCCGCCCGTCTCTGGTCAATGCACCGTGATCCGTTCGATTTAGATCAAAAGGTTAAGATTAGATCACTAATCGAAGGGGTATATATTGATCTGCGTCATGCGCTTCCACTTAAATCCAACGGCCCACAACGCTCGATCCACCCGAATCGGTATCGACTAGTAGAAATAAGGCACGTGGCCAGGCTTTTGTTTTAAAAACTAGAATTTGTTCTATTAGATGTTTGAATTTGTAAAATCAATAACTTTTGATTTGTATGTCCAAAAATTACAAATTTTATATCAATGGATTCAGAAAAATATACCTTTGGTTTGGTCATTTGCTTCTCAAAATTTAGAGGTTTATGCAGAGACATGTTTAGGACACTTTTGAGTATAATAATTGTTCTAAAAATTATTTTTGAGTGAAAACTTTGACCATAAACACTAACATTTGAATTTAAAAATATATTTTGTTGACACTAGGAATTATTACTTTGAATAGAAGCATTTCTAGTAAAAAAAATGATTTAAAAGGCCCATTTTCACTAACTTGGTTTCAAATGAAATTACCACTTTTATAAATGACAAGTAGTTGTTTTGAAATGTTTAGAACCTTGTTAGAGAGCACTTTCTCAATAAAACATATTTTTGCATGCTTGCATGCATTTCTTTGTTTTTATTGTTTTGTTTTGTTAATTGTTTGTGTGCTAGTTTGGAATGAGTGCTTTGCTTGATTGTATGTAGTGAACCTTGAGGAGTGTGACAATTTCAAAATCAAGGAGAGTACCTAGATTCTCTACTAAAAAGAACAGTGATACTTTGGTCATCAAAAGTCCTATCTTTTCAATATTGCATTAGTGATATTTTTGTAGTATACATGAGAGGAATATTTTACATATTGCTATGCTATAGTAGATCCTATAGAATATATCTTGGTAGGAATCTTCCTAAGTTAAGAGACATGTTATGCTAGTATGCTTAGCCTAGCTAGTAGATTGCATGGGTGGAATATTCATGTTATGGTATTCTGCAAAGTTTATGACTATGTTTTTGATTAATAAAACAACATGTGAATGAATCACCTGGGTGGAATGGGAAGATTGGTTTGTGTTGAATGGTTACTCAGGGCCCATTTCTTTGTTTTACCCTCGTGTATCTCAATTGTGGATGGACACCCAAGAACAAATATATTTGAGATGTTTTGTGTTGAGAAGCTTCCAGTGCATCCACATGGCATATGGTCTCTTCCTTGAACAACTAGGTTTGCTGGAACTCAGACAGACAGACAGTTGGTTGTAGTGATGATAGGATGGAACGCGTTTATGCTGATCTAAGGGATTGTTTCTGAAAAATCTCGTCTCGATGCATGTCGAGCCTTGTGGGAAAAGTGCACCACCTCTCGAGAGGGTAAAACCTAAGTACTTAGCCGTGTCCCCGGTAATTGACATTTTGAGCATCAAAGACATTGAAATTATCAAGGATCTCCTCATCCCAATTTCTCTAAGTTAAAAACTTGTTGGGTGAACATGGGAAGCACCTGGTGTGTATCCAGTGTGCCTTGTGTGATGAAATGTTTTGAAAAGATAAAAACTATTTTCAAAGGATAGGAACAACTTATTTTATGCAAAGGCTAGCCAAAACACCACTTGGACAAATATTCATGTAGATGCTAGATTCTCCATATCAATATGATATCACTTGCCAATACAATTCAAATGTATTGACCCTTGTGGCTGTAAATTATTATGTTGCAGGTTTGTTTGATGTTAGTGAAGGTTGTTGAGTAGGGATTACAAGTGTACAACCAACATGATTGCATGTGGCACCTAAAGATGAAGGACTCCATGCTATATAGTTATATTTGCTGCTTTGTACTAAGATAGCCATATGAGCTATGTAAGTTGTAATGATCTATATTATTCCTGGTTATGAGTTGTAATATGACCTTTGTTTTTGGATATTACATCTTAAACTATGGGTGCTAGCTATTCGATCTAGGGACTAGCACTGTAAACACAGGGATCTCTACCTTATCAGGTTCAGACCTCTATAAATCGTATCAGAGCACTGTGTTGCATGTAGGATTGTAACCCTAGGATTGGACAAAACCCCTTAGAAAAATAGGACTTGTATTTGTTCAAACTTATTTACAAACAATCTTGTAAACTCTTTCCTCAGCATTTTGTTTTGATTCTACATCTCTCCCTTTTCTACTTGATGGCCAAAAACTTCAACATGAGCAAGGACTTCACCATCACCAATGACTTCAACTTTAGTTTCACCAAGGACTTCAACTTGGACATCACTAAAGACTACAAGTGAGACAAGAATAATACTCAAGACTTGGAGACTAAGGAAACTTAACTCATGAGGAAACATTATAGACATCACCTTTGAACCTTATGACCCAGATGCAAGAATTTCTTCCAAGGATACCATGATATTGTTCCTGATGTATCAACTAAGAAGAATGGAATGATCTCAAGTGATACCCATAGATGGACCACCACAATAGAGTTTAGTTTAAATCGATTTATTGATCACACCAACTTATGTGGTGTAGCAAAAATATTTTTGGTACCTAAAATATGCTTAAATCTTGTTGTTTGAGTGGATTGCATGATTGTGATTGCTTGCACATTGCTTTGTGTGATTTGTTGTGTGTAAGTAGAATTCTTCCTCTAGAAATCTTTTGCCTAATCAAATCCCAATCCAACCCAGGAAGATGACTTCTTCAAGAGACCACAACTCCAACATCAAGGATGGTAAAAACAACCTAGAGATGCACATGACAGAACAACTGCTAGAAACCCAAGACCAGTTGAATCAAGTGACAACCCAGTTTTTAGCCAATAACATTGAGTTAGACCCAGCCATGCTAAAGTTCTTGGAATCCCAATCTCAATTGTTGCAAAGGATGACCAATCACATGATCAACATGAGAAGCAACCCTTCTCAAAGAGATTGTGACAACAATGATATCAAGGATGATATTATAGAAGGAAATCAAGCCTGCAAAATATGTGGAGACATAGGACACACTTATAAAGAGCATATGGACCAATGCCCAAATTGTGAAGAGAAACATCCATCTAGACAATACCCCACATCTCAAGTTTCTTCTTTCCTATGTGAAGGAAATGATCATGTCCATGTTCAATGCCACATCTATCCGATAGTTCAACAGATGAAACATCAAGCTAAGGATGGAAAACATCAAGTCTTTGGAAACATTCATGAAGGCACAACTTCTACCAAGAAGGATGAAGACAAAGTCAAATCTCAGTATACACCCCCATACATTGTAACCCACTATGGTGAACAAAATAGGAAACATGGACGTTATCCTAGGAACCGTTCTAAGAACCGAGGAAGTTTTCCCAATTTGTGGTGAAATATGAAGAACATGAACTAAGAGATCTCCTAGCTTTGGAGAGACCCAAAAAGAATAAGAGCCAAGGAAACAAACAAGAGATAGTGATACCAAAGATAAACATGCATATTAGCCAAGTGATGTGCCACAAAGATAAACAAGAACATTATGCATCACATTGCCTAGAAAAGGAGAAGAACAAGACAAGCAAATTTGGAAAAGACATCAACCTTGTCACATGTTTCAAATGTGGTAACAAAGGACACTATGCAAACAACTGTCTAGAGAAGTTACATAAAGACACGAAGTAAGCCAAGATGCAATCTAGTTAAAAATCTTTTAAGGGTGGTAGTACCCTAGTTGTCCTGAAGCCAATTTGTTGTCTCTAGCCTTCCCGAATCTCGGGACGAGATTCCTTTTAAGGGTGGTAGTCTGTCACATCCCAAAATTTTCCAAATTTTGAAATGTGAAAAATAAACAAATGTTGAAATTTAGGGTGAAAAGAAACTTTTTGCTTCTAAATGGAAACATCAAAACCCTACTTGAACAAAATTTGAATGAAAAATCAACAAACAAATTTTCAAACAAATCAAATGCATCCCTGCAAGGAAAATATCTTGAATATAAAACACTTGCAAAAGTTAAACCAAAACCCTAAACCCTAATGAAAGAAATCATTTTCAAGATCACTTGCAAAACTATGGCTTTGTTCCATATAAAATTTAACAACAAATATTTCTAAATGATTAAAAATGTTAAACAAAAAATTTATAAAACCATGGGAGTTAGTTTCACAGCATTTGGAACCATGGATAAAAACTTATGATTTTAATAAGATAAAAGAAAGTAATTCCCAAGGATAATAAAGCTCCTAACTAAAACCAACATCAAATTGTGACCAAAGTAATCCTAAAAGGATTTAAAAGGATAAATAAATATTAAATAAAATTATACAAAGTGGAATCACCAATTTTGGAACTATAAATAAAAAGATATGGATTTTATAAGATAAAGAAAGAATAAATAAAGAAGAAATATTTAAAAGACAATTTAAATCTTGGCCAAATCCATAAGCAAATGGAATAAAAGTAATTGAAATAAAATAAAATAATAAAGGTTTATTTAAATAAAATTATATGGGTTTAGGAACCATATTTAATTTTATTTAAATAAAGGCAAAAGGCCTCACTTAAATGAATATTAAACCATAAGGAAATATTTGGATTACTCCAAGTTAAATTAAATAACACACTAATAAAAAGTATAAACCTACTGAAATGTTCTAGAAAAGATTTGAATTCAAATTGAGGTTTGAATTAATAGTTTTGAATAAAAACAGTAAATAAAAACAGAAAAAGTAAAAAGAATAAGAGGAAAAAGAATAGAAAAAAACCCAACCCAACTAACCTACGCAGCCAGCCCAATACCCCAGGCCCAGCAACAGCCCACCCGGGCCACTCTTCCCTCCCCGTGAGAATTCTCTCACCCACGCACACACCCACACCCCACTGTCGCCCTGGACCCACCCTCGCGTCATCATCGTCGTCTTCACCGCGCGCTTACCTCACCCCCTCCCTGACCTTTTCCTACCGCAATTACGTTGCGTGAATTCGCTTAATTGCCGCAATGATTCTTTCCCGCGACCATGCCTTCTTAACCTCTTTTCCCTCCTCTCTGTTTCCCCTCAGTCACCACACCACAGATCCCCGAGGCTGCTCGAATTTCTGCTCACACCACCACTGACTCCGACGTGCTCCGACACTGACTCTGGCAAGCACATAACCCCCTTGCCCCCTAGATCATGCAAGCTTGCTCGCCATCTTCATGCGCACCTACCAGAATTCCCCTTGTGCTCGCGCGTGCCCCTGACGCTCGGCAACATCCTCCCCTGCGAGCAACCAACGACTGCCGCAACTCCGACGAGTTTTCCCGGTGAGCCCCGTGCGCGCCTGTAACATCCCAAAAATATTGATCATGATTAATCAAATTCTAATCACTAAAATTAGGGTTAACAAAAACTTTGATTAAACAAAAACCAAATGAATGCATGTGTGTATGTGATGATTGTATGAATGCATGAATGGACTTGTGTGATTAACCTAAATAGAAAGGAATGGTTTAAAGATGAAAATAACATCATCTAAAACATTTCCAAGTAGAAACATATCAAGAGAAAATAAAAAAATCAAATAAAGCAAATGGTCATTTTGCCAATCTTGCTCTGTAACATCCCAAAAATCATGTTTCAAACTTATGCATATCATCCATGCATCCATGATCATATGAATTTCATTTCAAACAAATCATTTCAAAAACAGGAGCATTTATGCTTATTATTTCATGTAAGTTTGCTCTAGCCTTAGTGCTATCTTCCAATGAGAAGAATACTTGTTTATGTTTATTAAGGTTTGAAATTCAAACTTAGGCACTTTCAAAAGTTTGAACAAGTTTCAAAACAAAATGAGTAATAAAACCAATATTATGCCTATTGAGTATATATCATAAAGGCTTGGTTTTATTTTTATTTTGCACTTGATCAAAGTGTTTGGAATGGACAGTAGTGTTTGACACACATTTGAGTGCAAGGTTTGCAGTATAAAAACCTAGAGAAAATTTGAATTCAAACTCATTTGATTTGGATTGGAAAATCATTCCAGAAAATCAAAACAGAAAAAGAAAAGGAGAAAAGAAATAAAAAAGGGCCAGCGCTACCTATCTGGCCCAACTGCTAATCCAGCCCACTAAGCCCACCTGGGGTCTCCCTCTCTCTCGCTCACCCGCAGACACCCCCCCAAGTCACTGACTGCACGACCCCACCCCCTCGCTGTTTAACTCGCTGACGAGTGGACCCTGTGACCATGTCGCCTTCGTCGTCAATCACGCATGCCTGCGACGCTCGCTCCGCCATTACCTCGCCGTTGTTACTGCGTGCTTAATTGCCATTGATACGCCGCGCGATCCTTGCCCCCGCTCTGGCTATAAGACCCCCTCTGCACCACGGCCATTTCCCCTCACCTAGCGCCACCTCTACGCCCCCAGGCCGCTCGCAATTGCCTCTGCACCACCGCAGACAGAACAACTCCGGCAGGCGATTCCGGTAAGCTCCGACCGCCCCTCTGTCTCTGGTTCAAACGAGCGTGACCGCCACGTTCTTGTGCATCTGCTAACACCCCTGGTTTGCCTGCTCGTGACCCAGGTCGCCGTCTTCGTTCACGCCCGCAACCACCAGATCCGCCGCTCAACTCCGATGAGCAATAGCGGTAAGAGTCGAGCGCCCCTTGCCTTCCCTTTGGTACTGTCCTGTTCGCCAGACCCTTGCGCATCTCCTAAAGCCTCTGACTTGTGCTAGGACAACGCAGAGCCTCAGTAACGACCTCGACATCAAGCAACAGACGCCGCCCGCAACTCCGACGAGCTCCAGCGACTGTGTCCGCGCGCCCCTTGCCAAGCCGTCGCCAGGTTGAGCATCAGCATGTCGTTGCGTTTCTGGTAAGCGTCTCCAACGACCCCCTAGCCACCTATAACGCTTCACCGCCGTAGGCAGAGCTCGCCGCCTCCAGTAGCCACCGCCAGCGCCGCCCAGCTTTGGTCGTTTGATCCAGAGCCGTTGGATCTGGATCCAGCATGCGAGATTAGATCACTTAACGAACCGTTACGAGTAGATCTGGACCGTGCAGATTATGTTGATCTAACGGCCCACAGACGCGATCCTGAGCGAAGCGGTACGGGCCAATTAGATTAAGACGCGTGGCATCTGTTTAGGTTTAAAAATAGAATTTGAATCTATTAGATGTTTAAATTTGTTTTGGCTATAACTTTTGATACCCATGTTAGAATTTGACAAATTTTATACCGTTGTAATCAGGAGAGCAAGCCCTTTCTAAATATGCAATGTGTTTAATGTTTTGCTTCTGTTAAAATGGTTTTATTTGCAGAAACTTGTGTAGGGCTAATTTGAGTATATGAATTATTCAAGAATTGATTTAGGGTTTAATTAAATGTTGTTTGGCAAGTTTTTAACTTGTTTATGAACCAGTACTATACACTTGCTTTGTTGAGTTTTAAAAATCATCACATAGCATATTGCATGCATGCATGCATATATTTTTGTTTGTATATGTTTTGTATGTGATTTGTGGCTATGATTCTTTGTGTAGATTTTGGTGCTAGTGATTGTGATTGTGAGGAGTGTAGCTACTCTCCAAACTACCAAGGCAAGTGGTACTTCATGAATATTTTATCCCTATGTTTTCTATTAAGCATTAGAAATATTTTTGCTAGTCTTGCATGCTATATTTTGCCTATATGCCATGTTGGGAAATCCTAGTAGTTGTAGAATTGCTAGGAAATTTCTAAGTTATGAACTTATCTATGCCATGCTTAGCCTAGCTAGTAGCAACCAAGGGTTGGTGTAATATACATGGTATGATGAAAATATTTCCAAGTCTTTGGACTTGTGTTTTGCCTAATAAAACAACTAAGTAAATGAAACACCTGGGTGGAATGGAAGGAATGGTTTGTGTTGAGTGGTTACACAAGGCCAGGGGACTGGTGAACCTTGTGTATCTCACTTGTGGAAAGCCACCCAGGAACAAAGAGATTTTAGAGGCCAAGTGTTGAGAAGCTTCTAGTGCAGCCACTTGGCAATATGGGCTCTGCCTGGATCACATCAGTCGCTAGAACTTAGTCATTTGGACAGTTGGTGGTAGTGGGATGATAGGTTGGAACGCGTCCATTTGGTCTAAGGGACGGCTTCTGAAAGGTCTTGTCTTGGTGAAAATCAAGTCTGGTGGGGAAAGTGCACAACCTCTGCAGATGGAAAAATCTAAGTACTTATCCATGTCCCTGGAAAAGGACAACTTCAGCATCAAGACATGGAAGCTATCAAGAATCTCCTCATCCCAATTTTCTAAGTAAAAACTTGTGGGTGAACAAGGGTGAAGGACCTCAATGTCTATTGGTGGTTCCTTGGGAAAAAAATTTGACAAAGAAAAACTTAGTGATTTCAACTAATAGGCAAAACCTATTTTGAGCAAAGCAAGCCAAGCTACACTTAGCCAAATTGCATATAGTATCTAGCCCACCTAAATTATTCTAAGGTGTCACTTGCCAATACTATTCCAATGTATTGACCCACTATGGCTGTAACTTGTGATGTTGCAGGTTACTCTGATGAGGATTAGGAGTCATGAGTCTACACTCAACATGTTTACCTGTGGCACATGAAGATGAAGACTTTTATTTATTTACTTATTCAAACTCTTGTACTAGGCCTGTGGCCTTGGAGTTGTAAAGACTATGTTTGTCTCTGGAATGCCTGTAATAATGACCTTTGTTTCTGTGTACTTCATCTTAAACTGTGGATGCTAGCAATGATCCAGGGACTAGCATTGCAATCACAGGGATCCTTTTCCTTTATAAAGGAGGGATCTTACATGCTCACTAGGTCACTTTGAGTGTTTCTAGTCCAATATTTCAAACATAAACTTTTCCAATTCTTTTCACCCCTTGCTAGACCAAGTAAAAGTGAATCAAAACCCACCTTTCAAACTTGCAGAAACATTTGGCAACTTGATTTAAATCACATTTCAAAATTGAATCTGGTTCATATGTGAAGATCACACCTTTTCAAAACCCAACCAAACCAGTGCCCCTTTACCAATCCAACTAACCCAAGACTCCCTAGTATGTACCTAGCAAACCCACCAAGTTTCAATCCAAAATTCATATTTGAATTTCTTCCAGCCATTTCATCAAACACCTTGTAATCAGCAAACAAACAAACATCAAACACTATTAGTAGCAGTAATTTTGGCCAACCTTGTCCCCTCTCTAGCTCACTCTACACTCTCAGTAGGTGATCAAACTAATCTAACTAGCCTTAGCATCACTGTGAGCATGCATAGCCATCAATGGTGACAATGCCGAGAGCACCCTTGCCATCCCCATGTCGCCAGCGAGCTAGGAGAAGCTCTAGCCTCGCCAACCTTGTCTAGGACACGCAGCACCGTCCATCGCCACCCCCTGTCCATGAACACCGTTTATTAATTTAGTTTCAAAATTAGTTCTGTACCTAGATTCAAAAATCAACCTAGCTCGATTCACTGAACCAAAATGCAGGAAACCAATTTTGTTAGAAAGGTACTGGAGTGCTTAATCCAGGCCCATTGGATTCAAACCAATTCGAATTGTAGATCACCCATAGTAAAATTAACAAGGAAGAAGATTTTGTGCATTCAAACATTTTTCAAAATTCAACCATAAAAGCTTTTGAGTTGATTCCAACTCTCAAAAATCACATTTAACCATACCTTTTAGAATATATAAAAATATATAGTGTAACTTGCAGAAATAATGATCAAGTAATAAAAGAATGCCTCATAGGCCATTCTAGTCATTTTATTTAATTAAAATAAAAAGGTTAAACCTTATTAAATTGTGACACCACTTTAAATCACATTCCCAAGTACTGAAATATGTGGTGCTAACATGTGTCAACATGATCCCATGTTTGAGTTGTAGAATATTAATCTTAAGTAGTTTTTCAATGAGTAGAAATTACTTTTCTAAAATAAAATAAATAAGACAAGTGCTTTATATTTGTGATAATAGTGATCATGGTAGATCATGTAGTGTGAACCTTTGTGTTCTAGTAGAGTAGTTAAGAATTGTGTGGTGATTGTGTACCTATTTATTTATAGACGCTAGTACCAACCAAGGATATGAGGATGAAGGAGGATACTATGAGGAAGAAGCCGAGGAAAATTTCAACCACTGTTGTGCACACGGCATGCCTAATACTACTAGTTGACTTGGCAAGCAAAAACTTGCTTGTTACTATGCCAACTATATGCCTTAAGCATATGTGATTATACCCACTTGATGATACCAAATCCTAGTTTTACTTGCAAGCTTAATTATTTTAATTCTTTATCAAATCTTTCTCTTAGAGTTTACTTAGTGACTTGTAGATCTCAGAAAGATATTTAAGGTAGCATAAAGAGCATAAAACTTGGCCTAAGTTAGATAATCTTGATGTCATCCTAAGGCATGAGATTGAACTTAGATAAGATACACTTGCTTATCTCCCTCCATTAGTGTTTATCCCCCACCTGAAGATGCTAATGCTAAGTATAAAACTTGATCAACTTTATATGGGAATACCTGGTGAAAATGGTTATGAAAACCTTAGAATGATGAGTCATTCTACTGAAATATTTTGACATGTGTTCTTGAACACCAGATGATTTTTGATGATGAAAATGTTAAGGCATGAGCCTTAGCCCTTTATAAAACTGATGGTTGTTTGGATGCGATACCTTTCCAATTATACCGTACAACCACAATACCCGAAAATTTGGTAGGGCTTGACTAGAAATTTAGATACCTTAGTATGGGTTCCATTGCGACCAAGGTTTGAGCTGAGGCTACCTTGTGAAGATTGTCCACCTGTGCAGTACCCAAGATGACAGATGGTCATGGTTGGGAGGCCAAACTCACAGGAGAGGTGCCTATACTAGGGCGTGTAATTGAAAGGTTAGGATTGATTATCCGCATACTGAATATGGTGAATTCAGGATTGTTCCTGACAGATGTATCAAATTGTTCCTGACAGATGTATCGAATGTTGTGGTGAAACTGTACCACCTCTACAGAGTGTCAAATTATTCGAATAGCCGCATTCGCGGTTATGGACAGTTGGAGTGGCCATACTGTTCTGTCGTCAGATGTTTTCAAAATGACTTGTGAAATGAATTGTGAGTTTAAATTGACCACAATAGAGTTGTTATATGAAATTCAAGTTCCCACTTAGGTGTGATAAAACTTTCAACTAGCTTTCTTTGCTTCTGAACTTAGTAGATGTAAATCTGGCTTTTTGCAAAATAACCCTAGAGCTTAGTACTTCCTATTCCAAAACCACTTCACTTGTTAGTATTAGTTTGCGAGTACATAAAGAGTACTCATGGTATTGTCCCTGGCTATTCCCGTGGCCAGATTATGAAGAGGACTATTAGGAGGAAGGACAGCAGGAAGGTTACGACGACTAGGATCATCTCCCATCGCCAGCATTGCCTGTGACCATGAAGATGGAGCTTCGCCCATGCTATCGTTATTATTACGTTATTTCGCTGCATGATTTGTATTAAGACTGGATCATGTGATCCTTATTTGTGTAAGACCTTATGTATGGTTTGTAATGGATGATGTACTGTGATATCCAATCTGTTATGTTTCGCCAAAATGGTAATCCTTGGATTGCGATGTATGGCATAACAGGCATCCGGGATTAAAAATCCGCGTGTTGACAAGTTGGTATCAGAGCCATCCTGACCATAGGAGACCCTAGTTTAGAATGGAAGTTTGAATCAAAAACTTGGTTTCAAAACCATGGAAGTGAGTATTTATGAAAACTTATTCTCATTCTTACCACTTAGACTCTTTCATGAAAATTCATGTTCCTCAAAAATTCTTGCAAAATTACATAAAATTTGACACACTTGATCACTCTACTAACTTACTCATCCTATATTCTTATAGATTGACGTGAAGTATAACAAGTTTTATCAGTTGGGGAATGGAGGAGACCTCATCTTTGAGCATGACTTGGATCAGCTTTCGGAGATGCTTGAGCGTCCGCACCCCTAGTTCTTCGGAGCTCAGCTCAATGATCAGGAAGGAGAAGATTTGCAGTGCTAGTTGTTGCAAGTATCCGGGGAAAGATTGAAGTCCCCACCTTAGAGGGAATTCAGTTCACCTAGAGAGAGAACAACTGGCTCTATGGACTTGCCAGGGCCATGCAGGAAGCTCTTGACCGTCTCTGTGGGCAGAGTATCAATCAAAAAAGGGCACCCGCTTTGAGTTCTACCCAAGGCGTGATGTTATGGGACAGCCACTAGAGGCCCCATACCACCACGAGCTGAAGAGTCAATTGGACCAGCTTAGCTTCATGATGTATGACCGTCAGAAGGAGTTGGACAATGCCCGCTCCTACGCCAACCACAAGTACACCATCATCGCCAAGAAGGATCAGACCATTGTCATGCTAGTGAAGGATCGCCAGTCTGGTCGCCGTCAACTCGACAAGAAGGAGCGCATCATTGCCCGTCTTTGCCACCGGATCACAGAGTTGGAGGAGACCGTCCACAAGAGAGACATGCAGTTAGAGGAGAGGGAGAATGCAGAGGAAGACCTTCGCGGAGACCCCTACTCCTATCTCAGCGATGATGATGACTTTCTGGAGGATCAGGCCATGGACTTCTTCACCGATGAGGATGACTTCACCTTCATCGATGATGATGATGACATTGACTCCAAGGAGTAGTAGCACTTGAGCACTAGCATTACAGAGTTGTATTCAGTCCCACTGTATCGTAGTTTCACAGAATGGTTCTTAAAATCATCTGTTTTCCTTTGATGTGGTGTGTGTTTATATCGTGTGCCATGAATGAATGAAAAGCAAGTTGCTAGAAAAATCTGAGTCAAACTTTGCAAACTTTTCAAAAACAAACCTCTGAACCTTAGAAATTTCACTATTTTCTCATGATCTATCTCAATCTTCAGATGCCTCGCGGAGGAAGCACTTCATCCCCGGACCCAATGTTGCAAATCTTGCAAATGTTGGTTTCTAACCGCGAAGCCGAAAGAGCCGAACGCCAAGCCAACTTAGCCACCTTTCAACAGATAGCTCATATGCCCAACAACAATCAAGGCCATGGAAATCAGGACAACCATGGATCTAAGCTCAAGAATTTCCAGAACAACAATCCACCCGTTTTCACTAAGTCATAAGAGCCCCTCGATGCCGATGATTGGTTGCAAACCATGGAGAACAATATGGAAGTTGCAGGAGTGGAAGCTAACGAGAAAGTGTTGTTTGCTACCCACTACCTGGCTCGAGATGCAAGAGCATGGTGGAACAACGTTCGCGCAATGACAAGAGGTCAGATGATGACATGGGAAGAGTTCAAAGTCAAGTTCAGTAGAACCCATGTGCCACCGGATTTGGTCAAGAGGATGAGAGATGAATTCAGAGAACTAAAGCAGGGAAGGATGACCGTAGTGGAGTACCGTGACAAATTTTTGTCATTGTCTAGGTATGCACCAGATGAGATAGACATTGAAGCCAAGAATAAGGAGAGATTCCTGAATGGTGTGCACGATGAAATGCAGATAGTGTTAAACAATATCCCCTTTGATGATATTGAAGCCTTAGTGGATTCCGCCATTCAGATGGAAGGAAAGATCAACCAAGATAATGAGAACCGCAAGCGTCGCATGATGCATCAACCAGGAACCCACCATACCCCAATGTATCGCCCCAACCCATCTCCAGGATTTGCCCCAAGAAACAACAGAACCTCGATGAACCGTTCGACCTAGCCCAACCTTGGAAACCCAAGGCCCGGAGGAAACAACAACCCCGGCAACCCTGGCAACTTCAATCGTGCTCCACCCAAGTTCAACAACAACAATGTCGCCACCAACACCAACACTGCCCCAAGGACTAGAATCAATGATGTGCCTATTGTAGCAAAGGACAAGTCGCAAGTGACTTGTTATGAATGTGGAACCAAAGGTCACTACTCCAATGAGTGCCCCTAGAAGATTGCAGCAGCCCCCAATGCAAATGCCCCAGCTCAGCAGCAGCGTCGTGTTCAGCCCGGAAGAAGGTTTGCCCCAAGGAACTCGCTCAACCACAACGGTCGTCTCTTTCTCATGCATGCTGAAGAAGCCTAAGAAGTGCTAGATGTCGTGTTGGGTATGTTTTCTGTTAACTCGGTACTTGCAAGAGTGTTGTTTGATTCTGGAGCATCACACTCGTTTGTTACTGAAGAATTTGCATGCACTAGTGAGATTCAACCCACCAAATTGAAGCATGTTATGATAGTTCAAAGACCTGGTTCAACCACCAAAGCTAGAAAAATTTGCAAAGCAGTACCTATCCGAATCCATGGGATAGATTTTTATGGTAATCTAATAGTACTCGGAACTAAAGGTTGGAAGTATTACTAGGAATGGATTGGATGTCCAGACATAAAGGATTAATTGACTGTGCCAAGAAAGCCATAAGCATGACCATTATATCCGGAATATCAGTCGAGCATATATCTGAAACCTTTCCCCGTCAATTCAAGTGCAACAAGAGTATAGCCCAACCAACCATTGACCAAGTCCGGATAGTCTGTGAATACCCCGATGTATTTCCAGATGTTTTGCCCGGTATGCCCCCAGATCGGGATATCGAGTTTATCATTGAACTAATCCCTGGAACCGGACCCATAGCCCAGAGACCATATAGTATGAACCCGTCTGAACTAGTGGAACTGAAGAAGCAACTGGATGCCATGCCGGAAATAGGATTGATCCAACCAAGTGCATCGCCATGGAGATCACCTGTCTTGTTTGTGGACAAGAAAGATGGAGGTAACCGTTTATGTACGGACTATCAGAAGTTTAATGATGTCACCATCAAGAACAAGTACCTGTTGCCCAAGATAGAAGACCTATTTGACCAGTTGACTGGTGCCAAAGTGTTTTCTAAGATTGATCTTAGAACTGGCTATCATCAACTCAAGATTCACGCAGAGGATATTCCAAAGACTGCCTTTACCACTAGATATGGATTATATGAGTAGACTGTCATGTCTTTTGGATTAACCAATGCCCCCGCTTATTTCATGAACCTCATGAATAAGATTTTTATGGACTTCCTGGATAAGTTTGTGGTTGTTTTCATCGATGACAATCAGATCTATTCCAAATCAGAAGAAGAACATGAGCTACACCTAAGGACCATCCTTGGAACCCTTAGAGAGCATCAGTTGTATGCCAAGTTTAGCAAATGTGGATTCTGGTTACAGGAGGTAGGATTCCTTGGACATATTGTATCAGCCAGGGTAATTGCCGTCGACCCTGCAAAGGTGAAAGATGTTGAAGATTAGCAAGCCCCAACCACTCAAACCCAAGTTCGTGCATTTCTTGGATTAGCGGGATACTACCGCAAGTTCGTAGAAGGATTCTCGAGTATCACAAGACCCATGACCCAATTGCTAAAGAAGGACAAGAAGTTTGAATGGATAGACAAATGTGAAGCGAGTTTTCAGGAACTCAAGAGGAGATTGATTTCAGCCCCAATCTTGATCATGCCACATATCACGAAGCCCTTTGATGTGTATTGTGATGCATCCAAGATCGGTCTCAGATGTGTGTTGATGCAAGAAGGAAAAGTTATATCTTACCTATCCCGCCAACTAAAGCAGCATGACCAGAATTACCCTACCCATGACCTTGAACTAGCAGCCATAGTTCTAGCCCTGAAGACATGGAGGCATTATCTTATGGGAAACCGTTGTGAGATCTATTCAGATCACAAGAGCCAAGTATATATTCACTAAAAAGGAGCTGAATATGAGGCAAAGAAGATGGATTGATCTAATCAAGGACTATCATCTGGACATCCACTATCACCCCGGTAAAGCCAATGTGGTAGCAGATGCCCTCAGCAGATTGCCGTGCTGCTTGAACTCCATTATTCCGAAGGAGCAACCAAGTATGCACAAAGAGATGGAAGATTTCAGAATGGAATTAGTAAGTGAAGGATTTTTGGCTAGCATAGAACATCAACCCACTTTGATCAATCAGATCAAGGAGGCGCAGAAAGGAAATGCTAGTATCGATGGAATCAAACATCATATCAGTATAGGAAAAGTACCTGGATTCACCGAGGATGAAGAAGGAGTTCTGTGGTACAAAGGACGTCTTTGTGGACCAACAGATTCAGAGTTGAAAGAAGTTATTTTGAAGGAGGCCCATGATACTCTTTATTCTATCCACCCCGGAGGAACAAAGATGTATCAGTATTTGAAGGAGCAATTTTGGTGGCATAAGATGAAGAGAGAAATCGGAAGCTACATCGCCAAGTGTGATATTTTCCAGAGAGTCAAGGCGGGACATCAGAGACCCGTAGGACTATTGCAACCATTGCAGATTCCGGAATGGAAATGGGATTCAGTTGGAATGGACTTTATCACCGGATTGCCTACTTCTAGTAGTGGAAATGACTCTATTTGGGTCATAGTTGATAGATTATCCAAGGTAGCCCATTTCTTACTAGTCAAAACCACTTACCAGAGCTCGAATCTAGCGGAGTTATCGTCAGTTTGCATGGAGTCCCTAAGAATTATTGGATCGAGGAACTCAGTTTACCTCGAGATTCTGGAAGTAAGTCCAAGAAGGACTAGGAACAAGACTAGATTTTAGCACCGCGTATCACCCTCAGACAGATGGACAAACGGAGCAAGTAAATCAAATACTCGAAGATATGTTGAGAGCATGTGTGCTAGAGTATGGATCTAAATGGGAAGACTGTCTGCCTTTCGCAGAATTTTCATACAACAACCGTTATAAAGCTAGTTTGCAAATGGCCCCATTTGAGTTCATGTATGGAAGGAAGTGTCGTTGCCCTTTGAATTGGTCAGAAGTAGGAGAGAGTCAGATTTTCGGACCCAACATCCTACGAGAAGCAGAAGAGAAAGTTCACAAGATCCGTGAGCACCTCAAGACCGACCAGTCAGGACAGAAGAGTTACGCTAATAAGAGAAGTCGAGGCCTTGCTTTCAATATCGGATATTTTGTGTATCTCAAAGTGTCACCTTTGAAGGGAATGCAGCGTTTCCATCTCAAAGGAAAGTTAGCCCGCAGATATATCGGACCTTTCAAGATTTTGAATCGTCGAGGAGAAGTATCGTATCAACTGGAACTGCTAGAAGAGATGTCAGCAGTACATAATGTGTTCCATATATCACTACTTCGCAAATGCCTTGAAGTCCCGGAGAAGACTGAAGTTTTCAAGAACATTGATTACCGCATCATAGAGATCAATGATGACCTGACATATCCCGAAGTACCCATCCATATTTTGGAGGAAGCTTTCAGAACCACTAGAACCCGAAGCATCAAGTTTCTCAAGATTCAGTGGAGCAACCACACTGAAGAAGAAGCTACCTGGGAGCGAGAAGATCACATCAGGACGAGTTTCCCGATATCTTTAAATCCTAGGTAATCTTTTTTCTTCTTTCTCAAATCTCGGGATGAGATTTTGTTTATGGAGGGAAGGTTTGTAACATCCCAAATATATTCATCATGATTAATCAAATTCTAATCACTAAAATTAGGGTTAACAAAAACTTTGATTAAATAAAAACCAAATGAATACATGTGTGTATGTTATCATTGTATGAATGCATGAATGGAATTGTGTGATTAACCTAAATAACAACGAATGGTTTAAAGATGAAAATAACATCATCTAAAACATTTCTAAGCAGAAACAAATCAAGATAAAATCAAAAAGAAATCAAATAAAGCAAATGGTCATTTTTCCCAATCTTGCTCACTAGGTCACTTTGAGTGTTTCTAGTCCAAGATTTTAAACAGAAACTTTTCCAATTCTTTTCACCCCTTGCTAGACCAAGTAAAAGTGAATCAAATCCCACCTTTCAAACATGCATAAAAATTTGGCAACTTGATTTAAATCACATTTCAAAATTGAATTTGATTCATATGTGAAGATCAAACCTTTTCAAAACCCAACCAAACCAGTGCCCCTTGACCAATCCAACTAACCCAAGACTCCCTAGTCTGTACCTAGCAAACCCACCAAGTTTGAATCCAAAATTCAAATTTGAATTTCTTTCGGCCATTTCATTAAACACCTTGTAATTAGCAAACAAACAAACATCAAACACTATTAGTAGCAGTAATTTTGGCCAACCTTGTCCCCTCTCTAGATCACTCTACACTCTCAGTAGGTGATCAAACGAATCTAACTAGCCTTAGCATCACTGTGAGCATGCATAGCCATCAATGGTGACCATGCCGAGAGCACCCTTGCCACCCCCATGTTGCCAGCGAGTTAGGAGAATCTCTAGCCTCGCCAACCATATCTAGGGCACGCAGCACCATCCATCGCCACCCCCTGTCCAACGCTTGAGCCTTGCCAGCCACTGGACCACATGACAAGCTCGCGCCTAGTTTCTCTCGTGCGTGCCGAGAGCGCGCCAGGGCGCCATCAGCGACACGAGCCCACAGACCGCATGCCGCCCTCGGCGCTTGCATGCATGATCGCCAGCACCTAGCAACCCGCCAGACAACCCCGTTCGCCGCCGCGCGGACCATGGACATTGTGCGCCATTAAACATGCCGTCGGACCCACACATAGCACCGCGACGTTCTGACCATTCCTCACCGCCCCACGCTGCGCCATCAAGCTGTTGAGCTTCGCCAGGAGGCAACGCACTGCCCCTATCGTCGCCCATGCCATTAGCACGATGTGCCGACGACCATGACGAGTTCCACCAGTGCCCATCGGTCCCCTTCAGGCACTATAAAAGGAGGCCAACCCCGTTCGATTTGAGCACACCATCTCACTCCCCACCTCTCACTGATCACATCCACTCACTCCCGGAGCAAGGTGAGCACCAGGTGGCCAGAATTTCACCGAAGTTCGCCGCTGCAGAGGAGGAGAGGCACCATCGATTGGAGCCGCCCCAGGGGGAGCTGCCGGTACCAGGAGGATCGTTGTCGTCGACTTCGTTGTTCGCCCCCATCACCGACCATCACCAGAGCCCCGGTGAGCCCCCGTCGACCCCCACTGGCCGTGCTAGGGTTCAACCTTGCCGCGTCCTGTTCAAGCGTGGACGATGAACCACAGCCGTAGGATTAGAACTAGATCGCACGGCCTAGATCACCCCATACCGCTTCGCCACTCTCTATCTCAATGACGAGTGGGGACAGCCACTTAACCAGCCCGTGCGTGCGCTCTGCGTAGTGGGCTGGCCCAGTTAAACCTCCCGCGCGACCCAACAATTCAAACTTAGGTTTATTCATTTAGTTTCAAAATCAGTTATGTACGTAGATTCAAAAATCAACCCAGCTCGATTCACTGAACCAAAATGCATGAAACCAATTTTGCTAGAAAGGTACTAGAGTTCTTAATCCAGGCCCGTTGGATTCAAACCAATTAGAATTGTAGATCAACCATAGTAAAAATAACAAGGTAGAAGCTTTTCTACATTCAAACATTTTTCAAAATTCAACCATAAAAGCTTTTGAGTTGATTCCAACACTCAAAAATCACATTTAACCATACCTTTTAGAATATATAAAAATATATAGAGTTACTTGCAGAAATAATGATCAAGTAATAAAAGAATGCCTCATAGACCATTCTAGTCATTTTATTTAATTAAAATAAAAAGGTTAAACCTTATTAAATTGTGACACCACTTTAAATCACATTCCCAAGTACTGAAATATGTGGTGCTAACATGTGTCAACATGATCCCATGTTTGAGTTGGAGAATATTAAATCTTAAGTAGTTTTTCAATGAGTAGAAATTACTTTTCAAAAATAAAATAAATAACACAAGTGCTTTAATCCTGCTGATAATAGTGATGATGCTAGATCATCTAGTGTGAACCTTTTTGTGCTAGTAGAGTAGATAAGAATTGTGTGGTGATTGTGTACCTTGTATTTATTTATAGACGCTAGTACCGACCAAGGATACGAGGATGAAGGAGGATACTACGAGGAAGAAGCCGAGGAAAATTTCAACCATTGTTATGAACAAGGCATGCCTAATACTACCAGTTGACTTGGCAAGCAAAAACTTGCTTGTTACTATGACAACTATATGACTTAAGAATATGTGATTATACCCACTTGATGATACCAAATCCTAGTTTTACTTGTAAGCTTAATTCTTTTAATTCTTTATCAAATCTTTCTCTTAGAGTTTACTTAGTGACTTGTAGATATCAGAAAGATATTTAAGGTAGCCTAAAGAGCATAAAACTTGGCCTAAGTTAGATAATCTTGATGTCATCCTAAGGCATGAGATTGAACTTAGATAAGATACACTTGCTTATCACCCTTCATTAGTGTTTATCCCCCACCTGTAGATGCTAGTGCTAAGTATAAAACTTGATGAACTTTAGATTGGAATACTTGTGGAAAATGGTTATGAAAACCTTAGAATGATGAGTTATTCTACTGGAATATTTTGACATGTTTTCTTGAACACCAGTTGATATTTGATGATGAAAATGTTAAGGCATGAGCCTTAGCCCTTTATAAAGCTGATGGTTGTCTGGATGCGATACCATTCCAATTTTACCGTACAACCACAATACCCAAAAATTGGGTAGGGCTTGACTGGAAATTTATTTATATTAGTATGGGTTCCCTTGCGGCCAAGGTTTGTGCTGAGGCTACCTTGTGAAGATTGTCCACCTATGCAGTACCCAAGATGACAGATGGTCATGGTTGGGAGGCAAAACTCACAGGAGAGGTGCCTATACTAGGGCGTGTAATTGAAAGGTTAGGATTGATTATCCACATACTAAGTATGGTGAATTCAGGATTGTTCCTAATGGATATATCAAATGTTGTGGTGAAAGTGTACCACCTCTGTAGAGTGTAAAACTATTCATATAGCCGCGTCCACGGTTATGGACAGTTGGAGTGGCCATACTGTTCTGTCGTCAGATGTTTTCAAAATGACTTGTGAAATGAATTATGAGTTTGACTTGACCACAATAGAGTTGTGATATAAAATTCAAGTTCCCACTTAGGTGTGATAAAACTTTCAACTAGCTTTCTTTGCTTCTAAACATAGTAGAGGTAAATCTGGCTGTTTGCAAAATAACCCTAGAGCTTAGTACTTCCTATTCCAAAATCACTTCACTTGTTAGTATTAGTTTGCGAGTACTTAAAGAGTACTCATGGCATTGTCCCTGGCTATTCCCGTGGCCAGACTATGAAGAGGACTATCAGGAGGAAGGACAGCAGGAAGGTTACGACAACTAGGATCATCTCCCATCGTCACCATTGCCTATGACCATGAATATGGAGCTTCGCCCACTCTATCGTTATTATTACGTTATTCTGCCGCATGATTTGTATTAAGACTGGATCATGTTATCCTTATTTGTGTATGGCCTTATGTATGGTTTGTAATGTACTGTGATATCGAAGCTATTATGTCTCACAAAAATGGTAATCCTGGGATTGCGATGTATGGCATAACAAGCATCTGGGATTAAAAATCCGGGTGTTGACAGTGCCTCGTCCTCTAACTCTTGCTGTCTTGTTTGGATTTATCCTATGACTCTTCTGGTACTCACTGTTCACTCGCTCTTGACCTACAGGCTCACCTGCGATGATGACAGCACGCACCAGACACAGACGCAAGCTCCGGCGAGGAATTCCTCACGACCCAGTGTGCCCCTTCGCCAACCACAACCACCTTGAGCATCACCACGTCCCCGCGACCACAATAGAACCCTTCTCTCCCCCTATTACCCCTCTAAATTGCCGGTGCTTACGCCACGATAGCCACGCCATTGTCACCCGTCTCCGATGGCATCGTGATCCGTTATATTTAGATCTAAAGGTTAAAATTAGATCACTAATCAAAGGCTGATTAGTTGATCTGCGTCGTGCGCTTCCACTTAAATCCAACGGCCCGCAACTCTCGATCAACACAAATCGGTATCAACCAGTAGAAACAAGAGACGTTTCCCGGCTTTTGTTTTGAAATCCAGAATTTGTTCTATTAGATGTTTGAATTTGTAAAATCGATAACTTTTGATCTATATGTCCAAAAATTACAAATTTTATATCAATGAATTCAAAAAATGAAACCTTGGCACCTATTTCCATGGTTTGGTAATTTTCTTCTGAAAATTTAGAGTTTTATGCAGAGAAATGTTTAGGATTATTTTGAGTATAAAAATTGTTCTAAAAATTATTTTTGAGTGAAACCTTTTGAAAATGGATTTGTTTTGAACCCTCTGACCATAAACACTAACATTTGAATTTAAAAATATATTTTGTTGACACTAGGAACTATTACTTTGAATAGAAGCATTTTCTAGTAAAACAAAAATGATTTAAAAGGCCTATTTTCACTAACTTGGTTTCAAATGAAATTACCACTTTTATAAATGACCAGTAGTTGTTTTGAAATGTTTAGAACCTTTTTAGAGAGCACTTTATTAATAAAACAACTTTTTGCATGCTTGCATGCATTTCTTTATTTTTATTGTTTTGTTTTGTTAACTGTTTGTGTGCTAGTTTTGAATGAGTGCTTTGCTTGATTGTATGTAGTGTACCTCGAGGAGTGTGACAATTGCAAGATCAAGGAGAGTACCTAGATTCTCTACTAAAAAGACAAGTGATACTTTGGTCATCAAAAGTCCTATGTTTTAAATATTGCATTAGTGATATTTTTGTAGTATACATGATAGGACTATTTGACATATTGCTATGCTATAGTAGATCCTATAGAATATATCTTGGTGGTAATCTTCCTAAGTTAAGAGACATGTTATGCTAGTATTCTTAGCCTAGCTAGTAGACTGCATGGGTGGAATATTCATGTTATGGTATTATGCAAAGTCTATGACTATGTTTTTGATTAATAAAACAACATGTGAATGAATCACCTGGGTGGAATGGGAAGATTGGTTTGTGTTGGGTGGTTACTCAAGGACCATTTCTTTGTTTTACCCTGGTCTATCTCACTTGTGGATGGACACCCGAGAACAAAGAGATTTGAGATGTTTTGTGTTGAGAAGCTTCTAGTGCAGCCACATGGCATATGGGCTCTGCCTTGACCAACTAGGTTGCAGGAATTCAGACAGACAGACATTGGTCATAGTGATGATAGGATGGAACGCGTCTATGCTGATCTGAGGGATTGTTTCTAAAAAGTCTCGTCTTGATGCATGTCGAGTCTTGTGGGAAAAGTGCACCACCTCTCGAGAGGGTAAAACCTAAATACTTAGCCGTGTCCCTGGTAATGGATATTTTGAGCATCAAATACATTGAAATGATCAAGAATCTCCTCATCCCAATTTCTCTAAGTTAAAAACTTGTTGGGTGAACAAGGGAAGCACCTGGTGTGTATCCAGTGTGCCTTGTGTGATGAAATGTTTTGAAAAGAGAAAAACTATTTGCAGAGGATAGGAAAAACTTATTTTATGCAAAGGCCAGCCAAAACTCCACTTAGACAAATATTCAAGTAGATGTTAGATTCTCCATATCAATATGATATCACTTGCCAATACAATTCAAATCTATTGACCCTTGTGGCTGTAACTTATTATGTTGCAGGTTTGTTTGATGTTAGCGAAGGTTGTTGAGTAGGGATTACAAGTCTACAACCAACATGATTGCCTGTGGCACCTGAAGATGAAGGACTCCATGCTATATAGTTATATCTGCTGCTTTGTAATAAGATAGCCATATAAGCTATGTAAGTTGTAATGAACTATTTTATTCCTGGTTATGAGTTGTAATATAACCTTTGTTTCTGGATATTACATCTTAAACTGTGGATGCTAGATATTCGATCCAGGGACTAGCACTGTAAACACAAGGATCTCTACCTTATCAGGTTGGGACCTCTACAGAAATAATGGTACGTCTCTCAAGGAGGCTTCTAATAGCACTAGCACCATGTGTGGTTTTGTACTCTTCAATAAAATCATCAGTCATTTCAATGTAACCATCACTAATATCATATCTCACTCTAGACTCTGGAGAGATAACAGGTGTAACAGTGTCTTCACTAGGAGTTTTAGTGTTTCCCAAAATAGTTTTAGCAATAGTAGCATCTTGGAAAGGACCTAATGAACCACTCACATCAAGCACAGTATAGGTAACATCAGGAGTATCAGAAGCAGTTTCAGATTTAGCAGTAGTAGCAGTGTGTCTAGCATGTGTATGTGGTGGTGGTGTGACAAGCTTACTTATAACAGATGGTGAATCAAGAGCAGCAGAGGTGTTTAGGACTGTACCTCTTCTTGTAATGGATGGTAAAACAGGAAACTTTCCATCACGAGACTTCCCCATGGGAGTAGGAGTGAACAATAATAGATCCAAGTGAACTTACAAATAAAGCTATGTTCCCCGACAACGGTGCCAAAAAATAGTCTTGATTACCCACAAGTATAGGGGATCGCAACAGTCTTCGAGGGTAGTATTACCCAATTTATTGATTCGACAGAAGGGGATACAAAGAATACTTGCAAGCCTTAACAACTGAGTTTTCAATTCAACTGCACCTGGAAACAGTTCTTGCTCACAGAAGTTTATCAGTAGCAACCGTTTTGTAGTAGCAATAGCAAAGTAATAGCTTCAGTAAAACAAGAGCAATAGTAACAATAGTAGCAAACAGTAGGATATGAGTGCGGTGGCATAGGGATGGATGGACAGGCGTTGCATGGACGAGTCTAAACATGTAACTTCAAGATCTAGGGCAATTGCAAATAAATAAGATAAAGCATCCAAGTATTAAATAATCATAGGCATGTGCTCCATATATAGTCATCCGTGCTCGCAATGAGAACTTGCACAACATCTTTTGTCCTGTCAGCCCGTTGCAGCGGGGCCTAAAGGGAACCTACTAGCAATTAAAGTACTCATTTTAATAGAGCACCGGAGCAAAGCATTAACACTCCGTGAACACAGGTGATCCTCACAGCCATCCCCTCCGGTTGTCCCAATTTTTGTCACTTCGAGGCCGTTGGATCCGGACAATGATATGTGTACACAACTTGGAGATAAGATCACAAACAATACTATAATAATGATTCAATAATAAGTTCAGATCTGAGATCATGGCACTCAGGCCCTAGTGACAAGCATTAAGCACAAAAAGTTGCAACAAATTCAAATAGCACTAATAGAGATACTAGGCACCATGCCCTAACAATCTTATTCGATTACATGAGAGAACTCATTGAACCCCTACCATCCCCATAGCCTACAGCGGGGGATTACTCACTCATGGATGAGGGAAACATGGATGGTTGATGGAGCAGCGTTGGTGATGATGATGGCGATGATCCTCTCTAAATCCCCCATCCCAGCAGGGTGCCAGAACAGAGTTTCTGGTTCCGAATCGAGGTTCCTGGTGGTGGCGGCGCAACAGAACTCTTTTTGGAAAAACGTCAAACCCCACCGAGGTTTTAGGTCAAGAGGCAACTTATAGGAGAAGATGGAGGCCGAGGGGACGCCTAGGGCAGCCACCCCCCCTCCAGGAGTGGCTAGGCGTAGCTCGCGCGGCTGGGGGGTATGGCCCCCCCAGGGCCCCACTCTGTCTCGTATTATGGCTCCGTGAGTCTTCTCGTGAAATAGAATTACGGGCATATTTTCCAGGATTTTTCCTGATAGTTGGTTTTCTGCACAAAAACTAGACACCAAGGTAATTCTGCTAAAAACAGCATCAATTCGTGTTAGTTTTATCCAAAGCACACAAGTTTAGAGAAGAAACAATAGCAAAAGTGTTCATGAAAGTAGATACGTTTTGGACGTATCAATTGGCTTTGCCGGGGTGATAGTGAATGTCAAGGTCATAGTCCTTGATTAACTCTATCCATCTCCTTTGCCTCATATTTAGATCCTTCTGGGTGAAAATATACTTTGGACTCTTGTGATCTGAATAAATATCACAGCGGTTACCCATGAGGTAATGCCGGCATGTCTTCAAGGCTAAAACTACGGCTGCTAGTTCGAGGTCATGGGTAGGGTAATTCTGCTCATGTTGCTTTAGTTGTCGGGACAGATAGGATATGACCTTGCATTCTTGCATCAACACACATACGAGACCAATCTTGGGTGCGTCACAATACACATCAAAAGTCTTCATGATATCCGGCATAATCAAGATTGGGGCTGAAATCAATCTTTTCTTGAGCTCTTGAAAATTTTCTTCACATTTATCCGTCCATTCAAACTTCTTATCTTTCTTCAACAACTGGGTCATGGGTCTTGCGATGCTCGAAAATCCTTCTACGAACTTGCGGTAATATCCCGCTAATCCGAGAAATGCGCGAACTTGGGTTTGAGTGGTTGTGGCTTGCCATTCTTCAACATCGTTAATCTTGGCGGGATCGACAACAATTCCTCCTGCCGAAACGATATGTCCTAGGAATCCTACTTCCTTTAACAAGAACTCACATTTACTAAACTTGGCATACAACTAATGCTCTCTAAGGGTTTCAAGGATGGTCCTCAAGTGTAGCTCATGGTCTTCTTCCGATTTGGAATACATCAGAATATTTTCGATAAAAACAACAACAAACTTATCTAGGAAGTTCATAAAAATCTTATTCATGAGGTTCATGAAATAAGCGAGGGCATTGGTTAATCCAAAATACATGACAATGTACTCATACAATCCATATCTGGTGGCGAAGGCAGTCTTTGGAATATCCGTTGCGTGAATCTTGAGTTGATGATAACCAGTTCTAAGATTAATCTTAGAAAACACTTTGGCACCGGTCAACTGGTGAAATAGGTCTTCTATCTTCAGGAGTGGGTACTTGTTCTTAATGGTGACATAATTTAGCTTCCGATAATCCATGCACAAACGGTTACCTCCATCTTTCTTATCCACAAAAGAAACAGGTGATCTCCATGGCGACACACTTGGTTGAATCAGACCTATCTTCAGCATAGCATCCAGTTGCTTCTTTAACTCCACTAATTCATACGGGTTCATACTATAAATTCTCTGAGCTATGGGTCCAGTTCCAGGTATTAGTTGAATGATAAACTCGATATCTCGATCTGGGGGCATGCCGGGCAATTCATCCAGGAATACGCCGTGGTATTCATAGACTACTTTGACTTGGTCAATGGTTGGTTGGGATAGACTCTTGTTTGTGGCATCCCGCAAAACCACTACTAGAAAATCGCGCTGTTTTTGTGCATTGCATCATATTGACCGCATGCTCATGTCATCATGCCACATTTCATTTGAGCATCGTCATCATCTTGCATTTGCCTGCATAAAACTATTTGCATAAAAACCTGTTTGTGTTTTCTAAACGCCCCGTCTTTATTCAAACGCCAAAACCGGGTCTCCGGATTATTTTGTTTTGTCTGCTATCGGTTTGCAAAAGCCATGTTTGAAACAAATAAAATTGTTAAATTATTTTTAGTGAGGCAGCCGAACGGGCCGAATCGACCCGAACGACCACCCCAGAAATTAAAACGGCCCACCCCAAAATCCCTAGTCTACCCGGTCCTATTCTACCCACCCCTCCTCCACCTCACTCCACCCAATCATCTCTCGCCACCTCAACCTCATCCCAATCCCCACCCAATCAGACCCTGCCCCGTCACCTCTCTCTCTCTCCCTCCTCCCTCACCCAGCCACCTCACCTCTCAGCCCCCCCTCTCCCTGACCGCCGGGTCCCACCCTGCAGCACACGCACACACGCACGCCAGCCACACACCCCGCCCACACCGCGTCCCCACCTCCCCATCTGTCGCTGTCCCCGGTCCCACGCCCGTCCCCACTTCCCCTGCAACCCCGCTCGCCCCACCCCACCGACGCCTCCCTCTCCTCCAGCCCCGTCCGCCGCCGGCGCGCCTCCGGCCGGTGCCCTCGGCCGCTCCCCGCAACCCACCGCCCGCGTCTCCCCCTCCTCGCCGGCGACCCCGAGCCGCCCTCGCCCCGCGAGCCCGTCTCCTCCCCCTCAGGCGCCCGCCCCGCCGCCAAGCAGAGCCCCGCCGGCCCTGCCTCGCCCTCCGGCGCGCCATCCTCCCCTCCGCGTCCCGCTCGGTCCGCGCGCCCGCCACGCCACTACCCCGCATCCACACCCATCTGGCGCCGCCGCTCCGCGCCCCACTGGCTCCTTCCCGCTCCAGCGCCCGGCCTTCCCGTCGTCGCCGACCTCGCCGCCGGCCAATCCGCGCGCCTCGCCCGAGCCGCTTCTGCCGCCGCGCGCCGCCCCGCCGACAGCGACCCCCGCTGATAGTGGCCCCACATCCTCGGCCCGTCCCCGTTCTGCGGTGCTGCTCACCGGTCCCGCCGACCTCCGCCCGCGTGTGCGCACGTCTGATGGCCAGCTGCCCCAAGATCCGAAGTGAGACCGTGGCGATGCATGTACTCCGATATTCTCGTCGACCCCGGCCATGTACGCAATGCCAGGATCTACCATCGACATGAACTTCTTCATGGAACGCGTAGCTCTTCGCCTTGGGGAAAACCGAGACCGAACCCGGGCGCGCCAAGCTCGTCGACCCCGAGGATTTCGGTACTACAAGAACTCCTTCACGGAAACCGAAGATCGTCTAGGGAACATCAAGTAGTCCGACACCCGAACCCGAGTTCTTCGACGCGTCGCCAAGATCTACCGCCGGATGACAAGTTCTACTTCACGGGCACGGAGCGTCAAGATCGCCTCACGGAATCCGAAGCGCGGACCCGGCAAGACCTTCGCGATGATAAGATCGGCACCGACCAGGGCGGACCCGATGCGCCCCTGACGCCAACCAAGTCCTGCTTCCCGGTTGCGACAAGTACTTCATCCCGAACGCCATGGCCGTCGACATGACCCGAAGACCACGGATGCGCCAAGACCTACCTCTGTTATCCGAGAACAATCCCATCGGACCTCGTCCCCGTCGAACCCTGTCAAGCCCCGAACCCCCGGAACCAAGATCTTCCGAACCCTAATGTGTGACCCTTATCCGAGAACCCTATTTTTATGAATGCCATCTATATAAATTGTTGCATATTAATTGTTCATGCATGCATATTTGTCATGTGGTTTGGGGGCCTTATGCCGATTCACCTAATAATTAAATATGGGGCCCATATGCGGGCAAATCTAGTCTCATATTGGCCTCATTTAAATTTGTGTAGCGAACCGGTAACTTATCTTGCCCTGTTATTACAACATTTAATTTGCGGGGTAGATAAATAACTTGAACTGTTTAATTAATTGTCGGGACCCTGGTTCCGCTTAATATTGCTCAATTGCATCGCACCTTTGCCATGTCATACATCATACATGCATCATGCCCGATCTTCTGCCGTAGTATTAAATAGTGCATTCGGTGTTTCCTTCTAGTGTTTTGGTTCTTCGCGGATAAGGCCGTTGAGTTGATGCGAGTGTCGACCCGATCTTCGGTTGAACCTTCGACAATGTTTTCAGGCGAGCATCTCCCCCTTTCTACCTATCTTACTTTTATAGTATTTATTCCCTCCTGTTGATCTATTGCTATCTGTGTTGCGATGCTCTAGTTTTCGTACCCGAGATATCCCTTGCCGCCTTATATTGCCTTGGACACCTCCTATTACCTGTTGTTTGGTAGATAGTTGGACTTGCGCGTCGTAGTCGCTTGCTCAAGTGCTGTTGCGTGTCGTCAAGTGCCACAGTTGTTGGTGTATTGCCGCATGTTGATGTTGGAGATGATCATAGTTTTACTTATCGCTCACTTTAATTCCTGTTTAACAACTAAAATTGAAATAAGCAGAGGCATCGGTGGGTGATAGATAATATTTGGTTTCGAGCCCACTTGTGTCCGTGGGACCCAGTACTTGATACTGTTCCTTGAATATTGGCGCTATCCACATCCGGAGGCTTATGGACCCCCGAGCGAGCTTGATTCATTCTTATTTCTTGGGGCCACAAACTAGTTTGAGGTTTTATTTACTATCCTGTACTTATGCCATGCTTTATCGCTTTATTTAAATTGTGCGAGTCTTGCTTTGTCTTGTTAGGATCGTGGCCCGATTTCGCTGTCGACAAGCCCAGCCACACTTTCGGGTTCCCGATCGTTCTGACCGCCTCCACAACCTTAAGCCCGTTTGAGCCGGCCGGCTTCGTTATGGGATCTACTTAAAGGGTGGCCCCTGAAATATTTCTGAATCCTGTAATTGCTTTGTCGTGACTGTCTCGTTGGGTTTTGATTTGGTTTTTCCGAGGCATATCGAGTGTGTGTTGCTATTTGTGCACCCCGGCCGGGTTAAAACTTTCTGAAAGCCGTGTCCGCGGTTATGGACGACTTGGAGCACAGTATCTCGATCATAGACAACTATAACTAAAGTAGTGCTATAAATTTGACTTTATAATGACTAGTAATCAGCTTCACTATAATGGAATGGCTAAATAAAACTGCCAACAATTGCTTGTTTGGGTGTCGCTTGCGACCATTGTACCTGACTAGTAAGTATTGCAACTACAACGGAATGGCTAAATAAAAGTACCAACAACTGCTGGGTTTTGGGTTTATCTCATGCTAATTGTATCTGATTAGTAAGTGTCGCAACTACAATGGAATGGTTAACTAAAAGTGCCTTCGCTTATTTTATCAGGAGGATTATCTAAACCTGACTAGTAATTGCTGCAACGATAACTGAATAAATAAAACTGCCAACTGTGTGAGTTCCTCGGTTGACTTCCTCGTTTGGTCTCGAGGGGGGAATACCAGGATGGGATTGTTTGGTGTTAGTACCAGGTTGGTTCCGAATAGGTCTTTCTTATCCCTCTCTGATAGCCGACAGTGGTATCGAGTCTCTATAGGTTGTTTAGTGCATGCTGCCGCTTGATCCACCATACCTATGTAGGCGAGGACCGCAATTCTAGCCTCATGTCTTGGCCTCGATCGACGCTCCTCTTTTTCCTTTGCCCTTTGTCGGCACCCCTTTTGTTTAAGCAGGTTTTGAGATCGACGTCGTTAGCAGGGTTACCCTTCCGGCTTGGCCTGGGCAGGGTTATGGACGCCATCGGTTATTCTTCAGGGCTCTTAGCCCCATTTGCATCTTGTCCGTAGTCGGACGCTCTATCGTTTTCAAGGTGATTTGGATCTTTGTACCGTATATCTGTATTCTTGACTCTTTGAGTCGCTGTTGTATATATATCTGTTCTGTGGGTCCCATCGAGGACTGTTGTGTAATGTTATTACCGCTTTTCCACCCACGTAAAGTGCTGGTGGCACCTTTGAATCGTTTCTATGCGGGTTTGGCGGGTTTCGCTAAAACTTGCATAGGTCCGATTCTGAGGGTGTTACAGAGTGGTATCAGAGCTCAGCAGTTGCGATACCCCACAAGTCCAGCCTGTAGGATAACCTAGCTAACGGCCGAAGTAGAGTGTCAAAACTATTTTCGAAAATCGGTTGGATAGTTCTGATTAGGTCTGATTTACTCCTTAACCCTATGCTGTTCTCCTCTTACCTCTACGTGTTTTGAATCCGCTCTCGTCTCTTTCTTCGAGTCCAGGAATTCTCGGGGTTGGGTTTCCGTCGTACCTTCAGGGTTTCGCTTCCCCTTTGGTAACGGTGTTGCTACATCTGGTCTTCATGCTATCCGAGGAACCCTTCGTCTGGTGGACTTCTCTTTGATCCTTCTCGTGCCTTCCGGTGTTTTCCGACGCGACGACATCATCTACGCCCGATCCGATGCAGAGTCTGCGTCACTCCCTTGTTTCCGAACCTCGAATTGTCGAGATCTTCAGTCTGATTCCGAGGATAGTTGCACGCTTTTCTACTGAGTGTGCGGAGTAATAGTTTGGGTGCGTGATGGATTGGCCCCCATGCCGACTACCCTTTCTATTCGCTCTTGTACATTGGAGTGGGATAGGCCGCATCTTTTCTCTCCTTCTATCGAAGTTAGAGGTGGCTTTATTTGTGGATACCTCTACCTTCGCCCTTCGTTCCCGGAGTGTTCGCTGACGATCACGGACAACGACCTCTTGTTAGTGGTGTCGCGAGGATCTACACGGTGCGAGAAGACGCAGATCGCCGACCTTCCTTCCGGTACCATGAGGCGGATCTCGAGGGCGAGATCCATTGTTAGTGGTGTCGAATTGTGGCATCCCGCAAAACCACTACTAGAAAATCGCGCTGTTTTTGTGCATTGCATCATATTGACCGCATGCTCATGTCATCATGCCACATTTCATTTGAGCATCGTCATCATCTTGCATTTGCCTGCATAAAACTATTTGCATAAAAACCTGTTTGTGTTTTCTAAACGCCCCGTCTTTATTCAAACGCCAAAACCGGGTCTCCGGATTATTTTGTTTTGTCTGCTATCGGTTTGCAAAAGCCATGTTTGAAACAAATAAAATTGTTAAATTATTTTTAGTGAGGCAGCCGAACGGGCCGAATCGACCCGAACGACCACCCCAGAAATTAAAACGGCCCACCCCAAAATCCCTAGTCTACCCGGTCCTATTCTACCCACCCCTCCTCCACCTCACTCCACCCAATCATCTCTCGCCACCTCAACCTCATCCCAATCCCCACCCAATCAGACCCTTCCCCGTCACCACTCACTCTCTCACTCCTCCCTAACCCAGCCACCTCACCACTCAGCCCCCCTCTCCCTGACCTCCGGGTCCCACCCTGCAGCACACGCACACACCGTCCTGGCGTCCCCACCTCCCCATCTGTCGCTGTCCCCGGTCCCACGCCCGTCCCCACTTCCCCTGCAACCCCGCTCGCCCCACCCCACCGACGCCTCCCTCTCCTCCAGCCCCGTCCGCCCGCCCGGCCTCGGCAGTGCCCTCGGCCGCTCCCCGCAACCCACCGCCCGCGTCTCCCCTCCTCTGGCGACCCAGGCCGCCCTCGCCCATGAGCCGTCTCCTCCCCTCGGCGCCCGCCATGAGCCCGCCCTGCCCGCCTGCCTCGCCCTCCGGCGCCATCCTCCCTCCGCGTCCCCGCTCCGGTCCCGCGCCGCCTTCGCCGGCCGCTACCCCGCCACCCATCTGCATCGCGCCGCCCGCCGCTCCGCGCCCCCGCACCGGCTCCACCGTCCGCTCCCGACGCCGGCCTTCCCCGTGCGTCGCCGACCTCGCCGCCGGCCCCCGCAGCCGTCCGCCGCGCCTCGCCCCGAGCCGCCGTCTGCCGCCCAAGCGCCGCCGCCTTCGAGCCTCGCCCGCGCCTCCTCCGTCCAGCAAGCCGCGCCGCCCTGCGGCCTCGCACCCCGCCGCCCTCGCCAGCTCCCGGCCGGCGACCCCACAGCGCAGTAGTGGCCCCACATCTCGGCCCGTCCCGTTCTGCGGTGCTGCTCACGGTCCGCCGACCTCCGCCCGGCGTGTGCGCCGTCGATGGCGGCTGCCCCAAGATCCGAAGTGAGACCGTGGCGATGCATGTACTCCGATATTCTCGTCGACCCCGGCCATGTACGCAATGCCAGGATCTACCATCGACATGAACTTCTTCATGGAACGCGTAGCTCTTCGCCTTGGGGAAAACCGAGACCGAACCCGGGCGCGCCAAGCTCGTCGACCCCGAGGATTTCCGGTACTACAAGAACTCCTTCACGGAAACCGAAGATCGTCTAAGGGGAACATCAAGTAGTCCACCGACACCCGAACCCGAGTTCTTCGACGCGTCGCCAAGATCTACCGCCGGATGACAAGTTCTACTTCACGGGCACGGAGCGTCAAGATCGCCTCACGGAATCCGAAGCGCGGACCCGGCAAGACCTTCGCGATGATAAGATCGGCACCGACCAGGGCGGACCCGATGCGCCCCTGACGCCAACCAAGTCCTGCTTCCCGGTTGCGACAAGTACTTCATTCCGAACGCCATGGCCGTCGACATGACCCGAAGACCACGGATGCGCCAAGACCTACCTCTGTTATCCGAGAACAATCCCATCGGACCTCGTCCCCGTCGAACCCTGTCAAGCCCCGAACCCCCGGAACCAAGATCTTCCGAACCCTAATGTGTGACCCTTATCCGAGAACCCTATTTTTATGAATGCCATCTATATAAATTGTTGCATATTAATTGTTCATGCATGCATATTTGTCATGTGGTTTGGGGGCCTTATGCCGATTCACCTAATAATTAAATATGGGGCCCATATGCGGGCAAATCTAGTCTCATATTGGCCTCATTTAAATTTGTGTAGCGAACCGGTAACTTATCTTGCCCTGTTATTACAACATTTAATTTGCGGGGTAGATAAATAACTTGAACTGTTTAATTAATTGTCGGGACCCTGGTTCCGCTTAATATTGCTCAATTGCATCGCACCTTTGCCATGTCATACATCATACATGCATCATGCCCGATCTTCTGCCGTAGTATTAAATAGTGCATTCGGTGTTTCCTTCTAGTGTTTTGGTTCTTCGCGGATAAGGCCGTTGAGTTGATGCGAGTGTCGACCCGATCTTCGGTTGAACCGACAATGTTTTCAGGCGAGCATCTCCCCTTTCTACCTATCTTACTTTTATAGTATTTATTCCCTCCTGTTGATCTATTGCTATCTGTGTTGCGATGCTCTAGTTTTCGTACCCGAGATATCCCTTGCCGCCTTATATTGCCTTGGACACCTCCTATTACCTGTTGTTTGGTAGATAGTTGGACTTGCGCGTCGTAGTCGCTTGCTCAAGTGCTGTTGCGTGTCGTCAAGTGCCACAGTTGTTGGTGTATTGCCGCATGTTGATGTTGGAGATGATCATAGTTTTACTTATCGCTCACTTTAATTCCTGTTTAACAACTAAAATTGAAATAAGCAGAGGCATCGGTGGGTGATAGATAATATTTGGTTTCGACGCCCACTTGTGTCCCGTGGGACCCCGAGTACTTGATACCTGTTCCTTGAATATTCGCTATCCACATCCGGGAGGCTTATGGACCCCCGAGCGAGCTTGATTCATTCTTATTTCTTGGGGCCACAAACTAGTTTGAGGTTTTATTTACTATCCTGTACTTATGCCATGCTTTCGCTTTATTTAAATTGTGCGAGTCGCACCTTAATCTTGTTAGGATCGTGGCCCGATTTATTTGTGTCGACAAGCCCAGCCACACTTTCGGGTTCCCGTTTACCGCCCACAACCTTAAGCCCGTTGAGCCGGGCCGCTTCGTATGGATCTACTTAAAGGGTGGCCCCTGAAATATTTCTGAATCCTGTAATTGCTTTGTCGTGACTGTCTCGTTGGGTTTTGATTTGGTTTTTCCGAGGCATATCGAGTGTGTGTTGCTATTTGTGCACCCGGCCGGGTTAAAACTTTACGAAAGCCGTGTCATGTTATGGACGACTTGGAGCGATAAGATCTCGATCATAGACAACTATAACTAAAGTAGTGCTATAAATTTGACTTTATAATGACTAGTAATCAGCTTCACTATAATGGAATGGCTAAATAAAACTGCCAACAATTGCTTGTTTGGGTGTAAACTGCGACCATTGTACTGACTAGTAAGTATTGCAACTACAACGGAATGGCTAAATAAAAGTACCAACAACTGCTGGGTTTTGGGTTTATCTCATGCTAATTGTATCTGATTAGTAAGTGTCGCAACTACAATGGAATGGTTAACTAAAAGTGCCCACTGCTTATTTTATCAGGAGGATTATCTAAACCTGACTAGTAATTGCTGCAACGATAACTGAATAAATAAAACTGCCAACTGTGTGAGTTCCTCGGTTGACTTCCTCGTTTGGTCTCGAGGGGGGAATACCAGGATGGGATTGTTTGGTGTTAGTACCAGGTTGGTTCCGAATAGGTCTTTCTTATCCCTCTCTGATAGCCGACAGTGGTATCGAGTCTCTATAGGTTGTTTAGTGCATGCTGCCGCTGCCGCTTCAGTCCACCATACCTATGTAGGCGAGGACCGCCGAATTCTAGCCTCGCCGTGTACTGGCCTCGACGCCTCTTTTCCTTTGCCCTTTGTCGGCACCCCTTTTGTTTAAGCAGGTTTTGAGATCGACGTCGTTAGCAGGGTTACCCTTCCGGCTTGGCCTGGGCAGGGTTATGGACGCCATCGGTTATTCTTCAGGGCTCTTAGCCCCATTTGCATCTTGTCCGTAGTCGGACGCTCTATCGTTTTCAAGGTGATTTGGATCTTTGTACCGTATATCTGTATTCTTGACTCTTTGAGTCGCTGTTGTATATATATCTGTTCTGTGGGTCCCATCGAGGACTGTTGTGTAATGTTATTACTTCGTTTTCCACCCGCACGAAAGTGCCTGGTGGGCACCTTTGAATCGTTTCTATGCGGGTTTGGCGGGTTTCGCTAAAACTTGCATAGGTCCGATTCTGAGGGTGTTACATTGTTACACTTGAATTGACGGGGCAAAGTCTCAGATATATGCTCTACTGATACTCTAGTGGTACTAGTCATGGTTATGGCTTTCATGGCACAGTCGATTAATCCTTTATGTTTCGACATCCAATCCATTCCTAGTACTACTTCCAAACCTTTTGTTCCATGTACTATTAGATTAGCATAAAAATCTATTCCATGGATTCTGATAGGTACGGCCTTGCAAATTTGTCTAGCTTTGGTGGTTGAACCAGGTATTTGAACTATCATAAGATGCTTCAATTTTTTTGGTTGAATCTTACTAGTGCATGCAAATTCTTCTGTAACAAACGAGTGCGATGCTCCAGAATCAAACAACTCTCTTGCAAGTACGGAGTTAACAGAAAACATACCCAGCATGACATCTGGCGCTTCCTGAGCTTCTTCAGCATTCATGTGAAATAGACGGCCGTTGCGGTTGAGTGAGTTCCGTGGGGAAAATCTCCTTCTAGGCTAAACACGGTGTTGCTACTAATCTAGTGCATTCACATTGGCTGCAACAAGCTTCTTGGGGCACTCATTGGAGTAGTGACCTTGAATCCGCATTGAAAACAAGTAATCAGAGACTTGTCTTTTCCTACAACAGGAACGACATCAGAGACTTGTCTTTTCCTGATAGTTGATTTTCTGCACAAAAACTAGACACCAAGGTAATTCTGCTAAAAACAGCATCAATTCATGTTAGTTTTATCCAAAGCACACAAGTTTAGAGAAGAAACAATAGCAAAATTGTTCATGAAAGTAGATACGTTTTGGACGTATCAATTGGCTTTGCCGGGGTTATAGTGAATGTCAAGGTCATAGTCCTTGATTAACTCTATCCATCTACTTTGCCTCATATTTAGCTCCTTCTGGGTGAAAATTGTAGAGGTCCCAACCTTTAATAAGGTAGAGATCCCTGTGTTTACAATGCTAGTCCCTGGATCGATAGCTAGCATCCATAGTTAAGATGTAATATCAAGAAACAAAGGTCATAATACAACTGTATAACTAGGAATAAAATAATTCATTACATCTTACATAGCTCATTTGGCTATCACATTACATTTGCAGCAGAATATCTATAAGCATGGGGTCCTTCATCTTCAAAGTGCCACAGGCAAACATGTTGGTTGTAGACTTGTAATCCTAATCATTAAACTTCACTAACATCAAACCAACCTGCAACATTACAAGTTACAGCCACAAGGGTCAATACATCTGAATTGTATTGGCAAGTTTCACTACTATGTTGAATATAAGTGGATCCTATCATTACATGCATATTTGGCTAAGTAGGGTTTAAGGCTCATTTGCAGAAAGCAATAATTTATCCTATCTTTTCAAAATAGTTTTGATCTTTTGTCACATCTTTCTGAACTCCTTGGTAAATCCCCAAGTGTTTCAAGTCTTTATCAAAATCTCTTGAGCTCCTTGGTATACCCCAAGTGCTTCAAGTTTTTATCCAAATCTCTTGAGCTCCTTGGTACACCCCAAGTGCTTCAAGTCTTTTGTTGTCACTTTAAAGTTTTGCTTTTAGAAATTGGAATGTCGAGATTTCCCATAGCTTCAAGCTTTAGTTGCTCAGTATTGTCCATAACCGGGGACACGGCTAAGTACTTAGAATTTTTATCTTCTGCAGAAGTTGTACACTTTACCCACATGACACAATCTCATCTTTTTGCCACGGTGGCATTGGATAAGTACTCACCAAGATGGAGTACTGGCAGATTGAGAATGTGACGAAGTCTTTCCAGACGGTCCTCCCATACATCATTGCTAGCTTGTCTTCAGGCACCAATGTAGGGTTCCTAGTTCCCTCATTTCCAGTAAACCTGAGGACAATGCATGGGTCTTCCCAATGTAGTTGACTAAGCCAGAGCCATATAGCATGTGGTTGTACACGAAAGCCACTGTTGGAGAAACATGTTCAATCTCTAAGTTCCTGGGTGGTTTTCTTTTGGTGCACAACACAAAGAGATTGCCATCGACATGGTTCCTTTTGTTGCCACCTTGTCCAAAACTTGAGTATCCTTGTCCACCCAGGTGGTTCATTGAGTACTTGTTTTATTATATAAAACATAAGTCCTTTTCTCAACTTCGTAAAATCTCAACATGCATCTCTTCTCAAAATATATACCATGGCTAAGCATTTTACAACTACATTGTTTTCACTAAGGAGTTTATAAGGTATCCTATTAGGATTTAGCATAGCATATATTATAGAAATTCTTTTCATGCATGTTTTCAAAAACCACTAAGTATAATGAAAATAGTAGGACTTTAGATGATAGTGTCACTTGCCTTTCTTTTGGTAGGGAATGTTGGTTCACTCCTTGATCTTGCTAATATCACACTCTTCTAACTTCACTACAAGTTAATCAAGCAAACACAAATTCAACTAACATTCCAACCAATATTCAAACAATCAAACACACATAAAATAATAGGAACTAAGTCATGCATGCAAGCATGCAAAAGATAGTTTTATTTGCAAAGGTGGTTTCTACTAGGCTATAAACATTGTAAGGTTCAAAGTGGTCATTTTCTAAAGTGGCAAAGTCATTTGCAAAAGGGCTTTATCTAAAAACCATTTTTCAAATCCAAACATTATTTTATGTGGTGGAAAATGTTTTTATCAAAGCAACAATTCTATGTTGTTCACCAAATAAGTTGTTAATTCACAAAACTTGGTGTTTAGGGTCAGTAGGTTTGATTCAAAACAATTTCCCAAAGTTTTTACTCTAAAATCATTTTCATAGCAAAATCACTATTTTTATTTGACTAGAAATGGGCTAATCCAATTAATCAATCCTAATCTTTACCGAAAACATTTTTAAATCCATGGGTTGGTTCCTAGGGTCAGTAGGTTCACTAAAAACCAATTTGCAAAGATTTTAACCCCAAAATCATTTTGGAATAATTTTTATAACCTAAACAAGCATACAAATGTTTCTGCAAAAACAAACATTTTACCAGAAGATTTTTACTAAACAAATTGCATGGTTTTCTAGGGCTTGTTCCACTGATTCCATTGATATAAAATATGAAAATTTTGGACGTGTGGATCAAAAGTTACAAGGTTTACAAGTTTGCATAACAATCTGATTTCAAATTCTGTTTTAAATCAAAGACTGGCCACGCGGCGCAATACTACTGGTCAATACCGGTTCGCACGGATCGGCCTCTGTGAGGCGTTGGATCTAAACAGATCGCGCGGCTCAGATTGCATACCCTTTCGCCGTTTAAGTGGTTCTATCGTGTCGCTATGATCTGGATCGAACGACTCCTATCAACTTGCCAAGAATCGCGGGCGGCTGAGCGGTGGCGGCGAGCGTGGTCGACCACGGTGGCGTTACAGGAAGCAAGGGAGAGGGGAAAAGGCTTACAACGTTCGCGTGATCGAGGTGAAGCTCGAGGTGGCGTTGGCTCGGCGAGGGGCGCACAGGGACGGGAGTAATCACTCGCCGGAGACGTCGTCGGCGTCAGACGGCTCTGTTCGTTGTCGGGGGCGACGTTGCAGTCCACCCTAAGACAAGATAGGGGCAGGGTTAGATGCGGGAGAGTGTGGGATTCACGTGAGCATGATCGAGAGGGCACGGGGCGGTTGGTGCTTACCAGAAAACTTCGCCGGAGTAAGAAGCAGACGCGGCGGCGCTTAGAGGTTGTCGAAGCCGACGTTCTGGGGTGCCCGCGAGTGAACGGACAGCACAGGGAGAAGCGCCAGGGGCTGGGGTTCACGGCCGTGTGCTCAGGGAGGCAAGGGGCGACAGGGTTCGGCCGGAATCGCTCGGTGAGACTCGCCGGAGCAGCGGTGGTGCAAATTCGATTCAGGGCAGCCTGGTGGCTCTGGTCGATTGGGTCCTGAGGGGAAAGGAAGAGGAGTTGCTGGCGATTAAAAGTGCATGGTCGCAGGGAGGATTCATTGTGCCATTTACTCGTATTGATTCGAGCAATCAACAGCATGAAACGGAGAGGAGGAATCAGCGCGGGTTTGAAGACGATGAACAGTGGTGTGTGGTCCAGTTGTCAGTGGGGGAGAGAGAGGGGAAGAGGGGCCCACCGGTCAGCGTCTCTGTGGGTCAGTAAATAAGTGCGAATAGTTTTCTGCGGGGGAGAGAGGGAGTGGGCTGGTTGGGCCTTGTTGGGCCGGCCAGTTGGGCTGCTGTCTGGTTCTATTTTTTTTTCTTTCTGAAAGCTTTATCTTTTTCTAATTCTATTTTCTGTTTTTGGAATTCAAACATTCAATTCAATTCAAAACTCTTCCAGATTTTGCCTTGAGTTTTGGTTCTGTTTAACCACAATATTCTAAGTCCCAAAATAAAATAATTTTATTCTTTTTAGGACCCATTAATAATTAAATAAAATGGATCTTAGTTATCTAATTCAAATAGAATTTGCTTTAATAAAATCTTTATCTTTTTGAAATCTCAATATAAAACCAAAAACACTTCATTAGTTTTATTTGAGAATATAAAATACTTGGAAAAGTTATTTAAAATAAGTTTTTGTGTTTATTCAAAATAGAAAAGCCTTGGTTTTATTAAAATGGGGTATTAATAAATCGTCATTATTTTATTTAAATAAACCTTTACTCTTTTTATCAAAACAAAATATTTTAATTCAAAAAGCTTGGCCAAGGTTTTATTTGGCTTATAAATAATCTTTATATAATAATTCTACCTTTTCATTTGAAAACCAAATTTTTCTATTTAAAGATCAAAAATAGTAATCGAAATATTTTTAGCTTTATTGTTTATTTACCTTTTTAAATCCCCTTAGGATTTTATTTGATCCAAATAGGTTTTGAAAGTTTCCAATTGGATTCAAAAAGTTTCTTCTCACCTTGAAAATCAACAAAGTTTTATTTTATTCATTTATTTTTCACATTACAAGATTTGGAAAATCTTGGGATGTGACAGGCTACCACCCTTAAAATAAATCTCGTCCCGAGATTTGGGAAGGCTAGGGTTACAAGTAGGCTCAAAGCATCTAGGGTACTACCACCCTTAAAAATTTTCCAACTAAATTACATATTGGCCTTCTTGGGATCCTGGGGAAACTTCTCCGGGCAAACTTCTGCATAGTGTCCTTTGTTTCCACACTTGACACATGTGACAAGGCTGAGATCCTTCATAGGCTTGTTTATCTTGTTCTTCATCTTTTCTGGACAATTGCTTGCATAATGTCCTGGTTCTTTGCAATTGAAACATGTGATAAGCTTGAGTTCTTCACGTGTCTCTTGTGGACAGGTTGCTGCATAATGGCCTAGCTCTTTGCAGTTGTTGCACCATACTTGGCCAATCTCTTTATACTTCTATTTCTCTGGACATTCACTGGAATAGTGTCCCATTTCTTTGCAATGATGACACTTCACATGACTTTTGTCCTTCTTTTTCTTGGGTTTCTCCAAAGCTAGGAGTGCATCTAGTTCATGTTGTTCATATGTTATCTTATAGGTAGGAATGTCTACTTGTTTCTTGGACCTTCTATTGCTCCTTGGATAATTCATATGCCTCTTCTTTGGTCCTTTGAATTGGGTTGTATTGCATGGAGGTATAAGTGGAGCTTTTCCTTTGTCCTCATTCCTCTTGGTAGACTTGGATCCTTCTTGATAGTTTGCAATCATTTGTTGCACTCCACCTTGTTTCCTTTGTTCAACAATGGAATAGATGGGGCATTGGATAGGGACATGATTGTTTCCTTCACATAGGTAACAAGTGGCTTGATATGTGGGACATTGGCCAACTGGATGTTTCTCTTCACAGTTAGGGCATTGATCTCCATGCTCCTTGGAAGTGTGGTCCTTGTCTCCACAAATATTGCAAGCTTTGGTTCCCTTTAGAATAACATCTTTGTTGTCACAAGCTCCTTTGGAAAAGTTGCTTTCCATGTTGAGCATTTGATTTGTCACCTTATGCAACATTTGTGCTTGGTTTTCCAAAAATCCTTGTAGGGTTGGATCTTCCCCACTGGTGTTGGCTATGAATCGAGCTGTCATTTGGTTCAACTGGTTTTGGGTTGATATGAGTTCTCTCATGTTGTCCTCTTGGTTGGTGTTGTTGCCATCAACCTTGATGTTGGAGTATCTTGGAGTAGTCATCTGTTTGGGTTAGATGGAGATTAGAATAGGCAAAATATTTCTAAGGAATTAATTCTAACCACACACATCACAATTCACACAAACAATGTGCAAGCAATCACAAACAAACACTCCTTTCAAACACAAGTTTCGAGGCATAATCTTTGGCAACCAAAAATATTTTTGTTACACCGCATAAGTTGGTGGGTTTGTCTTAAATAAAATATGGTGGTCCATCTATATGGTTCACTTGTGATCTTTCCATCCTTCTTGGTTGATTCTTCTTGCATGAAATTATGGTTTCCTTGGGAAAAACTCTTTGGTCACAAAATTTCAAGTGATGTGGGCTCCTTCTAACTTGTGTTTCCTTAGTCTCCAATTCTTGAGCAAGATTTCTTGTCTCACTTGTCCTTAGTGACATCCAGGATTGAAGTCATTGGCCGGTGAATATGTTGAAGATGTTGAAGTCATTAGAGTTGAAGATGTTGAAGTCATTAGAGTTGAAGAAGTTGAAGTCATTAGAGTTGAAGATGTTGAAGTCATTAGAGTTGAAGAAGTTGAAGTCATTAGAGTTGAAGAAGTCCTTTACACATGGTGAAGTCTTTGGCCATGGGGTAGGCTTTATCCATCAAGTTGAAATAGAAGAGATGTAGAATCAAAACCAAAATGGTTAAGGAAAGAGTTTACAAGATTGTTTGTCAATAAGTTTTGGAACAAATACAACTCCTATTCTTCTAAGGGTTTTTGTCCAATCCTAGGTTTACAAATCCTACAGGCAACACAATGCTCTAATACCATCTGTAGAGGTCCCAACCTTTAATAAGGTAGAGATCCCTATGTTTACAATGCTAGTCCCTGGATCATTAGCTAGCATCCACAGTTAAGATGTAATATCAAGAAACAAAGGTCATAATACAACTGTATAACCAGGAATAAAATAATTCATTACATCTTACATAGCTCATTTGGCTATCACATTACATTTGCAGCAGAATATCTATAAGCATGGGGTCCTTCATCTTCAAAGTGCCACAGGCAAACATGTTAGTTGTAGACTTGTAATCCTAATCAATAAACTTCACTAACATCAAACCAACCTGCAACATTACAAGTTACAGCCACAAGGGTCAATACATCTGAATTGTATTGGCAAGTTTCACTACTATGTTGAATATAAGTGGATCCTATCATTACATGCATATTTGGCTAAGTAGGGTTTAAGGCTCATTTGCAGAAAGCAATAATTTATCCTATCTTTTCAAAATAGTTTTGATCTTTTGTCACATCTTTCTGAACTCCTTGGTAAATCCCCAAGTGTTTCAAGTCTTTATCAAAATCTCTTGAGCTCCTTGGTACACCCCAAGTGCTTCAAGTTTTTATCCAAATCTCTTGAGCTCCTTGGTACACCCCAAGTGCTTCAAGTCTTTTGTTGTCACTTTAAAGTTTTGCTTTTAGAAATTGGAATGTCGAGATTTCCCATAGCTTCAAGCTTTAGTTGCTCAGTATTGTCCATAACCGGGGACACGGCTAAGTAATTAGAATTTTTATCTTCTGCAGAAGTTGTACACTTTACCCACATGACACAATCTCATCTTTTTTCCACCAGTGGCCGCTGGATAAGTACTCACCAAGATGGAGTACTGGCAGATTGAGAATGTGACGAAGTCTTTCCAGAGGGTCCTCCCATACATCATTGCTAGCTTGTCTTCAGGCACCAATGTAGGGTTCCTAGTTCCCTCATTTCCAGTAAACCTGAGGACAATGCATGGGTCTTCCCAATGTAGTTGACTAAGCCAGAGCCATATAGCATGTGGCTGTACACGAAAGCCACTGTTGGAGAAACATGTTCAATCTCTAAGTTCCTGGGTGGTTTTCTTTTGGTGCACAACACAAAGAGATTGCCATCGACATGGTTCCTTTTGTTGCCACCTTGTCCAAAACTTGAGTATCCTTGTCCACCCAGGTGGTTCATTGAGTACTTGTTTTATTATATAAAACATAAGTCCTTTTCTCAACTTCATAAAATCTCAACATGCATCTCTTCTCAAAATATCTAGCATGGCTAAGCATTTTACAACTACATTGTTTCACTAAGGAGTTTATAAGGTATCCTATTAGGATTTAGCATAGCATATATTATAGAAATTCTTTTCATGCATGTTTTCAAAAACCACTAAGTATAATGAAAATAGTAGGACTTTAGATGATAGTGTCACTTGCCTTTCTTTTGGTAGGGAATGTTGGTTCACTCCTTGATCTTGCTAATATCACACTCTTCTAACTTCACTACAAGTTAATCAAGCAAACACAAATTCAACTAACATTCCAACCAATATTCAAACAATCAAACACACATAAAATAATAGGAACTAAGTCATGCATGCAAGCATGCAAAAGATAGTTTTATTTGCAAAGGTGGTTTCTACTAGGCTCTAAACATTGTAAGGTTCAAAGTGGTCATTTTGTAAAGTGGCAAAGTCATTTGCAAAAGGGATTTATCTAAAAACCATTTTTCAAATCCAAACATTATTTTATGTGGTGGAAAATGTTTTTATCAAAGAAACAATTCTATGTTGTTCACCAAATAAGTTGTTAATTCACAAAACTTGGTGTTTAGGGTCAGTAGGTTTGATTCAAAACAATTTCCCAAAGTTTTTACTCTAAAATCATTTTCATAGCAAAATCACTATTTTTATTTGACTAGAAATGGGCTAATCCAATTAATCAATCCTAATCTTTACCGAAAACATTTTTAAATCCATGGGTTGGTTCCTAGGGTCAGTAGGTTCACTAAAAACCAATTTTCAAAGATTTTAACCCCAAAAACATTTTGGAATAATTTTTATAACCTAAACAAGCATACAAATGTTTCTGCAAAAACAAACATTTTACCAGAAGCTTTTTACTAAACAAATTGCATGGTTGGCTAGGGCTTGTTCCACTGATTCCATTGATATAAAATTTGAAAATTTTGGACGTGTGGATCAAAAGTTACAAGGTTTACAAGTTTGCATAACAATCTGATTTCAAATTATGTTTTAAATCAAAGACTGGCCACGCGGCGCAATACTACTGGTCGATACCGGTTCGCACGGATCGGCCTCTGTGAGGCGTTGGATCTAAACATATCGCGTGGCTCAGATTGCGTACCCTTTCGCCGTTTAAGTGGTTCTATCGTGTCGCTACGATCTGGATCGAACGGCTCCTATCAACTTGCCAAGAACTGGTGGCGCTGCACGGCGGTGAGCGGCGGCGCGAGGTCGGACGGTGGCTTCGCGACGGTTACAGGAAGCAAGGGAGAGGGGAAAAGGCTTACAGCGTTCGCGTGATCGAGGTGAAGCTCGAGGTGGCGTTGGCTCAGCGAGGGGCGCACAGGGACGGGAGTAATCGCTCGCCGGAGACGTCGTCGGCGTCAGACGGCTCTGTTCATTGTCGGGGGCGACGTTGCAGTCCACCCTAAGACAAGATAGGGGCAGTGTTAGATGCGGGAGAGTGTGGGATTCACGTGAGCATGATCGAGAGGGCACGGGGCGGTTGGTGCTTACCAGGAAACTTCGCCGGAGAAAGAAGCAGACGCGGCGACGCTCAGAGGTTATCGAAGGCGACGTTCTAGGGCGCCCGCGAGTGAACGGACAACACAGGGAGAAGCGCCAGGGGATGGGGTTCACGGCTGTGTGCTCAGGGAGGCAAGGGGCGACAGGGTTTGGCCGGAATCGCTCGGTGAGACTCGCCGGAGCAGCGGTGGTGCAAATTCGATTCAGGGCAGCCTGGTGGCTCTGGTCGAGTGGGTCCTGAGGGGAAAGGAAGAGGAGTTGCTGGCGATTAAAAGTGCGTGGTCGCAGGGAGGATTCATTGTGCCATTTACGCATATTGATTCGAGCAATCAACAGCAGGAAACGGCGAGGAGGAATCAGCGCGGGTTTGAAGACGATGAACAGTGGTGTGGGGTCCTGTCGTCAGTGGGGAGAGAGAGGGGAAGAGGGGCCCACCGGTCAGCGTCTCTGTGGGTTAGTAAATAAGTGTGAATCGTTTTCTGCGGGGGAGAGAGGGAGTGGGCTGGTTGGGCCTTGTTGGGCCGGCCAGTTGGGCTGCTGTCTGATTCTATTTTTTTTCTTTCTGAAAGCTTTATCTTTTTCTAATTCTATTTTCTGTTTTTGGAATTCAAACATCAAATCAAACATTCAATTCAATTCAAAACTCTTCCAAATTTTGCCTTGACTTTTGGTTCTGTTTAACCACAATATTCTAAGTCCCAAAATAAAATAATTTTATTCTTTTTAGGACCCATTAATAATTAAATAAAATGGATCTTAGTTATCTAATTCAAATAGAATTTGCTTTAATAAAATCTTTATCTTTTTGAAATCTCAATATAAAACCAAAAAAACTTCAGTAGTTTTATTTGAGAATATAAAATACTTGGAAAACTTATTTAAAATAAGTTTTTGTGTTTATTCAAAATAGAAAAGCCTTAGTTTTATTAAAATGGGGTATTAATAAATCCTCATTATTTTATTTAAATAAACCTTTACTCTTTTTATCAAAACAAAATATTTTAATTCAAAAAGCTTGGCCAAGGTTTTATTTGGCTTATAAATAATCTTTATTTAATAATTCTACCTTTTCATTTGAAAACCAAATCTTTCTATTTAAATATCAAAAATAGTAATCCAAATATTTTTAGCTTTATTGTTTATTTACCTTTTTAAATCCCCTTAGGATTTTATTTGATCCAAATAGGTTTTCAAAGTTTCCAATTGGATTCAAAAAGTTTCTTCTCACCTTGAAAATCAACAAAGTTTTATTTTATTCATTTATTTTTCACATTACAAGATTTGGAAAATCTTGGGATGTGACAAAAATATACTTCGGACTCTTGTGATCTGAATAAATCTCACAGCGGTTACCCATGAGGTAATGCCGCCATGTCTTCAAGGCTAAAACTACGGCTACTAGTTCGAGGTCATGGGTAGGGTAATTCTGCTCATGTTGCTTTAGTTGTCGGGACAGATAGGATATGACATTGCCTTCTTGCATCAACACACATCTGAGACCAATCTTGGGTGTGTCACAATACACATCAAAAGTCTTCATGATATCTGGCATAATCAAGATTGGGGCTGAAATCAATCTTTTCTTGAGCTCTTTAAAATTTGCTTCACATTTGTCCGTCCATTCAAACTTCTTATCTTTCTTAAACAACTGGGTCATCGGTCTTGCGATTCTCGAAAATCCTTCTACGAACTTGCGGTAATATCCTGCTAATCCGAGAAATGCGCGAACTTGGGTTTGAGTGGTTGTGGCTTGCCATTTTTCAACATCGTTAATCTTGGCGGGATCGACAGCAATTCCTCCTGCCGACACGATATGTCATAGGAATCCTACTTCCTTTAACCAGACTCGCATTTGCTAAACTTGGCATACAACTGATGCTCTCCAAGGGTTTCAAGGATGGTCCTCAGGTGTAGCTCATGGTCTTCTTCTGATTTGGAATACATCAGAATATCGTCGATAAAAACAATGACAAACTTATCCAGGAAGTTCATAAAAATCTTATTCATGAGGTTCATGAAATAAGCGGGGGCATTGGTTAATCCAAAATACATGACAATGTACTCATACAATCCATATCTGGTGGTGAAGGCGGTCTTTGGAATATCCGTTGCGTGAATCTTGAGTTGATGATAACCAATTCTAAGATCAATCTTAGAAAACACTTTTGGCACCGGTCAACTGGTGAAACAGGTCCTCTATGTTTGGCAGTGGGTACTTGTTCTTAATGGTGACATAATTCAGCTTCTGATAATCCGTGCACAAATGGTTACCTCCATCTTTCTTATCCACAAACAAAACAGGTGATCTCCATGGCGACGCACTAGGTTGAATCAGACCTATCTCCAGCATAGAATCCAGTTGCTTCTTTAGCTCCACTAATTCATATGGGTTCATACTATAATGTCTATGAGCTATGGGTCCAGTTCTAGGTATTAGTTCAATGATAAACTCGATATCCCGATCTAGGGGCATACCGGGCAATTCATCTGGGAATACGTCGTGGTATTCTTAGACTACTCTGACTTGGTCAATGGTTGGTTGGGATAGACTCTTCTTACACTTGAATTGACGGGGCAAAGTCTTAGATATATGCTCTACTGATACTCCAGTGGTACTAGTCATGGTTATGGCTTTCATGGCATAGTCGATTAATCCTCTATGTTTCGACATCCAATCCATTCCTAGTACTACTTACAAACCTTTGGATCAAAGTACTATTAGATTCGCATAAAAATCTATTCCATGGATTCTGATAGGTACGGCCTTGCAAATTTGTCTAGCTTTGTTGGTTGAACCAGGTATTTGAACTATCATAACATGCTTCAATTTTGTTGGTTGAATCTTACTAGTGCATGCAAATTCTTCTGTAACAAACGAGTGCGATGCTCCATAATCAAACAACACTCTTGCAAGTACTGAGTTAACAGAAAACATACCCAGCATGACATCTGGCTCTTCCTGAGCTTCTTCAGCATTCACGTGAAATAGACGGCCGTTGCGGTTGAGTGAGTTCCCTGGGTCAAATCTCCTTCTAGGCTGAACACGGCGTTGCTACTGAGCTAGTGCATTCACATTGGCTGCAGCAAGCTTCTTGGGGCACTCATTGGAGTAGTGACCTTGACTCCTCATTCAAAACAAGTAATCAGAGACTTAACTTTTCCTGCAACAGGCACGACATTGCTTCCATTCCTTGGGGCAGTATTGTTGTTGTTGGGGTTGTTGTTGCTGTTGTTGTTGGACTTGGGCGGTACACGGTTGAAATTGTTGGAGTTGTTGGGGTTTTTGTTGCTGTTGTTGTTGGACTTGGGCGGTACATGGTTGAAATTGTTGGAGTTGTTGGGGTTGTGATTGTGATTTCCTCTGGGCCTTGGGTTTCCTCCTCCACGGTTTGGATAGTTCGAACGGGACATAGGGGGTCTATTGTTTCTTGGCGCATATCTTGCAGACGGGTTGGGGTGATACTTCGGGGTATGGTGGGATTCTGGTTGATGCATCATTCGACGCTTGCGATTTTCGTTTGCTTGGTTGATATTTCCTTCCATCTGGATTGCAGAATCACTAAAGCTTCAAGGTCAGCGAAGGGAATGTTGACCAGCACTGTCTGCATCTCATCATGCAGACTGTTCAAGAATCTCTCATTCTTCTTGGCTTCAGTACCAATCCCATCAGGGGCATACCTAGACAGAGACAGAAATCTGTCACGTTACTCTACCATAGTAATCCTTCCCGGATTCATCTCCTTGAATTCATCCCTCATCCGCAGAATCAAACCGGGTGGCACATGGGTTCGGCTAAACTTGAGTTTGAATTCATCTCAAGCCATCATATGTCCTCCATTCATGGTATGAATGCTATTCCACCAAGCTCTTATCACCTTCCAGATAATGGGTGGCAAACAATACTTTCTCATTGGCCTCCACTGCGACTTCTAAGTTGTTCTCCATGGTCTACAGCCACTCATCCGCATCGAACGGCTCTTCAGACTTACTAAATATGGGGGGATTGTTGTTTTGAAAGTTCTTGAGCTTTAATCCATGGTTATCCTGGTTTCCATGGCCTTGATTATTATGGGCCATCTGAGTTATATGTTGAATGGTGGCTAAATTATCTTGACGTTCAGCTCTTACAACTTCACGGTCAGCAACAAACATTTGTAGGATTTGCAACATTGGGTCTTGACATGAGCTGCTCCCTTCGCGAGGCATATGAAGATTGAGATAGATCATGAGACAAGAGGGAAATTTCTAAGGTTCATGGATTTGTTTTTGAAAAGATTTTAAACTTTGAGTTTGACTCTAGTTTTGCCAACTAGCAACTTGCTTTTCATTCATAGCACCCAATACAAACACACACCACACTAGGGTAATAAATGGTTTTAGGAACCATTCTGTGAAACTACGATACAGTGGGACCGGATACAACTCACACCTACGATAGTGCTCAAGTGCTACTACTCATCAGAACCGGTCGCTTCTTCATCATCAATGAAGGCGGAATCATCATCGTTAGTGTGGAAGTCCATGTCGAGGTCCTCTAGGTACTCATCATCCTCGCTGAGGTATGAGTAGGGATCTCCACGGATATCTTCCCCTTTGTTCTCCCTCTCCTCAAGCTACATGTCCCGATCATGGATGGTCTCCTCCAAGGATGACACCTTGTGATGAAGGAGGGCAATGATGTGATCCTTCTTGTAACGCAGACGGCGAAGTGACTTGCGCTCCTTCATAAGGATGTCGAGGGTCTGGTCCTTCTTGACTACAATGGCATGATTGTGGTTGGCGTAGGCGCGGGTGTTTTCCAACTCCTTATACCTATCATACAACATGAAGTCGAGATGATCCACCTGATGCTTTAGCTCTAGGTGGCCTGGAACTTCCAATGGCTGTCCCATAGCATCATGCCTTGCATAGTAAGCAAAGCAAGTGCCATTGATCCGATTGATGCTTTGCCCACACAGACATGCAAGATCCTCCTGCATAGCCCTAGCGAGTCCATCTAGCTAATTTTTCTCCCTCAAGAGGTGGGTTCCTACATCTTTCCTTTGAGATTTGCAACTATCATCCATTGTAGTTTTCCTCCTTGCTGATCATTGAGCTGTGCTCCGAAGAACTCAGGGTGTAGGCGCTCAAGAAGTTTTGAGAATTGGCTTAAATCGCGCTCGAAGATGCGCTCTCCTCCGTTGCCCAGCTGGTAGAACTTGCCATACTTGACTTCCATCTATAAGAATGTAGGATGTGTAGGTTAGTGAGGTGATCAAGTGTGTCAATTTTTATCTTAGATTGCAAGAATTTTTTAGGAACATGATTTTTTTGAAAGAATCTCAGTGATAAGAATGAGAATAGGTTTTCATAAATACTCACTTCTTTTGTTTTTAAACTAAGTTTTTGTTTCATAAATACTCACTTCTTTTGTTTTTAAACTAAGTTTTTGATTCAAGCGTCCATTCTAACTAGGGTCTCCTATGGTCAGGATGGCTCTGATACCAACTTTTCAACACCCGGATTTTTGCGATCCCAGGATTACCATTTTTGCGAAACATAACACATTGGTACCATAGTTCATCATCCATTACAAACCATAATAAAGGTCTTACAAATATAGGATCTCAGGATCCAGTCTTAATACAATCAACACAACGGAATATATAATAATGGTAGCATGGTCGAGGCTCCATCTTCAGGGTCACATGCAATGCTGACTATGGGAGATGATCCTAGTTGTCATAGACTTCCTGCTGTCCATCATCCTGGTAGTCCTCTTCATAGTCTGGCCATGAGTACTATTTAAGTACTCGCAAACTATCACTAACAAGTAAAGTAGTTCGAGTAGGAATCCTAAGCTCTAGGTTTATTTGCAAAAAGCCACGTTTATTTCCAACTGAGTTCAGAAGTAAAGAAGACTAGTTTAAATATTCTACAACACCTAAGTGGGAACTTAGTTTTCATGTTCACAACCCCGTTGTGGTCAAGTCAAAGTCATAGTTCATTTCACAAGTCATTTTGAAAACATCTGACGATGGAACAGTATGGCCACTCCAACTGTCCATGACCACGGACACGGCTATTCGAATAGTTTGACACTCTGCAGAGGTGGTACAGTTTCACCACAACATTCGATACATCCATCAGGGATAACCCTGAATCATCATACTAAGTACGCGGATAATCAATCCTAGCCTTTCAACTACACACCCTAGTATAGGCACCTCCCCTATGAGTTTGGCCTCCCAAACATGACCATCTATCATCTTGGGAACTGCATAGGTGGACATTCACATTCATGAGGTAGCCTCTTCCGCAAGGGAACCCATACTAAGAGGTATAAACTTTCTAGTTAAGCCTTACCCAATTCAGGTATTGTGGTTGTATGAAAAAATTGGAATGGTATCGCATCCGAACCCAACCATCCGTTTTTATAAAGGGCTAAGGCTCATGCTTCAACATTTTAATCAAGTCATCTTGTGTTCATAAAACATGTCAAAACATTTCAATAGAATGAGTCTTCATTCCAAGGTTTTCATAATCATTTTCACCAAGTATTCCCATCTAAAGTGATCAACTTTTATGCTTAGCACTAGCCACTAAAGTTGAAGGTATTCACTAATGAGGGGTGCTAATCAAATGTGACTATCCAACTCTAGTCTCATGCCTTAGTATGACATCTAGTTCTAACTACTTAGGCCTAGTTTTATGATGTTTATGCTATCTATAATATTTTTCCAAAAACTCACAAAGCATTAACTAAAAGTAATAAAGAACTTTGGTAAAAATAAAGGAATAAAGCTTGCACGTAAAACTGGGATTGGTATAATCAAGATTGCATTACCAAAGCATGCCTATTGCATCTTACATAGGTATCTTGCATAAGTAGCATGCAAAGTTCTAGCTTGCAAGTGTTAGCTTGCATAGTTAAATTGTATTGTTGGTCTTGCATAGTTAAGAAACTTGCAAGTGTTAGCTTGCATGGATGGCTTGCCGTGATTGGTGCAGTGGTTGATGTTTTCTTCTTCTTCGTAGTACTCCTCCTCCTCGTAGCCTTGGTCGGTACTAGCGCCTATAAATGAATACGAGGTACATAATCATCAAACAATACTTAACTACCTCTATTTGGCACACAAAGGTTCACACTAGATGATCTAGCATCATCACAATCATCGCAAGAAATAAAGACCTAGTCTTATTTATTTTATTTTGGAAAAGTAATTTCTACTCATTGAAAACTACTTAAGATTTAATATTCTCCAATTAAAATATGGGATCCTGTTGAAACATGTCATCACCATATATTATAATATATGGAAATGTGATTTAAAGTGGTGGTCATATTTTATAAAGTTTAAAATTACTATTTTAAATAATTAAAGTGACTAGAAATGCCTATATATCATTCTTTTAGTACTAGTCCAAGATCACTATATTTAAACCTAAATATTTTTACATATTCAGATAGATCTTGTCAAATGTGATTTTCTAGAGTTGGAATCAACTCAAAAGAATTTATGGTTGATTTTTGAAAAATGTTTGAATGTGGAAAAGTCTCTGTCTTGTTATTTTTACTATAGGTGATCTATAATTTCAAATGGTTTGCGTCCAGTGGGCTTGGATTGGTAATTTGTATACCTTTCTAACAAAATTGGAATCATGCAATTTGCTTTAGTAAATCTCCTTGAATTGAATTTCAAAGTCACTGACTAAACTAGGGTGTGATTAAAATGGAAAATATCTATTTGAATTACTGGGCTACGCGCGGGAAAGGAAATGGGCCAGGCCAACTACACTACATGCGGAGCGGGCTGCTGACAGGGGGTCCCATTCGTCAGCAACTCAGTTAAACCCGAAGCGGTATGTTTCAATCTAGGTCGTGCGATTAGACTAGGATCTATGGCCGATGTTCATCGTTTCCATCGGATAGCTCCGACGAGACTAAACCCTAACATCGACGATGGGGTTATGCGGTGGCTCACCTGGGCTCTAGCTAGGGTCGGCGATGGGGGTGAATGACGTTGTCAATGACGGTGGTTCGAACGGTGGTCGCGGTAGCATGTGGGGTGGCTCCAATCGACGGCACCTCTCCTCCTCTACAGCGGCGGACTCCGGCCAAATTCTGGCGAGCTAGTGCTCGCCTTGCTCCGCGGAAAGGTGTGGGGTGGTTCTGAGAGAGAGGGGAGTTAGATGGTGTGGAGAATTGAGGCGGGGGTGGCCTCTATTTATACACCGGCGAGAGGGGTAGAGTGGCATGGGCTGGGCTCGTCGGTGACGATGATACAAAGGGCTAACGGCATGGCTGAGGGCATAGGACGATGCGGTGTCTCCTGGTAGTCATCACGGGCTAAAAGGCGCGTCACGGGGCGGTCGAGGATGGTCAGGATGGGTCAGTGCTCTGCACGGGAACCCCGGTGTTCGAGACGGCATACAGGGCCTTCGTGTCGCGCGGCGGCGAACAGTCGTGTCTGGGAGGTAGCTAGGGTCATGGGGAGTGCAGTTACGCACGGTGAGTGCGAGGCGCGGCGTGTGCGCGTGTCGGCTGTGGTGCTCTGGCGTGCTCTTGGCATGGCGACAGAGAACTGGGCGCGGCGTTTCTCGGGTGGTCCATGGCTTGCCTGTGATTGAGGGGTGGACACGAAGTGGCGGTGGACGGTGGGCTGTCTTCTAGACATCATGGAAACGCACGGCGCTTCCTCCTACGGGTTGTCCATTATCGACCGACAATGGCGGCTCGGGTGGCGCGACACTGGTTCAAATGGTAGAGGGGTATCTACTTCAATGCATTGCTGGGCACTGGGGTGACAAGGGGAGTAAAATGGGGGTAATGGTTTGATCAATCACTTCTCACCATAGTAGAAGTTAGGCAAGTTTGATCTTTGTTCACCAGGTGTTTGATGAAATGGCTGCATGAATTCAATGTTTGAATTTTTGGATGAATTTTTGTGAGTGATCTGGTCATAAGCTTTGTAGTCTGAGGTTGCTTGGGTTTTCGAAGGTGAAGTGGTTTGGTTGGTTTTTGAGAAATGGCTATCTTAGTACCTACACTTGATTCAATTTTGAATTGTCCTTTAAATATATTTGGAATTTGTTTCTATTGGTTTGTAAGGTGGTATTGGGTTCATTGTTACTTGGTCTAGAAAGGGGTGAAAATAATTGGATTTGTTTCTATTATAAATCTATTACTAGGAACACCCAAAGTGGTCTAGTGAACAAGTTTGGCCAAAAGGACCATTTGATTATATTGCTTATTTTTTATTTTCTCTTCATTTGATTCTGCTTGGAAATGATCTAGATGATATTGTTTTCATATTTAAACCAATCCTTATCATTCATAGCAATCAATCAAGGAAAATGCAACCATTCATGCATTAATCACACACACACATGCATTCATAATAATTTTAATAATAGAAGTATTTGTTAACCCTAAACTTGGGTTATTAGAACTTGATAATCTTGTTTAATATTTTTGGGATGTTACATCCTCCTCCGGTGTCCATTCAATGGTTCCTAACCTCTTCATGATTTTTAAGAAAGAAAGGGACTATTCTGCTAGACGAGAGATGAAATGTCTCAGGGCCATGATGCACCCATTTAGATGTTGCACAGCTTTAACCCCTCTAGGAGCCTCCATTTGGTCGATGACCTTCATCTTGTCGGGGTTGGACTCGATGCCCCGATGGGATACTAGGAAACCCGAGTAGCTTCCCTAATGAAACCCCGAAGATGCATTTTTCGGGGTTTAGCTTGAGGTGAACCTTGCACAGGTTTTTGAACGTCTTGTCCAAGTCCTAGAGAAAGTTGCGGTGGTGCTTGGTATTGATCATGATGACTTTGATATATGCCTCCACATTGTGGCCTATCTGTGTTCCTAGGCACGCCCACATGGCGCGCTAGAATGTAGCACTGGTGTTCTTAGGGCTGAAGGGCATGCAAGTGTAGAAAAAGCATCCCTCCGTAGTGATGAACGATGTCTTCTCTTCGTCTTCCTTCACCATCTTGATCTGGTGGTAGCTAGAGAAGGCGTTAAGAGATCGCATCCCGCTGTGGAATCGACAATCTGGTTGATCCAGGGCAGCATGAAGGGATCCATTGGGCAGGCCTAGTTCAGGTCCGTGAAGTTGATGCACAACCTTTTATGGGTGTTGTGAGGTTTGGGCACCACAACTAGGTTATCGACCCATGTTAGGTGCCATACTTCTCGGATGACTTTGGCAGCCTTGATCTTTAGCACCTCTGAGATGATGAAGTCTTGCTTGTCATGCGCCTGGCTCCGGACCTTCTACTTTACCAGGTGAGCTCTCGGGCACACTTCCAGATGGTGCCCAATCACCTCCCTCAAGACCCCGGGAAGACCCGAGGGGTCCTAGGAGAAGACTTCTACGTTCTTATGAAGGAAGGTAATGAGCGTGCTTTCTTATTTTTCGATGAGGTGCACTCCTATGGTGATGTAACAACCCCCACCCTCGAGGAGAGGGATATTCTTGGGGAGGTTACGATCCTCGGTCAGGAGATTCTTCCGCATGGGTGACATGACCAACGCATTTGGACCACGCGAGTCCCAGGAAATCGCCACTATGGTCTCCCCATAAGACTTCTCCATGCACAAGACTGCGTCCCGAGGATCCTTCTTGGTGATGATGACTCATTTCATGGCTGAGATCTTCATGGTGTTATACACATAATGCGTTTCCGCCATGAATTTGGCCAAGGCGGGGCTTCCGAGGGTGCCATTATAGGGTAAGAGAATCTTCACCACACCAAATGTGATGCTCTCCCTGCGGAAATTGTCTAGCGTCCCAAACATGACTGGCAACATGCCATGTACCAGTGGTTGGGTTCTCCCCTAGGTTGATGCCATGGAATGGGCTAGTGGGCACTAGGCACTCCCCAGGGATCTGAAGATGCCTCAGGAGTTGGGTGGACAAGAGGTTTAGGCCCGCACCTCTGTCCATGAACATTTTGGTTACTCTGACGTTGCTGATTGTTGGAGAGACCACCAACGATACTATGCCCACACCTGTGCATCAGTCAGGGTTATCATGAGCATCAAAGGTAATTAGTTTAGCTAACAATTTGAGGGGGCATTGTTATTCCACACTTTGATGCACACCACACACCTCTCTAGTAAGCCGCTTGACAGTTTTGTGCAAGGGGAACTCCAAGGAGCCCCCTTGAATGCACAACACTTCATGCATTCTGAAGTTAGTACAAACGCGGAATCCACAGCGAGAGCGTGTCCGGGGTGTGGGTAGGAGATGAACTAAGTGTTGGTATCTGTAACATCCCAAATTTAGCAACCTTGTTAGATGTCTAGAATGCAAAAATCAGGGGGAACAAAAACTTTTTCTCGTTTAAAGATGCAATGGTTGTTTGCTTGTTTGAACTTATGCAACTGAATGTGTAGTAGATGTTATACTCCTCTACCTTCCCCTCAGTTGACAAAAGCGTTTTTTCAAATGTCTTGGCTTATTTTACATTTTCCTAAATATTCTTACAATTTTTTGGTATCTTCTATTAATAAAATTATGGAGATCTATATGCTACTAATTCCTTATGTTTACAAGATAGAAATTCCAACAAAATCTTATCTCTAGCCTTTCCCAAAATTATCTATAAAACCTTTGACTTCCTCTCTTGATAGAAGTACCAAGAGACTCTCACCTTCTTCAAAACTCAAACCTTTCAAAAAACCTCTTTATACCTCAAGCCATTCTTGATGGTATTCATAGTAGTAGCTTTGATTTAAAGACAAGATGAGTTGTCTTGATCTTCTTAGATGAGTTATGTTGAGCTACTTGCTAGTTGAATTGTCTTGATCTGCTTACTAAATGAATTGCCTTGATTTGCTTGTAAGATTAGTTGAGTTAACCTAGAAGATCATCTTATAAGAACTAAACCAAACCAATAAGGCAACCTCTAATCTTAAATATAAGATCCTCAAACCCTAAGCCAAAAAGTACCTCCTCCCTTGGTTATCTTCTACCCATGGTAAATCCTAGGTTACCGATTTTCCATTCCATCCTTAGGCAAGGATCCTACATTACCCATCATTGGGATGTGTCTTAACATCACCAACACTTGTTCCTAAATCTAGGAACCCATCCACCTAGATTACCAAGCTTATCTTGACCCTTGGCTCTGATCATCTGTTTCCTTATTAGATTCAATTCTGAGACATATTCTTTTTTATAGTTCACCAAAATAGTGGAGGCCAACTCAAGCCATGGATCTCTTATATAACCAACCCTCCAACATAATTCACTTGATTATCATTTTGGAACCTTGCATCCCCTAAAAACACCCCCTCTTGTATCCTAGTCAAAAAACCCAAATCTGCCAAAAAAAATAGTAAGTTTGGAACTGTTATCAACATCACTTCTTTGAGTCTCTCCCCTTTTCAAACCTTGTGCATTTTTGGAAATTAACTTGAGCCATATTTTAAACCATCATAAGTAATTTCAAATCCCAATCTTTCCCTTGGAAAAACCCTTCTTGGACACCCTCACCTTTGATGGTTTAGTAGTCAAGAAAATAATCTGTTTCTGCCAATCTTATCGACATGCCTACTTTGGCAGAAGCTCCCATCCTCATGCCACCTTCTTTTGACCAAATATTTATTGCATTGTGAAGTACGAATCATGTTCTATCAACCCATGCTTCACTTGTTTCCATGGGAGCCTTGTTATCCTTAAACCCTCATAGTTTTGATGGAAATATGATATCATGTTTTGATAGTCTTAATTTCAACAAAGTTTGGATTCTTTTGTAAGAACAATCAATCATGATCATGATAAACTCCTGGTACATTTTTAGTCTACATCACTTAGTCTATCCATCCATGTGACCCTTGATCCATTTGAAGCTTTGAGCCAACTAGAAATGCTTGGCAAAGTTGGTATGAGGCTAATAACACCCTATATCCCTAACGCCCCTCATTATGCAAATTTCTCAACATGAATTCCTTCCAAAGTCAAATTGTTATCCTCATTAATCCGTCACTCACCTCTTATCATGCTCAACCTCATCAAACTTTCCCTCCACACTTGATCATGTGGGGGTTTGAGAAAATTTAAATTTAAGCAATCATGCCTATGCCAATACCACTTTGTAAAAACTCACAACTCACCCCAATCTCATGGACTAACCACCACAACCCTCACTAACTTTCTCTGGTCGACCATACTATACCAGCATTATTCACCTTTTCCTCTTGTGCTTGGAGGGAGAAGAGAGGGCATGGCCTTTAATGGCATATCTTGCCAAGATATTGAGAAACAATGCAGCAACCTCCCTCTCCCTACCTCCCACCCACACAGGACCTAAGCCAAACAAGTGAGGTCAAGACACTGGTACAATAACCCTATTTCTATCTTTTCTAGCTCACTTAGACCATCTATCGAGAACCTACGGCGCATCCACATGTTCACCAACTTCTCAAGCAACCCAGCGCCCCTAGCCCTTCCCCTCGTCCTCTCTGGTTCTGTAATGCATGCCATGTACCAGAGGCACGCGCTCCACATCCCCTATGTGGCCAATAGCCCGCTGCCGACACCCCTTGATGACCCACAAGTATAGGGGATTGCAACAGTCTTTGAGGGTAGTATTACCCAATTTATTGATTCGACACATGGGGAGCCAAAGAATACTTATAAGCCTTAAGAACTGAGTTTTCAATTCAGCTACACCTAGAAATAGTTGCTCAAAGTAGTTTATCAGTAGCAATATCAAAGTAATAGCAACAGCAAAACAAAGGCAATAGTAACAATAGTAGCAAACAGTAGGATATGAGTGTGGTAGGCATAGGGATGGATGGACGGGCGTTGCATGGACAAGACTATTCATATAACTTCAAGATCTAGGAAAATTGCAGATAAATAAGATAAAGCATCCAAGTACTAAACAATCATAGTCATGTGTTCCATATATAGTCATACATGCTCGGAATGAGAACTTTCACAACATCTTTTGTCCTGTCAGCCCGTTGTAGTGGGGACTCAAGGGAATCTGCTGGAAATTAAGGTACTCCTTTTAATAGAGCACCGGAGCAAATCATTAACACTCCATTAACACATGTGATCCTCATATCACAGCCATCCCCTCCGGCTGTCCCAATTTCTATCACTTCGGGGCCTTTGGATCCGGACTATGATATGTGTACACAACTTGCAGATAAGATCACAAACAATATTATCATCATGAATAAATAATAAGTTCAGATTTGAGATCATGGAACTCGGGCCCTAGTGACAAGCATTAAGCACAACAAGTTGCAACAAAGTCAAATATCACTAATAGAGATACTAGTCACCATGCCCTAACAATCTTATTCTATTACATGATAGAACTCATCCAATCCCTACCATCCCTATAGCCTACAACGGGGGATTACTCACTCATGGATGGGGGAAACATGGATGGTTGATGGAGAGGCGTTGCTGCTAATGATGGCGATGATCCCCTCCAAATTCCCCGTCCCAACAGGGTGCCAGAACGGAGTTTCTGGTTCCTAATCATGGTTTCTGGTGGTGGTGGTGCAACGGAACTCTTTCTGGAAAAACATCAAACCCCCCTCGGTTTTTAGGTCAGGAGGCTTCTTATAGGTGAAGAGGGAGGCCAAGGGGGTGCCCGAGGTGGCCACACTCCTTCCAGGCGTGGCCTGGGCTGGCCCGCGTGGCCAGGGGGTGTGGACCCCTCATGGACCTCCTCCGTCTCGTATTCTGGCTTCGTGAGTCTTCTGGTGAAATAGGATTCTTGGCATATTTTTCGGGATTTTTCCTGATAGTTGATTTTTTGCACAAAAACTAGACATCAAAGCAATTCTGCTGAAAACAACGTCAGTCCGTGTTAGTTGTATCCAAATCACACAAGTTTAGAGGAGAAATAGTAGAAAAAGTGTTCAGGAAAATAGATACATTTTGGACGTGTCAACTCCCCAAGCATAGATTATTGCTTGTCCTCAAGCAATTCAGTTGAAAACTGAGTGCGATAAAAGAACTTTCACGAACACATTTGCTTCATATGATGTATATATTCTCAGCACATGAGTAGATACTTAGACAATTCATAATAAGGAGTAGGCAACTAAGTCTACTTAATAATCATTGCAAGCTATGAAGATATTCCAACTTAATAATAATAAGTAGCATGAAACATAAACATAAGAAACATTGCAATGCTCATAAAAAGGTATGATAGAGTGGTATCTCTCTTGCCTTTGATGGTGGAGCAAAACATAAATGTCAAGGGACCTCTGAAGTTCAAGTGAAGACTAGAAGTAAAGATATCAAAGATAGAAACATCAAAGTCATGACATAATTAACCATGTTTTGAGACAAGCACATTACACTAATAATGACAACTATGCTCTCAAGAAGGTGCTCATAGAATACGTGGTGACTCGACAAGGAAGTGAAAAAGGTTTTGAAAAGTTTGAAAGGCTTCCAAATGCTGAAAGTATGGTACTCATTAGCTTTGAGCTCTCATTGCCCCTATCATAGGCATCTTTAAGTGGTTAAGGTGAAAGTGAGGTCCAATGTTAGTTATATGCTTGACAGACCATAAATTGGAAATATCATGTCCCTTGATTACGAGTGCCACTCCTCATGCTACTCAACTTTAGTTACAGGTAAGTTCTTGTCATGGTAAATACATGTGTATTATAGAGAACCGCTAACGGGTACCCCTTGCACATGATACAAGAGCTATCCCATAATCAAAATGACAAGGCAAGCAGACAATGAGCATCTCAGCAATCTTCTTATTTACCATGGGAAAATGGTGCTTTTTTCTCTCTTTCCTCTTTTCTGCGTATCTCTTTTTTTATAAGAATAAAGCTTCATAGATTGCTCACTATGGTTATGCTGCAAGTTTCCACCATGATTAGGCATGGCTTAGGCTAGCGTCCCAGGCGTTTCTCTAACACATATACATAACTCCATGGACTTACAAGCTCCCCTTTTCTTTCACACCGACGACATCCGTAAACAAAAGAGCATGATATCAACTGGGTATATATTTACAGGTGTTAAAAGCGTTCCTCATGAAAGCACGGTTCTGCTAACTCCTAGCCTATAATTTGCAAGCATATAACTTTCATGGACAGTCACAATGGTTCAGGTTTATTAAGTGCAAGAAATAAAGTGTGGCATCAGGTTTACTAACTAACTTTCTCATAACAAGAAAACATTTTATTTGTAAGAAAATGAGGCATAATAAATATGCACGGAATAGCAAATGATGCTAGTAGGTAGGTATGGTGGACACTTTTGACAATATTGGTTTTGGGGAGTTGGAAGCACGAGTAGAGCTCATACTCAGTGCAAGTGAAGGCTAGCAATAGAAAGGGGGCGACAAACGAGAGAGCAATAACTGTAATAATCATGCTTGCAATAAAACAGGACAAATTATGGCATAAAAGTGATACAAGAACTCTGAGGCAAAATAATTCATTGAGGCTTAGCTGACTATTGTTCACTCATATGCATGCGTGAGCATGTGCCAAGTCGATTCAAATGAAACATCCAGAGGAGGATACCACATTGTCATACCAAGTTATGAATAGAACAATGCAAGCAAACATTCATATGACATGCTACAAACTACTAGCAAGCTAGATGTCAACACCCGGATTTTTAATCCCAGATGCCTGTTATGCCATACATCGCAATCCCAGGATTACCATTTTTGCAAGACATATAACAGATTTGGATACCACAGTACATCATCCATTACAAACCATACATAAGGTCTTACACAAATAAGGATCTCATGATCAAGTTCTTAATACAACTCAAGCAGCGGAATACGTAATAATAACGGTAGCGTAGGCGAAGCTCCATCTTCGGGGTCACAGGCAATGTTGACGATGGGAGATGATACTAGTTGTCGTAACCTTCCTGGGGTCCATCCTCCAGGTACTCCTCTTCATAGTCTGGCCACGGGAATAGCTAGGGACAAAGCCATGAGTACTCTTTAAGTACTCGCAAACTAATACTAACAAGTGAAGGGGTTTTTTTTAATAGGACACTAAGCTCTAGGGTTGTTTTGTAAAACCCAGATTTACCTCTACTAAGTTCATAAGCAAGAAAAGCTAGTTGAAATTTTATAACACCTAAGTGGGAACTTGAATTTCATATCACAACTCTGTTGTGGTCAAGTAAAAGTCTCAGTTTGTTTCACAAGTCATTTTGAAAACATCTGACGGGGGAACAGTATGTCCACTCCAAATGTCCATAACCGCGGACACAGCTATTCGAATAGTTTGACACTCTGCAGAGATTGTACACTTTCACCCCAACATTCGATACATCCGTCAGGAACAAATCCTGAATTCACCATACTCAGTATGCGGATAATCAATACTAACCTTTCAATTACATGCCCTAGTATAAGCACCTGTCATGTGAGTTTGGCCTCCCAACCATGACCAACTGTCATCTTGGGTACTGCACAGGTGGACAATCTTCACAAGGTAGCCTCAGCTCAGACCTTGGCTGTGAGGGAACCAATACTAAGGTATATAAGTTTTCTAGTCAAGCCCTACCCAATTTTCGGGTATTGTGGTTGTACGATAAAATTGGAATGGTATCGCATCCAGACAACCATCAGTTTTATAAAGGGCTAAGGCTCATGCCTCAACATTTTCATCACCAAAATCATATGGTGTTCGGAAACACATGTCCAAAACATTTCAATAGAATGATCCATCATTCCAAGGTTTTCATAACAATTTTCATTAAGTATTCCCATCTAAAGTTGATCAAGTTTTATGCTTAGCACTAGCATCTATAAGTGGGGGTAAGTACTAATGAGGGGTGGTAAACTAGTGGAGTTTAACTAATTTCAATCTCATGCATTAGGATGACATAAAGATTATCTAGCTTAGGCCAAGTTTTATGTTCTTTATGCAACCTTCAATTATCTCTCCAGAATCTACAATTCACTTAAGTAAGCTCTAAGTACTAGCTTTGATAAAGAAATAAAGTATAAAGCTTGTAAGTAAAACTAGGATTGGGTATCATCAAAATGTATTTAACCAAGCATGCTTAGTGCATTGCATAGGTTATTTAACTCTCATAATTGCAAGTGTTAGCTTGCATAGGTAAAGTATCTTGCAAGTATTGTCTTGCATCAATATCAGTATAAGCTTGCTAAATTGCAAGTGTTAGCTTGCAAGGTTAATAGCTTTCCTTGTGCAGAGCAATGGTCGAAGTTCTCCTCAGCTTCTTCTTCATAGTATCCTCCTTATTCCTCGTATCCTTGGTTGGTACTAGCGTCTATAAATAAATACGGGGTACACAATCACCAAACAATACTTAACTAGTTTCAATCATCACACAAAAAGGGTCCTATAGATGATATATCATCATCACTAACATTACAAGGTTAAAGCTTGGTTTAATTTCTTTTATTTTTAGAAAAGTAATTTCTACTCATTGAAAAACTACTCAAGATTTAATATTCTCCAAACCAAACATGGGATGATGTTGACACATGTCATCACCACACATTTCAGTACATGGGAATGTGATTTAAAGTGGTGTCACAATTTAATAAGGTTTAACCTTTTATTTTAATTAAATAAAGTGACTAGAAATGCCTATGTGGCATCCTTTTATCACTTGAACATTATTTCTGTAAGTAAACCCATATATTTTTATATATTCTGAATGGTATGATCAAATGTGATTTCTGAGAATTGGAATCAACTCAAAAGCTATTATAGTTTAGATTTGAAAAATGTTTGAATGTAGAAAAGCTTCTGCCTTGTTCTTTTTACCAAGGGTGATCTACAGATCCAAATGATTTGAATCCAATGGGCTTGGATTCAGCATTTCAATATCTTTCTAATAAAATTGGTTTCATTCAATTTGCTTCACTGAATCGAGCTGGGTTGATTTTTGAAACTAGGTACAGAACTATGTTTGAATTAAAATGGAAAAAGTTAAATTCAAACGACTCGCCTGCACGGGAAATGATAATGGGCCGGCCTGCTACGCACAGCGCCACGCTGGCTGGTTGTTGTTGTCCCCACGCCGCTGAGGAGGGTAAGAAAAAGACGGGAAATGTGGTGCGTTGGATCTAGTTCTAATCCAACGGCTCTGGTTCATCATGCACGTCGGGCAGCGCCGGCGAGACAGAACCCTAACGCGGCAAGTCGACGACGGCGAACCTCCTGGTACCGACAGCTTCTCCTGGGGCGGCTCCAATCGCTGGCTCCCTTCTTCTCTAGCAATGGCGGGCTCCGGCCAAATTCCGCCGATGCGCTGCTCGCCTTGCTCCGGGAACGGGGTGGAACGATCAGTGAGGAGAGGGAAGTGAGATGGTGTGCTCAATTCGGCTGGGGGTGGCCTCTATTTATAGTGGCGAGAGGGGACCGACGGGCGCAAGCTGAGCTCGTCGTGGTCGACGGCACAGAGGGCTATCGGCGTGGGCGACGGTAGGCGGTCTTTGTGCTCGGGACTCAACGACGTGGTAGCGAGGCGTGGGGCGCTGCTGATTGGTCGGAACACGGCGGTGCTCTGCGCGTGCCCGACGGAAGTTTTTATGGCGCACAGCGCGCGTGGTCCGCGTGGCGGCGAACGAGCGTGTATGCGGGGTTGCTGGGACGGTGGTGATCACGTATGCAAGCGGTGAGGGCGGCACGCGGTCTGTGGGGGTCTGTCGAGCGTGGCGCACGGGGCGCGCTCTCGGCATGGTTACAGAGAAGGTTGGCAAGGTCTGTGCGTGTGGTCCAGGGGCTGGCATCGCCAGGGCTAGGGGAGGAAGGTGGGGTTCTAGCTTGCTCCTGCATGCGACTAGGCTTGGTGCTTCTCCTAGCTTGCTGTCAATATGTGGGTGGCAAGGGTGCACTCGGCCTGCTCACCATTGATGACAATGGCTAGCTTATAGTAGTGCTAGAGATTAGTTAGGTTGGTTAGATGATCTACTAAGGCTAGTGGTGTCTAGAGAGGGAACAAGTTAGGCTCAAAACACTGGACACTATAGTGTTTTGATTTTGTTTGATTTGCATCTGCAAGGTGTTTGATGAAATGTCCGCATGAATTCAAGTTTTGAATTTTGAAATGATTTTTGGTGTGTGTGCTAGGCAGGTGCTGATGAGTCTGTGGATGCTTGGGTTTTGAAAGTTGAGCTTGTTTGAGTGGTTTTTAAAAAAGTGGGATCTTCCCATATGATATAGATTCAATTTTAAACTGTCATTTAAACTATGCATTTGAATGTTTTTGGATGATCACAAGGTGGGCCTTGATACTTTATTATGAGTACTATCAAGGGGTGCAAAGATCAAAACAAGTTTCTGTTAAGTTCTGAAAGTTAGAGACAGCCAAAGTAGGCATGGGAGTTAATTTGGCAAAAGTGACCATTCCTTTATTTTGTTTGTTTTGATTTATTTGTCTTTGGGAAAAGTGTGGGGATTGTTTAGATGATTTTTATTTCACCTAAGAATCCTTTTACAAGCGAAGAAACACAGACAAGGTAATTCAAAAGAATTCAAAATGAAATGCATACACACATGCATGCTTTCATATTTTTATTTAGAAAAGTTTTTGTTAATCCTAATTTTGGTGATTAGAGTTTGATGATTATAGTTCAATATTTTTGGGATGTTACAAACCTTCCCCCCTTAAACAAAATCTCATCCCACGATTTGAAAAAAGACGAAAAAGATTACCAAGGATTGAAAGAGATCGGGAAACTCCGTCCTGATGTGATCTTCGCGCTCTCAGGTAGCTTCCTCTTCCGTGTGGTTGCTCCACTGAATATTGAGAAACTTGATGCTTCGGGTTCTGGTAGTTCGGAAAGCTTCTTCCAAAATACGGATGGGTACTTCAGGATAGGTCAGGTCATCGTTGATCTCTATAGTCCGGTGATCAATATTCTTGAATACTTCAGTCTTCTTCGGGACTTCGAGACACTTGCGAAGTAATGAGATATGGAACACATTGTGCACAGCTGACATCTCTTTGGGTAGTTCCAGTTGATACGACACTTCTCCTCGACGGTTCAGAATCTTGAAGGGGCCGATATATCTAGGGGCTAACTTTCCTTTCAGCTGGAAATGCTGCATTCCTTTTAATGGCGACACTCAGATACACAAAATCTCCTATGTGGAAGGCGAGGTCTCGACGTCTCTTGTCGGCGTAACTCTTCTGTCTTGACTGGGCTGTCTTGAGGTGCTCATGAATCTTGTGAACCTTCTCTTATGCTTCTCGTAGGATATCGGGTCCGAAAATCTGACTCTCTCCTACTTCCGACCAGTTCAAAGGGGTGCGACACTTCCTTCCGTACATGAATTCAAATGGGGCCATTTGCAAACTAGCTTGATAACTATTGTTATACGAGAATTCTGCAAACGGCAGACAGTCTTACCACTTAGATCCATATTCTAACACACATGCTCTCAGCATATCTTCGAGTATTTGATTTACTCGCTCTGTTTGTCCATCGGTCTGAGGGTGATACGCGGTGCTGAAATCGAGGCAAGTTCCTAAACCTTCTTGGACTTTCTTCTAGAATCTCGAGGTAAACTGAGTTCCTCGATCCGATATGATGTTCTTAGGGACTCCATGCAAACTGACGATTCCAGCGATGTATAACTCCGCTAGCTTCGAACTCTGATAGGTGGTCTTGACGGGTAAGAAATGGGCGACTTTGGACAATCTGTCCACTATGACACATATAGAGTCATTTCCCCTACTAGAAGTAGGCAATCCGGTGATAAAGTCCATTCCAACGGAATCCCATTTCCATTCTGGAATCTGCAATGGTTGCAACAATCCAGCGGGTCTTTGATGTCCGGCCTTGACTCGCTAACATATATCACACTTGGCGTATATCTTCCGATTTCTCTCTTCATCTTATGCCACCAAAATTGCTCTTTCAAATCTTGATACATCTTAGTTCCTCCGTGGTGGATAGAATAAAGAGTATCATGAGCTTCCTTCAAAATGACTTCTTTCAACTCAGAATCTGCTGGTACACAAAGGCGTCCTTTGTACCACAAAAATCCTTCGTCTTCGGTGAATCCGGGTACTTTGCCTGTACCTATACGACGCTTGATTCCGCTAATACTAGCATTTCCTTTCTGCGCCTATTTGATCTGGCTGATCAAAGTGGGTTGAAGTTCTATGCTAGCCAAAAATCCTTCAATCACTAATTCCATTCGTAAATCTTCCATCTCTTTGTGCAAACTTAGTTGCTCCTTAAAAATCATGGAGTTCAAGCGGCACGGCAATCTGCTAAGGGCATCTGCTACCACGTTGGCTTTACCAGGGTGATAATGAATGTCCAGATCGTAATCCTTGATTAACTCAATCCATCTTCTTTGTCTCATATTCAGCTCCTTCTGAGTGAATATATACTTCAGGCTCTTGTGATCCAAATAAATCTCACAACGATTTCCCATCAGGTAATGCCTCCATGTCTTCAGCGCTAGAACTACGACTGCGAGTTCGAGGTCATGGGTTGGGTAATTTTGCTCATGTTGTTTCAATTGTCGAGATAGATAAGATATAACTTTGCCTTCTTGCATTAGCACACATCCGATACCGATCTTGGATGCATCACAATACACGTCAAAGGGCTTTGTGATATCCGGCATGATTAAGATTGGGGCTGAAATCAATCTCCTCTTGAGTTCTTGAAAACTCGCTTCACATTTGTCGGTCCATTCAAACTTCTTGTCCTTCTTCAGCAATTGGGTCATGGGTCGGGAGATACTCGAGAATCCTTCTACGAACTTGTGGTAGTATCCCGCCAATCCGAGAAATGCACGAACTTGGGTTTGAGTGGTTGGGTCTTGCCAATCTTCGACATCTTTCACCTTTGCAGGGTCAACGGCAATCCCTCCGGTTGATACAATGTGGCCGAGGAATCCTACTTCCTGTAACCAGAATTTACATTTGCTAAACTTGGCATACAATTGATGCTCTCTGAGGTTTCCAAGAATGGTCCTTAGGTGTAGCTCATGTTCTTCTTCTGATTTGGAATAAATCAGAATGTTGTCGATGAAAACAACGACAAACTTATCCAGGAAGTCCATAAAAATCTTATTCATGAGATTCATGAAATAAGCGGGGGCATTGGTTAATCCAAAAGACATGACAATATACTCGTATAATCCATAACGGGTGGTAAAGGAAGACTTGGGGATATCCTCTGCGCGAATCTTGAGTTGATGATAGCCAGTTCTAAGATGAATATTAGAAAACACTTTGGCACCGGTCAACTGATCAAACAAATCTTCTATCTTGGGCAAGGGGTACTTGTTCTTGATGGTGACATCATTTAACTTCTGATAATCCGTACACAAACGGTTACCTCCATCCTTCTTGTCCACAAATAAGAGAGGTGATCTCCATGGTGACGCACTGGGTTGAATTAATCCAATTTCCAACATGGAATCCAGTTGCTTCTTCAGTTCTGCTAGTTCAGACGGGTTCATACTATAGGGTCTCTGGGCTATGGGTCCTGTTCCAGGGATTAGTTCAATGATAAACTCTATATCCCGATCTGGGGCATACCGGTAAAAACATCTGGAAATACATCGGGGTATTCACAGACTATCCGGACTTGGTCAATGGTAGGTTGGGCTATACTCTTGCTGCACTTGAATTGATGAGGTAAGGTTTTAGATGTATGCTCGACTGATATTCCGGCTATACTGGTCATGGTGATGTCTTTCTTGGAACAGTCAATCAAACCTTTATGTTTGGACATCCAATCCATTCCTAGTAGTACTTCCAAACCTTTAGTTCCGAGTACTATCAGGTTAGCACAAAAATCTATGCCATGGATTCAGATAGGGACGGCTTTGCAAATTTTCCTAGCCTTGGTGGTTGATCCGGGAATTTGAACGATCATAACATGCTTCAGTTTGGTTGGTTGGATTTTACTAGTGCATGCAAATTCTTCGGTGAAAAATGAGTGCGATGCACCAGAATCAAACAACACTCGAGCAAGTACTGAATTAACAGAAAACATACCCAACTCGACGTCGGGCGCTTCCTGAGCTTCTTCAGCATGCATGAGAAAAAGACGGCCATTGCGGTTGAGCGAATTCCCTGGGGCAAACCTTCTTCCTGGCTGAACACGACGCTGCTGATGAGCTGGGGCATTTGAATTGGGGGCTGCGGCATTCTTCTTGTTGGGGCACTCGTTGGAGTAGTGACCCTTATTTCCACAGTCATAACAAGTCACTTGCGACTTGTCCTTTGCTGCAACAGGCACAATGTTGCTTCCAGTCCTCGGGGCAGTGTTGGTGTTGGCGGTAGCACTATTGTTGTTGAACTTGGGTGGGGCACGGTTTAAATTGTTAGAGTTGCCATGGTTGTTGTTATTTCCTCCGGGCCTTGGGTTTCCACGGTTGGGATAGGTCGGATGGTTCATCGGGGGTATGTTGGTTCTCGGGGCAAATCCTGGAGATGGGTTGGGGCGATACTTTGGGGTCTGATGGGTTCCTGGTTGATGCATCATGTGACGCTTGCGGTTCTCATTGGCTTGGTTGATCTTTCCTTCCATCTGGATAGCATAGTCGACCAGGGCTTCAATATCAGCAAAGGGGATATTGACTAACACAGTCTGCATCTCATTGTGCAGACCATTCAGGAATCTTTCTTTCTTCTTGGCTTCAGTGTCGATCTCATCCGGGGCATACCTAGCTAATGACAAGGATTTGTCACGGTATTCCACTACGGTCATCCATCCTTGCTTCGGCTCTCTGAATTCGTCTCTCATTCTCTTGATCAAACCCGGTGGCACATGGGTTCTGCTGAACTTGACCTTGAATTCCTCCCAGGTCATCATTTGTCCCCCGGTCATTGCACGAACACTGTTCCACCATGCTCTGGCATCTCCGGCTAGATAGTGGGTGGCGAACAGAACTTTCTCGTTAGCTTCCACTCCGGAGAATTCTAAGTTGTTTTCCATGGTCTGCATCCAATCGTCGGCATCTAGGGGCTCTTCCGACTTAGTGAAAACAGGTGGGTTGGTGTTCTTGAAATTCTTGAGCTTAGATCCATGGTTGTCCTAATTTCCGTGGCCTTGATTGTTGTGGGCTAGCTGAGCTATCTGCTGAAGGGTGGCTAGGTTGGCTTGACGTTCAGCTCTTTCAGCTTCGCGGTCAGAAACCAACATTTGCAGTATCTGCAACATCGGGTCCGGGGATGAACCACTTCCTCCGCGTGGCATCTGAAGATTGAGATAGATCATGGGAAAAGAGGGAAATTTCTAAGGTTTTGGGACTTGGAATTTTTTTTAAAGTTTTACTCAGATTTTCTAGCAACTTTCTTTTCATTCATTCATTCATAGCACACGATACAAACACACACCACAAAACAAGAAAAGCAGATGGTTTTAAGAACCATTCTGAAAACTACGATACAGTGGGACCGAATACAACTCACTACGTTTGTGCACTAGCGTAGTTGTGAGTTTTACTAAAAGTGATCTAGGGTGCAAAATTTGATGTAAGATTTGAAATAATTTTGGAGTAGCGTGAATTTTTATGAAAGAGTCCAAGAGGTAAGAATGAGAATAAGTTTTTGTAAATATTTGCTAGCGTGAATTTTTATGAAAGAGTCCAATAGGTAAGAATGAGAATAAGTTTTTGTAAATATTTGCTTCCTTTGGTTTTGAAACTAAGTTTTTTATTCAAACGTCCAGTCTAACTACGGTCTCCTATGGTCAGGATGGCTCTCATACCAACTTGTCAACACCCGGATTTTTAATCCCAGATGCCTGTTATGCCATACATCGCAATCCCAGGATTACCATTTTTGCGAGACATAACAGATTTGGATACCACAGTACATCATCCATTACAAACCATACATAAGGTTTTACACAAATAAGGATCTCATGATCTAGTTCTTAATACAACTCAAGCAGCGGAATACGTAATAATAACGGTAGCGTAGGCGAAGCTCCATCTTTGGGGTCACAGGCAATGCTGACGATGGGAGATGATCCTGGTTGTCGTAACCTTCCTGGGGTCCATCCTCCAGGTACTCCTCTTCATAGTCTGGCCACGGGAATAGCCAGGGACAAAGCCATGAGTACTCTTCAAGTACTCGCAAACTAATACTAACAAGTGAAGGGGTTTTTTGTAATAGGACACTAAGATCTAGTGTTGTTTTGCAAAAAGCCAGATTTACATCTACTAAGTTCAGAAGCAAGAAAAGCTAGTTGAAATTTTATAACACCTAAGTGGGAACTTGAATTTCATATCACAACTCTGTTGTGGTCAAGTCAAAGTCTGAGTTCATTTCACAAGTCATTTTGAAAACATCTGACGGGGGCACAGTATGGCCACTCCAACTGTCCATAACCGTGGATGCGGCTATTCGAATAGTTTGATACTCTGCAGAGATTGTACACTTTCACCACAACATTCGATACATCCGTCAGGAACAAATCCTGAATTCACCATACTCATTATGCGGATAATCAATCCTAACCTTTCAATTACACGCCCTAGTATAAGCACCTCTCCTGTGAGTTTGGCCTCTCAACCATGACTAACTGTCATCTTGGGTACTGCACAGGTGGACAATCTTCACAAGGTAGCCTCAGCTCAGACCTTGGCCATGAGGGAACCAATTCTAAGGTATATAAGTTTCTAGTCAAGCCCTACCCAATTTTCGGGTATTGTGGTTGTACGGTAAAATTGGAATGGTATCGCATCCAGACAACCATCAGTTTTATAAAGGGCTAAGGCTCATGCCTCAATATTTTCATCACCAAAATCATCTGGTGTTCGGAAACACATGTCCAAAACATTTCAATAGAATGATCCATCATTCCATGGTTTTCATAACCATTTTCACCAAGTATTCCCATCTAAAGTTGATCAAGTTTTATGCTTAGCACTAGCATCTATAAGTGGGGGTAAGTACTAATGAGGGGTGGTAAACTAGTGGAGTTTAACTAATTTCAATCTCATGCCTTAGGATTACATAAAGATTATATAGCTTAGGCCAAGTTTTATGCTCTTTAGGCAACCTTCAATTATCTCTCTAGAATATACAATTCACTTAAGTAAGCTCTAAGTACTAGCTTTGATAAAGAAACAAAGTATAAAGTAAAACTAGGATTGGGTATCATCAAAATGTATTTAACCAAGCATGCTTAGTGCATTGCATAGGTTATTTAACTCTCATAATTGCAAGTGTTAGCTTGCATAGGTAAAGTATCTTGCAAGTATTGGCTTGCATCAATATCAGTATAAGATTGCTAAATTGCAAGTGTTAGCTTGCAAGGTTAATAGCTTGCCTTGTGCAGAGCAGTGGTTGAAGTTCTCCTTGGCTTCTTCTTCATAGTATCCTCCTTATTCCTCGTATCCTTGGTCGGTACTAGCCTCTATAAATAAATACGGGGTACGCAATCACCAAACAATACTTAACTGTTTTCTATAGATGATCTAGCATCATCACTAAAATTACAAGATTAAAGCTTGGTTTAATTTATTTTATTTTTAGAAAAGTAATTTCTACTCATTGAAAAACTACTTAAGATTTAATATTCTCCAAACCAAACATGGGATCATGTCGACACATGTCATAACCACACATTTCAGTACATGGGAATGTGATTTAAAGTGGTGTCACAACTTAATAAGGTTTAACCTTTTATTTTAATTAAATAAAGTGACTAGAAATGCCTATGTGGCATCCTTTTATCACTTGAACATTATTTTTGTAAGTAAACCCATATATTTTTATATATTTTGAAAGGTATGATCAAATGTGATTTTCGAGAGTTGGAATCAACTCAAAAGCTATTATAGTTTAAATTTGATTCACTGAATCGATCTGGGTTGATTTTTGAAACTAGGTACAGAACTATGTTTGAATTAAAATGGAAAACGTTAAATTCAAAAGACTGGGCTGCGCGGGAAACGATAATGGGCCGGCCTGCTACGCACAGCGCTTACGCGGGCTGGTTAAGTTGCTGTCCCCACACGTCAGTGAGACGGGGGGTGCAAAGCGGTACGGGGCAATGTGGTGCGTTGGATCTAGTTCTAATCCAACGGCTCTGGTTCATCGTCCACGTCTGGCAGCGCCGGCGAGACAGAACCCTAACGCGGCAGGTGGGGCTCGTGGGAGGCTCACCGGGGCTCAGGCGAGGGTCGGCGAGGCGGGCGAACGACGAAGTCAACGACGGCAAACCTCCTGGTACCGGCAGCTTCTCCTGGGGCGGCTCCAATCGCTGGCTCCCTTCTTCTCCAACAGCGGCGGGCTCCGGCCAAATTCCGGTGATGCGCTGCTCGCCTTGCTCCGGGAACAGGGTGGAACGATCAGTGAGGAGAGGGGAGTGAGATGGTGTGCTCAATTCGGCTGGGGGTGGCCTCTATTTATAGTGGCGAGAGGGGACCGACGGGCGCAAGATGAGCTCGTCGTGGTCGACGGCACAGAGGGCTATCGGCGTGGGCGACGGTAGGGGCGGTGTTGTGCTCCCTAGCGAAGCTCAATGACGTGGTGGCGATGCGTGGGGCGGTGCTGATCGGTCGGAACGCGGCGGTGCTCTGCGCATGCCCGACGGAAGTTTTTATGGTGCACAACGCGCGTGGTCCGCGCGGCGGTGAACGAGCGTGTCTGCGGGGTTGCTGGGTCGGTGGTGATCACGTATGCACGCGGAGAGGGTGGCGCGCGGTCTGTGGGCGTCTGTCGAGCGTGACGCACGGGGCACGCTCTCGGCATGGTTGCAGAGAAGGTTGGCAAGGTTTGTGTGTGTGGTCCAGGGGCTGGCATCGCTCGCGGCTGGGACAGGGAGTGGCGGTTAGGTGCTATCTTGCTCCTAGACATGCTGACTAGGCTTGGTGCTTCTCCGAGCTTGCTGTCGACATGTGGGTGGCAAGGGTGCACTCGGCCTGCTCACCATTAATGACAATGGCTAGCTTATATTAGTGTTAGAGATTAGTTAAGTTAGTTAGATGATCTACTAAGGCTAGTGGTGTCTAGAGAGGGAACAAGTTAGGCTCAAAACACTGCATAGTGTAGTGATTTGATTTTGTTTGATTTGCATCTGCATGGTGTTTGATGAAATGGCCGCATGAATTCAATTTTTTAATTTTGAAATGATTTTTGGTGGGTGTGCTAGGCAGGTGCTGGTGAGTCTGTGGATACTTGGGTTTTGAAAGTTGACCTTGGTTGAGTGGTTTTTGAAAAAGTGGGATCTTCCCATATGATATAGATTCAATTTTAAACTGTCATTTAAACTATGCATTTGAATGTTTCTGGATGATCACAAGGTGGGCCTTGATACTTTATTATGAGTAATATCAAGGGGTGCAAAGATCCAAACAAGTTTCTGTTAAGTTCTGAAAGTTAGAGACAGCCAAAGTAGGCATGGGAGTTAATTTGGCAAAAGTGACCATTCCTTTATTTTGTTTGTTTTGATTTATTTGTCTTTGGGAAAAGTGTGGGATTGTTTAGATGATGTTTATTTCATGTAAGAATCCTTTTACAAACAAAGAAACACACAAACAAGGTAATTCAAAAGAATTCAAAATGGAATGCATACACACATGCATGCTTTCATATTTTTATTTAGAAAAGTTTTTGTTAATCCTAATTTTGGTGATTAGAGTTTGATGATTCTAGTTCAATATTTTTGGGATGTTACACTAGAGCTAATCATAAGAGAGCAAGAACTACTAAGCATCCATAAATACCATACACCTTACATGAATAGACTATCCATGCCCACAATGATGAGGATATGTACAAAAATGAAAACAAATAGAGTTTGTTACCAGCCTCTTACCACACCTCGAGTTGTCATTAATCTTCATTATTGCCCTTCACTTGTGTGGCTTGAATAATAACATGAAACCAAAAATCCACTAAGGACTGCTGAACCCTGCAATGAACTTCACAAAACCAAAGAAGAACAACAAATATATTTGGTGTTTTCGATTTTTAAAACAAGAACTAAAAGCAAAAACAAACAAAGAAAAATCTTTTTGGATTTTTCTTAAGGAAAACCAAAGCTAAAAAGGCAAAGAAACAAACCAAGAGAAACAACAAAAATATTTTTGGTTTTTGTGTTTTGGCAAAGCAGGAATAAAAACCAAAAATAAAGTGAAACATGGATATACAATGTACAGACGGAACATGATATATAGATGAGTGTGATGTCGGTATACCTCCCCCCAAGCTTAGGCTTCTGGTATGAAGACTCCCCCATGTTGGAGGGCTAAAACGAATCATCTTCGGCATCCTCTCCAACATTTTCCTCTTGCTGGGAGAGCTCCACCACATATGTGTCAAGTTCTTCCTCCGTAGGTGACCATCCTTGCCTGTTATCAAAGTTAAACAAAGCAGGCGTAGGCAAAGAGACTACCTTCTCAGACCTAGCTCCTCTCCAACCATGCTTAACAAAGGTTATTGCATACGATAAATCACTCAAAGTATCCCAAGAGGAAACAAACTTATGCTGAACCATGGAATTGAGATCAAGTCTCTTTATGGGGAAGTGAAAATATGAATGATGAGGCTCTAAAACATGAAAAGCTAATAGACGAGATGCAATGAGACCTCCACAAATTCCACCTTTCTCGCGGTTAGTAGCAACACGGAAAGCTATCAAAGAACCCAAGTTATAAATTCTATCCCTATTCAAAGCAGCTGAGATAAAAGCTAGATCAAATGAAGATAATTTTCTAGCATTCTTCCTAGCAAAAACACACTTGGTAATGAAATAGGCAAAATATCTAATGGATGGGAACTGAATGTTCCGAATTTTACCACTTTCCTTTGAGAAGTCGCAACCGTGGCAAATTTCAGCATATAAATCCATGAGTGGCTTAGGCCTTTCTCTAATCTTCTCACAAGAACCCCACTCTGGCACTCTAATAGCTGCATGAAAATCAACAAAAGGGAGGTCGACAGCTATATTGTAAATTTTATAGTGGACCATGCGATTAGACAAGGACCAAATAAACCAAAAGTCCTACACCACAGCCATGGTTAGCTTAACATATTGATATGGTTCTTCTCCAACGAATCGCTCCAACCCTGCATTAGAAATCATAGTTTGGAAATCCTGGAAGATCCCCGTAGCTCGCATAAATTCAGGGCATGGATATATGGAAGAGAACACTTCCTCCCCACGATGGACTTTCATTGGCTCAAGTACCATCAATTCATGTTGATTCAGTTGGTATGCACTCATCTTCTTTTCGGAAATTTTTCGGAAAGTTTTCGAAAAGAAGACTGGAGAGGGGGAAAATAAAAGTGAGCAAGTATAACCATTGTGAAAGCATTGTTTTGTTCATTAAAATCCCTTTGTCAACAAGGTTGATCAAGTCTTGTTACCAAATCAATCTTATATGAAACAAAACTTTGCATTTCACAAAATGATTATGTTTTTTTTGGAGGGTAAAACAGTAGGGCAAAAAACCACACTGCAATTTTTATATATTATAGAGAGTTACAAAAGAATATTTACAATCTCAATCCACCTCAAAGAAGAGGGATAACATTCTAAGCAGCTATCTCCTGTCTAAATTAATTTCAATCCAATCTTTAAGGCCCTGATGGTACTTCTTCTTAATTCTATAAAGGACCCATCTTAATTCCTAGGCTACAATAGCCTTCCAGTTCTCAAGCGAGGCATGCTGATTATTGAAGATTTCATTATTTCTGCAAATCCAAATGCCCCAAGTTCCAAGTATAAGAATTTCCATTGCAAAAGGGACATTAAGATCTTGTTTAATACTGGCTAAAGTTTCAAAGATATTTTGATCAGCCACATGGACCTGTGAAATTTCAGCCCAGCAAGCTCTTGCAAAAGGGCATTCCCAAAACAAATGTAGGATGGTTTCTTCACCGTTGCAACCATGGAAAACACATTCATAAGATGCCAGAGAAAAACATTTCCTTTTCAGAAGGTTTCTTGTGTTGAGTCTATCAAGCAGTAAGAGCTAGAAGAAGAATTTGTGCTTTTGCTGACAAGAAGATTTCCACAACCAAGAGAAATGTGGCTGAATCGGTTGGCAACCAGCTAAGGAGCAATAAGCCTTTTTGACCGAAAAATTACTGCCCCAAATGTAAGACCAATTATCAGTCTCCCCCTGCTTGCCAGTATTGAGAATTTGCTCAAGACTTTGATATTCCTGGTAAGCTTGTTGGGACAGAGGAAGGTAAAAAAGGTCCTGAGTATTTTCAATATGCAAGAACTCACTGACAGAGATGTGAGGGTTTTTTGCATAGGAGAGGAGATGAGGAAGCTTATGTTGAAGGCAACTATCATTCCACATATCAGACCAGAGTAGTGTGGATTTCCCATTTCCAACCAAGCACTTTGCAAGTCCTTTAAAAATTTCAATCAATTTTAGATGAGCTTTCCACCAAAAGGATCCCTCAAGACTTCTTCCAGGGAGCTTACCATTACAGTAGTAAGTATTCCATATAAGGTGAACCCAAGGAATATCTTTGTGATTATAAAATTTATCCAAATTCTTCAAAAGAAGAGCAGAGTTTTGAACATTAAGGTCTAGAACTCCCAATCCCCCCTGATTCTTGGGTCTATAAACTTTATTCCATGCTACAAGAGCAGTACCTCTAGCTTGAACATCAGAAGTTTTCTTTCTCCATAGACATTGCCTCATATACTTAATCAACTGTTCCTTGATAGTAACAAGAAGATCAAAACAACTCATGTAATATATGGGAAGGGAAGAAAACATAGATTTAACTAACTGCAGTTTCCCCCCATAATTAAGAAAGTCAGCTATTCCACACAACCTTCTCTCAATTCTATGAACAATAGGCAGGAAATGTTCCACAGCAGGTTTATTCAAGCTCAGAGGCAAACCAAGATAGGTAAAAGGCAAGGAACCAGTGAGGCAAGCAAGGGTATTAGCAAAATGTCCAAGCCTCTCAGAGTCCATGTTAATTGGCATCATGCTAGATTTAGAATAATTAACTTTGAGTCCAGTGGAGAGAGCAAAAGTCTGTAGAATGGCTTTAAGGCACAAGAGTTGCTCAGAATCAGCCTTGAGGATTACTGAAGTGTCATCTGCATACTGAACCACAGGGAAATCAGGACAAAACACATTTTCAGTGGGCAAAGAAAGAAGACCCAGGTTCATTGCCTTATTGAGGATACTTTGAAGGAGATCAGCAGCCAGAACAAACAATAAAGGAGATAAAGGGTCTCCTTGCCTAACACCCCTTCTGCAGTAAAAAAATTTCCCAGGCACTCCATTTAAAAGCACAGAGGAAGAAGCTGACCCAAAGATCATCTGAATCCAAGAAATCCATTTATCTCCAAAACCTTTGGCTTTAAGGATATTGATGATTGCAGAATGCTCAATTCTGTCAAAAGCCTTTTCAAAATCAAGCTTAAGAATTAAAATTTCATCCTTGGACTTGTGGCATTGATCAAGAAATTCAAATGCCCAACATAAACAGTCTTGGATAGATCTTTGCTTGACCTAAATGATTATGTTACCTCAAACTTGATAGCAATAGTCCCAATCATAATAGTTTCAAAATTTTCTTGTGGAATGGGACAATATATTTCTCCAACCTTGATGCTCTCAATATTTTCAATCGAATTTTCCATATCTCTTATCAATCTTCTTGGGGACATAGATAGTATGCTCTTTTTCATTAATATTAAAAGTTACTTTTCCTTGATTACAATTGATGACAACACCTGAAGTATTAAGAAAAGGTCTCCCAAGAATAATAGACATATTATCATCTTCAGGTATCTCAAGCACAACAAAATCAGTTAAAACCAAGAAATTATGAGCTACCTGAATAGGAACATCCTCACATATACCAACAGGAATAGTGGTAGACTTATCAACCATTTGCAAAGATATATCAGTTGGTATCAACTTTTCTAGCTGCAGTCTCTTGTAGAGATAAAAAGGCATAAAACTAACTCCATCTCCCAAATCACACAAAGCAATTCTAAAATAATTATTATTAATAGCGCAAGGAATAGTTGGAATACCTCGATCACCACGTTTCTTTGGAACCTTACCATTAAAGGAATAATTAGCAAGCAAAGTAGAAATTTCCTCATTACGAATCTTCCTTTTATTAGAGGCAATATCCTTCATATACTTTTAATAAGGAGGCAACTTAATAGCATCAGTCAAAGGAATTTGCAAAAATAAAGGTTTCATCCACTAACAAAACTTGTTGTAGTGTTCTTCCTCCTTTGACTTGTGTTTCTTATTAGGGAAAGGCATTAGTTTTTGCACCCAATGTTCTCTTTCACTACCATGTTTATTAGTAATAACATCTTCCTTAGTGTACCTAGTGTTCTTAGTGTGCTTCTCAAGTTCTTTTTCAATTTCTTCCTTATCAGGAGCACCATTTTTATCATTACCACTTTTAGTTTCAGCATCAGAGACAGATATACTATTAGGATCTACAACAGGTTCAGGAGGTTCCTCAACTGTTTTATGTTTCTTTTTCTTTCTCTTATGAGGACTACCACTATTTTCAACTTTCTGAGAATCCTGCTCAATTCTTTTAGGATGTCCTTCATGATATAAAGGATCTTGAGTGGCTATACCACTCCTAGTTCTAATTCCATAAGCATGTTTATCTCCAAAAGCATTAACTAGCATATCTTTTTGTACCTTAGCAAGTTGATCAATTTGGGTTTGAACCATTAGGAAGTATTTAACAATCATTTTTAACATCATTAGCAGTTCTTTCCACAATATCTTTCAACTCATTAATATCTCTAAAGTTTTCCAATAAATGATTCTAAACTTGTTTATTAAAAATACCTTGTTTAACAATAAAAATGTCAAATTCCTCTAAGCATTGATCAGGAGGTTTACCATAGGGAATATCACCTTCATCAAAGTGTTGGACAGAGTGTGTAAGATCCAACCCTTATAAAGGTAAGGATCCCTGTGATTGCAATGCTAGTCCCTGGATCAATTGCTAGCATCCACAGTTTAAGATGAAGTACACAGAAACAAAGGTCATTATTACAACGTCATTCCAGAGATAACATAGTCTTTTACAACTCCATAGCCATAGGCTAGTACAAGAGTCTAACTGAACAATATAAAATAGAAGTCTTCATCTTCATGTGCCACAGGCAAGCATGTTGAGTGTAGACTCATAACCCCTAATCATCATCAGAGTAACCTGCAACATCAGAAGTTACAGCCACAGTGGGTCAATACATTGGAATAGTATTGGCAAGTGATACCTTAGTAGAATATTAACATCTAGTTACTACATGAATTTGGCTAAGTGTAACTTAGGCTTGCTTTACCCAAAATAGGTTTTACCTATCAGTTGAAAACACTAAGTTTTTCTTTGACAAAACTTTCCCAAGGAACCACTAATAGAAATTGGTGAACCTTCACCCTTGTTCAACCACATGTTTTACTTAGAAAATTGGGATGAGGAGATTCTTGATAGCTTCCATGTCTTGATGCTCAAGTTGTCCATTACCGGGGACACGGCTAAGTACTTTGTTTATTCCATCTGCAGAGGTTGTGCACTTTCCCCACAAGACATGGTTTTCACCAAGACAGGACCTTTCAGAAGCCTTCCCTTAGACCAAAATGGACGCGCTCCAAACCTATCAATCCCCTACCACCAACTGTCCATTTGGCTAAGTTATTGCAACCTATATGATCCAGGCAGAGCCCATAATGCCATATGGCTGCACTAGAAGTTTCTTAAAATTTGGCATCTCAAATCCCTTTCTTCCTGGGTGGCAGTCCACAAGTGAGATACACAAGGTAAACCATAGAAATGGGCCTTGTGTAACCACTCAACCAAAACCCACCAAGCAATTACCATTCCACCTAGGTATTTCATTCACTTAGTTGTTTTATTAAGCAAAACCATAAGTCAAAGACTTAGCAATATTTTTACATAGCATGTATATATTCCACCCTTGGTTGCTACTAGCTAGGCTAAGCATGACAATAGAAAGTATCTTAACTTAGAGAAAATTCTAACAATTCTACAACTACTAGGATTTCCCAAGCATAGCATATAGATACTTAAAAAAATATTCATGCAAGCCCTATACAAAATATTTCTAATGTATAGTCAAAATATTGGGACAAAAATATGAAGCACCACTTGCCTTGGTAGTTGGGGGATTAGTAGCAATCTTCACAACCACAATCACTACTAGCACCAAAATCTACACATAAAATGATAGCACCAAATTCACATATCAAAATATACAAGAAAAAATATATGAATGCATGCAAATGCCATGTGATGAATTTTCTAAATCAAACAAGACAAGTGAAACAGTACTGAATCATAAACAAAACAATTATACACTAAATAAAATTGATTTGGCCCTTAGAACATTTTCCATATAATTTTTATATACAAAATAGGCTTAGAAATGTCTCTACAAAAACAACCCATTTTACAGATGCAATTAATTAAAAAAAGTGGATAACTGGATAGAATTCTTTCTCCTGATTCCAATGATATAAAATTTGCAAAATTTGAACGTGTGGATCAAAAGTTATGAATTTTGCAAGATTGAACAACTAATAGATCTAATTCCGGATTTTAAATTTAAAATACAAACACGCGACGTGTTCTGATTGGCTCGTATCGGTTCGTACGGATCGATCAACGTGGTCCGGACGATCTAAATGAAATCTCATGGGCCAGATCTATTTGTACCCCTTCGATAAGTGATCTAATCCTATGCGCTAGATCTAGATCCAACGGCTGCCAAGCATGCGACCAAGGATGGGCAGCGCGAATGGATGCTGGCGGCGGCGGAGCTACTGGCGATGGAGTTCCGATGATTCCAGAGGGGGCTAGGGGAAGTGGCGGTGCTTACCAGCGTCGCAAGGTTGCGAGGAAGCTCAAGATGCTGATGGCGTGGACAGGGGCGAGCTGCTGTGGCCGTGGGAGCTCGTCGGAGTTGAGGACAGCGTCGGGTGCACGGTGACGAAGACTTTGGCGATGCTCTGGACCACCCTAGCAAAAACCAGGTGTATCAGGAGGTGTGCAAGGCCACGGCGTACACTACAGGGTCAAGGAGAAGACAAGGGGCGGTCGGGTTTTACCTCAATCGCCGTTGAGTCAGCTGGCGTTCGACGTTGGGCGTGAACGGGACGCGACTGGTCACAAGAAGGCAGACAAATGGCATCAGAAGACGCGCAAGAACATGCTGGTCACGCTCATTTGAAGCAGAGGCAAAGGGGCGGTCGGAGCTCACCGCAGCTCACGAGCTCGCCGGTGCAAGGTGGTTTGAGCTCGAATGCGAGCAGCCTGGTGGCGGAGTGAGCGAGGGAAGTGAGGGGAAAGATGCGGGGTGGGGAGGGGGTTTTGTAGTCAGAGCAGGAGCGAGAATTATGCGCTGATTCAATGGGATTTAAGCGGGTTTTAAAGCCAAGCGTCACTTGAGTGGTAATGAGGAGGGTCATCGCGGTGATTGAGGACGACGATGACGGGGATAGGTGGGTCCAAGGCATCAGCGGGTGGGTGCGTGCGGATGTGGTGAGAAACAGAGGGAGAAGGAAAATCCCGGGTGGGCTGTTTTAGCTACTGGGCCGAAATGGTGGCGCATGCCCGTTTCCTATTCTTTTATCTTTTTATTTTTCTGTTTGAATTTCCAGGAATCCTTTTCAAATGATTTCAAATGTGTCTGAATTCAAACTCTCTCTGAATTTTTATAAAGTGAAACCTGCACATAATTGGCCACATAACAATGTTGTACACTTGAAATTGCATTGGCACATTGAAATTTTAAAATAAACAATGCTTTTATCAAATTCTTAGTAAAGACATAAAAATGGTTTTTAAATTTTATACTTTGTTTTGAAATCTTTATCCAAGCTTTGGAAAACATCAATCAACCATAGGATCAAATATCTTTGGTTTAAAACAATTAATCTCATACTAGAGAGTAGCATTGGGCCAATGCCTTGCTTACATAAAATAATAGACATTCAAATGCTTCTGTTTTGAAATGACATTGTAAATGATCCTAAAATGATTATGAATGCATGGATGATATGCAAACTTTGAAATCATGATTTTTGGGATGTTACAAATCTAACCCCCTTAAGGTGAATCTCGCCCTCGAGATTCAGATTGGCTAGCAAATAGGTGAGGGTGGTCTTTCCGAAGGTCATCTTCTCTTTCCCATGTTGCTTCTTCTTCGGAATGATGGTTCCATTGTACTTTGTAGAATTTGATAGTCTTTGTCCGAGTAACTCTTTCTGCAGTCTCAGGACTCTTGATAGGTTTTTCCTCATAAGTGATACCACTTTCCAATTGGACCTCCTCCAAAGGTATAGTATCCTTCAAAGAAGTCTCTTCCATCTCTGGATGGCATTTCTTTAGCTGACTCACATGAAACACACTGTGAACGGCAGACAATGATTCCGGCAATTCAATCTCATAAGCTACTTCTCCTTTACGACTCAGAATCTTGAATGGTCCAACATATCTTGGGGCCAATTTTCCTTTGACTCCAAATCTCTTCACTCCACGAAGTGGTGACACTCTAAGATAAGCTCTATCACCCACTTCATAGGTGACTTCTCTACGCTTAGGATCTGCGTAGCTCTTCTGTCGGGACTGTGCTATCTTCAATCTATCCTTTACTAGCTTGACTTTCTCTTCAGCCTCTTTGATTAGTTCTGGTCCGAACAAATTTCTTTCTCCCACACCATTCCATAGCAATGGGGTAGTACACTTTCTTCCATAGAGAAACTCAAATGGTGCCATCTCAATACTGGCTTGATAGCTGTTGTTATAAGAGAATTCTGCGTAAGGCAGACTTTATTCCCAACTAGCTCCATAGTCTAGAGCACATGCCCTCAACATATCCTCTAGAATCTAGTTGGTCCTTTCTGCATGCATCCATCGATGCGGGATGAAAAGCGATCTTGAATTCCAATCTCGTTCCCAATGACTCATGTAGTTGTCTCCGGAAATGAGAAGTGAATTGAGTTCCCCTATCTGACACAATACTCGTGGGTAATCCATGCAGACACACAATCCTATTCATATAGATCTTGGCCAACTTAGCACTTGTATAGGTTGTCTTCACGGGTATGAAATGAGCCACTTTAGTTTGGTGATCCACTACTACCCAAATAGAATCATATCCTGACCTGGTCCTTGGCAATCCAGTGATGAAATCCATGCCAATCTTGTCCCACTTCCAATCAGGAATAGGTAGTGGTTGTAACAATCCTGCTGGTTTCTGATGTTCCGCTTTCACTCTACTACATACATCACACAAAGCAATATGTTTGGCGATGTCCTTCTTGAGATTATTCCACCAAAATCTTTCCTTCATATACATGTACATTTTGGTGTTACCTGGATGAATGGAATATGGTGAGTTGGTTGCTTCCTGTAAAATCAGTTTCCGAAGCTCCGGATCTTGCGGAACGCAGATACGTTTTCCATACCATAAAGTACCTTGTTCGTCTTCATGGAATCCTTTGGCTTTTCCCTTGCCAATATTTTCCTTAATATCTTCAATTTCCTTGTCCGTATTTTGGGCTTCCTTGATTTTGTCCAACAAGGTGGGTTGAACATCCAATGACATGAGATGTCCTTCAGGCACAATCTCCAATCTGAGGTCTCTAAATTGGGCACACAGATCATCTGGCAACTCTCCCTTAGTAAGGCCATTCACTAATACCTTACGGCTTAGTGCATCCGCTACAACATTTTCTATACCGGGATGGTATTGCAAACTCAAGTCATAGTCCTTGATGAGTTCTAGCCATCTTCTTTGTCTCATGTTGATTTCTTTCTGAGTGAAGATATACTTCAAACTTTTGTGATCTGTGAACACTTCACATCGCTTTCCCAAAAGATAATGTCTCCATGTTTTGAGTGCATGGAAAACAGAAGCTAACTCTAAATCATGAGTTGGATAATTCACCACATGAGTTTTGAGTTGTCTCGAGGCATAAGCCACAACTTTCCCTTCTTGCATTAGAACTGCACCTAATCCATGATGAGATGCATCACAATACACTTGGAAATCCTTCTCCAAATCCGGCAGACATAGGACTGGTGCTATCACTAGTCTCTTCTTCAATTCTTGGAAACTGAGTTCACATCCTTCAATCCAAGTAAATTTCTTGTCTTTCTTTAGTAACTCCGTCATTGGCTTAGCTACCTTGGAGAAATTCTCAATGAATCTTCTATAGTATCTTGCCAAGCCAAGGAAACTACGAACTTCCGTCACTGACTTAGGAGATTCCCATTCAATTACAGCTGACACTTTTGCGCGATCAACTGCTACACCATCTCCTGATAGAATGTGTCCAAGAAATCCAACTTCATTCAACCAAAATTCACACTTGCTGAATTTAGCATACAACTTATGCTCTCTAATCTTCTCAAGTATCAAACGCAAATGTCCTTCATGCTCTTCTTTGCTCTTGGAGTAGATCAAAATGTCATCGATGAAAACAACAACAAACTTGTCAAGGAACTCCATGAACACCTTGTTCATCATATTCATGAAGTAAGCTGCTGCATTGGTCAAACCAAATGGCATCACTGTGTACTCATACAATCCATACCTAGTGGTGAAAGCTATCTTAGGTATGTCCTGCTCTCTTATCTTAAGATAAAAAAACCTGATCGGAGATCAATCTTTGAGAACACACGGGCTCCTTCTAGCTGATCAAACAAGTCATTGATGCTGGGCAAAGGATATTTGTTCTTGATAGTCACCTCATTGAGTGAACGATAATCTATGCATAACCTTTTACTTCTATCTTTCTTTTCCACAAACAAGACTGGTGCTCCCCAAGATGAAGAACTTGGTTGAATAAATCCTTTCTGCAACTATTCTCCAAGTTGTTTCTTGAGTTCTTTCAACTCATCAACTGACATCTTGTAAGGTCTCTTTGCTATTGGTCCTGATCCTGGCAGCAAGTCAATCAGAAATTCCACATCTCTATCTGGTGGCATTCCCGACAATTCTTCCAGAAACACATCTGGATATTCTCTTACAATTGGCACACTGTCTAAGCTAACCCCCTTAAGAGAATTTAGCTTACTCCCTTTTGATTCAAAGTTAGACTTGAATCTTATCCGCTTCTTTTTCGGGGTTGTGAGTGTGACAGTACGATTGGCACAATCTAGTACTCCTTCATACTTAGTCATCCAGTCCATTCCCAATATTACATCCAGTCCTTGGGAATCTAGGATTATCAGGCTAACTGGAAACTTATGCTTTCCAAATTCTATCACTAGATCACGACATCCAAGACTTACTATCATGTCTCCACCGGGAGAACTTACTTTTATTGGACACCCAATATTTTTAGTTGGAACCCCATTTCTATCAACAAATGCTTTTGATATGAATGAATGTGATGCACCAGTATCAAAAAGAAAAAGTGCTGGAATAGAATTGAGTTTGAACTTACCAGCCACAACATCTGACTCCTCATAAATCTCTTCCACATTGATGTGGTTTACTTGTCCCTTCTGGAAAGGGTTGGGCTTGTGGCTCCTTCAACTTTATTCTCTGGGCACTCATTTGCATAATGCCCCAGCTTCTTACACTTGAAACATTCAACCTGACTGATATCTCTCTTTGCAGGCTGACTGCCACTTCCACTGTGGTGACTCTTGTGTCCACCCTTGTGGTTCTTGTACTTGTCACTATCATGACTACGGTGATGCTTGTTGTCATGATGGCGGTTGTGGCTGTGGTGGTTGTTGTACTTTCCATGTTTGTGGGATCCAGAACTCCCACTATCATCATGATGGGAACTCTTGTGAGACGATCCTGAGCTATGCTTGTCAGAGCTATGCATCCTCTTTCTGCTTTCAACCTGTTTCATCTTGTTATCCAAGATGGTAGCATTGTCACAAAGTGATTGGTAGGTTGGGACATAGGCAATAGATAGCTGCAGATTCATTTCATCGTTCAGTCCTTCGAGGAATTTCTCCTTCCTCTTGGCATCGGTATCAACTTCATCCGGTGCATAACGCGCCAGATTGTTGAACTCCTCAATATATTCAGCCACGCCATGGTGACGCTTCACTCAGTTATGGAACTCCTTCTTCTTCAAACTCATCACTCCGGATGAGATGTGAGCTGTACGGAATCCATCTTCAAAGATAGCCCATGTCACATCCTTAATGGGAGTGGTGATCTGGAAGTTATCTCACCAAGTGGCTGCTGGTCCTTCCAATAGATGTGCTACAAACCTGACTTTCTCTCCGTCGGTGCAGCCGACAGTTACCAAATCCTTGTTCACCGATCATAGCCAATCATTGGCCACCATGGGATCAGTAGTTCCTGAGAACTTTGCAGGCCTTAGTCTTAGGAATCTGGTGAGCATGTAAAATCCTGGTGGATTGTTCTGATTGTTGTTGTTGTTGTTGTTATTCTGATTCTGCATAAAAGTGGTCATCATCTGCATCAGCTGTGCATGTGCTGTCATTAGCTGCTGCAACCCGGGGGTGACATTGTTGTTTTTTGGGTTGGGCTTGGCACATCGAGGAGGCATCTGTGGTTTTCATAAGGATAAGAATGAGATACCCATAGATGCTTAACATGCACAATACATCACATAGACAATCACCAAAACAAGCATCAAAATAACTTAAAGTTCAAATGACGTAAACAACAAGTTTGTAAAAATAAACACACCATAGCAAGCCACCCACATGTTGGATGGTCATTGCGACTCAAAAATATAAGTACGGTAAATGAAAGATAAATTGAGTAGTCATCACTACTCCTCTGCATCAACCTCCTCATCAACAAGTGTAAGACCTGCATTCTCCATAGCGGTCTTGTATTCCTCGACATTGGTAGTCAAGGCCTCTATCTTGGCCTTAAGAGCCCTCTTCTATGAGCGAAGTCTCTCAATCACACCCTGCTGATGCTCGAGCTCGAAGTCCTTGGTCTCTATCTCTTCCTTCATCTCTCGGATCTTCTTGTTCCGGTCTTGGACTCTCTTCTCCTGGCTCTTGAATTTCCTGTCCTGGCTCTCAAACTTGGCCTCCATTTCCTTGACTATCTCGTCTTGCTCCACGAAGAGCTTGTCCTTCTCACGAAGCTGCACCTAGAGCTTGTCGTTGCTAAGAATGACGTTGGTCCTATCGGTATCTAGGTGCCTAATAAGAATCTCTAGGTCCTGAAGGTACAGACGAATCGGATCCACCGTCTCTCTAGCAGCATCCTCGAACTCAATAGCCTCACCCTCCTCGTCGCGTCTTCCGAAGGCGTGAAAGTAAAGACCTCTAAGCTCTCTGGAGTTCCTCCCTACCAGACGCCCAAGTAAATCCTGCATGACTACATCTAAGCCTCTCTCCTTGTCGTCATGCATTAGCTTGAAAGTGATAGCCTCTGTAGTTGGCTCAGTCTGGCGTCCTGGCTGAGTAACTTTGAAGCCCCAAAGGTCCTTCCTCTCAAACTTGGTAAGGGGAAGCGTCAGAGGGAGCGGAAGGTTGAGCACACTAGTGAGCTCAATAAGACGAGTGCCAAAACGAGTTTCGTTGAACTCTTTAGCCGTGCTGATAGTAACATTAGGCATCTATTTTATAAGATAGAGAAAAGTTAGAATCAACATCAATAGAGAAAAATCACAAGACAAAGTATCACAAGCATATCTTTGGCAACAAACACACAAGTCATGGCATTCATAAGTCCATTACAAGCATCAAAGGTTCAACATAACTTAGACATATTTTTGGAAATAAAACGATAGATGTGGTGGTCCAACTAAGGAAGTACATTACAATCCCATCTCACTTGCCAAGTTGGCTAACAAGGCATCTCTAGAGGCAATCTGTCGATCCTGATCACATGACTCCATTGCTAAGTCTATGATGTCCTCTCTTAAACGTTGGTTGGTAGCCTCTAACTCTTGGGTATGCTTCTTTTCTTCCCTAAGGTCATTTTGAGTGTTGAGCATTCTGCACTTGAGTCTATCACCAAGCTCCTTGATAGCATTCCATGCTGCATTTCTTGCAGAGTCAAAGAATGTTGTGTGTATTATTGAGTTGGTGACCATGCAGAATCCTGATTCCTTGTGGTTGTCTTCCCTATTTTTGTACAAGTGAAGTTGCACTCACCAGTACTCTACTCCTTCATCCATCATGGGGAATCCTTTGTACACAGCTGCACCATGTATCCCCATGGCAACCATGAGGTCCTTGAGAGCCTTGGGGAATTCTGTCTCACACTCCAAAGTCATGGTCATGAGGGGTCCCTTCTTCACGGCTTCGTTGATGGAGTTTATCTACAAATAGAGATGAGAAAGAAGATTAGAAAAGTTTACGAGAAGAAAAAGACAAGTGTGGAAATTGTTGAATTTTTTCCTTAGTGGTTTCTAATCCAATCATAGGGTTATAATCCTATAGGCAACACAGTGCTCTGATACCATCTGTAAGATCCCACCCTTATAAAGGTAAGGATCCCTGTGATTGCAATGCTAGTCCCTGGATCAATTGCTAGCATCCACAGTTTAAGATGAAGTACACAAAAAAAGGTCATTATTACAACGTCATTCCAGAGATAACATAGTCTTTTACAACTCCATAGCCATAGGCTAGTACAAGAGTTTAACTTAACAATATAAAATAGAAGTCTTCATCTTCATGTGCCACAGGCAAGCATGTTGAGTGTAGACTCATAACCCCTAATCATCATCAGAGTAACCTGCAACATCACAAGTTACAGCAACAGTGGGTCAATACATTGGAATAGTATTGGCAAGTGATACCTTAGTAGAATATTAACATCTAGTTACTACATGAATTTGGCTAAGTGTAACTTAGGCTTGCTTTGATCAAAATAGGTTTTACCTATCAGTTGAAAACACTAAGTTTTTCTTTGACAAAACTTTCCCAAGGAACCACCAATAGAAATTGGTGAACCTTCACCCTTGTTCAACCACAAGTTTTACTTAGAAAATTGGGATGAGGAGATTCTTGATAGCTTCCATGTCTTGATGCTTAAGTTGTCCATTATTGAGGACACGGCTAAGTACTTTGTTTATTCCATCTGCAGAGTGATGGGGGAATACCAATCGGGGTATACCCACGAAGCGGAGTCGCCAACTGGATCGACTGAAACCTAGCCCTGAGCGGGTCTACTCGCCCAATACGGCGACTGGCGCATGCTGGACCTTGAAGAGTGGCGCCGATTGGAGGCCCAATGTAGTGAATCCAATAGAAAGCCCACCAAGATACTTGTAAACCCTAACTGGTTGCATATATAAAGCCACTAGGGGCACCCCCACGGGGTATGTTTTTCCCACATCTCATTAGATCTAGCCTCTCCCTCCGCCTTCGAAGGCTCCATTGTAAACCAATCTATGATCATATACTGGATTGATAGCAGGACGTAGCGATCCTCCACCGAGGGGACGTGAACCTGGGTACATCATGTGCCAATCTCGCTCCCGGATTCTCCTACGTCGCCTTGCTTCCTCTACATAAGCTACCCCCAGTAGCATCTGCCGTGCAATACCACGACAGTTGGCGCCCACCGTGGGGTAAGCGGTGCTTGGAGGGTGATGATCCGGGCGGGATCCTCAAATTCTTCAACGGCAAATAGATAGGCTGATCCGCGTCGACGCTCTGATTTTCTCCATCGATTTCTTGCAACGGCCGATTTCATCATCGCCAATAACTGCGAGTGCTGGCGTGCTGTGCGAGCAGAGAATTTGGGTTGGGAGATGATCCGCATGGTCCAGCCGTCAACAATTAGCACACGGACATGCAGATCTGGACATGCAAAACAGATGCGCGTGTGCGTGTATGATCGGATCCACACGTCCGATTGGTTTTAAAGTTGTTCCCCTCTCTCATTAATTATGTTGTTAATTGATTATTATATTTGGGCCTAATCCTTGCATCTCTATTTGTTGTATGGACGACTGATCCATCTGTGGTTTGTGCCAGAACAAAGAAAATCTTTCAATTAATCAGCGTTGCCGGCACCCTTAACGGCGACCCCCGCTGATCCGAGCGAGCTTTCAAAAATTTATCCCACTGTGCACTCGATGCAGCAAATTGATTCCCCACGAGTCGACCTCCGTATCAATAGAGGCTTGTTTTATTTTTATTCATCATCTAATCCTGATTTCTTGATCTGTTGTTACATGTGCACAAAGACGATGAAGAAGGCATGTTTACGCCATCTTGGATGGACAAAAAGCTGATTGATTATGTTCACACGTCGACCCGCGACTCGTTCCACACGGCAATACTCAGTTGATTTCAGATCAGCTCGGTTCAGCTTAGTTTGCAGGTCTCAACTCGCAAAAAACAAGGCCACCAATGTCAGCTGACCCCAAATCGGTTTTTGATCAGAGGAGCAACGGCAGGAGCGATGCAATCACATGCATTCGATTAGCATAACCAAATTTCTCTGTCCACTCCAGCATATTATGCTTATAATATTCAGCCATATCCACTAATCGATTCTTATGTGCAGCCACAAGAAAAATCAAGTCAGCTTAATAGCGGCGGTGCACTATTCGGCCTTCTCTGAAAATTCTGGATGCATACGAATATAGATGATCAGACTATACGACAGCTGAGTCTTTAATTCAATCACACTCATATTGATTACTTGCCAATTAATAATTTTATTTGCATCTAATCTTCTGCTTGGTACAAATTGGTGCAAGTCAAATCGGACTATGTCTTTCTTTTACAATCAGTTTATGTAGCCACACGAGCCGCCTTTTTGTGCTATTTCTGTGGAGTTCGCCGACTACGATGGCTCCGACGTCTCGACCACGACTATTCCAACGCTCGACGACAACCACGACATCACGAATGATAGACAGTGCACAAGCCACAATAAATTAATTTCTGATGAGTCCATCTTTTTTCTGACATTAATTTCTTTGTTATTCGATTATTTTATCTAATCTAATCTGCATGCATACTGGCTGTATGAATCTTTTGGGAATTAATTCATGAATGCAGAATTGGATCAAAACAGCCTTTATCGCTCATCGCAGACTTTCCACCATCGCGGACACGCCACCTTCGGTGACTCGCCCGCCGCGAGCTCTCCATGGAAGTGGCCTCGCCATGTTCGACGACTCGCCATGTTCGACGACTCGCCATGTTCGGCGACCCGCAAATCGCCGACTCTCCATGCTACCGGCTAAACGCCGCACGCCTCCACCAAAGTAGCTCCGTCCGACCAATGGTCGGATCGAGCTCGCTACCACTACTCGCCAAAGCGCGACCCTCGTCCGCCGCGTCGACCCCGTGTCCTCCGTGTCGACTTCGCCATAGTGCGATCCCCGTCCGCCGCGTTGACCCCGTGTCCGCCGCGTCGACTTCGTCATAGCGCGATCACCGTCCGCCGCGTCGATTTTTTCCGGTTAAACGCCGTGCGACCCCGTCCGCTACGTCGAATGCGTACTCCATGCCTACTAAGGGACCTTCATCGTCCGAGTCGCCAAAGAGGGTCGCATGCCATGCTGCATGGACTCACCACTGGGCTTCTCTTCCACCCGGGAAAAATCAATTCGCCTTTGTCAACCTTTGAAAGAGCGACTCGCAATGGCCAAGTAGTGCGGACGAGGACTCGCAAACCGAGCCTCGAATCGTCCACGAAAAACGCTAACCGAGAGTCATCATTGGAGTCGCCTTGCTCGACTGGCCTTCCGGGCCAAGACAGATGGTTGTGCTACACAAACAGCACCATGTCCTCCTCAATCTTAGATAGTGCGACTCGCACGGCCAAGTACTACGGACGAGGACTCGCAACCCGAGCCTCGGATCATCCAGGAAGAACGCCAAGCCGAGAGCCATCTTTGGAGTCGCCATGCGACTGGCCCACCGGGCCAAGACGAGAGACTCGCTAATAAAAACAACACAATCAACATTATCGCGGACTAGCTATCATCGCGGACTCGCCACACTCGGGGACTCTCCCCTCGCGGACTCACTATCATCGCGGAATCACCATGCTCGGGGACTCTCCCCTCGCGGACTCGCTATCATCAACGACACGCCACGATCAGTGACTCGCCCGCCGTGACCACGCCATCGTGACCTCGCCCTCGCGGACTCGCCATGCTCACGGACTCGCCATGCTAACAGCTAAGTTTTTATACACTCATATTTACTATGAGTCCAAAACATATATGCATCTCATTCATTCTTCAAAGCTGACCACGCAGTCGCATATGACCCTTTCAGGGATCAAAATAATACTTTGGATCGGTTTCAGTTTTGTCTGCTCTTTATTCGCATCCGTCGAAGTAGTGAGGCTGGGTACCAAAAGGCCGACCTTGTCTCCGGGTTCAACATGCCGCATCGCGTCCCTCATCTTCGGCAAGCGTTTGATGCTGGAGGTCTGCCTACTCATGAAAAGACACGCATAAACCTTACATACTGCACATCGATCCACATAACAAACGTGCATTTTATTTCAACGTCTACAATTCGCCGGTCGCTCGACCTCGCAACTCGCCAAGGCCGGGACTCGGCGCCACGGTCGCCGACTACACGTCAAGGCTTCGGGGACTCGGCGCTTCGCCGACCACCGCCACTCGCCACGCTCGGCAACAACCACTACTATTTTCAAAATATGAGCCTCAAGTTGCCTCTACAAGCCAACTCGAGCCTCGGGGACTACTCCTAGGCATGCTGCATGTACGCGTGGTTCCGCGACCGTGGCTCGCCCTCGCGTACTCAACACGCTCGGAGACTCTCCACCACGGACTCGCCCTCGCGTACTCAACACGCTCGGGGACTCTCCACCGCGGACTCGCCCTCGGGTACTCGACACGCTAGGGGACTCTCCACCGTGGACTCGCCCTCGGGTACTCGACACGCTTGGGGACTCGCCACCACGGACTCGCCCTCGCGTACTCGACATGCTCGGGGATTCGCCACGGCGGACTCGCCACAGATTAACACGCCGGGGACTCGCCATCATGACTTCGCACAGATTAACACGCCGGGACTCGCCACATGCGGACTCTCGCCACAGACTAACGCTGGGACTTAAGTATCATGACGGCGCCACTCGCCACGGTCGCTTAACTCGCCACTCAGCGTTTTCAACTCGCACTCGAGGTTGCGACTTCGCCACACCGCCGCCACGCCACGCGCTTCACGTCTTTCGCCAACTGCCATCATTGGGCTCACGCCGACGCTCCGCCCCGCGGCTCTTTTCTCTGTTCAGGAGCTCGTCGCCGATTCGCCACGACCCATCGTCAAGACTCTCCGCGCCCTGCCTCAAGCCCGCGTCGAATCGACAACGCGCTCGGGGACTACTGATGGGGGAATACCAATCGGGGTATACCCACGAAGCGGAGTCGCCAACTGGATCAAGCCGACTGAAACCTAGCCTTGAGCGGGTCTACTCTCCCAATACGGTGACTGGCGCATGCTGGACCTTGAAGAGTGGCGCCGATTGGAGGCCCAATGAAGCGAATCCAATAGAAAGCCCACCAAGATACTTGTAAACCCTAACTGGCTGCATATATAAAGCCACCAGGGGCACCCCCACGGGGTATGTTTTTCCCACATCTCATTAGATCTAGCCTCTCCCCCCGCCTTCGACGGCTCCATTGTAAACCAATCTATGATCATATACTGGATTGATAGCAGGACGTAGCGATCCCCCACCGAGGGGACATGAACCTGGGTACATCGTGTGCCAATCTCGCTCCCGGATTCTCCTACGTCGCCTTGCTCCCTCTACGTAAGCTACCCCCAGTAGCATCTGCCATGCAATACCACGACACAGAGGTTGTGCACTTTCCCCGCAAGACTTGATTTTCACCAAGACGGGACATTTTAGAAGCCTTCCCTTAGATCAAAATGGACGCGCTCCAAACCTATCAATCCCCTACCACCAACTGTCCATTTGGCTAAGTTATTGCAACCTATATGATCCAGGCAGAGCCCATAATGCCATGTGGCTGCACTAGAAGCTTCTTAACATTTGGCATCTCAAATCCCTTTGTTCCTGGGTGGCAGTCCACAAGTGAGATACACAAGGTAAACCATAGAAATGGGCCTTGTGTAACCACTCAACCAAAAACCACCAAGCAATTACCATTCCATCCAGGTATTTCATTCACTTAGTTGTTTTATTAAGAAAAACCATAAGTCAAAGACTTAGCAATATTTTTACATAGCATGTATATATTCCACCCTTGGTTGCTACTAGCTAGGCTAAGCATGACAATAGCAAGTATCTTAACTTAGAGAAAATTCTAACAATTCTACAACTACTAGGATTTCCCAAGCATAGCATATAGATACTTAGCAAAATATTCATGCAAGCCCTATACAAAATATTTCTAATGCATAGTCAAAATATTGGGACAAAAATATGAAGCACCACTTTCCTTGGTAGTTGGGGGAGTAGCAGCAATCTTCACAACCACAATCACTACTAGCACCAAAATCTACACATAAAATGATAGCACCAAATTCACATATCAAAATATACAAGAAAAAATATATGAATGCATGCAAATGCCATGTGATGATTTTTCTAAATCAAACAACACAAGTGAAATAGCACTGAATCATAAAAAAACAATTATACACTAAATAAAATTGATTTGGCCCTTAGAACATTTTCCATATAATTTTTATATACAAAATAGGCTTAGAAATATCTCTGCAAAAAACAACCCATTTTACAGATGCAATTTATTAAACAAAGTGCATAACTGGATAGAATTATTTCTCCTGATTCCAATGATATAAAATTTGCAAAATTTGAACGTGTGGATCAAAAGTTATGAATTTTGCAAGTTTGAACAACTAATAGATCTAATTCCAGATTTTAAATTTAAAATACAGACACGTGGCATGTTCTGATTGGCTCGTACCGGTTCGGCCGGATCGATCGACATGGGCCGCACGATCTAAATGAAATCTCATGGGCCAGATCTATTCGTACCCCTTCGATAAGTGATCTAATCCTATGTGCTAGATCTAGATCGAACGGCTGCCAAGCATGCGACCAAGGATGGACGGCGCGAATGGATGGTGGCGGCGGCGGCGCTACTGGCGACGGTGTTTCGACGATTCCAGAGGGGGCTAGGGGCAGTGGCGGTGCTTACCAGCATCACAAGGTTGCGAGGAAGCTCAAGATGCTGATGGCGTGGACAGGGGCGAGCTGCTGTGGCCGTGGAAGCTTGTCGGAGTTGAGGACATCGTCGGGTGCACGGTGACGAAGACGTTGGCGACGCTCTGGATCACCCTAGAACAAACCAGGTGTATCAGGAGGTGCGCAAGGCCACGGTGTACACTACAGGGTCAAGGAGAAGACACGGGGTGGTCGGGTTTTACCTCAATCGCTCATCAGAGTCGAACGGCGGTTCTGACGTTTGCGGGCGTGAACGGGGACGGCGACCTGGGTCCCAAGAAGGCAGACAAATGGCATCAGAAGACGCGCAAGAACATGCTGGTCACGCTCATTTGAAGCAGAGGCAAAGGGGCGGTCGGAGCTCACCGCAGTAGCTCACCGGAGCTCGTCGGTACCGCGGTGGTTTGAGCTTGAATGCGAGCAGCCTGGTGGCGGAGTGAGCGAGGGAAGTGAGAGGAAAGATGAGGGGTGGGGAGGGGGTTTTGTAGCCAGAGCGGGGCGAGAATTATGCGCTGATTCAATGGGATTTAAGCGGGTTTTAAACACGGCGTCACTACGCGGTGGTAATGGCGGAGCGGGTCGTCGCGCGGTGATTGAGGAGGATGATGACGGGGCAAGGTGGGTCCAAGGTGTCAGCGGGTGGGTGCGTGCGGCTGTGGTGAGAAACAGAGGGAGAAGGAAAATCCCTGGTGGGCTGTTTTAGCTATTGGGCCGAAATGGTGGCACAGGCCCGTTTCCTATTCTTTTATCTTTTTCTTTTTCTGTTTGAATTTCCAGGAATCCTTTTCGAATGATCTCCAATGTGTTTGAATTCAAACTCTCTATGAATTTTTATAAAGTGAAACATGCACATAATTGGCCACATAACAATGTTGTACACTTGAAATTGCATTGGCACATTGAAATTTTAAAATAAACAATGCCTTTATCAAATGCTTAGTAAAGACATAAAAATGGTTTTTAAATTTTATACTTTGTTTTGAAATCTTTATCCAAGGTTTGGAAAACATCAATCAACCATAGGATCAAATATCTTTGGTTTAAAACAATTAATCTCATACTAGAGAGTAGCATTGGGCCAATGCCTTGCTTACATAAAATAATAGACATTCAAATGCTTATGTTTTGAAATGACATTGTAAATGATCCTAAAATGATAATGAATGCATGGATGATATGCAAACTTTGAAATCATGATTTTTGGGATGTTACAGAGTGTACCTCAATAGTGGATGAGTGGGGAATTGGCTTACATAATTCTTCTATAGGAGGTAAATTCTTCACATCTTCAGATCTAATACCCTTCTCCTTAAGACATTTCTTAGCTTCTTTCATCACTTCATCATTTAATGCAACCACTCCTCTCTTACTTAGTGTTGGTGTTGGAGTTGGTTCAGGAACAACTGGTTCAGGTGTAGTAGTCTTAGGTGTAATTAGCTCAGTTGAAGTCCAATCATCATAATTCTTGATTATTTTAGCCATTAATTCTTCAGCTTCTACAGGAGTTTTTTTCCTGAAAACACAATCATCAATACTATCTAGGTATGTCCTAGAATCATAAGTTAGTCCATTATAATAAATATCAATAAGCTCATTTTTAGGTAATGGACATACAAGATGTGCATGAATCAAGGCACAAAACCTTGTCCATGACTCAGGCAATTTATCTTCTTCTCCCTGTTAAAAATCAAAAAGTTTCTACAAAGCAGCATGTCTAGCACTGGGAGGAAAATATTTCTGAAAGAAAGTAGAGATCCAGCAATCAGGGCTATCAATGGATCCAAGAGGTAATCTATTAAACCAAGCTTTAGCTTCTCCTTTTTGTGAAAAAGGGAAGATCTTTGTAACAAAGTACTTGCGCATCTTAACATCATCAGAGAATAAGGCACTCATAGTAGAAATCTCATTCATATGTGCCACAACACTTTCATTCCTAGTCCCACAAAAAGGTTCTTTCTCAACAATATTTATATAGGATAAATCGAGAGGGAAATCATAATCTTTATCTTTAATGTCTATGGGAGAAGTAGCAAACTTAGCATCAGGAGACAGTTTAGGTATAGTAGTACGTCTCTCAAGGAGACTCCTAATAGCACTAGCACCACGTGTGTTTTGGTACTCTTCAATAAATTCATTAGTCATTTCAATGTAACCATCATTACTATCATATCTCTATAGACTCAGGTGAGCTAACAGGTGTAATAGTGTCCTCACTAGGAGTTTCAGTGTTTCCCAAAATAGTTCTAGCAATAGTAGAATCTAGGAAAGGCCCTAATGAACCACTCGCATCAAGCACAGTAGAAGTAACATCATGAGTATCAGAAGCAACTTTAGATTAAGCAGTAGTATCAGTGTGTGTATCATGTGTATGTGGTGGTGGTGTAACAAGCTTACTTATAATAAACGGTGAATCAAGAGCAACAGAGGTGTTTAGGACTGTACCTCTTCTTCTAGTGGATGGTAAAATAGGAAAATTTCCATCACGAGATTTCCCCATGATGAAAAGATATCAGTGAAAAATAATAGATCCAAGTGAACTTACAAATAAAGCTATGCTCCCCAGCAACGGCGCCAGAAAATAGTCTTGATGACCCACAAGTATAGGGGATCGCAACATTCTTCGAGGGTAGTGTTACCCAATTTTATTGATTCGACACAAGGGGAGCCAATGAATACTTATAAGCCTTAACAACTGAGTTTTCAATTCAGATGCACCTGGAAATAGTCTTTCTCATAGTAGTTTATCAGTAGCAATTGTTTTGTAATAGAAATAGCAAAGTAACAGCAACAGCAAAACAAAGGCAATAGTAACAATAGTAGCTAACAGTAGGATATGAGTGCGATAGGCATAGTGTGGTGACCCAGTATACCACTACATGTGTATTACACTATAGTCGTTGACATGACATCCACAGAACACCGTTCCGTAAATATCACATCCCTCAGAGTGGTACAACAAAAACATTGCGGGTCCATATTACAAACATACACACGTTATTTTTATACAATACCGGAAGTTAAAGAATTCCAAAAGATTCAACTTACAAACCAAAATATAAGTGTTTCAGCGGAAGTTTCAAATTTAAAACTTAAACTCCAAATTTAGCTCAACAACTTATTTCTATATAATTTTCATGTTGCTCGGCTCAAGTGGCTATTAGAACTATAGTAATTATTCAGACTCTTGGAACTCTCCTCCGTAGACGATGTCGTAGTCCTCCCCTTCTACGGCTCCATATAGGTTGGGCTCTTCATAGAAGACCTCCTCTTGGCTCTCAGATGCATACATTGGAGTATCTTCAGGATTCTCAGAGTCTAAGCAAGGATTCAAAGGAAAGGATGAGTAACATCGTTACCCATCAAATTCATTATATGCAAGGTAGGAAGTTTGATGCTCTATCTACCACCTCGAACTATCAGTCTTTGGCACTATGCAATTTTCGTAAATCTTTCTTCAAAGGTTGATTTTATTATGAAAATCTATGACCATCAGCCTTCACAGGGTGACCAGAACTTTCATGGAGTTCCTTTCCTGCCGCGTTCGTAGATCCTTCCCGGAACAGGGAGTAACAAGTTACAATTCTTAAACTCTACAGAGGTGTGTTACTTTTCCCATGAGAGATCAACTCCTTGTTGCACAACTGGGCGTACTTTCCCATCCACAATTCCATGATGTACTGCCCAGTAGTTGGTCCAAGCCAATCACTGCCCTCTACGCGACCTCATATGTCTGCACGATCCTTCGGGGCTGGCTCACCTTCGTTAAGCCCCCTTTCGGGCAGGTTAAAACCCTGATGAGTTCCCTAAGACTCTATGACCTAGTGATGCCCGGAATAGTACCATTTACATGGACTATATCCCTAAACACTATTCATAGATAATCTAGACACCAAAAGTGTGGGGCGTAAGGGTGCCCACCCATATGTTGGATCCCCATAAGGAATCGCAACGTCACGTTAAGGTCGTCTTGCCTCAATACAAGAGGAAAAGGATACAGTTGACTTCTCAGTCCCATTCCAAATCTCATGGTTAAGGCGTAATATACGGCGCTAGAATCACTGATGTCATGGGTTATTAATCCCAATTTGTTCATCAGTATTGCAATTAGAACCCTAAGTTCTATTGCTCCATCATATCATCACTTAGGATGATATCTAAGATTTAGTATCTTGAGAAAATACTGTTTTCTTTTTCTATAATATAGATGTTAACACACAATTCGCAAATACTTTGATAAAGACTCTTCAAAGGACATGAGCAAGTGATGAACTTTCCTTGTGATTGCAAGGTAGTGAAGTCGGATGCTTGCACTGGACCTTGAGCTTCTATGTCTACAAAAACATTATTATTGCCCGGTAAGGACAATATTTAAAGAAGCAAAATGATTATGCAAAGTAATGTTATGCATTATTTAACTTTATATGTATTCTCCCCCATTATTTAAATTTCAGAAAAAAACCCTTTTTAATAATTAAGGATTTATAAATATTAATTTCTTTAATGAATATTGTATTTTTTATTTTATTTCCTTTTTATTTGCATTTTATTTACTTAATAACTCCTTTAAGAATTATCCTTAAATACCAAATATTGGTATTAAATATTTGTTTAGTATTTTTATAAAATACTACAATATTAGTATATAATGAAAGAGATTTCTATTTATTTTTATCATCTTTCAATAATTTTGTAAACTTCCATAAGGAATATATTACAAAATTCTTAATAAAATTTATATGTCTAAAATTTCATTTCTTAATTTGTTTGGATAGTTTGGTTTATTGTGAATCCAAAAATAATTTATTTATAATTTTTGGATTTTTATTTTATTTTCTAGAATTGATTTAAGTTCAGGGGCATTTTGGTCTTTTTCCATTTATTAAAACAGGATTTAAGTGGTTTGGGCTGATTGTTTGGGTTTATTGGGTCCTTGGGGCCCAGTAGGGCAAAGTCAAAACAACACCCCGAAGGGGTCTTGGCCCAACGAGCCCATTCTCTATGTCTCTTCTTCGTTCTCATCTCCCCTCTCCCTCAACCCCGTGGGGTTCTAGTGCCGCCGCTGGCGATGCCCGCCGTCGTGGCCCTCCCTGGCCACTACCATGGTGCAGGGCGAGGTTGGCGACTATGCTCATCCATCTGGTCTAATTCGATTTGATTTCAGAGATCCCCTGTGGCCAGTTTCACCCTGTTCCCAAACTCTAGGTTTTGGGTTGGGTGCTCCACCACCGCTATGGACCCTCCTGTGGTGGTGTGCGGTGTTCGTGTGCTGCTGTGGCCGCTGTCGTGGCTGGTGCAGGTTGCAGCACCCTCTGGGTGCTCCCCGTGCCGCCGGGAGCACGTCGGCCCTTCTGCTTCCTCTTCAATTCTTCAGTGAGGACCCCGGGTAAGTTGCCTCTGTGGATCTTAGTTCATCCTATCACTATGAATCTCTCTGTGTATCTAGTGGCTACCTTTCCCTAGTGCCTGCATTTTGATTAGGGTTCATATACTAATTAGGTTTCTTGTTCAGATTAGGGTTCATATCCCTCTGTTGATCATATCTAGGATGATTTGTATCTAGTGGTGATAATCCTTGAGCATGATAATGATTGTATACTGTGGATTATTATTTGTAGTTAGATTTGGTGATGCTAGTGGCTTGTCAGACTTATTCCAGTGGTAATTTACTATGATCCAATGTTAGTGTTTCTATGAAATCCCTACTTGGAAATGTTGTTGATCTCAGAACTTTCTACTGTCAGGATGTTTATATTGATAATAGTTCTATTAGTAATTGTTTACTGCATTTATAATGGTTGGTTTGTATGAGAATATATATACTGAATATATTCATTACATGTTAATGATTTTCTATAGATGTATGGATGAGTTTGATGATGATTCCTCGCATTTGGTTTCAGGAATATGATATTTAGTGGCTTGCCCCCTTTTTATTTGTGAAATATAAATAAAGATTGGGATTAGCTTATTAGAACTGGTCCTTGTGATACCATTATAAACTGGCACATAAGTGATCAGGTCCTAATCCTGAGCTTAGCTCTAACAGTGCTTGTGATTAATACTGGCAAAGATAAAATGAAAGCTTCTTTTAATTCTCCTGCCTATGATGTTGGTATGAGGCATAGGAACTAGTTTCCTAATGGCTGTCCCTGATAGAAATATTCTGGTAGAATTACCAGCTGCTAATTCTTGAAGCTTAATTGGAAAACAATGGGTGTGCTAAGGGTTTTGCATGGATCCATAGGATTTATGGATACTGAGGTGCTACTCTTTAAAGAGATGTGCCCAGATTTCATAATCTTGCCTTTGGCTATATTGAAATATAGGATTTGGCATTTGTAACCAGGATCAATGATGTTGGTCTGAGATCCTGGTTATACTGGTATGTAGATCTTGTGATTATGACTTTAGTTTCTTTAGAACCTTCTAGGATGGATTCATCCCACTTGGATGAATACTGAGAGGTTAGATATAAAACAACACATGATTCTTTGATATGATAAACAAATCATGTGATGATTTTATATAACTCACCACAACTGTGGTTGCTGTTGTGGTTGCAACTTGTTGATCTGGTACTCCTCCTGGTATTTCCAGCTCCTAGTCTTGTCCTTGATCTAGCCCTTCACTCCCTGGTCGTGATGGCTTGATCTTGGTCTTGTTATCCACCTGATCTGCCCCCTCCTTATGTCACCATTTTGGTGATATGATCCAGGGTTTTGATTGGTGTGATCTTGCTTGGCTTTGATTTGGTTTAGCTGGACTGATGTTCTTGGTGTGTATGAACAAAGAACTGGTGTGGGGATGCCTCCCACGGCTGTGCTGATGGTTTTGTGTGTGTGGAGTTGTTGCTATGGTGCTAACAGCACACACCATGCAGTTTGGTGTGTGTGCTGCCTGTGTGCCTGCTGCACATCTTGTGGATATGCTCTGAATTTGAAACTTACTTTTATCAAATTACCTTTTACTTGGCAGGTGAAACTTGCCCCTCCTTGCTATTTATTTGACTTATGGCTTGAAATTGTGAAAGATATATTCTTTCATTTTGGTGAAACTTGCCCCTTACAAGATTACTCAATGATGAACCTTGAACAGTGCACTTCACTGTCAAATCTGAGAGTAAAAATAATTTTAAACTTAACCTTCCTTCTTTTTGTTTGTGTTTGTTTTGCAGGTACCAGGCTTGGAAATTCAAGACTTTAGTCTAGGTTTTCTTTTTCTTTGTAGAATAGTCATATGTAATATTTCTTTATTCTTTTGTAATTTTATTTTTTATTCTTTTGTAATAAAGATTGTACTATTATTCAATAAAGAAATATTATTATTCTATTTAATTACTATTGTAAAGATTCCTAGTAAGTTACATTTGTCTAACTTATTTATTGAATAAGTTAATATTCATTTTATTGATTATGTTATATATTTAAAGTTTGAGTTACTAATTATCACCTCTTGATTAAATCAATTCACTCAAACATGATTCTAAATCCTTTTGAATTATAATTCAAACATTCCAATTTAAATTCAAATTTCATTTCCCAAAACACACAAATCCACAAAGATCATATCGAAGTCTATAACAATCATCCTTCAAGACTATACCTAATCTCAAAGCATGAAAGAAAATTTGATCCCTTTAGGTTTTTATTTGGTAAAAAAATTACCCACATTTTCACAAATGAATGCATGTAATATCACAGATTCCTAAATCTACCCTTTGTTTGTTCCTAAATGCTGGGATGTTACAGACTTCCCCCCTTAAATTAAACTTCGTCCCGAAGTTTGTTGAGATGTACCTGAATAGTTCTAGATAGGCTTTTCTTAAATCCTCTTGTTTCTCCCAAGTGGCTTCCCTTTCAGGGTGATGTTCCCATTGTACCTTGCAGTACTTGATTACCCTATTCCTCAACCTTTTCCAGTTTTATTCCAAATTTTTATAGAGCTTTTCAACATAGGTCAAGTCTGATTGTAGTTCTATCTCCTGATGTGTGATTGCATCATCCGGAACTTTCAAACATTTACGAAGTTGTGACACATGGAAAACATTATGCACTTGAGCCAATCTTGATGGTAACTCTAAATCATAAGCTATACTCCTGTTCTGACTCAATATCTTGAATGGCCCGATATTTCTTGGACTTAAATTTCCTTTAACTCTGAATCTTTTAACCCCTTTCATTGGACTTACTTTCAAATATACCATATCTCCCACTTCTGGATGCCAAGATCTTCGACTTTGATCAGCATAACTTTTCTGCCTACTCTGAGCTATTTTCAGTCTATCCTTGATCTTATCAATGATATCTTGTTTTTCCTGAATATAGTCTGGCGCAAATTCTTTGCTGCTTCCAGGCTCATACCAACATATTGGTGATCTACATTTCCTTCCATACAGAACCTGATATGGAGCTGCCTTCAGACTACTCAGATAGCTATTATTATAGGAAAATTCTGCCAATGGTAGATGATCTTCCCATGTACCTCCAAAATCTAATGCACAAGCTCTTAACATGTCTTCTAGTATCTGATTTGTTCTTTCTGTTTAACCCCTGTCTCCGGATGATAAGCTGTGCTGAAATCTAACTTTGAACCAAGTGCTTCATGTAATTTCTTCCAAAATGCTGAAGTAAACACTAATCCCCTATCAGTTACAATCTTTTTGGGCACTCCATGCTTACTTACTATCTCTTTGATGTAATTTCTACTAACTTCTCGGCATTATCCTCTGATTTACCAGAATAAAATGTGCACTTTTAGTGAGTCTGTCCACAATTACCCATATCATATCCTTCCGTCTAGGTGTCATGGGCAATCCTATGATAAAGTCCATACCTATTTCCTCCCACTTACATTCGGGAATTTCCAAAGGTTGTAATCGTCCTGCTAGACTTTGATGTTCAGCCTTCACCCTTTGGAAAGTATGGCATTCTGATACATATTTAGCAATGTCCCTTTTCATGTTATTCCACCAGAATAGTTCTTTCAAGTCCATATACATCTTAGTACTTCCTAGATGTACAGAATATGGTGTTTCATGTGCTTCCCTGAGTATGACATCACGAATCTCATTCACATCAGGAACACAAAGACGGTTTTGAAACCATAAAGACTCATAATCTCCATGGCGAAAGACTGATTTTTTCCCTTGAGATATCCTCCAAACTTCCTCAGCAATGAAAGGATCTTCTGCTTGATGTCTAAAGATTTCGTGCTTAAGATCACTGTCCTGCTCTGTAACTACCTGCATAGTAGCTAATCGTCCAAGAACTTCTGTTCTAATGAATTGAAGTTCTAATCTTTCCAAGTCCATTTGTAACTCTTTTAGTAGCTCCCGATTGCTAGGCTGAATGTCTGCACACTTTCTTCTTAAAGCATCAGCTACAACATTTGCTTTCCCTAGAGTATAGTTGATTGTTAAATCATAATCTTTGATCAGTTCCAACCAATGCTTCTGTCTCATATTCAACTCCTTTTGGGTGAATAAATATTTAAGACTTTTATGGTCAGTGTATAACTCACATCTGGCTTCATAAAGAAAAATGCCTCCATCCTTTCAGCGCAAATACTACTGCTGCTAATTCTAAATCATGGGTTGGATAATTGACTTCATGTGGTTTCAGTTGTCTTGAACCATAAGCAATCACCTTCCGATCTTGCATTAACACACAACCCAAACCTTCCTTAGATGCATCACAGTATATTGTGAAGTCCTTCCTTGTTTCAGGAACTTCTAAGATTGGAGTTGTGGTTAACCTAGTCTTCAACTCCTTAAAACTTGCTTCACACTTCTCATCCCAATTGAATGGTGTATTCTTTCTTAACAATTTGGTCATTAGTCCAGCTATTTTGGAGAAACCTTCAATGAATCTCCGATAATAACCAGTCATTCCTAAGAAACCTCGAATTTTCTTCACATGGTTGGTGCAGTCCACTCTAGTACTGACTGAACTTTAGATGGATTTATAGCAATTCCATCTTTACTGATCACATGACCGAGGAATTCTAACTCATCTAGCCAAAATTCAGACTTACTGAACTTAGCATAAAGTTTATGTTCCCTAAGAGTCTGCAATGCTATTCTCAAATGATTAGCATGCTCTTCCTTATCCTTGGAATATATTTGAATATCATCAATAAAGACTATGATGAACTTATCCAAATATGGCATGAAGATTTTGTTCATCAGATTCATGAATATTGCTGGTGCATTGGTCAAACCAAATGGTACTACCAGGTATTCATGGTGTCCATATCTTGAGACAAATGTTGTCTTGGGAACATCCTTGGGCTTGTTTTTTATTTGATGGTTTCCAGATCTTAGATTGATCTTTGAAAATACTCCGACTCCTTTCACTGGATCAAACAAATCTTGAATCCTTGGTAAAGGATACTTATTCTTGACAGTAACGTTGCTCAGATTTCTATAATCTCCACACATCCTTATTCCACCATCCCTCCTATCCACAAAGATTATTGTTGTTCCCCATGGGGATACACTTTCCTGGATAAACCCTTTTCTTGCTAATTCATTAATTTGCTCTTTGAGTTCTTTTAATTCTTTTGATCCCATCTTATATGGTGCTTGAGCTATTCGTGATGTACCGGGAATTAGATCAATAGTGAATTCTATCTCCCGATCTGGTGGCACTCCAGGTAGCTCTGCTGGAAAAACATCTTGAAATTCATTTACTATAGGAATATCTTCTAATTTGACCTCTTTCATCGAGTTCAACTGCAGATCCACCATGATATGACTGTGCTTATCTGCTTGGTAAACTATCCTTGCTCCACTTGGAGTTTTAATTGAGACGGTTTTATCCTCACAATTTATCTGAGCCCCATGTTACATCATCCAGTCCATCCCCAGCACTACTGCAATTCCCTTTAAAGAAATCACATAAAGGTCTGCAAAGTATGTACAACCACAGATCAAGATAACCTGATCTTGTTTAATGTGGCGTACAGTCACATTCCCCCCTGTCGTAATTACGGTCATAGGGTTTAACCTTGCCCTTCTAATCTCGAACTTATCACATAATTCTTCCGAAATGAATGAAGTAGTTGCACCAGTATCAAATAGAACTTTGCCGAGATTGGTAAGGATATTGAGCGTACCTATCACTGCATGCTTCGAATTATCCACCTCCTCGAGGGTTGCACAGTTCAGCTTCCCGGTAGGTCTGTTCCTCTTGGCATTGTTGTTCTTGCCATTATTTCCTCCTTTATTGGGTTGTCCATTTCCTCCACTGGCTTGCCTTCCATCTCGAACCGGCCAACCTCCTTGTGGTTTGCTTGGACAATTGGGCTTGATGTGACCTCTCTGACCACAAGCATGGCATACAATTACTGGTTTCAGGCAATCCCTGCTCATATGCCCTGGGAGTTTGCAATTGTGGCATATAATATTCTTTGCGTTTGGATTTGCACTCCGATTGGAATTGTTGTTGTTATAGGGCCTATTCCTTGGTTTGAATTCCATATGGGGCTTGGGCTTGCTTGCTTGTATCCTCTTGGTTTCCTTCTTAGCTCTTGTAAGATCCCTCCTTTATAAAGGAAAAGGATCCCTGTGTTTACAATGCTAGTCCCTGGATCAATAGCTAGCATCCACAGTTAAGATGTAATATCAAGATACAAAGGTCATAATACAACTTTATAACTAGGAATAAAATAATTTATTACGTCTTACATAGCTCATTTGGCTATCTCATTACAATGCAGCAGAATATAACAATAGCATGGGGTCCTTCATCTTCAAAGTGCCACAGGCAAACATGTTGGTTGTAGACTTGTAATCCTAATCAACACACTTCACTAATATCAAACAAACCTGCAACATAACAAGTTACAGCCACAAGGGTCAATACATTTGAATTGTATTGGCAAGTTATACTATGGTAGTATAGTGGAGTCTATCATCTATATGCATTTGGCTAAGTGGAGCTTAGGCTTGCTTTGCTCAAAATAGATTTTCCTTATCATTTGAAAACACTAAGTTTTTGCTTGACAAAAATCACCCAAGGAATCTCCCAATAGAAATTGGTGATCCTTCAACCCTTGTTCAACCACAAGTTTTTAACTTAGAAATTGGGATGAGGAGATTCTTGATAGCTTCCATGTCTTGATGCTCAAATTGTCTTTTACCAGGGGCATGGCTAAGTACTTAGATTTTTCACTCTACAGAGGTGGTGCACTTTCCCCACAAGACTTGGTTTCACCAAGACAAGATCTTTCAGAAGCCTTCCCTTAGACCAGAATGGACGCGCTCCAACCTATCATTCCCCTACCACCAACTGTCCATTTGGCTAAGTTATTGCAACCTATATGATCCAGGCAGAGCCCATAATGCCAAGTGGCTGCACTTGAAGCTTCTCAACATTTGACATCTCAAATCTCTTTGTTCCTGGGTGGCCATCCACAAGTGAGATACACAAGGTAAACCATAGAAATGGGCCTTGTGAACCACTCCACACAAACCATTCCTTCCATTCCACCCAGGTGATTCATTCACTTAGTTGTTTTATTAAACAAAACACAAGTCCTTGACTTAGAAATATTCCATAGTATGAATATAATCCACCCTTGTTTTCTACTAGCTAAGCTTAGCATGATAGTAGTAGGAATCTTAACTTAGCAAAAAATCTACTAAGGTTTCATCTACTAGGATTTCCCATGGCATAGTTTATACTTAGCAAAATTCCATGCAAGTCCTACTTAGAAATATCACTAATGCATATTGAAAATAATGGGACAAAAGTATGAAGCACCACTTGTCTTTTTGGTAGAGAGTACAAGTTCACTCCTTGTCTTTGCAATGATCACACTCTTCAAATCACTACAATTCAATCAAGCAAGGCACAATTTCAATCTACCATTCAAGCAAAAATCACATAAAATAATAGAAACAAAGCAATGCATGCAAGCATGCCAAACATTGTTTTATTTACAAAAGTGGTTTATAATAGGTTATAAACATTCTAAAACACTTATTGGTCATTTTGGTAAAGTGGCAAAACTATTTGCAAAAGATTTTATCTATAAACCATTTTTAAACCAAATCATTATTTTATGTGGTTGAAAATGCCTTTATCAAAGTAGCAATCTTTATAGGGTTCACCCAATACATTTTTAAATCATAAAACTTGGTGCTTGGGGTCAGAGATTTTAAATAAAAACATTTCCCAAAGGTTTTCCTCCAAAAGCATTTTTAATAAATAATCATTATTTTTATTTGTCTAGAAATGGTTTAAATCAAAGATTTATTCTTTTGCTTCACCAAATATATTTTTGAAACCAAAAATTGATTCCTATGGTCAGTAGGTTCAAAACAAACCATTTACCAAAGGTTTTATCTCAAAAATCATTTTAGAACAAATTTTATATTCTAAAATGCATACACAAGTTTCTGAAAAACAATCAATTTAACAGAAGCATTTTACTAAACAAAGTGCATGGTCAGAAAGTACTTGTCTTGATGAATCCATTGATATAAAATTTACAAAATTTGGACGTGTGGTTTGAATGTTTTGATTTTTACAAAATTGAACCATAAATAGATCAAATCTATTTTTAAAACAGACTCTCTGACACGTGGCGCTATCCTACTAGCGCGTACCGTTTCGCGCGGATTAGCAAATACAGCCGTTAGATCTAATTACATCGCATGGCTCAGATCGCATACCCTTTCGTTTTAAGTGATTCTATCGTATTGTCGTGGTATTGCCGACGAGTACGCCATGGAGGGGTCCTCACAGTGCGTGTTTAGAGACGTGGGGTAAGGCGGACGGTTGACGGGTACAAGGTAACACAGCTTACCCAGGTTCAGATCCCACAACGGTGGCGGAATCCTACTCCTGCTATAAATCACTATAATGGCAATACGCCGAGTTACAGAGATAGGTTCGCTGTGCGAGGTGTGCGTAAAACGATGCCCTAAAGGCTCCCATAGGCCCGACTTATATAGTCGTCAGATCCTAGGGTTATAGGGAAAAGTCCTAGCCAGACAGGTTACAGAGTTCTACATCGTCTATTACTAGTCTTGTGTATCTTGCACTCCAAGGCTCCGCATGCACGGTGACCCCAATTGTAGCCTTCCTTTATCCGCATGGGCCTCCCTTCCGATCCACCTAATCGCGGCCACCAGCAGGCCATAGGCCATGCTACCGACTATGGGCCACCCGGGTTAGTCGGATAAAGAGACATGCTATGAGGATACCCATATAGCATATCCCCAACAGTAGCCCCCAGAGAACTCCGAGATCTTGCGTTGTCTTGCCTCTTCCCGTGGAATGCTCCGTCTAGTTGGATGTCGGCAAATCGTCAAGCAATATCTTGTAGTCCTCCCAAAGAACCCTGCAAGCTTTTCTCCGTCTTCTATGAGTAAGTCGGAGAAATGCTGAATATTCCATCATACGCTCCCGTTGTCGGATTAAATCCGTCCATGCCGGAATCTTCGATGGGACGGCTCATCTACCATGTCAGTTCTGACGACGTAGGCTGTAGGTCAGCGACGCCTCGTAACTCACACATGCAGAGAACGTAATCATATCCGATTTTCCCGCGCGAGCGATACGAACCGTTGGCGGTGGCGGTTGGAGACGTCGCGAAATTACCGCGCACGTTCACGAACACGTCGTCTATGCGGCAACCGTCCAATTTGCTGCACGAATCTTGACGCAGAGTAAGATAAATAGCGACCGTGGGAGACTTGCCACTTTTTCACCTCATTCTCTCGCGTCATCGTCTTCTTCCTCCAGCCACGCGCCTCCTCGAGCTCTCCACGAAAACCTCGAGAAACCCTAGCCTCTTGCCTGCACCAGTCGTGTCCTCTCCCTCCTCCATGGCCAGCAGGAGTTTATCCCCATCAATGGCGGCATCGAGCGAAGCCGCGGCGAAGCCGGCGAGATCCGTCGTCGTGCCCCCAGAGGGTCTGGTTATTCCCGCATAGGCAGTGATAGAAACCACCGGCGGCGACCATAACCTGGCGGCGCTGGAGCCCCTGGAAGAGGAGCCAGGCTCGCACAAGGGTGACTGGCGTGGCTCGGACATCACCGGCCGTGACATCCAAGAGATGGTCGCTGAGGGTTACCTCCCTGCGACGGAGGGGCTCGCCTGGCGGGCAGCGCCGGCCGGCAAGGTGACCCCTTCTCCCCAAGCCGGAGAGAAGGTATACCTCAAGGCGCAATTGGTACGCGGCATTTCTTTGCTCATCTCCCACTTCTTCATGTCCGTCTTGAATCACTTCAAGGTCCAACCCCACAACCTCTCCCCCAATAGTATCCTAGTGCTTAGCAACTTCGTGGAACTTTGCGAGGGTTACCTAGGGATTAGGCCTAGGTTAGATTTATTTGTCTACTTCTTCACCGTCAAACATGAAGCCGGACACAGCAAGGAGGAGCTTAGAAACTGCGGCACCATAAGCTTCAAGATCCGTCCTGGCTGGCGGTTCCCCGACATCGTCGGCCACGAGTCATGCAAAAATTGGCAGCGGACGTACTTCTATGGCCCCGACATTACTTTGGCGGGCCGAGAAGTAACGTACCCGGACTTTGTGGATGGAGCCGCCGCCGAAGTTCCCACATGGCGGTCCCATGCCTCTCTTCCCTCCGACCTCAACGCTTCTCGTGCCATAAGACGGATCGAGTGGTTCGTAGAGACGGGTTTGACCGGCTTGGACCTAGCCATGTGCTGGTTCATCAGGCGGATCCAACCTCTGCAGCACCGTATGAAGCTTATGCACGAGTACACCGGCGACCGAAGGGATACCCTCCGGATCTCCGAGGACAACTTCTCGAGCGACTCCGTCAAGTTCCTCCTTAAGGACATCGTCAAGGTGAATGACAAGAAGCGTGGCTTCACCCTCACCTACGACATGTTCGTAAACGGAAAGTGCCCAAAGGTAGGTATTTATTTTCTGTGTATTACATTACTCCAGTTTTTCCGTCTTGCCAATATCATCTTGTCTAACACAATGATTTCTTACTTAATAGCTTAGCGATCTAGAGGACGGCAACCTGGCCGCCCAAATCTACGATCCCAAGATGAAGGAAGTCACGGTCGTGTCCGACAATGATGCCCCGTTGGCGCGAAAGCGGAAGAGCTCCACCTCTGACGCTGCTGACGGAGGTAAGAAAAAGAAGACGGAGGGTGGAGCCTCCAAAGAGTATCATACCGAGGCGGAAAGAAGAAAGCCACCGGGATGTTTGCCAAAGCTCCCCCCCCTAGTGTAAGCTTCTTATTCTCTGACATTGCCTTGTTTATCTGTCTCATGCTTGTACTTATGCATTTTGCACGTTTCAGGAAGAAAGCCACAACCATCCTCAAGAAGTCCTCCAAGACTCTTGGGGCTTCTAGAAATATCAAAGATATGCTGCATCGCGAATCTTCCCCCGCCATCGCCCCTGCTACTCCTGCCGTCAAGCCCTCCTCCGCTCCGACAAGCTCCCAAGCCCAGGAGGCACCAGGCCCTTCCGCCATGGAAGTGGATTCTGGAGCCTCTACCGAACTCGCAGTTGTCGGCGAGCAGGGGACGCAGGAGAGCGATGCTCTTCAAATGGCTGAAGCTCCGGCTAAGGATGCCATCGGTAGTGGCAAGGCGGTGGTGGTTGCTGGTACATCTGCCGAAGGCGGCGCCTCTGCTCCCCAGAAACCCTTAGAATTGCCGAAGATTATCTTCCCGGTGCTTACGCCGGGTAGCACAACTACGGTTCCTGGAGGAGTGTTGTCATCTCCGACGTGCGGTCTTGAGGAGCTACTCCGACAAGCAGACATCTTGCGAAGCAACAGCGTTTCCTTTGGCAAGCTACTGGCCGAGAGCGCTACAAACGTCAAGATCATCGCACTTGTAAGTTTTACTTTACCTTTTGCATTTCATATGAGTATCCCACTGTAGCCCCCGAGGATGTAGACGGAAAACCATTGGCTTTGCATCTATATGCTCTAAGAGTGACTAAGTTAGAAAAAAACTCTCACTGTAGCCCCCAAGCATTTAGATGGAATGAATTATTCCGACTAGATGCTTTAAGAGTAGCATACATAGTGTTCATAATTTTAAGTGATGTAGCCCCCAAGCCTCTAGTTGTAACTGAATTAGTTCCGACTAGATACTTAAAGAAAAGCTAAGAATTTTCCGAGTTAAAACTTCATACTGTAGCCCCCAAGCTTCTAGTTGAGAACTGAATTAGCTCTGACTAGATGCTTAAAGAAAAGCTAAGCATATTGCTAAGTTAATTACTCTCGCTGTAGCCCCCGAGCACCTAGATGGGAAATCTCCCACTAGGGGCTCCAAGTAGACTAAACAATGACTTGAATTTGTATTTCTTTCCAAAGAACGAGAATGCTCGGAGGGGCATGGCCAATGATAAGTACCAGAAGATGTGCGCAGACCTTGAAGCTGAAAAGGGTAAAACCACCATCTTGAAGGAACAGATCATCAAACAAAAGAGTCTGTTTTCTTTTTGCGCATTACCGTCTTACTTTTGTGTCTTCCTTCTTCGAGTACTCACTATGTACTTTGTTTTCTCCGACTTGCAGAGCATGTCGCCAAGGCTAAGGATATTGTCGAGCAGTCCAAGCACATCCAGCAGCTGGACAGCGAGAACAAGATCCTTAAGAAGGAGAGGGAACAAATGCTGAAGATGCACGAGGATTCCATGAAAGCCCTGCAGGACTCCGCCTCCGCTGAGATCAATCGCTTGAAGGAGGAGCTTGCGATCCTAAAGGATCAGAAGCAAGCTGCCGATGAGCAAAAACTTTGCCATAGCGAGGCGTTTAAGCTCCTCCAACAAGAGAAAGAATCCTTTGCGGACGTCGTCTGGCAGGCTAAGGCCAGCATCTTCAGTAAGTGTCCTCCGCCTTGTAGCTCTGTAGTCTGGATACTTAGGATTTTTGAACTCATGCAATCGTTGTCGGAATTTTCAGCGCCATTGGGTTTAACCCGCTCGCCTCCTTCGGACAAGGAATGCATGATTCTTGCCGGCAACTTCATCAACACCGCCATTACCCAAGCCAAGGAGATCGCCCTGCCCCTTCAAATTTATATCAAGGCCTCGGACTCCATGGTGAAGTACTCGAAGATTCTGCGCCGAGCCCCCGAGCGTGTCGCAAGCTGGAAAGCTTCATATGCACGGGATGGCGCAAGGATGGCGTTTTCCATGGTGAAGGCACACTATGAAGGTGTCAACATCGACACGGTGACATCTGGTATTCCCGACGTAGATGATGACGGCAAAGAGATCAATCACGAAGCCATCCTGTCATCGCTGGCGGGTTATGACACCAGGGTTGCCGAGTTGGTGGATGTTGACGTCTTCGTGCCCAGGAACTTTCTTGACAATGCCGACCCTGAATCCTCTGAGTCTCCTCGCAGTGGTGACGCTGAGGGTGAATCTCCGGCTGGTGATGATGCGGCCTCCAAGTCCCCTGCACCCAAGGAGTGAAAAACACTTTGTAATTCTTGTTTCTCCTCTGGTGTGTGCATTGAAAAAACTTGGTGATGTAATCTTAAGGCGGAAAACAATGTTTGTCGTATCCTGCTACTTAAGAATTAATGCCCAGCATGTATATATTTTTTAAGCAAGTGCTGGCTTATCCATTACTTTGGTTTTTATGCTTGACTTTTCATGAGTCGGAAGACTCGTCGTCGGAACCATGCGCTTAGGTGATGATGCCCAATGGCACCGTCTATAACCTGAGCATAAAATCGCCGACAATAAGTGCCGAAAGTCACTACTCCAGAATCCACATAAAAACAGCAAAGAACGTGTAGACCAGAAAACTTAAGCTAACGCCTGTAGGCAGAATTTTCACAAGTGCAATCGCAAAGCTTGTGCATAAAGGTTTATATGATCCAAAAATGAACACTAAAGGAGGTAAAAGACTCAGCAATATGAGTGAACCAAAGAGCTTTATTTCATTGATCATATAAGAGGTACACAATTAGATAAAAAATGCTAAGTGTAGAAAGGACATAGTTGTGCTATGTTCCATGGCCGATCAAGCTCCGGGTAGTCATCATCCGGGTCACGTCGCTTACTCTTATGATCCTTGTTGGGTCTATCCTTGAGCTCACGATTGTCGACAAGGTAGTAAGACCCATTGAGCAGCGCCTTGCTTATGATGAACGGTCCTTCCCATGGCGGGGATAATTTGTGTGACTTCTTCTGCTTAAGTCGGAGCACCAAATCCCCCTCTTTAAACGAGCGATGCCGGGCGTGGCGACTATGGTAGCTGCGTAGCTTCTGCTGGTAGATGGCGGATCTTTGGCATGCCAAAACACGCTCCTCCTCGAGAAGGTCCACATCTAGGCGTCTGGATTCTTCAGCATCATCTTCGTCGTAGGCGGCAACTCTTGGTGCATCGTGGAGGATGTCGGAAGGTAGGATGGCTTCTGCTCCATATACCATGAAATAGGGAGTGTAGCCGGTGGATCTTTTGGGTGTAGTTCGTAAACTCCACAGCACAGATGGCAATTCTTCCGCCCAGGCTCCAGCTGCTCTATGTAGCGGTGCCTCAAGACGTGGCTTGATTCCCTGCAGAATTAATCCATTGGCTCGCTCAACTTGACCATTGGATTGTGGGTGTGCCACAGATGCAAGGTTAAGTCGGATGCCTTTGTCCCAGCAATAGGCCTCCACTTCTCCGAGTGACAAGTTGCTTCCATTGTCAGTGATGATGCCATGTGGGAGACCAAATCTCACCACTAGATCCCGAACAAACCTGAGGGCAGTTGCCCCATCAAGCTTTTGAATGGGTTTAGCTTCTATCCATTTGGTGAATTTGTCAACTTCTACAAGCAGATGCGTAAATCCACACGGTGCCGTTTGCAACGGCCCCACCATGTCTAGCCCCGGCATCGCAAACGCCAAGTTATTGGTATTGTTCGCGATTCTTGCGAAACATGTGGTTGTCGGGCATATCTGGCATCCTGCACGTCTCAACCAGCTTGTCGGCGTCGCCTGCGGTCACCAAGAGAATCCTTGCGAAGGCTTTCGCGACCAACGATCGAGGAGCGGCGTGATGCCCGCAATCTCCGAGATGGATTTCGCGTAGGATTTCCATACCTTCTAGCTGGGAAACACACTTTAGGTATACACCAGTAGTGCTCCTTTTGTAGAGTTGCCCATTGATTATGGTATAACCATTTGCTCATCGTACTATCTGCCGTCTTTTGACCTCGTCGTCGGGCAAAGTTCCGTGTGCGATATATTCCATGAACGGTTTTGTCCAAGTCGGAGGGGTCTTTGTCACCATGTTGACAAAAGAATCAGCTCTATCCGGGTTGTCGATGTCGGTGCCCTTCACGGATGGTGTGTGTAGATGCTCTAGGAAACCTCCTGGCGGAATTTGCTTGTGCCCTGATCCAAGCTTAGACAGTAGATCAGCCGCCTTGTTTTGCTCCCTAGGCACATACTTGACTTCGTAGCCCAAGAAGCTCTTGGCTATCTCGTCCACTTCGTCGCGATATGCCGCCATCATAGGGTTCCGCGCATTCCAGGTGCCAGCCACCTGCTGGGCAACCAAGTCGGAATCTCCACAGCAAACTATGCGCTTGATGCCAATATCCTTGGCTACACGCAGTCCGTGAATGAGTGCTTCATACTCCACCATGTTGTTTGTAGCCTCGAAGTGGATCTGCAGAACGTAGTGTAGCTTGTCTCCTTTTGGTGACTGCAGCAATACACCAGCCCCCGAGCCATTGAGCAGCTTTGATCCGTCAAAGTGCATCACCCAGTACTCTGGTTCCGGCAATGGAGTGGCATCCGGCATTTCCGTCCAATCTGCCATAAAATCCGCCAAGGCTTGTGACTTGATACCGTCGCGTCTTTTGTAGGTGATCTCGAAGGCGGCAAGTTCAATTCCCCACTTCGCGACCCTTCCTGTAGCGTCGCTGTTGTTGATAATGTCGGACAGTGGAGTCTTGCTCACTATTGTGATTGGGTGCTCCTGAAAGTAATGCCTCAACTTCCGAGAAGCAAGGAATACTCCATAAGCTATCTTTTGGTAGTGCGGGTAACGTTGCTTGGACTCCGTCAAGACCTCGCTTACATAGTAAACTGGTTGTTGAACTCCGTGCTCATAGCCCGGTTCCTTCCGCTCTACCACGACGACGATGCTGATAACCCGGTTGGTTGCCGCCATGTAAATTAACAGGGGCTCGCTAGGCTCGGGTGCTGCAAGGATGGGCGCTGAGGAAAGAATCTCCTTGAGCTGCTTCAATGCCGCATCTCCCTCGTCCGTCCACGTGAATTTGTCCGCCTTCTTCAGCAACTTGTACAGCGGCAGAGCCTTCTCTCCAAGTCGGCTGATGAACCGACTAACTTCTGCAACACAACCTGTTAGTCATTGGATGTCTTTTAGACATGTCGTACGGTTTATGTTTAAGATGGCCTTGATTTTCTCCGGGTTAACCTTGATTCCGCGCTGGGAAACGATGAAGCCCAACAGTTTGCCGGCTGGAACCCCGAAGACACACTTCTTAGGGTTGAGCATCATGTTGTATTTCCGGAGATTGTCAAAGGTTTCTTTTAAGTCAGAGATTAAGTCATTTGACTTTTTAGACATCACCGCGATATCGTCCACATAGGCATGAACGTTCCGACCAATTTGGTCGTGAAGGCAACGTTGCATTGTCCGCTGGTAGGTAGCACCTGCGTTTTTTAGCCCAAAGGGCATCGTGACATAGCAAAACGTGTCGTACGGGGTAGTGAACGAAGTGGCCAATTCGTCTGACTTCCTCATCTTGATCCGGTGGTATGTTGAGTATGCATCGAGAAAACACAAAAGTTCCGAGCCAGCCGTCGAGTCAATGACTTGGTCAATGCGAGGCAAAGCAAACGGATCTTTGGGACATGCTTTGTTCAAGCCGGTGTAATCAACACACATTCTTAATTCATTGGTTCCCTTTTTGGGGACAAGTACATGATTGGCCACCCATCGGGTCTGAAGGACTTCTCGGATAAACTCAGCCTTAAGTAACCTAGCTATATATTTTCCAATGGCGCGTGTCTTCTCATCTCCGAAGCATCGTAGAGGTTGTTTCACTGGTTTACATTTTGGATCTATGTTTAAGCTGTGCTCGGCAAGTTCCCTAGGTACACCTTTCATGTCGGCAGGTTGCCAGGCAAAGATGTCCCTATTCTCACGGAGGAACTCGACGAGCGCGCTTTCCTATTTGGGATCCAGGTTCGTCCCAATGGCGACGGTCTTGGAGGCATCGCCTACCACAAGTTCCACCGGCTTGGTCTCGATGGCGGCCTTGAACGCAGGAGCGGAGTCGGAGATCTGCTTCTTTGACGCGGGCATCTCTGAGTCATTGACCTTGCTCTGGATCTCCTTGAATTCTTCGCTATAGAGGACAGCTTTTGCAACGGCTGCTTCATTGATATCACAGTCCCTTGCCTTGGTAAAGCTTCCGGATACGGTGATGACACCGTTTGGTGCGGGTATCTTGAGCTTGTTGTAGACGAAGCATGGCTTGGCCATGAACGTGTGGAATATGTCGCGGCCGAATATGACGTGGTACACGCTCTTGAAAGGGACCACCTCAAAGGTCATGCGCTCTTGGCGGTAATTATTAACGTCGCCAAAGGCTACCTGAAGTGTAATGCACCCAAGGGACCGAGCCTCCCGTCCAGGAACTACGCCATGGAACACGGTGTTGGTCCGCCTTAGGTTTGCCTCCATCAAGTTCATCTTTTGTAGTGTATCCAGGTACATGATGTTGATGCTGCTTCCACTATCCACCATGCACTTGGTGAACTCTACGCCGTCAATCAATGGGTTGATGACCATGGCGTACTGGTTCTCCGTGGGCACAAGGTCTGGGTGGTCCGTCCTGTCCCAAGTTATTGGAACCTCCGACCAGTGCAGGTATTGGGGAACTGGGGGAGAGTGGCCATCAGGATCCTTAGAGAGGTCTTCTGTTGTCAGACGATGGGGTGCCAAGGAAAGTGTGGTAGACTGGGGCCTTCTTTGCGAAGGGGTTCTTGCCATTGTCGTCGCTCTTGGTGGTGTGCTTGGTGTGAACGTCCTCGTCCATGTCACTTGAATCCTTGGACTCCTCATCCTTCTTCTTCCCCTTACCCTTGCCTCGCGGTCTGTTTTTCCGACTTCGTTTATAGCCGGACTCCGGGTCTTCCTTCAGGTCGTTGACGAACTTGCAGTGTCGATTGGTATGGGTGGCCTTGCCGTTGGCGTCGAGGTGTACGAGGCACGGCATATCGCGGTACTCTTCGTAGGTTTGGGGAACGCGGAGCGGCGCCGAGTTGGTTTCACTTCCTCGCTGCTGCCCACGGCCTGCTCCTCTTCCTCGGCCACGTTGTCCACCTTCTCCTCGTCCTGCAAAAGTCATGGCGACCATGTCGGTAGATTGCTTTTCTTCTGGAGCGGTTTTCCGCTTTGTACTGCTGTTCCTCCGAGCTTGAGTTGGAACAGCCATTGCCGGCAAAGAAACGAGCTGCCGGCGTCGTCGTCGCGAACTCACTAGCTAATCGAATCATCTGATTCAAGTCAAGTGATGATTGTCCCAAGCGCTTTAGCTTATGTCGAGTAACGCGTGCCTCTTTCCAACCCATCGATGAAGGCGGCCATGGCGGTGCTGGCGTGCACTCTGCAGAATTCTTCATATCCAGCCAGCGGGAGAGGTAGGCGCGAGATGTCTCGTCTTTCTCTTGCATGCACCACTGTAGATCGCCCATCGTGCAGGGACGCTTGTATGTACCCTCAAAGTTCTTGGTGAATGCTTCTTGCATGTCCAGCCAGTTGTAGATAGATTTCTCCGGCAAGTCGTCGATCCATTGACGGGCCGTGCCCGCCAACATTAACGGGAGGTACTTGACGGCGATGTTGGGGTTGCCACTGGCAATCTCCATCGTGTTGCCGTAGTCCTGCAACCATGTGGCAGGCTTGGCGGTGCCGTCATAGGGCTTGATGGTCTTGTCAATCCGGAATCCTTTGGGGTAGGTTGCGGACCGTATTGCGGGTCCAAAGCAACATGGTCCCAGGTATGGTCCTTCCCGGGCCTCGTGGATCTTGTCGATCCGCGAATGTGCATCGTATGGCTCCGGGTTCTTCTTCTTGTTGTCAACAGGGGATGGGTTGCGTGAACGACGCGGGCTCTTCCGTCATGGTGACTGCTTGGTGGTGACGGAGGCGGAGGTGGGTTAGCCTTCTTGCTGTTACCCTCCTGCGACGCCCCACGCCTGTCACGGTTGCTTGCCGGACGCGGAGGGTCATGGTGTGACCTTCTCTTATGTCCTTGGTGGCACTCTCCATCATGTTGGGTCTGTGCCGTGTTGTCGCGGATGACGATGCCGCACTGCTTTGGAGGGGGCATATCCGTACGATGGTGAGTCTTGTAATCTTCCTGGCTTCGGGGGGATCGGGCGGTGGCGATGGGCGGCGAGGTTGGGCTCTTTCTCCGTGGTTGGAGGAAATGGGGATAGCATCCTTCCAGTTGCGCGCATACCTCCGTCTTCGTTCTAATGAACCCATCCGCGATCCAACATCCTGAGGAGATCTGTCCCTTGGCAGTTTGTACTGGCTAGATCGGCAGAGCGCTGGGTCAGACTCAAGCCTCTAAGAGGTGGCCTTTTCCTGCTGCTTTACCGCCTTGGCCACTAGGTCATAGACCCGTTCCACTACCTCAGGCGATATATCCTGCTCCAGAAGGGTCTTGGCGACGGCGAGGTTAAGGAGTGGGGTGGGCATCACCTGCTTGCCTTCACTGTCAATGTATGGCTTGGCTTGTGCCAGCTTCGAGGGAGCCCATCCTAGGTTGCGCGCCACGGGATCGTTGATGATGACGAGGAGCTTTCTTAGCCTTCTGTTTTTGCAGCAGAGTCTTGTACTCGGCCTCCATTGCTCTTGCTTTCTCTATGGACTTCTGCGTGTTGCCCAGATCTCAATCTAGTTTAGCGCCTTGCTCCGCGATGGCTTGCGCTTCCTCCAGTAGTTGCTGGCGCTTCTCGTCAAGCTGAGTCACGTTCCGGATATGATCAACAGTTAGTGGCTCAATGAGGAGGTTGCCGTACATCACTCTATCAACTGGAGTAACATGGGATGTTGCCGATGTAGATGCTGGAGGCGGCAAGTTTGCGGTGTTGTTGTTGCTCGGACTGGTGCCGAGTTCCTGCGGCTACTACACTGGATTAGGTGGAGGAGGCATGACTCTTGCGCGATCATCGTCGGCAGCAATAAGTGGCCCCTTCCCCTTATCCAGCGCCGTAGGCGGAGCTTTCCCGGGCTGGTCTTCATCCATCACTGTCCCAATGGTGACGAACACCCCTCAGGACATGACGGTGTTATTGGCTTGTTCGTCGCACGAGTACTCCTCATCCATCTCCTGCATAGCGGAGTCTAGCTCTTCTGGACTGAAGTCTATCTCCTCGGAATCTGCACTGAAATCAGCATAAAGCACGTCAATGACAGAGTCGGAAGGTGCCAGGACTTCCCCGATGACGGGCGGTGGAGGTGCAACGGCCTCGACGATGACTGGAGGTGGTGGTGCTGCTGCGACGATGGTGGCCGGAGGCGGTGGTGGTGGCTAAATCGGAGGTGCTCTGGCGTCGAGCTGCCGCTTCAGCTCAGAAGTTGTTGACGGTGTTCACCATGCCTTCGAAGGTGAGGCGTCCTGACGCCTGTTTCCGTCTTAGAGAATGTCGGAGAAGCGTGTCGTGGTCCAGTCCTTCCACAAAGTGATAGATGGCATCATCATTGGGGTAATTGGCCAGGTCGGCCTGTATACGGAGCCACCTAGCGAGGTAGTCGCGGGGGTTTTCGCCCTCTCTCTGAATGCAGCGCGCTAGGTCGAAGATGGTAACCACACCGACGAACTTGGATCTCTGTTGTCCGCACGTGAAGCGGTTTCATGGATTTGCAGTGATCTTCCACCTTTATATCCTGCACAGGGGCGGTTTGGGTGGGTCTTAAATTTTTCCGATCTTTGCCGGCAAACTCCGAAGAGAGTTCTGACATCAATCTTTCCGCGAACGTATCCTGCCCGTAGGCGGTCCGTGTGGGTCTTGGTGCTTTCCGATCTTTGCCGACAAACTCCGAAGAGAGATCCGACATCGATCCTTTCGCGGACGTATCCAGCCCGTAGGCGGTCCGTGCAGGTCTTGATGCTTCTCCGACTCCCAGGGAACTAGTGCCCGAGTCGGTTTCACCGATGAAGAGGTGGATGTCTCCGATAGGAACGATCGAACACCACGTAGGGTTCGTCTTCGCCGGGATCCAAAACTCGTCGGGGGGACGATCGGAACGTTGCTGGAGAAGAGAACACGACCGATGGCTATGGTTTCGCTGATTCCCGCGAAGATCTTGGTCCTCGCCCGCTGAAGAGCCTGAAGCGCCTCTTGCCCCACGGTGGGCGCCAACTGTCGTGGTATTTCCGACGAGTACTCCATGGAGGGGTCCTCACAGTGCGTGTTTAGAGACGTGGGGTAAGGCGGACGGTTGACGGGTACGAGTGAACACAGCTTACCCAGGTTTAGATCCCACAACGGTTGCGGAATCCTACTCCTGCTATAAATCACTATAATGGCAATACGCCGAGTTACAGAGATAGGTTCGTTGTGCGAGGTGTGTGTAAAACGATGCCCTAAAGGCTCCCATAGGCCCGACTTATATAGTCGTCAGATCCTAGGGTTACAGGGAAAAGTCCTAGCCGGACAGGTTACAGAGTTCTACACCGTCTATTACTAGTCTTGTGTATCTTGCACTCCAAGGCTCCGGGTACTCTGGTGACTCCACCGTAGCCTTCCTTTTTCCGGCATGGGCCTCCCTTCTGGATCCACCTAACTGGGCCGCCCAGCAGGCCATAGGCCATGCTACTGACTATGGGCCACCCGGGTTAGTCTCATAAGAGACCATCTATGAGGATACCCATATAGCATATCCCCAACACGTATCCTTTAGATCAACATCTAACGGCCTGAGATGATCTGACCATACCACAGCGGCCGCGGTGGTGGCGACAATGATGCTCACTAATTGCTATGCGGCTATGGGAAGCAAGGGAGGAAGGGGAATGACTTACCAGGTTCAGTGACTCTGAAGCTCAACGTGCTCTCTGCTTGTGGAGGGGCGCACAGGGTCAGTTGGAATTCCTCGCCGGAGTTCAAGACGACGTCTGGTGGCTCTGTCTGTCGTCGGGGCGGAGCTAGAGATCGCGCTAGATCAAATAGAAGGCACGGTTAGGTTCGCAAGAGGAAGGCGAGCATCAGAGTTCGACTAAGGGAGAGGGGCGGTCGGGTTTACCGGGGAGAGGTCGTCAGAGTGGAAACATACGGTGGTGGTGACGGCCTTGGTCGTTGTCGAGGCTGGGGGTCAAGCGCGAGCAAGATGAGGCCACTGGGAGGTGTGGTGGTTGATGGGGAACAAGTTGGCATGGTCGAGGAGGCAAGGTGCGGCGAGGGGCTGCCGGAATCGGCCGGGAAAGCCGTCGGAGACAGAGGCGATGTCGCAGGCAATACTAGCAGCCTAGGGGCTCCGGTGGTGTGAGGATTGGGGGAAAAGAAGAGGAGAGTGTGGCGATTAATACTGTGGGGTCACGGCGAGGTTTAAACGCGGCATTAAGGAGAATTGATCGCGAGAAATCAGCGGCAGAAAACGGTCAGGGGCGTGGTCTTCGCGGGTGGAAACGATGAACAGCTCTGTGGGGTCCGACAGTCAGCGAGAGAGGGAGTGGGGAGATGGGGTCCACGGGTCGGTGACTCAGCGGGTAAACACTCAGGTGCGAAGCGTTTTCCGCGGGAGAGAAGGAGTGGGCTGGTGTTAGGCTTGCTGGGCCTGCCTGATGGGTTGGGTTTAATTCATTTTTTTTATACTGAAAGCTTTCTCTTTTTCCAATTTGAATTTCTGTTTTGATTTTCAAACACCAATTCAAAACAAACCACCACCAAACCTTGTATTGATTTTAATTCTGTTTAACAACATAATCCAAAGTCCAAAACAAAATATATTTTTTATTCTTTTTAGGATCCATTAATAATTAAATAAATAGACCTTTGTCATTAATTCAAATAGGATTTAATTTATTTATAAACTCTATTTGAAATCTAAATAATATCAAAACCATTTCAGTAGGTTTTATTTGAAAACAAAAACACTTGGAAATCTTATTTAAAATAAATTAACAAGTTTTAGTGTTTATTTAAAATGGAAAAGCCTTTACTTTAATAAAATTGGATATTAATAAATCCTCATTATTTTATTTAAATAAACCTTTACTCTTTTTATCAAATAGAAATATTTTATTTCAAAAGCTTGGCCAAGATCTAATTTGGCTCTATAAAATAATCCTTATTTATTAATTCTACTTTGCTTTTGAAAACCAAATCTTTTTATTAAAAGATCCAATAACAATGATTCCAATTATTAAAACTTTCTTTATTAATTTTTTATCTTTTTAAATCCCTTTAGGATTTATTTGATCAAAATATGTTTGGATGTTTCCAATTGGAATTAAAATGTTTCTTCTCACCCTAAAAATCAACAATTGTTTATTTTGTTTATTTATTTTTCACATTTCAAAATTTGGAAAATTTTGGGATGTGACAGCTCTCTTCCTTATATCCTCTTGGACATTCTTGTAGTCATCTTCAAAAGTAATAGCTGCATCCAGCAACTGCTGAAAAGTTTGTTTATTAGCCAACCTCAACTGCATCCTCACAAATGGATTTAATCCACGTAGGAAACGCTTCTTCCTCTTTTCCTCTGTATTAACTTCTTCCTCAGCATAACGAGACAGTTGACTAAACTCCCGGATATACTTCATAACACTAGTATATCCCTGCTGCAGCTCCTCAAATTCTCTTAACTTCAATTCCATAACACTCTCCAAAACATGATATTCACGGAATCTCTGTTTAAACTCTTCCCAGGTGTACTCCCTTCCTGGTTGTTGCATGGCCAACTGATTCTCCCACCATGATGCTGCAGGTCCAGTCAGAAGATGAGTTGCATACGTCAATTTCTCCTCATCATTGCAACCTACAGTCTTCAGCTTTCTTTCAGTATCTTCTAGACAATCTTCTGCATCCATTAGTTCAGGAGCTGATGAAAAAGGTAACGGCCTTGCATTCTGGAATTCAGATAGACTTACTCCTCCACCTTCAGGTTCCCTCTGATTTGCTCGTCCCAGCAACTCCTCCATGAACTTGTTCTGGATCTCTTGCATCATTTGCATACACTGCATAAAGTTCTGCTCCATTAACGGCCTCATTGGTGGTGGTGGTAATGCTCCCTGATTTGCTGCCTCTGCATCGGCCTTCTCCTTGGCCTCACGTTCCATCCATTGCTGTTTAGCTTCGGTTTCTACACCCGTATCCATGACCCTCTAGTCCTACAACATAAAGCGAATACTCATAATTACATCATGCACATGTGTTCTGAGCTCGACTTTATGCGCAGAACTAGTCACACAATGAAGATCCAAAGAAAATCCAAATATGCATTTCACATATTATACATAATATCATAATAATACAAAGTCATTACAACATATACCATATAGGTATAATCACAACACTACCTTATTTATCTAACTATCTTATTTCTTGGAGTACAATACACGGTACTTGATACTTCTAAATAGTTGCCTACTTCTAGTAGTAACTACGCTCATCATACATGCCTGATGTCCAACCGTGATGACGTATCATTTGTCGCACCGTTTGTGGAACAAATGGCCTTCTAGAAGGAACATACTCAATATCTGAAGTGTCAGGACTTGAGTCATTACTCAACCTGAGCGCATTGACTCCCTCCAGCTCAGCTGAAAAGTCTTCAGAAACATATTCAACATTATCTCCTGCCTGCATCTCCTGAGCTTCATTCCTTGAGTTGTCAACAGGATATGCAGATCCTGTTGATCCCCATGTGCTCCTTTGGGCAAGATAGTTAAACACTAGATAATGTATATTCCCTCAGTTTTGAGAAGATGTTGATGATTCAAACACTCTCTCCTCAGGATCTTCTTCTTCATCCTGATTATCTATCGACATGGCATTTCTACTACTGTTACTAGGGTTAATTCTTGCACCCATCTAGCTAGATTGTCCAACATTTCTGTCAGAACCATCTGTGGACATCTGGTGTTCGTGAGATCCTTCATATGATCCCCTTCTCCAACAATCAGAATTCTCAATAGGAAGTTCTGAATCAGAACCATCCTCTGAACCCTGTGGTACTGCATACCTCGTATCCATAGTAGGATCATGTATAGGTTCAGGACTTGGTGAATAAGGATATGGTATAAAATATTCAGGATCTACAGGTATATCCTTAAAGATAGGTGTTGCACTACTACTTGCTTCCTTCTCCAACTGGAATGCTAACTGCTTCCTCCTTTCCAGATTAGTTAGATCCTCTAACATGTCATTCTTATCTTCGACAATCACTTGATGTGTCTTATAAAAAGACGCAGCGAGTGTTCGGTATCTATCCATAAACTTGGAAGCTAACTTAGGATGCTTCTTAACCAAAGTAAGATGATCTGGTATAGCCTGCGAGTCTATAGAACCATGAGATATCACAGAAAATGTGTTACCTTCTAACTCCTTGTCTTTATGCTCCCGGATATTAGCTATCGCCTCCACAACGGCAACATGATATGCTTCTAAGTGACTCCTACCTTCACCTATAGGTAAATCGTGATATAATCCAAGATCATCTAGAAGTTGGATACTCACAAGATACTTTGATAATGTCCGTCCATCATAATAGGTTATAGTGTTCACTGGAATTCTGGTTGGACAACTAAAAATCTTTAAAAGTTGACGAAGTTGGCCCGTGAATGATCCTTGATAATCATCCAGAGTCTCCTCTTTCCTTACCAAAGTCTATTTTGGAAACTTTGGTGCCATAGCTCTGTATATCAGGAAAATATTTTTTATTAGTAACCAATAATATATTGCATCATAACAAATAATTATCGCACTAAAACATATAACGGAATATCCACATTTGAATACCCATTATATTTCTTTTCGAGAATTCTTTATTGTTGCTACAATCTCCTACAGGTAATACCCTTACTAGGTTTCCAACCTAAGGTCAAAGCAATTTGCTCTGATACCAACTGCGGTGACCCAGCATACCACTGCATGTGTAGTACACTATAGTCGTTGACATGACATCCACAGAACACCATTCCGTAAATATCACATCCCTCAGAGTGGTACAACAAAAACATTGCGAGTCCATATTACAAACATACACACGTTATTATTATTACAATACCGGAAATTTGAAGACTTCAAAAAGATTCAACTTACAAACCAAAATATAATTGTTTCAGCTGAAGTTTCAAATTTAAAACTTAAACTCCAAATTGAGCTCAACAACTTATTGCTATATAATGTTCATGTTGCTCGGCTCAAGTGGATACTAGAACTATAGTAATTATTCGGACTCTTGGAACTCTCCTCCGTAGATGATGTCGTAGTCCTCCCCTTCTACGGCTCCATACAGGTTGGGCTCTTCATAGAAGACCTCCTCTTGGCTCTCATATGCATACATTGGTGTATCTTCGGGATTCTCACAGTCTAAGCAAGGATTCAAAGGAAAGGATGAGTAACAGCGTTACCCATCAAATTCATTATATGCAAGGTAGGAAGTTTGATGCTCTATATACCACCTCGGACTATCAGTCTTTGGCACTATGCAATTTTCATAAATCTTTCTTCAAAGGTTGATTTTATTATGAAAATCTATGACCATCATCCTTCACAGGTTGACCAAAACTTTCATGGAGTTCCTTTCCTACCGCGTTCGTAGATCCTTCCCGGAACAGGGAGTAACAAGTTACAATTCTTACACTCTGTAGAGGTGCGTTACTTTTCCCATGAGAGATCAACTCCTTGTTGCACAACCGGGCGTACTTTCCCATCCACAATTCCGTGATGTGGGGCCTAGTAGTTGGTCCAAGCTAATCACTGCCCTCTCCACGACCTCATATGTCTGCATGATCCTTCGGGGCTGGCTCACCTTTGTTAAGCCCCCTTTCAGGCAGGCTAAAACCCTGATGAGTTCCCTAAGACTCTATGACCTAGTGATGCCCAAAATAGTACCATTTACATGGACTATATACCTAAACACTATTCATAGATAATCTAGACACCAAAAGTGTGGGGCGTAAGGGTGCCTCCATACAAGAGGAAAAGGATACAACTGACTTCTCCGTCCCATTCCAAATCTCATGGTTAACGCGTAATATATGATGCTAGAATCACTGATGTCATGGGTTATTAATCCCTAATTGTTCATCATTATTGCAATTATAACCCTAAGTTCTTTTTCTCCATCATATCATCACTTAGGATGATATCTAAGATTTAGTATCTTGAGAAAATAATGTTTTCTTTTTCTATAATATAGATGTTAAAACACAATTTGCAAATACTCTAATAAATACTCTTCAAAGGACATGAGCAAGTGATGAACTTGCCTTGTGATTGCAAGGTAGTTAAGTCGGATGCTTTCACTGGACCTTGAGCTTCTGTGTCTACAAAAACATTATTATTTCCCAGTAAGGACAATATTTAAAGAAGCAAAATGATTATGCAAAGTAATGTAATGCATTATTTAACTTTATATGTATTCTCCCCCATTATTTAAATTATAAAAAAATCATTTTTAATAATTAAGGATTTATAAATATTAATTTCTTTAATGAATATTGTATTTTTTATTTTATTTGCATTTTATTTACTTAATAACTCATTTAATAATTATCCTTAAATACCAAGTATTGGTATTAAATATTTGTTTAGTATTTTTATAAAATACAACAATATTAATATATAATGAAAGTTATTTTTATTTATTTTTATCATCTTTCAATAATTTTGTAAAATTCCATAAGGAATATATATATTACAAAATTCGTAATAAAATTTATATGTCTAAAATTTCATTTCTTAATTTATTTGGACAGTTTGGATTATTGTGAATCCAAAAATATTTTATTTATAATTTTTGGATTTTTATTTTATTTTCTAGATTTTATTTAAGTTCAGGGGCATTTTGGTATTTTTCCATTTATTAAAACAGGATTTAAGTGGTTTGGGCTGACTGTTTGGGTTTATTGGGCCCTTGTGGCCTAGTAGGGCAAAGTCAAAACAACACCCCGAAGGGGTCTTGGCCCAACCAGCTCATTCTCTCTATCTCTTCTTCGTTCTCATCTCCCCTCTCCCTCAACCCCGTGGTTCTCAAGGCGTGGCCATTGGCAATGCCCGCCGTGGTTCTCCTGCCACCGCTGGTGCAGGGCGAGGTTGGCGACTACGCTCATACATCTGGTCCAATTCGATTTGATTCCGGAGCTCCCCTGTGGCCAGTTTCACCCTGTTCCCAAACTCTAGGTTTTGGGTTGGGTGCTTCCACCGCCGCTATGGACCCTCCTGTGGTGGAGTGTGGTGTTCGTGTGCTACTGTGTCCGCCACCGTGGCTGGTGCGGGTTGCAGCGCCCTCTCGGTGGTCCCCGTGCCGCCGCGAGCATGTCGGCCCTTCTGCTTCCTCTTCAATTCGTCAGCGAGGACCCCGGGTAAGTTTCCTCTATGGATCTTAGTTCATCCTATCACTATGAATCTCTCTATGTGTATCTAGTGGATACCCTTGCCTAGTGCCTGCGTTTTGTTTAGGGTTCATATCCTAATTAGGGTTGTTGTTCTGATTAGGGTTCATATCCCTCTATTGATCATATCTATGATGATTTGGATCTAGTGGTGATAATCCTTGAGCATGATAATGATTGTTTGCTGTGGATTATTATTTGTAGTTGGCTTTGGGGATGCTTGTGGCTTGTCAAACTTATTCCAGTGGTAATTTACTATGATCCAATGTTAGTGTTTCTATCAAATCCCTACATGGAAATGTTTTTGATCTAAGAACTTTCTATTGTCAGGATGTTTATACTGACAGTAGTTCTATCAGTAATTGTTTACTGCATTTATAATGGTTGGTTTGTATGAGAATATACATACTGAATATATTCATTACATGTTAATGATTTTCTGTAGATGTATGGATGAGTTTGATGATGATTCCTAGCATTTGGTTTCAGGAAGATGATATTTAGTGGCTTGCCCCCTTTTTATTTGTGAAATCTAAATAAAGATTGGGATTAGCTTATTAGAACTTGTCCTTGTGATACCATTATAAACTGGCACACAAGGGATTAGGTCCTAATCCTGAGCTTAGCTCTGACAGTGCTTCTGATTAATACTAGCAAAGATAAAATGAAAGCTTCTTTTAGTTTTCCTGCCTATGATGTTGGTATGAGGCATAGGAACTAGTTTCCTAATGGCTGTCCCTGATAAAAATATTCTGGTAGAATTACCAGCTGCTAATTCTTGAAGCTTAATTGGAAAACAATGGGTGTGCTAAGGGTTTTTCATGGATCCATAGGATTTATGGATACTGAGGTGCTACTCTTTTAAGAGATGTGCCTAGATTTCATAATCTTGCCTTTGGCTATATTGAAAGATAGGATTTGGCCTTTGTAACCAGGATCAATGATGTTGGTCAGAGATCCTGGTTATACTGGTACATTGATCTTGTGATTATGACTTTAATTTCTTTAGAACCTTCTAGGATGGATTGATCCCACTTGGATGAATACTGAGAGGTCAGATCTAAAACAACACATGATTCTTTGATATGATGAACAAATGATGTGATGATTTTGTATAACTCACCACAGTTGTGGTTGCTGTTGTGGTTGCAACTTTTTGATCTAGTACTCCTCCTGGTATTTCCAGCTCCTAGGCTTGTCCTTGATCTAGCCCTTCACTCTCTGGTCCTGATGGCCTGATCTTGGTCTTGCTATCCACCTGATCTGCCACCTCCTTATGTCACCATTTTGGTGATATGATCCAGGATTTTGATTGTTGTCATCTTGCTTGGATTTAATTTGGTTTAGTTGGGCTGTTGTTCTTGGTGTGTATGAACAAAGAACTGGTGTGGGGATGCCTCCCACGGCTATGCTGATGGTTTTGGGTGTGCGGAGTTGTTGTTGTGCTGCTGATAGCACACACAATGCATTTTGGTGTGTGTGCTGCATGTGTGTCTGCTACACATCTTGTGGATATGCTCTGAATTTGAAAGTTACTTTTATCAAATTACCTTTTACTTGGCTGGTGAAACTTGCCCCTCCTTGCTGTTTATTTGACTTATGGCTTGAAATTGTGAAAGATATATTCTTTCATATTGGTGAAACTTGCCCCTTACAAGATTACTCAATGATGAACCTTGAATAGTGCACTTCACTATCAATTCTGAGAGTAAAACTAATTTTAACCTTAACCTTCTTTATGTTTGTTTGTGTTTGTTTTGCAGGTACCAGGCCTGGAAATTCAAGACTTTAGTCTAGGTTTTCTTTTTCTTTGTAGAATAGTCATATGTAATATTTCTTTATTCTTTTGCAATTTTATTTTTTATTCTTTTGTAATAAAGATTGTACTATTATTCAATAAAGAAATATTATTCTTCTATTTAATTACTATTGTAAAGATTCCTAATAAGTTACATTTGTGTAACTTATTTATTCAATAAGTTAATATTCATTTTATTGATTATGTTATTTATTTAAAGTTTTAGTTAATAATTATCACCTCTTGATTAAATCAATTCACTCAAACATGATTCTAAATCCTTTTGAATTATAATTCAAACATTCTTAAATTCAAATTTCATTTCCCAAAACGCACAAATTCACAAAGATCATATCAAAGTCTATAACAATCATCCTTCAAGACTATACCTAATCTCAAAGCATGAAAGAAACTTTGATCCCTTTAGGTTTTTATTTGGCGAAAAATTTACCAACATTTTCACAGAAGAATGCATGCAATATCATAGATTCCTAAATCTACCCTTCATTGGTTCCTAAATGCTGGGATGTTACACATAGGGATGGATGGACGGGCGTTGCATGGACGAGACTATTCATATAACTTCAAGATCTAGGGCAATTGCATATAAATAAGATAAAGCATCAAAGTACTAAACAATCATAGGCATGTGTTCCATATATATAATCATATGTGCTCGCAATGAGAACTTGCACAAATCATTTGTCTTTTTAGCCCGTTGCAGCGGGGCCTCCAGGGAATCTACTGGAAATTAAGGTAGTCCTTTTAATAGAGCATCGGAGCAAAGTATTAACATTCCGTGAACACATGTGATCCTCATATCATAGCCATCCCCTCCTGCTATCCCAATTTCTGTCATTTCGGGGCCTTTGGATCCGGACTATGATATGTGTACCCAAGTTGCAGATAAGATCACAAACAATACTATCATCATGAATCAATAATAAGTTCAGATCTGAGATCATGGCAGTCAGGCCCTAGTGACAAGCATTAAGCACAACAAGTTGCAACAAAGTCAAATAGCACTAATAGAGATACTAGGCACCATGCCCTAACAATCTTGTTCGATTACATGATAGAACTCATCCAATACCTACCATCCCCATAGCCTACAGCGGGGGATTAATCACTCATGGATGGGGGAAACATGGATGGTTGATGGAGAGGCGTTGGTGATGATGATGGAGATGATCCCCTCCAAATTCCCCGTCCCGGCAGGGTGCCAGAACGGAGTTTCTGGTTCCGAATCACGATTTCTGGTGGTGGCGGCGCAACGGAACTCTTTTTGGAAAAACGTTGAACCCCCCTCAGTTTTTAGGTCAGGAGGATTCTTATAGTCAAAGAGGTATGCCAATGGGGTGCCCGAGGTAGCCACACCCCTCCCAGGCGCGACCTGGGCTGGCCCGCGCGGCCAGGGGGTGTGGGCCCCTTGTGGCCCTCCTCTGTCTCGTCTTCTGGCTCTGTGAGTCTTCTGGTGAAATAGGATTTTTAGCATATTTTCCGGGATTTTTCCTGATAGTTGATTTTCTGCACAAAAAGTAGACACCAAAGCAATTCTGTTGAAAACAACATCATTCTGTTTTAGTTGTATCCAAATCACACAAGTTTAGAGGATAAAAAGTAGCAAAAGTGTTCGGGAAAGTAGATACGTTTTGGATGTATCACCCCTCTCCTCCCTCTACAAGCACTTGGTACACCGTGGACTCTATCTCTGGGATAAAGACTTCGAACATCCCAGCTCTCCCCTCCTGGTCCATTCCTCTCCCTTACCGCCCCTCTCCCTACTCCTCAAAGCTCGAGAGCTCTCTCCTTCTCTACTGCATGGGAGAACCAAAGAACCCCCAAGGTTCGCACAGCTACAAGCCAGGTTTCTGTCGACCTACACCACCTCATCCCTCTCCCTTTTCTCAAGGGAAGCCTGCGATTAGCACGACCCTGCAGCATCCGATGGTTCACCATCGATGGCCTTGCCAGCTGGTCATCTACAAGCCAACCCCTAGACCGCACATTGCTGTGACTGCGGTGGGCCTTTGTAGCACCCTCCACGCCCCTTCCTCGACATACAACTATCCTAGGAAGCTCTCCCAAGCGCACCCAAGCCAGTGCTCTAGCATGGAAGGCCAAAACCTCTAATGCCACCCCTCGTTCTGCTCGGCTCCATGAGCCGCGTTTCGCTGTCGGCGGGGAACTCCACCCAGGTGAGCTTCCTGTCTCCCTCTAGCCACGCTAGGGTTTGCCCTTACCGGTTCTCATTGAGAGGAAGAAGACAACATGTGGTCGTCAATTCAAAATTAATCGGATGGCCACGGTCACCGTATACCCATTTGGCCCCTCTAGGCTACTTACAGCAGGGCCCGCATGGCCCATTTAAACCATGCCCTCCTGCGCGCTAGTGAGCGGTATTGGGCCGGCCAGCCACGATGCGGCCCACCCCACTGTAGATCCTGGTTGCGTTACCCTTTTCCCCTTTTATTATTTCTTTTACAGATATGCAGGAATGCCTGTTGGATTAATTACAAATTATATTTTAAAATATTTCAAATTTCTCATAACTAAATTCTTCACTACTAGGAAAACGCCTGTTCGTGGCGCACCTGAAAAGGCCTTCCGTGGCGCACTAGCAGTGCGCCACTAGCCTCGCGCTGCGGCTATCTCCTAGCCGTGGCGCACTGCATGGTACGCCACGGTTGTGTCGAGATAGGCGTGGCGCACTACCAGGTGCACCATGGGTAGGGGTACAAGGTGCGCCACAGATGTGTTTTTCAAAACACAAAAAAATGAAAAAACACCCTCATTGTGAATTGCAAAAGCAATCGGGTCCGTGCGCCGCCATCGTGTCGCCTCACCGGAGCATGGTCGTGGCCATGGTAGTCCTTGCCGGCATCGAGGCAATAGATGGTTGGAGAAGGGGAGGTACGAAGAGAGGGAGGAAGAGAAGAATATAGGGAGGTAGGTGAGGAGAAGGAGGCCGTCGTCGCTGCGAGGAGGAGGAGGCCGCCGTCGCCGGTCATCACTGCGAGGAGTAGGAGGCCGCCGTCGTCCGTCGTCGCTGCAAGGAGGAGGAGAAGGCCGTTTTCGTGCCACCATCACTTGAAGGAGAGGAAGAGGCCGAAGCAAGGACACCGGATCAAGGTGTCCAGAGATAGGTGAAGGGGAAGAAGGGGAAGGAGGAGAAGGAGAAGGAGAAGGAAAAGGGAGAAGGAGAAGGAGAAGGGAGAAGGAAAAGGGGGAGGGAAAGTTGAGGGGTGGGGTGGTGATTCAAATTTGAATCCTGCCCAAGCTTATCCGTGGCGCACTAGGTGGTGGTGCGCTACGGGTAAGTTGCCCTCTTTTTTCTGCAGGAAAAAATGGTCTTTTGACCATAACTTTTTACTCTTTTTGAATTTTGAAAATCTAAAAAGGTAGTTTGCTAGCGGATGTGAAATCTCGTTCTCGTCATTTTGGTATATTATACGTTTTTTTCGATATCATATGCAAAAGGTAGTTTGCGGATAAAGTCAAAATTATTGTTTGTTAATTTTCCTACAAACTATACCACATTACCTACATAAATATGAAAGGATTATATTTTTGGAAGTGTTTATCATTTTCTTTTATTTTTTTAAAGGCGGTCCATGGGGGTGGAGTTGGTGCAGGCCACTTAGCAGTAGGGCACTAGGGCAGAGTGCCCTACGGCTAAGTTGACCCAGCTGCGGCAACACACATGCCCGTAGCGCACTAGGTCAAGGTGCTCTACGGCTAAGTGACACATCTGTAGCGCACCTTGACCTAGTGCGCTACGGGTATGTGTGTTGCGGCCACCTATGCCCTAGCTCACACATAGTCGTGGCGCACCACCCGCATGTGCTCCACGCTTATGGCAGTTATCCGTAGGGCACATGTGGGCAGTACGCCACGCCTATTTTACCCGTGGGGCACCACTAGCAAGTGCGCCACAGAAGTGTGGATTACCTATAGCCGTTTTCCTAGTAGTGCTTGCATGATCTCTAGTGTTTTCTTAGACATGCAGAACAATCCACATACCTAGAATATTTTCTATGATTTTCTGGTTATAAATCTACCAACTAGTGTCATATTCATTCAATAAATCACTCTGTAATTCTATAGAGCCAAACAGAGTGAAACAAGTTTACTTTGGTAGGTATTCAATATACATATCCTTTGACCTTGGTCCCATGCCAATTTGAAGGATCCAAGACAATGAAAATAACAAAATCAATCCATAAATTACTTTGAGAATTTCTCAAGGTAAACCTTCATCACATTTAGGGTTGATTCCAACCCTTAGTGTTGTGGCACCACCATACCTACGAAACGGCAGGAAATCTATATTTATTGTGCCACTCTTGAATTTAAGTGAATTAAATTCTGCCATTTAGGGTTGTTTCACTAGATAAATCCTTCCAGGAATTGAACAACTCCAAAAATGATGAATCCAAATTCTACTGAAAGGTATTTGTAATGCCTATCCAATTCCCTTGGTCTCATACTATCTGGACTTGTATAATAAATCTGGTGAAAAATACAAATTGCTTGTAGAATTGACTTTGAGAATATCCCAAGGTCATTCTAATAATTATTTTGAAGGGAAACCAACTCCAAGTGAACTAGTATATCTATTCCTTCCTAACCCTAAGAGGAAATAATTTTTGCACCTATAGACCTTTTATGGTGATTTATTCACCTAAAGTGGAGTTATTTCCACTAGAAAATTCATAACAAATTAAATAAAAGTGATAAAATAGTGAAACCACTTTTGGTGTGTTTGTTTTTTCAATACCTATCTGATGATATCATTTTTTTGCATTGTTATTATAGAGAAATTTGCCTTGTTCTAAAACCCTTAATTAAGTAGTTTTGGATTTTAAATCTTAAAGGAAATTCCACAAAGTCATTTAACATAATTCCAATTGTTTATAACTAAAATTATCAAAACCTACTAAAGTGTATTGATCAATTTCTTGTTGTATTGTACTGATGCTTGTATGCCTTGTGTTGATTGTGGTAATTTCTTGTTTGCATTTATGCTCTATGAAGATGATAGTTGCAATTGTGTTGACGACAAGAAGAAGGGATCACCCTATTACTATTGGTATTCTTGGTTTACAAATAAGGAGTCCACGGACAGATCACTGATCATAGGCAAGCCACCATTCCTGAATTCTAATACTTGTCCCACTCCTTTTATCTACCTGTTTTGTGTCTCCTTTATAAACCGCATTACTAGCTGCATGTTTTATTTTACTATTACTACATTAGTAACTTGGCTCTTCCAAGTTATGAATGAGTGTACAGTAGGACACTTACTAAAAGGACATTATTTTCCCTAAGTATTTTGGTGTTGATGACAATTCCACTTGTGGTTTAACTGTGCCCCTAAGTTTCAGGTTTATTCAATTACTATGGAGTGTGTGGACATCTCACTTGAAGTCTCTTGAATATGGCGGCCTTTGTTTTTGCTTTTCTCTATTTTGTTTCTTTAGGTCACCGTACTATCAAGAGGGGGTCCACCTCAGAAGGTTGTGGGGAATCGTTTTTATGCACAAACCATATCTGCACCGCCAGAGCCCTCCTATTCTCCAGCGAAAGAGTGATCTTTGGAGTTGTTTGGGCTGTTTCTAGCCTAGCCGGAAGTTCTGGCCACCCGGCGGATGTTCTGCTGTGGATCTAGCAGCGGGGGAAATTCTGGCTCAAGTTCCGACAGTTGTTCTGGTCTACGTCAGAATACTTCTGTCTCAAAGTGTTCTATTTTACCAGAATTAACACCGGTAGCTGCTTCGGTAGTTCCGGTCAGTTTTTCTGGTCAATCCGGACCGGGATGTGACCGGTACTACCCAGATGCTTCCGTTGGAAGCTTGAGCGGTACTTCCGCGTAGCCACCGAAAGTTCTGTATAGGAGGTTTCGCGACCCAGAATTTCTGCCCCCTGTCCTGCTTCAAGTTCTGCCTAGGTCCGGTATGTTTCTTTATTGAAACGTTAAATTTAGCAGAACTTGCACTAGAAATTGCTCCAGAAGTACCACCGAAAGTTCCATGCAGACTGACCGGAACTTCCGGTCGTACTTTGGAGCCTCCCCTTCAGCTTTCGAGCCATTGGGCAAGGGCTGAGCGGAAGTTCCGTCTCCCCACCGAAATTTCCGGTAGTGTCACGGACAAGCAATGGTCCATTTTGAAGGGGGCCTATTTCAGGCATCCTTCTTCCTCCTCCCATATTATATCTTCAATTCTCTCTCTCCTCCATTATTACCAGAGCTTCAGCTTCCTAGATCTCTCTCCATAGCCACTCAAACCTCTTGATCTTTGGAGGAGTGGGATAGGTGACCTAGATCTACACTTCCACCAAAGGAATCTTGATTCCCCCACCCATCCTTTGTGGATCTTGTTACTCTTGGGTTCTTGGAGCCCTAAACGGTGTAGGACATCCTCGGAGATAAGGGCATGCCTTGTGAAGCTTCGTGGTGTCGTTCAGGGCCTCCAATTGAGTTGTGGAGATTCCCCCTCAACCTTGCTGTAAACGTTTCGGTTGGCGACTTCAAGGTCACTGGTTAGTGGATTGTGAGCCTGCCTTTGTGGTGGAGCTCACCGGATAAGAAGGTGAGGCCTTTGTGGCTCTCAGGTGAACTTGTGTGAACCCGCCACCTCTCCAACATCGACGTAGCTACTTTGGAAGTGAACTACGTGAATTACATCTCCGTGTCTTCTCTCTGGTTTACTCACTCGACACCTTTACTACTTGTCCTTTACCACTTTTTTACTTGTTGATTGTTTTCTAACATATAAGATTGCTCATCTAGTTTCATATCTAGAGAACTTTATTTCTTGCAAAGCCTAAACTTGATTAACACAATAAAAATTGGTAGTCTCCTATTCACTCCCTCTAGTCGACCAAAGTTGTACCTTCCAATTGGTATCATAGCCAAAGCTCTTACTTCGGGCTTTACCGCCTAAGATACGATGACTGACAATGAGGGTAGTGGTAGTACAAGTTTGAGGACTTGGCCTCCATGGAAATTATCAAGCAATTGGAGGCTTCCATGTTGTCCAAGTTTGAGGAAATGATGACTCTTTTCCAGTCCCTTAAGCCTAAACCCATGATTACCACTCTTCTTGTTAGTTCCCAAACCACCACGCCTCCCCCTGAGAATTCTCAAGAAATTGGAGGCTTCCATGTTGTCCAAGTTTGAGGAAATGATGACTCGTTTCCAGTCCCTTAAGCCTAAACCCATGATTACCACTCTTCTTGTTAGTGCCCAAACCACCACGGCTCCCCGTGAGAATGTTTCGGCGAGCGCCCCCGGGGTGAATCCCGTGGTTGTCTCCACTCACTTGGTCCTTGGCTTTGTTTCTCAAGCAACTCCTAAGGGCCAAAGCGAGAGCGCCAAGGGGCTCGGCGTCTAATCCGCCAAAGAGGGAGATGAGGGAAAGGATTACTCGGCGGTGCCCCCACCTCCAAACTACACTCCATACCCACCAATTCCCATGACACATATCATTCCTCAAGGAGCACCACCCATGCTAGATACTTCAAACTTTGCAAATTGGCAATATCTAATGCAATCTCATATTTCTAGCTCTTCTATTGAGTTAATGAGGATTGTAGAAGAAGGCTTCTCTCCATATGAACAAAATAAGTTTGCTCGAGGCGATGTGGTGGACAAGCAACTCAATGCCACCGCTTTGGGCATGATTCAAAAGGTATTGACTACTGTGAGACTTATGTCGTGTTTCTCGCCTTGAGTCTAGTCATATGCTTCTTGCTTATACCACTCATCATAATTTGAAATTGCAAGAAATGGATGTTAAAAGTGCTTTCTTTAATGGTCCTTTGAAAGATTTGGTTTACATCAAGCAACCACCAGGATTTGAGGACTCTCTCTTCACGAACCATGTATACAATCCCAACAAGGCACTCTATGGCCTTAAACAAGCCCCACGTGTGTGGTATGATTTCCTTTGAGAGATTTTACTAGATCATGGTTTCGAAGTGGGCCTCATTGATCCCACTCTTTTTACTAAGAGAGTTGGAGGCCAATTGTTCATTTGCCAAATCTATGTTGATGACATTATCTTTGGGTCTATTAACAAAGCTTTTAATGAGGATTTTTCCAAGCTCGTGACTGACCGCTTTAAGATGTCTATGATGGGAAAGATGGAGTTCTTCCTTGGATTTGAAGTCCAGCAATTGAGGAAGGGCACCTTCATCAACCAAGCCAAATACATTCAAGACATGCTCAAGAAGTTCAAACTTGATCAAGTCAAAGGTGCCAAGACTCCCATGCCCAGAAAGGTAAATATTGATCTTGATCCCAAGGGTAAGGATGTGGATAAAAAGATTTATCACTCTACGATTGGTTCTTTTCTCTATCTTCGTGCATCCCGGCCGAATATTACATTGAGTGTGTGTTTGTGTGCAAGATTCCAAGACACACCAAAGAAAGTCACATGGTGGTGGTCAAGAGAATATTTTGATACTTGGTTTATACCCCAAACTTCAGGTTATGGTACCCCAACGGATCTAGCTTTGATCTCATTGGTTACACGGACTCGGATTGGGCTAGAGACAAGGTGGAACGGAAGTTAAACTCCGGTTCTTGTCAATTTCTTGGAAGATCCTTGGTGTGTTGGTCCTCCAAGAAGCAAAACTACATGTCTATGTCCACCGCCGAAGCTGAGTACATATCTGTAGCAAGTTGTTGTGCTCAATTGCTATGGATGAAGCAAAATTTTAAGGATCTTGGACTATCTTTTGACAAGGTTACTCTTCTTTGTGACAATGAGAGTGTTATTGCTCACAACCCGGTGCAACACAACCGTACCAAGCATATTGAGATTCGTCATCATTTTATTCGGGATTATGTTGCAAGAGGAGACATTTTTTGGAGTATATTCCTACCAAGGCCAATCTCGCGGATCTTTTCACGAAGTCCCTTGATGAAGCAAGTCTCCAGGAGTTAAGGAATGAGCTAAATATCATAGATTCGAGCAATTTGGCTTGAGTGACCTGCACGCATACCCGTGTCTCAACGAATATCTTCGTTTGGATGTAGGCATGTACTTAGGGGGAGTGTAGTTCTTCTTATAAACCAACAATCTCCCTATTATGTGCACATTCATGTATTCATCCTCTATGGTCTCTCAAGGAAACCAAATGAGCCTAAATGATGAGTTTTCGTAATGAACCCAAGATATATCTTTGCAGTGTCAAGCCATATTTACTCATATATAAGGTGGCTTTGTAACCGACTTGTTGTTTTCTTTATGTGTTTCCCCCATGTTTGTCTTGGTTGATTGTCTTGTTTTGGTGTTGCCTTTTTCATTTTTATTTGTCTTTTGGATTCTACCAGTTTGGTCATTCTATCCCAGGCCTTCTTCCTTACCTCTAGCCTCTTTTATTCCCTGCACAAGTTTCTCCTTGCCACTTTCCAAAGGTGGGAAGACTTTCTTGGTGTCATCGGAATTTCTGACCAGCCACCGGTAGTACCGTTCCTAGGAGAAGGTCTCCAAAACTTCTCCCCGGAGCGGTTACTACCGCCTATGCTTGGAAAACCGGTGTCACTGGAAGTTTCGACCCCTGGACGGAACTTTTGGTGGTGCTCGTCGACCTATATAATGCGGGCCTAGGAAGAAAACGGGACCACTCCCTTCTTCTTCCCCAAGCCCGTGTTTATAGGGAGCAGCACCAACGAAGTTCACCCCATGGAGGCTCCGTCGGCCCCTCCATTTCCGGTCACCCCCTCCAGATCTTCTCTATGGGAACCTTCCCCACCTCGATCTCCCGCCATGGACCCTGGTATCTGCCCTCAATCCCTCCATTAATGGAGATCTTGCTCTTTCCCTTGCTTGAGTTAGCACTCACCATGTCTAGGCATGTTCTTCGGCTAGAACTTTCTAAGGAGATCTTGGTAGGCCTAGGGACCCTTGCTAGAGTAGATTCAACCGACACAATCTTATGAATCAATGATTTTGTGCCCTAGATTTTCTGAACTGCATAGCTCGTGGCCTCACCCGAACTTCTGGTGAGTCCCGAGTGAAACTTATGGTGGTAACCTTATGACCGGAATTTTTTGGTAGCCCATCGGATCTTTCGGCACACAATAATTGATTCATTTTCTGTATGTTTTTAATCCCTCTTTGTTTCTTCCTTCGATATTGTGCACTTAACCCTTTCCCTCCCTACCTTATGCTTTCCTCCCAGAGCTCGGTGGTTCCTGTGTTCCCTTAGGTCCTCCTCCGTAGATTGATGAAGAAGATTTGGAAGTTGTGCACCCCTCCACTCAGACTACTCGTCATAGGTCTGTTGCTGCTAATCATGATGCTGCTGCTGAAGGGAAGAGGCCCTCTCTGGATATCAAAAGAAGAAGACTGTGTGGCCTGATGCCAACAAGAAGAAGATCTCCAGGTGGTCACAGAAATCCTATGATGAGTTTTGTAGGTTGGATCCTTACAGTGCTCCTCGTGATCCTCTTGCTACCGATGTCTTCTTATATACTCCTCGCCAAGAGGACATCTATACTAAGATCTATGTCACCAAGCAGAAGTTTTTGGTTGCCCCTAGAAGTATATCAATGTGGCTCATATGGAGAGCAAGTCGGAGTAGTTTGGGGAGGCTATTGAGTGGTGCAGGAAGTTTGGGCTGATCAAGATCATGGAGCACTATCAGAACTATGATGAGAGGGCTATTGCTCAGTTTTACTCTACCCTTCACATGGATAGTCACCCCGCGGATGTCACAATGAAGTGGATGTCTCAGAACCGGCAACTGTCTGCCAAGTGGTCTGAATTTGTTATGCTTCTTGGCTATCCCGTATTACCAGGCAAAAGGGCTAATGGTTGGCGATGTCACTTTGAAAAGGCCTCTGATCCTGAGGTTTTGGAGCCTATATACATTGAGGGATGGGGCATGTGTGGTCAGACCCATCACCTCCAGCCGATCTATGACATCATGCGCAAGGTCTACCAGAACACCTTGCTCCCAAGGCTGGTAACTTTGATCAGATTCATGCCTCCAGATTCAACTCTTGTACAAGACTTATCGCCACTGAGATTCATATGGGAAGCTTGATGTGATGGACTATATCTTCCACAAGATTTGTCTTGCTATGATTGAGAAGCGTTCCTACCCCTATGCTCCCTACATTCAGACTCTTATCAATGCCAAGTGGAGGGAAGTCACTGGCTCTCGCTTTCCACAAGACAATATCATTTTCCATGAGGAGAAAAGTTTTGAGTGATGAAACATGAGCAGCCCTGGTCTCAAGATGAAAAGTAAGATGCCATTTGGAATACTGGGAATCCTAGAGATGGTGCTTCAGGGCATGCAGGGTCTAGTATAGGTGGTCAAACTACGATATCCCCTCCCCTAGGCTCGAGAGGCAGCCATCTTGGGCCAAGAAACTGCTGAAGAAGGTCAAGAAGACATTTTGCTTCATCCAAGACTGTGAGTATCAAGCCTATTTTGATTGGAGGCACATTGTTCAGAAGTAGAACGAGATCATGACGAAGCTCGATATTCCCTGTTCTCCCGATACTAGCACTACTAGGAAAAGGGCTATAGGTAATCCACACGTCCGTGGCTCATGTGGTTGAAGTGCCCCATGGGTAAAACAGGCATGGCTCACCTGTGGGCAGTGCCCTACTAGTAACTATAAAAACCGTGGCGCACGTAGTGATAGTGTGCCACAGATATGTGTGGGATAGGGGCCTACTGACCGCATGACACGTATCCGTAGCACACATGGGGTATGTACGCTATAGTTGTTAGGGATATATGTGGAGCACATGAGGCGTGTGCGCTATGCCTAAGTCTAGGCCCCTCTGCTCTGTAAATGGGCAAACACATCTGTGGCGCACTCCTGGAATGTTGTGATTAGTCCCTGTGGAGCACTAGGGCCATGTGCGCCACGGATGATTCAACAATTTTTTGGCACATCCACTTTTCACATGTGACTATCCACTACCACACACACACTTCACTTTCCCTTGCTTCTTCCTCCTTAGATCTAGTCGGGATCCTCCTCCTTCCCACCTCAATTTCTCCACTCATTCACCATTTTTAGCATGTAGAACTTACCTTGGATGATATATACATAATAGAGGAAGCTCTCCTTCCAGACACGCCATCCTCTCGGTCAATCTCGCGTGCACCTCTCCTTTCCATCTTCTCGATCGGTCTCTCATCTTGGTAAGTTGTCCATGTAAGGATGTGTTCATGTGTATATGGATGATATGCTCATATGTATGTAGAGGATCGATGGTCATGTGTGTATGTAGAGGATCGATGCTCATGTGTGTGTATATGCAGAGGATCGATGCTCATGTGTGTATGGAGAGGATGATGTGTTCATGTGTATGGATCGGTCTCTCTCTTGTGTTTGTGTGTGAATGAGTTGCCATTTGTTTTGCAATAATGTTGATTCATTTCCATTTTGGCAAGACTTTGACATTTTGCAAAGGTCCTTATTTTAGGATAGGTCATGCCAAAATTTTCTATCGACCATTGCATGCATGCATTGATTATGTGGTTCTAATAAACTTCTAATTGTACCGTGTACACCGCGCAGGCAACCATGGTCCGCATAATGAGCGAAGGCATTGTGGCTAGATTTTTGAAATGCGCGACGACCGACATGACATGAAATAACAAGATGGAGATAAGATGTCCGTGCAGAACATGCAAACTCAACTGGTTGATCGACCCAGATTCCGGGCATCTGCAGGCGCACCTGCTCCGCCATGGTTTCATGGATGGACACACTCGTTGGATAAGCGATGACGAATACGATGGAGACGGTGAAGGTGGGCAACATGACGATGATCATCACGGCGAGGACGGGTGAGATTATGAAGAGTCTCCTAGAGATGGTGAAGGTGCGAAGTAGACCAGGATGATGATGATCTAGATGCCGGAGGAGCAGACGACGATGGAACAACGTTAGGCTAGGTGCGAGACCCTTATGTGCAAGAGCTGCTTCTCAAGTAGACGAGTAACACCAGGGCTGCCTCTAGAGAGAAAGCCAAGCTTGCACAACTTGATAAAGACGTGGTTACTCCATTGTATGAAGGATGCAGGCCCGATGATACCCGGTTGAATGTAACGCTCAAGGCTATGGAGATGAAGGCAAAACACAAATTGAGCGACGCAAGCTTCGATGATATGATGGCATTCTGGCACGATCGTCTCCCAGAGGGGAACACGTGTCCAACTAGTATCAAGGACACCAAGAAAATCGTCTGTCCTCTCGATCTACCACACATTAGATACCACATATGCATCAATGATTGCATCATTTATCGGGACGAGGACACGGAAAAACCCACATGTCCGGTGTGCGGCATGAGTCGATACAAGAAAGGGAAGAAAGCACCTCGAAAAGTGGTATGGTACTTTCATATCACTCCTCATCTGCAGTGCTATTTTGCGGACCCTAAGGAAGCGAAGCTCATGCGATGGCATGCGTAAAGGAAGAAGCCAGGAGATGACGATGACCTCGAAAAGGATGAGCTGCTGACGCACCCTTCAGATGCTAGCCAGTGGAAAGAATTGGACCTCGAATTCCTAGAATTCAGTGGAGATTCAAGGAACATTAGGCTTGGTGAAAGCACCGATGGACTCAATCCGTTTGGTAGCCAGAGTAGCACGCACATCACTTGGCCCGTGTTTTTATGGATGTACAACCTCCCTCCATGGTTGTGCATGAAGAAGAAGTATATACAAATGAGTATGCTAATTCAAGGGCCAAAACAACCTGGTACCGACATCAATCTTTATCTCAGGCTGTTGAAAGAGCAGTTAGCCACGTTATGGGAATCTGGAGCCAATACTTACGATGCCGTCACACAAGATTATTTCACTATGAGAGCCACGTTGGTCACTACGGTGCAAGACTATCCAGGTTGCGGGTATATCTCGGGGCAGGTTATCCAGGGATTCTCCGCATGCGTTAGGTGCATGGATAACACAAGCTATCTCTAACTAGAGAAAGATCTAGGGTCTTCGAAAACCGTGTTCATGGTGCACCGGAGGTGGCTCGGAAAGAATGATCCATGGAGAAAACATGGAGATCTGTTCGATAGCAAATCCGAGACCCGAGGAATCCCAGAGCGGAGGAGCAGCGAAGAAGTGGAAGAATTGCTGAAAAACTGGAAAGATTGTCCTAAGCCTGGAAAGAAGCGAAAGAGGCAGCAAGACAAGCCGCTGCTGAAGGTATGAAAAACAAGGTCTGTTTTCTGGGAGTTACCATACTGGAAGTTTCTCTGCATGCCTCATAGCCTTGACATCATGCATATCACGAAAAACGTCTGTGAGAGTCTGGTCGCCACCATAATCAACATGCCAGATAGGACGAAAGATGGTCCGAAAGCAAGGCATGACCTGATATTCATAGGCATCCGGAAGGAGCTTCACGGATGACGCACTACTCCTGATGATCGGGAAGATGACGATGATCATGAGTCGGAGGCGACACAAGGTCGTCGGAAGGGTAAAAAGGTCAAGAAGAATGAATATTACTGTCCTCCTTCTTGCTTCACTCTAAGCCAGGATGAGATCAAACAATTTTTCAAGTTCCTTCTAGGAGTCAAATTTCCTTACGGCTACACGGGAAAGATAAGCAGATACTTAGACGAGGTGAAGCGGAGGTTCAGTGGCATGAAGTCTCACGACTGTGTCGTGCTAATGACGCAGGTACTTCCGGTTGCGCTAAGAGGGATAATAGACGAGCACGTCCATGAAACGTTGTTTGGCCTCTGCAAGTTCTTTGACGTCAGCTCTAGAAAGTCGATTGGCGTGAATGATCTCGAGAGGCTACAGGAGGAGATCGTGCTGATACTATGCGAGCTTGACGTCTACTTCCCGCCTGCATTCTTCGACATTATAGTGCATCTGCTAGTCCATTTCTTGGAGGACATCGTCCAACTCGGGCTGATGTTCCTCCGCAGCATGATGGCGTTTGAAAGGATGAACGGACACATCAAAGGATACGTTCACAACAGGTCCCATCCAGATGGAAGCATAGACAAGGGCTTTCTACCCAATGAGTGCATCTCTTTCTGCACGAATTATCTAGACATCAAAAACCCTGTCGGTATTCCTCTCAATAGGCACCTTGCCAAGCTCGACGGATCTGGTCACCGAGAGGGTCATCGCGTACTACATGCAGACTTCAATAGTCGACGCGTAGACTTTGATCGAGCAAACCTCGTTGCGCTACAACATTTAGAACTGGTCGATCCTTGGGTACAGAAGTACAAAAGGTTAATCGAGAAGAAGTACAATGACCGGGGCATACAGAGGACGCAAGGAGAAATAATCAAAGAGCACAACTCAGATTTCGCGCGTTGGTTGCAGACGCTCCTTGATAATCCCCCGCGATCGCATTCTTCTGAAATGGAAAAGATCATATTCACCTTGTCGTAGGGACCCATGAAAAACCTGGTGACCTATCAGGCGTATGATATCAACGGCTACACATTATACATGGAGGAAAAGGACAACAAGTGTGATTATCAGAACTCAGGCATAACATAAGAATTCTAAACCGATGACAACCTGAAAGAAAGATTCTGTGAAAGGATCAAGGAGATCTAGGAGCTCGACTACTGTGGAGAAAAGGTGTCGATGTTCCGTGTCAGATGGGCAAAGAGCGTCGAAAGAGAAGACCGGTATTTCACAACCATGGTTATACCCGAAGCAGCCAAATCCAAGGCCGCCAGTGCGAACGTGGCCGCGAAAAATGAATCATGGGTACTGGCTAGCAAAGTGGACCAATGTTTTTTCATTGCCGACCCGACAAATCCTAGCCGTGTTGTCGTGAGGAGAGGAAAAAGAAACATCATCGGAATGGATGGAGTCGCCAACGAGCAAGACTTTGACCAGTATGGCGATCCAAAGATTGAAGATGACGATGACTATGATGCAGCAGCATACATCACAAGAAGAAAAAAGACAACTCTACCCAAAAAAAGGTAGCCCGTTCGAAAGAAGAAACATTAAAGTGCCGGGGCTAAATTATTCAACCGCGACAAAGAAGGGAAAAAAGATTGTAAAACGCTAGCTCAAAAAATATTGTAAAACGCGTGGTCAAAAAAGATTGTAATATTCATGGACAAAATATTATTTAATTTAGTTATACTTTGAATCATGTTTGTACCACTTTTATGACATATATTGTCACTTCTGGGCATTTTTGGAATATTTAAAAATATTTTAAAAACAAACCAAAACTACTATGGCATATATCACCACTTTTGGGCATTTTTTGGAACATTTAAAAGTATTTTTGAAAATAAAACCAAAAAAAGGTGGGCACCAGGATTCAAACTTGGGTGCTCATAGATTTAGAATACAGCTAAGGGCGGAACCAGTGGGATAGGCTAGTGTAGTTGTTAGAGAGTGGGGTTGCAGTCGTCTTATACAGTCGTTAGAAGCCAATAGGCGTAGCGCACTAGCCCGGAGTGCGCTACAGATATTCGTAGCGCACTATGACCAAGTGCACTATGCCTATCTGGGTATGACTAGTCAACCGCGCCACGTCGGCCTCTCATCCCCATCTCAGACACCGCATCTCAAACAAGCCCAAGCCTGAGCCTCAGCCGCTGGCTCGATCCGCCCGCCAGCCTCGCCACGGCCGAGCCGAGGAGGCCGTGGAGGAGGAGGAGGCCCGCGCGCGCAGCTCGAACCGAAGAGGAGGAGGCCCGTGCGCGTCCGAGGAAGAGGAGTCCATGGAGGAGCCCGCCCGCACGAGCGCCGTCGCTCGAGGAGGAGGAGGCCGCCGCCGCTCGAGGAGGAGGAGCCCGCCGTCGTCCTCGTCTCAGAGGTGAGCGTCGCCCCTCCCCTCTCTGCCTCTCTCTCCTCTCTCTGCATCCATTCCTGGACGGAATATAGGTTTGATGTCCCTGCCATGTCTTGTGGATCCTGGATATCCAATAATGTCAAATTCATTGAGCAGTGTTCCTGGTGGCCTATTATGTGAATAATGCCGTTTTTGGTTGCACGTTTCCAGCTTCTTGCCTGAACCCCAAAGTAGCAATCAACGTCGGGCACAATGTGTGATGTCCATTCTTCTTGTCCCTCTGAAATCGTTCTCCAGTTCATTGAATCAAGTTGAATGGCCTACCTAAGAGGCACATAGCTGTAGTTGATGTGTCTCTTGTAGTTGGACATCTGATGCCCAAGTGTCAGCCATTTTATTCTGTGAATAATGTTTCTGAAGTACAAGATCTGATCAACGTTTTACTGTCTGTCTGCAAGTATGCATGCTATATCTGTGATTTTGGTCTTAAGAAAAATTTTGTTATAGACATGGGTTCTATCTTGTGTTGGTATTCTTCACTTGTACTAAATATTTATCTGATATGCCGTTTGTAAATGTTTCCTTGTGATAGCATACACCTATTCATGCATACTGAAATACAGATGTTTTCCTTTTTTCCAATAAAAAAATGTCACTGTCTTCCACTCCATGTTACTCTTCTTTAGATAGATAGTCATTGTCAGTCGTGGGTTTCCAGCAGTTCTGGTCCCTGGGGGTTTTGCATCCTATCTGTCTACTCTTCCTGCCATGTGCTCATCAGTAGGATATAAGGTTTTCTTATGTGAGAAGAAGTTGTGTTTCTCCATGATCTTTTTATATAGTGCGTGCAAGAGCTAGTCAGCTGCTTTGTTGGCCAGATAATTGCGCATTTCTGCAATCTTTCCTTTACACAGTCAAGTCATTCAGCTGGAGCTACAGTCCAGAGCTCTTTTTGCCAGCAAGATCACATTTCTACCTTTTATAGTTGTCTGAATGTGATGTATCTAGGTGATATAGCTTATGACCATCTAGGTGATATATTTTGATCCAAGAAGCAATCACGTATAAATTTATTTCAGTTAAATTAGAGCAGGTAAATGACAGGTTCAGAGCAGTAGGTTAGCTTGTACAACCTTGCTATACTTCTTATATTTGCATATGGTTCAGAGTTGTAGAATGATGATCCATTGTAGTCTTGTTTAGTGTAGGTAAATGGTTCAGTTTTGCTCCCTCATATCCTTGCAAATATGCACCAGGTTTAGAGTTATAGCATGACAGTTTGTACATTTTAGTTATGTTATCAGCTTATAATAATGTTGTATTTAGTTCTATTATCCAAATAATAACCTATAGTGTAACACTGATCTTTGGTTTGCTTGTTGTTATCATTTGTAAGCCAACAAAATCTGTGGTTTGCTTGCTATCATCATTTGCATGCAATCATTTGCTAGGATCTGAGATGTCATGTTGTATTTGCTTCATGTCATAATTTGCATGCTGTCATTTGATATCATCAAGCATTAGTTAAGTTCTAAGGTAGTTGTTTGGAAGCTAGCACTTGGTTATGATCAGAAGCACTTGGTTATGGTGTATTCTTATTTTTGTTATTGTTGTAGCACTTGAAATTGTTCTTGTGCTTGTATGAAGCACTTTCTTATGTCGTGTATGCAGGTTCTTGTATGAAATGAGTCCTGATTTTTGCTGGAATGTTGATTAACTTCCGTTTTGGCGGAAATCAGGCACTCCTAGTTTTAGAAAATTAGCAAAGGTCATGCCGGATTTTTCCGTGCACTTTATTACTAACCAATTATTTGCTTTTTATTAGTGCAAACATGTGTGACAACGACGAGGCTGGGTATTCTAAGCCATCGGCACTGAAGGAGAAGTCAGACCTCTGAATAAACAATTGACATTCTGGGAGGCGCCCCAGCGGCTAGAAGACGATGAAGAATACCATCTTCGGAGAGCGAGGACGATGAGATGGAAGACGCGGAGGAAGAAGCCGAAGGAACGGCGGATGATGAAACCACTGATGGAGGCGAGAACACAGGGAGTGGTAGCAATCCTCCTAAGAAGAAGAAGCTGAAGGAATGGCGCCTGAACACGGTCAGCACAGCCAGAGAGAAAATTACCGAAGTGAGTCCAACAGGGGTTCCTTTGGCGCCCGACCTTGTCGTCCGAGAGTACGGTGGGCAAGTGGCGGCGATCACCCAGACCACCATCTCGATCAACACCGAGAATCTCTGGCATAAAGATAACGACCACTTGCACACACTCCTCTACGAGAAGCTGCACACAAGATACAAGTTCCCCACTGAGTATCGGAACACAAATTATCATGGGAATGATGTAAACAAATCCACCCTCACAAAGATGAGCACCGCCCTGGCCAGCTGGAGAACCCGGATAAGGAAGAAGATCTATAAAGAAGGCAAAAGTCTCGAGGAGATCCAGATGATTGACCCGCAGATCACCGAAGATCAGTACCGGGAATTCAAGGAGAGGTGTGAATCGGAAAGAGCCCAGGCCTCGAGTAATCGGGCAAAGGTGCTGCAGGCGATGAATACAGGTCACCACCATCTCGGATCTGGTGGATACAGAACCATGGAGGCCAAATGGGATAAGGAGGACGATGAGTATAGAGCTTAGGGGATAGCTAACCCCTTTGCGAAATTCAAAAAGGGGCAGCTTCGAAACTTCATCAGGGCCCATTACCATGCGGACCCAAAAACCAAACAACTCACTACGGATCCTGCGGTGAAGGAATTCGAGGAAATTGTGATAAGTAATTTAATTACCGCGGTTCAACTCGATTGCATTCTAATCAATGAAGTCGAGTTTCTAAACGGTTCACTATTACTTCTTCTGCAGGAGGAGGAAATTGCTAGTCATTGATCCCAGGGTTCCTCGTTCCAGGGGTCGACGGTGGCCACCCAGTGGGATAACCCTTTTAACTGGGCGATGAATCGGGCCAATGAAATCACGTCGGTTACAAAGAAGTCGTCATCGGCTGGTCAGCCTCGGGGGTAAGAATTGGGTGGATCATTTTGGTCCACTGCCGAGGACACGTGTGGCGCCGTCGGGAAGGAGCGGGGAGGAAAACCGCGAGGTTCAAGAACTTAAGGAACAAGTGGAGCGGATCCCGCGGATCATCCAAGACAACCTGGAAATCACCCTCACGTCCATCCTGCCCACTTTGGTGGAGTCAATAGCAAACTGGAGTGCGGTTGGTCGACAAGGGCCATGCCCGATTCCAAGCATGGTCAGCAGCCACTCGAACAACGCGGCGCCAACAAATCAGGAGAATTATGTGTTTGTGACTCCGCCCGCTAGCACCATGGCATCGGAAGTGTTGGTGACTCCCCCTACCATCACCGCGGCACCGGACATGTTGGTGACTCCCCTGCCATCATCGCAGCGGCACCGGAGCTCCAAGCACCCGGGAGGGAGAATACACCGGCGGCCGGCACCGCGCCATCAAGAAGCCCCTGCGTCTCTTGCACGCCCGTCCTCGTATGCGGTGCCTAGACATTAGCCGATATCGACGCCATCACGGTAAACAAATTGTTTTACCGCCTTTCACGCCATCTATTACTCTTATGGCATCTCTCTGATGCCATACATGTTTTCCGCAGACGGATGTTCCTTGCACTCACTTATGCTATGTGAACAACGAGTTGAGGGATGTTTCCAAGGGTACTATCATACAACCCTTGCAGCTGTAAGACCCCTCCTTTAAAAAGGTAAAGATCCCTGTGGTTACAATGCTAGTCCCTGGATCAATAGCTAGCATCCACAGTTTGAGATGTAATATCAAGAAACAAAGGTCATAGTACAACTTTATAACCAGGAATAAAATATTATATTACATCTTACATATCTCATTTGGCTATCTCATTACAATGCAGCAAAAATATCTATATAGCATGGAGTCCTTCATCTTCAAAGTGCCATAGGCAATCATGTTGGTTGTAGACTTCTAATCCTATTCAACACACTTCACTAACATCAAAAAAACCTTCAGCATATAAGTTACAAACACAAGGGTCAATACATTTGAATTGTATTGGCAAGTTTCACTACTATGTGGAAATAAGTTGGAACCTATCAATATATGCATATTTGGCTAAGTAGGGTTTAGGCTCATTTGTAGAAAGCAATATGGTTTTATCCTATCTTTTCAAAATAGTTTTGATCTTTTAACAATCTTTCTGAACTCCTTGGGAAACTCTAAGTGCTTCTAATCCCTTGTTGACACCATCAAGTTTTACTTTGAGAAATTGGAATGCCGAGATATTCCATAGCTTCAGGCCTTAGTTGCTCAGAGTTGTTCGTAACCGGGGACACGGCTAAGTACTTAGAATTTGATATTTTGCAGAAGTTGTACACTTTACCAAATGACACAATCTCGTCTTGACGCCACCAGTGGCCGCTGGATAAGTACACACCAAATAGAGTACCGGCAGATCGAGAATGTGACAAAGTCTTTCCATAGAAGTCCTCCCAATACATAATGCTAGCACGTCTACCAGGCACCAATGTAAGGATATATTTCCAATACATGAATCTAGTTAACCTGAATAGGTGCCAATGCAAGGGTCTTCCACTATGTAATTGACTAAGCCAGTGCCCATTTAGCATGTGGCTGTACACGGAAGCCATTATACGAGAAACATGTTCAATCTTTAAGTCCCTAGGTGGTTTTCTTCTAGTGCACATATGAAAAAGATATCCATATAAACATGGTTCCCTTTGTTGCCACCCAGGTTTTCTTCTAGTGCACATATGAAAAAGATAGCCATATATTTTTCCAACACTTCATATAATCATAACATGTATTCCACCCCAAGTCTATAGTAGGGCTAAGCATACTAAAACTATGATGTTTTCACTAAGGAAGATATAAAGGATATCCTAATAGGACATAGCATAGCTTAGTAACATAGTAGTCCTATCATGCATACTACAAAAATCCACTAAGTGTAATGAAAATAGTAGGACATGGATGATAGTGTCACTTGCCTTTTTAGTAGAGAATATTGGTTCACTCCTTGATCTTGAAATAATCACACTCTTCAAATTTCACTACAATTCAATCAAGCAATCACATATTCAAACTAGCATTCAAACAATTCACCACATAAAACAATAAAAACAAAGTAATGCATGCAAGCATGCAAAAGATTGTTTTATTTGGAAAAGTGGTTTCTAATGTGCTATAAACATTTTAAAACACCTAAAGGTCATTTATAAATGTGGCAAAATCATTTGGAACCAAGTTTCTGAAAATGGGCCATTTAAATCATTTTGTTTTGCTAGAAATGATTTAAATCAAAGTAATATTTTGTAGTGTTAGTCAAATATATTTTTAAGCACAAATGTTATTGTTTGTGGTCAAAGTGTTTAATATTAATCCATTTGCAAAAGGTTTCACCTGAATTCCATTTTTATATCAAAGCAATATTTTTATTTGCTAGAAATGCCTTTAAACAAAGTTATAAATTACTAGGGTTCATCAAATATATTTTTAAATACTAAAACTTTGAGTTTAAGGTAAGAGAGTTTAAATAAAACCATTTTAAAAAGGTTTTTCTCAAAATGCATTTTCAAACCATAATCAATATTTTTATTTAACTAGAAATGCTTTTATTCAAGGATTAATTCCACAGTGTCACAAAATTTACTTTTAAATACAAAAGTTGGTTTTTATGGTCATTAGGTTCAAAAAAAACATTTACAAAATATTTTACCCTAAAATCATATTTAGAATAAATTTTATACACAAAATAAGCCTAAATATGTTTCTGCAAAAACACCAAATTTTCAGAAGAAAAATACTAAACTAATGGCATGGTTGCAAAGTTTTTATTTTTGTGATTCCAATGATATAAAATTTGTAAAATCTTGACAAGCAGAACAATAGTTATGATTTTTGCAAGTTTAAACAAACAAAATCATTTTCTGGATTTTAACAGACAGACTCGGGCCACGTGGTGTGTTCCTATTGGCCGGTACCGGTTCACACGGATCGTTCGTCGCGAGCCGTCATATTTTAAGTGGCAACACATGGTTCTGATCAAAATATACCCCTTCGTCTAAATCTAATCCTAGCCAACAGATATGCATCCTACGGTTCTAAACACGGCGACCACAGATGGGCGACGCTGGCGGCGGCTGCGCGGTGGCGCGCTCTGTTCGCTGTGGTGCCGGCTATTACAGGAAGCTAGAGAGAGGGGAAAAGGCTTACAGTGTTCGCGTGATCACAGTGAAGCTCAAGGTGGCTTCCTTTTGTCAAGGGGCGCACGGGAACGACGGCGATTGCTCACCGGAGATGGCGTCGGCGTCGAGCACGCTCTGCCGTGGTCGAAGGCGAGGTCTTAAGCCACAGAAAAGCAAGAAAAGGTCCATTAGACGCACGAGAGAGAGGAGAACATACGAGTGTTAACCAGAGGAGAGGGGGTTGTCTGTGCTTATGGGGAAACGTCGCCGGAGTGGACGCAGTCGTCGGTGGCGCTCAGTCGAGGTTGTTGCCGACGCTGTGGAGTGTGCGGGCAAGCTGAGGGTACTGGAGGGTGCGCCTGGCGATGGGAAACAAGCCAGTAGGTGCCAGGGAGCAAGGGGAGGTTGGACGTCGCTGGATTTTACCGGGAAAGCTCGTCGGAGCAGGAGGTTTGCAGGGGCAATTGGGGCAGCCCGGTGGCAGAGAGTGGATGGCGTCTGGGGGAAAATGAGGAGGAGGGCGAGGCAATTTATTGTGCGTGATCGCAGACGAGTATTACTCGCGCATTGATGCGAATTAATGCCGCAAATTCAAAGCAGGAATGGCGAGGTGCGAGGGAAAAACGGTCGCACGAGGTTGAAGACGGTGAGCTGGCAGGTGGGGCAGCATCGTCAGCGTGAGAGAGTTACGCGTGGGGTCCTCTAGTCAGTGACAGCGCGGGTGCGAGTTTGAGTAAGAAAACGCTTCGCCCGGGGAAGGGGAGAGAGGGAGGTGGGCTTCGCTGGGCCAAGTTGTGCTGGGTTAGTTGGGTTAGGCTTCTGGGCTGATCCCTTCTCCATTTTTTTATTCTGTTTCCTTTTTCTTTTTCCTTTTCCAAATTCTGTTTTGATTTTATTTAAATGATTTCAAACCTTTATTTGAATTCAAACTTTTCCCAACTTTCATAAGCTTTTAATACTGTTTATTAATATTTTCTAAAGTCCATTTTAGAATATATTTTTTATTCTATTATGGTTTATTATTTATTTAAATAGACATTTGACTTTATTTTAAATAAGATTTAAATATGGTTCCAATCTATATTTTAATACAAATAATTCTTTTATTCTTTTTGAGTCAATTAGATAACTTTTTAATCCTCTTGGCAATTTCCATTATTTTTCCCATGATTTAATTTATCATTTATCTTAGGGATTTTGTCCCCATTTAAATATAATTAGAATATGGTTTAATCCTGTATACTTTCATTTGAATATTCTTTATCCAATTATTTTATATGGATTATCTTTATTCCATTTGCTTATGGATTTGGCCAAGATTTAATTTGGCTTTTAAATATTCCTTATTTATTTATTTATTTCTTACTTTGCCTTATAAAATCCATATCTTTTTTTATAGATCCAAAATTGGTGATTCTAATTTGTATATTTTTATTTAATATTTGATTATTTTTTTAAATTGCTTTAGGATTTATTTTCCTAAGATTTGGCATGGATTTTAGATAGGAGCTTTTTTAGCTTTGGAAATTATTTCCTTTTATCTTGATAAGTTTTTATTCATAAGTTTTTATTTATGGCTCTAAATTGAATGAAACCAATTTCTATGGTTTTATAATATTTTAGTTATCATTCTTGATAATTTAAAAATGTTTGTTGCTGAATTTTATATGATACAAATCCATAGATATCTTGGAGATGATTTTCTTCCATTAGGGTTTTAGGGTTTTGGTTTATTTTCCCAAATTTAAATTTCAAGATACATTCATTGATGAATGCATTTCACTTGATTGAAATTTTGTTGGATTCCCTTTTCATCCAATTTTTTGTTCAAGAAGGGTTTTGATGTTTCTATTTAGAAACAAAAGTTTCTTTTCACCCTAAATTTCAACAATTAATTCTTTTGTTTATTTACTTTTTCACATTTCAAAATTTCGAAAATTTTGGGATGTGACAGCAGCGCACGTTCCACTCAAAGTCGATGCCAGATAGCATGCACAGGGTTAAAATTAGTCGAGTGCTAAGGGGCTGCGATGACCTGGAACCTCCCATTCAACCCCAGGAGCGGATGAAGAAGAGCCGGCTGTCCTCAGACGTTGCTTCGGCTTATTCTTGCAATGGCCAAAAAGCATGATTCGTTTGGGGACGGTGGGGGCGATCATGCCACAAGCAATAGCACCGCCTGTCGTGCCAGCGACAAGCGGTGGCAAGGCCCCCTTACCTCCCTCGCCGTCACCTCCACACGGTGGGTCGGATGATCATGTTGATGATATGCACATGGCGCAGGATCCGTCCAAGGACGACGAAGACTTTGATGATCAGTTCTTCAACACTCAGTTTTGCAACGAAGACCTAGCTGGTGGCCCCACAGAGAAACCCACTATCACCAAGCGTCTTTTTGGTTCTCAGGAGATGCCTCCAGCTTGCGCCTTCACCGAGCAAGCTGATACAACCAACCGACCCTTTATTCTAAGCCCTGACACAATACATAGGGCGGCCGGTGCTCAGATTGTGGTGCCTGTCTGCTCCCCAAAAGGAAAAAATGCTAGGAAAAGAAAACCTAGCAGCTCGAGCCAGCCGGTGGTGTCAACTGCAAATCCGACCATGTTTCGGGATGGGCCACCAAGACCAGAGGGTATTATGTGGAGGATTCATGTGGCGGGTGAGCCCATGCTACCTAAGAATTTGCGGAGGCTCGCTAGTTCGGAATTGAAGAGTGTGCTTGACAGTGTGCTGACGGTAGAGAGATGCCTTCTGGCGGAGAAAGATCCCTTGCACCCGGTATTCGTGGTTAAGGTGCCACCAGGCTTGGGCTTCATCGACAATGCCCCCGCGGATCTGTTCTTTGTGTGGTTTGATGACATCTTCAGTATGTTCCACCTGTACCCGCTGCACTATACCATGGTCCGCATGTTTTCTCTCAGCCTAGGCATGTAGATCATTAGATAGAACACACCGGGAATCGCTGTAGTGGACCCCTACTACATGCGTGACAGCTGCTTGGGAAGCACCGTTGAATGAAGTTTTGTTTCCTCGTACCTAAAAAGAATCTTCGTGGCGAACAAGACAAAGGAATACATTCTCGTACCTTACTTTACCGAGTAAGTAATTATTCACTCGCCACCATCGATTGGATTTATTAGATTATCATCATTCTGTTTCAACACATTCCATTTGAATTTTTTTGCGTAGAGATGAACAATGCACACTCATCTCCTTATCGCCGAAGCATTTGCACGCCATGTATTTCGACTCGGGGAGTCTGGAAAATAAGAAAAACTACGACAAGATCAAGGAAGTTCTAGATAATGCTATCACTGGCTATGACTCGACGGAAGGCACCACCTTCGTGCATAAGAAGGTCAAGTTCGGCAGGCACGTCTTCAACCACGTAACAGAGTTACCCTACGTGAAGAAGCCAGAAGGCAGTAAGAAGGAAGACTACTATGCACTCCATCACATGAGGGTGTTCCTACTAGACCAGCAGAATTTTACGCTGCCAGATCATCTCAAATAGTGGGCCAAAGCCAAGGCCAAGATCACTGATTCAGATATTAGACAAGAGATGTATCGCATCCAATAGCAGTTTGGGGCAATCATCTTTCGTGATTGTAACATCCCAAAAATACTAAGCTTGGATCATCAAATTCTAATCATCAAAATTAGGGTTAACAAAAACTTTTCTAAATGAAATCATGAATGCATGCATATGTGTATGCATGGATTTTGAAATCCTTTAAAACCATCATGTTTGTTTGTTCCATTGCTTGTAAAATGTTTCTTAGGTGAAATAAACATCATCTAAAACATTTCCCACACTTTTCCTAAAGACAAGTAAATCAAAACACATATATGAAATGAATGGTCATTTTGGCCAATTTAACTCCCATGCCTACTTTGGCTGTCTCAAACTTGCAGAACCTAACAGAAACTTTTCTGGATCTTTGCACCCCTTGAATGTACTCATAACAAGGTATCAAGGCCCACTTTGTGATCATCCAGAAACTTTCAAATGCATAGTTTAAATGACAATTCAAAATTGAATCTTTATCATATGGGAAGATCCCACTTTTTCAAAAACTACTCAAACAAGCTCAACTTTCAAAACCCAAGCATCTGCAGACTCACCAGCACCAATCTAGCAAACCCACCAAAAATCATTTCAAAATTCAAAACTTGATTTCATGCGGCCATTTCATCAAACAGGTTGCAGACACAAATCAAACAAACATCAAACACTATTGTGAGCAGTGATTCTTGCCTAACTGGTTCCCCATTTAGCTCACACACAACTCAGTAGATCATCTAGGAAGATTAGCCAGGCACTAGCACCACTGTGAGCTTGCCATTGTCATCAATGGTGAATAGCCGAGCACCCTCTTGCCACCCCATAGTCGACAGCAAGCTAGGAGCAGCAGCAAGCCTAGCCAGCATGTCTAGGAGGCAGCCCACCGTCCACCGCCACTCACTGTCCCAGCCGCGAGCGTTGCCAAGCCCTGGACCACGCGCACAAGCCGCGCCCAGACCATGCCGAGCGTGCGCCAGAGCGCCACCCTCGACCATCACCCACAGACCACGCGCCGCCCTCGCCGCGTGCATACACAATCCCCACCGACCCAGGAGACCGCCAGACATCCCCGTTTGCCGCCCCGTGCCGCACAGCCACCGCCCGCCGTCGAAGACGCCGCCTCTGCCGCGCAGAGCACCGCTCGTTCCAGACCAAACCACACCGCCCATGCCTCGAGACCATGTCGTTGAGCATCGCCAGGAGACACCGCACCGTCCCCTACCCTTGCCCATGCCTTTAGCCGCCTGTAACCTCGCCCAAGCAGGCTCACCGTGCGCCCCTCGCTCGACTATAAATAGAGGCCACCCCCGCACGATTTCTTCAAACCATCTCACTCCCCTCTGCTCACTGATCGTGCCACACCATTCTTAGAGAAAGGCGAGCACCACCTCGCCAGAATTTCACTGGAGCCTGCCGTTGCCGGAGAAGAAGGGAGCCAGCGATTGGAGCCGCCCCAGGAGCTGTCGCGACCACCCCTGAGTTCGCCGTCGTCGACTTCGCCGTTCGCCCGCCTCGCCGACCCTCGCCAGCACCCCGGTGAGCCCCTAGCATCCCTCACTGGCCGCGCTAGGTTTCGTTCTCGCCGGAGTTGTCTCGCGTCGACAATGACTCACAACCGTTAGATTAGAACTAGATCGAACGATCCACGTCGCCCCATACCGCTTTGCCCAGCCCCGTGTCACTGACGAGTGGGGACACCCACTTAAGCAGCCCGCGGGTGCACTGCGCTTAGCAGGCTAGCCCAGTAACTTTTCCCGCGCAGCCCAGTTATTCAAATTAAACCTTTTTCTTTTTCAATTCAAACACACTTCTGTACCCAACTTCAAAAATTAACCCAGATCGATTCAGTGCACCAAGTTGAATGAAACCAATTTTGTTGGAAAGGCCTGTGAATGCTGAATCCAATCCCGTTGGATTCAAGTCATTTGGATCTACAGATCACCCATGGTAAACATAACAAGGCAGAAGCTTTTCTGCATTCAAACATTTTTCAAATTTAAACCATAATAGCTTTTGAGTTGATTCCAACTCTCAAAAATCACATTTAACCATACCTTTCAGAATATATAAAAATATATAGGTTTACTTGCAGAAACAATGTTCAAGTAATAAAATAATGCTACATAGGCATTTCTAGCCACTTTAACTAATTAAAATAAAAGGGTAAAACCTTATTAAATTGTGACACTACTTTAAATCACATTCCCATGGACTAAAATATATGGTGATGACATGTGTCAACATGATCCCATGTTGGGTTTGGAGAATATAAAATCTTAAGTAGTTTTTTAATGAGTAGAAATTACTTTTCTAAAAATAAAAAGATTTAAACCAAGCCTTAACCTTGTATTGTTAGGGATGATGCTAGATCATCCATAGGACACTTGTGTGTGATGATTGCACGTAGTTAAGTATTGTTTGGTGATTGTGTACCTCGTATTTATTCATAGACGCTAGTACCGACCAAGGATACGAGGAGGAAGGAGGATATTACGAAGAAGAAGCCGAGGAGAACTTCAACCACTGCTCTGCACAAGGAAAGCCTAATACTACTAGTGAATGTGCAAGCTAAAACTTGCAAGACACTCTACTTTAGCAAGCTTATACTGATATTGATGCAAGCTGATACTATACCTACGCAAGCCTTACTAATCAAGTTGACCTATGCAAGCTAACCCTTGCAAGATACCCTACTGATGCAACAAACCCATACTTGTTCTATGACTACTATATGCCTTAAGCATATGTGATCATACCCACTTGATAAACCAATCCTAGTTTTATGTGCAAGCTCCTTACGCTATTTCTTTATCAAAGCTTACTTAGATTTTACTTAAGTGACTGGTAGATTTTGGAAAGATGCTGAAGGTTGCATAAAGAGCATAAAATTTGGCCTAAGTTAGAAACCTTGACATCAGCCTGAGACATGAGGTTGTACTTAGTTGAAACTCCACTAGTTACCACCCCTCATCATTACTACCCCCACCTGTAGATGCTAGTGCTAAGCATAAAACTTGATCAACTTTTAGATGGGAATACTTGGTGGAAAAATGGTTATGAAAACCTTGGAATGATGGATCATTCTATTGAAATGTTTTGGACATGTGTTTCCAAACACTTAAGAATTTTGGTGATAAAAATGTTGAGGCATGAGCCTTAGCCCTTTATAAAACTGATGGTTGTCTAGATGCGATACCATTCCAATTTTATCGTACAACCACAATACCCGAATATTGGGTAGGGCTTGACTGGAAACTTATGTACCTTAGTATTAGTTCCCTCACGGCCAAGGTCTGAGCTGAGGCTACCTTGTGAAGATTGTCCACCTGTGTAGTACCCAAGATGACAGTTGGTCATGGTTGGGAGGCCAAACTCACAGGAGAGGTGCTTATACTAGGGCGTGCAATCAAAAGGTTAGGATTGATTATCCGCATACTGAGTATGGTGAATTCAGGATTTGTTCCTGACGGATGTATCGAATGTTGTGGTGAAAGTGTACAATCTCTGCAGAGTGTCAAACTATTCAAATAGCCGCGTCCGCGATTATGGACAGTTGGAGTGGCCATACTGTTCCCCCGTCAGACTTTTCAAAATGACCTGTGAGATGAATTGAGACTTTGACTTGACCACAATAGAGTTGTGATATGAAATACAAGTTCCCGCTTAGGATTTATAAAATTGTGACTAGCTTTGGAGCTTAGTAGAGATAAATCTGGCTTTTGCAAAACAACCCTAGAGCCTAGTGTCCTATTATCCAAAAAACCCCTTTACCTACTAGTATTAGTTTGCGAGTACTTAAAGAGTACTCATGGCTTTGTCCCTGGCTATTCCCATGGCCAGACTATGAAGAGGAGTACCTGGAAGATGGACCCCAGGAAGGTTACGACAACTAGGATCATCTCCCATCGTCAGCATTGCTGTGACCCGAAGATGGAGCTTAGCCACGCTACTGTTATTATTACGTATTCGCTTGATGTTGTATTAAGAACTGGATCATGAGATCCCTATTTGTGTAAGAACTTATGTATCGTTTGTAATGGATGATGTACTATGGTATCCAATTCTGTTATGTCTACAAAATGGTAATCCTGGGATTGTGATGTATGGCATAACAGGCATCTAGGATTGAAAAATCCGGGTGTTGACAAGTTGGTATCAGAGCCATCCTGACCATAGGAGACCCTAGTTAGACTGGACGTTTGAATCAAAAACTTAGTTTCAAAACCAAAGAAAACAAATATTTACAAAAACTTATTCTCGTTCTTATCTCTTTGATTCTTTCATAAAAATTCATGTTCCTCAAAAACTCTTGCAAAATACATAAAATTTTGACACAGTTGATCACTCTGCTAATCTACTCATCCTCTATTTTTATAGATGGACGTGAAGTACAGCAAGTTTTACCAACTTGGGAATGGGGGAGACCTTATCTTTAAGAGGGATCTAGATCAGCTTTCGGAACTTCTGGAGCGTCCGCACGCCGAGTTCTTTGGAGCTCAGCTCAATGATCAAGGAGGAGAAGATCTGCAGTGGCTAATTGTTGCAAGTCTCCAAGGAAAGATTGAACCTCCCACTGCGGAGGGAATTCAGTTTACCTTGAGGGAAAACAACTGGCTCGATGGACTTGCCAGAGCAATGCAGGAAGATCTTTCCCGTCTGTGTGGGCAGAGCATCAATCAAATCAAGGGTACTCGCTTTGAGTTTTGCCCAAGGCGTGATGCAAATGGACAACCACTGGAAGCCCCATACCACCCTGAGCTGAAGACTCAATTGGACCACCTTAGCTTCATGATGTATGATCGTCAGCAGGAGTTGGACAACTGTCGTGACTATTGCAACCACAAGTCTGCTATCATCAAGACGAAGGATCGGACCATAGGCATGCTAGCAAAGGATCGCAAGTCTCGCCGCCGTCAGCTCGACAAAAAAGGAGTGCATTATTGCCCGTCTTCGCCACCGCATCTCATCTCTGGAGGAGACCATCCACGAGAGAGACATGCAGTTGGAGGAAAGGGAGAATGCCGGAGAGGATCTTCGTGGAGACCCTTACTCTTATCTCAGCGATGACGATGATTTTCTGGAGGATCAGGCCATGGACTTCTTCACCGATGAGGATGATTTCGCCTTCATCGATGATGCTGAAGATGATGAAGCCACAGACTCCAAGGAGTAGTAGCACTGAGCACTAGCGTAGTGAGTAGTAGTCAGTCCCACTGTATCGTAGTTTCCAGAATGGTTCTTAAAACCATCTGTTTTTCTCTGTTGTGGTGTGTGTTGTACTGTGTGCTATGAGTGAATGAATGAAAAATCAAGTTGCCAGAAAAATCTGAGTCAAACATTTAAAACTTTTCAAAGACCCAAGACCTTAGAAATTTCCCTCTTTCCTCATGATCTATATCAATCTTCAGATGCCACGTGGAGGAAGTGGTTCAGCCCCGGACCCGATGTTGCAGATCCTGCAAATGTTGACTTCTGACCGCGAAGCTGAAAGAGCGGAACGTCAAGCCAACCTAGCCACTCTGCAACAGATAGCCCAGCTAGCCCACAACAACCAAGGCCATGGAAATCAGGACAACCATGGATCTAAGCTCAAGAATTTCCAGAATACTAACCCACCCTTTTTCACCAAGTCAGAAGAACCCCTAGATGCGGATGATTGGCTGCAAACCATGGAAAAGAACCTAGAAGTCGCCGGAGTGGAAGCCAACGAGAAAGTCCTGTTCGCCACCCATTATCTAGCTGGAGATGCCAGGGCATGGTGGAACAGTGTTCGTGCAATGACCGGAGGCCAGATGATGACCTGGGAGGAATTCAAGGTCAAGTTTAGCAGAACCCATGTGCCACCAGGTTTGATCAAGAGAATGAGAGACGAGTTCAGAGAGCTAAAGGAAGGAAGGATGACTGTAGTGGAATACCGTGACAAATTTTTGTCATTAGCTTGGTATGCCCCGGACAAGATAGACACCGAAGCCAAGAAGAAAGAAAGATTCCTGAATGGTCTGCATGACGAGATGCAGACGGTGTTAGTCAATATCCCCTTTGCTGATATTGAAGCCCTTGTCGACTCTGCTATCCAGATGGAAGGAAAGATCAACCAAGCCAATGAGAACCGCAAGCGTCGCATGATGCATCAACCCGGAACCCATCAGACCCCAAAGTATCACCCCAACCCATCTCCAGGATTTGCCCCAAGAACCAACAGACCCCCTATGACCCGTCCGACCTACCCCAACCGTGGAAACCCTAGACCCGGAGGAAATCACAATAACCCCGGCAACTCTAGCAATTTCACCCGTGCCCCACCCAAGTTAAACACCAACACTGCCCCAAGGACTGGAAGCAATGTTGTGCCTGTCGCAGCCAAGGACAAGTCACAAGTGACCTGTTATGACTGTGGAAATAAAGGTCACTATTCCAATTAGTGCCCCAACAAGAAGAACGCTACAGCCCCTAATGCCAATGCCCCAGCTCAGCAGCAGCGTCGTGTACAGCCAGGGAGAAGATTTGCCCCAGGGAATTCACTCAACCACAATGGTCGTCTTTTTCTCATGCATGCTGAAGAAGCTCAGGAAGCGCCAGACGTCATGCTTGGTATGTTTTCTGTTAATTCAGTACTTGCAAGAGTGTTGTTTGACTCTGGTGCATCGCATTCATTTGTCACCGAAGAATTTGCCTGCACTAGTAAAATTCAACCAACCAAACTGAAGCATGTTATGATTGTGCAAATTCCCGAATCAACCACCAAGGCTAGGCAAATTTGCAAAGCCGTTCCTATCCAAATCCATGGCATAGATTTTTATGCTAATCTAATAGTACTCGGAACTAAAGGTTTGGAAGTAGTACTAGGAATGGATTGGATGTCCAAACATAAGGGATTGATTGACTGTGCTAAGAAAGCCATCACCATGACCAGTACCGCCGGAATAACAGTCGAGCATATCTCTGAAACCTTACCTCGCCAATTCAAGGGTAACAAGAGTCTAGCCCAACCTACAATTGACCAAGTCCGGATAGTCTGTGAATACCCCGATGTTTTGCCCGGTATGCCCCCAGATCGGGATATCGAGTTTATCATCAAACTAATCCCCGGAACAGGACCCATAGCCCAGAGACCCTATAGTATGAACCCGTCAGAACTAGCAGAACTGAAGAAGCAACTGGATTCCATGCTAGAAATTGGATTGATTCAACCAAGTGCGTCACCATGGAGATCACCTGTCTTATTTGTGGACAAGAAATATGGAGGTAACCATTTGTGTACGGATTATCGGAAGTTGAATGATGTCACCATCAAGAACAAGTACCCCTTGCCCAAGATAGAAGATTTGTTTGATCAGTTGACCGGTGCCCAGGTGTTTTCTAAGATTGATCTTAGAACTGGCTATCATCAACTCAAAACTCGTGCATAGGATATTCCAAAGACTGCCTTTACCACCAGATATGGATTATGCAGTATCTGATCATGTCTTTTGGATTAACCAATGCCCCCGCTTATTTCATGAACCTCATGAATAAGATTTTTATGGACTTCCTGGATAAGTTTGTCGTTGTTTTCATCGATGGCATTCTGATTTATTCCAAATCAAAAGAAGAACATGAGCTACACCTAAGGACCATTCTTGGAACCCTTAGAGAGCATCATCTGTATGCCAAGTTTAGCAAATGTGAATTCTGGTTACAGGAGGTAGGATTCCTCGGTCACATTGTATCAGCCGGAGGAATTACCGTTGACCCTGCCAAAGTGAAAGATGTAGAAGATTGGCAAGCCCCAACCACTCAAACCCAAGTTCGTGTTTTTCTCGGATTGGTGGGATATTACCGCAAATTCGTAGAAGGATTCTCGAGTATCGCCCGACCCATGACCCAATTGCTGAAGAAGGACAAGAAGTTTGAATGGACAGACAAGTGTGAAGCGAGTTTTCAAGAACTCAAGAGGAGATTGATATCAGCCCCAATCTTAATCATGACGGATATCACGAAGCCCTTCGATGTGTATTGTGACGCATCCAAGATTGGTCTCGTATGTGTGCTAATGCAAGAAGGCAAAGTTATATCTTATCTATCTTGACAATTGAAGAAACATGAGCAAAACTATCCAACCCATGACCTCGAACTCGCAGCAGTAGTCCTAGCCCTGAAGACATGGAGACATTACCTAATGGGAAACTGTTGTGAGATTTATTCGGATCACAAGAGCCTAAAGTATATATTCACTCAGAAGGAGTTGAATATGAGGCAGAGAAGATGGATTGAGCTAATCAAAGATTACGATCTGGACATTCACTATCACCCTGGTAAAGCCAACGTGGTAGCTAATGCCCTTAGCAGATTGCCGTGCCGCTTGAGCTCCATGATTTTGAAGGAGCAACCAAGTCTGCACAAGGAGATGGAAGATTTTCGAATGGAATTAGTAAGTGAAGGATTTTTGGCTATCATAGAACTTTAGCCCACTTTGATCAGTCAGATTAAGGAGGCGCAAAAGGAAAATGCTAGTATTGACGGAATCAAGCGTCGTATCGGTACGGGCAAAGTACCCGGATTCATCGAGGACGAAGAAGGAGTTCTGTGGTACAAAGTACGCCTTTGTGTACCAGTAGATTCGGAGTTGAAAGAAGTTATCTTGAAGGAGGCTCATGATACTCTTTATTCTATCCATCCAGGAGGAACTAAGATGTATCAAGATTTGAAAGAGCAATTTTGGTGGCATAAGATGAAGAGAGAAATCGGAAGCTATATCGCCAAGTGTGATATATGTCAGCGAGTCAAGGCAGGACATCAAAGACCTGCTGGATTGTTGCAACCTTTGCAAATTCCGGAATGGAAATGGGATTCTGTAGGAATGGACTTTATCACTGGACTACCTACTTCTAGTAGGGGAAATGACTCTATCTGGGTCATAGTGGACAGATTGTCCAAAGTCGCCCATTTCTTGCCCGTCAAAACCACCTATTAGAGTTCGAAGCTAGCAGAGTTATACATCGCTACAATCGTCAATTTGCACGGAGTCCCCAAGAATATAGTATTGGATCGAGGAACTCAGTTTACCTCGAGATTCTAGAAGAAAGTCCAAGAAGGTTTAGGAACCCGCCTAGATTTCAGCACCGCGTATCACCCTCAGACCGATGGACAAACGGAGCGAGTAAATCAAATACTCGAAGATATGCTTAGAGCATGTGTGCTAGAATATGATCCAAGTGGGAAGGCATGCATTGTTTGCAGAATTTTCCTACAACAATAGTTACCAAGCCAGTTTGCAAATGGCCCCATTTGAATTCATGTACGGAAGAAAGTGTCGCACCCCTTTGAACTGGTCAGAAGTAGGAGAGAGTCAGATTTTTGGACCCGACATCCTCCGGGAAGCAGAAGAGAAGGTTCATAAGATTCGTGAGCACCTCAAGACCGCCCAATCCCGACAGAAGAGTTACGCCGACAAGAGACGTAGAGACCTCGCCTTCAACATAGGAGATTTTGTTTATCTGAAAGTGTCGCCATTGAAGGGAATGCAGTGTTTCCAACTCAAAGGAAAGTTAGCCCCCAGATATATCGGACCTTTCAAAATTATGAACCGTCGAGGAGAAGTATCGTATAAATTGGAATTACCTAAAGAGATGTCAGCTGTGAAAAATGTGTTCCATATCTCGTTACTTCGCAAATGTCTCGAAGTCCCCGAGAAGACCGAAGTGTTCAAGAATATCGATCACCGGACCATAGAGATCAACGATGACCTGACCTATCCCAAAGTACCCATCCGCATTTTGGAAGAAGCTTTTCGAACTACCCAAACCCGAAGCATCAAGTTTCTCAAGATTCAGTGGAGCAACCACACAGAAGAGGAAGCTACACAGGGCCTTGAAGATCACATCAGGACGGAGTTTCCCGATCTCTTCAAATCCTAGGTAATCTTTTCGTCCTTTTTCAAATCTCGGGATGAGATTTTGTTTAAGGGGGGAAGGTTTGTAACATCCCAAAAATACTAAGTTTGGATCATAAAATTCTAATCATCAAAATTAGGGTTAACAAAAACTTTTCTAAATGAAATCATGAATGCATGCATGTGTATGCATGGATTTTGAAATCCTTTAAAACCACCTTGTTTGTTTGTTCCGTTGCTTGTAAAATGTTTCTTAGGTGAAATAAACATCATCTAAAACATTTCCCACACTTTTCCTAAAGACAAGTAAATCAAAACACATATATGAAATGAATGGTCATTTTGGCCAATTTAACTCCCATGCCTACTTTGGCTGTCTCAAACTTGCAGAACCTAACAGAAACTTTTCTGGATCTTTGAACCCCTTGAATGTACTCATAACAAGGTATCAAGGCCCACTTTGTGATCATCCAGAAACTTTCAAATGCATAGTTTAAATGACAATTCAAAATTGAATCTTTATCATATGGGAAGATCCCACTTTTTCAAAAACTACTCAAACAAGCTCAACTTTCAAAACCCAAGCATCTGCAGACTCACCAGCACCAATCTAGCAAACCCACCAAAAATCATTTCAAAATTCAAAACTTGATTTCATGCGGCCATTTCATCAAACAGGTTGTAGACACAAATCAAACAAACATCAAACACTATTGTGAGCAGTGATTCTTGCCTAACTGGTTCCCCATTTAGCTCACACACAACTCAGTAGATCATCTAGGAAGATTAGCCAGGCACTAGCACCACTGTGAGCTTGCCATTGTCATCAATGGTGAATAGCCGAGCACCCTCTTGCCAACCCATAGTCGAGCAAGCTAGGAGCAGCAGCAAGCCTAGCCGACATGTCTAGGAAGGCGACCACCATCCACCACCACTCCTGTCCCAGCGCGGCGTTGTCAAGCCACGGACCACGCGCACAAGCGCGCCCAGACCATGCGGCGTGCGCGAGCGCCACCCTCGACCATCACCCACAGACCACGCGCCGCCATCACCGCGTGCATACACAATCCCCACCGACCCAGGAGACCGCCAGACATCCCCGTTTGCCGCCCGTGCCACCACCGCCCGCCGTCGAAGACGCCGCCTCTGCCGCGCAGAGCACCGCTCGTTCCAGACCAAACCACACCGCCCCATGCCTCGAGACCATGTCGTTGAGCATCGCCAGGAGACACCGCACCGTCCCCTACCCTTGCCCATGCCTTTAGCCGCCTGTAACCTCGCCCCCGACGAGCTCACCGTGCGCCCCGACGGTCCCCTCGCTCGACTATAAATAGAGGCCACCCCGCATGATTTCTTCACACCATCTCACTCCCCTCTCCTCACTGATCGTGCCACACTATTCTCAGAGCAAGGCGAGCACCACCTCCCCGGAATTTCACTGGAGCCTGCCGCTGCCGGAGAAGAAGGGAGCCAGCGATTGGAGCCGCCCCAGGAGCTGCCGCGACCACCCCTGAGTTCGACGTCGTCGACTTCGTCGTTCGCTAGCCTCGCCGACCCTCGCCAGCACCCCGGTGAGCCCCTAGCACCCCTCACTGGCCGCGCTAGGTTTCGTTCTCGCCGGAGTTGTATCGCGTCGACGATGACTCCCAGCCGTTAGATTAGAACTAGATCGAACGATCCACGTCGCCCCATACCGCTTCGCCCAGCCCCGTGTCACTCACGAGTGGGGACACCCACTTAAGCAGCCCGCGGGAGCACTGCGCTTAGCAGGCCGGCCCAGTAACTTTTCCTGCGCAGCCCAGTTATTCAAATTAAACCTTTTTCTTTTTCAATTCAAACACACTTCTGTACCCAACTTCAAAAATCAACCTAGATCGATTCAGTGCACCATATTGAATGAAACCAAGTTTGGTGGAAAGGTCTATGAATGCTGAATCCAAGCCCGTTGGATTCAAGTCATTTGGATCTATAGATCACCCATGGTAAAAATAACAAACCAGAAGCTTTTCTGCATTCAAACATTTTTCAAATTTAAACCATAATAGCTTTTGAGTTGATTCCAACTCACAAAAATCATATTTAACCATACCTTTCAGAATATATAATAATATATAGGTTTACTTGCAGAAACAATGTTCAAGTAATAAAAGAATGCTACATAGGCATTTCTAGCCACTTTAACTAATTAAAATAAAAGAGTAAAACCTTATTAAATTGTGACACTACTTTAAATCACATTCCCATGGACTACAATATGTGGTGATGACATGTGTCAACATGATCCCATGTTGGGTTTGGAGAATATAAAATCTTAAGTAGTTTTTCAATGAGTAGAAATTACTTTTCTAAAAATAAAAAGATTTAAACCAAGCCTTAACCTTGTAATGTTAGGGATGATGCTAGATCATCCATAGGACACTTGTGTGTGATGATTGCAAGTAGTTAAGTATTGTTTGGTGATTGTGTACCTCGTATTTATTCATAGACGCTAGTACCGACCAAGGATACGAGGAGGAAGGAGGATACTACGAAGAAGAAGCCGAGGAGAACTTCAACCACTGCTCTGCACAAGGCAAGCCTAATACTACTAGTGAATGTGCAAGCTAAAACTTGCAAGACACTCTATTTTAGCAAGCTTATACTGATATTGATGCAAGCTGATACTATACCTACACAAGCCTTACTAATCAAGTTGACCTATGCAAGCTAACCCTTGCAAGATACCCTACTGATGCAACAAACCCATACTTGTTCTATGACTACTATATGCCTTAAGCATATGTGATCATACCCACTTGATAAACCAATCCTAGTTTTATGTGCAAGCTCCTTACGCTATTTCTTTATCAAAGCTTACTTAGAGTTTACTTAAGTGACTGGTAGATTTTGGAAAGATGCTGAAGGTTGCATAAAGAGCATAAAATTTGTCCTAAGTTAGAAACCTTGACATCAGCCTGAGACATGAGGTTGTACTTAGTTGAAACTCCACTAGTTACCACCCCTCATCATTACTACCCCCACATGTAGATGCTAGTGCTAAGAATAAAACTTGATCAACTTTTAGATGGGAATACTTGGTGGAAAAATGGTTATGAAAACCTTGGAATGATGGATCATTCTATTGAAATGTTTTGGACATGTGTTTCCAAACACTTGAGAATTTTGGTGATAAAAATGTTGAGGCATGAGCCTTAGCCCTTTATAAAACTGATGGTTGTCTGGATGCGATACCATTCCAATTTTATCGTACAACCACAATACCCGAATATTGGGTAGGGCTTGACTGGAAACTTATGTACCTTAGTATTAGTTCCCTCATGGCCAAGGTCTGAGCTGAGGCTACCTTGTGAAGATTGTCCACCTGTGCAGTACCCAAGATGACAATTGGTCATGGTTGGGAGGCCAAACTCACAGGAGAGGTGCTTATACTAGGGCGTGTAATCGAAAGGTAAGGATTGATTATCCGCATACTGAGTATGGTGAATTCAGGATTTGTTCCTGACGGATGTATCGAATGTTGTGGTGAAAGTGTACAATCTCTGCAGAGTGTCAAACTATTCGAATAGCGTTCATGATTATGAGCGATTAGATAGCTCTTGTTCCTCCGTCAGACTTTTCAAAATGACCTGTGAGATGAATTGAGACTTTGACTTGACCACAACAGAGTTGTGATATGAAATACAAGTTCCCGCTTAGGATTTATAAAATTGTGACTAGCTTTGGAGTTTAGTAGAGATAAATCTGGCTTTTGCAAAACAACCCTAGAGCCTAGTGTCCTATTATCCAAAAACCCCCTTTACCTACTAGTATTAGTTTGCGAGTACTTAAAGAGTACTCATGGCTTTGTCCCTGGCTATTCCCATGGCCAGACTATAAAGAGGAGTACCTGGAAGATGGACCCCAGGAAGGTTACGACAACTAGGATCATCTCCCATCGTCAGCATTGCCTGTGACTCCGAAGATGGAGCTTCGCCTACGCTACCGTTATTATTACGTATTCCGCTGCTTGATGTTGTATTAAGAACTGGATCATGAGATCCCTATTTGTGTAAGAACTTACGTATCGTTTGTAATGGATGATGTACTATGGTATCCAATTCTGTTATGTCTCGCAAAAATGGTAATCATGGGATTGCGATGTATGGCATAACAGGCATCTAGGATTGATGTTATGTCGAGCCAGAAGTCTTGATGTTGGCCTAGTTGTAGTTCCAAACTATAGATGACCTTTGTGTGTGTGGACAAGTGTACATGCTACTACTTATCTTATTAGGTTTATGAATCATCGCGTACTTCTTTTGCTTATTATTATTATATATGAATCAATGCTTGGTTTTTTGCTTACTCTTTGGTCCTTTGCTCACTTTGGTCCTTATTTTTTCCTTACTTTATTAGTCTTTATATGTGAATGCCGATGATTGAAATGTTGTGGTACACTATATATATGTGAATGTGCTACGATGGGATCGTTAGCCTTGTGCTATGCACAAGTCCGGGTCTTGTGCATCCTACTTGGCTAACGGTTCTGTCATAGCATATTCCTGTGTCCAACGACCTAGTTATATATATGAGGCATTCTTTTTGAGTTACTTTGGTCTTTTTCGAGAATAATGCCGATGATTGAAATGTCGTGGCACACTATATATGTGAATGTGCTGTGACAGGATTGTAAGCCTTGTGCTATGCACAAGTCTAGATGTTGTGCATCCTACTTGGCTTATAGTTCCGTCATAGAATATTCCCGTCTCCAACGACCTAGTTATATATGAGGCATTCTTTTTGAGTTACTTTGGTCTTTTTCGAGAATGCCGATGATTGAAATGTCGTGGCACACTATATATGTGAATATGCTGTGATGGGATTGTCCGCCTTGTGCTATGCAGAAGTCCAGGTGTTGTGCATCCTACTTCGTGGACAGTTCCATCGTAGCATATTCCAGTGTCCAACAAGCTAGTTATATATGAGGCATTCTTTTTTAGTTACTTTGGTCTTTTTGAGTTGGGAGTACTTTCTATAAGTGTATCTTAATATGCGACTTTAATTATACATGTTTTTTCAATCACCAGTTAATTATTATTGCCAACTTGTAGATGACGTGGTACGTCGTGTACAAGGTACGGTTCCCAGAGTCTACGATGATTGGAAAGACAGCCGGAGACAGGTGCACCATTTCAGCGGCAATAGCTACAAAGGGTACAACACTATGGCCGAGGCGGAAGCTAGATACACACGCTATCTAGCGAGAGTTAGGACAAGGAACCGGATGAAGACCTACACCTTCGTCGTGGTGATGGTTATCGTCTTTGGTTGTTTATCCCGCGCTTGTTTCTAGTTTAGATGTCTAGGTGAGCTTCCGATCTCTAACTTGTTCGATACACATGTATTCCCATTCACCAACTACTTTGTAACTTGATCGAAACAATGTAACTTGTACTATGTATTCATATACGGGACTTATATATATATATATGTATTTGTTTCAATCTTGTCTTGCAAATTGTGTATTCATATATATAATTGTATATCTTATATATATGTGTGAATATCTGCCTGTAATATTGTATATAATCTGTATTATATATCATCTGGCTCAGAAATTAAAAACAAAAACAAAAAAGATGCCCGTGGCGCACATGGCATGGAGTTAGTGCCGCACATGATCTAAAGCGCACTAGCCAGAAATCTGTGGTGCACTGCCCTGTGCGCCACAGCTAAGATAGTGGAAGCGCACTATCGTTTCTAGCCGTGGCGCACTGGCAGGTGCGCTACAGAAGTTTCTAGGTAACCGTAGTGCACCAGGAAGTGCGCTACAGCTATGTTTTAGTCGTAGCGCAGGGATGGTGGCGCACCCCTAGTGCGCCAAGGATGGGCTTTTCAGGTGCGCCACGAACAACCCTTTTCCTAGTAGTGTAGCTCCTTCACATTTCCAAAGGATCAATGGGTCAATGACAACTGCAGGTGGTCACATTCTAACGATGAAGTCACCGGTCCGCCTCCGCCATCTTGGACTGCTGCCACCTGGGTACCCGAGCCTCCTCCTCCTCCGTTAAGTGGTTGGGGCGCGTAGTTTGGTCCTTCTTCCCTTTTAGCGTCTTGATGCCAAAGGAGGAGAAAGATGTATATTAGGTTGCTATGGGATTTGCATGGGCCTTATCACGAGCTCGTTCTTTCTTTGTTTTTCTGATGCTCGTGAACAGCTCGTTTATTTATGTGTGTTTGTGGACCCATTTATTTGTGCTACTATGTGTATTAGACTATGTGGTGTTATTCCTATGGTTCTAGTGTCCTATGTGGTATTCTTGTGGTTGGTTGTATATGGTGGAGGAGTACCCTTGGCCTCATTTCTTGTTTTTTCTCTCAACATATGTTTGTTGGTGATAAGTTATGACTCTATCTCTTTCATATATCCTTTCACTTGTGCTATATTTGGAATGGCAAGGGGGAGCCTCCTCATCTGTGTGCTTGTTGCATTCCATAAGCATATTATCTACTCTTGACACACCTAGGGGGAGCCTCTCTTGCATTACAAAAGTTCTGTTCTTATGATCTTATATGCAAATATTATGGGGTTGTCATCAAGCACTAAAAAGGGGGAGATTGAAAGGACATTGTTTTCCCTAAGTATTTTGGTGTTGATGACAATCCCACTTGTGGTTTAACTATGCACCTAAGTTTTAGGTTTATTTGATTACTATGGAGTGTGTGGACATCTCTGTTGAAGTCTCGTGAAGACGACGGCCTTTATTTTTGCTTTTCTCTATTTTGTTGCTTTAGGTCGTCGTACTATCAAGAGGGGGTCCACCTTGGAAGGTTGTGGGGAACCATTTTTTCATGCACAAACCATATCTGCACCACCACATCCCTCCTATTGTACATCGAGAGAGTGATCTTTGGAGTTGTTTGGGCTATTTCTAGCCTGGCCAGAAGTTCTAGCCACCCGGTGTATGGTCCGCTACGGAGCTGGTAGAGGGGAAGTTCCGGCTCAAGTTTCGCAGTTGTTCCGGTCTGCATCAGAATACTTTTGTATCGATTTGTTCTATTTTTACCTGAATTAACACCGGAAGCTGCTTCGGTAGTTCCGGTTAGTGTTTCTGGTCAATCCTGACTGGTAGCTGTGACCGGTACTACCCAGCTGCTTTCATTGGAAGCTTGAGCGGTACTTTTGCCCAGCCACCGGAAGTTCGTGCTAGGAGGTTTCGTGACCCAGAATTTCCGCCCTTGTTCCGCTTCAAGTTCCACCCAGGTCTAGTATGTTTCTGTATTGAAACGTTGAATTTAGAGAAACTTGCACTGGAACTTGCTCTGGAAGTACCACAGGAAATTCTGCGCAGACTGACCAGAACTTCCAAGCGTACTTTGGAGCCTCCCCCTTCAGCTTTTGAGCCATTGGGTGAGGGCTGAACAGAAGTTACGGCTCCCCACCGAAATTTCTGGTGGTGTTATGGACATGCAACAATCCATTTTGAAGGGGGCCTATTTAAGGCACCCTTCTTCCTCCTCCCATGTTATCTCTTCAATTATATCTCTCCTCCATCATTACCATAGCTTCATCTTTCTAGATCTCTCTCCCTAGCCATTCAAGCCTCTTGATCCTTTGAGGAGTAGGAGAGGTGACCTATATCTACACTTCCACCAACGGAATCTTGATTCCCCCCACCCATACTTTCTGGATCTTGTTACTCTTGGGTTCTTGGAACCCTAGATAGTGTAGGACCTCCTTAGAGCTAAGGGCATGCGCTGTGAAGCTCTGTGGTGTCATTGAGGGCCTCAAATTGAGTTATGGAGCTTCTGTTGGGTTTGCAGCATAGAAAACATTTTTTTTGCTAAGCCGAGACCATGGGGGAATAGTATTATAGGGGGAGAGAGATCCTTCACGAGGAGGTTTGAGTGAGAAGGAGGGAGAGGGAGTCCTTTATAGGAGGAGGGGGCATCCCCTGCCATGTCCCGTGGCCAAGGTGCTGCCCTCACCTCTCCCTCCATTCATGTGAGTGGAGCTCCCACTCAAACAAATGCCTCTCCATTTTCTCCACTGAAAATCCATTAAATTTCCACAAAATTTGATGCAATCTCTCAGTTAATAAAAATCTTTTATTTATTTATTCAGAATTTTTTTATTACATTAATTAACATTTCAATTTCACATGTAGAACTAATTTTAGCAATTTCACCCGAAAAATTCCGGTGTCTATTGAAATAATTCCAACTCTTCAATATTCTTTCTATGGAATCTCATTTGCTCCAAATGGTGTTGGTATCCCTTAAGTGTGTCACCCTATGGTTCACGAATAATGCAGACATGATCGAGACCCCTCTCTGATCAATAATCAGCAGCGAGACCTGGAGATCCGTACTGACTCCTACACATTCAACGATGACTTCTTGTGATCGTGAGAACCTTAACATTGTAACTATATCCTTTTGTCTCACGATATTTTACATGTCTGAGATTTTATCATAGGTATCCCCATACCTAGTTTGATCTCGTTACCAACATGTACTCTTTTGTCGTTCCCGTGATATAACATTCTAGTGATCCCCATCAGTTAGTTGCAATCTATATTAATGTGATATCACCAAGATGGCCTAGAGTATATCTCTCTGTCATTTGGATGGAAAAATCCCACTCTTGATCCATGAGCCTCTACATAACACTATCAGAGTATCTGAACTCACATTTATAGTCACCTTGTCATGGTGTGACGTTTGATGTTATCAAGCTACTCTTCCTGTGTTAGTGATTGACATGATCTCATGGTCTAAGGACTAAAGTTACTTGTAATGATGTTATAGCAATTTAAACATAATGAGTTTCGTATTACTATACTTCGGATGAATATTCATCACAACATTCCACCAATGTTGTGACCTCGTTATTAACAACATCAAATGTCTATGATTAGGAAACCTTGATCATATTGTTAATCAACAAGCTAGTTTATATGAGAGGCATAACTAGGAACACTTTATTTTTTATTAAACACACATGTATTAATGTTTCCTTTTAATACAATTATAACATGCAAAATATACATCTATCATATATTTGGAATACAATTATAACAACTTTATTATTGCTTCTCGGGCATATTCCCTTCAGTATCCCACTTGCACTAGAGACAATAATCTAGCTTACATAGTGATAAATCTAACACCCATGGAGTTTTGGTATTGACCATGTTTTTCTCTAGGATATTTTTAGTCAATGGATCTGCCACATTCAGATCCGTGTGTAATTTACAAATCTTTATATCTCCATCCTTGACATGCTCACGGATGGAGTGAAACCGGCGCTTGATATGCTTGGAATTATTGTGAGACCTTGGATCCTTGGAGTTGGCTATGGCTCCATTGTTGTCACAATAGATCACCATTGGGTCCAATGCACTAGGAACCACACCATTTCTGTTATGAACTCCTTCATCCAAACTGCTTCCTATGATGCTTCTGAAGCAGCAACATATTCCGCCTCCATTGTTGATCCCGCCACCATGGGTTGTTTGGAGCTCCTTCAACTAACTGCTGCTCCATTCACGAGAAATACGTATTCGGATTGAGACTTGGAGTCATCCGGATCAGTGTTGAATCTAGCGTCGACATAACACTTAGCGATGATCTCTTCTTCACCCTTCGTACATGACAAACATATCCTTAGTCCTCTTAAGTACTTGAGGATATTCTTGACCGTTATCCAGTGTTTTGAACCTGGATCATATTGGTACCTACTAGTCAAACTAATAGCATGTGCTACATCCGGTCTTGTACATAGCATGGCATACATTATAGAGCCTACGGATGAGGCATAGGGGATCTTATCCATTATCTCTCTTTCTTCCATCGTTGCCGGACATTGAGACTTACTCAATGTCTTTACTTGCAACATAGGTAAGAACCCTTTCTTACTTCCGTCCATTTTAAACTTCTTTAAAATCTTATCAAGGTATGTACTTTGTGATTGCCCAATTAGATGTCTTGATCTATCCCTATAGATCTTTATGCCTAATATTTATGATGCTTCACCAAGGTACTTCATCGATTTTTTTTGTTTAGATAACTTTTATCCTCATTTAAAAGATATATATCATTTCTAATCAATAATATGTCATCCACATATAATATTAGAAATTCCAGAGAGATCCCACTCACTATCTTGTAAATACAAGCTTCTCCGTAAGTTTGGAAAAATCCAAACCCTTTGATCACCTCATCAAAGCGGAGATTCCAACTCTGGGATGCTTGCTTCAGTCCATATATGGATCGCTGAAGCTTGCATGCCTTTCTAGCATCCTTATTATCGAAAAAACCATTTGGTTGTACCATATACAACTCGTCTTCAATATTACCATTGAGGAACGCGGTTTTGACATCTGTCTACCTAAATTCATAATCGAAAAGTGCAACAATTGCTAACATAATCCTAACTGAATTTAGCATCCCTACGGGAGAGAATATCTCACCGTAGGCAACTCCTTGAATTTATCAATATCCCTTTGCGGCAAGTTAAGCTCTATAGATGGTCATGTTACCATCAGCATCAGTTTTCTTCTTGAAAATCCATTTATTCTCAACGGCCTTTCGGTCATGAGGTAAGTCCACCAAGGTCCAAACCTGGTTTTCATACATGGATTCCATCTTGGATTGCATGGCTTATAGACATTTGTTGGAATCCGGTCTCATCATCGCTTCTTCATACGTCGCAGGGTCATCATTTCCATCAACCATGAAATTTATGACATGATTTCCGTACAGTTCAGGAGCTGCATGTGTCCTGCTTGACCTACGAGATTCGGTAGTGTCCTATTTTAGAGTTTCATGATCTTTATCATTAGTTCCTTCTTCATTCGGTGAAGTCAACTCCGGAACAATTTCCGGTGTTGTGCCACTCGCCCTTTCATGAAGAGAAGGTCCAATAACCTCTTCGAGTTCTACGTTCCGATTACTCGCACCTTTCACAAGAAACTCATTCTCTAGAAAGGATCGATTATTGGCAACAAAAACCTTGCTGTCAGATCTGTGATAGAAGGAATACCCAATTGTTTCTTTAGGGTATCCTATGAAGATGATTTTTTCTACTTTGGGTTCGAGTTTATCCAGCTGAAGTTTCTTCACATAAACATCGCATCCCCAAATTTTAAGAAATGATAACTTAGGTTTCTTTCCAAACCACAATTCATACGGTGTCATTTAAAAAGATTTAGATGGTGCCCTATTTAAAGTGAATGCAGCGGTTTCTAGTGCATAACCCCAATGAAAGTGGCAAGTCACACAGAGACATCATAGATCGGACCATATCTAATAAGGTACGATTATGATGCTCCGATACACCATTACGTTATGGTGTTCCGGCAGGCGTGAGTTATGAAACTATTCCATGCCCACTCATGTGCGTGCCAAACTCATAACTTAGATATTCACGCCCATGATCCGATCGCAGCAATTTAATCTTTCTATAAAGATGATTTTCCACTTTATTTTGAAATTCCTTAAACGTTTCAATGGTTTCAGACTTGTGTTTCATCAAATAGATATACCCATATCTACTCAAATCATCCGTGGAAGTAAAAAAATAACGATATCCACCTCGCGCCGACACACTCATCGGACCACATACATCGGTATGTATGATTTCCAATAAATCTGTCACGCGTTCCATTGTACCAAAAACGGGGTTCTAGTCATCTTGCCCATAAGTCATGGCTCACATGTATCAAGTGATTCAAAATCAAGTGATTCCAAGAGTCCATCAGAATGGAGTTTCTTCATGTGTTTTACGCCAATATGACATAGACGGCAGTGCCACAGATATGTGGATATATCATCATCAAGTTTAATCCTTCTGTCATCGACATTATGAAAATGTGTATTACTATTATAGAGATTCAAAATAAATAAACCATTCATCACAGCCGCATGACCATAAAAGATATTATTCATATAAGTCGAACAACCATTGTCTTTAGATTTAAGGGAATAACCCTCTTGCAATAAACATGATCTATATACAACGTTCATGCTCAACGCTGGCACCAAATACCAATTATTTAGGTTTAAAACTAATCCCGACGATAGATGGAGAGGTAGAATTTTGACGGGGATCACATCAACTCTGGATCCATTGCCAACACGCATCATGACCTCATCCCTTGCTAGTGGTTGCCTGTGCCGCAACCCTTTATTCAGTTACATATATTAGCAACCGATCCAGTATCAAATACCTAGGTGCTACTGCGAGTACTAGTCAATTACACATCAATAACATATATATCATATATACCTTTGTTCATCTTGCCGGCCTTTGTCAGCCAAATACTTGGGGCAGTTCCGTTTCTAGTGTAACATCCCAAATTTTGTATATTAAGATGTTACTAGAAGCATGCATCATATCATTTGCATCATGGCATTGCATATTGCATCAAATCCCTTATCACCAAACCCTAAATTGTTTTCCATATGGTCACATAAAAACAAAGAAGGGGGTTTTCTAAACCTAACCTTCCAAAAAGCTATATAAAAGAGTTATATTATGATCCTATGTTAATCACCTTATTTTACAAAAATTTAGAAATTGGTTTCATTGAATTTGGGCTAATTATGCACAGGTTATAAAGGTTATAATAAATAGAGAATAATAAAAGAAAAAACTAACTATCCTAACCTAAACGGGCCATCCTGCGCCAGCCAACAACTAATTACCACCCGCGTGCGCCGGCCCAAAGACCCGCACGACCCACCGCACCCACGTGACGCTGACCGCCCGGGCATGCACGTCATCTCCTCCGTGGAGACTGGGACAAACACGACAGAGCCTCCGCGTCGATGCCGAACTCCCCCGCCAAATCGGGAACAATCCTGTGAACCCCGCTGCAAGAAACCCCGCCTATGTAACCCCGCCTCGGCGCCGTAATCTCCCCCTGGAAACCCTAATCAATCCACGCCGAACCGCCGCCAAACTCACAGTCGAACCCGACCACCATTGCCGCCGCTGTTCAGAAGCATCGGTAGGTTCATCCATTGGCGATACAGAGCTCCCCTCCTCTATTTTTCTCCTCTACCATGACCCTCTCGCTCGACCATTTCATCTCATCTGCTTTTCCCCTTGTTCGTCGCAGCACAATATCCCTAATTCCCTGCCGATGTTCCGCCGAAGCTCGCGAAGATCGGCGGAGCACCGCAGCTAGATGAGGAAGCGAAGCTCACTGCCGTCCGTGCCAGGAGAACCATGAGGATTTGTTGAACCTTGTCGACCACTTCGTCGCTTCGGGAAGCCACGAAATCGCCGCCGTCCGTCATCACCGACCGCGTCCGTCGCCCATCACCGTCGTCATCGCCGTCGGGTTAGTCCCTCCCTGTTCCCAGTCGTTAGACCTGCGAGTAATGATGTAGATTAGATTCATTTATCAAAGGGGTATCACCCTATCGCATTTATCCGCGTGGAACGCCTCACGCCAGTGCGCCACTTCTCGGTCTTGTTGACTGGAAAATATTAAATAGGCAGAAAATATTATAAACTTGCAAAATTTGTAGTAAACCAAATACTTGGCCAAAAATTACAAATAATATACTGTAGGATTGCTAAAATTGCGTAGAACACAGATCTGAAATAAAATTGCAAGATTACTGCAGTAATATATTTTTTGTAGATTTTAAACACTAGATTGGAGTATTTAATTCAAATAAATTATACGCTACTCCGTTTTAGTTAATTCTTGTCGCATTGGCTTCGTATTTACAAGATCTACTGTTTAGAGTTGGAATATCTTACTTAGGAGTTTCAAATCTAATTCGTGGCTTTGTTGAAGGATATATCCCTTTATGGGCATATCTAGGGTTTTAATAATGCAAAATAATTGAAACCCAAGGTAAATTGTTACCTATGACAAACTAACCTAAAACAACACCTAAAATAAAATATTGGTCGAAATAATTGTCATCCTTGCATATTACCATGTTGCATATTACTTCTATGGCATTGTTTTTGAGCAAATTGTGATTAGATCTATGTTTGTGCTTCGTTAGATTGTTCGGAGTGCGCCAAGGAGTATTGTTGTGTATATTTCTGCTCGGATCAAGTCAAGTTACACCACTTGTTCATATTTTTATCCCAGTTTTGTCTATGCATGTTTTCATCTTCAAATTCTATAGTGTGCATGTGTAGGATGATTTGGTATAATTTCGTTAGTATTATTTTGAAAGTGCGATGACTTTTGTAGTATGCCATGAGTAGCTGTATACTTAGGATTTTTTCTCTCCTAATAGGTTACCCCTGTATTTTCTAAGTGTTGCTTGCTATGCTATATACATATAAAGTACCGCTGGGGGGTTCAAAATACAAAAAAATTTGTAAGTATAAAGGCTTTCTTAAGCAATCTTTTTCTTCTCAAATCCACTTCAAAATAAAAATAAGTTTTCTTATGGGCAAAATGGTTTTCAGGTCAATGAGTGGAATTTAGTGGAGGACAGCCACCCAGGAATCAAAGAAGTTTGCCATGTTTCATAATTCAGAAGCTTCCAGTGCACCCACAATACATATGGGCTCTGTGTTGGCCTAGTACTTAGTGGTAAACCTCACTTGGATACCAACATTTGGAGGTTCTTGGCATGGTTGGATCCAGAAGGTAGAAGGGTTATTAAGGGAATGCGTCGCAATGGTCTCGTCTGTAAAAAGTATTGATCGTGTATTGTGGGTAAAGTGCACAAACTCTCAAGAGTATTGCAATCTGATCGATCAGCCGAGTTCACGGAAAAGAACACTTGAGCATCTGAAGGATCTTCCTCTCTCTTTCAAAACTTAAATTTTTTTGAAACCCCATGGCGTGAGTAATATCACCAATGGGTGGGATTTTGGGGACTTGGTGAGTAATATCCAAGTGTTAGGTTGTTGGACACTTGGTGAGTAATATCCTCGTGTTCTATTCGACCCTATATTACTTAAGCAAATGTTTACAAAGTAGGGTAAAACTCTTTTATATTTTCTCCATACTTAGAGAAAATTAGCTTTATGCAAATGAACCCCAAATACTAAACTAGCCTTGCATGTAGTGTCAGTCTTACTCTTTCCTTGGTGTAATTTGCCAATACGTTCAAAATATTGACCCAACTTATTGGCTGCATGTTTTATGTGGAGAATCGAAAGATTGAAAGGTGCGTAGGGATCACGAGTCTACACTCAACAAGCCTAGGGCGTTGATGGACTCAAGTTTATTTATTTTTCCGTTGTTTTTGAGCTAGCTATAAGATAAGCAAAGATGTAATAAATTCATACTCTGGATTATTCGTGAAATAATGACTTGTGTTTTAGATGATATTCATTGACTGTGAGTGCTAGCTATTGATCCAGGGACTATCATGTTAATCAAAGGGACTTAGGATCTTTCTCGATCCAAGGTCACAACAGATGGGATCAGAGCACAAAGTTGCCTGTAGGAAGTGACCCGTAGGATTGTAAACCACCTTTAAACTTTGTGTGCCTTTACTTGCTTTATTCTAAGTTATTCATGCACTTCTAGTAACTGCTTTTCCCTACTTATTTATGTATCTAATCTTCATTCTTCTAACATAAAGATGAGGAGCTTCTTCTACATAACCATCGAGGACATCGATCCCCTTCGCTTTGGAGGATGCCCTATCGACATTGTCTCGCAATTGGGACTTCCCCTGCCATCAATCAAGGGAAAAACAATGAAGACACTCCACAAGGACGACTGCTGTGGAGTCAAGGTCATCCAACCAGGACGAGATGAGGGCGAGCACCCGACGGAGGACATATCAATTCACACCATCAGTGACTCCAAGGAGAAGGCACTTAGCATCTGCATGCAAAAGCTTATTGGATGCCTGTGTGGGAGCCAACAGGAAGATCTTCAAGGTCACTACGGCAACCTCTTTGGAAGGCGTGATGAGGAAGGAGTTCCAATGGAGTTGAGCTTTGAATAAAGGGTTACAACCAAGCGCTGAAGGACGCATTACCAAGACTTAGAGTGTCAAATTTGTGACCTTGAAAATGGTAGCTCCCTCGAGATGCTAAGTAATGATGAGTTGTGCGCTCTAATCAAAGAGAAGGAAGCGATGATCAAGCAGTAGGAGGAGGCGATGAAGGTTCAAGAAGAAAAGTTCAAAGACCAAGAGAAGAAGTTCTCTAGACAAGAGAAGAGGGTGATAGAAAAGAACAAGAAGATTAGGGAACTCAAGCAAGAACTCAAGAGCAATGATGTGGAGACCGAGGGACTTTTTGAGATAATCAATGGTCTGCGTGCTTCCAAGAGGATCATGGAAGAGTAGCTTGAAGCCACTAAGGAGTCGAGCCTAGTTGAAGGGTTGCAGGGTGAGAAGAAGTAACTTCAAGAGCAGCTAGATACCACTACCAAGGAACTGAAAGAAGTGATAAAGGACCTCCAAGAGAAGCTTTAAGCCGCAACAAAGGAGATGGAGTTGTACAAAGGTTACTCGTTCAAGGACGAGGAAGTGGAAGGCGTGGAAGAGTAGAGTAGTTAGTTGGACCACCTTTATGTTTTTATAGTCAAACGTTATTCGTGGTTGTAATAAATAGCAAGACATGTTTGGTTTAGTTAAACTTGGATGATTTATACCTTTCGTGCTTTTGTGTGTTTTTCATAAGGGTAGGAGTTTATTAATTTAGTCTTTATATCTATCTCTTAACTTGTTTCCCAACCCCACAGATGCCGCCAAGACGTGTGAACAACAATCTCCCTCCAGAGATTGCACAAATCTTGGCCTCTTAGAATCAGCTGATCCAACTGCTCACTCAGAATATGCAAAACAACAATAGCAATGCGCCACCTCCTTCACCCCCACCGCCAGCTCAATAGGATTGCTTTACTCGGTTTTTGAGGTTGAACCCTCCTACCTTCACTAGCAGTATTGAACCAATTGTTGAAGATGACTGGATCCGCACAATCAACAAGAACCTAGATACTATCCAAGCTGCTGGAGATGATAGGGTGTGTTATGCCGCACACCAACTCGCAGGACCTGCAGTAGAATGGCTTGGCCTGACTCGCGATGCTAGCGAGCTCGCGTTGCCCTCTACATCGTGCCCGCCGTCGACCTCGAACCACTTCGCGTATGTTCCCTTCTCCGTGTTTCGCGCTGCCGCCAGGGACGCCTTCTGCCGGCCTTGGTCGTTGTCGCCCGCTTCCCGGCGTGGGATGCCTCCCTGCTCCTTGAGTTCCAGGCCAAGGTCACGAGGTCCCCTACCCCTTCACGTCGCTCGTGCCCTTGTAATCTGCTGGTTTTTTAACAGCCTCGTATGGTAGGTGTTCGACGATATGTCTGAATGATAGATGTCCCTTGCGGAGTTGGTGCATTCTCGCTGGCCTTGTGCCCTGCTGCCGTGCAATGTTGTCGTCGCGGCCAAGTATGGCACTACATATATTTCTTTCCCATCGACAAGATCTATGAGTTGACGACAAGACCTTCATGATCCGTCAAGTTTGTCCATCGCTGGTGCCTCTCGAAGAGCGCATCCACCCAATGACCGCACCGACGGGTATCCCAAGTTTCCCATCGACCACTGAAGTTCTGGACCCGAAGACGGCGATGCCCAGTCCCATGATCTCCTTCCTGGGAACCTCAAGGCCTTTGTCATGGAACGCCGATCCCCCTTCATGGACGCCAAGCCCGACCCTGGCGAGTCGAACCCCTGACCCAAGATTTTTGGACCAATGTGTGACCCCTTTTCCAAGCCCCATATTTTTATAATATTATAATATGATATTTGAATTGTTGTATATTAAATTGTCATGATTGCATTCTTAACATGTGGTTTTGGGGGCATTATGCCGATTCACCTTATAATTAAATATGGAGACCATATGCGGCGAATCTAGTCTAATATTGGTCCCATTAAAATTTGTTTATCGAACCGGTGAAATATTGCCTTGATAAGCCAACATTTAAATTGCGGGGTATCTAAAACAACTATAACCGAATAACTTAATTATCGGGACCTGTTTCCGCGTGATATGGCCTAATTGCATCGCATCTTTGCCATGTCATACATCATACATGCATCATGCCCGACCTTTTTCCATAGTATTAAATAATGCATCCGGTGTTTCTGCTAGTGCTTTGCTTCTTCACGGATTAGTCCGATGAGTTGATGCGAGTGTCGACCCGATCTTCGGATGAACCTTCGGCAATTCAGGCGACCATTCTCCTCTTTCTACCTAGTTTGTTTTTTTATAGTCTTTACTTCCTCCTGTTGATCTATTGCTATCCGTGTTGTGATGCTTTAGATTCCGTACCCCTTTATACTTCCCTGCAGCCTCTATATTGCCATCGACGCCTCCTATTACCTGTTGTTTGGTAGATAGTCAGTCGTAGTTTCTTTCTCAGGTGCTTCTTCGCGTCTTCCATGTTCCACCGTTTTTGGGTGGTTGGAACATGCTTAATGGTGGAGATGATCATGGATTTAATTACCGTTTAATAACTAAAATTGAAAGTAGGTAAATAATGCAGAGGCACCGGTGGGTAATAGACAATATTTGGTTTTAACACTCCTTTGGTGTCCGTAGGACCCCGAGTTCTTGACACCTGTTCCGAGATCGAGCGCGCTAACCACAGTTGGGGTGTGTGGGCACCTCCATCGATTTAGTACCTGATTTCAAAGTATTGTACTGGGGGCCACAAACTAGTTTGGGAATTATTACTATCTTGTACTTATGTCATGCTTTACTGCTTTATTTACGATTACGCCTGGAGTGCCTTTACTGTTTAGGAACCCTGTAATACGTTTTCGCTCTATCGACAAGCCAGTCACACTTTCGGGTTCCCGGTCGTTTACAACCGTCGACACAAACCCTGGATCCGTCTCGGAGACCGGCCGACTTTGTTACGGGTAGCTTAGTGGGGTGGCCCCCATGTGCTTGCTTTGGGTCTGGGAAACGTCGTGTCCGAAACCCCGTCGACATACCGTTGGGTGTATGTTTTGTGATCTTGTACCTACCTGATCTGACAACAAGGGTGTAGGTGCATGTGGAAACTTTCGTGCACCCCTGTAGGGTTAAATATTTTCGAGAATTCGTGTCCGCGGTTATGGACGACTTGGAGCACAGTTCTTGATCATAGACAACTATAATTAAAATTTACTGTTATAATATGACTTGTATCCGATATGACTAGTAAGTTGGATAACCACCATGGAATGAATGAATAAAACTGCCAACTATGTGATTTTCCTCGGATTGACTTCCTCGTTTGGTCTTGAGGGGGAAATACCAGGATGGGTATGTTTGGTGGTAGTATTAGGTTGGTTCCGAATAGGTCTTTCTTACACCCTCTCTGATAGTCGACAGTTGTATCGAGTCTCCATAGGTTGTTTATTGCATGATGCGCCTCCGCTTCAGTCCACCATACCTATGTAGGCGACGACCGCTGAATTCTAAGACTCGCCGTATACTGGCCTTAGTACTGACCGCTCTCTTTTTCCTTTGCCCTTTATCGGCACCCCTTTTGTTTGAGCAGGTTTTGAGATCGACGTTGTTAGCAGGGTTACCCTTCCGGCTTGGCATGGGCAGGGTTATGGACGCCATTGGTTATCCTTCAGGGCTCTTAGCTCAATTTGCATCTTGTCCGTAGTCGGATGCTGTATCATTTTTAAGGTGAATTGGATCTTTGTACTATATATCTATATTCTTGACTCATGGAGGCGTGTTGTATATATCTGTTATGTGGGTTCCATCATGGACTCTTGTGTAATGATATTACTTTGTTTTCCACCCGCACGCAAGTGCCTGGTGGGCACCTTTGAATCGTTTCTAAGCGGATTTGGCGGGAACCGCTAAAACTTGCATAGGGTCGATCCGAGGGTGTTACAGAGTGGTATCAAAGCTCAACAGTTATGATACCCCATTAGTCCAGTCGGTAGGATAACCTAGCTAACGAATGTCGTAGAGTGTCAAAAACTATTTTCTAAAATTGGTTGGATAGATCTGATTAGGTCTTCTTTTACTTCTTACCCCTCTGCTATTCTCCTCTTATCTCGACGTGTTTTCAATCTGCTCTCTTATCTTTTTCTTTGAGTCCAGGATTTCTCGTGGTTGGGTTTCCGTCGTACCTTCAGGGTTTCGCTTCCATCCTCTTGTAACGGTGCTTCAACATCAAGCATTCATGCTATCTGATGAATCTTTCATCTGTTGTACCTTTCAGTGGACCGAAAATTCACAAAAAAAATTCTTTCTATCCTCCGGTGTTTTCCAATACGACGAAGTCATCTACATCAGACCTGATGAGAATATCCATCCCTCCTTAGTTTCCGAACCTCGCTTGTCGAGATCTTCAGCCTGAATTCTGAGAGTTGGTTGCATAATTCTCCTATTCATATGCAGAGTAATGCTTTGGGTGCCCGATGGACTGATCACCATCCGAATACTCATGTCATTCGCTCTTGTATATTGAATTGGTGGATCAAGCAATTTCACTCCTTCCATAGAAGTAGAGGTGGCCTTATCTTTTGAGACCTCGACCTTCACCTTTGTTTCTCCGGAGTTTCTCTCGACGAACGATAGCATCGACCCTTGTTGGTGGTGTCGCCTATTTCAGGATGTAGAAAGAACCCTTGTTAGTGGTGTCACGAGGATCTACATGAAGCAAGAAGATTCCGGCTGTCGGCCTTCTTCCTGGTACCATGAGGCGGATCTCGACGGCGAGATCCATTATTAGTGGTGTCAAATTGTAGCACCCCAAGTAAATCCAATACTAGAAAATCGTTGTTGTTTTTATTATGTGCAGCATCATGACGTCATCATGCATCGTTTGCCTAAAACTATTTCTCTAAAAAGCCTAGTTTTGTTTCCTAAAAATCTCCGTCCTTTTTCAAATGTCAAACCCGGCCTCTTCCGGATATATTATTTTGTCTAAAAACTATTTACAAAAGCCATTATATCAAACAACTTTAAAAGTAAAATAAAACTAATTTAAAAACCCTGAGGGAGGCCGCCACCGGCTAGGCCCAAAGTCCCAGCTGGCAGCAGCCTACCACCCTAGCTAATCCTGGCCCTTGATCTAACCTAGAACAAACCCTAGCCTCACTCCTGCCCTAACCCTAGTCTCCAACCACACACCTGATCCACCCACCCGCCGCTACCACCACTCTAGCGCATCGCACCCGCGCGCAACATGACGCACGCGAGGAAGCACACATCGCACGCTCCCGGGCCCCACGCGCCCACCAACCCTCGTCGATCCCGAGCGGCACCCACACGCGGTCAACCGCCCCGACCCTACTTTGGCCCCACCCACAATGTTGTCTACCCGTGTCGTGATCCTCCTCGCGTTCCCTCTCCAGCCCATTGTTCCCCGCTCGCTCTCTCCCAATGGATGCTCCACCGCCGCTTGGCTCCCTTGTCGCCGTACCTGCCGCCGCTAGTGCCTAGCACCCCACCGCCTTCGTCACTGGAGCCAAGCTCTGTCCGCGACCCTGCAAGCCCGTGCCTGCCGCCGCCCGGCCTTCTCGCCAAGCCGCCTTCCAGCGCCTCCCATCGTTCTGCGAGCCCCACCTTCGAGCGTCGGTCCGGCCCTGAGCTCAACGCCCCATGTGCACCCTCGCCTCTACACCTCTCTGTCGGTCGCCTTCCTCTCCTCAGTCGCCGAGCCGCCCTCTGTAGCATCCCGGCCGCATCGTTCCCATCGCCTGCAAGTCCATGTCGCCCGCTCGGCCTGACCCGCAATGCTAGCAAGCTCGCATCGCCCTCTGCATCGCGCCCGCCATCGACCTCGAACCACTTCGCATATGTTCCCTTCTCCGTGTTTCGCGCTGCCGCCAGGGACGCCTTCTGCCGGCCTTGGTCGTTGTCGCCTGCTGCCCGGCGCGTGATGCCTGCCTGCTCCTTGAGTTCCAAGCCAAGGTCACGAGGTCCCCTACACCTTCATGTCGCTCGTGCCCTTATAATCTGCTGGTTTTTGAACAGTCTGGACCTGGGTAAACTTTGTGTCCCCGTGTTGCTTGTTTGCTAACCGTTCCGCGATCTCCAACATCCCCATCTTCTCCAAAACCCAAGTCCATAACAATGGGCATTGACGAGATTAAACCTCGTCAATTGGCGCCGTTTTTTAGAACTAGGGGCGCTGGTTGTGCGATCGTGACAGTCCCATCTGAAGCGATCTACAACTCATCGACGATAGAGAGCCACCTCCTCTTCGGTGCTTTCGACTTCACCGCCCACTCACCAGCCACCATGAAGGATTTCGAGCCCGTTGGCAACGGGCTCAAGATTCTGTTCGGGAGCTTTTGCTTCCAGGTGGGGCAGACTGGCACCCTCCGCCTCCCAGAGCGGGTGCCGCTGCCATCCATCAGGCTCGCTTCGTGGGTCCCACCCATCGGCATGTTACGCACGTCGACGCTGACAGATGAGTCCTATGACAGCAGCAGTTGCAACTCAGATTTGTGCGGCCCCCCATCAGACGAAGGAACCTACGGTTCCAGATCCGAAAGCTGCGGCAGTAGCGATCCAATCTGCAGGCTCTATCAATGCGCCGTGGTTATCCATGGTGAATCGAAACTGCCACCAAGTTCAACTGCACCCAACCCACCACCCAATCCACCGCCCAACCCGTAGGCTGGGAACGGAGGAAACAGAGGAAACCCTCCCCTCAAGCCCAACGAAGGCGACGTTGACGCCTACCAGAGGATCAACCTCAATGAGGACGGATGGCGTCAGGCACGCGAAGCCGTGGCGGGCAACAAGATCCTACCTGTGAATTCTCCACGGGATCTGCTGATGGCGTACCAGAGCACAACAGATAGGTAAAACTGCAGGAGGAGCTCGACAAATGCAAGCAGGTAGCTTCAGAGTTTAGTGTGCGGCGAGCTGATCTCTCCGCCGCTGGTGGCTCCATCTTGCATGACAATCATTCCAACAAGCATCGCTCTCACACAGAGCACATGGACCCCGCAACATGACGTGAGGTCACCAAAACCTTCAACACGTCCTTCATGGAGATGGATGTCAACGGCAACGTCATACTGAAGACGCCGCAGGCTGCGATCATGGCAGCCACCATGTACCTCGTGTCCCATCCACCTCCGGTGGGGGACCCGAAGAGTGCCATGCACAAGTCCGCGCTAGCCGGACTTGGACTCGTCGGAGCTGCGCTCCATGATGAAGATCCCGTGGAGCCGAAGAAAAAGGCTACGGTCATATTCAACCATAGCCCTACACCCTCATCCAACGAGGATGAGCATGATCTACCTCGACGTCGCAAGAGCCCAAGATGTCGCAGCAGCGACTACGACGCTCGAAACGACCTCGCTCAGCGCAAGGTCGATAAGGCACGTGCCAAACGCGCGTGCTCAACCGAATCCAAAGAGGATGATGATGGAGAGATGTGTGGGGTCTGATGCTTCAGCAGATCTGTTCAGCGCACACGGATGCCAAAAAAATTCAAGCTTCCTTCGGACACTCCGAAGTTCGACGGCACACAGGACCCGAAGGCCTGGCTCAGCGATCACCTCTCGTCCGTCAAGCTGCACGGCGGTAACAGAAACACCGCACTACAGTGCCTTCAGCTGCAACTAACAGGCGCAGCTCGAATCTGGCTCAGCAACCTGTCCTCAGGCTCCATCCGAAGCTGGGAGGAACTGCCGTACAGTTTCATCCAAAACTTCAAGGACACCAGCAAGAGGCCAGCCTCGATCGAGGAACTGCGGGCCTACACTCAACGTACGGGCGAATCCATTCGCTCATACATCTTGCGCTGGTCCAACATCAAGAACTCGGTCACGCACATCTCCGAGGGAAGGACGATTAACGCCTTCAAGGATGGTGTCAAGTGCCCGGACTTCAAGGAAGAACTTGGGCGCGTCAAGCCCAAGACGCTCGATCACCTCATGGACATCGCCAATAGGTGGGCAGATGGCGAGGATTCCCTCCACCAAACGCATTCGGATGATGAGGACGAATATGGCCGCAGGCGCGAACACCGTAGCAAGCGAAGATCGCGCGTCTACGATGACCGCGACGGAGTCGACATGGTTGCGGCTGTCTATGCTGATCGACGCAACGATGACAACCGCAGCAGCAGAGGATACCGCGGAGGCAACTTCCGCGATGGCGGACGCCCAACACAAACATGGCAGCGTCGCGGCCGTGACAACGAACCCTTGGCATACGACAAGTTGTCTAGTCCCTGCACCATACACTTCTACATCGACAAGCAGGATGGCAAAAAGAAGGCCAGCCACATGCTAAGGACTGCTGCGAGTTCTAGAAACTCAGCAAGAGTCTCACCCAAATGCGGCGCCAGATCGTAAACCCTGGGTTTGGGCCCGCACCTGCACTAGGTGACATCGCCCACGGAGCTCCTCCACCACTACCTGTGGGACCGTCGAATCTAGCAATCGCACCTGCGCCAAACAACGGCACGGGCGGATACCCGTCGCCAAAAGTGTCCCTGATGATCCAGAAGGGACGACCTACCAATAGGGTGCAAAAGAAGATCACTCGACAGGTCAGCCTCGATGTAACCGCTCTGCCTGCCATCCCTGAGTACCTCGGTGGCTCGGAGTCCTGCATCACGTTCGATCGTTCGGATCACCCTCGCCAGATCCCTCACCCAGGTCATGCTGCCCTGGTGCTCGAGGCGCAGATCGGAGGATTTGAGATGAGCCGCGTCTTCATGGACGGCGGTAGCAGCATCAACCTGATGTTCGCCAGCACCCTCGCAGCGATGCGGATCTCGCTGTGCAACCTAGAACAATCCGACACAATGTTCCACGGCATAGTCCCACGGAAGGGCATATATACCCTGGGAAAGATATGGCTCAACGTCATCTTCGGCAAGCCCGAAAATTTTCGATGCGAGTGGCTCGAGTTTGAAGTGGTGGAGTGTCCATCACAGTACCACGTCATCTTCGGGCGCGTGGCGTTCCCAAGATTCCTAGCAGTACCACACTACGCGTATCTGCTGCTCAAGATGCCAGGGCCCAAGGGCGTCATCACAGTCTAGGCAAGCTTCACCCGATCGGACCACTGCGATAGAGATTTCAACAGAATCTCCCAGTCATTTGGCATGCAAGAGGAGCTCATGAGGGTCTGAGAGGTGACAGACAACGGGGCACCCCCAGTCGCCAGGCAAAACTCACCTGACATGTCGTTCGACTCCACGGTCAACACAAAGAAGGTGCAGGTCCACCCAACGGATGCCTCCAAGACGGCGCTGATCACCAACGACCTCATCCCCACATAGGAAAGCGCGCTCGTCGAATTCCTCCGTGAGTGCTCGGAAATCTTCGCCTGGTGTCCTACGAACATGCCAGGAGTTCCCAGGGAATTCACCGAGCACGCACTCAATGTGTTCCCCGACGCAAGGCCGGTCAAGCAGTCGATCCAACGACTATCCGAACCACGAGCAGAAGCAGTTGGAATCGAAGTCAACAGACTACTCGACGCCAACTTCATCCGAGAAATCAAGGAGAGCGAGTGGCTAGCCAACACTGTGTTGGTCCCCAAAAAGTACAAGGACATCCTTAGGATGTGCGTAGACTTCATGTTGCTCAACAAGCACTGCCCCAAGGATCACTTCCTCTACTGCGGATCGATCAGATCATCGATTCGACTGCAGGATGCGAGAAGCTCTCCTTCCTCGACGCCTACTCACGCTACAACCAGATTCGGCTGAAGGTCGAAGATCAAGAGAAAACGGCGTTTATCACGCTGTTCGGAGTATTCTGCTACAACACCATGCCCTTCGGGCTGAAGAACGCAGGTGCCACATACCAGAGGTGCATGCAGGCATGTCTGAAGAACCAGATCGGTCGCAACATCCAAGTCTATGTCGACAACATAGTCATAGAGACCAGGGAAGCCAAGACACTGATCGACGATCTCCGCGAGACATTCGATAACCTTGATCACTATAAGATCAAGTTGAATCCAGAAAAGTGCGCCTTCGGCGTCCCATCTGGCCTACTACTCGGCTACTTCATCTCCCAACGGGGGATCGAGGCGAATCCAAAGAAAATCCAGGCCATACTGACCATGGAGAAGCCGAAGAACCTCAAAGGTGTCCAGCAAATAGCTGGGCGCATTGCAGCCCTGAGCAGATTCATCAGCCGCATGGGTGAGAAGGCCCTGCCTTTCTACCAGCTGCTACGCAAAGCTGACAAATTCGAGTGGACACCCGAAGCAGACAACGCATTCGAAGACCTGAAGTGGCTTCTCTCCACCTCGCATGTTCTGGTCACGCCAAAAGAACGCGAGCCTCTGCTGCTATACATTGCAGCCACACACTAGGTAGTAAGCACCATACTTGTGGTCGAACGACCCAAAGAAGGCAAGACCCATGGGGTCCAATGCCCAATCTACTACCTCAGGGAGGTACTGACCCAGAAAAAGTAGAGGTACCCTCACTACCAAAAGCTCGCCTACGGCATATTCATGACGGCTCGTCGGCTGAGCCACTACTTCCAGGAGCACCAGATAATGGTTGTTAACGAGGCGCCATTGTCCAACATCCTGAACAACCCCGAATCCACAGGACGCGTGGCCCTATGGGGTATCGAGCTATCCCCTCTAGACATAGTCTACGAGCGGCGCACGGCGATCAAATCTCAGGTCCTCCCTGACTTCCTCGTCCACTGGATGGAGCTCCAGCTTCCAGACACCTAGGACATGACATAGTCATGGATGATGCACTTCAACAGCTCCAAGCGCGAGGCTAGAGCAGGAGCTGGCGTCATACTGACGTCCCCGCAAGGCGATAAGATGAAATATGTCCTTCGGATGAAATTTCACGCCTCCAACAACGAGGCCAAATATGAGGCCCTCATCCATGGCATGAGGATGGCAAATATCTCCGGCGCAATGCACCTAGTCATCTACGGTGACTCGAACCTCGTCGTCCAGCAGACGATGAACGAATGCGACGCCCACGCCGCCAACATGATCGCATATAGAGCACTCTATAACTCACTTGAAGGAGACTTCGACGGATGCGAGCTTCGGCACGTTGTAAGGGAAAGCAACGAGGAAGCCGATAGACTCGCCAACATCGGCTCCGCCTATGCATGGGTTCCACCAGGTGTGTTCCTCGAACAAATCTGCATACCCTCTATCAAAAGGAAATTCCCCAAGGTATCACCCGAAGAAGCAGAGCACTTGGGGGATGCGCCACCCGAAGGCCATGAAGCCTGAAAAGCTCGACACAGAGGCCGAGCTCGTCAACCTGATGTAGGTCATGGCAATCGAGGAGACATGGACGCAGTCGTACCTTTGATACCTGCTAAACAAGGAACTGCCCGATGACCCGACAGATGCCCGGCACATATCTCGCTGGTCCAAAGCATTCACCCTCCATAATGGAGAGTTGTACAAGCGCAGCATTTCGGGTGTGCTCCAAAGGTGCGTCACCATCGGTGATGGCAAAACCATCCTCCAAGACATCCACGAGGGCATCTGTGGTCATCACGCAGGTAGCCGCACCCTTGTCGTCAAAGCTTTACGAGCTGGATTCTATTGGCCAACGGCCATGAACGATGCTAAGGACACTGTCCGAAGGTGCAACGGCTGCCAATGGTTCGCGGACAAGCCACATGCACCAGGATCGAAGCTCAGACCCATACCACTGGCCTGGCCCTTTGCCCAATGGGGCCTCGACATGATTGGAAAACTTCCCAAATCTTCGAAAGGAGGCCACGTCTAACTCCTGGTTGCAGTCAAAAAGTTCACCAAGTGGATCGAGACCATGCCCGTCACCAATCAAAGCAGCAAAATGGCCATCAAATTCTTCGAGTCTATAGTCTACAGGTTTGGCGTGCCGCACAGCATCATCACGGACAACGGCTCGAACTTCATCTCGAAGGAATTCTAGGACTTCTGCGAGGGCCTTGGCAATAACATATCATACGCCTCGGTGGTGCACCCGCAGACCAACGGGCAGGTAGAAAAGGCCAACGTCCTCACAAGCGGAGGCATCAAGAAACGCCTGCTCATCCCACTCGAACGGCTTGCGGGAGCTTGGAAGAAGAGCTACCCTCCGTCCTCTAGAGCCTACGCACAACACCGAACAGCACAACTGGCTTCACACCTTTCTTCATGGTGCATGGAGCCGAAGCCGTACTACCTGCCGAGGTACGCCACAAGGCCCCACGGGTCGTCGCCTACAGCGAAGCCGAATCGACGACCCCACTCGAAGACGTTGTTGACACACTTGACGAGGCACGCGACATCGTCGCGGCTCGCTCAGCGGTCTACCAGCAGAGCCTTCGCAACTACCACAGCCGACGGCTGTGCCCAAGGTCCTTCGTCGAAGGAGACCTCGTCCTACGACTCAAGCAAGAGTGTCCTAAAAAGCTCGAGTCACCCTGGGAAGGACCCTACATCGTCACAGAAGTCATACCAGGCGGCGCTTATCGCCTCATGGACATCGCGTCATGAGTCGCATACTCCAACCCATGGAACGTCGCGCGTCTGCGACGCTTCGACCCCTAGTTATCCCTTTACTTTCAATAAGGCTACTCAGCCAAGGCTACTCAGCCAAGGCTACTCAGCCGAACAATGTACCTCCTCGTTACGATATGAATAAAAGCTAAGTCTCCTGCCCGAAAATTCCTCCTACCTTGCAATTACTTTTCGCTATAACACGCTCGTGGGCTCCGCCTCACCTCACGACTTCGTCGACTGAGAAGAATGCATGTAACCTAAGTAGCTGAACACGTCAGGCTAACAAAAAGGACATGCACACAGCAAAAGCACCACGTGCTAGCACAAATAAAATTTACAGAAAAGGGCATAACAAGCCCACTCGAATATATACAATTTTTACATCTATCTTTTTACAGGGTCTATCTATTCTGAAGAATCACGTGTGCCCGACGCTCAAAGAGATCCACGATCTCTTCGGCATACTGCCTAACAGCCGCATAATGCGGGCGCATGTCCTAGAGGTTACCTTCTGGCCAAAGAGGCGGACCAACCGCGAGATCGACGTCAGGGCGATGCAGACAAACAAGCAAAAGGGCAGCTTTCACCCCTGCAACCAAATGATGCCGCACCAACTCCCTCACGTGACCCACGTCTCGAAACTTCGACAACAAACCCAAAGAGTGGAAGGTGCCTCATCTAGGGGGAACATGATGTATAGAATCGACGTCGGGGAAGTTTTTGCCTGCTTCAATACCCGCGACACCTGATGCACACGATCCTGCACCGTCGCAAGGACAGTGGCCCGGTCACGGTCCATCTAGAAAAAGGCGCCAGCTTCCAAGTCCTGTTGGGTCAAACAATTGATCTGAACCGCAATGTGCTCCTTATCCTCCCTCGGAACAAGGTTAACACCTGCAGAAAACTCAGAATAAGGTGACACGCAAACAAGGCTCATCCGGCAGCTCAAGAAAACTCACATTGCAGTTGCTCGCTCAACTGTCGCAGCTCCCCCATCAGATACTCCTCCCTGGCGGTAGCTCGCTCAGCCTTCGACTTCCACACGTCTGCGTGGCCTCGAACGCCAAGGATCTCCTTCTCCAAGCTACGGACGCGGTCGTGAAGGAAAACAAGCTGCGACGCATCATCCAATGATGGTCGTGGATCTGGAGCAGTCAAAGTACCAACGGGTGCCCCTCCCGAAGGACCCTAAAGACAAACAAGTAAGGAAGATGAAAATCACACACATCTCTAGCGATAGCTCGAAAATACTTTATATACATTAAAGGCCACTTCATGGCACAAGGAAAGATTGTTCACCGACAAAATCGTATATTACAAAAGATAGAGGATAAAGTATCCTAAACTACAACATCAGAGCCTAGGCACCAGCATCCGGAGTGGCCTCAGAGCTAGACTGCCTCTCTTGACCTCCTCCTGCTGCCTCGCCGTGTACTCCGCTAGCAGGTCAATGAGCTTCGGCCCATAACGCTTACAGCAGGAGGCGAAGAGAGCGAAAGCTACATCTAAGCCATCGGCAGATGTTGGCATCTGGGTGGTGATATGCGGCAGGTCCAGCTCTGCTCCGGATGCCATAGCCATGGCCAACCCCATTGAGGCACCAAGGCCCTTCTGCTTGCGCTTGTAGGCCGCAGGAGCATCCTCTGACAAGGCATCCGCCAACGCGGCGACATCCTCAACAGCAGCACCCTTGGGGACGATCTCCTTGTAGAAGCATTGGACCACCCCCTTGGCCTTCGCCAAGGCACCAGCAGCAGTACCGCAGCAATCTTCGACCTCTACGGTAGCATCATCCAGAGCATTTCCGTGCTCCATCACACCGCGATCAAACGCGATGCCTGCAGCATCTGAGACAAAGAAAGAAGAAAAGGGCCCGAATAAGAATGAGATAAGGAGCAGCCAAAAAAGCAAGGACGAATCAAATAAACTAACCGGAGAAAGCCTTGGCCGTAGCCATCAGCCTGTCAGCCATCTCCTTCTCACGAGCAGCAGTTGTAGCAGCAAGCTCCCTCTTGCGATCCGCAGACTCTTTCCGCATGCGCTCCTAAGCCTCGGCAGTAGTAGCCACCTCCTTCTCCAGGCGCTCCTTCGCCTCAGCAGCATCTGCAGCTTTCTTCTCTGCCCAACCGAGGCTCTTGTCAAGAGCGTCCAGCCGACGAAGGGCCGCATTATTTTCATCTACAAACGCCAAGAACAAAGGATCAATCGAAGCAAAGAGACAACCGAAATAAGCAACGGATGATCAAACTACGTACCTTGCAGCTGCTGCATGTTGGCCTCCAATGCCAAATGCTGCTGGATCAGGAGATTGGTGCTATGTACGAAGGGCTGCAAAAACTAAACACAAAAAATCATCAGAAAGGGCTCGGGGGATATGCCCCACGAGAGCTCAAACTAGAGAAACAGATGATCCTAAAAAGGGCTCGGACGGAGACTCCGAAGGTCCGTGTGCGGTCTTTTGAGTAATGACTACCCGAGACTCTCGCAGGAAGGGATTCAGAGCGTCATCCTTAGAGTCGGCCACCATCTGAAAGGGAGGGGACGTCGGCTTCGACTCCCCTACGGCCTCCTGAGTGCCCTCGGCAAGGGACCCCTCTGAGGAGTGGCTGGAGGGAAAGTATTGATCAAGAACAAGAGAAAAAATAGCACACGCAAATTACAGAACAGAAACGCATACGCAACTACTTACGAGCCAATGTCTGACAAATTGAAGACCGGTGTGGCCTTCTCCTTCTTCTTTTTTGCCGGCGGCTGCGATGCCATCGCCCGAATTGGAATAGCAGGGAAAGGTGTAGATGAGACACCTTCATCCCCACCATTCCGCTCCAGGAAGGAAGGGCCACGAGGAGTAGGCGGCGTTGACGCATCCGAAGATTCACTCCGGGAGCACTTTAGGGTCTGCCCCTCGCTCGCCTCGGGGGCTTCTTGGGTTGGAGATTGCGCCGGCGGAAGTTCGGACTCAGAGTCCACAACCTCGTTGTCAGGCGCAATCTGATATTTTCAAGGCAGCGGATGCATCATGCCAGCTACCTTAAGTTCCTACAAAAGAAGACAAAAGACCTGATTAGCAACGCTATTCATATGGAGACAGTAATCGTAAAGGAGCGCAACCATTGGATGCGCCCTCGCATGGAGCGGCTGCACCCGACGTTTGAGGAAGGTGCAGATGATATTCACACCATTAACCTCCTTCTCCGCAACCATTTGGAGCGCCTCTACCCGACGGTAGAGCTCCTCTACCTCCGCCACCTCACCCTCCAGGACATGGTTCTTCCAGGATCTCTTTGGAAGGATCTCCTGTGAGGAGTCGAAGGGAGCAAGGCCAAACTCTTGTCCATCCATTGTGGAGTCGCGGATATAAAACCACTTCTTCCGCCAGTATTGGATGGACTTGCACATATAAAAAGAAAAGAAGAAAACAGAAGATCGTATGGAAATGACGCAGCCACCGAGCGGGTAGACCCCGCCGGTGCCAGATTGCCTCTTCACGGAATAGAGTTTCCGGAAGAGGCCAAAGTGTGACTCGATACCGAGCCATCACTCGCAAAAATTGATAAAACATGCGATGTGGAGGAGAGAATTGGGCGAAAGATGATGAAGTTGGATACCATAGAAAAAAAGGTGTCCACGAAGAAAATCGTGGACAGGAAGCGATAAGCCGTGAAGAACAAACGCGACAAACATCACCTAAAACCCTACGGGTGGACAGGGAGTTACCTCATCGCCTAGAAGCTTCATAGCCTCCTTGTCCTGTGGGATCGCATCGCGCAGCTTGCGCAAGTCACCCTTGCGCACCTCTGTGCGCCTCCAGTTGCTGTCGGTGATGCGTGTGGCACCGGCAACCTTCTTGCCGCTAGCGGCGGCGCTCGAGCCTGCTCCGGCAGAGGCTTTCTTCGACTTGACCATGGTGGAGCATCGACGATGGCGATGCGCGCGAAGAAATGAGGAAGGGAAGGACCAAAGAACGTCCAGTGCGTGCAAGAGATCAAGTTCTCGCGAAAATGGAGACAATGGTGGAAAGCAAATGGCAAGGGGTGAAAACAAAATCACTTTTTCCCCACGGTTATAAGGACGAAGACGACGAATAGGAACCGTTCATCCAGAATCCCTAACGCTAGGGACAGATCCAACTGTACACGTGTCAACACAGCAGTGAACCGTCGTCCACACGCCGTCCACTACGCACGGAAATCGAGGAGACGCCGTAATTCTCGCCACATCGCGCATGACTAGTCAACTTCAAGTCAGAAAGTGGGACCCACGTTCGTCCTGTTATGTCACCTCTGGCGCCTCAGACGGTTGAGGTCATCGACCGTCAGCACTGACGTCATCAAGCAGTCTAGCAACGGCTGGAATTCTTCGACTAATAAAACAAGTACTTCCTCGAATCTACGATTCGAACAACTACTCGGAGGCTACTCCTAACAGGAGCGCTGGCCGCGCACCTAAGAAATGATTGAAGAACTATAACTCTCAACTATCTTCGAGTCCCACGTCGAGTCTACGACTCCACTACGGACTCGGAGGCTACTCCCATAGGGAGGATCGATCAAGCATCCGAAAAAATTGTGTCTTACGGATCCGAAGCTAAAAACAACTGAATTAAAAGTCTCTACTCGAGTCTACGACTCGAACAGACACTCGGGAGCTACTCCCATAGGGAGCGCTGGTCGCGCACCCTATGAATTCTTCGACCGCGATCCTTTGGGTCAAAATGCAAAAAACTTTCTGGCAACTTTGCCCAAACAAACGCTAAGTGGTAAACATTTTCCTTAGCCACCCGAAACACCTCCGTGGTGATAACATTTCGGATGTTGTGTCTACGACACAAAGATAAGACCTACAGATATCATCTGATGGCCTAGTAACGCACCTGACTGCGCTTTGTCAGTAAAATACCGTGTCAACTGGCACGATGAAAAATCCTGATGGACACGTTGGGTACATCACTTAAAAACTACTGGGATTCAACTCCTGTAAGACCTCAGCGGCCTAAGTCGAATTACGTCAGCATCCATTCCGGATTCGAGTCCGGGGACTCGAGTCTGAAGAAGATCATGTTGTTTTGTCCTATGAAAGTTAACTGGCCCTGATCCGTCAGGAGAGTCAGGAACACGCATCAACAATCCCTACGAACTAAAATCATTTTTTCTCTTATAGACAGGACTAACTGCACCCGAAAGATTGAGGAGTCCTCAGCCGACTCTACGATTTGACTGAGTACTCGGGGGCTACTGACATGGTTATACCCTACGGGTACACAACATTAGTATACCTGGTCCAGCCCAAGGAGGCCCAAAAGAACATATGCGGCCTGCGGAGACTTTCGGGTGGCCCAAGCCCATGACATCTTCGGATCCTTGGAGAACAAGACTAGAGTAGATAAAATTTTAAAGGGGCTAACTCTAATCTGTAACCAACTCGACCTGATGCCCGAGACCTTCCTATCTCTATATAAAGGCTAGGAGGGCACGGCGAGGAGGGCACCTCTCAACTCACCTCATACACACCTCACACCAGATTGCATTTGCGTACCCCTGTAACTTCCGGTGCCGCTGTAATCAAGAGCAGACAAGCAGGAGTAGAGTTTTCCCTCCGGTAGCCTAAACCTAGGTAAACTTCGTGTTCCCGTATTGCTTGTTTGCTAACCGTTCTGCGATCTCCAGCATCCCCATCTTCTCCAAAACCCAGGCATTGACGAGATTAAACCTCGTCAGATACGCTGAATAAGAGATGAATGGTTGATGATAGCATCAAATCACGTTGATACTTGGTAACACCAAACCATTGAAGCTCGGTCCTATTCTACTAGCCACCTGATTTCTTAGCCACGAGATAAAGCTGTTGTGAGTTGAACCTTCCATACATTTTTCTTGACAGCTATGCACTCCATAATTCCAACCGCCATTGATTCTTAGAGGGTAAATTCATCTAAAGCAACTGACTTATTACTCCCCACGAAGACGACCGATCGAACACCCTGAGCCCGAGCGCTTCTTCCCCTTCAAATACTTGTGGCCTCTCCGAATCGAACACCAAAACCCTTTCTTCTGTATCGTTTTAAAGGTTCCATCGTGGATCGTCACTCTGCTCTTACGGTAAGGTCGACTGATTTGTTTGCGTTGTTCTTTTCGATTCGTTTAGTTAGTGTAAGTATTTCTAATGTCATTGCTGATTGTCGATGCCGATTTCAGTCGGAACCGGAAATCCACGGGTTGTGCCATTGGAGGCGGAGATGTACCCCGTCGGTTAGTATTTATCTCCGCAACGCTCATTGTGTCGCTTGAGTAGTTGATTGTTTTCCCCTTTTTTAGGTTAGAGACAGACAATCGATTTTTCAAACTGTGACCATAGGCTTGGATTCTTTTTGTGTTCCCTTCGTTTGTATAGATGTTGTGCTCCGCGATCGGGGCAGCGGTAGTAGCAGGGGACGAGGAATCCTCACTGCCATCATCCAATCCCAATCCCGTCGGGATAGGTAGGAATCGCTCAGATTCCTTGCGGATATCCCTGCTTTGGTAACCTGGAATTCTTATACCTAGCTCTTAATTTGGTGATTCTTGTATGCAGGTTCAAACACGTCGGTATACGAGATGGGATTGTAGGAGGAGCATTGCCGCCTCCTTCCGCCGCCCCTAGGGTTTCCTTGCTAATCGAAGGAAATCCTAGGGGTTTTACTCCCAATGGGTAGCACTAGCCTTTAGTTTTTGTAAATATAATCAATCGGCCATCGTTGATAGTAGTAGCAATAGTTTTCACCTTCCTGGGAACCTGCCAGGATGTCCTCGGCCGGCGTCGCCATCCTCATCCCTCTCATGGACCAGTATCTCACCCATTGTCTGCCCCTGCTGGTGGACCCGCTGGACTCGATTCTCATCTTCGGTGCCCGGCATGGCGCCCATGGCAATGCGTGTCCTCGGCTCTGAATCGATCGCTTCAGTCAAGCTCCACATACAGAGGACCAAGGGCTTCATCGTGACGAAACAATGGCTGGTCTTCGGTGGCCACGAGCTCTCACGAAGCAACTCCAACGTTAGGGACTATGGGCTTGCGGACAGGCAATGTTATCCACCTCGCCTTCCGGTTGGCCCAAGTCTGCTCCATCACCGTCGAGACCGCCAGCGGGAAGAAATTCGAGTACAAGGTGGAGGGTAGAAGCAAGGTTCGGCAGTTGAAGGACAGGCTCGCCACCGAGACCAGGGAGCAACTCGAGGACCAAAGTCTTGTGTGCCATGATGGAGGGGAGCTTGAGGACAACGAGCTGATCACTGACATTAGCAGCAACAACTGTGCTACTACTGTTGTGATCAACATGTTCGTCCGCACACCGGCAAAGATGAACTCTGAGCAGGTTGGTAAGGACATTGTTGTCACAGTTGCCGACTCTGAAGAGAATGAAAACCTCCTACTAATGGATGCTTTGCCCCTCAGAAAACCACCCTGTGGGGGCCATGCTACAGTTGAGCCAATCATCGTTAACGATAAGGTGGAGCTGCATCCTGCCATAGTGGACATGATCGATTCGACAATGGCTGGTCTGGAGAACGGCCACCTACCTGAGATGTCAACGGAGGGTTCTGGGGGAGTCTACTTCATGCAGCATCCCTCGGGCCAGAGCTATGTCGCAGTGTTCAAGCCTATCGACGAGGAACCGATGGCCGAGAACAACCCCAGGGGGTTTCCTCTGTCAGTCGATGGCGAGGGATTAAAAGGGGGACACGGGTAGGGGAAGGCGCGCTGAGGGAAGTTGCAGCATATGTTCTAGACCACCCCGTCGATGGGTTCAAATCATCATCTGACGCTTCTGCTGGATTTTCTGGCGTGCCTCCCACGGCGTTGGTCCGTTGTTTGCACATGGGGAAGGGGTTTAAAATCGGATCGTTGCAGATGTTTGTGGAGAACCATGGGAGCTGCGAGGATATGGGCCCTCGAGATTTCCATGCTCAGGAGGTTCAAAAGATTGCGGTGTTAGATGTCAGACTGGCAAATGCTGATCGCCACGCTGGTAACGTGCTGGTGTGCCGGGGTGGAGAAGATCACTTGAAGTTGGTACCAATTGACCATAGATACTGCTTGCCGGAAAAGGTACCTGCTATTATTTTCGAACAATTTGTCTCTCTTATACTATTACTGCTTTCTTCCTAAATATAAGATGTAAACATTTTTTTAATATTTTGGAATGGAGGTAGTACTATTTAATTTAAAATAAGTCTTGTAGTTAAGACAATGTGTCTACTACTATTAAGTACTTCCTCCGTCTAGAAATAACTGACTTAGGTTTCTAGATTTGAACGTGTCTAGATAAATTCAAATCAGTTATTTCTGAATGAAGGGAGTAAGTTTTTACAGCAACAATTTTATATTGATTGGTAAATTTGCAATTTGAAGATTGTACCTTCGAGTGGCTCTACTGGCCCCAAGCCCGTGAGCCCTTCAGCGACGAAACCGCCTCATACATTACGTCACTGGATGCTGGCAAAGACATCGCGCTCCTCAAGTTCTATGGTTGGAACCTGTCTCCCCAGTGCGCCCGAGTTCTGCATATCAGCACCATGCTTCTGAAGAAGGGCGCACAGAGGGGCCTCACGCCTTATGACGTGGGCAGCATCATGTGCAGGAAAACTGTCAAGTGGGAGTCTGCAATTGAGGTCATCATCAGTGAGGCGGAGGATGATGTGCTTCCCGGAACTAGCGAAGAAACTTTCCTGGAGACCGTATCGGAGATCATGGACCGTCACCTTGATGACATGCTGTCAAAGGTTAAGAAGATTGCCTGATCATTTCGGTTGTATCCACTTGTAAATAGTACGTATTAGTTTTCACTTTGAAGACTGTTGAACAAATTTCAGAGCAACTTTTTGTTGTGAATATAATGCGACAAGGAAGGATTAAGTAGAATAACTGATCAATTTGATTGTATATATCCAGCTGTAAATATTAGCTTTCACTTCATGATAATAACGGGTCTGTTTGACCTTTGGAGATCTCACATGAACTTTTGTTGTGAAAATATAATGTGACAAGAAAGGCTGGCTACCGTGAAGGTTTGTGACGCTACTTTATCTGCTTATACTACTCCCTCGTCTCAAAATAGATATCACAAATTTGTCTAAATTTAGATGTATCTATATGCTAAGTAGTGTCTAGATACATTCAAATTTAAACAAATTTCTGACATATACTTTGAGAGACGGAGGAATACTCCCTCCGACCCATATTAGTTGACTTCAGTTTAGATGTATCTATCACAAAAACTTGTCTAGATATATCCAAATTAGAGTCAATTAATATGGGCCGGAGGGAGTACTATTTTTTACATTGGTTGAGGAAGAGTTGTTATATACTGTGTTTTCAGGCGTGACTGGAGTGTTCGCCGTCATTTGCTGTTTAGCCAAAACAAGTCCATCACGCAAGTAAGGCATGACGTCAACCTGGATTAGCGTACTGGATTCACTGAGACCAGGGTTACGAATTTCGGCATTTCTCCAACTTACGAATTTGGGGCGACCAATGCTCCGCCAGGCTCTTCATGGGATCCAAAATTTACCTGGTGCTGTCATGTTGTGGTATGATGCAGCCCTGATTTTGAGAATTCCGAAAACAATTAAGCTTGCACCTCATATTGCTGGCATACTCCCAGGCTTATTTCAACTGATGAAACTCATACTTTGGCAGCGAGAGAGAACAATCAATTTTCTTTAGTACAGCAAAGCGATGACAAATATATAGCAGTACATTCTGCAACACGTCCAAGTAAGGCCGCTCAAAGCAAATAACATTGTTTTCACCAAAAATTGACTCAGTGTAAGGATCATAAGCACTTAAATAATTCATATTAATACTGTTACATCTTGAGCTTGAAGTTCTCAACAAAGAGAATACAGTAGACATAAGATAGGAAAAAGGCACAACACTATATTAGAGCAATATTATCATAAAGATGCAATGTTCCGTTTCAAAATTTCCTTTCACCGGATGTTCCACTTCTGCTCCAGGGAACTGCATATTCGATTTAAGCAGCAGGCAGCACTGAGAGGGTAATTGCAGACTGCAACAAGGTAACATGTCATTACAGTTCAAAGTAAAACATGTGCAATTAGGAAAAAAATAGGCGGTAGGTAATAAATCTTGAGGCAGAGAATAGCAATACTAATTGTCCATCCAATGAGGTCTCTGTATACTTGTAAACTCAAAACTATTTTAACGGCTGCTCAAAACAGTACAGAAGCAGGGATGTATGTAATCAAAACAAGTCATCATTCCAAGATAAGTAAGGTTATCCCAACTTGCCACCAATTGTTTACTAAGTTGGGGTACTGATTTTTTTTATGATGAAAATTCAAAGAAATTAGACAGTTTGACAAACCAGAAGTTATGAGCTTTGCTCTAGGCAACTTTACAGTACACAGATACCAGACTAAACCATATTTAATAGTTAAAACCAACAAGACGAAGTAAGTACACACTCTTTTAACTGATAATTGGTGGATGGAACTAACAACATGCTAGAATGTCCATTTTACTGTGAAACATCAGTACAGTCAGCACGCCATGGAAATATGAGTTATTTGAATGGCACAGTAACTATATCAAATTACAGGGGACAGTGAATTGCTCACAGGGTTAGATTTCAAATATAGCATAGAAAGGAAACATAATGTTCAACTTATCTAACATCTGTTTATAAACTATCAAAAGATCCAAATAGAAGAAACATCACACTGATGTAACAAATATACAGAGCATCACCCTGACCAGCACGTCCTAGGTAGGTAGTTCTAAGGACTCGATGTTTTTTGTTCCAAAGATATAGGTACTCACTCTGTATGTAATCATCTGAGTATTCCTTTTCAATCTTTCCATGGGCCATGGCACCAACCTAGAATCATGTACAAGCAGTATAAGATTATGCACAAGGAAGCAACTGAGGATAAAAACAATTTAGTTCGATATCACAGCTTTTAAAGTTTCACTCACCACAAATACAAGCGGGTCATCATCATTGGATTTAGCAACATAGTCAAACAAATTAACCGACTTCTCCGCCTTATATGAAAGGCCTATTATCAGAAACACAATAATTAGCATCTTATCTGATCCAGGAAAATATTTTAGTAAATAAATACTCACCAATCTTCCGTGCGCCAACAGGTAGATACTTGGTAACAGGATTTTTAATAACGTTAAGGAGTTTCTCACGAGTACCCTCTGCTGTAATGCTCAACTTTTGCAATAACTGTGCTGCAATTTTGTGTAATATCATGCATGTCAGCACAGTTCACGAAATGGTAGAAACATAAAAGGTGTACTACTTATAATATTAACTTACACATCAAACCACAGAAGCGTTTGAATGTTCGTGGCAGGCGAACATTCGGCTTGATTTCAAACAACACTCCTTTTTCAGTCCTAACATAAACCGCTTGTAACCTCCCAGCCTTAGTTAGAGGACTATCAAATATTGCTAGTAGTGCCTGCAAAACATTTATGCTGAAACCTCAAATTTGTATTATTTTTTTAGCAAAAATTCCTGCAAGAAAAAAACAATTGGAATAATCGACATTTTTTGTGTCCACACAGGTATTCATGCGTTCATAGGAACTAATATAGCTAGTAGCTATTCAGAGACCAACCACAAAAGGAGAGGAAGCAAATGCTATGGCATGGAGGCCGCATATTGATTGGAGAGAGAGAGAGTACAAGATGGCAAGCAAAATAAGTTTGCATCCCTTTGACTTCAACAAGGATTTATGGATGGAGGATAAATAAAACAGCTTTATGACCACATTCCAGTATCCCAACGAAAATAATTGCGACAGGAAATTGAAAATACCTGGTAAATGATATCAGGCCTATAATCAGCTGGATTGCGGTTCTGCTTCCTCAAATAATTAGCATGATCATCCGAATTCAAGATTTGCATACCCTATAAAAATTGTTAAAGAATCATCAAAACTAACATATATGCGGTATGTAACATTTGTTTAGTACGAAAGATATCGATCTCTTTAATCATCAGAAATATAGAAGCAAATATAACTGTCTGGAAAAATTAGTTAACACGGCCTTGTAAATTATCATTATTATGTATAGAAGCACTTGCTCTTTACATCCTAGCAGCCGCTGAATTTTCCATCCATGCATACATACAGTGCCTCACTGACCCAATTACATGCACACGGTAACATCCAAAGGAAAGGGAAGAAAATAATCCAAATTCCATTTGGTACAACAGACTGACAAAAACAATGCCATTATCCTTGCATAAATCCATATTCCAAAACCATGGAATCATGGTATCAAAGATTTACAAGTTAAGCAACAACACAAGACCACAGAAACATCTTGCTTATTATTTCCAAGAAGTGCTAGCAATGTTCAAGATTCTAGCCGTGAGCAAACTCACATGATGAGTTTCCACAAATAAAGAAAAGCAAAACAGGGTGATCGCTCAGGAGGCCTGTCTTCGGGTGCCTGCCTACCTACACAGTTTGTGTGGGGTGGAGACGATAGGGGTTTGGTCCGGTGCTTCCTCTTTCTCCATGGCTGGGAAGGGCGCTTCCTCCTCAAGGGCGGCATCGATCTCCCCGGCGAAGGGTGATGAGGCAGTGTCGGAGGCTCTGTCAGCACATCTGGGCGATCTGGTGTTGACGGAGAAAGAGGCAGAGGGGATTGTGATCAAGGATATCAATGCTGATCTCGTCCCAAAACCTAGATGGGTTGCAGTGGGAAAGGTTTTCTCGCCGAGGAAGTTGATCCTCAATGCCCTTGACAGAGCGATGCAAAGGGCATGGGGACTGCATGGTCACGCCCAATTCAAGGATATCGGAGACAACCGCTTTGTGGTGCGCTTCAGTTCTGAGGGTGACTGGAAGCATGCCCTCCATAACAGGCCATGGCAGTTTGATTTCCATCCCCTACTGCTTCGGGATTTTGATGGTGTTTCTCGCCCATCGGATCTGGTGTTTGATAAGATGGAGGTGTGGGCGAAAGTTTTGGATCTCCCGCTTGATAAGATGAACTCTGCATATGGAAAGCTGATAGGGAGTTGGTTGGGCGACTTTATCAAGGTTGAAGTCGATGAAGATGGCACAGCTTGGGGAGAAGAATTGAGAATCAGAGTGGCTATTGATGTCTTTAAACCTCTGATCCGTGGGGTTCGTCTGCGAGAATCTGAGGAACAAACTGTGGGGACTTGGTTTGACGTCAAATACGAGAAGATCCCACACTTTTGTTTCCAGTGTGGCTGTTTGGTTCATCGGGAGGGAAAATGCTTGGCTGAGGAAAGTGAGGTGCAACAATGGGGTGGATGGCTAAGGGCATCGCCAGGGAAGAAAAAGAAATCAGCCCCATCTCACAAGCCACCGATGTCATCTGGGAGTTTCTCTAGCAGGTCGGGGGAGTTGGATTCAGGATCACGAGATCGACCCCGGGTGCGTGATCTCCCTCCAAGAAGAAATCTCTTCAGAGATCATTCTTGGTCCATGTCTTCTCGCACTGGCGAGGAAGACCAGCATCATGAAACAGGGGTAGTGAACAGCCCAGATAAATCTCGAAATGTTCAGAATCAAGAACCTAGGCAACATAATGAGATGAGCCCGGCTCGACAAGTGTATGAACCAAGGCAGCAGAAGGATAGGGTTCCAACTGGAAGGTTTCGATCGGGTACATATACAAGGAGACCGAGAAACACAATCGGTGCACCTGCAGCTAGAATAAACCAGGACTCAAAGAGCCCGACTAGTAAGAAGAGGAGAACTAAATCAGTGTGGATCCCAAAGGATGACTTGAGATGCCAATTGGAAGGTTCTGGGAAGGTTGGTAAAAGACAGAGGACTGCCTCTGTTTTTGACAGAATTGAAGAGAACACATCGTCATCGGCGGACCCTGCGATGCAGGGCCGCCGGGGCCAATGAATATCTTGTCCCTTAACTGCCGAGGATTGGGGTTGGACTCGGCGGTAGGGGAGCTCCGCGACCTGATCAGGTCATACAACCCGGCGGTGGTATTCTTGAGCGAAACAAAGAAGAAAAGTAAAGCGATGGAAAGGCTTATGTGGAGTCTAGGCTTCAGACATGGGGTGGCAATGGATTGCAACGGTCGAAGCGGAGGCCTAGCTCTTTGGTGGAGAGATGGAGTCGATGTCTCCGTTCGCCCATGGAGTCAGTATCATATCGATGCCGAAGTAGTTTTTGAGGGGTTGACATGGCGCTTCAGTGGCATTTATGGTGAACCAAGGAAGGAGTTGAGGGCAAAAACATGGGATGTGCTGCGGTATCTACGAACACAAGATAATCTGCCATGGCTATGTGCAGGCGACTTCAATGAGGTGCTGCGACAGGAAGAGCATCGAGGCGTCAATGAGCGTACTGAGGCACAGATGGAGGCCTTTAGAGAGTGTTTGATGGACTGCCATCTTTCAGACTTGGGATACTCTGGATATGGGTTCACGTGGAATAACGGAAGAGAAGGGGATGATAATGTCCAGGCTCGGCTGGATAGGGCTACGGCGACTGCGTCGTTTGTTCAGATGTTTCCACTGACCCATGTTGAACACATTGCCACAGAGGAGTCTGACCACATGGCCCTTCTCATCCGCGTACAATCTGATCAATACGTTAATCTGCGGACGGGTCCACGGGGATTTCGTTTCGAAGAGATGTGGACTACCCATGAAGATTATGAAGCCATGTTACATAACGCTTGGGATCAGCATGATACAGGAGAGGGAGGAGTGGTCGGTCTGTGTGCAAAGATACGGGGTGTGTCCGGGTGCATGCAGCGCTGGAGTCATGAGGTCTTTGGATCAGTACGCAAAAAGATCAAGACAATGAGAGCACAACTTGATTCAGCTCGTACGGCATCATTACTGTCAGGTTCCTCACTGGAGGTTCGTGAGATAGAAAAACAGCTCCACATTTTGTACGAACAGGAGGAAATTATGTATAGGCAAAGATCCAGGGTGGAGTGGCTTAAATCTGGAGATCGCAACACAAAATTCTTTCAAAGTAGGACGACCCACAGGAAAAGGAAGAATACTGTTAGGGGGCTACGGCGCCTGGATGGGTCCCTTTGTAATACTGATGAGGGAATGAGAGATATGGCACAGGCCTTCTTTCAGTCTCTTTTTTCCTCGGAAGGATCAACTGGCATGGAAAATATTCTACATCTGATCAATGTTTTTGTGACGGAAGACATGAATAAATGCCTAACAACAACTGTTTCAGATAGAGAGATAAAAGAAGCCCTGTTTCAGATGGGCCCAACTAAAGCCCCGGGCCCGGATGGGCTACCGGCCTTGTTCTACCAGCGCCACTGGGCCCTGGTGGGAGGGGAAGTTTGCCGGGCCGTACGTGATTTTTTGGCGGGAGATGACTTTCCCGCAGAGTTCAATGAAACGACCCTGGTGCTAATTCCGAAAGTGAACTCACCGGAGTCACTTTCCCAATTCCGTCCGATCAGCCTTTGCAATGTTCTATATAAGATTGCGGCCAAGGTCTTGTCTAACAGGTTAAAGAAAATTCTCCCTATCCTTATTTCGGAGGAGCAAAGCGCGTTTGTCCCGGGACGAATGATTACAGACAATGTGCTAATAGCGTATGAGTGTGTGGACGCGGTAAGGAAGAGGAAGAGGAAGAGACCACTGTGTGCTATCAAACTGGACATGATGAAGGCGTACGACCGCGTGGAGTGGATCTTCCTAGAGTCTATAATGAGGAAGATGTGGTTTTCGGAGATCTGGATAGCCATGATTATGAGATGTGTCTCCTCGGCCCGGTTCTCAGTGAAGCTTAATGGCGGCATGTCTGATTCCTTTACACCATCCAGAGGTTTGAGGCAGGGCGACCCACTCTCTCCGTATCTATTCCTGTTTTGTGTCGAGGGGTTCTCTGCCCTTCTCAAGCAGGCGCAGGAGGATAGAGAGCTAGCGGGGGTATCTTTTGGGACAACAGGACCAACTATCACTCACCTCCTGTTCGCGGACGACAGCGTTGTTTTCCTTGAAGCGAGCCAGTCCAGCATGATGGCTTTAAAATCAGTGCTTGAGAAGTATGAAGCTAGCTCGGGTCAACGAGTAAACTTACAGAAATCGTCTGTGTTCTTTGGGAAGGGGTGTGATGAGAGAATGAGGACTGTGCTTAAAACTACAATTGGTATTTGCTGTGAGGCCCTATCGGAGAAGTACCTCGGCCTACCAACGGTGGTAGGACGAGCTAAAGATGGAATTTTCAAAAACCTCCGAGAAAGAGCGGCTGGCAAAGTAGGCGGTTGGAAGGGCCAGGGGATGTCAAAGGCAGCGAGAGAAGTCTTAGTAAAATCTGTCTTACAATCTGTTGCAACCTATCCAATGGGCTGTTTTAGATTGACTAAAAAGATGTGTGGAAAACTGACTTCGATTTCTTCGAATTTCTGGTGGGGCTCGGCTGAAGGTAAGAAAAAAGTCCACTGGATAAGCTGGGAAAGAATGTGTGAGTCAAAAGGCAGAGGAGGTATGGGGTTTAGGGATTACTCAGATTTTAACCAAGCTCTACTAGCGAAGCAAGGGTGGCGGTTACTGATAAACCCGGACTCCCTGTGTGCAAAGGTTCTCAAAGCGAGGTACTTTAAATCATGTGATTTCCTCGATGCAAATTGTCCGAATAATGCCTCGTTCACTTGGCGGAGTATCATATATGGAAGGGAGCTGCTTCAAGCGGGTCTCATCTGGAGGATAGGTGATGGGTCCAATATATCAGTTTGGAAGGATAACTGGATACCACGATCAGGGTCTCAACGCCCACTGGGGCGACGAGAAGGTTCAGTTGCAAATGTTGAACGTGTCAGTGAACTTATGACTTCGGGCGGTGGGGCTTGGAACGTTGATAAGCTTCGTGACGTTTTCATTGATGCAGACGCTCAGGACATTGCTCAAATTCCTGTTGAAAGGGCCGGAACAGCGGATTATCTTGCTTGGAATTTCACAAAAAACGGGATATTCAGTGTCAAATCTGCATACCACTTGAAAACTCAGCTTAAACGCCAGGCTACAGGTCGCGCAGGGTCATCAGTGACCTGCGATCAGCATAAGGGTTGGCTTGATCTCTGGTCAGCTAATGTTCCACATAAGGTTCGTATCCACATATGGCGTCTAGTCAAGAATGGACTAGCTGTGGGTCAGGAGCTTCAGAGGAGGAGAATCAAGGAGGGGATTCGATGTATTGCTTGTAATAGGGAAGAGACACTCCTGCACCGATTCTGGAGATGCCCTCATGCTGTGTCAACTTGGGACTGCCTTAGAGAGGAAACTGGCTTCACTCTTGATGCTCCATCAATGGACATCCTCTCCTCTCGTGACTTGGAATGGTGGGTGTTGGATTGGATCGGAAAGCTGAATAACAAGGAGCTTGCGGTTGGGCTGATGGGGCTCTATCATCTGTGGCTAGCTAGGAACGATGCTAGAGACTCTGGGATGATTGAGGATCCCAGGCACTTGGCCAAGAAAGTTCACTACCTGACGGAAGAATGGGCGTCGCTGCAAACTCCAATTGCTACTCCTACGGACAGAGAGAAGGGGCACTGGCTTCCTCCTGTTCCGGGTTGGGTAAAGGCAAATGCGGATGGGGCTTTCTTGCAGGCTCGCAGTCAAGGCGCAGGTGGCGTGGTCTTGCGCGATCACAACGGATGCTTCATCGCTGGAGCATGCTGTTTTTTCCCCTCGGTGCCTGAACCAGAGCGTGCGGAGCTGCTGGCCTGTCGGAGAGCGTTGGAATTGGCGAAGGAGATGCAAATTAGCAAGGTAATTCTGGAGACGGATAGCCTAGTAGTCAAGGTGAAATTGGAAGCAAAAGATTTGGACAGGTCTGCGCATGGGCATCTGATAGAAGATATCAAGAGAAGATTGGGTGATTTTGCTGATCACTTGATCCTGCATGTGCGTCGAACTGGGAATGAGGTAGCTCATAAGTTAGCAAAGTTAGGCTGTGGAAATAAATTATGTAAAACTTGGCTGGGTTCCCCGCCGGATCTCTGTGTAAGTTCGTTGGCATCTGATTGTGCCAGAGTTGAATAAAAATCCACGGCTGGTTGATCTCAAAAAAAAAAAAAGCAAAACAACCTACAACATACTCTGAAATGTTTCGTGTGTCAATAAACAACAGAATTTTTATTAGGGAAGCACAAGCCCTAACGCCCGAAAGGGTTGCCAGAGATCTGAGCTGGAAACTGAAGTGATGTGTGCACCGGTGAAAGCTATAGGATTGCCTCAATTTATGAAAAAAAAACACATATACAACTCACAAACACGCCCTAAATGTGATATCTTTCAGTAGTCATACTCATATCCCTCAAGTTGTACCACCTTTTCCCCTACTTGAAGTTAAAACGTCCACATGGACAAACCAGCAAATCAAACAAATTACTCCTAATCCTCTATTCGAACAATAACCACCAATCCAGAAACATAATCAATCAAAGTTAGCAATTAACTAAGCCTCAACACTAGCATACCTTGCCCACTTTGCCGACCTCGAGGCAGGCCCTCTCGAGCACGAAGATAGCACCCGGCCGCCGCCTCCGGTCCACAGGGCGGGGAATGATGGGGATCCCCTCTCCCACATCCTCGGCCTCCGCCGCCGCCCCTTCCCCCTCCGTTACATCCTCCTTGTCCTCCCCCACTTCCTCCGGCGGAGGAAACTCCTCCGCCTCGTCGGCGACCGGAGGGGCGCGCGAGGCCTCGCCGTTTTCAAGCTTCCGCTGCTTCTTCCCCTTCACTGCGCTCGGCACTTCCGGAGCCTCGTTGGCAACCGGAGGGGCAAGCAAGGCCCCGCCGTGTTCATGCTTCCGCTTCTTCTTCCCCTTCGCTGCGTACGACCGCCCCATCTCTCTCCTCTCCCTTCGCGCGCGGCGCTGCCTCGGGCTGCTGAGGTTTTGGTTAGAGAGGCCTAGGGTTTCTGGGGACGCAGATACTCTGCTTCTATCTATCGGTTATTAGAGGCCTAAGATGTCTTGTAATTAAAACAGACGGTTGAGATTTAAAGATAGCATATAAGTGGAATTTCAAATTCACGGTATCATGTCGAAAAGTACTGGATCGTACTGGATCGTGTTCCCTCAAAAAAAGTACTAAATCATGTTTTCATTTTCTCTACACTCCGGCGTTCAAACGCGGTCTGGTGGTGGTGGCAAGAGCCCTCCTGCGCAGCCCCCTCCGATGGTTTGGGAGAGAGAGACCCTCGACTTGGTGAGGGTGAATTGCCGCAAGCGACCCTTGACTTGGTGAGGGTGAACTGCCGCGAGGTGAGGCAGAGAGGAGGGAGATGGAGATGGGCTAGTGGACCCTACTTCGCTTTCATTGTATTTGCGTATCTAATGTCTCTTCTAAATTGTCCTTTTAATAGGTGCACTTGTTTTAGCTTCTTCTCCTTCCAGCTTGATAGTGCCCTCCGCAATATGCCTATGTGTTTCCAAATGTGTGTGCAAAGGTCTTGTACCAAGATGGCTATATCCACTTTTGAGTATCTTTAGCACATGAGAGCAAATGTCAGTGAAACAAAAAAGCTACTAGATGAAAAGGCAAAATAAGACCGAATACGACAAACATGAAGATATTAATAAAAGTTTATTTTTTATCTTATTGGGATTGAAATTATTTGGTAACTTGGGTGGTACAAATTCTCTAGCATACGATGTGCGTAAACAAACATAACAATAAACATTCAACGAGGTTTTCCTAAGTAGAGGTTATCCTTTATAGCCGGTGTTGTGCAGATGATTTGGCAATCACCCATGACTTCCATAAGGGCCATGAATCCTCAACTCCTAGGCACCAGCTTCTTGGTCGCCTGTTTGTTTCAACCATGGTATTCAAGCTAGGGTCTTAGGTGGTAAGCTTTGGCTCATACCTCAAGTGATTTCCAACGAAAGGATATTGAGTTTGTTGTGATAGTTGTATTGAATGGGATTGAGATGAGCACACAACAAGTATCGAGTTTGTCTTTGAAGGTCATACCCCCTTAATAGTATGATTGTTCCTATTACTCAAGGCTATAAAAATAAGACTACATCTTCATCCCATCTTCATTTCGAGTTTTCAAGTACACTAGATTTGCTCCTTGCTTCAAGGAAGCATTTGTGACTTCTATGCTTCAACCGATATTATCCTTCATCTTCGTTTTGCGATGATTCTTGATGTAATCTAAGGTCACTCCTAGATTCAAGGTAGTGCCCATGATTTAGTCTTTAGCTTCATCATTGCTACAACAGATACACCTCAAGGGTGTTCGGTTAGATTACTTGCCCTGAGCAAGATTTGTGTGCTTGAGTACTTCGTTGAGTCTTGAATTTATCTTGTTGTCACGGAAGGTAGTACTTCAAAGGTGTTCTGTTGTGTTTTCTGCATTGACAAGAGTATATGTCTTGAGTCCTTAGTTAATTGCTATTTTTCTCGTTGCTATAGCAGATAGACCTCAAGGAATGTTAGGTGAATCTTTCATTCAGCAAGTGATTTGTTCCTTGAGTTCTTCATGTGGTGCTACTTTAAATGCAGTTGTAGCCACAACAGAAGTTCCTCAAGGATGCCAGTTTGTTGCGCCTTGAGTACTGACTTGAGTGATGCTTTAGGCTATAATTGTTATAGTGGATAGACCTAAAAAGCATTAGTTGGGTCTTTCCTTATGTATGTGATTTGCGCCTTGGTTTTTTCATGTGATGTCTTCAACGTAATTATGGCCACGACAAATATTTCTCAAGGATGCCAATTTGTTGCGTGTTGAGTACTGAGTTGAGTGATGTTTTTAGCCTATTGTATGCAGACACCATCTTCCAGCTACTAGCGAGGAAAGTCGACTCGAATCGACCCGAGCCAGCTGCCTGGGCGCTAGTGAATCCACCAACCAAAGGGCAGATGGTACACAACTGTCCTCTTCGCTACTGTTTTGTTAGGGTCAACATTGATGATGTCCAACAGGGGTGCAATGAGATCGCTTTGCCGATCCCTCCCAATGAAGAAATCACGACTCTGATTGAGGCTAAGGGCACCTTCGTCCAGTGGCCAAAGAAAGATATCCTTCTTGAAAAGCCAGCTATCCTAGCCTCGACACACCTGTCGCCGACAACACCAACTCCCAACATCAAGGAAGCACTGGTTTTTCAAGCTGATGATGATCATTTAGAAACCGAAGCGATCGGTACCCCGCCCGGGAGTGTGCCTGCCAAGACCTCAATCAGTGTTGTTGTGCCAGCTCCAACAAATAAGGCACACTCCTCACAAGAAGCACCACCCCTAGAAAATAAGTTTCCCCCTAGGATGATGCTGCCTGGCCCTTAGAATATGCCCTCCCCCTCCAAATATGCCGCCCCACCAGAATATGCTGCTTGTAGGGTTCGCAGCATAGAAAACAAAAAAATTCCTACGATGGGAACAACTATGTACCAAGATCTATCTACTAGATACAAACAACGGGCGGATGTATATCCGTAGAGAACATATCCTTGAAGACCGAAAAAGCTTAACGAGTTCAACTCGTGGTTGATGTAGACGATCTCTTGCCGATCTCAAGATCGAGAGGAAGTCCTAGCGCCACAAAGCAGCAGCGCATCCGTGCTCGCACACACGTATAAGACACCGAGCAACCTCCGCCTCCTCGCTCCAGCGATGCAGCGGAAGCACAACCCTTTCTTGCCGAATAGCCACCAGGAACATGTATCTCGCTAGTCCGAGACCATGGGGGATAAATTCTAGAGGGGGAGAGAGATCCTTCACGAGGAGGTGTGAGTGAGAAGTGAGGAGAGGGGTGCCTTTTATAGGAGGAGGGGGCACCCAAGGGGGTGTCCGCCGGCCATGGGGGCTGCCCCCTCCCCTCCTTCATTCATGTGGGTGGACACTCCACTCACAAAAATCCATTCAAATCCCTCCACTGAAAATCCCACTCAAACTTGCTATTAAATTTCCACCAAATTTAATGCAAACTCTTATTAAATAAAACTCTTTTATTTATTCAGAATTTTGTCAATTACTTTAATGACAAACATTCACATATAACCCCTTGCTAGAATTCTATTTCACATGCATAACCCCTTTATGCAATTTCACCCGAAAACCTTTTTCGGTATCTAGTGAAATAAATTCCTATGCTTGTTTATTCTTTCGGCATGAAACATTTGCTCAACTGGATGTCAGTGTCCCTTAAGTGTGTCACCCTACGGTTCGCGAATAATACGGACATGATCGAGACCCTTCTCCGATCAATAATCGATAGCGGACACGGAGATCCATCTCGACTCCCAGACATTCAACGATGACTTTCCTGTGATCGTCGGAACCTTTTACGCTTATATCTTAATCCCTTTGTTTCACGATATATTACATGTCTGAGATTCGATCATCGGTATCTCCATACCTAGTTTTATCTCGTTACTGACATGCACTCTTTTCTCGTTCCCGTGATATAACATTCTAGTGATCAAATCACTTGCTTGCAAGCTAATCAATATGATATCACCGAGCAGGCCCAGAGTATATCTATCCGTCATTGGGATGAACAAATTCCACTCTTGATCCATGATTCTCAACATAACACTTTAGTAGCTTTGAAGCCATCTTTATAATCATCCAGTTACGGTGTGACGTTTGATGTCAACAAGAAACTCTTCCGGTATTAGTGATTGGCATGATCTCATGGTCTAAGGATTAGGATCACTTTGTAAGTAAGTTGTTTATAGCAATATAAACTCAATGACTTTGATCGTAATGCTATACTTCGGATGAATGTTCATCACGTGATCTCGTTATTAACAACATCCAATGTCTATGATCAAGAAACTGTGATCATCTTGTTAATCAACGAACTAGTTTATGAGAGAGGCATAACTAGGAACTTTCTGTTTGTTTATTAAACACACATGTATTAACGTTTCCGTATTAATACAATTATAGCATGCAAAATAAACATCTATCATATACTTGGAATACACATAATAAACACTTTATTATTGCCTCTCAGGACATATTCCCTTCACCGCTCCCCCAGGATATTATATCACAGACAGTATGGGAGACTCCTGATACCCTCGCTAGTATGCCCAAGGCTAAAGAAACTGAAGAGGCAGCCCCACCAGTGTGGCCACCAAGACCAGGGTTGACATGCCAATTACTCCAATGAATAAGGCGTTGTTGTCAAAACTCCCCCTGCAGACCCAAAGATAACAGAGAAACTAGTGCTTGCAACTGTCGTAAAAGACCCCAGTACTATGCCCAATGCTAAACACACCATGCCTATTTTGGCCGCCAAGGGGGTGCCACCAGCTCCAGCAAGGCTCACGCGCTCAAATGCGCTTTCCAAGTCCACTCGGAATCCTCCAGCTCCCATGAAAACTAAAGCTACCATGGGCAAGGCCAAAAATAATGGGAGGACTACAAAAAATGCTAAGACCAAGCAGCAGTAGCTGGCTAATCTTGCTGATGCGAACTTCAGTCAAATGGACGCCAAGAAGATGCATGCATTCTTTGAGGGGGTGGTAAGGTGGGGATGTCCCAGATACACGAGACATTTTTTAATCCTATGGAAAAACTAATAAAAGGTGATGTTAGTAATATTAAGGTTGAGCTTGGCAAAGACATTGCATTGTTGCATAAGCACTATGTGGATAATTTAAAGAAGCCACCGAGCAAGCAAAAAATGGAATATTCGATCGATTACCTGCGGAAACCTTTTAACATCATGATAGCAGTAGCGATGCTTCCAATTTCCTCGTGAGCTAGGAGGACTTGTACTGGCTATGAATCTATATAGCTTCAACATCTACACAGTGAGATGCGTGCAATTGCGAGTATTTAACAATCAACGCGTTAGTATATATCTATGCATGCATGGTTCTAGCTACCAGCTACCTATACAGTTTTAAATTTGTTCATATATATGTGTGTTTGTATTTAGGTTATTATTTGTGAGAGCCAGTACCTATAAGCATAAAATAATATTCGTCTACCCCGCCATTTCTTCGAAATCGTCCATGGACACTAACAAAAGGAATGTCGAGGATTATATCATCAATGTGTTGCAAAAGAGCAAAGATCAAGAACTAATTCTATGGCCTTTTCATAAAGAGTAAGCTAGCTTAATTACTACTGCATCCTTGTTTACGAATTTGAGTGGTTTCACCCAACTAATAATTGGTTCAACTTTTAGTTTTCACTGGATTCTTATCGCTATCTCACTACTGGATGGCCATGTCCATTATCTCGATTCTTATGTAATAAAATGGATGCAGATTATGAGGATGTATGGAAGCTTATTAACATGTGATTTAATAAAGCGATATACATCTTGATTTCATAATGATATACTTTTTTTGTCTTCCTGCTTTTAGATCGTTTAAAGTAGTCCGTTCGAAAGAAAGAAATATAAGGAAGAACTAAAAAGAGCTAACCCATCACATGGGTCAACCGGTTATTTTCTACCAGCACTTATGCAAAGAGCTAACCCATGCATATTAAGTATATTGTCTAGGTAATATGGTCATTTCTATATATACTCTGTTTCAGTGTCACCGGCAGCCTCCATCGACACATCTTTGCGGCTACTATGTTTTCCAACATATGAGCATCATGATGGCCAACTTGGTTGTTCCTAGACCAAAACAATTGGTATGCAAACATTATCTTTTTCTTTTATTGAAATATTCTTCTTATTGGTATCGGTTTTGATCATGATTTAATTTATATAGTGTCCGCAAATTGAAGAGATCGTACTGCTGATGCCTAAGCTAAAAAATGATTCGCACGAAGCTTGCTAAATTTCTTGCTCAACAGGTGTTGAAAGGCGACGAAGAGTTTCACGGTGAATCCTTTTGAGAGCAAGTATACCAAACATTGTTATACTATAGTCAATTAATGTCAGGGTTCTTGAAACTGTAATACTTGACATGCCTCGCTAGCTATGTCAATGCTAGTGTAGTGTACATTGATTTGTGGTATGTAGTATAATGTACATTGATTTGTGTGACATATTTCGAAATTTGTGGTAGCTATGTCAGATTTGTTTTTGAGACTTCTCTTGACAATAAATATAATATTTATATTCTAGTTGCATTCCAAATTATTCCGGGCCATACAAATGTTATGGTCGCTGGTAAACAGTAGCAGAAAGCTGCCTAATACAGGAATAAATCACTAGAGGCGGTTGCTTAAAAATGTTGTCTCAGTGCAAAGTGAACCTAGAGACTGTCGGGAAAAAGGCCAACTCCCCTGGAAAACTCTAAGAGACGGCTATAGATTAACTCTGTTTCAGATTGTAGAGGCGGCTGATATAATAACCGGTCTCAAAGAGAAAATTTATTAGACAGATGAAACATGAAGCCGTCTAAGGTTTAAAACTTATCAAGGTGGCTCATAATAACAGCCGACTTAGGTCGCCTGACTACTGGAAACGATATATACTAGGGACCATCTGAGGTTGTCGAGTTCTTGCAAACAGTCTTGAAAAATGGCCGTCTCCAGCTGGTAGATCTTAGAGGCGCTTCCATTTTTGCACCTTTGAGGACGCGTATCTTAGAGCCATGAAGAAAAACCGGTTCAGGTGGTGTGCTCTTAGAAGCTAAGTGCTTGAGCCGGAACGAGAAATCGTCTGAGGCCTATAAAAAATTGACGTCTCTAAGTAACTTGTTTGTACTAGTGGTCGTCGCTAGAGCCAACCTCTCCTGTGCGCATGTCCGCGTTGCCTGGTCCGCACAAAACCTGAGAGGACATGTCGCCGTCAACACCACATACGCCTACGTCCTCGCGTGTGTAGCCGTCGCAGTCCCCACCTCCCCGAACTACACTGACAACCAACAGTAGCAGTGTCAATGCTGCTGACTCACCTACAATGGAGTTGTAGCAGCCACACGTGTAGCAGTCGCCTATGCCTACCGCTCCAGGATCTTATGCACCGCACCGCCCTATGCCTCCTCCTGCTACAGGTGTACAGACTCGACTGCAAAAATATATTTGACACCCAAAAAAATATCAATGGTGTTGGTCGACATGCTTTGCTCACATCTACAGGAGAACCTATGAAACTATCCGAAGCTCTAGCTAATATATATTGAAAGCATGCTATACAATATGAATATGATTCTCTTATTGCCAACAACACCTGACACTTAGTGCCACTAAGCTCAAACAAAAACATTATTGACTACAAATGAGTTTACTGTATCAAGAAACATGTTGATGGCACCATGGATAGGTATAAAGCATGTCTTATTGCAAAAGGATTTAAGAATGGTATGTCATAGAGTATGAAGATACTTTCAGTCCTATTGTTAAGGCTGCTACTATCAGACTTGTTCTGTCCATATTAGTTTCTCGAAGATAAAGTTTACGGTAACTAGATATAAAAAACATGTTTTTACATGGTGTTCTGGAAGAGAAGGTTTATATGAAACAACCACATGATTTTGAGTCTTTCGCTACTCCGATCCACATTACATTTTCAAGCTATATAAATCCTTATATGGTCTACAACAATCCCCTCGAACTTGGTACCCTCGTCTTAGCTCCAAACTTCACTCTTGGGTTTATTCCCTCCAAGGCTGACACGTCTCTGTTCCTCTATAACGAGTCAGGTATCACTGTGTCCATTCTCATTTGATGACATAATAGTGACGAGCTCCTCTGATCAGGCCATCTCGGCTCTACTTGATAATTTGACTTTAGAGTTTGCTATTAAGGATCTTGGAGACTTGCATTATTTTCCAGGCCTTGAGGTTCATCAACAGTCCAACAGCTTGCTATTAAATCAATAAAAATATACTACATATTTGTTAACTCCTGTTGGTATGACCACTTGTTCACCATGCCCTACGCCATTTTCTACTACTGACATGCTGAACTTGACAGAAGGCTCTCCTTTGGCTCTGATGATATTACTTACTACAGGAGTATTGTTGGTGCCCTCCAGTATTTGACATGACTTGATATTTTTCGGTTAATAAGATATGCCAGTATCTTTATGCTCCAACAACTGCACATTGGACTGCTATCAAGAGGATTTTGAGGTATATTCAAGGCACAAGTAAGGTTGGTCTCGTGTGTTCAGTGGTCCTCCTCCACCCTTCTTAGTGCCTATTCTGATGTAGATTGTGCAGGTGATTTAGATGACAGATATTCTAATGGTGGTTTTGCTATAATTTTTGGTTTCAATCTTATTTCTTGGAGTGCCAAAAAATAACCTACCGTGTCCCTCTCTAGCAAGGAAGCTCAATACAAAGCCCCTACAAATGCCACTGCAGAGCTCATCTAGGTTGAAGCTCTGGTACGAGAACTTGGTGTTACACTCAAGGAGAAATCATATCTATGGTGTGATAATCTTGGTGCTACATATTTTTCTGCCAACCCAGTTTTTCATGCTTGCACCAAATACATTGAGATTGATTTTTTTCTTTGTTCCAGAACAAATTGCTAGCAAACAACTTGATGTCAGGCTCATCTCAAGTAAGGATCAGATTGCTGATCGCTTCACCAATACATTGTGTACTAAGAAATTAAGGGGCATATTAAACATATAATATGATATGGTGTAATACACCATTTGTATACATACTGATCTCTGTTAGGCGAGAGGATCTTCCTCGCTCTATAACATGTAACTGAGGTCATCAAAAGGGGCTATCGTTCCACCCTAAAACTTCTACAGTTCATATACTTAGACAATGTCTAGCTACATAATGCTCCTACAATCATTAGCTCGTAGAGAAGCAAAGAGAAGATTTTTTTGAGAAGCAAAAGAGAAGATTTTTGAGAAAAAAATGAAAAGCATTATCTAGTAGGTCCAACACACATGAGGTACGCGTGCCAAGAAAACTATACATATATATTACACATTCCTTTTAGATGAGCTGATGTTTTGTTTTTGGATTGGGACTGCTCATCTCCGCCATCTGCAGCTTCTCTCCCGGCCACCTCCTCTCCCGACATCGTGTGGCCACGCCGGGCCGCACCGGACAGCCGCCACCTTTCCTCCCCTAGACCACCCCATGACCTCCTCCACCTCCTCTTCCTCACACCGCTGCCGGGAACGTCGCCGGGAAAAGCCATGGTGGCGTGGTGGCAGCGGATCATCCTCGGACAAAATCTGAAGCACGTCAACGGCGAATGCCCGTTCTTCTTCGATGATAGTGTTGCGGGCTAGCGATGTTCGGCGCATCTCGGTGAGCGGCGGCAGTGGTGGTGCAGGTGGCAAGCAGATGGTGGCAGCGGTGTAGGCAGTTCTGATCTGGACCCAGATGGGTTCCGATGGGCCACCTTTCACCACATCTTCCCTGCAACAACTTGTCTTCTCTGACAACAAGTGGAGGTGATCTAGGTTCATCCCCGCATGATGAGTGTCGTGGGAATGACCATGGCAGATGCTGCAATCGGCAGCGAGTAGTAGAACATGGGGCAAGGGCGGCTAGCCATCTGCGGTGCGAGATGAGGACGGAGACACAAGGTTTTACCCAGGTTCGGCCCCCCGAAGGGTAAAGACCTACTCCTACTAGATTGTATTATGGAGAGAGTACAAGGGGCGAGCTCGACGACTAGGCGGTGAGTCGCTTGGGTGTATGATGGAACGTATCCTCTATGCGTACCCTAGGGAGGTTTATATAGGCTCACCTCGCTAGGGTTTACAGATTACAAGCGAATTAGTTAAGGATTCGAAGGGTCTTAGACCTAGTCCGACTGGGCCTAGCTACCACGGGCCTCCGGCTTCGATCGCTGAGTCCTCGCCAACTCTCGATCTAGTCGCCGTCCTGCAGGCCCACTCGCTGGCGGCTTGGGCCAATAGAAAACGTCCTGCTGGGCATACCCCGGTAGGCATATCTCCATCAGTAGTCCCCGAGGCCGTCGTTGATTCGTCGCAGGCATTTGCTGGCAGTCGGAGTATGCGGGTCCAATGCGGACGCCTAGTCAAATCGGCGGCGGACTCCTGGACAAAGGAAAGAACTAGTCATTTTAGTCGCAATAACGACGACCAATCATATCACAGCTTGGCGAGCGATTCGGCGAGTAATTAGTCACTTTCATAGTGATCGGGTCGGCGAATCGTCGAGTCGCTGGAGGCAGCGAGTCGAGTAGACAAAGTTGGACCGTCAGCTTTGGTCAAACTAGCCGTTGGGTAATCCAACGGTAATATTGGCGTAATTACCGCGTAGTAACAGCTCCCGAAAATTGCGGGTAACAACCGCTATATAAGGAGAGTGAAGGGTGAAGGGGAAAACGCTTCCCTCACTTCCTCTGATCTCGCGCATCCTCGTTTCCCCATTCCGCGCAGCGACCAGAACGATTTAGAGCGATCTGAATCCCACGATCCTCCAGCCGATGGCTCCTCCCACTGAACCATGGGGCAGATCCAAGTGCACGAAGGCACTGCTAAAATCATTCGAGGAGGCGGGGATCCTCCGCGCCGGGAGATGGCACATCCCCGCGGCCGGAGAAGTAATTCCGGATCCGCGCAAAGGGGAATTCATCTGCTTCACTAGTCACCTGGAGCGGGGGCTCGGCTTCCCAACCTCCCTATTCTTCCGGCGTTTCTGCGCCTATTACGATATCCAGCCATCGGATCTGGGTCCGCACAGCATCGAGCAGCTCGCCATTTTTGTGGCGTTCTGCGAGTGCTACCTGGGCTGCAGGCCCTACTTCCCCCTTGTGGCAAGATCTATTCCACGGGAGAATCAGCCGCGAAGAGACAGGCGGCCCAATGCTAGCCGTGGGCGGCTTGACCTTCCAGCTGAAGTCGAAGGCGTCGTTCTTTGGTCTGATGTTGCCCGCCAAAGCAGCGAATGAGTGGAAGAAGAACTGGTTCTACATTACCGAGTCGACTCCAAGCGATGAAGTGGCACTTCCAAGGTATTCCGCCGATCGGCCTGAGCCGTGCCGGCTCCAAGTTGCCAAACTCCCGCTGGAGCAGCGGATGGTCATCGACGAGATGCTGCAGACCATCCACAATTTGAAGACGAAAGGCCTTCAAACCGTCAACCTCTACAACTGCTGGCTCGGGCGACGGCTCGTGCCCCTGGCCAGTCGCGCCCACTACATGTATGAGTATTCAGGCAAGGACGACCCGACATAGTCCTGCCTCAACGACTACACCCAGGCCCCGAAAAAGATCACCCTGGCGGTGTATCTCGACGCAAAGGCTGGGGTCGCGCCTTACACCGCAAGGCGCCTAGCTCCAACGGTAAGTTGTTATTCCCTTTGCACTTGCAGTCGCAGTTTGTGCATTCGCGGTTGTGCTAATGTCGTTTGATCGGTGCAGTTGTTTCAAGTGGTGGAAGGGTGGCTTCCGCCCGCAGACGATGAGAACTCAAGCTCGTCCGCCCAGGACGGGAGCGAGTCATTGCCCGACAAGGGCGACGTCGAAAGTGACGGGGGTGGCGATGGCGACGATGATGACGACGACCCCGTGGAGGTGGCTGCCCCCACAGTCCGCAAGACTCGCGGGCAGCACCAGCGCGAACTCGAGGCCAGCAAGAGCCTTGAGGCCCATGATGATGACGACGACGAGCTCCCTGAGCATACCTCACACCGTGAGGCTACACCATCAAAGAAGAAGAAGGAAGAAGGTGAAGCCGGCGCTACCGGCTCGAGGAGAGACGAGCGCCGCTGCCACGGTGGGGGCGGTGCCGCCATAGTGGACGAGGCACCGCTAGCGTCGTTGCCACTGCCGTTCGCCCCAGTCGCCGGTTTGGCGGCCGCTCCAGCCGCAGGGGCCTAGCCACCGAGGGGGGCTTCTGCAACAATTGCCACGGAGGCTCCCGTCGTGGCTTCATCTTCGAAGAAGCCATCTATGTCTTGGGCACACAACATGTTCGAGACGGGCCTCAGTCGAAAACTGGGGCCAGAACTGGAGAAGCTGGCCAGCATCCTCACCGGCTTGCGATTTCTTCCGGTCACCAAGTGAGTGTTCCTTGACTTTTATCCGTCTTTCTTTGTGTTTTGACCGGAGAGTTTTGTTGACAGAGTTGTTTCGCAGGACTGGGATTAAGAAGATAGGTCACCCTTTAGTGGCCAAGGTTCCACCAGTCACCACAGAGGCGCCAGCTGACCCCTCGAAGAAGAGGAAGGGCGACGAAGTCGCTACTCCCGCTGAAGGCGCTAAAAGAACAAAGGGCAATGACGACATCACGATTTCTAACGAGCCGGTGACTGCGAACCTCCAACCACAGCGGATGTAGCTCTGAAGGCCAAGGAGGATGCGGGGTCGCGGCATATGGTGCCCGTGGGTTCGACCGAGGCGACCGAGCTGCCATCGAGTGGCACGGGGGCCGCGGTGGCAACATTCCCTCGCTTTATGGCGAAGGCTGCCACGGCGAGTGCCTCGGTGCCATCGAGCCATCTCCCTGGTGCCTCCGGCATGGATATTGAGCATCGTCGCGGCCATACTTCGCTTGTGCTTGCGTCGGTGGACGCGATGGAGCTTCACAGCATGCTAGGTGCCTCCATCTAGGTATGTCCAGTCCCCGAGGATCTGGCCACTGAATTTTAGTGGTTGGATTCTTTATTTTTTGCGTTATCCAGTCCCCGAGTGCCTAGTCGCCGAATTTCAGCGGCTGGGTACTTAGGAATTTTGTCATCCAGTCCCCGAGTGCCTAGTCGCTGAATTTCAGTGGCTGGGCACTTAGGAAGTTTGTCATACAGTCCCCGAGTGCCTAGTCACTGAACTTTAGTGGCTGGGCACTTAGGAAGTTTTGGTTGCTGACGCTGTGATTATTGCATAGGGCCTGCAATGCGAATCGGCCGAGCGGCTTGCTGTGAAGTGCCGCATTGAGAAGGAACTTATCGCCGTCCAGGAGACGAACGAGGAGCTTCGAGCGGCTGCGGGTGAGTATTTACCTTGTTTGGCGCTTGTCGCTGATTTTTTGTGGTGTTGACCATTTTGTTTTTGAAGCAGAGAGTAGTGCGGCAGAGGTGAAGGAAGCTCGCCAAGGCCTTGTCCCGGTAGGTGATTTGACGGTGGATCAGTCTGCTTTGAGCGTGGCGGAGAAGCGAATCGCCGATCTGGAGCGTGAGCTCAAGGAGACGAAGGCGGAAGCGAGTTCGGCGGAAGGACGATCCAAGGCCGCTGTCACTTCTGCCGCTGAAGAACGGAAGGTGTTTGACGCGCTCATTACTGGGTTGCAAAATGATTTCTCTTCTCTTCAAAGTTTAATCACGGACCTCTGCCGCCCGCTGATTGGTAAGCTTTCCTTCAGCCGACTTCCGATTGCACGTACCGCGTTGCGGTTTTGGTGTTTTGCTCACTGTTTATTTGTGTGCTGCAGGCCAGATCACTGATAATGCGGAAGAGGCGCAGTCGTACGACGCGCGGCAGTGTGTGACCACCTTGGTTGACTCAGCCGCGCTGTCGGCGACTTGCCTCCGGGCATACCTTCAGGAGATCTCGCCCACAGAGGTGATTCCCAACGACCTTGGTTGACTCAGTCGCCAGAGTGGATGTCTTGGAGTATTTTGCGTCCTTCAGCGGGTTGGACACAACGTTGGAACACGCCGGTCACGCTGCGCTTGTGGAGCTCGCCGTTGATGATGACGAAGGATTTGCAGCGGCGTGCTATCATCCGGGCCTCCGTTACGTCTGCGGGTAGGGTGCCTCCCTCTAGGTAAGCGATGTATGGTGCGGTCCAGTCGCTTGGCTCGACGATTAGTGCGACCAGGGCTGCTTCTGCGGGATTTCGATGTCAATCTCCCTTGGGGGAGAGACGGAGGGCTTGGTCATGGTGTCGAGGAAGACGCCGACGGGTGGTGCGAGTCGAGCCGAGCCGATGCGAGAATGTGCCGGCCTCCTCATTCTTCCGCCTGTCGATCCACTCGACGGAGTAGCCTGTGAAGTGTCCTCCCAGCTCGTCCACTGCTTGGCCGTATGCCACCGTGGTGGGGGAGACGGTGTCGCAGGTGCCGGCGACTTGCCCGACGACGAGGTCGGAGTCTCCGTAGCAGCGCAGGCGATTGATGTTCATCTCCTTGGCTACTCGCATGCCGTGGCGTAGCGCCTCGTATTCGGCCATGTTGTTGGTGTCGGGGGTGAAGTCGAGGTAGAGGATGTAGCGGAGCTTGTCGCCCTTCGGAGATGTTAGCACAATCCCCGCTCCTGCACCGTCTGCGTTCTTGGAGCCATCAAAGTGTAGGCTCCAGTAATGGAGGTATGGCAACTTCTCTGGCTGCTGGGCCTCCTCCCAGTCAGCAAGGAAATCTGCGAGGGCCTGCGACTTGATCGCCTTGCGCGGATCATACTTGATATTGTGGACACCAATCTCGATGGCCCACTTGGCGACTCGCCCGGTCGCCTCACGGTTGCGGATGATGTCCTGCAATGGTGCTGAGTTGACGGCCGTTATTGGGTGCTCCTGGAAGTAGTGCGGCAGTCGCCGCTGTGCTCTGAAGACCGTGTATACCAATTTTTGGTACTACGGGTAGCGCTGGCGCGACTCGGTAAGTACTTCGCTGATGTAGTATACGGGTCGCTGCACCGGGCATTCCTTCCCTTCCTCTGGACGTTCGACGACCATGACGGCGCTGACGACGCGCTCTAAAGCCGCGATGTAGACCAGCATGCGCTCCTTGTCGACGGGGGCGGCGAGTAGCGGTGCTGCGAGCAGCACCTCCTTGAGAGCGTGGAGCACGTCGTCTGCCTCCTTGTCCCACTGGAAGGTGGGGTTCTTGCGTATTAGGCGATAGAGAGGCATAGCCTTCTCGCCTAGCCAGGGGATGAAGCGACTGAGAGCCGCGACTCGCCCGACCAGCTTCTGGACGTCGCGCAGGCACTCGGGTCTGCCGAGTCGGGCGATCGTGTTGATCTTGGCGGAGTTCGCCTCGATCCCACGCTTGGAGACAACGTATCCCAGTAGCTGTCCAGTGGGTACACCGAAGGTGCACTTTCCTGGGTTTAGCTTTATCTTGTACCTTCGCAGGTTGGTGAAGGTTTCTGCCAGGTCGGCGAGTAGATCGCCTTGGCGAGTGGATTTCACCACCACGTCGTCGATGTAGACATGGATATTGTGACCAATTTGGCTCGCAAGGCACTCCTGCATGCACCTCTGGTAGGTCGCCCCGGCGTTTTTGAGGCCGAAGGTCATGGCAGTGTAGCAGAAGGCTCCGAATAACATGATGAACGCCGTCTTCTCTTCGTCCTCGACTGCCATTTTGATCTGGTTGTACCCAGAGTAGGCATCGAGGAAGGATAGCGACTCCGAGCCCGCGGTTGAATCGATGATTTGGTCGATCCGCGGGAGGACGAATTGCAAAAGCGCTGTTTAAGTTTGTGTAATCGATACACATTCTCCAGGTCCCTTTTTCTTCTCGACCAGGACTGGGTTGGCCAGCCACTTGGAGTATTTGATTGGCCGAATGAAGCCTACAGCGAGTAGAGCTGCACCTCCTCGGCGATGGCTCGGCGGCGCTCTTCATTGAAGGGCCGCAGTGACTGCTTGACAGGTCGCACTTTGGGGTCCACGTTGAGTTTGTGCTCAGCGAGTTCCCTCGGGACACCAGGCATGTTGGATGGCTTCCATGCGAAGATGTCCCGATTCTCATGGAGGAACTCGATGAGCACGCCTTCCTATGTTGGGCTCATGCCCGTCCCGATCGTCACCGTCTGGCTGGAGTCGCCTGGGACCAGCTCGACGGTGCGGGTGTGCGTTGTTGCCTCGAAGGCAGTGGAGTTGCCACCCTCCGAATTGGGCTTCTTGAGTATGGTGGGGTCGTCTTTGTTGACCCCGCTCGCGTACTTGGCGAGCTCCTCGGCGTGGTTGGCCTCCGCCGTGATAACGGCGTCAGCAAGTTTGGCGCCTTTGGCCTCGCATTCTGCGGCCATGTCGGGGTCGCCATGGACAGTGATGATGCCACATGGCCCAGGTAGCTTCATTGCGTTGTACACGCAGTGGGGCGCTGCCATTAATTTGGTGAACGCCTGGCGCCCCAGCACGCAGTGGTAGGGGCTGTTGAACGGCACCAGCTCGAAGACGATCCGCTCGGTGCGGAAGTTTGCTGGTGTGCCGAAGGTGACTGGCAGCGTCACCTTGCTGATCGGGTACGCCTTCCGACCGGGGAAGATGTCGTGGAAGGTGGTGTAGGTCGTCTCGATCATCGACTGCGGGAGCCGCAGTCGCCTAAACATGTCCAGGTACAGGATGTTGATGGATCTGCCGCCGTCCATCAGCGTTTTGGGGAGCCAGTAGTCCCCCACCTTGGGCTTGACCACTAAGGCGACTCGGCCCGGATATTCGATCCGTGGCGAGTGATCCTCGCGGCTCCAGGTGATTGGTTGCTCGGACCAGTTGAGGAACTGGGGGATGTCTATCTGGGACACCGCGTTGACGGTGACGGCGCGGGCGATGACCTTCTTCTCGCACTTCGTGTTGAAGCCTATGAAGGTGTGGAGCGAACCGGCGACGCTGCCGAACTTTCCGCCGTTTGGCAGGTTGTTGTCGGGGTGTTCCCGCACACGTCGTGCCTTCTCGATCTCCTTGAGAGAGTGGCAGTCAGCGGTCGTGTGCGTGGAGGGCTTCCCTTCCCTGCTATGAAACACACAGGGTTGGTTGAGGAGAGCTGTGGGATCGAACCTTGGATTTTCCTTGTAGTTGCCACCGTCGTGGCGCTGGCCTCTGTCGCGGTGGAAGCTCTTGGGTTCGCGCGACGCATATCCGGCGTTGGCGACAAAGTAAACTCGCCCGTCACCGCGGCGTTTGTCGTTGAGGCGAGTGTTGCTGTAGCTTAGCTCGGGTCGCCTCCTGTTATCGTGGCCGTTCGTGCGGCGATTTCCTCCCGACTCGTCGTCGGTTTCTTGGTTTGGATCCTCCTCCGTGTACCGCTTTGCGATCTCCAGGAGGTCCGGTATGTTGCCGAGTGTTTTGTACACTCGCTTGAGCTTGGCGACCAGGGGATCATTGCGGCATGAGGTCTTGAAGTAGTGGATCGCGGTGTCCGGGTGGATTCCGACCGCGTTATACCACAGGTCTTGCCACCGTTGGACCCAACTGCGGGTCGACTCGCGGGGTGCCTGGACGCATCGCTCCAGGTCCTCGATGGTGGTGGCGTGGGTGTAGGAACCTCGAAGTGCCTGAAGAAGGCGTCGCGCATTTCCTCCCAGGGGTCGATGCTATCCGCAGGGAGGGTGTTAATCCACTGCCTGCAGGCTCCCTCCATCATCAGGGAAGGTAGCGGGCATCAAGTAGATCGGTGTGGCCGGCAATCCCCATCGCCATGAGGTAAGTGTCCAGCCACATGGACGGATCGTACGAGGGGTCGTACTTCTCGACTTCCTTCGGCGCTTTGAAGTTCGTCGGGTATCTTTCGCCTTGAATCATCGGTCCGAAGCACTGGGGTCCGACTCGGCTCAGCAATCCCCGTGGTTCGCCATTGCGGCGGTTGGTGAGGGTATGCCTCAGGTCGTCGGGCTGGCGTGCGCGCCAGCTCTAGTTGTTGATGATGTGGGTGCGTGCGTCGACGGGCTGCCCGTTGGCGGTGATGAAGTTGTTCGTCCGTCGTGGGTCGTTTGTGGAGAGTGCCGCGTTCGTGGGTCGGTGTTGGAGCTGCAGGGGCTCGGGTGGTGGGCAGTTGAGGGTATTTGCCGCCATTGGGCGGCCGCTCGAGGCCGCCCTACTGCCTGATGAACGCGAGTACATCCGACCCTGCGAGTCGGCGCCCACGTTTTGTTGCTCGACTGCTTTGGCGAGCAGAGCCTTGGCATACTGGATCTATAGGGCGCCTTCCCCGGTGACTTGGATGTTGTCGACTGCTGCTCGGCTCGCGGCGACATTGTCCATTGGGGTGGAGTATAGCGGGAGGCCGTTTGCACCCCGCTCTCATGAGGAGACTACGATCCTTGGTTGGTCCCTGGGGGGGGCGCGGTTGGGTGGTGGTGGGGCGCCGTTGGCCGTCGCGCCTGGTGGGGGTCGGGTGCTCCTTCCTGGCAGCGTGTTCTCGCAGATCGCGCGCTCGGCCGAGCAAACCGGGTCGTTTTCATCGTCGAAGTTCAGCGCACGCCCCTGAATGGTAGGGTTCAGGCGCGACCTGATTCGGAGTTGGTGATAGCGCGAAAGCTCCTACGCTGTCACCTGCTCGAGGCGAAATTTTTCGCGCTCGGCTTGTTCCTTGCGGACCGCCTCCGCCAGCCGCAGGCGGAGTTCCTCGACCTCCATTGCCGTCGCGTTTGGTGGGATCGGCGTGGAGAAGGGGTCTTCTGGTGGGTCGGCGCCAGTCCCCATGTAGGTCACGGTGTGGCAACCGGTTCCGTCATGGAGGTCGGCGGAGTTCTCCGACCCGGAGTCAAAGTCGAAGATCTCAAGGATGGAGGGGACCTCGAAGTCTCCGATGTTGGATACCTGGGTAATGGAGCCCGCGGGTGATGCGGCGATGATGGATCCGGCGGCCAACACCGGGGTCGCCGAATCGGCATCGTCGTTGAGGGTCGCGTCGTCCGTGGCCGCGGTGGTTTCGGTCACGTTGCTGTGGGCTGAGTCGTACTCGGAGGCGAATCGGTGGATCGTGCGGACCTGGCTCTCAGAGAGCCGGTCGCGTGGCGGTGACTCGCGGATGCGAGCCGATTCCTCCGAAACGATGACGTCGGTGAGGCCGACGAAGAGGCTGATCGTGCCAACTGGCAAAATCACGCTGTGCGTGACGGTCGCACCGCCGGGACGTAGCTGCTCGGCAAGATCTGGAGCATCTCGCCGTCGCGATCATGCGGCCGGTGGCGATCGACTCGTTGATGGGCAGATTGGATCTCACCGTAGAACACTGGCCTGACCGGCCAGGCCCCACGGTGGGCGCCACTGTCGTGGGAATGACCACGGCAGATGCTACAATCGGCAGCGAGTAGTAGAACATGGGGCAAGGGCGGCCAGCCATCTGCGCTGCGAGATAAGGGCGGAGACACAAGGTTTTACCCAGGTTCACCCCCCGGAGGGTAAAGACCTACTCCTGCTAGATTGTATTATGGAGAGAGTACAAGGGGCGAGCTCGACGACTAGGCGGCGAGTCGCTTGGGTGTATGATGGAACGTATCCTCTATGCGTACCCTAGGGAGGTTTATATAGGCTCACCTCGCTAGGGTTTACAGATTACAACTGAATTAGTTAAGGATTCGGAGGGTCTTAGACCTAGTCTGACTGGGCCTAACTATGCTTCTGGGCCTCCAGCTTCCAGTCGCCTGAGTCCTCGCCAAGTCTCGATCCAGTCGCCGTCCTGCAGGCCCACTCGCCGGCGTCTTGGGCCAACAGGAAACGTCCTGCTGGGCATACCCCGGTAGGCATATCCCCATCAATGAGGAAGTCTTGGGTTTCGACCTAGGGAATGGCGGGGGCAGCCTACTCCTCTACCGGTGATGGCCGATGATGTCTACGCACTTCTGTTCTTGTAGACAGTTGTTGGGCCTCCAAGTGCAGAGGTTTGTAGAACAGCAGCAAGTTTCCCTTAAGTGGATTACCCAACGTTTATCAAACTTAGGGAGGAAGTGGTCAAAGGTATTCCCTCTCAAGCAATCCTGCAATCAAGATACAAGAAGTCTCTTGTGTCCCCAACACACCCAATACAGTTGTCAGGTGTACAGGTGCACTAGTTCGGCGAAGAGATAGTGAAATACAAGTGGTAACGGTGCCAGAAAATAGCTTGATGATGAGGTAAATACTAAAGCAAGCAAGCATGCAACAGATCTAGATGCAAATGGTGTTTCAATGTTTAGAAACAAGGCCTAGAGATCATACTTTCACTAGTAAACACTCTCTCATATAAATATCTTCTGTTCATGATACTACTTTAACTACTCTCTGGTTGCACACTCTAATCATCGGTAGGGCTATAACAGCACTCCTCAAAGTCCGCCTTTCCCCAATCTAGATAACCCCAACACTGTCACCTTGAGCGCTAGATGGTTCCAACAAACACCACAATTTCATAGAGACACCCAACTCCAAATATAACTCATAAAAAATATTCAATCTAGCCAAAGTGCCACACACACGGTATGCACGTTGTCACTTTCACACATGTGGGGAAAAGCATAGATCTATTAAAGCACAAAGAGTATTTATGTAGACTCAAACCTAAGTGCCACCATGGCATGCACGCTGTCACTTTCACACACATGGGGAGAGCAGAGATATATTAAAGCACTTGAGTAGCAAGGTAGATCTACTTGACTACAAAGCTCATGATCACAATATGACCATTGATACATCAGAAACATATCTATAATTTTTGATGCTCCATGCTTGTTTAGTATCTACTTTGCTTTGCTTTGTCTACACTTTGACGTATTTTTATACACTTTCTGGAACTAACCTATTGACAAGATGCCATAGTGCCAGTTGCCTGTTTTCTACTGTTTTTGGTTTCAGAAAGCTAAAAATGAATATTCTCGGAATTGGACGGGACAAAAGCCAAAGTTCATATTTTTCCCTGAGCGATACGGAAAATCGAAGACGGGACGGAGGAGGACACCAGGGTGGCCACACCCTAGGTGGGCACGGGTCCCACCCTGGCCGCGCCCATAGGGGGTGTGGGCCCCCTAGCCCTCCATCGATCTTCCTCCTTCGCCTATAAGAAGCCTCCGACCCAGAAACCCTAAATAATCTATTATACTTCTAGAAAAATCTCACACCGCTTGCCATGAAGGGGAGATTCGGGGACAGAAAGTCTCTATTCGCACTCACGACAGGGAAGTGCCCCCGGAGCCATCTCCATCGATCTCCATCGCCATCTTCATCACTGTTGCTGATTCCCATGATGAGGAGGGAGTAGTTCTTCCTCGAGACTAAGGGCTCTACCGGTAGCTATGTGTTCATCTCTCTCTATGCATGGTCATATTGTGATCATGAGCTTTGTAATCAAGTAGATATACCTTGCTACTAAAGTGCTTCATTAGATCTCTGATCTCCCCATGTGTGTGAAAGTGATAGCGTGCACGCCATGGTGGCACTTAGGTTTGAGTCTACATAAATACTCTTTGTGCTTTAATAGATCTATGCCACGTGTGTGAAAGTGACAGCGTGCATACCATGTGTGGCACTTTGGCTAGATTGAATATTTGTTATGATTTATATTTGGAGTTGGATGTCTCTATGAAATTGTGGTGTTTGTTGGAACCATCTAGCGCTCAAGGTGACAGTGTGGGGTTAACTAGATTGGGGAAGGCGGACTTTGAGGAGTGTTCTTATAGCCCTACCGATGATTAAAGTGTCCAACCAGAGAGTAGTTAAGAGTAGTATCATGAAGAGAGGATATTTATATGAGAGAGTGTTTACTAGTGAAAGTATGATCCCTAGGCCTTGTTTATAAGCATTGAAACACCGTATGCTACTAGATCTGTTGCATGTTTGCTTGCTTTAGTATTTACCTCACTATTAAGCTCCATCAAAGCTATTTTCTGGCACCGTTACCAGTTGTATTTCACTATCTCTTCGCCGAACTAGTGCACCTATACACCTGACAAGTGTATTGGGTGTGTTGGGGACACAAGAGACTTATTGTATCTTGATTGCAGGATTGCTTGAGAAGGAATACCTTTGACCAGTTCCTCCCTGAGTTTGATAAACCTTGGGTAATCCACTTAAGGGAAACTTGCTGCTGTTCCACAAACCTCTGCACTTGGAGGCCCAACAACTGTCTACAAGAATAGAAGTGCGTAGACATCAACCATGCATAGAGAGAGAGAGATGAACACATAGCTACCGATATAGCCCTTAGCCTCGAGGAAGAACTACTCCCTTCTCATCATGGGAATCAGCAACGGCGATGGAGATGGTGGTGGAGATCGATGGAGATGGCTCCGGGGGCACTTCTCCGTCCCGATAGGGTGCCGGAATAGAGACTTTCTGTCCCTCGAATCTCCCTTTTGGTGGCGGCGGCGCTACAGAGGTTTTTCTGGAAGTATGATGGATTATTTAGGGTTTCTCCATCGGGGCTTCTTATAGGCGAAGAGGCAAGGCTAGGAGGCGGCTGGAGGGGCCACACCCTGCCTAGGCGCGGGTCCACCCTAGCCCACGCCTGGGGTGTGTGGTGGCCATCTGGCACCTCTCCATCTCCCCTTCTGGCTTCGTGACGCCCACGGTAAAATATTGAATTTGGCTTTTGTCCTGTCCAATTCCGAGAATATTGATTTTCTGCCTTTCTGGAACCAAAACAGAAGAAAACAGGCAAATGGCACTGTGGCATCTTGTTAATAGGTTAGTACCAGAAAACATATAAAAACACCTCAAAGTGTAGACAATGCATAAGACAAATGATACAAAATAAGCATGGAGCATAAAAAATTATAGATAAGTTTCCGACGTATCAAGCATCCCCAAGCTTAACTCCTGCTCGTCCTCGAGTAGGTAAGTGATAAAAAGAATAATTTTTTAGGTGACATGCACCATCAAAATCAAGATCAAACCATTTGCAAGCATTGAAAGCTGAGATCAAAGAACTCTAAACATGAGCATGAAAGATGGAGTTCTAACAGTAAGACAAAGTAACTTTGCATGCAACATGAAAGGCTACAAACAAAGATCATGAATATCATACATTGAAAAATGTTTGTTTGTTTCACAAATAGAAAACATAGCATAGTGGCATTCAGCTTGTCCCTCATAGAGTAGCAAATAGATGCATAGGACACCTTCAAGTTTCACAAGGGTGACTAGAAACAAGTAGCACAAGAACAAGTAATATCATAATATGCATCAATCAATAAGTTTTTGGACACTGCACACAGAATGGCAACTATGCTCTTTTAATGGTGCCTAAAATTAGAAGGTGGAGACTCAAATAATAGTGGAATACATGCCCTTCACAAAGGGAAGCAGGGATTTCAAGTTTCAAAAAGATCTTCCAAAAATTATGGTAGTTGTTAGCTTTCAGCCATCATTGCCCTTATCATAAGCATCTTGAAGTGATTAAAGTTAAAGTGAACAAAGATGGAGTATATGCTTGACAAAGTATAACTTGGCAATCTCAAGTCCCTTGAATACGAGGGCCACAGCTCATGCTACTCAACTTCAGTCACCTGTAAGTTCTTGTCATTGTAAGTACATGCATATCATAGAGAACCGCCAACGGGGTACCCCTTGCACATAGTACAGGAGCTATCCCATAACCAAAATGACAAGGCAAGCAGTCAATGAGCATCTCAGCGATATTTTTATTTACTATATGCATAGCTTTTTATTGAGGATGCTTCAGATAGCTCACTATGGTGATGCTGCAAGTTTCCACCATGATTAGGCATGGCTTAGGCTAGCGGCCCAGGCGTTTCTCTAACACAAAATACATACTCCATGGACTTACAAGTTCCCTCTTTATTTCACACAGATGACATCCAGAGACAAAAGAGCATGATATCAACTGTGTACAAAGTACAAGTGCAATGTTGAAAACGTTCCTCGTGACAGCACGGTTCTGCTAATTCCAATGTATAAGTGCAAGAATATACAATATAGATGACACAATGGTTCAAGTTTATTAGGGGCAAAGAATATAAAGTGTGCCATCAAGTTCGTGAGAGCTTTAATCACTAAGTTTTCATATAACAAAATACTTTTTAATTGGAAGATAGCTGAAAACAAGAATATACTTGGAATGGTGTAACACACCATGCATAGGAGTTTATAGTGGACAGTTTGGAATAACTTGGTTTCGTGAGAGTTGAAAGCATGATTAGAGCTTACTAATACAAGTGGAGGATAGCAAAAGACTAGGAGCAACCAACTAAGAGAGCAATAATGGCCATAATCATGGAGAGCAACAAAACATTACTAATCAAAGCATAGAGTGGTACTACAAGTCAAGGACTAAATTATCATATAGGCTATGGTGACTTGTTCATAGTCATAACATGGTGTGAGCATGTGCCAAGTCAACCCAAACAAATCATCAAAGGAGAATACCATAATACTATGCTTTTGTATGCTAAAACAACGCATGATTCTTTCAAGGCACATTAAGCAATCCTAATTGTTTGGAACAAGTCATGCTACAACAATAATCACTAAGCATAAGGTCAAAACAAGATCTAGCATGACATGATAAAGTCTAAGCCACGGTCAAAACAATCTCCCTTTTGTACCACTATAAGCATGAAACTTTCTACTCTTTTCCAACACCAAACAACTTATTTGAAACAACTCACAAAAATAAATCAATAAAGATCAGTGAGCTTGTCTCAAAAATCCACAAAGAAGAACTAAAAATTTCTAAGCACAAAGCAGAAGAAAACTAAAGCTAAACGCAGTGCTAGCAAAAGTGAACACTCACAGAACAATACGAATGAAAACTAGAGTGTTCTAGGCAATGGAAACAGAGTGTGTCTCTCTCCAAAAGAAGTGTGTTGTAATCAAACCAACTTACTCAAGCAAAATAAACAACTAAGCAAAGCAAACGAAAACTAAGACGCTCCAAGAAAAACACAACAGTGCATGAAACAATAAAAACGAAGTGTCTAGAAAGACCTGAGCGTTTTATTGATGAAGAAGGGGATGCCTTAGGCATCCCCAAGCTTTGACGCTTGTACCTATTGAATATTTCTTGGGGTGACATGGTGTGGCATCCCCAAGCTTGAGTTTTGTCCATTCTTCATCTCATTACATCATTCTTTCTCTACACCTGTAATTTTCCTTCATACAAAACTTCACACAATCTTTATTAGCAACATTAGTATATTCAAAAGATAATAGACCCTTAGTTTTAGCTTTAGAACAACAAAACTTTCACGAAAAACACAATATACTGTAGAAATTTCCTCAAAAATCTCAATTTCCCAAAAAGAACCCAGAAAAGAATCAATAAGAAGCAAATACAAATAATGGCAGAAATCTGTCAAAACAGACCAGCAGGTAGAAACCGATTTGTTCGAAGACCTTCTGTTGCTCAAATAAAAAAGTGTTGAACTAACGAAAGTTATCTAACATACTGGGGGATTTATTCGTAAATTTTCAGCTCAATTTGACTTACATAGACTCCTCACGAATTTTTATGGTGGAGCACAAAAATCTGTTTTGGGACAGCAACTCCCCAAATCTTACTTCCCTCTCATTAGAGGTCATTCTTGGCACAAAAGGCAAACAAAAAGTGAAAGTGCAAAGGATGTCGCCTACAGGGGTGAATAGGTTTTTAAAATTATTATGGTTTAGCTCAAGTAAATGCGGAATAAAACTAACGTTTAATTTATTGAGCACAAAACCTAGCCACTAGGTTCACCTAAGTGCACCAACAACCTATGCTAAGCAATACAAGCAACAAGGTGATAGAAATATATAAATACTTCAAGCACGATGGCTATCACAATGTAAAGTGCATAAGTAAAGGGCTCGGTTGAGAGATAACCGATGGACACGGAGACGAAGATTTGTTTTCCGAAGTTCACTTCCAAAGAAGCCACGTCTCCGTTGGAGAGGTGTGATGGCGCAATGCTCTCCGAACGCCACAAATGGCTCACCTAGAGGTGTGGTGGCTCGATGCTCACCCAACGCCACACAAGGCCTAACCCCGTATGCGGAAGCACACAACTCACCGACGCCACAAAAGACTCACCCTATTCTCCCGAGTGCGCACCACAAAAGGCGAGCACTCGCTCCACTATGGGACACTTGAGGGAGGTCACCAAACCCATACAAGATTGGGGCTAACTCCACAACTCAATTGGAGGCTCACAACAACAAATCCACAAAAGGATACAATGCCACAAAAGGCTACAAGACCACAAAAGGTCAACAATCCAACCACACAACCGTCTAGGGTTCCAAGGAACCCAAGAGTAACAAGCCCTCAAGCTTGTACTCGCCGAATCTCTGAGGAGAACTCAAACCTATGCAACAAATGCAAGGGCAAGTCCTTCACTCCCAAATTCCAACAAAGCTACAAAAGCTATTGGGGGAATAAGGGAGGAAGAACACAAGAGGAGAACACAAAACTCTCCAAGATCTAGATCCCAATGATTCCTTCACAAAGAAGGAATTTAGCTTGGGAGGATTGTAGATCTAGATCTCCTCTCTCAAATCCCTCAAAAATATGCAAGAATCATAGGAAGGGAAAGGGGAGAGGGAAAGCTTTTTCAAAGTCAACAATGTTGGAGAGAGAGATCCAAGAACCAAGAAAATAGCTGTTACCCACAAAGGGTAAGAGGAGCCCCTTTTAAAGGGCTCCCAGATCTGCCCATTATGGGCATTCGCGACCATGGCCAGAAGTTCTGGTGGGAGGCCGGAAGTTCCGATAGCACACAGCCAACAGTCAACCCACCAGAACTTTTGGTGGGAGCGGAACTTCCGGTGGAAGTTCCGACAGAAGTTCTGTCAAATAGTCACAACGAGAACAAAAGGTTACTGAATGTGAGCGGAACAAGAGCCGGAATTTCAATCGGTACTTTCGGCGGCAACTAGGCCTGGGCGGAACTTCCGGTCCCTGGCTGGAACTTCCGGTGGGAGCGAAACTACCGGTGGAAAATCCGACTAAAGTTCCGTCAAATACAACAACCAAACAGAGAGAATACTGAACATGAGCGGAAGAAGAACCGGAACTTCTGGCGGCAAAAATTCCCTAGCGGAACTTCCGATGGGAAGCCGGAACTTCCGCTCAGGGAAATTCCAGAAACCAGAAAACCAGAAATGCAATAACTTTTGCATCCTTACTCCAAACGGGATGAAACCAATTTTGTTGGAAAGATAATGACGAATAGAATCCAAACGAAATATTGGGTATCACCTTGGGAGAAAATACCATGAATATATATGTGAAGTATCCCCCAAGGTGTGGAGCCGGAAAACTCGCAAGATCAAAAACCGCAATAAGATATGCAAGTGAAATCCTTATTTGATGAACTAGAGCTTGTTATGATGATGGCTACAAGCTCTAGACCCTCGCATGGACAAGAAACAAATAACAACCAAGAAAGATGATGCTATGAATGCAAAGGTTTGATCTCTCTCCGAACAATGCAAACGAGACACCAGCTTGAGAGCCCCTCTTGATAGAACGGCTATCTATCCTAAACCCGGTCTCCCAACTAACAACACGAGACCGGCAAAAGAAAAGATCTATCAAGAACATACCTTTGCCTTGAGCATCCCACTTGAACTTGATGTAGACCGTCTAGTTCTTCTATAGTGGGAGCACCTTTCTTGTTTGCTCTTGATTGATGAAGATGAAGACTTGCAAATTGCTCCCCAATACTTCATGGGGAAACCTCTTCTTTGAACTTGTCTTCATCACTCCATGATCATGAGGATGACAAGCTTCAAGCATCAAATCTTCTAGAGATGGCGCATCTTGAGCTTTCCATTCTTCATTCCTTCTTGAGGTTGATCCATCTTGATGCAACTCTTTGCACTTGTCTTGATCAACCTTCAAGCTCCTTATTTATTCATGAATCCAATGGCACAAAGCCCTTGGACATTTCTTCATCTTTCAACCTTGAGACCAACACATGGCCCAAGCAATGCCAATGGACAAACCTACAAGTGAAACTCAATTTACACATTAGTCCATAGAGATTGTCATTAATTACCAAAACCACACATGGGGGCATACATGCCCTTTCAAAAAGGATAAGGAGAGGTCATTACTGAAGTAATAACTTCCAAGACTCAAGAAAACTCTTGTCTTTAACGCCTTTAAGTTAGGCTTGATAGTTTGAGAAGACGCTCACATAAGAAATATGAATTGAAGTAAAAGAAAGCATCAAGAACCAAATTCAAAACACATTTAAGTCTAACCCACTTCCTATGCATAGGAATCTTGTAAAGAAACAAGTCATGAAAGCACAAAGCACCAAGCATAGGAAAGCAAAACAAGTGCAACTTCAAGACTTTCAACATAAAGAGGGGAAACTTAATATTTTTGAGATGCATAAGACCATGTTTCCCTATCTCATAATAACTTTCAGTAGCAACATGAACAAATTTGACAATATAACTATCACACAAAACATTCTTATCATGAGACACATGCATAAAATTATTATTACTCTCCACATAAGCATATTCATTCTTATTAATCAGAGTGGGAGCAAATTCAACAAAATAGCTATCACTATTATTCTCATCACCATAATCATAAAATATAGGAGGCATATTGTAATCACAATTAACTTCCTCCTCAATAGTAGGTGGACTGAAAATATCATATTCATCATTGTAATCATCATATATTGGAGGCAAAGTATCATCAAAGTAAATTTTCTCTTCTGTGCTTGGGGGACTAAAAAGATCATTTGCATCAAAACTAGCTTCCCCAAGCTTAGACTTTTCCATAGCATTAACAATAATGTTGTCCAAACAATTCATACTAATAACATTGCTATTAGCATGCAAATAAAGCTCCATAGGTTTTTTAATTTTCTCTTCAAACACTTCATGTCCTAGCTCAAGATAAATACTATAAAGCTTTCTAATTTTGTTGTTGTTTTCCATTAAGCCTAACTAGTGAAAACAAGAAAGAAAAAGATTAAAATGCAGAATCTAAAGGAAATAACTTCGAGCACTCACACCGGAGGATATGAGTACCTTTTACCTTACCTTCCCGGCAACGACGCCAGAAAAGAGCTTGATGTCTATGTTGTAATTATGCCCTAGAGGCAATAATAAAGATGTTATTATTATAATTCTTGTTCATGATAAAGTTTATATTCCATGCTAGAATTGTATTAAGCGGAAACTTTGATACTTGTGTGGTTTATGAACAACACCGTGTCCCTAGTACGCCTCTATGGACTAGCTCATTGATTAATGATGGTTAAGGTTTCCTAACCATAGACATGAGTTGTCGGTTAATAATGAGATCATGTCATTAGGAGAATGATATGATGGACAGACCCAAATTAAGCAGAGCAATTAGATCGTGTCATCGTGTTCATCTTTGCGAAGCTTTTTCTTATGTCAAGTATTGTATTCCTTTGACCATGAGATAATACAAATCCCTGGTATCGGAAGAAAGCTTTGAGGTCATCAAACGTCATCCTATGTGAGGGTGATCATAAAGGTGTCTCTCGGGTGATCAGAAAGTACTTGTTGGGTTGTATGTATCGAGATGGAATTTGTCCCTCCCGAGTCGGAGAGATATACTTCGGGCCCACTCGGTAATCGATATCAACACCGCTTGCAAGCACGTGGTTAAGGAGTTAATCACAAAGTGATACGGATTACGGAACGAGTAAAGTACTTGTTGTGAACGAGATTGAACTAGGTATGCCGATACCAACGATCGAATCTCGGGCAAGTAAAATATTGCGTGACGAAGGGAATACATATATGGGATTAATTGAATCCTGGCATCGTGGTTCATCCGATATGATCATTGATGAATATGTGGGAGTCAATATGGGTTTCCAGATCCCGCTGTTGATTATTGATAGAAGATCATGTCTGCATATTCTTGAACCCGTAGGGTCACACACTTAACGTGCATCGACGCTAGGATAGAATGGATAATAGGTTTATGAGTTTTTGTTCGGACACTCGAATGAGATCCAGAACATCACGAGAGGTTCCGGAATGGTCCGGAGAATAAGATTCATATAAAGGGAAGCAGTTTTTGGATTTCGGAATCGTTTCAGAGTTTATCGGTATTGTACCGGAAGGTTCTAGAAGGTTCTGGAGTGGGACCAACATGGGCCCACTTGTCGGAGGCCTGCGTAGGCCTAAGGGGAAGTGCCCTGGCCACTTTGGGCAAGGGGCACAAGGCCTCTAAGGCCCAGCCGGCCAGCCCTAGGGGAAACCCTAGGGAAACCTTCTACAAGAGGGGGGAGACTTGCCCCCCACTCCACCCCTTGGGCCGTTGCCCTAGGGCTTGGAGGAGGGGTCAAGGGAGGCCGGCCAGCCCCCTATATAAGGAGGGAAGGGGCGCAGCCTCCCCCTCCCACTCCTCCAACCCTAGCCGCCAACTGCTGCCTCTCCTCCTCTCTCTCTCTCCCAACTACGCGTAGACGAAGCCCTGCCGCAGAAACTCTCCACCATAAGCACCGCGCCGTCATGCTGTAGATCCAATCTATCTCTCCACCATACTTGCTGGACCAAGGAAGGAGGAGACGTCGCTGCACCGTACGTGTGCATCTCTCGGAGGCGCCGCCACTTGCAGCATAGGATCGGATTAGATCACGAGGAGGAGACGGCGAGTACGACTACATCAACCACGTTCTGTTGAACGTTTCCGCTGTGCGATTTCTTCAATGGTATGAAGATCTCATCAATCTCTCTCGTTGATTGCATCTCCTATATTATATCTTGGCTTTCTTGGTTGCATCCGTCGAAAATCTTTGATTTACTATGCTGTGAAACCCTTCATTGGTATCAGAGCTAGATCTATGCGTAGATGTGTTTCACGAGTAGAACGCAACATGCCTGTTGCGGGCATTGATGTTTTCTGTTGCAAACCTCTTTTTATGTATTTCTTATGGCGCGGCATAGTGAGATCGAAGTGGTCTAGGCCAACTTTACGCGACGTCGTTCGCGAGACTGGGATCCGCACTTGACGTGTAGCTTGTTCCACACATGTGGCTGGTGGATGCCAATTTCTCTCACTATAGTAGTCATGGGATTTACAATGGATGTTGGCAACCATAATATCACCATTGTGGCTTTCCGTAGGTAAGAATCGTTCTTATCTTGTTACTCCCATAAGCCACGTAAAACATGTAACAACAAAGTAGAGGCGTCTAACTTGTTTTTGCAGGGAGTGTTTTGTGATATGGTATGGCCCAAGACATGATGTGTATGAATTGAGATGTATGCAATGATCATGTTTTGTAATATTTCACGACTTGCATGTCGATGAGTTCACAACCGGCAGGAGCCGTATGGTTGTCTTTATAATTGTGTATGACCTGCGTGTCAACTTCTTATACGCCATGTAATAGCTTTACTTTATCGCTAAGTAGTTAGCAATAGTTGTAGTTGCTATTCGTGGTGGAGGCAATCATGATGGAGTGATGGAGATCATGCTGGCGCGCACAAGATGGAGATCATTGCACGGAGATTGGCTATACCATGTCACATAAAATTATATGCATGTGATGTTTATCCTTTTATGTATCTTATTATGCTTAGATCGCGACGGTAGCATTATAAGATGATTCCTCACTTAAAGATCAAGATAAAATTGTGTTCTCCCCACGTATGCACCATTGCGAAAGTTCGTCGTGTTCAAGCACCTCGTGATGATCGGGTGCTATAAACTCTACGTTCACATACAACGGGTGCAAGCCAGTTTTGCACATGCGGAAATACTTGGGTTTGACTTGACGAGCCTAGCATATATAGACATGGCCTCGAAACACACGAACCGAAAGGTTAAACATGAGTCATATGAATGATATGATCGACACTTTGTTGTCCACCATTGAAACCACATCTCTTCTCGTGAAGATCGGATTAGGTGTGGTGAATTTGGATCGTGTTCACTAAACAACTTGAGGGATGTTGAATTTAGTGGGAGTTCATCTAGTAATTTGATTAAGTTGAACTAGTTATCATGAACATAGTCTAAATTGTATTTGCAAATTTTGTAGATCAAATGGCTAAGTCCAACTTCAACTTCAACGTTTTTGCTGAGAAAGAAAAGCTTAAGAACAATGGGTCTAACTTCACCAACTAGTTCCACAATCTGAGAATCATTCTCGCTGGCGGACAAAAGGACTATGTACTTGAGAAAGCGCTAGGTGACGCCCCTGCTACTGATGCGCCGACTGATGAAAAAGCTGTTTATCAGTCACGCAAAGATGATTATGGAGTGATTAAGAGTACCGTGTTGTTTGCTATGGAACCAGAACTTCAAAATCGTTTTGAGGAGTTCGCCGGGCCCTTTGAGATACTTGAGGAACTGAAAACCATGTTTCAGACTCAGTCCCGTTCTGAGAGATATGAGATCTCTGAGAAGTTCTTTAACTGCAAGATGGAGGAAGGGAGTTTCGTTAGTGATCACGCCATTAAGATGCCGGGCTACACTCAACTTCTTGAGCAACTGGACTTGGATCATCAAACTCTAATCATCAAAATTAGGGTTAACAAAAACTTTTCTAAAATAAAAATATGAAAGCATGCATGGTGTATGCATTTCATTTGGAATTCTTTTGAACCACCTTGTTTGTGTGTTCCTTTGCTTGTAAATGGATTCTTAGGTGAAATAAACATCATCTAAACAATTCCCAAACTTTTCTCAAAGACAAATAAATCAAAACAAATAAAATAAGGGAATGGTCATTTTGACCAATTTAACTCCCATGCCTACTTTGGCTGTCCCAAACTTTCAGAACTTAACAGAAACTTTTCTGGATCTTTGCACCCCTTGATTGTACTCACAACAAAGTATCAAGGCCCACTTTGTGATCATCCAGAAACTTTCAAATGCATAGTTTAAATGACAGTTCAAAAATAAATCTTTATCATATGAGAAGATCCCACTTTTTCAAAAACCACTCAAACAAGCTCAACTTTCAAAACCCAAGCATCTGCAGACTCACCAGCACCAACCTAGCACACCCATCAAAAATCTTTTCAAAATTCAAAACTTGAATTCTTGCGGCCATTTCATCAAATACCTTGCAGACACAAATCATCAAAAATCTTAAACACTATTGTGAGCAGTGATTGAAGCCTAACTTATCCCCTCTCTAGCTCACAACCATATCAGTAGATCATCTAGCAAGTTAAACCAAGCACTAGCCTCACTGTAAGCTGGGCAATGACATCAATGGTGAACAGCCGAAGCTCACCATGCCACCCCAGTGGAGACAGCAAGCTAGGAAGAGATTTAGCCGTGCCAACCTTGTCTGGGAGGCAGCCCACCGTCCACCGCCACTCCCTGTCCCAGCCGCGAGCGTTGCCAAACCCTGGACCACACGCACGGACCGCGCCTACCTCGCCAGCAACCATGCTGAGCATGCGCCAGAGCGCCACGCTCGACCGACGCCCACAGACCGCGCGCCGCCCTCGCCGCGTGCATACATGATCGCCACCAACTCAGGAGACCGCCAGACATCCCCGTTCGCCACCCCATGCCGCTCCGTGCAGAGCATCGCGTTGCCTGCAGACCAAACCGCACCGCCCCTACGCGTGCATTAAAGCCGTAGAGCATCGCCAGGAGACCACCAAGCGATCGCCACCGCCGGCCATGCCTCTAGCCGCCCGTAGCCATGTCGCCACCGTCGCCTGCCCATCCCATTCGGTCTCGCCATCGCGACTATGAATAGAGGCCATCCCCAGCCGAATTGAGCACACCATCTCACTCCCCTCTCCTCACTGATCGTGCCACCCCGTTCCTAGAGCAAGGCGAGCAGTACTTCACCGGAATTTCACTGGAGCCTGCCGCTGTTGGAGAAGGGGGCCAGCGATTGGAGCCGCCCCAGGAGAAGCTGCCGGTACCAGGAGATTCGCCGTCGTCGACTTTGTTGTTCGCCCGCCTCGCCGACCCTCGCCTGAGCCCCGGTGAGCCCCCAACGACCCCCACCTGCCGCGTTAGGTTTCTGTCTCGTCGGCGTTGCCCAACGTCGACAATGACCCTCAGCCGTTGGATTAGAACCAGATCGTACGCACCATATCGCCCCATACCTCTTCGCACCCCCTGTCTCACTGACGCGTGGGGGCAACAACTTAACCAGCCCGCATAAGCGCTGGGCTTAGCAGGCCGGCCCAGTATCGCTTCCCGCGCAGCCCAGTTATTTGAATTTAACCTTTTTCATTTTATTTTAAACACACTTCTGTACCCAGTTTCAAAAATCAACCCAGGTCGATTCAGTGAACCAAATTGAATGAAACCAAATTTGTTAGAAAGGTCTGGGAATGCTGAATCCAAGCCCGTTGGATTCAAGTCATTTGGATCTATAGATCATCCATGGTAAAAATAACAAGGCAGAAGCTTTTCTGCATTCAAACATTTTTCAAATTTAAACCATAATAGCTTTTGAGTTGATTCCAACTCTCAAAAATCACATTTAACCATACCTTTCAGAATATACAAAAATATATAGGTTTACTTACAGAAATAATGACCAAGTAATAAAATAATGCCACATAGGCATTCCTAGCCACTTTAATTAATTAAAATAAAAGAGAAAAACCTTATTAAATTGTGACACCACTTTAAATCACATTCCCATGGACTAAAATATGTGGTGATGACATGTGTAAACATGATCCCATGTTTGGTTTGGAGAATATTAAATCTTAAGTAGTTTTTCAATGAGTAGAAATTACTTTTCTAAAAATAAAAGGAATTAAACCAAGCTTTAATCTTGTAATGTTAGTGATGATGCTAGATCATCTATAGGACCCTTGTGTGTGATGAATGCAAGTAGTTAAGTATTGTTTGGTGATTGTGTACCTCGTATTTATTCATAGACGCTAGTACCGACCAAGGATACGAGGAGGAAGGAGGATACTACGAAGAAGAAGCCGAGGAGAACTTCAACCACTGCTCTACACAAGGCAAGCTAACACTTGCAAGATACTCTACTTTAGCAAGCCTTACTATACAAGTTAACCTTGCAAGCCTAATACTACTAGTTGAATGTGCAAGCTAACACTTGCAATTATGAGAGTTAAATAACCTATGCAATGCACTAAGCATGCTTGGTTAGATACATTTGATGATACCCAATTCTAGTTTTACTTGCAAGCTTATTACTTTATTTTCTTTATCAAAGGTCTTACTTAGAGTTTACTAGAATAAATGGTAGATCCTAGAAGGGTAATTGAAGGTTGCATAAAGAGCATAAAATTTGGCCTAAGCTAGATAATCTTGATGTCATCCTAAGGCATGAGATTAAACTTAGTTAAACTCCACTAGTTTACCACCCCTCATTAGTACTTACCCCCACTTGTAGATGGTAGTGCTAAGCATAAAACTTAATCAACTTTAGATGGGAATACTTGGTGGAAAATGGTTATGAAAACCTTGGAATGATGGATCATTCTATTGAGATGTTTTGACATGTGTTTCCGAACACTAGATGATTTGGATGATGAAAATGTTAAGGCATGAGCCTTAGCCCTTTATAAAACTGATGGTTGTCTGGATGCGATACCATTCCAATTTTATCGTACAACCACAATACCCGAAGATTGGGTAGGGCTTGACTGGAAACTTATATACCTTAGTATTGGTTCCCTCACGGCCAAGGTCTGAGCTGAGGATACCTTGTGATGATTGTACACCTGTGTAGTACCCAAGATGACAGTGGGTCATGGTTGGGAGGCCAAACTCATAGGAGAGGTGCTTATACTAGGGCGTGTAATTGAAAGGTTAGGATTGATTATCCGCATACTGAGTATGGTGAATTCAGGATTTGTTCCTGACGGATGTATCGAATATTGTGGTGAAAGTGTACAATCTCTGCAGAGTGTCAAACTATTCGAATAGCCGCATCCGCGGTTATGGACAGTTGGAGTGGCCATACTGTTCCCCCGTCAGATGTTTTCAAAAGACTTGTGCAATGAATTGAGACTTTGACTTGACCACAACAGGGTTGTGATATGAAATACAAGTTCCTACTTAGGAGTTATAAAATTGTGACTAGCTTCTCTTGCTTCTCAGCTTAGTAGAGATAAATCTAGCTTTTGCAAAACAACCCTAGAGCCTAGTGTCCTATTATCAAAAACCCCTTTCACTTGTTAATATTTGCGAGTACTTAAAGTGTACTCATGGATTTGTCCCTGGCTATTCCCGTGGCCAGACTATGAAGAGGAGTACCTGGAGGATGGACCCCAGGAAGGTTACGACAACTAGGATCATCTCCCATCGTCAGCATTGCCTGTGACCCTGAAGATGGAGCTTCGCCTACGCTACCGTTATTATTACATATTCCGCTACTTGAGATGTATTAAGAACTGGATCATGAGATCCCTATTTGTGTAAGACCTTATGTATGGTTTGTAATGGATGATGTACTGTGGTATCCAATTCTGTTATGTCTCGCAAAAATGGTAATCCTGGGATTGTGATGTATGGCATAACAGGCATCTGGGATTAAAAATCCGGGTGTTGACAAGTTGGTATCAGAGCCATCCTGACCATAGGAGACCCTAGTTAGACTGGACGTTTGAATCAAAAACTTAGTTTCAAAACCAAAGAAAACAAATATTTACAAAAACTTATTATCATTCTTATCCCTTTGATTCTTTCATGAAAATTCATGTTCCTCAAAAACTCTTGCAAAATACATAAAATTTTGACACACTTGATCACTCTACTAACTTCCTCATCCTATATTCTTATAGATGGACGTGCAGTACAACAAGTTTTATCAGTTGGGGAATGGAGGAGACCTTATCTTTGAGAGGGATTTGGACCAGCTTTCGGAACTTCTGGAGCGTCCGCACCCCGAGTTCTTCGGAGCTCAGCTCAATGATCAAGGAGGAGAAGATCTGCAGTGGCTAATTGTTGCAAGTCTCCGAGGAAAGATTGAACCTCCCACTGCTGAGGGAATTCAGTTTACCTTAAGAGAGAACAACTGGCTCGATGGACTTGCGAGGCCATGCAGAAGCTCTTTCCGTCTGTGGGCAAAGGCGTCAACAGATCAAGGGAACCCGCTTTGAGTTTTGCCCAAGGCGTGATGCAAATGGACAACCACTGGAAGCCCCATACCACCCTGATTTGAAGACTCAATTGGACCACCTTAGCTTCATGATGTACGATCGTCAGTAGGAGTTGGATAATTGTCGTGACTACTCCAACCACAAGTCTACCATCATCAAGACGAAGGATATAACCATCGCCATGCTAGCAAAGGATCGCAAGTCTCGCCGTCGTCAGCTTGATAAGAAGGAGCGCATCATTGCCCGTCTTCGCCACCATATCTCATCTTTGGAGGAGACCATCCACGAGAGAGACATGCAGTTGGAAGAGGGAGAATGCCAGAGAGGATCTTCGTGGAGACCCCTACTCCTATCTCAACGATGATGATGATTTTCTAGAGGATCAAGCTATGGACTTCTTCACCGATGAGGATGATTTCGCCTTCATCGATGACGATGAAGATGATGAAGCCACCGATTCCAAGGAGTAGTAGCACTTGAGCACTAGCGTAGTGAGTAGTATTCAGTCCCACTGTATCGTAGTTTCCAGAATGGTTCTTAAAACCATATGTTTTTATTTGTTGTGGTGTGTGTTGTATCGTGTGCTATGAATGAATGAATGAAAAGCGAGTAGCTAGAAAAATCTGAGTCAAACTTTAAAAACTTTTCAAAATCCCAGAACCTTAGAAATTTCCCTCTTTTCTCATGATCTATCTCAATCTTCAGATGCCACGCGGAGGAAGTGGTTCATCCCCGGACCCGATGTTGCAGATTCTGCAAATGTTGACTTCTGACCGCGAAGCTGAAAGAGCGGAACGTCAAGCCAACCTAGCCACCCTGCAACAGATAGCTCAGCTAGCCCACAACAACCAAGGCCACGAAAATCAGGACAACCATGGATCTAAGCTCAAAATTTTCCAGAATACCAACCCACCTGTTTTCACTAAGTCAGAAGAACCCCTAGACGCCGATGATTGGCGGCAAACCATGGAAAATAACCTAGAAGTCGCCGGAGTGGAAGCCAACGAGAAAGTTCTGTTCGCCACCCACTATCTAGCCAGAGATGCCAGGGCATGGTGGAACAGTGTTCGCGCAATGACCGGAGGCCAGATGATGACCTGGGAGGAATTCAAGGTCAAGTTTAGCAGAACCCATGTGCCACCGGGTTTGATCAAGAGAATGAGAGACGAGTTCAGAGAACTGAAGCAAAGAAGGATGACCGTAGTGGAATACCGTGACAAATTCTTGTCATTAGCTAGGTATGCCCCGGATGATATCGACACCGAAGCCAAGAAGAAAGAAAGATTCCTGAATGGTCTGCATGAGGAGATGCAGACAGTGTTAGTCAATATCCCCTTTGCTGATATTGAAGCCCTCGTCGACTCTGCTATCCAGATGGAAGGAAAGATCAACCAAGCCAATGAGAACCGCAAGCGTCGCATGATGCATCAGCCAGGAACCCATCAGACCCCAAAGTATCGCCCTAACCCAACTCCCGGAATTTCCCCATGAACCCATAGATCCCCGATGAACCGTCCGACCTATCCCAATCGTGGAAACCCTAGGCCCGAAGGAAATCACAACAACCCCGGCAACTCTAGCAATTTCAACCATGCCCCACCCAAGTTCAACACCAACAATGCTGCCACCAACACCAACACTGCCCCGAGGACTGGAAGCAATCTTTGTGCTGTGTGACAAAGGACAAGTCGCAAGTGACTTGTTATGATCAGGAAATAAGGTCACTACTCCAACAGGTGCCCCAACAAGAAGAATGCCACAGCCCAATGCCAATGTCCCACCAAGATGCTTGTCGTGTTCAGCCCGGAAGAAGGTTTGCCCCAGGGAATTCGCTCAACCGCAATGGCCATCTTTTTCTCATGCATGCGGAAGAAGCTCAGGAAGCGCGAGACATCGTGCTGGGTATGTTTTCTGTTAATTCAGTACTTGCAAGAGTGTTGTTTGATTCTAGTGGATCGCACTCATTTGTCACTGAAGAATTTGCCTGCACTAGTAAAATTCAACCAATCAAACTGAAGCAGGTTATGATCGTCCAAATTCCCGGTTCAACCACCAAGGCTAGGCAAATTTGCAAAGCCGTCCCTATCTGAATCCATGGCATAGATTTTTATGCTAATCTGATAGTACTCGGAACTAAAGATTTGGAAGTAGTACTAGGAATGGATTGGATGTCCAAACATAAATGATTGATTGACTGTGCCAAGAAAGCCATCACCATGACCAGTACAGCCGGAATATCAGTAGAGCATATATCTGAAACCTTACCTCGTCAATTCAAGTGCAACAAGAGTATAGCCCAACCTACCATTGACCAAGTCCGGATAGTCTGTGAATACCCCGATGTATTTCCAGATGTTTTGCCCGGTATGCCCTCAGATCGGGATATCGAGTTTATCATCGAACTAATTCTCGGAACTGGACCAATAGCCCAGAGACCATATAGTATGAACCCATCAGAGCTAGCAGAACTGAAGAAGCAACTGGATGCCATGCTGGAAATTGGATTGATTTAACCAAGTGCGTCACCATGGAGGTCACATGTCTTGTTTATGGACAAGAAAGATGGAGGTAACCGTTTGTGTACAGATTATCGGAAGTTGAATGATGTCACCATCAAGAACAAATACCCCTTGCCCAAGATAAAAGATTTTTTTGCTCAGTTGACCGGTGCCAAAGTGTTTTCTAAGATTGATCTTAGAACTGGGTATCATCAACTCAAAATTCATGCAGAGGATATTCCAAAGACTGCTTCACCACGGATATGGATTATGCAGTATCTGTCATGTCTTTTGGATTAACCAATGCCCCCGCTTATTTCATGAATCTCATGAATAAGATTTTTATGGACTTCCTGGATAAGTTTGTCGTTGTTTTCATCGATGACATTCTGATTTATTCAAAATCATAAGAAGAACATGAGCTACACCTAAGGACAACTCTTGGAACCCTTAGAGAGCATCAACTATATGCAAAGTTTAGCAAATGTGAATTCTGCTTACAGGAGGTAGGATTCCTCGGTCACATTGTATCAGCCGGAGGAATTGCCGTTGACCCTGCAAAAGTAAAAGATGTCGAAGATTGGCAAGCCCCAACCACTCAAACCCAAGTTCGTGCATTTCTCGAATTGGCGGGATACTACCGCAAGTTCGTAGAAGGATTTTCGAGTATCGCCAGACCCATGACCTAATTGCTGAAGAAGGACAAGAAGTTTGAATGGACCGACAAATGTGAAGCGAGTTTTCAAGAAATCAAGAGGAGATTGATTTCAGCCCCAATCCTAATCATGCTGGATATCACTAAGCCCTTCGATGTGTATTGTGATGCATCCAAGACCGGTCTCGTATGTGTGCTAATGCAAGAAGGCAAAGTAATATCTTATCTATCCCGACAACTGAAACAACATGAGAAAAATTACCCAACCCATGACCTCGAACTCGCAGCCGTAGTTCTAGCCCTGAAGACATGGAGGCACTACCTGATGGGAAACCGTTGTGAGATTTATTCGGATCACAAGAGCCTGAAGTATATATTCACACAGAAGGAGCTGAATATGAGACAGAGAAGATGGAGTGAGCTAATCAAGGATTACGATCTGGACATTCACTATCACCCTGGTAAAGCCAATGTGATAGCAGATGCCCTTAGCAGATTGTCGTGCCGCTTGAACTCCATGATTTTGAAGGAGCAACCAAGTTTGCACAAAGAGATGGAAGATTTTCAGATGGAATTGGTAAGTGAAGGATTTTTGGCTAGCATAGAACTTCAACCCATTTTGATCAGTCAGATCAAAGAGGCGCAGAAAGGAAATGCTAGTATCGACGGAATCAAGCGTCGTATTGGTACATGCAAAGTACCCGGATTCACCGAAGACGAAGAAGGAGTTCTGTGGTACAAAGGACGCCTTTGTGTACCAGCAGATTCTGAGTTGAAAGAAGTTATTCTGAAGGAAGCTCACGATACTCTTTATTCTATCCATCCCGGAGGAACTAAGATGTATCAAGATTTGAAAGAGCAATTTTGGTGGCATAAGATGAAGAGAGAAATCGGAAGCTATATCGCCAAGTGTGATATATGTCAGCGAGTTAAGGCAGGACATCAAAGACCTGCTGGATTATTGCAATCATTGCAGATTCCGGAATGGAAATGGGATTCCGTTGGAATGTTCTTTATCACTGGACTTCCTACTTCTAGTAGGGGAAATGACTCTATCTGGGTCATAGTGGACAGATTGTCCAAAGTCACCCATTTCTTACCCGTCAAGACCACCTATCAGAGTTCGAAACTAGGGGAATTATACATAGCTAGAATCATCAGTTTGCATGGAGTCCCCAAGAACATCGTATCGGATTGAGGAATTCAGTTTACCTCGAGATTCTGGAAGAAAGTCCAAGAAGGTTTAGGAACCCGCCTAGATTTCAGCACCGCATATCACCCTCAGACCGATGGATAAACGGAGCGAGTAAACCAAATACTCGAAGATATGCTGAGAGCATGTGTGTTAGAATATGGATCTAAGTGGGAAGATTGTCTGCCATTTGCAGAATTTTCATACAACAACAGTTATCAAGCTAAGTTTGCAAATGGCCTCATTTGAATTTATGTATGGAAGGAAGTGTCGCACCCCTTTGAACTGGTCGGAAGTAGGAGAAAGTCAGATTTTCGGACCCGACATCCTACAAGAAGCAGAAGAGAAGGTTCACAAGATTCGTGAGCACCTCAAGACCGCCCAGTCCAGACAGAAGAGTTACACCGACAAGATACGTCGAGACCTCGCCTTCAACATAGGAGATTTTGTGTATCTGAAAGTGTCGCCATTGAAGGGACTGCAGCGTTTCCAACACAAAGGAAAGTTAGCCCCTAGATATATCGGACCTTTTAAAATTCTGAACCGTCGAGGAGAAGTGTCGTATCAATTGGAACTACCCGAAGAGATGTCAGCTGTGCACAATGTGTTCCTCTCATTACTTCGCAAGTGTCTCGAAGTCCCAGAGAAGACCGAAGTGTTCAAAAACATCGATCACCGGATCATAGATATCAACGATGACCTGACCAATCCTGAAGTACCCATCCGTATTTTGGAAGAAGCTTTCAGAACTACCCGAACCCGAAGCATCAAGTTTCTCAAGATTTAGTGGAGCAACCACACAGAAGAGGAAGCTACCTGGGAGCGCGAAGATCACATCAGGACAGAGTTTCCCGATCTCTTCAAATCCTAGGTAATCTTTTCGTCCTTTTTCAAATCTCGGGATGAGATTTTGTTTAAGGGGGGGAAGGTTTGTAACATCCCAAAAATATTAAACTTGGATCATCAAACTCTAATCATCAAAATTAGGGTTAACAAAAACTTTTCTAAAATAAAAATATGAAAGCATGCATGATGTATGCATTTCATTTGGAATTCTTTTGAACCATCTTGTTTGTGTGTTCCTTTGCTTGTAAATGGATTCTTAGGTGAAATAAACATCATCTAAACAATTCCCAAACTTTTCTCAAAGACAAATAAATCAAAACAAATAAAATAAGGGAATGGTCATTTTGACCAATTTAACTCCCATGCCTACTTTGGCTGTCCCAAACTTTCAGAACTTAATGAAACTTTTGGATCTTTGCACCCCTTGATTGTACTCATAACAAAGTATCAAGGCTCACTTTGTGATCATCCAGAAACTTTCAAATGCATAGTTTAAATGACAGTTCAAAATTGAATCTTTATCATATGAGAAGATCCCACTTTTTCAAAAACCACTCAAACAAGCTCAACTTTCAAAACCCAAGCATCTGCAGACTCACCAGCACCAACCTAGCACACCCACCAATTTTTTTTTCAAAATTCAAAACTTGAATTCTTGCGGCTATTTCATCAAACACCTTGTGGACACAAATCATCAAAAATCTTAAATACTATTGTGAGCAGTGATTGAAGCCTAACTTGTCCCCTCTCTAGCTCACAACCATCTCAGTAGATCATCTAGCAAGTTAAACCAAGCACTAGCCTCACTGTAAGCTGGGCAATGACATCAATGGTGAACAGCCGAAGCTCACCATGCCACCCCAGTGGAGACAACAAGCTAGGAAGAGATTTAGCCGTGCCAACCTTGTTTGGGAGGCAACCCACCGTCCACCGCCACTCCTTGTCCCAGCCCCGAGCGTTGCCAAACCCTGGACCACACGCACGGACCACGCCCAGCTTGCCAGCAACCATGCCGAGCATGCGCCAGAGCGCCACGCTCGACCGACGCCAAGCGCCTCGCCGCGTGCATACATGATCGCCACCAACCCAGGAGACCGCCAGACATCCCCGTTCACCGTCCTATGCCGCACAGCCACCGCTCGCCGTCGAAGACGCCGCCTCTGCCGCACAGAGCATTGTGCGTTCCATATCGAACCGCACTGCCCCTACGCGCGCATTAAAGCCGTAGAGCATCGCCAGGAGACCACCAAGCGATCTCCACCGCCGGCCATGCCTCTAGCCGCCCGTAGCCATATCGCCACCGTCGCCTGTCCATCCCGTTCGGTCTCGCCATCGCGACAATAATTAGAGGCCACCCCCAGCCGAATTGAGCACACCATCTCACTCCCCTCTCCTCACTGATCGTGCCACCCCTTTCCCGGAGAAAGGCGAGCAGCACTTCGCCGGAATTGCACCGGAACCTGCTGCTGCTGTAGAAGAAGGGGGCCAGCGATTGGAGCCGCCCCAGGAGAAGCTGCCGGTACCAGGAGATTCACCGTCGTCGACTTCGTCGTTCTCCCGCCTCGCCGACCCTCGCCTGAGTCCCGGTGAGCCCCCAATGACCCCAACCTGCCGCGTTAGGTTTCTGTCTCGCCGGTGTTGCCCAACGTCGATGATGACCCTCAGCCGTTGGATTAGAACCAGATCGAACGCACCACATCACCCCATACCGCTTCGCACCCCCCTGTCTCACTGACGCGTGGGCACAGTGGCTTAACCATCCCGCGTAAGCCTTTGTTAAGGTGTCGCCCGAAGATCTCGCTTCCAGCCCAGTTATTTGAATTTAACCTTTTTCATTTTATTTTAAACACACTTCTGTACCCAGTTTCAAAAATCAACCCAGGTCGATTCAGTGAACCAAATTGAATGAAACCAAATTTTTTAGAAAGGTCTGGGAATGCTGAATCCAAGCCCGTTGGATTCAAGTCATTTGGATCTGTAGATCATCCATGGTAAAAATAACAAGGCAGAAGCTTTTCTGCATTCAAACATTTTTCAAATTTAAACCATAATAGCTTTTGAGTTGATTCCAACTCTCAAAAATCACATTTAACCATACCTTTCAGAATATACAAAAATATATAGGTTTACTTACAGAAATAATGACCAAGTAATAAAATAATGCCACATAGGCATTCCTAGCCACTTTAATTAATTAAAATAAAAGAGAAAAACCTTATTAAATTGTGACACCACTTTAAATCACATTCCCATGGACTAAAATATGTGGTGATGACATGTGTAAACATGATCCCATGTTTGGTTTGGAGAATATTAAATCTTAAGTAGTTTTTCAATGAGTAGAAATTACTTTTCTAAAAATAAAAGGAATTAAACCAAGCTTTAATCTTGTAATGTTAGTGATGATGCTAGATCATCTATAGGACCCTTGTGTGTGATGAATGCAAGTAGTTAAGTATTTTTTGGTGATTGTGTACCTCGTATTTATTCATAGACGCTAGTACCGACCAAGGATACGAGGAGGAAGGAGGATACTACGAAGAAGAAGTCGAGGAGAACTTCAACCACTGCTCTACACAAGGCAAGCTAACACTTGCAAGATACTCTACTTTAGCAAGCCTTACTATACAAGTTAACCTTGCAAGCCTAATACTACTAGTTGAATGTGCAAGCTAACACTTGCAATTATGAGAGTTAAATAAGCTATGCAATGCACTAAGCATGCTTGGTTAGATACATTTGATGATACCCAATTCTACTTTTACTTGCAAGCTTATTACTTTATTTTCTTTATCAAAGGTCTTACTTAGAGTTTACTAGAATAAATGGTAGATCCTAGAAGGGTAATTGAAGGTTGCATAAAGAGCATAAAATTTGGCCTAAGCTAGATAATCTTGATGTCATCCTAAGGCATGAGATTAAACTTAGTTAAACTCCACTAGTTTACCACCCCTCATTAGTACTTACCCCCACTTGTAGATGGTAGTGCTAAGCATAAAACTTAATCAACTTTAGATGGGAATACTTGGTGGAAAATGGTTATGAAAACCTTGGAATGATGGATCATTCTATTGAGATGTTTTGACATGTGTTTCCGAACACTAGATGATTTGGATGATGAAAATGTTAAGGCATGAGCCTTAGCCCTTTATAAAACTGATGGTTGTCTGGATGCGATACCATTCCAATTTTATCGTACAACCACAATACCCGAAGATTGGGCAGGGCTTGACTGGAAACTTATATACCTTAGTATTGGTTCCCTCACGGCCAAGGTCTGAGCTGAGGCTACCTTGTGATGATTGTCCACCTGTGCAGTACCCAAGATGACAGTCGGTCATGGTTGGGAGGCCAAACTCACAGGAGAGGTGCTTATACTAGGGCGTGTAATTGAAAGGTTAGGATTGATTATCCGCATACTGAGTATGGTGAATTCAGGATTTGTTCCTGACGGATGTATCGAATATTGTGGTGAAAGTGTACAATCTCTGCAGAGTGTCAAACTATTCGAATAGCCGCATCCGCGGTTATGGACAGTTGGAGTGGCCATACTGTTCCCCCGTCAGATGTTTTAAAAAGACTTGTGAAATGAATTGAGACTTTGACTTGACCACAACAGGGTTGTGATATGAAATACAAGTTCCTACTTAGGAGTTATAAAATTGTGACTAGCTTCTCTTGCTTCTCAGCTTAGTAGAGATAAATCTGGCTTTTGCAAAACAACCCTAGAGCCTAGTGTCCTATTATCAAAAACCCCTTTCACTTGTTAGTATTAGTTTGCGAGTACTTAAAGAGTACTCATGGCTTTGTCCCTGGCTATTCCCGTGGCCAGACTATGAAGAGGAGTACCTGTAGGATGGACCCCAGGAAGGTTATGACAACTAGGATCATCTCCCATCGTCAGCATTGCCTGTGACCCCGAAGATGGAGCTTCGCTTATGCTACTGTTATTATTACGTATTCCGCTGCTTGAGATGTATTAAGAACTGGATCATGAGATCCCTATTTGTGTAAGACCTTATGTATGGTTTGTAATGGATGATGTACTGTGGTATCCAATTCTGTTATGTCTATAAAAATGGTAATCACGGGATTGCGATGTATGGCATAACAGCATCCGGGATTAAAAATCCGGTGTTGACCTGTACCTAAGCCGGACCGAGTGCTTCTATTGCAAGGACAAGGGTCCTTTGGGAAGAATTGTCCAAGTACTTAGCAGACAAGAAGGCTGGCACCATTAAAGGTATATTTGATATACATGTTATTGATGTTTACCTTACTAGCGCTCGTTGTAGTGCCTGGATATATGATACCGGTTCAGTTGCTAATATTTGTAACTCGAAACAGGAGCTACGGAATAGACGGCGGCTAGCAAGGGATGAGGTGACGATGCACGTTGGCAATGGATCAAAAGTTGATGTGATGGTCGTCGACACGCTCTCTTAGTTTTACCTTCAGGATTAGTTTTAAACCTTAATAAGTGTTATTATGTGCCTGCGTTGAGCATGAACATTATATCTGGATCGTGTTTATTGCAAGACGGTTGTTCATTTAAATCGGAGAATAATGGTTGTTCTATTTATATGAATAACATATTTTATGGTCATGCACCTGTTGTGAATGGTTTATTTCTTCTGAATCTCGAAAGCAATGAAACGCACATCCATAACATTGAGGCTAAGAGATGCAAAGTAGATAGTGATAATCCAACTTATTTGTGGCACTGCCGTCTAGGTCATATTGGTGTAAGACGCATGAAAAAACTCCATTCTGATGGACTTTTGGAGTCTCTTGGTTTTGAATCATTTGACACGTGCGAGCCGTGCCTCATGGGCAAGATGATCAAAACCCCGTTCTCCGGAATAATGGAGCGAGCAACGGACTTATTGGAAATCATACATACCGATGTATGCGGACCAATGAGTGTTTCGACGCGCGGTGGATATCGCTATTTTCTCACTTTTACTGATGACTTAAGTAGATATGGGTATATCTATTTAATGAAACATAAATATGAAACATTTGAAAAGTTCAAAGAATTTCAGAACAAAGTGGAAAACCATCGTAACAGGAAAATTAAATTTCTATGATCCGATCGTGGAGGTGAATATTTTGGTTATGATTTTCTCACGCATCTTAAAGCAAGCGGAATCGTTTCGCAACTCACGCCACCCGGAACACCATAGCGCAATGGTGTGTCTGAACGCCGGAATCGAACTCTATTAGATATGGTGCGATCAATAATGTCTCTTACAGATTTGTCATTATCATTTTGGGGTTATGCATTAGAAACCGCTGCATTCACTTTAAATAGGGCACCATCTAAATCCGTTGAGATGACACCGTATGAACTATGGTTTGGTGCTAAACCTAAGTTGTCGTTTCTTAAAGTTTGGGGATGCAAAGCTTACGTCAAGAAGTTGATGCCGGACAAGCTCGAACCCAAAGCGGAGAAATGCGTCTTCATAGGATACCCTAAGGAAATGATTGGGTATACCTTCTACCACATATCTGAAGGCAAAGTTTTTGTTGCAAAGAACGGATCCTTTCTTGAGAAGAAGTTTCTCTCGAAAGAAGTGAGTGGGAGGAAGGTGGAGCTAGACGAGGTTATTGAACCTTCTCTCGAGTTGGAGAGTAGCGCAGCACCTGAAATTGTTCCAGTGCCGTCTGCACCAACAAGAGAGGAAGCTAATGACGAGGATGATGAAACTTCGAACGATGCTACTACTGAACTTCGCAGGTCGACAAGGTCACATGCCACTCCTGAATGGTACGGCAACCCTGTCTTAACCGTCTTGTTATTAGACAACAGTGAACCTGCGAACTATGAGGAAGCAATGATGAGCCCAGACTCTGAGAAATGGCTAGAGGCCATGAAATCCGAATTGGGATCCATGAGCGAAAACCAAGTATGGACTTTGGTGGACCCTCCTAGCGACCGTAAGGCCGTTGAGTGCAAATGGATTTTCAAGAAGAAAACGGACGGATGGTAATATTCATCTATAAAGCTCGGCTTGTCGCAAAAGGGTTTCGGCAAGTTCAAGGTGTTGACTACGATGAGACTTTCTCTCCTGTAGCGATGTTTAAGTCCATTTGGATTTTATTAGCAATTGCTGCATTTCATGATTATGAAATATGGCAGATGGATGTCAAGACTGCGTTCCTCAATGGCAACATTGATGAAGAGTTGTATATGATGCATCCCGAAGGTTTTATCGATCCTAAGGATGCTAATAAGGTGTGCAAACTTCAGCGTTCCATTTATGGACTGAAGCAAGCATCTCGGAGTTGGAACCTTCATTTTAATCAAGTGATCAAGAGTTTTGGATTTGTTCCAAATTGCTACGAAGCTTGTATCTACAAGAAAGTGAGTGGGAGCTCGGTGTCATTTTTAGTACTATATGTGGATGACATATTGATTATTGGAAATGACATTGGTATGCTTAACGATGTGAAGAGTTATTTGAATAAATGTTTTTCAATGAAAGGCCTAGGAGAAGCTGCTTATGTATTAGGCATCAAAATCTATAGATATAGACAAAGACGCCTAATAGCTTTAAGCCAAAGTACATATCTAGACAAAGTTCTGAAAAGGTTCAGAATGGATAAAGCAAAGAAAGGTTCATTGCCCATGTTGTCAGGTAAGATATTGATCAAGGCTCAGTGTCCAGCTATGGTAAATGATAGAGATACTATGAGCAAATTGCCATATGCCTCGGCCATAGGTTCTATCATGTATGCCATGCTATGTACTAGACCGGATGTGTACAATGCTCTTAGTTTGATGAGCAGATACCAAAGTCAGGAGTGGAACACTGGACAGTCGTAAAGAACATCCTAAAGTATTTAAACAGGACTAAAGAAATGTTCTTGGTCTATGGAGGTGATGAGCAGCTCGTCATAAAAGGTTACGTCGACGCTAGTTTCAACACCGACCCGGATGATTCTAAATCTCAGACAGGATACGTTCATATTTTGAATGGTGGAGTTGTGAGCTAGAGAAGCTGCAAGCAAAGCGTGATCGCGGGATCTACAACATAAGCGGAATACATGGCTGCTTCAGAAGCGTCAAGTGAAGGAGTTTGGATCAGGAACTTCATCACTGAGCTTGGTGTGGTTCCAAGTGCCTTGGACCCACTAGAGATATTGTGCGACAACACTGGCGCCATAGCACAGGCTAAGGAACCAAGATATCATCCAAAGACCAAGCACATCAACCGCCGTTTTCATATAATTCGGGATTATATAGCAGATGGAGATCTGAAGATTAGCAAAGTACATACAGATCTGAATGTCGCAGATCCGTTGACTAAACCTCTTCCACGAGCAAAACATGATCAGCACCTTAATGCCATGGGTGTTAGGTTGTTGCCAGATGCAAACTAGATTATTGACTCTAGTGCAAGTGGGAGACTGTTGGAATTATGCCCTAGAGGCAATAATAAAGATGTTATTATTATAATTCTTGTTCATGATAAAGTTTATATTCCATGCTAGAATTGTATTAAGCGGAAACTTTGATACTTGTGTGGTTTATGAACAACACCGTGTCCCTAGTACGCCTCTATGGACTAGCTCATTGATTAATGATGGTTAAGGTTTCCTAACCATAGACATGAGTTGTCGGTTAATAATGAGATCATGTCATTAGGAGAATGATATGATGGACAGACCCAAATTAAGCAGAGCAATTAGATCGTGTCATCGTGTTCATCTTTGCGAAGCTTTTTCTTATGTTAAGTATTGTATTCCTTTGACCATGAGATAATACAAATTCCTGGTATCGGAAGAAAGCTTTGAGGTCATCAAACGTCATCCTATGTGAGGGTGATCATAAAGGTGTCTCTCGGGTGATCAGAAAGTACTTGTTGGGTTGTATGTATCGAGATGGAATTTGTCCCTCCCGAGTCGGAGAGATATACTTCGGGCCCACTCGGTAATCGATATCAACACCGCTTGCAAGCACGTGGTTAAGGAGTTAATCACAAAGTGATACGGATTACGGAACGAGTAAAGTACTTGTTGTGAACGATATTGAACTAGGTATGCCGATACCAACGATCGAATCTCAGGCAAGTAAAATATCGCGTGACGAAGGGAATACATATATGGGATTAATTGAATCCTGGCATCGTGGTTCATCTGATATGATCATCGATGAATATGTGGGAGTCAATATGGGTTTCAGATCCACGTTGATTATTGATAGAAGATCATGTCTGCATATTCTTGAACCTGTAGGGTCACACACTTAACGTGCATCGACGCTAGGATAGAATGGATAATAGGTTTATGAGTTTTTGTTCGGAGTCTCGGATGAGATCCAGGACATCACGAGAGGTTCTGGAATGGTCCGGAGAATAAGATTCATATAAAGGGAAGCAGTTTTTAGATTTCGGAATCGTTTCAGAGTTTATCGGTATTGTACCGGAAGGTTCTAGAAGGTTCCGGAGTGGGACCAACGTGGGCCCACTTGTCGGAGGCCTGCGTGGGCCTAAGGGGAAGTGCCCTGGCCACTTTGGGCAAGGGGCACAAGGCCCCTAAGGCCCAGCCGGCCAGCCCTAGGGGAAACCCTAGGGAAACCTTCTACAAGAGGGGGAGACTTGCCCCCCACTCCACCCCTTGGGCCGCCGCCCTAGGGCTTGTAGGAGGGGTCAAGGGGGGCCGGCCAGCCGCCTATATAAGGAGGGCAGGGGCACAGCCTCCCCCTCCCACTCCTCCAACCCTAGCCGCCAACTGCTGCCTCTCCTCCTCTCTCTCTCTCCCAACTACGCGTAGGCGAAGCCCTGCCGCAGAAACTCTCCACCATAAGTACCACGCCGTCATGCTATAGATCCAATCTATCTCTCCACCATACTTGCTGGACCAAGGAAGGAGGAGACGTCACTGCACCGTACGTGTGCATCTCTCGGAGGCGCCGCCACTTGCGGCGTAGGATCGGATCAGATCGCGAGGAGGAGACGGCGAGTACGACTACATCAACCACGTTCTGTTGAACATTTCCGCTGTGCGATTTCTTCAATGGTATGAAGATCTCATCAATCTCTCTCGTTGATTGCATCTCCTATATTATATCTTGGCTTTCTTGGTCGCATCCGTAGAAAATCTTTGATTTACTATGCTGTGAAACCCTTCATTGGTATCAGAGCTAGATCTATGCGTAGATGTGTTTCACGAGTAGAACGCAACATGCCTGTTGCGAGCGTTGATGTTTTCTGTTGCAAACCTCTTGTTATGTATTTCTTATGGCGCGGCATAGTGAGATCGAAGTGGTCCAGGCCAACTTTACGTGAAACCCTTCAGTTAAGATGTAATATCAAGAAACAAAGGTCATAATACAACTTTATAACCAGGAATAAAATAACTTATTACATCTTACATAGCTCATTTGGCTATCTCATTACAATGCAGCAGAATATAACAATAGCATGGGGTCCTTCATCTTCAAAGTGCCATAGGCAGACATGTTGGTTGTAGACTTGTAATCCTAATCATTAAACTTCACTAAGATCAAACAAACCTACAACATAACAAGTTACAGCCAGAAGGGTCAATACATTTGAATTGTATTGGCAAGTGATACTATGGTAGTATAGTGGAGTCTATCATCTATATGCATTTGGCTAAGTGGAGCTTAGGCTTGCATTGCTCAAAATAGATTTTTCCTTATCATTTGAAAACACTAAGTTTTTGCTTGACAAAATCTTTCCCAAGGCATCTCCCAATAGAAATTGGTGATCCTTCAACCCTTGTTCAACCACAAGTTTTTAACTTAGAAATTTGGATGATGAGATTCTTGATAGCTTCCATGTCTTGATGCTCAAATTGTCCTTTGCCAGGGACATGGCTAAGTACTTAGATTTTTCACTCTACAGAGGTGGTGCACTTTCCCCACAAGACTTGGTTTCCCAAGACAAGATCTTTCAGAAGCCTTCCCTTAGACTAGAATGGACGCGTTCCAACCTATCATACCCCTACCACCAACTGTCCATTTGGCTAAGTTCTTGCAACCTATATGATCCAGGCAGAGCCCATAATGCCAAGTGGCTGCACTTGAAGCTTCTCAACATTTGACATCTCAAATCTCTTTGTTCCTAGGTGGCCATCCACAGGTGTGATACACCAGGGTAGTCCATTGAAATGGGCCCTGAGTAACCAATCAACACAAACCAATACTTCCATTCCACCCAGGTGATTCATTCACTTAGTTGTTTTATTAAACAAAACACAAGTCCTCAGACTTAGAAATTTTCCATAGCATGAATATATATTCCACCCTTGTTTTCTACTAGCTAAGCTAAGCATGATAGTAGTAGGAATCTTAACTTAGGAAACTCTACTAAGGTTTCATCTACTAGGATTTCCCATGGCATAGTTTATACTTAGCAAAAATACCATGCAAGTCCTACTTAGAAATATCACTAATGCATAGTGAAAATAATGGGACAAAAGTATGAAGCATCACTTGCCTTTTTGGTAGAGAGTATGAGTTCACTCCTTGATCTTTGCAATGTTCACTCACTTCAAATCACTACAATTCAATCAAGCAAACAATATTTCAATCTACCATTCAAGCAATTCATCACATAAAATGATAGAAACAAAACAATGCATGCAAGCATGCAAGAGATTATTTTATTTGTAAAAGTGGTTTCTAATGGGTCATAAACATTTGAAAACACCTAATGGTCATTTTATAAAGTGGAAAAACCATTTGTAAAAGGTTTTTAATTCATAAACCATTTTTAAACCAAATCATTATTTTATGTGGTGAAGAAATGCTTTTAATAAGGCAATATTCTATAGGTTTCACAAAATATGTTTTCAAACCATAAAACCTTGTGTTTAGGGTCAGAGAGTTTATTTTCAAAACATTTCCCAAAGGTTTTCCTCCAAAATCATTTTTAACCACTAAACCATATTTTTATTTGACTAGAAATGGTTTAAATCAAAGATTTATTCTTTTGCTTCACCAAATACATTTTTGAAACCACCATTTGATTCCTCGGGTCAGTAGGTTCAAAACAAACCATTTGCCAAAGATTTTATTCTCAAAATCATTTTAGAACAAGTTTTATATCCTAAACATGCATACACAAGTTTCTGCAAAAACAAACATTTTACCAGAAGCTTTTTACTAAACAAAGTGCATGGTTGGATAGGGCTTGTCTTTCTGAATCCATTGATATAAAATTTGCAAAATTTGGACGTGTAGATCAAAAGTTATAGATTTTACAAAATCTAGCATCTAATAGATCAAATCTGTTTTAAATCAAACGAACAGAGCCACGTGGCGTGTTCTTACTCGCTGATACCGGTTCGTTCGGATCACGCGTTGAGCACCGTTGGATCTAAGTGGGATCGCACGGCGCAGAAGCACTACTTACCCTTTCGCTCACGTTCCATCGCATCCGTCAGATCAAAATCTAGCGGCTCAGGGCATGTGACCAAAACTTAGCGGCGCTCGACGGCGGCTGGCGGCGGCGAAGCTCGGCTAACGGCGGAGCTGGCGAAATAGTAAGCAAGGAAGGTAGAGAGGTGGCTCACCGTGATCGCCGTGGCATGGGGAAGCTCAAGGCGGTCCTTGCTGGCGAAGGGGCGCACGAGGATGGCCTCAATCGCTCACCGGAGTTGAGCTGCGCCTCGGGTGCACGCGGTCGTGGTCGAAGACGAGCGCCTGGGATGCAAGCAAACAAGGAAAAACATCAGGAGGATGCGCACGGTTTCGGGGGTTGTAGAGGTACTCACCAGAACGCGAGGGGCACACGGGTTGGGCATCAGTAGCTCACCGGAGCTGGTGCAGACGACGGTGGCGGTCATTGGTTGTCCTTGTCGATGCTCTGGGGCGAGCGCGGCCGAGATGATGCTACGGGGAGGTTCGCCAGGAGGTGGGGAGCATGTGAGCATGGTCGAGGAGGCGAGGTGCGGCGAGGGGCTGCCGGAATCGGCCGGGAAGTCGTCGGAGACAGTGGCTGTGAAGGGCGAAATTCAGCAGCCTGGGGGCGCGCTAGGGTGAGGCGACTGGGGGGAAATGGGGAGGAGATGCTGGCGATTAAGAAGGCATGGTCGCAGGGGGAATTCACTGGGCCATTTACGCGTATTGATTCGAGCAATCAACGGCAGAAAACGGTCAGGCGAGTTCATCGCGGGGAGGAAGACGATGACGTGGTGCTGGGGTCCGTTGGCAGTGAGAGAGAGAGAGAGAGAGGTTAGGTGGGGGCCAGTAGTCAGCGGCGCTGGGGGTTTAAATGTGGGTGCGAATTGTTTTTCTGCGGGGGAGAAGGAGAGGTGGGCTGTTGGGCCTTAGTGGGCTAGATGGGCTGGGTCGAGTCTGTTTATATTTTTTTTGTTCCTGTTTCTTTTCTTTTTCCATTTCTTTTATTCTGTTTTGGTTTTATTTAATCATTTCAAGCATTCATTTGAATTCAAACCTTTGTCAAATTTTGTGTAGCTTCAAACACTGATTAATAAAACATTCTGAAATCATTTAAGAATAATTTATTTATTATTTTTAAGGTCTTTTAATTATTCAAAATAGGCTCTAGTTTTAAATCAAATAAGATTCAATAATATTTCTAAACACCATTTGATTTTACAAAACCTTCCAAATCTTTTCAGTAGGTTTTTATTTGATTATTTGGGTGTCATATAATTCATCTTGAATTATTTGGAATAATTTAATATGATTTACTAATCATTTAAGATTGGGTATTTGTTTTAGTTCAAAATGGAATTAAATATAGTTTTAATTCCCTAAATTTTATTTGGAAGATTTCTTTAATCTTATTTAAGTTGAATGAAACAACTTTTATTTCACTTGGGTAAATTCCAAAATACTATTTTCTCATGAATTATATAATCATTCTTATTAAAGATTTTTCTTTATTAAAATAGGGATAGAATGGTTATTGCCATTTTATCTTATTTTGGAAATTCTTTATCCTTTTATTTTATTTGGATTTGGATTCTGTTCATTCCATTTGCTTAATGGATTAGGCCAAGATTTATTTGGTCTTTCAAATATTCTTTATTTAATATTTCTATCTTTGTCTTATAGAATCCATATCTTTTATTTAGAGATCCAAACTTGGTGATTCCAATTTGTAAAATTTTATTTGATATTTATTTATCCTTTTAAATATCTTTTAGTATTATTTTCTCACCATTTGGTATGATTTATAGATAGGTCCTTTATTAGCTTTGAAAATTAAATTTCTTTATCTTATTAAATTTATAAGATTTTTTATTTATGGTTCCAAATTGAATGAAATCAATTTTTATGGTTTTATAATATTTCTATTTGTCATTCTTGATAATTTGTAAATGTTTGTTGACTAGATTTTATATGGATCAAATCCATAGGCTTGGAGATAACTTGGAAATGATTTTTATTCCATTAGGATTTTATATGTTTATTTTCCAAGTGTTTAAATTTTCCAGATGCATTTTATGAGGAATGCATTTCTTTTGATTTGGATTTTGTTGGATTCAAACTTTAATTAAAGTTTGTTCAAGATGGGATTTTAAGTTTCCTTTTAGAACAAAGTTTCTTTTCTCCCTGATTTTCAACAATAATTTTATTTTGTTTATTTATTTTTCACATTACAAGATTTGGAAAATCTTGGGATGTGACAATTGAGATGTATGCAATGATCATGTTTTGTAATATTTCACGACTTGCATGTCGATGAGTTCACAACCGGCAGGAGCCGTATGGTTGTCTTTATAATTGTGTATGACCTGCATGTCAACTTCTTATACGCCATGTAATAGCTTTACTTTATCGCTAAGTAGTTAGCAATAGTTGTAGTTGCTATTCGTGGTGGAGGCAATCATGATAGAGTGATGGAGATCATGCTGGCGCGCACAAGATGGAGATCATTGCGCGGAGATTGGCTATACCATGTCACATAAAATTATATGCATGTGATGTTTATCATTTTATGTATCTTATTATGCTTAGATCGCGACGGTAGCATTATAAGATGATTCCTCACTTAAAGAACAAGATAAAATTATGTTCTACCCACGTATGCACCATTGTGAAAGTTCGTCGTGTTCAAGCACCTCGTGATGATCGGCTGCTATAAACTCTATGTTCACATACAACGGGTGCAAGCCAGTTTTGCACACGCGAAAATACTTGGGTTTGACTTGACGAGCCTAGCATGTATAGACATGGTCTCGGAACACACGAATCGAAAGGTTAAACATGAGTCATATGAATGATATGATCGACACTTTGTTGTCCACCATTGAAACCACATCTCTTCTCGTGAAGATCGGATTAGGTGTGGTGAATTTGGATCGTGTTCACTAAACAACTTGAGGGATGTTGAATTTAGTGAGAGTTCATCTAGTAATTTGATTAAGTTGAACTAGTTATCATGAACATAGTCTAAATTGTATTTGCAAATTTTGTAGATCAAATGGCTAAGTCCAACTTCAACTTCAACGTTTTTCTGAGAAAGAAAAGCTTAAGAACAATGGGTCTAACTTCACCAACTGGTTCCACAATCTAAGAATCATTCTCGCTGGCGGACAAAAGGACTATGTACTTGAGAAAGCTCTAGGTGACGCCCCTGCTACTGATGCGCCGGCTGATGAAAAAGCTGTTTATCAGTCACGCAAAGATGATTATGGAGTGATTAAGAGTACCATGTTGTTTGCTATGGAACCGGAACTTCAAAATCGTTTTGAGGAGTTCGCCGGGCCCTTTGAGATACTTGAGGAACTGAAAACCATGTTTCAGACTCATGCCCATTCTGAGAGATATGAGATCTCTGAGAAGTTCTTTAACTGCAAGATGGAGGAAGGGAGTTTCGTTAGCGAAGCTTTTTCTTATGTCAAGTATTGTATTCCTTAGACCATGAGATAATACAACTCCCTGGTATCGGAAGAAATCTTTGAGGTCAGCAAACGTCATCCTATGTGAGGGTGATCATAAAGGTGTCTCTCGGGTGATCAGAAAGTACTTGTTGGGTTGTATGTATCGAGATGGAATTTGTCCCTCCCGAGTCGGAGAGATATACTTCGGGCCCACTCGGTAATCGATATCAACACCGCTTGCAAGCACGTGGTTAAGGATTTAATCACAAAGTGATACGGATTACGGAGCAGTAAAGTACTTCTTTGTGAACGAGATTGAACTAGGTATGCCGATACCAACGATCGAATCTCGGGCAAGTAAAATATCGTGTGAAGGGAATACATATATGGGATTAATTGAATCCGGCATCGTGGTTCATCGATATGATCATCGATGAATATGTGGAGTCAATATGGGTTTCGGATCATTTGTTGATTCTTGATAGAAGATCATGTCTGCATATTCTTGAACCCGTAGGGTCGCACACTTAACGTGCATCGACGCTAGGATAGAATGGATAATAGGTTTATGAGTTTTTGTTCGGAATCTCGGATGAGATCCAGAACATCACGAGAGGTTCCGGAATGGTCCGGAGAATAAGATTCATATAAAGGGAAGCAGTTTTTGGATTTCGGAATCGTTTCAGAGTTTATCGGTATTGTACCGGAAGGTTCTAGAAGGTTCCAGAGTGGAACCAACGTGGGCCCACTTGTCGGAGGCCTGAGTGGGCCTAAGGGGAAGCGCCCTGGCCACTTTGGGCCAGGGGCACAAGGCCCCTAAGGCCTAGCCGGCCAGCCCTAGGGGAAACCCTAGGGAAACCTTCTAGAAGAGGGGGAGGAGACTTGCCCCCCACTCCACCCCTTGGGCCGCCGCCCTAGGGCTTGGAGGAGGGGTCAAGGGGGGCCGGCCAACCCCCTATATAAGGAGGGCAGGGGCGCAGCCTCCCCCTCCCACTCCTCCAACCCTATCCGCCAACTGCTGCCTCTCCTCCTCTCTCTCTCCCAACTGCGCGTAGGCGAAGCCCTGCCACAGAAACTCTCCACCATAAGCACCACGCCGTCGTGCTGCAGATCCAATCTATCTCTCCACCATACTTGCTGGACCAAGGAAGGAGGAGACGTCGCTGCATCGTACGTGTGCATCTCTCGGAGGCGCCGCCACTTGCGGCGTAGGATCGGATCGGATCGGATCGCGAGGAGGAGACGGCAAGTACGACTACGTCAACCATGTTCTATTGAACGTTTCCGCTGTGCGATTTCTTTAAGGGTATGAAGATCTCATCAATCTCTCTCGTTGATTGCATCTCCTAGATTAGATCTTGGCTTTCTTGGTCGCATCCGTAGAAAATCTTTGATTTACTATGCTGTGAAACCCTTCATCCTACGCACTTCTATTCTTGTAGACAGTTGTTGGGCCTCCAAGTGTAGAGGTTTGTAGAACAGCAGCAAGTTTCCCCTAAGTGGATTACCCAAGGTTTATCAAACTCAGAGAGGAAGTGGTCAAAGGTATTCCCTCTCAAGCAATCCCGCAATCAAGATACAAGAAGTCTCTTGTGTCCCCAACACACCCAATACACTTGTCAGGTGTATAGGTGCACTAGTTCGGCGAAGAGATAGTGAAATACAAGTGGTAACGATGCCAGAAAATAGCTTGATGGTGAGGTAAAGACTAAAGCAAGCAAACATGCAATAGATCTAGATGCAAACGGTGTTTCAATGTTTACAAACAATGCCTAGGGATCATACATTCACTAGTGAACACTCTCTCATATAAATATCTTCTCTTCATGATACTACTCTTAACTACTCTCCGGTTGGACACTCTAATCATCGGTAGGGCTATAACAACACTCCTCAAAATCCGTCTTCCCCAATCTAGATAACCCCACATTGTCACCTTGAGCGCTAGATGGTTCCAACAAACACCACAATTTCATAGAGACACCCAACTCCAAATATAACTCATAACAAATATTCAATCTAGCCAAAGTGCCACAAACGGTATGCACGCTATCACTTTCACACACGTGGGGAAAAGCATAGATCTATTAAAGCACAAAGAGTATTTATGTAGACTCAAACCTAAGTGCCACCATGGCGTGTACACTGTCACTTTCACACACATGGGGAGAGCAGAGATCTATTAAAGCACTTGAGTAGCAAGGTAGATCTACTTGATTACAAAGCTCATGATCACAATATGACCATGCATAGAGAGAGATGAACACATAGCTACCGGTAGAGCCCTTTGCCTCGAGGAAGAACTACTCCCTCCTCATCATGGGAATCAGCAATGGTGATGGAGATGGTGGTGGAGATCGATGGAGATGGCTCCGGGGGCACTTCCCTGTCCCGGCAGGGTGGCGGAACAAAGACTTTCTGTCCCCCGAATCTCCCTTTCGGTGGCGGCGGCGCTACAGAGGTTTTTCTGGAAGTATGATGGATTATTTAGTGTTTCTGCATCAGCGGCTTCTTATAGGCGAAGAGGCGAGACTGGGAGGCGGCCGGAGGGGCCACACGCTGCCCAGGCACGGGTCCACCCTAGCCCGCGCCTGGGGGTGTGGTGGCCCTCTGGCACCTCTCAGTCTCCCCTTCTGTCTTCATGACGCCCACAGTAAAATATTGACTTTGGCTTTTGTCCCGTCCAATTATGAGAATATTGATTTTCTGCCTTTCTGAACCAAAAACAGGAAAAAAGCAGTAAGCATTTGTGGCATCTTGTTAATAGGTTAGTACCAGAAAACATATAAAACACCTCAAAGTATAGACAAAGCATAAGACAAATGATACAAAACAAGCATGGAGCATCAAAAATTATAGATACGTTTTCAACGTATCAGCCGACCTGGATAGTTGTGGTGTTTCATCCCACATGCGAGTTGCGGAGGCACGGCTGCCGATGAAAACCGTGCTATGGCCTGGTCATGGTGGACGATGGCGTCGTCTTCGCATTGTTACCTTGTTGAAGGCATCGCCGCTGTAGCTGCCATCTACTTCCTCGTGCTGCTCCAGGGGAAATCCCATACACGGGTATTCTAGATTGAACGATGGCGGCTCTTTGGGTGTCGCTCTCCCTCCTGGGGGCATCGTTTTTGGAGTAGCAGCTGGATGGTGGAGACAAGGTAGAGCGGTGTACATCTACCTCGTCGATGACGACGGGTCTCGTTGTCAGATGTGTCATGATGGACTTGTGTAGGGCTGGGCCGATGCCTGGCATCATGGTGGCCTTGGCGACAGGATCGGCAAACTTGATGTGGATTTAACCATGAAGGTTGTTTAGAGGTTAGATGGCGGTGGATGTTCTGTGGTACACACACAAGGTGCTCGCTAAGAGTCTGCTAATCCGAATGATTAGAGGACGTCTCGGGGTATACTATTGGTTCCCGGTCCTCCTGGTGGAGTGTTTTTTTATAACACAGAGCGGCCCTGTTGACATGATTTTCCTCTATGTGTTTGTTTTGTTGTTTTTTTGAACATAGAGCGGCCCCGTTGACATGATTTTCCTCCATTACTGTGTTTGTAGGTGATGGCTTTGGGTTTGGTGATGTATACAATAAAGATCATATGCAAAAGGTATAGGTCCTCCTGGTGGAGTGTGTTTTTTTTAACACAGAGCGGTCCTGTTGACATGTTTTTTGTTTTTTAACACAGAGTGGCCCTGTTGACATGATTTTCCTCCATTATTATGTTTGTAGGCGATGGCTTTGGGTTTGGTGATGTATCATTTCTTTGTTGATCATTCAACAATAAAATAATAAAGATCATATGCATCTTTTCGATATAGATAACATGCATCTTTTCAATACAGAGACCAGGACCACACCCTCCATTTTGAAAGAAGAAGGTGTTTTGGCTTTAAGCACCCAAGGCAAGCGTCTAGTATGAAGATTATTCCTTCTTCATATCCCTCCAAATCTCCGATACAAATAAAACGAGAGCTTGAATACAAATACATTTTGTGTCACACATAGAAAAATCAGCAAATACATCTATGTAGATTATTTGTTCAATAATCCGCACAACTTAATCATAAGGTACAATACAGAATACCGATGCATGGATGTCTGAACATTCGTTCAGTAGAGTCCATAGGTGTTCAATAATATATGTCAAAGTATTACTGACTGATAAATATGAATTGAATGAATCATATGAACAAATGGAGAGATCAGACGGACACAGCTATATGACACCGTTAAGATGTCTTCATTCCATCATCGCGTACCTAGGAGTACCGGTATTTATTGCATTGGAAGTTCAGCTCAGGTTGCCACCATTGGCTGATGCCATGAGCATATTTGAAATCCGGTGAAGGGCCCACATTGACAATCAAGTCTGCAGATGGAAGAAGGTGGAGTGGTTCTGATTCCCACCCTAACGCCTTGTAGAACAGATCCCCGATTGAATTTTGGGTCGCGAGCTTCTCAATAAACCCCGCGCCAAGATCCTCCATGTTCTTTCGATGCTGGAAATACCCAATGTACTCTGAACAGATATGGTCCCCTGGATTAACAAACAGATAAGGCGTCCATGATGACAAGATGTTGAAAGGCTCTTCCGCAACAGACCTCTGATTGTTACCCTCAGTTTTTCCTTTCATTGCAATAGTTAGTCCCGCCGTAATAAAACTTCTCGCAATGCGAAAACCATGCTTTACTCTCTCATCACTGATTCTCTCTATCGGAGCAGCGACAAAAGGTGGATTGAAGAGAAAGCTATCCAAAAGAGCGCCCTTCTTAACCATGTTTCTTCCAGTAAGGATGGCCAGACCTGCACCCAGTGAATGACCTGCTAGCCAGATGGAGGATCCAGTGAATACTGTGGCCACGTTTTGAACAGCTTGCATCGCAATCGTGAATCTTGAGGTCTTATGGAGCCCATTTTGAACAAGATGGAGGTCAAGGGAAATATCTCTAGAAATGGTTTCCTTCTCAGTTATGGTGCCTCTGAAGGCAATGACAAATCTAGGGGCATCCTGGAAAGAAGCTTCTTTACTTGAAGGAGGATTAAACTCAAATATTGCACCGAATATAGACAAGTCAGCATCATCTACAAGCTTGCGGATCATCTCAAAATGGAAGAACTCCCACCAAGGAGGTGCCACGGAGTCAACAGATTGACGATTTAGTTGCCGGTCTCTCTCCAAAACATAAACAGCCTGAACTAAACATGCAGCCACAGATCTCCTATTATTCTCCCAGTTCCTTTTGATAGTCCATAAAGAAGAGAAAGAGTTACTACCTTATGAGAGCAGGACATAATGTGCAAGTTGAGAACAAGACAGTATAGTCAAGTATGAGGTCTCTATCAAAATAAGTCTACCTAAAAAGACATCCTTCCTGAAAGGGTAACTTATATCTTCCAAACAAAAAATGTTTTAAAATATTTATAACACAGTACTGAAATAAGTTTGGAGATCCTTCTTCACTTTTCCAGCACTACCATACACAATGCGTGCATTTCACGTTACTCAGTCCTGTTCCTATTTGGTTACAATTACACTTTTCCTATCATGTTATCCTTACTTTGCCTCGAGACATGATGCCATTGGTAGATATTTCATCTATTGCTGGTTTTATGGCTACGAGATTTGCTAAACCCACCGATGGTGGACAGCAGTAAACTTTTAGATCCACCCTCCCCTGCCATAGCTCCTGGAGGAAGGTTGATCAAGCGACTGGCGTAATGGTGCCTATGGCCCCTTACTTGGAAGCTGGCAGTGGCCAAGGTCGAAGATCAAGGTAGGCTGGGCAGATAGCAGAAGCGCCCGGCGATTACATTGGGCAACGGTTTTCTTTGTGGAGGCGGAGCAGGTGCGCAGATGTGAACACGGACGAAGAAAACAGCGGGACAAGAAGATTGTGTCAACGAGGAATGAGGTGTCTGTCAATGGAGGTGGTTAATTGTTACAAGACACGTTCTGTTTGTAGCACATCCCTGAGATTAACGCATACATGACCATAGAGATTAAAAATGGCAATGGGTTGGGTTTTGCATGGGTCGAGCAATATCAAATCCATACCCATGCCCACGAGGATGCTCATTTCCCACCCATTAAGATATTCATCGGTAGAAAATTGTGACATTTCGCATAATGGTTTCTTTACATAGCAACTACAACATATTACAATTTGAGAACCAAGCGCTGGCTTGGTGGCTAGAGCTCGGGGTGCCGAGCCAGCCCACCCGGGTTCGAGTCGCAGAAGCGCTCATTGATCAACGGGGTGCTATCCCGTGTTAAAAAACATGCTGGAGAGGTCTCATCTACCTAACAACGTATAGCCAAGCCAAGGGAGGGATCCTTCCCCCTTTGGTCAGGGTTTTTTAACATATTACAATTAGAGAGTATAAGGGTGAAAACATCTTCTACAATCCACATATCATCTGTAACAGAAACATGGTTTTTATGGTGGTAAGGCATTCTAAAGCGGAGGGGGCGCGCTCTGACACCTAAGTGGCGATTAAGCGGACGCTTTAGGCGCCTAAGCACCTAAAACGGTCAATTTTCTAAGGTGGAGGGCGGCGCCTTAGCCTTAAGGACGCCTTAAAATCCATGAATAAAAAACATTTTTCTTACTTAAATATTAATCGGGTGATCCATGGGTAACCAATGGGAACGAAATAGCACCCATGCCTGATACTTGACTAATCCGGTTACCCATAGGTTTTCCCAAGGGAGAAAATCATAAGCATAACGCACCCATATAGGTGAGGTATCCATGGACATCCAAATCCATGGGTAAAATTGTCGTCTTTAATAGAGACGTACTGCAAGTTGCAGCCTAAGCAAAAATAATGAAACTGCAAAAACAAGTTAGTCCACTCTAGCACTCTACATTAAGCTAAACTTAATTTTTCACAGTGCATTCTGCATAGGGTTTCTTCTCTAGTCCAAGGATGCAACATTATTAAATTACACAACTAGTACTTCCCCGCAATGAATGTGTCGAGTCATGTTTGCTTTTTGACTGATATATTGTTAGTGCTTAACTGCATATAGTAACATAAGATACGGTATGGACCACAGTTGTTTTTTAGGGGTAATCTGGAGTTTATAAGTATGTTGTCTAACTAGAAATTGCCATGCAAAATGTTTTTTAAGAAAAAATGAGAGTAATTTCATCGAGAAACATAATGAACGTCAAGGATGTAAAATCCAAATCCACTACTGATGAAACCTTGAGCCATTCTGGTTAGCCCATAACCACAGTATGGAGTTGGGTGGAGAATGCTTGATTGTGTAGGATAGCAAAAATGAAGCAACTAAAGCCTGGCCCTTTACCTGATGTACATGCTATGTTATGAACCATCTGGTGACTTGGTGTCCATTAGTCCCTTGTACCATAAAATTAATATTCGAAATCCTAGTTTTCACGGAAACAGCAAGAGACAAATATAGTTCTCGTCAAACTTTTTTTCATATGATCACACCCATTCTTGAAGATGTTTTGCATAATCAAAATGATTTAGGATTAGCTGGAATAAAATAAACATCGTTACGTAAAGACCTAGGGTGAAAATATGAATGAGATGGGGAGAAGAGTTTACACCTTCCATTTTCTTATGTAAGCTCAAAGTTCAGTAACTTAGTAACTTGCACTTCTTTATTTACTTCTATAGGAATCGTTGGCAAGAAAATATTACCAAATGCTTGAATATATCAAATTTATGATCTACCAATTATGACTAGTATGAATATTATTTACCCAAGCAGATTCTAAACTTATGTAATCATGACATGAGATATACGACCATCGGATCAAATTAAACACCATAAAACCTTATAAACGTAGCTGGGTCTTTTCAACTGTAGTTGTATGGGTATTAAACATGACGAATATATTAGATTCAAATGCAATTCCAATCCATTAGAAATTCGCAAAATATTACTCCCTCTGTCCCAAAATAAGTGACATGAGTTTGTCTAGATTAGCATGTATCTATATACTAAAACATGTCTAGATACATACAAATTTAGGCAAAACCAAGTCACTTATTTTGGGATGGAGGGAGTATAAGAAATGCCATGTAACAGTATTAACGATAACATGAGCTACCACATACCAGTTAACAGGATTAAGATATGTTGGCCCTGCAATGCCAAAGATGTCTCTCTCCACAGCCATCTGGCTATACCAAGCTGCTCTTCAGTTGATTGGCTTTGGTAGTGAGGAAAAACATAATACTGAAATAAGTAGAAAGAGTCAGCACATGAAAGTATAATAAATCCTCAAAAACATGAATTCTTCAAGCGCAACATATACTTGAGTCCTTAGTGTACAAAGGCCTGAAACTTTTATGATAGTTGAGCAAAACAGTAAAACATGCAGACTCAATGTCCATTGCATCTATGGATGGCAATTGCCAGTTGTGACAAGTAACTAGTGTTCGAGTGTTTCAACCTTGCAGGGCCAATCAGACAAGAGAGTGTATCAAAGGAAGGGGAAAGGCAAGGTTTCTATCGACGATTAAGGATAATCATCAGATAGACGTAGCAGCACAAGCATGCTGCATGCCATTTTCAGATATACCCTTGCAACCCACTACAATAAAAGGTCTAGAAGACAACGAAATTGATTAATATGAAAATCATGATAAAATATTATAGAATATGAAAACACATTATATCAGCTCCATGCTTTATCAGATATGCGTTCTATGCTGACTATGATGCTAGCTGCTTCAGCATGACTTGCATTGACCTAAGGCAGTTATGGTGTAATCAACAATTTGCCGCTCCGTCCATTGCCAAGTTAGGTCAAGACACTGCTAACTTTGTAATATACTGTGCCTCTAAATATACAGTATCCTCGATTGTTTGTCATTTTGATTGTTTATCCAGTTTATCTATTTCATCTAAATCAGCTCATTCTCCAACATGCAAAAGCCAATCTTGCCATTAGACTATTTGGGTAATGAAGACAGGGACTGGTTGACGTGGACTGGCCATAAAAGGATTTTTTTTGGCACGAAGTGGGAGAAAGGAAATTAGAGCAGAGGGGAGAAGGGCAGCGCCGGTTGAGATGTTCGAGGCAAAAGTGCTCACGGACGGCTGTAGTCAGGAAAGGGAAGAAGTGAAGCACAGACCGCCGGTGATGTTGTAGACAATAACAGAAGGCAGCGGGGTCACCGGTTTTGCTGCTCAACGGCTGGGCAGCGCGGCACTGGAGGAAAGGGCTCGACGGCAATGGTGGTATTGCGGTGGAAGGCCACGGCTCCGGCGACAAGTTGAACAGGTGGTGGCGTGTGGCGATAGATTTGCCAAACTTCTAAGCATTTCAGAATTTCAGAGAAAAGGGAAACGACATTTTCGCCTAAATTGGATCCCCGCGTGAAATCGAATGGGATGAAAAGAAGCTCCGCGGATAGATCTTGTATCTGTGTGGGGGGATCAAATAAAAATTTGGAACAAAGGAGGAAGCTCTGTTACCTCGACTAACATGGATGAGGACGGGGACCGCCGGACCGGGGTAGAAGGGGACGGGAGCCGAAACTGAGGGCGAAGGCGCCGACAGATCTCAGGCCAACAGTTAGTTTGTCTCTCTTTTTCTTAGGTTTTCTTTTTAAACTAAGATTCTGACGCCGGTTCTGGGATAGTTATTTTCTTTTGGGCACCACTGGTGTTTCACCGGACTCCTGTTCTGCGGTACGATGGAGACTATGTGGAGCGTCCGATCGATGGCATGAGAACACGCACCAGCCTGGTAAAAGTTAGCTTCCTTCATTTGCTTTCTAGTAATAATTGCTTGCAAAGATTATGCCTAATCCCACAATTTACGGAGTTAATGATTGGTACAACGTCGAGTTGTTGGCGTTGTTATTCATTCGTGATTTATAGAAACCAATAAATCCGGATTTTGAGGACACTAATTACTATAGTTTGCTTTCTTAGAGCAATTTTTTTTCTTTACTGGACAAATTTGCTTTAGATGAAATTAAAATTTGCTTCCTTATAAAAGAAATATACTTGTAACATGAAATTACGTTCTTGTAGAAAAATTATGTTCTCGTTCATCAAATAATTTGCTTCCACTGTGAATGGCACTTACTATAGTGTAACAAGAATATTTGTCTAATTGGTTTGAATTGTTACAAAATATTGTTCCATGGACTAGAGAATCCAACCATATAGGGATTTCTTTCCATCAACAATAGAAATGCTTCAAAATAAATAATTATTGGTATTGATTATGGAAATGCTTCCAACAAATAATAATAATATATTATAAATGCTTCTAATAACATAAATAATTGTTTCCATCAAGAATAATATGGAATATATAGCTTCCAACATAAAGAAAATTTGCTCCCATCTAACAAACAATTTATTTCCTTCCATCTATATGTGTGCTTCTTTGCATCCATATGTGTGCTTCCTTTGCTAAGCACGTTTTGCTTCAATTGCTCACTTCGTTCTTGCTTTCTACGTACTTCCGTGCATCCTGGAGCATCACGTTACTCCACCAGGTCACTGCACTATGAGGATTTTATCAGGATCATAAGTTTTATGCCTTCGCGTAGACGAGCCTGATGTTAGGACCACCTGAGGAGGTTAGCAAGTGTGTCGGGTCCTCATGCCTTTCGAGATTTTCTGGGAAGAAACAAATGGTAAAAATAATGAAGGAACGAGGCAAACAGCGGGACGCACACATGAGAAATGAATACCTCAACGCTAATAGCTTGCCATGATCATCGGAGAATCCATGGTGAATCGCTTCCTCGAAGCGCAATGGCCAGAGTATCCAACGACCATGTCGTTCATGACCAGCTCCTGAAGCTAAACCACCCCTGATCCGCTTTCCCTGGCCCACTACTTCGACCCGGCCAAGCTGCCTCCAACCTTAATGCCCCGGTCACTAGCTATCAGGGATCCCTGAAGTCAATTTCCCCCGGTGGAATGGCATGCAAGACATGGAGCATGCGGCGCGACCGAGAGGGCTACGGTGGGAAATGAAGAATCATGATGACGGAGGAGATAGAAGACGGTGTTGACCTGGAGCTTGATTTGGGGAGCCGCTCTTTGTGTGACTTTTGAGAGTTATTAAGAAATAGTAGTAAAACTTAGCCACCTAGGGCCTTTCTCATTGATTTGGCGTCCTGGACCGTCGACCTACTCACTTTATGGTACAGATTAACCGTATATCCCCGTAACCTCGCTTAGGAGTCGTTCGCTACTGCTTACCGCGCGTAAAAACGACTAACCCGTTTATGGGCAGCTACTCCACAGGCTGATCTGCGCATCCGCTTGCTAATCATGCCAATCTGGGCTATCTAGTGTGGGGTGCCGACTTGTGATGGACTTACCTGTCTGCAGGTCTTCCCCTAAAAAAACTCTCCGCAAGTATCAGTGATCAGCGTCAGCCCCATCCACTTCTCGCAGTCCCTCGAGAAACTAAGCACGCTGGCAGCGGCGATTTGGCGATGCCCATGTTCGATCTGTGCCCCACTCATCCCATCTACCGGCTCCCACCCCTCCTGGTTTTTCTATAGGCAAGCAGGACAGCGCAACGGTGGCACAGTACCGACGATGAAGGAGATGTCAGGTGAGTCTGCAAACACCTCATCTTCATCCGCGTGGCAGGACCGGCCTCATACTTGGCGACTAGACGGTGTCGGCGACCACCCCTCTAGAAATCAGCCTTTGTCCCGTCATCATCCCCGATATATTTCCATCCATATGCAAGAGGAGGCGGGGCGATCGCTTTGGATCTCAGGTGGATGGAGGGGGTCAAGCTGGTTGGCGTCGAGGTCCGCCCGACTGCACCAAACTCTCGAGTCTTTCTCTATTCCCCACCAGCTTGGCTTCTCATCTAAGGTGGAGAAGAGTAATATGTTGGTGGATACCGGACATATATAAAGGAATTTTATTCAGTTTGTTGTCGATGCTATGTTTTGATCGAAGTCGATCTGTTTCTGTTTCTACATCAAGCTTGGACAGCCAGACATGAGGATGCATGAGCTGAAAGTGAGGTTAAGATATTTTTTATGTTGTAGAGTTGATTATTTTCTTTGTGCACTTTAACAAAAAAGTGGTAGAAAGAAATTTTATTTAGTTTATTGTCAACGCTATGTTTTGATCCATGTTTGTTCCTCGTACTAGAACGAACTTGGACTGCGTGACACGAGGATGCAAAACCGGTGAAACATGAGGATAAGATATCGAAAGTTGATTATGTTCTTTGTACACTCTAAATGTATTTAGAGACATCATAAATGACTGCATAATTTCTATGTGACAGGCAGTCATCCGAACTGTTAAGGATTAAGTAGCTGGAACATAGCTCAAAGTCATTAGTCGGCATCCTTCAAACCGAGAACAGAGGTGAACAACAAAATCTATAGTTGCGATTATATTTGTCCCTAAACATCTATAGAATTAAGAATTGCCTACCTTCTGTATAAAAGAAACAATTGGAGCTGCTACAGATTTGGTAGTGAGCTAACCGACTAAGCATTAATTTATTTGCTGAAATTATATTTTCCAATACATTGTTCTATATTTATTAATTCACTAACATATTGTTTTTTCATATTTATTGGCAGATTGTGAGCGATATGAAGTCTGACATGGCTCCAGGTCCGGATGGGTTTCCGGTTAATTAAGAAACGGTAAAACTTAGCCACCTAGGGCCTTTCTCATTGATTTGGCGTCCTGGACCGTCGACCTACTCACTTTATGGTACAGATCAACCGTATATTCCCGTAACCTCGCTTAAGAGTCGTTCGCCGGTTAATTTCTTCAAAAGGTTTTGGCCCGTTGTGAAGTTGGGAGTCCTCCACATCTTAAATAATTTCATCCTAGGGAGGATTGATATCTCAAGGCTCAACTTTGGGGTCTTGTCTCTTATCCCTAAAGTCGAAGACGCATAATCTATCATGCAGTTCAGGCCGACTGCTCTCATCAATGTCATTTTCAAAATCAACTCGAAAGCCTTTGATTCCAGGTTAGACCCTATGGCGCACAAAATCATCATTCCCAACCAAACTGCGTTTATCAAGGGTCGCTTCATCCTGAACGGTTCCCTTGCCCTTCAAGAGATTGTGCATGAAATGAAAGCTAAGAAGCTTGGGGGAATCCTGCTGAAACTTGACTTTGAGAAAGCCTACGACAGAGTAATCTGGGACTTTCTGATCGAAGTGCTACGCATAAAAGGTTTTGATGCAGGGTACATACATAGAATTGCGCAGCTGGTCATAGGTGGCTAGACTGCAATCTCAATCAATGGCGAAACCGGGACGTACTTCAGAAACAAACGGGGAGTGTATCAGGAGGACCCACTTTTGTCGCTTCTGTTTAATTTCATCGGTGAGGCTCTCTCCGCTTTGCTGACCAAGGCCTCTTTTGCTGGGCATATTCAGGGGGTTGGTGCCCCATTTGATTTCAGGGGGAATCTCCCATCTGCAATATGCGAATGACACCCTTATTTTTATCCAAAACGACGACAACCAGATCACAAATTTGAAATTTGTACTTATGTGTTTTGAAGATATGTCGGGCCTGAAAATCAACTATCACAAGAGTGAGGTCATTGTGATGGGACAGGACCTCCCCGAGCAGAGTAGAATTGCCAACATGTTGAATTGTAAGCTGGGGTCTTTCCCCTTTGTGTACCTTGGGTTGCCGGTTTTGGATAGATGTCTCACCATCGAACAATGGTTGTTTCTGGTTCTGAAGGTCGTGGGCAGGATTGAGACATGGCTTGGCAGGTTCCTTGCCTCGGGTGGCAGACTTGTGTTGTCCAATTCCTGTCTCGCTAGTTATGTCATTATGAGGGGGGAAGGTGAAGGTTTAATTAGGTGCCATATATTTATGTGGGAAGCAAAGCGAATCTCGGACCTTGTGATTAAAGTGATATGGACGCCGATGCACTGGTCCGAGACTTTGATTGCGACCGGCCTGCGATATAGAGTGTTTACCTTTTATTTTAGTACCAAGATACAACCGCGGTTTTAGGGCAAGATGTATCACATGGTTTGGCCGAAAATTCACCCTGCATTCTCAGGCCGAACCCAGCGCACGAGTGTGCAATTAGGGCACCGACGGAAGGGAATGGTCGAGTGATCAAGCTCTATCAATGAGACAACACATTTTTCCCACCGGTATTTGCCTTCCCGCGCGGCGTAGAGCTACTCCCCCTTAGCCTCTATGTCGCTTCTGGAACCACCCATCTGCCCTAGACTACAAAAAACGCCACTAGAAGAGGTGCTCTTCGCCGCACAAACCTGCACCTTCCTGCTGGACGAGTTTTTGCCATGTATCAGCGTCACGGGCAGCTTCGCGCCTACCACGTCTGTGAGGTATTCGGCAATTTTCCTCCTCGGTGATGGACTCCAATGACGAGGATATGTTCGCCGCACTAATGTAAGAGGAGTTTGCCGCAGTCACCGATGATGAAGAGCACTTGAAGATCCTCGCATGTCTGGCTAGCCTGTACGTGAGGAATGCAAAGCCGCAACACGGTTTCTCGGCGCTAGGGCGACGCAAGAGCAAGCTGAGGTAAAGGATGGAGGGCCACTTCATGTTGTATGCGGACTACTTCCCCAACAATCAGTTGCACTGTGAGACGGTATTTCGGCTCCATTTTATTATGGGATGGAAGCTCTTTGTCAAGATTGTGCATGCCATCTGGGAGTTCGACATCTACTAATACGTCGGAAACATATCTAGAATTTTTTATGTTCCATGCTTGTTTAGTATCTACTTTGCTTTGCTTTGTCTACCCTTTGAGGTGTTTTTATATGTTTTCTGGTACTAACCTATTAACAAGATTCCACAGTGCTAGTTGCCTGTTTTCTTCTGTTTTTTGTTCTAGAAAGGCAAAACATCAATATTCTCGGAATTGGACGGGACAAAAGTCAAAGTCATTATTTTTCCCGGAGCAACATGGAACCACGAAGCAGACACGGAGTAGGGAACCAGGGTGGCCGCACCCCCCTAGGCACAGGCCAGCCTTGGTGGCACCTACAGGGGGTGTAGTCCCCCTGGACCTCCACCGACCTTGCCTCATGCGCCTATGAGAATCCCCCGGGGAGAAAACCCTAAATAATCCAGAAGAAATCCACGAAAACCTCCGTAGCGCCACCGCCACCGAAGGGGAGATTCGGGGGACAGAAAGTCTCTGTTGCGGCACCCTGCCAGGACGGGGAAGTTCCCCCGGAGACATCTCCATCGATCTCCACCACCATCTCCATCGCCGTTGCTGATTCTCATGATGAGGAGGGAGTAGTTCTTCCTCGAGGCTAAGGGCTCTACCAGTAGCTATGTGTTCATCTCTCTCTCTCTATGCATGATCTTGTTGTGGTCATGAGCTTTATAATCCAGTAGATCTACCTTGCTACTCAAGTGCTTCATTAGATCTCTGCTCTCCCCATGTGTGTGAAAGTGACAGCGTGCATGCCATGGTGGCACTTAGGCTTGAGTCTACATAAATACTCATTGTGATTTAATAGATCTATGCTTTTCCCCACGTGTGTGAAAGTGACAGCGTGCACACCGTGTGTGGCACTTAAGCTGGGTTACATATATATTTGTCATGAGTTATATTTGGAGTTGGATGTCTTTATGAAATTGCGGTGGTCGTTGGAACCATCTAGCGCTCAAGGTGACATTGTGGGGTTATCTAGATTGGGAAAGGCGGATTTTGAGGAGTGATGTTATAGCCCTAGCATGGATTAGAATGTCCAACCGGAGAGTAGTTAAGGGTAGTATCATGAGAATATATTTATATGAGAGAGTGTCCACTAGTGAAAGTATGATCCCTAGGCCTTGTTTTTAAACATTGAAACACCGTTTGCATCTAGATCTGTTGCATGTTTGCTTGCTTTAGTCTTTATCTCACACACACACACATTACCCCACGTAACAACAAGTCAGAAGCTATTTTATGGCACCGTTACCACTTGTATTTCACTATCTCTTCGCTGAACTAGTGCACCTATACACCTGACAAGTGTATTAGGTGTGTTGGGGACACAAGAGACTTCTTGTATCTTGATTGCAGGGTTGCTTGAGAGGGATACCTTTGACCACTTCCTCCCTGAGTTCGATAAACCTTGGGTAATCCACTTAAGGGAAACTTGATGCTGTTCTATAAACCTCTGCACTTGGAGGCCCAACAACTGTCTATAAGAATAGAAGTGCGTAGACATCAAGCTCTTTTCTGGCGCCGTTGCCGGGGAGGTAAGGTAAAAGGTACTCACATCCTTCGGTGTGAGTGCTCGAAGTTATTTCCTTTAGATTCTGCAATTTTGTCTTTTTGTTTCTTGTTTTCACTAGTTAGGCTTAATGGAAAACAACAACAAAATTAGAGAGCTTCATAGTGTTTATCTTGATTTAGGACATGATATGTTTAAAGAGAAAGTTAAAAAACCTATGGAACTTAATTTGCATGCTAATAACAATGTTATTAGTATGAATTCTTTGGACACCATTATTGCTAATTCTATGGAAAATTCAAAGCTTGGGGAAGCTAGTTTTGATGAAAATGATCTTTTTAGTCCCCCAGCTTTGGAAGATAGCTATTCTATTGCTTATGATGATACCAAACCTCCAATTTATGATGATTACAATGACGAGTATGGTAATTTAAGTCCACCTATTATTGAGAACAATATTAATTGTGATTACAATATGCCTCCTATATTTGATGATTATGGTGATGATAATAACAATGATAGCTATTTTGTTGAATTTTCTCCCACTATAATTAATAAGAATGCTTATGCTTATGTGGAGAGTAATAATTATCTTATGCATGTGGCTCATGATAAGAATGTTTTATGTGATATTTATATTGTTAATTTTATTCATGATGCTACTGAAAGTTATTATGAGAGAGGTAAACATGGTCTTATGTATCTCAACAATATTAACTTTCCCCCTTTTATGCTGAAAATCTTGAAGTTGCACTTGTTTTGCTTTTCTATGCTTGTTGCTTTGTGCTTTCATGAATTGTTTCTTTACAAGATTCCTATGCATAGGAAGTTGGTTAGACTTAAATGTGTTTTGAATTTTTTTTCTTGATGCTCTCTTTTTACTTCAATTCATATTTCTTATGTGAGCATCTTCTCAAACTATCAAGCCTAACTTAAAGGCGTTGAAGAAAAGAACTTGTTGGGAGATAACCCAAGAGTTTTCTTGAGTATTGGAAGTTATTACTTCAGTAATGACCTCTCCTTATCCTTTTTGTTTGTTTTTTGTGCCAAGAATAATCTCTAATGAGAGAAAAGTAAGATTCGAGGAGTTGCTGTCCTAAAACAAATTTTTGTGCTCCACCATAAAAATGCGTGAGGAATCTCTATAAGTCGGATTGAGCTTATATTTTACGAATAAATTCCCAGTATGTTATCTAACTTTCGTTAGTTCAACACTTTTTGATTGTAGTAACAAAAGGTCTTCAAAAAAATCGGTTTCTACCTGCTGGTCTGTTTTGACAGATTTCTGCCATTATTTGCATTTGCTTCTTATTGATTCCTCTTTGGGTTCTTTTTGGGAAATTGATCTTTTTGAGTGAATTTCTACAGTAGATTATGTTTTTAGTGGAAGTTTTGCTGTTCTAAATCTAAACCCAAAGGTCTATTATCTTTTGAATACAATAATGTTGCTAATGAAGATTGTGTGAAGTTTTGTACGAAAGAAAACATTTCAGGTGTAGAGAGAGAATGATGTAATGAGATGAAGAATGGACAAAAACTCAAGCTTGGGGATGCCACCCCGTGTCACCCCAAGAAATATTCAAGAGGTACAAGCGTCAAAGCTTGGGTATGCCCAAGACATCCCCTTCTTTATCAATAAAAATCTCAGGTCTTTCTAGACACTTTGTTTTTTATTGTTTCATGCACAGTTGTGTTGTTCTTGGAGCATCTTAGTTTTTGTTTTTGGTTTTCGTTTGCTTAGTTTGCTTGAACAAAGTTGGTTGATTACACCACACTTCTTTTGGAGAGAGACACACTCTGTTTTCATTTCCTAGAACACTCTAGTTTTCATTCTTATTGTCTTGTGAGTGTTCTCTTTTGCTAGCACTATGTTTAGCCTTAGTTTTCTTGTGCTTTCAGCTTAGAACTTTTTAGTTCTTCTTTGTGGATTTGTGAGACAAGATCACTGATCTTTATTGATTATTATCTTTGTGAGTTGCTTCAAATAAGTTGATTGGTGTTGGAAAAGAGTAGGAAGTTTCATGCTTATAGTGGTACAAAAGGGAGATTGTTTTGACTGTGACTTAGACTTTATCATGTCATGCTAGATGTTGCTTTGACCATATGATTAGCGATTATTTCTGTAGCATGACTTGTTCCAAACAATTAGGATTTCTTAATGTGCCTTGAAAGAATCATGCGTTGTTTTAGCATACAAAAGCATAGTATTGTGGTATTCTCCTTTGATGCTTTGTTTGGGTTGACTTGGCACATGCTCACACCATGTTATGACTATGAACAAGTCACCATAGCCTCTATGATCATTTAGTCCTTGACTAGTAGTACCACTCTATGCTTTGATTAGTAATGGTTTGTCGCTCTACATGATTATGGCCATTATTGCTCTCTTAGTTGGTTGCTCCCAGTCTTTTGCTAGCCTCCACTTGTATGAGTAAGTTCTACTCATGCTTCCAACTCCCAAGAAACCAAGTGAAAGGACTATATTTTCCCATGCTGTTTTTGGTGTTAATGACAATCCCATTTGTGTTTTAATTGTGCGATTGAGTTTCAGGGAAAACGTTGTTGATGTCTCCTTCAATCTGTGTGGATGCTCTCTTGGGATCTCTTGAAGACGGTGGCCTTTAGTTTTCTCCTAGTTTCTCTCCTGTTGTTGTTTTAGGTCAACGTACTATTAAGAGGGGGTCCATCTCGGAAGGCTGTGGGAAATCACTTGTTCTTGCACAAACTTATATGCATCGCCACAACCATCCTACTATTCCGTGAGAGAGTGAGTTTCTGTTCTGTTGGAGCCTTCTATGTCTCACCGGAACTTCCGGCCTGGCACCGGAAGTTCCGCTCAGGCTTTTTCTACGGGTTGTTCTGAGCTTTGTTCCGATCCTAGTTCCGCCCCAAGTTCCGCTGGTGGATCAGTAACCTTCTGTATGAAGTGTTCTATTTGTCGGAACTTGGGCCGGAACTTGCATCGAAACTTGTCCTGCCAAAAAGTCCTGAGCGGAACTTCCGCCTAGCCGCCGGAACTTCCGGTTAGACTTGGTTCGCGACCCAGAAATTCCGCCCCTAGTTCCGCTCCAAGTTCCGCTAAAGGCTCAGTAACCTTCTGTTTGAAGTGTTCTATTTGCCGGAACTTGGGTCGGAACTTGCATCGGAAGTTCACCGGAACTTCCGGTATGTTATGACCGGAACTTCCAGTTGAGCTTCTGGAGCGGGCGTCAACGGTTTGATGACCGTTGGAGCCAGGCTGGGCGGAACTTCCGGCCTCTCACCGGAACTTCCGGTGAGGTCACGGGGGCTGTAACGGTTCAGTGCGGAGGGGGCCTATTTAAGGCGCCCCTCTTCTTCCTCCCACCTACTGCGAATTTTTCTCTCTCCTCCATTAATGCTTGAGCTTCACCTCACTAGATCTCTCTCTCTCTAGCCACTCAAATGACTTGATCTTTTGATAGGTGAGGGAGGTGACCTAGATCTACACTTCCACCAAAGAAGATTTGATTTCCCCCACCCATCCTTTGTGGATCTTGTTGCTCTTGGGTTTCTTGAATCCCTAGATGGTGTAGGGCATCCTCGGAGCTAAGGTTTGTGTTGTGAAGCTTCGAGGTGTCGGTGAGGGCCTCCAATTGAGTTGTGGAGCTTCCCCCTCAACCTTGGTGTAAAGGTTTCGGTTGGCGCCTTCAAGGTCACCGGTTAGTGGATTGTGAGGCCTCCTTTGTGGGGGAGCTCACCGAAGAAGAAGGTGAGGCCTTTGTGGCGCTCGGGTGACCTTGTGTGGCCCCGACACCTCTCCAACATAGACGTAGCTCCTTGGGAGTGAACTACGGGAATTATATCTCCGTGTCCCCGCTCCGGTTACTTCGTTCCCTTCCTTTACTTCTTGCTATTTACCGTTCTTGTGGTTGTTGTAAGTTATCTTGCATTTAGTTTGTTCATTTAGTTGCACATCTAGATAACTTTCTTTCTCGTTGAGCCTAAAATTGAGAAACAAATTAAAATTGGGTAGACGCCTATTCACCCCCCTCTAGTCGTATCTAGTCGGTACTTTCAATTGGTATCAGAGCCAAGGCTCTTATTTCGGTCTTTACCGACTAAGAGACTATGGCCGACGATGGGGGTAGTGAAACCGAAAACCCCAAGAACTTGGCCACTATGGATGACCTCAAGCAATTGGAGTCATCCATGATGTCCAAGTTCGAGGAAATGATGACTATCTTGCAGTCCCTCAAGCCAAACCCCATGGTTGCTCTTGACACATCCCAATCCACCGAGCTTCCTCCCACCGTTACATCTGGATCCCAGGGTGACTCCATGGCCATCACCACTCGCTTGGGACTTGGTTTTGTTGCTCAAACCTCTACCAAGGTTCCAAGTGAGAACACCGAGGAGCCCGAGAACCCAACTTCCAAAGAGGAAAATGGAGGAAAGGACTACTCGGCGGTGCCCTCACCGCCTAAGTACACTCCGGATCCACCCATTCCCATGCCACACATTATTCCTCAAGGAGCACCACCCATGCTAGATATTTCTAATTTCTCCAATTGGTAATATCTATTGTGCTCACATATTTCCAGCTCTTCTATTGAGTTAATGAGGATTGTGGAGGATGGATTCTCTCCATATGACCCAAAGAAGTTGACACGAGGTGAAGTGGTGGACAAGCAACTCAATTCCATAGCTTTGGGGATGATTCAAAAGGCTTTGACTCCAAAGGACTTTGCTCACATTCGCCAATTCGACACCGCCAAGGGAGCTTGGGATCAACTCACCGAGCTCTTTGTTGGGAATGCAAGCATCCAAAGCTCCAAGTTTGATGAAATCAACAACGAGTGCGATGGTTTCGCAATGCAAGATGATGAGACCCCCGAAGACATGTATAGGCACCTCAAAGTCCTTTGTTCCACTATGAGGGACCTTGGGGCCACCTATGTTGATGACAAGTTTATGAAGAGGAAGTTCATTCAAGCTCTCCTTCCGTTTGAAGAACAAAAGCTCAACTCTATCAAGGGAAGAACCAACTTTCACCTAATGACCTTCCAAGAAGTCTTAAGCGAAGTAATTTCCATGACTATTGCCAAGAAGAATGCGAAGTCCGCTCATGCTAGGGCCATTGGGTCAACCAAAGTGAATCTTGCTTTGAAGGCCAAGGCTATTGAAGTTGATGATGATGATACATCAAGTGAGTGGTCTCAAGAGGATCTGAAGTGTGCCTTCAACGAACATCTTGCTCTCGCTTCAAGGGCCTTTTGGAACAAGTCCGGGTTCAAGTCAAGATCAAGGGACAACTTAAGATTCAACTCACCCAACAAGTCTCCCAAGGCAAGGTCATGCTACAATTGCAACGACAAGAGTCACTTCATGGCCAAGTGTCCCTTTGAGAACCGCGAAGACAATGGTGGTCGTCTCATTCGCAAGATCAAGTCAAGACCTCCCCATCCCTTGAACAAGAACTACGCCATCAAGAACGTTGCCAACAAGGAACGAGCAATAGTGGTCCATGAAGAATACCTTTAGGGCACGGATGAAGATCATGATGATGAAGTTCATGGTCGAGAGATTGTGGGCGTTGCTGCTATTGCCACTACCTCAACTCCACGTCTATCCCTCTTTGACTCGCCAAATGAAAATGTCATATCCTCCAACCAAAAGTGCTTCATGGCCAAGGCCACCGAGGACTATGCTTTTGGTGGATCGAAATGGGTGCTTGATAGTGGTGCCACAAGTCATATGACCGGAAGCAAGTCTATCATGACGGATATGAGGCCAAATATTGCCAACACCATGGTCTCCTACGGTGATAAAACAAGCTCTCAGGTTTTGGGTTTTGGCAAAGTGGTGGTAACCCCGGATGTATCTTTGGTTGACGTCATGCTTGTCAAAACTCTTGGTTACAATTTACTCTCAGTTCGTGCTCTTGCTCTTATGGGTCTTTCTTCGTTCTTTAATACTCATTCCGTGGTCCTCATGTGGAGCAAGTCTCTCTTATATAAGGTGGCCTCGGCCACCGACCCGTTTTTATTTGTGTCTTTGACCCTTTTTGTATTTTTTTTCTTGTTTTTGTTGGCTTTGGTTCTTCACAGTTTGAGCTCTCTATCCTAAGCCTTCCCTTTCCTCAAGCCCTATCTATTCCCTGCACAAGTTCTTCCTTGTTATCTTCCAAATCTGAGAAGGTCTTTTTGGCATCACCGGAACTTCCGGTCAGCTGCCGGAACTTCCGGTCAGCTGGTTGTTCGTCCGAACCACCTGCTGACCTGGAACTTGTTCAGCCTGACCCAAAACTTCCGGTCCACCAGAACTTCCGGTGGTTTTCTCTGTCCTATATAAGGCGGGCCCTGGGGGAAAACGGGATCTTCTTCCTTTTTCCCCCAAGACCCATCTTCTATTTGGAGCAGCCGCCGGCCAAGTCTTCTCCGCGAAGGTGCTCCGGCCCCTTCGTCTCCGGCCACCCCTCCTCAGATCTGCTCCGTGGGAACCTTCCCCACCTTGATCTCCCGCCATGGACTCCGATATTTGCCCTCAACTCCCTCCATTAAAGGAGATCTAACTCTCTCACCATTGCTTGAGTTAGGGCACACCATGTCTAGGCTAGTTCTTTGGCTAGAACTTGTTGGGAGATCTTGGTAGGCCTAGGGTATCATGCTAGAGTAGATTGGTCCAATACACTCATGGAATTTTTTTGCACTTGTGGCTTACAGATCTAGATCTAGTGAACTGCTGCTTGAACCGCCAGTTCGTGGTCTCACCGGAACTTCCGGTGGACCATTTTCACCGGAAGTTCCGGCGACAGTGAAACTTTTTCCTGAATGTATTTTTCCAATCTATTTCTTTTGTTTCCTCTTTCGAACTTGTGCACTTATCCCACCTTCCCCCCTATTCTTGTGCTTTCTTCTCAGGGCAAGGTGGTACCCGCCAAGGCAAGCGTGTCCGTCGACCATCCTCTGACATTCCTCCTGAGATTGATGAAGAAGATGTTGAGGTTGTGCGTCCAACTGCTCAGACTGGCCGTCAAAAGGCTGCTGCTGCTCGTCGTGCTGCTGCTGCTGAAGGGAAGAGGCCTGCTCTTGCTTCTCAGAAGGCCACTGCTGCTGGGCCTGACAAGACCAAGGCCAACATCTCCAAATGGACTCAGAAGGCTTACTCTGAATTCAGGCGTATGGATCCCTACCTCCTTCCTCATGACCGTCTTTGCTTGGATCCTCACTTCCACAACTGCCGTCAGGAACAGATATTTGCTGAGATCTATGCAACGAATACTAAGTTTGTGGTTGCTCCTCAAAAGTACATCAATGTGACTCACATGGAAGAGAAGCATGCATATTTTGGCGAGGCTCTTGATATTTGCCAGAGGTTTGGGCTGATTCCCCTCATGGAGCACCGTCAGAACTATGATGTGGCTGCTATTGCTCAGTTTTACTCTACTCTGTTTATTCACATGCGCTCCTCTACTGAAGGTGTGTTGAAGTGGATGACTAGGGGAGTGTTTCTTACCGCCACTTGGTCTGAGTTTGCTGAGCTTCTTGGCTATCCCCTTCAGCCTGGCAACGGGGCAAATGGTTGGCGTGTTCACGGCGCTGAAGCTGCTGATCCTGAGGTCCTGGAGCCTCTCTATATTGAAGGGTGGGGCACTGTTGGGTATGTGAATCATCTGCTGCCAGTTTATGACATCATGCGCAGGGTGTACTTGAACACCATCTCTCCCAAGGCTGGCAACTTTGATCAGTTTCATGGCTATCAGGTTGACCTCATGCATTAGACTTATCTCCGCCGTGACACTGACATGTCAATGGATGTTATGCACTTCATCTACACTGAGATGTGGCATGCTATTATTGGAAAGCGCTCCTGCATCTATGCTCCCTTCATTCAGACTCTCATCAACCACAAGTGGCTTGAGACGACTGGCACTCGTTATCCTAAAGACAACATCACCATTCATGATGAGAAGAAGCTACGTGTGAGTAAGCACCAAAAGCCTCGTTCTCAAGAAGAAAAGGAAGCTGAACTCCAGAAGGCTCGCGGTGAAGCTGGTGGTCCCTCCTCTGCTCCTGGTGGCTCTAGTGCTGGTGGTCCTTCTCTCCAGAGGCAGCCGTCTTGGGCAAAGAAGCTGCTTGGGAAGGTGAAGAAGACTTTCTGCTTTCTCCAGGACCGCGAGTATCAGGCGTATGTGGATTAGCGTCACAATGTTCAACGCCAGAAGGCCATCATGACAGCTCTCAACATTCCTAGCTCACCGGTCACTAGCTCTGTCACTGTTCCCAAGGATGATTGGATTCGCGACAACTGCCGCTGGTCTGAGGATGAGTCTGAGGAGGAGGTCACTGGTCTGCCGCCTGAGTGGGGTCCTTGGGTCCCTGAGTCTTCTCCTCCTCCCTTTCATGGCTGGGGTGATTAGATTGATCTTTTCTTCCTTTTTGGTGTCTCGATGCCAAAGGGGTAGAAAGATGTATATTAGGTTGTCTATGGGATTTGCATGGGTTGAGTCGCGAGCCTGTTCTTGCCTTTGATCTTTTCTAGCTCGCGATCTCTCTAGTTTATTTGTGTGCTTGTGGACCTTTTGTGTCTGTTAACTTACTTGTGGACCTTGTTATGTTTGAGACTATGTGGTATCTTATGCAATGCCGTGTATGTGGTTTTCTCGTTGTCATCTTATGGGCATATGCATATGGTGGTGGAGCCTCGTAGCTCTTGTTGTTATTATTACTCTTTTGTCTCCACCACAGTTGGTTGGTACCGGGTATGGTTTCTATCTTTTCTTGTACCTTGCAATTGGGCTATCTTTGCATTGGAAGGAGCCTCCTTGTATGTGTGTCAGTCTCTTTACCTTGCACGCATATAGGGGGAGCTTGTCCCATCCATTGCAAAGATTGCTTCTATACTATGCAAATCTTTGGGATTGTCATCTAACACCAAAAAGGGGGAGATTGAAAGGACTATATCTTCCCATGCTGTTTTGGTGTTAATGACAATCCCATTTGTGTTTTAATTGTGCGCTTGAGTTTCATGCAAAACGTTGTTGATGTCTCCTTCAATATGTGTGGATGCTCTCTTGGGATCTCTTGAAGACGGTGGCCTTTAGTTTTCTCCTAGTTTATCTCCTGTTGTTGTTTTAGGTCACCGTACTATTAAGAGGGGGTCCATCTCGTAAGGCTGTGGGAAATCACTTGTTCTTGCACAAACTTATATGCACCGCCACAGCCATCCTACTATTCCGTGAGAGAGTGAGTTTACATTCATGTTGGAGCCTACGTGTCTCACGGAACTTCGACTGGCCGGAAGTTCCTTCGAATTTTCTCGGATGTTCTGAGCTTTGTTCCAATCCTAGTTCCTCCCCAAGTTCTGCTGGTGGATCATTAACCTTCTGTATGAAGTGTTCTATTTGCCGGAACTTGGGCTGGAACTTGCATCAGAACTTGTCCTGCCAAAAAGTCCTGAGCGGAACTTCCGCCCAGCCGACGGAACTTCCGGTTAGACTTGGTTCGTGACCCACAAATTCCGCCCTAGTTCCGCTCCAAGTTCCACTGAAGGCTTAGTAACCTTCTGTTTGAAGTGTTCTATTTGCCGGAACTTGGGTCGGAACTGTAACATCCCAAAAATACTAAACTTGGACCATCAAACTCTAATCATCAAAATTAGGGTTAACAAAAACTTTTCTAAATAAAAATATGAAAGCATGCATGTGTGTATGCATCCCATTTTGAATTCTTTTGAATTGCCATGTTTATGTGTTTCTTTGCTTGTAAAATGTTTCTTAGGTGAAATAAACATCATCTAAACAATCCCCACACTTTTCCCAAAGACAAACAAATCAAAACAAACCAAATTGAGTGAATGGTCATTTTGACCAATTTAACTCCCATGCCTACTTTAGCTGTCTCAAACTTTCAGAACTTAACAGAAACTTTTCTGGATCTTTGCACCCCTTGATTGTACTCATAACAAAGTATCAAGGCCCACTTTATGATCATCCAGAAACTTTCAAATGCATAGTTTAAATGACAATTCAAAATTGAATCTTTATCATATGGGAAGATCCCACTTTTTCAAAAACCACTCAAACAAGCTCAACTTTCAAAACCCAAGCATCTGCAGACTCACCAGCACCAACCTAGCACACCCACCAAAAATCTTTTCGAAATTCAAAACTTGAATTCTTGCGGCCATTTCATCGAACACTTGGCAGACACAAATCAAACAAAATCCAAACACTATTGTGAGCAGTGATTGAAGCCTAACTTGTTCCCTCTCTGGTTACAACTAGGTTTTAGTAGATCATCTAGCTCAATTGCACACCCTTAGCATCACTGTAAGCTTGGCATTGCCATCAATGGTGAGCAGGCCGAATGCACACTTGTCACCCCCATGTCGACAGCAAGCTAGGAGAAGAACCAAGCCTAGCCAGCATGTCTGGGAGCAAGCCAACATCCCACCGCCACTCCCTGTCCACCGCTCGAACCCTGCCAGCCACTGGACCACACGCACGAACCATGCCAACCTCGCCATCAACCATGCCGAGAGCGCGCCCCATGCGCCACGCTCGACCGACGCCCATAGACCGCGCGCCGCCCTCGCCGCATGCATAGTGATCACCACCGTCCGGCAACCCCTTGGAACACGCCGTTCTTTGCCGCGGACCACAGCGCCAGGCGCCATTAAATTCTCCATCGGGCACGCGCAGAGCACCGTCGCGTTCCGACCAAACCGCACCGCCCCACGTCTCGCCACCGTGTCGTTGATCATCGTCAGGGAGCACCGCACCACCCCCTACCGTCGCCCATGCCGATAGCCGTCTGTACCGTCGACCACGATGAGCTCACCGTGCGCCCTGTCGGTCCCCTTGCTCCACTATAAATAGAGGCCACCCCCAGCCGAATTGAGCACACCATCTCACTCCCCTCTCTTCACTGATCTTCCCACCCTGTTGCCGGAGAAAGGCGAGCAGCACTTCGCCGGAATTTCACCGGAGCCCGCCGCCTCTGGAGAAGAAGGAAGCCAGCGATTGGAGCCGCCCCAGGAGAAGCTGCCGGTACCAGGAGGTTCGCCGTCGTCGACTTCGTCGTTCGCCCACCTCGCCGACCCTCGCCCGAACCCCGGTGAGCCCCCAGCGGCCCCTACTGGCCACGCTAGGTTTCTGTCTCGTCGACGTTGCCCAACGTCGACAATGACTCTCAGCCGTTGGATTAGAACCAGATCGAACGCACCACATCGCCCTATACCGCTTCGCACCCCCTGTCTCACTGATGCGTGGGGATAGCCACTTACTCAACCCGCGGAAGCGCTGTGCATAGCAGGACGACCCGTTAACCTTTCCCACGCAGCCTAGTTATTTGAATTAAACCTTTTCCATTTTATTTCAAACACACTTCTGTACCCAGTTTCAAAAATCAACCCAAATCGATTCAGTGCCCCAAATTGAGTGAAACTAATTTTGTAAGAAAGGTCTTGGAATGCTAAATCCAAGCCCGTTGGATGCAAGTCATTTGGATCTATAGATCACCCTTGGTAAAAATAACAATGCAGAAGATTTTCTGCATTCAAACATTTTTCAAATTAAAACCATAATAGCTTTTGAGTTGATTCCAACTCTCAAAAATCACATTTAACCATACCTTTCATAATATATAAAAATATATAGGTTTACTTACAGAGATAATGTTCAAGTAATAAAAGAATGCTACATAGGCATTTCTAGCCACTTTAATTAATTAAAATAAAAAGGTAAAACCTTATTAAATTGTGACACCACTTTAAATCACATTCTCATGGACTAAAATATGTGGTGATGACATGTGTCAACATGATCCCATGTTTGGTTTGGAGAATATTAAATCTTAAGTAATTTTTCAATGAGTAGAAATTACTTTTCTAAAAATAAAAGGAATTAAACCAAGCTTTAATCTTGTAGTGTTAGTGATGATGCTAGATCATCTATAGGACCCTTTGGTGTGATGATTGCAAGTAGTTAATGTAGGGGTTCGTAGCATGGAAAACAAAAATTTTCTATCACATACAAACAAACAAGCCAAGATCTATCTACTAGATTGTAGCAACGAGTCGATAGAGGAACTCACCCTCGAAGATTCCAAAGCGGTTAACGAGAGCAGATTCTCGTGGGTGATGTAGTCGTACTCTTTCCGATCTCAAGATCGCAGAGCGATCCTTCCAGCCATCGCCCAGCAGCGCCCCTGATCGGTCACACGTTCGGTACTCGGCGAAGACCTTCCTCTCCCTTGTTCCAAAGAAAATGGAGGTTGTAGCACTCTCTCATGATTCCGCAAAGACAACGGCGTGGTACCGAAATAGAGGGAAATCTCAGCAGGCTTCGCTTTAAAGTAGTATGGCGGAGCTTATGAGAGAGGCTATTAGTGTTCTAGTAATTAGACACACCAATTAGACGGCTCTAAACCAATTAGAAGGCTCTAAACCACTGGCTAAAGCAATTAGAAGCTCTAAACCAAAACGGCTCTAAACCGGAGATTAGAGGTGGAAACTTGTGTGTACTAGGAGGGAGCCCTGCCCCTCCTTATATAGGTGGGAGGGGCTGGCCGGCCAAGGGAGGAGTCCTCCCCAACTCGCCTTGGAGTGGGCGCCGGGCTTGGGAGGAGGAATCCTCCCCAACTCGGCCTCCTCTTTCCTCCTTTCCACTTTCCAAAAAAACTTGCCGCTTGACTTTCAAACTAGCCGTTTGACTTTTCAAACTAGGATTTGAATAAATCCTTTATTTTGGACAGCGAATACACTTAGTATATGATGCAATCATTCCAACATGCAATGACACATTCATGTACCTTCCCTCCGGAGTGCGGACATTAGGAACATTCTAGAACATTCCCGATGAAAACACGGAACCATTCCCCAACTCCAAATGGGACTTTCCTTATATGAATCTTATTCTCCGGACCATTCCGGATCTCCTCGTGATATCCCGGATCCCATCCGAGACTCAACAACATTCGTCTCTTTCTCATAATACCATAACTACTCAAACAACGTCGAATCCTTGTGTCTCCCTACGGTTCGTGAATTATGCGACATGATCGAGACACTTCTAACAATAACCAATAGAGGAATCTGGAAATTCATATGGCTCTACATATTTCTACGATTACTTACATCGAATGAACCACTTACATACGATACCAATTTCCTTTGTCTCACGATATGTTACTTATCCGAGGTTATGATCGTCGGTATCTCAGTATACCTAGTTCAACCTCGCATCGATAAGTACTCTTTTCTCGTTCCGTGATATGTGATCCCTTGTGAGCTACCACATGCTTGCAAGCTAATTGGATGACATTTCACCGAGAGGGCCCAGAGAGTATATCTATCCGTCATGTGGATGGACAAATCCCACTCTTGATCCATGTGTTTCAACCAATACTTTCCAACACTCAATGCCACTTTTATAGCCACCACATACGGTGGTGTTTGATGACATCAAAGCATCCATCCGGTAAAGGTGATATGCATGATCTCATGGTCGAAGGAATTAGGTTACTATGTATCAGAAAGCATATAGCAATTGAACTATTGAAATGACTTGATCTTTATGCTACGCTTATCTATAGGAGTATGTCCATCACATCATTCTCCTAACGATATGACCTCGTTGTTAATAACATCTCTATGTTCATGATCAGGAAACCATGATCATATATTAACCAACAAGCTAGTTTAACAAGAGGCTTTACTAGGGACTCTTTTATGTTTACAAATCACACAAGTATTAATGTTTCCTGTTAATACAATTATAGCATGGTATGTAAACATTTATCATAAATATGAAGATATGATAATAACCACTTTATTATTGCCTCTTGGGCATATCTCCAACAGTCTCCCACTTGCACTAGAGTCAATAATCTAGTTTCAAACCTTTGTGTTTTCAACACCTATGGCTTTCGGTGTTGTATGTACACGATTGCTAGTGGTCATCTCGACTCCAGATCGACACTTCCGTGTCCGTGTGTAATTGCATGTCTTTGCGTCTCTCGCATCACTCATTCTCTAATGAGATGGCTTTGTATAAATTTGGTCTTTCTTGTGACCTTTAGTTCTTTGGGGTTAAAACATGTTGACAATATTGTCGTACAACAATATATCTTCATAGTATTATCCCATTGTGAACTACACCTAGTTTGATAACAAACTACTTGACACAAATGCCCTCTTTTGCTGCTATAATAGCAGTCATATACTTAGCCTTTTGTTGTAGTATCTGTCACAATGTCTTAACTTTGGAACTCATCCAAATCCATTATGGAACTCACTTTCCATTATATTGTGCCACCCTTAGTTTAGATTGAGATAAACTAAATTTGTACTTTGTGACAAAGCTAGTATCAATGTAGTATTTTTACAATGAACTAACCATCTATTTGTCACTTCTACAAATAATATACTCTTAGTTCTTCCAAAAGATCATAAGAATATCCTTACTATTGTCCAATGATCATCTTACAAATCATTCGGTATATGCTCACAACATTTAGAGCATAGGACATATCTGATTTGTACATATCACAGTATGATTGATATAAATACTCTTTGTGATTTCATACATCAAGTATCAATCTATACTTGAATCTTTGTTTCACTTACCAAATGTCAATACACTTGAATATATCATCAATATTGAATTTATTCAATCCTTTCTGTGCGACAAGAACCTTTCTTGTAGTTTCTATATTGAACTTCATTCAATATCTCGTCTATGTACTTTTGGCACAACCATATTAGCATCTATCGATGCCAAATATTTGGGCTTTGCCTAAGTCTTTCATCGGGATGAAATTCTTAATATGTGTTAATAAAATATACATCTTTTCCAATCAACAATATGTCCTCCACATAATGTATTAGAAATATGTCTTAGCGCCCCACTTAATTTCTTGCAAATGCAAGCATCTTCATTGTCTCGATGAAATTAAACTCTTTAACAGTTTCATCACAGTGAAGATTCCAACTCCGCGATGCTCACTTTAACCATTGAAGTTTGCATATGCTTTTAGCATCCTTTGAATTAACAAAACCCTATGGACCGTGTTATGCACATGTCCTAGGTAACGATTCTATTAGAAGAACTTGTTTTGTTTATTCAACTATCATATAACAAAATTATATGTAGTGGTTGCTACATTAATCCGTCTAGACTAAATATCACTATGAAAGATCAAATCTTGTCATATACAACCTTTGAACATTGTTGTGAACTCTTTCCCAACATGTCGACTATTTCATAGATGTCAAACATCCATGTCTACTTCTTTATAGATCCAAACACAACTGCAAGGTCTTACACCTTTTTCGAGGGTCCTTCAAGTTTAAAACTTGATTTCTTGTGTATGGAACTTTCACGGATTTTATGGCTTCAAGCCATTTGACGGAGTCAGGGCCCATCATTGCTTCTTTGCATGTAGTCCGTTCATTATTCTCAAAAAATCATTCAACCTCAAATCTTGGTATTTGATTGTTTACTTGACCTACTTGGTTCAATAGAAACTTAGACCTCCGTGACCACAACCTTTGAGGCACGTGAGCCATGAGCATTGTTGCTGCCTCCGGAACACTTTTCGGTGCTGCGCAACTCTGCACATATAGCTAAGGTTCCTTTAACCTTATCAAAGTTCTATCGTCCTCCCACGAAAAATTCCTTTTCAAAGAAACTTGACGTTCTAAGCGACAAACACTTTTGTCTCCGTTGTTTATGGAGGAATTCTTAACATTTATACAAAGACAGGTTCATCCGACTTTGGTTGCATACATCTTTCTTATGCATAGCATACCAATGTTTAAGAAAGGACTACTTGGTTTTATCCCAAACCATAACCTTATATGGTGTCATTTCAGGATTATGATGGAGCTCTTTTAGTGGAAAACTAGTCTCTAAAGCTTTTAATCTTTAAAATATAATAGCAGTTTTATGAATTATACCTTGATCTTACCATGTTAAACAAGGTTCAATTACATATCTCAACGCCCATACTCTTATGGTGTTTCGGGAAATGCAAATCCACGGACCGATTCCTTAAATCTTAGGTATTATGCTAAACTTGTAACTTAAATATCTTCCTTTATGATCTTATCATAAACTATTTATATTCTTGTTACAATGATTTTGCACTTCATCTTGAAAATCTTTGAACTTTTCAAATATTTCATACTTCATCCTTATTAAGTAAATATTCATATATTCACTCAAATTTTCGGAGAAAGCATATGAAGTTGAAATCCATCGCCTTTGACTACACATAATGGAGTTCGCAACAATATGCACAAGTTCCAATAAGCTAGTCTTTCGTTCCTTTTGGCCTATGAACGAAGTTTCAATTATCTCTAGGAAAGTTTCACAAACGTCATTTGATCAAAATCAAAAGACTCCAAAATTCCATCCACATGGAGTTTCTTCATGTTTTCTTTCCAATATAATTTAAATGCGATGTCACTTCCTAAGTGATCTTTCAATCAATTTGTCTTTCGACATTTTTAGCACTAGTTTTATGGATGTGATTTTTTCAACGAGATTTGTGAATCATCCATCTTTTATGGATTACGGCAATTATTTGAACAACCCTTTTGTTCTCATAATACAAGATAAAAAAAATCTAGAATGCAATCTTTGATGTTTTAACGAGCAACACAATAATCCTTTATTTGTTCTCGATGAACATCATCACATATTCTTTGCTAGTTACTTAGGCCATTGTAGTTCATGAATTGTGTTGTTTCGTATGACGATTCATACCAACAAATTCAGTATCAAATACTTAAGAACCACATTGTTTAATAAGCAAAGAATATAGCCATAACATGTATATCATCTATATACTTAAACTGAACAATTCTAGTCTTTTCTTTTCTGCCATATACTTATGAGATTCTCTTTCAGTATTTCCTTTTCTGTTTTGAAAGAATCTATCAACATCAATAGTGGAGTCATACATATGACACATAGTCCAAAGCGTGTATAGTTAAATACCAATGTCTTTGGATTTGCACTTTGAAGTAGATCACCATCATCAAATGTTTGGTGTTCTTTCAAATTCCTTTCTTTAGTAATCTCTTGGCGTAGTAAACATTTTACCTACATCAAATATTCACCTTCATCATGGAATCGTCCATGACCAAGCTACTTTTAGCTTATAACGGTGAATCACGAGTATAATGTTGCTCTCCAAAACCTTTTGGAAGATTAGGACAACTAGTGTCTCCAACCTTTTGCAAATTCTCATCAAAATATGAGAACATGAACTTTGCCATATTATACTCTATCATGTTGTAACCAAAACTTCGTTTCAGATATCACAATATCTTCCACACATCATGGTTTCAAAACAACTCTTTCAGATCCTAGATAACCTTGATATTAAGATAATCTTTTGAATATCAAGAATCATGGAGACAAACATGATACTCATATACTAACACTTGGAATTGTCACTCTTGTTTTAATACCAATTATTAAACTTCATAGAGTAACCAGAACTTACTGAAAGTTTGCAATAGGACTTTTAAACTTTAGAGTAACACTTCAAAACAATACGATACCAGTTCAGAAAGTAACTAACCAGAATTCTATAGTTCTATCATCTCAATTATAACTAAGCTTAAGGTGGTAAACGGATGCCAACGACTACAACAACTATGCAAATTCACTTTGATTTAGTTTATGATAAATTGAGTTCTAATTAATAATTAAATTAATCTAGGTGAACTCCCACTCAAAACAATATCCCTCACATTGTTTTAGTGATCACACGAACCAAATCCACCACATCAAAACCGATCATCACGAGAGTTGATATAGCTTCAATGGCGAACAATCAACATGTTCATCGTATCTACTATATGACTCATGCTCTACCTTTCGGTAATCCGTGTTCCTGAGGCCATGTCTGTACATGATAGGCTCATCAAGATCAAACCTTAGCTACCGCGATAAGCAAATCTGGCTTGCTTTACGTTGTATTCACCATGAATCAAAGACACCCGATCATCACGTGCTTGAAGCAAGCTTTGGCAACGGTGCATACTAAGGGTGAACACTTTAGAACTTGAAATTTATGTGCATGAGGGATCATCTTATAATGCTACCGTCTACTAAGCAATAGAAGATGAATAAAGTATTAACATCTCATTCAATTCATTATATTTGATATGATTTGGTCTTTATTCTTTGTGCTTACGATCTCCATCTTTTTGCACGAACATGATCTCCATCATCACCGCATAGCATCAAGGTCAATGACGCTTCTTCATGGTTGTCGCCCACCAGCTTCAACTATTACAACTATTTTGAATAGACACGCAGGTCTTAACAGAAATTAAAGACAACCATATGGTTTCGCCGTTGCCAACTTACAATAAGGAACATTGAATACATCAAATATAATCACAATCATGGCCATATCACATCATCAAGACACCCCTGCAAAACCAAGGTAGACGCCTCTACTTTCTTTGCATTTTTACGTGGTTTGGGGCTTTCAATAAGTGTCGTTCTAACTTATAACAAGAACCACAACATTGATACTAGCATTGTTGATTACCCGTTGTAAATTGGATCTTAACTATGCTAGGAGAAACAGCACCAGAGCCACTTATGCAATACGAGTTGCATGTCAAGCGTGGAGCAAGTCTCATGAACGATGTCATGTAAGGTTAGCCCGGCCGCTTCATCCCAACATACCGCAAGATGCAAAGTACACAAAAGCAATCTACAATAAAGCATCAACGCCCACAATGACCATTGTGTTCTACTCGGCAACAGATCTACATATAGACACGGCTCGATACCATGTAGGGGTTCGTAGCATGGAAAACAAAAATTTTCTATCGCATACAAACAAACAAGCCAAGATCTATCTACTAGATTGTAGCAACGAGTCGATAGATGAACTCACCCTCGAAGATTCCAAAGCGGTTAACGAGAGCAGATTCTCGTGGGTGATGTAGTCGCATTCTTCCGATCTCAAGATCGCTAGACGATCCTTCCAGCGCCACGTTCCAAGCGCCCCGCAATCGGTCACACGCTCGGTACTGACGAAGACCTTCCTCTCCCTTGTTCCAAAGACGTGAGGTTGTAGCACTTCTCGCGATTCCGAAGACAACGCGTGGTACCTGAAATAGAGGGAAATCCCAGGCTTCGCTTAAGCCGTGCAAGTAGTATGGTGGAGCTTATGAGAGAGGCTATTAGTGGTCTAGTAATTAGACACACCAATTAGAAGGCTCTAAACCAATTAGAAGGCTCTAAACCGCTGGCTAAAGCAATTAGAAGCTCTAAACCAAAACGGCTCTAAACCGGAGATTAGAGGTGGAAACTTGTGTGTACTAGGAGGGAGCCCCGCCTCCTTATATAGGTGGGAGGGCTGGCGGCCAAGGGAGGGAGTGGAGTCCTCCCAACTCGGGTGGGCGGCGCTTGGGGAGGAGGAATCCCTCCCCAACTCGGCCTCCTCTTTTCCTCCTCTTTCCACTTTCCAAAAAAACTTGCCGTTTGACTTTCAAACTAGCCGTTTGACTTTTCAAACTAGGATTTGAATAAATCCTTTATTTCGGACAGCGAATACACTTAGTATATGATGCAATCATTCCAACATGCAATGACACATTCATGTACCCCTCCCCCTCCGGAGTGCCGGACATTCCGAACATTCTAGAACATTCCCGATGAAAACACCTAACCATTCCCCAACTCAAATGGGACTTTCCTTATATGAATCTTATTCTCGACCATTCCGGATCTCCTCGTGATATCCCGGATCCCATCCGAGACTCCGAACAACATTCGTCTCTTTCTCATAATACCATAACTACTCAAACAACGTCGAATCCTTAAGTGTGTCTCCCACGGTTCGTGAATTATGCGACATGATCGAGACACTTCTCAACAATAACCAATAGAGGAATCTGAAATTCATATGGCTCCCACATATTTCTACGATTACTTTGCATCGAATGAACCACTTACATACGATACCAATTTCCCTTTGTCTCACGATATGTTACTTATCCGAGGTTATGATCGGTCAGATCTCCAGATACCTAGTTCAACCTCACATCGATAAGTACTCTTTCTCGTTCCGTGATATGTGATCCCTTGTGAGCCAGTCACATGCTTGCAAGCTAATTGGATGACATTTCACCGAGAGGGCCCAGAGTATATCTATCCGTCATGTGGATGGACAAATCCCACTCTTGATCCATGTGTTTCAACCAATACTTTCCAACACTCAATGCCACTTTTATAGCCACCATTACGGTGGTGTTTGATGACATCAAAGCATCCATCCGGTAAAGGTGATATGCATGATCTCATGGTCGAAGGAATTAGGTTACTATGTATCAGAAAGCATATAGCAATTGAACTATTGAAATGACTTGATCTTTATGCTACGCTTATCTATAGGAGTATGTCCATCACATCATTCTCCTAACGATATGACCCTGTTGTTAATAACATCTCTATGTTCATGATCAGGAAACCATGATCATATATTAACCAACAAGCTAGTTTAACAAGAGGCTTTACTAGGGACTCTTTTATGTTTACAAATCACACAAGTATTAATGTTTCCTGTTAATACAATTATAGCATGGTATGTAAACATTTATCATAAATATGAAGATATGATAATAACCACTTTATTATTGCCTCTTGGGCATATCTCCAACAGTTAAGTATTGTTTGGTGATTGAGTACATCGTATTTATTTATAGACGCTAGTACCGACCAAGGATACGAGGAGGAAGGAGGATACTACGAAGAAGAAGCCGAGGAGAACTTCAACCACTGCTCTGCACAAGGCAAGCTTATACTGATATTGTGCAAGCCAATACTTGCAAGCTTTACTAATCAAGTTGACCTATGCAAGCTAACACTTGCAAGATACTCTACCTTAGCAAGCCTTACTATACAAGCTAACCTTGCAAGCCAATACTTGTTACCATGACCACTATATGCCTTAAGCATATGTGATCATATCCACTTGATAAACCAATCCTAGTTTTACTTGCAAGCTTCTTACTTTATTTCCTTATGAAAGCTCTTACTTAGAGTTTACTTAAGTGAATTGTAGATACTAGAAAGATATGTGAAGGTTGCATAAAGAGCATAAAATTTGGCCTAAGCTAGATAATCTTGATGTCATCCTAAGGCATGAGATTAAACTCAGCTACACTCCAATAGTTTACCACCCCTCATTAGTGCTTATCCCCACTTGTAGATGCTAGTGCTAAGCATAAAACTTGATCAACATTAGATGGGAATACTTGGTGAAAATGGTTATGAAAACCTTAGAATGATGGATCATTCTACTGAGATGTTTTGACATGTGTTTAGAACACCGATGATTTTGGTGATGAAAATGTCAAGGCAGGAGCCTTAGCCCTTTATAAAACTGATGGTTGTCTAGATGCGATACCATTCCAATTTTATCGACAAACCACAATACCCAATATTGGGTAGGGCTTGACTAGAAACTTATATACCTTAGTATTGGTTCCCTCACCAAGGTCAAATAGCTGAGGCTACCTTGTGAAGATTGTCCAATTGTAGTACCCAAGATGACAGTTGGTCATGGTTGGGAGGCCAAACTCACAGGAGAGAGGTGCTTATACTAGGGCGTAATTGAAAGGTTAGGATTGATTATCCGCATACTGAGTATGGTGAATTCAGGATTTATGCCGACGGATGTATCGAATGTTGTGGTGAAAGTGTACAATCTCCGCAGAGTGTCAAACTATTGAATAGCGTCATGTTATGGATAGTTGGAGTGGCCATACTGTTCCCCCGTCAGATGTTTTCAAAAGACTTGTGAAATGAATTGAGACTTTGACTTGACCACAACAGGGTTGTGATATGAAATACAAGTTCCCACTTAGGTGTTATAAACTTCAACTAGCATTCGTTGCTTCTAAACTTAGTAGAGATAAATCTGGCTTTTGCAAAATAACCTTAGAGCCTAGTGTCCTATTACCAAAAACCCCTTTCACTTGTTAGTATTAATTTGCGAGTACTTAAAGAGTACTCATGGCTTTGTCCCTGGCTATTCCCGTGGCCAGACTATGAAGAGGAGTACCTAGAGGATGGACCCTAGGAAGGTTACGACAACTAGGATCATCTCCCATCGCAAGATTGCTCGTGACCTCAAGATGGAGCTTCGCCTATGCTACCGTTATTATTACGTATTCCGCTGCTTGAAGTTGTATTAAGAACTGGATCATGAGATCCCTATTTGTGTAAGACCTTATGTATGGTTTGTAATGGATGATGTACTGTGGTATCCAATTATGTTATGTCTCGCAAAAATGGTAATCCTGGGATTGCGATGTATGGCATAACAGGCATCTGGGATTAAAAATCCGGGTGTTGACAAGTTGGTATCAGAGCCATCCTGACCCTAGTTAGACTAGACGTTTAAATCAAAAACTTAGTTTCAAAACCAAAGAAAACAAATATTTACAAAAAAATTATTCTCATTCTTATCCCTTTGATTCTTTCATGAAAATTCATGTTCCTCAAAAACTCTTGCAAAATACATAAAATTTTGACACACTTGATCACTCTACTAACTTACTCATCTTATATTCTTCTAGATGGACGTGAAGTACAACAAGTTTTATCAGTTGGGGAATGGAGGAGACCTTATCTTTGAGAGGGATTTGGACCAGCTTTCGGAACTTCTGGAGTGTCCGCACCCCGAGTTCTTCGGAGCTCAGCTCAATGATCAAGGAGGAGAAGATCTGCAGTGGCTAATTGTTGCAAGTCTCTGAGGAGAGATTGAACCTCCCACTGCTGAGGGAATTCAGTTTACCTTAAGAGAGAACAACTGGCTCGATGGACTTCCCAGGGCCATGCAGGAAGCTCTTTCCCGTCTGTGTGGGCAGAGCATCAATCAGATCAAGGGAACCCGCTTTGAGTTTTTGCCAAGGCGTGATGCAAAGGGACAACCACTGGAAGCACCATACCACCCCGAGCTGAAGACTCAATTGGACCACCTTAGCTTCATGATGTACGATCATCAGCAAGAGTTGGACAACTGCCGTGACTATTCCAACCACAAGTCTGCCATCATCAAGACGAAGGATCAAACCATCGCCATGCTAGCAAAGGATCGCAAGTCTCGCCGCCGTTAGCTCGAAAAGAAGGAGCGTATCATTGCCCGTCTTCGCCACCGCATCTCATCTTTGGAGGAGACCATCCACGAGAGAGACATGCAGTTGGAAGAAAGGGAGAATGCCGGAGAGGATCTTCATGGAGACCCCTACTCCTATCTCAGTGATGACGATGATTTTATGGAGGATCAGGCCATGGACTTCTTCACTAATGAGGATGATTTCACCTTCATTGATGACGATGAAGATGACGAAGCCACAGATTCCGAGGAGTAGTAGCACTTGAGCACTAGCGTAGTGAGTAGTATTCGGTCCCCCTGTATCGTAGTTTGCAGAATGGTTCTTAAAACCATCTGTTTTTCTTTGTTGTGGTGTGTGTTGTATCGTGTGCTATGAATGAATGAATGAATGCAAAAGCAAGTTGCTAGAAAAATCTGAGTCAAACTTTAAAAAAATTTCAAAGACCCAAAACCTTAGAAATTTCCCTCTTTTCTCATGATCTATCTCAATCTTCAGATGCCACATGGAGGAAGTGGTTCATCCCCGGACCCGATGTTGCAGATTCTGCAAATGTTGACTTCTGATCGTGAAGCTGAAAGAGCAGAACGTCAAGCCAACCTAGCCACCCTGAAGCAGATAGCCCAGCTAGCCCATAACAACCAAGGCCACGGAAATCAGGACAACCATGGATCTAAGCTCAAAAATTTCCAGAATACCAACCCACCTGTTTTCACTAAGTCAGAAGAACCCCTAGACGCCGATGATTGGTTGCAGACCATGGAAAATAACCTAGAAGTCGCCGGAGTGGAAGCCAACGAGAAAGTTCTGTTCACCACCCACTATCTAGCCGGAGATGCCAGGGCATGGTGGAACAGTGTTCACAAGAATGACCGGAGGCCAGATGATGACCTGGGAGGAATTCAAGGTCAAGTTTAGCAGAACCCATGTGCCACCAGGTTTGATCAAGAGAATGAGAGACGAGTTCAGGGAACTGAAGCAAGGAAGGATGACTGTAGTGGAATACCGTGAAAAATTCTTGTCATTAGCTAGGTATGCCCCGAATGAGATCGACACAGAAGCCAAGAAGAAAGGGAGATTCTTGAATGGTCTGCATGATGAGATGCAGACATTGTTAGTCAATATCCCCTTTGCTAATATTGAAGCCCTTGTCGACTCTGCTATCCAGATGGAAGGAAAGATCAACCAAGCTAATGAGAACCGCAAGCGTCGTATGATGCATCAGCCAGGAACCCATCAGACCCCAAAGTATCGCCCTAACCCATCTCCCGGATTTGCCCCAAGAACCAACAGACCCCCGATGAACCGTCCGACCTATCCCAACCGTGGAAACCCTAGACCCGGAGGAAATCACAACAACCCTGGCAACGCTAGCAATTTCAACCGTGCCCCACCCAAGTTCAACAACAACAATGCTGCCACCAACACCAACACTGCCCCTAGGACTGGAAGCAATGTTGTGCCTATAGCAGCAAAGGACAAGTCGCAAGTGACTTGTTATGACTGTGGAAATAAGGGTCACTACTCCAACAAGTGCCCCAACAAGAAGAATGCCGCAACACCCAATGCCAATGCCCCAGCTCAGCAGCAGCGTCATGTTCAGCCCGGAAGAAGGTTTGCCCCAGGGAATTCGCTCAACCGCAACGGCCGTCTTTTTCTCATGCATGCTAAAGAAGCTCAGGAAGCGCCAGACATCGTGATGGGTATGTTTTCTGTTAATTAAGTACTTGCAAGAGTGTTGTTTGATTCTGGTGCATCGCACTCATTTGTCACCGAAGAATTTGCATGCACTAGTAAAATTCAACCAACCAAACTGAAGCATGTCATGATTGTTCAAATTCCCGGATCAACCACCAAGGCTATGCAAATTTGCAAAGCCGTCCCTATCCGAATCCATGGCATAGATTTTTATGCTAATCTGATAGTACTCGGAACTAAAGGTTTGGAAGTAGTACTAGGAATAGATTGGATGTCCAAACAAAAAGGATTGATTGACTGTGCCAAGAAAGCCATAACCATGACCAGTACCGCCGGAATATCAGTCGAACATATATCTGAAACCTTACATCGCCAATTCAAGTGTAACAAGAGTATAGCCCAACCTACCATTGACCAAGTCCGGATAGTCTGTGAATACCCCGATTTATTTACAGATGTTTTGCCCGGTATGCCCCTAGATCGGGATATCGAGTTTATCATTGAACTAATCCCCAGAACCGGACCCATAGCCCAGAGACCATATAGTATGAACCCGTCTGAGCTAGTAGAACTAAAGAAGCAACTGGATGCCATGCTGAAAATTGGATTGATTCAACCAAGTGCGTCACCATGGAGATCACCTGTCTTGTTTGTGGACAAGAAGGATGGAGGTAACCGTTTGTGTACGGATTATCCGAAGTTGAATGATGTCACCATCAAGAACAAATACCCCTTGCCCAAGATAGAAGATTTGTTTGATCAGTTGACCGGTGCCAAAGTGTTTTCTAAGATTGATCTTAGGACTGGCTATCATCAACTCAAGATTTGTGCAGAAGATATTCCCAAGATTGCCTTTACCACCAGATATGGATTGTACGAGTATACAGTCATGTATTTTGGATTAACCAATGCCCCCACTTAGTTCATGAATCTCATAAATACGATTTTTATGGACTTCCTGGATAAGTTTGTCGTTGTTTTCATCGATGACATTCTGATTTATTTCAAAACAGAAGAAGAACATGAGCTACACCTAAGGACCATTCTTGGAACCCTTAGAGAGCATCAGATGTATGCAAAGTTTAGCAAATGTGAATTCTGGTTACAGGAGGTAGGATTCCTCGGTCACATTGTATCAGCCGGAGGAATTGCCGTTGACCCTGCCAAAGTGAAAGATGTAGAAGATTGGCAAGCCCCAACCACTCAAACCCAAGTTTGTGCATTTCTCTGATTGGCGGGATATTACCGCAAGTTTGTAGAAGGATTCTCGAGTATCGCCAGACCAATGACCCAATTGCTGAAGAAGGACAAGAAGTTTGAATGGACCGACAAATGTGAAGCGAGTTTTCAAGAACTCAAGAGGAGATTGATTTCAGCCCCAATCTTGATCATGCCAGATATCACGAAGCCCTTCGATGTGTATTGTGATGCATCCAAGATCGGTCTCGGATGTGTGCTAATGCAAGAAGGCAAAGTTATATCTTATCTATCTCGACAATTGAAGCAACATGAGCAAAATTACCCAACCATGACCTCGAACTCGCAGCCGTAGTTCTAGCCCTGAAGACATGGAGACAATACCTGATGGGAAACCGTTGCGAGATTTATTTGGATCACAAGAGCCTGAAGTATATATTCACTCAGAAGGAGCTGAATATGAGACAGAGAAGGTGGATTGAGCTAATCAAGGATTACGATCTGGACATTCACTATCACCCTTGTAAAGCCAACGTGGTAGCAGATGCCCTTAGCAGATTGCCGTGCCGCTTGAACTCCATGATTTTGAAGGAGCAACCAAGCCTGCACAAAGCGATGGAGGATTTTCGAATAGAATTAGTAAGTGAAGGATTTTTGGCTAGCATAGAACTTCAACCCACTTTGATCAGTCAGATTAAAGAGGCGCAGAAGGGAAATGCTAGTATCGACGGAATCAAGCGTCGTATCGGTACATGCAAAGTACCTGGATTCACCGAAGACGAAGAAGGAGTTCTGTGGTACAAAGGACGCCTTTGTGTACCAGCAGATTCTGAGTTAAAAGAAGTGATTCTGAAGGAGGCTCATGATACTCTTTATTCTATCCATCCCGGAGGAACTAAGATGTATCAAGATTTAAAAGAGCAATTTTGGTGGCATAAGATGAAGAGAGAAATCGGAAGCTATATCGCCAAGTGTGATATTTGTCAGCGAGTCAAGGCAGGACATCAAAGACCCGCTGGATTGTTGCAACCATTGCAGATTCCGGAATGGAAATGGGATTCCGTTGGAATGGACTTTATCACCGGACTGCCTACTTCTAGTAGGGGAAATGACTCTATCTGGGTCATAGTGGACAGATTGTCCAACGCCCATTTCTTGCCCATCAAGACCACATATCAGAGTTCGAAGCCAGCGGAGTTGTACATCGCTAGAATAGTTAGTTTGCATGGAGTCCCCAAGAACATTGTATTAGATCGAGGAACTCAGTTTACCTCGAGATTCTGGAAGAAAGTCCAAGAAGGTTTAGGAACCCGACTAGATTTTAGCACCGCATATCACCCTCAGACCGATGGACAAACGGAACGAGTAAACCAAATACTCGAAGATATGCTAAGAGCATGTGTGTTAGAATATGGATCCAAGTGGGAAGACTGTCTGCCATTTGCAGAATTCTCATACAATAACAGTTATCAAGCCAGTTTGCAAATGGCCCCATTTGAATTCATGTACAGAAGGAAGTGTCGCACCCCTTTGAACTGGTCGGAAGTAGGAGAGAGTCAGATTTTCGGACCCGACATCCTACGAGAAGCAGAAGAGAAGGTTCACAAGATTCATGAGCACCTCAAGACTGCCCAATCTGCATGTAAGAGTTACACCGACAAGAGACGTCGAGACCTCGCCTTCAACATAGGAGATTTTGTTTATCTGAAAGTGTCGCCATTGAAGGGAATGCAGCGTTTCCAACTCAAAGGAAAGTTAGCCCCCAGATATATCGGACCTTTCAAGATTTTGAACCATTGAGGAGAAGTATCATATCAATTGGAACTACCCGAAGAGATGTCCGCAATGCACAATGTGTTCCATATCTCTTTCATTCGCAAGTGTCTCGAAGTCCCAGAGAAGACCGAAGTGTTCAAAAATATCGATCACCGGACCATAGAGATCAACGATGACCTGACCTATCCCGAAGTACCCATCCGTATTTTGGAAGAAGCTTTCAGAACTACCCGAACCCGAAGCATCAAGTTTCTCAAGATTCAGTGGAGCAACCACACAGAAGAGGAAGCTACCTGGGAGCGCGAAGATCACATCAGGACGGAGTTTCCCGATCTCTTCAAATCCTAGGTAATCTTTTTCGTCCTTTCTCAAATCTCGGGACGAGATTTTGTTTAAGGGGGGAAGTTTTGTAACATCCCAAAAATACTAAACTTGGATCATCAAACTCTAATCATCAAATTTAGGGTTAACAAAAACTTTTCTAAATAAAAATATGAAAGCATGCATGTGTGTATGCATCCCATTTTGAATTCTTTTGAATTGCCATGTTTATGTGTTTCTTTGCTTGTAAAATGTTTCTTAGGTGAAATAAACATCATCTAAACAATCCCCACACTTTTCCCAAAGACAAACAAATCAAAACAAACCAAATTGAGTGAATGGTCATTTTGACCAATTTAACTCCCATGCCTACTTTGGCTGTCTCAAACTTTCAGAACTTAACAGAAACTTTTCTGGATCTTTGCACCCCTTGATTGTACTCATAACAAAGTATCAAGGCCCACTTTGTGATCATACAGAAACTTTCAAATGCATAGTTTAAATGACAATTCAAAATTGAATCTTTATCATATGGGAAGATCCCACTTTTTCAAAAACCACTCAAACAAGCTCAACTTTCAAAACCCAAGCATCTGCAGACTCACCAGCACCAACCTAGCACACCCACCAAAAATCTTTTCAAAATTCAAAACTTGAATTCTTGCGGCCATTTCATCGAACACTTGGCAGACACAAATCAAACAAAATCCAAACACTATTGTGAGCAGTGATTGAAGCCTAACTTGTTCCCTCTCTGGTTACAACTAGGTTTTAGTAGATCATCTAGCTCAATTGCACACCCTTAGCATCACTATAAGCTTGGCATTGCCATCAATGGTGAGCAGGCCGAATGCACACTTGTCACCCCCATGTCGACAGCAAGCTAGGAGAAGAACCAAGCCTAGCCAGCATGTCTGGGAGCAAGCCAACATCCCACCGCCACTCCCGCACCGCCAACCCCGCCACTGGACCACACGCACGGACCATGCCAACCTCGCCAGCAACCATGCCAAGAGCGCGCCCCGTGCGCCACGCTCGACCGATGCCCACAGACCACGCGCCGCCCTCGCCGCGTGCATACGTGATCACCACCGTCCCAACAACTCCGCAGACATCCTCGTTCGCCGCCGCGCGGACCATGCGCGCTGTGCGCCATTAAATTCTCAGTCGGGCACGCGCAGTGCACCGTCGCGTTCCGACCAAACCGCACCGCCCCACGTCTCGCCACCGTGTTGTTGAGCATCGCCAGGGAGCACCGCACCGCCCCCTACCGTCGCCCATGCCGATAGCCGTCTGTACCGTCGACCATGACGAGCTCACCGTGCGCCCCGTCGGTTCCCTCGCTCCACAATAAATAGAGGCCACCCCCGGCCGAATTGAGCATACCATCTCACTCCCCTCTCTTCACTAATCGTCCCACCCCGTTGCCGGAGCAAGGCGAGCAAAGACGCCGAATTTCACAGACCGGAGCCCGCCGAGAAGAAGGAAGCCAGCGATTGGAGCCGCCTAGGAGAAGCCGGTACCGGAGGTTCGCCGTCGTCGACTTTCGTTGCTCCGCCTCGCCGACCTCGCCGAACCTGGTGAGCCCCAACCCCCATCGCCGCGCTAGGTTTCTGTCTCGCCATGCCAACATCGACGATGACTCTCAGCTGGATTAGAACCAGATCGAACGCACCACATCGCTTCATACCGCCGCACCCCATGTCTAATCGACGTGGGGACAGCCACTTACGCAGCCCGCGGAAGCGCTGTGCGTAGCAGGCCGGCCCGTTAACCTTTCCCGCGCAGCCCAGTTATTTGAATTAAACCTTTTCCATTTTATTTCAAACACACTTCTGTACCCAGTTTCAAAAATCAACCCAGATCGATTTAGTGCACCAAATTGAATGAAACTAATTTTAATAGTAAGGTCCTGAAATGCTGAATCCAAGCCCATTGGATGCAAGTCATTTGGATCTATAGATCACCCTTGGTAAAAATAACAATGCATAAGATTTTCTGCATTCAAACATTTTTCAAATTAAAACCATAATAGCTTTTGAGTTGATTCCAACTCTCAAAAATCAAATTTAACCATACCTTTCATAATATATAAAAATATATAGGTTTACTTACAGAGATAATGTTCAAGTAATAAAAGAATGCTACATAGGCATTTCTAGCCACTTTAATTAATTAAAATAAAAAGGTAAAACCTTATTAAATTGTGACACCACTTTAAATCACATTCTCATGGACTAAAATGTGTGGTGATGACATGTGTCAACATGATCCCATGTTTGGTTTGGAGAATATTAAATCTTAAGTAATTTTTCAATGAGTAGAGATTACTTTTCTAAAAATAAGAGGAATTAAACCAAGCTTTAATCTTGTAATGTTAGTGATGATGCTAGATCATCTATAGGACCCTTTGGTGTGATTATTGCAAGTAGTTAAGTATTGTTTGGTGATTGAGTACATCGTATTTATTTATAGACGCTAGTACCGACCAAGGATACGAGGAGGAAGGAGGATACTACGAAGAAGAAGCCGAGGAGAACTTCAACCACTGCTCTGCACAAGGCAAGCTTATACTGATATTGTGCAAGCCAATACTTGCAATCTTTACTAATCAAGTTGACCTATGCAAGCTAACACTTGCAAGATACTCTACCTTAGCAAGCCTTACTATACAAGCTAACCTTGCAAGCCAATACTTGTTACCATGACCACTATATGCCTTAAGCATATGTGATCATATCCACTTGATAAACCAATCCTAGTTTTACTTGCAAGCTTCTTACTTTATTTCCTTATGAAAGCTCTTACTTAGAGTTTACTTAAGTGAATTGTAGATACTAGAAAGATATGTGAAGGTTGCATAAAGAGCATAAAATTTGGCCTAAGCTAGATAATCTTGATGTCATCCTAAGGCATGAGATTAAACTCATCTACACTCCAATAGTTTACCACCCCTCATTAGTGCTTATCCCCACTTGTAGATGCTAGTGCTAAGCATAAAACTTGATCAACATTAGATGGGAATACTTGGTGAAAATGGTTATGAAAAACTTAGAATGATGGATCATTCTACCGAGATGTTTTGACATGTGTTTCCGAACACCTGATGATTTTGGTGATGAAAATGTCAAGGCAGGAGCCTTAGCCCTTTATAAAACTGATGGTTGTCTAGATGCGATACTATTCCAATTTTATCGTACAACCACAATACCCAAAGATTGGGTAGGGCTTGACTAGAAACTTATATACCTTAGTATTGGTTCCCCCATGGCCAAGGTCTGAGCTGAGGCTACCTTATGAAGATTGTTCACCTGTGTAGTACCCAAGATGAAAATTGGTCATGGTTGGGAGGCCAAACTCACAGGAGAGGTGCTTATACTAGGGCGTGTAATTGAAAGGTTAGGATTGATTATCCGCATACTGAGTATGGTGAATTCAGGATTTATGCCTGACGGATGTATCGAATGTTGTGGTGAAAGTGTACAATCTCTGCAGAGTGTCAAACTATTCGAATAGCTGCGTCCGTGGTTATGGATAGTTGGAGTGGCCATACTGTTCCCCCGTCAGATGTTTTCAAAAGACTTGTGAAATGAATTGAGACTTTGACTTGACCACAACAGGGTTGTGATATGAAATACAAGTTCCCACTTAGGTGTTATAAACTTCAACTAGCATTCGTTGCTTCTAAACTTAGTAGAGATAAATCTGGCTTTTGCAAAATAACCTTAGAGCCTAGTGTCCTATTACCAAAAACCCCTTTCACTTGTTAGTATTAATTTGCGAGTACTCATGGCTTTGTCCCTGGCTATTCCTGTGGCCAGACTATGAAGAGGAGTACCTAGAGGATGGACCCTAGGAAGGTTACGACAACTAGGATCATCTCCCATCGTCAGCATTGCCTGTGACCCCGAAGATGGAGCTTCGCCTACGCTACCGTTATTATTACGTATTCCGCTGCTTGAAGTTGTATTAAGAACTGGATCATGAGATCCCTATTTGTGTAAGACATTATGTATGGTTTGTAATGGATGATGTACTGTGGTATCCAATTATGTTATGTCTCGCAAAAATGGTAATCCTGGGATTGCGATGTATGGCATAACAGGCATCTGGGATTAAAAATCCGGGTGTTGACAAGTTGGTATCAGAGCCATCCTGACCCTAGTTAGACTGGACGTTTAAATCAAAAACTTAGTTTCAAAACCAAAGAAAACAAATATTTACAAAAAAATTATTCTCATTCTTATCCCTTTGATTCTTTCATGAAAATTCATGTTCCTCAAAAACTCTTGCAAAATACATAAAATTTTGACACACTTGATCACTCTACTAACTTACTCATCTTATATTCTTCTAGATGGACGTGAAGTACAACAAGTTTTATCAGTTGGGGAATGGAGGAGACCTTATCTTTGAGAGGGATTTGGACCAGCTTTCGGAACTTCTGGAGCGTCCGCACCCCGAGTTCTTCGGAGCTCAGCTCAATGATCAAGGAGGAGAAGATCTGCAGTGGCTAATTGTTGCAAGTCTCTGAGGAGAGATTGAACCTCCCACTGCTGAGGGAATTCAGTTTACCTTAAGAGAGAACAACTGGCTCGATGGACTTCCCAGGGCCATGCAGGAAGCTCTTTCCCGTCTGTGTGGGCAGAGCATCAATCAGATCAAGGGAACCCGCTTTGAGTTTTTCCCAAGGCGTGATGCAAAGGGACAACCACTGGAAGCACCATACCACCCCTTTCACTTGTTAGTATTAGTTTGCGAGTACTTAAAGAGTACTCATGGCTTTGTCCCTGGCTATTCCCGTGGCCAGACTATGAAGAAGAGTACCTGGAGGATGGACCCCAGGAAGGTTACGACAACTAGGATCATCTCCCATCGTCAGCATTGCCTGTGACCCCAAAGATGGAGCTTCGCCTATGCTACCGTTATTATTATGTATTCCGCTGCTTGAAGTTGTATTAAGAACTGGATCATGAGATCCCTATTTGTGTAAGACCTTATGTATGGTTTGTAATGGATGATGTACTGTGGTATCCAATTCTGTCATTGTTGTTGGTGCTAGTGAAATCACACAACTTGGTGTTCTCAGCAGAGTTCATTTTGGCAAAAGTGGAGCAAGCCAAAAACAGCAGCAGTAGAGGAGGAACTAATTTTTTTTGTGTTTTTGATAAGAAAAAGCAAATCAAACTAAACTAATTTTTTTGGAGTTTTTGAAAAGAGGCAAAATAAAACAAGCAAAAGAAACTAATAAAACTAAAAACAAAGTAAAGAGAAAGGAAGTGGAGGACTCCCCTTGTGAAGACATCCTTAGCCTCCCCGGCAACAGCACCAGAAAACCTTCAATTACACGCCCCTTGTGAAGATAATCAATCCTAACCTTTCAATTACACGCCCTAGTATAGGCACCTCTCCTATGAGTTTGGACTCCCAACCATGACCAACTGTCATCTTGGGAACTGCACAGGTGGACAATCTTCACAAGGTAGCTTCAGCTCAAACCTTGGCCACAAGGGAACCCATACTAAGGTATATAAATTTGCAGTCAAGCCCTACCCAATTTTCGGGTATTGTGGTTGTACGGTAAAATGGGAATGGTATTGCATCCAGACAACCATCAGTTTTATAAAGGGCTAAGGTTCATGCCTCAACATTTTCATCATAAAAATCATCTGGTGTTCAAGAACACATGTCAAAACATTTCATTAGAATGACTCATCATTCTAAGTTTTTCATAACCATTTTCACCAAGTATTCCCATCTAAAGTGATCAAGTTTTATGCTTAGCACTAGCCACTAAAGTTGGTGGTAAACACTAATGAGGGGTGGTAAACAAATGTGAATGATCTAAGTTCAATCTCATGCCTCAGGATGACATCAAGATTTATCTAACTTTCGCCAAGTTTTATGCTCTTTATGCTACCTTTAATAATGTTTCTAAAATCTACAATTCACTCAGTAAACACAAAAGGAAAGCTTTGATAAAGAAATAAAATAACTAAGCTTGCAAGTAAAACTGGGATGGGGTATCATCAATTATTATAATCAAGGCATGCCTAATGCATTGCATAGGTTATATAGTTTTCACGGTTGCAAGTGTTATATTGCCTTGTGCAGAGCAGTGGTTGAAGTTCTCCTCGGCTTATTCCTTGTAGTATCCTCCTTCCTCCTCGTATCCTTGGTCGATACTAGCGTCTATAAATAAATACTAGGTACACAATTACCAAACAATACTTAACTATTTCTATTTAGCACACAAAGGTTCACACTAGATGATCTAGCATCATCACTATTATCACAAAGATTAAAGCACTTGTTTTATTTACTTTATTTTAGAGAAGTAATTTCTACTCATTGAAAACCTACTTAAGATTTAATATTCTCTAACTAAAATAGGGGATTATGTTGACACATGTCATCACCACATATTTCAGTACTTGGGATATGATTTACAGTGGTGTCACAATTTAACAAGGTTTAAACTTTTTTATTTTAATTCAATAAAGTGACTAGAAATGCCTATGGGGCATTCTTTTATTACTTGTCCATTATTTCTGCAAGTAAACCAAGATATTTTTATATATTCAGAAAGGTCTTGTCAAATTTTATTTTTGAGAGTTGTAATCAACTCAAAACCTTTTGTGGTTGAATTTTGAAAAATGTTTGAATGCAGAAAAGCTTATGCCTTGTTCTTTTTACTATAGGTGATCTACAAATCCAAATGATTTAAATCCAACGGGCTTGGATTAGGAATTCCAGTATCTTTCTAGAACAATTAGTTTCATGCAATTTGGTTCAGTGAATCTCTCTGCATTGATTTTTGAATCAACAGGTAGTACTAGGTTTGAAACTAAATTGATAAACCTAAATTTGAATTACTGGGTCATGCGGGAGTGTAACTAGGTCGTCCAACTGCGCACAGCACGCGCGCGAGGTGGGTTTAAGTGTCTGTCCCCACCAGTTAGCGAGATAGGGGGTGCAAAGGGGTACGGGGAAATCTGGACCGTGTGATTAACATCTAATCTACCGGCTGGGGCTTGTCGTCTCCTTCGGGTAGAGCTGGCGAGACAGAACCCTAACACGGCCAGTGGGGGCTCACCGAGGCTCAGGCGATGGTCGGCGATGGGGGCGAACGACGAAGTCGACGACGGCGATCCTCCTGGTACCGACGGCTCCTCCTAGGGCGGCTCCAATTGACGGCTCCTCTTCTCCTCCTCCATGGTAGACTCCAGCAAAATTCTGGCCACCTGGTGCTTGCCTTGCTCCGGGAATGAGGGGGTGGTTCTGAGAGAGAGGGGAGTGTGATGGTGTGCTGAAATCGAACGGGGGAGGCCTCTATTTATAGTGTAGCGAGGGGACCGAAGGGAGCGGGTGGAGCTCGTCATGGTCATCTGCACAGCGAGAAAACATCATGGCTGTGGGTAGGGGACGGTGCACTATCTCCTGGCGAAGCTTAACGGCATTGTGGGGAGGCATGGGGTGGTGAAATGCGGTTGGAACACTGTGATGCTCTGGGCAGGCCCGGTGGGAAAATTAATGGCGCACAACGTATACGGTTCGCGCAACGATGAACGGGCATGTTCGGGCGGTTCCTGGGGCAGTGATGATCACGCACTCAAGCGGCAAAGGCGGGGTGCGGTCTGTGCTCGAGTGTCAATCGTGGCGCTATGGCGCGCTCTCGGCATGCTTATAGAGAGACTGGGCACGCTCGTTCTGAGTGGTCCAGGGGCTGGAAATGCTTGGGCGTTGGACAGGGGGTGGCGGTGGACGGTGGCTTGTGTCCTAGACAAGGTTGGCGAGGATAGGGAAGCTCCTAGCTTGCTGTCGACAATGCGTTGGCCATTTGGGCTCGGGCATGCTCACCATTGATGACAATGTCAAGCTTACAGTGAGCTAGAGCTTGTTAAATTAACTAGATGATCTACTGAGAGTGTGCTGTGAGCTAGAGGGGAGACAAGTTAGGCACAAATACTGCTAACTATAGTGTTTCATGTTTTATTTGATTTGTGTTTACAATATGTTTAATGAAATGGCCGAAAGAGATTTGAATTTGAATTTTTTAGTGAAACTTGGTGGGTGTACTAGTCACATAATAGGTAGTCTATGGTTGCTTGGATTTGCCAAGGTGCACTGGTTTGGCTGGGTTTTGAGAAATGGTGATATTCACATATGATATAGATTCAATTTTGAATTGTCAATTGAATCAAGTTGCCAACTGTTTATGTGAGTTTGAAAGGTGGGCTTGGGTTCACTTTTACTTGGTCTAGTAAGGGGTGAAAAGAAATGGATTTGTTTCTGTTTGAAATCTTGGACTAGAAACACTCAAAGTGAGCTAGTGAGCAAGATTAGCAAAAATGACCATTGTCTCATTTGGTTTGTTTTTGAATTTATCTTGATTTGTTTCTGCTTGGATTTGATTTAGATGATGTTGTTTTCATCTTTAAACCATTCCTTGATTCACAACAATCACACAAGTCCATTCATGCACTCATACATTCATCACATACACACATGCATTCATATGATTTTAATTATAAAAGTTTTTGTTAACACTAATTTGGTGATTGGAAATTGATAACCTTGATCAATATTTTTGGGATGTTACAATATCGTTTGTAGCTAGTTTCGAAGTTCAGATATCGATCCCACAGGAAGCCCAAAGGTAAATGTTTATTGGTGAAGTCTCTATCGCACCCGAAGTTGTCACAAGTCTTCGCATGAATTGACTGCAAGTGTTGAGAATGAGAATGGAATTTGGGTGTAAATGGAAGTACTTAAATAAAACTAAAATGTAAACTTCAGAAATAAAAAGCATAAAAAGTAAAAGATGATTTGTTTGTTGTTTTCTATAGATGACGAAGTAGGCGCAGGGAGTTTCAGTTCATGGTGATAGTGAATGTGTTGGGTGAATGAGTGATAAGTGTAACAATTATAATCTTATAAGTATGTGTGTAGGCGAGCAACCCATAATTAGCTGGAACTCCTCTTGGTAGATTTCATCCCAACATCAATAATCCTACTGGCCTGTTTACCATAACCATGGTTAGTCGCTAGATGATTAAGATCCTTCAGGTTTCTTAGAAATTAAGCTCCTTGGATCGAACTAATGCAATAAGCTTGGGGTTCCTCGTTATCCTCGAGTCAAACTAGTTCCCATTGATATCTCCGTGTCACTCGAGGGTCGCCGATCACTACAAGAAATGTGTTATTCTATGACCTTCTCATAGTGACCGAGGACAAAATCATCATAAAGTTATGACGATTTCGCACCAGATGGTCGTAAGCCGTTCGGGAGGTTAAAAACCTTACAAAGTTATGACGATTTTGCCTAGGAACGTCATAGTTTCATTAGCTCAAATCGTCATAATCTGACGGATATAGCCAACGACGTTATTTGTACCTCACTACGACGATTTGAAATTGTCATGACGTCCAAATTAAGATAGGTTCAAATTGGTAGTCGGCCACATCAGCAATTGTGCCTATGTGTCATGTCTATGTGTCAGTTTTTTATTACAAGTCATATTAGTGTGTTAATATCTACTTGTATATGTGTTAGTTTTTGACTATGTGTCATATTTCTGTGTTAATATATGCTTACGTGTCAGCAATTGCGCATATGTGTTATGTCTATGTGTTAGTTTTTTATTACATGTCATATTAGTGTGTTAATATCTACTTGTCTATGTGTTAGTTTTTGTCTACGTGTCATATCTGTGTGTCAATATATGCTTATGTGTCATATTTATGTGTTAATATATGCCTACATGGCGCTGCTCAAATCTACTAAGATTGGGACTGAAAGCAAATTGCCTAGATTGCCTTATAGGTTATTTGGAAAAAAGAATTGGGGCGGGGATTCGAACCCCAGACCTCCAAACCAACCTGGCGCACCTTACCACCACGCCAACCATTCTTTCTTGTTTTACTACTACAACACACCATATATCTATTCAAACATTGCGCTGGGCTGAGTCCTCTGCGGTAATAGGCCTCGGTGGGAAGGGACTCGGTCGCGATGGGCTCGGTGGGAAGGGAATTAGCCGCGATGGGCCTTAGTAGGAAGTGTAAGATTAGGGCCCGACCAGATCCGCCTGTTTAGTTTTTTTCGTTTTCTTAATTCTTTTGTAACTTTTTCATAATAATTCCAAATAATTGATTTTTGTTTCTAATTTTTTATAAAATCCAGTAGAACATCTTAGGGTATTAATTAGAAATACTTTGATTAATTAAAAATAGTGGATTTACTTATCCCATATTAGTCCATAGTAGGGACAATACCATAATTCAAAATATGAGTTTAAAACTAGGGAGTGACTGTTCTCATACACGGATTGAGTCTTATTAAAAAGTTTCGATGGATCTCTGAAGAAACATGATATTGTGAGTCTAAAACTAATTGTGAGTCTAAAACTAATTTTGTAAAAAATCATGAGCATCGGATCATGTACCTATAGTTCAAACCGGACCCACTTCCTCCCGATTCGGCAGGAATTTGTCTTTTTCGCCAGCAGTGAACGGAAAGGTTTGAGATACCCTGGTTGGGACATTGTCCATCTAAAATGGTCTAATATTTTTAAAAAATGTGGTGGTACCATTCTAAAACTATCATTTGGTGGTGGCTTCACAAAACGCCCCGGTTTTTACGCTCGCAAAATGGAAAATGGATTTTTCGTGCGTCGAAATGGAAAACTTCCTCCTGCAAAATTATTCGCCATCCCATGATACACATGTGTGCATAATATGGGTACATTATCACAAAATATGCCCTGATTCTAGCCATAACATTGGTCATTTGACCCGAAAGCCATGAAACCTTGAACATGATAGATCATTTTGTGAAGGTTTTTTTGAGACACTTGCAATATACCAAGGTTGGTATTTTTCCTTGCAACTATGTCATATAATAAGACACCACGCGAAGGATTTGCATTGATCGGACCGTTTTTGAATTTTTTATGCCCGTTTCAAACAATGGTCAAAACGGTAGGCACGGAGGTTCTTAGCTAGGGGCTGAGCCTCGCAAAACTTGCATTGGATCTCTGAAGAAATAGCATATTGTGAGTCTAAAAATGATTTTTTCCATAAATCATCAGCATCGGATCATGTACCTGTAGTTCAATCCGGACCAACTTCCTACCGATTCGGAAGGAATTTGTCTTTTTTGCCAAGGGTGAACAGAAAGGTTTGAGATACCCCGGTTGGGACATTGTCCATGTAAGGTGGTCTAATATTCTTACAAAATGTGGTGGTACCATTCTAAAACTGTCATTTGGTGGTTGCTTCACAAAACGCCCCGGTTTTTACGCTCGCAAAATGGAAAATGGATTTTCTGTGCGTCGAAATGGAAAACTTCCTCCTGCAACATTGTTCGTCATCCCATGATGCACATGTGTGCATAGTACGGGTGCATTATCACAAACTATGCCCTGATTCTAGCCATAATATTGGTCATTTGACCCGAAAGCCATGAAACCTCGAACATGATAGGTCATTTTGTGAATGTTTTTTTGAGACATACTCAATTTATCAAATTTGGTATTTTTCCTTGCAACTATGTTACATAATAAGACATCACGCGAAGGATTTGTGTTGATCGGACCGTTTTTGAATTTTTTATGCCTGTTTTAAACTATGGTCAAAACGGCGGGCACAGAGGTTCTTATCTAGGGGCTGAGGCTTGCTAAACTTGCATTGGATCTCTGAAGAAACAGCATATTGTGAGTCTAAAATGATTTTTTGAAAAAATCATGGGCATCAGATCATGTACCTATAGTTCAAACCGGACCCACTTTCTACCGATTCGGCAGGAATTTGTCTTTTTCGCCATGGGTGGAAGGAAAGGTTTGAGATATCACGGTTGGGACATTTGTCCATGTAAGATGGACTATTATTTTTGAAAAATTGGGTGGTAGAATTTTGAAACTTTAATTTGGTGGTTACTTCATAAAACGCCCCGTTTTTTGTGCTCGGAAAATGGAAAATGGATTTTCTGTGTGTCGAAATGGAAAACTTCCTCCTGCAACATTATTCGCCATCCCATGATGCACACGTGTGCATAATACGGGTGCATTATCATAAACTATGCCCTGATTATAGTCATAATCTTGTTCATTATTGTTCAAAAAAGCCGTGAAACCTCGAACATGATAGGTCATTTTGTGAAGTTTTTTTTGAGAAATACTCAATTTACCAAGTTTGGTATTTTTCCTTGCAACTATGTCACATAATAAGACATCACGCGAAGGATTTGTGTTGGTTGGACCATTTTTATATTTTTTATGCCCGTTTTAAACTATGTCAAAACAGCGGGCATGAAGGTTCTTAGCTAGGGGCTGAGGCTCGCTAAAATTACACTGGATCTCTGAAAAAATAGCATATTTTGAGTCTAAAAATAATTTTTGCAAAAAATCGTGGGCATCAGATAATATACCTATAGTTCAAATCGAACCCACTTTTACTGATTTGGCAGGAATTTGTCTTTTTTGCCACGGGTGGAAGGAAAGGTTTGTGATATCCCGGTTGGGATATTTGTCCATGTAAGGTGGACTATTATATTTGAAAAATGGGGTGATAGAATTTTGAAACTTTAATATGGTGGTTACTTCATAAAACGCCCCGTTTTTTGCGCTCGAAAAATGGAAAATAGCTTTTTTGAGAATACCTATTCAAGATTACATGAAAAAATTATGCTCACATATGCATTTTAGAATGCTGAACAATTTTATCCCAGGAAATTTTCATTTTTGTTGGAAAAAAAGACATTTTCTATTTTCCAAGTACAAAAAACGAGGTGTTTTATGGACCAACCAATCAAAACAGAGGAAACATGTCTCCCATGGATCAGCCTCATCTGCCTGATCTGGACCGTTCAGCGTCGATCCAATGCCTGGTAGGTCACCCGAAGAAGCACACCACTCCATCTGTCAAACAAAAACCTAGATCACGTAGAGTGCCCTCATGCCGCCCCCTTCCTTGCCCTATCTTGTGCCCTGTCGATTCCCCTATCTTGTGCTCGTCCTCCCTACCGCCGCCACTGTCGACGCCGCGCCGCACCCAAATCCATCTCCACCTCTCCCTGCGCTGTCGACGCCACGCCGCACCCCCATCCCCACCCGGATCTCTCGCCCCACCTCCAACCCCTTGGATGGCGGCGTCGACGCCACGCCGCACCCTCCATTTACCCTCAGATCGCCTCGCCCATCGCTGCCCCTGATAGAACGAATCCTCTGTCGGTGCCACCCTCGACCCCCCTAGCCAGAGCTGGGACTAGTCCCTTCCCTCCCTTCTCCACCAACATAAGATCCATCACCGATTTCAAAGAAACACGGAAACCCCATCTTCTAGGGTTTAAGACGGCATGGCAATGGGGGCGGGAGAGGTGTGGCGTTGAGGACACTGGCAGGGTCAGCGGCGGCGAGCTTCATGTTGATCCGACTGCGGTACACACCAGCGAGAAGGTGCTCGGTGATTGGGAGGTGGTCCGCGAGAGCGTCTACATCAAGGTATACTGCCCCGCGTCCCTCAATTACGATTCGTCCGACCCCTTCTCTCTCTTTACATCTCACTCCCTCTCTTGCTAGCGTTCTCTCTAACAATCCCCCTCTGTCTCTCTCTACAGGCTCCCCTAGATGCGACTATGAGCTGAGATGACATCGACAGCAGCGGAGGAGTTAGAGGTCAAGGTGTACAAGGAGGAGCTCCTGGACTACCTTCATCTGCGTCCATCCAACGCGTAAGGTCATATGTAACTCCCTCGGTGTACCATCGCTCCTGCACTACCTTCATATGTGTCCTGCCATTATAGATCTCAGCATTTTTTGTCCCTTGTGGTTTCTAGTATCGTTTTTGCACAGGATGTGTTTTTGTCCAAACTGCTAGGAAGTGATAGACTACTAGTAGAAGGAAATGTAATTTCCGGATTTTTACTGCCGTTAATCTTTGTGTGCAATCAAATGATATGAGAAAATGAATATTAGTGTTGAAAAATGAACTTTCTCAATGCTTTTGATACCCAATCAGTCTACTCGCACTACTCTGAAACTTGTCTACTCCACTGAGTACTTGACTTGTATGTGTCCTGTCATCTCTTGTGTTTTTTCAGGTTGGAATCATAATGGAGGAGCAAGGAGGGGAGAGTATCGGATGATGTACTGGGAGGATGTGGCAGCGGTCGAGGTCTCCGGTAGCCTGCTATTCAGCGGACAAGAGCAGATCATGGAGGACAAAGTGAACACCAGTTTTCCCAAGATCACCTCCGCCTTCGCCTCGTTCACCTCTCCAGCGGCAAGATTGGCGATTGCTGCATCGACATGCTCAGTGGTAAGGTACTCCAGTCCCATACTCGGTGGTGCTGCTGCTAAAATAGAAACAATAGAACTTAGTGATGCTAGTACTATGTCTACTTGGGGAATAATAGTAGAATTAGTTTTCCAAATGGTGTACTCCAATACATATTTGTCACTGTTGAAGTGGTGATTCGACTAACATATCTCATTGCAGTTGAAGTACTAGTATGTATCATGATGCATGTCTCAATACATATTGTGGATCTGTGTATATCCTGATGCATGTCTCAATAGTCTCTATTGTGCCCATATTAAATTTTTATAACCTCCCTGACCACACGATAGCTTCATGTCCTCATATACCTTCCTTTATTTTGAGAGGCTCTCCATACATGCTCCAGGATTGCTCGATTTATTTGTGGAGAAAGAGATGTCTGAACTGGGATGTTTATTGGCTCTCTTCTGTTGTACCTATTTTGGTTATGCTAGAGTAATGCATCAACTTAATATTTTTGAAAACCTTGAGCTAATATGTATGCCAATCCTACTAAGTTCCATTTTTTAGAGCTTTGGGAAATGACTTATTGTATATTTACCAAACATTTTTTTCCACCATTGTTGTATCCAGTACACAGTTATATTTGATTAAATTCTCTTGCTTACAAGTTATTATTTATTCCCAGACACAAATTGTGGTGATGTGCCTTGCTGAACCAGGGGAGTTACCTATATGCTACATTTCATGCTAGAGCGCACCAAACCTAGCCATGGCACCACGTTCATATCGTCGAGTTCACCGCGCTAAAACTGCAGAGGCGCTTCCTTCTCTGGATTAGATAAGTCCTTGATTTAACCTCTTTGTGTCCCTTGTTACTTGGTTGATAGGCCACTGCTATACATGTTCCTTTGTATTTAGGCTCTGATGCGAGTGACAATAATCTCAGTGTAAAACTGGAGTTGAACATACATCGTGTTATGGATCATATGCTAAATTAATAGGTGTATTCATGCATTATAAATTTGAGTTGAATTCATGTATGTATCATTGTCTGATATGATACCTAAATTAGGACTATTAGTTGTTAGCTGCTCATAGGCTATACAGGTGCATTTCTGTTTTGAATGTTGTTCTTGCAGGATAGATACATATTGTTTCATAGCATGGTAAAGTTCTATTTGATAGTTATGGTCTGATTATAATTTTTTTTGGAAGCATGCATGCTGTTTTATTTGATATACCATAAGCAGTTAGCAACTTGATGTGTTGTTTGTGCAGGGAAGAGGTCCTGATAATGCAATAGCAAGGGGCATCTAGCTTTGGAGTCGAGTTTGGTTGGCTGGAAGGATATGCTTTGTTTCCTCAAGCTCTGACCGTCGATGGATGTTACCTGTTCAAGGGATATGGTCCTGTAGTGGTTTTGCATTCTGTTGAAGCCTTGTATTATGATGGAAGGTTCAATTTGTGTTGTATTTTATACCTGGATTATTATTTTGTATATCAGTATCTCCCATTTGAACATTGGAAATATTGTAATAGAGTTATGCAGATTCATTTTTTGTTGTATTTTCAAACCTGGATTATTATTTTGTATATCAGTATCTGTGTTTAAACAATGAAAATATCGTTATATTCTTGATTATCAAAAATAATTGATGTACTCAGTTCTGATTAAATTATTTGTTGTTAAATTATTAACAAATCATGAAAAATAAAGCTGGACAAGTGCTGTATAAAAATTGAAACTGAAAAGCGGGTCTGTCCCAAAAAGAAATGTATCGTAAAAAGGCCAAGGTCTAAAATAGAAAAGAGGCCATAAAAAGGCTAAGGCCTAAGAGAGACACACCATAAAAGGACGATGACTAGAAAAAGAAAAGCCAGAATTATTGGGCTTAGCCCAAGTAAGCAACTAAAATTGACTGGGCTGATTTTGATTTAAGACAATTTCATTTCGTCACAATTTTGCCACGTAGGATCGGCCACGTAAGATCTGAGCTGGCCTGGCTAGATGGTCCATGACGATATTGGATCGTCATAGACGTTATGACGATTCAATATCGTCATAGACGGTTATGACGATTTTACCAAAAACATCGTTATAGTTCATTTGCGACGCCCAGCTTTCGACGATCTCAAAATCGTCATAGAATCGTCATAAACGGACTACTATGACGATTATGTGACGAAAATTGAGGGTCATATATAGCCAGATTCCTTGTAGTGGATCTGCTAGCAAACAAGATTCTATCTATGTAGAACAAGGCATCAAGTTGTCTGGGCCCTTAATTTGACAACCGGCATTAAGAATCTGAAGCAATCCAACCCGTTAAGAATTCGATCCTACATTTATAGTGCTAGTCCCTTGGATCGATTAGCTAGCACATACAGTTTCGATGAATAAAAGAGTATCAATGCGTCACATTATTACAACGATTGATCAAAGAATATAAATATTACAAAGTTGCTTAGCTCATAGCTAGCTCAAATAACATAGTTCAACAAATAAACAAAAGATAAAGGCTCCATCACGCCATAGGCAACTTGCTGAGTGGAGATTCGCAACCTAAACGATAACCTTACTTGTCGTCGAAATAACCTTCAACATAAAAAGTTGCAGCCATGAATGGTCAATATATTTGAATTGTATTGGCAAGATGTCACTGTTAGGTGGACACAATTGGCAACCTATCATATACATGCACACTATGGCTAGTGGAGTTCAGGCTATTTGCATAAACCAGCATTTTCCCCTACCTTTTCAAATAAATTTTTAGTTCTTCAAAATAACTAAGAACAGCTCGAGTCACTCGAGAGCTCCTAAAACTATGGACACATTGAGTCACTCAAGTGCTCCTATAACCCATTAAGTTCACCCATCAAGTTTTATTAGATAAATATGAATGAATGAGACTTTTTAACTGCGTCAAGAGAAGTTACTCATAATTGTCCATTACCGAGGACACGGCTAAGTACTTAGTTCATAAACCATCTGCAGAGGCTAGTACACTTTACCCAAAAGACCCGATTAACCCCTTTTGAGAGAAGACTAGGACAAGACCTTTGGGAAACAGAATCATGAGCCTAACACCGGACCGTACCATCCTATCAACACCTACATCTGCTAGTCACGGTAGGGCATGATCCCATAACTTACTCAGTCAAGTCAAAGCCCATATGACATGTGGCTGTACATGGAAGTTACTAATCAAGACCGCATATTATCTCTTTGAAGCCTGGGTGGCAATCCCCACCAAAATCCACACTCGATGACCTAATCAATGCTATTCCACCCAGGTGATTCATTGATTAAGTGGTTTTCTCTTCAGCAAAAAATATAACCTTTTCATACACATATGTATCATGAAAACCACCCACGCATCTAATAGCATGGCTAAGCATCTACTGTATGATGGCTATCAAGGAATCAACTGGGGATATGACAATTCTATTGGGTAATCACACCATCGCATAGCATATATAATATAAAACATTTCCTTCAAAGCAAGCAACTAAAAACTAAATGCATAAGAAAACAATAGGAGATTCATGATAGTGACACTTTCCTCAGTTGTAGTAATCGTTCACACAGTGGCCGCAATCACAATAATCGCACTTCGGACAATCTATTGCGCAAAACAATAATTGCAATCAATCATACAGTAGCACAACACAACAAAATAGTATGCATGCATTTTATAAAAGAGAAACAAGTTCAAAAGCATTTCATAAACATTTTCCATTAAACAAATAGGCTTTTAATAGGCATTAATGAATTCTGAATACTTTATTCTTGTGTTAGTTTTGTTTTTGTTAGTTTTGTTTGGTTTTGTTTTTAATAAAGAGTGTGCAATAAGACGTATGAAGAGAGGAGAAGACAATAAGGTAATCCTCGATTTTATATTTGGCTAACACATGGCCTTAAAGTATTGCTGATTTTTACAAAGCCTATTTGATGTTATTTTGCCTTTTGCTAAGATGTGCAAAGGCGTGCGAAGCTACTAATCAAATTATTGAGATTTTGCAGTTTACACGTGGCATAACAACCACTAGCACGGTGGGAAATACCCGTACCGCGTGCCCGTACCACATCGCAACATCAGAAATTAGAAGTGTCCATTTTTGCTGCAGGACACAGTCGTCATAACAACCACTGGTATGATCGGACGTGGTCGTACTGTCCGCACGTACCATATCCTAGAGTAAACATCAGAACTGAGGCAAAGTTACTGATCGCGTAACAATGAGTCATACGGGTGCGCACGACCATACCGCGCGCCTATACCGAGTCCACCTTCAGGAGGAAAACCTCTCCCCCAAGGTATGTACTCGATACGGGTGGGATCCGGTCGTATCGCCCGGTCCTACCATGTATCCGGCTGCCATGTGAGCCTAGGAAGAGGTAACCTAAAGTTCCCAAAACACTATTCTCTTTCTTCTACCTCCAAACTCCCCAGTACCTCCATTGGATCTTCAATTCTACTTGTTCTTTCATTGATTCCTCACACCCAATCGATTTAAGATATGTTTCTCCTCTGCACTTATTTGCTTCCAAACCTTGCTCAATCTTTCACCATTATCAATCTAGACTTAGGTCTTGTTCTTGAGCTAATCTTGATGTTGAGCATGTTTAGTTAGTTTTTAGAGGAGATTATTTTGTAATTAGTGTAGAGGATTATATATGCTATGTTTCTATTGGATTAAAAAAATTATTATCTTTATTTATTATTTTTGATTAGATGAATATATGGAGTCGTACACCTGTGATGGCGGCAGCGCAATCCGCACCAACCGTTGATTAGATTATTTTGTAATTAGCTTTATTAGCTAACCCTCGAGTCATTTGGTATCGAGTTCACTAAGGACTTTCATTTGAATCGTTTCAACCGTCTCAAGATGCAAGAAATCAATTCCACCAAGTGGGTGTGTCCCTATATCCTAAACTAACTTGGTGTTCGTGCTGATTTTGATTTATTGTGCAACAATGTTGGTTTGTATGATTTTGTCTTTCAGGATTGTGTCATGTACCGCCGCTTGACGCTTGAGTTTCTTAGCACTTTGACGCATTTGGTGACTTCTCACTATTGTCTCGAGGAGCAACTTCCTGGAGTTAATCACACTGACTTACAACTCATGAAGCGTGAGTATTCCTTGACACTCAGCCAATGGGATCACTACTTTGGTTTTGCCAACAACACCACCAACATAAGTTCCACCTCTTTTGTTGTAAATCCTACACCCTTGGGTTACTTTAATAGAGTGATAATTCATGGAAACACAACCAAGGGAAACCCAATTGATCATCCTGATGTTCGTTATTTGTTTTATGTTAGTGATAATACCTTGCAGGCATATGGTGAGTTTACTAGATTTAATGAGGAGGACATGATGGTCCTCGCTAAAGTTACAATTCCTAACTGTATGACGCCAAATTTGGGCATCCTTCTATTGTTTTATCTTCATCCTCAGAGGCTTGAATCTCGTGGTCCCATATGCAGAGGATGACTCATAACCATGCTTTGAGAAGCGCTCCATGTCAACCTATGTAACATCCAACTGTTGTTTGGAAACCGCAGTCTTGGTTTTTCTACTCTTAGAGCTTGTGGTATGATTTCTATAACCAATGGTATATATTTATTTGATATACTGGAGCGGATCACTTGATCCCTGCTCCTTTGTCTAATGGTCTCTTCGCTATCAAGGAGGGACGTTTGCGTTACGACGCACAGGTGGAGGCAAGTCTACCACAACAAGAAGTACCTGTGGATGAAGAATAAGGTGAACAAGTGGAACAAGAAGGGCCCGAACAAGATGTGCAGCCACCAAAATACTACACCACCAATAATGGTATCTACGCACTCGAAGGAAATAACCAAAACATGAACAACCTCTCTATCAACCTTCAAGATGATACTGTCAACCTCGCCACTCAGTTCCATGATTGGAGCAGCTACTAGAACATGGGTACCTATCCACAACCACAATGAGAAACAAAAGAGCTTGCAAAATCCTGAGCTTGGCGATGTGTCCCTCAATAAATTTTATTTGTGTAATAATGAGGTTGTACTCTAGCTCCTTGTGATCTTTGAAACACTCGAGTTGGTTTGTTCCAACATGTTGCTTTTTCTTTCATTTTAGTTTTCTTTCATTTTTCGTTTTCTTTTGTTTTCTTATTCCCTTGCTTGGTCGCAAGTTGTTGTCTATTCTTTAATCCCCATCCTCAAAAATACAAAAAGATTTTTCCCTTTTTCATTTTTCGTGAAAGTGGATTTGAACCTTGCCACTTTGCTTCAATATTATTATGAGAGTGATTTTTCTTGTGTTTTGAAGGAACACATCCCTATAAGGAAGAGGATTATGAAGTCACTCATGAGAGGTCTCCCTCTTTTGAAGTTTGAATTGTTTATCTTACTTAGTTGATTTGTTAAGATGCTATGCTAGTGGGATTAATTCAAAATAGTTAGAGTAAAGCTTATTATTTGTATGAATGATTAGTTGTGGAAGCTTTTTATCTAGTTCTTGTATCTAACTGAGTCTTGCCTTGGAAATAAAATTGCCAAACAAGTACAGCAAGAAAAATTCTGAAATTTTATGACTTGTTTGATGAGTGATTGTCTTGAGAGATTACATTTGAAGATACTTAACCCCATACACGTTTTGATAGACTTGGCGACACTCTTGAAAGGATTTGTTTGATTGAAATGAAGCCTAGTGGTAATTGTGATTGCATGCCAAAGCTAAACTTATGGATCAAACCATGATACTATTTTAAAAAGTTCTATTATTCCCATGCACGCCTTTGGATGCCAACAACTCTGCTAGCTTTTGAACGATCTATGGTATAACCCCGGATTTGGGCTATGATTTGATGAAATGGGTGGCATATGTGTCACCATATGGGAAAATTATTGGTACTCTCGAAGGTTGTGCAAACCATTGTTTAAAAGGATCACTCAATTATCCTTATTGAGAAATATCCTTGCAAGAAGGAAGAAAAAAGATAAAGAGAAAAGAGAAAATATGATGATCCAGGAATGATCTCGTTACTACATTATAAATTTTTTTAAGAAGCAATGATTGGAATAGTGGTGTTTTTGATAGCCTTGATTTACCGATGTGGGTGCTAATAAGACACTTCACTGTTATGCTACTTAGGACATGAACTCTCTTACTCAATATTGCTATAATAAACATCCTATTGTTCCTTGGCAAGATGATAGTTAACTAGAGGAATTGGATTGATTATTACACTTCTAGTTGTTTATACTTATATTAAACTCTACTTTGATTGTCTTGAGTTATCGAAGCATGTATAGTTTTCTTAGCATCTCTCTAACTTTGATGAGATTTTCAATATGGAAGAAGTGCTAGACGCATATGTCTATCAACCGTAAGTGAATTCATATTCTCGTTGTTTCGAGTTTAAAAAATGAATTTCTTATAGTTCTTTTGTTTCTTCTTGCTTGAGGGTGATAAAGGTTTGAGCTTTGGGGATGTTGATGGCTCCAAAAATCGCCATCTTTCTCCATGTTCAAACAATTGACATTATTCTCTCTTGATTTTCCACTAATGACTAATTATTGTAAATATATGCAAAACCTTCCTTTGATTTATGTTGTGCAGGAAATCACACTTTTATTGCGAAATCTGGAGTCATAAATGATGATTTTGAGGAAGTATTCATGAGCAAGTATCCCTAGAGCAATTACAAGGAGCCCGTCAACATAATTACCAGTGGTACCGTACGGGTGCGTCTTGCCTGTACAGCCTGGCCATACAGGGTGGCAGTGGCTTTATCTTGTCAAACCCTACAACTATTGTCAAGACGCCTATATATTTTGAGTTCTTGGCCGCCGTGCAGAGGGCCGCCATTCTCAGATTGCAGCATAACACCACCAAAGGAGATCCACACCATAGTTCATCCCTTCCATCCACATCCTCTCCATTAGCCATAGTCATTACTTTGTACTTGATATCTTCTTATGATTCAGTGACCATTGTAAGAATATTTGTTTTCAATCTAAGTATTTTTCACAATGTTTTATATCCTTGATCTTATTGTTATGCGTGAGTAGTCCTCATAGGTTGCGAGTTGGGGATAAACCTTGAAACGTTTATGTGCATCTAATCTATGGGAGAATTGTGTATTGGTTTTCAAGAGGGAATTGTATCATGTGTTTCTTTGTCTCTTGCCTCGATCTTCGGACTTTTAGGTACCCAAGACTCCGAGATCGATCAAGGATTGAGGTGAGATACTTGGCTAGCAGCAATCTCGTAGGAACTCTAGTGACAACAAGGTTAGTATGGTCTTTGTTTAGCGAACCATTCGGGATCACAACAACATCACCACTTAATGCTTTGATCTATGTTCTTCACTTGATAATCGTTTGTAACACAGTGCTTCGCGGTACACTCGGTTGGATCAAAAGACTATTGCTATGCATGTGGCCTCTTAGGGGCACTAGTATATTAGGATGTGTTGCCCATAAAATATTATCTCTATTAGAACCTTACACATGATTGTGCTTATTATTATATTTTATCCCATATGATGTGCAGCTGCAGGTGGATCTTCAACCCTGGCCTATCTCCATCCATTAATTCAAACATAATATTAATTAAACTAGATTGCTCCGGTAAACAAAGGTAAAATTGTAAAAACAAATAGACATGTCCTTATTTTTATTCCTATTAGCATTATTTCCCAAGGTTCGATTAAACCTAGGTCTACTTGGAAAAAGCTACTATACTGCATCCATAATCCGAATTGAAGGTAGCACTTACCTACACTCAGGATAAGTACCACATCGATAACTTTCCTCCAACTAAGTATTTCATTCGGCTCCCATTTTTCACTTCCTTGACAAGGACGGATATTGAGCTACATGTTATGGTATGTTTTCCAAGCTACCATTCTTTCTTCATTTCTTATTGTACTCGTATCGTATGATGGTGATGTATCTAACATCAAGCTATATAACTTTTACATCTTATAAACTACCTTCAATATTGGTTTCTTCTCTTCAAATTTCTCAAGAAGGCTTGGTCGTAGTGCGCTTGGAGTTGTAGGTGGCGTCAGTGTCGTTGCTTACAATACAATGAGAATGGTCCATCTCCTTAAACAAGGAGGGGTGAAAGAACTTCCCTAAATCCACATATTTACATGTTGGACAATTCATCCTCCTCACTGGCGGAAACACTTCACACAGTAACCGTCAGATGGTGTTCGTCATTGACACGATCATTCATAATAACCAACTAATGTCTTTGGAGTTATAATCCGAGATGTTTGTTAATAACATGTTGTGACCATGCAACTTGCTAGTTGTGATACTTGTTTGGAACTATTTGTTAATAACATGTGGTGAGCCAACTCGTTTATTTCCTGCTATTTCTAATATTATTGCTGCCATATTCCACAAAAGCTGCAATTTTGTATTAATTTTTAGAATTTATATTAGAGGCATGTTAAAATAGTTAAATGCGAGCAGTTTACAGGTTTCTGGTGGCATTCTACATACACACAACTAGTGTACATGTTACTATTAATGCGTTTCATGAGTGCCACCACTAACATGTACCAGTGGTGCCAGATTGGGGCATGCTCCCAGAACGCCACTAACCTCGTTTTCTGAATGCCACCAATAAGTTTTTATCCTACTAATGGACCCCTCCTTATTTTGGCCAGGCCCACTTACCCCTTTGCCCATTACTGTTCATCTTCCTACCGTCTGCCGAGAAGGAGCATGTCACCATACACCACGTTGTTTTCTATAGCCATTACCTATAGCTGTCTCGCAAGATATGCTAGATGCGGTGGCCTTATCCCCTCCTCTCTTGAACCCTAGATGCCAGCGCCCACTTTTCTCTCCCCTTCCTTCTTCTCTATAAACAGATAATGGCGCTGCCATCAACAACCACTTTGCACGACCACTACACCAATACTGGTCAATCTGATACCACTAGCAGATGTGCCTCGTCGCTGCCATCCACTCCAGGCCATTAGTTCGTGCATGCGCGCCTCAAATTGACGGTCATGTCGGGTTCCCTTCTAACGGTCATCGCACTTCAACCATCGATTCTGCCACCCTCGAACCGCCCCCGTCCACCTCTTCACTTCCATCCACATCTAGGTGACCACATGCACATCCTAGACCACTCCTTGGTCTCCCTCTTGCTTTGGGTCAACTTTAGGATGGTTCCCCTTTATGCTCTGTCGTAGAAGCTTGTTGCCGACGTTGCTTTGGTGGCCGATTGATGTCAAATATAGACATCTTTATCCGCGTTTAAATTTTACTTTAAGTCAAGAAATTGACTAAATAACTCTATAGCCTTGCTACCGATGACTAATTATTTCAAAGATGTGAAACTACGTTTCTTGATTTGTGATGTGCAGGAAATCATGCCTTTATGGCGAGATCAGGAGCAATTACTGAAGAAAATGTCGTTGCTAACATAACCAAAACAACCAGGGGCAAAAATATGCTTCTAGGACATGTAACAAACATCGATATGGGCGAGCCCCGCCCATACCATCCTCCCGTACTGCACACCGACATCTTCCTTAGGTCAAACGCAACTACTTATGTGAAGGAGGTCAAACGCAGCGTTTATGTGTATCTAGTCTTATGGGAATATTGTGTAGTGACTAAATATGAGCTTTGTTATCTTGTATCTTTGTATCTACCTCAATTTGAAGATTTTTAGGTACCCCAAGACCCGTGGATTGATCAAGGTGTGAGGTGAGATGAGTGGAGAACAACGTCTGACATGGGAAACCTTAGTGACAGCAAGGGGGAGTATGGTATTCACTTAGTGATCTGATTATTTTACACATGATTGTGCTTAATATTATTTTTATACCATTTTGTATGCATAGTTACAGGTGGATCGGCAACCCTATCCTATCGTCATCATTGAAAACAACCAAAAGATAGATAGTAAACTGGAAAGATCCGGTAAACACAAAAAAAAATCAGCAAGTCTTGTAGAAGTTCCTCAGATATCCTTCTAGCTTTTGCTTCCCAAGGTTTGATAAACCTTGGCATTTATAGGGAAAAATCTACTATAATACTTTTGTAATCTAGATCGAAGGTGTCAGTGGCCACTTCTTGGTGGCACTACTTCCACTCAACCCAGCTCGATGCGGTTATCTTCCTAGAGTACTCCAACATCTCACACTCATCCTTCTATACCATCGGGAGCCGACGGCCAGCCGTAGTTAACGTCCTCTGAAGAGTTTGACTAGAATCAACACCCTGACAACTAACTTAGCTTTCGGCCCTACCCGTGAACGACTTAGCAAAACAAAACCTATCTTTCTACTATTAATTGCACAATCCAGCCCCTACATGTCTGTTTTACCCCTTGATATTTCGGAAAAGTATCTATAATTTTTGATGCTCCATGCTTGTTTAGTAACTACTTTGCTTTGCTTTGTCTACACTTTGAGGTGTTTTTATATGTTTTCTGGAACTAACCTATTAACAAGTTGCCACAGTGCCAGTTGCCTGTTTTCTTCTGTTTTTGGTTCCAGAAAGATAGAAACTCAATATTCTTGGAATTGGACGGGACAAAAGCGAAATTCAATATTTTACCGTGAGGGACACGAATCTAGAAAACGAGACGGAGACGCGAACCAGGGCGGCCAAACCCCCCTAGGTGTGGCCAGGGGTAGGCCCGCGCCTGGGCAGGGTGTTGCCCCCCTAGTCGCCTCCCGGCCTCGCCTCTTCGCCTATAATAAGCCCCTGATACAGAAATCCTAAGTACCCGATCAAAACTCCACGAAACCTTCTATAACGTTGTCACCGTTGTCCCTAGATCGAGGGGATCTGAAGTTATTCCCGACACCCTGCCGGAGGGGAGATCATCCCAGAGGCCTTCTCTCTGGTATGATGCGTGAGTAGTTCCACCTTGGACTATGGGTCCATGTAATAGCTAGATGGTTGTATCTCCTCCTTGTGCTTTCATGTATAGATCTTGTCAGCTCCATTGATGATCAAGATCTAATCTATTTGTAATCATGCATGTTGTGTTTGCGAGGATCTGATGGATATTGAGATTACTATGTCAGATTGATTAATGGTTTTGTCTTTATGATACTATCATGTCTGTGTTGTTTGTGATCTTGCATGCTCTCCGTTGTTAGTAGCTATCTTGGCCGAGTAGTTGCTAGTGACTCCTAGAGGAGGTATTTATGCTCGATAGTGGGTTCATGCCTCTAGTTTCCAAGCGAAGTGACAGAAATATCTTCGGTTGTAGATGTGTTGTTGCTACTAGGGAGGAAACAACGGTATCTTGTTCATGGAACATGTGGACTATTTACCTTACACACTTTGCTTAAAGCAGTTGTCTGTTGCTTGCAAATTAATACTGGGGGGTTCAGATGGTAACCTGAAGGTGGACTTCTAGTCATAGATGCAGTTGGATGGTGGTCGATGTATATTGTTGTATTTCCCAATCGAATCTCATAGGATCTTTTTGTCTAGTATTGCATTGTTATCCCTTGATCAGTTCCTGTCAATTGCCCTGCTATAATTTATTTATCCTTCATGCCATGTTGTTTATCTAAGGATAGCACCTCTAGTGAACTATGGACCCCGGTCCAATCTTTACCATTGATACATTTAATCCTTGTTGCAAACCATTACCTTCCACACGATATGTTCAATCCTTTGTTACAGCAAACCGGTGAGGTTGACAACCTCACTGATTCATTGGGGTAAAGTCTTGAGTTTGCATTGTGCAGGTCTCTGCGTTGCTTGCAACACATGTGTGGTGTTTCCTTCCTCCTACTAGTTCGATAACCTCGGTTTTTTACTGAGGGAAAACTTGTTGCTGTGCTCATCACACCTTGCTCTTGGGGTTTCCAACGAAGCGTCCCACATCAGCTACATGCCAACAACACCTCGAGGCCCCTAGATCTTCTCAGTATAACACACAAAATACCTCAGATCTTTTGAAAACATCACTAGTAGATCCAACCCAACTCAAATTATCCCCTAGATTCAGAAAATCTAATAACTTCTTAATAAATTTGAATTTGGAAAACTTTGAACTTGAAACTTTCTTAAGATTGTTCAAATAACTTAAATATAAACTTTATTTTGTACCCTAAATAGTGAAACTATATAAACCATTAACAAAATGCCTATTTATCCATTATACTTCAAAACTCAATAATTTTTCTTTTGTAAATCAAAATTAAACAAATTAGATGTTGGAAATGATCATAAAATATGAGGATTCAAAATATTCAATCATCCATGTCACTGGAGGCATGCACCATTCCTGGTTAAAATGTTATGGAGGCAATTTTTTAATAAATGTGGTCCATTTAAATTAGTTCTTGCATGATAATTGTGACAACTTAATATTTCTCCATGTGTTATTTAGAATTCATATTACACCATGATAACATATCATACATCATTTTTTATTGCATTGCACTTTATATGTGTTGATTGTAGTCTTTTCTTGTTATATGTGTGTTTGGTTTTGCGCGATAAAGGATGGGTATGAGCTTTGCATCAATATTTGCACTTCCTCTCACTCGTGTAAGCATGACTTATTGCTATTTACATCCATTCTACGACTAATCGCGCTAACCACATGTAGGGGTTATGGGACCCTCCTTGATTACTATCAGAACTATTATCATGTCTAGATGCCACAATGTAGTCGCTTTCCCAATGAGCATACACATGACATATATAACTATTGCAGATAATATGATTTTTTGTGTACATCCTGAATGAACATACATGCAGGAACACAATGTGTTTTGCTAAGATATCATCTTCCTATGGGGGATTTGATCCTTCTTGGTCGTAAGTGTAAACGCTTGTGCCTTCTTGGAGATGTTAGTAGCAATGATCTAGTTTTCTCGGATAAAAATCAAGTAGGTGGCTACCTTGGACATGTTAGTAGCAATGATCTAGTTTTCTTGTTGTCATATTCATAAGACACATGTATTATGTTGCTTGAAGAAGGAATAAGCACGTATAAGTATAGTAGTGCATCTTTAGAGGATAAATCTTTTTAAAAAATCGTGTGCACAGTTATGGACTACTCAGTATCACCGTATTTTGATCATAGATAACTTATACTAAATCTTGCATGTAAAATGCATACATGAACTTTATAGTTTATTGTTCTAAAATGCTTATTATTTTGCAACTTTATTATATTTATTGGGACTAACCTACTAATAGTGGCAAAATTTCATAATTTTTTGTTTTACACTTTGTTGTGTAGGAAAAAGATGAATATAGAAGAAAATCGCTCAATATGGCAATATTTGAAGTTTCTTGAAATCTGTCCTGCTGAACACTTTTCAAAGATTAACTCATAAGATCTTGAAGATGACGTCAAATGAGAAAGTGATCAACATGAAAGTTGTGAGGAATTTCAAGTCGCACGATTTAGAGTCAAAAATCGTCCAAAACGGAGTCCTAACTCTCCATAAAAGCCCTGATTACTGAACGGTACAAAAGTAGTTTCGGAATTCCAAAAGTTGATGACGTGGTTGACTCAAACTCTTGCCATATGAGATCAATTCAGCCAAGCCACGAATTTGGAGACTTATGGGACTTTCTATTAGTCACCATGAAGGTTCTAGAGGTTCCAAAGAGCCCTTGGATCCAAGGGTTTTGATACGATGGCCCTGGTAAAACCTCCATGACTATATATTGAGGGGAAACACTACTTTTGGAGGCATCCACCCATAGCTGCAAATTTGCCCCCCCTTGGATGTCATATCCAAGGGGAAGGGCTCATCGACAGTACCAAGTTGATCCAAGTAAGAACAAGTTCAAGGGGCTACCTCCCTCTAGGGCAGCCGTCAGTGCCGCCTCCTTAGTCATGCACCTTGGGCAGCCGTGGCCGCCGCCTCTATCTCTTGGGTAGTCACCTCTCCATCATCATCTACAGCACTTCCTCATCATCCCTACTGTAATATCTTGAAAAACATGATGTATGATACAATTCATTATTTTCCCATGATCTATTGTGTCTCCGTGTCGTTGTTTGAGTAGTGAATTGTTATGGCAATTGTGATATAATTTGTTGTTGTTTGCATACAAGTTTTTGTTACCTTCTATGATGATATTGATGTACTAGCATATGAGTGCACACATATGTTGGGGGATGCATAAGGTTTCATCGTTGCATGATGATAGGAGGAGGGAGTTGGAATTGACAAAAATTGAGTCCCAATTCTTAGATATGCATGTTATATTAATTTATGGTTAATCAATGGGGGTTTATCATGGGGACCTTAGATCTAAATGCAGTGATTGGACTTTATGTCTTAATATTCTCATGTTTGTTCTTAATTGGCCTTGGTATCAATCACTAGTGTATTTGCTCATATCTATGGCTACACCTAGTTATGGCTCCTCCTAGAAGAAACAATAAAAAGACTATATGTGTGCTTCACTAATTGTGACAACCAAATAAATGAAATAGCAATTTTCCTAAACATTTGCTCCCATAGACTATCCACATCCACTCCACTAGCTCCACTTCATTTGCATAATTTTACTTATAGTATTTATTTCAACTACTTTATTGTTTTCTAGTTAATACCAAAAACAAGCACACACACACACTTTAGATCCTAGCTTTGCATAGAAGGCCATATAAGTGGGTTATAGGGATTTAGAGGATAGATAGTTTACCTTCAGCTTCTCTTGGGTTCAACACTCCAATACTTATCGAATTGTACTATGGTGATCCCCTGCACTTGGGGGTTATCAATTCCTGAGCCCACTTGATTATATTTTGGCATCTTATGGCCATTTGTATTCTTGATCCGTACTCTGATCCTATATATTCGCTTCTGCTTGATCTATGATGTAATGTCGGGACAGGTGTCCTCTATGTTCTCTATCTATATATTTGGATCTTCTTTATTTAATGTTTCATATATTTATATTTCGCTTAGATGAATGTGTTTTGATCATTTTTGTATGGACGCCACCCATACACACTTGTGTATGGTTGATTGCTAGTTCTTGGGCAAGTTTCTCACACGTGAAGCTATAACTTTGGTTGTGGATGTGAAGGTGTGCGGTACCATGCATGTCACTTAGGAGTTGCATGTTGTGCGAGTTAATCATGGTCCCATGGTAGTTACTCTGCGCCCATAATGGAGCTGTATCGGCTCCTGATTTAGAACATGCTAACAGGGGCTTACATCTTCCATGCTATATTATTTACAGAAGCTATGTTTCAAATATTTTAATTGTGTTTTTAGTTATTCCAACAAGGATAGACAATATGAACATAAATAAGGTGGAAAGGGATGTAAAAATAAATTTCAATAACTATAAGTTTTCTCCATAGTATAGGAAGTCAGAACATCCAGAAAGTCTTCTTTCAATTCTTTGTAGTAGCAGTAAGAAATCTTCTAATTTTATCCTGCTTATGTGTAGTTGTAGACTCAGGTATGTGAATTGAAAAAAATCCTTCATTGCATCCTAACATGCATGTGGGATTCTGATTTTTTTTGGAAGGAACATTCACAGGAACCATAACTTACTTATGATAGTTAACTTCGAGTACACTAGATATAGAAAATGTGTCAAGCATGATTTTTGTTTGCTCTAGTTGTATTTGACAGGAAAGCATGACTAAAATGGTGTCATTAACGTATTACATAAATGGATAATCTAGACAAGATGTGATTCTCAGTAGGACTTGTATCAGGTTGTTGACCAGTGCCGTAATTATGTGATACTGAAGCAAATCAACAACCAACACAAAAATGGCGGGTAATAAGGGATCACCTTGCCTAAATCCTCTCTTGCACATCAATTGTTTTCCAGGGAGAAAATGAGGTCACTCCATTTTAACCATCCTTCACCAAACTCTTTGGCTTTTATAATTTTCAGAATAGTGTTATGATCGACCTTATCGTAATCTTAGTTGAGAAGTTCAGCAGATAAATAAGCATGGAGTCATTAGCAGTCATTGAAGCATATATCCTTCTTGGGGATGAGAGTAATGAATGATGAGTTGATACTCTATAAAGTGATATTTACTCAATAAACATCATTTAATTTAACATATGTACCACATATTTCCAAGTTATGGAACCATAAATTCCATAAAGGCAGGAAATGGATTTTAATCGAAACATATCGTGACCATTGGCAGAGCATCGTGGAGGCTATACTAGGAAGCGAACCACCTCCAAAGTCCAATTTTTTAGGTATTAATCAGCGTCCTGGCCTAGCCCAATAGTAGAGCAGCCCATATTTTCTTCCCCTCCTAGCCTCCTCCCCAATTCGATTGCATAGGAAGAAACAGTGGTCCGTCTTGCCTATGCCTCTGCCCGTGCGGCCATTTCCATGGTGGTAGATCATTCCGTATGTAAGAGGAATTGCTTCCAAAATTCCATATAAAGATGTAATTGCAGATTTCAAAGTCAAGAAGAATCGGAGAGCATTTCTTTAGCTTGTTTGGTTGCCTTTTGGTCATTATATGTGTTTTTAGCATCAAAATTACTTGTCCTCAATGCACAGGTATGTTCTAACTAGAAATATCTGTTGTATTTGCCGGAACAAGATACATACTACCTCTGTCTCAAGGCTTAAGGCTTTTTTTTCAAAATTCAAACTATTTAAAGTTTGACTAACTTTTTAGAAAAATATATTAATATTTATAATACAAAATACATATTCTTTGATACATCATGGAACATATATTCACATGGTATCTATATAATAGCATAGTTCTTGATAGGTTTTTCTATAAACTTGGTCAAACTTTTCGTAGCTTGACTTTTCAAAAAAATAGGCCTTAAACCTTGGGACGGAGGGAATATATCATTATTACATTGCCATCCAATAGTACTATACATCTGTTCTATGACTTGACCTATTTTTATGTTTATTTCTTGTTTTTACATGGATTTTGCCCCCTCTTGTATTTTTCACGCTCCGCCACTGATCGTGACCATATCCTGTTGGCCCACGGGCCAATAAACAAAACTTTTATCTAATGCGGGGCTCCCAAGTTCCAGCTCAGGTAATAGGCCACGAGATTTACCACTAGACGCGCAGGTGCGGATTATCAATGTAGCACGCTAGTTGATGCAGTGCCGATCGATCTCACGAACAGCTCCTCTGGATCCCTACGAACTCCTTCGCCAGATCCCTTTGTCTCCAGCGCCGCACGTGCAACACCTCTACCGATATCCACACATACAGGAAGGAGCATAGGAAGGGGACTACTAGATCCTGTCTAACCTGATTTGGGAGTGGAGAAAGTGATGGCTAGGTCAGGGACTATACCTTGTCGCTCCACTTATATACACACCTAGTTGGGCTCAACTCTTGAGGCCCATCTAGGTTGTAACTCAACTACCATATGGATCTCATCCACATGGGCTCCTTACCCTTAAGTGTTTGACCCTATAGGTTCACGAACACATGGACACGACATGAGCTACTCCTCCAAGTATCTCGTCATGGCTTTGAGTCTCACAAGACGTGCCATCTCCCAAGTGCCGTAAAGTTCGGAAGACAAACCTTCAATATGACTTTCGTCCAAGTCCCTTTGCCACACGATATACCTTGTTAAGCTATAGGCGTGTTGTTGTCATCCCTTTAACATCTTAACCCTGTTCTTGTTCCGTCATATACAATTCACTAGACTAACTCTTATTCTGAATCCTTAGTTAACACTTAACTGAGTAGCACATGTCCATGCTTCCGAATTATATCGAACGAGAGGGCCCAGAGAATATCTATCCATTACGGAGGGGAAAATCCCATCTTGGTAATCCATGTCATGCAGCTTGATTCACAACCAACTCGAACTCTACCTTTATAACTTCCCATTTACGGAACAACGTTTGATAGAACCTAAGTTGGCGATCCATAACACGGATCATGCGATCGCCTTAGGTCAAAGGATTCCATTGTATGAGACTGCAAATGACAACATGCTCATTGCATCTCAACTATAGGTCAGTCCGACTCGCTAAACTCTTTAGTCAACTCCGTGCAAGTTGGAATAGCATCACCATGCCCATGACAAGTGGAATCAAGTCATCAAGCCAACCTAACATTAGTCTAAGTTGTGTGTCCAGTACAACCTCAGCGACCAAGGACAGCTTGAAAGACCAACATGAATATATAATTCCAAAACCGAATCATGTATTCGATGATATATATCAGATGTTCACACAAGGGACAACTTAATAACTTTATGAATACTTTAGGAAATATCATCAAACATGATTACCTCTAGGGCATATTCCCAACAGTCTCCCACTTGCACTAGAGTCAATCATCCCGACATCACATGTCTAGGCATCTAATGCACATTGCTCTCGATCCACTGATACGTCCAAAACGTATCTACTTTCCTAAACACTTTTGCTATTGTTTATCCTCTAAACTTGCGTGATTTGGATACAACTAACATGGACTGACGCTGTTTTCAGCAGAATTACCTTGGTGTCTAGTTTTTGTGCAGAAATCAACTACCAGGAAAAATCCTATTTCATCGAAAGACTCACGGAGCCAGAGTACGAGACGGAGGGGAGGCCTGAGGGTCCCACACACCCCTGCCGTGCGGGTGGGCCTAGGACACGCCTGGAGGGGGTGTGGCTGCCCTAGGCACCCCCTTGGCCTCCCTCTTCGCCTATAAGATGCCTCTTGACCTAAAAACCAAGGGGGTTCGATGTTTTTCCAGAAAGAGTTCCGTTGCGCCGCCACCACCAGAAACCGCGATCTGGAACCATAAACTCCGTTCTGGCACCCTGCCGGGACGGGGAATTTGGAGATGATCATTGCCATCATCATCACCAACACGTCTCCATCAACCATCCATGTTTCCATCATCCATGAGTGAGTAATCCCCCACTATAGGCTACGGGGATGGTAGGGATTAGATGAGTTCTATCATGCAGTCGAATAAGATTGTTAGGGCATGGTGCCTAGTATCTCTAGTAGTGCTATTTGACTTTGTTGCAACTTGTTATACTTAATGCTTGTCACTAGGGCCCGAGTGCCATGATCTCATATCTGAACTTATTATTGAATCATTATGATAGTATTGTTTGTGATCTTATCTACAAGTTGTGTACACATATCATTGTCCGGATCCAAAGGCCCCGAAGTGACAGAAATTGGGACATCCTGAGGAGATGGCTATGATGTGAGGATCACATGTGTTCATGGAGTGTTAATGCTTTGCTCCGGTGCTCCATTAAAAGGAGCACCTTAATTGCCAGTAGTTCCCTTGAGGCCCTGCTGCAACAGGCTGGCAAGAAAAAAGATGTTGTGAAGTTCTCATTGCGAGCACGCATGACTATATATGGAGCACATACCTATGATTGTTTAGTACTTGGATGCTTATTATTATTTATCTGCAATTGCCCTAGATCTTGAAGTTACATGTTTAGACTCGTCCATGCAACTCCCGTCCATCCATCCCTATGCCTACCGCGCTCATATCCTATTGTTTGCTACTACTGTTACTATTGCTCTTGTTTTACTGCTATTGTTACTTTGTTTTTGCTACTACAAAACTGTTGCTACTGATAAACTTCTATTAGCAAGAACTATTTCCAGGTGCATCTGAATTGGCAACTTGGTTGTTAAGGCTTGCAAGTATTCTTTGGCTCCCCTTGTGTCGAATTAATAAATTGGGTAATACTACCGTCAAAGACTGTTGCGATCCCCTATACTTGTGGGTCATCAAGACTATTTTCTGGCGCCGTTGCCGGGGAGCATAGCTTTATTTTTAAGTTCACTTGGATCTATTATTGTCCACTGCTACTCCGTTCATCATGGGTAAGTCTCATGATGGAAAGTTTCCTATTTTACCATCCACTACAAGAAGAGGTATAGTCCTAAACACATATGTTGCTCTTGATTCACCGTCTATTATAAGTAAGCTTGTTACACCACCACCACATACTCATGCTACACACACTGCTACTACTGCTGAATCTGAAACTGCTTCTGATACTCATGATGTTACTTCTACTGTGCTTGATGCGAGTGGTTCATTAGGTCCTTTCCTAGATTCTACTATGGCTAGTCTAGGAAACACTCAAAATCCTAGTGAAGACACTGTTACACCTGTTAGCTCACCTGAGTATAGAGAGAGATAGGATATTAATGATGGTTACATTGAGTTTACTGATGAATTTATTGAGAAGTGTCGAAACACACATGGTGCTAGCTCTATTAAGAGTCTCCTTGAGAGACATACCATTATTCCTATACTATCCTTTGATCCTAAGTTTGCCACCTCTCCCATAGATATTAAAGATGAAGATTATGATTTCTCTCTTGATTTATCCTATTTAGACATTGTTGAGAAAGAACCTTTTTGTGGGACTAAAAATGAGAGTGCTATAGCTCATATGAATGAGATTTCCACTATCAGTGCTTTATTCTCTGATGATTTTAAGATGCGCAAGTACTTTGTTACTAAGATCTTCCCTTTTCACTAAAAGGAGAAGCTAAGTCTTGGTTTAATAGATTACCTCCTGGTTCCATTGATAGCCCTGATTATTTGATTGCTTCTTTCTTCCAGAAATATTTTCCTCCTATTGCTAGACATGCTTCTTTGCAGAGACTTTTTGATTTTAAACAGGGAGAAGAAGAGAAATTGCCATCCTGGACAAGGTTATGTGCCTTGATTCATGCACATCATGAATGTCCATTACCTAAAAATGAGCTACTTGATATTTATTATAATGGACTAACTGATGATTCTAGGACATACCTAGATAGTTTTGCTGATTGTGTTTTTAGGAAAAGAACTCCTATAGATGTTGAAGAATTAATGGCTAAAATAAGTAAGAATTATGATGATTGGACTTCAACTGAGCTAAATACACCTAAGATTACTACTCCTGAACCAGTTATGCCTGAACCAGTTCCAATACCAACACCAAATAAGAGGGGAGTTATTGCATTAAATGATGAAGTGATGAAGGAAGCTAAGAAATGTCTAAAGAAGAAAGTTATTAGAGCTGAAGATGTGAAGAATATACCTCCTGTAGAAGAATTATGCAAGCCAATTCCCCACTCATCTACTATTGAGGTACACTCTCTCCACTTTGATGAAGGTGATATTCCCTATGGTAAGCCTCATGATCAATGCTTAGAGGAACTTGACACTTTTATTGTTAAACAAGGTAATTTTAATAAACAAGTTTAGAATCATTTATTGGAAAACTCTAGAGCTATTAATGAGTTGAAAGATATTGTGGAAAGAACTGCTAATGATATTAAAATGCTTTGTAAATACTTTCAAATGGTTCAAACTCAAATTGATCAACTTGCTAAGGTACAAATAGATATGCTAGTTAATGCCTCAGGAGATAAACATGCTTATGGAATTAGAACTAGGAGTGGTATAGCTACTCAAGATCCTTTATATCCTGAAGGACATCCTAAACGAATTGAGCAGCATTCTCAACAAGGTGAAAGTAGTGGTAGTCCTCCTAAGAGAAATAAAAAGAAACATAAAATAGTTGAGTAACCCTCTGAACCTGTTGTAGATCCTAATAATATAGCTGTCTCCGATGTTGAAACTGAGAGTGGTAATGATGAAAATGATGCTCCTGATAAGGAGGAAGTTGAGGAAGAACTTGATAAGAACACTAAGAACACTAGGTACACTAAGGAAGATTTTATTGCTAAAAAACATGGTAGTTAGAGAGAACCTTGGGTGCATAAACCTATGCCTTTTCCCAATAAGAAACACAAGTCAAAGGAGGAAGAACACTATAACAAGTTTTATGAGTGGATGAAACCTTTATTTTTGAAAATTCCTTTGACTGATGCTATTAAGTTTCCTACTTATTCAAAGTATATGAAGGATTTTGTCTCTAATAAAAGGAAGATTCCTAATGAGGAAATTTCTACTCTGCTTTCTAATTATGCCTTCAATGGTAAGGTTCCAAAGAGACTTGGTGATCCAGGTATACCAACTATTCCTTTCTCTATTGAGAATAATTATGTTAGAACTGCTTTATGTGATTTGGGAGCTGGAGTTAGTGTTATGCCTTTTTCTCTCTATAAGAGACTCCAGCTAGAAAAGTTGATACCAACTGATATATCTTTGCAAATGGCTGATAAGTTAACTACTTTTCCTGTTGGCATATGTGAGGATGTTCCGGTTCAAGTGGCTCATAATTGCTTGGTTCTAACTGATTTTGTTGTACTTGAGATGCCTGGAGATGATAATATGTCTATTATTCTTGGGAGACCTTTTCTTAATACTGTAGGTGCTGTCATCAATTGTAATCAAGGAAAAGTAACTTTTAATATTAATGACAAATAGCATACTGTCTATTTCCCAAAGAAGATTGATAAGAGCTATTGCCTGAATTCCATTGAAAATATTGAGAGCATCAAGGTTGGAGAAATATATTGTCCCATTCCACAAGAAAGTTTTGAAACTATTATGATTGGGACCATTGCTATCAAGTTTGAGGTAACATAATCACTTTGTGGAATGCAAAGTTTTGCTTCATATAAGATTGTTTTGGTAACAAGACTTGATCAACCTTGTTAACAAAGGGATTTTAATGAACAAAACAATGTTTTCACCATGGTTATACTTGCTCACTTTTATTTTTCTCCTTCCTAGTCTTTGCTCTTCCTCTTGTTAGCTTTAGTTTTGCTAGTTGTTTGCTTGTTTGAGTATCTTAGAACTTCTGTAGTTTTGGTTTTTGTTTGCTTTTGCTTCTTCTAAAAAAATCTGTTTCTTCGAGAAAATCAATTTTCATACCCTGAAAATTGGCCAAAAATAAAGTTTCCCGAAAAATCCCAAAAAAATCATATTAAATTTGTCATAGAAAAAAGGGGCAGAGGGACACCTGGAGTGGCCCAGGGGGACCCACCAGGCCAGCACACCCCCTTGTGGTGTGGCCAGCCCCCAAGGCACCCCCTTGTGGCTAGGTCAGGGACTATACCTGTGGCCCTCCAAGTTGTCTCCTCCCAGCCACTTTTTTCTCTCTCCCGAAAAACACAGGAAAAATTTCTCAAGCTCGAGTTCCAACTGTTCTTGCTCCCGATTTTTGATCTCCTTGCCCAGCCCTTCTTTACTTCTGATTTTTGGAGGGATTGATCCTTGGTATGTGCCTCCTCCGCTTGTCCAATTAGATTTGTGATTGGTAGATTGTATCTTGAGTATTTTGCTGCCATAGGTGTCAGGTTGTGTGAGCTTGCATGCTTGTTCTATGCTTAGAGATTTAATTTTGATGCATGTTTATCCCTCTAGCAAGTTCCTATAGTAGTTTATCATCATTTACCAAATTGGAAATCACTTGGTTTGATTTTTGTCTAAAAATTTCAGAAAGGAAGATGAGTGCATACCCACTGAATCAATATGATTTGATGGTACCTGATCCAATCAAAGTTCATCGTGAGGAAGGAGTCTTCCCTTCCATATATCCATGCCCTAAATTTATGAGAGCCACGGGAATCTTCCAGGATTTCTAGACTATGATTACTAATGCAGGGTTAGAACACTTTGCTGAAGAAGAACCATCTCAGTATGTTAAGCTAACCATGGTTGTGGTACAGAACTTCCAGTTTACTTGGTCCTCTTCTAATCCCATGGTCCATTATAAAATATACAATATAGCCGTCGACCTGCCTTTTGCTGATTTCTATGCAGCAATTAGAGTACCTCATTGGGGATCTGACGAGAAGATCAAGGAGAGGCCTAAGTCACTTATGGATTTATATGCTGAAATTTGCCAAGGTTTCGACATATCAAAGGAAAGTGGTAAAATTCGGAACATTCAGTTCCCATCCATCAGACATTTTGCCTATTTCATTACCAAGTGTGTTCTTGCTAGAAAGTTTGCTAGAAAGTTATCTTCTTTTGATCTAGATTTTATCTCAGCTGCTTTGAATAGGTATAGATCTTATAACTTGGGTGCTTTGATAGCTTACCGTCTTACCACTAACCGCGAGAAGGGTGGAATTTGTGGAGGTATCATTGCCTCTAGGTTGCTAGCTTTCCATGGTTTAGAACCTCACCATTCATATTATCGGTTCCCCATAGAGAGGCTTGATCTTGATTCCATGGTTTAGCATAATTTTTTTTCTTCTTGGGCTACCATGAGAAGTTTACCGTATGAATTATCCTTTGTCAAGCGTGGTTGGAGAGGGGGTAGGACTAAGAAAGTAGTCTATTTGCCTGCACCTGCTTTGTTTAATTTTGATAACAGGTAAGGATGGTCGCTCACAGAGGAGTAGTTTGACACTTACATGGCGGAGCTCTCCCAGCAAGAGGAGAATGTTGGAGAGGATGCCGAAGATGATTCAGTTCAGCCCTCCAACATGGGTGAGTCTTCATACGAGCAGCCCTCCTATGATTGGGGCGCGTCTTCTTCTTCATCGCAAGCGCCTGACTATGATCATTCCTACGATGACCCACCAGCTTGGGGTTACTACCCGCGCTATTGAGCCCCACTTAGGACAAAATCCTAAGCTTGGGGGGAGGTATACCGACATCACACTCATCTATATATTATGTTTCGTCGGTTCTTTGTATATCCATTGTTTTGCTTTAATTTTGGTTTTTGTTCCTGCTTTCCCAAAAACACAAAAATACCAAAAATATTTCTGTTATTTCTCTTGGTTTGTTTCTTTATTCTGTAGCTTTGGTTTGTCCAAAAAGAAAAATCCAAAAAGATTTTCCTTTGTTTGTTTTTGCATTGTGTGTTTGCTTTAAAAAAATCGAAAACACCAAAAAAATTTGTTGTTATTCTTTGGTTTTGTGAAGGTCTTTGTAGGGTTCAGCCGTCCTCAGTGGAGTTTGGTTTCATGTTATTATTCAAGCCACACAAGTGAAGGGCAATAATGATGATTAAGACAACTTGAGGTGTGGTAAGAGGCTCGTAACAAACTCTATTTGTTTTCATTTTTGTACATATACTCATTATGGTGAGCATGCTTAGTCTGTTCATGTAAGGTGTATGTTATTTATGGATGCTTAGTAGTTCTTGCTTTCTTCTGATTAGCTACGGCTTGCTAATAGTTTGTAGCATGTCATATGAATGTTTTCTTGCATTTTTTTATTCATAACTTGGTATGATATTGTGGTATCCTCCTCTGAATTTTTCATGTGAATCGACTTGGCACATGCTCACGCATGTATATGACTAAACAATAGTCAGTAAGCCTCGATGATTTATTTTGCCTCAGAGTTCTTGTATCACTTTCTTGCCATAATTAGTCCTGTTTTTTCACAAGCATGATTATGACAATTATTGCTCTCTCGTTTGTCGCTCCCTCTCTATTGCTAGCCTTCACTTGCACTGAGTATGAGCACTACTTGTGCATCCAACTCTCCAAAACCAATATTGCCAACAGTGTCCACCATACCTATCTATTAGCATCATTTGCTATTCAGTGCATATTCATTATGCCTTGTTTTCTTCCAAATAAAATGTTTGACTGTTTTGAGAAAGTTAGTTAGTAAAGCTCTCACGAACTTGATGGCACACTTTATTTCTCTCACTTAATAAACCTGAACCATTGTGACTGTTGATACGTTGGAAACGTATCTATAATTTTTGATGCTCCATGCTTGTTTAGTATCTACTTTGCTTTACTTGTCTACACTTTGAGGTTCTTTTTACATGTTTTCTGGTACTAACCTATTAACAAGTTGCAACAGTGCGAGATGCCTGTTTTCTGCTGTTTTTGGTTTTAGAAAAGTTAGTAAAGAAATATTATCAGAATTGGATGGGACAAAGGACAAAGTCAATAACTTTCCATGGGGAACAAGAAGTCCAGAGGAGAGCCCTAGGGGCCAGACCCCCCCCCCCAGGCGCGGGTGGGCCCTAGCCCCCGCCTGGCTAGGGTTTGGCCGCCTTGGCGGCTGCCTCGGTCTCCCCCTTCGCCTATAAGAATCCCCCAATGCAGAAACTCTCAACACCCAATCAATATTCCACGAAACCGTCTATAGCCACCGCCACCATCGTCCCTAGATTGGGGGGATCTGAAGCTCTTCCTGGCACCCTGCTGGAGGGGAGATCATCCCGAAGGCCTTCTCTCCGGTATGATTTGTGAGTAGTTCCACCTTGGACTATGGGTCCATGTAGTAGCTAGATGGTTGTATCTCCTCCTTTGTGCTTTCATGTATAGATCTTGTGAGCTCCGTTCATGATCAAGATCTAATCTATTTGCAATCATGCATGTTGTGTTTGCGGGGATCTGATGGATATTGAGATTATTATGTTGGTTTGATTAATGGTTTTATCTTTATGATTCTATCATGTCTGTGTTGTTTGTGATCTTGCATGCTCTTCGTTGCTAGTGGTTATCTTGGCCAAGTAGTTGCTAGTGACTCCAAGAGGGAGTATTTATGCTCGATAGTGGGTTCATGCCTCTAGTTTCCAAGGGAAGTGACATAAATCTCTTCGGTTGTAGATGTGTTGTTGCTACTAGGGAGAAAACAACGGTCTCTTGTTCATGGAACACGTGGACTGTTTACCTTACACACTTTGCTTAAAGCAGTTGTCTGTTGCTTGCAACTTAATACTGGAGGGGGTTCGGATAATAACCCGAAGGTGGACTTCTAGTCATAGATGCAGTTGGATTACGGTCAATGTATATTGTTGTATTGCCCAATCAACCTCATAGGATCTTTATGGCTAGTAATTGCATTGTTATGCCTTGCTCAGTTCCTAGCAATTGCCCCGCTGTAATTTATTTACCATTCATGCCATGTTGTTTATCTAAGGAGAGCCCCTCTAGTGAACTATGGACCCCGGTCCAATATTTACCATTGATAGATCTTCCACTATTACTTGTTTACTTGTTGCAAACCATTACCTTCCACACCATACGTTTAATCCTTTGTTACAGTAAACCGGTGAGCTTGACAACCTCACTGATTCGTTGGGACAGAGTCTTGAGTTTGTGTTGTGCAGGTCTCCACGTTGCTTCCAACACCTGTGTGACGTTTCCTTCCTCCTTCTGGTTCGATAACCTCGGTTTCTCTAAGGGAAATCTTGCTGCTGTACTCTTCATACCTTGCTCTTGGGGTTTCCAACGAAGCACTCTTCCTCCCTGTTGAGTGTAGCATCAAGTAATTTCTGGCGCCGTTGCCAGGGAGGCTAAGGATGTCTTCACAAGGGGAGTCCTTCACTTCCTTTATCTTTACTTTGTTTTTAGTTTGCTTTGTTTCTTTTTCTTGGTTTTGTTTGCCTCTTTCCAAAAACCCCAAAAAATTAGTCTAGCTTAGTTTGCTTGCCTTATTCAAAAACACAAAAAAAAATAGTTCCTGCTCTAGCTGCTGCTGCTGTTTTTGTCTTGCCCACCTTTGCCAAAATGAACTCTGCTGAGAACACCAAGTTGTGTGACTTCACTAGCACCAACAACAATGATTTCCTAAGCACACCATTGCTCCACCTGCTCCTGATGCTATCTTTTATGAAATTAAGCCTACTTTGTTGAATCTTGTAATGAGAGAGCAATTTTCTGGTGCTGGTTCTGATGATCCTGCTGCCTATCTTAATAGCTTTATTGAACTTTGTGAGATGCAAAAGTATAAGGATGTAGATGGAGATATTATTAAGCTTAGGCTTTTTCCTTTCTCCTTGAGGGGAAAAGCTAAAGAATGGTTGCTATCTTTGCCTAAAAATAGTATTGATTCTTGGACTAAGTGCAAAGATGCTTTTATTGGAAAGTACCATCTTCCTGGTAAGATTATTGATATGAGAAGTGAAATTATGAAATTTAAATAGCTTGATAGTGAACATGTTGCTCCTTCTTGGGAAAGAATGAAATCTTTGGTTAAAAATTGCCCTACTCATGGACTCACTACTTGGATAATTATCCAAACTTTTTATGCAGGTTTGAACTTCTCCTCAAGAAACCTGTTGGATTCTGCTGCTGGAGGTACTTTTATGGGACTCACCTTCGGTGCTGCAACAAGGCTCCTTGATAATATGATGGTTAACTACTCTGAATGGCATGTTGAGAGAGCTCCACATGGTAAGAAGGTAAATTCTGTTGAGGAAACTTCCTCTTTGAGTGAAAAGATTGATGTTATTATGGCTATGCTTGTTAATGGGAAAGCTCCTCTAGATCCTAATAGTGTTCCCTTAGCCTCTTTGGTTGCTCAATAAGAGCAAGTTGATGTGAACTTCATTAGAAACAACAATTTCAACAACAATGCCTATAGGAATAATTTTGGTAGCAACAACAATTATAGGCCTTATCCTCCTAATAATGGCAATTCCTATGGAAGCTCTTTCAATAATGCTAGAAGTGCCCCCTCTGAACTTGAAGTAATGCTCAAGGACTTTATTAGTAAACAAACCACTTTCAATAAGATTATAGAGGAAAAGCTTTTAACTGTTGAGAAAAATATATCCTCTTTGTCTGAAGCTCAAACTTCCTTGGTTAATAAAATGGATGCTAAACCTAAAACTATATAGAACACCTTTTCTACTGCTCGTGCCATACAAGTTACTATTGATGAAAATGTTAGGTTATTAGCTCAACTTCATGCTAGGTGGGAAAGGGAAGCTGAAATTGATAGAAACAATAGTGTGTGCACTATCACCACTAAACCACAAGTAGCCCCTATTCATCCTCCTACTATGCCTAAGCCTAGTGAGCCTACTACTAGTGATGCTAAGTTTGATTTTGATATTGATGGTTGCAATATTTCTGAAGTGATTATGTTCGTACAAAAGCTTGCTAGAAGTCCTGATGCTAGTGATAGGAATGTTGCCTTTACCAAACACATTACAGATGTTGTTGTTAAGATTAAGGAAGAGAAGCTAAAACACAAAGCTTCTATTCCTAGGATAGTAGAATATAGTTGGGAACCCATTATTAATATGCAAGTGAATGACTCTGATCTCAAAGCTTCATGTGATCTTGGTTCTAGTATCTCTATTATGCCTAGAAAGATTTATGAAATGCTTAATTTACCACCATTAGAAGATTGTTATTTAAATGTCTCACTCAATGATAATGCTAAGAAGAAACTTATGGGGAGTATCAATGATGTTCTCGTTATGGTTAACAATTTTTATGCCCCTGTGGATTTCTATGTTTTGGATGTTGAATACAATGCTTCTTGTCCTATTACTTTGGGAAGACCTTTTCTTAGAACAGTTGGTGCCATCATTGATATGAAAGAAGGCACCATCAAATATCAATCCATTCAATAAAGGTATTGAACACTTCCCTATAATGAGAGAGAAGTTGTTTTTCCTCCTCCTTTGAAAGCAAGATTTGATGTTAATGCTTATTCATTTGAAAATACATGATTCTTCTTGCTTCTTGTGCCTAACTTAAAGGCGTTAAAGAAAAGTACTTGTTGGGAGATAACCCAAGAGTTTCCTTGAGTCTGGGAAGTTATTACTTTTGTAATGACCTCTCCTTATCCTTTTTGTTTGCTTTTTGTGCCAAGAATGACCTCTAATGAGCGGGAAGTAAGATTTGGGGAGTTGCTGTCCCGAAACAGATTTCTGTCCTCCACCAAAAAACCTCTTGAGGAGTCTCTATAACTCGGATTGAGATCAAAATTTACGAATAAATACCCCAGTATGTTGGCTAACTTTCGTTAGTTCAACACTTTTTTATTTGAGCAACATAAGATGTTAGAAAAAATTTGTTTCTACCTGCTGGTCTGTTTTGACAGATTTCTGCCATTATTTGCATTTGCTTCTTATTGATTCCTTTTTGAGCTCTCTTCAGGTAAATTGAGTTTTTTTGAAGGATTTACTTCAGTAGCTTGTGTTTTTAGTGAAAAGCCTTGCTGTTACAAAGCTTTGCTAGCGGTCTAATATCTTTTGAATAAGCTAATGTTGCTAATGAAGATTGTGTGAAGTTTTGTATGAAGGAAAAATTTCAGGTGTAGAGAGAGAATGATGCAATGAGATGAAGAATGGACAAAAGATCAAGCTTGGGGATCCCACCATTGTGTCACCCCAAGAAATATACAAAAGGTACAACCGTGGGCATCCCCTTCTTCATCAATAAAAAGCTCAGGTCTGTCTAGACACTTCACTTTTATTGTTTCATGCACAGTTGTGTTGTTCTTGGAGCGTCTTAGTTTTTGTTTGCTTTGCTTAGTTTTTTTAGTTTGCTTTAGTTGTTTGGACCCCTGTTCTCGCTGTGTTGTTGTGCAAATAAGTTTGCTTGGTGTTTGGAAAGGAGTAGTAAGTTCTTGCTTGAAGTGCAAGAGGAGCTTGCATTGACTGTGACTTAGACTTTAGCATGACATGCATTATTCTTAGTGATTATTGTTGTAGCATGTCTTGTTCCAAACAATTGGGATTGCTTAGTCTGCCTTGAAGAAATTATGTGTTGTTTTAGCATGCAAAAGCATAGTATTGTGGTATTATCCTTTGATGTTTTTCTCGGGTTGACTTGGCACATGCTTACACCATGTTATGACTATGACAAGTCACCATTAGCCTCTATGATCATTTATTCCTTGGCTTGTAGTACCACTCTTCGCTTTTATTAGTTTGCTTTGTTGCATTACATAATTATGGCCATTATTGCTCTCTTAGTTGGTTGCTCCCAGTCTGTTGCTAGCCTCCACTTGCATGAGTAAGTTCTACTCATGCTTCCAACTCCCAAGAAACCAAGTTATTCCAAAGTGTCCACTATAAACTCCTATGCATGGTGTGTTACACCGTTCCTAAGTATATTCTTGTTTTCATCTATCTTCCAATTAAAAAACTATTTTGTTATGTGAAAACTTAGTGATTAAAGCCCTCACGAACTTGAAGGAACATTTTATTCTTTGCCCCTAATAAACTTGAACCATTGAGGCAACTTTGTTGTATATGCTTGCACTTATAAGTTGGGGTTAGCATAACCGTGCTGTCACGGGGAATGTTTTCAACATTACACTTGTACTTTTTGTACTCCGTTGATATCATGCTCTTTTGTCTATGGATGTTACCGGTGTGAAATTGTGGCACCCTGGATTTACGGTCCGAGAATACCCGTTATGCATACAATTCACGTTCCCATGATCAGTGAGCCGTGAGCATAACCGACTAGTATCATTACAAAATCCATAAATTTACGAGTACAAAACTTACAAGTGCCCATTATGGCGATTACAACACAAGTAGCGGAAGTCTTTAGCGTAGAGCCCGTGCCTTAACCTACAAGCAACTGACTGGGAAGACGGCCTAGCTCGCATAGACGTCGGCACATTCGTTCATGTTTAACATCTGCAATCTGGCCAGGTAAATAGCCAGGGACAATGTCGGTGAGTACTTTGAATGTACTCGCAAACCACCGAGACAAGGTAACGAAGATAATCATAATGGGTTGTGGCAAGATAGCTCTACACTATAGTTGTTTTCGAAAGACCTAACATTGGCATCTCTATATCTTTGTTAAAAAAGAGTTTTTATAAAACATGCCTCCTTTTAGAAAATCTGGACATCTCCACACCCTTGTTAAAAAGATTTAGAAAAACATTTTGTTGTAAAACTCGTGTTAGAACCTTATCGACCATCTCCGGTCAAAACCAACTTATTCTTTATCTTTCCTCGTGACCAAGTCCACCATCCTTTATTTCATCTCAACTTATCCGAAGGGTCCTCCTAGCACTTGCCATTCCAACCATCCTTGACCGTGGACACGGCTATTCGAATAGATTACACTCTGCAGAGTTTGTGCACTTTACTCACAAGAATCAATACATCCCCCGGGATAAAACCACGGCCTGCTACACACGGTAGACAGGGGCTCGGATAATCAAACTTACACTTTTCATTTGTCCATCCCTAGCAACGGCGGCTTTTCCTTTTGGGTTGTTCTCTCCGATACGAGTATGGGGTACTATGACCCTGGTCCTTCCATCCGTACTGACCCCTATCTCTAGACCGAAGTCTGGCAGATAGCAATAGTGACAATCTTACATCCATACTACCTAAAAGCATACCGTCCGCGAGAGACCCAATTGTTGCACCAGTGCCTTGTCCCAGACAGCCCGGATTTTAGGGGATTTATCCCCTTTAGCGAGTACGAGCAGCCCCGGCTAAGGATCACAAACTACGAGCTAAGCCCCATAGTCTAGGGTAATGTGGCTGCACGGGTAAATTGTTCCGGACATTGGCTTAGAACATCCCTTCTCTTTCTCTTGCTTGACTTTTTCTTCATCCACCTCATACCTTCTTTTAGTAAAACTTCCACTCGGGAAGGATGCCTCTTTCCAAGAGTTTTGTTTTGAAAACTTTGTAGTAGGGTATAACCCAAAATAGTTTTATCGTTAAAAATCCGGGGGTTCCAAGAGGGAAAATGCTAATCATCTTAGCCTCGTTCTAAGGGGAAAAACTAGGTATAAATAGGGTAGGTGTCCAAGGGACACTCATTTATAACTTGGAGGAGCGAAGTTACTTACGTCTGTTTATTTGAATACAAAACATGCCTTTAATCATGCAATTTATAAACGAGATATAAAACAACTGATAAACGGGAGTAGGTAAATACAGGAGTTCAGGAATGGTGGCTTGCCTGTGACCAGCGAGAAGTCCCTTGATGGCGTTAGATAACCAGATAACCAAGTACAATAATAATAAGAGAAACCCGATCCTTCCTTCTTCTCGGCGTCACACAATCGCAATTATCGCCGTTATTGAGCATACATGCAAACAAACAACCCACAATCAATACAAGGCATACAAGCATCAGACCATACAGCAGGAAAAAGGTAATTACATGATAAACATCAGTAGGATGTTGGAGGTTTGATTCGATTGGATTGGTACAAGCTTTGGAGTCATTAGGGAAAGAATCCCCTTTGGGTTTGTAATCTGGAACTACCTAAGAGAGGGGTTTTTAACCAAGGGTTGGATCTGTATGATACCATGGTATAAAAATGATACTATTAGATAGGTATTGACAAAATGAAGCCAACAAAAGTGGTTTCATTATTTTATCAATTTCCCTATGATTTATAATGGATTTTAGAGTTATAAAAACTCTAGATTAAGGAAATAATTCCTCAGAACTTCTTTGGGTTCCAAAAATTATTTCGTTGGGTGAAAGGGTATTATTTGGTGCACTGAATCCAGAGGAGTTTGAATCTCCTCAAAACAAATAACAGAATGCCCTTGAGAAATTCCCAAAGGCAATACTGGGCAAGATTTGTCTTTTTCATCAGATTTATTTTACAGAAGATTTTTAGTTGATTCCAAGGGAACATGTTAGGTCATGAAAATACCTTTCTATAGAAATTGGAATCAACCTTTTTGGAGTTAGATAGCTACTGTAGGGATTTTACTATTGAATAAACCATGCACATAAGAGTTTAATTCACCAAAATTTAACAGAGGGTCATAAAGATATGAGTTACTGGGCTTTGGAGCATATGAATATGTGTGTCATCTGAGAGTTGGAATGAGGTCCAAACCTCATGTGGTTTGTCCTAGAGAATTTTCTAAAGGCAGAAAGTCTCAGTTTTTGATATTTTTATCCGCGACCAACTAGGAATCAAACTAAGGTGGGACCAGTGGGAAATGAAGGATATGGGTGATACCTTTCAGGTCCAGTTGGATTTACTCCATTTGGAGACACCAAACATTCTAGAGAGATTATTTAGTGATAGAGACAGATCCTAGTATAAGATTTATTATATTTATCCTATAAAAGTTTTTGGGTGCAAAACTTGGTCTGCATGTTTGGGAAAACATCCAGGCACTTTAGAAAATTTAGGTCTGGTAGTTTTGGAGTATTTTACATTTTTTGGATTTAAACTTAGCTGGTAGTTTTCAGATCTGGCAAAATCATTAAAAGAAAAGGAGTAAGGGGATCTCAGGCCAGATCTGGGCAGACGGATGCACGCGGGCGACGTGCAACCGACAGCGGCCCAGCTGCTGGCCCGCGGGACGAAGGGGTAAGGGCAACCCCGGGCCGTTGGATTAGAGGGGATCGGACGGCCGGGCATTGTCTCCTTCCCAGCAACGGCAAGGAAGGGAGGAAACCCTAGGGCCGTGTCAAGGAGGTGCGGGGGAGCTCACCGAGGGCTCAGGGGAGGTCGTGGAGGCGATGGAGCGACGCGGTCAACGACGGCGACTCTGGAGAGGGGCGGCACGAGGTGGTTCATCGCCGGGAGGGAGCTCGCGCGGCGGCGCCCGAGCCTAGCTCGCCGGAGCTCGTCCTAGACGATGCTGCAGGGGGTCCTGGGCACGAACAAGTACATGGTTAGATAGATTACAGGGAGGGGAGCATTGCTAGGTAGCATGCAGAAAGAGAGGTGGTGGGAGGAGGGAGTGGTGCTTGCGAGAAGGGTTTTGGCCGAAGCTCTTTTATTCCTCTTCCTTGAGCAGATCAGGGCATGGGGGAGGGAGTGTGAGATCTGGGGAGTGAATGAGGGTGGTTGGGGGCAAATGGGAGGGCAGGGCAGAGTTGTACTGGCCGGGAGCCTTATAAACCAAGCTAGATGGGTCCATGGTGCACTAGATGCATGGGGGAGCATGGGAGAGGGGTGCTGGCCAGCCATTTGGCAACAGGGGTGGTGTGGGGTGGTGTGGGGTCGGTAGCTTGACCAGAGAGGGGAGAGGGGAGTGGGGTAGCTGTTGTCCCTTTTGTTACAAAGATATTGCAAGATTTGCCTCTCTCTCAAGTTTCAAGGGCTAAAGGACAAGGGTGCTACAGTGGTCAGCTATAGTGTACACGACCAGGAGGGGGTGATGATGATGTGGTGTAGTGTTTGACAAGATTTGGTGGTTTGGTTATTGTTTGATTTGATTTTTCATTGCTCTAGCAAAATTGGCTAAGTGGAGGTTTGTGAGGAAAGTTGAAAATGTTGCACTGGACAAAGTGTGGAAATGATCCTGGTAGGTGGAGTGGGTCAAATAATCTCTCCATGATTTAAATGGGATTTTTCTAATGATTATAATCCCATTTAAATGCACTTCTTCAAAAAGGGCTGAAGTAGATTATGGATGCTAAGATGATAATTTTACTTTGCACAAGCTTGGTTTTTGATGTGATATGGTCCTAAATACCATAACACTCATTGGAGAATTTTATTGGGATTTATTGAGGTGGAAAAGTATTTTTAGGGAATTATTCCTTGTTTCTGCCATTTAGGAAAAAGGGCAGAAAGGAATAATAAAGAATCTCAAAAATATATATTTTTGAGTTTGAAAGATGGGATATGAAATATAGGCATAAAATGTTCCTTGAGCTGGCGAGGTGATTTGGAGAAAAGCAAACTTGCCTTTATAGACAAGGATTTTGGGAAATTGGTAAGTAGAGGGAATAAAATAGTTTAATAATCCAAATAATTGTGTGAATTATTTGGGGAGGCCTACATCCCAGTAGGATGATGTAAACTTGATGGAGGCATCAATATCAACCTTGCTTTTGGAGGGAAGTGGTGAAAAGGGATGGAAACTACATTCTTGGAGGATCTAGGGTTTGGTTATTCGGATGCCACCTAAACAAGGTTGGATTAGGGAGCTCAAAGCTCACCTTGGTACAAGGGGTGTATGGATGGATAGACCATTTCATATAGATTATCATGGAAACAAGATTTGGGCTTGGTTGCATTTGAGGTGATCTAGGAGAGATGGCAAACTTTGTTAAAATTAAGGCTTCCATAACAGATACATCAGATAGCCTCCTAAACCATGTGGGTCTAAGAAGCACAAGGCTCCAATGGAAACAAGTTAAGTGGGGATTGATAAGCTATGATTAGTAGTTCATAGCCAAGTAGAGAGTTGGTCAAGGGGAGGTGGCACAGAGATGTGGGCTTCTGCCAAAGTAGGCAAGATGATAAGATTTGCAGAGAAGATTATTATTGTCGGGGGGATAACCCCCGGTAGGGTCACTAGGGGTGAAACGTAGCATAGCTGAGCAAGCTCCGAGTGAAGAAGAAACCAGGCCGAGTAAGAATGGCCGGGAGAGCGAAGCGTGTGTGGCCGACATATGAACTATGTCGGCCCGCATAAGACAAAGTTGTTATTCTTGCAGGAACCAATGAGCCGAGTCTATCGAGGAAGGGACGAGTCGGATAGGAAGCGTGGCACCTTTCTGAGTAAGGTTCAGGAGGGACCATGGAAAAGCATGGTCAAAAGAGAAGGGCGACGCCGGGTGACACAAAAGGAGCCGGGTGACATCGAAAGCAAACGCTGACGTACAAAGTTACAGCGTGACGCCAAAAGGAACAGGAGGAAGTGTACCAGAAGACTGTTAGCTGTCAAGCTTTGTGGACTGGGCCATTGGGCTTAGGGCAAGCCCATGACCCGGCCCACATCGTAGGGACCAAGATCCAAACAGTAAACCCTAGAACCCAAAGGGGTATAAGCTAGGTAGCGCTGCCTATATAAGAGGGGGCATAGTTGTAGTAGAGGAGGTTGGACCAAGTAGGGGAACTAGTGCACAGAACACTAGTTCATACAGCTCAAGGAGCACTTGTAATTCTCAGGTATCAATCAAATCGCTAAGTGTGGAGAGTTCAACTTGTTCTTCGTGCATGGCTCGACTGTGCACTCCCTCCCCGGTGACCACAAGCACCCATTTGGCCCCCAACTTAAGCCTACCCATGGCATCTACCGTGCCACCACCACGACAGTTGGCGCCCACCGTGGGGAAGAAGCAGGTGCTTGATGGAGTATTCATCCAGACGGGCAACATGATCGCCAAGACCGGCGAGTGTGTCTACTCCGGCCTCATCCAGAGGTTTGGAGCGCTCAACTTTGTCAGCGACAACGCGGGTGCTTTGGGACCAAGCCGTTTCCTAGGGGCGGTCGCTTCATCAAGTTCGGCGAGCACTAGGTCTACGTCATTGTGTGCGTGGAGCATGCATATCCGGAGCGTGTCGTCCAGGCGCCGGATCTGCCAGCAGTTCCTATCGCTGGAAAGCTTCACCAACTCGTGTCCGCGGAGGTAATGATGACAGCTCCAAACCCAGCAGCTCCACTGATAGTTCCGGTTGTGAATGAGAATGCTGAGGGAGGAAATCATGAGGAAACACCAAGGGCTGCAAGAACAGCAAAGGCACCACTGGAAAAACCAGAAAACATAGCCAGGAGTAAAAGGGCTAAGGAGCTGCAGGAAGGGATAGATAAGTTGGCAGAACCAGTAGCGCAGGCAACTGACCTGGCACGTGTGCATGCCGAGTTGGAGGAAGCCAAGATAAAAGTTCTAGAGAAAGCAAGGAATTAGCGCAGTTATAGAAAGATGTGGATATTACGATCCGAGAGCTCAACTCGGCAAATCGAGTCAAGGGCGCGAAGACCCGGCTTGATGCGACGAGATTAAGAGGAAGAAACCTCAATGAAGAGCTGGAAGATGCGACGTCAAAAATAACGCCAGAGAACAGCAACGAAACAGCTATGCGGCCAACATATAATACAAGAGCAGCTAATCTACGAGCAGAAGAAGCAGCAATGGCAGAATTACCCCATTTGGAGGGAGAAGCAAAGAAAAGACAACAAGAACGAGTCAATGAACTAGTGAGAGCAGCTAGCATGCTGAATGACGCGTATTATAGAGAAAATTTGGGTATAGCGGGAAGGTCACAGCTGGTTCACTCGATGAATCCTATTTCGGCAAGATCGGCAGGGCACACGGCATCCTCACCCGGAGCGGCACCAAGGCCGAGAAAGGAAAAAAGTGTGGACTCAGGAAGAAACAAGCAGATGATTGCCTATGACCCGGCGATGGCTCAGGGAAACCCAGCGCATGCATAGGGAACGAGAAGGAATAATGCCCAAGGAAATGAAAACCAGGAAAATGCAGGCCGAGAAAGGCAAGCAGGGGAAAGAAACGATAATGGAGGGAAAAAGTTTGCGCCTCAACCTAGCCGTGGAACTCACTCGGCGGGAGGAGGAAATCAAGCGCCAAACGCTACGCCAGCTCAACCCGAAAGAAGACAGCAAAGCGCGGGAAAGGCAGATCAACAGCCCGTTGACCCGAACGCTAATAAGTACAATGATGGTTACTCGACAATGGTGAATGATGGATATGAACTGCCGGATCACGCGTATCAAGCGATGGGAGCTAGACTCGGAGGTAGGAACCTTCAGCCGGATGATACAAGGCTAAAGCTTGACCGAATAAAGATGGCTGAACTGATCGAATCGCAAGGTCCACAGGGTCCACCATGTTTTGGACCAAGGGTCATGAAGGAGCCACCTATACCAAATTTCTAGTTGGCCAGAGGAACAAAAACATACGATGGAAGCACAAAGCCAGAAGACTGGCTCATATATTATGGAACTGCTGTGAAGATCGCGTAGGGAAATTTGAGATGGGCAGTATGGTATGTACCGCAAATGCTGGAAGGACCAGCTCGGGTGTGGCTGAACAATTTGCCACCCAGAAGCATTAACAGCTGGATCGATTTTCAAGACGCCTTTGTGAGCAATTTCACGAGCACTTACAAGAGGCCGAATCGCCCACAACAACCGGCGATGTGCAAACTAAGACCGAATGAAACAGACAGGGAATTCCTCAGAAGGTAGTGCACAATGCGCAACTCTTGCGAAGGGGTAATCGAGTCATAGGCAATCGCTTGGTTTGCACAAGGTTGCAGACATGGAAGTGTGTTGTGGCAAAGATTACAGAGGGATATGCCGACAAGTTTGGCAGAAACAACAAGGATTTTTGATTCATATGCGTTAGGAGATCCGACTCAGCCACTTCTCATGTCGGCAAACGGGATGTCTGAGACTTAGATCTATGACGTTGTCGGGTCGCAAAAGTGCCAGGAAAGATCCGAATATAGAAGCAAGAGAAGGGATGAAAGGCCAGACTACATATATGGCTCTACTCAGGTTGCGGCCGTGAGTCAGGACCATCCAGACGCTGGTAGTAGCCAACGCCAAAGGACAAGTGGACAACAACAGTGGTTACCAAAGAATGATGGCAAAAAGCCATATGAGCAAAGGAAGCAATACCAGGACCGACAGAAGTATACCTATGAGATGATGTTGGACCAGCCGTGTAAGTTTCAGACGCCTAGTCCGAGTAAGCCAGCCAACCACACAACAAGGCAATGCACTTGGTTTCAGAAAGGAGATAGAGTGGATTCACCAAATAAGCAGCTTCCACCACCTCCCCCTCCACCACTTACAGGAGGAAATGCTCAAGCTGTGGGAACAGATAACAGATACGACAACAGGCAGCCGAGGTATCATAATCAAGAAAGAAGAGAAACTGTGCACCAAGTGCATAATCCAAGAGGTGACGACGCTCATGTCGGCCACGGAACTAGAAATGAGTACAGAGAACATCACAAGAGCTATGTCGTCTTCGTCACAGAGCCAAATGAAAAAAAGAGTCATCATCGGTGGATGATGGAAGTGAATGCCACAATGCCGACAATTCCCAAGTACATGCATTGGTTTGAGCAAGAGATAACTTGGAGTATAAAGGATCACCCCAAGATCATGCCAACCCCAGGAGGATATGCTATAGATTTGGATCCAACATTCATGGGCCCAGATATCAATGTCAAGTTTTCAAAAGTACTGATCAATGATGGCAGTAGCATCAACATCATGTACAAGGATACTATGCTCAAGTTAGGCATTACCATGAACATGCTGGAGCCGACTAAGACCACTTTTCACGGTATTGTGCCGAGATTGTCCTGCGAGCCAATTGGCAAGATCTGGGTCGACGTCTTATTCGGCAACAGAGAGAATTGTCGCACTGAAGCCATAGAGTTCGAGGTGGTTAATTTGGTCAGCTCCTATCATGCCTTACTCGGCAGGCCGGCTATGGCAAAGTTTATGGCTACTCCCCATATTGCCTACTTGAAGATGAAGCTACCCGACCCATGTGGCGTGATTACAGTTGAAGGGGATTACAAAATATCCATTGCTTGTGCCTCGGCAGGATCTTCACTGGCCGAGTCACTCGTCATAGCACAAGAAAAGCATCAAATGTTGGAAGTGGTAGCATTGGCCAAAGCAGCACAAATGTCCATGTCGGCACTCACCAACCCGCATGACAATGTGTCATTTCAAGCTACCAAAGAAACCAAGAAGGTACAGGTGGATGAGACTTTCCCAGAGCATACAGTTACCATTGGGGCTAGCCTCACCGACAAATAGGAAAGCAAGCTCACCAGCTTCCTCCGTGAGAATCGAGATATCTTTGCATGGTCCACACAGGATCTGCAAGGAGTTCCGAGGGAGCTGGATGAGCACTCTCTTCATGTAAGACCAGATGCCAAGCCGGTGAAGCAACCCCTCCGCCGCTTTGCCGAAGATAGGAGGAAAGTAATAGATGTCGAGATTGCCGGACTCTTAGTTGCCGGATTCATCATGGAAGTACTGCACCCGGATTGGTTGTCAAATACAGTCTTGGTCGAGAAGAAAAAAGATGACCCGAACATGGCAGTGGTATGGCGCATGTGTATTGATTACACGAACCTCAATAAGGCGTGTCCAAAAGATCCATTTCCCCTGCCATGGATCAATCAGGTCATAGATTCTACTGCTGGGTGTGAGTTGTTGTCATTTGTGGATGCGTATTATGGATTCCATCAGATACCACTGAATCCGAATGATCAAATAAAGATAGCTTTTATCACCCCGTATGGGGCTTATTGCTATTGTATCATGCCATTTGGGTTGAGAAATGCAGGTGCAACATATCAAAGATGCATGCAAAAAAGTTTGCAAGATCAATTGGACAAAAACGTTCAAGTATACATCGATGACATGGAAATAAAAACCAAGCAAAGTCATACTCTAATTGAGGACTTGCGTCAAACATTCGCAAACTTGAGAAGATTCCGGATAAAGCTTAACCCAGAAAAATGCACATTTGGTGTCCCGGCTGGCAAGTTACTCGGATTCCTTGTATCCAGCCGAGGAATTGAAGCTAACCCGAAAAAATCAGGGCCATCGAAAGAATGGAATTGCCAAAAACCCTCAACGATGTCCAGAAGTTTACTAGATGCCTGGCCTCGTTGAGCAGGTTTGTTAGTCAGCTAGGTGAAAAAGCCCTACCACTATATCAACTGATGAAGAAATCAGACAAATTCACATGGACACAGCAAGCTGATAGCGCTTTCCATGAATTAAAGAAAATGTTGGAAACAACACCAATATTAGCATCACCACAATCCAAAGAGCCAATGTTGCTCTATGTCACCGCAACCAACAGAGTTGTAAGTGCAGTAATAGTGGTTGAACACGAATAAGAGGGCAAATCAGTTCAAAGACCAGTTTACTACTTGAGCGAAGTGCTCTCTGTCTCGAAACAGAATTACCCGCATAATCAGGAAATGACATACGGAGTATATATGGCACCAAAGAAGCTAAAACATTACTTTCAAGAACACCCAATCCGGGTAATATGCGAGGCACCTATCTCGGATATATTGGGCAGCAAAGATGCTAGCGGCCGAGTCGCAAAATGGGCCATAGAGCTAGCACCATATACTCCATAGTATGATAGGAGAGATGCAATTAAATCTCAAGCTGTTGCAGATATCTTTGTAGATTGGATGGAAATGCAGTATGAACCACTGTTGCCAGACCCGAAATATTGGAAAATGCATTTTGACGGATCCAAGATGAAGATGGGTCTGGGCGCCGGGATAGTGCTCACGTCACCAAAGAGAGTTCAGCTCAAGTATGTGCTACAAATTCATTTTGCTGCTTCCAATAACGTTGCCGAGTACGAAGCACTTGTCCACGGCATCAAAGTAGCCAAAGAAATTGGCATCAAGAGGATCATGTGCTTTGGCGATTTGGATTTAGTGATTCAGCAGGTGTCTATAAATTGGGACGCGCTGGACGCAAACATGGGGTTATATCGCTTCCATGTGCAACAAATTTCGGGATACTTTGACGGGTGTGAATTCCACCACGTCCCAAGAGCGGAGAATGAAGCAGCAGATGTACTGCCCAAAGTAGGTTCATCTCGGCAAGCAATACCACTAGGAGTATACTTGGAGCACCTTAGGAAACCGTCGATCAAGCCATCACCAGAGTCCGAGTCAATATTTATCCCGGCAACACAAGAGTCGGATGTGGTGCCAATGTATATTGACTCGGGGGCAGTTTCGAGTCACTCGGGGACTGACCCACGCACTTTAGGGGTTGCCGAATCACACTCGGGGACTCATCAGGTCATGTCGGCAGAACATTTGTCGGCTGATCCAATGGAAATTGATGCTGAAGCAGATCCAGAGCCACCGATACCAACATGGGAACAACCAATATTTAACTACTTGAAAGATGGAACTTTGCCGGATGACGAGATATTGGCAAGACAAACAGCAAGGAGAGCAAAAGCATACACCATAATCAACAAGGAACTATACAAGATAAGTGTGGCGAGTGTACTTCAGCGTTGTATCAGCTCAGAGAAAGGTTAGGAGATTTTGTTGGATATTCATCAAGGAGAATGTGGGCACCATGCGTCATCAATAGCATTGGTGTCCAAGGCATTCCGACACAGATTTTATTGGCCAAGCGCATTGGCACAAGAACAAGAGTTAGTCGGAAAATGCAGTGGTTGTCAACACTATGCATCCAAGTCACATTTACCAGCGTCTGAATTAAAGACTATACCAATCACTTGGCCATTCGCAGTATGGTGCCTAGACATGGTAGGGCCATTTAAACCAGCAAGGTGAGGCATGACTCATATTTTGGTAATGATTGATAAGTTCACCAAATGGATAGAAGTGAAACCCATCAAAAAATTGGACAGTAAAATAGCTGTCACATTCTTAAGGGACATAATCCTAAGATATGGTTACCCGCACAGTGTAATCACAGATAATGCCACGAACTTTGCCGAGGGAGCTTTTGCTCGTTTCTGCGGGAAAAACCGAATAAGACTTAATGTAGCATCAGTCGCTCATCCAGAATCAAATGGACAAGTTGAACAAGCTAACGGCTTAGTTCTATCTGGAATAAAACCCCATTTGATGGAACCACTCCAGAGATCACCTGGGTGCTAGATAGAGGAACTGCCCTGAGTACTATGGAGTCTAAGAAAAACTACGAATTGGTCAACAGGCTGTACGCCATTTTTCCTGGTGTATGGGGCAGAAGCAGTTTTTCCTGCCGACATAGAGTATGACTCGCCAAGGATAAGGCAATACTCGGAAGCCGAGGTAAAAGAGGCCCTAGAAGATGGAGTAGACTTACTCAAATTAGCAAGGGAACTGGCATTATCCAGATCTGCTATATATCAATAGAATCTCCGACGCTACCACAGCCAGAAAGATTAACCTCGTGTTTTTCGAGAAGGGGATATGGTGCTAAGGCTAGTGCAATGCACAGCAGGAATGCATAAATTATCACCCCCATGGGAAGGTCCATTCATTGTAAGCAAAGCATTGCACAATGATTCATATTATCTCATAGATGCTCGTGAAGCACAAAAGAACAAGGCGGACAAGTCAAGAGATGAGACCAAAAGGCCATGGAATGTGGCACTACTTTGTCCCTTCTATACTTAGGAGAAGCAATGCATGTATCACTCAAACTCTCATATGTCGGACGTTTGTGTCGGCTATGTGTTGATAATAAAATGGTATGACTTAAAAAACTGACTAGGGGACTATCCCTTAAGTTCTCCATCTCAATTATTTTGTGTCGGCTGGCGTGACACCCAAAATTTATCTCGGAACAAGTATTTTTTACTCAGAAAGAATCAACTCTTCGACTATGCTTTTGTCCGAAAATACGGCTTGATGGCAAGCAAGATAAAAGGATGTATGGAGAGTAAACATGAACGCCGGATAAATACAAAGGAGAAACGCGAGTCGGCTTTATGTTTTTGCCTAACCCACTGCAGGTCATGTTATACTGCGTGTTGAATAATCTCGGCCATGTGATCCAAGTTTCATATCCGCTAACTATATCCTTAGTACTTTGAGACTCTAATGTCGAACACCAAAAAAGGTAGAGAGGGGCCAAAGTCGAGGGAAGGTGAAACGGCAAAATGAGACTCGGGGACTTGTCCTTGAATGATTCACACTCAGAACATAACAAAAATATATAAAGCCTTATCAAAAGGCGCATAATCAAACTTAAACTGCAATGTGCATTACATCTGTACCCGTCATACCGGGGATCTAATCAAAAGTTCAAGTACTTGTTAGACTAAGAAGCAGCAGGACTCAGAGGAGCACCCTTGGAGCTAGGAGCGTTGCTTGGAGCATCTGCCGAGTCAGGGGCGTCACTGGACGGGTCGTCAGAACCATCTGACTTGGTTGCTTTGTTGTCCGCACCCTATTCATCAGCAACTTCGACGAGCGGGTCGCCGAGGTCGAGGAAGCTGGGCCCGTCGCACCAAGCGTGCACCATGGTGTACTCGCTCCTGGCGTAAGCTCGCTCCTGGAGTTTCTTGATCAACTCCGTGTCATTCAGCCATTTACCATGTAACATCTCAAAAATACTAAACTTGGATCATCAATTTCTAATCATCAAAATTAGGGTTAACAAAAACTTTGTTAAATAAAATTATGAATGCATGCATATGAGTATGCATTAAATTTGAAATTCTTTTGAACCACCCTGTTTGTGTGTTTCCTTGCTTGTAAATTGTTTCTTAGGTGAAATAAACATCATCTAAACATTTCCCAAACTTTCCCTAAGGACAAATAAATCAAAACCAATAAAATAAAGGAATGGTCATTTTGACCAATTTAACTCCCAAGCCTACTTTGGCTGTCTCAAACTTTCAGAACCTAATGGAAACTTTTCTGGATCTTTGCACCCCTTGAATGTACTCATAACAAGGTATCAAGGCCCACTTTGTGATCATCCAGAAACTTTCAAATGCATAGTTTAAATGACAATTCAAAATTGAATCTTTATCATATGGGAAGATCCCACTTTTTCAAAAACCACTCAAACAAGCTCAACTTTCAAAACCCAAGCATCTGCAGACTCACCAGCACCAATCTAGCAAACCCACCAAAAATCTTTTCAAAATTCAAAACTTGATTTCATGCGGCCATTTCATCAAACAGGTTGCAGACACAAATCATCAAAATCCTAAACACTATAGTGAGCAGTGATTGAAGCCTAACTTGTTCCCTCTCTAGCTCACAACCAGCTCAGTAGATCATCTAGCAAGATTAACTAAACACTAGCACCACTGTGAGCTTGGCATTACCATCAATGGTGAACAGCCGAAGCCAACCTTGTCACCCCCATGTCGACAGCAAGCTAGGAAGAGAAGCAAGCCTAGCCAGCATGTCTGGGAGGCAGCCCACCGTCCACCGCCACTCCCTGTCCCAGCCGTGAGCGTTGCCAAGCCCTGGACCACACGCACGAACCATGCCAACCTCGCCAGTGACCATGCCGAGCGTGCGCCAGAGCGCCACCCTCGACCGGAGCCCACAGACCGCGCGCCGCCCTCGCCGCGTGCATACACAATCCCCACCGACCCAGGAGACCGCCAGACATCCTCGTTCGCCGCTCCGTGACGCACAGCCACCGCTCGCCATCGAAGACGCCGCCTCTGCCGCGTAGAGCGTCGCATGTTCCAGACCAAGCCACACCGCCCCATGCCTCAAAACCATGTTGTTGAGCATCGCCAGGGAACACCGCACCATCCCCTACCGTCGCCCATGCTAATAGCCGCCTGTAACATCGCCCCCGACGAGCTCACCGTGCGCCCCGTCGGTCCCTTCGCTCGACTATAAATAGAGGCCACCCCCAGTCGATTTCTTCACACCACCTCACTCCCCTCTTCTCACTGATCGTTCCACTCCGTTCCCGGAGCAAGGCGAGCACCACCTCGCAGGAATTTCACCGGAGCCCGCCGCCTCTGGAGAAGAAGGGCGCCATCGATTTCGTCCACCCCAGGAGCTGCCGCGACCACCCCTGAGTTCGCCGTCGTCGACTTCGTCGTTCACCCGCCTCGCCGACCCTCGCCTGCAACCCGGTGAGCCCCCAGCACCCCTCACTGGCCGCGCTAGGTTTCTTTCTTGTCGACGATGACTCCCAGCCGTTGGATTAGAATCAGATCGAACGACCCACATTGCCCCGTACCGCTTCGCACCCCCTGTCTCACTAACGAGTGGGGGACACCCACTTAAGCAGCCCGCGGGAGCACTGCACTTAGCAGGCCGGCCCGTTAACTTTTCCCGCGCAGCCCAGTTATTCAAATTAAACCTTTTCTATTTTATTTCAAACTCACTTCTGTACCCAACTTCAAAATTCAACCCAGATCGATTCAGTGCACCAAATTGAATGGAACCAATTTTATTAGAAAGGTCTAGGAATGCTGAATCCAAGCCCATTGGATTCAAGTCATTTGGATCTATAGATCACCCATGGTAAAAATAACAAGGCAGAAGCTTTTCGGCATTCAAACATTTTTCAAATTTAAACCATAATAGCTTTTGAGTTGATTCCAACTCTCAAAAATCACATTTAACCATACCTTTCAGAATATATAAAAAAATATAGGTTTACTTCCAGAAATAATATTCAAGTAATAAAAGAATGCTACATAAGCATTTCTAGACACATTAATTAATTAAAATAAAAGGGTAAAACCTTATTAAATTGAGACACCAGTTTAAATCACATTCCCTTGGACTACAATATGTGGTGATGACATGTGTCAACATGATCCCATGTTTGGTTTGGAGAATATTAAATCTTAAGTAGTTTTTCAATGAGTAGAAATTACTTTTCTAGAAATAAAAAGGAATTAAACCAAGCTTTAATCTTGTAAGGTTAGAGATGATGCTAGATCATCTATAGGATCCTTGTGTGTGATGATTGCAAGTAGTTAAGTATTGTTTGGTGATTTTGTACCTCGTATTTATTTATAGACGCTAGTACCGACCAAGGATACGAGGAGGAAGGAGGATTCTACAAAGAAGAAGCCGAGGAGAACTTCAACCACTGCTCCGCACAAGCCAAGTTGATACTATACCAATGCAAGCTAAAACTTTCAAGACATTCTACTTTAGCAAGCCTAAGACTACTAGTGAATGTGCAAGCTAACACTTGCAAGATACCCTACTGATGCAACAAACCCCTACTTGTTACTATGACTACTATATGCCTTAAGCATATGTGATCATACCCACTTGACAGACCAATCCTAGTTCTTACTTGCAAGCTTTATACTTTAATCCTTTATCAAAGCTATTACTTAGAGTTTACTTAAGTGAATTATAGATACTAGAAAGATATTTGAAGGTTGCATGAAGAGCATAAAATTTGGGCTAAGCTAGATAATCTTGATGTCATCTTAAGGCATGAGATTGAACCTAGTTAGAACTCCCCTAGTTTACCAACCCTCATTATTGCTTACCCCCACCTATAGATGCTAGTGCTAAGCATAAAACTTGATCAACTTTAGATGGGAGTACTTGGTGGAAAAATGGTTATGAAAACCTTGGAATGATGGTTCATTCTATTGAAATGTTTTGAACATGTGTTTCCGAACACCTGATGATTTGGTGATGAAAATGTTGAGGCATGAGCCTTAGCCCTTTTTAAAACTGATGGTTGTCTGGATGCGATACCATTCCAATTTTATCGTACAACCATAATACCCGAATATTGGGTAGGGCTTGACTAGAAACTTATATACCTTAGTATTAGTTCCCTCACGGCCAAGGTCTGAGCTAAGGCTACCTTGTGAAGATTGTCCACCTGTGCAGTACCCAAGATGACAGTTGGTCATGGTTGGGAGGCCAAACTCACAGGAGAGGTGCTTATACTAGGGCGTGTAATTGAAAGGTTAGGATTGATTATCCGCATACTGAGTATGGTGAATTCAGGATTTGTTCCTGGCGGATGTATCGAATGTTGTGGTGAAAGTGTACAATCTCTATAGAGTGTCAAACTATTCGAATAGTCGCGTCCGCGGTTATGGACAGTTGGAGTGGCCATACTGTTCCCCCGTCAGACTTTTCAAAATGACTTGTGAAATGATTTGAGACTTTGACTTGACCACAACAGGGTTGTGATCTGAATTACAAGTTCCCACTTAGGTGATATAAAACTTTCAACTAGCATTCGTTGCTTCTAAACTTAGTAGAGATAAATCTGGCTTTTGCAAAACAACCCTAGAGCCTAGTGTCCTATTATCCAAAAACCCCTTTACTTGTTAGTATTAGTTTGCGAGTATTAAAGAGTACTCATGGCTTTGTCCCTGGCTATTCCCTTGGCCAGACTATGAAGAGGAGTACCTTGAGGATGGACCCCAGGAAGGTTCCGACAACTAGGATCATCTCCCATCGCCAGCATTGCCTGTGACCCCGAAGATGGAGCTTCGCCTACACTATCGTTATTATTACGTATTCAGCTGCTTGATGTTGTATTAGGAACTAGATCATGAGATCCCTATTTGTGTAAGAACTTATGTATCGTTTGTAATGGATGATGTACTATGGTATCCAATTCTGTTATGTCTCGCAAAAATGGTAATCCTGGGATTGCGATGTATGGCATAACAGGCATCTAGGATTGAAAAATTCGGGTGTTGACATACCATCTCCCCTTATGTGAGCAAGAACATCAAGATTGATGTCCTCGTACCATGAAAGCACGAAGGAGAGAGCCTTGTCCGCTGCAGCTCGGCCGGACGACTCGCGCCATTGATCCAGCCGGTCCTCAGTATGAAGCAATCTCTCAGCAAGTGGCTCGATGAGTTTAGGTGCGTCCTCATCCGGCCAGAGCATGCGAAACGCACGAATAGCCGACTTGAGCAGGTCCACGCTGCAAGACTTGAGGGTCTTGATGTTGGAGATATGCCCTAGAGGAAATAATAAATGTAGTTATTATTATATCTTTGTGTTTATGATAAATGTTTACATTCATGCTATAATAGTATTAACCAGAAACACTAATACTTGTGTGATTTGTAAACTAAATTAGAGTCCCTGGTAAAGCCTCTTCATAATACTAGCTTGTTGATTAATAGATGATCATGGTTTCTTGATCACGAACATTTGATATGTTGTTAATAACAAGGTCATATCATTAGGAGAATGATATGATGGACATACTCCTATAGATAAGCGTAGCATAAAGATCAAGTCATTTTAATAGTTCAATTGCTATAAGCTTTCTGATACATAGTAACCTAATTCCTTCGACCATGAGATCATGCTAATCACCATCACCGGAAGGATTCTTTGATGACATCAAACACCACACCGTAACTGGGTGGCTATAAAGGTGGCATTAAGTATTCGGAAAGTATGGGTTGAGGCACATGGATCAAGAGTGGGATTTGTCCATCCATATGATGGATAGATATACTCTGGGCCCTCTCGGTGGAATGTCATCCAATTAGCTTGCAAGCATGTGACTGGCTCACAAGGGATCACATATCACGAGAACGAGAAAAGAGTACTTATCGGTAACGAGGTTGAACTAGGTATGCAGAGATACCGACGATCAAAACCTCGAATAAGTAAACTATCGTGAGACAAAGGGAAATTGGTATCGTATGTAAGTGGTTCATTCGATCGCAAAGCAATCATAGAAATATGTGGGAGCCATATGAATTTCTAGATTCCTCTATTGGTTATTGATCGGAGAAGTGTCTCGATCATGTCCGCATAATTCACGAACCGTAGGGAGACACACTTAAGGATTCGATGTTGTTGAGTAGTTATGGAATGATGAGTAAGAGACCGAATGTTGTTAGGAGTCTCGGATGGGATCCGGGATATCACGAGGAGATCCGGAATGGTCCGGAGAATAAGATTCATATAAGGAAAGTCATGTTTCCAGTTGGGGAATGATTCCGGTGTTTTCACCAGGAATGTTCTAGAAGGGTCCGGAAGGTCCGGCACTCCGGAGGGGAAGGGTACATGAATGTGTCATGACAATGTGGAATGGTTGCATCATGTACTAGGTCACTTGGCTGGGCAAAATAAAGGAAGAAATCAAATCCTAGTTTGAAAGTCAAACGCCAATTTGAAAAAGTCAAACAGCAAGTTTGCTTGGTGGAGGGAGAGTAGGAAACCTACTTGGGGAGGAAGTCCTCCTCCCTTCGCCCGCTGGCCAAGGAGGCCGAGTTGGGGGAGGACTCCCTCCTCCCAACCGGCCACCCTCCACCTATATAAGGAGGGGTAGGGCTCCCCTACCCCTCACACCCAAAACCCTAGCCCTCTCCTCCAAGTCGTCGGTGCCACCACCTCCTTGTGCCGCCGCCTAGGGCACCACCAACTCGGCGAGTTGGGGTGTTCCCCAAACCCTAGCCGCCGGCTACACTCTCCCCTTGGTGCCCTATAAACCCTAGATCACCAAGGCCTCTCTCATAGTCCACCATACTCGCTCCGGCTTAAGGCGAAGCCCTGCGAGATCTCCCCTCTACTTCCGGTACCACGCCGCCGTGCTGCCGAAATCGCGAGGAGAGTGCTACAACCTCCGCTGCCTGCTGGAACAAGGGAGAGGAAGGTCTTCATCGAAAATTTAACGCAGTGACCGACTGTGGAAGCGCTGCCGTAACGCAGCGCCGGAAGGATCGTCTACGCGATCTTGAGATCAGCAAGAGTACGACTACATCACCCACGAGAATCTGCTCTCGTTAACCGCTTTGGAATCTTCGAGGGTGAGTTCCTCTATCAACTCATTGCTACAATCTAGTAGATAGATCTTGGCTTGTTTGTTTGCATGCGGTAGAAAAATTTTGTTTTCCATGCTACGAATCCCTACAGTGGTATCAGAGCCGTGTCTATATGTAGATCTATTGCACGAGTAGAACACAATGGTCATTGTGGGCGGTGGTGCTTTTATTATCAATTGCTTTTTGTGTACTTTGCATCTTGCAGTATGATGAGATGAAGCGGCCCGGGCTAACCTTACATGACATCGTTCATGAGACTTGCTCCACGCTCAACATGCAACTTGTATTGCATAAGTGGCTTTGCGGGTGTCTGTCTCTCCCATTATAGTATAGATCCAATTTACAATGTGCACCTGATAGTTCAAACATCAACGTTGTGGTTCTTGTTCGTAAGTTAGATCGACACTTGTTGAAATCCCCAAACCACGTAAAATATGCAAAGAAAATTAGAGGCGTCTAACTTTGTTTTGCAGGGGTGTGTCGTGATGTGATATGGCCATGATTGTGATTATATTTGATGTATGTAATGTTCCTTATTATAAGTTGGCAACCGGCAGGAGCCATATGGTTGTCTTTAAATTCTGTTAAGACCCACATGTCTATTCAAAGTAGTTGTAATAGTTGAAGTTGGTGGACGACAACCATGAAACGGCGCCATTGACCTTGATGCTATACCGGTGATGATGGAGATCATGTTCGTGCTTGAAGATGGAGATCGGAAGCACAAGAAGAAAGGCCATATCATATCACATATTATGAATTGCATGTGATGTTAATCCTTTATGCATCTTGTATTTCTTAGTTAACGACGGTAGCATTATAAGATGATCCCTCATGCACACAAATTTCAAGTTCCAAAGTGTTCATCCTTAGTAAGCACCGTTGCTAAATCTCGTTGTTTCGAAGCACCACGTGATGATCAGGTGTGTTAGATTCTGTGGGTGTATCAACGTGAGCAAGCCAGATTTGCTCATGTGGAAGCTAAGGTTTGTTCTTGACGAGCCTAACATGTACAAACATGGTCTCGGAACACGGATCACCGAAAGGTAAAGCATGAGTCATATATTAGATATGATGAACATTTTGATTGTTCGCCATTGAAGCTACATCAACTCTCGTGATGATCGGTTTTGGTGTGGCGGATTTGGTTCGTGTGATCACTAAAACAATGTGAGGGATATTGTTTTGAGTGGGAGTTCACCTAGATTAATTTAACTATTAATTAGAACTCAATTTGTCATAAACTTAGTCTAAACTATTGCAAATATGTTGTAGATCAATGGCAGCCCCTACCATCAATTTTAATGCATTCCTAGAGAAAGAAAAGTTGAAAAACAATGGAAGCAACTTCGCGGATTGGTTCCGCAATTTGAGGATTGTCCTCAATGCTGGTAATTTGACCTATGTGCTGGATGCACCGCTGGGTGAACCACCTGCAGCTACTGCTACCGATGAAGTAAAGAATGTTTACCTCACTCGGAAGAATCAGTACTCCACAGTTCAGTGTGCTATCTTGTATGGTTTGGAATCGGAGCTTCAGAAAAGGTTTGAGAACCAAGACCCATATGATATTGTTCGTGAACTCAAAATTATTTTTGAGACTCACGTGCCGATTGAGAGTTATGAGGCTTGAAAAGTTCTTTAAGCAAGATGGAAGAGGGCAGCTCACGTGGTGAGCATGTGCTTAAGATGTCTGGGCACGCAAACAAACTCCAAAGTTTGGGTATAGTGATTCCTAATGCTTTGGGGATTTACCGTGTCCTCCAATCACTGCCACCAAGTTACAAGAACTTTGTGATGAACTACAATATGCAAAACATGAACAAGACATTGCCAGAACTCTTCTCCATGTTGAAATCTGCAGAAGTGGAGATCAAGAAAGAGCATCAAGTGTTGTTGGTCAACAAGACCACCAAATTCAAGAAAGGCAAGTCTAAGCAAAAGGGAAACTTCAAGAAGGGTGGTAAGAAAGTTACCGCACCGACGAAGAAGACCAAGGCTGGGCCAAAGCCTGATACTGAGTGCTTTTACTGCAAGGGAGAAGGTCACTGGAAGCGGAATTGCCCAAAGTACTTGGCGGATTTGAAGAACGGCAACATCAAGAAGAAAGGTATATCTGATATACATGTTATTGATGTGTATCTCCCTAGTACTCGTAGTAGTGCCTGGGTATTTGATACTGGTTCGGTTGCTCATATTTGTAACTCGAAATAGTCTTTGCGAGAATAAACGGAAGCTAGCGAAGAACGAGGTGACGATGCGCGTTGTAAATGGATCAAAGGTTGATGTGATCGCGGTCGGCACGCTATCTCTTCATCTACCATCGGGATTAGTTTTATACTTAAATAATTGTTATTTGGTGCCTGCGTTGAACATGAACATTATATCTGGATCATGTTTGTTGCGAGACGGTTACTTGTTTAAGTCCGAGAATAATGGTTGTTCGATTTATATGAGTAATATGTTTTATGCACATGCACCTTTGATAGATGGTATATTCTTATTGTCAACACCCGGATTTTTAATCCTAGATGCCTGTTATGCCATACATCGCAATCCCAGGATTACCATTTTTGCGAGACATAACAGAATTGGATACCATAGTACATCATCCATTACAAACCATACATAAGTTCTTACACAAATAGGGATCTCATGATCCAGTTCTTAATACAACATCAAGCAGCGGAATACGTAATAATAACGGTAGCGTAGGCGAAGCTCCATCTTCGGGGTCACAGCAATCTTGACGATGGGAGATGATCCTAGTTGTCGTATCCTTCCTGGGTCCATCCTCCGGTACTCCTCTTCATAGTCCGCCAGGAATAGCAGGGGACAAAGCCATGAGTACTCTTTAAGTACTCGCAAACTAATACTAACAAGTGAAAGGGGTTTTTGATAATAGGACACTAGGCTCTAGGGTTGTTTTGCAAAAGCCAGATTTATCTCTACTAAGTTTAGAAGCAATGAATGCTAGTTGAAGTTTTATAACACCTAAGTGGGAACTTGTATTTCATATCACAACCCTGTTGTGGTCAAGTCAAAGTCTCAGTTCATTTCACAAGTCTTTTGAAAACATCTAACAGGGGAACAGTATGGTCACTCCAACTGTCCATAACCACGGACGCGGCTATTCGAATAGTTTGACACTCTACAGAGATTGTACACTTTCACCACAACATTCGATACATCCGTCAGGAATAAATCCTGAATTCACCATACTCAGTATGTGGATAATCAATCCTAACCTTTCAATTACACGCCCTAGTATAAGCACCTCTCCTGTGAGTTTGGCCTCCCAACCATGACCAACTGTCATCTTGGTCTGCTGCAGTGGACAATCTTCACAAGGTAGCCTCAGCTTAGACCTTGGTCATGAGGAACCAATACTAAGGTATATAAGTTTCCAGTCAAGCCCTACCCAATCTTGGGTATTGTGGTTGTATAAAAATTGGAATGGTATCGCATCCAGACAACCATCAGTTTTATAAAGGGCTAAGGCTCATGCCTCAACATTTTCATCATCAAAATCATCTGGTGTTCGGAAACACATGTCAAAACATCTCAGTAGAATGATCCATCATTCCAAGTATTCCCATCTAATGTTGACCAAGTTTTATGCTTAGCACTAGCATCTACAAGTGGGGATAGGTACTAATGAGGGGTGGTAAACTAGTGGAGTTTCAACTAAGTTCAATCTCATGCCTTAGGATGACATCAAGATTTTCTAGCTTAGGCCAAATTTTATGCTCTTTATGCAACCTTCAATTATCCTTCTAGTATCTACCATTTATTCCAGTAAACTCTAAGTAAGAGCTTTGATAAAGAAATAAAGTAATAAACTTGCAAGTAAAACTAGGATAGGTTTATCAAGGGGTTATGATCATATATGCTTTAAGGCATATAGTGGGCATGGTAGCAAGTATTGGCTTGCAAGGTTAACTTGTATAGTAAGGCTTGCTAAGGTAGAGTATCTTGCAAGTGTTAGCTTGTATAGTAAGGCTTGCAAGTATTGGCTTGCACAATATCAGTATAAGCTTGCCTTGTGCAGAGCAGTGGTTGAAGTTCTCCTCGGCTTCTTCTTCGTAGTATCCTCCTTCCTCCTCGTATCCTTGGTCGGTACTAGTGTCTATAAATAAATACGATGTACACAATCACCAAACAATACTTAACTACTTGCAATCATCACACAAAAGTGTCCTATAGATGATCTAGCATCATCACTAACATTACAAGATTAAAGCTTGGTTTAATTCCTTTTCTTTTTAGAAAAGTAATTTCTACTCATGAAAAATTACTTAAGATTTAATATTCTCCAAACCAAACATGGGATCATGTTGACACATGTCATCACCACATATTTTAGTCCATGAGAATGTGATTTAAAGTGGTGTCACAATTTAATAAGGTTTTACCCTTTTATTTTACTTAATTAATGTGGCTAGAAATGCCTATGTGGCATTCTTTTATTACTTGAACATTATTTATGTAAGTAAACCTATATATTTTTATATATTCTGAAAGGTATGGTTAAATGTGATTTTTGAGAGTTGGAATCAACTCAAAAGCTATTATGGTTTTAATTTGAAAAATGTTTGAATGCAGAAAAGCTTCTGCCTTGTTATTTTTACCAAGGATGATCTACAGTTCCAAATGACTTGAATCCAACGGTCTTGGATTCAGCACTTCCAGACCTTTCTAACAAAATTAGTTTCACTCGATTTGGTGCACTGAATCGATCTGGGTTGATTTTTGAAACTGAGTACAGAAATGTGTTTGAAATAAAATGGAAAAGGTTTAATTCAAATAACTAGGCTGCGCGGGAAAGGTTAACGGGCTGGCCTGCTACGCACAGCGCTTCCGCGGGCTACGTAAGTGGTTGTCCCCACGCGTCAGTGAGACAGGGGGTGCGAAGCGGTATGGGGCGATGTGGTGCGTTCGATCTGGTTCTAATCCAACGGCTGAGAGTCATCTCGACGTTGGGCAACGCCGGCGAGACAGAAACCTAGCGTGGCCATTGGGGGTCGTTGGGGGCTCACGGGGTTTGGGAGAGGGTCGGTGAGGCGGGCGAACGACGAAGTCGACGACGGCGAACCTCTTGGTACCGTCAGCTTCTCCTGGGGCGGCTCCAATCGCTGGCTTCCTTCTTCTCCAGTAGCGGCGGGCTCCGGTGAAATTCCGGCGATGCGCTGCTCGCCTTGCTCCGGGAACGGTATGGCACGATCATTGAGGAGAGGGGAGTGAGATGGTGTGCTCAATTTGGCTGGGGGTGGCCTCTATTTATAGTGGAGCGAGGGGACCGACGGGGCGCAAGGTGAGCTCGTCGTGGTCGACTGATGCAAATGGCTCTCGGCATGGGTGTGAGGTGCGGTGCTTCCTGGCGATGCTCAACGACACGGTGGCGAGACGTGGGGCGGTGTGGTTTGGTCGGAACGCGATGATGCTCTGCGCATGCCCGACGGAGAATTTAATGGCGCACAGCGCGCGTGGTCCGCGCGGCGGTGAACGAGCGTGTCTGGCGGGTTACTGGGACGGTGGTGATCACGTATGCACGCGGCGAGGGAGGCGCGCGGTCTGTGGGCGTCGGTCAAGCGTGGCGCACGGGGCGCGCTCTCGGCATGGTTGCTGGCGAGGTTGGCATGGTTCGTGCGTGTGGTTCAGTGGCTGGCAGGGTTCGAGCGGTGGACAGGGAGTGGCGGTGGGGTGCTGGCTTGCTCCCAGACATGTTGGCTAGGCTGGTTTCTCCTCCTAGCTTGCTGTCGACATGGGGGTGACAAGTGTGCATTCGGCCTGCTCACCATTGATGGCAATGCCAAGCTTACAGTGATGCTAAGGGTGTGCAATTGAGCTAGACGATCTACTAAAACCTAGTTGTAACTAGAGAGGGAACAAGTTAGGCTTCAATCACTGCTCACAATAGTGTTTGGATTTTGTTTGATTTGTGTCTGCCAAGTGTTTGATGAAATGGCCGCAAGAACTCAAGTTTTGAATTTTAAAAAGATTTTTGGTGGGTGTGCTAGGTTGGTGCTGGTGAGTCTGCAGATGCTTGGGTTTTGAAAGTTGAGCTTGTTTGAGTGGTTTTTGAAAAAGTGGGATCTTCCCATATGATAAAGATTCAATTTTGAATTGTCATTTAAACTATGCATTTGAAAGTTTCTGGATGATCACAAAGTGGGCCTTGATACCTTGTTATGAGTACAGTCAAGGGGTGCAAAGATCCAGAAAAGTTTCTGTTAAGTTCTGAAAGTTTGAGACAGCCAAAGTAGGCATGGGAGTTAAATTGGTCAAAATGACCATTCACTCATTTAGCTTTGTTTTGATTTATTTGTCTTTAAGAAAAGTTTGGGAATTGTTTAGATGATGTTTATTTCACCCAAGAAACGTTTTACAAGCAAAGAAACACATAAACATGGCAATTCAAAAGAATTCAAAATGGGATGCATACACACATGCATGCTTTCATATTTTTATTTAGAAAAGTTTTTGTTAACCCTAAATTTGATGATTAGAGTTTGATGATCCAAGTTTAGTATTTTTGGGATGTTACAAACCTTTGCCCCCCTTAAACAAAAATCTCATCCCGAGATTTGAGAAAGGATGAAAAAGATTACCTAGGATTTGAAGAGATCGGGAAACTCCGTCCTGATGTGATCTTCGCGCTCCCAGGTAGCTTCCTCTTCTGTGTGGTTGCTCCACTGAATCTTGAGAAACTTGATGCTTCGGGTTCGGGTAGTTCTGAAAGCTTCTTCCAAAATACGGATGGGTACTTCGGGATAGGTCAGGTCATCATTGATCTCTATGGTCCGGTGATCGATATTTTTGAACACTTCGGTCTTCTCGGGGACTTCGAGACACTTGCGAAGTAATGAGATATGGAACACATTGTGCACGGCTGACATTTCTTCGGGTAGTTCCAATTGATACGACACTTCTCCTTGACGGTTTAGAATCTTGAAAGGTCCGATATATCTGGGGGCTAGCTTTCATTTGAGTTGGAAACGCTGCATTCCCTTCAATGGCGACACTTTTAGATAAAAAAAATATCCTATGTTGAAGGCGAGGTCTCGACGTCTCTTGTCGGCGTAACTCTTCTGTCTGGATTGGGCAGTCTTGAGGTGCTCACGAATCTTGTGAACCTTCTCTTCTGCTTCTCGTAGGATGTCGGGTCCGAAAATCTGACTTTCTCCTACTTCCGACCAGTTCAAAGGGGTGCGACACTTCCTTCCGTACATGAATTAAAATGGGGCCATTTGCAAACTAGCTTGATAACTGTTGTTGTATGAAAATTCTGCAAACGGCAGACAGTCCTCCCACTTGGATCCATATTCTAACACACATGCTCTCAGCATATCTTCGAGTATTTGATTTACTCGCTCCGTTTGTCCATCGGTCTGAGGGTGATATGCGGTGCTGAAATCTAGTCGGGTTCCTAAACCTTCTTGGACTTTCTTCTAGAATCTCGAGGTAAACTGAGTTCCTCGATCCGATACGATGTTCTCGGGGACTCCATGCAAACTAACTATTCTAGCGATGTACAACTCCGCTAGCTTCAAACTCTGATATGTGGTCTTGACGGGCAAGAAATGGGCGACTTTGGACAATTGGTCCACTATGACCCAGATAGAGTCATTTCCCCTACTAGAAGTAGGCAGTCCGGTGATAAAGTCCATTCCAACGGAATCCCATTTCCATTCCCATATGAAAAAGATTCAGTTTTAAACTGTAATTTAAACTAAGCATTTAAATGTTTTTGGATGATCACAAAGTGGGCCTTGGTACCTTATTATGAGTAATATCAAGGGGTGCAAAGATCCATACATGTTTCTGTTAAGTTCTGAAAATTAGAGATAGCCAAAGTAGGCATGGGAGTTAATTTGGCCAAAGTGACCATTCACCTAATTTGTTTATTTTGACTTGTTTGTCTTTGGGAAAAGTGTGAGGATTGTTTAGATGATGTTTATTTCACCTAAGAATCATTTTACAAGCAATGAAACAAAGAACCATGGCAATTCAAAAGAATCCAAATTTTAATACACACACATATGGATGCTTTCATATTTTTAATTAGAAAAGTTTTTGTTAACCCTAAATTTGCTGATTAGAGTTTGATGATCCAAGTTTAGTATTTTTGCGATGTTACAAACCTTCCCCCCTTAAATCTCGTCCCGAGATTTGAAAAAGGACGAAAAGATTACCTAGGATTTGAAGAGATCGGGAAACTCCGTCCTGATATGATCTTCGCACTCCCAGGTAGCTTCCTCTTCTGTGTGGTTGCTCCACTGAATCTTGAGAAACTCGATGCTTCGGGTTCTGGTAGTTATGAAGGCTTCTTCCAAAATACAGATGGGTACTTCGGGATAGGTCAGGTCATCGTTGATCTCTATGGTCCGGTGATCAATGTTCTTGAACACTTCCGTCTTATCCGGAACTTCAAGGCACTTGCGAAGTAATGAGATATGGAACACATTGTGCACGGCTGACATCTCTTCGGGCAGTTCCAATTGATATGACACTTCTCCTCGACGGTTCAGAATCTTGAAGGGGCCGATATATCTGGGGGCTAACTTTCCTTTCAGCTGGAAATGCTGCATTCCTTTCAATGGCGACACTTTCAGATACACAAACTCTCCTATGTTGAAGGCGAGGTCTCGACGTTACTGGGTTGTCTTGAGGTGCTCACGAATCTTGTGAACCTTCTCTTCTACTTCTCGTAGGATGTCGGGTCCGAAAATCTGACTCTCTCCTACTTCCGACCAGTTCAAAGGGGTGCGACACTTCCTTCCATACATGAATTCAAATGGGGTCATTTGCAAACTAGCTTGATAACTGTTGTTGTATGAAAATTCTGTGAACGGCAGAGAGTCTTCCCATTTTGATCCATACTCTAACACACATGCTCTCAACATATCTTCGAGTATTTGATTTACTCGCTCTGTTTGTACGTCTGTCTGAGGGTGATAAGCTGTGCTGAAATCTAGTCGAGTTCCTAAACCTTCTTGGACTTTCTTCCAGAATCTCGAGGTAAACTGAGTTCCTCGATCCGATATGATGTTCTTGGGGACTCCTTGCAAACTAACGATTCTAGCGATGTATAACTCCGCTAGCTTCGAACTCTGATAGGTGGTCTTGACTGGTAAGAAATGGGAAACTTTGGACAATCTATCCACTATGACCCAGATAGAGTCATTTCCCCTACTAGAAGTAGTCAATCCGGTGATAAAGTCCATTCCAACGGAATCCCATTTCCATTCCGGAATCTGCAAGAGTTGCAACAATCCAGCGGGTCTTTGATGTCCTGCCTTGACTCGCTGACAAATATCACACTTGGCGATATAGCTTCCGATTTCTCTCTTCATCTTATGCCACCAAAATTGCTCTTTTAAATCTTGATACATCTTAGTTCCTCCGGGATGGATAGAATAAAGAGTATCATGAGCCTCCTTCAGAATCACTTCTTTCAACTCAGAATCTGCTGGTACACAAAGGCGTCCTTTGTACCACAGAACTCCTTCTTCGTCTTCGGTGAATCCAGGTACTTTGCCTGTACCGATACGACGCTTGATTCCGTCGATACTAGCATTTCCCTTATGCGCCTCTTTAATCTGACTGATCAAAGTGGGTTGAAGTTCTATGCTAGCCAAAAATCCTTCACTTACTAATTCCATTCGAAAATCTTCCATCTCTTTGTGCAAGCTTGGTTGCTCCTTCAAGATCATGGAGCTCAAGCAGCACGGCAATCTGCTAAGGGCATCGGCTACCACATTGGCTTTACCAGGGTGATAGTGAATGTACAGGTCGTAATCCTCGATTAGCTCAATCCATCTTCTCTGTCTCATATTTAGCTCCTTCTGAGTGAATATATACTTTAGGCTCTTGTTATCCGAATAAATCTCACAACGGTTTCCCATCAGGTAATGTCTCCATGTCTTTAGGGCTAGAACTACGGCTGCGAGTTCGAGGTCATGGGTTGGGTAATTTTGCTCATGTTGCTTCAGTTGTCGAGATAGATAAGATATAACTTTGCCTTCTTGCATTATCACACATCCGAGACCGATCTTGGATGCATCACAATACACATCGAAGGGCTTCGTGATATCTGGCATGATCAAGATTGGGGCTGAAATCAATCTCCTCTTGAGTTCTTGAAAACTCGCTTCACATTTATCGGTCCATTCAAACTTCTTGTCCTTCTTCAGCAATTGGGTCATGGGTCTGGCGATACTCGAGAATCCTTCTACAAACTTGCGGTAATATCCCGCCAATCCGAGAAATGCACGAACTTGGGTTTGAGTGGTTGGGGCTTGCTAATCCTCGACATCTTTCACTTTGGCAGGATCAACGGAAATTCCTCCGGCTGATACAATGTGACCGAGGAATCCTACCTCTTGTAACCAGAATTCACATTTGCTAAACTTTGCATATAGATGATGCTCTCTAAGGGTTCCAAGAATGGTCCTTAGGTGTAGCTCATGTTCTTCTTCTGATTTGGAATAAATCAGAATGTCATTGATGAAAACAACGACAAACTTATCCAGGAAGTCCATAAAAATCTTACTCATGAGATTCATGAAATAAGCGGGGGCATTGGTTAATCCAAAAGACATGACTGTATACTCGTACAATCCATATCTGGTGGTAAAGGCAGTCTTGGGAATATCTTCTGCACGAATCTTGAGTTGATGATAGCCAGTCCTAAGATCAATCTTAGAAAACACTTTGGCACCGGTCAACTGATCAAACAAATCTTCTATCTTGGGCAAGGGGTACTTGTTCTTGATGGTGACATCATTCAACTTCCGATAATCCGTACACAAATGGTTACCTCCATCTTTCTTGTCCACAAACAAGACAGGTGATATCCATGGTGACGCACTTGGTTGAATCAATCCAATTTCCAACATGGAATCCAGTTGCTTCTTCAGTTCTGCTAGCTTAGACTGGTTCATACTATATGGTCTCTGGGCTATGGGTCCAGTTCCGGGGATTAGTTCAATTATAAACTCGATATCCCGATCTAGGGGCATACCGGGCAAAACATCTGGAAATACATCGGGGTATTCACAGACTATTCGGAATTGGTCAATGGTAGGTTGGGCTATACTCTTGTTACACTTGAATTAGCGAGGTAAGGTTTCAGATATATGCTCGACTGATATTCCGGCGGTACTGGTCATGGTTATGGCTTTCTTGGCACAGTCAATCAATCCTTTATGTTTGGACATCCAATCCATTCCTAGTACTACTTCCAAACCTTTAGTTCCGAGTACTATCAGATTAGCATAAAAATCTATGCCATGGATTCGGATAGGGACGGCTTTGCAAATTTGCCTAGCCTTGGTGGTTGATCCGGGAATTTGAACAATCATGACATGCTTCAGTTTGGTTGGTTGAATTTTACTAGTGCATGCAAATTCTTCGGTGACAAATGAGTGCGATGCACTAGAATCAAACAACACTCTTGCAAGTACTGAATTAACAGAAAACATACCCAACACAACGCCTGGCGCATCCTGAGCTTCTTCAGCATGCATGAGAAAAAGACGGCCGTTGCGGTTGAGCGAATTCCCTAGGGCAAACCTTCTTCCGGGCTGAACACGATGCTGCTACTGAGCTGGGACATTGGCATTGGGTGCTGCGGCATTCTTCTTGTTGGGGCACTCGTTGGAGTAGTGACCCTTATTTCCACAGTCATAACAAGTCACTTGCGACTTATCCTTCTTTTCTGAGCACAACATTGCTTCGATCCTTGGGGCGTTGGTGTTGTGATAACATTGTTGTTGTTGAACTTGGGTGGGGCACAATTGAAATTGCTAGCGTTCTTGGGTTGTTGTGATTTCCTCCGGTCTAGGGTTTCCATGGTTGGGATAGGCCTGACGGTTCATCGAAGTCTGTTGGTTCTTGGGGCAAATCCGGGAGATGGGTTAGGGCGATACTTTGGGGTCTGATGGGTTCCTGGCTGATGCATCATACGACGCTTGCGGTTCTCATTGGCTTGGTTGATCTTTCCTTCCATCTGGATAGCAGAGTCGACAAGGGCTTCAATATCAGCAAAGGGGATATTGACTAACAATGTCTGCATCTCATCATGCAGACCATTCAAGAATCTCCCTTTCTTCTTGGCTTCGGTGTCGATCTCATCCGGGGCATACCTAGCTAATGACAAGAATTTTTCACGGTATTCCACTACAGTCATCCTTCCTTGCTTCAGTTCCTTGAACTCGTCTCTCATTCTCTTGATCAAACCTGGTGGCACATGGGTTCTCCTAAACTTGACCTTGAATTCCTCCCAGGTCATCATCTGGCCTCCGGTCATTGCGCGAACACTGTTCCACCATGCCCTGGCATCTCCGGCTAGATAGTGGGTGGTGAATAGAACTTTATCGTTGGCTTCCACTCTGGCGACTTCTAGGTTATTTTCCATGGTCTGCAACCAATCATCGGCGTCTAGGGGTTCTTCTGACTTAGTGAAAACAGGTGGGTTGGTATTCTGGAAATTTTTGAGCTTAGATCCATGGTTGTCCTGATTTCCGTGGCCTTGGTTGTTGTTGGCTAGCTGGGCTATCTGCTGCAGGGTGGCTAGGTTGGCTTGACGTTCCGCTCTTTCAGCTTCGCGGTCAGAAGTCAACATTTGCAGAATCTGCAACATCGGGTCCGGGGATGAACCACTTCCTCCGCGTGGCATCTGAAGATTGAGATAGATCATGAGAAAAGAGGGAAATTTCTAAGGTTTTGGGTCTTTGAAAAGTTTTTAAAGTTTGACTCAGATTTTTCTAGCAACTTGCTTTCTCATTCATTCATAGCACACGATACAACACACACCACAACAAAGAAAAATAGATGGTTTTAAGAACCATTCTGAAAACTACGATACAGTGGGACCGAATACTACTCACTACGCTAGTGCTCAAGTGCTACTACTCCTCGGAATCTATGGCTTCATCATCCTCATCATCATCGATAAATGTGAAATCATCCTCATCGGTAAAGAAGTCCATAGCCTGATCCTCCAGAAAATCATCGTCATCACTGAGATAGGAGTAGGGGTCTCCACGAAGATCCTCTCCGGCATTCTCCCTTTCCTCCAACTGCATGTCTCTCTCGTGGATGGTCTCCTCCAAAGATGAGATGCGGTGGCGAAGACGAGCAATGATACGCTCCTTCTTGTCGAGCTGACGGCGGCGAGACTTGCGATCCTTTGCTAGCATGGCGATGGTTTGATCCTTCGTCTTGATGATGGCAGACTTGTGGTTGGAGTAGTCACGGCAGTTGTCCAACTCTTGCTGATGATCGTACATCATGAAGCTAAGGTGGTCCAATTGAGTCTTCAGCTCGGGGTGGTATGGTGCTTCTAGTGGTTGTCCATTTGCATCACGCCTTGGGCAAAACTCAAAGCGGGTTCCCTTGATCTGATTGATGCTCTGCCCACACAGACGGGGAAGAGCTTCCTGCATGGCCCTGGCAAGTCCATCGAGCCAGTTGTTCTCTCTTAAGGTAAACTGAATTCCCTCAGCAGTGGGAGGTTCAATCTTTCCTCGGAGACTTGCAACAATTAGCCACTGCAGATCTTCTCCTCCTTGATCATTGAGCTGAGCTCCGAAGAACTCGGGGTGCGGATGCTCCAGAAGTTCCGAAAGCTGGTCCAAATCCCTCTCAAAGATAAGGTCTCCTCCATTCCCCAACTGATAAAACTTGCTGTACTTCACGTCCATCTAGAAGAATATAAGATGAGTAAGTTAGTAGAGTGATCAAGTGTGTCAAAATTTTATGTATTTTGCAAGAGTTTTTTAGGAACATGAATTTTCATGAAAGAATCAAAGGGATAAGAATGAGAATAAGTTTTTGTAAATATTTGTTTTCTTTGGTTTTGAAACTAAGTTTTTGATTCAAACGTCCAGTCTAACCAATGTCTCCTTGGGTCAAGATGACTCTGATACCAACTTGTCAACACCCGTATTTTTAATCCTAGATGCCTGTTATGCCATACATCGCAATCCCAGGATTACCATTTTTGCGAGACATAACAGAATTGGATACCATAGTACATCATCCATTACAAACCGTACATAAGTTCTTACACAAATAGGGATCTCATGATCCAGTTCTTAATACAACATCAAGCAGCGGAATACGTAATAATAGCGGTAGCGTACGCGAAGCTCCGTCTTCGGGTCGAGGCAATCTTTGACGATGGGAGATGATTCTAGTTGTCGTAACCTTCTGGTGTCCATCCTCCGGTACTCCTCTTCATAGTCCGCCAGGAATAGCCAGGGACAAAGCCATGAGTACTCTTTAAGTACTCGCAAACTAATACTAACAAGTGAAAGGGGGTTTTGATAATAGGACACTAGGCTCTAGGGTTGTTTTGCAAAAGCCAGATTTATCTCTACTAAGTTTAGAAGCAACGAATGCTAGTTGAAGTTTTATAACACCTAAGTGGGAACTTGTATTTCATATCACAACCCTGTTGTGGTCAAGTCAAAGTCTCAATTCATTTCACAAGTCTTTTGAAAACATCGACGGGGAACAGTATGGCCACTCCAGCTGTCCATAACATGACGCCGCTATTCGAATATTTTGACACTGCAGAGATTGTACACTTTCACCACAACATTCGATACATCCGTCAGAATAAATCCTGAATTCACCATACTCGATGTCGGATAATCAATCCTAACCTTTCAATTACACGCCCTAGTATAAGCACCTCTCCTGTGAGTTTGGCCTCCCAACCATGACCAACTGTCATCTTGGGTACTGCACAGGTGGACAATCTTCACAAGGTAGCCTCAGCTCAGACCTTGGCCGTGAGGGAACCAATACTAAGGTATATAAGTTTCCAGTCAAGTCCTACCCAATCTTCGGGTGTTGTGGTTGTACGATAAAATTGGAATGGTATCGCATCCAGACAACCATCAGTTTTATAAAGGGCTAAGGCTCATGCCTCAACATTTTCATCACCAAAATCATCTGGTGTTCGGAAACACATGTCAAAACATCTCAGTAGAATGATCCATCATTCTAAGGTTTTCATAACCATTTTCACCAAGTATTCCCATCTAATGTTGACCAAGTTTTATGCTTAGCACTAGCATCTACAAGTGGGGATAGGTACTAATGAGGCGTGGTAAACTAGTGGAGTTTCAACTAAGTTCAATCTCATGCCTTAGGATGACATCAAGATTTTCTAGCTTAGGCCAAATTTTATGCTCTTTATGCAAACTTCAATTATCCTTCTAGTATCTACCATTTATTCCAGTAAACTCTAAGTAAGAGCTTTGATAAAGAAATAAAGTAATAAACTTGCAACTAAAACTAGGATTGGTTTATCAAGGGGTTATGATCATATATGCTTTAAGGCATATAGTGGGCATGGTAGCAAGTATTGGCTTGCAAGGTTAACTTGCATAGTAAGGCTTGCTAAGGTAGAGTATCTTGCAAGTGTTAGCTTGTATAGTAAGGCTTGCAAGTATTGGCTTGCACAATATCAGTATAAGCTTGCCTTGTGCAGAGCAGTGGTTGAAGTTCTCCTCGGCTTCTTCTTCGTAGTATCCTCCTTCCTCCTCGTATCCTTGGTCGGTACTAGCGTCGACGGATGGGATGCATACACACATGCATGCTTTCATATTTTTATTTAGAAAAGTTTTTGTTAACCCTAAATTTGATGATTAGAGTTTGATGATCCAAGTTTAGTATTTTTGAATTGTTACACTTATTGAATCTCGATAGTGGAAATACACATATTAATAACATTGAAGCTAAACGTTTGAAATTGAGCGATAACTCGACCTATATGTGGCACTGTCGTCTTGGTCATATTGGAGTGAAGCGTATGAAGAAACTCCATTCCGATGGACTTCTTGAATCACTTGATTTTGAATCACTTGAAAGATGTGAAGCATGTCTGATGGGTAAAATGACTAAGACTCCATTTTCTGGGATGATGGAGCGAGCTACAGACTTATTGGAAATCATACATACCGATGTGTGTGGACCAATGAGTGTAGCATCGCGTGGTGGTTATCGTTATGTTCTTACCTTCACGGATGACTTGAGTAGATATGGGTATATCTATTTCATGAAACATAAGTCTGAAACTTTCGAGAAGTTTCACGAATTTCAAAGTGAGGTAGAGAATCAACGTAACAAGAAGATTAAATTTCTACATTCAGATCGTGGAGGTGAATATCTAAGTTACGAGTTTGGCGAGCATTTAAAGAAATGCGGAATACTTTCACAATTGACACCCCCGGGAACACCACAGCGTAATGGTGTGTCCAAACGTCGTAATCGAACTCTCTTAGATATGGTTCGTTCTATGATGTCACTTATAGATTTACCGCTATCATTTTGGGGTTATGCATTAGAAACATCCGCATTCACTTTAAATAGGGCACCATCTAAATCCGTTGAAACGACACCGTATGAATTATGGTTTGGGAAGAAACCTAAATTGTCGTTCCTTAAAGTTTGGGGTTGTGAAGCTTATGTAAAGAAGTTACAGCCGGACAAGCTTGAACCCAAAGCGGAAAAATGCTTCTTCATAGGATACCCGAAGGAAACTATTGGTTATACAAATCTTCGTTGCTAAGAATGGATCCTTTCTAGAGAAGGAATTCTCACGAAAGAAGTGACTAGAAGGAAAGTAGAAAACGACTCGAAAAACATACCCAGGGGACAGGCTTGTCCCGGCTAAACGGGGGACAGCTCCAAGCCCAATCGTCTGCCAAGTTTAGTTTAAAGATTGAGCTTACTCGGCGAGCAATGGAGTCATGGGTGAGCTCCTTAGTAGAGTGCCGAGTGGGATCATGAGAGCCACTCGTGAAGCACATCTTATGGATCCTAGCTTGGATGGGGCTTACCCGGCGTGAGATGAAGGTGCACATGAGGTCCCTCTCGGCAAGATTAAAATGCTCATCCGGTGACAGCAACCTTTCCAAGATCACGTTGGCCTCGTTCACTGCAGCGTCTTGGTCATGCGGGTCAAGCTGCCAGAACTTCTTGTTCGGGTACTTGTCCGAGAAAGGGGGAGCTGGATGTTATCGGTGGACCCGATGTTTTTGACATAGAAGTAAGTCCTATTGCATTTCTTGCAAGAGTCAATACCAGTAACCTGAGGAAAGATGGAGTCTCTCCTAGGCGTGATACTAGCAGCGCCGCACCGGGTTAACCTCTTCTCGGATCGAGGAGCACCAAGATGGGGAACAACTTGGACCTTATAGCTAAAATATTTGGCCCACAGAAGAACTGTAGGCCAAATCCCGAGGTAGGCCTCGCAAGCAAAGATAAAACAAGAAAGAGAGACAATCGCGTTGGCAGGAAGGTGATGGGTTTGCAGATGGAAAGTGGAGAGAAACGAGGAAAAGAAGGTGCTCACTGGGAGAGCGAAACCGCGCTCAAAGTGAGAAAGTAAAACAACCCATTCATTGGGCTGGGGTTCGGGAGAGATCTCACCGGCGGGGAGGGGGCAATCCACTTGCAGCGGAATGCGCCTGGTGGAACGGAGCCATTCCACCTCCTTGGTGGAGACTCTGAGCCTTCCCAGCCATCGCGCTCGCTGACAGGAACCTCCTTCTCCTCCGCACCATCATCACCGTCGCGAGCATCCATGACCCTCGCAGATTCAGTCTCCTCCGCCGTTGGAAAGGGCTTGGAAGAACACGGACCCGTGGTGGAATGTAAAGAGAAGTGGAGCAATTGCAAGGCAAGAACAGAAGGAAGAAGAAACTGCAAAGGGGACAGTTTGATTTCACAGCCGCAAGGAAGAATAAGAAGCAGGGGAAAACTGAACGGGCGTGGGGAAAGAGGTAACCCCCTCACCCCTACTTAAGGGCAGTAAAAACCCCAATCGTGGGATATCTCTGCGCCGTGCGGCCAGCGTGTGGCCGTGTACCCGACCGGGTAGGCCAATCAGCGGGCGCCATGTAGCCAAAAATACGCGAAAAAATACCGAGCCGCCAGAGCTTGGAACAAAATTTGAGGCAAGTAATCATGATTACCAGCTATCAGTGACTGAAGCACGCCGAAAATGACCCGGAATTGGCCAAAGTAACTCGACACGAGGCAAAAATGAGCCAAGAAGTCAAAGAGTGGATCTGAAAACTGTCAGACAGACTCGGCAAGGTGCAAGATTGCGACAAATGAAGACAAAAATTAAGTTTCAGGCACATAAAAGGAACCTGGAGACGCCTAACAGCTTGAACTACTAGACCTCACCAGCTTCAGGGACTAATGTCGGGGGGATAACCCCCGGTAGGGTCACGAGGGGTGAAATGTAGCATAGCTGAGCAAGCTCCGAGTGAAGAAGAAACTAGGCCGAGTAAGAACGGCCGGGAGCGAAGCGTGTGCGGCCGACATATGAACTATGTCGGCCCGCATAAGACAAAGTTGTTATTCTTGCAGGAACCAACAAGCCGAGTCTACCGAGGAAGGGCCGAGTCGGATAGGATGTGTGGCACCTTTCCGAGTAAGGTTCAGGAGGGACCATGGCAAAGCATGGTCAAAAGAGAAGGGCGACGCCGGGTGACACAAAAGGAGCCGAAACGCTGACGTACAAAGTTACAGCGTGACGCCAAAAGGAACAGGAGGCAGCGTACCAGAAGACCGTTAGCTGTCAAGCTTTGTGGACTGGGCCATTGGGCTTAGGGCAAGCCCATGACCCGGCCCATATTGTAGGGACCAAGATCCAAACCGTAAACCCTAGAACCCAAAGGGGTATAAGCTAGCTAGCGTTGCCTATATAAGAGGGAGCATAGTTGTAGTAGAGGAGGTTAGACTAAGTAGGGGAACTAGTGCACAGAACACTAGTTCATACAGCTGAAGGAGCACTTGTAATTCTCGGGTATCAATCAAATCACTAAGTGTGGAGAGCTCAACTTGTTCTTCATGCATGGCTCGACCGTGCACTCCCTCCCCGGTGACCATAAGCACCCATTCGGTCCCCAACTTAAGCCTACCCATGGCATCTTCCATGCCACCACCACGACAATTATCTTGACTACAAAACCATCATGGAGGAGTGGGACATAGAATGGCTTAGCTAAGGGCAAGAGTGGGCCTTGGTAGTACTAAAGATGTACTACAAGAGGGTTCAAGTACAATCTCAAGAATACACATAGGTTGGAAAAGGTAGAGCTCCAAAGATTGAATCTAGATAAGAAATCCAGACTTAGCCATTTTGGCAGATTTAGGGTTTTGGACTAGAGTGCAAGGGTAGAAGCTTCTGAGAGGATGCTAGGTTCCAAACTCATGATCCTTTGGAGGATGTTAATGGGAGAGGTAAGTAGATATTTTCCCTGCTTGGATTGGGTCTACACTGAGTTGGAAACCCTCCAGAAGGGTTATCCTAGGATTGATCTGAGCAGGAGATGAGAGGGGCACTTGAGTGGCTTAGGATAGATCCAGACTTGGGTGCTTGCTTGAGATTGATGATCACAAACAAGGATTGGGTCCTAAGGGATGAGATATTAGATTAGCTCACTCTAGTTCCTAGGCAAACAAGGCAATCAGCAGATCAAGGCAATTCATCATATTACTTATCCAACTAGTACTAGGGTTACCATCAAGCCTAGCTTGAGGTAAGGATGGGTATGTTGAAAGGGGTTTTGCTTGAAGTAAGATAAGTACCATCTTGGTATCTCTACCAAGATTGAGATGAAAAGGTTTTAATAAGGTTTTGGAAAACCTAGGGATGAGAGTAGTTGAAGGTTCTGTCTTGAAAACATAAGGAGAGTACATATATGTCTCCATAGGTTGGGAAATAGAAACTAGTAAAGTAATTTGTTGGGTCAAATTCATCTTGGCTCAGGTTCTAGAAATGCCAGAACATTTGAGAATATGAAAGATGAGCCGAGACATCTCTTTTGTAATTTTTTTTTTGTAAACTAGGGTTGAGATGAGGAGCACACAGCTAATACACAAACAGTTGCTTGAGCACAAGCAGGCAAGTAAGCACACAATGCAAGAAAAAGTTTTTGTTCCCCCTGATTTTTGTCTTTTGGACATTTAATCAGGGTTGCTGAAATTGGGATGTTACAGACCTTTCCTCCTTAAAAGAATCTTGTCCCGAGATTAGGGAGGAGTAGGGTTGGGGTGATAACATCTGCTTAACAATTCAGGGGTGGAAGAAACTAGGCGATAGCAAGTTTTATAAAGACACTACGTGGTTAGTTACGGATTGGAGCTATGGGGCTTTGGATCAGGTGGTTTCAGATGAAACAAGTGGAAGAGATGCAGTATTTTCCCCTTAGGACAAGTCTAGGTAGGTTTAGCGTTGACGAGGTACTTCCTTCTTGAGTCGAGGCGGCGAGTTGAATCTTCTTTATTCTTTTGCCTAAGGGTCGGCTTTCTTTCTTCATGGTTTGGATACACCGGAAGGTTGGCTGGGGAGGTCACCCTTGGAGCGGAGGATCTTCACGAAGTCCTTCTGACTCTGGAGAAGAGTCAGTTGTCGTCCTCTTGCAGGGTCGATGATTTGGATTTTGAGGTATGGTTCTCTCTTAGTGCTAAGTAGTGGTCGATTCCAGGGATCTATAGGGTTTCGGGCCGAGAAAGACGCAGTCTTTCCCCCTTAGAGCAAAACTAGGGGTCCTTGGTGAAGTCGCCAACTTTCTTGGGTGGATTCGAATACTCATGTCGGGTACGGCGCTACACCTTTCCTTTGGGGTAGTTATTTTCTATCGACGTCGTCGGAACTGCTTCATGAGATGAAAGGTCTATCGGAAAGGGCGTCTACCAGCTTCCAGGTAGTTAGTTCTGAGCGGGGTACGGGTCCAACGGGTTGGAGGATGCCATGGGAGTTTTTGGCGGTCTTAGAAATGAGGTCCTTTGGAATGGGGTCGTTCCGGGTTTGGTCTGATGCAACGTCGTGGGTAAAACATGCAAAGAAGGATATCATGCTTGCATAACATCCATACATTTAGCTGTTTCAAGCCGGTCGGTGGTGGAGGTACTTAAGGGGTTACAAAACAGGTATGTGCCGCATGGCGACAAGGCACTTAGAGTTTTACCAAAACAATTCTTGGGATGATACATGTCTTTATCAAAGTTGGGGAGAGGCAAGTTTTCGGGTGCGAAACTACTTTGGAGGAGCGTCCAGAGTCTTGATGCCTTTCGGAGGTGAAAGGTTTCCCCTCAGGTAGTGCTTTCTTGGGGGAAGAGGAGGTTCCGGGGATAGCGGCCTCCTGATTCTTCTGGCCGAAGGGGCTCTAGGCTTCTTGCCCTTTATTGATGTTGGAGCTTCTTGCTTCGAGTTCATCCAGTACTGTTCTGGACAGCTGCGGGCGAAGTGGTCTGGACCTCCACAGGTGTAACAACCGCTTTTTTAGCTTCAGATCTCCCTTGTGTTTGTCTTGGGATCTTTACTGGGACGGGGGTTGTCTTGTCCTTTGCCTTGATAGAAGTGTTGTCGAGACCACGCTGTGGGCACTCTCGGCTGAAGTGACCTGGTTCATCACAGGCGAAGTAGGTGCCCTTCTTCACCGCAACGGTTGCATCCTTTCTTCGAGGCTCCGATCTTCATGGCCATACTCAGGGTTTTCTTGTTGGAGATAAAGTCTCGGGCTATCGAGGGATACGGTGCCATGGAGTTAGTCTTCCGAGTTCGAGGGTAGCAGAAAAAGTGAGGTATAATATTGGGTGGAGAGCTATGGTTGACGGTGACAGGTCAACAAGGGTTTATGGGAGTTGAGTGGAAAGACGTAGTCTTTCCACCTTAGAGCTTTACTTGGGATTGTCGAGGTTTTCCTATGTGGCCATCCTGCTGAGGAGAGGTTTCCTGCTAGGAGGTTGCGAGGTTTAGCAATCGGGACACACCGGCAAGGTGGTCAAAACTACATTATCAGATGATTCCCGACAATCAAGCAACACATTCCAAGCATCAAACACGCACATGACAAGAAAACAAGGCATACCATGAGTACTAAGAAGGTGACTACACGCCATAGAGGGAATCCTATTTTAGGGATGAAAATCCTAGATATGGATGCTACGAGGGTCTTAACTTCTGTCTTGCCTTATTTTGTCATCGGTGCCATACTTGATTTATTTGGGGGCAGTGAAGGACTCCGTTGGTAGGGACATCTTGTAGTGTCTGACATCATTGGTAGATTCTTTACTTTGCTTGTCTCGATCTCTCTTCGTTCCGGGATCTTCGTCTTCATAGTCTCCGAGTCGGACCTTGTTTGTGAAAACAGGTGAGTTGAGGTAGACGAGATATAGAGTAATCCATTTTCAGATTGTTTTATATCAGAGAAGATGAGATAAGCAATCTTTCGAAAAGCTTTTGAGAAAATAGTTTGTGAAAACCGGTGTTTTCATAAATAGGGGTTGTCCTGTCTAACGTCCATGCTAACTAAGGTCTCCTACAGTCAGGATGGCTCTGATACCATGTCTGTGGCACCCCTAATTTACGGTCCGAGAATACCCGTTATGCATACAATTCATGTTCCCATGATTTGTGAGTCGTGAGCATAACCGACTAGTATCATTACAACATCCATAAAGTAACGAGTACAAAACTTACAAGTGTCCATTATGGCGATTACAACACAAGTAGCGGAAGTCTTTAGCACAGAGCCCATGCCTTAACCTACAGGCAACTGACTAGGAAGACGGCCTAGCTCGCATACACGTCAGCAGCTTCGTTCCTTTTTAACATCTGCAATCTGCCCAGGTAAATATCCAGGTACAATGCCGGTTAGTACTTTGAATGTACTCGCAAACCACCGAGACAAGGTAACAAAGATAATGCATAATGGGCTATGGCGAGATAGCTCTACACTATAGTTGTTTTCGAAAGACCTAACATTGGCATCTCTATATCTTTGTTGAAAAAGAGTTTTTATAAAACATGCCTCCTTTTAGAAAATCTGGACATCTCCACATCCTTGTTAAAAAGATTTAGAAAAACGTTTTGTTGTAAAACCCGTGTTAGAACCTTATTGACCATCTCCGGTCAAAACCAACTTATTCTTTATCTTTCCTCGTGACCAAGTCACATCCTTTATTTCATCTCAACTTATCCGAAGGGTCCTCCTAGCACTTGCCATTCCAACCATCCTTGATCATGGACACGGCTATTCGAATAGATCACACTCTGTAGAGTTTGTGCACTTTACCCACAAGAATCAATACATCCGCCGGGATAAAACCACGGCCTGCTACACACGGTAGACAGGGGATCGGATAATCAAACTTACACTTTTCATTTGTCCATCCCTAGCAACGGCGGCTTTTCCTTTTGGGTTGTTCTCTCCGGTACGAGTATGGGGTAATACGACCCTGGTCCTTCCATCCGTACTGACCCCTATCTCCAGACCGAAGTCTGGCAGATAGCAATAGTGGCAATCTTCCATCCGTACTACCTAAAAGCATACCGTCCGCGAGAGACACAATTGTTGCACCAGTGCCTTGTCCCAGACAACCCGGATTTCAGGGGATTTCTCCCCTTTAGCGAGTACGAGCAACCCCGGCTAAGGATTACAAACTACGAGCTAAGCCCCAGCGTCTAGGGTAATGTGGCTGCACGGGTAAATTGTTCTGGACATTGGCTTAGAACATCCCTTCTCTTTCTCTTGCTTGAATTTTTATTTATCCACCTCATATCTTCTTTTAGTAACACTTCCACTCGGGAAGGATGCCTCTTTCCAAGGGTTTTGTTTTTAAAACTTTGTAGTAGGGTATAACCCAAAATAGTTTTTATCGTTAAAAATTTGGGGGTTCCAAGAGGGAAAATGCTAATCATCTTAGCCTCGTTCTAAGGGGTAAAAGTAGGTGTAAATAGGGTAGGTGTCCAAGGGACACTCATTTATAACTTGGACGAGCCAAGTTACTTACGACTGTTTATTTGAATACAAAACATGCCTTTAATCATGCAAATTATAAACGAGATATAAAATAGCTGATAAACGGGAGTAGGTAAATACAGGAGTCCAGGAATGGTGGCTTGCCTGTGACCAGCGAGAAGTCCCTTGATGGCGTTAGATAACCAGATAACCAAGTACAATAATAATAAGAGAAACCCGATCTTTCCTTCTTCTCGGCGTCACACAATCGCAACTATCATCGTTATTGAGCATACATGCAAACAAACAACCCACGATAAATACAAGGCATACAAGCATCAGACCATACAGTGGGGAAATGTAATTACATGATAAACATTAGTAGGATGTTGGAGGTTTGATTCGATTGGATTGGTAGAAGCTTTGGAGGCATTAGGGAAAGAATCCCCTTTGGGTTTGTAATCTAGGAACTACCTAAGAGAGGGGTTTTAACCAAGGGATGGATCTGTATGATACCATGGTATAAAAATGATACCATTAGATAGGTATTGACAAAATGAAGCCAACAAAAGTGGCACTATTTTATCAATTTCCCTAGGATTTATAATGGATTTTAGAGTGATAAAAACTCTAGATTTAGGAAATAATTCCCCAGAACTTCTCTGGAGTTCGAAAAATTATTTCATTGGGTGAAAGGATAGTATTTGGTGGACTGAATCCAGAGGAGTTGGAATCTTCTCAAAACAGTTAACAGAATGCCATTGAGAAATTCCCAAAGGCAATACTGGACAAGATTTGTCTTTTTCATGAGATTTATTTTACAGAAGCTTTTTAGTTGATTGCAAGGACAAATGTTAGGTGATAAAATACCTTTCTGTAGAAATTGGAATAAACCTTTTTGGAGTTAGATAGCTACTGTAGGGATTTTACTAGTGAATAAACCATGCACATAAGAGTTTAATTCTCCAAAATTTAACAGAGGCTCATAAAGATATGAGTTACTGGGTTTTGGAGGATATGAATGTGTGTGTCATCTGAATAGTTGGAATTAGGTCCAAACCTCATGTGGTTTGTCCTAGAGAATTTTCTAAAGGCAGAAAGTCTTAGTTTTTTATATTTTTATCAGGGGCCAACTAGGGATCAAACTAAGGTGGGACCAGTGGGACATGAAGGATATGGGTGACACCTTTCAGTTCCAATTGGATTTACTCCATTTGGGGACACGAAACATTCTAGAGAAATTAATTAGTGATAGAGACAGATCCTAGTATAAGATTTATTATATATATCCTATAAAAGTTTTTGGGTGCAAAACTTGGTCTGCATGTTTGGGAAAACATCCAGGCACTTGAGAAAATTTAGATCTGGTAGTTTTGGAGTATTTTACATTTTTTTTTTGGATTTAAACTGAGCTGGTAGTTTTCAGATCTGGCAAAATCATTAAAAGAAAAAGAGTAAGGGGATCTCGGGCCAGATCTGGGAGGCAGACGGGTCGTGCATGGGCAGGCCGGCCTAGCGGCGACGGATGCACGCAGGCGACGTGCAACCGGCAGCGGCCCAGCTGCTGGCCCGCGGGACGATGGGGTAAGGGCGACCCGGGCCGTTGGATTAGAGGAGATCCGACAACCGGGTGTTGTCTCCTTCCTAGCAACGGCGAGGAAGGGAGGAAACCCTAGGGCCAGGTCAGGGAGGTGTGGGGGAGCTCACCGAGGGCTCGGGGGAGGTCGTGGAGGTGACGGAGCGACGCGGTCGACGATGGCGACTCCGGGGAGGAGCGGCACGAGGTGGTTCATCGTCGGGAGGGAGCTCGTGCGGCGGCGCCCGATCCTAGCTCGCCGGAGCTCGTCCTAGACAACGCTGCAGGGGGTCCTGGGCACGAACAAGGACATGGTTAGATAGATCAGAGGGAGGGGAGCATTGCTAGGTAGCATGCAAAGAGAGAGGTGGTGGGAGGAGGGAGTGGTGCTTGCGGGAAGGGTTTTGACTGAAGCTCTTTTCTTCCTCTTCCTTGAGCAGAGCAGGGCATGGGGGAGGGAGTGGGAGCTCCGGGAGAGATTGAGGGTGGTTGGGGAAAATGAGAGGGCAGTGGAGAGTTTTACTGGCCTAGGGCCTTATAAACCAAGCTAGATGGGTCCATGGTGCACTAGGTGCATGGGGGAGCTTGGGAGATGGGTGCTGGCCAGCCATTGGGCAAGAGGGGGTGGTGCTGGGGTGGTTTGGGGTCGGTAGCTGGACCAGAGAGGGGAGAGGGGAGTGGGGTAGCCGCTGTCCCTTTTGTTACAAAGATATTGCAAGATTTGCCTCTCTCTCAAGTTTCAAGGGCTAAAGGACAAGGGTGCTACAATGGTCAGCTACAGTGTACACGACTAGGAGGGGGTGATGATGATGTGGTGTAGTGTTTGACAAGATTTGGTGGTTTGGTTGTTGTTTGATTTGATTTTTCATTGCTCTAGCAAATAAAAAGATCGCTGAGATGCTCATTGTCTGCTTGCCTTGTCATTTTGATTATTGGATAGCTCCTGTATCATGTGCAAGGGGTACCCCGTTGGCGGTTCTCTATGATATGCATGTATTTACGATGACAAGAACTTACCGGTAACTAAATTTGAGTAGAATGAGGAGCGGCCCTCGTACTCAAGGGACATGGGATTTCCAGTCTATGGTCTATCAAGCATATAACTCATATTGGACCTCACTTTCACCTTAACTATTTAAAGATGCCTATGATAGGGGCAATGAGAGCTCAAAGTTAATGAGTACCATACTTTCAGCATTTGGAAGCCTTTCAAACTTTTCAAAACCTTTTCACTTTCTTGTTGAGTCACCACTTATTCTTTGAGCACCTTCTTGAGAGCATAGTTATCATTCTTAGTGTAATGTGCTTGTCTCAAAACTTGGTTAATTATGTCATGACTTTGATGCTTGTATCTCTGATATTTTTTACTTCTAGTCTTCACTTGAACTTCAGAGGTGCCTTGGAATTTATTTTGTGCTCTACAAACAAAGGCAAGCAAGATACCACTCTATCATACCTTATTATGAGCATTGCAATGTTGCTTATGTTTATGTTTCATGCTACATATTATTATTGAGTTGGTTTCTCTTCATAGCTTGCAATGACTATTAAGTAGACTTAGTTGCATACTATTTATTATGAATTGTCTAAGTATCTACTCCTGTGCTGAGAATATATACATCATATGAAGCAAATGTGTTCGTGAAAGTTCTTTTATCGCACTGAGTTTTCAACTGAATTGCTTGAGGACAAGCAATAAGATAAGCTTGGGAAGAGTTGATACGTCCAAAATGTATCTACTTTCCCGAACACTTTTGCTATTGTTTCTCCTCTAAACTTGTGTGATTTGGATACACCTAACACGGACTGACGCTGTTTTTAGCAGAATTATCTTGGTGTCTAGTTTTTGTGCAGAAATCAACTATCAGGAAAAATCCCGGAAATATGCCAAAAATCCTATTTCACCAGAAGACTCATGGAGCAAGAGTACGAGACGGAGGGGAGGCCTGAGGGGCCCACACCCCCTGCCGCGCAGGTGGGCCCAGGCCGCGCCTGGAGGGGGTGTGGCTGCCCCAGGCACCTCCTTGGCCTCCCTCTTCGTCTATGAGATGCCTCTTGACCTAAAAATCGAGGGGGGGGGTCGACATCTTTCCAGAAAGAGTTTCGCTACGCCGCCACCAGAAACCGCGATCCGGAACCAGAAACTCCGTTCTGGCACCCTGCCGGGACGGGGAATTTGGGGAGGATCATCACCATCATCATCACCAACTCCTCTCCATCAACCATCCATGTTTCCCTCATCCATGAGTGAGTAATCCCCCGCTGTAGGCTATGGGGATGGTAGGGATTGGATGAGTTCTATCATGTAATTGAATAAGATTGTTAGGGCATGGTGCCTAGTATCTCTATTAGTGCTATGTGACTTTGTTGCAACTTGTTGTGCTTAATGCTTGTCACTAGGGCCCGAGTGCCATGATCTTAGATCTAAACTTATTATTGAATCATTATGATAGTATTTTTTGTGATCTTATCTGCAAGTTGTGTACACGTATCATTGTCCGGATCCAAAGGCCCCGAAGTGACAGACATTGGGACAACCTGAGGAGATGGTTATGATGTGAGGATCACATGTGTTCATGGAGTGTTAATGCTTTACTCCGGTGCTATATTAAAAGGAGCACCTTAATTGCCAGTAGTTCCCTTGAGGCCCCGCTGCAACGGGCTGGCAGGACAAAAGATGTTGTGCAAGTTCTCATTGCGAGCACGCATGACTATATATGGAGCACATGCCTATGATTGTTTAGTACTTGGATGCTTATTCTTATTTATCTGCAATTGCCCTAATCTTGAGGTTACATGTTTAGACTCGTCCATGCAACGCCCGTCCATCCATACCTATGCCTACCGCGCTCATATCCTACCTTTTGCTACTACTATTACTATTTCTCTTGTTTTACTATTGCTGTTACTTTGCTTTTGCTACTACAAATCTGTTGCTACTGATAAACTTCTATTAGCAAGAACTATTTCCACGTGCACTGAATTGACAACTTAGTTGTTAAGGCTTGCAAGTATTCTTTGGCTCCCCTTGTGTCGAATCAATAAATTGGGTAATACTACCCTCAAAGACTGTTGTGATCCCCTATACTTGTGGGTCATCATCCATAAACTAGTGAATCAGGTGGTATCGCATGAGTATATATTTGTTCTTTTGGTGTTGTCTAGGTTCCTTGGCTTGTGCAATAAAACCATTGTTGTCACAATACATGCCTAACGGATTGGACGAGCCCTGACCCACACCAAGATCCATAGGGAAATTCCTCATCCAAATAGTTTCATTTGCCACCTCCGAGGCAGCAATATACTCAGCCTCTATTGTTGATGCTGACACAGTCTCTTGCTTGGAACTCTTCTACCTCATAGCCCCACCATTTATAATAAACACGTATCCAGATTGTAAACAAGAATCATCTGAATCCATGAGACAACTCGCATCCATGTAACCCCTTACATTGAGTTCATCCTCGCCCCCATACACTAGAAACACATCCTTAGTCCTTCTCAAGTACTTTAGGATGGTCTTAACTGTTGCCTAGTGGATTTATCAAGGGTCGTCCTGGTATCTGATCACAACACTTAGAGCATAGGAAACATCTGGCCTAGTACAAATCATGGCGTACATGATGGATCCGATTGCTGAAGCATACGGAATATCACTCATTCGACTTCGCTCATCAGTTATCAAAGGACACTGAGTCTTTCTTAGTTTTACACCATGGTACATCGGTAAGAACCCTTTCTTAGACGATTCCATGTTGAACTTATTCAACACTTTTTCCAAATATGTACTCTTACTCAATTCAATGAGCCGCCTGGATCTATCTCTATAGATCCTGATTCCTACAATATAAGTTGCCTCACCCAAGTCCTTCATTGAGAAACTCCTTTCCAATGACTCCTTGGTTTCTTGCAACATCTGGACATCATTTCCAATCAATAATATGTCATCCACATATAATATTAGAAAGTTTACTTTGCTCCCAGTAAACTTCTTATATAAACAAGAATCATGATCACTCTTGATGAAGCCAAACGATTTGACTACCTCATCAAAGTGAATGTTCCAACTCCGAGATGCTTGCTTCAACCCATAAATGGATTTCTGAAGTTTTCATACAGTGTCAGCATTAGCCGGATCGACAAAACCCTCAGGCTACATCATATACATGTCCTCGGTTAAATTTCCATTAAGGAAAGACATTGTAACATCCCAATTTCAGCAACCCTGATCTTTTGTCAAAAAGGAAAAAATTAGGGGGAACAAAAAAATTTATTATTAAGTGTTGCAATGTTGGATTACTTGTTTTCTTGTGTTTATGCAAATGATGGTGCATTAGATGATATACTCCTTACCTCAACCCAGTTGACAAAAACTATTTTCTCCAAAAGAGAAGTCTTGGCTCATCTTCCATATTCTCAAATGCTCTGGCATTTCAAACTTGAGACAAGATGATTTTGATACAACAAATTATTTTATTAGTTTTATTAACAAAACTATGGGGACCTATATATTATCCCCCTATGTTTTCAAGACAGAACATTCCACTACTCATATGTCTAGGTTTTCCAAAACCTTTTCCTAAAACCTCTTCACTCCAATCTTGGTAGAAATACCAAGAGGTACTTATCTTACTTGAAAGCACAACCAATTCAAAATACCCATTCTTACCTCAAGCTAGGCTTGATGGTAACCCTAGTAGTAGTTGAATAAGTTTGATGGGATGATTTGCCTTGATCTGTTGTCTTATGAGTTGCCTTGATCCGCTGCTTGCCTTGTTTTCTTAGGAAGTAGCATGAGCCAATCTAGGATCTCATCCTTAAGGATCAAAACAATAGTTGAGAGCATCAATATCAACCAAGCATCCTCATAACTAAATCTATCTTGAGTCACTCAAGTGAATCTCAAATCTACTTAACCAGATCAATCCTGCGATAATCCTTTGTATTAACATCCAACTCATCAAATACCAAATACAAGAATGTATCCCCTATATTCAATATATACATGAATATCAACCCCTTGATAAATAGGATAAACCCTTGACACTCTCCCAAATTTTTCCTTCTTGCATACTAGTCAAAATCCTCAAATCTGCCAAATTGGCTAATTCTGGAAACTTTAACTAGATTCAATCTTTGGAACTTCCTCTAACCCAATCTATGTGAATTTTTGGAAATGCACTTTAACCATATTGTAGTACATCATTAGTACTATCAAATACCACTCTTTCCCTTGGTTAAACCATTATGGTTCCCACTCATCCATTATGGTTTTGTAGTCAAGATAATAGGCTTTTCTGCAAATCTTATCATCTTGTCTACTTTGGCAGAAGCTTGTTGGAATTATGCCCTATAGGCAATAATAAAGATGTTATTATTATAATTCTTGTTCATGATAAAGTTTATATTCCATGCTAGAATTGTATTAAACGGAAACTTTAATACTTGTGTGGTTTGTGAACAACACCGTGTCCCTAGTATGCCTCTATGGACTAGCTCATTGATCAATGATGGTTAAGGTTTCCTAACCATAGACATGAGTTGTCAATTGATAATGAGATCATATCATTGGGAGAATGATATGGTGGACAGACCCAAACTAAGCAAAGCTATTAGATCGTTTCATCGTGTTCGTCTTTGCGAAGCTTTTCTCATGTCAAATATTGTATTCCTTAGACCATGAGATAATACAACTCCCTGGTATCGGAAGAAAGCTTTGAGGTCATCAAACGTCATCCTATGAGAGGGTGATCATAAAGGTGTCTCTCAGGTGATCGGAAAGTATCTGTTGGGTTGTATGTATCGAGATGGGATTTGTCCCTCCCAAGTCGGAGAGATATGCTTGGGCCCACTCATGTCGATATCAACACCGCTTGCAAGCATGTGGTTAAGGAGTTAATCACAAAGTGATATCGGATTCTGGAACGAGTAAAGTACTTCTTTGTGAGCGAGATTGAACTAGGTATGACGATACCGACGATCGAATCTCGGGCAAGTAAAATATCGAGATGAAGGGAATATATATATGGGATTGATTGAATCCTGGCATCGTGGTTCATCCGATATGATCATCGATGAATGTGTGGGAGTCAATATGGGTGCCTGACCCTGTTGATTATTGATAGAAGATCATATGCATATTCTCGAACCGCAGGTCACACACTTAACGTGTCTTGGCGCTAGGATAGATTGGATAATTGGTTTATGAATTTTTGTTGAGTCTCGGATGGGATCCGGGATATCACGAGAGGTTCGGAATGGTCCGGAGAATAAGATTCATATAAGGCGGTGCAGTTTTGGAGTTGAATAGTTAGGGTTAATCGGTATTATGCGGAAGCTTCTAGAACCTTAGGAAGGGACCAACGTGGCCCCACCTTCCGGGAGGGGGCATGGGCCTATGAGGGAGTGTCCTGGCCGCATTGGGCCAGGGGCACAAGGCCCCATAGGGCCCAGCCGATCCTAGATAAGTTTAAATCGTTTAAACTAGAGATAAGATAGGGTTTCTAGAAGGGAGAGTTTAAATCGTTTAAACTAGAGATAGGCTTGGAGGATGGGCAAGGGCTGGCTGCACCCCCCCTCTATATATAGAGGGCTGGTGCGCCCCCTTCCCCACACACACACCTCCCTCCAAGCCCTAGTAGTCCCGCCTTCCTCTCTCCTCCCATTGTTTGTAGGCGAAGCCCTGCTGCAGAAATTCTCCACCATATACACCACGCCGTCGTGTTGTAGATCCAATCTATCTCTCCACCCTACTTGCTGGTCTGAGGAAGGAGGAGACGTCGAGGTGCTGCATGTGTGCATCTCACGGAGGCACCGCCACTTGTGGTGCTAGATCGGATCGGATCGCAAGGAGGAGAAGCGAGTACGACTACATCACCCACGTTCCGACGAGCGTTCCTGTCAGCGAATCTTCAAGGGTATGAAGATCTAATCCAATCTCTCTCGTTGTTTGCATCTCCTAGATTAGATCTTGGCTTTCCCTTTGTTCGCTTCCGTAGAAAATTTTGATTTACTATGCTGCGAAACCCTTTCAGTGGTATCAGAGCTAGATCTATGCGTAGATGTGATTCACGAGTAGAACGCAACATGGTTGTTGCGGGCGTTGATGTTTTCTGTTGCAAGCCTCTTGTTTGTGTTCTTCTTATGACGGGATAGTGAGATTGAAGCGGTCAGGCCAACCTTACGTGGCGCCGTCAGCGACCGGCTCCGCACTTGGCGTGTGGCTTGTACCACATGCGGTGGTGGATGTCGTTTCTCTCACTATAGTTGTCATGGGATTAACACGGAGTTTGGCAACCATAATATCACCGTTGTGGCTTTCCGTAGGTAAGAATCGTTCTTAGCATCTACTCCCATAAGCCACGTAAAACATGCAACAACAAAGTAGGCGTCTAACTTGTTTTTGCAGGAGTGTTTTCGTGATATGGTATGGCCCAAGATGTGATGTGTATATTGTATCACGATGATCATGTTTTGTAGGGTTTCGCGGCTGGCATGTCGATGCGTACACAACCGGCAGGAGCCATATGGTTGTCTTTATCATGGTGTATGACCTGGGCGTCAACTTCTTATCGCCATGTAATAGCTTTACTTTATCGCTAAGTAGTTAGCAATAGTTGTAGTTGCTATTCGTGGTGGAGGCAATCATGGTGGAGTGATGGAGATCATGCCTTAACGCACAAGATGGAGATCATTCTTGCGAAGATTGGCTATACCATGTCACATAAAGTTATATGCATGTGATGTTTATCCTTTTATGTATCTTATTATGCTTAGATCATGACGGTAGCATTATAAGATGATTCCTCACTTAAAGATCAAGATAAAAACTGTTCTCCCCAAGTATGCACCGTTGCGAAAGTTAAATCGTGTCCAAGCATCACGTGATGATCGGGTGCTATAGACTCTCGCTCACATACAACGGGTGCAAGCCAGTTTGCACACGCTGAAATACTTGGGTCTAACTTGACGAGCCTAGCATGTACAGACATGGCCTCGGAACACAAGAACCGAACGGTTAAGCATGAGTCATATGACGGATATGATCGACACTTTGTTGTCCACCATTGAAACCACATCTCTTCTCGTGATGATCGGATTAGGTGTGGTGAATTTGGATCGTGTTCACTAAACAACTTGAGGGATGTTGAATTTAGTGGGAGTTCATCTAGTAATTTGATTAAGTTGAACTATTTATCATGAACATAGTCTAAATTGTACTTGCAAATACTGTAGATCACATGGCCAAGTCCAACTTCAACTTCAACGTTTTCTGAGAAAGAAAAGCTTAGAAACAATGGGTCTAACTTCACCAACTGGTTCGCAATCTAAGAATCATTACATGCGGCGGACAAAGGACTATGTCCTTGGGAAAGCGTTAGGTGACCCCTACTTGCAAGCGCGGTGATGAGAAAGCTGTATATCAGTCGCGGAAAGATGATTTTGGTGTGATTAAGAGGAACATGTTGTTTGCTTTGGAACAGGAACTTCAAAATCGTTTTGAAAACTATCCGGGCCCTTTGAGATTCTCGAGGAGCTGAAAACCATGTTTGGACTCAGGCCCGTTCGAGAGATATGAGATCTCCGAGAAGTTCTTTAAGCGCAAGATGGAGGAAGGGAGTTAGTTAGTGAGCACGCCATTAAGATGTCGGGCTACACTCAACGCCTTTGAGCAACTGGACTGCAAGATTCAGAGGAGCTCAAGATTGACAGGTTCTGCAATCACTCCTCCCAGCTACAAAAGTTTTGTAGTGACTCATAATCAGATTGGTTCCACGATCGATCACCGAGCTCTTCTAAAGCAAAGCTAAAGCGGAGGTGGACATCAAGAAGGATAATCATGTGTTGATGGTCAACAAGCCCTCCTTTAAGAAAGGTAAAGGTGCAAAGAAGCCCTTCAAGAAAAGCGTGTTGCCCCTGCTGAGAAGAAGCTCAAGTCCGGACCTAAGCCGGACACTGAGTGCTTCTATTGCAAGGACAAGGGTCCCTGGAAGCGCAACTGTCCAAAGTACTTAGCGGACAAGAAGGCTGGCACCATCAAAGGTATATTTGATATACATGTTATTGATGTTTTCCTTACTAGCCCTCGTTGTAGTGCACGGTATTTGATCTTTGGTTCGATTGCTAATATTTGTAACTCGAAGCAGAGCTACGGAATAAACGACGGCTTGCGAGGGATGAGGTGACGATCTTGGCGTTGGCAGCGGATCAAGAGTTGATGTGATGGCCGTCGGCACACTCTCCTTAGTTTTACCTTCGGATTAGTTTTAAACCTTAATAAATGTTATTATGTGCTGCGTTGAGCATGAACATTATTTCTGGATCGTGTTTATTGCAAGGCGGTTATTCATTTAAATCAGAGAATAATGGTTGTTCTATTTATATGAGTAACATCTTTTATGGTCATGCACCCTTGTAAATGGTTTATTTCTTCTAAATCTCGAAAGGGATGAAACACACATCCATAACATTGAGGCTAAGAGATGCAAAGTAGATAGTGATAATACTACTTATTTGTGGCAATCGTCTAGGTCATATTGGTGTAAAGCGCATGAAGAAACTTCATTACGATGGACTTTTGGAGTCTCTTGATTTTGAATCATTTGACACATGCGAACCATGCCTCATGGGCAAGATGATCAAAACCCGTTCTCGGTATGATGGAGCGAACAGCGGACTTGATGGAAATCATACATACCGATGTATGCGGACCGATGAGTGTTTGAATTGGCGGTGGATATCGCTATTTTCTCACTTTTACCGATGACTTAAGTAGATATGGGTATATCTATTTAATGAAACATAAATCTGAAACGTTTGAAAAGTTCAAAGAATTTCAGAATGAAGTAGAGAACCATCGTAGAAAGATTAAGTTTCTACGATCCGATCGTGAGGCGAATATTTGAGTTATGATTTTCTCACGCATCTCAAGGCAAGTGGAATCGCTTCACAACTCACGCCACGGAACACCACAGCGCAATGGTGTGTCTCGAGCAGAATCGAACCCTATTAGATATGGTCCGATCGATGATGTCTCTTAATGATTTGCCTTTATCTTTTTGGGGTTATTCTTTAGTATCCGCTGCATTCACTTTAAATAGTGCACCATCTTAATCCGTTGAGTCTACACCTTATGAACTGTGGTTTGGTGCTAAACCTAAGTTGTCGTTTCTTAAAGTTTGGGGATGCGGCTTCGTCAAGAAGTTGATGCGGACAAGCTCGAACCCAAAGCGAGAAATGCGTCTTCATAGGATACCCTAAGGAAACTATTGGGTATACCTTCTATCACGAACCGAAGGCAAAGTGTTTGTCGCATAAAACGGTTCCTTTCTTGAGAAGGAGTTTCTCTCGAAAGAAGTGAGTGGGAGGAAAGTAGAGCTAGACGAGGTTGTTGAACCTTCTCTTGAATTGGAGAGTAGCGCAGACCTGAAATTGTTCCAGGTCACCGCGCCAACAATAGAGGAAGCTAATGACAAGGATCATGAAGCTTTGGATGATGTGCTCTCGAACATCGCAGGTCGACAAGGTCGCGTGCCCCTCTGAGTGGTAATGCAACCTGTCTTGGTCTTGTTAGTAGAAGACGGTGAACCTCGAACTATGAGGAAGCGATGATGAGCCTAGACTCGAGAAATGGCTAGAAGCCATGAAATCCAATTGGGATCCATGAGCGAAAACCAAGTATGGACTTTGGTGGACCCTCCTAGCGACCGAAAGGCCGTTGAGTGCAAATGGATCTTCAAGAAGAAAAGCGACGCGGATGGTAATGTTACCGTCTATAAAGCGGCTTGTCGCGAAAGGTTTTCGACAAGTTCAAGGTGTTGACTACAATGAGACTTTCTCTCTGAGCGATGTTTAAGTCTATTCGGATTTTATTAGCAATTGCTGCGTTTCATGATTATGAAATATGGCGGATGGATGTCAAGATTGCGTTCCTCAATGGCAACATTGATGAAGAGTTGTATATGATGCAACCCGAAGGTTTATCGATCCTAAGGATCTTTGATAAAGTATGCAAACTTCAGCGTTCCATTTATGGATGAAGCAAGCATCTCGAGTTGGAACCTTCGTTTTGATCAAGTGATCAAGAGCTTTGGATTTGTTCCAAATTGCTCTGAAGCTTGCATCTACAAGAAAGTGAGTGGGAGCTCGACGCTTTACGGTACTATATGTGGATGACATATTGATTATTGGAAATGACATCAACATGCTTAACGATGTGAAGAGTTATTTGAACAAGTGTTTTTCAATGAAAGACCTAGGTGAAGCTGCTTATATATTGGGCATCAAGATCTATAGAGATAGACAAAGACGCCTGATAGCTTTAAGCCAGAGTACATACCTAGACAAAGTTACGAAAAGGTTCGAATGGATAAGGCATTGAAAGGTTCGGTGCCTATGTTGTCGAGGAAGATATTGAGCAAGGCTCGGTGTCCACTACGGTAAATGATAGGGAAGCTATGAGCAAAGTGCCTTATGCCTCGCCATAGGTTCCATCATGTATGCCATCTGTGTACTAGACCGGATGTGTCCAATGCTCTTAGTTTGACGAGATATCAAAGTGATCCAGAGTGGAACCTTTGGACAGCCGTGAAGAACATCCTAAGGTACCTAAATAGGACTAAAGAAATGTTCTTAGTCTATGGGGGTGATGAACATTTCGTCAGAAAGGTTACGTCGATGCTAGTTTCGACACCGACAAGGATGATTGTAAATCTCAGACAGGATACGTATATATTTTGAATGGAGGAGCTGTGAGATGGAGAAGCTGCAAGCAAAGCGTGATCGCGGGATCTACAGTAGAAGCGGAATACATGGCTGCTGTAGAAGCGTCAAGTGAAGGAGTTTGGATCAGGAACTTCATCACTGAGCTTGGCGTGGTTCCAAGTGCATTGGACCCACTGGAGATATTGTGTGACAACACTGGCGCCATAGCACTCGCTAAGGAACCAAGATATCATCCAAAGACCAAGCATATCAACCGCAAGTTTCATATAATCCGAGATTATATAGCACATGGAGATCTGAAGATCAACAAAGTACATACAGATCTGAATGTCGCAGATCCATTGACTAAACCTCTTCCACGTGTAAAACATGATCAGCACCTCAGTGCCATGGGTGTGAGATTGTTGCCAAATGTAAACTAGATTATTGACTCTAGTGCAAGTGGGAGACTGTTGGAATTATGCCCTAGAGGCAATAATAAAGATGTAATTATTATAATTCTTGTTCATGATAAAGTTTATATTCCATGCTAGAATTGTATTAAGCGGAAACTTTAATACTTGTGTGGTTTGTGAACAACACCGTGTCCCTAGTACGCCTCTATGGACTAGCTCATTGATCAATGATGGTTAAGGTTTCCTAACCATAGACATGAGTTGTCAATTGATAATGAGATCATATCATTGGGAGAATGATATGGTGGACAGACCCAAACTAAGCAAAGCTATTAGATCGTTTCATCGTGTTCGTCTTTGCGAAGCTTTTCTCATGTCAAATATTGTATTCCTTAGACCATGAGATAATACAACTCCCTGGTACCGGAAGAAAGCTTTGAGGTCATCAAACGTCATCCTATGAGAGGGTGATCATAAAGGTGTCTCGGTGATCGGAAAGTATCTGTTGGGTTGTATGTATCGAGATGGGATTTGTCCTCCCAAGTCGGAGAGATATGCTTGGGCCCACTTAATCGATATCAACACCGCTTTCAAGCATGTGGTTAAGGAGTTAATCACAAAGTGATATCGGATTACGGAACGAGTAAAGTACTTGGTGAACGAGATTGAACTAGGTATGGCGATCTGACGATCGAATCTCGCAAGTAAAATATCGCGAGACGAAGGGAATATATATGGGATTGATTGAATCCTGGCATCGTGGTTCATCCGATATGATCATCGATGAATGTGTGGAGTCAATATGGGTGCCTGCACAGCTGTTGATTATTGATAGAAGATCATCGCATATTCTCGAACCCGCAGGGTCACACACTTAACGTGTCTTGACGCTAGGATAGATTGGATAATTGGTTTATGAATTTTGTTGAGTCTCGGATGGGATCCGGATATCACGAGAGGTTCGAATGGTCCGGAGAATAAGATTCATATAAGGCAAGCAGTTTTTGAAGTTCGGAATAGTTCGGGTTAATCGGTATTGCAGGAAGCTTCTAGAACCTTAGGAAGGGGACCAACGTGGCCCCACCTTCCGGGAGGGCATGGGCCTATGAGGGAGTGTCCTGGCGCATTGGGAGGCACAAGGCCCCATAGGGCCCAGCCGATCCTAGATAAGTTTAAATCGTTTAAACTAGAGATAAGATAGGGTTTCTAGAAGGGAGAGTTTAAATCGTTTAAACTAGAGATAGGCTTGGAGGATGGGCAAGGGCTGGCCGCACCCCCCTCTATATATAGAGGGCTGGTGCGCCCCCTTCCCCAACACACACACCTCCCTCCAAGCCCTAGTAGTCCTGCTGCCTTCCTCTCTCCCTCCCGACTGTTTGTAGGCGAAGCCCTGCTGTAGAAATTCTCCACCATATACACCACGCCGTCGTGTTGTAGATCCAATCTATCTCTCCACCCTACTTGCTGGTCCGAGGAAGGAGGAGACGTCGAGGTGCTGCACGTGTGCATCTCACGGAGGCACCGCCACTTGTGGTGCTAGATCGGATCGGATCGCAAGGAGGAGAAGCGAGTACGACTACATCACCCACGCCCGATTTAATGTTCATTGCGAATCTTCAAGGGTATGAAGATCTAATCCAATCTCTCTCGTTGTTTGCATCTCCTAGATTAGATCTTGGCTTTCCCTCTGTTCGCTTCCGTAGAAAATTTTGATTTACTATGCTGCGAAACCCTTTCAAAGCTCACATCCATATTCTACCACACCTTGACCAACTATTTGCATGGTTATGATCTACTAACCATGGTATATCAAACCCTACTTCACTTGTTTCCATTGGAACCTTGTGCATCATAAACCCACCTGGTTTATAAGGCATCATGACAATCCTGCTATGGCGGCCTTATTTTCAACAAAGTTTGCCATCACTCCTAAAACACCTAAAATACAACCAAGTCCAAATCTTGCTTCCATGCTCATCTATATAACTTGTTATATCTATCCATATATCCCTTGTACAGAGGTGAGATCTGATCTCCCTAATCCAACCATGTTTAGGTGGCATAAAATATCAAAACCCGGGTTAGCTTGCAAAGTTCTAGCTTGCTTAGCTAGCTTGCTAAGTTAACTTGTATTGTGAAGCTTGCCTTGTGCAGTGAAGTGGTTGAAGTTATCCTCGGCTTCCTCTTCGTAGTAGTCTCCTTCCTTTTCGTATCCTTGGTCGGTACTAGCGTCTATAAATAAATACGAAGTACAGAATCACCAAACAATACTTAACTACTTCTATTTGGCACACAAGGGCTCACATTATATGATCTAGCATCATCACAAGAATTAAGGCAATAGTTTTATTTATTTCATTTTAGAAAAGTAATTTCTACTCATTAAAAAACTACTTAAGATTTAATATTCTCCAATTAAAACATGGGATCATGTTGACACATGTCATCACCACATATTTCAATACTTGGGAATGTGATTTAAAGTGGTGTCACAATTTAATAAGGTTTAACCTTATTATTTTAATTAATTAAAGTGACTAGAAATGCCTATGGGGCATTCTTTTATTACTTGTACATTATTACTGCAAGTAAACCTAGATATTTTTATATATTCAGAAAGGTCTTATTGAATGTGATTTTTGAGAGTTGGAATCAACACAAAAGCATTTATGGTTGAATTTTGAAAAATGTTTGAATGCAGAAAAGTCTCTGCCTTGTTATTTTTACTATAGGTGATCTATAATTACAAATGGTTTGAAACCAAAGGGCTTGGATTAAGAATTTCCATACCTTTCAAACAAAATTGGTTTCATGCTATTTGGTTCAGTAAAACTCTCTGAATTAAATTTTGAATCTACTGCCAGAACTAGGTTTGAAACTAAATAGATAAATCTAAATTCAAACTCTTTGGATCACGCTGGAATTTAATCCCATGCGCACACAAGGCCTTGGGCTGGTTAAGTGGTGTCCCCACGCATCAGTGAGATGGGGGTTGGCGAAGGGTACGTGGCGATTACGACCGTAGGATTAGACTAAGGATCAACGGCTCAGGACCATCGTCCTCGTCAAACAGAACACGACCGGGGCTAACCCTAGCACAACAAGTGGGGGTCTAGGGCGGCTCACCGGGGCTCAGGCGAGGGTCGGTGACAGGGGCAAATGAGATGGTCGACGACGGCGGTTTTCCTGGTACTGGCGGCGTCTCCTGGGGTGGCCTGAATCGACGACGCCCTTCTCCTCCAGCAGTGGCGGTCTCTGGCTAAATTCTGGCAACCTGGTGCTCGGCTTGCTCCAGGAAGAAGTGGGAAGGATCAGTGAGAGGTGGGGAGTGAACTGGTGTGAAGAAAACGAGCGGGGGATGCCTCCTTTTATAGGCGAGCGAGAGAGGCCGAGCGACATGGGCAGTGCTCGTCGGGGTCGGGGTTACAACGAGCTACGGGCATGACTGAGGCTAGGGGACGGTGCGCGGTCTCCTGGCGGTGCTCAACGGCTTGATGGCGCGGCAAGGGGCGGTGCGGTTTGGTCGGAACGCGCTGGTGCTCGAAATGGCACCGGCGCGATGTTTTGACGACGACAGACGCTCTGGTCGCGACGCATTTAACGGCATGTATGATGATGGTCTCCTGGGACGGTGGTGATCGCAGGCACGAACGGAGAAGGCGAGGCGCGGTCTGTGTGAGGCGGTCGGCTACGGCGAGCTGGCGCGCTCTGTACATGGCAGAGACAAACTGGACGCGTGTGTTCTCGGTGGTCTACTGCTTGTCAAGGCTCGAGGGCTGGACAGAGGGTGGGGTGGACGGTGGCGTGCTTCCTGGACATGGTGGCTAGGCGCGGCGATGGCTCGTTCTAGCTTGCCATGGTCGGCTGGCAAGGGTTTGCTCGGGCATGCACGACATGGTGCATTGGTAGGGGTCTAGGCTGGTTTAATACACTGGTTGTCACTATGGGAGACATGGGTGATCAATGGGGAACAAGGTTTGGGGTGATCACTACTCAAAACAGTGAAGTTTGGCAGAGTTTGGTTTGTGTCTCCAAGTGTTTGATAAAATGGCCGCAAGAAATTTATATTTGAATTTTTGGATGAAACTTGGTGAGTGTACTGGACACATACTAGGGAGTATCTGGTTGATTGGATTTGTCAAGGTGAACTGGTTTGGTGGGGTTTTGTTGATCTTACCATATGAACTAGATTTAATTTTCAAATGTCATTTGAATAGGGTTGCCAGATGTTTCTGTGTGTTTGCAAGGTGGGCTTGGGTTCACTTTTACTTGGTCTAGCAAGGGGTGGAAAGAATTGGATTTGTTTCTGTTTAAAATCTTGGACTATAAATACTCAAAGTGGTCTAGTGAACAAGATTGGCAAAAATGACAATTTGTTTATATTGTTTGTTTTTGAATTTCTATTGATTTTATTCTTCTTGGGAATGATTTAGATGATGTTGCTTTCATCTTTAAACCAATTCTTGCTATTCATAATCATCACACAAGTTTATACAAGCATTTATGCATTCATCACATACACACATGCATTTATATGGATTTTAATTCACAAAAGTTTTTGTTAACCCTAAATTTGGGTGATTGGAATTGGTAACCTTAATTAATATTTTTAGGATATTACAGGTTGATACTATACAGTAAATTTGACATGTCAGTTTAAATAGACAGGATATGGTATACTCATGAATACAAGTATATACTCGTACCCATAACTTAACATGTAGGATATGAGTATTACCCATGGATATAAAAGTGTGCCTATACCCCTACCAACCGATAAAATTGACATCCTTACTCTGCTACATGCGGTGGCGGCCATACTATGCTACAGACGAGGTCTGCTACAAGCGACAACGATGCTCTGCTACAAATGGCGTTGTTCCGGGGGTTTGCTACCACACGCGATGCTCATGCTGGCTGACGACGGTGCTACCGACGGCGCCCCACTTTGCTCCCGCAGGAGTAGTTGCTGCAAGATATGACAGCGCTGCTAGCGATGTAGTCGACGGTGCTCCGGCCTGTGTTCCAGTGGTGCAGGTACTATGGAACAAGAGACCGGCACCAGAGTTGTTTTTTTCTTTTTTCGAAACGGAGCACCAGAGTTGTTGTGATCGTGCTCGGGGAGAAAACATGGGAGTACACGAGGAGAACGGATGGAATGAACCAATCCACGTTCTCGTTTGTTTTGTTTTATCACTGAAAAAGGGACAAGTACCACCACTGAACCTGAGGGATCGCGGTAATGCAAATTGTAGAAAAACCAAAACAAAAGGAAAGAAAACCAACCGTAAGAAACACGAATCAAATCGCTCCATAAATAGCGATTTGACCGATACAGTATAATCCAATCATCCTACTATTATCCTATGCCCTGCCACGCTATCGTACCTTCGCAAAGTGCGCGACCAGACACTCGTGAGCGTCAAACAAAGCAAACAAATCTAATCCACTTACGACCCTTCTAGAATCTTCAGCCTCCTTTGCTGCCCCCTCTCCCCAACTTCCTCGCCCTTTCCCAACTCTTTCGTCGTCCCGAACTCCAAACCCTAGCTTCCACTAGCCGGCGCGGCTCCATGGATCGGATCGTCGGCAGCAAGTATAAGCTTGGCCGCAAGATCGGGAGCGGCTCCTTCGGGGAGATCTACCTCGGTTCGATCTCGATTCCCCTCTCTCTATGGTTCGATTACGTTCATTGATCTTACGTGGTTCGTTGACTTCTCTCTGCAGCGACGCACGTCGACACGTACGAGATTGTCGCTGTGAAGATCGTGAGCTCCCCCCCCCCGCCCGCCGCCGCTGCCGCTCGTGTTAGATTTTGTAGCCGCTGATTACCTGAAGATTTAGCCGTTAGGTTCCACAGATATTGTTATTTCTGTATGCAGATTGCTGTGCATATTCGAATGTCAGGATTTTTGTAGTATTATGTTTGAACTTGAGTTTCTGTGATGGACTACAAACGTAGAGGATTGTGCCTTGCTGATTAGTTTTTTTAGATGATCTTTTGCTGTTCAGTTTTTATGGCTTGTTCCAAGTGTTGATGCTTTTTTGAGTGAAGTAGCGTTTTTTAACATCACATTCAGTGAGTTCATGGGTTGATACAGTTATAGGATGTTCTCTGCCTAAAAATGTAGGTGCATGGATCAGAGTTGTGAATTGCTTGATGATTCTGCAAGATAGTGTATTTTGGAATCGAAAGGGAATTTGTGTTCGTACTAACGTATCGCCACAGCAGTGCTACTTGTGCAGCTGTCAATTAATAGATGAGGTCAATTGTTAGAGTATCGTCATTCAGTGATATAACCATCTTATCCATTTTGGCCTGCGCTTGTTCATCCATTGGATTGTGAGTAGCTGAGACAATTGGTGCATGACCGTGTTGAAATTGAAAATGTGGTTTTACCTGTAGCAATAACGACCATTTAACATAGCAACCAACAACACTTGTATTTTCCATTTAAATAACATATTGGCATTTACGTGTGTGGAAACAGCTCCAGATCATTAGTAGAGTTCAACAAACTGGCTGGCGGCCACTTCCTGCTTTTTTTATATTTCTTTCCTAGGCTGGATGGACTCATTTCTTCTACTTAGGTGTAGTGTTCAGTCTTAACTCACGAGTTCCTCTGCTCCTCATGGACCACCTTCCTGACTGAATCGCTGCGTTGCCTTGCTGTTTCAATGCCTAGGTGCTGCCTATACGTTTTTTTTTTAGAAAATGAGAACACGTAACAAGATAACTCAACAAAAACTATACATCGCTCATGACTTAAATGGGCTTTTGGGTTATGGACTAGGTGGAGTAAGTAGTGGTCTCTCATCCTGTGTTCATGTTTTCTCTCCAGTGTATTATTCTATGTTTTAGGTGCTGTTTTGGCTAACTCCCACCCTGACGATCTAAAGGCCAGTGGCATATCTTGTTCATTTTCCCTTTTTGATTGGTCCTGAACACATGATACTCACATTTCTGTACTGGATAGAGTAGAAACAACAGTGATTTATATACATTTTAAAGCATGATTTCTTTCTTTTTAATAAAAATATAAGATACCATTTGTTTGGTTTTTGTATCCCCGCTATTGTTCTGATTTATGTTGCATTAATCAATGTTCAGGAAAGCAGCAAAACCAATCATCCCCAATTGCTTTATGAGGCCAAGCTGTATAATGCTCTTCAGGGAGGGAGTATGTGTTCAAACTGTTACTGTTTTCTATTGTATTAATTACTACTATACCATAGTTAAAGAAATAATTCTTAGTACTTGTGGATTCTTGTAGCTGGTATTGCAAACATAAAATGGTGTGGCATTGATGGCGAGGAAAATGTCCTTGTTATTGATTTGCTTGGGCCAAGTCTTGAGGATCTGTTTGTTTATTGTGGCCGGAGATTCTCACTGAAGACAGTTTTGATGTTGGCAGATCAGATGGTAATAGCCAAAAATAGTCTTCAGCTCTTGTTCTATTTGCTAATGGTGAATCAGTGATGCAGCTGGGTTTGCTTTAAAAGTCTTATGTTGACTTCTGTTTGTGGGGGTGATGAGTTTAAGGCTAATTTTTTTAATGCATCCCTTTTCTGCTCTGAACATTAGGTGTAGAGTTTACCTGTACAAGGATTTCATTTCATTAGACACTGCAAACATTTGACTCTCTGGCAATTTCTCTTCCATGGTTATGTTTATTTCTTATGTCCTTTCTGTATCTACTGATCCATTTATACTCTTATTATCTGCGTTTTGAAGTTGTGCTTAACTTCTTGACTTCAAGATTACAACTATTTTCTGCTTTTCCTTTTTGTACACCGATTTCTCGAGTGGAGTTCCTATATGCAGCCTGCAGAATCCCCCATATGGCCATATTACCTTGTTTGGATTCACTTGTTTTATTAGTTTTTACTCATTGCCCCCGCAGATAACAAGAATAGAGTTTTTGCATTCCAAGGGGTATTTGCACAGAGACATCAAACCTGATAACTTTCTTATGGGCCTTGGTCGAAAAGCTAATCAGGTGTGTACAAGCGGCTACTGATACTTCAGCTGCTATTGGTATTCATAATGCTTAATTTGTGATCCAACTCTCAGGTGTACATCATTGACTTTGGACTTGCAAAGAGATACCGTGACTCAACGACCAATCGCCACATACCTTACAGGTGAGCTGATAATTTTAAACCAAAACATCTTTGTTTCGCTTGCATTCCATGTGTTCTCTGATTACTCGTAACATACTTGCCTTTTTTCAGAGAAAATAAAAACTTGACTGGAACAGCTCGCTACGCAAGTTGCAACACTCATCTTGGGATTGGTGAGTGAGATGGACATACTATGTATTTTTTTCTTGATTTCATTAACCTAAATACATGAATCAGATGTATATCATTTTGATTACCAGGCTCATTACTGTGCTTTTGACACTACCAATAAACCAGATGCCTTCTTATTGCTATGTTTTGATGCCTATCACTCAACTTTGTATTTACCACGTACCAGAGCAAAGCCGAAGGGATGATTTGGAGTCCATTGGATATGTTCTGTTGTACTTTCTCAGGGGAAGGTAAGATTCTTCTTTATGAACAAACATATTTTAGTGTTTTTTCTTTCCCATTGTGTCGGAATAATAAAGATCTGCAAGTGTGTCCATGTTCATCATTGAAAAGTATGTGTGTCCACTTCCGTTAAGACTTAAGTAGCAATGTAGGCCTATCACCTATGTATATCTAACACCTGTATTAGCATCATTATCAATAAGTTAGGTAGCTTTGATCCTGATTACGTTCTATACAATCTCTTTATGAAGAAAGGTAAGTTTGTTAGGAATACCCAGATGGTACTTGTACTACCACCAGAAGGTTTTATAAATACTGGATGCAGAATTAAGATAGATAAATATACATGCTTCTGAACTATTATACTCCCTCCGTTCCAAAAAGGATGTCGCAAATTTGTCTAAATTTGCATTTATCTAGATCCATCTTAGTATATAGATACATGCAAATTTAGAAAAATCTGCGACATCCTTTTTAGGACGGAGGGAGTATCATCTATTAGAGGTACGCCAGTTTGTGCCTGAGTCACATTATCATTTTTCTTGAGAGTCGAGTCATTTCCCAGCCGAGTCACAGATTCTTCTTTTTCAGAGAATCGAGTCATCGTATCTCTATGCAAGTCCAAACACAATGATATAGACTTACCAGTTAACTGGTTGACAATTCACAAATGTCATAAACATTAATGGCAACTTAAGTCTTGGCAACCTGTTTGTAACGCCTTTTGTTGTGGCAGATTAATAAAAGATAACGATAAACTATCCATGTTCCTTATTAAGACGGATGTGTTGCTGACATCTTTTGTATTAATTAGTACCACATACCACCTGTATTTATTCTCGGTATTACTATTATGATCAAAAGCCAGGTCGCTTTGATCTTGATTTTGACATCCCTTTACATTTGCTTATTGATTTCTCTTTATATGATCTCTGTGTAATTTTGTATATGTTCTGTGCAGTCTTCCTTGGCAGGGTTTAAAAGCTGCCACAAAGAAGCAGAAGTATGACAAAATAAGTGAGAAGAAACTTTCAACACCTATCGAGGTTGTTTAAGGCTACATGTTTTATTTATATAGAATGTCCTTGCACCTTTTTATGCCATTACTCTGTAGTGTACTCATCTGTTCCATTGTTACAGGTTTTATGTAAATCACATCCTGTGGAATTTGCTTCTTATTTCCACTATTGCCACTCGTTGACATTTGATCAACGGCCTGACTATGGATTTCTGCGACGGCTCTTTAGAGATCTGGCTGACCGTGAAGGTATAGCATTAGAGGCACTATCGTGTCATCTTTAGTTTGAATTCTGTGATCTATGATCAGTTACCAGTTGAATATTTGGACACCTGCAGGTCACCAGTTTGACCATGTCTTCGACTGGACATTATTGAAGTGTAAGCAAACACAGAAGGTGAAGGCTCAACAGGTATGCTATGCTAGTATTTTCCAGGTGTAACAGCTCTTCCTCTCACATAATCATATACTTGATTACATTCCATTTATCTTTTAAAACGATGGTATCGTGTTAGAAAACAATGCATCTTATACTAGGTTTGATGCATTTAATGGAATGACAGTAGTCTTTTTCCCTTTGACATTGTATCTCCGTGGACACCTTTTATTGCCTTTGCTAATTTTGCCCCCTCTTTCCAATGACAGCAAGACCCAGGTGTAAGTAGCAGGCAGGCTCCAATGAACATGGACAAGCACCAAGGTAGCAATTTTCTTCGCATCAGTACTACTTTCCAATAGAATTTTTCCCTTGCGGCAATGAGTTATAGTTGATCAAAGCGTCCTAAAGATTGGCTGGTTGACTTCCCTACAAAATACTTCTTGGTCATATTCATATGTTATTTTAAATTGCTTTCGTTATCAGTATGGTTTCTCATTTTCTTTAATATAGTAGGAAAACGAGTTTCGTGGATGAATATGTGCACTTGAAGTTTCTTTATTGTGTGAAAATATCCGTTTGCGTGATGTGCAAGAGATGACAGGATGATTAGCAACTACATGTGTACAGTGCATAGTAATGGACATTTTCTCACCAAAAATGCAGGTGCACATGTTATTACGCAATGAAAACCTAGTTTTTGTTTCCCTCGAGTGTCTTTGTTGACCTGGCAGCATGTGCTCCTGGAATGATTGTACTTCCTCTTTAAATACACCTACAGGACGGGAAGTTGGTAACTGCATTCTCATGTTTGTTGCTTTGAATTGTTTTCAGTCAGTGGTTCACGGGCAGCTGAAGCTTCTGGTCAGCTTGAAGCAGAACAACGCCCGGCAATCAGAATGCAAATAAGAGCTACTGCTGAGAATAGCCGTTCAAATAATCGACATTCTGATAAATTGGTAATGCGTTTATTGATGATGAAAATATCCAACTTCAATACTTCCTCCGATCCAAAGTAATCGTCGTAGTTGTCTAGGTCCAGTGAACCTGCGACAACTAATTTGGATCAGAGGGAGTAGCAAAATGTTTGACGTGACTTTTGAGTAATTTAACTGCTCATAAAGTTTCAGAATGCATCACGGGCTCTTACAGCTGTACTGTTTTTCTAACCTAATGGGAACAGTAGTTTACTCATTAGTACTCCCTCCATCTGGAAATAAGTGACTTGCATTTGTCTAGATTCGCATGTATTTACACACTAAAACGTGTCTAGATACATGCGAATCTAGACAAATCGAAGTCACTTATTTCTAGACGGGGAGGGAGTATGATTTATGGTGTCTACCTTTTAGTTATACTTCTCTTTTCTCTTCTGTTGCTACAGAGGTTGGGTGCTAGCACTGATAATGCATTGCTGCAATCGACATCATTTGGGCATACTGATGCCCCAAGGAAGAATATACCAGTCTCAAAAACACAGGGGCTTGTTGATCCCCACAATCATCATGGAACTAACGATCAAGGGCCGTCAAAGAAGCTTTAGCACTCGGATCAGTTGGCTTCTGTTCATGATGGTCTATTTATTAAACGATTGGTGAGACTACCTTTGATTCTGTTATGTGCTTGCACTTTTCATGTGTATAGGGTATGTACAATTATGTTCGTGGCGTGGTGATATTGTTTTTTCTCTTCTATTTGACATTGTGATTTTTCTGTTTGTGCAACAAAATACTCTCTTACCATATAATTGGTATAGGCTCTAAGGTTACTTCTAGTAGTCTGACACTGGTTGCAGGTTGTTGTTATAATCACTTGTAGTGTCCGGACTACATAGAAAGCATCTGAAGATCAAGAGATCATCAAATAAATAATCTGGAGTCCAAAAACTCCATTGCAGTTCAGTGAAGTCAAGCGACAAATTTTAAATCCAGAATCAAAGAAACTAATAAAGACAAAGTGCAGAACTTAGAAATGAAAACAAAAGGTTATGAGATTAGGCTTATTAGTGAGCTACCATATTCCTTTTCTTTGGCTAATTTTATTCCGGATGCCATCTCTCCACTCTTATGGCTATGTAGTGGGGATTCTTTAGTCAACACCTTCGCATGAGTTAGCAAGGCTTTGCAGGGAAACAATCTCCTTTCAACTGTGACTGAACCGATCTGCCCCATGGCAGGCATCTGCAATGAACCACTGTTGCGACAGATCCTGTGGGAAATGCAGAGGTGCTGCAGATCCCTATCTACAATTGGCAGGAGGACTTGACTACTTGATGCTTTGACCCCAAAGAAAATTTCTCCATCAAGAGCATTTGCGAAGTGCATGGAACAAGGTTTTCTGAGGCCGGTACTAGTGGGACTCAAAACATGTTTCTTTGGCTGGAGATGGTGAGCTTATCAGAAGGGCACTGTAGCTGGAGACCGGCAAAAAATTGTGGAAGCTTTCGTGTTTGACATCCAGTCAAACACGGCAGAATTCTGGAACTTCTTCGACAAGGAAAATTACTGCACCAACAAAAGACTGGATAAATTGGTTCCACCTGATCCAGGCTTTGTCAAGGTGAACACTGATGGAGCCTTCAATGATGAGCACCTGTTTCACTGCCCCAGATCATGGTGGAGAAGTCCCGGCTGCTGGTTCTGGTTGCCTTGAACATGTGAGGATTGTGCTGTACACTGAAGCTGTGGAGCTCCCTTCTGCTGTGAGTAATTCTCGATGCTAACTATGCCTTATGTGATCTTTGAGACGGAAACAATAGTCCTGAAGCAGGTGGTCTTGTCTTGTTCGTATGACTCATCAATTGGAGGTGCTGTCTTCTAGGAGATCAAAGTCCAGCTGATTTTAGCTTCTATCGACCATAGAGTTGTCTTTTATATTTGTTTCTTGTACTTATGCTGCCCATCTCATAGCTGCGTGTTTGGTGCTAGCATGGACCAGGAACTCACTGTCTTGCTAGACTGGTCGCCATATTTTGAAACCACCATTTAAATTGAATTTATAGTTCCAGGTAAAACTGAGTTCAAAGCGTAAGCGAGAAAAATGAATTGACCCACTTGGAACTGCTGTACTGTGGAACAATGTGCTGGAGAAAACATTTGCTTTGTCTTACACTTCTCCGAATGAGTGTTGGTCACTACAAGCAGTTTTATGATTTAATAATAAATAGTACTTACCTTTGGTCAAAAAACAACGAATATATACCCCAAAATATATATTATGTGAGCATTTATTATCACTGGAAGATATCCTATTTGAAAATTAAATTTTTTCCTATATCCTGCATTGGCATGGTTTACTGACTCAATCTGCGAATTGCGAGGTTTTAAGCATGATGGCATAATCATCTCATGGAACCTGACTGTGTCTTTATTTTTTTGAGCTGAAACTGTGTCTTTATTTGCTCCAGCTGTATCATGTTCTCAGTGTTCTTATGACCTATTTTGGTGATGGCACTGGGCTCACTCTTCTTTGTTTATATATTGTGTATTGCAGGTCACTGAATATGGTTTCAGTGGAGAATCCGGAGTGAACGTGTAAATTACTGTCAGGTTTTTAAGGTGTCCTCTTTATTGCATGAGGTGATTACTACCTATCAGAAAATATGGCTGATATGTTGATGAGAAATCAGTATCATTCAGTGGGGAAGAAATTGCTATTCTGTCTTAGTATGTGGATAATACTTGGAAACTTACTTAGGAATGGCAGTACCCTATTTTGTGTTCTACATGATTGTACAACGTGAGACTTCATCTGGGCTCATTGATTCGGGGTTCTTTGCCAACTAACAGAATGGCACTTTATTCTTTGAAAGAGGACTAATTGGAATAGCTGTAGCTTTAATTAGAGTTCAGTGCCGGCGCGATGATGTATGCCCCACCCCCTTTCAGCGTCTCATTGTGGGACCTCACTCTGAACTTAGAATGACTCTTGTAAGTTCACTCGAGTTGCTATATGATATATATTGTAATACAAGTTACCTGGGTCGGATATCTCACCAAATATTTTTCTCACCAGATGCTCACAATCTGCAAGCAGAAAGCAGCATATTATTCAACTTAGATGGGCTTTAGCGTCAAATATGTTTGCCTCAGATCCCAACAAGGTTTATGAAGTGTGTTGGGAAGATATGATTTTGAGTCAGTAAACCTTGCAATTATCTTTCTTACATAACCTGGTAAAATGGTCACTGCTGTAATATGGAGGGCTGCTGTGGTGCTGCCATGAATTTGTGTTTGCTAGTTATGGCTTAATTCTGTATAGCATCAACACCTGCTCATACCATTACGATGACAACAGGCAATATGTTTGCTTTATTCATCTGAAGCCTGTGTGTGTGTGTGTGTGTGTGTGTGTGTGTGTGTGTGTGTGTGTGTGGTTATTAGACCATCTGAAAGTCACTGATCTGAGGACGGCTGGTGTACTATACATAATTGTTATGTTATTGACCCTGGTAGTTTCTTAACTACTAGTTGTGCTGTCCAACGTTACCTCTGGTTTTCAGTTAATTCGATAAGGACAACCGTGAATTTTTCGTGTCCAAAACTTCCTCATTTCAGATTCACAATTATCTTTCTTACATTCTGATATTATATGCTCGTTTCATCTGGGACGAATTGATTGAAGTTCATATCAACTCTTATCAACTGGATTTTGAACTTGTCCATGGGAGCGGCCAACTTTATAACTGGAGTTGGTTCTCAATGGGATCCATTATTCAGAGATGTCAAAATCCTTTGCAAAGCGTATGTGCTCATGTTACAACAATGCTTAAAGGAAGAAGTATTAATCAATCTATGTTCTCTACGGTTACTCCAGTTCTTTGGCGAAGTCAATATTGTCCACAAACACCTGCAATGACAATTGGACGAAGAGCTTTAGTCTCTGAACGGATAGCAGACAATTGTCTCTTGAAAGAAAGAGCGTCTGAAGATAAGAATGATGGGAACAGGGGTGATACCGATTTCCACCCATCAGGGTCCAGGATGGTTGTGATCTTGGTGTTGATCCCTAGCAAGGGACCTGCCTCCCGCACCACCTTCCCTCCAGACAGCTTCACCACCTCGGCGGTCTTGTAGACGTCGTCGGTGCCTATGGCAATCTGTATAAAACACAGCATGTCAGAGGCTAAGGGAGGCCCTCAAAATTTACTGAACTGCAGAAGTAATACAGTCGACCCATCCATACCTGACCATACGCGTTGCCCTTGTCATATTCATTGACGCCGTAGTTGTAGGTCAGCTCCAGAACCGCATTCTTGTCTTCAGGTCCGTACCCCATCATCGCTACCGTGTACTGCACAAGAACTTGTCCATTTCAATGCACGAAAGATTGTTACAGGACACACACTAGAAGGATTATTCACCTTGTATTCAGGGTTGTCTCGCTTCCGTAGCAGCTCCATGCCGCAAGCCTACAGTTTGGCGAGAAGAAAGCCACTGAGATGACCACCGAGACAAAATAGGCCGGAGTAACTGGCATGAGCTGCCTACCTTCTCATAGAAGCTTATGGCTTTGTCGAGATCGCCGACGCGAAGCATCACCTGACACAGTGGCTCTGGTGTCCCTGGCCTCTCAAGGATCTCAAACTTGTAGCCGTCGGGGTCCTCGACGAACGCGATGACGGTCTTGCCACCCTTGACGGGGCCTGGTTCCCTCGTCACCTTGCCACCCTTTGCTCTTATGAGTTCGACCGTCTTTGCCACCTGTCGTGATAAACCATCAAATTAGTTCATCAAAGCACATTCCTCAGAAATATTTAGATGAAAAAATACACATTGAACTTGTGTCGTACGTCATCAGTTGCGATGCCAAAATGACCAAACCCCGACCCGATATCGTACTTGTCGACCCCGTAGTCTGCGTACGAATCGTCCATCAGCAACAGCGAGACTATGAAGAGAAATGTGCTTACAGTAATATGTGTAAGGTGAGTACTGACTGTAGGTGAGCTCGACGACGAATTGGGCGTCCTCGGGGCCGTATCCGAGGAAGGCGTTGGTGTACTTCTCTTCCGGTATGTCGCGCTTTCTCAGCAGCTTCATGCCCAGGCATTCGGTGTAGAACCTGCATCGGTCGGGCACCGTCACCGTCAGAGGTGTCGTCTGCTAGGAGAACAACGGTACCGGCGTTGCAGAAGGAGATGCTACCGACTTGATCGTCCTGTCGATGTCGCCGACGCGGTAGACGACATGGAGGAGCCTCCTGTTGTCCTTCTTCGCCCACGCGAAGGCCTCCTCTTTGCTGACGAACGAGGTGGCCGCAGCCTGCGCGGCGTCCGCCGAGGCGCGGAGCTTCGGCGCGCCGCTCATGCTCCTGCTGCTCAGCCTGATCGGCTCCGACTGCAGCGCTGTTCCGAGAAGCACCAAACGGAATCAACCGAATGCAATGCAGGAGGTATGCTCGTACTTTCTTGGTTTTGCTGTTCTCGGTTGACGTGGAGGAAGGAATTAACATCATGTTTACCTGCACCCGCGGCCGCCGCGGAGAGGAGCAGGGACCTCCGGGGGACAGCAGCGGCCGGGGTGGCGCAGGCGCAGGAGAGCCCTCATCGTGGCCCTTTTTTTTGGTTGGCGGGGCTTTCTCGTGCTATCCTTAATTCCTGCCTGCTTCGTGTTTGTACCCGCAAATGGATCCAGGGGGCCTCCCGGGCAGATCTTCTGATTTCTCCCTACTTTTGCTAAACTATCCCGTTCCTATGGAGTACTACATTTTATCTTATCTACTTCACACAAACTGTTGAATGTGCAAACTAGGCAATGAGTGTGCGAAAATCACTGTCACGTCCAAAGCAACTCCCAGAGATACTCGTCCCCTACGGTGTCGGACGCGGCTCGATTTTAGGCCGTATTAAGGGGGAAGAGGGAGAGGAGAGCGCTGTGTCCTAGACCCAGACGTGCCCTCCATAAAAAAATTGAACATTTAGAAATTCATACAAATACGAAAATACTCTAGAATCCATAGCAATTTTAACATGTTTGTACATAATTTAGAAAAAAAACCTAAATCTAGTAGCGGCCCCGGCCACGCCTGTCCAGTCCAAAGCGATGGTACATCACCGCCGCGTAGTCGTTGTTGTCGCTGTGCTCCTGCTTCGGCGGTGGCATGGCGCTGTAGCCCTAGCCCGGATCGCCACCTCCGTCGCCGTAGCCCGAGCAGCCGGCCCCGTCGTCGCCCTCCAAGTTGATGAGCATCCTGAAGTGGCGCGCGCGCTCGGCCTGCTCACGCCGGTACTCCTCCGCGGACGAAGCTTCAGCGAATGCGTCCATCGCTGAGGGCACGACCTTGAAGGAGACGCACTCGGCGCCACGCTGGCCCAAAAACCCCTTCGGGTCCTCCTCGATCTTCAGCTAGAGGGCGTCCGCCTTGTACTCCGGCGGCGGTGTCCACTCCTTCCTCACCTGGCGTCGGGGTCTGGCGAGGCGGAGGCGGCCGCAAGAAGGGGATGGCGCACGTGGACCCCTAATTGCGGTGCCGCCGGAGCGCCTGCACGACTGCTACGACAGCGGGGTCTCCTCATACTCGTCCTTCACCGGGGCGGGAAGAACGGAGAAGCGCGACGACAGCGTGGAGTACGAACATGTTTCGTGCGACCATCCGTACTCGTCCTTCTCCGGATAGGGGTGGCCCGTGACGACCAGCCGTTTCGTGCGCCATCTTCTCCGCTCCTTTCCGCCAGAAACGCGACATTCGGCGCCCCCACTTGTTCCTCGTGTGTTGGGTTCGGCCTGGGGGCGCCGGATAACAAAACGGGCTACACCGGTGCCAAATAAAATTTGTGTGTGTGTGAAGGGGGGGGGGGGGGGGGGGCGGCTGGGCATCAATTTGGCCGCCGACGCCCTCGATAGCCCTTTAGGGCCCCTGAGTGGAGATGCTCTAAGACCTGACAATATTGGAGAGACGAAAATTGACATTTCCCCCATCTCATGATCTCTATGATTGTGCCCCCCCAACACACACACCCCACAAATACACACCCAAACCCCACCCCTAAGCATAAAATTATACATAAACGGTTAAAACACTTTTACTTCGGAGGATAGGCAACCGTGAGATCCGAATGTTCCGGTGGCGGTACGCTGTGGGGAGGCGGCGGTCTGGTGACCTCCTGCTGGACAACGGCACGGGACATTGAGGTTTCTCCTGCAGCACGAGGATGCCTAGGGCGGCAACCCTAGGTATGACGGCGGAGGTGGCTTTCTTATTCGCCAGAGGTGGTCGGCCAGAGGCTGGTTTGGCGGATCTTGGAATCCATCATCTAGTCCCGGCAGCGAGACAGGGATACCTAGGTGCCGATGAAAACCGAGCCGTTGGCAGGCGATGGCGGCATTAATACGGCGTTACCTTGATGAAGGCATCACCGTGTAACTAGTGTCGAACTCAATCGTGCTGCTCCAGGGGAAACCCTAAGGTCTCCGGGTTGGACGATGGCGGCTGACGAGGGGTAACCTCGGCAATGCCCATTGTTATGGACTTAGGGTTTCGTGGAAAAGAGAGTGTTGGGGATTTCGTCGGCTGATCAGACAAACAAGGAAGTCAATGTAGTCTGATTATAATAAAAGCTCGATTACAAAGTCGCCGGTTCGCTGGTTGCAATCTAGCTCACGACGGATTGCATAAAAGCTTGTCCTCTCCGTCGGGTCCTCCTAGCCTTTATATGAGAGGCTGGGTCCTGTAACGGGAGGATACATGCATACAAGCACAATACAAAATCTGTGTCAGTTCATGACTATTCCTGGACTGGTAAGGGAAGCCTTTATTCGTCGGGTGCCTCCTGGATTCCTTTGGGACTTTATGGGCCATATGCTTTTATACGCCTAGGCTAACTAATCATAGGGATCCGATAGATCATACCCATGTCAGTAGCCTCCAAGACTATCTGAATCGTAGATTCGGGTTGAGTCTCAAAACATTGTTTAACCGTAAGGCAGAGTTTTTCTATAAGCAAACATTCTTTATATGTTTATTTAATCATCATAGGGATTTGGTATAACGACTCTGCTGCATTTGATGGACCGGGAACAGTTAATTGCTCTTGGGAAAAAATAACATGAACCTACATCAAATACAAGTCCCCGAGCTTGAACCCGGTTTGCTGGCGTAATTGAGTTCGGGCCGTGGAGGTCTTATCGAGTACTGAATCCTAGTGCTTATATTTCGGGTACACGACACGTCCATCAGTACTTTTCATCATATCGTGGATATAGATTTAATACTGTCAGAACGCATACATGTGTGATTACCATGCCAGGATAGATCCTGGGGTCTTATCTTCATGTCATGGACACGACATTTAAACATGTTATCGCAGTGGACACGGTATGAGAAATTTTGTCGACTGTCTTGTTTGGCGGTTGGAATAGCTGCAGTTATCGACTTTGTAGTATTTTATCAGGGGCTCCCGATGGGTTAGCCGTATAAGGATACAAGAATGTAATACTCATAGGTTTTCTTCTGATGATGACGTGTATTCTTTTCTATCGGGTGCGCGACAACGCTCCTGATGGGAGTATCCCCCGAGGCTACAAACGAATTCTTGGATTCGAGTATAGGCTCAAAATTTATGCTGAAATATTGACTCTGCAGAAGGATTTGTTTTATCGGGTGCACGACAAGCGCTCCCGATGGGAGTAACCCCCGAGTCTATATTCGTTTGCATGCATCAGAGCATAGCCTCCAAGCCTTTTATTCGAATGAACTTTACTTGATCTGATGGCGTCCTGTGGTTCTATGAGAAAAAAAGACCCGATGGGACGTGACCGTAATGGGCCCCGTTGCTCTAGTGCATGCTGACGCATGGGCGGCGTAGTGGTGTTAGTTTTACCGCATGGCCCCATGTTTGTGCGAGAATCAAGGTGTCATCCGGTCACCACCGGATTTACCGTGAGATTTTAACTGCCCATGATTTCCCCTCCTTTTGTTGTAGCCACGTGTCACCATCTCCTTTGCTCTGGCGCTTCATCGCCTTTGATCAATGGCTCATATTCACCCTATATTTCTTTATATTGCGATCGTTAGGATTTTTACTGCTCATCTCCCTCTTGCCATCATATTCTTCCTCTCCTACGCCACATCAGTGCCCCATTGCGCCCTTGCTTCTTAGTTCTTTGCAAAGTTCCCTTGTGATGCCCCCCCTGAGAGCCACCGTGGGCAGATCAAGGGGAACTTCCTCCACCACCGACACGACGTCAAGGAAGAAGAAAGCCGCCGGCTGGGTGGCATCTAAGTGCACCCCGTGCGACCTGCGCGAGGCTCGCAATGCCAACTTGCTAGAGGAGGACTCGTCCAAGATCCCCGACGACAAGGTCATGCCTGCACCTGAAGTGGGGTGGCGGGTACTGTTTCTATATTTTTTGTATCGTAGCTTGTCTCTCCCCCCACGAATTTCTTCGCGGGCTTCTATTTGTTTACGACGTGCAACTCTACCAGCTCATGCCAAATTTGATTCTCCACATTGCTTTCTTCATCACTATTTATGAGTGTTTCCTCGGGATCCATCCCCATTGGGGCGTGTGGAAACACTTCTTCTTTGTTATCCGCAATGCATCTGACATTGTCGTTCACGATGTCGGAGGCGTGATTATCTCTGTCTGATCCAATGTTGACTATTTTGAATTTAAAACCGCGGATTTTGTCCAAGGTTGGAAAGCAAAATGGTTTTACATTAAGGACCGGCGAGTCGAGGGCCAGAAGTTCGGGTTAGCCCCATTTGACCCGAAGAAAACTTGCCGGAGGCTTAGCTCTTAGGAGCAGCGCCCCTCCGCCAAAGAGATGAAGGAGATCCAGACGCTTATAGACCGTCTTTAAAATCTGCACACCGCCCAATTGTCGGGTCTTTAGATCCTAGCATATTTCTTGTGGATTCACGTCCAATCTCTCCAGGCTCGACTGGCTGGCATGTGGACTTATTCTGGCAGGAATGATCCAATGAGGGTTTCGCCTGAGGATGTGCCAGTAATGGTCTTGGAGAAGAGGGTGCACTCCTTCATGACTTTGACGAAGAAAAAACCCGTTCCTACTGACTATCGGGTGAAACCCTTCAGTAAGAAAAACTTTGTTCCTGAGGTAAGATTTTGTCGTGTTCCTGCACTTTGTACTTTGTGGTTCATCGAGTCTTGTTTTGCCCTGAGCCTGTTGAAAGGGTCGAAGACTCCGACGATTCAACAGGATCCAAACCGCAAAATATCAAACCCATTTATGTTTCCCCTCCTCGAAGCGGATATTTTGGATGGCGCAAGACATTAGCTCGTAAGTTACTTGCCCTTTATCTTTGTTTGCATCATTCCATTGGAAGAATCATCTGACAAAAAAACTTGACTTTTTCTCAGGAGTAACGAGGACGAGGAAATCTCTCCAAATTCACTGACCAGTGCCCCTGCTCGATCTCCTCTGGCCAAGTCCATGGGCCAGCCGACAAACACAACCGAGCTTTTAAAGCAGGCCTCTTCGAAGCTGGACCAGAAGGAAGAAACGTCATCCCCTCCTGAGCCTCCTTTGAAAAAGAAGAAGATGGCAGGCAAGGATGTGGTGATAGCCGAGAACCCATCAGAGCCCGACATGAAAGATGTGAGTTTCGTGCTTTTTTATTGTTCAAAAATTTGTTTCTACGTTAGCCCTCGAGTAATTTTATCAGTCTTGTGCAGCCACTGATGCGCGAGATGGTTGAAATGGCCTCTCGATTTATCAAGATCCGTCACGAAACCGAAGAATCCAAAGGTATTTCCTCTGTTTGTCCTTATCTTTGTATCCTCTTACCAACATTTCACTTATGCAATGATCATATTTTGTTGTAGTTGCTGATAAGGAATCAAGCTCTGCAAGGGGTGGACGAGCTGGAGGCCTAACTTAAGAAAGTAAAGTCATCGCTCAAGGAAGCCAAGAAAAACGCCATTGCCGAAGTCGAACCATTCAAGAAGAAAACTGATGTCGCAGCTGCCCAGGACGAGGATCTTTGCCTTCGCATCGAGGTCTTGAATTCCTCCTTGACTAGTAAGTTGCACTATACGTAACTCTGCTCTTTATTTGTCATATTTTTTATTGATTCCTAAATTACTATCTTTCTCTGCAGAAATAACCGGCCAATTCCTGGCTTTGGAAGAGGATCTATGGTCCGATCTTTTGTCGGATGCTATTGGGGTCTTGGAAGTGAATAGCGTGCGCGGGCGCAATCTTAAGATTCTCTCACGCCGCGCCTTCAAAGCTCTACACGCTGAAGTTTTCCTGGAAAAGGAAGTACCTGCCGATCTGAATGATCTGGTGTCCCTCTTAAAAGCTGATCCTAACCCGCTAACGGGGTATAGCTTGACGCAGTCGAAGAATGGCGCGGAGATTTCAATGGCGTTGGTTGATGTCTACGCACTTCTATTCTTGTAGACAGTTGTTGGGACTCCAAGTGCAGAGGTTTGTAGAACATCAGCAAGTTTCCCTTAAGTGGATCACCTAAGGTTTATCGAACTCAGGGAGAAAGTGGTCAAAGGTATCCCTCTCAAGCAACCCTGAAATTAAGATACAAGAAGTCTCTTGTGTCCCCAACACACCTAATACACTTGTTAGGTGTATAGGTGCACTAGTTTGGTGAATAGATAGTGAAATACAAGTGGTAACGGTGCCAGAAAAGAGCTTCTGACTTGTTGTTGACATGGTAGAGACTAAAAGAAAACTGAAATAAAGATGGAAGCAAGCAAACATGCAACGGATCTAGATGCAAATGGTGTTTCAATGTTTAGAAACAAGGCCTATGGATCATACTTTCACTAGTGAACATTCTCTCATAAATATCTTCTCTTTATGATACTACTCTTAACTACTCTCCGGTTGGATACTCTAATCCATGGTAGGGCTATAACAGCACACCTCAAAGTCCGCCTTCCCCATCTAGATAACCCCACACTGTCACCTTGAGCGCTAGATGGTTCTAACAAACACCACAATTTCATAAAGACATCCAACTCCAAATATACTCATGATAAATATATATGTAACCTAGCTTAAGTGCCACACACGATGTGCACGATGTCACTTTCACACACGTGGGGAAAAGCATAGATCTATTAAAGCATGATGAGTATTTATGTAGACTCTAGCCTAAGTGCCACCATGGAGTGCACGCTGTCACTTTCACACACATGGAGAGATCAGAGATCTATTAAAGCACTTGAGTAGCAAGGTAGATCTACTTGATTACAAAGCTTATGACCACAACAAGATCATGCATAGAGAGAGATGAAAACATAGCTACCTCTATAGCCCTTAGTCTCGAGGAAGAACTACTCCCTCCTCATCATGGAAATCAGCAACGGTGATGAAGATGGTGGTAGAGATCGATGGAGATGGCTTCAGGGGCACTTCCCATCCTCAGGTGCCGAACAGAATTTCTGCCCCCGAATCTCCCCTTCGGCAAGCCACAAGGAACTTTTCGTGGCTTTCTGGTCGATTCTTTAGGGTTTCTGAGTCGGGAGCTTCTTATAGGTGAAGGAGGAAAGGTCGGTGGAGTGCCTGGGGGCCCACACCCCCTGTGGGCACGACCAGGGTGGGCCCCGTGCCTACCTAGGGTGTGGCCACCCTAGTGTCCTCCTCCGTCTTGTCTTCGATTTTCCGTATCATTCAGGGAAAAATATGAACTCTGGCTTTTTATTTTGTCCCGTCCAATTCCGAGAATATTCATTTTTTAGTTTTCTGAAACCAAAAACAGCAGAAAACAGGCAACTGGCACTGTGGCATCTTGTCAATAGGTTAGTTCCAAAACGTGTATAAAAATACCTCAAAGTGTAGACTAAGCAAAGAAAAATAGATACTAAACAAGCATGGAACATAAAAAATTATAGATATGTTTTCAACGTATCATTGGTGATGGCCCATGGCGAGAAGATCGATTGGAAGAAGGTTAGCTCTTCTCTTCCAGTCAATGACGCTGGCAAGGATATTGACCTCAAGCCTTATATAAAGAAGGCGAGGAAATTTTCGCGGCTGCTTCTGTTAATTGGCTCGGGGCAAGAAGTTCCTGATGCCAAGGCCTTGACCGGTAATCCCTCCATGAGTGATTCCGCCCCCTCAAAGCCTACGGCCGATGCTCCTTCGGCTAGTGTCACCGCTTCTATTTAAAAAACTACTTAGCTTTGGGTCCCACTAGATCTTTGGCTTAGTGTTGTAAAAGACTCCTTCCGTTACCTGCTGTTTATCGAGTTATGCTGCGAGTAACGATGTTTCATCCTTGTGTATATTGATCTTATTTTGTTGTATCCTTGATTTGTATCCGAATATCTGAATATTTGTACTTTGTGCATCTTTCTAGATGACGTCTAATTCTTCTGATCCTTCAACTAATCCTCCCACACCTGTTGTATGTGCGACACCATCCGATAAAGTGATTACCTGTGTTATTGATCCTCCATTGTATGCTGAAACCTTTCAACATATAAAGTGGTTGGAAACTGATCTTCGGGTTGTGCAAGCTATAGTTGATATTTCTCAGTCAAAGACGCAGAAAACTTTGGACCGCGAAGCCTTTATTTTGGAGGAAATTTCCAGGACGAACGAGAAAATTCTCTATAAGTATCTCTCGCAGAGCCCTCGAGCCTTTTGTATGTAGCCGAGAAAGTGACTTTGAATTCTGATTTGTCTAGGCATCCAAGTAAACAAAGTGGAAGAGATTCATTGATTGAGTATTCGGATAAACACGCTGATAGAAGCTTCTCGGGGTACTAGTGCCAATTTTTGGACTGATCATAAACGCGCCTTCACGCTTGCCCTTCTCTAGGATCGGGTATCTGAGGTGTAGGAATTTGTTGAGTGCTGCCGTCAAGCATTAGCTCGAGTGTACAGTGCGCTATTTCCTCGGGATCCCTAGCCTCAAGGCCTTGCCGCATTAATGATGAAATATCGGCAAGGTGAGAGGATTCACCATTTTATTAAGCTCCAACTTGTCACGGGTGCGAAGCTAACATTCACCTGGATGCACGCTCATTACCCGATGCTGGATCTGGATTACATATCTCGACATCTTCCTTCTCCACCAGATGGTAGTTTCACCATGGCCCCTCACTGCGCAGCTGCATGTCACTCTGCTATTCGGATCATCCGAAGAATGTTGGATGAAAACAAAGAATTTTTTCTTAACTTTGATATGTAACTTTAGTACTGCATAGAAAAGTTCCTGGGACTATTCCGTGGAAGGATGCCTTCGTTTGTGCTAGATTTGTCAAGGAGATGTTCATGGCCCATAGGGTCTTGGCGTAAATGAGGTTGATGTTTCAACCGACGTCCATGAATACCTTGCTCATATCAAACCCACCAATTTGTGCGTCAATGATGAGAGCCAATGACCAGGCCGAGGTACTCAAAGAGGGTGATCAGCTCTGCTAAACATGATTTCTTGCTCTAACCAGTGGAGAAATTCAGGAGTTGGGGTGGCGCAGTTACTGCCATATTGACTTGTCGGGTAATCAAATTTTGGATTCTGTTTGATGGGCGCCCTTTCTAGATCATAGACATTGCTCCTATGGACCTTGGGTATTCCTCCTCTTGGTTTCCGTTTCCGACAGGTTGCGGCTGCCCCGTCGGTGCTGGTCCTATAGGGGGTGGCGGTGTCGCAAGAGAAAGGGTTCCTGGTGCTGCGGTGTACCCACGGTTTGTTGCATCATTCACTTTTGCATTGCACACTGCCTGCATCCCAATGAATGTACGATAGTCTTTCATGAGGTGAGTCGATCGTCGCCTCCCCTTGGAGTCAACGTATAAGTGCATATTACACGGTCCTTTCAGCATTTTCATTGGGAACATCGGTGGTTCCCTTGCTCAATATGGCTGAATTGGCCTATTTTTTCCTACCTCCTCTCGGCTGCCATGGTATCCACCACTACGGTTGTCACTCCTCCGGTTATCCTCGCTGACAAGGTCAACTGCTACGTAATTTGGTCTGCCATAGCCATTGAAATTGCGCCTTCTTTTATTATCATTGTTTCGCCTATCGTGGTCTTCCTCGGGTGAACGCCCGTGTTTGTTGTGTATGACATCTTGACCCTCAGCCCAGCGGTTTTCCATGTCCATCAGTTGAAAAATTGTTTTCGGCTTTACCTGTCCCAACTCTTCAATAAAATCCTTTCTCTGCAAACCATCATTGAAAGCATCGATTGCCCTTTCATCGGAGATGTGCTCAGCAGAATTTTTGACGATGTTCTAGCGCTGAATATATGCCCTGATAGATTCTCCGGGTTTCTGCTTGCAGTCCTCGATAGATGCGGGTCACTTGAATATGGATTGGAAGTTTCGGATGAACTTGTCCTCTAGATTTCTCCAGCTGCTGATAGATTCTTCGGGTAAATGCCTGAGCCATGAGCGTGTTGTTCTGGTTAAATGTAATTGGAGGCTCTACATCACTGTGCCTTTTGAGACAAACTAGAGTTTGATGGTTTGTAAATAATCGACTAGCCATGCCTCCGGTTCCTGGAGTACGTCGTATTTTTAACGGTCATGAGGGAGATTGAAGTCCTTGGGTACCGGAGCTTTGTGAACCCAACGGGTAAAGCAACTGGTGCCGCAAGGTTTGCGCTCGTCATCACTTTATACCTCAGAATATATTCGGCAACTGCGTTCTTCCTTGGATCTATCGACCCTTCACTGTGTAATGTCGTTTCTAGCATTGTCTCCACGCGAAGAATGTGTGAATCGCACGTGGTGGGGGAGCTTGATCTTCAGGTGTTCCTTACATGCCGAGGGATGCTACGATGGTGTGGTGATTTATCGGATTGCTGTATGACGCCTTGTTCTACTTACGCAAGAGTTTCGCCTACCATGCCCAGCCCCATGAGGGCGGACCAATGAATAGCTACTCGCGGATCGTCGACAGCTGGTTGAGTTGTTAGGAGGTAGTCTAGGCAGCGAGAGGACGGCTTGTGCTGTTTTTGCTTTGATGTTGCCTGTAGAATCTACTGACATGAAGGATAGACACAAATCTCTGGCCATCTCTCGCCTTTCGGCTTCTAGAATGCGCTGCAGCCACGAAGTGCTCCTCTAGTGACACTGCCGGATTTTCTGGTGGAGCTAAGCTGCGCCCGTCGGAGGCTGGATTCATCGACTAGCCTTTTCCTCTCATCTAGAGACCGCTGCAGTCGAAGCAAGTACCTCTTCTTGTGGTGCAACAAGTACTGGTAAGCCATCAGTTCCTCCCTCCTAGCATCTGCTATCATTGGCATCGCACCTGATATGGTGTCTCGGGACTTCTGCCAAGTTGCTGGAGGCAACCGAAGTGTTATACGTTCACCATCACATTCTCCACATCTTCGTACGACACGGTGGTCCTCCTCTAGCGGGTCCTATCTGTCCCCATGATGTCTTGCGGCATCATCCAACAAAATATCGTCAGGGTTAATGATGGGGTCACTGTTGGAATCCACGGGTGCTGAAGTTTCTCCCTCTTCCAGGATCATGCACACTTGATGGTGCGTGAGGTACGTTTGGTTGTCATCGCTGCTATACCCATAGGAGACACTGATTTGCAAACTAGTGAAGTCCCAGGGATCTTGTACTGGATATGATTCTCCCTTCCTAATTTCGGAGTCAATGCATCTTTCGGTTTCGTCGGGAATTATGCTTGATGAGCTTGGGCTGCGCTGCAGTGTGCCTTTGGAGCTTGGGCCAAAAGGGAGACCGTCGTATAGATTAGCCAAATCTTCTAAATCTGTGGAGTTTCCATAGTTTTCGTCGATGTTTGTCGGGTTAGATGCAATCTCTCCAGTTGAGCTGATAGAATATGCCGGTGCCGCTGTAGGTGACGAAGGTGTGGCTAACGGATCCGAACATATCGGAGCCGAAAGGCAGATATTCTTAGCTTCTCCCACGTGAAAGTGGAAAATTACGATCATAGGATCGGTCTCTTGGTCGAAATCCACGGGAACCGATAAAGGAGGGAATGGGCGCGAATCTGCGAGATCATAATGGACCTTGCCAACCTTGATCGCCGGGTTGCTGCTTGGTAAAGGGGAAGCCGCCGAATCCATGACTCCAACACTCAAATTTCCCACAGACGCCGCCAATTGACGAGGGGTAACCTCGGCAAAACCCATTGTTATGGACTTACGGTATCGTGGAAAAGAGAGTATTGGGGATTTCATCGACTGATTAGACAAACAAGGAAGTCGATGTAGTCTGATTATGAAAAAAGCTTGATTACAAAGTCGCTTGTTCAGTAGTTGCTATCTAGCTCACAACAGATTGTAGAAAAGCTCAGGATGCCCTCTCTGTCAGGTCCTCCTAGCCTCTATATGAGAGGTTGTGTCCTGGAACCATATCTAGATAAGTGACATGCATACAAGCACAATATGAACTCCATGTCGGTTCATGATTATTCCTTGACTGGTAAGGCAAGCCTTTATTCGTCGGGTGCCTCTTGGATTCATTTGGGACTTTATAGGCCATAAGATTTTATGCGCCTAGGGTAACTAATTATAGGGACCCGATAGGTCATACCAATATCAGCAGTGCTGCAGTGTCGCGTTCTCTCTTGGGGGCATTGATACGTCAGAAACGTATCTATAATGTTTGATGCTCCATGCTTGTTTAGTATCTACTTTGCTTTGCTTTTTCTACACTTTGAGCTGTTTTTATATCTTTTCTGGAACTAACCTATTAGCAAGTTGCCATAGTGCCAGTTGCCTGTTTTCTCCTGTTTTTGGTTCCAGAAAGGCAGAAAATCAATATTCTCGGAATTGGACGGGACAAAAGCCAAAGTTAATATTTTACCGTGAGGGACACGAATCTAGAAGACGAGACAGAGTCGCGAACCAGGGCGGCCAAACCCCCTAGGCGTGGCCAGGGGTGGGACCATGCCTGGGCAGGGTGTGGCCTCCCTGTTCGCCTCCCGACCTCGCCTCTTCGCCTATAAGAAGCCCCCGATGCAGAAACCCTAAGTACCCAATCAAAACTCCACGAAACCTTCTGTAGCCACCGTCACCGTCATCCCTAGATCGGGGGAGGGGATCTGAAGTTCTTCCCGGCACCCTGCCGGAGGGGATATCATCCCGAGGCCTTCTCTCCGGTATGATGCGTGAGTAGTTCCACCTTGGACTATGGGTCCATGTAGTATCTAGATGGTTGTATCTCCTCCTTTGTGCTTTCATGTATAGATCTTGTGAGCTCCGTTCATGATCAAGATCTAATCTATTTGTAATCATGCATGTTGTGTTTATGGGATCCGATGGATATTGAGATTACTATGTCAGATTGATTAATGGTTTTGTCTTTATGATTCTATCATGTCTGTGTTGTTTGTGATCTTGCATGCTCTCCGTTGTTAGTAGCTATCTTGGCCGAGTAGTTGCTAGTGACTCCAAGAGGGGGTATTTATGCTCGATAGTGGGTTCATGCCTCTAGTTTCCAAGGGAATTGATAGAAATCTCTTCGGTTGTAGATGTGCTATTGCACTAGGGAGAAAACAACGGTCTCTTGTTCATAGAACAAGTGGATTGTTTACCTTACACACTTTGCTTAAAGCAGTTGTCTATTGCTTGCAACTTAATACTGGAGGGGGTTCGGATGATAACCTGAAGGTGGACTTCTAGTCATAGATGCAGTTGGATGGCGGTCTATGTATATTTTTGTATTGCCCAATCGAATCTCATAGGATCTTTTTGTCTGGTATTGCATTATTATGCCTTGCTCGCCTCGTCAATTGCCTCATTGTAATTTGTTTACGCTTCATGCCATGTTGATTATCTAAGGAGAGCACCTCTAGTGAACTATGGACCCCGGTCCAATCTTTACCATTGATACATCTTCCACTGTTACTTGTTTACTTGCTGCAAACCATTACCTTCCACACCATACGTTTAATCCTTTGTTGCAGCAAATCTGTGAGCTTGACAACCTCACTGATTCGTTGGGGCAAAGTCTTGAGTTTGTGTTGTGCAGGTCTCCGTGTTGCTTGCATCACTTGTGTGGTGTTTACTTCCTCCCTACTGGTTCAATAACCTCGGTTTCTTACTGAGGGAAAACTTGCTGCTGTGCTGCTTCACACCTTGCTCTTGGGGTTCCCAACGAAGCGCTCCTACATCAACTCAGTGGTGCATCAAGCCTTTTCTGGCGCTGTTGTCGGGGAGGCTAAGGACGTCTTCACTAGGGGAGTCCTTCACTTCCTTTCTCTTTACTTTGTTTTTAGTTTGCTTAGTGTCTTTTGCTTGGTTTTGTTTGCCTCTTTTCAAAAAACCCAAAAAAATTAGTCTAGTTTGGTTTGCTTGCTTTATTCAAAAACACAAAAACATCAGTTCCTTCTCTAGTTGCCACCTTGTGCTAGCTCGCCATTTTGCTCCCCAAGTTCACCCTGAAAAACCTTCCAATAGGTAGTGGCTCCATAATTGGGAAAGATAATATTGAAGAATTATTTAATCATGTTAGCAAGCATGAAGATATTGGGGATAAATCTATAGCAGAGCTTGCTCCAAATTATGAGATTGCTGCAGCTTCTTTAGTTTATATGTTGGAGGCTAGGTTTGTTGGCCTTAAACCCTTTATGCAAATCTTATTCCTAAAATTAAAAGAAGAAAAGAATGCTGAAAAGAGAGAATTTATTCTTGAAACTCTACTCAAAGAGTTCCATGATGTTGCTAAGGAAGCCAAAAAGGTCTTTGAGCGTTTCAATATCCTAGGCTCAAATGTAGATGTTGTGGGAACTTCTAATAAAACCAAGCCTATAGAGGAATTTAAGATACCCATACCCTTTAAGCTTGTTGGGATGCATGATGCCTTTGAAAAGAATTTTGATTGGATTGCTCCTGAAAATCTTTTTGATGAAAGTAGTAAACCAAAGAGAAATTAGAAGGGATCCTCCAAAACCCATTTGGATGAGATACCTCTCATACTTGAAGATTTTGCAAGTACTGATCTCAATTCTTCATTTGAAAATACTTGATTCTTCTTGCTTCTTGTGCCTAACATAAAGGCGTTAAAGAAAAGTACTTGTTGGGAGATAACCCAAGAGTTTCCTTGAGTCTTGGAAGTTATTACTTAGTAATTACCTCTCCTTATCCTTTTTGTTTGCTTTTTGTGCCAAGAATGACCTCTAATGAGAGGGAAGTAAGATTTGGAGAGTTGCTGTCCCAAAACAGATTTCTGTCCTCCACCAAAAATAGTCTTAAGGAGTCTCTATAACTCGGATTGAGCTTAAAATTTACGAATATATCTCCCAGTATGTTAGATAACTTTCATTAGTTTAACACTTTTTTATTTGAGAAACATAAGATGTTCGAAAAAATCGGTTTCTACCTGCTGGTCTGTTTTGACAGATTTCTGCCATTATTTGCATTTGCTTCTTATTGATTCCTTTTTGAGTTCTCTTTTGGGGAATTGAGATTTTTTAAGGAGTTGCTACAGTAGCTTGTGTCTTTAATGAAAAGTTTTGCTGTTCCAAAGCTTTGCATAAGGTCTAATATCTTTTGAATACACTAATGTTGCTAATGAAGATTGTGTGATGTTTTGTATGAAGGAAAAATTTCAGGTGTAGAGAGAGAATGATGTAATGAGATGAAGAATGGACAAAAGCTCAAGCTTGGGGATGCCACCCTGGTGTCACCCCAAGAAATATCCAAGAGGTACAAGCGTAAAAGCTTGGGGATGCCCAAGGCATCCCCTTCTTCATCAATAAAAAGCTCAGGTCTGTCTAGACACTTCGTTTTTATTGTTTCATACACAGTTGTGTTGTTCTTGGAGCGTCTTAGTTTTTTTTTTGGTTTTCTTAGTTGTTTAGTTTTATTGAATAAAGTAGTTTGGACTCCCTTTCTCGCTGTGTTCTTTTGCAAATAAGTTGCTTGATGTTGGAAAGGAGTAAGTTCTTGCTTGTAAGTGCAAGAGGAGCTTGCGTTGACTATGACTTAGACTTTAGCATGACATGCTAGGTGTTGTTTTGACCTTATGCTTAGTGATTGTTTCTGTAGCATGTATTGTTACAAATAATTGGGATTGCTTAGTGTGCCTTGAAGAAATTATGCGTTGTTTTAGCATGCAAAAGCATAGTATTGTGGTATTCTCCTTTATGCTTTGTTTAGGTTGACTTGGCACATGCTCACACCATGTTATGACTATGACAAGTCACCATAGCCTCTATAATCATTTAGTCCTTGACTTGTAGCACCACTCTATGCTTTGATTAGTAATGTTTTGTTGCTCTACATGATTATGGCCATTATGCTCTCTTAGTTGGTTGCTCCCAGTCTTTTGCTAGCCACTTGTATGAGTAAGATCTACTCATGCTTCCAACTCCAAAGATACCAAGTTATTCCAAAGTGTCCACTATAAAATCCTATGGATGGTGTATTACACCATTCCAAGTATATTCTTGTTTTCAGCTATCTTCCAATCAAAAACTATTTTGTTATGTGAAAACTTAGTGATTAAAGCCCTCACAAACTTGATGGAACACTTTATATTTCTTTGCCCCTAATAAACTTGAACCATTATGTCATCTATGTTGTATATGCTTGCACTTATACGTTGGAATTAGCAGAACCATGCTGTCACGGGGAATGTTTTCAACATTGCACTTGTAGTTTGTACTCAGTTGATATCATGCTCTTTTGTCTATGGATGTCACCGGTGTGAAATAAAGAGGGAACTTGTAAGTCCATGGAGTATGTATTTTGTGTTAGAGAAACGCCTGGGCCGCTAGCCTAAGCCATGCCTAATCATGGTGGAAACTTCCAGCATCACCATAGTGAGCTATCTATGAAGCATCCTCAATAAAAAGCTATGCATATAGTAAATAAAAAGATCGCTAAGATGCTCATTGTCTGCTTGCCTTGTCATTTTGGTTATGGGATAGCTCCTGTACCATGTGCAAGGGGTACCCCGTTGGCGGTTCTCTATGATATGCATGTACTTACAATGACAATAACTTATAGGTGACTGAAGTTGAGTAGCATGAGGTGTGGCCCTTGTATTCAAGGGACTTGAGATTGCCAACTTATACTTTGTCAAGCATATGCTCCATCTTTGTTCACTTTAACTTTAATCACTTCAAGATGCTTATGATAGGGGCAATGAGGGCAAAAGCTAACAAGTACAATAATTTTTGGAAGCTCTTTTTGAAACTTGAAATCCCTTCTTCCCTCGTGAAGGGCCTTTCTTCCACCATTATTTGAGTCTCCACCTTCTACCTTTTAGACACCATTAAGAGAGAATAGTTGTCATTCTGTGTGCAGTGTCCCAAAACTTATTGATTGATGCATATTGTGATATTACTTGTTCTTGTGATACTTGTATCTAGTCACCCTTGTGAACTTTGAAGGTGTCCTATGCATCTATTTGCTACTCTATGAGGGACAAGCTGATTGCCACTATGCCATGTTTTCTGTATGTGAAACAAACAAACCTTTTTCAATGCATGTTATTCATGATCTTTGTTTGTAGCCTTTCATGTTGCATGCATAGTTACTATGTCCTATTGTTAGAACTCCATCTTTCATGCACATGTTTAGAGTTCTTTGATCTCAGCTTTCAATGCTTGCAAATGGTTTGATCTTGGTTTTGATGGTGCATGTCACCTCAAAAATTATTCTTTTTATCACTTACCTACTCGAGGACGAGCAGGAGTTAAGCTTGGGGATGCTTGATACGTCGGAAATGTATCTATAATTTTTGATGCTCCATGCTTGTTTGGTATCTACTTTGCTTTGCTTTGTCGACACTTTGAGGTGTTCTTATATCTTTTCTAGAACTAACCTATTAACAAGTTGCCACAGTGCCAGTTGCCTGTTTTCTCCTGTTTTTTTGTTCTAGAAAGGCAGAAAATCAATATTCTCGAAATTGGACGGGACAAAATCCAAAGTCAATATTTTACCGTGAGGGACACGAATTCAGAAGACGAGACGGAGACGCGAACCAGGGCAGCCAAACCCCCCTAGGCGTGGCCAGGGGTGGGCCCGTGCCTGGGCAGGGTGTGGCCCCCCTGGTCGCCTCCCGACCTCGCCTCTTTGCCTATAAGAAGCCCCCCGATGCAGAAACCCTAAGAAACCGATCAATACTCTACGAAACCTTCTATAGCCGCCGTCACCGTCGTCCCTAGATCGGGGGGATCTGAAGTTCTCCCCGGCACCCTGCCGGAGGGGAGATCATCCCGGAGGCCTTCTCTCCAGTATGATGCGTGAGTAGTTCCACCTTGGACTATGGGTCTATGTAGTAGCTAGATGGTTGTATCTCCTCCTTTGTGCTTTCATGTATAGATCTTGTGAGCTCCGTTCATGATCAAGATCTAATCTATTTGTAATCATGCATGTTGTGTTTGCGGGGATTCGATGGATATTGAGATTACTATGTCATATTGATTAATGGTTTTGTCTTTATGATTATATCATGTCTGTATTGTTTGTGATCTTGCATGCTCTCCGTTGTTAGTAGCTATCTTGGCCGAGTAGTTGCTAGTGACTCCAAGAGGGGGTATTTATGCTCGATAGTGGGTTCATGCCTCTAGTTTCCAAGGGAATTGATAGAAATATCTTCGGTTGTAGATGTGCTGTTGCTACTAGGGAGAAAACAACGGTCTCTTGTTCATGGAACAAGTAGATTGTTTACCTTACACACTTCGCTTAAAATAGTTGTCTGTTGCTTGCAACTTAATACTGGAAGGGGTTCGGATGATAACCTGAAGGTGGACTTCTAGTCATAGATGCAGTTGGATGGCGGTCTATGTATATTTTTGTATTGCCCAATCGAATCTCATAGGATCTTTTTGTCTGGTATTGCATTATTATGCCTTGCTCAGTTCCTGTCAATTGCCCTGCTGTAATTTGTTTACGCTTCATGCCATGTTGATTATCTAAGGAGAGCACCTCTAGTGAACTATGGACCCCGGTCCAATCTTTACCATTGATACATCTTCCACTGTTACTTGTTTACTTGCTGCAGACCATTACCTTCCACACCATACGTTTAATCCTTTGTTACAGCAAACCGGTGAGCTTGACAACCTCACTGATTCGTTGGGGCAAAGTCTTGAGTTTGTGTTGTGCAGGTCTCCGTGTTGCTTGCAACACCTGTGTGGCGTTTTCTTCCTCCTACTGGCTCGGTTTCTTACTGAGGGAAAACTTGCTGCTGTGCCGCTTCACACCTTGTTCTTGGGGTTCCAAACGAAGCGCTCCTACATCAACTCAGCGCTGCATCAGGCATCGTTTGTGGAGCAGCACTGGGAGGCAGCGGTAGGAGGTGGAGCAGCTTCTTCCTTCATGAAGTCTTCGATAGAGATGTCAAGTCATGCCTAGCCGCCAGGTGCTACACTCATTCATGCCTACTTCGGTAGGTGCTACGCACGACATATCTTCCAGAGGTATCTAGTTGCGTCTGTTGGTGGGACACAACGGCATGGTGTCGAGAGGTCTCAGTACCGATCACACGTGCTTGGATGGATGTGCACAGGGCAATGGCGCCGTCTGGCGTCATGGTGGCATCGACGGAAAGCCTCGCAAGGTTACTGCATTGATCTTTCCATAAGTTGGGTATGCGAAAGAAGGCGACGGCTAGGACTTTCCGGAGCGTGTATGCTGGTACGTGTTGAGGGTCTACCGGATCGTTTGTGATACTTGGTTGCCATTGGGAGACTTATTGATGCCTTTAGTTTTAGATGATGCGCATTGGTGGGATGTCAGGGATATTGGTCCTGTTTATAGACACCCCTTCATCAGGGTTATAGGATTAGCGAGTTGTCCCTTGTTTTGGTGGGCTTCGGTTTGATCTTTGTAATCCCTCTTGTAAGGTTTTTGGGAATAATAAAATAGTCTATGTGCATCTCTTGGGTGCAGAGGCCGAGGCGATCTTACTCATTTCTAAAAAACCTAGAAGACGTATTAATGATATAAAAAAAAGTGCCACGCGGCACAAACAATGTAACTCTTGCCAAAAAAGACAGACTAATCTCCATCCCACAACCACAACGACATCGGCTTCGGAAAGCCAAACACATCAGAGTTTTAATGGTGACACCTGGGACCTTCGTCATTATGGGTGGCGTATGTAGCCCCACCGCGTTTTCTCCATTGTGGGACACCCTTCCTATTGCTGGTGCTCATCCGATCTGCATGACGCGTGCACCCCTTGGCTGGCGCACCAACTGACGAAGGATAATTTTCATGATCCAAAGATATTCTTACTTTAGAAGATTGAAAGAGATTTTATTTGTTCGGCAAATGGCTTAGGTCTGCATGTTTGGATCAAAGAGACAATGATGATTATGATAAAGTTTCCTCGGACTTTATCATGGTGTGATCGCGAGATCGTACAAAAATTACAAGATGGATCTTGGGCCTCATAAGCCCCATGGCTAGTAGGCAATGATCTGACTTGGGCGACGGAATGTGTTTTACAATAGTTACAACGTTTGAGTCGGATTTATAGATACACCCACCGAGAGTTTATGAAACTAGGGTTCTAGACTACGGAGACTAAGGCTTCGACGTGGATGTAGATAGTGTGTCCTCTTCAGTGAATATATGCGTCAATGGTGTAAGTCTCCGTGGGTCATGCTCGTAAAGTGTGTTTGATCTCCCTTCAATGTATGTCTAGTCTCGGGGTCCTTCAAAAAGTCTTTTGCAGCATGACAGATCAGGTCGGTTGAGAGATTCTAGCCGCATGCCTCTAGATCATGGACGTTGAGGTCGTGGTGGGCTATAAGTGGCATACATGCCGTAAATTATGGAGTATAGGCCTCGTCCCACATATCTCCGACAATACTAGAATTTCCTCTCAACCACATGCCAACTGAATGTGCTCTCTCTCCTTATAAACATACGATGGATAGGTGCAATATAGTTTGTGTTTGTGATGATTTCACCCTTACTATCCATTATGGAACCTATTGATAATACGGCTTCCTAAGACTCAAACAAAACAAAAAATCTACACAAATCTTCTCGGCCCTTTCATATTTTTGAGGGGTCACTCGCCATCTTGTGCTTCCCAGAGATTATACCTAAAACACTTAGCACATGGTAAAATTCACTTGTGTTGACAAAAAACATAAAAACCTCAGTTAGGGAGGGAAATGCCCTTTCAACATTGCACTAGTTATTTTTGAATTACTTACACATTGCACAAGTACACAACTTAATTTTGCACATAGATGGATCACTATGCAATCTGATTGTGTATTGTGCTAGATTAATGTGCAATCTGATTGTGCATTGTGCTTGACCAATGTGCAATTTGACTGTGCATATTGATATATCAATGTATAATTTTATTGTGCATATTGATCTATCAATGCGCAATTTGATTGTGCATTGTGCTTGATCAATGTGCAATCTGATTGTGCACATTGATAGATTAGTGTGATATGTGTGCATTGTGATTTGTTTATTGGGCTTTTGTTCTAAACGGTTGTGTGTCGTTTACTGAAAAGGTGACCAATTTGGACTATGATACAATAGGAGGGTATGTCATCCCCCAACTAGGTTCTAGGATGTGCTCGGTTGAACCACGGGGCATAGAAGCCCCTGGTGTCGAGGAGGGTGGAGTCGGTGGCAGTGCCACTTCACATCCACAGCCTAGAGGCCTGCTGCTTCGCTGCTTATACGCCCAATTAGACATGAATGACCTACACATACTTGTCATTCCACCGTTTTTCTAGAAGGGCTTGAAGGAGTAGATGAAGATCCCTCCTACCCGGCGCTTGCCCGGGCTTGGATCGCTCTCGACTCCTGCGCGAGAAGGAAAGTAGCGATGAAATCGCATCTGTCTATGGGCAAAAACGTTGGGCAACTGCCATATTGAACAAATCTGGGCATTGACCTTTCAATTGGGCTGTTTAGGGCAAAAACATGGTTTGGGACTAGAACACGTCTGGCAGTGAGGACATAGGCCTGGGCTGTGCGGCTATGCAGCGAGCGAGAGGCAGCCGCTAGCAATTCCATCGCAATCTTTCATCGGCCAGCTTCCCGTTCCCTAGCCACACCTCTGTCGTTGACAATAGAGGAGCCAGGAAAAAAACCTGTGGCATCAAAGCTTAAAAATTTCACAACAAAACTTTTGCCAGAAACCCAAAAAAAGTCTCATCAGCAAAATAGTAATTTTTTATTACACGTAACCATGGCAATAACTATTGTCCAAAAGGATAAAATAAAACTAAAGCTATGGTCCCAACTCCCACGGTCATGAAAACCTTTTTAAGAGCATCTCTAACCCATAGGGTAAAACATAGAGGACTAAATGGATGACTATCCTAGATGAAAATAATTTTTCTTCTCTAAACGAAAGCCGGAATCGATCCCCAAAATCTAAGGTCCAATATTTTGATCCTGTACTACACATTTTCACAAACATCGTTGCATTTAGAATAGTGATTAAACTAGATCTAACCCTAAAAACTGTCGATGGCCGCGGCCACGTCGTGGTTCGCCACATCTAGCCGTCGAGGCTGCCCCACCACCTCTCGAAGGAGGAGTCAGACGAATCATCCTCGTCGGATTCACACAGGTCGATGACCGGCACAGATGAAGAAGACACTTCACTAGTTTGTATAACTATTTTTTTTCACTAATGACTACTATCCTAGATACGTCATTGTATGGAGTTATTTGGACTACAAGATCAAACCAAATAGTAGAATAGGGTATCATAAATAATGTTCAACAAATTGGGATTCATTTAGGCCCCGACGCGGTCGAAGTAGATGCCCCCGATGCAAAGGAAGAGGAAGGAGCGGTGGCGGATGAAGACGAGGCCTGGCGTAGAGCAGCGTACTCCGTGTATTTCGGAGCTGCACGTTCTCGATGTCATGCGCCTAGGCCGCCTGCCATGCTGACCGGAACGTGTCGAGCCAAATACAACGGTTGGTGTTTCGGTCGGTAATCTTCGACACCCACGTCCCCATTGTTCATCAGCCATGTGTCGTGCCAAAAAAAATATACCAAAAAATTTTAGTTGCCTTGTGGCTCGCCCAGGCTTCGACAAATTCCTAGATCCGCCTCTGCATGTTGGTGGTGTGACGAATGGGTGTATGTGGACTACTTCGGAGGGGGAGGGGGAGATGGTGCTGAAGCACAACTGGCCGAAAAATGTCTCCAAGTACGACATGCAGTACAACGACGTTGTGTAGTTCAAATTTCGAGACTTTGGCCTCAAGATGATGATCTAGAAGGGCGGCTCCTCCACTGCCTGTCAATACACCTACTCTCTCCACGTCTAGGCAGCGAGTACCGACTATGTCTGCATGTTTTTGTATGTATATAGTAATATACTATGACAAACCTATATAAACTTATGTAGTACTGATCTGGTTGCTTTTGATCAGGTTTGAACCCCTCATCTCAAAGGGGCATGCGATTGAACATTTCTCATTTACAAATCCCTTTCCCTTCTTGACCATCTTCTACCATGCCTGCAACCACTGAGCGGAGAACCCTAGCTCGTGCTTGCTGTTCAGTGGCAGTTTTTGGCCGTCGGCAAGCCTTGTTGGAGCCCACCTCCTTCGGCTCCTTCTGCCTTCCTACCCGGCATACTCCGCCGCAGTGTCCAGTTTAGCCGCGAAGCAGCCGCTGGCGCTGTTCCATCGGGTATAGGAAGGGTCAAGGAGCGTCTGAGCGCACGTCTGGACGAGGAGCAAGCAGTCAAACAAGTCTCGGTTCTTCGGTCAAAAGTGGGCCTTCCTACCTCGTTGCCCCTCCATTGCTCTACCGCATGGCCCCATAAGGCCCAATCGGTTGTACCAGCACCTAAACGTGTCTTAGTATTTCCTTTTTCTTTTATCAGATGAAGGGAAAACACATCAAATCGTATACATAGAAATACATGCCTACATATATGAATTTTTTGTCAAAAAATAAAGGTCAGGCGGATGCCCTACCATGTGCAAAGGGGAGCTTTGCACCTGTGGAAACCCAATATAGTTGCAGGTGTAAACAGACCTTCTTAGTATGACTCTTAACGGTGTGGCGGTAAGATCGCTACTTTGAAGTAGGTAACCAGAACAAGACTTGCACGTGACCAAACACCTACAATCTTCATTTACACTCACTCAAACCACATATGCAGACAAACAAATAATAGTCATAAAAATAAACGGAAATCCAATTTGGCTCACGGGTGCAAATAAATCTACTGTTTGTGAACATATTTCGAAATAACAATAAATTTAGAAAACAATATTCGCATGTACATCCGGATATTCTTTGTTCACACACAAGGTTTGGGGAAAAATGAACATTTTTTGTGTCCCCTGTAACAAAGGAAAATTTAGATGCTTCGACATGATTATTGTTGGACATTTCTTTATCCTTTTACACAATAAAAATTCTTTTTTTCAAAAACTTATGTGCGAACACAAAATGTCCAAATATGCATGCAAAAATTTCTTTCACGATTTTTTGATATTTTAAAAAATGTTTTTAATGTATTTTTATAATAGATTTATTTGCACGCGTAAGGCGCAACACCATAAACCAAAACTCAATGCGGGCATCCAAATGCAGGCCGAAATTGGCCCAAGTCTTGTTTTACCCCACGCAGACTCTACTGGGCTACACATGCAAAATCGAAAAAGGAAAACAATTGGAAAATACATGCGAATAACCAAACGCGCCCTAAGTTTCTAGGAATCTTCTTGCTCTCTGAATTAACCGGCTCAACTGGAGCTAAAAATGGCCCCTTTCCAGTGGCAGCGAAGGCACAGCGCCTGGTTGTGCGACAGTAAGAGAGTGGCCGCCGGCCTGCCGCTTCCTGGTCGGGACTCACGGTGCATGCTGCGAGCGTTTTTTTTTTCTTTCAAAATTTCATCGATTTATTAATAATTTCAACAGTATATAAAGCCTAAAAGTACTAAAAATTATAAATAGATTGATGGACCACCTAAGACTACAAACACTAGCACAAGTTGAAGGTGTGCCGCCGCCCTCACCCCTCCATCACCGGGGTCAGACAAAGCTTGTCGTAGTAGACAGACAGAAGGTTGTTGTGCTAAGGCCCCAAATAACCACCCCCTGGAGCAGCAACAGTCGTCAATAATGATATCAGTAGATTGGAAAAGACTGACCTGAAATTACACCAACTAACATGAAAGCCGATCAGATCCGAGGAGATCAGCCAAACACACGACTCCATGCGTGCTTCGTCAGCACTAGACGCACCAGTGGAGCGAGGATAAGGCGGAAAAGACCTTATTCTAACTTTAAAATGTAGTCATCACCTCACCATCCCGAAAAAGTCACATAAAAGCGGCCAAAGAATAGAAAAACTACCACCGACAAGAGTCATGGTTCATTACTGCTCCAAAGCCCTAAGACCACCAAAAGCAAAACAGACCGAAGACATTACCAACAAAGAAGGAATCCTAGATGGGTTTTAAGCAGCCGCCACCTCTCGCCTTGTGGGCAGGCACACCGGTTCGTTGCACACGAGCCGACGATAGTTGAGGGTCGATTGCATAAACATGATGTCGTCACGCACCGAACAAGCACCCGAAATACATTAGATAAAAAATGTAGCCACGGGATGATAGGGCAAAGGTGTCCGATCTTTCGATGAGATGATGATAATCGATTTGGTGGAGTTCGGGCTTGACGATCCGACTACACGTACAAGCACGAGCGCCAATGCAATCGCTAGGCCAAAATCTCCAGGAGGTTACCGATCCTGCGGGAACATGATCAGCCTGACCAGCGAGGGTCTTAATTCCTACCTGAAATCGAGAACAAGTAAGAAGCAATATTGCAATCAAGATATTGCGGATTAAGAGGAAAGCTTTATTAAAAAGGTGGGATCCTGAATAGGTGCGAAGTACAAGAGGCCTCTACGACGCTCGAGCCTTGGCGAAGATGCTATGATGGCTAACTTAATGTCTAAACAAAATCTGAGTCTAGGGTGACGGCTATGGGGAGTATTTAAGAACGAAAAGGTGGGGTTTCGGCCAGCCATGGAAGTGGTGGCCGAATCCAACCCTATAAGTCCTTTTCCCCTCAAATACGGACTCTAAAAAGTGGCTAATTAAAATCCTGCGAAAATTACATGGGCCTGGCCCAAAATAAAGGTGTCGCAGCACCATATTAAGCTATGGACGAATTCGTGAAGTATTGATCTTGAATATTTCGTCCAAGCCTTCTTTCTTCATTATGGTGGCCTCAAAGTTCTGAAATTTTCATCCGTGGCCTTCTCTTGGATCATCACATGCTTGCTGCCATCTCCATGCTTGTCCCTCTCATCCATGCTTGGTCCATCATTCCTAAGAGTAAGAAATACATCTGATTTAGGCAGCATCATATTCTCATGTATGTGAGGAATAGTTCGAAGAAACGAAAGTACCTGATAGTTAAGTTGTTTGGCACGAGATCTTATGATGGGTCCTTGTATGTGTGTTGCTGTAGGTACAATGGTTGTATCAATAGAAGGTATGTCCACATCATGCTCCCCTTCTCGAATTGAATTCGTCCTCGACGCAATCTCATCTTCCTCACCAAAGTGAGGCTTCAAATCTGCAATGTTAAACGTATGACTAACTGTACCAAAGTCTGCAGGCAACTCAAATTTATATGCATTATCATTTATTTTCTCTAACACCTTAAAGGGACCAGCAGCACGTGGCATTAACTTAGACTTGCGTAAATCAGGAAAACAATCTTTACGCAAATGTAACCAAACAAGATCACCAACATCAAACACAACATGCTTTCTCCCTTTATCCCCAGCAAGTTTATACTTAGCATTCATGTGTTCAATGTTATCTTTAGTAGTCTTATGCAAGTTTAATATCATTTCAGCGCGTTGTGTAGCATCCAAATTATGTTGCACCGAAGAAGGTAAAGGCAATAAATCAATAGGTGCACGAGGAACAAAACCATGCACAATCTCAAATGGGCACATCTTTGTGGTAGAATGCAGCGAACGATTATAAGCAAATTCTATATGAGGTAAACACTCTTCCCACAATTTTAAGTTCTTTTTTAAAACAACCCGCAACATAGTAGACAAAGTTCTATTTACTACTTCAGTTTGTCCATCAGTTTGGGGATGACATGTAGTACTAAACAGCAATTTAGTCCCCAACTTAGCCCATAAACATCTCCAAAAGTGGCTAAGAAATTTGGTATCACGATCAGAAACAATAGTATTTGGCACACCATGTAAATGAACAATTTCATGAAAGAACAAATCAGCAATATGCGCAGCATCATTCGTTTTATGACAAGGAATAAAGTGTGTCATCTTAGAAAACCGATCCACAACAACAAAAATACTATCCCTCCCCTTCTGTGTTCGTGGCAATCCCAAAACAAAGTCCATAGAAATATCCTTCCAAGGAACACTAGGAACAGGAAGAGGCATATATAAACCATGTGGATTAAGGCGAGACTTAGCTTTTTGACAAGTAGTGGAGCGTGCCACAAATATCTCAACATCTCGACGCATACGTGGCCAAAAGAAGTGTGCAGCAAGAACATCCTCCGTCTTCTTGACACCAAAGTGTCCCATCAATCCTCCTCCATGCGCCTCCTATAACAACAAAAGACGAACAGAACTATCTGGAATGCATAGTTTGTTAGCACGGAACACAAATCCATCATTGAAGACGAACTTGTTCCAAGTTCTACCATCTCTACAATTCTGCAACACATCTTTAAATTCAGCATCATGCACATATTATTCCTTAATAGTTTCCAATCCAAATATTTTGAAGTCAAGTTGAGATAACAAAGTATAACGGCGCGACAACGCATCAGCAATAATATTATCTTTACCCTTTTTGTGTTTGATAACATAAGGAAAAGACTCAATAAATTCAACCCACTTTGCATGACGACGATTCAACTTAGCTTGACTACGAATATGCTTCAAAGATTCATGATCAGAATGAATAACAAATTCTTTAGGCCATAGATAATGTTGCCAAGTTTCTAATGTCCGAACCAACGCATATAATTCTTTATCATAAGTAGAATAGTTCAGACTAGCCCCACTCAATTTCTCACTAAAATATGCAACAGGTTTTCCCTCTTGTAATAACACCCCTCCCAAACCAATTCCACTAGCATCACATTCAAGCTCAAAAGTCTTAGTAAAATCAGGAAGCTGGAGTAAGGGAGCATGTGTTAGCTTATCTTTCAATATGACGGAGACCTGTTGTTGTGCATCGCCCCAAATAAAGGGCACATCCTTCTTGGTAAGATCATTCAGCGGCGCGGCAACTGATCCAAAGTCTTTGACAAAGCATCTATAAAAACCAGCGAGGCCAAGAGAACTCCTCACTTGTGTGACCGTCTTGGGCTGCGGCCAATTCTCAATAGCTTCAATCTTGGCTGGATCCACTTCAATACCCTGTGATGTAACAACATAGCCAAGAAACGCAACTCGATTGGTGCAAAAGGTGCACTTCTCAAGGTTACCAAACAAACGTGCATCACGTAAAGCATTGAAAACAACACGTAAATGGTCCAAATGATCCTCTAAAGATTTGCTATAAATCAGAATATCATCAAAGTAGACTACCGCAAAACGTCTAATGAAAGCACGTAAAACTTCGTTCATTAATATCATGAAAGTGCTAGGTGCATTAGTTAAACCAAACGGCATTACTAACCACTCATATAAACCGAACTTAGTTTTAAATGCTGTTTTCCATTCATCTCCTAATTTCATACGAATCTGGTGGTAACCACTACGCAAATCAACTTTAGAAAACATGGTAGAGCCACTCAATTCATCAAGCATGTCATCTAAACTTGGAATAGGATGACGATATCGAATAGTAATATTATTGATAGCTCTACAATCAGTACACATGCGCGAAGAACCATCTTTCTTAGGTACCAAAATAATAGGAACAACACAGGGGCTAAGGGACTCACGAATATGATCTCTGTCGAGTAGTTCCTGAATTTGGCGTTGTATCTCCTTTGTCTCCTCTGGATTGGTTCTATATGGTGCGCGGTTGGGCAACGTGGCACCAGGAATTAGATCAATTTGGTGCTCAATTCCTCTAATAGGAGGTAGTCCTGGTGGCAGCTCAGCGGGAAAGACGTTCTCATATTCCTGCAAAAGGTTAGCAATAGCGGGTGGCAAAGAAGGAGGCATATCCTCAAATGAAAACAAAACCTCTTTGCAGACAATTTCATAACATTGAGTATTGTTTATATCTAGTTCAGCAATATCAATTTTATTTGCAAGCATACATGGACTCTTCAAACGAATTTCAGTAGCATGTGTAGAATCAGATTTAGTGTTCTTTGGTGGTATAAAATCTGTAGCAACAATCTGATTCTCACTTTTATTTTTCTCCTCAGTTTTAGCTCTACTAGCTCTAGCAAGATCATCTTTTAAAATCTGTTCGGGAGTGATAGGTTTTAGACCAATTTTCTTTCCATCATGCATAAGAGAATAGTGATTAGTTTTTCTATTATGAACAGATTCTCTATCAAATTGCCATGGTCTACCAAGTAACAAAGAACAAGCTTGCATAGGTACAACATCACAATCAACAAAATCAGAATATGTACCAATAGTAAAATGCACGCGTACCATTCTTGTTACCTTGATCTTGCGAGAACTCTCAAACTATTGGATGTAATATGAATGTGGGCGTTGTCTTGTTGGAAGCGCAAGCTTCTCTACCATGTCAACACTAGCCAGATTATTACAACTCTCTCCATCAATGATGATCCGTATAGCTCTTTCCTTGACAACACCACGTGTTTGGAACAGGTTGTGGCATTGATCTTGCTCAGATTTGCTCAATTGCACACTCAACACACGTTGTGTAATTAAGCTCTTGTATTGATCAGCAGCTTCAGCTCCCATTACCTCTGTCTCTTCATCAGCATCAGAATTCTCTCCATCTCGAGCAGAAATAAGGGCTAGTGTATCTTCATCAAAGTCACTCGCTGAATAGTATTGACCATCTTCCCGCACTATCATCACACGTTGTGTTGTGCACTGTCTCTCAATATGACCAAAATCCCAGCACTTGCGGCATTGTATATCCTTTGTCTTACCCATGGAAGCCATAGAAGATGCACTACGAGCAGGAGCATTGGATGACGGTGGAGGAGAAGCTGGTGGCGAATCACGAGAAGGAGGCGCTGATTGTCGGGATGTCCAAGTGGATGTGCGACCTGCAGAATTATTAGTCCTCCTCCATGGTGTTTAGCGATCCTGCACTTCACGTTCAGCTTTGCAAGCAAGATGAAACAAACGAGTGATAGAATTATATTCCTTATAATCTAAGATGTGCTGAATGTCCTTGTTTAATCCATCAAAGAAACGTGCAAGCATTTGTTCATTAAATTCAACAAGACCACACCGAACCATCCCCGTTTGCAATTCCTGATAATACTCTTCTACAGAATTTTTCCCTTGCTCTAAACGTGTCAGATTCTTTAGTAAATCACGTTGATAAGTGGGAGGTACAAAACGAACACACATAGCAGTTTTTAAAGCAGTCCAAGTATAAGGAATATTAGTAGGATTTAAACGACAATACTCAGACCACCAAAGGGAAGCAAATTTAGTAAATTCACATGTAGCAGCACTAACATGCATATTCTCAGGATATTTTAAGCATGCAAAATGTTGTTCTACTTCCATCTCCCATGTAAGATATGCATCAGGATTATATTTATCCTCAAAAGATGGAATATTTAATTTAAGCTTTGTAACATGATCATCATCACGTACCGGTGGTCGAGCATTGCGGTAGTAATGTCGGGGACGGCCAGCAGGTACCTGTGGAGGTTGTTCAACCTCCTCGTCAAACAGATCGTCGTCGGGCTCGTAGTAGTACCCGTCGTCTGTCCCCAATGTCGCAGCAGCAGCCACGGCGAAAGTCTGAGGTGCGTCAGCCGCAGCGGTAGCCGCCGGGGGTGCGGCGGCAGCCGAACCAGCAGTCCGACCCGTGATCAGAACGCGCCGTACGCCATGTGTGGGTGCGGGTGCGGGTGCGGGCAATCTGTTCAAAATCTCCTTGAACCGAACGTCAAGCTTGGCGTTGAAGGATTTCTCGAGTCCATCGATCTTGTCCACGGCATTGGTGAGCTTGGTGTTAAACTCTCCTAGGCGCGTATCCACGTCTTCAGCGCGACTGACCAAGAGCGCGGAGAAGTGGGCATGTAGTTCTTCGTTCATCATTGTGGCAGGATTCCGTGAAGTATCTGTCATGGTTAGTCCTTAAAAAGCACAGGTATATGCTACGGAAAGATGGTGGAAGTCACGCGTAATCCGTCAAGCAATATACAAAGCTCTTACAAGTTCTTACCAAACAGCAGGAAAAGGTGATGTGCAACCGCGAGGATCAGTGGGTCCAGAGATTGAGCCAAGCGATTACCAGGAGTCGAGACACCGCACGTGGAGAATATCTGTGGAGCTCTGGGAAGGCTTAGCAAAGGGGGTTAACAATTATCAAAACAGCAATGCAAAAGTTGAAAGAATGCTCAACGACGGTACTGTGCTGGTCCTAGGCTAGACTGTACTAGAGACGCGAGCCTAGATCACCAACGATGTCACGACGCGACACAATAAGCAATGTATGATGATATGGCACCCTGAAAAGCAAACCGAGAGGTGGAAAATCACTATGATGGCGAGTGTCTAGAACTGATCTACGAGGTCTAAAAATAGGTTAGCCCCAAAAAATTTTTTTCGAAATTTTTTATTTTGCTCCGGAAAGCGCGCAGGCGCCAAAAAAATATCGCTATAACGGCCGATGGAGAAAAGTGATCCCCGGGGTCGAAAAACAGTATAGCCAGAAAAAATTTTCGGAGGCGGTTCCAGACTTTTTTTGCTCTCCTGGATTTACGAGCGGACTCTTAGCTCGACACGGACTTTAGCTTAACACGGAAATAACAAAGAAGGAAAGTAAAAATAAATAATTAGGAAACAATAACTCAACTCGGACTCGTGCCGCGGCAGGATAGGTGATCGGATCCGTGTCGCGGTAGGAAGGCGGTGGCGGAGTGTTTAGGGTTTATGGTGACTGGGTATATGGCGGCGAAATATGGTGGCGGAATATGGTGGCGGTGATCGGCGAGTGTGGCGGTGACTACTATGATCAGAACTCAAAACTCTAAGGGACGAGACACTAAGACCAGCAACTCGACGCGACGATGTAGACACAAATTCAACAATGCAAAAACTGAAAAGATAATGCGAGGCGTAGATTGGTTATGGGATGGATCTAAACTCTAACTGTGTTTTTGGCTTTTTCGTGGGTTATAGGTAAAAACAGATCTAATCTACGAAAACAGTAAAATCTCACCGAGCAACCTGAAATCTAATACCACTTGATAGGGAAAAGGTGTCCGATCTTTCGATGAGATGATGATAATCGATTTGGTGGAGTTCGGGCTTGACGATCCGACTACACGTGCAAGCACGAGCGCCAATGCAATCGCTAGGCCAATCTCCAGGAGGTTACCGATCCTGCGGGAACACGATCAGCCTGACCAGCGAGAGTCTTAATTCCTACCTGAAATCGAGAACAAGTAAGAACCAATATTGCAATCAAGATATTGCGGATTAAGAGGAAAGCTTTATTGAAAAGGTGGGATCCTGAATAGGTGCAAAGTACAAGAGGCCTCTGTGACGCTCGAGCCTTGGCGAAGTTGCTATGATGGCTAACTTAATGTCTAAACAAAATCCGAGTCTAGGGTGACGGCTATGGGGAGTATTTAAGTACGAAAAGGTGGGGTTTCGGCCAGCCATGGAAGTGGTGGCCGAATCCAACCCTATAAGTCCTTTTCCCCTCAAATACGGATTCTAAAAAGTGGCTAATTAAAATCCTGCGAAAATTACATGGGCCTGACCCAAAATAAAGGTGTCGCAGCACCATATTAAGCTATGGACGAATTCACGAAGTATTGATTTTGAATATTTCATCCAAGCCTTCTTTCTTCATTATGGTGGCCTCAAAGTTCTGAAATCTTCATCCATGGCCTTCTCTTTGATCATCACATGCTTGCTGCCATCTCCATGCATGGCCATGCTCCAATGCTTGTCCCTCTCATCCATGCTTGGTCCATCATTCCTAAGAGTAAGAAATACATCTGATTTAGGCAGCATCATATTCTCATGTATGTGAGGAATAGTTCGAAGAAACGAAAGTACCTGATAGTTAAGTTGTTTGGCACGAGATCTTGTGATGGGTCCTTGTATGTGTGTTGCTGTAGGTACAATGGTTATATCAATAAAAGGGATGTCCACATCATGGGACACTGAGGCAGGACACCCGAATCCAGCTGGACAGGATCCCACACACCAAAACTTCTTACTCTTTCCTGAATGGCAATCGCTCTGTTTTCCAATTTCATTCTCTAGCTCTCTTTTTTCGGCTTTGACTCTGAACATTTTCTTCCTTGAGCCCAAGCAATCATTTTCGCGATCCAAACTTTCAGAGCATCTCCACTCGCCTATCCACGAGGCCGATCCGGACGCCGAAAATTGGCCCAGTAGTGTACCCAAGGACCTGTTTTCGGCCGGATTTGGGCCAATTTTGGTCCGGACTACCCAGGCCGAACCCAGGTTTCCGGGTACACCCTGGGAATGCCGGACTCAGCGAAGTCGGCGAAAAAAAACCAAAACGGCGCGTGGACCCGCCGAGTCAGTGACGGAAGCCGAGTCGTCGTCATCCTCGGAACCACGGCGATCGCCAGTAATAATCGCCCGTCGCGGGCCACGTCGCCGATGACGCGCCACCGTTGCCGCCTCAGCTCCCGCGACGGACCGGCGGGCACTAACTTCCCGTCGTTTCCCCTTTTCCCGCCCTCGCCACCCACCTCGGCCTTTATAAGCCGTATCCCTCGCCAGAGATCTTCGCACTCTCTCACAGCTCCCCCCACCCACAAGCCCAAACTCCGGCGAACCCTCTCTCACCGTTCCCCCTTCCCAGCCATGGCCGAACGATACCCCGGCGATGGTGCTGTGACGAACTGCCTTGGCCGGCGCACCCTACAGGTCTGGGAGGCGCGCATGCTGTACGGCGCCGGATATATGGCGCCGCCGGACACGTGGATGCCTCTGGGGTGGAAGCTGAGCGCCGGCGGCATCCCAATCCCGCCGGCGCCGACGCCGAACGAGCTGCCGTACGATGTGCAAGAGTACATCGGCGGCATGGACAACCCCGCCGAAGCAGAGAGCGCCAACAACCTCCTCTACTGGGAGCACTTCTTCGCGGAGCGGCGCGAACAGGAGCTCGCCCGCCATGAAGGGCCGCCGAATGAGTCGCCGCCGAAGCGCAACAACTCGGCGGGTCGCCGGCGTTGGTGGAGCGCGCCAGGCCGGACCCTCGCGGCGGTGATGGAGCACATCAACCGCGGGAACACGCCGCGGCTTGGCTTCCCACGCACACCGATGCCGGCGGCCAGGTCGGTTCGGCGGGCTCCGGCGAACTGGGCGCCAAGGAGGATGGCGACCATGAGCTCGTCCTCCTCCGCCTCGGCGTCCCACTCTTCCGGCACGGCGCCGCTTCGCACGCCGACGACAGTCAAGCGTGAAGAGGTCTCACCTGCGCGCTCACCGCCGCGAACGCGCTCGCGCGGCATCGTCATCGGCGAGCCGCGGACAACGGCGCCGCCAACCGGCCACCTGCGCCTACTCCGCCCCAAGACAGAAGGCTTGATGCCGGCCGAAGACGCCGCCTTGAAGATGGCGCTGGAGCAGTCGCTTCGCGACACTGCGCCGCAGACGCCGCCCCTGCCGCCGGTCGAGCCCTCCTCGCCGGATATCCTAGAATGGTCTAGGAAGGACTGGGAGAAGGCGAAGCGGCAGTGCATCCTCGGCCTGTAGGGCGTGAGCTCGCCTACCAGGGCGCCCCGCTCTACGTCCTGGACGACGACGAGGACGAGGACGTAGGCCCGTCCTACCAGCCATGGAGGTACGACGACCCAAGCCAGGGGAGCTCCCGCCAGAACCAGCCGCCGAGCAACGACGACGACGACGGCGGCGAGGATGACGGCCGCGCCGACCCCAGCTACACGGCGTTCTACAACAACTTCGGCATGTAGGACGGCGAAGGCACGGGCGAAGGCCATGGCGGCGGCTTTTTTGAGTTTATTATGTACTACTTTAGTTTAAGTTTGATGTAATCCGCCTATATTCGCCTAACTTAATGAAATTCGTCCAACTTTGATAAATTTAGCCGAACTTGGAAGCTCGGCCTGGATACGCGAGTGAAAAAATGACATACCCAGACCGAAAACTAGTTTTGTCCGGACATGGAATCTTCACCCGGAGCAATTTGGTGGACCACCCATCCCGGTGGCGGATGCTAGCTTTGGACCAAGCACTGAAGCACATGACAGCAACGGCCGGAAGAAAGTTCCAAGCTAGAAATACTTGTACCCAACACAATGTCCATCTTGCCGAAATGCAGAAAGAAACATCTCCCATTAGAAAAATTCATGACTATCGGTACAGGGGAACAGTAGAAATAGCAACAAAGTTAAGGCCTCCGAAAAAGAAGAATTGAGAGAAACGATGATTTGGCTGCTAGCCAGGTTCAGCTCATCTTCATCTTAATCCACAGGAAAAAAGGGTACTAGCTCACATGAGTATAGTATGGGGATGTACGTACAGCCACACATGCCCGTCCAATCGTCCATCCACCCGATGCGTCGCCATTCCTTATCCCCGACGCCGCCACTGGCCACCACATGTTGTGTAATCCTCTTGTAGTGGCGGCGTCTGCGGACAATCCGACTGCCTTTTGTCGCGTCTCCTTCTCCCTCCATCATGGCTTGGCATGGCCGCATGGGTGTGCCTGCTTGCCACTTGAGCCAGGGCATGAACAGGACATGAAGGGCATGTCAGCAATGTACTCCTTGAATCATTAGAGACGGGAAGCCTTAAAAGCAAACTAGTGGATGTTCCGGAACTCGGTCTACGGCATAAAACAATAAATTTTAACACGAAATTGACCTCTCCATCGATCGAAATGGATGTTCCGGAGTATTTGTTTTTGTTCCGAGGAGGACATGCACATTATTAGTTAGTTCATGTGGGATGCTGTCACACTGGTCTCCCCACGGTAGATGTACGGTGGCACTTTATATCGATGTTTATTGATCATCTAATTCCACATCCTAAAACACCCGTACTAGCTAGCTCTTTGGAGGGTGGTGCACCGTGCACCAGTCACCGGCATCCATCGATCAATCAGTTGACACAGCTTGGAGATGCCAACATTCCAATATCCCCGTCTTTAATTCTCCCAAAGAATCGTACTGGTCGCACAGCTCTTCAAATGATTGTTATGCCGGTTTAATTTGTTTCTTGAATCTACACTCTTTTTTTTTTGGTAAGAGTATATATGGAAAAGAATTTTTAAAAAATAGATATTCAAAAAACATCACGTGTTATTTTTATAAAGAATTTATGAAGAATTTACCGCTACACAATCCACAGTAAAGGGAACAAACTTTCGGGTCTCCCTTCTTCCTATGCACAAACGGCTGCTAACTGCTATGCCAAACCGTTAAATTAAATGGCCATGTGTACTTGGACGCTTTTATGTGTACTTGGACCGTTAAATTAAATGGCCATGTGTACCTGCTATGATTTCGTTTTGACAAAATCTGCCCCATTTTGGGTACTAATTCCTGTCTGCCTATGTTGGAATATTAGCCAAAATTTTCAGGATTAATTGCAGAACATAATTCATGACTATAATAACTATGACCGGTTAAACTCTAACTTGCATTAATTAATATAAACACTAGCATAGCATACGGAATAACAACCATAGAGTAACAATAAATTGAATGACGCTATACATACTGATCGGTTGCTGATGAAGTGGTCGTGACTGTAGTAACTTTGTTGATGACAAAGTTCGAGAAGACCGGCCGAAGTGATGACGATGAAAACGGCGGTACACAACATCGCTGTACTTGGACAATAGATGACCTGTGATGAAGAAGCGGGCAGTCGGGCGGAGCGCTTTCCAAAAACCTTATTTGTTCTCTGAGTTAAATACAGTAGAAGTCCTTGTACTTGAACAGCTGACTCGATTTAGTCCTTCCACTCGCGAATTGCAGAATCGTAGCCCTGAACTTGTCAATTTAACTCAATTTCGTCCTAATCGAGCTTTGCCCTCGAAATCGTCGTGACGTGGACGACACGTGGACATGTGGACATGCGCAGGAGGCCACCACGGTGTGGTTTTTGCTTGTAGCCCCTTATGCGGTTTCTTCTAAACAATCGCCCCCTGTCGTTCCATACTCCACTCTGTTTTGTTCGAGGGAGCCACTCCGTACTGTTCGAGGGGGGCGCCGGAGAGGGAGAGAAAGGAGGCGACGGTTCCGGTGATCGCTGGACCCCGACGAGGACCGACTGTTCGTGGAGGGGAGACACTGGCGAGGCGACACCGGCAGCCACATTGATCGCGGCGGCGATGGCCCCCATCCGTCGCCATGAAGGGGAACCCCCGCCCTGTTTTGGTACGCCCCCACCTCGAGTTATCCGCCCTAGCTGTAATCTACTGTAGGGTACTTTACTTTTCTTCGATTAGAAACGACGTGTGCCTGATTGTAGCCTTGTTGGTGATCTCTGATGAAAAAAAGTAGGGTTTTTTTGATCCCCACTAATTGAGGGTTTTTTGATTGATTAATTTAGGGGGAAATTCGAGTCTGTTCACTGTTATGTTCTTTCATGGGGGATTCTTTGTTGGGGATCAACAGAACCAAGTTTATGTGGATGGGAAAACTGCCTGGTTTGACTACTGTGATGTTGAATCACTGTCAGTTGCTAAGGTTAATGATATTGTAGAAGAACTGGGTTATGAAGCAGTTGGCAGGGTGAAGCTGTACTGGTGTTTGCCTGGGAAGATGATAGGTGATAGTGGTGCTCTTAGATGCATATGTCAGGAGCATGACATTGCAACTATAGTTCAAAGTGTCAAGTCTGGCAATAAGTTTGTTGTCATTTACATTGATCATGATGAAACTCTAGGATCTTTTGATCTTGATGATGTAGCAGCTTATGCACCTGCACATCTCCCTTCAGTGATCATGAGTCCACCTAAAGTGCAACCACAGCAGGAGAAGGAGCATACTGGTAATGTAATTGATGTGCCAATTATTGATGCTGCTCTAGGGAGAAGATCTAGTAGATGCAGAGTTGTACTTGATGAAGTGGATGATAGTAGTGGTGCTGATGAGTCAGATAAGGAAGATGCAGATTATGTGCCAGATTTGGTTGATAGTGACAATGATATTTCAGGAGATGATGATGATCTTCTTGAGGACCAGCTGATGGCAGAAGTCAAAAAGAAATGCAAGAGTGCTGACATTGCTTTGAAAGATAAGGGCAAACAACTTGCTGAAGATTCAGATGAAGAGGAGCACCTACAAGAACCAGATTCAGATGATGAAGCAGTAAAGTACAAATTTGCTGAATTTGGTGAAGAAGACATGGCAAATCCAACATTTAAAGCTGGCCAGAAATTTGCAAGCATTGACATATTGAGGCAGGCCATAAAAGAGTACAGTTGCAAGCAAAGGTATCAGATCAAGATGCCCAAAAATGACAGGACAAGGATATCTGCTATTTGTATGGGAAATGCTGATGACAAGACAAAGCCTCCTTGCACATGGTTACTGAAATCTTCTTATGATGGCAGAGCCAAGTGTATAACTGTGAAGAAGTTATGCACTAAGCATACTTGCTCTAGGAAATGGAAAGTAAATGCATTCACATCTACCTTTCTTGCTGAAAAAATATCTTGAGCACTTTAGAGCAGATGATAAAATGTCTTTGAAGAATTTTTCCAGAATTGTGCAAAAAGAATGGAACATGACTCCAACAAGATCCCAGCTAGGAAGGGCTAAGAGAGCAGCAATGAGGGTCATACATGGTGATGAGGTAGAGCAGTATAATGTTCTCTGGTCCTATGCAGCTGAGCTGAGAAGATCAAACCCAGGCAGTTCCTTATTTCTGAATGTTGATGACAGTGGCAGATTCAGTAGTTGCTACTTTTCTTTTGATGCATGCAAAAGAGGATTTTTAGGTGGTTGCAGGCCAGTTATCTGTCTAGATGGAGCACATTTGAAAACCAAATTTGGTGGAGTTCTTCTCACTGCAATAGGTATAGATCCTAATGATTGCATCTTCCCTGTGTCTTTTGCAATTGTTGAAGTGGAGGACACAAATACCTGGAAATGGTTCTTATCTACTTTGAAAGAAGATTTGTACATTGTCAACACATCAGCTTGGACAATCATGTCTGATAAGCAAAAAGTAAGTATCTTGTTTCAACATTGCTTGTCCATTATTACATTACTACATTAATGCTAGCTATTGACACCTAATGTGGATGATTTACTATTGTAGGGATTAATAAATGCTGTTACAACATTATTTCCTGACTCAGAACATAGATTATGTGTGAGGCACATGTATCAAAACTTTAGAGAGAAGTTCAAAGGAGAAATTCTAAAGAAGCAATTGTGGAAATGTGCAAGAAGCACACAAGTTGTTCAATGGCAGGAAGCAATGGAAGAGATGAGAGTGTTGAATAGTGAGGCACATGCATGGTTAGAAGAACTAGACCCTAGGACATGGACCAGAGCCTTTCAATCAGAGCTTCCTAAATGTGATATTCTCCTAAATAATAGTTGTGAGGTTTTCAACAAGTGAGTTTCTTGTACTTTGTTTTTTGTACTCGATCTTGTACTTTGTTTTTTGTACTCAATCTTGCACTTGGTTATGGTTGCTCAATATTGCACTTGTTTTTGTAGATACATCCTAGAAGCTAGGGAACTACCTGTGATTAGCATGATTGAGAAGTTGAAACAACAACTAACTATGAGGAAGTACAATAAGAGGCAAGAAGAACTGAAGTGGGAATCTGGCCTCTGTCCTAAGATAATGAAGAAGCTTTCAAAGAATGTAGAATTTTCTGCCAGCTGCCAAGTTGTTCCATCAGATGTAGGGATCTTTGATGTGGAATTCAGAGGCAAGCACTACTTGGTTAACTTGCTTACCAATACATGTGCTTGCAGAAGATGGGACATGAGTGGTATCCCATGTAACCATGCAATTGCATGTATGAGACATGAGAACATCTTGCCAGAAGATAGGGTTCATGCTTGCTACTCCATTGCCTAGTTCAGAGAAGCATATAGCCACATCATATATCCTTGTAGAGACAGAACTGAGTGGCCAAAGGTGAATGCAAGATCAGTTTTGCCACCAATGTATGAGAAGAAAGTTGGTAGGCCAACAAAGAATAGAAGGAAGCAGCCTGAGGAGAAAGAAGGTCCAAATGGTGAAAAAATAATGTCAAGGCATGGCAGGATTATGCATTGCAGCCATTGTGGAGGTAGCAATCATAACATAAATGGTTGTTATTACTACAAAAATGGGATTGATCCAAAGATGAAAGAAGGAACAAGGATTGGTATTCAACAACATGTGGTTGAAATTGAAGATGATCCAGTGATCATACAAGATCACAACATATTTGAGCCTACCACAATGCCATCAGATAGTGTTATCTCAAGTTTGATTGATGAGGTAAAGTTACAATCTTATTTTAATTGATTCATTGCAGTCACAAGCTCATGATTGCTTTAATTTCTTTCTTACTTTAATTGCTTCATTGCAGTCACAAGATCATGATTGATTTAATTGCTTTCTTACTTTAATTGCTTCATTGCAGTCACAAGCTCATCAATCACAGAGAGTGCAAGCTCAGCCTCCTCTTCCAGATTGCCAGTTCATTGCAAGTCAAGTGGACTTGACCACACAAAGGCCCATGCCACCTACACAAGCACAGGTGGCAGAAGAGAAGAGGCATGCAAAGATGAAGGCTGCTGCAGAAAAGAAAGAAGCTGAACAGATTAAGAAGCTGCAAGCTGCTGAACAGAGAGCAAAAGCAGCAGAAGAGAAGAGGTAGGCACTAGCACAGCAGAGAGCACAAGAAGCAGAACAGAGGCAGATTGCACTGGCACAGAAAAGAGCACAAGCAGATGAAGCTAGAAAGGTGGCTGCAGAACAGAAAAGGCTAGCTGCTGCTGAGAAGAAAGCCCAAGCAGAGCATGCAAAGAAACAAGCTTTGGCAGAGAAGAAGTCCCAGGCAGAGCAGGCTAGGAAGAAAGGAAAATCACAGCAGCAGCATAAGAGGACAGGGGATGATTTCACAACAAGGCCTGCAAAGAAAGTTTCTATGTTTGATGAGTTTAGAGATCCTCCAAGATCATCTAACTTGCAAGCAGATGAATAGATCAGATCAGTGTTTATGCATGATGTAGTGACCATGTTATGCATGATGTAGTGACCAGTTTGTGTCCTTTTGGTATCTAAACATGATGTGTCCTTTTGGTATCTAAACATGATGTAGTGACCATGTTATCTCTACTGTATTTGTCAGTGTAATGCAACTTAAGAACTGGATCAGACCACTGAGATGATTTGTCCTTTTGGTGCATATGTTATCTCTACTGCATTTACATTGAAATTTTACACATAATTGTCAACTAAATTTGCACTACACAAAACTGTCATTTTAAACTGAATTTTATTCATTGCCATCATCACAGATACAAAGGTTCTTTCCCAGATAAAAGCACAAGGCCTACACATTCACTAATTCCTAACACATAGGCCTATCATCTGAACTACAAGAACAAGGATTACAATAGCACAGATCATCTTCAGTACTGCTAAAATATCCTTGCCTACATCAACCAATGCCAGCATCAACAGATACATCTTCTGTGCAGCTTCCCTTGAATTTGCTTGAATCAATTCAGCTTCTATATCTTCCCTTTTGGCTTCAAAGTTCACATTTTGCTTCACATTTTGCTGCTGCATGTTGAAATCCTCTTTCAAAGGAGGCAAAACCCCATTGTGCACTAGGAATTCTTCATAAACATCTGCCCACTTCCAAAAATCACATCCACCGGGCTACATTACCCAAAGGAACGAAATTCAGCTCAAATTGAAAAAAAACAGAGAGAGTTTTGGATCGAAATTCATATCAGCTCATTCCAACTTACCCTGTGATTTGGACACTTGTAGAAGTCCCTGTCCCTGTTGCCATGGATGTCGGTCTGGGTCGTCCATTTCTCCACGTTCCGGAGCTTGCAACGATCACACTTCATGATGGGGAGCTCCCTCGTCGGCTGACGGTACCTTTTGGTGCTCGCGCTGGAACCACGGGAGCCGCTTGCCATGCTCGGGGGAACCACTGGCAGAGAAGAATCGAGAACCACAGGCCGTGGAGAAGAATCGGGGAACCACAGGCGCTATTGGAGAAGAACTAGGGTTAGGGATTGACAGGGGAATTTGGGGTTAGAAAATAGTAGCTCAGAAAGAACGGGGGGTTTTCCCCATAATTTCATATGCTAACGACCGAGTTGGCCTCCTGCGCATGTCCACATGTCCACGTGTCGTCCACGTCACGACGATTTCGAGGGCAAAGCTCGATTAGGACGAAATTGAGTCAAATTGACAAGTTCAGGGCTAAGATTCTGCAATTCGCGAGTGGAAGGACTAAATCGAGTCAGCTGTTCAAGTACAAGGACTTCTACTATATTTAACTCTTTGTTCTCTTCCTTACATGATCGGAAAGACGGATGGTTACAGAGACCTGCTATCCCGTTTGACGGTGCATGCCGATGCTCGGTATGGAGTAAACTATGATGGTGGCACACTACAATGGCGGCACGAGCAAATAGGTGGCAAAACCCTAGATTAGTTTTTTGCTATGTCGTGGTGGAAGCCGCATAGGTGTTTATACGGAGTAGCTCAGAAAATTCCGTACAAGACACGAGGTGGGCCGAGTGCACTTGGTGCATGATCTAGGAGCAAGCCGAACTATCAAAACTATAACAGTTTCCTGACTAACAAAAAGATAAGCTTAACTCATTTCACAAACCACGTCGTGCGTGTCATGATGCGCGGGTGGGTGGGCGTTGGAGGAGGAGGAGCGCGCGTGTAGAATTTCTCTTCTCACTCACTTACAAAGTTGTGAGACACTCCACCATATAAGGTGGCACAAATCTCCTCCAACTTTCTTTGTGAGACTAAACTTTAGCTCTTACTCCTCTTGCTACACTCATGTGAGCTGCTACCAACTTGGGCTACATCACACATAAGTTTTCACACATATGGGATTTGAGATTTAGGGAAAATCTGAAATCCAACATGCGCCAAAAGTTATTAGCCCATTATTTCTGTCAACCTCCACGAGATCTCAAAGGCCCATTTGAAGATTTGGCAATCCTGCTACTTGTTTATATACAAGTGTTTTAGCAAAGGCTATTAAGTTGAACATCCGCCTAGAGCATTAAGCTACGTCTGACATGGTTATACCTACGGGTACACGACCTTAGCATACCTGGTCCAGCCCAAGGAAGGCCCACGAGAATATACACGGCCCATGAAGACTTTCGGGTGGCCCAAGCCCATGACGTCTTCGGATCCTTAGAGAGCAAGACTAGATTAGATAGAATATTCAAAGAGGCAAACCCTAAACCTGTAACCGACTCGATCTGTGCCCGGGACCTGCCTACCTCTATATAAAGGCTAGGAGGGCACGACGAGAAGGGCACTTTGCATACCATCGCATACACACCTTTACGCTAGATTGCATCTGTGCACCCTTGTAACTTTTGGTTCTGCCGTAATCAAGAGAAGACATGCAGGAGTAGGGTTTTACCTCCGGGGGCATGAACCTGGGTAAACCTCATGTCCCCGTGTTGCTTGTTTTCTAACCGTTCCGTGATCTCCAGCATCCCCATCTTCTCCAAAACCCAAGCTCATAACAATGGGCATTGACGAGATTAAACCTCGTCAATTGGCGCCGTCTGTGGGAACTAGGGGTGCTAATTGTGCGATCGTGATGGTCCCAACCAAAGCGACCTATAACTCCTCGGCGACGGAGAGCCATCTCCTCTTTGGCGCTTTCGACTTCACCGCCCACTCGCCAGCCACTCTGAAGGACTTCGAGCCCGTTGGCGACGGGCTCGAGATCCTGTTCGGGAGCTTTTGCTTCCAGGTGGGGCAGACCGACACTCTCCGCCTCCCAGAGCGGGTGCCCCTGCCATCGATCAAGCCCGCCTCATGGGCTCCGCATCCCGTGCTACGCACATCACCATCGACAGATGAGTCCTATGATACTAACAACTGCAACTCAGATCTGTGCGATCTGCCATCGGATGAAGGGACCTATGGTTCTGGATCCGAAAGCTGCGGCAGCAACGATCCAACCTACGGACGCTACCAATGCGCCGCAGTCATCCAGAGTGATGTGGATCAGGAACACAACCCGCCACCCAACCCGTAGGGTAGAAACGACAAGAACAGGAGAAACTAGTCCCTCCCGCCCAATGAGGAGGACACCGATCCCAATCAGGTAATCCACCTCAGCAAGGAAGGATGGGCTCAAGCACGCGAAGCCGTGGCAGGCAACAAGATCCTGCCTGTGGGTGCCTCACGGGACCTACTGATGGCATACCACCTGCTTCTCGTCAAAGAGCACAAAAAGCAGGTGAAGATGCAAGAGGTGCTTGACAAACGCAAGCAAGAGGTATCGGAGTCCAGTGCGCGGCGAGCTGCGGTCTCCGCCATGGGCGGCTCCAGCTCACATGGCAACCACGGCAACAAGCACCGTTCTCGCGTGGAGAACATGGACCCCACTGCACATCGTGAGGTGACCCGAACCCTCAACATGTCTTTCATGGAGATGGATGCCGACGGCAACATCATCCCGAAGACACCGCAAGATGCAATAATGGCAGCCACCACATACCTTGCGTTCCATCCACCTCTGGTGGGGGACCCGAAAAGGGCCATGCACAAATCCGCACTAGCCGGACTCGGACTCATTGGAGCTGCGCTCCACGGAGAAGCTCCTGCAGAGCCAAAAAAGAAGGCTGCGGTCAGGTTCAACCGCAGTCCCACACCTTCATCCGACGAGGAAGAGCACGACCTACCTCGAAGGCACAAGGGCTCGCGACATCGCAGCTGTGACTACGATGCTTGAAGCGAGCTCACCCAACGCAAGATTGACAAGGCACGCACCAAGCGCGTATGCTCGTCCGAATCCGAGGAGGACAACGACGAAGGAGAACTCCGCGGAGCTCGATGCTTCAGCAGATCTGTCCAGCGGACGCGGATGCCATGGAACTTCAAGCTTCCTTCGGACACTACGAAGTTTGACGGCACACATGACCCCAAGGCGTGGCTCAGCGACCACCTGTCGTCCGTCAAGCTGCATGGCGGAAACAAAAACACCGCCGTGCAATGCCTTCAACTACAGCTGACAGGCGCAGCCCGAATCTGGCTTAGCAGCCTATCCTCAGGATCCATCCGAAGCTGGGAGGAACTGGTGTATAGTTTCATCCGAAACTTCAATGGCACCAGCAAGAGGCCAGCCTCGATCTAAGAGCTGAGGGCCTGTACCCAGCGAACAGGCGAATCCATTCGCTCGTATATACTACGCAGGTCCAACACCAAGAACTCCACGACGCACATCTCTGAGGAGAGAGCAATCAACGCCTTCAAGGACGGAGTCAAACGCCAAGACTTCAAGGAAGAACTTGGGCGCGTCAAGCCCAAGACACTCGACCACCTCATGGACATCGCCAATAGGTGGGCAGATGGCGAAGGCTCCGTCCACCGAGCACACTCGGAGGAGGAAGATGACTACGGCCGTCGACGTGAACGCCGTAGCAAGCGAAGATCGCGCGTGTATGATGATCGCGACGGACCCGACATGGTCGCGGCTGGCTACGCCGACCGCCGCAGCGAAGACAACCGCAACAGCGGCGGATACCGTGGAAACAACTTCCGCGATGGAGGACGCCCAAGCGATCATTAACGCCAGCGGCGCTGACAGCGGACCCTCGATAACGACAAGTTGTCAGGACCATGCACCTTCCACTTCTACATCGACAAGCAGGATGGTAAAAAGAAGGCAAGCCACATGCTCAAAGACTACCACGAGTTCCACAAACTCAGCGAGAGCATGTCCCAGATGAGGCAGCAAGCCCCGAACCCTGGGTACGAGAACGCACCCGCACCAGGTGACATCTCCCACGGAGCTCCTACACCACCACCAGTGGGACCTTCGAATCACCCAATCGCACCTGCGCAGAACAACGACGGAAGCGGGTACCCCGTGCCGAAAGAGTCACTGATGATCCAAAAAGGGCGCCCAACAAACAGGGTTTAAAATAAAATCACCCGTCAGGTCAGTCTGGCTGTGACCGCTCCACCCTCCATCCCTGAATACCTCAGCGGATCGGAGTCATGCATCACGTTCAGCCGCTCGGATCACCCCCGCCAGGTCCCTCGCCCAGGTCATGCTGCCCTGATGCTCGAGGTGCAGATCAGAGGGTTCGATATGAGCCACGTCTTCATGGACGGTGACAACAGCGTCAATATGATGTTCGCCAGCACCTTAGCAGCAATGCGGATCCCGCTGTGCAGCCTGGAACAATCTGACACAACGTTCCAAGGCATCGTCCCAGGGAAGGGCATATTCCCCCTGGGAAAGATATGGCTCGACGTCATCTTCGGCAAGCCCGATAACTTTCGGTGTGAGCGACTCGAGTTCGAAGTGGTGGACTGGCCATCACAATACCATGCCATCCTCGGGCGTGTGGCATTCACACGGTTCTGGCAAGACCGCCTCGCGCCACGCTACTCAAGATGCCAGGACCTAAGGGCGTCATCACGGTCCACGGGAGCTTCACCCGATCGGATCATTGCGACAGGGACTTCAACAGAATCTCCTAGTCATTCGGCATGCAGGAGGAGCTCATAAGGCTCCGAGAGGTGACAGACAACGGGGCACCCCCAGTCGCAAGGCAGAACGCACCCGACATGTCTTTCGACTCCACCATCAACACAAAGAAGGTGCAAGTCCACCCGACAGACGCCTTCAAGACGGCACTGATCGCCAACGACCTCAGCCCCGCATAGGAAAGCGCGCTCGTCGAATTCCTCTGTGACCGCTGGGAAATCTTCGCCTGGTGTCCTATGGACATGCCAGGAGTTCCTAGGGAATTCGCCGAGAACGCACTTAACGTATTTCCAGACACCAAGCCCGTCAAACAGTCCATCCGACGATAGTCCGAGCCACAGGCTGAAGCCATCAGAGTCGAGGTTAACAGACTACTCGACGCTGACTTCATCAGAGAGATCAAGGAGAGCGAGTGGCTGGCTAACACCGTGAAGGTCCCCAAAAAGGACACGAACATCCTGCGGATGTGCATGGACTTCACATCGATGAACAAGCACTTCCCGAAGGATCACTTCCCTCTTCCTCGGATCGATCAGATCATCGATTTGACTGCAGGATGCGAGAAGCTCTCCTTCCTCGACTCCTACTCAGGCTACAATCAGATTCGACTGAAGGTCGAAGATCAGGAGAAAACGGCGTTCATCACGCCGTTCGGAGTGTTCTTCTACAACACAATGTCCTTCGGGCTGAAGAACGCATGTGCCACGTACCAGCGGTGCATGCATGCATGCCTGAAAGACCAGATCGGCCGCAACATACAAGTCTATGTCGATGACATAGTAATCAAAACAAGGGAGGCCAAGACACTGATCGACGATCTCCGTGAGACGTTCGACAACCTTGATCGATACAAGATCAAGCTAAACCCATAAAAGTGCGCCTTCGGCGTCCCATCTGGTCAACTGCTAGGCTACTTCATCTCCCAACGAGGGATCGAGGCAAACCCGAAGAAAATCTGGGCCATAATGGCCATGGAGAAGCCGAACAACCTCAAAGGCGTCCAGAAGCTCGCTGGGCGAATCACGGCGTTGAGCAGGTTCATCAGCCGCATGGGCGAAAAAGCCCTGCCTTTCTATCAGCTGCTACGCAAAGTAGACAAATTCGAGTGGACTCCTGAAGCGGACGACGCATTCGAAGATCTGAAGCGGCTGCTCTCCACCTCGCCCGTCTTGGTCACGCCAAGGGAGCGCGAACCTCTACTGCTATACATAGCAGCTACACACCAGGTGGTAAGCACCGTGCTCGTGGTCGAACGACCCGAAGATGGCAAGACCCATGGGGTCCAACGCCCAATCCATTACCTCAGCGAGGTATTGATGCCGACAAAGCAGAGGTACCCTCACTACCAGAAACTCGCCTACGGTGTGTTCATGACGGCTCATCGGCCGATCCACTACTTCCAGGAGCATCAGGTGATAGTCGTCAACGAAGAACCCCTAAATAGCATCCTGAACAACCCGGAGGCCACATGACGCGTGGCCCTGTGGGGCATCGAGCTGTCACCTATAGACATAGTCTATGAGAAGCGCCATGCGATCAAGTCTCAGGTCCTTCCGGACTTCCTCGTCCACTGGATGGAACTGCAGCTGCCGGACACCCCGGACATGACGCAATCATGGATGATGCACTTCGATGGCTCCAAGAGCGAGGCTGGAGCAGGAGCCGGGGTCGACCTCCCAGCAGGGCAACAATATGAAGTACGTCCTCCGGATGAAATTTTGAGCTTCCAACAACGAAGCCGAATACGAGGCCCTCATCCACGGCATGAGGATGGCCAAGATCTGCGGCGCGACGCGCCTGGTCATCTACGACGACCCAAACCTTGTCGTCCAGCAGACGATGAACGAGTGCGACGCACACGCTGCCAACATGATTGCGTACCGTGCAGTCTACAACTCACTCGAAGGAGACTTTGACGGCTGTGAGCTTCGGCACATTGGAAGAGAAAGCAACGAAGAGGCCGACAGACTCGCCAACATCGGCTCCACCTGCACGCAGGTGCCAAAAGGTGTGTTCCTCGAACAGATCTGCGTGCCATCCATCAAAAGGAAATTCCCCAAGGGATCACCTAAAGAAGCAGAACACTCGAGGGCTGCACTACCCGAAGGACAGGAAGGACCAGAAAAGCTCGACATAGAGGTCGCAGTGGTCAACCTGATGCAGGTCATGGCAGTCGAAGAGACATGGACACATCCATACCTCCGATATCTGATAGGCGGGGAGCTACCTGACAGCCCGATAGATGCCCGGCGCATATCTCGCTGGTCCAAGGCCTTCACCATCATCAATGGCGAGTTGTACAAGCGCAGCATTTCGGGTGTACTCCAAAGGTGCGTCACCATCGGTGACGGCAAAACTATCCTCCAAGACATCCACGAGGGCATCTGCGACCATCACGCGGGCAGCCGTGCCCTTGTCGCCAAAGCTCTACGAGCTGGATTCTACTGGCCAATAGCCATGAACGATGCCAAGGACATCGTCCGAAGATGCAATGGGTGCCAGAGGTTCACAGATAAACCGCACGCACCAAGATTGGAGCTCAGGCCCATACCCTTGGCCTGGCCCTTCGCCCAATGGGGCCTCGACATGATTGGCAAGCTGCCCAAGTCCTCGAAAGGAGGCCACGTCTACCTCCTGGTTGCAGTCGACAAATTCACCAAGTGGGTTGAGGCCATGCCCGTTACTAATCAAAAGGGCAAGACGACCATTAAGTTCTTCCAATCCATAGTCTACAGGTTCGGCGTGCCACACAGCATCATCACCGACAACGGGTCAAACTTCATCTCCAAAGAATTCCAGGACTTCTGCGAAGGCCTAGGGATCAACATAACATACGCCTCAGTGGCGCTCCCGCAAACGAACGGGCAGGTCGAGAAGGCCAACAACCTCATCGACGGCGGCATCAAGAAACGCCCGATGATCCCGCTTCAGCGACTTGCGGGAGCCTAGACAGAAGAGCTACCCTCCGTCCTTTGGAGCCTACACGCAACACCAAATAGCTCAACTATCTACACGCCTTTCTTCATGGTACGGGCGAAGCCGTGTTGCTCGCAGGCGCGCCACGTAGCCCCACGGTCGCCTACAGCGAAGCCGAATTGACGGCCACACTCGAAGACGCCGTCGACACACTCGACGAGGCACGTGACATAGCCGCGGCTCGATCAGCGATCTATCAGCAGAGCCTATGCAACTATCACAGCCGTCGGCTGCTCCCAAGGTCCTTCGTCGAAGGAGACCTAGTCTTACAACTCAAGCAAGAGCGACCGAAGAAGCTCGAGTCACCCTGGGAAGGACCCTACGTCGTCACCGAAGTCATCCTAGGTGGCGCCTATCGCCTCAAGCACGTGGAGTTTGGAGTCGCATACTCCTGTTAAGCTTCATGCACTAGCCAACGCAACCAAAAGTCTGAACTGATGGAAAGGGCTAGTGCAATCCACTTATACACTTCAACACCCTCTCTCACGTGTGATGGGGAGAAGTCAGCACGTGCAACCGGAAGAAAGCAACAGCGCGCGAAACTCACGTATGACTCAAGGGCCTATACGTGGACATAGAGGGGTCAACAACAATTTTAGAATAAATTGCGAAAGCCAGGACTCGAACTCGAGACCTTAGGCTCTGATACCATGTTAAGCTTCATGCACTAGCCAACGCAACCAAAAGTCCGAACTGATGGAAAGGGCTAGTGAAATCCACTTATACACTTCAACAAACCCATGGAACGTCGCACAACTGCGACGCTTCTACCCCTAGCTACCCCCTCCTTTTACTTTCATTAAGGCTATTCAGCCAAGGCTACTCAGCCGAACAATGTACCTCCTCATTTACGATATGTATAAAGCTAAGTATCTCGCCCCAAATATTTATCCCTTATTCGCATTTTCTTCATGTTACAACACACTCGGTGGCTCCCCTCACCTCACGACTTCGTCGGCTGAGGATAACGCGTGTACACCCGAGTAGCTGATCACGTCAGGCTAACGAAAAGGGCATGCATACAAACAAAGCACCACGTGCTAAAAACAATCCACCTTTACAGCAAGGGGCATAACACGCCTAGTCGAATACATACAAGTTTTACATCTATCTTTTTACAGGTCCTACCTATTCTGAAGAATCACCTGCGCACGATGCTAAAAGAGATATACAACTTGTTCGGCATACTGCCTTACAACCGTATAATGCGGACGCATGTCCCACATGTCACCATATGGCCGAAGAGGCGGCCCAGTCGCAACAGCAGCAAGATCTACATCAGGGCGATGCAGCCGCACGAGGGAAAGCGCAGCCTTCACCCCCGCAACCAATTGATGCCGCACCAGCTCCCTGACATGATGCACATCTCTAAACTTCGCCAGCAGGCCCCAGATAGTCGATGGTGCCTCATCTAGGGGAAACATCACGTGCAGAATTTACGCCAAAGAAGTCTTCGCCTGACGCAGCACCCGCGACACCTGGTGAACACGATCCTGCACAAGGCATGGCGGGTTCCTAGGCGTCTGTGGAGTCGAGGCATCTGACGATTCACATGAGCTTCGTGTCCGCTTTCCAGTCCGCTCCTCGCTCGACTCAAAAGTCTCCTCAGCAGGCGACCGCGCCGAGGGAAGCTCGGACATGGAGTCCACTACCTCATCGTCCGGTGCATCCGGAAAACGTTCGGGTAGTGGAGGCACCATGCCCGGTACCTTGAACTCCTGCACAAAAGAAACATAGTTTCAGGACAAAAGAAGTACAAGAAAAGACAGTCGGAAAAGCGCTACGCGCACGTCCCAGATCTACACATGTGGCACCGGTCGAGAGGCCCTGAACGGAAGGGTCAGCGAGTCACCCGGAAGGTCCTCTTCAGCTTTGAACTTCAGCAGCGGCCGAAGGATTCTGTCAAGATCCTCCTGGAGAGCTCCTCAGTCGAAACCCTAGTCGGATCATGGCGGCCAGAATAAAGGAACATCGGGTGCGCCCTAGCCTGAAGCGGCTGCACCCGACGTTTGAGGAAGGTGCGGATAATAGCCACACCGTTCACCTCCTTATCCGGAATCATCTGGAGGTCCTCGACCTGACGATAGAGCTCCTCTATATCCGCCACCTCGCCATCCAAGATCTGGTTCTTCTAGGACCTTTTCAGCTGGATTATCTGGGTGGAGTCGAAGGGAGCAAGGCCAAAGTTTTGCCCGTCCACTATGGAGTCGCGGATGTAAAACCAACGCCTCCGCCAGTATTGGATGGACTCAGACATATAAAAAGAGAAGAAGAGAAAATTGGATTTGAGGGAAATGATGCAGCCACCGATAGGATAAACGCCATCAGAGCCAGATTGCCTCTTCACGGAGTAGAGCTTCCGGAAGAGGCCAAAGTGCGGCTCAATACCGAGCCAGCACTCGCAGAAGGTAATGAAACAGATGATGTGGAGAAGGGAATTTTGCGAAATATGATGGAGTTGGATGCCGTAGAAGAAGAGCAATCCATAGAGAAAATCTTGGATTATGAGAGAAAGGCCCCGAAGGACAAATGCAAAAAACATGACCCGAAACCCAGCGGGTGGACAGGGAATTACCTCGTTGCCGGGAATCTTGACGGCCTCCTTGTCCTGCGGGATCAGACCCCGCTCACGAAGCTTGCGCAGGTCGCCTTCACGCGTCTCCGATCGCCGCCAACCACCGTCGGTGACACGGGTGGCGGCGGTACCCTTCTTGCCGCTGGCGGCAGCGCTGGTGCCCACTGCGGCAGAGGCCTTCTTCGGCTTCCCCATTGCAGTACGACGACGGCGGTGTGAGCGCAGAAAGGAAGATGGGAAGGATCGAAGAACTTACAGGACGCAGCGAGAAAAGCTCAAGAAAGTGGAAGCAGTGAAACGCGAATGGCTGCGGTGAAAAAAAAACAAAGTTTTCCCCATAAGATTATAAGGACGAAGATGATACAAAAGGACCGTTCATTGGGAAGCCCTAGAGCCAGCATCAAAATCCAACCGTCCACGTGTCAGCACAGCAGCGAACCGTCGCTCACACGCCGTCCACTATGCACGGAAACCGAGGCGACGGCGTAATTATCGCCACGTCGCGCGTGACCAGTCAATTCAAAGTCAGAAGGTGGGACCCACGTTCACCCAGTCACGTCACCTCTGGCACCGCAGACGCTTGAGGTCACCGATCGTCAGCACTGATGTCATCAAAGCTATACTAGCAACGGTTACAAATCTTCGACTACACAGCTAAAGTACCCACTCAAATCTACGATTCAAGTAACTACTCGGGGGTACTCCTATCAGGAGCGCTGGCCGCGCACCCGAGGTATGACTAAGGTACTACACCGCTAAACTATTCTTCGAGTCCTACGTCGAGTCTACGACTCCACTACGGACTCGGGGGCTAATCCCATAGGAAGGATGGAGTCAAGCATCCGAAAAATTTGTGTCCTATGGACCTAAAGTCAACAACGACTGAATTAAAGTCTCTGCTCGAGTCTACGACTCGAACTGACACTCGAGGGCTACTCCCATAGGGAGCGCTGGTCGCGCACCCTATGAATTCTTCGACTGCGATCCTTCGGATCAGCATGCAAAATCTTTTTGGCAACTCTGCCCCAGCCAACACTAAGTGAGTAAACATCCTCCTTGGCCACCCAAAACACCTCCACGGTGATAAAATTTCGGATGCTGTGTCTGCGACACAAAGATAAGACCTATAGATATCATCTGATGGCCTGGCAACGCACACGACTGCACTCTGCTAGTAATAATCCGTGCCCGCATGCGCGATGAAAATCCCGACGGACGTGTTGGGTACATCATTTGAAAATTACTGAAATTCTACTCCTGTAAGTCCTCAACGGCCTGAGTTGAACTACGCCAGCATTTGTTCCGGGTTCGAGTCGAGGGACTCGAATCTGAAGAAGATCGTGTTGTTTTGTCCTAAGACAGTTAACTGGCCCTGATCCGTCGGGAGAGTCAGGCACACGCATCAACAATCCCTACACACTAAGATCATTCTCTAATGAAAAAAAACAGCTGCACCCGAAAGATTGAAGAGTCCTCAGCCAAATCTATGATTCGACTGAACACTCGGGGGCTACTGACATGGTTATACCCTACGGGTACACGACCTTAGCATACCTGGTCCAGCCCAAGGAAGGCCCACGAGAATATACACGACCCATGAAGACTTCCGGGTGGCCCAAGCCCATGACGTCTTCGGATCCTTGGAGACCAAGACTAGATTAGATAGAATATTCAAAGGGGCAAACCCTAAACCTGTAACCGACTCGATCTATGCTCGGGACCTGCCTACCTCTATATAAAGGATAGGAGGGCACGACGAGAAGGGCAATTCGCATACCACCGCATACACACCTTCACGCCAGATTGCATCTGCGCACCCTTGTAACTTTCGGTTCCGCGGTAATCAAGAGCAGAAAAGAAGGAGTAGGGTTTTCCTTCTGGGGCCTGAACCTGGGTAAACCTCGTGTCCCCGTGTTGCTTGTTTGCTAACCGTTCCGCGATCTCTAACATCCCCATCTTCTCCAAAACCCAAGCTCATAACAATGGGCATTGACGATATTAAACCTCGTCAACGTCTATCAACAACTTGAACAATGGATAAACTTTTAATTGCAAGCTTGGTGCAAATAGATTTTACGTAAAATCATAACCAGTACCTAGTTGCCAGTATCCTACATTGCTGGTTGGAGCATATGCGGCATACTCTCACTCTCTTGTTTTTCGCCCTAGGCTTCAAATCTAGTTAAAATTCGACGATTTATTGAATTGCGTCCATGGAAAGTCTTCTTAGAGTTTATATCTCTCAAATACCATTTGCTTCCACCAAATTTAATATCAAATTTCATCTCATTTCATTTCTATTTTGTTGAACCCTAGATTTGTTGTATACATTTCTTGGTTGCTAATATTTATTTGAAAAAAGAGTAGTAAATGTATGTGCGCAAAATGTGTGCTTGTCTTAGGTTTAGATAACTTTTTGATGGTTAAAAAAGCAAAAAAATTATGCACCATGTGTGCATGTTTTTTGAGGGATTCATCTCGTTTCAACCTTGACACGGAAGCGCTGTGGTGGAGCTAGTTGGGCCTGATTTGGGCCTAACCAACACTGCTGTTGCGTCCGGTCAGCGACCACCGAGGTGGTGGAGGATAGATCTCCTCCTTTTGGCGGCAGATGCCGACCATGTGGACCTGGTTTTGTTTCTCACTCTCCTCGTCTAACTCGATGGCCAAGTGATGCCTTGTTTCCTTGGGCGTGAGGTCATGGGCGCCGAGAGGCAACCCTGGAACTTGGACTAGCGAGCGAATCTCCAACGAGCAATGTGGCGGTGGTGGTGGCCATGTTCTTTGATCATTTAGGTGTAACATCCCAAAATCTTCCTATTTTTGAATGTTAAAATAAAATTAATAAGTTCTTTGAATTTTTTGATCTTGTTGAAATCTTTGAATGAAAATAAAAAAAATTAGGATTGCTCAAACTTTCCTAAGCCACATTAAAAATAAATGTATTGACATAAATCTAAAAACATTGTGTTGCATTGCATCATGGCATCTCATGGAAACCCTCATTCAAAATCTTGTGTTAAAACCCTAAAAGCAATCCACTTATGAATGCTCCTAAAAGGAAAATACATTTGGTATATTTGATTGAAAGGAATATTGTTCGTGAAATACTAAAAACAAATCTAGAAATTACCTGTCAACACCCGGATTTTTAATCCCAGATGCCTGTTATGCCATACATCGCAATCCCAGGATTACCATTTTTGCGAGACATAACAGATTGGATATCGTAGTACATCATCCATTACAAACCATACATAAGGTCGTACAACAAATAAAGAATCTCATGAACCAGTCTTAATACAAATCAAGCAGCGGAAAAACGTAATAATAACGATAGCGTAGGCGAGACTCCATTTTCATGGTCACAGGCAATGTTGACGATGGGAGATGATCCTAGTTGTCGTAACCTTCCTGCGGTACATCCTCCTGATAGTCCTCTTCATTGTCTGGCCACGGAAATAGTCAGGGACAAAGACATGAGTACTCTTTAAGTACTCGCAAACTAATACTAATAAGTTAAATGGGTTTGAGTAGGAAATACTAAGATCTAGGTTGTTTTGCAAAAAAGCCAGATTTACCTCTTGAAAGTTTTAGAACACCTAAGTGGGAACTTGAATTTCATATCACAACCCTGTTGTGGTCAAGTCAAAGTCATAAATCATTTCGTAAGTCATTTTGAAAACATCTAACGACGGAACAGTATGGCAACTCCAACTGTCCATAACCGCGGACGCGGCTATTCGAATAGTTTGACACTCTACAGAGGTGGTACACTTTCACCACAATATTCGATACATCCATCAGGAACAATCCTAAATTCACCATACTCAGTATGTGGATAATCAATCCTAACCTTTCAATTACACGCCCTAGTATAGGCACCTATCTTGTGAGTTTGGCCTCACAACCATGACCAACTATCATCTTGGGAACTACACAGGTGGACAATCTTCACAAGGTAGCCTCAGCTCAAACCTTGGCCACAAGGGAACCCATACTAAGGTATATAAATTTCCAGTCAAGCCCTACCCAAATTTTCGGGTATTGTGGTCGTACGGTAAAATTGGAATGGTATCGCATCCAGACAACCATCAGTTTTATAAAGGGCTAAGGCTCATACCTTAACATTTTCATCATCGAAATCATCTGGTGTTCAAGAACACATGTCAAAACATTTCAATAGAATGACTCATCATTCTAAGGTTTTCATAACCATTTTCACCAAGTATTCCCCTCTAAAGTGGTCAAGTTTTATGTTTAGCACTAGCATCTACAAGTGGGGGATAAACACTAATGAGGGTTGGTAATCAAGTGTGAAAGATCTAAGTTCAATCTCATGCCTCAGGATGCCATCAAGATTATCTAACTTAGGCCAAGTTTTATGCTCTTTATGCTACCTTTAAAAATATTTCTAAAATCTACAAGTCACTAAGTAAACTTCAATAGAAAGCTTTGATAAAGAAATAAAATAACTAAGCTTGCAAGTAAAACTAGGATTATGTGTCATCAAGGGGTATAACCAAGGCATGCCTAATGCATTGCATAGATCATATAGTTTTCACATTTGCAAGTGTTAGCTTGCCTTGTGCAGAGCTGTGGTTGAAGTTCTCCTCGGCTTCTTCCTCGTAGTATTCTCCTTCCTCCTCGTATCCTTGGTTGGTACTAGCGTCTAAATATAAGGTACATAATCACCAAACTATACTTAAGTACTTCTATTTATCACACCAAGGATTTCACTAGATGATCCAGGATCATCACAAACATCACAAAGATTAAGGCAATAGTGTTATTTTCTTTTATTTTAAAAAGTAATTTCTACTCATTGAAAAACTACTTAAGATTTAATATTCTCCAACTAAAACATGGGATCATGTTGACACATGTCATCACCGCATATTTCAGTACTTGGGAATGTGATTTAAAGTGGTGTCACAATTTAATAAGGTTTAACCTTTTTATTTTAATTAAATAAAGTGACTAGAAATGCCGATGAGGCATTCTTTTATTGCATGTCCAATATTTATGCAAGTAACCCTAGATATTTTTATATATTCAGAAAGGTCTTGTTAAATGCGAATTTTGAGAGTTGGAATCAACTCAAAAGCTTTTGTGGTTGAATTGTGAAAAATGTTCGAATGCAGAAAAGCTTCTGCCTTGTTATTTTTACTATAGGTGATCTACAATTCCAAATGAATTGAATAAAACGGGCTTGGATTAAGGATTCCAGTACGTTTCTAACAAAATTGGTTTCATGCATTTTGGTTTAGTGAATCGACCTGGGTTGATTTTTGAATCTAGGTATAGAACTGAGTTTGAAACTAAAAGAATAAACCTAAATTCAAACTACTGGGTCACACGGGAATGTAAATGGGCCGGCCCGCGGCTCACAGCATGCGCGAGTGAGTTTAAGTGGATGACGCCACCAGTCAGCGGGGCATGGGGATGCGAAGCGGTACGGGGTGACCTAGACCGCACGATCCAACTCTAATCGAACGGCTGTGACCTATCGTCTCCGTCGGGTAACTCTGTCAAGACAGAACCCTAGCGCGGCCAGTGAGGGTCTATGGGGCTCACCGGGGCTCAGGCGAGGGTCGGTGATGGGGGCGAATGACGAAGTCGATGACGGCGAACCTCCTGGTACCGGCGGCTTCTCCTGGGGTGGCTCCAATCGCTGGCTCCTTTCTTCCTCCTCCGTGGCAGACTCCGGCCAAATTCCAGCGACCTGCTGCTCGCCTTGCTCCGGGGGTAAGGTGGGGAGGTTCTGGGAGAGAGAGGGGAGTGTGTTGGTGTGAAGAAATCGAGTGGGGGTGGCATCTATTTATAGTGCCAGAAGGGTACCGAAGGGCGCGGGTGAAGCTCGTCGTGGTCATCGGCACAACGAGCTACTGGCATGGGCGACGGTAGGGGGCGGTGCTGTGCTCCCTAGCGAAGCTCAACGACATGGTATCGAGGCGTGGGGCGGTGCGAGACGGTCGAAACGCTGCGGTGCTCTAGGCGGGTCCGACGGGCGTTTTAATGGTGCACCGTGGCGAACGGGGTTGTCTGGCAGTCTGCTGGGACGGTGGTGATCATGCTTGCACGTGGTGAGGGCGGCGCGTGGTCTATGGGCGCGTGTCAAGTGCGGCGCTCTAGCGCGCTCTCGGCATGGCGAAGAGGCATAGGGCGCGACGGTTCTAGAGTGGTCCAGAGGCTGGCAGGGCGTTGGCGTTGGACAGGGGGTGGCGGTGGACAGTGGTTAATGTCCCAGACATGGTGGCTAGGCTTGGTGCTGCTCCTAGCTTGCTGTCGACCATGGTGTGGCAAGGTGAGTCTCGGCATGCCCACCATTAATGGCAATGGCAAACTCACAGTGGTGCTAGATCTTGTTAATTGAGCTAGATGATCTACTAATAGCCTGTTGTGAGCCAGAGAGGGAACAAAGTTGGCCAAATCACTGCTCACTATATTGTTTGGTGTTTGTTTGTTTGGTGTTTGCAAGGTGTTAAATGAAATGGCCAAAAGAGATTTGAATTTTTGTTTCAAACTTGGTGGTTGTACTAGTTATATACTAGGTAGTCTCTGGTTAGTTGTAAAGGTCAAGGTGAATTAGTTTGGTGGGTTTTTGAAAATGGGTGATCTTCACATATGTTAAAGATTCAATTTTGAATTGTCATTTGAATCAAGTTGCTAAATGATTCTGTGAGTTTGAAAGGTGGGCTTGGGTTCACTTTGACTTGGTCTAACAAGGGGTGAAAAGAAATGGAATTGTTTCTGTTTGAAATCTTGGACTAGAATCACTCAAAGTGGCCTAGTGAGAAAGATTGGCAAAAATGACCATTTGCTTGTTTTGTTTGTTTTTGATTTTTCTCTTGATTTCTTTCTGCTTGGAAATGTTTTAGATGATGTTGTTTTCCTCTTTAAACTATTCCTTGCTATTTAGAACAATCACACAAGTCCAGTCATGCATTCATACAATCATCACATACACACATGCATTCATATGATTTTAATTAACAAAGTTTTTGTTAACCCTAATTTTGGTGATTGGAATTGATAACCATTGATCAATATTTTTGGGATGTTACAGACCTTTCCTCCTTAAACAAAATCTCGTCCCGAGATTTGAGAAAGAAGAAATAAGAAAACTAGGATTTAAAAAGATCGGGAAACTCCGTCTTGATGTAGTCTTCTCGCTCTCAGGTAGCTTCCTCTTCAGTGTGGTTACTCCACTGAATCTTGATAAACCTGATGCTTCGGGTCCTGGTGGTTCTGAAAGCTTCCTCCAGACTACGAATGGGTACTTCGGGATATGTCAGGTCATCGTTGATCTCTATGGTTCTGTGATCAATGTTCTTGAAAACTTTGGTCTTCTTCGAGACTTCTAGGCATTTGCGAAGTAACGATATATGGAATACATTATGTACTGCTGAAATCTCCTCTGGCAGTTCCAATTGGTACGATACTTCTCCTCGATGATTCAAAATCTTGAAAGGTCCGATATATCTATGGCTAATTTTCCTTTGAGCTTGAAAAGCTGCATTCCCTTCAAAGGCGACACTTTGAGATACACAAAATCTTCGATATTGAAAGCTAGGTCTCGACGTCTCTTGTCGGCATAACTCTTCTGTCTTGACTGGGCGGTCTTGAGGTGCTCACGAATCTTGTGAACTTTCTCTTCTGCTTCTCGTAGGATGCCGGGTCCAAAAATCTGACTCTCTCCTACTTCCGACAAATTCAAAGGGGTACGACACTTCCTTCCATACATGAATTAAAATGGGGCCATTTGCAAACTAGCTTGATAACTGTTGTTGTAAGAAAATTCCGTGAAAGGCAGACCGTCTTCCCATTTAGATCCATACTCTAGCACACAGGCTCTCAACATATATTCGAGTATTTGATTTACTCGCTCCGTTTGTCCATCTGTCTGAGGGTGATACGCTGTGCTGAAATCCAGTCGGGTTCCTAATCCTTCTTGGACTTTCTTCCAAAATCTCGAGGTAAACTGAGTTCCTCGATCTGATACAATTTTCTTAGGGACTCCGTGCAAACTGACAATTCTAGCGATGTACAACTCCGCTAGCTTCGAACTCTGGTAGGTGGTCTTGACTAGTAATAAATGGGCGACCTTGGACAGTCTATCAACTATGACCCAAATAGAGTAATTTCCCCTACTAGAAAGTAGGCAATCTGGTGATAAAGTCCATTCCAACTGAATCCCATTTCCATTTTGGAATCTATAATGGTTGCAATAGTCCTGCGGGTCTCGGATGTCCCGCCTTAACTCTCTGGCAAATATCACACTTGGCGATGTAGCTTCCAATTTCTCTCTTCATCTTATGCCACCAAAATTGCTCCTTCAGGTCCTGATACATCTTCGTTCCTCCGGGGTGGATAGAATAAAGGGTATCATGTGCCTCTTTCAAAATAGCTTCCTTCAATTCTGAATCTGATGGTACACAGAGAGGTCCTTTGTACCACATAACTCCTTAGTTTTCGGTGAATTTGGGTACTTTTCCTGTACTGATGCGACGTTTGATTCCGTCGATACTAGCATTTCCTTTCTACGCCTCCTTGATCTGACTGATCAAAGTGGGTTGAAGTTCTATGCTAGCCAAAAATCCTTCACTTACTAATTCCATTCTGAAATCTTCCATCTCCTTGTGCAAACTTGGTTGCTCCTTCGGAATCATGGAGTTCAAGCGACACGGCAATCTGCTAAGGGCATATGCTACCACATTGGCTTTACCGGGCTGATAGTGGATGTCCAGATCATAGTCCTTGATTAGCTCTATCCATCTTCTCTGCCTCACAGTCAGCTCCATCTGAGTGAATATATACTTCAGGCTCTTGTGATCCGAATAAATCTCACAACGGTTTCCCATAAGGTAATGCCTCCATGTCTTCAGGGCTAGAACTATGACTGCTAGTTCAAGGTCATGAGTAGGATAATTCTATTCATGCTGCTTCACTTGTCAGGATAGATAAGATATAACTTTGCCTTCTTGCATTAGCACACATCCAGGACTGATCTTGGATGCGTCACAATACACATCAAATGTCTTCGTAATATCTGGCATGATCAAGATTGGGGATGAAATCAATCTCCTCCTGAGTTCTTGAAAACTCGCTTCACATTTGTCTGTCCATTCAAACTTCTTATCCTTCTTCAGTAATTGGGTCATGGGTCTTGCGATACTTGAGAATCCTTCTACGAACTTGCGGTAATATCCCGCCAATCCGAGAAATGCATGAACTTGGGTTTGAGTGGTTGGTGCTTGCAAATCTTCAACATCCTTCACCTTTGTAGGGTCAACGACAATATCCCGCCAATCCTGTAACCAGAATTCACATTTGCTAAACTTGGCATACAACTGATGCTCCCTAAGGGTTCCAAGGATGGTCCTTAGGTGTAGCTCATGTTCTTCTTCTGATTTGGAATTGATCAGAATGTCATCGATGAAAACAACGACAAACTTATCCAGGAAGTCCATAAAAATCTTATTCATGAGGTTCATGAAATAAGCGGGGGCATTGGTTAATCCAAAAGACATGACAGTATACTCGTATAATCCATATCTGGTGGTAAAGACAGTCGTCTTTGGAATATCCTCTGGGTGAATCTTGAGTTGATGATAACCAGTTCTAAGATCAATCTTACAAAACACTTTGGCACCAGTCAACTGGTCAAACATGTCTTCTATCTTTGGCAGTGGGTACTTGTTCTTGATGGTGACATCATTCAACTTCCGATAATCCGTACACAAACGGTTACCTCCATCTTGCTTATCCACAAATAAAACAGGTGATCTCCATGGCGACGCACTTGGTTGGATTAATCCTATCTCCAGCATAGCATCCAGTTGCTTCTTCAGCTCCACTAATTCGGATGGGTCCATACTATATGGCTCTCTGGGTTATGGGTCTAGTTCCAGGGATTAGTTCAATGATAAACTCGATATCCTGATCTGGGGGCATACCGGCAAAATATCTGGAAATACATCAGGGTATTCACAGACTATTCTGACTTGGTCAATGGTGAGTTAGGCTAGACTCTTGTTGCACTTGAATTGACGGGTCAAGGTTTGAACACGGTTTCATCGACATACTCCTATCTGGTCATGGTTATGGCTTTCTTGGCACAGTCGATTAATACTTTATGTTTTGACATCCAATCCATTCCTAGTACTACTTCCAAACCTTTAGTTCCAAGTACTATTAGATTAGCATAAAAATCTATGCCATGGATTCGGATAGGTACGGCTTTGCAAATTTGTCTAGCTTTGGTGGTTGAACAGGTATTTGAACTATCATGACATGCTTCAATTTGGTTGGTTGAATCTTACTAGTGCATGCAAATTCTTCGGTAACAAACGAGTGCGATGCTCCAGAATCAAACAACACTCTTGCAAGTATTGAGTTAATAGAAAACATACCCAGCACGACATCTGGCGCTTCTTGGGCTTCTTCAGCATGCATGAGAAAGAGACGGCCGTTGCGGTTGAGCGAATTCCCTGGGGCAAACCTTCTTCCGAGCTGAACACGATGCTGCTACTGAGCTGGGGCATTTGCATTGGGAGCTGTGGCAATATTCTTGGGGCACTCATTGGAATAGTGACCCTTGGTTCCACATTCATACCGAGACTTGTCCTTTGCTGCAATAGGCACAACATTGCTTCCAGTCCTTGGGGCAGTGTTTGTGTTGGTGGCGACATTGTTGTTGTTGAACTTAGGCGGTGCACGGTTGAAATTGCTGGAGTTGCCGGGGTTATTGATGTGATTTCCTCCTGGCCTTGGGTTTCCTCCTCCACGGTTGGGATATGTCGGACAGTTCATCGGGGGTATATTGGTTCTTGGGAAAATCCTGGAGATGGGTTGGGGCGATACTTAGGGGTATGATGGGTTCCTGGTTGATGCATCATTCTACGCTTGCGGTTATCATTGGCTTGGTTGATCTTGTCTTCCATCTGAATGGCAAAGTCCACTAAGGCTTCAATATCAGCAAATGGGATATTGACTAACACTGTCTGCATCTCATCATGCAGACCATTCAGAAATCTCTGCTTCTTCTTGGCTTCGGTATCTATCTCATCCGGTGCATACCTATCCAATGACAAAAAATTGTCATGGTACTCAACTATGGTCATACTTCCTTGCTTTAGTTCTCTGAATTCATCTCTCATCCTCTTGATCAAACCCGGTGGCACATGGGTTCTGCTGAACTTGATTTTGAATTCATCCCAAGTCATCATCTGTCCTCCATTCATGGCGCGAACGCTGTTCCACCATGCTCTTGCATCTCTTGCCATATAGTGGGTGGCGAACAGTACCTTCTCGTTAGCTTCCACTCCTGCAACTTCTAAGTTAGTCTCCATGGTTTGCAGCCAATCATCAGCATCTAGGGGCTCTTCAGACTTAGTGAAAATGGGTGGATTGGTGTTCTAAAAATTCTTGAGCTTGGATCCATGGTTGTCTTGATTTCCATGGACTTGATTGTTGGTGGCCATCTAAGCGATGTGCTGAAGGGTGGCTAAGTTGGCTTGACGTTCGGCTCTTTCAGCTTCGCGGTCCGAAACCAACATTTGCAAGATTTGCAACATCGGGTCCAGGGATGAACTGCTTCCTCCGCGAGGCATCTGAAGATTGAGGTAGATCATGAGAAAAGAGGGAAATTTGTAAGGTTTAGGGTTTTGTGTTTGAAAAGTTTTCAAAGTTTGACTCAGTTTTTTTCTAGCAACTTGCTTTTCATTCATTCATTTCTTTATAGCACACGATACAAACACACACCACAACAAAGGAAAACAGATGGTTTTAACAACCATTCCGGGAAACTAAGATATAGTAGGACCAGATACAACTCACTAACGCTAGTGCTCAAGTGCTACTACTCCTCGGAGTCAGTGTCCTCCTCCTCATCATCATCATCATCAATGAAGGCGAAGTCATCCTCATCGGTGAAGAAGTCCATGGCTTGATCCTCTAGAAAGTCATCATCATCACTGAGATAGGAGTAGGGGTCTCCACGGATGTCCTCCCCTGCATTCTCCCTCTCCTTGAGCTGCATATCCCTCTCATGGACGGTTTCCTCCAACTCTGTAATTCTATGGCGAAGATGGGCAATGATGCGCTCCTTCTTGTCGAGCTGACGGCGACGAGACTGGCGATCCTTCACTAGCATGGCAATGGTCTGATCCTTCTGGGCAGCAATTGCATACTTGTGGTTGGCGTAGGAGTGAGCATTGTCCAACTCCTTTTGACGGTCATACATAATGAAGCTGAGGTGATCCAATTGCGTCTTCAGCTCATGGTGATATGGGGCCTCCAGTGGTTGTCCCATAACATCACGCCTCCAGTGGTACCCTTGATCTGGTTGATACTCTGCCCACACAGACGGGAGAGAGATTCTTGCATGGCCCTGGCAAGTCCATCGAGCCAGTTGTTCTCTCTGAGGGTGAACTGAATTCCCTCTGAGGTGGGGGCTTCAATCTTTCCTTAGAGACTTGCAACAATCAGCCATTGCAACTCCTCTCCTTCCTGATTGTTGAGCTGAGCTCCGAAGAACTCGGGGTGCGGGCGCTCTAGCATCTCCGACAGCTAGTCCAGGTCACGCTCACAGATGAGATCTCCTCCATTCCCCAACTGATAGAACTTGCTATACTTGACGTCCATCTATAAGAATGTAGGATGAGTAAGTTAGTAGAGTGATCAAGTGTGTCAAATTTTAAGTAAGTTTGCAAGAATTTTTGAGGAACATGAATTTTCATGAAAGAGTCTAAGTGGTAAGAATGAGAATAAGTTTTCATAAATACTCACTTGTTTTGATTCAAACGTCCATTCTAAACTAGGGTTTCCTATGGTCAGGATGGCTCTGATACCAACTTGTCAACATCCGGATTTTTAATCCTAGATGCTTGTTATGCCATACATCGCAATCCCAGGATAACCATTTTTGCGAGACATAAGAGATTGGATATCACAGTACATCATCCATTACAAACCATACATAAGGTCGTACAACAAATAAAGGATCTCATGATCCAGTCTTAATACAAATCAAGCAGCGGAAAAACATAATAATAACGATAGAGTAGGAGAGACTCCATCTTCATGGTCACAGGCAATGCTAACGATAAGAGATGATCCTAGTTGTCGTAACCTTCCTGCGGACCATTCTCCTGATAGTCCTCTTCATAGTCTGGCCACAGGAATAGCCAGGGACAAAGCCATGAGTACTCTTTAAGTACTCGCAAACTAGTACTAACAAGTGAAATAGGTTTGAGTAGGAAATACTAAGCTCTAGGTTGTTTTGCAAAAACCCAGATTTACCTCTACTGAGTTCAGAAGCAAAGAAAGCTAGTTGAAAGTTTTCGAACACCTAAGTGGGAACTTGAATTTCATATCACAACCCTGTTGTGGTCAAGTTAAAGCATAAATCATTTCATAAGTCATTTTGAAAACGTCGAACGACAGAACAGTATGGCCACTCCAACTGTCCATAACCGCGGACACGGCTATACAAATAGTTTGACACTCTGCAGAGGTGGTACACTTTCACCACAATATTCGATACATCTGTCAGGAACAATCCTGAATTCACCATACTCAGTATGCGGATAATCAATCCTAACCTTTCAATTACATGCCCTAGTATAGGCACCTCTCCTGTGAGTTTGGCCTCCCAACCATGACCAACTGTCATCTTGGGAACTGCATAGGTGGACAATCTTCACAAGGTAGCCTCAGCTCAAACCTTGGCCGCAAGGGAACCCATACTAAGGTATATAAATTTCTAGTCAAGCCCTACCCAAATTTTCGGGTATTGTGGTTGTACGGTAAAATTGGAATGGTATCGCATCCAGACAACCATCAGTTTTATAAAGGGCTAAGGCTCATGCCTTAACATTTTCATCATCAAAATCATCTGGTGTTCAAGAACACATGTCAAAACATTTCAGTAGAATGACTCATCATTCTAAGGTTTTCATAACCATTTTCACCAAGTATTCCCCTCTAAAGTGGTCAAGTTTTATGTTTAGCACTAGCATCTACAAGTGGGGGATAAACACTAATGAGGGGTGGTAATCAAGTGTGAAAGATCTAAGTTCAATCTCATGCCTCAGGATGACATCAAGATTATCTAAGTTAGGCCAAGTTTTATGCTCTTTATGCTATCTTTAAAATTCTTTCTAAAATCTACAAGTCACTAAGTAAACTTCAATAGAAAGCTTTTATAAATAAATAAAATAACTAATCTTGCAAGTAAAACTAGGATTATGTGTCATCAAGGGGTATAACCAAGGCATGCCTAATGCATTGCATAGATCACATAGTTTTCACAGTTGCAAGTGTTTGCTTGCCTTGTGCAGAGCAGTGGTTGAAGTTCTCCTTGGTTTCTTCCTCGTAGTATTCTCCTTCCTCCTCGTATCCTTGGTCGGTACTAGCGTCTATAAATAAATACGAGGTACACAATCACCAAACAATACTTAACTACTTCTATTTATCACACCAAGGTTTTCACTAGATGATCTAGGATCATCACAAACATCACAAAGATTAAGGCAATAGTGTTATTTTCTTTTATTTTAGAAAAGTAATTTCTACTCATTGAAAAACTACTTAAGATTTAATACTCTCCAACTAAAACATGGGATCATGTTGACACATGTCATCACCACATATTTTAGTACTTGGGAATGTGATTTAACGTGGTGTCACAATTTAATAAGGTTTAACCTTTTTACTTTAATTGAATAAAGTGACTAGAAATGCCTATGATGCATTCTTTTATTGCTTGTCCAATATTTCTGCAAGTAACCCTATATATTTTTATATATTCATAAAGGTCTTGTTAAATATGAATTTTGAGAGGTGGAATCAACTCAAAAGCTTTTTTGGTTGAATTTTGAAAAAAATGTTTGAATGCAGAAAAGCTTCTGCCTTGTTATTTGTACTATAGGTGATATACAATTCCAAATGAATTGAATCAAACGGGCTTGGATTAAGGATTCCAGTACCTTTCTAAAAAAATTGGTTCCATGCATTTTGGTTTAGTGAATCGACCTGGGTTGATTTTTGAATCTAGGTACAGAACTAAGTTTGAAACTAAAAGAAGAAACCTAAATTCAAACTACTGGGTCACGCGGGAATGTAAATGGGCCGGCCCACGGCGCACAATGCACGCAGGTGAGTTTAAGTGGATGACCCCACCAGTCAGCGGGACAGGGGGTGCGAAGCGGTACAGGGTGATCTAGACCGCACGATCCAATCCGGCGAGACAGAACCCTAGCGCGGCCAGTGGGGGTCTACGGGGGCTCACCGGGGCTCAGGCGAGGGTCGGCGATGGGGGCAAACAACAAAGTCAATGATGACGAACCTCCTGGTACCGGCGGCTTCTCCCGGGGCGGCTCCAATCGCTGGCTCATTTCTTCCTCCTCCGCGGTAGACTTCGGGCAAATTCCGGCGACCATGCGAAGCTCATGAAGGGAATATGCCCTGAGAGGCAATAATAAAGTGTTTATTATGTGTATTCCAAGTATATGATAGATGTTTATTTTGCATGCTATAATTGTATTAATACAGAAACGTTAATACATGTGTGTTTAATAAACAAACAGAAAGTTCCTAGTTATGCCTCTCTCATAAACTAGCTCGTTGATTAACAAGATGATCAAGGTTTCCTGATCATGGACATTGGATGTTGTTAATAACGGGATCACAACATTAGTGTAATGATGTGATGAACATTCATCCGAAGTATAGCATTATGATCAAAGTCATTGAGTTTATATTGCTATAACAACTTACGAAGTGATCCTAATCCTTAGACCATGAGATCATGTCAATCACTAACACCGGAAGAGTTTCTTAATAACATCAAACGTCACATCGTAACAGGGTGATTATAAAGATGGATTCAGAACTAATAAAGTGTTATCTTGAGGCTCATGGATCGAGAGTGGAATTTGTTCATCCCGATGATGGATAGATATACTCTGGGCCCTCTCGGTGATATCACATTGATTAGCTTGCAAGCAAGTGATTTGATCACTAGAATGTTATATCATGGGAACGAGAAAAGAGTGCATGTCGGTAACGAGATCAAACTAGGTATGGAGATACCGATGATCGAATCTCGGACATGTAATATATCGTGAAACAAAGGGATTAAGATACTAGCATAAAAGGTTCCGACGATCACAAGAAAGTCATTGTTGAATGTGTGGGAGTCAATATGGGTCTCCAGATCCCGCTTCTGATTATTGATCTGAGAGGGGTCTCGATCATGTCCGCATTATTCATGAACCGTAGGGTGACACACTTAAGAGACACCGACATCCAATTGGAGCAAAAGTTTCATGCCGAAAGAATGAACAAGTGCAGGAATTTATTTCACTAGATACCGAAACAGGTTTTCGGGTGAAATTGCATAAAGTGGTTATGCATGTGAAATGGAATTCTAGCAAGGGGTTATTTGTCAATGTTTGTCATTAAAGTAATTGACAAAATTCTGAATAAAATAAAAGAGTTTTATTTAATGAGAGTTTGCATTAAATTTGGTGGAAATTTAATGGGAATTTGAGTGGACTTTTGAGTGGAGGGAATTTAAAGGAGATTTGTGAGTGGAGTGTCCACCCACATGAAGAGGGGGCAAGGGGCAGCCCATGCATGGCCACCCCCTTGGGGGTCCCCCCCTCCTCCTATAAAAGGAGCCCCCCTCCTCACTTGTCTGTCACACCTCCTCGTGAAGGATCTCTCTCCCCCTCTAGAATTTATCCCCCATGGTCTCGGACTAGCGAGATACATGTTCCCGGTGGCTATTCGGCAAGAAAGAGTTGTGCTTCCGCTGCATCGCTGGAGCGAGGAGGCGGAGGTTGCTCGGTGCCTCGAACGTGTGTGCGAGCACGGATGCGCTGCTGATTTGCGGCGCTAGGACTTCCTCTCGATCTTGAGATCGGCAAGAGATCGTCTACATCAACCACGAGTTGAACTCGTTAATCTTTGTCGGTCTTCAAGGGTATGTTATCTACGGATATACATCGGCCCGTTGTTTGTATCTAGTAGATAGATCTTGGTACGTAGTTCCCATCGTAGGAATTTTTTTTGTTTTCTATGCTGCGAACCCTACAGTGGTATCAGAGCCGGATCTATGCGTAGATACTTTACACGGGTAGTACACATATGAGTATGTGGGCGATGATGATCATGTTGTTGCTACTTTGTTGTAATTTTGGATATTGGTGGCATAGTGGGATGAAGCGGCCCGGACAAACTTTACATGTCCTCGCATTACGAGACCTGTTCCACGCTTGACATGCAACTAGTTTGCATAAGTGGCTAGCGGGTGTCTGTCTCTCCTACTATAGTCAATATCTATTTTTCAAGCGAGTTGTCAACAATTTGATTATCCTCGTTGTGGTTCATGTTCGTAGGTAAGAACGGTTCTATCTCGAAAGCCCTAAGCCACGTAAAACTTGCAATGGATAAATTAGAGGCGTCTAGTTTAGATTGTTGCTGGGCTGGTGTTATGATATGGTAGTGTTGTAAGTAGAAGTATGAGATGATAATCTTACAACACACATAGCGTGTAAACTCCATAGACCTTGGATTTACACATATAGGTATGATAGTGATCATACCACGGTGCACATGATAGAGATCATCTGCGGGAACCATATCATTTCACTAATAAACATATGATGTTTGATAGCATCTTATATTGCTTGTTTAGCGCTTTGTTAGCATAATAAGATGATCCCTCATTTAAATATCAAGATAAGAATGTGTTCTTCCTTTAGTATGCACCGATTATGTTTCATCGCTCCAAGAAATCACGTGATGATCAGGTGTTCTTGGATCCACGACCATATTTCGGGTGTAAAACAGTTACACACGCAAATACTAAGGTTCTAACCTGGCGAGCCTAGCATGTACAGACATGGCCTCGGAACACGGACCGAAAGGTTAAGCATGAGTCATATAGTTGATATGATGCCCATTTGATGCTCGCCTTTGAAGCTATACCGACTCACGTGATGATCGGACTTGGTATAGTGGATTTGGTTCATGTAATCACCAAAAAGGCACGAGGGATGTCGTTTTTGAGTGGGAGTTCATTCATAATATGGATTAGTTGAACTCAATCTATCATACACTTAGTCTAAACTTTACAAATTCTATTGTAGATGGCACCACCTGCTTTTAATTTCAATGTGTTCATGGAGAAAGAGAAACTAGCAACGAACGGTAGCAACTTTACCGAATGGGCCATGAATTTGAGGATCCTCCTCTCACGCACAAAAGCAATATGTGCTAGAAGCCGTTAGGCCCCCCACCTTTGATGATGCCCCGACGAGGAGAAGAATGTCTATCGACTCGTCAAGAGGACCACAACTTAGTTCATTGGCATATTGTATGGGCTAGAGCCGGAACTTCAAAGCTTTCAAAATGGTAATGCTTTTGATACAATGGGTGAGTTGAAAATGATTTTACACACATGATGTCAGAGAGAGCTACAATGCTTCAGAAAAGTTCTTTAGCTGCATGATGGAAGAGCACAGCTCCGTTAGTGAGCATGTACTCAAGATGTCGGGTTACGCCGATAAGCTTGTGTCCTTGGGAATATCGATTCCCATTGACTTAGGCATCCATCGTGTTCTGCAGTCTCTGCCACCTAGCTATAAAAGCTTTGTGATGAACTATAACATGCAAGGCATGAAGAAGTCTCTCCCCGATCTTCCGTCAATGCTTAAAACTGCAGAAGTGGAGATCAAAAAGGAACATCAAGTGTTGATGATCAATAGGAACACTGGTTTCAAGAAAGACAAGAAGGGAAAACGGAAGGGAAGTAAGGGCGGCAAGTCTGTTGCCGTGCCTGAAAAGAAACCCCGAGTTGGACCTAAGTCTGATTCCGAGTGCTACTATTGTAAGGGGACTGGCCACTAGAAGCGCAACTGCCCCAAGTATCTGGCAGACAAGAAGGCCGGCAAGGCAAACAAAGGTATATATGATATACATGTTATTGATGTCTACTTGACTAGTGCTCGCAGTAGCACCTGGGTATTTGATACCGGTTGAGTTGCTAATATTTGTAACTCGAATCAGGGGCTGCGAAACAAGCGACCGCTAGCAAGGGGTGAGGTCAAGATGCGTGTCGGCAATGGATCAAGCGTTGATGTGATCGCCGTCGGAACGCTGCCTCTCCACTTGCCGTCGGGATTAGTTATAAACTTGAATAAATGTTATCTGGTGCCTGCACTGAGCATGAACATTGTATCTGGATCGTGTTTGATGCAAAGTGGTTATTCATTTAAATCCGAGAACAATGGTTGTTCCATTTATATGAATGAAATCTTTTGTGGTCATGCACCGATGATGAATGGTTTATTTCTATTAGATCTCGATGATAATGTTACACATATTCATAATGTTGATGCTAAAAGGATTAAACTAAATGATGATATATCCGCATATATGTGGCACTGCCATCTAGGTCATATTGGCGTTAAACGCATGAAGAAGCTCCATTCGGATGGACTTTTGGAATCACTTGATTTTGAATCATTTGATACATGTGAGCCATGCATTATGGGCAAGATGACTAGAACGCCGTTTTCCGGTTCAATGGAACGGGCGACAGATTTATTGGAAATCATACATTCTGATGTAATTGGTCCAATGAGTGTGTCGGCGCGAGGTGGATATCGTTATTTTGTTACTTTCACGGATGATTTGAGTAGATACGGTTATATCTACTTGATGAAACACAAGTCTGAAACCTTTGAAAAGTTCAAGGAATTTCAGAATGAAGTGGAAAATCATCGTAATAGAAAGATCAAATTTCTACGGTCCGACCGTGGAGGTGAGTATCTAAGTTACGAGTTTAGCACTCACATGAAAGAGTGTGGAATTGTTTCACAACTCACACCTGCCGGAACACCACAGCGAAATGGTGTGTCGGAACGTCGTAATCGTACTTTATTAGATATGGTTCGATCTATGATGTCTCTGACGGACTTGCCGTTGTCATTTTGGGGTTATGCACTAGAAACCGCTGCATTCACTTTAAATCGGGCACCATCTAAATCCGTTGAAAAGACACCATATGAATTGTGGTTTGGAAACAAACCTAAGCTGTCATTTCTTAAAGTTTGGGGATGTGATGTTTATGTGAAGAAACTTCAACCGGATAAACTCGAACCCAAAGCGGAAAAATGCGTCTTCATAGGATACCCTAAGGAAACTATTGGGTATTCCTTCTATCACAGATCCGAGGGCAAGGTTTTTGTTGCCAAGAATGGATCCTTTCAAGAGAAAGAGTTTCTCGCGAAAGGTGTGAGTAGTCGGAAGGTAGAACTCGTAGAGGTTATTGAACCTTGTCTTCAAAGTATGGCGAGTAGCGCAGCGCCGGAAGTTGTTCCGGAGTTGGCTCAACCTATTGAAGAAGGAACTAATGATAATGATCATGAAACTCCGAAAGAGAGTACTACCAAACCTCGCAGGTCAAACATGACGCGTGCAGCTCCCGAGCTGTACGGAAATCCTGTCATGAATTTCGTGGTTGATGAAAATGATGACCCTGCGACGTATGAAGAAGCGATGATGAGCCCGAATTCCAACAAATGGTTAGAAGCCATGAAATCCGAGATGGAATCCATGTATGAAAATCAAGTTTGGAACTTGGTGGAATTACCTCACGACCGAAAGGCCGTGGAGAACAAATGGATTTTCAAAAGGAAAACTGATGCTGATGGTAATGTGACCGTCTATAAAGCTCGACTTGTCGCAAAGGGGTTTCGACAAATTCAAGGAGTTGACTACGATGAGACATTCTCTCCCGTAGCGATGCTAAAGTCAGTTAGGATTATGTTAGCAATTGCTGCATATTTCAATTATGAGATATGGCAGATGGATGTAAAAACCGCGTTTCTCAATGGTAATATTGAGGAAGAGTTGTATATGATACAACCAAAGGGTTTTGTCGATCCTAAGGATGCTAACAAGGTGTGCAAGCTTCAGCGATCCATCTATGGATTGAAGCAAGCATCACGAAGTTGGAATCTCCGCTTTGATGAGGTGATCAAAGAGTTTGGATTTGTCCAAACTTATGGAGAAGCTTGTATTTACAATAAAGTGAGTGGGAGCAATGTGGCATTTCTGATATTATATGTGGATGACATATTATTGATCAGAAATGATATAGATCTTTTAAACAGTGTTAAAAGTTATCTAAATAGCAAATTTTCAATGAAGGACCTAGGTGAAGCGTCATACATATTAGGCATAAAGATCTATAGAGATAGATCTAGGCGCCTAATAGGGCTATCGCAAAGTACATACCTTGATAAGATTTTAAAGAAGTTTAAAATGGACGGAAGAAGAAGGGGTTCTTACCTATGTTGCAAGGCAAGACATTGAGTAAGACTCAAAGTCGGGCTTCAGCGGAAGAAAGAGAGATAATGGACAAAGTCCCCTATGCTTCAGCCATAGGCTCTATAATGTACGCCATGCTATGTACAAGACCGGATGTGGCACATGCTATTAGTTTGACTAGTAGGTACCAATCGGATCCAGGTTCGGAACACTGGATAGCGGTCAAGAATATCCTTAGGTACTTACGAAGAACTAAGGATATGTTTCTTGTATACGGAGGTGAAGAAGAGCTCGTCGCTGAGTGTTATGTTGACGCTAGCTTTGACACCGATCCGGATGACTCTAAGTCTCAATCCGGATACGTTTTTCTCATGAATGGCGGAGCGGTTAGTTGGAGGAGCTCCAAACAACCTATGGTAGCAGGATCAACAACGGAGGCCGAATATGTTGCTGCTTCAGAAGCGGCTCAGGAAGCAGTTTGGATGAAGGAGTTCATATCCAAACTAGGAGTGGTGGCAAACGCATTGGACCCAATGGTGATCTATTGTGACAACAATGGTGCCATTGCCAATGCCAAAGAGCCAAGGTCTCACAAGCATTCCAAGCATATTAAGCGCCGGTTTCACTCCATCCGCGAGCATGTGAAGGATGGAGATATAAAGATTTGTAAAGTACATACGGATCTCAATGTAGCAGATCCGTTGACTAAAACTCTCCCTAGAGCAAAACATGATCAACACCAGAACTCAATGGGTGTTAGATTTATCACTATGTAACTAGATTATTGTCTCTAGTGCAAGTGGGAGATGAAGGAATATTCCCGAGAGGCAATAATAAAGTGTTTATTATGTGTATTCCAAGTATATGATAGATGTTTATTTTGCATGCTATAATTGTATTAATACGGAAACGTTAATACATGTGTGTTTAATAAACAAACAGAAAGTTCCTAGTTATGCCTCTCTCATAAACTAGCTCGTTGATTAACAAGATGATCAAGGTTTCCTGATCATGGACATTGGATGTTGTTAATAACGGGATCACAACATTAGTGTAATGATGTGATGAACATTCATCCGAAGTATATCATTACGATCAAAGTCATTGAGTTTATATTGCTATAACAACTTACGAAGTGATCCTAATCCTCAGACCATGAGATCATGTCAATCACTAACACCGGAAGAGTTTCTTGATAACATCAAACGTCACACAGTAACAGGGTGATTATAAAGATGGATTCAGAACTAATAAAGTGTTATGTTGAGGCTCATGGATCGAAAGTGGAATTTGTTCATCCCGATGATGGATAGATATACTCTGGGCCCTCTCGGTGATATCACATTGATTAGCTTGCAAGCAAGTGATTTGATCACTAGAATGTTATATCACGGGAACGAGAAAAGAGTGCATGTCGGTAACGAGATCAAACTAGGTATGGAGATACCGATGATCGAATCTCGGACATGTAATATATCGTGAAACAAAGGGATTAAGATACTAGCATAAAAGGTTCCGACGATCACAAGAAAGTCATCGTTGAATGTGTGGGAGTCAATATGGGTCTCCAGATCCAGCTTCTGATTATTGATCTGAGAGGGGTCTCGATCATGTCCGCATTATTCATGAACCGTAGGGTGACACACTTAAGATACACCGACATCCAATTGGAGCAAAAGTTTCATGCCGAAAGAATGAACAAGTGCAGGAATTTATTTCACTAGATACCGAAACAGGTTTTCGGGTGAAATTGCATAAAGTGGTTATGCATGTGAAATGGAATTCTAGCAAGGGGTTATTTGTGAATGTTTGTCATTAAAGTAATTGACAAAATTCTGAATAAAATAAAAGAGTTTTATTTAATGAGAGTTTGCATTAAATTTGGTGGAAATTTAATGGGAATTTGAGTGGACTTTTGAGTGGAGGGAATTTAAAGGAGATTTGTGAGTGGAGTGTCCACCCACATGAAGAGGGGAGGGCAAGGGGGCAGCCCCCATGCGCCGGCCACCCCCTTGGGGTTCCCCCTCCTCCTATAAAAGGAGCCCCCCTCCTCACTTGTCTCTCACACCTCCTCGTGAAGGATCTCTCTCCCCCTCTAGAATTTATCCCCCATGGTCTCGGACTAGCGAGATACATGTTCCCGGTGGCTATTCGGCAAGAAAGAGTTGTGCTTCCGCTGCATCGCTGGAGCGAGGAGGCGGAGGTTGCTCGGTGCCTCAAACGTGTGTGCGAGCACGGATGCGCTGCTGATTTGCGGCGCTAGGACTTTCTCTCGATCTTGAGATCGGCAAGAGATCGTCTACATCAACCACGAGTTGAACTCGTTAAGCTTTGTCGGTCTTCAAGGGTATGTTCTCTACGGATATACATCGGCCCGTTGTTTGTATCTAGTAGATAGATCTTGGTACGTAGTTCCCATCGTAGGAATTTTTTTGTTTTCTATGCTGCGAACCCTACAGCTCAACGACATGGTCTCGAGGCGTTGGGCGGTGCGAGACGGTCGGAACGCTGCAGTGCTCTAGGCGGGTCCGACGGGCGTTTTAATGGCGCACCGTGGCTACGGGTTGCGCGACGGAGAATGGGGTTGTCTGGCGGTCTCCTGGGATGGTGGTGATCACGCTTGCACGCGGGAAGGGCGGCGCGTGGTGTGTGGGAGCGTGTCGAGTGCGGCGCTCTGGCGCGCTCTCGGCATGGCACAGAGGCATAGGACGCGACGGTTTTAGAGTGGTCCAGAGGCTGGCAGGGCGTTGGCATTGGACAGGGGGTGGCGGTGGACGGTGGTCAATGTCCCAGACATGGTGGCTAGGCGTGGTTCTGCTCCTAGCTTGCTGTCGACCATGGGGTCGCAAGGTGAGGCTCGGCATGCTCATCATTGATGGCAATGGCAAGCTCACAATGGTGCTAGAGCTTGTTAATTGAGCTAGATGATCTACTAATAGCCTGTTGTGAGCCAGAGAGGGAACAAGGTTGGCCAAATCACTGCTCACTATAGTGTTTTTTGTTTGTTTGTTTGGTGTTTGCAAGGTGTTTGATGAAATGGACGAAAGAGATTTGAATTTGAATTTTTGGTTCAAACTTGGTGGGTGTACTAGTTACATACTAGGTAGTCTCTAGTTAGTTGGAAAGTTCAAGGTAAACTGGTTTGGTGGGTTTTTGAAAATGGGTGATCTTCACATATGTTAAAGATTCAATTTTGAATTCTCATTTGAATCAAGTTGCCAAATGTTTCTATGAGTTTGAAAGGTGGGCTTGGGTTCACTTTCACTTTGTCTAAGAAGGGGTGAAAATAAATGTAATTGTTTATGTTTGAAATCTTGGACTAGAATCACTCAAAGTGGCCTAGTGAGCAAGATTGGCAAAAATGACCATTTGCTTCTTTTGTTTGTTTTTGATTTTTCTCTTGATTTGTTTCTTCTTGGAATTTTTTTAGATGATGTTGTTTTCCTCTTTAAACTATTCCTTTCTATTTAGAACAATCACACAAGTCCAATCATGCATTCATACAATCATCACATACACACATGCATTCATATGATTTTTATTAACAAAGTTTTTGTTAACCCTAATTTTGGTGATTGGAATTGATAACCATTGATCAATATTTTTGGGATGTTACATTACCAAACCTAAAACCCTATTTTGAATCCTCCAAACTATAAAGCAATGTATGCAAATGGCATTTTAAAACTTGCACAAAGATATTCTCTATACACACTAAAAGGTGTATTTTGAATTTAAATTTTTTTACAAATTGGTTTGGATTCCTAAAACTCAAATTATAAAAGAATTACTAAAACGGTAAATATAAAAAAATAGAACCTAACCTACCCGACCGCCCGGCCAAACCCACCTATCCTCCTTCCTCTCTCTACCGCCCCACGTGTGTTGCAGCAGCGCCGAGCCAGCCCACTTCCGGCCCACCGCAACAGCCCACGCGAGCTCCTCTCTCTTCTATCGCTGACGCGTGGGGACCACCCCGTCGTCACCTACCTCCCGGAGGAGATCATGATGAACACGATGAACAACCGCCAAAAATCTCTCTGATTTCTCCTTGATACTGTGCCCCCTCGTCCACGAAAAGCAGGAGATAAAATCCCCCGATGCCCTCTTCGAAACCCCTAAAAAACCGTCCTGTTTCCGCCCTAGGCTGTTGAGACGGAGATCGATCGGATCTTGCCGGTGCTGCCGCCATTCACGACCTTGGGATCTCATGGTTGCCGATGAACCAGAGCCCCCAGACCCCTATTTTCCTATCTTCCATACTCTCCCCACTCACCCACTTCACCTCACCCCATCTTTGTTTCCTGTAACACAGAACGCAAGCCGAACAAGCTCACCGGAGCACCGCCGGAGGGGAGAGCGACCAGCGCAGCACATCATCTTCACGAGGAGGAGAAGGGTTGCGACAATCAAACATGCGTGACCGTGGGAAGGTTTTGATCACCGTCCGCTACTCAGATGTCCCGAGACCTGTCGAAGCACCGCCGACTGCCGCCACCTGCACCGCCCGTCGCCGTCCACGTCGCCAGGCCGATGAGCTCGCAACTTTTTCTTCTCAACCATCGGATTTCATTTAGACGGTTCAGGTTAGATTGATCTGCAAAAGGGTATAACCCAATGAGATTGCGCCTCATGCCAGGCACATCGGCATCACCACATCATCGCCACGTGTTGCGCGAGGTCAAATCCTTTAAAAAACAAATAATAGGACAGAAAATAGATTGATCTTAGGAAATTCATAGTAAATCTAATATGAGTCCAAAAATTACAAAGAATATATTGTTGGAAACTTAATTTAGTCTAGAACACTATTTCGTGATCAAATATATTTTTTGAGGTATAGTCTTTCTGTATTTATTTAATTGGTTAAATAGTCTTATTATGGTATTTAAATTGTATATAAATAACTATAGCTCAGAAAAATATAAATAATATATCCACGAATTCTGAACGTTATGTAGAATATTATTATAAAATTAGATCTAATCTTTGCAGTATATATTTAATGTGATAATTTAAATAGTTTAATGACTTTTTTGAGTATTAAATTCATAATAAATTATTAGTGTGTTAGAAAAATATGAATAATATATCAAATTTAAGGTATTATAATGTAGTTTAATAATATCTTATTAGATCTATCTTTTGGAGAATAGTTAACTGGTAATAAATTTAATTGGTTTTAATGGCCTTTTAAGAGTATTAAATTCACAATAAATTATTTGTACACCCTAAAAATATAAATATTATGTCTATGGATTCACATTTTAATGTAAAATATAGATCTGGTCTTAGATAATTTTTTTGACAAAGAAAATATTTTAAATGAATTAAAATCTATCTAATAGCAGGGATTTCTATTTTCGTGCCCTTGGTTCGTTAGTTGTACCCACATTCCCTAGCCGCTTAACTTTTCCTCACTTTTTCCCTTGCTATGTTAATAAACCCTCGCGAGCGCTCGCAAGCACTCAGACGGAGGGATCCTATTAGGTAAAAGGCTTGACCATTACATGCTGACTAGTGGGACTGCATTGAAGCGGGTCGGGTGTTGAGCGTTAGGTTACAAGGCCTCAACTGTTACATGCCTGACCGGTGGTGCCGTGTTGGGACAGGTCCTGCATACATGGTGAATGGTGGATCCGCGTTAGGATGAGTCTTGCATACGTGGTGAAGAGTGGGGCCGCATGGAGACACATCGGACGAGCCACTCTCATTCACCCAAAGCATTCGCTTCCCCCGAGCCTGGAACATCTCCCATACCGCTGCTCCGCTGCCCCACCGTTGTGCCCTCCTACCTTATGTCGTCCTTGGCCCCAGAGCCGCCCCTCCACCTAGCCATGGAGCCCACTCCACCTCCGGCTCTGCTCCCGCCCTTGATAGATCTACCCCTTTCGCGAAATAGTATGCAATGCCGGCTGGTGCACCGTCCATTCCCGTCGAGCACGGAGAAGATTGAGTGGAGTCGCAGGGATTTAACACATGGATTCCATCTGGGTAAGCATCGTCTCCCTTTTGTGGGTTGATTATTGGCAATATTTGAACGTGAATCGCTGGTGCTCAACTAACTGCCTTGATTTTCGAATAGGATTGATCTAGTGCTAGCGTAATTCATGGTTGTGAACAATATCTCTCTGGATTTTACTTTCCAGTGGTGGTTTCAACCTCCATAACTCTTAGAGATAGATAAAATCTCCCTAAAATCTATTGTAAATTCCCCTGGAGCAGTGGCGATTCAATTGGTTTGCAAGAGTGTTTATAATTATGAAACTCTCGCGCGGTCTGAAACTATAATTGACGCAACTCTCGCACGGCTAGTGATTCACTTTCAAATTAGAAAAATTATACAACTCTTAATGTACAAGAGTGTTTATAATTGACACAACTCTTGAACACTTTCAAATTTAAAAAAATTATACAACTCTTAATGTAAAAGAGTGTTTATAATTGACACAACTCTTAAACACTTTCAAATTAAAAAACCCATACAACTCTTAATGTAAAAGAGTGTTTATAATTGAAACAACTCTTGAACACTTTCAAGTTGAAAAAATTATACAACTATTAATGTAAAAGAGTGTTTATAATTGACACTACTCTTAAACACTTTCAAATTAAAAAAAATTATACAACTTTTAATGTACAAGAGTATTTATAATTGACACAAGTCTTGAACACTTTCAAATTTAAAAAAATTATACAACTCTTAATGTAAAAGAGTGTTTATAATTGACATTACTCTTGGACACTTTCATATTGAAAAATTATACAACTCTTAATGTAAAAGAGTGTTTATAATTGACACTACTCTTGTACACTTTCAAATTGAAAAATTATACAAATCTTAATGTAAAAGAGTGTTTATAATTGACACTACTCTTGAACACTTTTAAATTGAAAAATTATATAACTCTTAATGTAAAAGAGTGTTTATAATTGACACTACTCTTGAACACTTTCAAATTAAAAAATTATACAACTCTTAATATAAAAGAGTGTTTATAATTGACACTACTCTTGAACACTTTCAAATTGAAAAATTATACAACTCTTAATCTAAAGGAAAAGGGTGTTTACCTTTGAACACTGTGAAATCGCACTTAACACGTGAAAATGATGTGCTATGAAAATCTTGAGAGATTATCATTTGCATATAATGTAGGGATGTAATGCATAAACTTGCATATGGCAAAACTTATACACCTTTGAACTCTTTGAAGTCGCACTTAGGACATGGAGTGAAATGTAATGTACAAATTATACACCTTTGAACACTTTCCCTTCAAATTATATTAAAAACCATTTGTTTATGGAGTTAAAGCATCGGTGGAAAAATAGTTATTTTGCATGGATAGAGGGTGCCCCCGACAGATACAGGGGTTATCCTGTCCGCTAGATCATAGGGGATCAATCAGAGGATCAACGGTTGGTGGGTACGATCCGCGTGACAACTGTCTCGACCAATCAGAGCGTAGCAGCCAAGATGAGCACAGACGTGAGAGTTTGTCACTAAGAGGGAGGGAAAAACTGAGTAGAACTTAAAAACCAAGGGCAAAAAGGAAAAGGGGGTTCAAATATAAAACAGAAAGAGATTTAAAAAATGGAAAATGCTTCTTTTATACAATAAAATACATATTGGCATACATCAAACTATTTGAAATTCAAATATACATCAGTTTGACAATTATTGCCTCATTCAGACAAATTATGTTTTGGGGAGGGATGTTTTGGGGAGAGGCTTGAGTAGAAAGCCATGAACCTTCATAGATAGTAGGTGATTTGAGAAGTGGTGATTTAGGTTAAAACTTTATTTATATACATTTCTTATGGTGGCAGGTCACATAATAAGACTCTCTGGGTAGATGCCACTATGTTTTGATCTTTTTGAATTTGTTGTGCATAAAATAACTCAATTAGCTAGCTAAAACCCATTCGTTGACTCTCTGTTGACCAGCCACCGGAGGGGAAAGTGAGTATATTGCAGACGACAGTGTTCGTATTGGAGGGCAAAACTAAGTACAACCAAACTGCCAGTGCTATACTCGAGGGTATAACTGAGCATAACTAATTGGCCAAGGTTAGACATGAGGGGGAAAACGTGCAGACGCGTGTAGCGACGGTGTGGCTGCAGACGTGCGTGGTGCAGTAGCGCACGCGGTTACGCGGTGCACGGTGGTGCAACGAAACGTCTCCTCCCTTCACCTTTATAGAGACCTCTTCACTCTCACTCATCACTCACTCACTCACACAACCATCTCCACTGTCCCATCACCTTTTGCAAACCCCCAATAAAACTCCAACCATGCCGGCGATGGAGAAGAACGATGCGGTGGCCATCGTTTCCTCCAAGGCGGCCAAAGAGAAGGCCCCCGTCCCCGTACTAGCCCCTGTCGAGGCATTGAAGGCAGCCGCCATCCCCGTCCATACTCCTGTTGCCGCTTCCGCCTTAGCCGCCGGCAAGGAGGCCCCCGTCCCCGTACAGGCCCCCGCCGTTCTCCTGCAGATCCCGCACGGCTGGGACCCCTACAGGGACAACGATTACATCAGGCCGGAGAACCCCTTCGTCACCAGCTTAGCCGACCCATGGTCGGAGGTAACTAGGGTTTTCTCCCCTTCCTTTGTTCTTCCCCATTCCCATCGTTGGATGCTAGATCGTGTGTTATTAGGGCTCAGCTAACTGGTGGATGCTAGGTATTTTTATAGTAGCTAATCCTCTTGTGTTAGATCTCGTATTTCGATGAATGCCCCTAGTTGGGATCAGTACTAGCACCAATCTGTAGTTGGGATTAGTACTAGCACCAATCTGTAGTTGGGATCAGTACTAGCACCGATCTGTAGCTGGGATCAGTACTACCACCGATATGTAGTTGGGATCAGTATTCGATTTGGTTTGAGATTTGGGGAATAATCAGGGGATCTAAATCGGTTAATTCATGCAAGTAATCAATCCTGATAATCACGGTATCTCAATCATGTCCTTATTTCATGCTACTGTTTGTTTGTAATAGGTGGACAGAAGCAACGTCTGCAGCAACGACGAGTCCATGGACACCAATTCTCATCAGGTGCTGAGGAAGATGAAGTCCGGCCAGTTCAACGGCTTCTTCACCAGCGACGACTACAGGTGCCCCTTCTGTACTAGGAGCCTCACCACTGACTTCAACTCCCTCGTGATGCATGCCGAGGACGTGAATACATGTGGCCGATCAAAGAAGGCCAACACCTTCAGAGCCCAGCACAAGGCGCTCGGTTTTCACCTTCGCAACCTCTAGAAGGTGGCCATCGAGGAGGGTCGCATGCCCCCGATCAAGCCCAAGGCGCCCAAGGTCAAGGGACTGGGTAGCAGGAAGTGAAGGAAGCGCCACAAGGAGGAGGCGGAGGGCCTCCTAGCGCATGCCATGAGGGGCCATTGATCGTGTGTTGATGCTGCTGTAAAGCAGCTTCTTTTGTTTCGTTGTCTGTGTTGAACTTGTAAGCTACTGCTGAGCAGCCTAATTGTCGAACCTGGTTTAAGTATCATACTATATAACCCTTTATTAGCTACTTTATCTACATCTGCTCTGTTCATCTACATATTTATGGTGCTGGTTAGATTTGCTGCCAGATTGGGAAAATACGAGGGCCAAAAGGAACCATGAATGAAGAGAGAAGCTGCTCTAGATTCGCTGCCTTTTTGGGAAAAAATAACAACTGTTAGCGACATAAAGGGGAAAAGACGCTCTTAAAAAGGTGTAACATCCCAAAAATACTAAGCTTGGAACATCAAACTCTAATCATCAAGATTGGGGTTAACAAAAACTTTTCTAATTAAAATTATGAATGCATGCATATGTGTATGCATTGATTTTGAAATTCTTTTAAACCACCTTGTTTGATTGTGTCATTGCTTGTAAAATGTTTCTTAGGTGAAATAAACATCATCTAAAACATTTCCCACACTTTTCCTAAAGACAAGTAAATCAAAACACATATATTAAATGAATGGTCACTTTGACCAATTTAACTCCCATGCCTACTTTGGCTGTCTCAAACTTTCAAAATCTAACAGAAACCTTTCTGGATCTTTGCACCCTTGAATGTACTCATAACAAAGTATCAAGGACCACTTTGTGATCATCCAGAAACTTTCAAATGCATAATTTAAATGACAATTCAAAATTGAATCTTTATCATATGGGAAGATCCCACTTTTTCAAAAACCACTCAAACAAGCTCAACTTTCAAAACCCAAGCATCTGCAGACTCACCAGCACCAATCTAGCAAACCCACCAAAAATCTTTTCAAAATTCAAAACTTGATTTCATGCGGCCATTTTATCAAACAGGTTGTAGACACAAATCAAACAAACATCAAACACTATTGTGAGCAGTGATTCTTGCCTAACTGGTTCCCCATTTAGCTCACAACCAGCTCAGTAGATCATCTAGCAAGATTAACCAAGCACTAGCACCACTGTGAGCTTGCCATTGCCATCAATGGTGAACAGCCGAGCACACCCTTGCCACCCCATAGTCGATAGCAAGCTAGGAGCAGCAGCAAGCCTAGCCAGCACGTCTAGGAGGCAGCCCACCGTCCATCGCCACTCACTATCCCAGCCGCGAGCGTTGCCAAGCCCTGGACCATGCGCACGAACCGCGCCCAGACTGCTAGAGATCATGCCGAGCGTGCGCCAGAGCACCACCCTCGACCGAAGCCCACAGACCGCGCGCCGCCCTTGCCGCGTGCATACACAATCCCCACCGACCCAGGAGACCGCCAGACATCCCCGTTCGCCGCCCCGTGACGCATAGCCACCACTCGCCGTCGAAGACGCCGCCTCTGCCGCGCAGAGCATCGCCCGTTCCAGACCAAGCCGCACCGCCCCATGCCTCTAAACCATGTCATTGAGGATCGCCAGGAGACAACACACCTTCCCCTACCCTTGCCCATGCCAATAGCCGCCTGTAACATCGCCCCCGACGAGCTCACCGTGCGCCCCGACGGTCCCCTCGCTCGACTATAAATAGAGGCCACCCCCGCTCGATTTCTTCACACCATCTCACTCCCCTCTCCTCACTGATCGTGCCACATCGTTCTCAGAGCAAGGCGAGCACCGCCCTGCCGGAATTTCACCGGAGCCCACCGCCTCTGGAGAAGAAGGGAGCCATCGATTTCGTCCACCCCAAGAGCTGCCGCGACCACCCCTGAGTTCGCCGTCATCGACTTCGTCGTTTGCCCGCCTCGCCGACCCTCGCCCGTACCCCGGTGAGCCCCCAGCACCCCCCACTGTCCGTGCTAGGTTTCGTTCTCGCTGGCGTTGTCTCGCGTCGACGATGACTCCCAGCCGTTGGATTAGAATCAGATCGAACTAGAATAAAAGGGTAAAACCTTATTAAATTGTGACACCACTTTAAATCACATTCCCATGGACTACAATATATGGTGATGACATGTGTCAACATGATCCCATGTTTGGTTTGGAAAATATTAAATCTTAAGTAGTTTTTCAATGAGTAGAAATTACTTTTCTAAAAATAAAAGGAATTAAATCAAGCCTTAACCTTGTAAGGTTAGAGATGATGCTAGATCATCTATAGGACCCTTGTGTGTGATGATTGCAAGTAGTTAAGTATTGTTTGGTGATTGTGTACCTCGTATTTATTCATAGACGCTAGTACCGACCAAGGATACGAGGAGGAAGGAGGATACTACAAAGAAGAAGCCGAGGAGAACTTCAACCACTGCTCTGCACAAGGCAAGCCTTACTAATCAAGTTGACCTATGCAAGCTAACACTTGCAATTTAGCAAGCTTATACTGATTTTGTGCAAGCAAATACTTGCTTGTTACTATGCCTACTATATGCCTTAAGCATATGTGATCATACCCACTTGATAAACCAATCCTAGTTTTATTTGCAAGATTCTTACTTTATTTCTTTATCAAAGCTTTAACTTAGAGTTGACTTAAGTGACTTGTAGATACTAGAAAGATTCTGAAGGTTGCATAAAGAGCATAAAATTTGGCCTAAGTTAGAAACCTTGATATCATCCTAAGATATAAGGTTGTACTTAGTTGAAACTCCACTAGTTTATCACCCCTCATTAGTACTACCCCCACCTGTAGATGCTAGTGCTAAGCATAAGACTTGACCAACTTTAGATGGGTTTACTTGGTGGAAAAATGGTTATGAAAACCTTGGAATGATGGATCATTCTATTGAAATGTTTTGGACATGTTTTTCCGGGCACTTGATGATTTTGGTGATGAAAATGTTGAGGCATGAGCCTTAGCCCTTTATAAAACTGATGGTTGTCTGGATGCGATACCATTCCAATTTTATCGTACAACCACAATACCTGAATATTGGGTAGGGCTTGACTGGAAACTTATATACCTTAGTATTAGCTCCCTCACGGCCAAGGTCTGAGCTGAGGCTACCTTGTGAAGATTGTCCACCTGTGTAGTACCCAAGATGATAGTTGGTCATGGTTGGGAGGCCAAACTCACAGGAGAGGTGCTTATACTAGGGCATGTAATTGAAAGGTTAGGATTGATTATCCGCATACTGAGTATGGTGAATTCAGGATTTGTTCCTGACGGATGTATCGAATGTTGTGGTGAAAGTGTACAATCTCTGCAGAGTGTCAAACTATTCAAATAGCCGCGTCCGCGGTTATGGACAGTTGGAGTGGCCATACTGTTCCCCCGTCAGACTTTTCAAAATGGCTTGTGAAATGAATTGAGACTTTGACTTGACCACAACAGAGTTGTGACCTGAGTTACAAGATCCCACCTAGGAGTTATAAAATTGTGACTAGCTTCGGAACTTAGTAGAGATAAATCTGGCTTTTGCAAAACAACCCTAGAGCCTAGTGTCCTATTATCCAAAAAACCCTTTACCTGTTAGTATTAGCTTGCGAGTACTTAAAGAGTACTCATGGCTTTGTCCCTGGCTATTCCCATGGCCAAACTATGAAGAGGAGTACCTGGAAGATGGACCCCAGGAAGGTTACGACAACTAGGATCATCTCCCATCGTCAGCATTGCCTGTGACCCCGAAGATGGAGCTTCACCTACGCTACCATTATTATTACGTATTCGGCTGCTTGAAGTTGCATTAAGAACTGGATCATGAGATCCCTGTTTGTGTAAGAACTTATGTATCGTTTGTAATGGATGATGTTCTATGGTATCCAATTCTGTTATGTCTCGCAAAAATGGTAATCCTGGGATTGCGATGTATGGCATAACAGGCATCTAGGATTGAAAAATCCAGGTGTTGACAAAAGGCCAATCATAAAAATAACAAAAAAAAAATCTTCCAATTTACGTGACAGGACGCACGTAACTACCATACGCGCCCCACATGGTCCCACACCATATCCCCCAAAACGCGTTCCCAACAAGCCGGCCCCACACCATGGGGGATCCTACTACGGGACCTGACTGAACGTGGCCCCACCTGTCATCACGTAACGGGGGTGGGTCCTACTTGTCAGGACGTAACAGCGAGGGTCCACTACAGGACCCACCTGAATGCGGCCCCACTTGTCAGCACGTAGCGCGCTAGGGTCCACTAACGGGACCCGACAGAGAGCGAGTTTTAGACCGATGTGAGAGGTCCATAATAGGAGCTGGACAAAAGTGAGGAAAAACTAATCGGCTGGGGAAAAGTTAGTACAGCTAACGAACCACGGGCACGAAAATAGAAATCCCTTAATAGTAATTAAATCGTAGAAAAATATCTACAACTCTGATTAGGGTGAATCCAATTCCTAATGGTTCGTATTAATGTCCTATATCTAGTAAAATAAAGAACCAAATTTAAGTAGATAGTTAGGACAGAATTTGCAATAAAACTACCAAATCTCTTATTTGGTCATCAAGATTTAATGATAAATACCCTATTGCATTAAATGATCTCATACATGCATCATACTGATCTAATACTGTTTAGAGAACTAAATACCATTTTGTCATATTAAATCATCTTGCATGTCTGTGATCACCATTGTTGTATTGTGTGTTTGCAATTGTTTTGATTAGAACTACTTTGTTCTCGCGTTAGATTATTTGAAGAGAGTGCGATTGATGCGAATGAATTCAATCATAACACATATTATTAACAAATGAAAGTTACTGTCACATCCCAAAATTTCTCCAAATTTTGATATGTGAAAAATAATTAAACAAAAGAATTAATTATTGAAATTTAGGGTGAAAAGAAACTTTTTGCTTCTAAATGGAAACACCAAAACCCTACTTGAATTTTTTTGAATAAGAAAGCAATAAACAAATATTTTATCAAAGATCAAATGCATTTATGCATGGAAAGAATCTTGAAATTTGACACACTTGGAAAAATAAACCAAGACCCTAAACCCTAAAGAAAGAAATCATATTCAAGATCTCTCCAAGACTATGGATCTGTTCCATATAAAAATTTAGCAACAAATATTTATAAATGATCAAAAATGGTAAACACAAATATTATAAAACCATGGAAATTGGTTTCATTTAATTTGGAGCTGTGGATAAAAACTTATGAATTTAATAAGATAAAAGGAATTAATTTCCAAGGCTATTAAAGCTCCTAACAAAAACCAATGCCAAATTATGAGAAAAGTTACCCTAAAAGGATTTAAAAAGATAAACAAATATTAAATAAAATTATACAAATTGGAATCACCAATTTTGGATCTATAAATAAAAAGATATGGATTTTATAAGATAAAGAAAGAAATAATTGAATAAGAAATAGTTGCAAAGACAATTTAAATCTTGGCCAAATCCATAAGCAAATGGAATAAACATAATTCAAATAAAATAAAGAAATAAAGATTATTTGAATAAAATTATATGGGATTTTATCCATATTCAATTTTATTTGAATAAAGACAAAATCCCTAATATAAATGATTAATTAAATCATGAGAAAAATAAATTAAAATTGCCAAAGTGGATTAAAAGTTATCTAATTAACTTAAAAAGAATTATTTGAATAAAATTTATATGGGTTTAAACCATATTTGATTTTAATTGAATAAAGACAAATTCTTAATTTAAATAAATAATAAACCATAAGAGAATATAAGAAATATTCTAAAATGGATTATTTAAACACTTTAATAAACAGTATAAAAACCTACTGAAAATTTGGAAAAGGTTTGATAAAGAAATCTGAATTCAAATGAGAGGTTGAATTGAAAACAGAATTCAGAAATGGAAAAAGAAAAAGAAAACATAGAAGAAAAAAAATAGAAAAGGATCAGCCCATCTAACCCTACCCTGCTACCAGGCCCAGCAAGCCCAACAGCAAGCCCACCGGCAGCCCCTCTCGTTCCCCCCCGCGAAATTTTTTCTCACCGCGCATCGTACCCCCCTCACTCACTGACGAAACGGACCCACACCACGTCATCTCGTCTTCCTCACCCGCATGACCCGTTCCCCCCTCAATTCGCCGTTTCTGCCATTGATTTCGCGATGGCAATTTCGTTAATGGCCTAGTAATTCCTCCCCGTGATCTTGCCCTCTTAAGCGCCTTCCTCCCCTCTCTCGTTCCCCTCAAGCCCCATGCCACGAACGCCCCTAGGCTGCCCCAATTTCCCCTTGCAACACCTCTGGCTCTGACGAACCTTCGCGCCGATTCCGGCCAGCTCCGGCCACCTCCTTGCCCCTGGTTTCCACGAGCTCACTCCCCATCACTGTGCGCATCTTCTAGCGCCTCCCGCTTGCTCGCGCGCGTCCCAGAACATCGGCAACAACGACTTATGCTCGCCATCGTCCCCTGCTGCAACTCCGACGAACTCTTCCTGTAAGTACTAACCGCACCTCTCCCCCTCGTTGACACTCGTGCACTCGTATTCGTCTTGCGCGTCTAAAGCACCTTTTGACTTTCCTTAGCACGCTCTATAGCCTCGCCCCCAACGACGACGGAACGTGCCCAACGCTAGTGACGACTCCGGCGAGCAATCGACGTCGCGTCCGTGCACCCCTTCGCAATCCACCGCCAACTTGAGAACCGCGATACTTCGGCGAACCTAGTGAGCCTCTCCTCCCTCTACCCCGCTTCCTAGATTCGTCAGAAACGTCACCGCCCGAGCGCTGCCGCCGCAGTCGCCAACCAACGCCGCCCATCTGTTGTTGGCATGCTCTAGACCGTTGGATGTTAATCTAGTGGATAGGATAGAATCACTTAACTAAAGCGGTACGCTAGATCTGAGCCACACAGAACCCTTTAAATCCAACGATCCATGTAGCGCGATCCTCACGAAACGGTATGGGCCAATAAGAAACTGACGCGTGTCTAGACATTTGTTTTAAAAACCAGATTTGATCTATTAGTGGTTTGATTTTGTAAAATTCATAACTTTAGTTCTATACGTCCAAAATTTGCAAATTTTATATCACTGGATTCATAAAAATGCAAACTTTGCAACCATGGCCTTACTTTAGTATTTTGCTTCTGGAAAATTACGTGTATTTGCAGAAACATTTGTAGGACTATTTTGTGTATAAAAATTATTATAAAAATGATTTTTTGAGTAAAATCTTTTGCAAATGGTTTGTTTTGGACTCTCTGACCCTAAACACTAACATTTGGATTTAAAAATAAATTTAACTAACACAAGGAATTATTCCTTTGAATAAAAGCATTCCTAGTAAAACAAAAATGTTGCTATGATTTAAAAAAATGATTTTTGAGTGAAACCTTTTGCAAATGGATTATTTTTAAACACTTTGACCATAAACACTAAAATTTGTGTTTAAAAACATATTTGGCTAACACTAGAAATTATTCCTTTGAATAAAAGCATTTCTAGCAAAACAAAAATGATTTAAATGGCCCATTTTCACTAACTTGGTTTCAAATGGTTTTGCCACTTTTATAAATACCAGTAGGTGTTTTGAAATGTTTATAACCTTATTAGAAACCACTTTTCCAAATAAAAAAACCCTTTGCATGCTTGCATGCATTTCTTTGTTTTTATTATTTTATGTGGTGAATTGTTTGAATGCTAGTTTTGAATTTGTGCCTTGCTTGATTGACTTGTAGTGAGCTTTGAAGAGTGTGACATTTGCAAGATCAAGGAGTGAACCTAGTTTCTCTACTAAAAAGGCAAGTGGTGCTTCATATATTTTGTCCTATTATTTTGCCTATGCATTAGTGATATTTTGAATAGGACTTGCATGGAATTTTTTCAAAGTATAAGCTATGCCATGGGAAATCCTATATGTTGTCTTAGTAGAATTATACTAAGTTAGGAAACTTGCTATGTTACCATGCCTAGCTTAGATAATAGAAAACAAGGGTGGACTATTCATGCTATGATATTATGCAAAGTCTATGACTTGTGTTTTGTATAATAAAACAACAATGTGAATGAATCACCTGGGTGGAATGGAAAGAATGGGTTATGTTGAGTGGTTACACAAGGCCCAGGATTGGCAACCTTGTGTATCACACTTATTGAAAGCCACCCAGGAACAAAGAGATTTGAGATGTTAAGTGTTGAGAAGCTTTTAGTGCAGCCACATGGCAATATGGGCTCTGCCTGGATCATATAGGTTGCAATAACTTAGCCAGATGGACATAAGGTGGTAGGGGTGATAGGATGGAACGCGTCCATTTGGTCTAAGGGAAGGCTTCTGAAAGATCTTGTCTCGATGCATGTCGAGTCTTCTGGGGAAAGTGCACCACCTCTCTCGAGAGTAAAATCTAAGTACTTAGCCGTGTCCCCGGCAATGGAGAATTTGAGCATCAAGACATTAAAGAAATCAAGGATCTCCTCATCCCAATTTCTAAGTTAAAAACTTGTGGTTGAACAAGGGTAAACGATCACCAATGTCTATTGGTAGTTTCTTGGGTGATTTTTTACAAACAAAAACTTAGTGTTTTCAACTAATAAGGAAACCTTATTTTGAACAAAGCAATCCTCAGCTACACTTAGCCAAATGCATATAGATGATAGATACCACTATTGTACCATAGTATCACTTTCCAATACAATTCAAATGTATTGACCCTTGTGGCTGTAACTTATTATGTTGCAGGTTTGTTTGATGTTAGTGAAGTGTGTTGAATAGGATTACAAGTCTAAAACCAACATGATTGCCTGTGGCATATGAAGATTAAGGACTCCATACTATATAGTTATATCTGCTGCATTGTAATGAGATAGCCAAATGAGCTATGTAAGATGTAATGAATTATTTCATTCCTGGTTATAAGTTGTAATATGACCTTTGTTTCTTGATATTACATCTTAACCTATGGATGGTAGCTATTGATCCAGGGACTAGCATTGTAAACATAGGGATCTCTACCTTATCAGGTTGGGACCTCTACAGTTACACCTCTTGTTCATATAATGTCCCAGTTTTGATTCTATGCATGATTTGATCTTCAAATTCTGTAGTATGCATGTGTAGGATGTTCTGGTAGAATTTTTCCTTAGTATTATTTTTGCAAGTGCGATGATTTTGTAGTATGCCATGAGTAGCTCTAGACTTAGGATTTTCCCTCCTAATAGGTTACCCCTGTTTTTGCTAAGTATTGCTTGCTATGCTATAAATATATAAAGTACCGTTGGGAGGTTCGAAAGACAAGGAAATTTTTGTAAGTATAAAGGCCCTCTTAAGCGATCTTTTCTTCTCAAATCCACTTCAAAATAAAAAACTAAGTTTTCTTATGGGCGGATTGGTTGTCGGGTCAACGAGTGAGATTTTGGTGGAGGGCGGCCGCCCAGGAATCAAAGAAGTCTGCCATGTTACAGAATTCAGAAGCTTCCAGTGCAACCACAATACATATGGGCTCTGTATTGGCCTAGTACTTAACCTCACCTGGGTACCAAAATTTTGAGGTTCTTGGCACGGTTGGATCCAGAAGGTAGAGGGGCTACTAAGGGAAAGCCTCGCCATGGTCTTGTCTGTAAAAGGACTTGATCTTGGATTTTGGGTAAAGCGCACAAACTCTCGAGAGTAGTAATCGGATCGATCAACCGTGTTCACGCAAACAGAACAACAATGGGCATCTGAAGGATGGAGCCTCTGAAGGATCTTCCTCTCTCTTTTCTAAACAAAGTTTTGAAACCCCATGGCGTGAGTAATATCTCTAATGGGTGGGATTTTGGGACTTGGTGAGTAATTTCCAAGTGTTAGGTTGTTTGGACACTTGGTGAGTAATATCCTCGTGTTCCATTCAACCCTATTTTACTTAAGAAAATGTTTACAAAGTAGGATACAACTCTTCCTCTTTCCTCTTACTTGCATGTAGAGTTGCATGTAGAGTTAGTCTTATTCCTTGCAAATGAACTCCAAAACCTAATCTAGCCTTGCATGTAGAGTTACTCTTATTCCTTCCTTGGTATAATTTTCCAATACATTCAAAGTATTAACCCAACTTGTTGGCTGCACATTTTATGTGCAGAATTTGGAGATCATTGAAAGGTGCGCTAGGATCGCGGGTCTTCACTCAACCTTCATGTGGCATTGATGGGACTCCAAGTTGTATTTATATCACTTTTGTTGTAATAATGTAAACTCTAGATTATTCAATTCATGTAATAAAGACTTGTGTTTTACATGATATTTCATCGACTGTGAGTGCTAGCTATTGATCCAGGGACTAGCATGTTAATCACATGACTTAGGATCTTTCTCGATCCGAGGTCGCTACATTAGGTGGTGAGGAGGAGGCGATGGGAGTTTCTGGAGTTGATGGTGGTACCGGCTCCTTCCAGATCATGTTCTGAAGGCTGGGCTCAGGGACTATGGGAAGTCCGAGTATGGGGGCATGTGTGGAGGTTTTTCTAGGCGAAATCTTAGCGTTTTGATGCCAACGGTGGCAATGTTTGTGGGTGTCGTGACCCTCTTGGGGGAACCATTGTGGTTACCTTCACCATGCTAGGGCTGCGTATGAAAACCTTTGAAATTATAGTATCAATGACGGTGGCATGTGCATCATTACCCTCTTGGGGGCATAGTCGTGGAGCTCTGATACACTCGGTCTCCGGTGGGAAGTCTTGGCCCTTATTGTACCTTTTTTTATTTTGATCTACTCTATAAGAACTTCTCCTCATCACCTTGTATCGGTTCGTCCATGTGTGGCTTTATTTATAAAGCGGGGAAAAAGCCTGTTTCAAGGAGTATTATATTCATTTTGTGTGGATGTGAAGCATATGTATCTTGTTATCATGTTCTTTGTAGCAAATATATGGAATGCACAATTGACCGGTTGTATCATAGTTGAATGATCACGGATGCCGCCTAGATGGGGTGAATAGGCGGTTAAAAACTTTTACGAGATGGGCTTAACAAAGGCGGATTAAAACTAGCATTTTATTTTTTCAAGCACAAAGCCTATATATACTATGGTTCACCTATGTGCACCAATAACTTATGCTAAGAAATACAAGCAACAAAGTGATAGCAAGAAATATTACTTCAAGCACGAAGGTTATCACAATGTAAAGCGCATAAGTAAAGGGCTCGGGTATAGAGATAACTGAGGCACATGGAGACGATGATGTTTTATCGAGTTCCTCCCTACAAGGGAGTACGTCTTGTTGGAGGGGGTGGACGGTACTAAGACGTCCAATGCCACAAGAGGCCTCATCCTATTCTCTCGAGCACCCGTCGCACAACAAGCACCCGATCCACTATGAGACACTTGAGGACGGTCACCAAACCTGTACAAGATTGGGGCAATCTCCACAACTTAACTGGAGTTTGACAATAATCACCACCAAGACCACTAACTTGGCGAGAGATCCAAAACTTATTTGGAGTCCCCAAGAACTCACCACAAAAGCCACACAACCGTCTAGGGACGAGGAGAACTTAAATCGATGCACCTAATGCAATCACTCCCATATTCCACCAAATATACAAAAGATATTGGGTGAATAAGAGAGGAAGAACACAAGAGGAAAACCACACAAGTCTCCAAGATCTAGGTCCCAATATATTCCCCTCACTTAGAGGAGAGATGGATTGCTGGGATTATGGATCTAGATCTCCTCTCTCTTTTCCCTCAAAGAGATGAAACAATCATGGGAGGAAGAGGGAGAGGACAATGTAAAGGGATTAAACAATGGAGGGGGGAAAGAGCTTAAACACTGGATAGGTCCAATGGAGAAGAAGGGCCCTTTTTATAGGGGGACCCGAAATCTGACCATTGGAGCCTGATACGATCGGTACCACCGAAACTAGAAGCGGTAGTACCGGAAGTGACCGGTACTACCGGAAGAGTACTGGGCATGAAATTGTGGAGGAAGAAATACCTCTGACTCCACTGGTAGGACACGATGCATGAACTGGTAGTACTGCATAGTGGTAGTACCAGAAAATACATTGGTACTACCGAACGCTGCAGTAGTGCTAGGCCGGTGGTACCGGCCGGGCCTGAGAGGGAACCTCCGGGTGGTACTACCAGAGCCAAGCGATAGTACTACCAGAGCCAAGCGATAATACCAGATGGAATGTCCGGTACTACCGGTTGGTACAAACAACACAGGCAGCAACAACAAAATAACTTGAGCAAACGAACTCCAAGTCGGATGAAACCAATTTTGTTGGAAATATTGCATACAACCAAGGGAGAAAATATCAAGTATTATTATGTGAGATACCTCCCTTGAGGAGCCAGAAAAACCTCCAAGATCAAAAACACAATAAGATATAAACGGGAAATCCGTTTTTGATGAACTAGAGCTTGTTATGAAGATTACCACAAGATCTAGAACCTCACCTAGATAAGATCCAGATAACAACCAAGAAACATGATGCTAAGTATTGAAAGGTTTGAGATCTGTTTGAAAGATATGATAGAGTTACTCACTCGAGAGGCCTTCTTGATAGTACGGCTATCTATCGTAAACCTGATAGCCCAACTAACAACATGAGACCAGCAAAAGGGAAAACCTATCAAGATTATACCTTTGCCTTGAGCAATCCACTTGAGCTTGATGTAGACGATATTGTCCTCCTCAAGATGGAATACCTTTCTTGATTGCTCTTGCTCGCCCTCCCTTGGTGAGACTTGCAACTTTCTCCCCCATACATCATGGGGAAACCTCTTCGTTGAACTTGTCTTCATTGAACCATGATCATCGAGGATGGAAAGCTTCAAGCATGAGATCTTCTAGAGATGGCGCATCTTGAGCTTGCACTTCATTTCTTCTTACTCCATTTAGATGATGTATTGAAGATACACATGAGGAAATCCATATTCTTCTTCAAGACACTCTTGATATTCTTTTCATTATTCTTCTCATACAAGATTCTAATAGGCCCAAAGCCCTTGGACATTGCTTTTTATTCTTCATTTCTTCTACTTGAAGCAATACATGATCCAAGCGATGCCAATGGATGATTCCTACAAGTGAAAATTAATGCAAACATTAGTACATAGAGATTGTCATTAATTACCAAAAACACACATGGGGGCCCACATGCTCTTTCAATAGTAATTTGGACACTGTTGGTGATAGTGTGATGTCTTAATATGTTAATTAACTTGTGTTTGCTAGACTATCTGGGCATGTGGAAGGATCTTGCATGTCAGATGAAGTTCACAAAAACAACCAAAAAACAAGTATCCTGATGTATCATACAAAGGTGTTCTAGTACTACCAAGATGTCCGGTACCAAATTTTTATTGGGGGAAGCCTTGTGAAATTGCGCAATCTAGTCACCTTGACATGGTTGGCCATGAATACTACTATTTCAGTGATCCCCACTATGAGTTTTTTTAGCCTATCACGTTGTTTCATTTTTTTCTTTATGCACCATTGATTGCTTACTTGGTAAAGTTTATTTGACTGGAATATCATAGCTGCTACTTCTTCCGTTGGAATGATGGCCCATGAGTATTATGATAAGTATATTCGTTCGAAATATGTGGGTATTATTTTAGAGCCAAAACTATTGAAGACTTCGAGACGCATTGTGCGTCCTCCTCCTTCTCCACTTAAGGTTTGGAGATTAGACAAAACTACATCTAAGACTCATCCATTGATTTGGTGTGAGCATTGTCAAGATATGACACATCAGAAAGTGCAATGGACGTCGGCTAGAGGGGGGTGAATAGGATTTTTAAATTATTACAGTTTAGGCTCAAATAAATACAGAACAAAACTAATGTTTAATTTATTGAGCATAAAACCTAACCACTAGGTTCACCTAAGTGCACCAACAACCTATGCTAAGAAATACAAGCAACAAGGTGATACCAAGATGAAATACTTCAAGCACAATGGATATCACAAAGTAAAGTGCATAAGTAAAGGGCTTGGTTGAAAGATAACTAATGGAAGCGGAGACGAAGATTTTTATCCCAAAGTTCACTTCCAAAGAAGCTACGTCTCTGTTGGAGAGGTGCGATGGCGCAATGCTCTCCGAACACCAAAAATGGGTCACCTTAGGGTGTGGTGGCTCGATGCTTACCCTACGCCACACAAGGCCTCACCTAAGATGTGAAGGAACGTAACTCACCGGTGCCACAAAAGGCTCACCCTATTATCCCGATAGCTCACCACAAAGGCCTACTCACGATCCACTAAGGGACACTTGAGGGAGGTCACCAAAACTCGTACAAGGTTGGGGATATCTCCACAACTCAATTGGAGGCTCCCAATAACAAAGCCACAAGGCTATAAAGCCACAAAAAGCAACAAGGCCACAACAGGAAACAAGGCCACAACATGCCACAAGCTTGAGGCCACTCCAAAATGGAGGCCACAATAAGTCAACACACCAACCACAACCATCTAGGATTCCAAGAACCAAGAGAAACAAGCCCTCAAGCTTGTACTCGCCAAATCTCCGTGGAGAACTCAAACATATGCAATAAGTGCAAGGGCAAGTCCGTCACTCCCAAATTCCAACAAAGCTACAAAATATATTGGGCAAATAAGAGAGGAAGAACAAAATAGGAGGACACAGAACTCTCGAAGATCTAGATCCCAAGGATTCCTTCATAAAGAAGGCATTTGGTTTGGGGTGTGGGGGGGGGGGGGGTTGTAGATCTAGATCTCCTCTCTCAGATCCCTCAAAGAGATGCAAGATTCATGGGAGGGAGAAGGGAAGAGGGCAATATTTTGAAGATCAACAATGGGGAAGAGAGAGTGATAGAGCTAGCAAAAATGGCCTCAAAAGTAGGGAAACAATAGGAAAGAGGGAAACCTTAAAAAGCGCAAGAGAAATCTGCCCGTTTGGGCCAGATTCGCGCACCACCAGAATTTCTGGTGCTCCACCGGAACTTCCGGTAAATAGAGACATAATTTACATAAGAAAACAGTACTTCTCCGGAACTTGGGTCAGAATTTGGGCTGGAATTTCCGCTCAAGTAAAAACGCTGGACAACATTGCACGGAAATTTTAATAACTTTTGATTCCGGACTCTGTTTTTTGATGATCTTGGGCTTGTTTTGAACAGAACGACAAGCTCAAAAAGATTATACAATTAAAAATCATAGTACATCATGGAAGGATAAAACCAAATCGATAAAGGTATGACCTCTCTAGAAGTGATGAACCGGTAAAACCTCCAAAACCCAAAACACAAGAAGTTGAGCTTGGAAACTCCGATTGGGATGAAACCAATTTTGTTGGAATGATAAAACCAAGATAATCCAACAAAAGGTGAAATATTGGATACCACCAAGCAAGACAATATCAATTATATATATGTGAGATATCTCCTTAGGTGCGGAGCCGAAAAAACCCGCACGATTAAGAATGCAATAAGATATGCAAGAGAAATCCTTATTTGATGAACTAGAGCTTGTTATGATGATAACCACAAGATCTAGATCCTATCATGGACAAGAACCAACTAATAACCAAGAAATATATGTATGTAAAGCTTTGAGCTCTCCCCGAACGATGTGATCGGGACACCCGCTTGAGAGCCCCTCTTGATAGTATGACTATCTATCCTAAACCTGGTCTCCCAACTAACAACACGAGACCGGAAAAAGAGAAACCCTATAAATATCATACTCCAAGGGACACCCACCTTGAGCATTCCACTTGAGCTTGATGTATACCGTCTTTACCTTCTCAAGATGGAACACCTTTCTTGATTGCTCTTGATCGCTCTTGCTTGATGAAGACTTCCAAATTTCCCCCATACTCCAAGGGGAAACCTCTTCTTTGAACTTGTCTTCATCACTCCATGATCACCGAGGATGGAAAGATCCAAGCATGAGATCTTCTAGAGAAGGCGCATCTTGATCTTGCACTTCTTCATCCCTTCTTGACTATTGATCCGTCAAGATTCAACTCTTTGCACTTATCTTGATCAACCTTCAAGCTCCTTCTTTCTTCATGATTCCAATGGGCACATAGCCCTTGGACATTTCTTCTCATACTTCTTCATTTCTTCATATTCGAGACCAACACATGGTCCAAGCGATGCCAATGGACAAACCTACAAGTGAAACTCAATTTACACATTAGTCCATAGAGATTGTCATTAATTAACAAAACCACACATGGGGGCACATACATGCCCTTTTAATCTCCCCCATTTTGGTAATTGATGAAAATCCCTTTGAGAGGGTTTAAATATGGAATTTAACGAGCAAAGCTTTTGCTCCAACATCAAATACTACAAAAGTATGTGATGTTGGTACAACCACAATATATAGTGGAAACTCCCCCACAATCTATGCATGTGTGATGAACTTGAATTTCATTGCATAGATTGCCAACCATTACCATTGGTTGAGTTTCCTCTATATATTCAACATGCACTGCAACCACAAAGATGCATGAGGATGAGAGGAAAAAGCTTAAGAACACACTCAAAGAACATGCCAACTTCCCTTAAACCCTCCAAAACTTCTCCCCCATTGGCATTAATTGACAAAATGGGTGAAAAGTTCTAGACAACCAATATAGTGAGAAGTCCTCCAAAGGTGTGCATGTGCACATGGCAAATGATGAGAACTTGGGAGGAAGTAAAACTATATTTGTGGGACCCCGGATTTAAGGTCCGAGAATCCTAGTTATGCATACAATTCACATTCCCATGATTAGTGTGGCGTGAGCATAACCAACTAGTATCATTAGAACATCCATAAAATAACGGTTACAAAACTTACAATGTGGCCATTATGGCAATTACAACACAAATAGCGGAAGTTTTCAATCGAAGAGCCCATGCCATGTCTTAACCTATAGGCAACTGACTAGGAAGACGACCTAGCTCGCATAGACATCAACATCTCCATTATTTCTCTTGAACATCTGAAAGTCTAGCCAAGTAGATATCCATCGATAATTCTAGTGAGTACTTTGGATGTACTCGCAAAACACCTTAAAAGAACAATAATAAAGGATATGCAATATGGCAGAGGTGGTAGGATGGCTCCATAAGGGGTTCTTTTCTAAAGTATTTTCTCTTGTAGATATAGCATCTACAAGGTTTTGTTGAAAACCTTTGTAAAATGTTTTCGAAATCTGTTTGAAAAGTTTTAGAAAAACACTAGAATTTGGGTCTCCCATTTGTTTTTTCCTTCTGGCCATCCCTTGACCAAACTCCTTCCTCCTTTTCCGACCATCCCATGGTCAGAACATTTCCGAGCCTTGCCTTTCCGAAATCCTTTTTGAAATCAAAACCATCACTGCTCTACAGAAGTTTGTCCAACCCGTCCGTAACCACGGATGCGGCTATTTGAATATATTTACACTCTGCAGAGGTTGTACAGTTTACCCACATCATTCAATTACACTGCCCTGATCTACACCAATCGTGGGTCGAGTAACCGGTCAAGACCTTCGTGATGCCCGCTCTGATACAAGTGACTACCCTATGAGTGTTATTCCCCTCAACACCGGGATGCCCTATAGAGTTCCCAAGCCAACTAGAGCATGTTTTGCACCTCGACGGGTGTGCGCTTTCACTGAGGGGCTCATAGTATCACGTGGAGGTCTATAGACCCTTAGTTCCTTCTCTTGGTCAATGCTACGCATGGACCGTTTTTCTGGAGAAGGCCCACCCTCCGGGATTTTGGGATTCCCCCTAGTAGTTGCGGGCAACTTATACCAGAGTAGACAAACTTCCAATCCAGCCCGGTCCCATTCTAGAGTAATGTGGTTGCATGGGTTAAGTTGTTATAGCTAAACTTCAAAGAACCGGGTGCGTTTTTGTAAACCTTTTTCCTCCATCCTTTTTGTAAAAACAAAACCTTTCTTTTTAATTTCTCAAACTTCTCTTGGTACGTCAAACCTCACCAAGGTTTTCTCACAAAACTTTTCATAAACATTTTCTCGGGGTCTTCCCATCCTATACTTTTTGCTTAGGCTAAAACGGGGTCTCCAAGGGGTTATGGTGTTAAAACACCATCTACCATGATAGGGGAAAATAGGTGTCGGCAAGGGGGTTGTTGTCAACACCCGGATTTTTAATCCCAGATGGCTGTTATGCCTTACATCGCAATCCCTAGATTACCATTTTTGCGAGACATAACAGATTGGTACCATCGTTCATCATCCATTACAAACCATAATAGTCTTACAAATACTTGATCTCATGATCAAGTCTGATTACAATCAAAGCAGCGGAATAATAATAAAGGTATCATGGTCAAGGATCCATCTTCAGGGTCACAGGAAATGCTGACGATGGGAGATTGTTGGCTGCGCTAGGTTGATGTAGGAGCGCTTCGTTGGTGTAGAGGTCCCAACCTAATAAGGTAGAGATCCTTGTGTTTACAATACTAGTCCCTGGATCAATATCTAGCATCCACAGTTTAAGAGGTAATATCCAGAAACAAAGGTCATAATACAACTTTATAACCAGAAACAAAATAATTCATTACATCTTTCATAGCTCATTTGGCTATCTCATTACAATTCAGCAAATATAACTATAGAATGGAGTCCTTCATCTTCAAAATGCCAAAGGAAATCATGTTGGTTGTAGACTTGTAATCCTAATCAACACACTTCACTAACATCAAACAAACCTGCAACATAATAAGTTATAGCCACAAGGATCAATACATTTGAATTGTATTGGCAAGTGATACTATGGTAGAATAGTGGTATCTATTATCTATATGTATTTGGCTAGGTGGAGCTTAGGCTTGCTTTTCTCATAATATATTTTCCTTATCATTTGAAAAACACTAAGTTTTTGTTTGTCAAAATCACCCAAGGCATCTACCAATCACTGATTGAAGATCCTTTAACCCTTGTTCAACCACAAGTTTTTAACTTAGAAATTGGGATGAGGATATCCTTGATAGCTTCCATGTCTTGATGCTCAAATTGTCCATTGTCGGGGACACGGCTAAGTACTTAGATTTTACTCTCTCGAGAGGTGGTGCACTTTCCCAACAAGACTCGACATGCATCGAGACAAGATCTTTCAGAAGACTTCCCTTAGAACAAAATGGACGCGCTCCAAACCTATCACCCCCTACCACCAACTGTCCATCTGGCTAAGTTATTGCAACCTATATGATCCAGGCAGAGCCCATAGTGCCATGTGGCTGCACTTGAAGCTTCTCAACATTTGACATCTCAAATCTCTTTGTTCCTGGGTGGCTTTCCACAAGTGAGATACACCAGGGTAGGCCATGAATAGGGGCCCTAAGTAACCACTCAACATAATCCATCCTTTCCATTCCACCCAGGTGATTCATTCACATAGTTGTTTGATTAAACAAAACATAAGTCATAGACTTAGAAATATTTCATAACATGAATATAATCCACCCTTGTTTTCTACTAGCTAAGCTAAGCATGATAGTAGTAGGGATCTTAACTTAGGGAAAATTCTACTAAGGCATCATCTACTAGGATTTCCCAAGGCATAGCTTATACTTAGAAAATTCCATGCAAGTCCTACTCAAAATATCACTAATGCATAGTGAAAATAATGGGACAAAAGCATGAAGCACCACTTGACTTTTTAGTATATAATATGGTTTACTCCTTGATCTTGCAATTGACACACTCTTCAAAGTTCACTACAATTCAATCGAGGCACAAATTCAAACTAGCATTCAAACAATTCATCACATAAAATGATAAAAACAAAACAATGCATGCAAGCATGCAAAACATTGTTTTATTGGAAAAGTGATTTCTAATAAGGTTATAAACATTTTAAAACACCTATTGGTCATTTATAAATGTGGCAAAACCATCTAAAACCAAGTTAGTGAAAATAGGCCATTTAAATCATTTTTTGTTTTGCTAGAAATGATTTAAATCCAAGTAATAGTTTTTAGTTTTTGCCAAATATATTTTTGAACCCAAATGTTAGTGTGTTAAGGTAAAAGTGTTTAAGACTAATCCATTTGCAAAAGGTTTCATCCAAAATCCTTTTTTAAATCAAAGCAATATTTTATTTTGCTAGAAATGCCTTTAAACAAAGTAATAATTTTTCTAGGGTTAATTAAATACATTTAGAAATCCAAAACTTAGTGTTTCGGACCAGAGAGTTTAAATCAAACCATTTGCAAAAGGTTTTACTCAAAAGCATTTTTAAACCATAGCAAATATTTTTGTTTTACTAGAAATGCCTTTATTCAAGGAATAATTCCTTGTGTTTAACAAAATATATTTCTAAACCCAAAAGTTTTTTCTTATGGTCAGTAGGTTCAAAACAAATCATTTGCAAAATATTTTACCCTAAAAACATTTTTAGAATGAATTTTATAACCAAAATAGACCTAATATTGTTTCTGCAAAAACCTCTACTTTTACCGAAGCAAAACACCAAACAAAGGGCATGGTTACAAAGGTTTCACTTTTATGAATCCATTGATATAAACTTTGCAAATTTTGGACGTGTGGATCAAAAGTTATGGAATTTATAACTTCAAACAACAAACAGGAAAGTTTCTGTTTCTAAAACAAAGCCTGTGCTGCGCGTCTATATCCTATTGGTCAGTACCGGTTCGGTTGGATCGCGCAGTGTGGATCGTGCGATCTAAATAGAATCGCGCGGCACAAATGAATTCGTACTTGTTCGGTTAAGTTCTAATCTCACTCATTCGATCAAGATCTAACGGCCCATATCGTCTTGACCAAAGGTGGGAGGCGCTGCGATGGTGGACGGCATCGGCGCGCTCTGCTTGGGTTCCGACGAAATAGGAAGCAAGAGAGGGGGAAAAGAAGCTCACCGGGTTCACCGTGGAATGCTGATTCTTGGGGTGCTTGTCTTGGATGAAGGGGCGCACGGTGACGCCGGGGATTGCTCGCTGGACTGGTCTTTGTGTCGGGTTCGTTCTGGTGTCGATGTTGGCGAGGCTATAGACCACGCTAAGGCAAACAAATGGTGCTATTAGATGCGCGCAAGTGAGGAGAGTAAGCGTGCGTCAACCAGAGAGGAGGGGGCGCTCAGGGATTACCGGGGAAGGTCGCCGGAGTCGATGTGGTTCACGGTGGCACTCAGATGTCGTTGTTGCCGTGGCTGTGGGGCACGCGCGGATGAGTGGGAGGTACTGGAGGATACGGGGGACTCTGGGAACATAGTAGTGAGGGTTAGGGGCAGTGGGGCTGTGAGGGCTGGCCGGAATCGGTCGGAGTAGCTCGTCGGGGGACTGGTGGTTTCAGCTTGAATTGGAAGAGCCTAGAGGCGGAGAGGGAATGGCGTCTGGGAGAAAGGGAGAGGGAAGACAGGCGTTTTATCGTGCGTGGTTGCCGGGGCGAATTACTCACGGCATTGATGCAAATTGACGCACGGAATCAAGGCAGAAACAGGCGACGGAATTTGGGGAAGAACGGAATCTGGAAGTGGGTCTGCATTGTCAGCGAGTGAGTGAGGAGTATAGTGGGGCCCCGGATGTCAGTGGCTCTGTGGGTAGAGGTGTGAGTGAGAAAATGATTCGAGGGAGAGAGTGAGAGTGGCCCGGGTGGGCTGCTATTGGGTTTAGTTGGGCTGGGGTCTGGGTAGGACTAGCTGGGCTGGTTCTTTTCTTATTTTTTCTTTCCGGTTCTTTTTCCTTTTTATTTTCTGATTTTTCTGTTTTGAATTCAAACTTCATTTGAATTCAGATTTATTTCCAAATCTTTTTCCCAACTTTCAGTAGGTTTTATAACTGTTTATTATTATGTTCTAGAGTCCATTTTGGAATATTTCTTTTATTCTCTTTATGGTTTGTCTTTATTTAAACAAGATTATATATATGTTTTCAATCCACAATATTTCATTTAAATGGTTTGTTTTAAGTTCAATTGTTTCTCAAACCTTTTCAGTAGGTTTTAATATTGTGATTAAATAGTCTACTTGAATTATTTCAAATAGTTTCTTATGATTTAATATTTATTTTTAATTGGGCCTTTTGCCTTATTTAAATGAATTTGAATATGGTTCCAAACCATATAATTTTATTTAATTATTCTTTTATTTTATTTGGATTATCTTTATTCCATTTGCTTATGGATTTAATTCAAGATTTAAATTGTCTTCTAAATAATTTTATTGGGGTTTATTATTTAGTTTAGGAAAATTGTCTTTATTTAAATAAAATTGGATATGGTTCAAGGCCCATATAGTTTTATTTAAATAATCTTTTTATTTCTTTTTATTACGTAATATCTTCCATTTGTTTATTGTTTTTGCCAAGATTTAGTTTGTCTTTTAAATATTCCTTATTTTTTTTATTTCTTTCTTTCTTTATCTCATACAATCCATATCTTTTTATTTATAGATCCCAAATTGGTGATTCCAATTTGTATATTTTTATTTGATATTTGTTTATCTTTTCAAATCCTTTTAGGACTACTTTTCTCACAATTTGGTATGGATTTTAGATAGGAGCTTTATTAGCTTTGAAATTGAATTTCTTTATCTTATTAAATTCAGAAGTTTTTATCCATGGTTCCAAATTGAATGAAATCAATTTCTATGGTTTTATAATATTTTTATTTATCATTTGATCATTTATAAATGTTTGTTGCTAAATTTTTATATGGATAAAATCCATAGAGATCTTGGAAATGATTTTCTTCCATAGGGTTTTAGGGTTTTGGTTTAACTTTTCCAAGTGTTTAAATTTCAAGATACATTCATTTATGAATGCATTTTCACTTGATTGAAATTTGTTGGATTCCCTTTTATTCAAATTCTGTTTAAGAGGGGTTTTGATGTTTCCATTTTGAAACAAAAAGTTTCTTTTCACCCTAAATTTCAACAATTATTTCTTTTGTTTATTTATTTTTCACATTTCAAAATTTGGAAAATTTTGGGATGTGACAGTTGGGAACCCCAAGAGCAAGGTGTGAAGCAGCACAGTAACAAGTTTTTACTCAATAAGAAACAGAGGTTATCGAACCAGTAGGAGGAAGGAAACGTCACACAGGTGTTGCAAGCAACGCGGAGACCTGCACAACACAAACTCATGACTTTGCCCCCAACGAATCAGTGAGGTTGTCAAGCTCACCGGTTTGCTGTAACAAAGGATTAAACGTATGGTGTGGAAGGTAATGGTGGTTTGCAGCAAGTAAACAGTAATAGTGGAAGATGTATCAATGGTAAAGATTGGACCGGGGTCCATAGTTCACTAGAGGTGCTCTCCTTAGATAAACAACATGGCATGAAGGGTAAACAAATTACAGCAGGGCAATGAGCGGAGAATGAGCAAGGCATAACAATGCAATTACTAGTCAGAAAGATCCTATGAGGTTGATTGGGCAATACAACAATATACATAGACCGCCATCCAACTGCATCTATGACTAGAAGTCCACCTTCAGGTTATCATACGAACCCCCTCCACTATTAAGTTGCAAGCAACAGACAACTGCTTTAAGCAAAGTGTGTAAGGTAAATAGTCCACATATTCCATGAATAAGAGACCATTGCTTTCTCCCTAGTAGCAATAGCACATCTACAACCGAAGATATTTCTGCCACTTCCCTTGGAAAGTAGAGGCATGAACCCACTATCGAGCATAAATACCCCCTTTTGGAGTCACTAGCAACTACTTGGCCAAGATAGCTACTAACAACAAAGAGCATGCAAGATCACAAACAACACAGACATGATAGAATCATAAAGACAAAACCATTAATCAAACCAACATAATAATCTCAATATCCATCGGATCCCTGCAAACACAACATGCATGATTACAAATAGATTAGATCTTGATCATGAACGGAGCTCACAATATCTATACATGAAAGCACAAAGGAGGAGATACAACCATCTAGCTACTACATGGACCCATAGTCCAAGGTGGAACTACTCACGCATCATACCGGAAGAAGACCTCCGGGATGATCTCCCCTCCGGTAGGGAGCCAGGAAGAACTTCAGATCCCCCCGATCTAGGGACAATGGTGGCGGCGGCTACAGACGGTTTCGTGGAGATTTGATCGGGTACTTAGGGTTTCTGCATCGGGGGCTTCTTATAGGCGAAGGGGGAGGCCGAGGCGGCGGCCAGAGGGGCCAAACCCTACCCAGGTGCAGGGTAGGGCCCACCCGCGCCTAGGGGGGTTTAGCCGCCCTAGCACGCCTCCTCATATCCCCTCCGGACTTCTTGTTCCCCAAGGAAAGTAATTGACTTTGACGTTTGTCCCGTCCAATTCCGAGAATATTTCTTTACTAACTTTTCTGAAACCAAAAACAGCATTAAAAAGGCATCTAGAACTGTTGCAACTTGTTAGTAGGTTAGTACCAGAAAACATGTAAAAAGCACCTCAAAGTGTGGACAAGTAAAGCAAAGTAGATACTAAACAAGCATGGAGCATAAAAAATTATAGATATGTTTCCAACGTATCAACATCCCTAAGCTTAACTCCTGCTCGCCCTCGAGTAGGTAAGTGATAAAAAGAATAATTTTTGAGTTGACATCCACCCTCACAATAAAGATCGAACCATTTACAAGCATTGAAATCTGGGATCAAAGAACTCTAAAAATGTGCATGAAAGATGGAGTTCTAACAATAGTACAAAGTAACTATGCATGAAAGGTTACAAACAAAAATCATGAATAATATGCATTGAACGTTTGTTTGTTTCTCAGACAGAAAACATAGCATAGTGGCAATCAGCTTGTCCCTTATAGAGTAGCAAATAGATGCATAGGACACCTTCAAAGTTCACAAGGGTGACTAGAAACAAGTAGCACAAGAACAAGTAATATCACAATATGCATCAATAAGTAATCTCTGGAACACTGGACATAGAATGAAAACTATGGTATCTTAATGGTGCCTAAAGGTAGAAGGTGGATAATCAATAGTGGTGGAAGTAAGGCCTTTTTTAAAGGAAGCAGGGATTACATGTTTCAAAAAGAGCTTCCAAAAATTATGGTACTTGTTACCTTTCACCCCTCATTGCCCCTATCATAAGCATCTTGAAGTGGTTAAAGTTAAAGTGGAAAAGCTGGAGTATATGCTTGACGAAGTATAAGTTGGCAATCTCAAGTCCCTTGAATACGAGGGCCACACCTCAAGCATACTCAACTTTGGGTCCAGGTAAGTTCTTGTCACTGTAAGTATTTGCATATCATTGAGAACCGACAATGGGGTACCCCTTGCACATGGTACATGAGCTTTCCTATAACCAAAATGACAAGGTAAGCAGACAATGAGCATCTCAGCAATCTTTTTATTTACCATATGCATAGCTTTTTATTGAGGATGCTTCATAGATAGCTCATTATGGTGATGCTGCAAGTTTCCACCATGATTAGGCATGGCTTAGGCTAGCGGCCCAGACGTTTCTCTAACACAGGATACAAACTCCATGGACTTAGAAGTTCCCTCTTTATTTCACACCAGTGACATCCATCGACAAAAGAACATGATATCAACTGAGTACAACAAGGTACAAGTGCAATGTTGAAAACGTTCCCCGTGACAGCACGGTTCTGCTAATTCCAACTTATAAGTGCAAGCATATACAACAAAGTTGTCACAATGGTTCAAGTTTTTTAGGGGCAAAGAATAAAGTGTGCCATAAAATTCGTGAGGTCTTTAATAACTAAGTTTTCACATAATAAAATAGTTTTTAATTGGAAGATAGTTGAAAAAAAGAATATACTTGGAATGGTGTAACACACCATGCATAGGAGTTTATAGTGGACACTTTGGAATAACTTGGTTTCTTGGGAGTTGGAGGCAGGAGTAGAACTTACTCATATAAGTGGAGGCTAGCAAAAGACTAGGAGCAACCAACTAAGAGAGCAATAATGGCCAAAATCATGCAGTGCAACAAAGCATACTAATCAAAGCAAAGAGTGGTACTACAAGTCAAGGACTAAATGATCATAGAGGCTAATGGTGACTTGTCATAGTCATAACATTGTGTGAGCATGTGCCATGTCAACCCAAGCAAAGCATCAAAGGAGAATACCACAATACTATGCTTTTGTATGCTAAAACAACGCATAATTTCTTCAAGGCACACTAAGCAATCCCAATTGTTTCAAACAAGACATGCTACAACAATAATAACTAAGCATAAGGTCAAAACAACACCTATCATGTCATGCTAAAGTCTAAGTCACAGTCAATGCAAGCTCCTCTTGCACTTCAAGCAAGAACTTACTACTCTTTTCCAAACACCAAGCAACCTTATTGGAAAAACAACACAGCGAGAACGGGGGTACAAACTACTTTATTAAATCAAAATAAACAACCTAATCAAAGCAAATGAAAACTAAGACGCTCCAAGAACAACACAACTGTGCATGAAACAATAAAACGAAGTGTCTAGACAGACCTGCGCTTTTTATTGATGAAGAAGGGGATGCCTTGGGCATCCCCAAGCTTTGATGCTTGTACCTCTTGGATATTTCTTGGGGTGACACCATGGTGGCATCCCCAAGCTTGAGCATTTGTGCATTCTTCATCTCATTGCATCATTCCCTCTCTCTACACCTGAAAATTTTCCTTTATACAAAACTTCACACAATCTTCATTAGCTTATTCAAAAGATATTAGACCTCTGGCAAAGCTTTGTAACAGCAATGATTTTCACTAAAAACACAAGCTACTGTAGTAACTCCTTCAAAAAGCTCAATTTATCTGAAGAGAACTCAAAAAGGAATCAATAAGAAGCAAATGCAAATAATGGCAGAAATCTGTCAAAACAGACCAGCAGGTAGAAACCGATTTTTTTGAACATCTTCTGTTGCTCAAATCAAAAAGTGTTAAACTAACGAAAGTTAGATAACATACTGGGGGAGTTATTCGTAAATTTTGAGCTCAATCCGAGTTACAGAGCCTCCTCAAGAATTGTTTTGGTCGAGGAAAGAAATCTGTTTCGGGACAGCAACTCCCCAAATCTTACTTCCCTCTCATTATAGGTCATTCTTGGCACAAAAAGCAAACAAAAAGGATAAGGAGAGGTCATTACTGAAGTAATAACTTCAAAGAATCAAGGAAACTCTTGTGTTATCTCCCAACAAGTACTTTTCTTTAACGCCTTTAAGCTAGGCACAAGAAACAAGAAGAATCAAGTATTTTCAAAGGAGGAGCAAAAATCAACTTCTCTCCTCATAGGGAAGTGTTCAATACCTTTCTTGAATGGAAAATGATATTTGATGGTTCCTTCTTTCATATCAATGATGGCACCAACTGTTCTAAGAAAAGGTCTTCCCAAAGTAATAGGACAAGAAGCATTGTATTCAACATCCAAAACATAGAAATCCACAGGGACATAAGCATTATTAACCATAATGAGAACATCATTAATACTCCCCATGAGTTTCTTCTTAGCATTATCATTGAGTGGGACATCTAAATAACAATCTTCTAATGGTGGAAAATCAAGCATTTCATAAATATTCCTAGGCATAATAGAGACACTAGAACCAAGATCACATGAAGCTTTGAGGTCAAAGTCATTCACTTGCATATTAATAATGGGTTCCCAACTATCTTCTACTTTCCTAGGAATAGAAGCTTTGTGTTTTAGATTCTCTTCCTTAATCTTAACAAGAGCATCTGTAATGTGTTTGGAAAAGGCAACATGCATATCACTAGCATCAGGACTTCTAGCAAGCTTTTGCAAGAACATAATCAATTCAGAAATATTGCATCTCTAGTGGTAAGCATAGTAGGAGGAGGAATAGGGGCTACTTGTGGTTTATTGGTGATAGTGCACACACTATTATTTCTATCAATTTCAGCTTCCCTTTCCCACTTAGCATGAAGCTGAGCTAACAACCTAACATTTTCATCAATAGTAACTTGTATGGCATGAGCGAAAGTAAAGGTGTTTTCCACAGTTTCAGGTTTAGCAGCCATTTTATTAACCAAGGAAGTTTGAGCTTCAAACAAAGAGGATATATTTTTCTCAACAGTTAAATTTTTTCCTCTATAGTCTTATTGAAAGTGGTTTGTTTACTAATAAAGTCCTTGAGTATGACTTCAAGTTCATATTGGGCACTTCTAGCATTATTGTAAGAGCTTCCATAATAATTGCCATTATTAGGAGGATAAGGCCTATAATTGTTGTTGCTACCAAAATTATTCCTATAGGCATTGTTGTTGAAATTGTTGTTTCTAATGAAGTTCACATCAACTTGATCTTCTTGAGCAACCAAAGAGGCTAAGGGAACACTATTAGGATCTATAGGAGCTTTCCCATTAACAAGCATAGCCATAATAACATCAATCTTTTCACTCAAAGAGGAAGTTTCCTCAACAGAATTTACCTTCTTACCATGTGGAGCTCTCTCAACATGCCATTCAGAGTAGTTAACCATCATATTATCAAGGATCCTTGTTGCAGCACCCAAAGTGAGGCCCATGAAGGTAACTCCAGCAGCAGAATCCAACAGGTTTCTTGAGGAGAAGTTCAAACCTCCATAAAAAGTCTAGATAATCATCCAAGCAGTGAGTCCATGAGTAGGGCAATTTTTAACCAAAGATTTTATTCTTTCCCAAGCTGGAGCAACATGTTCACTATCAAGTTGTTTAAATTTCATAATATCACTTCTCATAGATATAATCTTAGCAGGAGGATAGTACTTTCCAATAAAAGCATCTCTGTACTTAGTCCAAGAATCAACACTATTTTTAGGCAAAGAAAGCAACCATTCTTTAGATTTTACCCTCAAGGAGAAAGGAAAAAGCTTGAGCTTAATAATATCTCCATCTACATTCTTATACTTTTGCATCTCACAAAGTTCAACAAATCTATTAAGATGGGCAGAAGGATCATCAGAACCAGCACCAGAAAATTGCTCTCTCATGACAAGATTCAACAAAGCATGCTTAATTTCATGTAATGTAGCATCATGAGCAGGTGGAGCAATAGGAGTTCTTAGGAAATCATTGTTGTTGGTGCTAGTGAAGTCACACAACTTGGTGTTCTCAGTGGAGTTCATTTTGGCAAAGGTGGGCAAGACAAAAACAGCAGCAGCAATAGCTAGAGCAAGAGCTAATTTTTTTGTGCTTTTGAATAAAGCAAGCAAACCAAACTAGACTATTTTTTTGGGTTTTTTGGAAAGAGGCAAACAAAACCAAGCAAAAGAAACAAAGCAAACTGAAAACAAAGTAAAGAGAAAAGAAGTGAAGGACTCCCCTAGTGAAGATGTCCTTAGCCTCCCCGGCAACGACGCCAGAAAAGCTTGTTGGCTACGCTGGGTTGATGTAGGAGCTGTTCATTGGGAACCCCAAGAGCAAGGTGTGAAGCAGCACAACATCAAGTTTTCTATTAGTAAGAAACCGAGGTTATCGAACCAGTAGGAGGAAGGAAATGTCACATAGGTGTTGCAAGCAACACGGAGACCTGCACAACACAAACTCAAGACTTTGCCCCAATGAATCAGTGAGGTTGTCAAGCTCACCGGTTTGCTGTAACAAAGGATTAAACATATGGTGTGGAAGGTAATGGTGGTTTGCAGCAAGTAAACAGTAATAGTGGAAGATGTATCAATGGTAAAGATTGGACCGGGGTCCATAGTTCACTAGAGGTGCTCTCCTTAGATAAACAACATGGCATGAAGGGTAAACAAATTATAGCAGGGCAATTGACAGGAACTGAGCAAGGCATATAATTGCAATTAATAGTCAGAAAGATCCTATGAGGTTGATTGAGCAATACAACAATATAGATATACCGCCATCCAACTGCATCTATGACTAGAAGTCCACCTTCAGGTTATCATTCGAACCCCCTCTAGTATTAAGTTGCAAGCAACAAACAACCGCTTTAAGAAAAGTGTGTAAGGTAAACAGTCCACATGTTCCATGAACAAGAGACCATTGTTTTCTCCCTATTAGCAACAACACATCTACAACCGAAGAGATTTCTGTCACTTCCCTTGGTAACTAGAGGCATGAACCCAATATCGAGCATAAATACCCCCTCTTGGAGTCACTAGCAACTACTTGGCCAAGATAGCTACTAACAACGGAGAGCATGCAAGATCACAAACAACACAAACATGATACAATCATAAAGACAAAACCATTAATCAAACCAACATAATAATCTCAATATCCATCGGATCCCCGCAAACACAACATGCATGATTACAAATAGATTAGATCTTGATCATGAACGGAGCTCACAAGATCTATACATGAAAGCACAAAGGAGGAGATACAACCATCTACCTACTACATGGACCCATAGTCCAAGGTGGAACTACTCACACATCATTACCGGAGAGAAGGCCTCCGGGATGATCTCCCCTCCCGCAGGGTGCCGAGAAGAACTTCAGATCCCCCCGATCTAGGGACGATGTTGGCGGCGGCTACAGACGGTTTCGTGGAGATTTGATCGGGTACTTGGGGTTTCTGCATCGGGGGCTTCTTATAGGCGAAGGGGGAGGACGAGGCGGCGGCCAGAGGGGGCAAACCCTACCCAGGCGCGGGGTAGGGCCCACCCGCGCCTAGGGGGGGTTTAGCCGCCCTGGCACGCCTCCTCGTCTCCCCTTTGGACTTCTTGTTCCCCACAGAAAGTAATTGACTTTGACGTTTGTCCCGTCCAATTCCGAGAATATTTCTTTAATAACTTTTCTAAAACCAAAAACAGCAGAAAACAGGCATCTGGCACTGTTGCAACTTGTTAGTAGGTTACTACCAGAAAACATGTAAAAAGCACCTCAAAGTGTGGACAAGTAAAGCAAAGTAGATACTAAACAAGCATGGAGCATCAAAAATTATAGATACGTTTCCAATGTATCAGAGATGATCCTAGTTATCGTAAGCAGCCTATTGTCCTTCTTCCTCATAGTCTACTTCATAGTCTGGCCATGAGAATATCCAGGTACAAAGCGATGAGTACTTTGAAGTACTCGCAAACTTTCACTAAAGCAGTAAGGCCATTCTATAGGATTCTTGATGTCTACGCACTTCTATTCTTGTAGACAGTTGTTGGGACTCCAAGTGCAGAGGTTTGTAGAATAGAAGCAAGTTTCCCTTAATTGGATTACCCAAGGTTTATCGAATCTCAGGGAGGAAGTGGTCAAAGGTATTCCCTCTCAAGCAATCCTGCAATCAAGATACAAGAAGTCTCTTGTGTCCCCAACACACCCAATACACTTGTCAGGTGTATAGGTGCAATAGTTCAGCGAAGAGATAGAGAAATACAAGTGGTAACGGTGCCAGCAAATAGCTTGATGGTGAGGTAAAGACTAAAGCAAGAAAACATGCAACAGATCTAGATGCAAACGGTGTTTCAATGTTTAGAAACAAGGCCTAGGGATCATACTTTCACTAGGGAATACTCTCTCATATCAATATATTCTCTTCATGATACTACTCTTAACTACTCTCCGGATGGTGAACTCTAATCTATGGTAGGGCTATAACATCACACCTCAAAGTCTGCCTTTCCCAATCTAGGTAACCCCACACTGTCACCTTGAGCGCTAGATGGTTCCAACAAACACCACAATTTCATAGAGACATCCAACTCCAAATATAACTCATAACAAATATTCAATATAGCCAAAGTGCCACACACGATATGCACACTGTCACTTTCACACACATGGGGAAAAGCATAGATCTATTAAAGCACAAAGAGTATTTATGTAGACTCAAGCCTAAGTGCCACCATGGCGTGCATGCTGTCACTTTCACACACATGGGGAGAGCAGAGATCTATTAAAGCACTTGAGTAGCAAGGTAGATCTACTTGATTACAAAGCTCATGATCACAATATGACCATGCATAGAGAGAGATGAAGACATAGCTACCGGTAGAGCCCTTAGCCTCGAGGAAGAACTACTCCCTCCTCATTATGGGAATCAGCAATGGTGATGAAGATGGCGATGGAGATCGATGGAGATGGCTTCGGGGGCACTTCCCCGTCCCGGCAGGGTGCCGAAATAGAGACTTTCTATACCCCGAATCGCCCTTTCGATGGCGGTGGCGCTATGGAGGTTTTCGTGGCTTTCTTCTGGATGCTTTAGGGTTTTCTCCCCGGGGGCTTCTTATAGGCGAAGGGGGATGCCAAGGAGGCGGCCAGAGGGCCCACACCCTCCCCTGGTGCGAGCCAGCCTTGGTCGCGCCCAGGGGGGGTCTGGCCACCCTCTGATGCCTCTCCGTCTCTCCTTCTAGATTCATGTCCCTCACAGAAAGTTATTGACTTTGGCTTTTGTCCCGTCCAATTCAGAGAATATTGATTTTCTGCCTTTCTAGAACCAAAAACAGAAGAAAACATGCAACTGACGCTGTGGCAACTTGTTAATAGGTTAGTTCCAGAAAAGATATAAAAACACCTCAAAGTGTAGACAAAGGAAAGCAAATTAGATACTAAAAAGCATGGAGCATCAAAAATTATAGATACGTTTCCGACGTATCAAGCATCCCCAAGCTTAACTCCTACTCGTCCTCGAGTAGGTAAGTGATAAAAAGAATAATTTTTGAGGTGACATGCACCATCAAAACAAGGATCAAACCATTTGCAAGCATTGAAAGCTTGGAACAAAGAACTCTAAACATGTGCATGAAAGATGGAGTTATAACAATAGGACATAGTAACTATGCATGCAACATGAAAGGCTACAAACAAAGATCATGAATAGCATGCAATGAAAAACGTTTGTTTGTTTCACATACATAAAACATAGCATAGTGGCACTCTGCTTGTCCCTCACAGAGTAGCAAATAGATGCATAGGACACCTTCAAAGTTCATAAGGGTGACTAGAAACAAATAGAACAAGAACAAGTAATATCACAATATGCATCAATCAATAAGGTTTGGGACACTGCACACAGAATGACAACTATGCTCTCTTAAATGGTGCCTAAAAGTAGAAGGTGGAGACTTAATAATGGTGGAAGAAAGGCCTTTTGTAAAGGAAGCAGGGATTTCAAGTTTCAAAAAGAGCTTCCAAAAATTATGGTACTTGTTAGCTTTCAGCCCTCATTGCCCCTATCATAAGCATCTTGAAGTGATTAAGGTTAAAGTGAACAAAGATGGAGTATATGCTTGACGAAGTATAAGTTGGCAATCTCAAGTCCCTTCAATACGTGGGCCACACCTCATGCTACTCAACTTTAGTCACCTGTAAGTTCTTGTCATTGTAAGTATTTGCATATCATTGAGAGCCACCAATGGGGTACCCCTTGCACATGGTACATGAGCTTTCCCATAACCAAAATGACAAGGCAAGCAGACAATGAGCATCTCAGCAATCTTCTTATTTACCATGGGAATATGGTGCTTTTTTCTCTCTTTCCTCTTTTCTCAATGTGTCTCTTTTTTTATAAGAAGAATGCTTCATAGATGTCACTATGGTGATGCTGCAAGTTTCCACCATGATTAGGCATGGCTTAGGCTAGCGGCCCAAGCGTTTCTCTAACACAGGATACCAACTCCATGTACTTACAAGTTCCCTCTTTATTTCACACCGGTGACATCCATAGACAAAAGATCATGATATCAACTGAGTACAAAGTACAAGTGCAATGTTGAAAACATTCCCCGAGACAACATGGTTCTGCTAATTCCAACATATAAGTGCAAGCATATACAACATAGATGACACAATGGTTCAAGTTTATTAGGGTCAAAAAATATAAAGTGTGCCATCAAGTTCGTCAGGGCTTTAATCACTAAGTTTTCACATAACAAAATAGTTTTTAATTAGAAGATAACTGAAAACAAGAATATACTTGGAATGGTGTAACACACCATGCATAGGAGTTTGTAGTGGACACTTTGGAATAACTTGGTTTCTTGGGATTTGGAAGCATGTGTAGATCTTACTCATACAAGTGGAGGCTAGCAAAAGACTGGGACAACCAACTAATCAAAGCATAAAGTGGTACTACAAGTCAAGGACTAAATGATCATAGAGGCTATGGTGACTTGTTCATAGTCATAACATGGTGTGAGCATGTGCCAAGTCAAGCCAAACAAAGCATCAAAGGAGAATACCACAATACTATGCTTTTGTATGCTAAAACAACACATAATTTCTTCAAGGCACACTAAGCAATCCTAATTGTTTAGAAAGGGTCATGCTATAGAAATAATCACTAAGCATAAGGTCAAAACAACTCCTAGCATGACATTATAAAGTCTAAGCCACAGTCAAAGCAAGCTCACTTTTGTACCACTATAAGCAGGAAACTTTTTACTCTCTTCCAACACCAAACAACTTATTTGAAACAACTCACAAAGATAATAATCAATAAAGATCAGTGAGATTGTATCACAAATCCACAAAGAAGAACTAAAAAGTTCTAAGTGGAAAGCACAAGAAAACTAAGGCTGAACGCAGTGTTAGCAATAGTGAACACTCACAAAACAATAAGAGTGAAAACTAGTGTGTTCTAGGCAATGGAAACAAAGTGTGTCTCTCTTCCAAAGAAGTGTGGTGTAACCAAACAACTTACTCAAGCAATCGAAAACCAAAAACGAAAACTAAGAGGCTCCAAGAACAACACAACAGTGCATGAAACAATAAAAACGAAGTGTCTAGAAAGATTTGAGATTTCTATTGATGAAGAAGGGGATGCCTTGGGCATCCCCAAGCTTTGACTCTTGTATATTTCTTGGGCTGACATGGGGTGGCATCCCAAGCTTGAGCTTTTGTCCATTCTTCATCTTATTACATCATTTTTTCTCTACATCTGCAAATTTTCCTTCATACAAAGCTTCACACAATCTTCATTAGCAACATTAGTGTATTCAAAAGATAATAGACCTTCGGGTTTAGATTTATAATAGCAAGAATTTTCACTAAAAACATAAGCTACTGTAGTAACTCCTTCAAAAATCTCAATTCCCCAAAAGAGAACTCGAAGAGGAATCAATAAGAATCAAATACAAATAATGGCACAAATCTGTCAAAACAGACCAGAAGGTAGAAACCATTTTTTCGAAGACCTTATGTTGCTCAAATAAAAAAGTGTTAAACTAATGAAAGTTAGCTAACATACTGGGGAATTTATTCGTAAATTTTCAGCTCAATCCGACGTACAGAGACTACTCACGCATTTTTATGGTGGAGGACAGAAATCTGTTTCGGGACAACAACTCCCCAAATCTTACTTCCCTCTCATTAGAGTTTATTATTGGCACAAAAAGCAAACAAAAAGGATAAGGAGAGGTCATTACAGAATTAATAACTTCCAATACTTAAGGAAAATCTTGGGTTATCTTCCAACAAGTACTTTTCTTTAACGCCTTAAAGTTAGGCTTGATAGTTTGAGAAGATGCTCACATAAGAAATATGAATTGAAGCAAAAGAGAGCATCAAGAAGCAAATTCAAAACGCATTTAAGTCTAACCCACTTCCTATGACTAGGAATCTTGTAAAGAAACAAGTCATGAAGCACAAAGCAACAAGCATAGGAAAGAAAAACAAGTGCAACTTCAAGATTTTCAACATAAAGAGGGGAAACTTAATATTGTTGAGATACATAAAACTATGTTTCCCTCTCTCATAATAGTTTTTAATAGCATCATGAATAAAATTAACAATATAACTATCACATAAAACATTCTTATCATGAGCCACATGCATATAATAATTATTACTCTCCACATAGGCGTAGTCCTTATTATTAATTGTAGTGGGAGCAAATTCAATAACATAGCTATCACTGTTATTATCATCACCATAGTCATCAAATATAGGAGGCATATTGTAATCACAATAAATTTTCTCCTCAATAGTAGGTGGACTGAAAATATCATACTCATCATTGTAGTCATCCTAAATTGTAGGCTTGGTATCATCATAAGCAATAGAATAGCTATTTTCCAAAGCTGGGGAACTAAAAAGATCATTTTCATAAAAACTAGCTTCCCCAAGATTAGGCATTTCCATAGCATTAGCAATAATGGTGTCCAAAGAATTCATTCTAATAACATTGCTATTAGCATGCAAATAAAGCTCCAAAGGTTTTTTAATTTTCTTTTCAAACACTTCATGTCCTAACTCAAGATAGATACTATAAAGCTCTCTAATTTTATTGTTGTTTTCCATTAAGCCTAACTAGTGAAAACAAGAAACAAAAAGACAAAATTGCAGAATCTAAAGGAAATAACTTCGAGCACTCACACCGGAGGATGTGAGTACCTTTTACCTTACCTCCCCGGCAACGGCGCTAGAAAAGAGCTTGATTTTACACACTTCTATTCTTGTAGACAGTTGTTGGGCCTCCAAGTGCAGAGGTTTGTAGAACATCAGCAAGTTTCCCTTAAGTGGATTACCCAAGGTTTATCAAATCTCAGGGAGGAAGTGGTCAAAGGTATTCCCTCTCAAGCAATCCTGCAATCAAGATACAAGAAGTCTCTTGTGTCCTCAACACACCCAATACACTTATTAGGTGTATAGGTGCACTAGTTCAGCGAAGAGATAGTGAAATACAAGTGGTAACGGTGCCAGAAAATAGCTTGATTGTGAGGTAATGACTAAAGCAAGCAAACATGCAACAGATCTAGATGCAAACGGTGTTTCAATGTTTACAAACAAGGCCTAGGGATCATACTTTCACTAGTGAACACTCTCTCATATAAATATCTTCTCTTCATGATACTACTCTTAACTACTCTTCGGTTGGTGAACTCTAATCCATGGTAGGGCTATAACAACACACCTCAAAGTCTGCCTTTCCCAATCTAGATAACCCCACACTGTCACCTTCAGCGCTAGATGGTTCCAACAAACACCACAATTTCATAGAGACATCCAACTCCAAATATAACTCATAACAAATATTCAATCTAGCCAAGGTATGCATGCTGTCACTTTCACACATGTGGGGAAAAGCATAGATCTATTAAAGCACAAAGAGTATTTATGTAGACTCGAGCCTAAGTGCCACCATGGCGTGCACGCTGTCACTTTGACACACATGGGGAGAGAAGAGATCTATTAAAGCACTTGAGTAGCAAGGTAGATCTACTTGATTACAAAGCTGATGATCACAATATGACCATGCATAGAGAGAGATGAACACATAGCTACCGGTAGAGCCCTTAGCCTCGAGGAATAACTACTCCCTCATCATCATGGGAATCAACAATGGTGATGAAGATGGCTATGGAGATCGATGGAGATGGTTCCGGGGGCACTTCCCCGTCCCGGCAGGGTGCCGGAACAGAGACTTTATGTCCCCCGAATCTCACTTTCGATTGCGGCGGCGCTACGGAGGTTTTCGTGGCTTTCTTCTGGATGCTTTAGGGTTTTCTCCCCGGGGGCTTCTTATAGGCGAAGGGGGAGGCTGAGGAGGCGGCCAAAGGGCCCACACCCTCCCCAGGCGCGGGCTAGGCTTGGCCGCGCCCAGGGTGGTCTGCCACCCTCTAGTGCCTCTCCGTCCCTCCTTTTGGATTTGTGTCCCTCACGGAAGGTTATTGACTTTGGATTTTGTCCCGTCCAACTCCGAGAATATTGATTTTCTGCCTTTCTGGAACCAAAAACAGAAGAAAATAGGCAACTGGCACTATGGCAACTTGTTAATAGGTTAGTTCCGCAAAATATATAAAAACACCTCTAAGTGTAGACAAATCAAAGAAAAGTAGATACTAAACAAGCATGGAGCATCAAAAATTATAGATACGTTTCCAACGTATCTATTCTTAAGATTTAGATTTGTTTGCCATAAGCAAATTTTATTTCAACCAGTGTCTAGTAGTAAAACCTAACTTTAGTTGGCTAAGTGCCTTAGGTAGGAAACTAGCTTCATTTCCACCACTTGTGGGGTCAAGTCAAAGTCATCTTTCAAGTCACAGGTCATTTGAGAAATCACCTGACAACGGAATAGTATGGCCATCCAACTGTCCATAACCGCGGACGCGGCTATTCGAATAGTTTGACACTCTGCAGAGGTGGTACACTTTCGCCACAACATTCAATACATCCATCAGGAACAATCCTAAATCATCATACTTAGTATGCGGATAATCAATCCTAACCTTTCAATTACACAACCTAGTATATGCACCTCCCCTATGAGTTTGGCCTCCCAACCATGACCATATGTCATCTTGGGCACTGCATAAGTGGACAACCACATTCACAAGGTAGCCTCAACTCACCTTGTTCCGCGAGGGAACCCATACTAAGACATATAAAATTCCAGTCAAGCCCTACCCAAATTCGGGTATTGTGGTTGTACGGTAAATGTTGGAATGGTATCGCATCCAAACCCAATTATCAGTTTTTATCAAAGTCCAGTCACATCGTTCATTCACCATCATCTTCAAAGTCATTGTGTCCATAACACATGTCAAAGCATTTCAATAGAATGACTCATCATTCCAAGGGTGTGTGTCACGTTTAGTTTAGTACTAGCATCTATCAAAGGGGGTGTGTGTCACTAGTTGTAGGTTATTAAGCTGGTGTATCTATCTTCATAAAGTTCCAAGCTCTTGATGACACTTTCCTCATCATACACTAATCATCCAATTAATTAACTACTAAACATCTTGGGAAAGGTAAAGCTTGCAAATAAAACTGGGATTGGGTATAGTAAAATGGGGTATCACAAGGGTAAGTATGATAAGGCTTGCATAGTCTAGCATGCTCAGTATAGCTTGCCTTGGTTGGTAAGGTGGTCGTAGTTGTATTCCTCCTCTTCGTAGAATTCCTCCTTGTTGTAGCCTGGATTGATACTAGCGTCTATAAATAAATACAAGGTACACAATCACCAAACAATACTTAACTACTTCTATTTATCACACAAGGGTCACACTAGATGATCTAGCATCATCTCTATCATTACAACAAAGGGTGATAAGATTTTATTTATCTTATTTTCAGGAAAGTAATTTCTACTCATTGAAAAGTGGCTTAGGATTTAATATTCTCTAAATTAAAAATATGGGATCATATTGACACATGTTATTACCACATATTCTAATACTTGAGAATGTGATTTAAAAAGGTTGGCCTAATTTATAAAGTTTAACACTATTATTTAATAATATTTAAGTGGCTAAAAATGACTAGAAAGTCCTTCTTTTAGTTTGGGTCCAGGACTACTGTATGTAAGAATGTAGATTTTCACATATTCATAAAGGTCTTGTCAAATGTGATTTTTGGGAGTTTGAATCAACTCAAGATCGCCTATGGTTGATTTTAGAAAAATGTTTGAAGTTGCAAAAGCTTCTGGCTTGTTGTTTTTACTAAGGGTGATCCATAGTTTCAAACTGTTTGAATCCAACAGGAGTGATTAGAGATTTTCATCTACTTTAAAACAAAATTGGATTCATTCAATTTGGTGCAATAAATCTCTTTGAATTTATTTTTAAAGTTCACTGTAGAAAAGGTTTTTGAATAAAAAGAAAAAGACTAGGTTTGAATTACTGGGCTTGCACGGGAAACGTTACTGGGCTGGCCCAACTGCGCAACACACGCGCAGCAGGCTCACTCAGGCTGGTCCTATGCGTCAGCGGGTCATCTAACACGAAGCGGTATCGATCAATATTATCCCTACGACTACAACATGATCTACGGACTAGGTTCATCGTCTATGTCGCAGTGCTCCGGCGAGATTCTGACCTAGCGGCACGACAAGGGTAGCTGTGAGCTTACCAGGGCTCCAGCTAGGGTCGACGGTGCGGGCGAACGAGGTTGTTAATGACGGTGAGTCGAATGGCGATCATGGCAGCTCCTGGGGTGGCTCTAATCGATGGCGCTTTTCCCTCATGGCGGCGGCAGACTCCGATCAAATTTTGGCGACAGGGTGCTCGCCTTTCTCCAGGAACAGGTTAGGGATGTTTTTGAGTGAGAGAGGAGTAGAATGGTGTGAAGATTGAGGCTGGGGTGCGTCTCTATTTATACCCTCGATGGTGAGGCAGTGTGGCATGGCAAGGGCTTGTCGGTGACGTTGCTACAGGTCGAGCTAGGCATGGAGAAGGGAATGGGTCGACGCTGTTGGGTGTGGTGATCGTCATGGGAGTGGTGGCTCGACAAGGGGCGGTCTCAGTTGCTCGGGCAACATTGGCGCTCTATGCAGGTACGGCGGTGTTCGTCATCGAGTACGGTGGTCAAGGGGATGCACGGCGACCAATGGGCATGTCTGGGTGGTGGCTAGTGACGTCGTGGTCATGAGTACGGGCGGAGAGGTCGAGTAACGTCCTGTCTGCGCGAGGTGGCTTCGGCGCTCCGTCGTACTCTCAGCATGTCCGTGTCTTAAATGGGCGTGTCCGTTCTGGGGTCTCCACGTCTCTCCATTGGTCGAGGGGTGGACATAGAGGGGCGGTGAGGTCATGGATACTAGCTAGACATCGCGAGCGAGTGATGTGCGGCATGTGGCGTGTTGTCCATGTCTGAGTGACATGGTGAGCTCGGGTACCACTGGCATTGATTAAGGAAGTGAAGAAGAATGGCTCAATTGCACGGCTGGGTACTGGGGGTGATCATGGGTGAGCTAGAGTAAAGATTTGGGGTACAATGGATGAGCAATTTATTGAGCACAAATCGTAGATAGTTGGTAGTTGTACTGTGATCACCAAGTGTTCGATTAAATGACCACATGAACTAAATCATCACCAAATTCAATGATTTTTGGTGAGTGATCTGATACTAATCTTGGTAGTCTATGGGTGCAATGGTTTGCCAAAGGGTGTTGGTTTGAGTTGTAGTGACCTTGGATAAATAAGGATCCTAAGTCCCTGAGAAGAAGAGAAAGTTTCCCAACTTTGTAAACTTTTGTTTAAGTAATATTTGGTCGAATGGCACACGAGGATATTACTCACCAAGTGTCCAATCAGCCTAACACTTGGATATTACTCACCAAGTTCCCAAAACCCTCCCAATAGCGATATGACTCACGCCTTGGGTTTTTAGAAAACTTTAAGTTTTGAAAGAGAGAGAGAGAGAGAGGAAGATCCTTCAGAGGCTCCATCCTTCAGATGCTCAAAGTTGTTCTGTTTCCGTGAACACGGCTGATCGATCAGATTGCAATACTCTCGAGAGTTTGTGCACTTTACCCACAGTCCATGATCAAGTCCTTTTACAGACAAGACCATGGCGAGGCTTTCCCTTAGTAGCCCCTCTACTTTATAGATCCAACCGTGCCAAGAACCTCCAAATGTTGGTACCCAGGTGAGGTTTCCCACTAAGTACTAGGCCAAGACAGAGCCCATATGTATTGTGGTTGCACTAGAAGCTTCTGAATTCTGAAACATGGTAGACTTCTTTGATTCCTGGGCGGCCGTCCTCCACCGAATCTCACTAGTTGACCCGACAACCATTCTGCCCAGAAGAAAACTTAGTTTTATTTTGAAGTGCATTTGAGAAGAAAAGTTTGCTCAAGAGAGCCTTTATACTTAGAAAAATTCATTGTCTTTCGAACCCCCCAACGGTACTTTTCATATATATAGCATGGCAAGCAATACCTAGCAAAACAGGGGTAACCTATTAGGAAGGAAAAATCCTAAGTATAGAGCTACTCATGGCATACTACAAAATCATCGCACTTGCAAAATAATACCAAGAAAAAATTCTACTAGAACATCCTACACATGCATACTACAAAATTTTGAAGATCACATGCATAGAATCAAAACTGGGACAAAAGATATGAACAAGTGGTGTAACTTGCCTTGATCCGAGCAGCACTCTACACAACAGTACTCCTTAGCACACTCCAAACAATCTAACAAAACACAAACATAGATCTAATCACAACTTGCACAAAATATGCCACAAAGATAATATGTATGCATGCAACATGGTACTTATGCAAGATTTGTTTTCTATATTAACCAGGGCAGTCTAATTGGATTGCAATTATGCTAGGGATGTTATTAGTATTGATTTCCCATAGGTTTAAATTATTTTGGATCATTATTATAATTATAGGCTTACTAGAAGATCCAACCATGTAATTAGCCCCAAATCAGATCTAATGCTCTTAAGCAAGGTTTTATAATTTTGTTCAGTAGGTATTGTAAAAACAAAGTCAACACAACAAGAATCTTCTAAAACGGGGTTTTAATTATTTTTGTGTGGATTAAACACTCTAATCTAAAGATTAATTTCTACACATAAAACCCTACTGTAAATTTGAAGTTTTATTGCAGATCTGTGTTCTACATAATTTTGTGAATCCAACGGTATATTATATGCTAAATTTGGCCATTATTTCATTTTCTATGAATTTCGCAAGAATTAAATACAATCTGCTGATTTAAATCTAACCCTAACGAGAACGTGACAAGTGGCAGAAACTGATTGGGCCAGCTAGGCGAAGCAGCACTGACGCGGCGCGCTGTCGCGACTCGCCATGCGGCACGCTGTGATTCGCTGATACTCCTTCGCCACAGCTTCTAATATAAACCGAACGACCCCGATCTAACGGACGAGGGTGACGATGGCGACTTACAGGGTACGACGGCGGCGTTGGGCGGCGGTGGAGTCGGTGACGATGGGCGGCGGCGATGCGGTGGCTTCCCGAGGCGGCGGTGTGGTCGACGGGGTGCGTCAGGTCCTCGCGGTCACGCTCGTGACCTCGGCGATCCTCCTTGCTTCCTCGTCTGTCGGCAAGGTTCCGCCAACCTTCTCCGTCCTCGGCGGAGCTCCGGCGAGCGATTGCGGGCGCGGTACTGCGAGAGAGAAGGGGAGATATTTGTGAGAAGAAAAATTCGAGCGAGGGGGTGATGCGGTAAGGGAGAACAACGGAGGGGGAGCTTGGTATCCACTGCCCCGAGCTCGGCGCATCCTTACTCCGGCGAGATCGGGAGCAAGCTCAAAGTCGGCGGCCCGACGACGAGAGTCGAAGCTAGGTTAGGGGTTTTGGGCGGTGGGGCACGAGGTTTATATGGCCGAGGATTCTTGGCGAAGGGGGCACGGATTCGTTCCAGAATCGGCCGAGATTCTCGGTCGGTTGCGGCGGTCGTCGTGTTCATCCTGGAGACCGACGAGGGCGATGACACGTAGGCTCGCTGTCGTGGGTCCGGCGGTGTAATTTGGGCTGGTGGATCGCTCGCTGGCAGTTGGGTGTCATCTTGGCGGGTGGTCAAATGAAATGGTATAGCCTCTAGATTAGGCCGTTGCTCTTTTTTTTATTCCTTATTTTTTTCATTTTCTGTTTTAATAAAACTCCAATAACTTTTGCATATCAAGTACAAAAGTGATGAAACCAACTTCTAAATTTTTGTAAAAAGAAGGTGGTCATCATAGGACCATAGATTATTATCCTTACATGACTTTTATAAGGGTCAACCATGATTACATCATTTCTTTGTTTACATAGGGAAATCTTTATTAGGGTTTAGGTAGATTTTGATGTTAGGGTTTTTGATGCAGCTTCATTTCTAGGATGCAATGATGCAAGGATGATGCATGCTTCTAGTAACATCATATAATAAAACCTGGGATGTTACAAATCTACCCCCCTTAAGAAGAATCTCGTCCCCGAGATTCGGGTTGGCTAGCAAATAGGTGTGTGTGTTCTGCCTTCAAATCTTCTTCACACTCCCACGTGGCTTCTTCCTCGGAGTGGTGGTTCCATTGTACTTTGCAGAATCTTATAGTCTTGGTATGGGTAATCCTTTCGGCTGTTTCTAGTATTTTGATGGGTTTTTCCTCATAGGTAAGGTCATTCTCCAATTGAACCTCATCTAGGGGGACTGTATCTCTTAGTGGTGTTTCAGCCATCTCTGGGTGACACTTCTTTAGTTGTGACACATGAAACACATCATGAACAGTCAGTCCTTCTGGCAACTCCAACCGATAAGCAACTTCTCCTCTACGGGCTAGAACCTTATATGGTCCTATGAATCGTGGGGCTAACTTACCCTTGATTCCAGACCTCTTAACTCCTCGCAGCGGTGAAACTTGGAGGTATGCACGGTCCCCTATTTCATAAGTCACATTTCTGCGTTTGGAATCAGCATAGCTCTTTTGTCGTGATTGAGCTACCTTTAGCCTATCTTGAATCTGTTGTACCTTTTCTTCGGCGTCCTTGATCAGTTCAGGTCCAAAAAGACTATGTTCACCAACTCCACTCCACAACAGCAGAGTCCTACACTTCCTGCCATATAGAACTTCAAACAGAGCCATCTTGATACTTTTCTGGTAGTTGTTGTTATACAAGAACTCAGCATACGGCAGGTAATCATCCCAACTAGACCCATAGTCTAGTGCGCAAGCTCTCAACATATCTTCCAGAATCTGGTTCACTCTTTCTGTTTGGCCATCAGTTTGAGGGTGGAAGGCAGTACTAAATTCTAGTCTCGTTCCAAGAGACTCCGATCTAACGGACGAGGGTGACGATGGCGACTTACAGGGTACGACGGCGGCGTTGGGCGGCGGTGGAGTCGGTGACGATGGGCGGCGGCGATGCGGTGGCTTCCCGAGGCGGCGGTGTGGTCGACGGGGTGCGTCAGGTCCTCGCGGTCACGCTCATGACCTTGGCGATCCTCCTTGCTTCCTCGTCTGTCGGCAAGGTTCCGCCAACCTTCTCCGTCCTCGGCGGAGCTCCGACGAGCGATTGCGGGCGCGGTACTGCGAGAGAGAAGGGGAGATATTTGTGAGAAGAAAAATTCAAGCGAGGGGGTGATGCGGTAAGGGAGAACAACGGAGGGGGAGCTTGGTATCCACTGCCCCGAGCTCGGCGCATCCTTACTCCGGCGAGATCGGGAGCAAGCTCAAAGTCGGCGGCCCGACGACGAGAGTCGAAGCTAGGTTAGGGGTTTTGGGCGGTGGGGCACGGGGTTTATATGGCCGAGGATTCTTGGCGAAGGGGGCACGGATTCGTTCCCAAATCGGCCGAGATTCTCGGTCGGTTGCGGCGGTCGTCGTGTTCATCCTGGAGACCGACGAGGCGATGGCGACACGAGGCTCGGGTCAGCGATCCCGGTATTGGGATCGCGGCGCTGGGTGTCGAAATGGCTGGTGGGCATGCAGTGCATCTAGATTAGGCCGTTGCTCTTTTTTTTATTCCTTATTTTTTTTCATTTTATATTTTAATAAAACTCCAATAACTTTTGCATATCAAGTACAAAAGTGATGAAACCAACTTCTAAATTTTTGTAAAAAGAAGGTGGTCATCATAAGACTATAGATTATTATCCTTACATGACTTTTATAAGGGTCAACCATGATTACATCATTTCTTTGTTTACATAGGGAAATCTTTATTAGGGTTTAGGTAGATTTTGATGTTAGGGTTTTTGATGCAACTTCATTTCTAGGATGCAATGATGCAAGGATGATGCATGCTTCTAGTAACATCATATAATAAAACCTGTGATGTTACAAACCTACCCCCCTTAAGAAGAATCTCGTCCCCGAGATTCGGGTTGGCTAGCAAATATGTGTGTGTGTTCTGCCTTCAAATCTTCTTCACACTCCCACGTGGCTTCTTCCTCGGAGTGGTGGTTCCATTGTACTTTGCAGAATCTTATAGTCTTGGTATGGGTAATCCTTTCGGCTGTTTCCAGTATTTTGATGGGTTTTTCCTCATAGGTAAGGTCATTCTCCAATTGAACCTCATCTAGGGGGACTGTATCTCTTAGTGGTGTTTCAGCCATCTCCAGGTGACACTTCTTTAGTTGTGACACATGAAACACATCATGAACAGTCAGTCCTTCTGGTAACTCCAACCGATAAGCAACTTCTCCTCTACGGGCTAGAACCTTATATGGTCCTATGAATCGTGGGGCTAACTTACCCTTGATTCCAGACCTCTTAACTCCTCGCAGCGGTGAAACTTGGAGGTATGCACGGTCCCCTATTTCATAAGTCACATTTCTGCGTTTGGAATCAGCATAGCTCTTTTGTCGTGATTGAGCTACCTTTAGCCTATCTTGAATCTGTTGTACCTTTTCTTCGGCATCCTTGATCAGTTCAGGTCCAAAAAGACTATGTTCACCAACTCCACTCCACAACAGCAGAGTCCTACACTTCCTGCCATATAGAACTTCAAACAGAGCCATCTTGATACTTTTCTGGTAGCTGTTGTTATACAAGAACTCAGCATACGGCAGGTTATCATCCCAACTAGACCCATAGTCTAGTGCGCAAGCTCTCAACATATCTTCCAGAATCTGGTTCACTCTTTCTGTTTGGCCATCAGTTTGAGGGTGGAAGGCAGTACTAAATTCCAGTCTGGTTCCAAGAGACTCATGTAACTGTCGCCAAAACTTTGAAGTGAACTGGGTGCCTCTATCTGATACAATTCCCTTAGGGACACCATGCAGACTTACAGTCCTTGACATATATATCTTGGCAAGCTTAGCACTTGTATATGTGGTCTTTACGGGGATGAAGTGAGCCACCTTGGTAAAGTGGTCCACCACTACCCAGATAGAATCAAATCCTGAACGAGTCCGCGGCAATCCCGTGATAAAATCCATGCCTACCTTATCCCACTTCCAGTCGGGTATAGGTAGTGGTTGAAGTAATCCGGCCGATTTCTGATGCTCAGCCTTAACTCTATTGCATACGTCACATAGAGAAATATACTCGGCAATTTCTCTTTTTAGGTTATTCCACCAAAATCTATCCTTCACATCCATGTACATCTTCGTGTTACCTGGATGAATTGAGTAAGGTGAATCGTGAGCTTCTTGTAAAATCAACTTCCTGATGTCGGGGTCATTGGGAACGCACAAACGCTTCCCATACCAAAGGGTTCCTTGTTCGTCCAGATGAAATTCTTTTGTCTTTCCTTCACTTATTTTGACTCTTATTTCTTCCAACTCTTTATCTCCCTTTTGTGCTTCCTTGATTCTCTCTTGGAAAGTAGACACTATTTCCATAGTCGCTACGTGTCCTTTCGGAACTATTTCTAGCCTGAGATCCTTGAATTGCTTGCATAAATCCTCTGGAAGTTCCCCTGCGGTAAGCCCATTCACATAAACCTTACGACTTAAGGCATCGACCACCATGTTTTCTTTTCCGGGGTGGTACTGTAATTCCAAGTCATAATCCTTAATCAGTTCAAGCTATCTCCTTTGCCTCATATTCAACTCCTTTTGGGTGAACATGTACTTCAAGCTCTTATGATCTGTGAACACATCACAGTGTTTGCCCATGAGGTAGTGTCTCCATACCTTGAGTGCATGTACCACAGACGCAAGTTCCAAATCATGTGTGGGTTAGTTGTGTTCGTGGTTCTGAAGTTGTCGGGAGGCATAGGATACCACTTTCCCATCTTGCATCAACACACTTCCAAGTCCTTGTTGAGAAGCGTCACAATAGACTTGAAAATCCTTTTGGATATCAGGCAGACACAGTACTGGTGCCGTTACAAGGCGTTTCTTCAACTCCTAAAAGCTTGCTTCACATGCTTCGGTCCATAGGAATTTCTTTTCCTTGTTCAACAGTTCCGTCATGGGTTTCGCTATTTTGGAAAAGTTTTCAATAAACCTCCGGTATACCCTCCGAGGCCCAAGAAACTCCGAATCTCTCCCACATTCTTGGGTGACTCCCATTCCGTTACGAAAGCTACTTTACTGGGATCTACGACAACTCCTTTTGCCGACACAACATGACCAAGGAATCCCACTTCCTTTAACCAGATTTCGTATTTGCTGAATTTGGCATACAACTTGTGTTCTCTTAGTTTTTCCATAATTAGGCGCAGATGTTTCTCATGTTCCTTCTTATCCTTGGAGTATATGAGTATATCATCTATGAATACCACAATAAACTTGTCCAAATATTCCATGAACACCATGTTCATCATGGTCATGAAGTATGCCGGGGCATTGGTTAGACCAAAAGACATCATAGTGTACTCATACAATCCGTATCTTGTGGTGAAGGCTATTTTGGGCACATCCTGTTCTCGAATTTTTAGCTGAAAGTAGCATGATCGCAGATCGATCTTTGAGAACACACTGGCTCCCTTTAACTGGTCAAACAAATCATTGATGTTGGGCAGAGGGTACTTGTTCTTGATTGTGACTTCGTTCAACGAGCGGTAGTCCACAACAAGCCTCTTGGTTTATCCTTATTTTCCACGAACAGGACAGGTGCTCCCCAAGATGACGCGCTGGGTTGAATGAATCCCTTGTCCAATTGTTCCCTAAGCTGTTTCTTGAGTTCCTTTAACTCGTCCACATCCATCTTGTACGGTCTCTTAGCTATCGGCCCTGTGCCCGGCATCAAGTCAATGAGGAACTCGATATCACGGTCAGGAGGCATCCCTGGTAGCTCCTCCGGAAAGACATTTGGGTATTCCTTTACAATGGGTACATCCTCTAGGCTAACCACCTTAAGAGAGTTCACCATGACTTCCTTAAGTGCGAAATTTGACTTGATGCGAATCCTCTTCCCTTCCGGTGTTGTGAGCGTGACAGTCCTTTTGGCACAATCTATGACTCTTTCATATTCGGTCATCCAATTCATGCCCAAGATTATGTCTACTCCTTGTGATTCTAGAACTACTAGACTTGTGGGAAAGATGTGTGTCCCAATCCTTAGTTCTAATCCCCGGCAACCAGAGTTTGCCACTATTTCTCCTCCAGGAGAACTTACCCTTAGAGGAGAGTTTATAGACTCTGTAGGTATCTTGCCTCTATCCACAAATACCCTTGATATGAATGAATGTGATGCACCGGTATCAAAAAGAACAACTGCGGAAATAGAATTGAGCTTGAACTTACCAATCACGGAGTCTGGTGCATCATAAGCATCTTCCATAGAGACATGATTCACCGTGGCTTTGACAAACGGATTTGGCTTCTTCCCGTTTCCATTGCCATGGTTGTGTCCATTTCCATTCCCATTGCCATTGCCATTCTTCTTCTCGGGGCAAGTGGTTGCATAATGCCCTGTCTTGTTGCACTTAAAGCATGTCACCTCAGTGAGATCCTTTCCATTGCTGCTATTCCCATTGCGGTTTTTCTGCCCATTGTGTTTGTGGCCGCCATGGTGATGACCGTTATGGTTGTGGCCATTATTGTTATAAGGTGGTGGTGAGGAAGTGCGCTGCTTCTAGTATGGAACGGAGTGCTTGTGAGGGTTAGACTTCCGCTTGCGGTTTTCTATGCTCTTTCTTTTGGATTCAACCATAATGGCTCTGTCCAAGAATTCCTGAAAGTTGTCAAATTTCTGAGCCATAAGCTAAATAGATATCTCATCATTGAGTCCTCTTAAGAATTCCTCCTGTCTCTTGGCATCAGTGGAAACTTCATCGGGTGCATAACGGGCTAGCTTGTTGAAAAGCTCACCATACTCAGTGATAGAATGGTGCAGCTGGTGTAGGTCGTGAAATTCGCGCCTTTTCAGAGTCATGACACCAGCAGCCACATGATGAGTGCAAAAAGCTAACTCAAACTAATCCCAAGTGATAGTATCAATATCTGGGTGGGTGACTTTGTAGTTATCCCACCATTCCGCAGCAGGTCCTTCAAGCTGGTGCGCGGCATAACGTACCCTGTCGGCTCTGACAGCTTGCACAGTGTCTAACTTCTTGTTAATTGTACGGAGCCAGTCATCTGCGATGATTGGTTCAGCGCTGTTAGTGAAGGTAGGTGGGTTCAACCTCAAAAACCGAGTCAAGCGAACCTGTTGAGGTGGTGGTGGAGGTGGCAGTGGTGGCGCGTTGTTGTTGTTGTTGTTGTTGTTTTGCAGGTTTTAAGTGAGCACTTGGATCAGCTGATTCTGAGTGGCCAGAAGTTGTGCAATTTCCGGAGGAATTTCGGTGTTCGCACGTCTTGGCGCATCTGTGGGGTTTGAGAGACAAGTTAAGAAATAGACAGCAAGACTAAGTAGTAAACTCCTACCCTTATGAAAACACACATGGCACACAAGGCACAAAGCACAAAAGCACAAACTTAACACAGAATTCATCCAAGTTTAACTAAACCAAATATGTCTTGGTATTTATTACAATCGCGAATAACGTTCTACTATAGAATTAAAGGTGGTCCAACTATTACACATCTTCCACGCCTTCCTCTTCCTCGTCCTCGAACGAGTAGCCTTCCTGCTCTAGGGTTGTCTTGTACAACTCCATCTCCTTTGTGGTGGCTTCAAGCTTCTCTTGGAGGCTCTTTATCTCATCTTGCAACTTCTTGGTTGTGGCTTCTAGCTGTTCCTGAAGTCCCTTCTTCTCGCCTTGTAGTTCCTCCACTAGACTTGACTTCTTTGCGGCTTCAAGTTGCTTTTCCAAGTCCCTCTTGGAAGCACGCACATCATTGATTATCTTGCAAAGGCCTTTGGTTTGCACTTCAGTTCCATCGATCTCCTGCTTGAGTTCCCTAATCCTCTTGTTTTTATTTATCAACCTCTTCTCTTGGTTAGCGAACTTCTTCTCTTGGAGCTTTATTGCCTCCTCCTGCTGCTTGATCATTTCCTCCTTCTCCTTGATGAGGGTGCATAGCTCATCGTTCCTTAACATCTCGAGGAAGCTACCTTTTTCAAGGTCATGGATGTGGCACTCCAAGTCTTGATATTGGGTCCTTCGGCGCTTGGTAGAATTCCTTTCCTCAAAAGTTAACTCCATGGGAATTCCTTCCTCATCTCGTCTTCCAAAGAGGCCGCAGCAGTGTCCTTAGAGAGCCTCATGATGGCGCCCACATAGGCGACCAATGAGCTGCTGCAAGCTGATGCTAAGGGCCTTCTCCTTGGAATCGCTAACAATGTGGATTGCTATGTCTTCCTCTGGGTTCTTGCCTCGCTCTTGTCCTGGCTGGATGACTTTGACTCCCCAGCAGCCGTCCTTGTGGAGTTTCTTCATTGTGCTCCCCTGGATTGTTGGGAGGGGAAGGTCCAAACGCGTGAGAAGGTCCATGAGGCATCCACCAAAGTGAAGGGGCTCAATGTCCGCGACGGTGTCATAGAGGAAGCTTGTCATCCTTAAGTTAGAAGAGTGAAGATTAGATACTTAAACAAGTAGAGGAAAGCAGGTACTAGAAGTGCGAAAATAACTTAGAAGGAAAAGCAAGTAAGGCACATAAGTTAAAGGTGGTTCCAATCCTAGGGTCACGTCCTACAGGCAACGATGTGCTCTGATACCATCTGTAGTGACCTTGGATCAATAAGGATCCTAAGTCCCTGTGATTTACATGATAGTCCCTGGATCAATAGCTAGCACTCACAGTCGATGAATATCATGTAAAACACAAAGTCATTATTACACGGAGAATCCAGAGTATGAATTTATTACAAATTTCCTTAGCTTTAAGCTAGCTCAAATAACAGCGGAAACATAAAAGCAGCTTGAGTCCATCAACGCCCCAGGCTTGTCGAGTGTAGACTCGCGATCCCTACGCACCTTTCAATCTTCGGATTCTGCACATAAGACGTGCAGCCAACAAGTTGGGTCAATACTTTGAATGTATTGGCAAATTACACCAAGGAAAGAAAAGACTATCTCTACATGGAACGCTAGTTTAGGCTGTAGAGTTTATTTGCTCAAAGCTAGTTTTTCTTAGGTATGGAGAAGAAGAGAAAATTTCCCAACTTTGTAAACTTTTGTTTAAGTAATATTTGGTCGAATGGCACACGAGGATATTACTCACCAAGTGTCCAATCAGCCTAACACTTGGATATTACTCACCAAGTTCCCAAAACCCTCCCAATAGAGATATGACTCACGCCTTGGGTTTTTAGAAAACTTTAAGTTTTGAAAGAGAGAGAGAGGAAGATCCTTCAGAGGCTCCATCCTTCAGATGCTCAAAGTTGTTCTGTTTCCGTGAACACGGCTGATCGATCAGATTGCAATACTCTCAAGAGTTTGTGCACTTTACCCACAATCCACGACCAATTCCTTTTACGGACAAGACCATGGCGAGACTTTCCCTTAGTAGCCCCTCTACCTTCTAGATCCAACCGTGCCAAGAACCTCCAAATTTTGGTACCCAGGTGACGTTTCCCACTAAGTACTAGGCCAAGACAGAGCCCATATGTATTGTGGTTGCACTGGAAGCTTCTGAATTCTGAAACATGGCAGACTTCTTTGATTCCTGGGTGGCCGTCCTCCACGGAATCTCACTCGTTGACTCGACAACCATTCCGCCCAGAAGAAAACTTAGTTTTATTTTGAAGTGGATTTGAGAAGAAAAGTTTGCTCAAGAGAGCCTTTATACTTAGAAAAATTCATTGTCTTTCGAACCCCCAACGGTACTTTTCATATATATAGCATGGCAAGAAATACCTAGCAAAACAGGGGTAACCTATTAGGAAGGAAAAATCCTAAGTTTAGAGCTACTCATGGCATACTACAAAATCATCGCACTTGCAAAATAATACCAAGAAAAAATTCTACTAGAACATCCTACACATGCATACTACAGAATTTTGAAGATCACATGCATAGAATCAAAACTGGGACAAAAGATATGAACAAGTGGTGTAACTTGCCTTGATCCGAGCAGCACTCTACACAACAAGATTCCTCAACAAGACTCAACAATCTAACGAAACACAAACATAGATCTAATTACAACTTGCACAAAATATGCCACAGAGATAATATGCATGCATGCAACATGATACTTATGCAAGATTTGTTTTCTATATTGACCAGGTAAGTCTAATTGGATTGCAATTATGCTAGGGATGTTATTAGTATTGATTTCCCATAGGTTTAAATTATTTTGGATCATTATTATAATTCATAGGCTCACTAGAAGATCCGACCATCTAATTAGCCCCAAATCAGATCTAATGCTCTTAAGAAAGGTTTTATAATTTTGTTCAGTAGGTATTGTAAAAACAAAGTCAACGCAACAAGAATCAGCTAAAACGGGGTTTTAATTATTTTTCTTTGGATTAAACACTCTAATCTAAACATTAATTTCTACACAGAAAACCCTACTGTAAACTTGAAGTTTTATTTCAGATCTGTGTTTTACATAATTTTGTGAATCCAACGGTATATTATATGCTAAATTTAGCCAAGTATTTAATTTTCTATGAATTTCGCAAGAATTAAATACAAAATCTGCTGATTTAAATCTAACCCTAACTAGAACATGACAAGTGGCAGAAACTGATTGGGCCAGCTAGGCGAAGCGGCGCTGACGCGGCGCGCTGTCGCGACTCTCCATGCGACACGCTGTGAGTCGCTGATACCCCTTCGCCACAGCTTCTAATCTAAACCAAACGATCCTGATCTAATGGACGAGGGTGACGATGGCGACTTACAGGGTACGACGGCGACGTTGGGCGGCGGTGGCGTGGGTGACGATGGGCGGCGGAGATGCGGTGGCTTCCCGAGGCAGCGGTGTGGTCGATGGGGTGTGTCAGGTCCTCGTGGTCACGCTCGTGACCTCGGTGATCCTCCTTGCTTCCTCGTCTGTCGGCAAGGTTCCGTCGACCTTCTCCGTCCTCGGTGGAGCTCCGGCGAGCGATTGCGGGCGCGGTACTGCGAGAGAGAAGGGAAGAGATTTGTGAGAAGAAAAAGTCGAGCGAGGGGGTGATGCGGCAAGGGAGAACAACAGAGGGGGAGCTCGGTATCCACTGCCCCGAGCTCGGTGCATCCTTACTCCGGGGAGATCGGGAGCGAGCTCAAAGTCGGCGACCCGGCGTCGAGAGTCGAAGCTAGGTTAGGGATTTTGGGCGGCGAGGCACGGGGTTTATATGGCCTAGGATTCTTGGCGAAGGGGGCACGGATTTGTTCCGAAATCGGCCGAGATTCTCGGTCGGTTCCGGCGGTCGTCGTGTTCATCCCGAGACCACGAGGCGTGGCGATGACAGTAGGTCCGGTGTGGTAGTGTGGTAGTGGGGCCATGTCAGCATCGTGGGGCTGGCCCAGCTAGATTAGGACGTTGCTCTTTTTATTCCTTATTATTTTTTTCATTTTCTGTTTTAATAAAACTCCAATAACTTTTGCATATCAAGTCCAAAAGTGATGAAACCAACTTCTAAATTTTTGTAAAAAGAAGTTGGTCATCATAGGACCATAGATTATTATCCTTACATGACTTTTATAAGGGTCAAGCATGATTACATCATTTTTTGCTTACATAGGGAAATCTTTATTAGGGTTTAGGTAGGTTTTGATGTTAGGGTTTTTGATGCAGCTTCATTTCTAGGATGCAATGATGCAAGGATGATGCATGCTTATAGTAACATCATATAATAAAACCTGGGATGTTACATGAGTGGTTTTCCAAAAATGGCTATCTTGATAGATAAGATAGATTCAAATTTGAATTGCCTCTCAAATGGATTTGAAAATGTTTCTGCAAGGTTGGTGGGTTCCATTTGGTTCATTGTCACTAGGTCTAGCAAGGGGTGAAAAGAAATGGGAAAGTTTCTGTTTGAGATTTGTTGCTAGAGATGCTCAAAGTGAGCTAGTGGTTAACTTTTGCAGAAATGACCATTTGGTCTTATGCTTTATATTTTTATTTTATTTTGTTTTGATTGACTTGGTAGTGACCTAGATGATATGGTTTTGATCTATAAACTATTTCTCATCATTTACAACAATCAAACATGGCATTGCAAACATTCATACACACAAGCATTAAGATTTGAATTTGATTAATAAAAGATTTTGTTAACCCTAATCTTGATTAATTAGAAAATGATCCTCATTAATATTTTTGGGGTGTTACAAACCTTCCACCCTTAAAAAGAATCTCGTACCGAGATTCAGGAAAAACTAGGTACTAAAGAGATTTGGAAACTCCTTCCTCATGTAAATCTCGCGCTCGCAAGTGGCTTCTTCTTCAGTATGATTGCTCCATTTGATTTTTAGAAACTTGATGCTTCTGGTCCGGCTGGTACAGAAAGTTTCTTCCAAAATACGGATAGGTTCTTCACGATAGGTCAGCTCTGGGTTGATCTCCACATCTCTGTGATCGATATTCTTGAAAACTTCCATCGTTTCTGGGATTTCTAAACACTTCCGAAGTAACGAGACATGAAACACATCATGCACGGTTGACAGTTCTTTGGGTAGTTCTATCTGATACGATACCTATCCTCGACGACTTAGAATCTTGAAGGGTCTAATGTATCTGGGGCAAGCTTTCGTTTGAGTTGGAAACGGTGCATTCCTTTCAAGGGTGATACTTTCAGATACACAAAATCTGCTACATTGAAGGCTAGATCTCGACCTCTCTTGTCGGCATAAATCTTCTATCTGGATTGGGCGCCTATAAGTTTCCTTTCGACCTAAAACCGAGGGGGGTTCGATAGTTTTCCAGAAAGAGTTCCGCTCCACCGCCGCCACCAGAAACCAAGATTCAGATCCAGAAAGTCCGTTCTGGCACCCTGCCGGGATGGGAATTTGGAGAGGATCATCGCCATCGTCATCACCAACGCATCTACATCAACCACCGATGTTTCCCTCATCCATGAGTGAGTAATCCCCCATTGTAGTCTTGGGGATGGTAGGGAGTGGATGAGTTCTATCATGTAATCGAATAAGATTGTTAGGGCATAGTGCCTAGTTTCTCTTGTGCTATTTGACTTTGTTGCAACTTGTTGTTCTTAATGCTTGTCACTAGGGCCCGAGTGCCATGATATCAGATCTAAACTTATTATTGAATCATTATGATAGTATTGTTTGTGATCTTATCTGCAAGTTGTGTACACATATCATTGTCCGGATCCAAAGGCCCCAAAGTGACAATAATTGGGACAACTGGAGGGCATGGCTGTGGTGTGAGGATCACATGTGTCCATGGAGTGTTAATGATATGGGATCCCTTGTGGGATTGACCCTAGGGTGGCCCGATCTTCACGGATTTGATGCGGGGAGTGAGGGGATACCCAGTGAACACGATGAACGCAACACAAACGCAAGGTAAAGATACAAACACACGCAATCACAACACGATTCGATTTGCTCCCGTTGGGTCGAACAACCAATCCAGTAGAATCCTCGGCGAGAGACCTTTAGGTAGAATCACCAAAGGAGAGATCATCAAGCGGATGATAGAATCCAAATCAAAGGAGAGAGTAGCAACCAAGTAGAATCCCAAGGGGAGAGACCTAGCACTACTAGAATCCTTGATGAGGAGAGACCAAACACTTGAGGAGGGTCTTGATGACTTAGAGACGAACAACCGAACTCCAAGGCCTTGTATAACTCATAGATTAACTATAGAGAGGGGTTCCCATCTAGGGTTAGGCACAAGCCTTCATTCATCTTCAACTCTAGGGTTTCAAGGAGGGGGTGGGGGCTTATATATAGGCCAGCCACGAGCTAAGGGTAAAACAGGCATAAATAGGAAGTTCTGGGCGTTACATGGGCCAGGCCCAACCCGAGGCGCGCAGGTCCGATACACTTGGTCCGGAGACTCCGGTGTGATGGCCGGAGACTCCGGTCTGGACCGGAGACTCCGGTCAATCTCCGGTGTCGTCTCCAGAGGGGCATTCTGACTGTCCTGGGCGTTGGTTTGGGGGTCGGTCCAGAGATGGACCGGAGACTCCGGTGTGGTAGACCGGAGACTCCGGTCTGGACCAGAGACTCCTGTCTAGCTTCAGCAGCTTCTTGCGTCTTCTCTTCCAGGCCTCTTGCTTGGGGGTCTTGGTTTCTGGGGTCCTCTTGTCATCTCCTCTCGGTGTCATGGTCATGGGCCTGGTCATAGCATGGGCATGTGTCTCAAGTAGGATTCCATTCACATGATAACCAAAGGAGGATGGGATATGGAATGAGTTCACCTTTGAGGGTGTGGTTGATGTAGCATGGTGTGGACCAATGGTGAATGCCATGTGTTGGGCTGCAACATCTCCCCCCGCTTCAAAACGAGTCGTCCTCGACGAAGTTCCATCATCATATAGGGAGGAAGGTGTGCGCAAGGTCTTGAGTTTGTATGTTGTGGGATCTCCGGTGTCGTAGCCTTGTTCAAATTGGTCGAAGATCTTGAAGTTGTGCTTGTCATCAAGGTGTGGGTGGAGATCTTGTAGCATGTTCCTTGTAGGTGGTAGGTGAGGTTGTGTATCCTGCAAAACCGACAACAAGGAGAAAGAGTTGTATGAAGGATTGTTAGTATTGGGTACACTCAAATCACTCTTCTCACGTGTGGTGGCTTGCGACGTGGCACTCATGATTTTTCCACTCATTTGGGGCTTGTAGCACTCACTCACGTGTTGGTGGATCACTCTCTCACCACTCATCTCATAGGGGTCCTTAGCTTGCTTTATCTTGGGCAGCGACGTCATGCTGGAAGTGATAATTTGGCTTGGCGTCATAGGTTGTAGCACCAATGTCTTGTCATTCCACTTAAAGGAGTATTGGTTGGAGGTACCATCATGTAGTGCACCCTTGTCGTATTGCCATGGTCGTCCAAGGAGCATGTGACACACGGTCTTAGGCACGACATCACACTCGACGGTGTCTTGATATGGACCAATCTTGAAGGAGACGTTGACCTTGTGTTTGATTTGAATGGTGCCATTGTCATCAAGCCACTTGACATGATAGGGATGAGGGTGCTCCATGTATGGTAACTTGAGTTTCTCACAAAGGTTGATGCTCGCAAGGTTGTGACAACTTCCTCCATCAATGATAACTTTTATGGACTTGCCATCAATTCCGGCTCGGGTTTGGAAGATGTTGAGGCGTTGATCCTCTCTAGGGATGGAGTTAGTCGTAAAAACATGGGCGATGACGAGTGAGGGGCTTGAATCATGTTCACATAGAAGCGTGTCCTCATCTTGCATTGTGGCATCCTTTGTGATAGCGGCTTGGGTCATAGCTTCAAATTCATCTTCGCTCACGGAGTATGTTGCGCCGTTCTCATCCGTTAGCATGACTCTTGTGTTGATGCACTCATAAGACTTGTGGCCCTTTCCTCCACACTTGTAGCAAACTACTTGACTTTCCGTTGTTGTGTTGGAGGAGGATGCCATAGGTGTCTTGGATTGCTTGGAGGAGCTTGTTGTTTGGTTTGTTGGCTTGGAGGGGCTACTCGAGTTGATTGAAGCGTAGTACGCCCTTTGCTTCTCATAAGCATGTTCCTTTTGCAAGTGGCGCTCGGCCTTGGTTGCTTGGTGAAGAAGGTTGACGAGTCTTGTAAGGTTGGAAATCGACTATCTTGCGTATTGGGCGGCTCAAACCATTGAGGAACCGTGCGATAGTTTGCTCCGCAAGCTCCTTCACATCGACTCTCATCATAGTCATCTCCATCTCCTTATAGAACTCTTCAATTGTCTTTGTGCCTTGCTTCAAGTTTTGTAGCTTGTCGAAGAGGTCTTGGCGATAGTGCTCGGGGACAAATCTTGCATACATCACATTCTTCATCTCGGTCCAAGTGGTGACCGGCGGTTCTTCTTGCTTCTCACGATTGCTCTGGTAGTCTTCCCACCAAACATTGGCGTAGTCCTCAAACTCAAGAGATGCCATTGCCACTTTCTTCTCTTCGGAAAAGTTGTGGACTCGGAAGATCTTGTCGACTTTGAGCTCCCATTCAAGGTATGCATCGGCATTTTATTCTCCTTTGAACTTGGGCATAACGAACTTGAGCTTCCCAAACTTGCCATCATCACGCTCATGGTGGTTGTTGCGACGTTATTGGTGCATACTTGCGTCACTTGGCGGGCGTGGAGGCGGAGGAGGAGGCTCTTGATTGCCTTGAGGTTGTTGTGGAGGGTGAGCTTGATGATGCTCGAAGTCTCTTCTTCGCCGTTGGTTGGCATCATTGACGTTCATAGCTTGACGGTGTCGGTGGTGGTGTTGTGCATGTCAGTTATTGCGTCGAGCTTGGCGTGCATCCTCATCATGATCATCACTTGTGTCCCATACCGGTTCTTGATTTTGTTGACATTGCTCGTGGTGGTCATGAGGAGGATGGCGACGCCGATCATTATGGTTAGCTTCATCTTGGTGTTCTTGAGGTTGGTGCACATCGATGATTGCTTGGTGTGGTGGTGGACCATGCTCTTGTCGTTGTTGTTGAGGTTGGGGAGCATTTGGGTCCATCGCTTGAGGGCGACGATGACGAGCTTGTGGGTCCCCATTATGGTGGTGGGGTTCTCCGCGGCGGGAGTGTGACCTTGAAGACTCGCCATGTCGACTTGAGGAGCGCGTGCGGGAGGAACTTGACGAGCTTGAGCGATGACCGTGTCGGTTGCCAAGGTTGGCAATAGCTTGGTGAAGAGCTTGGAATTGAGCATGGTGCTCCTCTTGACGTTGCCACTCACAGTACTCAAATTCTCGAAAAGTATCATCAAGACGGTGCTCAAGTCGCTCAAATTGATTGTTGAATTCTTGGCGTTGCGCCCATAAGTTGTGGCGCGTGGCAAAGCCATCTTGGTTGTTGAAATTGCTATCTCCACTAGCTCCACTTTCCCTATACATGGTGCACAAACACACTTGATAGATATGGGGAGATTGGTGGAATGGTAATTTCTACCTTGCCTCACCGGAGTCAACGATTGGAAAGATTGTTGTTGCCGAGAGCAAAGCTAATAGCGGGTACACAAGACACACACACACAAAGGCCTATGGTGGTAGGTTAGAAAGGTGGACAGCAAATGGAACAACCAAAAGAAAAGGATATTGTCAAAAGTGGGTTCAATCTAACAAAAACAAAGTCAAAGGAAAAGGTCAAAAAGGGTGACGAGAACCTATGACTATACACACACGGTGGAGATTAATGTGGCTAACACGACTATGAAAAATGAGCAACGAACAAAATTGGACCTAACAAAGACTAATGCTCGGTGTCTTGCCAACACTAGGAGAGACCGTAGCCCGTTCGCACAAGGTTGAGAAGCAACGGATTTGTACGCTTGCCTTGGTCTTGCTCGCACTCTTGCTTAGAAGCTTTGGACTCTCTTTAGCAATTGGTATCTTTCTTTGTTTCTTTTGCTTATAAGATTTTTTTTCGATCTATGGAGTCAATTTTGTTATTGCCTCTATATCATGACAATGCAAGAGCAAGCGCACAATGCTTCGGCAAACATAGGAGGGCTACTCTCGATAGGTTAGGTAACACACAGGAAGAAGGGGGTTAACTATGGTTGTGCAAGTTATACCTTTTGGTGATGTTGAACTTGCAATCGTTGGTGAAGGGATGGTTCGAGTTCCACGGTGTTGATGTCGAGCATGAGGTGTTGTTGGCGTTGCGAAAGCTTGTTAGTTGATAGACACTCAGGCGAAACACAAACACACAAAGGAAATTAGTCGAAAAGGAAAAGGGGTGAAAATTTTGTTCTGGGCCGGAGACTCCGGTGTGTTGGGGCCGGAGATTCCGGTGTGGTCCGGAGACTCCGGTGTGATGACCGGAGACTCCGGTATGGTTCCAGCACGACGAACAGCTCGAGTTCGTGAGCGGAAATTCGGCCCTTTAACCCTCAAATCTAGAAAATTTCGACCAAATTAGGCTAGGAAACGCAGGGCAAAGGTAGACCAAATCCAAGGACAAGTTTCTAATGGATCATAACCACAATCAACTCACCAAATCAAGAGATCGATCCAAAAGCAAATTGGGGCTAAAATTTTTGGTATTTTTCGAATTTATGGTGGATATGGGGGAACGATGTCAAATCCATGGCAACCAAAAGCTGCTGATACCAGTTGATATGGGATCCCTTCTGGCATTGACCCTAGGGTGGCCCGATCTTCACGGATTTGATGCGAGGAGTGAGGGGATACCCAATGAACACGATGAACGCAACACAAACGCAAGGTAAAGATACAAACACACGCAATCACAACCCGATTCGATTTGCTCCCGTTGGCTCGAACAACCAATCCAATAGAATCCTCGGCGAGAGACCGTTAGGTAGAATCACCAAAGGAGAGATCGGCAAGCGGATGATAGAATCCAAATCAAAGGAGAGAGTAGCAACCAAGTAGAATCCCAAGGGGAGAGACCTAGCACTACTAGAATCCTTGATGAGGAGAGACCAAACACTTGAGGAGGGTCTTGACGACTTGGAGATGAACAACCGAACTCCAAGGCCTTGTATAACTCAGAGATTAACTATAGAGAGGGGTTCCCATCTAGGGTTAGGCACAAGCCTTCATTCATCTTCAACTCTAGGGTTTCAAGGAGGGGGTGGGGGCTTATATATAGGCCAGCCACGAGCTAAGGGTAAAACAGGCATAAATAGGAAGTTCTAGGTGTTACATGGGCCAGGCCCAACCCGAGGCGCGCAGGCCCGATACACTTGGTCCGGAGACTCCGGTGTGATGGCCGGAGACTCCGGTCTGGACCGGAGACTCCGGTCAATCTCCGGTGTCGTCTCCAGAGGGGCATTCTGACTGTCCTGGGCGTTGGTTTGGGGGTCGGTCCAGAGATGGACCGGAGACTCCGGTGTGGTAGACCAGAGACTTCGGTCTGGACCGGAGACTCCGGTCTAGCTTCAGCAGCTTCTTGCGTCTTCTCTTCCAGGCCTCTTGCTTGGGGGTCTTGGTTTCTGGGGTCCTCTTGTCATCTCCTCTCGGTGTCATGGTCATGGGCCTGGTCATAGCATGGGCACGTGTCTCAAGTAGGATTCCATTCACATGATAACCAAAGGAGGATGGGATATGGAATGAGTTCACCTTTGAGGGTGTGGTTGATGTAGCATGGTTTGGACCAATGGTGAATGCCATGTGTTGGGCTGCAACAGTTAATGCTTTGCTCCGGTGCTCTATTAAAAGGAGCACCTTAATTGCCAGTAGTTCCCTAGAGGCCCCATTGCCACGGTCTGGCTGGACAGAAGATGTTGTGCAAGTTCTCATTACGAGCACATATGACTATATTTGGAGCACATGCCTAGGATTGTTTAGTACTTGGATGCTTGTTATTCTTTATCGGCAATGCCCTAGATCTTGAAGTTACATGTTTAGACTCGTCCATGCAACGCCCATCCATCCACCCCTATGCCTACCGCACTCGAATTCTACTGCTAACGTTAATGTTACTATTGCTCCTGTTTCACTGTTGTTGTTGCTGTTGTTACTACAAACTGTTGCTACTGGTAAACTTCTGTGAGCAAGAACTATTTCCAGGTGGAGCTGAACGGAAAACTCAGTTGTTAAGGCTTGCAAGTATTCTTTGGCTCCCCTTGTGTCGAATCAATAAATTGGGTAATACTACCCGCGAAGACTGTTGCGATCCGCTATACTTATGGGTCATCAATACTATTTTCTGGTTCCGTTGCCGCGGAGCATAGCTTTATTTGTGAGTTCACTTGGATCTATTATTGTTCACTCTACTACTTTCATCATGGGGAAGTCTCGTGATGGAAAGTTCCCTATTTTACCATCCACTACAAGAAGATGTACAATCCTAAACACCTCTGCTGCTCTTGATTCACCGTCTGTTATAAGTAAGCTCTTCACACCACCGCCACATACTCATGCTACACATACTGCTACTACTGAGTCTAAAACTACTTTTGATGCTCATGATGTTACTTCTACTGTGCTTGATGCGAGTGGTTCATTAGGTCCTTTTCTAGATTCTACTATGGCTAGTCTAGGAAATACCGAAACTCCTAGTGAAGACACTATTACACCTGTTAGCTCACCTGAGGCTAGTGAGAGTTATGATATTAATGATGGTTACATTGAGTTCACTGATGATTTTGTTGAAGAGTGCCGAAACACACATGGTACTGGTGCTATGAAGAGTCTCCTTGCTAGACGTACTATTATGCCTAAGTTATCCTCTGATCCTAAGTTTGCCACTTCTCCATAGATATTAAATATGAAGATTATGATTTCTCTCTTGATTTATTTTATTTAGATATTGTTGAGAAATAGCCTTTTTGTGGGACTGAAAATTAGAGTGCTGTGTCTCATATGAATGAGCTATCTACTATGAGTCCTTTGTTCTCTGATGATTTTAAGATGCGCAAGTACTTTGTTGCTAAGATCTTCCCTTTTCACTAAAAGGAGAAGCTAGATCTTGGTTTAATAGATTACCTCATGGTTCCATTGATAGCCCTGATTGCTTCTTTCTTCCAGAAATATTTTGCTCCCAGTGCTAGACATGCTGCTTTGTAGAGACTTTTTGATTTTAAACAGGGAGAAGAAGAGAAATTGCCTGAGTCATGGAAAAGATTTTGTGCCTTGATTCATGCACATCTTGGATGTCCATTGCCCAAGAATAAGCTTCTTGATATTTATTATAATGGACTAACTGATGATTCTAGGACCTACCTAGATAGCTTTGCTGATTGTGTTTTTAGGAAAAGGACTCCTACAGATGCTGAAGAATTAATGACAAAGATAAGCAAGAATTATGATGATTGGACTTCAACTGAGCTGTATACACATAATCCTATTACTCCTGAACCAGTTGTTCCTGAACCAGTTCCAACACCAACAACAAAGAAGAGGGGAGTTATTACATTAAATGATGAAGTAATGAAGGAAGCTAAGAAGTGTCTAAAGGAGAAAGGTATCAGAGCTGAAGATGTGAAGAATCTACGTCCTATAGAATAATTATATAAGCCAATTCCCCACTCATCTACTATTGAGGTACACTCTCTCCAACACTTATGAAGGTGATATTCCTTATGGTATGCCTCCTAATCAATGTTTAGAGGAACTTGACACTTTTATTGTTAAGCAAGGGTATTTTAATAAACAAGTTCAGAATCATTTATTGGAAAACTCTAGAGCTATCCATGAGTTGAAAGATATTGTGGAAAGAACTTCTAATGATATTAAAATGCTTTGTAAACACTTTCAAATGGTTAAAACAAAACTTGATCAACTTGCTAAGGTACAACTAGGAGTGGTATAGCTACTCAAGATCCTTTATATCCTGAAGGGCACACTAAAAGAATAGAGCAGGATTTCCAACAATGTGAAGATAGTGGTAGTCTTTGTAAGAGAAATAAAAAGAAACATAAAGTAGTTGAGGAACCACTTGAACCTGCTGTAGATCCTAATAGTATATTTGTCTCTGATGTTGAAACTGAGAGTGGTAATGATAAAAATGATGCTCCTGATAAGGAGGAAGGTGAGGAAGAACCTGAGAAGCACACTAAGAACACTAGGTACACCAAGGAAGATTTTATTTATAATAAACATGGTAAAGAGAGAGAACCTTGGGTGCAGAAACCTATGCCTTTTCCAGGTAAGAAACACAAGTCAAAGGAGGAGGAACACTACAACAAGTTTTGTGAGTGGATGAAACCTTTATTCTTGCAAAATCCTTTGACTGATGCTATTAAGTTGCCTCCTTATTCAAAGTATATGAAGGATATTGTTTCTAATAAAAGGAAGATTCCAAATGAGGAGATTTCTACTCTACTTGCTAATTATTCCTTCAATGGTAAGGTTCCAAAGAAACTTGGTGATCTAGGTATACCAACTATTCCTTGCTCCATTAAGAATAATTATATTAGAACTGCTTTATGTGATTTGGGAGCTGGAGTTAGTGTTATGCCTTTTTCTCTCTATAAGAGACTCTAGCTATAAAAGTTGATACCAACTAATATATCTTTGCAAATGGATGATAAGTCAACTACTATTCCTGTTGGTATATGTGAGGATGTTCCTGTTCAAGTTGCTCAAAATTGCATGGTCTTAACTGATTTTGTTGTGCTTGAAACGCCTAAAGATGATAATATGTCTATTATTCTTGGGAGACCTTTTCTTAATACTGCAGGTGCTGTCATCAATTGCAACTAAGGAAAATTTACATTCAATATTAATTACAAAGAGCATACAGTCTATTTCCCCAAGAAGGTTGTTAAGAGCTATTGCCTGAATTCCAATGAAAACATTGAAGGAATTAAGGTTGGAGAAATATATTGTCCCATTCCACAAGAAAATTTTGAAACTATTATGATTGGGACAATTGCTATCAAGTATGAGGTAACATAATCACCTTGTGGAATGCAAAGTTTTGTTTCATATAAGATTATTTTGGTAACAAGACTTGATCAACCTTGTTAACAAAAGGATTTTAATGATCAAAATAATGTTTCCACTATGGTTATACTTGCTTTCTTTTTCCTTTCTCCTTCCTAGTATTTTCCTCAGCTTTAATTTTGCTAGTTGTTTGCTTGTTTGAGTTTCTTATAGCTCCTGTAGTTTGGCTTTTGGTTTTCTTTTGCTTCTCCTGAAAAAACTGTTTCTGCGAAAAATCAATTTTCATACCCTGAAAATTGGCCAAAAATAAAGTTTCTCGAAAAATCCCAGAAAATTCAAAATAATTTTTTCCTCAAAAAGAGGCACAGCGAGACACCTGAAATGACCCAGGAGGCATCCTAGGCCACCACACCCATGGTAGGCGCGGCCTACCTAGGGGTGGCGCCTAGGGGGGTTTGGCCCACATGGGCCCCTCCAGGCTACCTCCTCAAAGCCACCTTCTTTCTCTCTCCCAAAAACACCGGAAAACTTGCTCAAGCTCAAGTTCTTTGTCACATCCCAAAATTTTCCAAATTTTGAAATGTGAAAAAATAAATAAACAAAATAAATAATTGTTGAAATTTAGGGTGAAAAGAAACTTTTTGTTTCAAAATGGAAACATCAAAACCCTTCTTGAACAAACTTTGAATAAAATGGAATCCAATAAAATTTTAATCAAGTGAAATGCATCCAGCAATTAATGTATCTTGAAATTTAAACACTTGGAAAAACAAACCAAAACCCTAAAACCCTAATGGAAGAAAATCATCTCCAAGATCTCTCTAAGACTATGGATTTGATCCATATAAAAATTCATCAACAAACATTTTTTTTAAATGATCAAGAATGATAAATAAAAATATTATAAAACCATAGAAATTGGTTTCACTTAATTTGGAGCCATGGATAAAAATTTATGAATTTATTAAGATAAAAGGAAAATAAATTTCAAAGCTAATAAAGCTCCTATCTAAACTCCATACCAAATCTTGAGCAAATTAATCCTAAAGGAATTTAAGAGGATAAACAAATATTAAATAAAATTATACAAATTGGAATCACCAATTTTGGAACTATAAATAAAAATATATGTATTTTATTAGACAAAGAAATAAATAAATAAATAAGGAATATTTAAAAGCCAAATTAAATATTGGCCAAATCCATAAACAAATGAAAGTTTATTGAATAATAAAAAGGAGAAAAGGTTTATTTAAATAAAATCATAAGGATTAAACAATATCCAATTTTATTTGAATAAAGACAAATTGCCTAAACTAAATAAATAATAAATCCCAATAAAATTATTTAGAAGATAATTTAAACCTTGAATTAAATCCATAAACAAATGGAATAAAGATAATCCAAATAAAATAAAGGGATAAAGAATATTCAAAAAAAATTATATGGCATTAACCAAATTCAATTCTATTTAAATGGAGACTAAAATCCCTAATGTAAATGATTAATTAAATAATGAGAAAATAATAAATTGGAAATTTCCCAAGTGGAATAATAGATTACTTAATTAACTTAAATGGAATCAAAGAATTATTTGAATATAATTTATATGGGTTTAAAACCATATTGGATTTTATTTGAATAAAGACAAATGCTCAATTTAAATGAATATTAAATCATATTAAAATATTTTAAATAATTCAAAGGGAATTATTTAAACACACTTTTTGAATAAATAAAACCTACTGAAAAAGTTTTGATAAACATTTGAATTTAAAACAGATACTTAATCATTTAAATAAAATAATGTGGATTGGAACCATATTTAAAATCCTATTTAATAAAGAAAAAATATCTATTTAAAATAAATAATAAACCCTAAGAGAATATAAGAAAATATTCTGAAATGGATTATTTAAACACAACAATAAACAGTATTGAACTTCTAAAAAAGTTGAGAAGAATTTGAATTCAAATGGGTGTTAAATCTTTTGAACAAAAATAAAAACAGAAATATGAAAACAGAAAAAGAAAAAGGAAACAGAATAAAAAAGGGAAAAGAACCAGCCAGCCCAGCAAAGCCCCAGGCCCAACTCGCAGCCCACCTCTCCCCCCCTGGCGAATCGTTTTCTCACCCGCATAACGACCCACACAGTCAATGACCACCTGACCCCATCATTTCCCCTCTCTCTTGCTGACGACGTTGCCCCACTTTCCAGTTCATTGTCTCCACCCCGCAGATTAGTTCTTCCCGAAACCCCGTCGCCGTTTCTGCTTTGGTTCGTGGTGTAAATTCTCTCTAAATGCGCGCGTAACTCGCCTAGTAACCTCTCCCATTTAATCCCCTCCCTCTCTCCTATCTTTCCCCTCACTCCTCGTTGCCAGAGAGACGCCAGGCTGCCCCTGATTTCAATTGCGCAACCACTGCACCGACGAGCTCCACCGATGAATTCCGGCAACGTCGACCCGCCCTACTGCCCCTAACCTCCACGGGAACATTCCCCACCCTCTTATGCATCTTCCAGTACCCCGAGCTAGCCCGCGCATGCCCTACAACATCGGCAACATCAACGCCAAAGCGCCACCGATGACCGTGTCCACTCCGGCGAACCTTTCTGGTAAAACCTGACCGTCCTCACCCCTCTGGTTGATACGCGTGTACTTGACACACTCGTGTGCATATAACGCCACCTCTGGCTTGCCATTTCATGCCCTGTAGCATCGACAACATCCACACCCGAGCGAGCCCGACGAGCAATCGATGCCGTGCCAGTGCGCCCCTGTCCAGGAAAAGACTACGTCGAGCTTCCCCACAACACTGCAATCAATGTGAGCCTTTCCCCTCTCTCTCTCGCTTCCTGTATCGCCGACACCATCACTGCCCGAGCGTGCCTCCGCCGCAGCGCCGCCAGATTGTGGTTAGACTGATAGGAGCCGTAGGATGCAGATCTGCCGGCTACGATAGATTCACTTATGGAAGGGGTATGATCGTTTCTATGTCGTTCGATTTAAATAGATCTAACGGCTGCAGCTGCTCGATCCAGCCGAACCGGTATGCACCAATTAGATCAAGACACGTGGCCATCTTTTGTTTTAAATAGATAGAAACATTTCTATTAGATGTTTAGTTTTGTTAAATTCATAACTTTCAATCTACACGTCCAAAATTTACAAATTTTATATCACTGGATTTAGAAAATCCAAACTTTCCAACCATGCCCTTAGTTTAGCATTTTGATTCTGGAAAATTGATTGTTTTTACGAAAACATTTATAGGCCTATTTTGAGTATAAAAATTATTCTAGAAATGATTTTTGAGTAAAATATTTTGCAAATGCTTTGTTTGAACCTACTGACCATAAAAACCAACTTTTGTATTTAAAAGTATGTTTTGTAACACTAATGAATTATTCCTTTGAATAAAAAGCTTTTCTAGTAAAATAAAAATGGTGCTTGATTTAAAAATGGTTTTTGAGTGAAACCTTTTGTAAATGATTTTGTTTTTAAACACTTTGACCATAAACACTAACATTTTGTGCTTAAAAATATATTTGGCAAACACTAGAAATTATCACTTTGATTAAATCATTTCTAGCAAAACAAAAATGATTTAAATGGCCCATTTTCACTAACTTTAATTTAAATGTTTTTGCCACTTTTATAAATGACCAATAGGTGTTTTAAAATGTTTATATCCTATTATAAACCACCTTTCCAAATAAAGCAATCTTTTGCATGCTTGCATGCATGCATTGTTTTGTTTTCTTCATTTTATGTGGTGAATTGTTTGAATGCTAGATTGAATTTGTGCCTTGATTGAATTGTAGTGAAATTTGAAGGAGTGAACTTATATTCTCTACCAAAGAGGCAAGTGGTGCTTCATACTTTTGTCCCATTATTTTCACTATGCACTAGTGATATTTTGAGTAGGACTTGCATGGAATTTTTACTAAGTACGCTATGCCTTGGGAAATCCTAGTAGATGATGCCTTAGTGGAATTTTCCTAAGTTAAGATCCCTACTACTATCATGCTTAGCTTAGCTAGTAGAAAACAAGGGTGGATTATATTCATGCTATGAAATATTTCTAAGTCCATGACTTGTGTTTTGTTTAATAAAACAACTATGTGAATGAATCACCTGGGTGGAATGGTGTGAATGGGTTATGTTGAGTGGTTACAGAGGGCCCCATATTTATGGCCTACCCTAGTGTATCTAACTTGTGGAAAGCCACCCAGGAACAAAGATATTTGAGATTTCAAATTTGAGAAGCTTCAAGTGCAGCCACTTGGCAATATGGCTTCTGCCTGGATCATATAGGTTGCAATAACTTAGCCAGATGGACATTTGGTGGTAGGGGTGATAGTTTTGGAGCGCGTCCATTTTGTTCTAAGGGAAGTCTTCTGAAAGATCTTGTCTCGATGCATGTCGAGTCTTGTGGGGAAAGTGCACCACCTCTCTCGAGAGTAAAATCTAAGTACTTAGCCGTGTCCCCGGCAATGGACAATTTGAGCATCAAGATATGGAAGCTATCAAGGATATCCTCATCCCAATTTCTAAGTTAAAAACTTGTGGTTGAACAAGGGTTAAAGGATCTTCAATCTTTGATTGGTAGATTCCTTGGGTGATTTTGACAAACAAAAACTTAGTGTTTTCAAATGATAAGGAAAATCTATTTTGAGCAAAGCAAGCCTAAGCTCCACTTAGCCAAATGCATATAGATGATAGATACCACTATTCTACCATAGTATCACTTGCCAATACAATTCAAATGTATTGACCCTGGTGGCTGTAACTTATTATGTTGCAGGTTTGTTTGATGTTAGTGAAGTGTGTTGAATAGGATTACAAGTCTACAACCAACATGATTGCTTGTGGCACTTTGAAGATGAAGGACTCCATGCTACATTGTTATTTCTGCTGCATTGTAATGAGATAGCCAAATGAGCTATGTAAGATGTAATGAATTCTTTTATTCCTGGTTATAAAGTTGTATTATGACCTTTGTTTCTTGATATTACACCTTAAACTGTGGATACTAGCTGTTGATCCAGGGACTAGCATTGCAATCACATGGACCTTTACCTTTATAAAGGTTGGGACCTCTACATTCTTGCTGTTCTTACTCGCGATTTTCGATCTCCTTGTTCAGCCCATCTAAAGTGCTATTTTTTTGAGGGTTTGCTCATTGGTATGTGCCTCCTCCACTTGTACAATTAGATTTGTGATTGGTAGATTGTATCTTGAGTATTTTGCTACTATAGGTGATAGGTTGTTTGAGCTTACATGCTTGTTCTTTGCTTAGAAACTTTGTTTTGATGCATGTGTAGTTCTCTAGCAAGTTCCTATAGTAGTTGCTCATCATTTATCAACTTAGAAATCACTTGGTTTGATGGTTGTCTAAAAATTTCATCAAGGAAGATGAGTGCTTATCCACTGAATCAATATGACTTAATGGTGCATGAGCCAATGAAGGTTCATTGTGAGGAGGCAGTTTTTCCTTCCATATATCCATGCCATGAATTTATGAGAGCTACGGGGATCCTCCAAGATTTCCAAACTTTGGTTACAAATGCAGGGTTGAAGCACTTTGTTGAAGGTGAACCAATCCAATATGTTAAGATAACCATGGCTTTTGTGCAGGACTTCTAGTTCACTTGGTCTACTTCTAATCCCATGGTCCATTAGAAAATATATAATATACCTGTCAACCTGCCTTTTGCTAATTTCTATGCAACAATTAGAGTACCTCAGTGGGGATCTTGTGAGAAGATCAAGGAGAGGCCCAAGTCACTTATTGATTTGTATGATGAGATTTTCCAAGGTTTCGAATTCTCAAAGGAAACTGGTAAAATTCGGAACATTCAACTCCCAGCTATTAGATACTTTGCCTATTTCATTACAAGTGTGTTCTTGCTAGAAAGACTGCTAGAAAGTTGTCTTCTTTTGATCTAGCTTTTATTGCAGCTGCTCTGAATAGGAATAGTTCTTATAGTTTGTGTGCTTTGATAGCTCATCATCTCACCACCAACCGTGAGAAGGGTGGAATTTGTGGAGGTCTCATTGCTTCTAGGTTGCTAGCTTTCCATGGTTTAGAGCCTCACTTTTCTGATTTTCAGTTCCACATAGAGATGCTTGATATTGAATCTATGATTCAGCATGGTTTTTTTCCTTAGGGGCTAATGTGAGAAGTTTGCCATATGAATTATCTTTTGCCCAGCAAGGTCGGAGAAAGGGTAGGACTGAGAAAATAGTTTATTTGCCTGCACCTGCTTTGTTTAACCTTGATAACAGGCAAGGATGGTCACTTACGGAGGAGGAGGTTGACACTTATGTGGGGGAACTCTCCCATCAAGAGGAGAATGTTGAAGAGGATGACAAAGACAATTCGGTTCAGCCCTCCAACTTGGGAGAGTCTTCATACCAGCAGCCCTCATTTGATTGGGGCGCGTCTTCTTCTTCATCGCAGGTGACTGACTATGATCATTCCTATGATGACCCACCAGCATGGGGTTACTATCCGTGTTACTGAGCCCCACTTAGGCCAAAAGCCTAAGCTAGGGGGAGGTACACCGACATTACACTCATCTTTATATGATACTTGGTCGATACTTTGTATATCAATTGTTTCGCTTTCTTTTTGGTTTTTGTTGCTTCTTTCTAAAAACCCAAAAGTACCAAAAATATTTTTGTTGTTTCTCTTGGTTTTTTTCTTTGCTTCTTTGCTTTGGTTTGCCTTAAAATAAAAATCTAAAAATATTTTGCTTTGTTTAGTTTGCTTTGTTTTTGTTTGATTTTTCTTTGTTTGCTTGTTTCTAAAAAAATCGAAAACACCAAAACTATTTGTTGTTCTTCTTTGGTTTTGTGAGTTCTTTGCAGGGTTCAGCCGTCCTCAGTGGATTTTGGTTTCATGTTAATTATTCAAGTCACACAAGTGAAGGGCAATAATGAAGATTAAGACAACTCGAGGTGTGGTAAGAAGCTGGTAAAAAACTCTATTTGTTTCATTCTTGTACATATACTCATCATTGTGAGCATGCTTAGCCTGTTTGTGTAAGGTGTATGCCATTATGGATGCTTAGTAGTTCTTGCTTGTCTATGATCAGCTCCAGCTTGTTAATAGTTTGTAGCGTGTCATATGAATGTTTGCTTGCATTGTACTTTGGTATGATATTGTGGTATCCTCCTCTGACTATTCATATGAATCAACTTGGCACATGCTCACGCATGCATATGACTAATCAATAGTCAGTAAGCCTCGATGATTTATTTTGCGTCAGAGTTGTTGTATCACTTTCATGCCATAGCTAGTCCTGTTTTGTTGCAAGCATGATTATGACAGCTATTGTTCTCTCTTTTGTCGCTCCCTCTCTTTTGCTAGCCTTCACTTGCACTGAGTACGTGCTCTACCTGTGCTTCCAACTCCCCAAAACCAATATTGCCCGCTGTGTCCACCATACCTACCTATTAGCATCATTTGCTACTTCAGCGCATATTTTATATGCCGTGTTTTATTCCAAAATAAAATGTTTGTCTGTTTGAGAAAGTTAGTTAGTAAAGCTCTCACGAACTTGATGGCACACTTTATTCCTTGCGCTTAATAATTCTGAACCATTGTGACTAGTCCATGAAAGTTATATGCTTGCTAATTATATACTGGAAGTCAACAGAACCGTGCTGTCACGGGGGAACACTTTCAACACTTTTTGGATATCTCAGCTAGTTGATTCCTTGCTCTTTTGTTTATGGATGTCAACGATGTGAAATAAAAGGGGAAGCTATTAGTTCATGGAGTTTATACATTGTGTTAGAGAAACGCCTGGGCCGCTAGCCTAAGCCATGCTTAATCATGGTATAAACTTGCAGCATCACTATAATGAGCATCTATGAAGCGTCCTCAATAAAAATCTATGCATATGGTAAATAAAAAGATTACTGAGATGCTCATTGTCTGCTTGCCTTGTCATTTTGGTTATGGGAAATCTCCTGTACCATGTGCAAGGGGTACCTCATTGGGGATTCTCGATGATATGCATGTATTTACAATGACAAGAACTTTCAGGTGACAAAAGTTGAGAAGCATGTGGAGCGAACCTTGTACTCAAGGGACTTGGGATTTCCAGTCTATGATCTGTCAAGCATATGATTCAGAGTGGACCTCACTTTCACCTTAACCACATGAAGAGGCCTATGATAGGGGCAATGAGAGCTCAAAGCTAATGAGTACCTTCCTTTCAGCGTTGGGAATCCTTTCAAACCTTCACAAAACCATTTTCACAACTTTATTGAGTCACCACTTATTCTATGAGCACCTTCTTGAGAGCATAGTTGCCATTTTTGTGTTTGTTCAAAAACTTGCTTAATTATGTCATGAATTTGATGCTTGTATCTCTGATATCTTTATATCTAGTCTTCATGTGAACTTCAGAGGTGCCTTGGCATGTATATTGTGCTCTTCAAACAAAGGCAAGCGAGATACCACTCTATCATACCTTATTATGAGAATTGCAATGTTGCTTATGTTTATGTTTCATGCTACTTATTATTATTGAGTTGGTTTCTCTTCATAGCTTGCAAGGACTATTGAGTAGACTTAGTTGCATACTCCTTATTATGAATTGTCTAAGCATCTACTCCTGTGCTGAGAATATTTACATCATATGAAGCAAAATGTTCGTGAAAGTTCTTTTATCGCACTTAGTTTTCAACTGAATTGCTTGAGGACAAGCAATAAGCTAAGCTTGGGGGGAGTTGATACATCCAAAACGTATCTACTTTCTCGAACACTTTGCTATTGTTTCTTCTCTAAACTTGTGTGATTTGTATAACTAACATAGACTGACACTGTTTTCAGCAGAATTACCTTGGTGTCTTGTTTTTGTGCAGAAAATGAACTATCAGGAAAAATCCCGGAAAATATTCCAAAAATTATATTTCACCAGAAGATCCACCGAGCCAGAAGAAGACGGAGGGGAGGCCTGGGGGGCCCAGACCCATCCCAGGCGCGGGCCGATTTGACCCCGCGCCTAGAGGGAGTTTGGCCACCCTAGGCAGCTCCTCGGCCTCCCTCTACGCCTATAAGTTTCCTTTCGACCTAAAAATCGAGGGGGGTTCGATAGTTTTCCAGAAAGAGTTCCGCTCCACCGCCGCCACCAGAAACCAAGATTCAGATCCAGAAAGTCCGTTCTGGCACCCTGCCGAGACATGAATTTGGAGAGGATCATCTCCATCGTCATCACGAACGCATCTCCATCAACCACCGATGTTTCCCTCATCCATGAGTGAGTAATCCCCTGTTGTAGGCTTGGGGATGGTAGGGATTGGATGAGTTCTATCATGTAATCGAATAAGATTGTTAGTGCATAGTGCCTAGTTTCTCTTGTGCTATTTGACTTTGTTGCAACTTTTTGTGCTTAATGCTTGTCACTAGGGCCCGAGTTCCATGATCTCAGATTTGAACTTATTATTGAATCATTATGATAGTATTGTTTGTGATGTTATCTGCAAGTTGTGTACACATATCATTGTCCGGATCCAAAGGCCCCAAAGTGACAATAATTGGGACAACCGGAGGGGATGGATGTGGTGTGACGATCACATGTGTTCATGGAGTGTTAATGCTTTGCTCCGGTGCTCTATTAAAAGGAGCACCTTAATTGCTAGTAGTTCCCTAGAGGCCTCGCTGCCATGGGCTGGCTGGACAGAAGATGTTGTGCAAATTCTCATTGCGAGCACGTATGACTATATTTGGAGCACATGCCTAGGATTGTTTAGTACTTGGATGCTTGTTATTATTTATCTACAATGCCCTAGATCTTGAAGTTACATGTTTAGACTCGTCCATGCAACGTCCGTCCATCCATCCCTATGCCTACCGCACTCAAATCCTACTGCTACCGTTACTGTTACTATTGCACCTGTTTCACCGTTGCTGTTGCTATTGCTGTTGCTTTGCTGTTGTTATTACAAATTATTGCTACTGATAAACTTCTGTGAGCAAGAACTATTTCTAGGTGCAGCTGAACTAACAACTCAGTTGTTAAGGCTTGCAAGTATTCTTTGGCTCCCCTTGTGTCGAATCAATAAATTGGGTAATACTACCTGCGAAGTCTGTTGCGACCCCCTTATACCTGTGGGTCATCAATCGGGTCCGAAAATCTGACTCTCTCCTACTTCCGACCAATTCAGTGGGCTACGACACTTCCTTCCATACATAAACTCAAATAGGGCCATTTGTAAACTGGCTTGGTAATTGTTGTTGTATGAGAATTCTGCGAAAGGCAGACAGTCCTCCCATTTAGATCCATATTCCAACACACAAGTTCTCAACATATCTTTGAGTATCTGGTTTACTCGCTCCGTTTGTCCATCAGTCTGCGGGTGATAAGCTGTGCTGAAATTTATCTTGGTTTCGAATCCTTCTTGGACTTTCTTCCAAAATCTTGAGGTAAACTGGGTTCCTCGATCCAACACAATGTTCTTGGGGATTCCATGCAAACTGACTATTCTAGAAATGTACAACTCCGCTAGTTTCGAGCTCCCATAAGTGGTCTTGACCGGTAAGAAATGAGCTACTTTGGAAAGTCTATCCACTATGACCCAAATAGAATCATTTCCCCTACTTGATATAGGCAAACCGGTGATGAAATCCATTCCAACCGAATCCCATTTCCATTCTGGGATCTGCAAAGGTTGCAAAAGTCCTGCGGGTCTCTGATGCTCCGCTTTCACTCTTTGATAGATATCACATTTGGCTATGTAGCTTCCGACTTCTCGCTTCATATTATGCCACCAAAACTGCTCCTTCAAATCCTAATACATCTTTGTTCCTCCCGGGTGGATGGAATAAAGTGTATCATGGGATTCTTGCAAAATAACTTGTTTCAACTCTGAATCTGCGAGCACACAGATTCTTCCTTTATACCACAGAACTCCTTCTTCATCTTCCATAAATCTGGGTACCTTCCCTGTACCGATACGACGTTTAATTATGTCAATACTGGCATTTCCTTTTTGAGCTTTCTTGATCTGATCTGTCAAGGTGGGTTGAAGTTCGATACTAGCTAGGAATCCTTCGCTAACAAGATCCATTCTGAAATCTTCCAACTCCTTATGCAAACTTGGTTCCTCTTTCAGAATCATGGTGTTTAATCTACATGGCAGTCTACTAAGAGCATCTGCTACCACATTTGCCTTGCCGGGGTGATAGTGAATGTCAAGGTCATAATCCTTGATTAACTCTATCCATCTCCGTTGCCTCATATTCAACTCCTTCTGAGTAAAAATATACTTCAGGATCTTGTGATCTGAGTAAATCTCACAATGATTACCCATAAGATAATGACGCCATGTCTTCAAGGCTAAAACAACGGCGGCTAACTGTAGGTCATGAGTGGGGTAATTTTGCTCATGTTGCTTCAGTTGGTGGGATAGATATGATATCACTTTTCCTTCTTGCATCAACACACATCCGAGACCAATCTTGGATGCATCACAATACACATCAAAGGGTTTGGTGATATTAGGCGTGATCAAAATTGGGGCTGAAATCAATCTCTTCTTGAGTTCTTGAAAACTCGCTTCACATTTGTCGGTCCATTCAAACTTCTGATCTTTCTTGAGTAACTGAGTCATTGTCCTAGCGATGCTTGAAAATACTTCAACAAACTTGCAGTAATATCCTGCTAATCCAAGAAATGCACGAACTTTAGTTTGGGTGGTTGGTGCTCTCCATTCCTCAACATCCTTAATTTTGTCATGGTCGACAACAACTCCTCTACTGACAATATATGTCCTAGGAATCCTACTTACTTTAACCAAAATTCATACTTGGTAAACTAGGCATACAACTGATGCTCTCTCAAGGTTCCAAGGATGGTTCTTAGGTGCTTTTCATGTTCTTCCTCCAATTTGGAGTAGATTAGAATGTCATCGATGAAAACAACAACAAACTTATCTAATAAATTCATGAAAATATTATTCATGATATTCATGAAATAAGCCGGGGCATTGGTTAATCCAAAAGACATGACCTTGTACTCATACAATCCATATCGGGTCGTGAAAGCAGTCTTTGGAATATCCGTTACACGGATTTTTAGTTGATGATAACCAGTTCTAAAATCAATCTTAGAGAATACTCTGGCACCGGTCAACTGGTCAAACAAATATTCTATATTTTGCAAAGGGTACTTGTTCTTGATGGTGACATCATTCAACTTCCGATAATCCGTACATAAACGGGTGGCACCATCCTTCTTATCCACAAACAGAATAGGTGATCTCCATGGCGATGCACCGGGTTGAATCAGATCTTTGCTAATCATGTCATCAAGTTGCTTCTTGAGCTCCACTAACTTAGATGGGTTCATACTATAGGGTCTCTGAGCACTGGATTAACTCTATCCATCTCTTGTTGCACTTGAATTGATGGGGCAAGGTTTTCGACACGTGTTCAACTGATACCCCAGTACTACTGGTCATGGTTATGGCTTTCTTGGCACAATCTATGAGTCCTTGATGTTTTGACATCCAATCCATTCCTAGTACTACTTCCAAACCTTTTATTCCTAGTACTAATAGATTGGCATAGAAATCTATTCCATGAACTCTGATAGGTACGACCTTGCAAATTTTCCTAGCTTTGGTAGTTGAACCAGGTATTTAAACTATCATAACATGCTTCAAAATGGTTGGTTGAATCTTACTAGTGCATGCAAATTCTTCTGTAACAAATGAGTGCGATGCTCCAGAATCAAACAACACTATTGCAAGTAATGAATTAACAGAAAACATACCCAGAATGACATCTGGCGCTTCCTGGGCTTCTTTAGCATTCATGAGGAACAGACAGCCAGCACGGTTGTTCGGATTTCCTGGGGCGAATCTCTTTCCAGGTTGGACATGACGCTGCTGTTGGGCAGGTGCACTAACATTGGGTGCTACAGCAGTCTTCTTGGGGCACTCATTGGAGTAGTGACCTGTCACTCCACACTCAAAGCAGGTGATTGCTGACTTGTCCTTTCTAGCAACATGTACAACATTACTTCCAGTCCTTGGGGAAGTATTATTATTGGGATTGGTGGGCCTTGGCGGTGCACGATTGAAGTTATTGGAGTAGCCATGGTTGTAGTGGTTGTTGCCTCCAGGTCTTGGGTTTCCTCCACTACGATTGGGAAAGTTTGGGCGAGACATAGGTGGCCTAGGGTTCCTTGGTGAAAATCCAGCAGACGAATTGGGGCGATACTTTGGGGGTATGGTGGGGTCCTGGTTGATGCATCATATGACGCTTACGGTTTTCAGTATCTTGGTTGATCTTTCCTTCCATCTGGATTGATGAATCCACTTAAGCTTCCAGATGAACAAATAGGATATTGAATAACACCGTCTGCATCTCATCATGCAAACCATTCAGAAATCTCTCCTTTTTCTTGGATTCAGTTCCAATCTCATTAGGGGCATACCTAGATAGATGAAATCTATCGCAGTACTCTACCACAATCATCCTTCCCTGCTCCAGCTCCTTGAATTCATCCCTCATCCGCATAATAAAACCCGGTGGCACATGGGTTCAACTGAACTTGAGTTTGAATTCATCCCAAGTCATCATTTGTCCTACATTCATAGTATGGGTGCTATTCCACCATGCTCTTGCAGATCCTGCCAGATAGTGGGTGGCAAACAGTACTTTCTCGGCCTCCTCTACTCCGGCTACTTCTAAGTTGTTCTCCATAGTGTGCAGCCAGTCATCGGCATCTAAGGGCTCTTCTGACTTACTAAAGATAAGGTGATTGGTATTCTGAAAGTTCTTAAGTTTGGATCCATGATGGTCCAGATTTCCACGGCCTTGGTTATCATGGGCTAGCTGAGCGATTTGTTGAAGAGTGTCTAGATTAGCTTGATGCTCGGTCTTACCGACTTCTCCGTCGTCTACTAACATTTGCAATATTTGGACCATCGGGTCTAGAGATGAGTTGCTTCCTCCGCGAGGCATCTGAAGATTGAGATAGATCAGGAGACAAGAGGGAAATTTTTCTAAGGCTTATGGGTTTGGTTTTTAAATCTTTTAAACTCTTGAGTAAGGCTAAGGTTTGAAAGCCAACAACTCATTCTCATTCATATCAAAGTCACACCATACAAGCAACACATTCCAAACAACACATTACCACAAATAGATGGTTTTAAGAACCATTCTGGCAAGTTACGATACAGTGGGACTAGATACAACTCACACCTACGATAGTGCTCAAGTGCTACTACTCATCAGAACCGGTGGCTTCTTCATTATCAATGAAGGCGTGGTCCTCATCATCAGTGTGATACTTGTAGTCCATTTCCTCAAGGAAGTCATCATCATCACTGAGATACGAGTAGGGCTCTCCACGAATATCTTCCTTTCATTCTCCCTCTCCTCAAGCTGCATGTCTCGATCATGGATGGTCTCCTCTAAGTCTAACACTTTGCAACAAAGGTGAGCAATGATGTGATCCTTCTTATCACGCAGTTTGCGAAGTGACTTGCGCTCCATCACGAGAATGGCGAAGGTGTGGTCCTTCTTGGTGGCAACAAGTTTGTCAACACCCGGATTTTTAATCCCAGATGCCTGTTATGCCATACATCGCAATCCCAGGATTACCATTTTTGTGAGACATAACAGATTTGGATACCACAGTACATCATCCATTACAAACCATACATAAGGTCTTACACAAATAAGGATCTCATGATCCAGTTCTTAATACAACTCAAGCAGCGGAAATACGTAATAATAATGGTAGCGTAGGTTAAGCTCCATCTTCGGGGTCACAGGCAATGCTGACGATGGGAGATGATCCTAGTTGTCGTGACCTTCCTGGGGTCCTTCATCCTGGTACTCCTCTTCATAGTCTGGCCATGGGAATAGCCAGGGACAAAGCCATGAGTACTCTTTAAGTACTCGCAACTAATACTAACAAGTGAAGGGGGTTTTTGTAGTAGGACACTCAGCTCTAGGGTTGTTTTGCAAAAAGCTAGATTTACCTCTACTAAGTTCAGAAGCAAGAAAAGCTAGTTGAAATTTTATACCACCTAAGTGGGAACTTGTATTTCATATCACAACTCTGTTGTGGTCAAGTCAAAATCTCAATTCATTTCACAAGTCATTTTGAAAACATCTGACGGGGAACAAGATGGCCACTAATTGTCCATAACATGGACGCGGCTATTCTAATAGTTTGACACTCTGCAGAGATTGTACACTCTTCACCACAACATTCGATACATCCGTCAGGAACAAATCCTGAATTCACCATACTCAGTATGCGGATAATCAATCCTAACCTTTCAATTACACGCCCTAGTATAAGCACCTCTCCTGTGAGTTTGGCCTCCCAACCATGACCAACTGTCATCTTGGGTACTACACAGGTGGACAATCTTCACAAGGTAGCCTCAGCTCAGTCCTTGGCCGTGAGGGAACCCATACTAAAGTATATAAGTTTCCAGTCAAGCCCTACCTAATTTTCGGGTATTGTGGTTGAATGGAAAAATTGGAATGGTATCGCATCCAGACAACCATCAGTTTTATAAAGGACTAAGGCTCATGCCCTAACATTTTCATCATCCAAATCATCTAGTGTTCGGAAACACATGTCAAAACATCTCAGTAGAATGACTCATCATCCTAAGGTTTTCATAACCATTTTCCACCAAGTATTCCCATCTAAAGTTGGTCAAGTTTTATGCTTAGCACTAGCTCTACAAGTGGGGGTGAGTACTAATGAGGGGTGGTAAACAAGTGGAGTTTAACTAAGTTCAATCTCATGCCTTAGGGTGACATCAAGATTATCTAGCTTAGGCCAAATTTAATGCTCTTTATGCAACCTTCAATTATCTTCCTAGAATATACAGGTCACTTAATTAGACTCTAAGTAATAGCTTTGATAAAGAAATAAAGTATAAAGTTGGCAAGTAAAACTAGGAGGGGGTAACAGTGGGTATGATCACATATGCTTAAGGCATCTAGTGGTCATGGTAACAAGCAAGTATTAGCTTGCATCAGTATCAGTATAGGCTTGCCTTGTGAAGAGCAGTGGTTGAAGTTCTCCTCGGCTTCTTCTTCGTAGTATCCTCCTTCCTCCTCGTATCCTTGGTGGGTACTAGCATCTATGAATAAATACGAGGTACACAATCACCAAACAATACTTAACTACTTTCAATCATCACACAAAGATGCACTGTAGATGATCTAGTATCATCACTAACATTACAAGATTAAAGCTTTGGTCTTATTGATTTTATTTTTAGAAAAGTAATTTCTACTCATTGAAAAACTACTTAAGATTTAATATTATCCAACTCAAACATGGGATCATGCTGTCACATGTCATCACCACATATTTCAGTACATGGGAATGTGATTTAAAGTGGTGTCACAATTTAATAAGTTTTACCCTTTTATTTTAAATAAAATAAAGTGACTAGAAATGCCTATGTGGCATTCTTTTATTACTTGAACATTATTTATGTAAGTAAACCCATATGTTTTTAATATATTCTGAAAGGTATGATCAAATGTGATTTTTGATAGTTGGAATCAACTCAAAATATTTTATGGTTGAAATTTGAAAAATGTTTGAATGCATAAAAGTTTCAGACTTGTTATTTTTATCAGGGTTGATATACAGATCCAAATGATTTGAATCCAACGGGCTTGGATTAAGCATTTCAACACCTTTCTAACAAAATTGGTTTCATGCAATTTGGTTCAATGAATCGAGCTGGGTTGATTTTTGAAACTAGGTACAGAACTGAGTTTGAATATAAATAGAAAAAGCTAAATTCAAACGAGTGGGCTGCACGGGAAGGGTTATTGGGCCGGCCCAGTGTCACTCCGAAGCACGGGCTCAACTGATAGGGGGAGGGTCTACTGGTCAGTGGCTCATAAAACGCGAAGCGGTACGGGGCGATGTGGTGCGTTGGATTAGAATGAAGATCGACGGCTGAGGGTCGTCGTCGATGATGAACAAGTCAACGGCTAGCTCGAACCCTAGCGGCTCGGTGGGGGTGCATAGGGGGCATACGGGGCTCCAGTGACGACGACGAGGTGGGCAAACGACGAAGTCGACGACGACGAACTCAGGGGTGGTCGCGGCAGCTCCGGGGGTGGTCGAAATCAACAGCTCCCTTCTTCTCCAGAGGCGGCCTGCTCCGGCGCAATTCCGGCGAACTGCTGCTCGTCGTGCTCCAGCTAAGGGATGGAATGATCAGTTAGGTGAGGGGAGTGAGATGGTGTGAAGAAATCGAGCGGGGGTCATCTCCTTTTATAGGTTCGACGGCGAGACCGAGAGGGATGGGCAGGCGACGGTGGCGACATAGCTACATGGGGCTAGAGGCATGGCCGAGGTTGGCGATCGACGGGCGGTCTCCTGGCGATGCTCTAGAGCTTAAATGCGTGTGTAGGGGCGGTGGCAAATGGTCGGGAACGTGAGATGCTCTGCGAGGTAGAGGCGGCGAACTCCGTGGCGAGCGGTGGCTACGGGGCACGGGCGGTGAAACGAGCATGTCTGGTTGTCTCCTGGGACGGTGGGGCTCATACTGGCGAGCGGCAAGGGCTCGAGGTGGTCGGGTTGCATGGGAACGGCGCGTGCTCTGCGATGCGCGTCGGAATGGTCGACAGCGGCACGGGCGCGACGTTCCTGGCGGTTCTGGTCGCTGTCTCTGAGCTAGGGCTGGTCGAGAGGGGCAGTGAGGCATGGGCTGCATGCTAGACAAGGTTGGCACAGCTAGTTCTTCTCCTAGCTGGCTGTCCACACTGGGGTGACATGGGTGCTCTCGACCTGCTCACCATTGATGACAATGGCCAGCTTACAGTGGTGCTAGAGGTTAGTTAAGGTTGCTAGAGGATCTACTAAGGCTAGTTGTAACCAGAGAGGGAACAAGGTTGGCCAAAACACTGCTCAAAATAGTGTTTTTGATTTTGTTGATTTGAATCTGCAACCTGTTTGATGAAATGGCCGCATGAACTTAAGTTTTGAATTTTGAAAAGATTTTTGGTGGGTGTTCTAGGCATGTGCTAGGGATACTGTGGATGCTTGGGTTTTGAAAATTGAGCTTGTTTGAGTGGTTTTTGAAATAGTGGGATCTTCCCATATGAAAAAGATTCAGTTTTTAACTGTAATTTAAACTAAGCATTTAAATGTTTTTGGATGATCACAAAGTGGTCCTTGGTACCTTATTATGAGTAATATCAAGGGGTGCAAAGATCCATACATGTTTCTGTTAAGTTCTGAAAATTAGAGATAGCCAAAGTAGGCATGGGAGTTAATTTGGCCAAAGTGACCATTCACCTAATTTGTTTATTTTGACTTGTTTGTCTTTGGGAAAAGTTTGGGGATTGTTTAGATGATGTTTATTTCACCTAAGAATCATTTTACAAGCAATGAAACAAAGAACCATGGCAATTCAAAAGAATCCAAATTTTAATACACACACATATGGATGCTTTCATATTTTTAATTAGAAAAGTTTTTGTTAACCCTAAATTTGATGATTAGAGTTTGATGATCCAAGTTTAGTATTTTTGCGATGTTACAAACCTTCCCCCCTTAAACAAAATCTCGTCCCGAGATTTGAAAAAGAACGAAAAGATTACCTAGGATTTGAAGAGATCGGGAAACTCCGTCCTGATATGATCTTCGCGCTCCCAGGTAGCTTCCTCTTCTGTGTGGTTGCTCCACTGAATCTTGAGAAACTTGATGCTTCGGGTTCTGGTAGTTATGAAGGCTTCTTCGAAAATATGGATGGGTACTTCGGGATAGGTCAGGTCATCGTTGACCTCTATGGTCCGGTGATTAATGTTCTTGAACACTTCCTTCTTCTCTGGAACTTCGAGGCACTTGCAAAGTAATGAGATATGGAACACATTGTGCACGGCTGACATCTCTTCGGGCAGTTCCAATTGATACGACACTTCTCCACGACGGTTCAGAATCTTGAAGGGGCCGATATATCTGGGGGCTAACTTTCCTTTCAGCTGGAAATGCTGCATTCCTTTCAATGGCGACACTTTCAGATACACAAACTCTCCTATGTTGAAGGCGAGGTCTCGAAGTATCTTGTCGGCGTAACTCTTCTGTCTTTACTAGGCTGTCTTGAGGTGCTCACGAATCTTGTGAACCTTCTCTTCTGCTTCTCGTAGGATGTCGGGTCCGAAAATCTGACTCTCTCCTACTTCCGACCAGTTCAAAGGGGTGCGACACTTCCTTCCATACATGAATTCAAATGGGACCATTTGCAAACTAGCTTGATAACTGTTGTTGTATGAAAATTCTTTGAACGGCAGACAGTCTTACCATTTTGATCCATACTCTAACACACATGCTCTCAACATAATTACTCGCTCTGTTTGTCCGTCTGTCTGAGGGTGATAAGCTGTGCTGAAATCTAGTCGGGTTCCTAAACCTTCTTGGACTTTCTTCCAGAATCTCGAGGTGAACTGAGTTCTTCGATCTGATATGATGTTCTTGGGGACTCCATGCAAACCGACGATTCTAGCGATGTATAACTCCGCTAGCTTCGAACTCTGATAGGTGGTCTTAACTGGTAAGAAATGGGCAACTTTGGACAATCTGTCCACTATGACCCAGATAGAGTCATTTCCCCTACTAGAAGTAGGCAATCCGGTGATAAAGTGCATTCCAACGGAATCCCATTTCCATTCCGGAATCTGCAATGGTTGCAACAATCCTGCGGGTCGTTGATGTCCCGCCTTGATTCTCTGACATATATCACACTTGGCGATATAGCTTCCGATTTCTCTCTTCATCTTATGCAACCAAAATTGTTCTTTCAAATCTTGATACATCTTCGTTCCTCCGGGGTGGATAGAATAAAGAGTATCATGAGCTTCCTTGAGAATAACTTCTTTCAACTTAGAATCTGCTGGTACACAAAGGTGTCCTTTGTACCATAGAACTCTTTCTTCGTCTTCGGTAAATCCAGGTACTTTGCATGTACCGATACAATGCTTGATTCCGTCGATACTAGCATTTCCTTTCTGCACCTCTTTGATCTGGCTGATCAAAGTGGGTTAAAGTTCTATGCTAGACAAAAATCCTTCACTCACTAATTCCATTCGGAAATCTTCCATCTCTTTGTGCAAGCTTGGTTGCTCCTTCAAAATCATGGAGTTCAAGCGACACGGCAATCTGCTAAGGGCATCTGCTACCACGTTGGCATTACCGGGGTGATAGTGAATGTCCAGATCGTAATACTTGATTATCTCAATCCATATTCTCTGTCTCATATTCAGCTCCTTCTGAGTGAATATATACTTCAGGCTCTTGTGATCCGAATAAATCTCGCAATGGTTTCCCATCAGGTAATGCCTCCATGTCTACAGGCCTAAAACTACGGTTGCGAGTTCGAGGTCATGGGTTGGGTAATTTTGCTCATGTTGTTTTAGTTATCGAGATAGATAAGATATAACTTTGCCTTCTAGCATTAGCACACATCCGAGACCGATCTTGGATGCGTCACAATACACATCAAAGGGCTTCGTGATATCCGGCATGATTAAGATTGGGGATGAAATCAATCTCCTCTTGAGTTCTTGAAAACTCGCTTCACGTTTGTCTGTCCATTCAAACTTCTTGTCCTTCTTCAGCAATTGGGTCATGGGTCTGGCGATACTCGAGAATCCTTCTACGAACTTGCTGTAGTATCCCGCCAATCCGAGAATTGCACGAACTTGGGTTTGAGTGGTTGGGGCTTGCCAATCTTCGACATCTTTCACCTTTGCAGGGTCAACGGCAATTCCTCCGACTGATACAATGTGGCCGAGGAATCCTACCCCCTGTAACCAGAATTCACATTTGTTAAACTTGGCACACAACTGATGCTCCCTAAGGGTTCCAAGAATGGTACTTAGGTGTAGCTCATGTTCTTCTTATGATTTGGAATAAATCAGTATGTCATCGATGAAAACAACAACAAACTTATCTAGGAAGTCCATAAAAATCTTATTCAGGAGAATCATGAAATAAGCGGGGGCATTGGTTAATCCAAAAGACATGACAGTATACTCGTATAATCCATATCTGGTGGTAAAGGCAGTCTTTGGAATATCCTCTGCACGAATCTTGAGTTGATGATAGCCTATTCTAAGGTCAATCTTAGAAAACACTTTGGCACCGGTCAACTGATCAAACAAATCTTCTATCTTGGGAAATGGGTACTTGTTCTTGATAGTGACATCATTCAACTTCCGATAATCTGTACACAAACGGTTACCTCCATCCTTCTTGTCCACGAACAAAACAGGTGATCTCCATGGTGACGCACTTGGTTGAATCAATCCAATTTCCAACATGGCATCTAGTTGCTTCTTTAGTTCTGCTAGTTTAGACGGGTTCATACTATATGGTCTCTGGGCTATGGGTCCGGTTCCGGGGATTAGTTAAATGATAAACTCGATATCCCGATCTGGGGGCATACCGGGCAAAACATATGGAAATACATCAGGGTATTCACAGACTATCCGGACTTGGTCAATGGTAGGTTGGGCTATACTCTTGTTGCACTTGAATTGACGAGGTAAGGTTTCAGATACATGCTCGACTGATATTCCGGCTGTACTGGTCATGGTTATGGCTTTCTTGGCATAGTCAATTAATCCTTTATGTTTGGACATCCAATCCATTCCTAGTACTACTTCCAAACCTTTAGTTCCTAGTACTATCAGATTAGCATAAAAATCTATGCCATGGATTCGGATAGGGACGGCTTTGCAAATTTTCCTAGCTTTGGTGGTTGAACCGGGGATTTGAACAATCATAACGTGCTTCAGTTTGGTTGGTTGAATCTTACTAGTGCATGCAAATTCTTCGGTGACAAATGAGTGCGATGCACCAGAATCAAACAACACTCTAGCGAGTATTGAATTAACAGAAAACATACCCAGCACGACGTCTGGCGCTTCCTGAGCTTCTTCAGCATGCATGAGAAAAAGATGGCCGTTGCGATTGAGTGAATTCCCTGGGACAAACCTTCTTCCGGGCTGAACACGACGCTATTACTGAGCTGGGGCATTTGCATTGGGGGCTGCAGCATTCTTCTTGGTGCACTCATTGGAGTAGTGACCCTTATTTCCACAGTCATAACAAGTCACTTGCGACTTGTCCTTTGCTACAACAGGCACAACATTGCTTCCAGTCCTCGGGGCAGTGTTGGTGTTGGCGGCAGCATTGTTGTTGTTGAACTTGGGTGGTGCACAGTTGAAATTGTTAGAGTTGCCGGGGTTGTTGTGATTTCCTCTGGGCCTTGGGTTTCCACTGTTGGGATAGGTCGGACGGTTCATCAGGGGTCTGTTGGTTCTCAGGGCAAATCCTGGAGATGGGTTAGGGCGATACTTTGGGGACTGATGGGTTCCTGGATGATGCATCATGCGATGCTTGCGGTTCTCATTGGATAGGTTGATCTTTCCTTCCATCTTGATGGCAAAGTCGACAAGGGCTTCAATATCAGCAAAGGGGATATTGACAAATACCGTCTGCATCTTGTCATGCAAACCATTCAAGAATCTCTCTTTCTTCTTGGCTTCGGTGTCGATCTCATCCGGGGCATACCTAGCTAATGAAAAGAATTTGTCACGGTATTGCACTACGGTCATCCTTCCTTGCTTCAGTTCTCTGAACTCATCTCTCATCCTCTTGATCAAACCAGGGGGCACATGGGTTCGGCTGAACTTGACCTTGAATTCCTCCCATGTCATCATCTGTCCTCTGGTCATTGCACGAACGTTGTTCCACCATGCTCTTGCATCTCCGGCTAGATAGTGGGTGGTGAACAGAACTTTCTCGTTGGCTTCCACTCTGGCGACTTCTAGGTTGTTTTCCACGGTTTGCATCCAATCGTCTGCATCTAGGGGCTCTTCTGACTTAGTGAAAACATGTGGGTTGGTGTTATGGAAATTCTTGAGCTTAGATCCATGGTTGTCTGGTTTCCTTGGCCTTGATTTTTGTGGGCTAGCTGGGCTATCTGCTGAAGGGTGGCTAGGTTGGCTTGACGTTCGGCTCTTTCAGCTTCGCGGTCCGAAACCAACATTTGCAGGATCTGCAACATCGGGTCCGGGGATGAACCACTTCCTCCGCGTGGCATCTGAAGATTGAGATAGATCATGAGAAAAGAGGGAAATTTCTAAGGTTCAGGGACTTTGAAAAGCTTTTAAAGTTTGACTCAGATTTTCTAGCAACTTGCTTTTCATTCATTCATAGCACACGATACAAACACACACCACAAAACAAGAAAAACAGATGGTTTTAAGAACCATTTTGGAAACTACGATACAGTGGGACCGAATACAACTCACTACGCTAGTGCTCAAGTGCTACTACTCCTCAGAGTCGGTAGTCGTCATCCTCATCATCCTCATCGTCATCGATGAAGGCGAAATCATCCTCATCGGTGAAGAAGTCCATAGCCTGATCCTCCAGAAAATCATCATCATCGCTGAGATAGGAGTAAGGGTCTCCACGAAGATCCTCTCCGCCATTCTCTCTTTCCTCCAACTGCATGTCTCTCTCGTGGATGGTCTCTTCCAAATCCGAGATACGATGGTGAAGACGAGCAATGATGCACTCCTTCTTGTCGAGCTGACGGCGGCGAGACTTGCGATCCTTCGCTAGCATGGCGATGGTCTGATCCTTCATCTTGATGATGGCGGACTTGTGGTTGGAGTAGTCGCGGCAATTTTCCAATTCCTGCTGACGATCATACATCATGAAGCTAAGGTGGTCCAACTGAGTCTTCAGCTCGGGGTGGTATGGGGCTTCCAGTGGCTGTCCCATAGCATCACGCCTTGGAAAGAACTCAAAGCGGGTACCCTTGATCTGGTTGATACTCTGCCCACACAGACGTGCAAGAGCTTCCTGCATGGCCCTGGCAAGTCCATCTAGCCAGTTGTTTTCTCGCAAGGTGAACTGAATTCCCTCGTCAGTGGGAGGTTCAATCTTTCCTCGGAGACTTGCAACAATTAGCCACTGCAGATCTTCTCCTCCTTGATCATTGAGCTGAGCTCCGAAGAACTCAGGGTGCGGACGCTCCAGAAGTTCCGAAAGCTGGTCCAAATCCCGCTCAAAGATGATGTCTCCTCCATTCCCCAACTGATAAAACTTGTTGTACTTCACGTCCATCTAAAATAATATAGGATGAGTAAGTTAGTAGAGTGATCAAATGTGTCAATTCCTATTGTCAGGATGGCTCTGATACCAACTTGTCAACACCCGGATTTTTAATCCCAGATGCCTGTTATGCCATACATCGCAATCCCAGGATTACCATTTTTGCGAGACATAACAGATTTGCATACCACAGTACATAATCCATTACAAACCATACATAAGGTCTTACACAAATAAGTATCTCATGATCCAGTTCTTAATACAACTCAAGCAGCGGAAATACATAATAATAACGGTAGCGTAGGCGAAGCTCCATCTTTGGGGTCACAGGCAATGCTGACGATGGGAGATGATCCTAGTTGTCGTAACATTCCTGGGGTCCTTCATCTTGGTACTCCTCTTCATAGTCTGGCCATGGGAATAGCCAGGGAGAAAGCCATGAGTACTCTTTAAGTACTCGCAACTAATACTAACAAGTGAAGGGGGGGGGGGTTTGTAGTAGGACACTAAGCTCTAGGGTTGTTTTGCAAAAAGCCAGATTTACCTCTACTAAGTTCAGAAGCAAGAAAAGCTATTTGAAATTTTATACCACCTAAGTGGGAACTTGTATTTCATATCACAACTCTGTTGTGGTCAAGTCAAAATCTCAATTCATTTCACAAGTCATTTTGAAAACATCTGACGGGGAACAAGATGGCCATCCAATCGTCCATAATCATGATGCGGCTATTCGAATAGTTTGACACTCTGCAGAGATTGTACACTTTCACCACAACATTCGATACATCCGTCAGGCAAATCCTAAATTCACCATACTCAGTATGCGGATAATCAATCCTAACCTTTCAATTACACGCCCTAGTATAAGCACCTATCTTGTGAGTTTGGCCTCCCAACCATGACGAACTATCATCTTGGGTACTGCACAGGTGGACAATCTTCACAAGGTAGGCTCAGCTCAGACCTTGGCTGTGAGGGAACCCATACTAAAGTATATAAGTTTCCAGTCGAGCCCTACCCAATTTTCGGGTATTGTGGTTATACGGAAAAATTGGAATGGTATCGCATCCAGACAACCATCAGTTTTATAAAGGGCTAAGGCTCATGCCCTAACATTTTCATCATCCAAATCATCTGGTGTTCGGAAACACATGTCAAAACATCTTAGTAGAATGACTCATCATCCTAATGTTTTCATAACCATTTTCCACCAAGTATTCCCATCTAAAGTTGGTCAAGTTTTATGCTTAGCACTAGCATCTACAAGTGGGGGTGAGTACTAATGAGGGGTGGTAAACAAGTGGAGTTTAACTAAGTTCAATCTCATGCCTTAGGGTGACATCAAGATTATCTAGCTTAGGCCAAATTTAATGCTCTTTATGCAACCTTCAATTATCTTCCTAGAATATACAGGTCACTTAATTAGACTCTAAGTAATAGCTTTGATAAAGAAATAAAGTATAAAGTTGGCAAGTAAAACTAGGAGGGGGTATCAGTGGGTATGATCACATATGCTTAAGGCATCTAGTGGTCATGGTAACAAGCAAGTATTAGCTTGCATCAGTATCAGTATAGGCTTGCCTTGTGAAGAGCAGTGGTTGAAGTTCTCCTCGGCTTCTTCTTCGTAGTATCCTCCTTCCTCCTCGTATCCTTGGTGGGTACTAGCATCTATGAATAAATACGAGGTACACAATCACCAAACAATACTTAACTACTTTCAATCATCACACAAAGATGCACTGTAGATGATCTAGTATCATCACTAACATTACAAGATTAAAGCTTTGGTCTTATTGATTTTATTTTTAGAAAAGTAATTTCTACTCATTGAAAAACTACTTAAGATTTAATATTATCCAACTCAAACATGGGATCATGCTGTCACATGTCATCACCACATATTTCAGTACATGGGAATGTGATTTAAAGTGGTGTCACAATTTAATAAGGTTTACCCTTTTATTTTAAATAAAATAAAGTGACTAGAAATGCCTATGTGGCATTCTTTTATTACTTGAACATTAATTCTGTGAGTAAACCCATATGTTTTTATATATTCTGAAAGGTATGATCAAATGTGATTTTTGAGATTTGGAGTTAACTCAAAAGCTATTATGGTTGAAATTTGAAAAATGTTTGAATGCAGAAAAGCTTCTGACTTGTTATTTTTACCAGGGTTGATCTACAGATCTAAATGATTTGAATCCAACGGGATTGGATTAAGCATTTCAACACCTTTCTAACAAAATTGGTTTCATGCAATTTGGTTCACTGAATCGAGTTGGGTTGATTTTTGAAACTAGGTACAGAACTGAGTTTTAATATAAATAGAAAAAGCTAAATTCAAACGAGTGGGCTGCGTGGGAATGGTTATTGGGCCGGCCCAGTGTCACTCTGCAGCGCGGGGCTCAACTGATAGGGGGGTCTACTGGTCAGTGGCTCATAAAACACGAAGCGGTACGGGGCGATGTGGTGCATTGGATTAGAATGAAGATCGACGGCAGAGGGTCGTCGTTGACGATGAACAAGGCACCGGCGAGCTCGAACCCTAGCGGCTCGGTGGGGGTGCATAGGGGTCATACCGGGGCTCTAGTGACGACGGCGAGGCGGGCAAACGACAAAGTCGACGACGACGAACTCAGGGGTGGTCGTGGCAGCTCCGGGGGTGGTCGAAATCAATGGCTCCATTCTTCTCCAGAGGCGGCCTGCTCCGGCACAATTCCGGCGAACTGCTGCTCCTCGTGCTCCGGCTAAGGGATGGAATGATCAGTGAGGTGAGGGGAGTGAGATGGTGTGAAGAAATCAAGCGGGGGTCGTCTCCTTTTATAGGCTCGACGGCGACGGTGGCGACACGGCTACGGGCGGCTAGAGGCATGGCCGAGGTTGGCGATCGACGGGCGGTCTCCTGGCGATGCTATAGAGCTTAAATGCGCGTGTAGGGGCGGTGGCAAATTGTCGGGAACGTGAGATGCTCTGCGAGGCAGAGGCGGCAAACTCCGCGGCGAGCGGTGGCTGCGGGGTACAGGCGGTGAAACGAGCATGTCTGGTGCTCTCCTGGGACGGTGGGGTGCATACTGGCGAGCGGCAAGGGCTCGAGGTGGTCGGGTTGCGTGGGAACAGCGAGTGCTCTGCGGTGCGCGTCGGCATGGTCGACAGCGGCATGGTTGCGGTGTTCCTGGCGGTTCTGGTCGCTGTCTCTGAGCTAGGGCTGGTCGAGAGGGGGCAGTGAGGCATGGGCTGCATGATAGACAAGGTTGGCACGACTAGTTCTTCTCCTAGCTGGCTGTCCACACTAGGGCGACATGGGTGCTCTCGGCCTGCTCACCATTGATGACAATGGCTAGCTTACAGTGGTGCTAGAGGTTAGTTAAGGTTGCTAGATGATCTACTAAGGCTAGTTGTGACCAGAGAGGGAACAAGGTTGGCCAAAACACTGCCCAAAATAGTGTTTTTGATTTTGTTGATTTGAATCTGCAACCTGTTTGATGAAATGGCCGCATGAACTTAAGTTTTGAATTTTGAAAAGATTTTTGGTGTGTGTGCTAGGAATGTGCTGGGGATACTATGGATGCTTGGGTTTTTAAAATTGAGCTTGTTTGTGTGGTTTTTGAAATAGTGGGATCTTCCCATATGAAAAAGATTTAGTTTTAAACTGTCATTTAACCTAAGAATTTAAATGTTTTTGGATGATCACAAAGTGGGCCTTGGTATCTTATTATGAGTACTATAAAGGGGTGCAAAGATCCATACATGTTTCTGTTAAGTTCTTAAAATTAGAGATAGCCAAAGTAGGCATGGGAGTTAATTTGGCCAAAGTGACCATTCACCTAATTTTTTATTTTGACTTGTTTGTCTTTGGGAAAAGTCTGGGGATTGTTTACATGATGTTTATTTCACCTAAGAATCATTTTACAAGCAATGAAACACAGAACCATGGCAATTCAAAAGAATCCAAATTTTAATACACACACATATGGATGCTTTCATATTTTTAATTAGAAAAGTTTTTGTTAACCCTAAATTTGATGATTAGAGTTTGATGATCCAAGTTTAGTATTTTTGGGATGTTACAAAGTTGCTTCACATTGGCGTCAGCACGAGCGTTGTCCAGTTCCTTCTGACTCTCACTAAGCATGAAGGCAGGATGATCCACATGGTGCCTCAAGTAAGGGTGGCCTGGCAGATCCATGGGTTGTCCGTTGGAGTCACTTCTGGCATAGTGAGCAAAACGGGTGCCGATGATCTTGTTGATATTCTGCCCACATAGTCGGGCAAGTGCTTCCTGCATAGCTCTGGCCATTCCATCGATCCAGTTGTTCTCTATGATGGTGAAATGAATCTTCTCCGAGGTAGGTGGCTCCATCTTTCCGTGAAAATCGGCAAATATCAACCACTGTAGCTCCCCTCCAGGGTGATCATGGAGTTGAGATCCATAGAACTCCGGATGCGGCCACTCCAGAAATTCAGCCATCTTGCTTAGGTCATTCTCAAAGATGAGATTCCCTCCATTTCCCAGCTGGTAGAACTTGCTGTAGGCATAGTCCATCTATAAGAAATTTGAGAGGAGTAAGTTAGAGAAGTGATCAAGTGTGCAAATTTTTAGGTAAGGTTGCCAAAATTTTAAGGAACTTATGTCTCTCTTTTTGGAAAGAATTTCAAGGGTAAGAGTGAGAATAGGTTTTCAAATATATTCACTTTCTTTGTTTTGGAAATTAAGTATGACGTCCATGCTAACTAGGGTCTCCTATGGTCAGGATGGCCCTGATACCAACTTGTCAACACCCGGATTTTTAATCCCAGATGCCTATTATGCCGTACATCACAATCCCATGATTTCCATTTTTGTGAGCCATAACATATTGGTACCATAGTTCATCATCCGTTACAAACGATAATAGTCTTACAAATAGTTGATCTCATGATCAAGTCTGATTACAATGAAAGCAGCGGAATAATAATAAAGGTAGCATGGTCAAGGCTCCATCTTCAAGGTCACAGGCAATGCTGACGATGGGAGATGATCCTAGTTATCGTAAGCATCCTGCTGTCCTTCTTCCTCGTAGTCTCCTTCATAGTCTGGCCATGGGAATATCCAGGGACAAAGCCATGAGTACTTTGAAGTACTCGCAAACTTTCACTAAAGCAGTAAGGCCATTCTATAGGATTCTTAAGCTCTAGGTTTGTTTGCCATAAGAAAATTTTATTTCAACCAGTGTCTAGTAGTAAAACCGAACTTTAGTTGGCTAAGTGACTTAGGTGGGAACCTAGCTTCATTTCCACCACTTGCGGGGTCAAGTCAAAGTCATCTTTCAAGTCACGGGTCATTTTGGAAAACATCTGACAATGGAATAGTATGACCATCCAACTGTCCATAACCGCGGACGCGGCTATTCAAATAGTTTGACACTCTGCAGAGGTGGTACACTTTCACCACGACATTCGATACATCCATCAGGAACAATCCTGAATCATCATACTTAGTATGCCGATAATTAATCCTGACCTTTCAATTACACAACCTAGTATAGGCACCTCCCCTATGAGCTTGGCCTCCCAACCATGACCATCTGTCATCTTGGGCATTGCATAGGTGGATAGTCACATTCACAAGGTAGCCGTAGCTCACCTCGTTCTGCGAGGGAACCCATACTAAGACATATAAAGTTCTAGTCAAGCCCTACCCAAATTCGGGTATTGTGGTTGTACGGTAAACGTTGGAATGGTATCACATCCGAACCCAACTATCAGTTTTTATCAAAGTCCAGTCACATCCTTCATTCACCATCATCTTCAAAGTCATTGTGTCCATAACACATGCCAAAGCATTTAAATAGAATGACTCATCATTCCAAGGTTTTCATAATCATTTGTTCCCATCTAGTGATCAAGTTTAATTTAGCACTAGCATCTATCAAAGGGGGTGTGTGTCACTAGTTGTAGGGTACTAAGCTGGTGTATCTATGTTCATCAAGTTCCAAGCTCTTGATGACACTTTCCTCATCATCCACTAATCATCCAATTAATTAACTACTGAACAGCTTGCAAAAGGTAAAGCTTGCAAATAAAACTGGGATTGGGTATAGTAAAAAGGGGTATCACAAGGGTATGTATAATAAGGCTTGCATAGTCTAGCATTTTTTGAAAGGAATGCGGTAGGGGAAGCCTCTACAGCGAGTTTTTTTTGAAATAATAAGACCCCAAATCTGCTGCATAGGCTAGCATGCTCAGTATAGCTTTCCTTGGTTGGTAAGGTGATCGAAGTTCTCTTCCTCCTCTTCGTAGAATTCCTCCATGTTGTAGCCCGGATTGATACTAGCGTCTATAAATAAATATGAGGTACACCATCACAAAACAATACTTAACTACTTCTATTTATCACACAAGGTTCACACTAGATGATCTAGCATCATATCTATCATTACAAGAAAGGGTGATAAGATGTTATTTATCTTATTTTTAGGAAAGTAATTTCTACTCATTGAAAAGTTTCTTAGGATTTAAATTCTCCAAATTAAAAATATGGGATCATATTGACACATGTTATTACCACATATTCTAATACTTTAGAATGTGATTTAAGAAGGTTGGCCTAATTTATAAAGTTTAACACTATTATTTAATAATATTTAAGTGGCTAAAAATGACTACAAAGTCATTATTTTGGTTTGGTTCCAGGACTACTGTATGTAAGTATGTAGATTTTCACATATTTAAAAAAGGTCTTGTCAAATGTGATTTTGGAGAGTTGGAATCAACTCAAGATCACCTATGGTTGATTTTAGAATTTTTTTTGAAGTTGCAAAAGCTTCTGGCTTGTTGGTTTTACTGAGGGTGATCCATAGTTTCAAACTGTTTGAATCCAACAAGGGTAATTAGATATTTTCATCCACTTTCAAACAAAATTAGATTCATTCAATTTGGTGTAGTGAATCTCTTTGAATTGATTTTTAAAGTTCACTATAAAAAATCTTTTTCAATAAAAAGAAAAAGACTATGCTTGAATCACTGGGCTCGCACAGGAAACGTTACTGGGCTGGCCAAACTGCACAACGCGCGTGCAGCAGGCTCACTCAGGCTGGTCCCACGCGTCAGCGGGTCATCTAGCACAAAGCGGTATCGATCAATATTAGCTCTATGATTACAACACAATCCACGGTCTAGGATCATCGTCTATGTGGTGGTGCTCTGGCGAGATTCTGACCTAGAGGCACATCGAGGGTGGCTCTGGGCTTACTAGGGCTCCAGCTTGGGTCGGTGGTGTGGGCTAAAGATCTTGTCGACGACGGAGAGTCGAATGGCAGTCACTGCAGCTCCTGGGGTGGCTTCAATCGACGGCGCCTTTCCCTCATGGCGGCGGCAGACTCTGATCAAATTCCAGCGAGAGGGTGCTCGCCTTGCTCAGGGATCACGTCAAGGATGTTTCTGAGTAAGAGAGGAGTAGAATGGTGTGAAGATTGAGGCTGGGGGTGGTCTCTATTTATACCCTCGAGGGTGAGGCAGTGCGGCATGGCAAGGGACCGTCGGTGACGTTGCTACAGGTCGAGCTAGGCATGGAGAAGGGCATGGGTCGACGCTATTGGGTGTGGCAATCGTCATGCAAGTGGTGGATCCACAAGGGGAGGTCTTAGTTGGTCGGGCGATGTTGGCGCTCTATGCGGGTACGTCAGTGTTCGTCATCGAGTATGATGGTCAAGGGGACGCGCGACAACCAATGGGCATGTTTGGGCGGTAGCTGGTGATGTCGTGGTCGCGAGTACATGCAGAGAGGTTTTGTCACGGCGTGTCTGCGCGAGGCGGCTTTGGCGCTCCGTCATGCTCTCGGCATGTCCATGGCTTAAATGGGCATGGCTGTTCTAGGGTCTCCGCGTCTCGCTATTGGTCGAGGGGTGGACAGAGAGGGGCGGTGAGGTCACGACTACTAGATAGACATCGCGAGCGAGTGAGGCGCGGCCTGTGGCATGTTGTCCATGTCCGAGTGACATGGTGAGTTCGGGTACCACTAGCATTGATCAAGGCAGTGAAGAAGAATGACTCAATTGCACGGCTAGGTACTAGGGTGATCGTGTGTGAGCTAGAGTAAAGATTTGGGGTACAATGGATGAGCAATTGATTGATCACAAACAGTAGATAGTTGGTAGTTGTACTGTGATCACCATGTGTTCAATCAAATGGCCGCATGAACTAAATCATCACCAAATTCAATGATTTTTGGTGAGTGATCTGATACTAATCTTGGCAGTCTCTTGGTGCAATGGTTTGCGAAGGGGTGTTGGTTTGAGTGGTTTTCCAAAAATGTCTATCTTGATACATAAGATAGATTCAAATTTGAATTGCCTCTCAAATGGATTTGAAAATACTTCTACAAGGTTGGTGAGTTCCATTTGGTTCAGTGTCACTAGGTCTAGCAAGGGGTGAAAAGAAATGGGAAAGTTTCTGTTTGAGATTTGTTGCTAGAGATGCTCAAAGTGAGCTATTGGTTAACTTTGGCAGAAATGACCATTTGTTCTTATGCTTTATATTTTTATTTTATTTTGTTTTGATTTGACTTGGTAGTGACCTAGATGATATGGTTTTGATCTATTGACCATTTCTCATCATATAAAACAATCAAAGATGTTATTGCAAGAATTCATACACACAAGCATTAAATTTGAATTTGATTAATAAAAGATGTTGTTAACCCTAATCTTGATTATTTAGGGAATGATCCTCATTAATATTTTTGGGGTGTTACAGTTGTACTTCGTAGTACAAAGGGGTAATGGTCTGGAGGAGCCAAACATTCCCACATATAAAACATAACATAGTAAAACCATGTAGTTTCGTAAACAGTACATAAACATGCATAAGTAAAATAGTAGGACAAGGGCTTATGAGCAAGAGGGTGGCTTGCCTGATGATCAGCAATATGGCAGTATGTACCTGGAATTCTTCTTTAGATAACCAAGAGTACCAATAATAATAATATTAATAGGAAAGAAAGATCCGATGCTTCCTTCTTCTTGGTGTCACACCATCGCAACTATCGCTGTTATCGAGCAAACATGCAAGCAAAGAACACCACAATCAATACAATGCCCTACGAGCACCAATACATACACCAATCAACGCACATATCATGTTTACCATTCAGTAGATATTAAGAGGAATAGATTTTAGGAAGATTGGCGTTGTCTTGGAAGCATGGACAGAAATCCCTTAGGATTTATAGTCTATAATTTACCTAAGAGAGGGGTTTGCACCAAGGACATATTTTGTATGATACCATTGGACAATAATGATATCATCAGAAGGGTATTGCTAAAATAAAACCAACAAAAGTGGTTTCACTATTTTATCAATTTTCATTGATTTATAATGATTTTTATAGTGAATAAAACTCTAGTTTTAGGGAATAATTCACCATAAAAGTTCTGGAGCTCCAAAAATTATTTCCTTGGGTGATTAGGTAGTATTTGGTGGACTGATTCAATATGAGTTAGAATAATCACAAAATATTTACCAGAACGCCCTCAGGAGATTTCCAAGGGCAGTACTGAATGGTATTTGTCTTTTTCTCCAGGTTAAATCTATAAGGGATTTTGATGTGATTCCAAGGAAACATGTATAATACATTTCTGTAGAAATTGGAATCGCCCTTTTTATATTTATAGAACTACTAAGTTGAATTTATTGGTGAAATAATCATACGTAGAATAGTTTAATTTACCAAAATTCAGTAAAGGCTAAATAAATTATGGTCTTCTGGGATTTTATGGTTATAGGTATGCATGTCTACTAGGAGTTGGAATTAGGTCAAAACCATCTCTGGTTTTGCTTAGGGAATTTGCTAAAGGAAGATATGCCCTGTTTTTTTATTCTTAGTAATGGAAAGTCATTGTTCACCTTGACATGGGGTCAGGTCCAGTAAATGGGTTTTTCAAATACCTTCCATAGGGAATTGGGTTTAACTTAAATTTCCCTATAAAACTTACTGGAGGGTTTAAAAAACTAATTCTGATACATCCTAATTAGGGAATTATCAGAAAACATTTATAAACTTTTTGGGCAGGGGACATGCTCTGCATGGTTGATAAAACATATAGGGACATGGGAAAAATAAGATCTGGAAATTTTAAGTGGTTTTACATTTTCACATGGATTTAAAACAAAATACCAATATAGCAGTTCTGGAATAGGAATTAAGAAAAAGAAAAGAGGAAATGGTAGCCGGGCCGGATCGGAAGTGGACTGGGCCGCACGACGCCCGACCGGCCCAACATGCGGTGGAGGCAGCGCCCGGGAGCGCGTTTGATGCCGCACAGGCTGACCCGCTGGTCAGCAAGGGGGAGGGGCGAAGAGGTATGTCCGGATCTGAACCATTGGATTAGAGGGGATCAGACAGTGCGTGCTCGTCTCCTTCCTTAGGCACAGCGTCAATGAGGGGAAACCCTAGGGTGGGCCAGTGAAGGTGCGGGGAGGCTTACCGAAGCTCGAGCGAGGCCGGGAGGTGGCGGAGGCGACACGACGCATGCTAGAGATCTCAACGAGGGGCGGCATGGCGGGGTTTGTGTCCAGGGTTCAGCTTGCATGTAGACCACTGCGTTGCTTGCCCAGGAGCTTGCCGGAGTTCCTCCCTAGGGCCGTCCTGGTCAAAGAGAAAAGTAGGAGAAGGGTCAGGGGGAGTATGATGGTGCTAGGCAACAACATGCAGAGAGAGAGAGAGGGAAGCTCGGGAGAGGGGGTCTTGCTCAAAGGAAATAGGGAGGACGAACCTTCTTCTTCTCCTCCTTCCTTCAGGCAATACATAGCAGGGGAAGGGAGAGGGATCTCTAGGGAGGTTCTCTGGTGGTCTAAGGGAGAAATGAGGGAGCAGAGGAGAGGAAGATGGCCTCTGGCCTATTTAACAAGAGAGGTGGACATGGTTCACCCTAGGTTAGGTTCTTCTCCATGGATTCCTCATTGGGCAAGCTAGGTGGTGGAGAGGGGGTGTGGGGTAGCCTCTGGTCGTGCTGAGTGACAATGAGTGAGAGGGGAGGTGTTGCAAGGCATTGAATATGCAATAACAAGTGGACAAGTAGGGTGTGTTCTATAGTAAACTTGCTACAGTGCACGACCAGAAAGTCTGTGGTTGTTGTGCAAGAGAGCTGGGCATGATTTGATGTGGGTTGGAGGTGGTGGTTCATGTTTTTGAAACATTTCCAAACTTGGCCTTATTGATGATTATGAAGATATTTGGAAATATTATCTTGGAAAGCTTGGGTAATGATGCTTGTAGATGGATATGGTTAATATACACCTCCATGATTTATTTGGAAATTATTGGAGATTTTAGGTACATTATTTAGCTTTTATCCAAAAGGTGCAGCAATGAATTATAGGAGCTAAACTGATATTTTCACATTGATCAAGGTTTTTTTATGTGAGATGGTCCTCAATACCATACTACATATTGGGGAATTTTATTGGGATTTATTGAGATGGAAAAGTATTTTACATGAATTATTTCTTGTTTCTGCCATTTAAGAAAAAGGGTAAAAAGAAATAGTAGATAATCTCAAAAATATTTATTTTTGAGATGGGAATATTGGATATGATATATAGTTATCAAATGTTCCTTGAGTTGGCAAAGCAATTTGAGGAAAAACAAAGTTGCCTTCATAAAGAAGGTTTTGAAGATTTAGCAATTAATGGAATTTAAATAGCTTAATAATATAAATAATTATGGGAATTACTTGGGGATGGTTATATCCAAGGGAGATGATGTAAACTTGATTACATAATTTCCATCTTGGTTTTTGAAGGATTATGGTGAGAATGGAAGAAAACTAGATTTGGGGGAATCTAGGGTTTTGATATTTTATACCACCTAGACAAGGTTGGATTAGGGAGCTCAGAGCACACCTTGATACAAGGGATAGATGGATTGTTAGAACAAGTTATATTGATGATCATGGCAGAAAAATCTGGGCTTGGATGTTTTTGAGGTGGTCTAGAAGAAATGGCAAACTTTGTTGAAAATAAGGCTGCCATACTAGATGTGTCATGATGCCTCATAAACCATGAAGGTTTAAGAAGCACAATGCTCCAATGGGAACGAGTGAAGGGTGGATTGATAGAACATGGTTAGTAGATCATAGGCATGTAGAGATTTTGTCAAGGGGAGGTAGCACATAGGCAAGATGATAAGATTTGCAGAAAAGATTATTATCTTGACTATAAAACCATCATGGATGAGTGGGAACCAGAATGGTTTATCCTAAGGAAAAAGTGGACCTTGTTATCAATAATAATTTAATACAATATGGTTCAAGTACATCCTCAAGAATGCACATAGATTAGAGTAGGTGAAGTTCCCAAGATTGAATCTAGCTAAAGATCTCTAGACTTAGCTAAATTTGGCAGATTTGTGGAATTTAGACTAGATTACAAGTATAGATGATTTTGAGAGAAATATGGGTTCCAACCTCATTATCAAGGAGATTATGTTGAAGTGTTAAATAAGTAGATAGGCTCCAGGCTTAGATTAAGTCTTTGTTGAGTTGGAAACTATCAAAGGGGATTATCCCTAGATTGATCTGATTAGGAGATGAGATGGTCATTTTAGTGGCTAGGGATGATATCAAACTTAGGAGGTTTACTTAGGAACTATATTCTTGATTTAGCATGATCCTAAAGGATGAGATCCTAGGGTGGCTGATTCTGCTTCCTAAGCAGACAAGTCATCACACTCACAGATCAAAGCAATTCATTAGACAGCAAATCAAGGTAACTCATCTATTCAACTTATCAACTACTACTAAGGTTACCATCAAGCCTAGATTGAGGTAAGGATGGGTATTTTGAAGAGTTTGTTGTTTTGAAGTGAGATAAGGGCTTCTTGGTATTTCTACCAAGATGGGATGAAAAGATTTTAGAAAGGTTTTGGAAAACCTAGAGATAAGTGTAGTTGAAGTTATGTTTTGAAAACATAAGGAGATTATATCTATGTCTCCATAGTTTGTTACTATAAATAATAAAATAATTTGTTGTATCAAAATCATCTTGACTCAAGTGTGAAATGCTAGTACATTTGAGAATATGAAAGATGAGACAAGACATCTCTTTTGTAAAATAGCTTTTGTCACATAGTGTTGAGATAATAAATATATCACCTAATACACAACCAGTTGCAAAGGGAACAAGCAAACAAGTAGGCAAACATTGCAACACTTAATAAGAAAAAGTTTTTGTTCCCCCCTGATTTTTGCCTTTTGACAAAAGATCAGGGTTGCTGAAATTGGGATGTTACAATATTGAGGACCCAAAGATTGCAAAAATAAAATAAAAAATAAATAAGCTTCAACAAATGAAGCGAGAAATCAAAAGATGCAAAAGAACCAATTGAAAAAACTAACAAATGATACCAAACGGAAACAACAAAAAACATGAGTGTTTAAATGAAAATAGAGAAGCTCCCCAAAATTTGTGCAAATTTTAGAATACTTGTTTTTGAATACAGTATGCACAAATGTGGAATCCTTGCTCCCCCATAAGCATTTAAACCAAAAAAATATGAGAAATAAGGAAAATGTGCACTCTTAAATGAATAAGAGAAGTTCCCCAAAGTGTATGCACCAATTAAAGTAATTACATTTGGAAACAACATGCACAACCATGGAATCCTCACTCCTCCAAACTCATTTAACAATGCACTCAAAGGAAAATAAATTATTAAGCCACCAAAGAGTCAAAAATAAATAAGAGGTGGTTTCCAAGAAATGCAAAAACAACCAAATAATGATATTCTCTTGTGTGTATAAATTTCTAGGTGGAAAATATCACAAAGAGAAATGCCCACAAATAAATATGCAGAAACAAAATAGATACCCAAGAAAGCACATGAAGAACAAAAGGAAGTCATAGAATATACAAATAATATGTTTGCTTCAAAGCATGGCCAAAGGATCAAATATATCTCATTGTAGATCGATGATCTTCAAAAACCAACACACTACACATAATGCAACTATTACCAAGGGAACATGGGAATAGTTGGAATATGTGGAGTAAAGCAACAAGTATCACAACAAAAATTAACTTTGCAAAAAATAATTGCAATTGCACATGAGAGAAATTGAGGAAACGATATGCAATAAAATTTGTAGATTGACATATTTGGGATTGGTGAATCATGAGCATGATTTTTATAGTCCCCATTATATGCACTAATCTCAACCTACACACATTTGCAATAGAGAGAACTCTTCAAAGCCAAAGCAAGAATCCCAACATTTTCAAGTACAAATTCATGCCAACAAGCAACCTATAAAATGTTGGGAACAAGATATGTAGCATGAGAGAGATACTTGTTAGCGAGATATAATAGGTAGGATGAAGTGGATATGAATATGTTGACCATCTCAGCTTGCATCCAATTGAAATGTGGAATCCACTTCTTCCTTGTTCAAGATACAAGCACCCAATATATATCTCCAATGTACCTAAAACGCAATTAAGTACACTATGGTCCCCAAACAAATTGGGTCCAAAGTAGTTAGTGCAACTACAATACATAGGAGAGCCTCCACACAAATATGTGCATACTGATATGAAATTGAATTTCATGCACATCTTAGCCCATTAGGATTCGGTGGAGTTTCCCCTATATATTGGATCAAAGAAAGCAAGCATGCCATAATATAAAAATATAGTAAATATGCATGCATAAGACTTTGAAGAACCAAAAGTATATACATTTTGAACAAAAACACCAAGTAAACCAATAAGACAAACACAAAAGTGTGACTCGACAAAAGGTGTCAACATTGTATCAAAGAGCCAAATCAACACATAAAGGACACAAGTTCAACAAATGAACTAGAAAGTGCCAAAGATATAAAATATATACAAAAACACCAATGCTCATGGATTTATCTCATCCTAAAAGATCAAAACAAGTGACAAAGAATGAGATAAAACCAACTCCCAAAGATAAAGATTTAAACACATAACTCTAACTCTCTACACTTTTCATGATGGCACAAAGTACCAAAATAAAATATCAAACTTCCAAGCACAAACGGGAGTTTTCTAAATAATATAGGAGAGCTCCCCCATGATGGTGCATTATGAAGAATTTTTCTTTTGAATGCAAAATGCACAAAAATTAGATCATCATTACTACCTACATTAAATAAAACACAAGAGGATACCAATAAAATAATAAGATACACAAGAGGCAAGGAAAGCTTGGGAGAAAAAAAAATTCGTGGACAAAGATAAGGCAGAAAGTAAAGGCCAAAGCGAATATGATCAATGAATTCCACTGTTCAAAAAATCGGTCGATATGCCGATTAATCGATCGCTACTCAGGGGTGGCCGATATGCCGATTTTCTGACTTATCGGCTAATTTTTTGATTTATCTCCCGATAAATCGGTCGATATGTTGAAAATCGCCAATTTTCGGCCGACCGATAAATTACCGATAAGCGATATCCTTAACATTGATGAATTCTACCATACATCGAGTTCTAATTGTCCAAGTACAAGAAGTAATAGGGAAAATTTTACTGAGGTACTTTGCAAGGAAATCCAAGATCATATTCACACAAAGAAGCATATAACAAAATATAAGAATTAAGCTTGATGCTTAGAGAGAGATTCTTGATAGCTTCAAATAGTCACACAATCACAAGTGATTAGAGTAACTTGAAGAAAATAGTTCCCATGAGGATATATAGATCTAAATATGAGGAAACACATAACAATAATAACTCTCACACAAAAGATCCAAAAGATGAGCAATAAAACATTTAAGCAAATTGGAACTTGAAAGAGAAAATGTGCCACAAAGGAGCTAGATAATTTTCAATATCAATTCTAAGTGGCACTACCTCAAATGTCCACATTTTATAGGTTTGTAATATGCACAAAGAATATAATTCCCCCATAATGTGATAAACCAAGAAATCTCAACAAGAGGCAAAAGATCAACCTAGAGATGATTAATGAACATTATGGAACTTGAGTTTCTCATGAGAAAGACATACCACATAGAGACTATATAAACATACAATAGAACTACTAAGTGGTTTGCCTCATGTACACACATTTTAGGATTGTGGAATTCCCAAGCATGACACTCCCCCAAAACGGAATAGTCCATTAATCCTTCATAAGATCTAAATAAGATACCAACTATAATCAATAAAGGCTCCAAACCAAGAAACATAAATACATGGTGTGCCAACCAACATACACAAATAAAATCCATAGGTCAATATAATTAAGTGGTAAGTACAACATGTACAAAAATATGCAAGTTACAAAACCAACACATACATGTACAAGGGAGCAAGTAACTATCAATGCAAATGAGTTAATCACAAGTTACCGCAAGGAGGAACATTGGATATATTATAAAAGCATGATAACCAAAATGACTTGACTTTGATAAAAAGGAATTGATGAAGATCCCTCAATTATTCATAAGGTAGCCAAGTCTACAATTCCATCCAAAAAAACCTATTGATCAAGTTTTAGCTTGTTGGTACCCAACCAATTTGGGTCCTAAGAAGTTAGTCACAATAGTCTTGGCCACCCAAATGGTTCTTTTCTTGACACCACTTTGGCCACCAACAAATTGGGCAAACACACTGCCACCCTCATCCTTAAGAAGTGAATAAGCATCATCAATCAAGATAGGATGGCATGAGGAGTTACCCATGTTGCATGAGGGAGAAAGGTGCCCCTTCTCATGGCATATGTAGAAAGTTATTATTTTGCCATATTTCGTCTTGGGAGGTGCCGCACCATGAGGAAGAGCTTGAGGCTTCTTGGGACGAGGCTCATCTCGAGTTTGAGTAGGAGCTTGAGGCTGATTCCCTTGTTGCTTCTCACTAAGCGTCTTCTTCTTCAATGGTAAAGCTCTCACATGATGCCCTTATTCCTTGCACTTGAAGCCCACAATGTTGGCTGGATTCTTCACTTGTCCTTGGCCCTTCTTCTTGTTGTCCTTTTGATTCATATTGTTAGTGGGATTGTTCTTGATGTTGGAGTTGAATCCAAGACCACTCTTGTCACTTGGGTATCGTCGCACACTCAACGTGTTCTTGAGTGTGGTTTTCCCTTAGTGACACCTTTTCAAGTCATGCTTCAAGGAAGTAACTTGAGCCTTGAGCTCTTTAATTTCCTCTACATGGTTAGTATCAACAATAATACTAGAGGACGTAGATGCTTCATTGTTAGAGCAAAAAGGCAAGGAATGCAATTCATCACAAGATATAGCATGGTTGTCAAAGGATGAATTACAAGGGCTAGCACATGGAAATATAACATTTGGAGTAGATGTAGTGCTAATGTCCACATGGGGCCCACTATATGTTACCTTTAACACAATGGCCTCATGAGCTAACTTTAGCCTACCATGGGAGACTAGAAGATCCTCATGCGATCTTGCAAACTTAACATGACTTTATTCTAATTTCCCATAGTTTCTAGATAGCAAAGAAAGTTGAGCCTTTAGCTCAACATTATCCTTCAAGATAGATGCTTCACAAGAAATAGAGTTAGTAACACAATCATAATCATTTAATGCAAGAGGTGAGGGTAACTTGCAAAGCTACTTGGTGTATGAAGCTTTAAGTTGCTCATGTGACTCGGAGATTTTGATGAGCTCACCCTTGATGACCCTAGAGCCATAGTTCAGGTGCTCAAAATACTCATGGAGTTTAGAATAAGCAACTTCAAGTTCATCATTTTTAATGTGAAGGGAACTTGCCACCTCAAGATCTCTATCATGAGATTTCTTCTCTCTAGATAGCTCTAGAGCAAAGGTCTCCTCAAGAGATTCCTGAGTGGTTTGTTCCTCTTCATGAGCTTCATTTATATTTGCAATGTCATTAGCATACTCACGCTCAATACTACTTATCTTGTCAATTGTGTCTTCATGCTCATAAATTAGTTGCTTACTTTCAATAGAAAAGGTCAAGATTTCAATGAAAGTAGAGCAAGCATTTTTATTTGGATGAAGAGAACAAAGGACTAGCCCCCCTTCTCTTTTAAAGAAGCAACATCATCATCTACTTCATCATGATCAACATTCACATCATCATGAGATATATTGCGATCCAAAGGATAGGTTGTCACATCCCAAAATTCTCCTAATTTCGGAATGTGAAATAAATAAATAAGTTTGATTGATTGTTTGACTATGTTGAAAATTCTCAATGAGAAGAAACTTTTTGAATAGAAAATCCTCTCAACCTTGAATTCAAAATCTTATATTCTTTTGTTATGACCTAAGTAGCCATATAGGCAAAAGGGCATGGATTTATTATGGATTGTAGAATTGGTGTGCAAGATTTCAAAATGAAAATCATGAAGCATTCATAAGCATTTCATTACATCCATGCAAAGTTCTCACAAACTAAATCCAAATCCTGGTATCTAAATCCTATAGTTGATTCGCCCAAATGTTCCTAAGGGTAATTAAATTGACTTATTAAAACCCACTGTTGCTAAGGCATAAATTATTGATAATTATAGCATAAAGAGATCCAATTTATACTACAAAATTTTAGAAACAAAATTGAGCTCATTTGGAGATAGTATGAAAAAGTTATGAAATAAATACAAACACATAAAGATATAAATAAAATGAAATATACAAGGATTTGTAAATCCACTACTTCCAAACTAGTAAAAAGATTACAAATTTGATCCTATAATGATCTGTTCGATTTTAGAAAATTTTAGAAACAAGAATCATGTCATTTGGAGTTCGTATGCAAAAGATACAAGGGAAACAAGTAAATAGAAAAAAAAGAAAAGGAAAAAAAAACCTAATGGGCCGGCCCACCCGGATCGAACCAGCACGCACGGGAAGGATGGATCGATTGGTTGCTTTAAAAAGCGTGCAAAATCTGTTTTGTTAAACCTATCTCTATTCAAACTGCTATAACTTTTTATCTACAACTCCGAATCGACTTTCGTTTGTTTCTACTTGTTCCCTACTCCAATACCTATCTCCCCACCGTCCTAAACATATATATAAACTCGTGAATCCACAGCTGTACGAGTTTCTCTCCTCGAAATCCCGAATCTACATATGCCCGAATCTTATTTCGCTTTTTAACCCATCTAGACTTTGTTGTTTGCCTTCGGTCAAAAAATGAAAGTTGTAGGAATCGTCGAAATCTTTCAGTCCCGACAAACCTCACCTCTTTTCATCCACCACAGCCGGAGAATTTTGTATCGCAATATTTCAGATCTTACGATGTAAATCCAAAATGTACTCGCGCTCGTTTCTTCAAATCCAAATTCCTTTGGTGAGAAGGTAGGAATAATGATTCCCCACAACTTTCATGTTCTGAGTTTTTCAATTTGACCTACGGATTTGTCACTCTAACACAGATCTGTTTCTTGTCTATTCTGGGCCAAAATCGGGTCAATCTCTTCTTCTAGCCACCGGATCCTATCCAGACGGTCGAGATCCAATCAAACCGGTGCGTGCCATGTCGTCAATCCGGTCAGCTTCCTCATCCAAGCCATGTCAACGTAAGGTCAACATCTAGTCCCAGTCAGCATGCAAAGTCAACCTGTCCAGTCAGCGGAATATTCCGTTCGAATTTAAAATTGCATATTATAGATCTAACTTGTAAAATTCATTAGAAATTCATACCACGTCCAAAAATTGCGTATAATATATCAAATTGAAGATAATTTCACGTAGAATCATCTTATCAGAACAGATCCAACTTTTACTGTACGTGGTTACTGCAGTAATTTAATTAGTTTTAATGGTCTTTTAGGTTAATAAATTCATAGGAAATTATCTGTAACTCCGAAAAATATGAATAATATATCAAATTGAAGCTACTGTAATGTACTTTAATAATATATGGTTGAATCTAGCCTTTGCATTAACCCGTAGAAATTTAATAATATACCGATGGAAAGATGGTTCCATGTAGATCATCAATATGCAATTAGTTCAGCCTTTGACTGTAAGGTTTTGCCGTGAAGATTTAAATAGTTTAATGGCTTATTTAGAGTAATAAATTCATAAGAAAATAAATACTACTCAGAAAATTACAAATAATATGTCCCTGAAATCACAATTCCGTGGAGATTACAGATATAATTTGAGTTTGATTTTTAGACAACAGAAACTATATGAATCATTTAAAACCATTAAACACTATTTAAATCATACAAAAAGATCTATAACTCCGATTAGGGTGAATCCAAGTGCTAAGGTTTTGTATTGACAATATCTATACAGAGAAATTGCATGACACATTATTTGGTACTGTTAAAACAGAAATTCATACAGAAATATTTAAACCCATTGAAATAGTGTTTTAATCATAAGAAAATATCTATAACTCCTTTTTAGGTGATTCAAATTGCCACTGTCTCTAAATTGCATTACCTCTATCCAGTAGCATCTAGTTCACAATTTAATATGACATAAACATATTTAGTTAAATTAAAGTGGTATACACCATATTAAATCGATACAACTTTAGTAATAAAAGCTTTAGTGCATTAAATGACTTTCCACATGCATCATGTAATATAACTATGTTCAGAACTAAAGTAACAACCATTGTGACTTATTAGATTGTCATGCATGCATTTGTTGTATTTGTTTGATCTCTATGTGTTATTGTTTGTGTTGTATGCAATTGTTTGATCGATAGATTGCGAGGAGTGCAACGTGTGTGATTGCAACTACTATGATTGCAAGTATTGTGGTTATGACGAGAGCAACCATTATATCTATGAGAATTGTGAGGATTATCTAATCAACTACATCTACAACAAAGGCAAGTGGTGCTATCTTGGTCATAAATGTCCTATTGTTTTCCTATGCTTTATAGATGTTTTTGTAGAATTGCATATGTAGGAATTGATGTGTATATGCTATGTTATGTCCCATATTATTCCCTAGCATTCCTTGTTTATGAGCCACCGTTGGTAGATGTGCTTAGCCATGCTATGATGAACGAGGGCTAGGTTACATCACTGAAGTTGTTTCTAAATGTGTTGGTTTGCGAAAACTAAAACAACTTAATCAATGAATCTCCTGGGTGTGATGGGATTGATAATTTTTGGTGGTATCATTGCGGAAAGGCACCCAGGACACTGAGAAATGATTGGTTTCTTTGTTTGGAAGCTTTCGTGTGCAACCATGTGCCAATAATGAAATGGGCGGTTGGCTGAACTCAGTAGGTTGTGGTAACTCAAACCTGCGTATCCAGAGATGTAGATAGTGTAGGTTGGACCGGTGCGCGTCGGGATTGGGGAGCTACTTCCCGAACGGTTCCTTCTTGGACTTCTCCCTATCATCACCCAATATGAGAGTGGTGGTACGAGCTGGGCTGGCCAAGTCACATGGGTAAAGTGTACTAACCCCTACAGGGTGTATAAACTAAGTGCTTAGCCGTGTCCCCGGTTATGGACAATTTGAGCGACCTGGTACTGATGCTATGATATTTCTCACTCATCCTTATTTCTTAATTACTTAAAACTTGTTGGGTGAACATAATTGGGTAGGAGCACCTGGGAGTGAACCAAAGTGTCCTATTTATCGTATTGGAAAACTACTTTGTTACAAATGTTAGGATAAAACTATTGCTTTATGCAAATGAGCCTGAACTCCACTTGGCCAAATAAGCATGTAGTTGATAGATCTGTTGTTAACCACTTTAGCCTACTTGCCATACATTCAATGTATTGACCATTCGTGGCTGCAACGTTTCATGTTGTAGGTTATATCGTATCTGAGTGATCGTTCATAGGTCGCGAGACTCCACTCAAAAATTGTTCGCCTATGGCACATTTGAAGGATGGAGATCTACCTTGTATTCGTTTTCCGATGTATACTTGAATAAATAATGTAAATTATAGATCATATTTGTTGTATTTATGATGCACAGTTATATTTGGTATCATTTTGAACTGTGTGTATCCAGGGATTGGCACTATACACATGAACTCAGCCTTATCAGGCGAGGGTGTTACAAGATGGTATCAAAGCTGTGTATTGACTGTAGGATCGTGACCTTAGAAATGGATTAGCAATAGAAGACCTCTATTAGGAGAACTATCATATTTTATATTTATTAGAGTTCTTATATTCCTTGTCTATCATTTTCCAACACCTCTCCTTGTTCAAACTTGTAGATGTCCATTCATTTGATTAGTAGAAGAAGTGATCTACCATAAAAACTACAAGAATTGGAAAATGTTATTAGTAGTTTTCTATAAAGAAAATCACTATATGAGAGTTGGCCTACAAGTAAAGAACAAATAACATGACATAAATAAACATCTCATCAAGTTTGGTTAGGTCCAGACTACCATATTTTATATCTTTAGGAGATCATCGCTATCGTGTTAGCATATTGTTCTTACCAACTTATGTGGTATGACAATATAGGTTGCTTGCTTGTTGTTCTATACCATATTGTGTGATGCCTTGTTTACGATCTGTTGTTTTGAAATTCTAAAGTTGCTGGAGTTGTCGTGTGGTTTTAAAATTATTTTAATGGTGTGAATTGATTGAAATTCGTGGGATTACTGCTGCAGTTTTCTGCCTGACCTGTTGTACCGCGTGATTTTGCATATTTTACTAGTAACTCGTAAAAATCTAAACAAATGGGATCTGGAGCGTAATTACCTGTAGTACATGCACAAAAATTGGCTAAAATTCCTGACGAGTTTAAGGTTCCCAAAAAAATTCGTTAAACCTGCTGTACCGTTTTGACAGATTTTGTTTATTGCTTATATGTTGCTCTATTTTACTCTAGTATTGTTCCCAATGCTTTCAAGCTATATTGTGGTTATATACTACTAAGTTTATACACCTGTAATGTTATTATACAAGTGTTTGCTTGTGTGTTGATTCCTTATGATTGTTTGCTTGTTTGTGACATTGATTGCTTCATATAGTTATGGGTAGGATTATTTTCTTAGTCGTTCTTTCCTATAGAATCTATTCTTCCCTATCTTGAACCCTTGGAGATATAATGATGTGTTAAGCGGAAGGTTTGACAACAAAATACATTTAGTAAAGAGAATGCTTCACCTAATGGAAAAAGGATGTGGAAGTATGAAGTGTTGCACATGATGTTATGTAGTAGATTATCCAACCTGAAAGTTGAAGTATCACAGCTTAGTTTTAGTAGTAGCTTTGTTGATTGGATACATGGGATTATACATAGAGCATTAGCTTGTGCCCATGGAAACATTCTTCAAGGCAAGTGAGAATGCCCGAGTGATAGAAAAACGTGATTCACCTATCCTCATACAGGGTAATGATTTGGGTGCAGGATGGATTGATCACCATTCCTACTACTCTTATTATTCGCTCTTGTACTGTTGGCTTTGAGAATCTTGAGTGCCCTTTTCAACCTTAGCAGAGAGTCGACGTTGAGCCTAAACCCTAGAATGGTATATTTTTACACCTTCTAAAAGCATTCATTGCTAAGCGTAGGAATATACGGTAAGAATGAATCTCAACCATGATTAATGAGTACCATGAATTAAACATCCCCTAATTGACCACCATGAGAGTTTTGCTAGTTTAGGAAGTGCTTTCTCGGAAACTATCAATCATGTTGTTTAGAATGTGCTAGACATTGTGCCAATAAAAGTCTCAAGGAGAACCAATCTGAGCTAAGTGAATCCTCGAGAAATGACCTAGTCAATTTTATTTTAAGGGCGATAGCATCCTAATGGATCCCGAACCTTTCTTTCTTTCTAGCCTTCCCAAATCTCGGGACGAGATTTCTTTTAAGGGTGGTAGTCTGTCACATCCCAAAATTCTCCTAATTTTGGAATGTTAAATAAATAAATAAGTTTGATTGATTGTTTGACTATGTTGAAAATTCGCAATGAGAAGAAACTTTTTGAATAGAAAATCCTCTCAACCTTGAATTCAAAATCTTATATTCTTTTGTTATGACCTAAGTAGCCATATAGGCAAAAGGGCATGGATTGATTATGGATTGTAGAATTGGTGTGCAATATTTCAAAATGAAAATCATGAAGCATTTCAATACATCCATGCAAAGTTCTCACACACTAAATCCAAATCCTGGTATCTAAATCCTATAGTTGATTCGCCCAAATGTTCCTAAGGGTAATTAAATTGACTTATTAAAACCCACTGTTGGTAAGGCATAAATTATTGATAATTATAGCCTAAAAATATCCAATTAATACTACAAAATTTTAGAAGCAAAATTGAGCTCATTTGGAGCTAGTATGAAAAAGTTATGAAATAAATACAAACACATAAAGGTATAAATAAGATGAAATATACAAGGACTTGTAAATCCACTACTTCCAAACTAGTAAAAGATTACAAATTTGATCCTATAATGATCTATTTGATTTTAGAAAATTTTAGAAACAAGAATCATGTCATTTGGAGTTCGTATGCAAAAGATATAAGGGAAACAAGTAAATAGAAAAAGAAAAAGAAAAGGAAAAAAAACCTAATGGGCCGGCCCACCCGGATCGAACCAGCACGCACGGGAAGGATGGATCGATTGGTTGCTTTCAAAAGCGTGCAAAATCTGTTTTGTTAAACCTATCTCTATTCAAACTGCTATAACGTTTTATCTACAACTCCGAATCGACTTCCGTTTGTTTCTACTTGTTCCCTACTCCAATACCTATCTCCCCACCGTCCTAAACATACATATAAACTCGTGGAGCCACAGCTGTACGAGTTTCTCTCCTCGAAATCCCGAATCTACATATGCCCGAATCTTATTTCGCTTTTTAACCAATCTAGACTTTGTTGTTTGCCTTCGGTCAAAAAACGAAAGTTGTAGGAATCGTCGAAATCTTTCAATCCCGACAAACCTCACCTCTTTTCATTCACCACAGCAAGAAAATTTCGTATCGCAATATTTCAGATCTTACGGTGTAAATCCAAGATGTACTCGTGCTCGTTTCTTGAAATCCAAATTCCTTTGGTGAGAAGGTAGGAATAATGATTCTCCACAACTTTCATGTTCTGAGTTTTTCAATTTGACCTACGATTTGTCTCTCTAACACATATCTGTTTCTTGTCTATTGTGGGCCAAAATCGGGTCAATCTCTTCTTCTAGCCACCGGATCCTATCCAGACGATCGAGATCCAATCAAACCAGTGCGTGCCATGTCGTCAATCCGGTCAGCTTCCTCATCAACGCCACATCAACGTTAGGTCAACATCTAGTCCCAGTCAGCATGCAAAGTCAACCTGTCCAGTCAGCGGAATATTCCCTGGAATATTCCGTTCGAATTTAAAATTGCATATTATAGATCTAACTTGTAAAATTCATTAGAAATTCATACCACGTCCAAAAATTGCGTATAATATATCAAATTGAAGATAATTTCACGTAGAATCATCTTATCAGAATAGATCCAACTTTTACTGTACGTGGTTACTGCAGTAATTTAATTAGTTTTAATGGTCTTTTAGGTTAATAAATTCATAGGAAATTATCTGTAACTCCGAAAAATATGAATAATATATCAAATTGAAGCTACTGTAATGTACTTTAATAATATATGGTTGGATCTAGCCTTTGCGTTAACCCGTAGCAATTTAGTTAGTTTTAATGGCTTTTTAAATCATTAAATTCATAGTAAATTAATTGCTTGTCACAGAAATATAAATGATATACCGATGGAAAGCTGGTTCCATGTAGATCATCAATATGCAATTAGTTCCGCCTTTGACTGTAAGGTTTTGCCGTGAAGATTTAAATAGTTTAATGGGTTATTTAGAGTAATAAATTCATAAGAAAATAAATTATTCAGAAAATTACAAATAATATGTTCCTGAAATCACAATTCCGTGGAGATTACAGATATAATTTTAGTTTGATTTTTAGACAACAGAAACTATATGAATCATTTAAAACCATTAAACACTATTTAAATCATACAAAAAGATCTATAACTCCGATTAGGGTGAATCCAAGTGCTAAGGTTTTGTATTGACAGTATCTATACAGAGAAATTGCATGAAAAATTATTTGGTACTGTTAAAACAGAAATTCATACAGAAATATTTAAACCCATTGAAATAGTGTTTTAATCATAAGAAAATATCTATAACTTCTTTTTAGGTGATTCAAATTGCCACTGTCCCTAAATTGCATTACCTCTATCCAGTAGCATCTAGTTCACAATTTAAAACGACATAAACATATTTAGTTCAATTAAAGTGGTATACACCATAATAAATCGATACAACTCTAGTAATAAAAGCTTTAGTGCATTAAATGACTTTCCACATGCATCATGTAATCTAACTATGTTCAGAACTAAAGTAACAACCATTGTGACTTATTAAATTATCATGCATGCATTTGTTGTATTTGTTTGATCTCTATGTGCTATTGTTTATGTTGTATGCAATTGTTTGATCGATAGATTGCGTCGACTACATCTACAACAAAGGCAAGTGGTGCTATCTTGGTCATAAATGTCCTATTGTTTTCCTATGCATTATAGATGTTTTTGTAGAATTGCATATGTAGGAATTGATGTGTATATGCTATGCTATGTCCCATATTATTCCCTAGCATTCCTTGTTTATGAGTTACCGTTGGTAGATGTGCTTAGCCATGCTATGATGAACGAGGGCTGGGTTACATCACCGAAGTTGTTTCTAAATGTGTTGGTTTGCGAAAACTAAAACAACTTAATCAATGAATCTCCTCGGTGTGATGGGATTGATAATTTTTGGTGGTATCATTACGGAAAGGCACCCAGGACACTGAGAAATGATTGGTTTCTTTGTTTGGAAGCTTTCGTGTGCAACCATGTGCCAATAATAAAATGGGCGGTTGGCTGAACTCAGTAGGTTGTGGTAACTCGAACCCGCGTATCCAGAGATGTAGATAGTGTAGGTTGGACCGGTGCGCGTCGGGATTGGGGAGCTACTTCCCGAACGGTTCCTTCTTGGACTTCTCCCTATGATCACCCAATATGAGAGTGGTGGTACGAGATGGGCTGGCCAAGTCACATGGGTAAAGTGTACTAACCCCTGCAGGGTGTATAAACTAAGTGCTTAGCCGTGTCCCCTGATATGGACAATTTGAGCGACCTGATACTGATGCTATGATATTTCTCACTCATCCTTATTTCTTAATTACCTAAAACTTGTTGGTTGAACATAATTGGGTAGGAGCACCTGGGAGTGAACCAGAGTGTCCTATTTATCATATTGGAAAACTACTTTGTTACAAATGTTAGGATAAAACGGTTGCTTTATGCAAATGAGCCTGAACTCCACTTGGCCAAATAAGCATGTAGTTGATAGATCTGTTGTTAACCACTTTAGCCTACTTGCCATACATTCAATGTATTGACCATTCGTGGCTGCAATGTTTTATGTTGCAGGTTATATCGTATGTGAGTGATCGTTCATAGGTCGCGAGACTCCACTCAACAATTGTTCGCCTGTGGCACATTTGGAGGATGGATATCTACCTTGTATTCGTTTTCCGCTGTATACTTGAATAAATAATGTAAATTCTAGATGATATTTGTTGTATTTATGATGCACAGTTATATTTGGTATCATTTTGTACTGTGTGTGCCAGTGAACCAATCCAGGGATTGGCATTATACACATGAACTCAGCCTTATCAGGCGAGGGCGTTACATAGGTTACCTTTGAACCCTTAGCCATGAGGCATACATGAACATTGGGAGAAGGTGATGATGGGGGACCACATGAAGCTCCAATGACAACTTTGACTTGGCCCACACATTCTTCAATTTCCTCTACATGGTTAGCAAAACAAGTATTAGAGGAAATAGAAGCACATTTATCATGGCAACAAGGCAAAGCAAGCATATCATCATGAAATATATTCAATCCATTTCTACATGATATGCAAGGGCAATCAACACTAGGATGTAAATCACATATAGTGGTACAAGTGTTTATTCCCGAAGATACAACATTGCAATGAGATAGACAAGAAGGATCATCAATGTTAAGCTCACTATCTACATTGCAAGTTATATCACCACTCACCATATCATTACCTTGAGACAACTCATATGTTGGTGAAGTGGAAGAAGATGAGAACTCATCACGGCCAGAGGTGGAGGGAACACAATCATCCTTATTAACCTTGGACACATCATATTTTTCTTGAAGCTTGGTCCAAATATCATGACCATTCCAGAAAGGCATGATTGAGAAAAGAACTACAAAGCTCACAACATTAACAAGTACATTAGATGCTTGAGCGTCGAGATAAGAGTTTGTCTCCTCCTCCAAAGATATATTTGGGGGATCCTTAGGAGGAGACAAGCCCATATCTAGAATACGCTCAATATTTGGGTCAATGGCCTAGAAATGACTAAGCATGCGAATTTGCCAAACATCATAATTTGTGCCATCAAATGTAAATGTTTGAGAGTGCTCTAAACCCCTAGTAGACATCTTTACTCTCGAGGCGGTGAATCCTAAGAAGTGAGAGACCTTGCTCTGATACCAATTGAAAGTGCAATGGACATCGCCTAGAGGGGGGGTGAATATGATTTTAAAATTATTATGGTTTAGGCTCAAATAAATGCGGAATAAAACTAACATTTAATTTATTGAGAACAAAACCTAACCACTAGGTTCACCTAAGTGCACCAACAACCTGTGCTAAGAAATACAAGCAACAAGGTGATAGCAAGATGAAATACTTCAAGCATGATGGCTATCACAAAGTAAAGTGCATACGTAAAGGGCTTGGTTGAGAGATAACCGATGGAGGTGGAGATGAATATTTTTATCCCGAAGTTCACTTCAAAAGAAGCTATGTCTCCGTTGGAGAGGTGCGATGTCAACACCCGGATTTTTAATCCCAGACGCTTGTTATGCCATACATCACAATCCCAGGATTACCATTTTTGTGAGACATAACAGATTGGATATCACAGTGCATCATCCATTACAAATCATGCATAAGGTCTTACACAAATACGGATCTCATGATCCAATCTTAATACAATTCAAGCAGTAGAAATAACGTAACAATAATGATAGTGTAGGCGAGGCCACATCTTCATGGTCACAGGCAATGCTGAAGATGGGAGATGATCCTAGTTGTCGTAACCTCCCTGTTGTCTATCATCCTGATATTTCTCCTCATAGTCTGGCCACGGGAATAGCTAGGGACAAAGCCATGAGTACTCTTTAAGTACTCGCAAACTAATACTAACAAGTGAAGTGGTTTTGCGTAGGAAGTACTAGGATCAAGGTTGTTTTGCAAAAAGCCAGATTTATCTCTACTGAGTTCAGAAGCAAAGAAAGCTAGTTGAAAGTTTTATATCACCTAAGTGGGAACTTGAGTTTTTCATATCACAACACTGTTGTTGGCAAGTCAAAGTCATAAATCATTTCATAAGTCATTTTGAAAACATCTGACGACAGAACAGTATGGCCACTCCAACTGTCCATAACCACGGACGTGGCTATTCGAATAGTTTGACACTCTCAAGAGGTGGTACACTTTTACCACAACATTCGATACATCCTTCAGGAACAATCCTGAATTCACCATACTCAGTATGCAGATCATCAATCCTAACCTTTCAATTACATGCCCTAGTATAGGCACCTCTACTATGAGTTTGGCCTGCCAACCATGACCAACTGTCATCATGGGAACTGCAAAGGTGGACAATCTTCACAAGGTAGCCTCAACTCAAACCTAGGCCGCAAGGGAACCCATACTAAGGTATATAAATTTCCAGTCAAGCCCTACCCAAATTTCGGGTATTGTGGTTGTACGATAAAATTGGAATGGTATCGCATCCAGACAACCATCAGTTTTATAAAGGGCTAAGGCTCATGCCTTAACATTTTCATCATCAAAATAATCTGGTGTTCAAGAACACATGGCAAAACATTTCTGTAGAATGACTCATCATTCTAGGGTTTTCATATCCATTTTCACCAAGTATTCCCGTCTAAAGTTGATCAAGTTTTATGCTTAGCACTAGCATCTACAAGTGGGGGTAAATACTAATGAGGGGTGGTAAACATGTGTGAACTAGCTAAGTTCAATCTCATTCCTCAGGATGACATCAAGATTATCTAACTTAGGACAAGTTTTATGCTCTTTATGCTACCTTCAATTATCCTTCTAATATCTACAAGTCACCAAGTAAACTCAAATAAAATCTTTGATAAAGAAATAAAATACTAAGCTTGTAAGTAAAACTAGGATTGGGTATCATCAAATGTATCTAACCAAGCATGCTTCATGTATTGCATAGGTTATCTAACTTTCATAGTTGCCAGTGTTAGCTTGCCTTGTGTAGAGCAGTGGTTGAAGTTCTCCTCGGATTCTTCCTCATAGTATCCTCCTTCCTCCTCGTATCGTCGGTCGGTACTAGCATCCATAAATAAATACGAAGTACACAAGCACCAAACAATACTTAACTATTTCTATTTATCACACCAACGTTTTCACTAGATGATATAGGATCATCACAAACATTACAACCATTAAGGAATTTAGTTTTAATTCCTTCTACTCATTGAAAAAATACTTAAGATTTAATATTCTCCATCTAAAACATGGTATCATGTTGACACATGTCATAGCCACATATTTCAGTACATGGGAATGTGATTTAAAGTGGTGTCACAATTTAATAAGGTTTAACCTTTATATTTTAATTAAATAGAGTGACTAGAAATGCCTATGAGGCATTCTTTTATTACTTGATCATTATTTCTGCAAGTAAACCTAGATATTTTAATATATTCAGAAAGGCCTTATTAAATGTGATTTTTGAGAGTTAGAATCAACTCAAATGCTTTTGTGGTTGAATTTTGAAAAATGTTTGAATGTAGAAAAGCTTCTGCCTTGTTATTTTTTACTATAGGTGATCTACAAATCCAATTGGTTTGAATCCAACAGGCTTGGATTAAGCATTCTAGTACCTTTCTAACAAAATTGGTTTCATGCATTTTGGTTCATTGAATCGAGCTGGGTGGATTTTGTAATCTAGGTACAAAACTGAGTTTGAAACTAAAAGAATAAACCTAATTTTGAATTACTAGGTCGCACGGGAGGTTAACTGGGCCGGCCCACTACGCACAGCATGCGCGTAGGCTGGTTAAGTGGTTGTCCCCACTCGTTAGTGAGACAGCGGGGTGCGAAGCGGTATGGGTGGATGTGGACCGCACGATCAAGATCTAATCCTACGGTTGCGGTTCATCGTCCACGTCGGGCAACGCCGGGTAGACAGAACCCTAGCGCCGCTAGTGGGGGTCGTAGGAGGCTCACCGGGGCTCACGCGATGGTCAGCGATGGGGGCGAACGATGAAGTCGACGACGGCGATCCTCCTGGTACCGGAAGCTCCTCCTGGGGCAGCTCCAATCGATGATGCCCTTCTCCTCCAGCAACGGTAGACTTTGGCCAAATTCCGGCGATGCGCTGCTCGCCTTTCTCCGGGAGTGAGGTGGGGTGCTTCTGAGAAAGATGGGAGTGAGATGGTGTGAATAATTCGTGCTAAGGTGGCCTCTATTTATAGTGCCTAAATAGGACCGACGGGCGCGGGCTGAGCTCGTCGTGGTCGTCGGCATAGCAAGCTAAAGGCATGGGAGACGATAGGGGTCGATGCTGTGCTCCCTGGCAAAGTTCAATTGCATGGCTACATGGCTTGGGACGGTGTGAAATGGTCAGAACATCACGGCGCTCTGGGTGGGTTCAACGGTAGTTTTAATGGCGCACAACGTCCCAAATCCGCGCGGCGACAAACGGGCATGTCCGCGATGTTCCTGGGGTGCTGATGATCCTGCTTGCACGCGGCGAGGGCGATGCGCGGTCTATGGGCGTGTGTCGCGGGTGGCGCTCTGGCACGCTCTCGGCTCGCTCGCAGAGAGGCTTGGCATGCTCGGGCTGTGTGGTCCAGGGGCTGGCTGCGCTTGAGGCTTGGACAAGGGGTGGCGGTGGACGGTGGAGAGTGTCCCAAACATTCTTGCTAGTCTTGTTGCTTCTCCTAGCTTGCTGTCGACATGGGGGTGGCAAGTTAGGCTCGGCATGGTCACCATTGATGGCTATGGCATGCTCACAGTGGTGCTAAAGCTTGTTAATTGAGCTAGATCATCTACTGATAGTGTAGTGTGAGCTATAGAGGGAACAAGTTAGGCCAAATTTACTGCTCACAATAGTGTTTGTGGTTTGTTTGTTTGGTACCAGCAAGGTGTTTGATGAAATGGTCGCAAGATATTCAAATTTGAATTTTGGATTCAAACTTGGTGGATGTATTGGTTACATACTAGGGAGTCCCTGGTTAGTGGGATTGGTCAAAGGAATTGGTTTGATTAGTTTTTGAAAAAGGGGTGATCTTCACATATGAATCAGATTCAATTTTGAAATGTGATTTGAATCAAGTTGCCCAATGTTTCTGCAAGTTTGAAAGGTGGGATTTGATTCACTTTTACTTGGTCTTGAAAGGGGTGAAAAGAAAGGGAGAAGTTTCTGTTTGAAATCTTGGACTAGAAACACTCAAAGTGGCATAGTGAGCAAGATTGGAAAAAATGACCATTTGCCTTATTTGTTTTGTTTTTGATTTTCTCTTGATTTGTTTCTGCTTGGAAATGTTTTAGATGATGTTGTTTTCACCTTTAAACCATTCCTTGATATTTATATCAATCACACAAGTCCATTTAGGCATTCACACAATCATCACATACACACATGCATTCATAATGATTTGAATTAACAAAAGTTTTTGTTAACCCTAAATTTGGTGATTGGAATTTGATAATCATTGTTCAACATTTTTGGGATGTTACATGCGATGGATAAATGATCTCCGAATGCCACAAATGGCTCACCTCAGGGTGTGGTGGCTCGATGCTCACCCAACACCACACAAGGCCTCACCCCGAATGCGAAGGCACGCAACTCACCGATGCCACAAAAGGCTCACCCTATTCTCCCATGAGCTCGCCACAAAGTCCTACTAACTATCCACTAAGGGATGCTTGAGGGTGGCACCAAAACCCGTACAAGGTTAGTGCTATCACCACAACTCAATTGGAGGCTCCCAACAAAAAAGCCACAAAAGGCTACAAAGTTACAAAAAGAAAAAATGCCACAACAGGCCATAAGGCTACAACAAGCCACAAGCTTGAGGCCACTCCACAATGGAGGTCACAAGAAGTCAACACACCAACCACAACCGTCTAGGGTTCCAAAAACCCAAGCGAAACAATCCCTCAAGCTTGTACTCGCCGAATCTACATGGATAAATCAAACCTATGCAACAAACGCAAGGGAAAGTCCTTCACTCCCAAATTCCAACAAAGCTACAAAAGATATTGGCGGAATAAGGGAGGAAGAACACAAAACTCTCCAAGATCTATATCCCAAGGATTCCTTCACAAAGAAGGGATTTGGTTTGGGGGGGGTGTAGATCTAGATATCCTCTCTAAAATCCCTCAAAGAGATACAATATTCATGGGAGGGAGAAGGGGAGAGGGCAAGATTTTGAAGGTCAATAATGGAGGAGAGAGAGTGGAAGAGCTAGCAAAAATGGCCTCAAAAGTTGGGGAAACAATAGGGAAGAGGGGGCCCTTAAAAAGGGAGAGAAATCTTCCCATTTGGGCCAGATTCACGCACCAACAAAATTTCTGGTGCTCCACCGAAACTTCCGATAAATAGACACAAGTTACATAAGAAAACAATACTTTACCGGGACTTGGGTCAGAATTTGGGCCAGAATTTCCGCTCAAGAAAAAATGCTAGACAACATTGCATGAAAACTTCAATAAGTTTGGATTTCGGACTCTGTTTTTATGATCTTGGGATCGTTTTGAAGAGAACGACAAGATCTATAGGATTATGCAAAGAAACATCATAGTACAGAATGGAAGGATAAAACCAAATCGAGAAAGGTATGACCTCTCTAGAAGCGATGAACCGGTAAAACCTCCAAAACTCAAAACACAAGAAGTTGATCTTGGAAGCTCCGATTGGGATGAAACCAATTTTGTTGGAAAGATAAAACCAAGAAAATACAACCAAAGGTGAAATATTGTATACCACCAAGGGATACAATATCAAGTATATATATGTGAGATATCTCCTAAGTTGTGGAGCCGGAAAAACCCACATGATCAAGAACGCAATAAGATATGCAAGGGAAATCCTTATTTGATGAACTAGAGCTTGTTATGATGATAACCACAAGATCTAGATCCTCTCATGGACAATAACCGACCAAGAAATAAGATGCTATGTATGCAAAGGTTTGATCTCTCCCTGAACGATGTGATCGAGACACCCGCTTGAGAGCCCCTCTTGATAATACGACTATCTATCCTAAACCCGGTCTCCCAACTAACAACATGAGACCGGCAAAAGAGAAACCCTATCAATATCATACCTTTTCCTTGAGCATTCCACTTGAGCTTGATGTAGAACGTATTTACCTTCTCAAGATGGAACACCTTTCTTGATTGCTCTTGCTCGCTCTTGCTTGATGAAGACTTCCAAATTGCTCCCCCATACTCTAAGGGGAAACCTATTCTTTGAACTTGTCTTCATCACTCCATGATCACAGAGGATGTAAAGCTCCAAGCATGATATCTTTTAGAGAAGACGCATCTTGATCTTGCACTTCTTCATCCCTTCTTGAGTGTTGATCCGTCGAGATTCAACTCTTTGCACTTATCTTGATCAACCTTCAAGCTCCTTCTTTCTTCATGATTCCAATGGGCACATACCCCTTGGAAATTTCTTCTCATCCTTCTTCATTTATTCATATTCGACACCAACACATGGGCCAAGTGATGCCAATGGACAAACTTATAAGTGAAACTCAATTTATACATTAGTCCATAGATATTGTCATTAATTACCAAAACCACACATGGAGGTATACATGTCATTTCAGTGGTGTCCCCTTTACATGACCAACATTTTGTAGGATTCTTGGAGGGTATTCAATGAAGAAGGAAGGAAATAATGTTTGAGAAGGTATGAGGAGATCAAGAAGAGGGATGATGAAGAAAAAGTAAGAAGTCAAGATATTAAAGAAATGATGAAGGAAACCCAAAAGCAAAGGGAGATAGAAGCTAAAAGGAAGAAGAAAGGGATAGACATGATGCATACTTGATTTGGGAGACAACATCAAAATCTTCCTCGATCGCCTTTACGCTTCCAACATTTAAATTCTCTTTGATGATTGTTTGTGGTTCTCTTTGAATGGTCATTAGCTCCTCACTCCCTTGGGTTGCAACCTTTTTTATCCTCCATTATATCCTATAGGTAACTTCATCTTGTTGCATTTTATCTCCCACACAGGCGGTTGGATTGTACCCGCATCATACAAATCGTCACGATGGCCACCCTGTTGCATATTTTAGTAACTGAGGGGAGCTTGTTCAACTCTATGAGAATATAGGCACGACCAGCAACCTTGACAGAAACGACCACCAAAGATTTTGTGAGTTATCAACAAGTTCTTTATATAGATCCCGCTCGTTTTCACCATTGATAGATACACTCTGAGTACAATACCTAGAGAGGATAGATCCCACACGTTCCCTATGATGTAATATACAATAGGACGATGTCAGTCTTTTCTTAGAGTTTGCATGTTGTATTTTTGCTTAGTTGAAGGAGAGGAGAAGATTGCATTCTCTTAACTAAGGGATAATCTCTAAGAAAATAAGAGACTATTTTCTCCACTATACCACATGTCCTCCGTTAGCAATATAATTTTTATTAAAAATAATTAATTTTCATTAATTGTGAGGAATGATATCATGGCAAAATGTAATGTAGAAATAATATATCGACTTTATTAGATGATGTAGAGAGCTAGGAAAACATGTCTTCGCTACCATTGTACTTTCCATAAAAAATATTTATTATTTCCAATATAATAGTACTACTTGAATTTATTTAAGATAACTAGAGCCAAAAAAGTAAAATTGTTCTTATAAAAAAAGAAGAAGATTTAGAGCATCTACAACCGCGAGCCCTAAATATCTCCTCAAGCGGCTGTTGGATGCACCAGAAAGATAATCTCGCCCACCCGTGGCTTCCAAGTCCTCGCATTATCTGACACGGCTCAATAGCCTGTTTGGCTCGCCCAGGGCAACCTCACGCCATAGGGAGACTTCTAGTCGTGCTAGACACAAGTCGCGTGCCCCTTGGGCCACGCCTAGTAGTGACCGAACCCAGACGATACATCCCATCATGGTTGCGTGTTTCCCCACATCGCGGCCATGCGTACCACACATAGTAGCATTAATGGGCCCCACCCCTCACCGTGAGACAATAACTAATCACTTCCTCCTGAGAATACTTTGATGGCATCTAACGTCACTCGGTGGAATGGTGATCATAAGGGTGTCATTGGGTTTTTATAGGATCAGTTAGAGGCGTATGCGTGAAGTGTAGGATTTTTCCATCCACGTTACGGAAGATACTCTAGGCCCACTCAGATGAGTTATATCAATAAACCGCGCAGCGTGTGACTAGGTCATGGGGATATCACTTATCAGGTCGAGTAAAGTAGCTATTGTTGGTAACGAGGCTGAACCCGACATGGTGATGTTGTTGATCAAGCGTCATACAATACAAGTACTGTAGAGACAAAAGGAATAATACACAACATTGATGGTTCAACGACAAGTTTCATGGAATGCATAAGTGGTCATCATGCGCATCCAGGTCCCGCTGATGATCATTGGTTAGAGAGGGGTCTCAACCATGTCTGGAGTGTTCCCGAACCTTTGGGTAGCACGCTTAAGGGTTTGCCGAAGCTTGGAGATTGTTATTGGTATATTTGGAATCACCTAAGAAAAGAAAGAGAGAAACCATAAGGGGTTCGGGAAAGTCCGGAGGGTGTCCGGAGTTGGGTGGAAGGTGTTCCACAGCCACAAGAGTTAGATAATATGTAATTGAATGTTAAATAGTGATTTAATAATTTAATTTTATTGTTTTAAAAAATAAAAAAGTATTAAAATACCTATTGGGCCAAATTCCATAGGGAAAGAGCCCATGAGGGAAAGAAGGAAAAGAGAGAGAAGGAGGAGGTGGCCGCATAGGCCCCTGGGCACCACGCAGGGCCCATGGGGACCCTAGCCGGCGGCCAGCCCTCTCTCCCCTCTTGTTTAGTCCCACATGGCATAGGGAAGGATCCTTGTGCCCACTTTCCCCTATATAAAGAGAGGCATAAGAGACAATTAAATACACAATAAAACAAGAAAAGGTCTTAGGTTGCCTCTCTTTCTCTTTCTCACTCGCTCACTCTCTCTCTCTCTCTCTCTCTCTCTCTCTCTCTCTCTCTCTCTTTCTCTCGTGACCATGGACCCCTTGTTTGGGCTGTGGAAACAAGGAATTCTTCACCGCGGAGCACCGTCATTGTAACATCCCAAAAATATTAAACTAGAATCATCAAACTCTAATCACCAAATTTAGTGTTAACAAAAACTTTTCAAATTAAAAATATGAAAGCATTCATATGAGCGTGCATTAAAATTTGGATTCTTTTGAATTGTCATGATTATGTGTTTCTTTGCTGGTAAAATGATTCTTAGGTGAAATAAACATCATCTAAAGAATCCCTAAACTTTTCCCAAAGACAAACAAGTCAAAACAAACAAATTAAGTGAATGGTCACTTTGGCCAATTTAACTCCCATGCCTACTTTGGCTATCTCTAACTTTCAGAACTTAACAGAAACTTGTATGGATCTTTGCACCCTTTGATAGTACTCATAACAAGGTACCAAGGACCACTTTGTGATCATCCAAAAACAATCAAATGCTTAGTTTAAAGGACAGTTTAAAATTGAATCTATTTCATATGGGAAGATCCCACTTTTTCAAAAACCACTCAAACAAGCTCAATTTTCAAAACCCAAGCATCCACAGAATCCTTAACACATGCCTATCTCACCCACCAAAAATCTTTTCAAAATTCAAAACTTAAGTTCATGCGGCCATTTCATCAAACAAGTTGCAGATACAAATTAAACAAAATCAAAACACTATGTTCAACAGTGTTTTGGGCCTAACTTGTTCCCTCTTTGGACACCACTAGCCTTAGTAGATCATCTAACAACCTTAACTAATCATTAGCACTACTGTAAGCTGGCCATTGTCATCAATGGTTAGCAGGCCTAGAGCACCATTGCAACCCCATAGTCGACAGCAAGTACGAGCAACACTAGCCTCGCCAACCTTGTCTGGGAGCAAGCTCGCACTCCACCGCCACTCCCTGTCCTAGCCGCAAGCAATGCCAGCCCCTGGACCACACGCCCATACCATGCCAACCTTCTCTGCAACCATGCCGAGAGCGCGCCCCGTGCGCCAAGCTCGACCAGCACCCACAGACCGCGCGCCAGCCTCGCCGCATGCACGCGTGATCACCACCGTCCCAGCAAACCCACAGACACGCCCGTTCACCGCCGCGCGGACCACGTGCGCTGTGCGCCATTAAAACTTCCGTCGGGCACGCGTAGAGCACCGCATCATTCCGACCGATCAGCACCGCCCCACACGTCGCCACCATGTCGTTGAGCTTTGCCAGGGAGCACAGCACCGCCCCCTACCGTCGCCCACACCGATAGGCCTCTACGCCGTCGACCACAACGAGCTCAGCTTGTGCCTGTCGGTCCCCTCTCGCCACTATAAATAGAGGCCTCCCCTGCTCGAATTCTTCACACCATTTCACTTCCCTCACCACACTGATCGTTCCACCCCGTAGCTAGAGCAAGGAGAGCAGCGCATCGCCAGAATTGCGACGGAGCAGCCTGCCTCTGGAGAAGAAGAGCGCCGTTGATTTTGTCCACCCCAAGAGCTGCCGTGACCACCCCTGAGTTAACTGTTGTCGACTTCGTCGTTCGCCCGCATCGCCGACCTTCGCCTGAGCCGCGGTGAGCCTCCCACGACCCCCACTGAGCCACTAGGGTTCGAGCTCGCCGGTGACTAGTTCATCGTCGACGACGACCCTCAGCCGTCGATCTTCATTCTAAACCAACACACCATATCGCCCCGTACCGCTTCGCGTTTAAAGAGTCACGACCCGTGAGTCGACCAGTAGACCTGTCTGCTTAAGCCAAGGTGGAGTGACACTGGGCCGGCCCGTTAACCTTTCCCGCGCAGCCCACTCGTTTCAATTTTAGATTCAAACTCAGTTTTGTACCTAGTTTCAAAAATCAACCCAGCTCGATTCAGTGAATCAAATTGAATGAAATCCATTTTGTTAGAAAGAAATTGAAATGCTTAATCCAAGCCCGATGGATTCAAATCAGTTGAATCTATAGATCAACATTGGTAAAAATAACAAGGCAGAAGCTTTTCTGTATTCAAACATTTTTCAAATTTAAACCATAATAGCTTTTGAGTTCATTCCAACTCTCAAAAATCATATTTGATCATACCTTTCAGAATATATAAAAACATATGGGTTTACTTACATATATAATGTTCAAGTAATAAAAGAATGCCACATAGACATTTCTAGTCACTTTATTTAATTGAAATAAAAGGTTAAACCTTATTAAATTGGGACACCTCTTTAAATCACATTCCCATGTACTGAAATATGTGGTGATGACATGTGTCAACATGATCCCATGTTTGAGTTGGAGAATATTAAATCTTAAGTAGTTTTTCAATGAGTAGAAATTACTTTTCTCAAATTAAAATAAATAAGGCAAATGCTTTAATCTTGTAATGTTAGTGATGGTGCTAGATCATCTATAGAACCCTTGTGTCTGTGATGATTGAAAGTAGTTAAGTATTTTTTGGTGATTATATACCTCGTATTTATTCATAGACGCTAGTACCAACCAAGGATATGAGGAGGAAGGAGGATACTACGAAGAAGAAGCCGAGGAGAACTTCAACCACTGCTCTGCACAAGGCAAGCCTAATACTACTAGTTTATTGAGCAAGCTAACACTTGCAAGATACTCTACTTATGCAAGCCTTAGTAATCAAGTTGACATATGCAAGCTAACACTTGCAAGATACTCTACTTATGGAAGCTAATACTGCTTGTTACCATGCCAACTATATGCCTTAAGCATATGTGATCATACCCACTTGATAACCCAATCGTAGTTTTACTTGTAAGCTTCTACTTTATTTCTTTATCAAAGCTCTTACTTAGAGTTTACTTGAGTAAATTGTAGATACTAGAAAGATAATTGAAGGTTGCATAAAGAGCATTAAATTTGGCCTAATCTAGATAATCTTGATGTCATCCTAAGACATGAAATTGTACTTAGTTAAACTCCACTAGTTTACCACCCCTCATTAGTATTCGCTCCCATTTGTAGATGCTAGTGCTAAGCATAAAACTTGATCAACTTTAGATGGGAATACTTGGTGGAAAAATGGTTATGAAAACCTTGGAATGATGGATCATTCTACTAAGATGTTTTGACATGTGTTTCCGAACACCAGATGATTTTGGTGATGAAAATGTTGAGTCATGAGCCTTAGACCTTTATAAAACTGATGGTTGTCTGGATGCGATACCATTCCAATTTTACCGTACAACCACAATACCCGAGAATTGGGTAGGGCTTGAATGGAAACTTATATACCTTAGTATTGGTTCCCTCATGGCCAGGGTTTGAGCTGAGGCTACCTTGTGAAGAATGTCCACCTGTGCAGTACCCAAGATGACAGTTGGTCATGGTTGGGAGGCCAAACTCACAGGAGAGGTGCTTATACTAAGGCGTGTAATTGAAAGGTTAGAATTGATTATCCGCATACTGAGTATGGTTAATTCAGGATTTTTTCCTAACGGATGTATCGAATGTTGTGGTGAAAGTGTACAATCTCTACAGAGTGTCAAACTATTCGAATAGCCGCATCCGCGGTTATGGATAGTTGGAGTGGCCATACTGTTCCCCCGTCAGATGTTTTCAAAATGACTTGTGAAATGGATCGAGATTTTGACTGGACCACAACAAAGTTGTGATATGAAAATACAAGTTCCCACTCAGGTATTATAAAATTTCAACTAGCTTTTCTTGCTTCTGAACTTATTAGAGGTAAATCTTGATTTTTGCAAAAACAACCATAGAGCTTAGTGTCCTATTACAATAACCCCGTTCACTTGTTAGTATTAGTTTGCGAGTACTTAAAGATTACTCATGGCTTTGTCCCTGGCTATTCCCGTGGCCAGACTAAAGGAGTACCAGGACGAAGGATCCCAGGAAGGTTACGACAACTAGGATCATCTCCCATCGTCAGCATTGCCTGTGACCCCAAAGATGGAGCTTCGCCTACGCTACTGTTATTATTATGTTATTCCGCTGCTTGAGTTGTATTAAGAACTGGATCGTGAGATCCTTATTTGTGTAAGACCTTATGTATTGTTTGTAATGGATGATGTACTATGGTATACAATTCTGTTATGTCTCACAAAAATGGTAATCCTGGGATTGCGATGTATGGCATAACAGGCATCTGGGATTAAAAATCCAGGTGTTGACAAGTTGGTATCAGAGCCATCCTGACCATAGGAGACCCTAGTTAGACTGGACGTTTGAATCAAAAAAATTAGTTTCAAAACTAAAGGAAGCAAATATTTACAAAAACTTATTCACATTCTTATCACCTTGATTCTTTCATAAAAATTCATGTTCCTCAAAAACTCTTACAAATTACATAAAATTTGACACACTTGATCACTCTACTAACTTACTCATACTATATTCTTATAGATGGACGTGAAGTACTATAAGTTTTATCAGTTGTGGAATGGAGGAGACCTTATCTTTGAGCGGGATTTGGACCAGCTTTCGGAACTTCTGGAGCGTACGCACCCCGAGTTCTTCGGAGCTCAGATAAATGATCAAGGAGGAGAAGATCTGCAGTGGCTAATTGTTGCAAGTCTCAGAGGAAAGATTGAACCTCCCACTGCCGAGGGAATTCAGTTCAACTTAAGAGAAAACAACTGGCTCGGTGGACTTGCCAGGGCCATGCAGGAAGCTCTTGCCCGTCTGTGTGGGCAGAGTATCAACCAGATCAAGGGAACCCGCTTTGAGTTTTGTCCAAGGCGTGATGCTAATGGACAGCCACTAGAAGCCCCATACCACCACGAGCTGAAGACTCAGTTGGACCACCTTAGCTTCATGATGTATGATCTTCAGCAGGAATTGGACAATTGCCGTGACTACTCCAACCACAATTCCGCCATCATCAAGACGAAGGATCAGACCATCGCCATGATAGCAAAGGATCGCAAGTCTCGCCGCCGTCAGCTCAATAAGAAGGAGCGCATCATTGCCCGTCTCCGCCACCGTATCTCGGATTTGGAGGAGACCATCCACGAGAGAGACATGCAGTTGGAAGAAAGGGAGAATGCCGGAGAAGATCTTCATGGAGACCCCTACTCCTATCTCAGCGATGATGATGATTTTCTGGAGGATCAGGCTACGGACTTCACCGATGAGGATGATTACGCCTTCATCGATGACGATGAGGATGATGAGGATGACGACTACACCGACTCCAAGGAGTAGTAGCACTTGAGCACTAGCATAGTGAGTTGTATTCGGTCCCACTGTATCGTAGTTTATAGAATGGTTCTTAAAACCATCTGTTTACCTTTGTTGTGGTGTGTGTTTGTATCGTGTGCTATGAATGAATGAATGAAAAGCAAGTTGCTAGAAAATCTGAGTCAAACATTAAAAACTTTTCAAAGTCCCAGAACCTTAGAAATTTCCCTATTTTCTCATGATCTATCTCAATCTTCAGATGCCACGCGGAGGAAGTGGTTCATCCCCAGACCCGATGTTGCAGATCCTGCAAATGTTGCTTTCTGACCGCGAAGCCGAAAGAGCCGAACGTTAAGCCAACCTAGCCACCCTTCAGCAGATAGCTCAGCTAGCCCACAACAATCAAGGCCACGGAAACCAGGACAACCATGGATCTAAGCTCAAAAATTTCCAGAACACCAACCCACCTGTTTTCACTAAGTCGGAAGAGCCCCTAGACGCCGATGATTGGCTGCAAACCATGGAAAACAACCTGGAAGTCGCCGGAGTGGAAGATAACGAGAAAGTTCTGTTTGCCACCCATTATCTGGCCAGAGATGCAAGAGCATGGTGGAACAGCGTTCGTGCAATGACCGGAGGACAGATGATGACCTGGGAGGAATTCAAGGTCAAGTTCAGCAGAACCCATGTGCCACCGGGTTTGATCAAGAGAATGAGAGATGAGTTCAGAGAAATGAAGCAAGGAAGGATGACCGTAGTGGAATACCATGACAAATTCTTGTCATTAGCTAGGTATGCCCCAGATGAGATTGACACCGAAGCCAAGAAGAAAGAGATATTCTTGAATGGTCTGCACGATGAGATGCAGACGGTGTTAGTCAATATCCCTTTTGCTGATATTGAAGCCCTTGTCGACTCTGTCATCCACATGGAAGGAAAGATCAACCAAGCCAATGAGAACCGCAAGCGTCGCATGATGCATCAACCAGGAACCCATCAGACCCCAAAGTATCGCCCTAACCCATCTCCCGGATTTGCCCCGAGAACCAACATACCCCCGATGAACCGTCCGACCTATCCTAACCGTGGAAACCCAAGGCCCGGAGGAAATCACAACAACCCCAGTAACTATAACAATTTCAACCGTGCACCACCCAAGTTCAACACCAACAATGCTACCGCCAACACCAACACTGCCCTGAGGATTGGAAGCAATGTTGTGCCTGTTGCAGCAAAGGACAAGTCACAAGTTACTTGTTATGACTATGGAAATAAGGGTCACTACTCCAACGAGTACCCCGACAAGAAGAATGCTGCAGCCCCCAATGCAAATGCCCCAGCTCAGCAGCAGCGTCGTGTTCAGCCTGGAAGAAGATTTGCCCCAGGGAACTCACTCAACCGCAACGGCCGTCTTTTTCTCATGCATGCTGAAGAAGCTCAGGAAGCGCCAGACGTCGTGCCGGGTATGTTTTCTATTAATTCAGTACTTGCTAGAGTATTTTTTGATTTGGGTGCATCGCATTCATTTGTCACCGAAGAATTTGCATGCACTAGTAAGATTCAACCAACAAAATTGAAGCATGTTATTGTTCAAATCCCCGGTTCAACCACCAAAGCTAGGAAATTTGCAAAGCCGTCCCTATCTGAATCCATGGCATAGATTTTTATGCTAATCTGATAGTACTCAGAACTAAAGGTTTGGAAGTAGTACTAGGAATGGATTGGATGTCCAAACAGAAAGGATTGATTGACTGTGCCAAGAAAGCCATAACCATGACCAGTACAGCCGGAATATCAGTCGATCATATATCTGACACCTTACCTCAATAATTCAAGTGCAATAAGAGTATAGCCCAACCTACCATTGACCAAGTCCGGATAGTCTATGAATACCCCGATGTATTTCCAGATGTTTTGCCCGGTATGCCCCCAGATCGGGATATCGAGTTTATCATTGAACTAGTCCCCGGAACTGGACCCATAGCCTAGAGACCCTATAGTATGAACCCGTCTGAACTAGCAGAACTGAAGAAGCAACTGGATTCCATGTTGGAAATTGGATTGATTCAACCAAATGCGTCACCATGGAGATCACCTGTCTTATTTGTGAACAAGAAGGATGGAGGTAACCGTTTGTGTACGGATTATCAGAAGTTGAATGATGTCACTATCAAGAACAAGTACCCATTGCCCAAGATAGAAGATTTGTTTGATTTGTTGACCGGTGCCAAAGTGTTTTCTAAGATTGATCTTAGAACAGGCTATCATCAACTCAAGATTCACGTAGAGGATATTCCCAGGACTGCCTTTACCACCAGATATGGATTATACGAGTATACCGTCATGTCTTTTGGATTAACCAATGCCCCCGCTTATTTCATGAATCTCATGAATAAGATTTTTATGGACTTCCTGGATAAGTTTGTCGTTGTTTTCATCGATGACATTCTGATTTATTCCCAATCGGAAGAAGAACATGAGCTACACCTAAGGACCATTCTTGGAACCCTTAGGGAGCATTAGTTGTATGCCAAGTTTAGCTAATGTGAATTCTGGTTACAGGAAGTAGGATTCCTCGGCTACATTGTATCATCCAGAGGAATTGCCGTTGACCCTACAAAGGTGAAAGATGTCGAAGATTGGCAAGCCCCAACCACTCAAACCCAAGTTCGTGCATTTCTCGGATTGGCGGGATATTACCACAAGTTCGTAGAAGGATTCTCGAGTATCGCCAGACCCCTGACCCAATTGCTGAAGAAGGACAAGAAGTTTGAATGGACGAACAAATGTGAAGCGAGTTTTCAAGAACTCAAGAGGAGATTGATTTCAGCCCCAATCTTAATCATGCCGGATATAACAGAGCCCTTTAATGTGTATTGTGATGCATCCAAGATCGGTCTCGGATGTGTGCTAATGAAAGAAGGCAAAGTTATATCTTATCTATCTCGACAACTGGAACAACATGAGCAAAATTACCCAACCCATGACCTCGAACTCGTAGCCGTAGTTCTAGCCCTGAAGACATGGAGGCATTACCTGATGGGAAACCGTTGTGAGATCTATTCGGATCACAAGAGCCTGAAGTATGTATTCACTCAGAAGGAGCTGAATATGAGGTAGAGAAGATGGATCGAGTTAATCAAGGATTACGATCTGGACATTCACTATCACCCTGGTAAAGCCAACATGGTAGCAGATGCCCTTAGCAGATTGCCATGCCGCTTGAACTCCATGATTTTGAAGGAGCAACCAAGTTTGCATAAAGAGATGGAAGATTTCTGAATGGAATTAGTAAGTGAAGGATTTTTGGCTAGCATAGAACTTCAACCCACTTTGATCAGCCAGATCAAAGAGGCGCAGAAAGGAAATGCTAGTATCGACAGAATCAAGCGTCGTATCGGTTAAGGCAAAGAACCCGGATTCACCGAAGACGAAGAAGGAGTTCTGTGGTACAAAGGACGCCTTTGTGTACCAGCAGATTCTGAGTTGAAAGAAGTTATTCTGAAGGAAGCTCATGATACTCTTTATTCTATCCACCCCGGAGGAACAAAGATGTATCAAGATTTGAAGGAGCAATTTTGGTGGCATAAGATGAAGAGAGAAATCGGAAGCTATATCGCCAAGTGTGATATATGTCAGAGAGTCAAGGCGGGACATCAAAGACCCGCAGAATTGTTGCAACCATTGCAGATTCTGGAATGGAAATAGGATTCCGTCGGAATGGACTTTATCACCGGATTACCTACTTCTAGTAGGGGAAATGACTCTATCTTGGTCATAGTGGATAGATTTTCCAAACTCTCCCATTTCTTACCCGTCTAGACCACATATCAGAGTTCGAAGCTAGCGGATTTATATATCGCTAGAATCGCCAGTTTGCATGGAGTCCCCAAGAACATCGTATCGGATCAAGGAACTCAGTTTACCTCGAGATTCTGGAAGAAAGTCCAAGAAGTTTTAGGAACCCGACTAGATTTCAGTACCCCTTATCACCCTCAGACCGATGGACAAACAGAGCGAGTAAATCAAATACTCGAAGATATGCTGAGAGCCTGTGTGTTAGAATATGGATCTAAGTGGGAAGATTGTCTGCCATTTGCAGAATTTTCATACAACAACAGTTATCAAGCTAGTTTGCAAATGGCCCCATTTGAATTCATGTACGGAAGAAAGTGTCGCACCCCTTTGAACTGGTCGGAAGTAGGAGAGAGTCAGATTTTCGGACCCGATATGCTACGAGAAGCAGAAGAGAAGGTTCACAAGATTCGTGAGCACCTCAAGACAGCCCAGTCCCGACAGAAGAGTTACGCCGACAAGATACGTCGAGACCTCGCCTTCAACATAGGAGATTTTGTGTATCTGAAAGTGTCGCCATTGAAAGGAATGCAGCATTTCCAACTGAAATGAAAGCTAGCCCCCCGATATATCTGACCCTTCAAAATTCTGAACCGTCGAGGAGAAGTGTCGTATCAATTGGAACTTCCCGAAGAGATGTCAGCCGTGCACAATGTGTTCCATATTTCATTACTTCGCAAGTGCCTCGAAGATCCGGAGAAGACCGAAGTGTTCAATAATATTGATCGCCGGACCATAGAAATCAACGATGACCTAACTTATCCTAAAGTACCCATCCGTACTTTGGAAGAAGCTTTCAGAACCACCAGAACCCGAAGCATCAAATTTCTCAAGATTCAGTGGAGCAACCACACAGAAGAGGAAGCTACCTGGGAGCGCGAAGATCACATCAGGACGGAGTTTCACGATCTCTTCAAATCCTAGGTAATCTTTTTCATCCTTCTTCAAATCTCGGGACGAGATTTTGTTTAAGGGGGGAAGGTTTGTAACATCCCAAAAATATTAAACTAGAATCAACAAACTCTAATCACCAAATTTAGGGTTAACAAAAACTTTTCAAATTAGAAATATGAAAGCATTCATATGAGTGTGCATTAAAATTTGGATTCATTTGAATTGTCATGATTATGTGTTTATTTGCTTGTAAAATGATTCTTAGGTGAAATAGACATCATCTAAACAATCCCCAAACTTTTCCCAAAGACAAACAAGTCAAAACAAACAAATTAAGTGAATGGTCACTTTGGCCAATTTAACTCCCATGCCTACTTTGGCTATCTCTAACTTTTAGAACTTAACAGAAACTTGTATGGATCTTTGCACCCTTTGATAGTACTCATAACAACGTACCAAGTCTCACTTTGTGATCATCCAAAAACATTCAAATGCTTAGTTCAAAGGACAATTTAAAATTGAATCTATTTCATATGGGAACATCCCACTTTTTCAAAAACCACTCAAACAAGCTCAATTTTCAAAACCCAAGCATCCACAGAATCCTCAACACATGACTAGCACACCCACCAAAAATCTTTTCAAAATTCAAAACTTAAGTTCATGCGGCTATTTCATCAAACAAGTTGTAGATACAAATCAAACAAAATCAAAACACTATGTTGAGCAGTGTTTTGGGCCTAACTTGTTCCCTCTCTGGATACCACTAGGCTTAGTAGATCATCTAACAACCTTAACTAATCACTAGCACTACTATAAGCTGGCCATTTTCATCAATGGTGAGCAGGCCGAGAGCACCATTGCAACCCCATAGTCGACAGCAAGCTACGAGCAACACTAGCCTCGCCAACCTTGTCTATGAGCAAGCTAGCACTCCACCGCCACTCCCTGTCCCAGCCGCAAGCAATGCCAGCCCCTGGACCACACGCCTAGACCATGCCAACCTTCTCTGCAACCATGCCGAGAGCGAGCCCCGTGCGCCACGCTCGACCAGCGCCCACAGACCGCGCGCCGCCCTCGCCGCGTGCACGCGTGATCACCACCGTCCCAGCAACCCCACAGACATGCCCGTTCGCCGCCGCGCAGACCACGCGCGCTGTGCGCCATTAAAACTTCCGTCGGGCATGCGTAGAGCACCGCAGCGTTCCGACCGATCAGCACCGCCCCACGCCTCGCCACCATGTCGTTGAGCTTCGCTAGGGAGCACATCACCTCCCCCTACCGTCACCCACGCTGATAGCCCTCTGTGCCGTCGACCATGACGAGCTCAGCTTGCGCCCGTCGGTCCCCTCTCGCCACTATAAATAGAGGCCTCCCCCGCTCGAATTCTTCGCACCATTTCACTCCCCTCCCCTCACTGTTCGTTCCACCCCGTAGCCGGAGCAAGGTGAGTAGTCCGCCTCTGGAGAAGAAGGGCGCCGTCGATTTCGTCCACCCCGGGAGCTGCCGCGACCGCCCCTGAGTTCGCCATCGTCGACTTCGAAGTTCGCCCACATCGCTGACCTTCGCCTTAGCCCCGGTGAGCCTCCCACGACCCCCGCTGAGCCGCTAGGGTTCGAGCTTGCCGGTGACTAGTTCATCGTCGACGACGACCCTCAGCCGTCGATCTTCATTCTAATCCAACGGACCATATCGCCCCGTACCGCTTCGCGTTTAAAGAGTCACTGACCAGTAGACCCGCCCTGTCAGTTGTGCCCCATGCCGTGGAGTGACACTGGGCCGGCCCGTTAATCATTCCCGCGCAGCCCACTCGTTTGAATTTAGCTTTTTCTGTTTAGATTCAAACTCAGTTCTATACGTAGTTTCAAAAATCAACCCAGCTCGATTCAGTGAACCAAATTGAATGAAACCAGTTTTGTTAGAAAGATATTGAAATGATTAATCCAAGCCCGTTGGATTCAAATCAGTTGAATCTATATATCAACCTTGGTAAAAATAACAAGGCAGAAGCTTTTCTGCATTCAAACATTCTTCAAATTTAAACCATAATAGCTTTGGAGTTGATTCCAACTCTCAAAAATCATATTTGATCATACCTTTCAGAATATATAAAAACATATGGGTTTACTTACAGAAATAATGTTCAAGTAATAAAATAATGCCACATAGACATTGCTAGTCACTTTATTTAATTGAAATAAAAGGTTAAACCTTATTAAATTGTGACACCACTTTAAATCACATTCCCATGTACTGGAATATGTGGTGATAACATGTGTCAACATGATCCCATGTTTGAGTTGGAGAATATTAAATCTTAAGTAGTTTTTCAATGAGTAGAAATTACTTTTCTCAAATTAAAATAAATAAGGCAAATGCTTTAATCTTGTAATGTTAGTGATGATGCTAGATCATGTATAGAACCCTTGTGTGTGATGATTGAAAGTAGTTAAGTATCGTTTGGTGATTGTGTACCTCGTATTTATTCATAGACGCTAGTACCGACCAAGGATACGAGGAGGAAGGAGGATACTACGAAGAAGAAGCCGAGGAGAACTTCAACCACTGCTCTGCACAAGGCAAGCCTAATACTACTAGTTGATTGAGCAAGATAACACTTGCAAGATACTCTACTTATGCAAGACTTACTAATCAAGTTGACCTTTGCAAGCTAACACTTGCAAGATACTCTACTTATGCAAGCTAATACTGCTTGTTACCATGCCAACTATATGCCTTAAGCATATGTGATCATACCCACTTGATAACCCAATCCTAGTTTTACTTGCAAGCTTCTACTTTATTTCTTTATCAAAGCTCTTACTTAGAGTTTACTTGAGTAAATTGTAGATACTAGAAAGATAATTGAAGGTTGCATAAAGAGCATTAAATTTGGCCTAAGCAAGATAATCTTGATGCATTACTAAGGCATGAGAGTGTACTTAGTTAAATTCCACTAGTTTACCACCCCTCATTAGTATTCACTCCCATTTGTAGATGCTAGTGCTAAGCATAAAACTTGATCAACTTTATATGGGAATACTTGGTGGAAAAATGGTTATGAAAACCTTGGAATGATGGATCATTCTACTGAGATGTTTTGACAGGTGCTTCCGAACACCAGATGATTTTGGTGATGAAAATGTTGAGGCATGAGCCTTAGCCCTTTATAAAACTGATGGTTGTCTGGATGCGATACCATTCCAATTTTACCGTACAACCACAATACCCGAGAATTGGGTAGGGCTTGACTGGAAACTTATATACCTTAGTATTGGTTCCCTCACGGCCAAGGTCTGAGCTGAGGCTACCTTGTGAAGAATGTCCACCTATGCAGTACCCAAGATGACAGTTGGTCATGGTTGGGAGGCCAAACTCACAGGATAGGTGCTTATACTAAGGCGTGTAATTGAAAGGTTAGGATTGATTATCCGCATACTGAGTATGGTGAATTCAGGATTTGTTCCTGACGGATGTATCGAATGTTGTGGTGAAAGTGTACAATCTCTATAGAGTGTCAAACTATTCGAATAGCTGCGTCCGCGGTTATGGACAGTTGGAGTGGCCATAATGTTCCTCCATCAGATGTTTTCAAAATGACTTGTGAAATGGATCGAGATTTTGACTGGACCACAACAGAGTTGTGATATGAAAATACAAGTTCCCACTTAGGTATTATAAAATTTCAACTAGCTTTTCTTGCTTCTGAACTTAGTAGAGGTAAATCTGGATTTTTGCAAAAACAACCATAGAGCTTAGTGGCCTATTACAAAAACCCCCTTCACTTGTTAGTATTAGTTTGCGAGTACTTAAAGGGTACTCATGGCTTTGTCCCTGGCTATTCCCGTGGCCAGACTATGAAGAGGAGTACCAGGACGAAGGACCCCAGGAAGGTTACGACAACTAGGATCATCTCCCATCGTCAGCATTGCCTGTGACCCCGAAGATGGAGCTTCGCCTACACTACCGTTATTATTACGTTATTCCGGTGCTTGAGTTGTATTAAGAACTGGATCATGAGATCCTTATTTGTGTAAGACCTTATGTATGGTTTGTAATGGATGATGTACTGTGGTATCCAATTCTGTTATGTCTCGCAAAAATGGTAATCCTGGTATTGCGATGTATGGCATAACAGGCATCTGGGATTAAAAATCCGGGTGTTGTCAGTCATACTGCGGGATTCGGAGCCAGGAGATCTACTTTCGCAATCTCGGCTAGATTAGAGAGAAGCGGGAGTCATCGTCAAACACCATATGTGCGTAACTCCCTCGGGTGGTGTTGTGCTTTCGGTGCCAGGAGTTGTCATAGCAGTTGGTATTTGAGACCTCGAGGTCAACATCGGTACGACTTCATCAACCACATTCCCCGTGGTACGTGAAACACGTTTTGTCTTCAAAGGTATGAATACCGTATCCCCTCCCGTTATTGCATTACTAATAGATAGATCCTGGAATTAGGGTTCCAATCAAAGGAATTTTTTTGTTTTCTACCCTCGAACCCCAACAATGGTATAAGAGCAATATCTATGCGTAGTACTGCTTGTATGGGTAAAGCACACAAATTTTTACATGTGGGCATTGTTTCTATAATTGTTACCCTCCCATGTGTACTTGTTTATATCGTTGTATTGATAAATTAAGCGGACCGGACCGACCTTACACATAATATTATGCGAGACTGGTTCCATGCTCGACATATGGCTTGATCGTAGACGTGGCTAGCGGATGTCTGTCTCTCTTTCAATAGCTGATATATCATTTACAAAGGAGGGCCCTGAGAGGGGTGTATTAGAAATAATTATCTAATCAGTGTTGTGGTTGAAGTTCATAGGTAAGAAACCGGTTCCTGCGTGAAAGCCCTAACAGCCACGTAAAACATGCAAAGATAAAGTAGAGGCATCTAACTTTGTTTTGCTAGGGCGTTGTGGTGTGATATGGTCATAGTCAAGGTAAAGTAGTTTATTTTCCGTTGCTAAGTTGTAGTAATGGTCATCTTTTATGGTGGACAACAAATCGGAGACGCCAGTACCCTGGCACCAGATCCGAAGGCGCATGATGGAGATCACAACGCGAAGAACCATATCACAGCGGGTTAACAATTGATGTTTATTGTGTGCATCTTGTTGTGTGCTAAGTATTATATACTCGACAATACCATTATTAATATGATCCCTAAAACTTAATTCCATTGATAGTGTTCCCCTCGTCTGTTCACCAGTAAGAAATTTCTCCGTTATGAGGCACGCCATGATGATCAGGTGTCAGAAATATCTGTGTTCGCATATGGTGGGTGCACGCCATGTTGCACATCAATACACACGAGTTAGAGTTGGCGAGCCTAGAATGTGTAGACATGGCCTTGAAACACGGATGATCGAAAGATCGAGCACAAATCATATGAATGATGTGATTGACGCTTGGGCGTCCACCTTTCCAACTATATCGCCTGCCGTGATGATCGGGGCGGTGTAGTGAATTGGGGTCGTGTCATTACTAAAACATTCTTTGGGGGTGATAGTTTTAGTGGAGTTATTTGGTCTCACATATTTATAAACTTAGTCTAAATCGTTTATAAATTTTAAATGTAGAACATGGCCAACCGTGAAGCCTATTTCGAGGTTGCTGATTGGGTAGCTGCCGAGAAACTCAAGTTAGATGGATCAAACTTCTCTGATTGGCTAGTGCATCTGAATATATATTATCCATGCTGAGAATGATGTGGTCGACTACATATTGTACACTATGGATTGGGAAGAGACACTAGATGAAGTGGAGAACCCACAACAGCAGGTAGACTGCTATTATCGTCGTGACATGTCCACCTTCATCCATGTTATCATGCGTTATGGAATGGTATAGGGACTTCACCCGCTCATGGGCGATCTTGACCCATATGTGATGGTGGATTAGCTGAGAGCGTAGTTCGAGGGCCAAGTAAGGATGTGGAAGCATGAGCTGGTTGGTGATTTCCTTGCCATTAAGATGGAGGAACACACCTTCTAAGGGGCCACCTAGAGCGCATGCATGATGCATACATGGGGATGGTTCATTTCGTGGACTACTAGATGACAAACCCCTTTGTAACAAGATTGTTGCTTCGGTCGCTTCCTCCTATCTACCAAGAGCATGCCCGGACTTGCATCATGAATGGTGATTGGGAAACACATGATTTCCATGAGTTCATATCGCGTTTGAGAAACATGAAGGTTGAACCCATTGCTGGAGAGGTCATAGATGGCGAAGGTATATACATGATATACAAGTTTATAAATTTATAATCTTGCAAACACTTATTGCAGCATTGAAGTATCTGATACTTGTTCTATTTTATGAAAATAAGTCCTACTACATGAGAGCTGCTTGCGAGAGAGGAGGCGATGTTGCGTGTTGATGGAAAACATAATGATGATGGCCGATGACACTCTCCCTCGACATTTATCATTTATTTTACTGTTTTTTGGATAATTATTGTAATCGGTGGAATATGAACTTCATTAGTGTGTCTTACACTTCGTGATATAGTTATTCGTACAAGTTTGTAACAAATCAGTTGTTCTGCTTTTATGAATGATTTCTATTCATGTTCATATGTTTTTACGATTATGTGTGAATTATTTGAGTTGTGAAGCTAATTGATAATGCATGAACATTTTTCAAACATTAAAATGCCTTGAAAATACCCAACTAAATGATATATTCATGTTGTATGAAACCAATCTTTAATGTTCAAAGGTTAACATGATGGTATGCGAATAATGTAGATATTCGATCTCTTGTTACATACAAATCAGGACCAAGTTTGGCAAAGTAACCAAAACACCGCATGTTGTAAAATACAAAGTGTTTGTTGAATTGTTGAAAGGAAATACATATTCGATGTACAATATTTTAGCAAGATTAGTGATTATCATTTAGTAATTGTTCATTTTCGTAAAAGAGTTTACCAAAGGAAACATGAGTGAGGAACTATTTGATTTGATCAAATGTTTTAGCATCAAAAGAGTATTGTAAATAATAGGGCATAAAGTTACTACGATTCGATCAATAGTGACGAAATTCAACTTTGCGAGATTGGCATTGAGTGGGAAATAGGTGGCACCAAACCAAATAGAACAAAGTAGCGTTGGTATAGATCATTGAATGGAAATAGTAAACACTCATTTAGAATAAAACATCTAGAATTCATGAAAGTTTTGGAGTTATTTGATAAAACCAAGACAATAGCGAACAAGTCCTTGTAGAGTATTTTATGGGAAACTTTGGAATACAAAGTCCATGATTAAAACAAAAAAAGGAAAAACTAGTATTGCTGGAAGTTTGGTGCATTCTCAAGAAAGTGTGTTTCTCGACAATGTTGTTGATGGAATAAAGTAAGAGCATGATGAAGGCCTATGACCCTGCATCAGAGTGTTGTGAAGAGCAACGGAATGTGATCGTGACTCTTCATGTTAAAGAAAGGGATCAATGGTTGTGATCATTGTGTTTTTCAATTATGCTTTTACATAAAGAAGTAGGATTCACAAATATGCCCTACACATAGTGTGGAGATATGTGTGAATTACTTGTCATGTTATTAAAAAAGGCACACCTATGAACCACAAGGTAATTGGTGGTAGACTAAAGCTACAAGAAATGAAATCCAGAATTAAAACTTCACTTAAGATTAGAAAGTAAAATTGTTACTGAATCTCATAAAGTAAAGGAGTTGCTTGATATTTCCGAAGGACTACAAGGTCATAGGAAATAAGTGGGAGTCTTAAAAGACAAAGCGCGATTCTCTAAAGATGTCTTGGACGTATTTAAATGAACTTGATTCAGAAGTGCTGAAATCTGACAGATTTAATTTTAGTAAAGTACTTGAGGCTTGTAAAGAAATTCTTAATCTGATAATTGATCAAGAGATCTCGAAGTTAGAGAGTCTTCCTAAAAATAATATGTGTATGACATATTTTTTAGTGGGAGCGGTGTAAGTTTGAAACTCATATGTATAGGTGATATATTTCGAGTGGGAGATTGACATAATTCATATGTGTATATGACACATTGATAGTAAGATAGTATAGCCAATAAATGTTGATTTATAAGGGTAACGTTGTAAGTATATTGGGCATTGAAATCTCAGGATATTAGTAAATGCCATATAACATTATGTTGGAGTAATTTATTGAAAGATATTCTGAAGAGTTCAGAATAGTAATTGGTTATGGAACTATCCTAAATCATTTGAATCAAGAAAAATATAAGGTAGAAGCATCAATGGTTGAAAGAAATAATAGGATGTGACATCCACTATGTTATGACATAGGTTCTGTCTTGAAAACCATGATGAATACCAAACATAATTTAATCCATGTAAGATGAAAAATTCAGAAGTGATTATGTGTAAATCACTGAAATGAGTTAAGACTGTCCATAGTGTCTAGTGAGAACTGTAGACATGTTTCTAGATCTATGAAGGATGACATGCCTGGAGTATAAAGTGTTATTCTACAAAGATACATGTTAACATTAAAATATTAGAAGTCTCTACATTAAAGGATTTGCGTAAAACATCTTGAGCATGGTAAATCATCGAAGTATCACATAGTGCATTTCAAATTTGATATCTACATTTAAAAAAAGATAAGTGTATGTATACTACTTGGTGGTATGTATAATGTTAAGGCTTTGGAAAAACTTCTCACAGAGTGTGTTTTAGTACTTATAGTGCCAATGAGAAAGTCCATGAGACCGATCTAACGTCACTGCTGGTATTTGGAACCAGAGACCTCACTCTATTTCCAAAACTATTATACATACATAATATGTTATCATACGGATGATAAAAGTATTGATGTTATTTGAGATGACATTAATAAAGTTACAAAGGATACATGGGATGTAAAGTACATACCCTAGACTCAACCTCTTCTATGAGCAAGCATAATCAGAAGTGCCAAGTTATCTGGTGTCGATGATTAGATAACAAATGCAGCTTGTTTATTTGTACTCTAGTGCAAGTGGGAGACTTAAGGAAATATGCCCTAGAGACAAATAATAATATAGATTATTATCATATTTCGTTAGGTTTATGAATTTGGTTTTACATCATGCTATAACTGTATTGATTGGAAATGTCAATACACGTGTGATGTACAAACATCCAGGAGTTTCCAGTGAACTCTCTAGTCACTGGTTCATTAGTCAACGTATGATCAAGGTTTCCTGATCATGTTGATGCTTCGATGTTAATTGCCAATGGAGTCATCCCATTGGAGAATGAGATGGTGAACATACCCTATGTAACATCCCAATTTTAGCAACCCCGATTTATTGTCCAAAAGGAAAAAATCAGGGGAATAAAAACTTTTTCTTGTTAAGTGGTGCAAGTTTGTTTGATTGTTTGTTTGGGATTATGCAACTTAATATGTAATAGATGATATACTCCTTACCTCAACCATATTTAACAAAAACTATTTTACAAAAGAGATGTCTTGGCTTGTTTACATATTCTCAAATGTTCTGGCATTTAAAAAACCTGATCCAAGAAGACCTTGTCACACCAAAATGTTTTACCAGTCTCTGTTATCAAAATTATGGAGAGCTATATGACATATTCTCCTTATCTTTTCAAGACAGAACTTCCATCCCCTCTTACCTCTAGGTTTCTATATAACCTTTTGAAGTCTATTCTTGGTAGAAGTACCAAATGACCCTTGTCTCACTTCAAAACACAACCTCTTCAACATACCCATCCCTTACCTCAATCTAGGCTTGATGGTAACCTCAGCAGGAGTTGAATGTTTGGCAACATGAATTGCATTGATCTGTCCTTTGATGAATTGCTTTGATCTGCTGTGTGTTGATGAGTTGATTGCTTAGGAACCAGAGTGATCTACCCTACAATCTCATCCGCTAGGAACTAAATAATTTAAGGAGATCTATCCTTAGACACTAAGGTGACCCTCTAATCCCCATAACCAGATCATTCAGATCTAATCCTCTCTATTTGCATCCAACTCAATAAAGACCAAATATAATCCCCGATCCTCATTACTCAATCTATACTTCAATATCATCCACTTTATGATGAGATTAGAACCTTGTATCCTTCCAAAATCATCACCTCTTGTAATCCTAGTTGAAAACCCTAAAACCGCCAAAATAGCTAAGTCTAGAAAGGCTATAAATATCACATCTTTGAGTCCCTCCCTTACTCAACATGTCAACACCCAGATTTGTAATCCCATATGCCTGTTATGCCATAAATAGCAATCCCAGGATTACCATTTTTGCGAGACATAACAGATTTGGATATCATAGTACATCATCCATTACAAACAATACATAAGGTCTTACACAAATAAGGATCTCATGATCCAGTTCTTAATACAACTCAAGCAGTAGGATAATGTAATAGTAACAATAGCGTAGGCGAAGCTCCATCTTCAGGGTCACAGGCAATGCTGACGATGGGAGATGATCCTAGTTGTCGTAACCTTCCTGCGGTCCATCATCTTGGTACTCCTCTTCATAGTCTGGCCACGGGAATAGCCAGGGACAAAGCCATGAGTACTCTTTAATTACTCGCAGACTAATACTAATAGTTAAGAGGGTTTTTCTATTAGGATACTAAGCTCTAGGGTTGTTTTGCAAAAAGCCAGATTTACCTCTACTAAGTTTAGAAGCAAAGAAAACTAGTTGAAAGTTTTATAACAGCTAAGTGGGAATTTGAATTTCATATCACAACTCTTTTGTGGTGAAGTCAAAGTCTCAATTCATTTCATAAGTCATTTTGAAAACATCTGACGGGGGAACAGTATGACCACTCCAATTGTCCATAACCGTGGACGCAACTATTCAAATAGTTTGACACTCTGCAGATATTGTATGCTTTCACCACAACATTTGATACATCCATCAGGAACAATCCTGAATTCACCATACTCAGTATGCGGATAATCAATCCTAACCTTTCAATTACACGCCCTAGTATAGGCACCTCTCCTGTGAGTTTGGCCTCCCAACCATGACCAACTGTCATCTTGGGTACTGCACAGGTGGACAATCTTCACAAGGTAGCCTCAGCTCAGACCTTGGCCGTGAGGGAACCCATACTAAGTTATATAAATTTCCAGTCAAGCCCTACCCAATTTTCGGGTATTGTGGTTGTACGGTAAAATTGGAATGGTATCACATCCAAACAACCATCAGTAATATAAAGGGTTAAGGATCATGCCTCAACATTTTCATCATCAAAATTATCTGGTGTTCGGAAACACCTTTCAAAACATTTCAGTAGAATGACTCATCATTCTAAGGTTTTCATAACCATTTTCACCAAGTATTCCCATCTACAGTTGATCAAGTTTTATGCTTAGCACTAACATCTACAAGTGGTGTTAACTACTAATGAGGGGTGCTAAACAAGTGGAGATTTGCTAAGTTCAATATCATGCCTTAGGATGACATCAAGATTATATAACTTAGGCCAAATTTTATGCTCTTTATGCTACCTTCAGTTATCTTTCTAGAATCTACAATTCACTATGTAAACTCTAAGAGAAATCTTTGATAAAGAAATAAAGTATTAAACTTGTAAGTAAAACTAGGATTGGGTATCAACAAATGTGTCTAACCAAGCATGCTTAATACATTGCATAGGTTATCTAACTTTCATAGTTGCAAGTGTTAGCTTTCCTTGTGCAGAGCAGTGGTTGAAGTTCTCCTCGTCTTCTTCCTCGTAGTATCCTCCTTCCTCCTCGTATCCTTGGTCGGTACTAGCGTCTATAAATAAATACGAGGTACACAATCACCAAACAATACTTAACTATTTTCAATCATCACACAAAGGTGCACTATATATGATCGAGCATCATCACTTAACATTACAAGATTAAAGCATTTGTCTTATTTATTTTAATTTGAGAAAAGTAATTTCTACTCATTGAAAAACTACTTAAGATTTAATATTCTCCAACTCAAACATGGGATCATGTTGACACATGTCATCACCACATATTTCAGTACATGGGAATGTGATTTAAAGTGGTGTCACAATTTAATAACGTTTAACCTTTTTATTTTAAATAAATAAAGTGGTCAAGTTTTATGCTTAGCACTAGCATCTACAAGTGGGGGTGAGTACTAATGAGGGGTGGTAAACAAGTGGAGTTTAACTAAGTTAAATCTCATGCCTTAGGGTGACATCAAGATTATCTATCTTAGGCCAAATTTAATGCTCTTTATGCAACCTTCAATTATCTTCCTAGAATCTACAAGTCTCTTAAGTAGACTCTAAGTATAGCTTTGATAAAGAAATAAAGTATAAAGCTGGCAAGTAAAACTAGGAGGGGGTATCAGTGGGTATGATCACATATGCTTAAGGAATCTAGTGGTCATGGTAACAAGCAAGTATTAGCTTGCATCAGTATCAGTATAGGCTTGCCTTGTGAAGAACAGTGGTTGAAGTTCTCCTCGGCTTCTTCTTCGTAGTATCCTCCTTCCTCCTCATATCCTTGGTGGGTACTAGCGTCTATGAATAAATACAAGGTACACAATCACCAAACAATACTTAACTACTTTCAATCATCACACAAAGATGCACTATATATGATCTAGTATCATCACTAACATTACATGATTAAAGCTTTGGTCTTATTGATTTTATTTTTAGAAAAGTAATTTCTACTCATTGAAAAACTACTTAAGATTTAATATTCTCCAACTCAAACATGGGATCATGTTGACACATGTCATCACCACATATTTCAATACATGGGAATGTGATTTAACGTGGTGTCACAATTTAATAAGGTTTACCCTTTTATTCTAAATAAAATAAAGTGACTAGAAATGCCTATGTGGCATTCTTTTATTACTTCAACATTATTTCTGTAAGTAAACCCTTATGTTTTTATATATTCTGAAAGGTATCATCAAATGTGATTTTTGAGAGTTGGAATCAACTCAAAATCTTTATGGTTGAATTTTGAAAAATGTTTGAATGCAGAAAAGCTTCTGCCTTGTTATTTTTATCATGGTTGATCTATAACTCCAAAGAGTTTGAATCCAACGGGCTTGGATTAAGCATTTTACTACCTTTCTAAAAAAATTAGTTTCATGCATTTTGGTTCAGTGAGTCGAGCTGGTTTGATTTTTGAATCTATGTGCAGAACTGTGTTTGAAATTAAATGGAAAATCTAAATTTAAACTGTTGGGTTGCGCGGGAAACGCTAACGGGCCGGCCCAGTGTCACTCTGCAGCACGGGGCTCAGCTGACAGGGGGATCCACCAGTCAGTGGCTCAGGGACGGTCGAGGCAGCTCTAGGGGTGGTCGCAATCAGCGGCACCCTTCTCCTCCAGAGGCGGCCTGCTCCGGTATAATTCCATCGAGCTGCTGCTCCCCGTGCTCTGGCTAGAGGTGTGGGACGATCAGTGAGGTGAGGGGAGTGGAGTGGTGTGCTGCAAACGGCTGGGGGTGCCCTCCTTTTATATACTCGACGGCGAGACCGAGAGGGATGGGCAGGCGACGGTGGCGACATGGCTATGGGCTGCTAGCGGCATGGCTGAGGGTGGCGATCGACCCGCGGTCTCCTGGAGGTGCTCTAGGACTTTAATGCAGGCTTAGGGGCGGTGGTAAGTGGTCGGGCGGAGCTGGCGCTCTGAGTGGCAGAGGCGGCGGCTTCGACGGCGAGCGGTGGCTGTGAGGCGTTGGACGGCGAATGGGGGCGTCTGGCATGCTCCCTAGGTCGTGCTCTCATGATCTAGTTCTTAATACAACTCAAGCAGCGGGATAACGTAATAGTAATGATAGCGTAGGCGAAGCTCCATCTTCACGGTCACAGGCAATGCTGACGATGGGAGATGATCCTAGTTGTCGTAACCTTCCTGTGGTCCATCATCCTGGTACTCCTCTTCATAGTCTGGCCACGTGAATAGCTAGGGACAAAGCCATGAGTACTCTTTAAGTACTCGCAAACTAATACTAATAGTTGAGAGGGTTTTTGTAGTAGGATACTAAGCTCTAGGGTTGTTTCGCAAAAAACCAGATTTACCTCTACTAAGTTCAGAAGCAAAGAAAACTAGTTGAAAGTTTTATAACACCTAAGTGTGAATTTGAATTTCATATCACAACTCTGTTGTGGTCAAGTCAAAGTGTCAATTCATTTCATAAGTCATTTTGAAAACATCTGATGGGGGAACAGTATGGCCACTCCAACTGTCCATAACCGCAGACGCAGCTATTCGAATAATTTGACACTCTGCAAAGATTGTACAATTTCACCACAACATTCGATACATCCGTCAGGAACAATCCTGAATTCACCATACTCAGTATGTGGATAATCAATCCTAACCTTTCAATGACACACCCTAGTATAGGCACCTCTCCTATGAGTTTGGCCTCCCAACCATGACCAACTGTCATCTTGTGTACTACACAGCTGGACAATCTTCACAAGGTAGCCTCAGCTCAGACCTTGGCCGCGAGGGAACCCATACTAAGGTATATAAATTTCCATTCAAGCCCTACCCAATTTTCGGGTATTGTGGTTGTACGGTAAAATTGTATTGGTATCGCATCCAGACAACCATCAGTTTTATAAAGGGTTAAGGCTCATGCCTCAACATTTTCATCATCAAAATCCGCTGGTGTTCGGAAACACCTGTCAAAACATTTCAGTAGAATGACTCATCATTCTAAGGTTTTCATAACCATTTTCACCAACTATTCCCATCTATAGTTGATCAAGTTTTATGCTTAGCACTAACATCTACAAGTGGTGGTAACTACTAATGAGGGGTGGTAAACAAGTGGAGATTTGCTAAGTTCAATCTCATGCCTTAGGATGATATCAAGATTATCTAACTTAGGCCAACTTTTATGCTCTTTATGCTACCTTTAGTTATCTTTCTAGAATCTACAATTAACTATGTAAACTCTAAGAGAAAGCTTTGATAAAGAAATAAAGTATTAAACTTGTAAGTAAAACTAGGATTGTGTCAGGACCCGATGGTCGCCAACAACAGCCGGAGAGGAGGAAGGAGGAGCTCCGGTGGCTCAGATCTAGGCAACTAGGTAAACTTGGAAAGGAAGAAGAACAATAAAAATAATTGATATTTATTAGTGTGCCACCCAGCCACCCTCTCCTGCCCTTTATATCAAAGAGCAGGACCGCGCTAATGAAGTTTTACAATAGTTAAGATTTATTACACTTAAACGCATTTGAGCGCAAGACGATGAATCACTATCGTTGGATGTTCCTGGGATGTTTTCCTCTTTGCTGAGCCCTTGGATAACTGACAAAGGCATTCCCCTGATGCCTGATGCAGAGGAGGAGGAAGTCAGGTCCTAACAGTACTCCCCGCTGAAGACAAGACTTCAGGTCTTGAACGACGGAAAGTCCGCCTGGATGGTGGTGGCGTCTTCCCAGGTGGCTTCGTCCATAGTCATGCCATCCCAGTGAATCAGCCATCGGACAACAGGGATGTCAGAAGCACCTGCAGAACGGGGAACCTGGCGTCGTTCCAAGATAGTCAATGGAAAGGTTTTAAGTTTACCTGATGGTGTAAGGTGTGGCAGGCGAGGATTTGGCACCGCCAGAGGGCCGAGGTGTTTCTTTAGTTGGTTGACGTGGAACACATCGTGTATCAGGGTACCTTCAGGTAGTTGGAGCTTGTATGCCCTGTTGCCTACAAGTGTCAGTATTTTGAACGGGCCATACCATTTGGATGCCAGCTTCAGAGGATTTCCTCGTCCAAGTGCTTTTTCATGGAATGGTTGCATTTTTAAGTACACCATATCTCCAGCTTGAAAGGTTCTCTCCGTTCTGCTCAGGTCGGCATATTTTTTTAGGAATTACTGTGCCTTGGATAAGTTCTATTGTAGTACTGTCAACATTGTCTGCTTTTCCATCAGTGTCAGTTGTACTTCAGGTGAAATGTCCTGGACAGGAGCAAACTCAGTGACAAAGGGAGGTGGATATTCGTAGAGGGCTTGAAATGGTGACATCTTGATTGCTGAGTGGTAGCTACTGTTGTACCACCATTCTGCCGATGGAATCCAGTCAATCCATTTCTTGGGTTCAGCAAAGACCATACAACGCAGGTATTGCTCGAGACATTGGTTGACGCGTTCTGTCTGACCATCTATGTCAGAATGATGTGTAGTTGATTAGTTCAGTTTGATGTTTATTGACTGGAATATTTCCTTCCAAAGTTTGCTAGTGAATATGGTGTCTCTATCACTAGTAATGACATCAGGAGGACCATGTAACTTGTAGATGTTGTCAATGAATAGGTCTGCAACTTTCTGGACAGTGTAAGGATTTGATAATGCCAGGAAGTGGGCATACTTTGTTAACCTATCCACAATTACCAAGATGACATATTTTCCTTTTGCTTTGGGGAGGCCCTCAATAAAATCGATACTTATTTTTGCCCACTTAGCTTGAGGAATGTGCAGGGCGTCCAGTAATCCTGGGTATTGTATCTTTTCTGTCTTTGAAATTTGGCATACTAGGCATTCAAAAAATTTGGATTCAATGAATTGCTTTAACTTTGGCCAATAGAACAATTGCTTCACTCTATGATAAGTGACTATGTTGCCAAAATGGCCTCCTAAGTTGGAAGCATGGAAAGAACTGAATATTTTGTCCTTCAACTCTTCTTTAGGGCCAATGTATAATTTTCCTCTGTATCTCAGTAAGCCAGATTGTAATGAATAATTCTACTGACCATCCTTGTGGACTGCTAACTCTTGTAGAAGTTTAGTGGCATTAGCATCTCCTATGTAGGAGTTACTGATTTTTTCTGTCCAAGATGGAATTGCTATGGAGATAGCAGAGGAGAGGAAGGTGTCTTGCTTGTTCCCAATATCATCAGGTTGAAATTTTCTGGACAGAGCATCGGCCACAGAGTTGTCACATCCTTTCTTGTACTGAATTGAGAAATCAAATTCCAGTAGCTTTAACATTAGCTTGTGTTGGATTCCTTCCAATTGTTCCTGGCTTGCTAGATACTTCAGGCTGCTTTGGTCTATTTTGATGATCAGCTTGTTTCCTAGGAAGTAGTGGCGCCATTTTTTTTAGAGATTCCAGTATGGCCATTGCTTCTTTTTCATATACTGATTTGGATAGAGTGTTTGGTCCCAAGCACTTTCTGAAATAAGCTAAAGGCCTGGAGTTTTGAATCAATACAACCCCTAATCCCGAGGCACAAGCATCAGTCTCAATGATGAATGGTAGAGAGAAATTAGGTAAGGTCAGTAGAGGGGGGTTTGTCATGATAAGCTTGAGTTTGTGAAATGCTTCTTCCTGCTCCTTGTTCCATTGGAAGGAGTTCTTCTTCAAGGCACTGTAAAGGGGTTGGCAGGTGTCAGCATAATTCTTGATGAATCTCCTATAGTACCCAGTCAAGCCAAGGAATCCCCTTAGCTTTTTTAAAGAGGAGGGTGTAGGCCAGTTGATTATATCCTTTATCTTGGATGGATCAGTCTAGACTCCTAGGCCTGAGATGATGTGACCCAGGTAATCTACTTGTTTCTGTCCAAATCTACATTTGGATAGCTTTGCTTTGAGCTCATGATTCCTGAATGTAGTTAGTACTTGTTCCAAATGAGACAAATGTTCCTCCAATGTTTTGTTGTAGACTAGAATGTCATCAAAGAATACCAGAACAAACTTTCTCAGAAAGGGAGAGAAAATGTTGTTCATCAGTTCTTGGAATGTGGCTGGGGAATTGCAAAGTCCAAAGGGCATAACCAAGTATTCATAGTGACCCATGTGGGTGGAAAATGCAGTTTTTGGTATGTATTGTGTGTTCATTCTGATCTAATGATACCCAGCTCTCAGATCAAATTTTGTGAATATTTGAGCTGCATTTAACTCATCCAAGAGATCCTCAATCACTGGTATTGGGAATTTGTTTTTGATTGTCATGTCATTCAGACCTCTGAAATCCACACAGAGCCTCCAAGATCTGTCCTTTTTCCTTACTAGAATAGCAGGTGAAGAGTAAGGACTTTTACTTGGTCTAATTTCTGAGTTCAGTAACATTTCTTTGATCAGCATATCTACATAATTTTTTGGCTGTGGGACATTTTGTATGGTCGAATATTGCAAGGTTTGGCTCCAGGTTTCAGGGGAATACTATGATCACAACTTCTGGTGGGAGGAAGAACACTGGGAGTTTGGAAAATGTCTTGGAATTGGTGCAGGAGGTTTGTAATCTCATCATGGACTTGAGGTAGTTGGTCATCATTCTCCCCCATGTTATCTTCTACTGAGAATAGCATGTACCCTTCAACTCCTTCTTCTATGAGCTTGATACACTGATCAGAAGAGAGGAGCAGTTTGGCTCTTGGTAGAAGATGGTCAGGAAAGGTTAACACTTTGCCCTTTACCCCAATAGTGAGAGATTTGTTCACAAAATCAAATGTAACGGGGTTGTGGTGTTTGAACCAATTAACTCCCAAAATTACATCTGCTCCTTCCAATTCAAGTATCCTGAAATCAGCAGTGAACTTGTGTACCATAATGGAAAATGTGCAGTTTGGAGCCAGGTATTCAGATGACAATAAACCTCCTCCTGCCACTTTCACCTTTCTGCACTTAGTGGAGATAAGAGGTATGTTATGCTGTAGAGCAAATGAATGGTCCATAAAGGTGTTTGTGCTGCCAGTGTCAGCTAGAGCTATGGCTTGTGCTTTGTTGATGTTGATTAAAATGGAGATAGTGGATTCACTTGGACATCCACTATATGCTGCAGTAGATATATTCATCAATTGTTCAGCTAGTTGTTCTCCAATAGGTTGTGGAACTTGATTGTCCTCAGCTCCTTGCTCATTGTTAGGAGGTACCTGTTCTAACTCTTCATCTGAGTGCCCTTGCATCTCAATGTTGTTCAGAGCTCTTTGCATATTTTGGCATTTATGACCCAATACCCAATTATCAGGGCAATACCAACATTTCCTAGGTGGTCTCGCTTTGTTTTCCCTAGGAATGGCAGCAAGAACTGGTTGGGCTAAAGGTGGTATCGGTCTAGGCTGTGGAGCAGGAAATGCTCTAGGAACTGCAGTAGGAGTGGAGTTCCTTTTCGTTGTGGATAGGTATCCTTTTTTCATATTGCCTGGCATACCAATATGCTGTCAAAAGATCATGTGGTTTTTGACAGAGCACCTGGTGTTTGATTCCTTCCTTCAAGCCACCGATGAATCTATCCACAAAGAAATCTTGAGGCAGATAAGGCCTTTCCCGCTTCATTTGATTCATCTAGCCTTCATAGATATCAATATAGGCATTAACAGAAGCTACTTGAAAGGACTATATCTTCCCATGATGTTTTTGGTGTTAATGATAATCCCAACTGTGTTTTTAACTGTGCGCTTGAGTTTCAGGGGAAACATTGTTGATGTCTCCTTCTATAGTGGTGGATGCTCTCTTGGTATCTCATGAAGATGGTGGCCTTTTAGTCTTCTCCTAGTTTCTCTCCGGTTGTTGTTTTTAGGTCACCATACTATTAAGAGGGGGTCCATTTTGGAAGGCTGTGGGAAATCACCTGTTCTTGCACAAACCTATATGCACCGCCATAGCCATCCCATTATCCTGTGAGAGAGCGTGTTCCTGTTCTGTTGGAGCCTTTTGTGTCTCACCAAAACTTCCGGCCTAGGCCGGAAGTTCTGCTCAGATTCTTTTCTGCGGGCTGTTCTTCACTTTGTTCCGACGCTAGTTCTGCCCCAAGTTCCGATGGTGAATCAGTAACCTTCTGTATGAAGTGTTCTATTTGCCGGAACTTGGGCCGGAACTTGCATCGGAACTTGTCCTGCCAAAAGATCCTGAGCGGAACTTCCGCCCAGACGCCGGAACTTCCGGCCAGATTTGGTTCGCGACCCAGAAGTTCCGCCCCTTGTTCTGCTCCAAGTTCCGGTGGTGACTCAGTAACCTTCTGTTTTGAAGCGTTCTATTTGCCGGAACTTGGTCAGAACTTGCATCGGAAGTTCACCGGAACTTCCGGTCTGTTTTGACCGGAACTTCCGGTTGCGCTTCTGGAGGGGCGTCAACGGTCTGATGATCGTTGGAGCCAGGCTGGGCGGAACTTCCGGCCTCTCAACGGAACTTCCGGTGAGGTCGCGGGGGCTGTAACGGTTCAGCGCGAGGGGTCCTATTTAGGGCACCCCTCTTCTTCCTCCCACTTACTCTCGAATTTTTCTCTCTCCTCCATTAATGCTTGAGATTCACCTCACTAGATCTCTCTCTAGCCACTCAAATGACTTGATCTTTTGAGAGGTGAGGGAGGTGACCTAGATCTACACTTCCACCAAAGAAGATTTGATTTCCCCCACCCATCCTTTGTGGATCTTGTTGCTCTTGGGTTTCTTGGAACCCTAGACGTTGTAGGGCATCCTCGGAGCTAAGGCTTGCGTTGTAAAGCTTTGAGGTGTCGTTGAGGGCCTCCAATTGAGTTGTGGAGACTCCCCCTCAACCTTGGTGTAAAGGTTTCGGTTGGCGCCTTCAAGGTCACCGGTTAGTGGATTGTGAGGCCTCCTTTGTGGGGGAGCTCACCGGAGAAGAAGGTGAGGCCTTTGTGGCGCTCGGGTGACCTTGTGTGGCCCCGACACCTCTCCAACGTAGACGTAGCTCCTTGGGAGTGAACTACGGGAATTACATCTCCGTGTCCCCACTCCGGTTACTTTGTTCCCCTCCTTTACTCCTTGCTATTTATTGTTTTTGTTGTTAATGTTTGTTTCCTTGCATTAAGGTTGTTCACTTAGTTGCATCTCGAGATAACTTCCTTTCTCGTTGAGCCTAAAAGTGAGAAACAAATTAAAATTGGGTAGACGCCTATTCACCCCCCCTCTAGTCGTATAAAGTCGGTACTTTCAATTGCTATCAGAGCCAAGGCTCTTATTTCGGGCTTTACCGCCTAAGAGACTATGGCCGACGAAGGGGGTAGTGAAACCGAAAAATCCAAGAACTTGGCCACTATGGATGACCTCAAGCAATTGGAGTCATCCATGATGTCCAAGTTCGAGGAAATGATGACTCTCTTGCAGTCTCTCAAGCCTAACCCCATGGTTGCTATTGACACACCCCAACCCAATGAGGTTCCTCCCACCGTTACGGTGTCCGCCCCCGGGGTAACTCCCGCGGCTGCCACCACTCACTTGGGACTTGGTTTTGTTGCTCAAACCTCTACCAAGGTTCCAAGTGAGAATATCGAGGAGCCCGAGAACCCAACTTCCAAAGAGGAAAATGGAGGAAAGGACTACTCGGCGGTACCCCCAGCGCCGAAGTACACTCCGGATCCACCCATCCCCATGCCACACATTATACCTCAAGGAGCACCACCCATGCTAGATACTTCTAATTTCGCCAATTGGCAATATCTAATGCGCTCACATATTTCCAGCTCGTCTATTGAGTTAATGAGGATTGTGGAGGATGGATTCTCTCCATATGACCCAAAGAAGTTGACACGAGGTGAAGTGGTGGAAAAGCAACTCAATGCCACAACTTTGGGAATGATTCAAAAGGCCTTGACTCCAAAGGATTTTGCTCACATTCGCAAATTTTACACCGCCAAGGAAGCTTGGGATCAACTCACCGAGATCTTTGTTGGGAATGCAAGCATCCAAAGCTCCAAGTTTGATGAGATCAACAACGAGTGCGATGGTTTCTCAATGCAAGATGATGAGACCCCCGAAGACATGTATAGGCGCCTTAAGGTCCTTTGTTCCACTATGAGGGACCTTGGGGCTCACTATGTTGATGACAAGTTTATGAAGAGGAAGTTCATTCAAGCTCTCCTCCCATTTGAAGAACAAAAGCTCAACTCTATCAAGGGAATAACCACTTTCACCTAATGACCTCCCAAGAAGTCTTGAGTGAAGTAATTGCCATGACTATTGCCAAGAAGAATGCGGAGTCCGCTCGAGCTAGAGCCATTGGGTCAACCAAAGTGAATCTTGCTTTGAAGGCCAAGGCTATTGAAGTTGATGATGATGATACATCAAGTGAGTGGTCTCAAGAGGACCTCAAATGTGCCTTCAACGAACATCTTGCTCTCGCTTCAAGGGCCTTTTGTAACAAGTCCGGATTCAAGTCAAGATCAAGGGACAACTCAAGATTCAACTCACCCAACAAGTCTCCCAAGGCAAGGTCGTGCTACAATTGCAACGACAAGAGTCACTTCGTGGCCAAGTGTCCCTTTGAGAACCGTGAAGACAATGGTGGTCGTCTCATTCGCAAGATCAATTCAAGACCTCCTCATCCCTTGAACAAGAACTACGTCGTCAAGAACGCCACTGACAAGGAACGAGCAATTGTGGTCCATGAAGAATATCTTTCGGGCACGGATGAAGATGATGATTATGAAGTTCATGGTGGAGAGATTGTATGAGTTGCTGCTATTGCCACTACCTCAACTCCACGTCTATCCCTCTTCGACTCGCCAAATGAAAATGTCATCTTCTCCAACCAAAAGTGCTTCATGGCCAAGGCCACCGAGGTAACACCGAAACCCACTCCTCAACCTATCTCTAGTGAGCCTTCCTCTCTTGATCTTGTTGGTCTAGAGGTGAAGAAAGAGATGATTGACATGTGTGAATTTGTTGCTACCTTAGATGAAGAAACTAAAAACTGCTTTGAGTTCTTACTTGCACAACTTGACAATGCTAGAGATGCCTTAGATGATAAGGAAGAACTTCTTGACTTGCTAAGTAGAAATGAAAGAGATGCCTCCGATGAAATTGCCTCTCTCACTCAAAGTCTTGAGGATGAACAAAATATGAGAATTAATCTTGAAGAAAATGTGTCTAAGCTTGTAGATGATCATAACAACACTTTGTGCTCTACAATTAAAGAATGTGACCATGCTCTTGCTTTGGTTAAGGTTCTCAAGAAAGAAAATGCTGAGTTTGTGGGTGGTCATGATAGGACTCAGAAGGATCTTGAGAAACTCAAAGAGGAACACAAAGCCTTGGAGAGTAAATTCTCAAATCTTTTTGAAGCCCATGAACAGCTTCAAACTCAATTAACTTGTGATCTCTCTAAGTCTTCCGATGTGCAAATTATAGACTTGTCTAGCTCTCCTAACCCTTGTTGCAAGCATGAGCATCTCATAGAGGAAGTCAAGGTGTTGAAGGATCAACTTGCCAAGACTAAGAAGAAGAAGAAGAAGAAGAATAAGAAGAAAAAGAACAAGGGGATGGCCCAAGGGGTACCAAATGGCCTAACCCTCTTGCAAAGTGACAACTTTGCCGGAAAGAACAATCCCTCTTATATTCTTTGCAAATCTTATGATGGTCATGTATATGCTAGATACGTGGGAACGTCTTACACGCATGATTATCATTGGGCCATTTGGGTGCCAAAGGCTCTTGTCACTAACAAAAGGGGACCCATTGCAAAATGGGTACCTAAAACCAAGGCTTGATTTTCTTGTAGGACTATGCTTCCAGTGGATCAAAATGGGTGCTTGATAGCGGTGCCACGAGTCATATGACCGGAAGCAAGTATATCATGACCGAATTGAGGCCCAATGTTGCCAACACCATGGTCTCCCACGGTGACAAAACAAGCTCTTAGGTTTTGGGTTTGGGCAAAGTGGTGGTAACCCCGGATGTATCCTTGGTTGACGTCATGCTTGTCAAAACTCTTGGTTACAACTTACTCTCAGTTCGTGCTCTTGCTCTTATGGGTCTTTCTTCTTTCTTTAATTCTCATACCGTGGTCCTCATGTGGAGCAAGTCTCTCAAGGTGGCTTTTGTAGGATATGTAGAACATGACTTGTATGTGGTGGACTTTTCAGGGACCACTACTCCTCATGCTCTATGTCTCTATGCTAAAGCCGACAAGGGCTGGTTGTGGCATCGCCGCCTATCCCATGTTAACATGAGAACTTTGCAAAGACTTCACTCCGAGGGCCACATCCTTGGAATTAACGATGTTTCTTTTGCCAAAGATCGTGTTTGCAGGGCTTGTATTGAAGGGAAGATGCATGAAACTCCTCACAAAGCACTCAATCAGATCACTACCGAGAGGTGTTTGGAGCTCTTGCATATGGATCTCTTTGGTCCTCCCTCTCATGATAGCCTTGGAGGCAAGAAGTATTGCTTGGTTATTGTGGATGATTTCTCAAGATACACTTGGGTGTTCTTTTTCAAGTACAAGAGTGAGACTCAACAAACCGTCATTGACTTTGCTAATGAGGTTCAACGGAAGCACAATGCAACTATTCTCTCAATTCGAAGTGACAATGGCACCGATTTTAAAAACTATACCTTGGATGAGTTTCTCAGTGATGAAGGAATCAAGCATCAATACTCCACTCCCTACACCGCTCAACAAACAGAGTTGCCGAAAGGAAGAATCGCACATTGACGGATGCGGCTCGGTCTATGCTAGCTGAGTTCAAGTCTCCATACAACTTTTGGGCCGAGGCCATCTCCACCGCTTGCCATGCAACCAACCGGCTTTATCTCCGCAAGAAAAAGAACAAGACCCCCTATGAACTTCTCACCGGGAAAAAGCCTAATATTACCTACTTTCGGGTGTTTGGTTGCAAGTGCTACATTCTCAAGAAAGGAGTTCGTTTGTCCAAGTTTGAATCCAAGGCTCAAGAAGGAATTTTCGTTGGCTACTCAAATCACTCCCATGCTTATAGAGTCTACAACAAAGCCAATGGAAGAGTTGAAGAAACAAGCAACGTGAAGTTTCATGAAAATCATGAGTCTCTTGTTAGGCAAGATGGTGTTTGTGATCCAAGTGATGAAATTCCTCCCAAGGCCATAAGAAGAATGGGTGTGGGCTTCCACCTCCCCATTGAGGATCCCCTTATGGACGAAGGAGAAGGACCAAGCTCTACTCAAGTGGAGCCCTCACTTTCACAAGATCATCTTGCCCCTCAAGGACCTACTTTCTTGGCACAAGCTCCCTCAAGCTCTTCCGAAGCTTCCCATGCTCATGACTCTCCAAGCTCCAAAGAACAAGCTCTTCATCAACAACATCAACCTCCCCACGATGGGGCTCCTCCTCAAGGCACCTCCCACGGACAAGCTCTTCATCAACCTCCCCAAGATGGGGCTCCTCCTCAAGGTCACGGCTCTCCCCAAGGTCAAGCTCGTCGAGATCAAGAGCAAGTCAATGATCCTCAAGGATCCTCTCCAAGTGATGACTCCCCCGAAGTGGAAATTGATGAAGATGACCCTCGCGTTCGTGCTTATAGTCAAGGCGGAGGCTCAATTGGTGGCAATGACCAAGTGGTAGCTCAAGAATCTCGAGTTGAAGCACAAGCCCGCTGTCAAGCCTATCGTCTCGCCAAGCTTGTTCGGGATGGCCATATCCTTGATAATGTCTATGGAGATTTCAATAAAGGTTCCACTACTAGGAGGCAACTAGCTTCCTTTAGCTCTCACCATGTGTTTATCTCTCTTGTGGAACCACAGAAAGTCTTCGAAGCTCTTGAAGATGATGATTGGCTTGATGCTATGAACGAGGAACTTCACAACTTCAAGAGGAACAATGTTTGGACATTGGTTGAGCGGCCCAAAGACTGTCAAAACGTTATTGGAACCAAGTGGGTCTTCAAGAACAAGTGCGATGCGAATGGAATTGTCGTGCGCAACAAGGCAAGGTTAGTTTCCAAAGGATACTCACAAGTTGAGGGCATCGACTATGGTGAGACTTACGCCCCCGTTGCTCGCCTTGAATCCATTCGTATGCTTCTTGCCTTCGCTACCCATCATAACTTTAAGTTGCATCAAATGGATGTTATGAGTGCTTTTCTTAATGGTCCTTTGAAAGAGTTGGTATACGTTAAGCAACCTCCAGGTTTTGAGGATCCACTTTTTCTGAACCATGTCTACAAGCTCAATAAGGCACTCTATGGCCTCAAGCAAGCCCCACGTGCGTGGTATGATTGCCTTAGGGAGCTCTTGTTAGACCGTGGCTTCGAAGTGGGCCTCATTGATCCCACTCTTTTTACTAAGAAAGTTGGAGGCCACTTGTTCGTATGCCAAATCTATGTTGATGACATTATCTTTGGGTCTATTAATGAAACTTTTAATGAGGATTTTTCCAAGCTTATGAACGATCGCTTCGAGATGTCCATGATGGGGGAGTTGAAGTTTTTCCTTGGGTTTGAAGTCAAGCAATTGAGGAAAGGGACTTTGATCAACCAAGCCAAGTACATCCAAGACATGATCAAGAAGTTCAAGTTTGATCAAGTCAAAGGTGCCAAGACTCCCATGCCAACTAAGGTTAATCTTGATCTCGATCCCAAGGGTAAGGAGGTGGATCAAAAACTCTATCGATCTATGATTGGTTCTTTGCTCTATCTTTGTGCATCCCGACCGGATATTATGTTGAGTGTGGGTATGTGTGCAAGATTTCAAGCCGCACCAAAGGAAAGTCACATGGTGGCGGTCAAGAGAATCTTTCGATATTTAGTTCATACCCCAAACTTTGGGTTGTGGTACCCCAAGGGATCCAGCTTTGATCTCATTGGTTACACGGACTCGGACTCGGCTGGCGACAAAGTGGGAAGAAAGTCAACCTCCAGAGCTTGTCAGTTTCTCGGAAGATCTTTGGTTTGTTGGTCCTCGAAGAAGCAGACTGTGTGTCTATGTCCACTGCCGAAGCTGAGTACATCTCTGCCGCAAGCTACTGTGCTCAATTGCTATGTATGAAGCAAACTTTGAAGGATCTTGGACTATCTTTTGACAAGGTGCCTCTTCTTTGCGATAATGAGAGTGCCATTGCTATTGCTCACAATCTCGTGCAACACAACCGGACCAAGCACATTGAGATTCGTCATCATTTCATTCGGGACCATGTTGCTAGAGGAGACATTTCTTTGGAGTATGTTCCCACCAAGGCAAATCTTGCGGATCTTGTCACGAAGCCTCATGATGAAGAAAGGTTCCGGGAGTTAAGGCATGAGCTAAATATCATTGATTCAAGCAATGTTGCTTGAGTACCTTGCACACCTACCCGCGTCTCAATGTGTATCTTGTTTGGATGTAGGCATGGATTTAGGGGGAGTGTAGTTCCTCTTATGAACAAACGCTATCCCTATTATGCGTACATTAAAGTTTTCATACTCTATAGTCTCTAAAGGAGACCATTTGAGCTTCATGATGAGTGTTAGTAATGAACCCAAGATATATCTTCACGGTGTCAAGCCATTTAATCTTATATAAGGTGGCCTCGGCCATCGACCCGTTTTTATTTGTGTCTTTGACCTTTTTGTTTTTCTTGGTTTTTGTTGGCTTTGGTTCTTCACAGTTTGAGTCCTCTATCCTAAGCCTTTCCTTACCTCAAGCCCTCTCTATTCCCTGCACAAGTTCTTCCTTGTTATCTTCCAAACCTGAGATGGTCTTCCTGGCGGCAGCGGAACTTCCGGTCAGTCTGACCCGAAAGTTCCGGTCCACCGGAACTTCCGGTGGTGCTCCTCGTCCTATATAAGGTGTGCCCTGGGGGAAAACGGGATCTTCTTCCCTTTTCCCCCAAGACCAATCCTCTATTTGGAGCAGCCGCCGGCCAGGACCTCTCCACGAAGGTGCTCCGGCCCCTTCGTCTCCAACCACTCCTCTGCAGATCTGCTCCGTGGGATCCTTCCCCACCTCGATCTCCCGCCATGGACTCCGGTATTTGCCGTCAACTCCCTCCATTAATGGAGATCTTGCTCTCACCATGGCTTGAGTGAGGGCACACCTTGTCTAGGCTAGTTCTTTGGCTATAACTTGTTGGAAGATCTTGGTAGGCCTAGGGTATCATGCTAGAGTAGATTGGTCCAATACATTCTTGAAAATCTTTGCACTTGTGGCTTTTAGACCTAGATCCAGTGAACTGCTGTTTGGAACCGTCAGTTCGTGGTCTCACCGGAAATTCTGGTGAGCCACGATCGGAACTTCCGGTGTACTATTTTCACCGAAAGTTCCGGCGATTCAGCGGAAGTTCCGGCAACAATGCAATTTGTTTTCCTGATTGTATTTTTCCAATCTATCTCTTTTATTTCCTCTTCCGAACTTGTGCACTTACCCCACCTTCCCTCCCTATTCTTCTGCTTTCCTCTCAGGTCAAGGAGATACCCACCAAGGAAAGCGTGCCCGCCGACCATCCTCTGACATTCCTCCTGAGATTGATGAAGAAGATGTTGAGGTTGTGCGTCCGACCACTCAGACTACTCGTCAGAAGGCTGCTGCTGCTCGCCGTGCTGCTGCTGCTGCAGGGAAAAGGCCTGCTCTTGCTTAGAAGGCCACTATTGCTGGGCTAGGCATGACCAGAGCCAAGATTTCCATGTGGTCTCAGAAAGCTTACTCTGCATTCAGGGCTACGGATCCCTACCTCGTGCCTCGTGATCATCTTTGCTTGGACCCTCACTTCCACACCTGCCGTCAGGAACAGATATATGAAGAAATTTATGCATCGAAGAAGAAGTTCGTGGTTGCTCCTCAAAAGTACGTCAATGTGGCTCACATGGAAGAGAAGCAAGTTTACTTTGGCGAGGCTCTTGATATTTGCCAGAAGTTTGGGATGATTCCCCTCATGGAGCACCGTTAGAACTTTGATGTGACTGCTATTGCTCAGTTTTACTCAACTCTGTTTATTCACATGCAACCCTCTACTGAAGGTGTGTTGAAGTGGATGACCAGGGACGTGTTTCTTACCGCCACTTGGTCTGAGTTTGCTGAGATTCTTGGCTATCCCATTGATCCTGGCTGCGGGGCAAATGGTTGGCGTGTTCATGGTCCTGAAGGTGCTGATCCTGAGGTCCTGGAGCCTCTCTACATTGAAGGGTGGGGAACTGTTGGGTTTGTGAATCATCTGCTGCCAGTTTTTGACATCATGCGCAAGGTGTACTTGAACACCATCTCTCCCAAGGCTGGCAACTTTGATCAGTTTCATGGCTATCAGGTTGACCTCATGCATCAAACTTATCTTCGCCGTGACTCTGACAGGTCAATGGATATTATGCACTTCATCTACTCAGAGATGTGGGCGGCTCTCATTGAAAAGCGCTCCTGCATCTATGCTCCCTACATACAGACTCTCATCAATCGCAAGTGGCCTGAGACGACTGGCACCCGCTTTCCTCAAGACAACATCACCATTCATGAACATAAGAAGCTACGTGTGAGTAAGCACCAAAAGCCTCGTTCTCAAGAAGAAAAGGAAGCTGCACTCAAGAAGGCTCGAGATGTTGCTGGTGGTCCCTCCTCTGCTCCTGGTGCCTCTAGTGCTGGTGGTCCTTATCTCCAGAGGCAGCCGTCTTGGGCAAAGAAGCTGCTTGGGAAAGTGAAGAAAACTTTCTGCTTTCTGTAGGACCGCGAGTATCAGGCCTATGTTGATCAGCGTCACAATGTTCAGCGCCAGAAGGCCATCATGACCGCTCTCAACATTCCTAGATCACCGGTCACTAGCTCTGTCACTATTCCCAAGGATGATTGGATTCGCGAAAACTGCCACTAGTCCGAGGATGAGTCTGAGGAGGAGGTCACTGGTCCGTCACCTAAGTGGGGTCCTTGGGTCCCTGAGTCTGCTCCTTCTCCCTCTCGTGGCTGGGACGATTAGCTTGATCTTCTCTTCCTTTTTGGTGTCTCGATGCCAAAGGGGGAGAAAGATGTCTATTAGGTTGTCTACGGGATTTGCATGGGTTGAGTCGCGAGCCTGTTCTTTCCTTTGATCTTTTCTTGCTCGCGAACTCTCTAGTTTATTTGTGTGCTTGTGGTTTTATGTCCGTGAACTTATGTGTGCTTGTGGACCATGTGGTATGTTATGTTTGAGACTATGTGGTATCTTTGTGGTATCTTATACAATGCCGTGAGTGTGGTATCTTGTTGTCATCTTATGAGCTCATGCATATGGTGGTGGAGCCTCATTGCTCTTATTGTTATTATTACTCCTTTTGTCTCCACCACATTTGGTTGGCTCTGGTATGATCTCTATCCTTTCTTGTACCTTGCACTTGTGTTATATTTGCAATTGGTAGGGGGAGCCTCCGTGTATGTGTGCCAGTCTTGTCCTTAGAGTTCTTCTTTTCTACCTTGCACACATACAGGGGGAGCTTGTCCCGTCCATTGCAAAGATTGCTTTGATTCTATGCAAATCTTTGGGATTGTCATCTAACACCAAAAAGGGGGAGATTGAAAGGACTATATTTTCCCATGATGTTTTTGGTGTTAATGATAATCCCAACTGTGTTTTTAACTGTGCGCTTGAGTTTCAGGGGAAACATTGTTGATGTCTCCTTCTATAGTGGTGGATTGTCTCTTGGGATCTCATGAAGACGGTGGCCTTTTAGTCTTCTCCTAGTTTCTCTCCGGTTGTTGTTTTTAGGTCACCGTACTATTAAGAGAGGGTCCATTTTGGAAGGCTGTGGGAAATCACCTGTTCTTGCACAAACCTATATGCACCGCCACAGCGATCCCATTATCCCATGAGAGAGCGTGTTCCTGTTCTGTTGGAGCCTTTTGTGTCTCACCGGAACTTCCGGCCTAGGCCGGAAGTTCCTCTCAGATTCTTTTCTACGGGTTGTTCTTCACTTTGTTCCGACGCTAGTTACGCCGCAAGTTCTGATGGTGAATCAGTAACCTTCTGTATGAAGTGTTCTATTTGCCGGAACTTGGGCCGGAACTTGCATTGGAACTTGTCCTGCCAAAAGATCCTGAGCGGACCTTCCGCCCAGATGCCGGAACTTCCGGCCAGATTCGGTTCGCGACCCAGAAGTTCCTCCCCTTGTTCCGCTCCAAGTTCTGGTGGTGGCTCAGTAACCTTCTCTTTTGAAGCGTTCTATTTGCCGGAACTTGGTTGGAACTAGCATCGGAAGTTCACCGGAACTTCCTGTCTGTTTTGACCGGAACTTCCGGTTGCGCTTCTGGAGCGGGCATCAACGGTCTGATGACCGTTGGAGCCAGGCTGGGCGGAACTTTTGGCCTCTCACTAGAACTTCCGGTGAGGTCGCGGGGGCTTTAACAGTTCAGCGCGAGGGGGCCTATTTAAGGCACCCCTCTTCTTCCTCCCACTTACTCTCAAATTTTTCTCTCTCCTCCATTAATGCTTAAGCTTCACCTCACTAGATCTCTCTCTCTAGCCACTCAAATAACTTGATATTTTGAGAGGTGAGGGAGGTGACCTAGATCTACACTTCCACCAAAGAAGATTTGATTTCCCCCACCCATCCTTTGTGGATCTTGTTGCTCTTGGGTTTCTTGGAACCCTAGACGATGTAGGGCATCCTCGGAGCTAAGGCTTGCGTAGTAAAGCTTCGAGGTGTCGTTGAGGGCCTCCAATTGAGTTGTGGATCCTCCCCCTCAACCTTGGTGTAAAGGTTTCGGTTGGCGCCTTCAAGGTCACCGGTTAGTGGATTGTGAGGCCTCCTTTGTGGGGGAGCTCACCGGAGAAGAAGGTGAGGCCTTTGTGGCGCTCGGGTGACCTTGTGTGGCCCCGACACCTCTCCAACGTAGACATAGCTCCTTGGGAGTGAACTACGGGAATTACATCTCCGTGTCCCCTCTCCGGTTACTTCGTTCCCCTCCTTTACTCCTTGCTATTTACTGATTTTGTTGTTAGTGTTTGTTTCCTTGCATTTAGGTTGTTCACTTAGTTGCATCTCTAGATAACTTCCTTTCTCGTTGAGCCTAAGATAGAGAAACAAATTAAAATTGGGTAGACGCCTATTCACCCCCCCTCTAGTCGTATAAAGTCGGTACTTTCACTACTTGCTTGAGTTGTTGGAGTTGGTCCATGGTGTCAGAGGTAGCTGAGTCAGGAAATTTGTCAATGAGGATCTGACTTAATTCTGCCCAAGAGATGGTGTTCAAGTTCCAGCCAGTGCTATTTAACCAGGTTTTTGCTTTTCCCATGATGTGTGTTATTCCCCATCGTACTCTATTCTATGGAGGTATATTAACCAGTGTGAAAATGTACTCACATTCCAATAACCAGGCTCTTGGGGCTTCTCCAGAAAAGGTAGGGAATTCGACATGGGGAGTTCGCAAGTGGGGTTCCGAATGCAGTTGCATTCCTGGGTTATAGGAGTGGTTGGTAGTCATTGGAGGGAACCGCTGAGTAATTGGTTGTTGATTAGCCACAGGAACATATGGTTGTTGCTGTCGACAAGGAATGGCTTCGTGCACTGCTGGTAGAGGTTGTCCTGTCCCTTGGAAGCTAGTGATCACAGGAGAACACTGCTGGTGGTAATGGGTAGTTGGGATGGGGGCGGTAAGGCATGGATTTGTACAGGAAGTATGGGAGAATGGTGGGTGATAGTGTGGGTTGGGGTTATGGATGATGGCACTGCATTGGGTGCTATAAGGTTGATAACTTGAGAAATTTGGGTAATTGTTCGGTGGAGCTTGGTACATGTGGGGGTGGGTGCTAGGATTTGTTGTCTGTGTCTGGTGCGTAGCCACTAATGGTGTTGATGTTGTGTAAATTGGGGTAGGCATGGATTTTGGTAAGGGTTCAGAGGTAGGTGGGTATGTTGGATGGGGTAGTTTGTCTGGTGTCAGTCCTCCAAAGTTAGGTGGTGTGGGTGCGATTGGAGCGGTGATAGATGGTGTGGGATTCTCTGAAATTGGGGAAAGTTGTTGATTTGGGAGGGGTGGTGTAGTGGTGAAGGTCTGGGTTTGAGAGGAGGGTTGCGGAATTGTAGAGGGTGGGTTGGGGGGGGGGGTTGTGGCTGAGGTTTGAGTCAAGGGATGCTAGGAGAGCTGTAAGTTTGGCCATCTCACCTTGGATGCTGTTGAGGGTGCTTCTGGACTCAGTGGCGGTACGGTCATGGCGGTTCAGACGGCAACGAATTGACCGGACTTCGCGCGGTAGCTTGCCACGCATCTGGTCCTCTTCGTGCTCGTCATCCATGGTGGTGCCGAGGATGGCGGACCGAGGCGGGTGTGTGCGGTCGCGGGAAGACGAGCGGGAGCGAGTGTTGGTCGGCATAGGGTTCAAATTATCGTAGCATTTGCTCTTGTTGATTGGGTTTAGATTAGGGTTCAGATTGTGCTATCAACTTAAAAATTCCATGCAAACTGCAGTAAAAAGATCAAACATTGTCGTTCACCAAGGCCAAGCCAAGGGAAAACATGGTAATTAATTCAAATACTATCAATTGCAGCACTGAGTTACTACATATTTCCTCATTATCCTCGTTGTATGCAATCATGTATTGGTCCTCTACTTGCAACATAATTAGCCAACAAAATGCACCTATAAATCATTATGTGGTTAACTCAACAGTATGCGGCTCCTATCGGAGTAAATGGACCCCCAACTACCAGCGTTGATCATGCTACCTGTGTCTGGAACCATAAAGAAATATCAAATCACAATAGAATAATGTGTCAACGAATAATTTAACTGAACAATATAAAACAGAAGTGTATTTAGGAACTAGAGAACAATATAAATGGATTTCATAGCTTACTCCTATTGAATAGTCCTTACCACTAGAAACATTTCAATTGGAAAGTCTCCCACTGTTTTGCCCAAAAAAAGCTAGATTGGTGCCTGGTGAATCCAGATGATAAATGTAAATGCACATTGATTGATGTGGCTGGGCATGCTAGCTAATGCACTCTTAACCAATGTGTTGTCTACCTAGATGTTTTTGTGGTGAGTTTTTATGAATCACTCAATGTACTGATTTTTATTGCTTTATACATAAGATAAAACCACTAAAGCTAAGCAAATTACTACAATCTGGGTGGTTCTTAGTGGTGCCTTAAGACCACTAAAGCTAAGAAAATTACTAGTTCATATTCCTAGCAAACAGAGAGTTGTAGGTTTAGGCTTGATTTTTGTTGCAAACAGAGAGCAATATGATCCTGGTTTGTGACCTCCTGGTGATGGTTTTAGTGTTGAATGGTATCCACACATATATAGCTCAAACAATGTGTATATACTGATGAAATGCTCATGCGGAAATCCTAGTTATGTTGTATGGTTTTAGTACTGATCCTGGTGATGGTCTAGTAGTGCTGAAAAGGCACTACTTCAAGCAATGTGTTGTAGTGAATATATAAAATGAATATGTGCTGAACCAAATGTGTGAATATATAAAATGAATATGTGCTGAACCAAATATCCTGGTGATGGTTTTAGTGATGAAATGTTCCGGGTGATGGTCTAGTAATAATTACTTGATCAATTCCTTCATCAGAAGCATGCTGTCATATAAACTTGTATTTGCTTGATGTCATATTTGTTGTCATATAAACTTGTATTTGCTTGTTGTCATATAATGACAGGTGCTATAATCTGCATGTATTTGCTTGCTGTCATCAGTGACAGGGGATATAATCTGTGGTGATATAATTGTAGCTCTTGAAATTGTGCTTGTGATTGTACGAAGCACTTTATTATGTCGTGTATGTAGGTTCTTGTATGAAATGAGTCCCGATTTTTGCCAGAATGGTGATTAACTTCCGTTTCGGCAGAAATCGGGCACTCCTAGTTTAAGAAAATTAGCAAAGGTCATGCCAGATTTTTCCGTGCATTTAACCAATTATTTGTTTTTTATTAATGCAAAGGTGTGTGACAACGACGAGGCTGGATGTTCTAAGCGCTTCAGCGCTGAAGGAGAACTCAGACCTCCAAAAAAACAATTGACATTCTGGGAGGCGGCCCAGCGGCTAGAAGACGATGAAGAATACCATCCTTCGGAGAGCGAGGATGATGAGATGGAAGACACGGAGGAAGAAGCCGAAGGAACGGCGGGTGATGAAACCACTGATGGCGGCGAGGGCACAGGGATTGGTAGCAATCCTCCTAAGAAGAAGAAGAAGAAGCCGAAGGAACGGCGACCGAACACGGTCGGCACCGTCAGGGAGGAAATTACCGAAGTGAGCCCAACAGGGGTTCCTTTGGAGCCCGACCTCGTCGTCAGAGGGTACGGTGGTCAAGTGGCGGCGATCACCCGGACAACCATCTCGATCAACACCGAGAATCTCCGGCATAAAGATAATGGCCACTTGCACACACTCCTCTTCGAGAAGCTCAGGCAAGATACAAGTTCTCCGCTAAGTATCAGAACACAAATTGTCATGGGAACGAAGTAAACAAATCCGCCCTCACAAAGATGAGCATCGCCCTGGCCAGCTGGAGAACCCAAATAAAGAAGAAGATCTATAAAGAAGGCAAAAGTCTCGAGGAGATCCAGAAGATTGAACCGAAGATCAGTTCCGGGAGTTCAAGGAGAGGTGTGAATCCGAAAGAGCCCTGGCCAATAGTAATCGGGGAAAGGTGCTGCAGGCGATGAATATAGGTCATCACCATCTCAGATCTGGTGGATACAGAACCGCATAGGCCCAATGAAATAAGGAGGACGAAAAGTATAAATTTAAGGGGATAGAAAACCCCTTTGCGAAATTCAAACCTGGGTAGGTTCGAAACTTCATCAGGGCCTGTTACCATGTGGACCCAAAAACCAAACAACTCACCGCGGGTCCTGCGGTGAAGGAATTCGAGGAAATTGTGGTAAGTAATCTAATTACGGCGGATCAACTCGATTGCATTCTAATCGATGAACTCTAGTTTCTAAACGATTCACTCTTACTTCTTCTACAGGAGGAAATTGTTGCTAGTCATGGATCCCAGGGTTCCTCATCCTAGGGGTCGATGGCGGCCACCCGGTGGGATAACCCTTTTAACAGGGCGATGAACCGGGCCAAGAAAATAGAGCCGGTTACAAAGAAGCCGTCATCGGCTGGCCGTCTGGCCGGCCTCGGGGGTAAGAATTGGGTGGATCATTTTGGTCCGCCGCCGAGGACACATGTGGCGCCGTCGGGAAGGAGCGAGGAGGAAAACTGCGAGGTTCAAGAACTTAAGGAACAAGTGGCGCGGATCCCGTAGATCATCCAAGACAACCTGGCAATCACCCTCACGTCCATCCTGCCTACCTTGGTAGAGTCAATAGCGAACTGGAGTGCGGGTGGCCAAGTAGGGCGGTGCCCGATTCCAAGCATGGTCAGCAGCCATTCGAACAACGGGGCGGCGAAGAATTAGGCAAACTACATGTTCGTGACTCCGCCCGCTAGCACCGCGGTGCCGCAAGTGTTGGTGACTCCCCCTGCCATCACTGCGGCGCCGGACATGTTGGTGGCCCCCTGCCATCGTCATGGCGGCACCGGAGCTCCAAGCACCTGGTAGGGAGAATACACCGGTGGCCAGCACTGCGCCATCAAGCAGCCCCTCCGTCTCTTGCACGCCCGTCGCCATATGCGGTTCCTCGACATTAGCCGATCTCGACGCCATCACGGTAAACAAATTGCTTTACCGCCTTTCACGCGATCTATTACTCTTATGGCATCTTTGACGATGCCGTACATGTTTTCTGCAGACGGATGTTCCTTGCACTCTCTTATGCTACGTGAACAACGAGCTGAGGGATGTTGCCAAGGGTACCATCATTCAACCCTTGCAGCGCATGTTCCACTCAAGGCCGATGCCATATAGCGTGCACAGGGTTAAAATTAGTCGGGTGCTGAGGGGTTGCGACGACCTAGAACCTCCCATTCAACCCCAGGAGTAGATGAAGAAGAGCAGGATGTCCTCAGAAGTTGCTTCGGCTTATGCTTGCAATATCCAAAGAGCATGATCCGTTTGTGGACGGCGGGGGCCATCACGCCACAGACAATGGCACCGCCTGTCGTGCCAGCGACAAGCGGTGGCAAGGCCCCCTTACCGCCCTCGCCGTCACCTCCACTCGGTGGGTCAGATGATCATGTTGATGATATGCACATGGCGCAGGATCCGGCCGAGGACGACGAAGACTGGAATGATCACTTCTTCAACACTTAGTTTAGCAACGAAGACCTAGTTGGTGGCCCCATAGAGAAACCCACTATCACCAAGCGTCTGTTTGGTTCTTAGGAGACGCCTCCAGCTTGTGCCTTTACAGAGCCAGCTGATACAACGAACTGGCCCTTTATTCTAAGCCCTGACACACTACATAGGTCGGCCGGTGCTCAGATTACGGTGCCTGCCCACTCTCTAAAAGGAAAAAAGGGCAGGAAAAGAAAATCTAGCAGCTCGAGCCAGCCGGTGGCATCAACTGCGAATCCGATCAGGTTTCGGGACGGGCCACCAAGACCCGAGGGTATTATGTGGAGGATTAATGTGGCGGGTGAGCCCATGCTACCTAAGAATTTGCGGAGGATCGCCGATTGAACTGCAGTGTGCATGGCGTCTTGACGATAGAGAGACGCCTTCTAGCGGAGAAAGATCCCTCACACCCGGTATTCGTGGTTAAGGTGCCACCAGGCTTGGGCTTCGTCGACAATGCCCCTGCGGATCTGTTATTCCTGCGGTTCGACGACATCTTCAATATGTTCCACCTATACCCGCTGCACTATACCATGGTCCGCCTGTTTTCTCTCAGCCTGGCCATGAAGATCATTAGAGAGAACACACCGGGCATCGCTATAGTGGACCCCTACTACATGCGTGACGGCTACTTGGGTTCCCCCGCTGAACGACGTATCGTGGCCTCGAACCTAAAAAAAATCCTCGTGGCCAACAAGACAAAGGAATACATTCTCGTGCCTTACTTTCCCGAGTAAGTCGTTATTCACTCGCCACCGTCGATTGGCTTTATTAGATTATCATCATTCTTTTTCCAACACATTCCATTTGAATTTTTTGCGCAGATATAAACACTGCACGCTCATCTCCTTATCGCCAAAACATTCCCACACCACGTATTTCGACTCGGGGAGTCTAGAAAAGAAGAAAAACTACGACAAGATCAAGGAAGTTCTGGATGATGCTCTCACTGGCTATGCCTCGACGGAATGCACCACCTTCGTGCGTACGAAGGTTAAGTTTGGGAGGCACGTCTTCAACCACGTAATGGAGTTCCCCTGCGTGAAGCAGTCGGAAAACAGTAAGAAGAAAGCCTACTACGCACTCCATCGCATGAGGGCGTTCCTACTTGACCAGCAGATTTCTACGCTGCCAGATCATCTCAAACAGTGGGCCGAAGCAAAGGCCAAGAGCACTGATTCAGATATTAGACAAGAGATATATCGCATCCAGCAGCAGTTTGGGGCAATCATCTTTCTTGATGTCATGACTTCGGGGGGGGGGGGATCTTCTACGGAGGAAATATCCCGAATAACCGTGACATAGAAGATCGCCTAGAGATGCAGGGTGACTATAGGAAGTTCATGACGAGACAAGGCGTCCTCCCGTTCCCTAAGCCGAGCCAGAAGGCTTGATGTTGGCCTAGTTTTAGTTACAAACTATAGATGACCTTTGTGTGTGTGTGTGTGGACAAGTGTACATGCTACTACTTATCTTATGAGGTTTATGAATCATCGCTTACTTATTTTGCTTATTATTATTATATATCAATCAATGCTTGGTTTTTTTGCTTACTCTTTGGTCCTTTGCTCACTTTGGTCCTTCTTTTTTTCCTTACTTTATTATTCTTTTTTCGAGAATAATGTCGATGATTGAAATGTCGTGGCACACTATATATGTGAATGTGCTACGACGGGATTGTGAGCCTTGTGATATGCACAAGTCCAGGTGTTGTGCATCCTACTTGGCTTACAGTTCCATCGTAGCATATTCCTATGTCCAACGACCTATGTATATATATATGAGGCATTCTTTTTGATTTACTTTGGTCTTTTTCGAGAATAATGCCAATGATTGAAATGCCGTGGCACACTATATATGTGAATGTGCTACGACGGGATAGTTAGCCTTGTGATATGCACAGGTCCGGGTGTTGTGCATCCTACTTGGCTAACTGTTCCATCGTAGGATATTCCTGTGTCCAACGACCTAGCTATTTATATATGAGGCATTCTTTTCGAGTTAATTTGGTCTTTTTCGAGAATATTTCCGATGATTGAAATGTCGTGACACACTATATATGTGAATGTGCTGTGATGGGATTGTAAGCCTTGTGTTATCCACAAGTCCAGATGTTGTGCATCCTACTTGGCTTACGGTTCCATCATAGCATATTCCAGTGTCCAACGACCTAGCTAGTTATATATGAGGCATTCTTTTCGAGTTACATTGGTATTTTTCGAGAATAATGCCGATGATTGAAATGTCGTGGCACACTATATATGTGAATGTGCTGCGATGGGATTGTACGCCTTGTGATATGCACAAGTCCAGGTGTTGTGCATCCTACTCGGCGTACAGTTCCATCATAGCATATTCCTGTGTCCAACAACCTAGTTATATATGAGGCATGATTTTTGATTTACTTTGGTCTTTTTCGAGAATGCCGATGATTGAAATGTCGTGGCACACTATATATGTGAATGTGCTGCGATGGGATTGTCGGCCTTGTGTTATGCATAGGTCCAGGTGTTGTGCATCCTACTTGGCGGACGGTTCCATCGTAGCATATTCCTGTGTCGAACAAGCTAGTTATATATGAGGCATGCTTTTTGAGTTTGGTCTTTTCGATTTAGGAGTACTTTCTATAAGTGTATCTTCATATGTGACTTTAATTATACATGTTTTTTTTCAATCACCAGTTAATTATTATTGCCAACTTGTAGATGACGTGGTACGTTGTGTACAAGGGACGGGTTCCCGGAGTCTACGATGATTGGGAAGACTACCGGAAACAGGTGCACCGTTTCAGTGGCAATAGCTACAAACGGTACAACACTATGGCGGAGGCGGAAGCTAGATACACGCGCTATCTAGCGGGAGTTAGGACGAGGAACCGGATGAAGACCTACACCTTCGTCGCAGTGATCATGCTTATCGTCTTTGGTTGTGTATCCCGCGTTTGTGTCTAGCTAGTTTAGATGTCTAGGAGAGCTTCTGAGCTCTAACTTGTTCGAGACACATGTATTCGCATGTCACCAACTACTTTGTAACTTGATCTAAAGAATGTAACTTATACTATGTATTCATGTATGAGACTTATCTATATGTATTTGTTTCAATCTTGTTTTGCGAATTGTGTATTTATATATATATAACTGTATATCTTATATCTGTGTGTATATCTGCTTATAATATTGTATATAATCTGTATTGTATATCATCTGGCTCTGAAATTTAAAAAAAAGACACCTGTGGCGAACATGACCTAGCTTTTGTGGCGCACTACAACTAAAGCGCACCTGCGCAGCTTAGTGGCGCACTGCAACATGCGCCACAGAAGATCCAAAGCGTAGTGCACCTGCCCACATAGTCGTCACGCACTAGCAGGTGCGCTATGCCTATCTCGACATAATCGTGGTGCACCAGGCAGTGCGCCACGGCTAGGATATAGCCGTAGCGCGAGGCCCGTGGCGCACACCTAGTGTGCCACAGATGCTGTTTACAGGTGCGCCACAAACGACCTATTTCCCAGTAGTGTAGGAGGTAGGGGATGGGGTAGTTATGCCCTGGTTTGATCCAGAGGGAACAATGTGAGCAAATGGGGGTCAAATGGGAGACAAGTTTGGCCAGAACACTATTCAAAATAGTGCATTTGGTTTTGTTTGAATTCTGCCTGCCAAGTGTTTGATGAAATGGCCGTAAGAAAATTCTTTTTGAATTTTGAAAAGATTTTTGGTGGGTGTGCTAGACATAAGCTTGAGACTCTGTGGTTGTTTGGGTTTTGAAAATTTAGCTCGTTTGAGTGGTTTTTGAAATAGTGGGATCTTCCCATATGAGATAGATTCAATTTTAAACTATCATTTAAAATTAGCATTTGAATGTTTTTGGCATATCACAAATTGGGCCTTGGTACCTCATTATGTGTACTAGCAAGGGGTGCAAATATCCACAATTGTTTCTGTTAAGTTTTGAGTACTAGGAATAGCTAAAGTAGGCATGATAGTTAATTCGGCAAAAATGACCAGTCACTTCATTTATTTATTTTGAGTTGTTTTTCTTTTGGAAAAGTTTGGTCATGATTTAGATGATGTTTATTTCACCTAAGAATCATTTTACAAGCAATGAATCACAGAACCATGGCAATTCAAATGAACTCCTAATTTAAATGCACATACACCTGAATGCTTTCATATTTTGAGATGGAAAAGCTTTTGTTAACCCTAATTTTGATGATTTGGATCTTGATCAACTTGATTGAAGTTTTGGGATGTTACAAACCTTCCCTCCTTAAACAAAATCTCGTCCCGAGATTTGAGAAAGAAGAACAAAGATTACCTAGGATTTAAAGAGATCGGGGAACTCCGTCCTGATGTGATCTTCGGGCTCCCATGTAGCTTCTTCTTACGTGTGGTTGCTCCACTTAATCTTGAGAAACTTGATGCTACAGGGTTCTGGTAGTTTTGAAATCTTCTTCCAAAATACGGATGGTACTTCGGGATATGTCAGGTCAACATTGATTTCTATGGTCCGGTGATCAATATTCTTGAAAGCTTCAGTCTTCTCCGGAACTTCGAGGCATTTACGAAGTAACAAGATATGGAACACATTGTGCACGCCTGACATTTCTTCTGGCATTTCCATTTGATATGATACTTCTCCTCAACGATTCAGAATCTTGAAGGGTCTGATATATCTGGGGGCTAACTTTCCCTTCAGCTGGAACGCTGCATTCCTTTCAGGGGCGACACTTTAAGATACACAAATTCTCCGATATTGAAAGCGAGGTCTCGACGTCTCTTGTCGGCGTAACTCTTCTGTCTTGACTGGGCGGTCTTGAGGTGCTCACGAATCTTGTGAACTTTCTCTTCTGCTTCTCGTAGGATGTCGGGTCCGAAAATCTGACTCTCTCCTACATCCGACCAATTCAAAGGGGTGCGACACTTCCTTCCTGTCACATCCCAAAATTTCCCAAATTTTGAAATGTGAAAAATAAATAAACAAAATAAAATTTTGTTGAAATTTAGGGTGAGAAGAAACTTTTTGATTCCAATTGGAAACATCAAAACCTATTTTGGTCAAATAAAATCCTAAAGGGATTTAAAAAGATAAACAATTAATAAATAAAGTTATAATAGTTGGAATCACTATTTTCGGATCTTTTAATAAAAAGAAAAGGTAGAATTATAAATAAGGATTATTTTATAGAGCCAAATTAAATCTTGGCCAAGCTTTTGAAATAAAATATTTCTATTTGATAAAAAGAGTAAAGGTTTATTTAAATAAAATAATGAGGATTTATTAATATCCAATTTTATTAAAGTAAAGGCTTTTCCATTTTAAATAAACACTAAAATTTGTTAATTTATTTTAAATAAGATTTCCAAGTGTTTTTGTTTTTCAGATGAAACCTACTGAAAAAGGTTTTGGTTTGGTTTAGATTTCAAATAGAGTTTTTTTTAAATAAATTATATCCTATTTGAATTAAAGACTAAGGTCTATTTATTTAATTATTAATAGATCCTAAAAGAATAAAAGTATTATTTTATTTTGGACATTGGAATATGTTGTTAAACAGAATTAAAATCAATACAAAGTTTGGTGGTGGTTTGAATTGATTTGTTGTTTGAATTATTTGTTTGAAAATCAAAACAGAAATTCAAATAGAAAAAGAAAAATCTTTCTGTATAAAAAAGTGAAACAAACTCAACCCACTAAACAAGGCCCAGCAAGCCCAACTCCAGCCCAACTAACTCACCCCCGCAGTGAACCATTCTTCACTGAATAACGCACCCGCTGAGTCACAGACAAGTGGACCCCATCACCCCATTCCTTCTCTCGCTGACCGTTGGACCCCACGCCACCTCATCATCGCCTCCCTCGCGACCACGTCCCCTCGCCGTTTCTGCCATTAACTCCAGCGTTGAATTCGCTTAATTGTCAGGCTTAATTCCTCCGGTGACCATGCGTACATAAACGCCCACGCCTCCTCTCTCTTTCCCCCAAACTCCTGCCACTCTCAGCCACCAGGCTGCCCCAATTTTCTTTTGCACCGCCACTGTCACCGGCGAGCTCCACCTCCAATTCTGGCCATACCTCACCGCGCCTCGCCTCCCTCTGCATGCGAGCCTATTCCCCATCGTCAGGCGCACCTGCCCATAACTCCATCTCGCTCCCGCGCGCTCTAGAAGCTCGACTCCGTCAACATCAGAGCGCCACCGACGACCGTGTCTACTCCAGCTTAGTCTCCCCGTAAGCCCCTTCCTCCCCTCTCGTTCCCGATGATGCTCCTGTACTCCCCACGTTCGCCCGCGTCTAACCGTGCCCCTGTCTTGCCTTAGGGTGACCTGTAGCCCCATCCTCGACGACACCTGAGCACACCCGTCGCCAGGAGCAACTCCGGCGAGCGATTTCCGTCCACCCCGAGTGCCCCTTCGACGGAGAAGACAACGTTGAGCTTCAGCATCGCCCTGCGAACCCTGTGACCATATCATCTCCCTCCCTTCCTTCCTGTTTCGCCAGAACCACCACGAGCAGAGCCCGCGCCGCCAGTCGCTGCCGCCAGCGCCGCTTGCTTTTGGTGAATGTGTTATAGTCCGTCGGATCTAGATCCAAAGGATCAGATCAGATCATAAGCGAAAGGGTATGTGTCCATCTGTGCCACATGATCTCACTTAAATCCTACGGTCCACAGAGCTCAATCCGTGCGAACCGGTATCGTCCAGTAAGAACATGACGCGTGGCACTTATTTGTTTAAATAGACAGAAACATTTCTATTTGTTGATTGAATTTGTAAATTGCATAACTTTTGATCCACACGTCCAAAATTTGCAAATTTTATATCAATGGAATCAAAAAGACAAATCCTACCCAACCATGCACTTTGTTTAATGTTTTTCTTTTTGGAAAATTGGTTGAATTTGCAGAAACATGTGTAGGCTTATTTTGAATATAAAAATTGTTCTAGATATATTTTTGAGATGAAATCTTTGCAAAATGGATTGTTGTGAACCTACTAACCATAGGAACCAACTTATGGATTTAAAAATGTATTTTGTGCAGTTAAGGGATAAATATTTGAATTAGCTCATTTCTATTCAAATAAAAATATTGTTTATGGTTTAGAAATGATTTTGAGTGAAACCTTTGGGAAATGATTTGATTCAAACCTTCTGACCCTAAACACCAAGTTTTGAGAATTAAAATATATTAGGTGAATCCATTAAAGATTATTGCTTTGCTAAAAGCATTTTCAACCACATAAAATATAGATTTGATTTAAAAATGGTTTATATGAAAAATCTTCTGCAAATGGTTTTACCACTTTTGTAAATGACCAATGTGAGCTTGAAGATGTTTAGAACCTAGTAGAAACCACTTTTCCAAATCAAACTATCTTTTGCATGCTTGCATGCATAACCTTGTTTTTATTATTTTATGTGTGAGAAATTGTTTGAATGCTAGTTGAATATATGTTTGCTTGATTGAATTGTAGTGAAGTTAGAAGAGTGTGATATTTGCAAGATCAAGAAGTGAACCATCATTCTCTACTAACAAGGCAAGTGACACTATCATCCATGTCCTACTATTTTCATTACACTTAGTGGATTTTTGCAACATGCATGGAAAGGACTACTATATTTTATGCTATGCTAAATCCTAATAGGATACCCTTATATCTCCCTTAGTGAAAACATTGTAGTTGTAGTATGCTCAGCCCTGCTATATATTTGGGATGGGATACATGATACGATTATATGAAGTGTTGGAAAGATATATGTTTTATATAATAAAACAAGTACTCAATGAACCACCTGGGTGGAAAAGGATACTCAAGGTTGGACAAGGTGGCAACAAAAGGAACCATGTTTATATGGCTATCTTTTTGTGTGTGCACTAGAAGAAAACCACCCAGGGACTTAGAGATTGAACATGTTTCTCGTACAGTGGCTTCCATGTACAGCCATATGCTCAATGGGCTCTGGATTAGTCAACTACATAGTGGAAGACTCATGCATTGTCATCTTCAGGTTAACTAGAATTGTGTAAGGGAAATTTATCCCTACATTGGTGCCTGGTAGACAAGCTAGCATTGTGTATTGAGAGGACTTCTATGGAAAGACTTTGTCACATTCTCGATCTGCCAGTACTCCATGTTGGTGAGTACTTATCCAGCGGCCACTGGTGGCATCAAGAAGAGGTTGTGTCATGTGGGTAAAGTGTACAACTTCTGCAGAAGATCAAAATTCTAAGTACTTAGCCGTGTCCCCGGTTACGGACAACTCTGAGCAACTAAGGCCTGAAGCTATGGAAGATCTCGACATTCCAATTTCTCAAAGTTAAAACTTGATGGTGACAACAAGGGATTAGAAGCACTTGGAGTTTTCCAAGAAGTTCAGAAAGATTTGACAAAAGATCAAAACTATTTTGAAAGGATAGGATAAAACTATATTGCTTTCTGCAAAGGAGCCTAAACCCTACTTAGCCAAATATGCATGTAATGATAGGATCCACTTATTTCTACATAGTAGTGAAACTTGCCAATACAATTCAAATGTATTGACCCTTGTGGCTGCAACTTATTATGTTGCAGGTTTGTTTGATGTTAGTGAAGTGTGTTGAATAGGATTACAAGTCTACAACCAACATGATTGCCTGTGGCACTTTGAAGATGAAGGACTCCATGCTATAGATATTTCTGCTGCATTGTAATGAGATAGCCAAATGAGCTATGTAAGATGTAATGAATTATTTTATTCCTGGTTATATAGTTGTATTATGACCTTTGTTTCTTGATATTACATCTTAACTATGGATGCTAGCTATTGATCCAGGGACTGACATTGGAAACACAGGGATCTCTACCTTATTAAAGGTTGGGAACCCTACACTTCCATACATGAATTCAAATGGGGCCATTTGCAAACTAGCTTGATAACTATTGTTGTATGAAAATTCTGCTAACGGTAGACAGTCTTCCCATTTAGATCCATACTATAACACACATGCTCTCAACATATCTTCGAGTATTTGATTTACTCGCTCCATTTGTCCATCGGTCTGAGGGTGATAAGCTGTGCTGAAATCTAGTCGGGTTCCTAAACCTTCTTGAACTTTCTTCCAGAATCTCGAGGTAAACTGCGTTCCTCGATCCGATACGATGTTCTTGGGGACTCCATGCAAACTGACGATTCTAGCGATGTACAACCCATCTTGCTTCGAACTCTAGTATGTGGTCTTGACTGGTAAGAAATGGGCTACTTTGGACAATCTGTCAACTAGACCCGAGTCATTTCCCCTACTAGAAGTAGGCAATCCGGTGATAAAGTCCATTCCAACTGAATCACATTTCCATTCCGGAATCTGCAATGGTTGCAATAGTCCTGTGAGTCTTTGATGTCCCGCCTTGACTCTCTGACATATATCACACTTGGCGATATAGCTTCCAATTTCTCTCTTCATCTTATGCCACCAGAATTGTTCTTTCAAATCCTGATACATCTTCGTTCCTCCGGGGTGGATAGTATAAAGAGTATCATGAGCTTCCTTCAGAATAACTTCTTTCAACTCTGAATCTGCTGGTACACAAAGATATCCTTTGTACCACAGAACTCCTTCTTCGTCTACGGTAAATCCGGGTACTTTACCTGTACTGATACGACGCTTGATTCCATCGATACTAGCATTTCTTTTCTGCGCCTCTTTGATCTGGCTGATCAAAGTGGGTTGAAGTTCTATGCTAGCCAAAAATCCTTCACTCACTAATTCCATTCGGAAATCTTCCATCTCTTTGTGCAAACTTGGTTGCTCCTTCAAAATCATGGAGTTCAAGCGGCACGGCAATCTGCTAAGGGCATATGCTACCACATTGGCTTTACCGGGGTGATAGTGAATGTCCAGGTCGTAATCCTTGATTAGCTCAATCCATCTTCTCTGTCTCATATTCAGCTCCTTCTGAGTGAATATATACTTTAGGCTCTCGTGATCCGAATAAATCTCATAACGGTTGCCCATGAGATAATGCCTCCATGTCTCCAGGGCTAGAACTACGGCTGCGAGCTCGAGGTCATGGGTTGGGTAATTCTGTTCATGCTGCTTCAGTTGTCGAGATAGATAAGATATAACTTTTCCTTCTTGCATTAGAACACATCCTAGACCGATCTTGGATGCGTCACAATACACATCGAAGGTCTTAGTGATATCCGGCATGATCAAGATGGGGGCTGAAATCAATCTCCTCTAGAGTTCTTGAAAACTCGCTTCACATTTGTCCGTCCATTCAAACTTCTTGTCCTTCTTTAGCAATTGGGTCATGGGTCTGGCGATACTCGAGAATCCTTCTACGAACTTGCGGTAGTATCCCTCTAATCCGAGAAATGCACTAACTTGGGTTTGAGTGGTTGGGGCTTACCAATCTTCGACATCTTTCACCTTTACAGGGTCAACAGCAATCCCTCCGACTGATACAAATGTGGCCGAGGAATCCTACCTCCTATAACTAGAATTCACATTTGCTAAACTTGGCATACAACTGATGGTCTCTAAGGGTTCCAAGAATGGTCCTTAGGTGTAGCTCATGTTCTTCCTCTGATTTGGAATAAATCAGAATGTCATCGATGAAAACAACGACAAACTTATCCAGGAAGTCCATAAAAATCTTATTCATGAGATTCATGAAATACGCGGGGGCATTGGTTAATCCAAAAGACATGACAATATACTCGTATAATCCATATCTGGTGGTAAAGGTAGTCTTTGGAATATCCTCTGCGCGAACCTTGAGTTGATGATAGCCAGTTCTAAGATCAATTTTAGAAAACACCTTGGCACCACTCAACTGGTCAAATAGATCTTCTATCTTTGGCAATGGGTACCTGTTCTTGGTAGTGACATCATTCAACTTCCGATAATCGGTACACAAACGGTTACCTCCATCTTTCTTGTCCACGAACAAAACAGGTGTTCTCCATGGTGACGCACTTGGTTGAATCAGTCCAATTTCCAGCATGGCATCCAGTTGCTTCTTCAGTTCTGATAGTTTAGACGGGTTCATACTATATGGTCTCTAGTCTATGGGTCCTGTTCCAGTGATTCTTTCAATGATAAACTCGATATCTCGATCTGGGGGCATACCGGGCAAAACATCTGGAAATACATTGGGGTATTCACAGACTATCCGGACTTGGTCAATGGTAGGTTGGGCTATACTCTTGTTGCACTTGAATTGACGAGTTAAGGTTTCAGATACATGCTCGACTGATACTCCGGCTGTACTGGTCATGGTTATGGATTTCTTGGCATAATCAATTAATCCTTTATTTTTGGACATCCAATTCATTCCTAGTAGTACTTCCAAACCTTTAGTTCCTAGTACAATTAGATTAGCATAAGAATCTATGCCATGGATTCGGATAGGGATGGCTTTGCAAATTTTCCTAGCTTTGGTGGTTGAACTGGGGATTTGAACAATCATAACATGCTTCAGTTTGGTTGGTTGAATCTTACTAGTGCATGCAAATTCTTCAGTGACAAATGAGTGCGATGCTCCAGAATCAAACAACACTATTGCGAGTACTGAGTTAACAGAAAACATACCCAGCACGACGTCTGGCGCTTCCTGGGCTTCTTCAGCATGCATGAGAAAAAGACGGCTGTTGCGGTTGAGCGAGTTCCCTAGGGAAAACCTCCTTCCGGGCTGAACACGACGCTGCTGCTGAGATGGGGCATTTGCATTGGGGTCTGCGACATTCTTCTTGGGGCACTCACTGGAGTAGTGACCCTTGGTTCCACATTCATAACAAGTCACTTGCGACTTGTCCTTCGCTGCAACAGGCACATCATTACTTCTAGTCGTTGGGGCAGTGTTGGCGTTGGTGGCGGCATTGTTGTTGTTGAACTTGGGTGGTGCACGGTTGAAATTGCTAGAGTTGCCGGGGTTGTGGTTTCCTCCGGGCCTTGGGTTTCCACGGTTGGAATAGGTCGGACGGTTCATCGGGGGTCTGTTGGTTCTCGGGGCAAATCCTGGAGATGGGTTGGGGCGATACTTTGGGGTCTGGTGGGTTCCTGGTTGATGCATCTTGCGGAGCTTGCGGTTCTCATTGGCTTGGTTGATCTTTCCTTCCATCTGAATGTCAGAGTCGACTAGGGTTTCAACATCAGCAAAGGGGATATTGACCAACACCGTCTGCATCTCATCGTGCAGACCATTCAAGAATCTCTCTTTCTTCTTGGCTTCAGTGTCGATCTCATCCGGGGCATACCTATCTAATGACAAGAATTTGTCATGGTATTCCACTACGGTCATCCTTCCTTGCTTCAGTTCTCTGAATTCATCTCTCATCCTCTTGATCAAACCCGATGGCACATGGGTTCTGCTGAACTTGACCTTGAATTCATCCCAGGTCATCATCTGACCTCCGGTCATTGCACGAATGTTGTTCCACCATGCTCTTGCATCTTCGGCTAGATAGTGGGTGGCGAATAGAACTTTCTCGTTATCTTCCACTCCGGCGACTTCCAGATTGTTCTCCATTGTTTGCAGCCAATCATCTGCATCTAGGGGTTCCTCTGACTTAGTGAAAACAGGTGGATTGGTGTTCTGGAAATTCTTGAGCTTCGATCCATGGTTGTCCTGATTTCCTTGGCCTTGATTGTTGTTGGCCATCTGAGCTATGTGTTGAAGGGTGGCTAGGTTGGCTTGACGTTCGGCTCTTTCAGCTTCGCGGTGAGAAACAAACATTTGCAAGATCTGCAAGATTGGGTCCGGGGATGAACCGCTTCCTCCGCGAGGCATCTGAAGATTGAGATATATCATGAGAAAAGAGGGAAATTTCTAAGGTTCAGAGGTGGTTGAAAATTTGTTTAAAGTTTGACTCAGATTTTTCTAGCAACTTCCTTTTCATTCATTCATAGCACCCGATACAAACACACACCACAACAAAGGAAAACAGATGGTTTTAAGAACCATTCTGGAAACTACGATACAATGGGACTGAATACAACTCACTAATGCTAGTGCTCAAGTGCTACTACTCCGTGGAGTCGGTGTACACATCATCCTCATCATCATCATTGTCATCGATGAAGGCGAAATCCTCCTCATCGGTGAAGGAGTCCATGGCCTGATCCTCCAGAAAGTCATCATCATCACTGAGATAGGATTAGGGATCTCCACGAAGGTTTTCTCTGGCATTCTCCCTTTCCTCCAATTGCATGTCTCTCTCGTGGATGGTCTCCTCCAAATCCATGATCCGGTGGCGAAGACGGGCAATGATGCACTCCTTCTTGTCGAGCTGACAGCGACGAGACTTGCGATTCTTCAGAAGCATGGCGTGGGTCTGATCCTTCTTATTGGCTATGGCGAACTTGTGGTTGACATAGGCACGGGCGTTGTCCAACTCCTTCTGACGATCATACATCATGAAGCTGAGGTGGTCCACTTGACTCTTCAGTTCGGGATGATGTGGGGCCTCTAGTGGCTATCCCATAACATCACGCCTTGGGTAGAACTCAAAGCGGGTACCCTTGATCTGATTGATACACTGCCCACATAGACGGGCAAGAGCTTCCTGCATTTCCCTGGCCAGTCCATCAAGCCAGTTGTTCTCTCTTAAGGTGAACTAAATTCCCTCGGCAGTGGGAGGTTCAATCTTTCCTCGTAGACTTGCAACCACTAGCCACTGCAGATCTTATCATGCCTGATCATTGAGTTGAGCTCCGAAGAACTCGGGGTGCGGACGCTCCAGAAGTTCCAAAAGCTGGTCCAAGTCACGCTCAAAGATGAGGTCTCCTCCATTTCCCAACTGATAAAACATGTTGTACTTCACATCCATCTATAAGAATATAGGATGAGTGAGTTAGTAGAGGGATCGAGTGTGTCAAATTTTATGTATTTTGCAAGAATTTTGGAGGAACATGAATTTTCATGAAAGAATCCAAGTCATAAGAATGAGAATAAGTTTTTGTAAATACTCACTTCCTTTGGTTTTGAAACTAAGTTTTTGATTCAAATGTCCATTCTAACTAGGGTCTCCTATGGTCAGGATGGCTCTGATACCAACTTGTCAACACCCGGATTTTTAATCCCAGATGCCTGTTATGCCATACATAGCAATCCCAGGATTACCATTTTTGTGAGACATAACATATTTGGATATCACAGTACATCATCCATTACAAACCATACATAAGTTCTTACACAAATAAGGATCTCATGATCCAGTTCTTAATACAACTCAAGCAGCGGGATACCGTAATAGTAACGATAGCGTAGGCGAAGCTCCATCTTCAGGGTCACAGGCAATGCTGACGATGGGAGATGATCCTAGTTGTCGTAACCTTCCTGCGGCCCATCATCCTGGTACTCCTCTTTATATTCTGGCCACGGGAATAGCTAGGGACAAAGCCATGATTACTCTTTAAGTACTCGCAAACTAATACTAACAGTTAAGAGGGTTTTTGTAGTAGGATACTAAGCTCTAGGGTTGTTCTGCAAAAAGCCAGATTTACCTCTACTAAGTTCAGAAGCAAAGAAAACTAGTTGAAAGTTTTATAACACCTAAGTAGGAATTTGAATTTCATATCACAACTCTGTTGTGGTCAAGTCAAAGTCTCAATTCATTTCATGTCATTTTGAAAACATCTGACGGGGGAACAGTATGGCCACTCCAACTGTCCATAACCGCGGATGCGGATATTCGAATAGTTTGACACTCTGAAGAGATTGTACACTTTCACCACAACATTCGATACATCCGTCAGAAACAATCCTGAATTCACCATACTCATTATGCGGATAATCAATCCTAACCTTTCAATTACACGCCCTAGTATAGGCACCTCTCCTTTGAGTTTGGCCTCCCAACCATGACCAACTGTCATCTTGGGTCTGCACAGGTGGACAATCTTCACAAGATAGCCTCAGCTCAAACCTTGGCCGCAAGGGAACCCATACTAAGGTATATAAATTTCCAGTCAAGCCCTACCCAATTTTCTGGGATTGTGGTTGTACGGTACAATTGGAATGGTATCGCATCCAGACAACCATCAGTTTTATAAAGGGTTAAGGCTCATGCCTCAACATTTTCATCATAAAAATCATCTGGTGTTCGGAAACCATTTTAGTAGAATGAATCATCATTTTAAGGTTTTCATAACCATTTTCACCAAGTATTCCCATCTATAGTTGATCAAGTTTTATGCTTAGCACTAACATCTACAAGTGGTGGTAACTACTAATGAGGGGTGGTAAACAAGTGGAGATTTGCTAAGTTCAATCTCATTCCTTAGGATGGCATTCTTTTATTACTTGAACATTATTTCTGTAAGTAAACCCATATGTTTTTATATATTCTGAAAGGTATGAGCAAATGTGATTTTTGAGAGGTGGAATCAACTCAAATTCTTTTATGGTTGAATTTTGAAAAATGTTTGAATGCAGAAAAGCTTCTGCCTTGTTATTTTTACCATGGTTGATCTATAACTCCAAAGGGTTTGAATCCAACGGTCTTAGATTAAGCATTTTAGTACCTTTCTAAAAAAATAGTTTCATGCATTTTGGTTTAGTGAGTCGAGCTGGTTTGATTTTTGAATCTATGTGGAGAACTGTGTTTGAAATTAAATGGAAAATCTCAATTTAAACTATTGGGTTGCGCGGGAGACACTAACGGGCCGGCCCAGTGTCACTCCGCAGCGCTGGGCTCAGCTGACAGGGGGGATCCACCAGTAAGTGGCTCATAACGCGCGATGCGGTACGGGGCGGTGTGGGACGTTGGATTAGAGTGGGGATCAAATCTCTGGATCGTCGTCGATGACGGACCTATCACCGACGAGCTCTAACCCTAGCGGCTTGGTGGGGGTGCATAGGGGGCGTACCAGGGCAACAGAGGCGGGCAAACGGACTGGTTGGCAACGGCAAGCTCAGGGACAGTCGAGGCAGCTCTAGGGGTGGTCGCAATCAGTGGCGCCCTTCTCATCTAGAGGTGGCCTGCTCCGGTACAATTCCGGCGAGCTGCTGCTCCCCGTGCTCCGGCTAGAGGTGTGGGACGATCAGTGAGGTGAGGGGAGTGGAGTGCTGTGCTGCAAATGGCTGGGGGTGCCTTCCTTTTATAGGCTCGATGGCCAGATCAAGAGGGATGGGCAGGCGACGGTGGCGACATGGCTACGGGCTACTAGCGGCATGGCTGAGGGTGGCCGATTGACGCGCGGTCTCCTGGCTGTGCTCTAGGACTTTAATGCGGGCTTAGGGGTGGTGGTAAGCGGTAGGGCGGAGCTGGCGCTCTGAGCGGAATAGGCGGCGGCTTCAACGGCGAGTGGTGGCTTTGAGGCGTTGGACGGTGAATGGGGGTGTCTGGTGTGCTCCCTGGGTCATGGCGACATTGTGGGCGCGGGTTGCAGTCGAGTGGCAGCTTGTGCACGCGTGCCGGGTGCGGCGCTCTAGCGTGTGCTCGGCATGGCGCAGTGGCACTGGGAGCGGGGATTTCTCGGTGGTACACGGCTGGGCCTGGCTCGGGGAGGGGACACTGGGCGGCGGTGAGGTGCTGGCAATATCCTAGACATGGCGAGAGTGGGGGAGGCGGTCTGCTGCGGCGGTGACCAAGTTGGCCGGTGAGGTGGGGCTCGGCTTGGCATGGCCATGATGCTAGGAGGTAGGGGATGGGGTAGTTATGCCCTGGTTTGATCTAGAGGGAACAATGTGAGCAAATGGGGGTCAAATGGGAGACAAGTTTGGCCAAAACACTATTCAAAATAGTGAATTTGGTTTTGTTTGAATTCTGCCTGCCAAGTGTTTGATGAAATGAAATTATTTTTGAATTTTGAAAAGATTTTTGGTGGGTGTGCTAGGCATAAGCTTGAGACTCTGTGGTTGTTTGGGTTTTGAAAATTTAGCTTGTTTGAGTGGTTTTTGAAATAGTGGGATCTTCCCATATGAGATAGATTCAATTTTAAACTGTCATTTAAACTTAGCATTTGAATGTTTTTGGCAGATCACAAAGTGGTCCTTGGTACCTCATTATGTGTACTAGCAAGGGGTGCAAAGATCCACAATTGCTTCTATTAAGTTTTGAGTACTAGGAATAGCTAAAGTAGGCAAGATAGTTAATTTGGCAAAAATGACCATTTACTTCATTTATTTATTTTGAGTTGTTTTTCTTTGGGAAAAGTTTGGGAATGATTTAGATGATGTTTATTTCACCTAAGAATCATTTTACAAGCAATTAATCATAGAACCATGGCAATTCAAATGAACTCCTAATTTAAATGCACATACACATGAATGCTTTCATATTTTGAGATGGAAAAGCTTTTGTTAACCCTAATTTTGATGATTTGGATCTTGATCAACTTGATTGAAGTTTTGGGATGTTACATAACAGATGTCATTTTTTTGGAAATGCACTTGAACCATCTTTTAAACCATAATAAAGAATTTCAAAGACCACTCTTTCCCTTGACTAAATCATCCTCTGACCCATTTCTTCTTGATGGTTTAGTAGGCAAGAAAATAAGCTTTTTTGCAACTCTTATCATCATGCCTACTTTGGCAGGAGCTTCCATCTCTATGATATTTTCCTTCGACCAAATATTTGAATGGTTATGATATACTAACCATGGTCTATAAACCCACTCTTTCCTTGTTTCCATTGGATCCCAGTGCTTCTTAAACCCACATGTTTTTTGAAGCAAAATGATATTTTTTATGGCATCGTTAATTTCAACAAAGTTTGGCATCATTCATAGACTACCTCAAATACAATCAAGCTAAACTATTAGTACCATTCTCATTTATCCATTTGGTCTATACATCCATCTACCCCTTTCCTCAAGGTGAGCTCTGAGCTCCCTAATCCAACAAGGTTTAGATGGTATAAAATTATTCTAGCCCTAGATCATTCATTTCTTGCTTTCTTCCAAAACCAAGTTTGTGTTGAATAAACCAAGGTTGAAAATGATGGATACAATAGTTTTACATCATCTACCTTGGAAATAATGATTTATCAAATATTTTCAATAAGTTTTTTGTCCCCAAAACCATTTAATTCCCTTCCGTGATAAAATCTTCAAAACTTCCTCTATAAACGAAAATTTGTTTTGAACAAAAATACTTTGCCAAATAAAGGAACACTTGAGGCCTATATATCATACCCTATCTTCCCTTATTAAAAATAAATATTTTTGAAAACCTTTATTATTTCTTTTTGTCCTTTTTCTTAAATGGCAGAAACAAGAAATAATCGTTTAAAATTAGCTTTCCATCCTAGTAAATTCTACGAAAACTTTCCAATTGTGACATGGTATTCATGACCATCTCACATCAAAATCTCACTTTTTCCAATTCAAAAATTTCAAATCAACTTCTTAAAACCATTCAACACTTTTTTGAATAAATGATATTAAGTGGACTAAATATCTTTGAAATAATCTCAAATAATCCATGGAGGTATACCTTGGCCTCATCTATCTACCAGTACCCTTGACTCCTCCCACCCAAGTCAAATTATTATACTTCCCTCATAAGAAGCATCATGATCAAATCTTGCAAACTAACCAAACCTTGAGCTAAGAACAATCAAAACATCACCATTCCCTCTAATGAATTACCACAACACCCTACATCACCCCTTTGGTCAAAACCACTGTAGGAAGCATTGTAGATAACCGTACTCTTGTCATTTTGCACTTGGAAGTGAGGGGAGACACAAGGATAGGTCATGTCTTGATTTAATTACAACCTTGCAGCAGCTCCCTTCCCTCCTCTGCCCCTACACAACACCAGAAACCCCTCTGCTCTCCCTCCATCGCCCACATCAACCAACCCTAGTTTTCCCTGACCTGTATTGTTTTCCCTAAGCTTGGTTCACCATGGACATTCCCTTCCTCCAAATAAAAGGCTAGAGGCCACCCCAGCACCCATTCATTTGCTTCCTTCCCCGCCCACTTACCTCCCTAGTGTTGGGAATATGCCCTAGAGGCAATCATGTATGATATAATTCCCATTGGATTCGTAAAGTTATTAGGTTGTCCTTGCATGAACATCTGATGTATACCATTGAATTTGTGATTCAGTTGTGGAACAATATATTCATGTTGTTCATACTAAATACCCTTGGTCATTGAGGTTGTGTTGGACACACAACTTAGACCAATATGGAAGTCGGCTGATGACTCGGTTCCACTTGTCATGGGAATGGTGATGCTATTCCAACTTACATGGATTCAGCTAAAGAGTTTAGCGAGTAGGATTGACCCATATTGAGATACAACGAACAAGTCGTCATTTGTATGTCTCAATCAATGTAATACTTAGACCTGAGGTTGTTGCACAATCCGAGTTGAGGACCATCGACTTAGGTTCTATCAAATGCTGATCTGTAACACGGTGGTTATAAAGGCAGAGTTCGGGTCAACTAAGAATCAAGCTGCATGATGTGAATAACCAAGATGGGATTTTGCCCCTCCACTAGGAGATATATTCTCTGGTCCCTCTCGGATGATATGATTCGGAAAGCATGGCCATGCACGACTCGGTTAAGTGTTAACCGAGGCGATCAACTAAGAGTTAGTCAGATGAATCACTTATCTCGGATCGAGAAGAGAGTTGGACTACTTAAGGGATAACAATTATTCTCCTATAGTCTGACAAGGTATATCATGAGGCAAAAGGGACTCGGACGCAAGTCGCATTGGAAAGGCATGTTCTCATGACTCTTTGGTACTTGGGAGTCGGCACGTTCTGCTAGGAGCTGCTACCGATTGATCGAGTCAGAGCCAGTCTACAATCGTGTCCAAGTTGCCATGAGCCTGCGGGGTCACACAATTAAGAGTGGGAGCAAGTTCATATTGGATATGAACCAGAAATCTTTTTGGGTTGGAGTCGAACCGGATTTGGACTGAGTCAGCGAGTCGGAGTCACAATGATTGATATGGGCTTTGATGATCCACAACTATAGGGGGTGTATTGTAGTACTTCAAATAAATAGGTGTGTCGATCCCAATGAGGAGCAGAAGGTGTTGACTAGTGGTTTGGAGCAGGAAATCTCTGTAAATACTTAACAAACAGATTTTTAGGGTTTTTTGATAAAGCAAAGAAATAAAGTGCAAGTAAATAAAGACAACAAAAATTGCAGCAAGTGGCCCAATCCTTTCTTAGCAAAGGAAAAGCCAGTTGTAATACTTATGTGGACCAAACGTTCTCGAGGACACATGGGAATACTTGCCACATCCCAAAATTTTCCAATTTTGAAATGTGAAAAAAATAAACAAACAAGAGAAACACTTGTTGAAATTTAGGGTGAAAAGAAACTTTTTTCTTCTAAATGGAAATATCAAAACCCTACTTGAATTTAGGGGAATAAGTAAACAACAAACAAATATTCAAAAGACCAAATGCATTCATGCATGGAAAAATCTTGAATTTAAAGCACTTGCAAAAGTTAAACCAAAACCCTAAACCCTAATGAAAGAAATCATTTCCAAGATCACCCAAAGACTATGTCTTTTATCCATATAAAAATTTGGCAACAAACATTTCTAATTGATCAAAAATGGTAAACAAAAATATTATAAAACCATAGCAATTGGTTTCACTCAATTTGGAGACATGAATAAAAACTAATGATTCCAATAAGATAAAAGAAATTAATTTCCAAGACTAATAAAAATCCATGACAAATTGTAAGAAATGTAATCTTAAAATAATTGAAAAAGATAAATAAATATTAAATAAAATTATACAAATTGGAATTGCCAATTTTGGAACTATAAATAAAAAGATATGGATTTTATAAGATAAAGAAACAAATTATTTAAAATACAGTTTAAACCTTGAATTAAATCCACAAGCAAATGGAATAAAAGTTTACTGAATTAAAATAAAGAAATAAAAGATTATTTGAATAAAATTATTTGGACTTGAACCATATTTAACTTTATTTAAATAAAGAGAAATGCCTAATTTAAATAAATAATAAATCATAAGTGAATATTTGAGATATTCTAAAATGGACTTTTAAACACACCAAATAACTAGAATAAAAACCTACTAAAAGTTTGGAAAAGTTTTGAAATCAAATGGAAGTTTAAATCAAATGTTTGAATTAAAAACAAATTTCAAAAATGGAAAAGAAAAAGAATATGAAGGAAAAAAGGGAAATGACCCAACCCACCTACCCCAGCCCAATCTGGCCCAATAGCACAGCCCACCCGGCTCTCACCCTCTATCCCCGCGATTCTCTTTCTCACCACACACCCGAGCCACCCCCTCGCTGAGAAGTGGACCCACTGCCACGCTGTCTCATCGTCCTCACCCGTGAGACGAATTCTTTCCCCTCTCCCCGGCCGTTTCCTGTGATGATATCTCGGCTTTAATTTGATTGACCGCGCCAGTAATTCGCTCCCTCGACCTCGCGTACTTAATTGCCTCCCTCTCCTCTCTCTTTCCCCTCACCTCCCCGCACCTGAGCGCCCCAGGGCTGCTCGAATTGTTGCTCGAACTACCACTGCCTCTGACGAATGGCAACGCCAATTTTGGCCAGACCCGACCATCCCCTTGCCCCTGGCTCACACGAGCTTGATTCTCAATCTCGTGCGCACCTTCCAGTGGTCCCCGCTTGCTCGCGCACGCCCCAGAATGTCCGTTCCATCTTCACCTGTGCGCCACCGCAGTCTGCCAGAGCGTGCCCAACGCGGGGAGCATCTCCGGCGAGCAATCAGCGTCGACCCCGTGCGCCCCTTCGCCAGCTACGGCCACCTTGAGCACCGCAGCGACCCCGCGATCACGGTAACGCCCTCCTTTCCCTTCCTTGCTTCCTATTTTTGCCGGACCACCGCTACTAGAGCATCGCCCCGCTCGTCGCCAGTCAGCGCCACCCATCTATGGTCGTTGCGCTCTGAGCCGTTAGATGCAGATCCAAAGGACATGATAGAATCACTTAGCGAAGAGGTACGTGTTGATCAGATCCGTGCGATGCCAGTTAAATCTAACAGTCCATGTTGCACGATCCACATGAAACGGTATGGACCAACCAGAAATAGACACGTGGCCAGACTGGTTTTAAAAAAAACAGAATTTGATCTATTAGATGTTTGAGTTTGAAAAATTCATAACTTTTGATCTGTATGTCCAAAAATTACAAATTGTATATAAATGGATTCAGAAAAATGTAAGCTTTGCAACTATGACATTAGTTTATTATGTTTCTTCTAAAAAAGTAGATCTTTTTGCAGAAGCATGTGTAGGACTATTTTGGATATAAAAATTATTCTAAAAATGTTTTTTTAGTAAAACCTTTTGCAAATGGTTTTTTTAACCCTCTGACCATAAACACAAACTTTTGAATTTAAAAAATATATTTTTTTAACACTAGGAATTATTACTTTGAATAAAAGTATTTCTAGCAAAACAAAAATGATTTACAAAGGCTATTTCCACTAACTTGGTTTCAAATGATTTTCCACATTTCATAAATGACCAGTAGGTGTTTTGAAATGTTTAGAACCTTAATAGAAACCACTTTTTCAATAAAACAACCTTTTTGCATGCTTGCATGTATTTCCTTGTTTTTATTATTTTTTGTTGTGAATTGTTTGAATGCTAGTTCTGAATATGTGCCTTCCTTGATTGAATTTTAGTAATCTTTGAGGAGTGTGACAATTGCAAGATCAAGGAGTGTACCTAGTTTTTCCACCAAAAAGGCAAGTGATACTTTGTTCATCAAAAGTCCTATATTTTCAATAATTCATTATTGATATTTTTGTAGTATGCATGATAGGACTATTTTATATATATTGCTATGCTATAGTAGATCCTATAGAATATATCTTGGTAGGATTGTTCCTTAGTCAAGAGACAAGTTTTGCTAGTATGCTTAGCCTAGCTAAAATATTTCAAGGGTGGAATATTCATGCTATGATATTGTGCAAAGTCTATGACTATGTTTTTTATAAATAAAACAACTAAGTGAATGAAACACCTGGGTGGAATGGTAATTGCTTGGATGGATTTGTGTTGAGTGGTTACACAAGGCCCATTTCTATGGTTTACCTTGTGTATCACACTTGTGGATGGCCACCTAGGAACAAAGATATTTGAGATGTTTTGTGTTGAGAAGCTTCTAGTGTAGCCACATGGCATATGGGTTGTGCCTTGACTATATAGGTTGCAAGAACTCAGACATGCAGACAGAAGGTGGTAGTGATGTTAGGTTGGAACGCGTATGTCTGTTCTGAGGGATTGTTTCTGAAAAGTCTCGTCTCGATGCATGTCGAGTCTTATGAGGAAAGTGCACAACCTCTCGAGAGGGTAAAACCTAAGTACTTAGCCATGTCCCCGGCAATGGACAATTTAAGAATAAAGACATTGAAGCCATCAAGGATCTCCTCATCCCAATTTCTAAGTTAAAAGCTTATGGTTGAACAAGGGTTAAAGGTTCACTAATTTCTATTGGTGGTTCCTTGGGTGTTTTTGACAAACAAAAACTTAGTGTTTTCAACTAATAAGGAAAACCTTATTTTGATCAAAGAAAGCCTAAGCTACACCTAGCCAAATTCATATAGATGTTAGATACTACTATTCTACCATGGTATCACTTGCCAATACAAATTGACCCTTGTGGCTGTAACTTACTATGCTGCAGGTTTGTTTGACGTTAGGGAAGTTTGTTGAGTAGGGATTACAAGTCTATAACCAACATGATTGCCTGTGGCATATGAAGATGAAGGACTCCATGCTATATAGTTATATGTGCTGCATTGTAATGAGATAGTCATATGAGCTATGTAAGATGTAATCAATTATTTTATTCCTGGTTATTAGTTGTAATATGACCTTTGTTTCTTGATATTACATCTTAAACTATGGATGCTAGCTATTCGATCCAGGGACTAGCATTGTAAACACAAGGATCTCTATCTTATTAGGTTAGGACCTCTACAATACTGTCAAGTGCTTTCGTGTCATATCGCTGATTAATCTTCTTTGGTTTGATAAGTGTTGTATGGGTGAACCTGTGCTAATGTACCTACCTTACTTGGACTAATACATACTTGTGATTAAACCCCTTGCAAGCATCCACAACTACAAGAAACTAATTAAAATAAAAACCTAACCACAACCTTAAACTCTGAGATCCTACACTCCCTTGTGCAAAGGTTTCCTAACGGGGGTTCAGGTTTCTGTCACTCTGGAAACCCCACAATTAGTATCCAAATACACAATGCATTCCCCTAGGCCCATAAATGGTGAAGAATCATGTAGTCGACGTTCACATGACACCACTAGAAGAATAACACCATAACTTAAATATTAACCATTGAATAATACCTCAACACAATTCCACTACTAACAACATGACTTCTCCCATGTCCTCAGGAACTAAATGAACTACTCACAAGACATCATATGAATCAAGATCAGAGATGACATAATGATGGATAACAATCTAAACATAGACAATAATTAAATGGTTCTACTCACAAGCATCAACTACAAAAGTAATCAACACCGGGAAAGTTTCCCCTAACAACTATGCATGATTCAGCACAATTGTTATAGCGGGATGGAGTGGTGATGATGGTGCTGGTGGATATGATGGTGTGGATGATGAAGATGATGATCCCGATGAAGTCTAGCTTGATGACAGTGTTGATGGCGGCGATCTCCACTCTCCGGGAAGGAATTTCCCCGGTAGAAATTTGTCTGCCGGAGAGCTCTTTCTCTCTCTATGGTTTCCGCCCCACAGAGGCGACAGAATCTTTCTGTGGTCACTCCCCGAAATTTGGAGTTTCGGGAAGAAGATATAGGCGAAGGGGCGGAGCCAGAGGTGGGCCAGGGTGGCCCGCTCCTGGGGGTGTGGGCCCTCTGTCTCCCAACTCTACCTCCCCTTCTGGCTTCCTTCGCTTATGGAAAAATATGACTTTCCATATATTTTCTGGTATTTTTCTGATCTTCGCGAAAATTGCATCTAGACACCTCTTTTTCCATCAGAATCCTGACTCCCGCAGTTCATCCTCCAGGAATCATCCAACATGCAAAAATAGATGAAACGACATAAGTATCACCTCTTAATAAGGAATATATCAATGAATAGAAGAAGATTATGATATAGAATAGTGATGCAAAATGGACGTATCAACTCCCCCAAGCTTAGACCTCTCTTGTCCCCAAGCGAAAATGAAGCTCAGTAACATGTCCACAGTTTTATGGAGTGAAGTGCCGATAAAAATAATACGGACAAGAATCATCACACTTACCAATACACAACTCATAAAAGAAAGCAACTCATCATTATATAACTTAACTTGTAATGAGTATGGGAGCCACAATAAAGATGCATAAAGACAAATCATAATTGGGAATGGCAAACTTTGTTCTTGGTTAGAGAAGAGTTGACAAATCATACTTTTTCAAGCAAAGCTTTTGTAAAGAAGTTTATAACAGGAGTCCCTTTGCTCAAACATAAAATTATTTTCACAAAGATGACTTTCAAAGTAATACTCATTCAGATAAAATCAGTGTGCAAAACAAGGAAGATAAGGAACATGATTGAATAAATCACCATATGAATGATTGAAACATAACAACTCAAATGCTTGCTGGAGATAGAAAGGAATATGTTTATTGACTCAACTAAGAAGTAAAAGAAAGGCCCTTCGCAGAGGGAAGCAGGGATCTCAAGTTCATAAAGAGCTTCCAAAAGATTATGGTACTTACTAGATTTGAGCTCTCATTGCCCCTATCATAAGCATCTTGAGGTGATTAAGGTGAAAGTGAACAAAGATGGAGTATATGCTTGAAGAAATATAAGTTGGCAATCTCATGTCCCTTGAGTACGAGGGCTGCTCCTCATGCTACTCAACTTTAGTTAACGGTAAGTTCTTGTCATAGTAAGTAGATGTGTATCATAGAGAACCGCCAACGAGGTACCCCTTGCCCCATGATACAGGAGCTATCCCATATCAAAATGACAAGGCAAGCAGACAATGAGCATCTCAGCAAACTTCTTATTAACCATGGGAAAATGATGCTTTTTTCTCTCTTTCCTCTTTTCTGTCTCTCTTTTTTTGTATAAGAAAAATGCTTCATAGATTGCTCACTATGGTGATTCTGCAAGTTTTGACCATGATTAAGCATGACTTGGCTAGCGGCCCAGGTGTTTCTCTAACACATATACATAACTCCATGGACTTCCAAGCTCTCCTTTTATTTCACACCGACGACATCCATAAAGAAAAGAGCATTATATCAACGGGGTAGATATTTACAGGTGTTGAAAGCGTTCCCCATGACAACACGGTTTTGCTAATCCCAACATATAGGTGCAAGCATATACAACTTAGATGACACAATGGTTCAAGTTTATTATGGGCAAGAAAATAAGGTGTGCCATCAAGTTCGTGTGAGCTTTACTAACTAGTTTTCACATCACAAAAATAATTTTTAATTTTAAAGGTAGATGAAGCTTGAGAATTTACATGGAATATAAATAATGTTAATAGGTAGATATGGTGGACACAGATGGCATAGGTTTTGGTTTAAAGGATTGGATGCACGAGAAGTAATCCCTCTCAGTACAGGTTTTTGGCTAGCAAGGCTCGATAGCAAGCAAAAGAGTTGCAGGAAACAAGCAAACATACAAGTGATAAAGTCAAACATGCAATCTTCCTTGAAAGCACAAAAGATCTTAACTAAGGAATACTAAACTTATGAGCCAATCAAGAAAGAAAGAATACAATAATATAAAATACCTGTAAGTGCTTTTATCTTTTCCTTTCAAACCTCAAAAAGTGTTGCTACTGACCAGAACTTGGTTTGCCAAAACCAATTTAGATTTAATTGATTATGCCAAAGTGATACCAATACTAATCAACAAGATCAATCATATAATAAAGATTGCAAACTAAAAGAAGAAGTGTAAAAAGTAAAAGATGAAACTTCTCATTAATATTCCATAAAGGCACTCACACCAAGGGATACATAGATAACCACTAAAGGAGAGATACTTGCACAATGCACGCTGCCCTATATGATAACTTATCTATTCAAGATATGACTACTAAAAAGATAAAAAGATGAAAGATAATGATGTGATACCACGACACTCCCCCAAGCTTGGAATAAACCAAGGGGATGACAAAACCTGATGACGAATTACTCCTTCGGTGATGGTGGTGTTCCCTTGTTTAGGGTGAGGAAACCCTCCAGCAAGTTACGAAGCCTGTTATTCTCCTCTTGAAGCATATCCACTTTCCCCTTTAGAGCTCGGTACTTATCAGTGGTTTGAAGGGTTTCCACTGCCTCAGGGCAGGAACTGAAATCTGGAATGGAGGTCATCATCCCTTGCATATTATGAGAAAAATCATGGCCAGTGTTAATTGCCCCTACAAAAGTCGGTTTTCTTACCCTTGATCCTGTGGCGGTTTGTCCCTTCATGCTTGCTGACATGTTCTTTACTTCCTCCTCGACACTCGAATCCATGTCTTCGCACCTAGCTGCGATCTTTTCTTCTTCCATGGGCTTCTTGCCCTTGTCGTTGGTGGAGACCATGGTGCCTCTAAACTTGAGAAAATTACCTGACAGAAACAGATCGAAACGAAAACATGACGAGAACATGATATACGAACCTTGGGGGATCCGGGTGATTATATATTACAAAGTTTTACGACATAAGGAAGACACTGTGCGGAAATGGGGCAGAGACGGACTCTAGGGGCTCACACCCCCTGGTGGCGCGGCCAGGTGGGGCCCACGCCACTGGTAGGTGTGGCCCACACGGGCTCCGTTTCCACCCCTTTTTCGTCTCATAACCTTCCATATGGAATAAAAACAGAAAAATATAAAGAGATAAGTTTTTAGCGAACCTTCTGTTTTCAGCACTTTTACCTATTCGAAGACGGACTCTGCAGGTTCTGGAGTTTGGTCTCTAATGAATTCTTCTAGAATCACCATTTGAATAATATCAACATCTTCATTATAAGAATCTCTAGAAATATAATGTTTCAGCCTTTGACCATTCACCACATGTGTAGTGTTGTCTCTCAAAGATGATATTTTTATAGCTACTAAACGATACACCTCCTCAATAACAAAAGGTCCTTCCCATTTTGAGAGTAGTTTTCCTGCAAAAAATCTGAGACGAGACCTATACAATAGAACTTTCTCACCGACATGGAACTCCCTTTTGAGAATTCTCCTATCATGCCATATTTTTACTTTTTCTTTAAAGAGTCTAGCATTTTCATAAGCTTCACTTCTCCACTCATCTAAGGTACTTAAGTCAAGCAATATTTTCACACCAGCAAGTTTAAAATCTCTATTCAGTTCTTTCACTACCCAATAAGCTTTGTGTTCTAATTCTAAAGGAAAGTGACAAGCTTTACCATAAACGATTTTGTAAGAAGACATTAACATAGGATTTTTATATGAAGTTCTATAAGCCCATAAAGCGTCATTCAACTTTTTAGCCCAATTTTTCCTAGATCTATTAACAGTGTTTTGTGTAACATCCCAATTTCAGCAACCCTGATTAAATGTCCAGAAGGCAAAAATCAGGGGGAACAAAAACTTTTCCTTACAATATGTGCTTACTTGTTTTCTTGTGCTCAAGCAACTGCTTGTGTATTAGTTGTGTACTCCTCATCTCAACACTAGTTTATAAAAAAACTATTTTTACAAAAGATATGTCTTGGCTCATCTTCCATATTCTCAAATGTTTGTACATTTCAAAACCTGAGCCAAGATGACTTTGACTCAACCAAATACTTTATTAGTCTCTATTTGCCAAAACTATGGACACATATATATATACCCTCCTTATGTGTTCAAGACAGAACCCTCAACTACTCTTATCCCTATGTTTTTCAAAACCTTATTAAAAACTTTTCATCTCAATCTTGGTAGAGATACCAAGATGGTACTTATCTTACTTCAAAACAAGACCCATTTCAACATACCCATCTTAACCTCAAGCTAGGCTTGATGGTAACCCTAGTAGTAGTTATATGAATTGTCTTGATCTGCTGATTGCCTTGTTGCTTAGGAACTAGAGTGAGCTAATCTAGTATCTCATCCCTTAGGACTCAATCTAGGCTTGTGATCATCAATCTCAAAGAAAGCACCCAAGTCTGGATCTATCCTAAGCCACTCAAGTGATCTTCTCATCTCCTGCTTACCTCAAACCAAGGATAACCCTTCTGGATGGTTTCCAACTCAGTGAAGACCCAATCTAAGCAGGGATAATATATACTTATCCCTCACATCAACATCATACATATGATCATGAGTTTGGAACCTGGCATCCCCTCAGAAGCTTCTACACTTGCACTCTAGTCCAAAACCCTAAATCTTCCAAAATGGCTAAGTCTGGATTTCTTATCTAGATTCAATCTTTGGAGATCTACCTTTTCCAACCTATGTGCATTCTTGAGAATGTAGTTAAACCATCTTGTAGTAAATATTTAGTACTACCAAATCCCACTCTTACCCTTGGCTAAGCCATTTTGATTCCCTCTCACCCCCGATGGTGTTGTAGTCAAGATAATAATCTTTTCTGCAAATCTTGTCATCTTGCCTACTTTGGCAGAAGCTCACTTCTATATACCACATCCCCTTGACCAACTCTTTGCATGATTAGGATCTACTAACCATGGAATATCAACCCCCACTTCACTTGTTTCCGTTGGAGCCTTGTGCTTCTTAAACCCACATGGTTTAGGAAGCTACCTGATGTATCTGTTATGGCAGCCTTATTTTCAACAAAGTTTGCCATATTCAACCAAGTCCAATTCTTGCTTCCATGATCATCTATATGACATGGTCATCCATCCATATACCCCTTATACCAGGGTGAGATCTGAGCTCCCTAATCCAACCTTGTTTAGATGGCATCAGAATAACAAAACCCTAGATCCTCCCCGAATCTAGTTTCCATCCTTTTCACCACTTTTCTTCAAAACCAAGGTGAACCTTGATGCCCAAATCGAGTTTAAATCATCTACCTTGTATATAAGCATCCCCAAATACTTCCCACAATTAGTTTGGATTATTAAACTATTTTATTTCCTTTACTTACCAAATTCCCAAAATCCTTGTCTATAAAGGCAAGTTTGCTTTTCTCCAAATCACGTTGCCAAATCAAGGCACATTTGATGCCTATATATCATATCCCATCTTCCCAACTAAAAAATAAATATTATTGAGATTCTTTATTATTTCTTTTTTGCCCTTTTTCCTAAATGGCAGAAACAAGAATTAATTCTCCAAAATTAATTTTCCACCTCAATAAATTCCAATAAAATTCCCCAATGTGTGTTATGGTATCTAGGATCATATCACATAAAAAACCAAGCTTGCCCAATGTAAAAATATCATTTTTGCTTCCATAATCTATTTCTACACTTTTTGAATAAGTGCATTTGAGTGGGATTATAATCATCATAAAAATCCCATTTAAATCATGAAGTGATTATTTGACCGACTCTACCTACCAGTACCATTTCCACACTTTGTCCAATGTAACCTTTTCAACTTTCCTCACAAGCCTCCACTTAACCCATTTTTTATAGAGCAATGCAAACTCAAATCAAACAACAACCAAACCAGCACCCAAAACTTGTCAAGTACTTCTCATCAGCACCCACACCTCCCCTGGTCGACATAGCACTATAGCATCACTTGACACTTGTCCCCCTAGAGTTTGTAAAAGAGAGAGAGGAGCAAGACTTGAGTATCTTTGAATTAAAAAGGGGCAGCAGCTCCCACTCCTCCTCCACCCTCTTTGCCATGAAGCAGGGCCCCACCACACCTCTCCACCGCCCTCAGCACCCAATGGGGAGGCCATGGACCAGCTCCATGCTCATCCATGAGCCACACCCACCATAGACCTCTCCCCTCGGTTTATAATGCCCACATGCCACTCCATACTCCCCTGTGTGCCTCATTTGCTCCCAACCACTCCCACATGCACCCCAGAGCTTCCCCATCCCCCTTGCTCTCCTCTGCTCGTGAGGAGAACACGAAGCTTCGGGGCTCTTACAAAAACTGAGCAAGGCCCTCTCCCCAAGCTCCCCTCCCTCTGCAAGTTACATTTTCTGAACCCCCTCCCTCCTCTGCATCTAACCCTACCCCTTCTCTGGTGCAGCAACGACCACAGGTGGCCTCTCCAGCAAGCTCCGGCGAGCGTCCTTCGGCTACCACTATGCAAGACAACCCCGGGGACGATACCGCCTCTTCCGCCCGTCATCGGCATCACCGTCACACCCCGTGTCTGCCTAGACCCTCCCCGGCATCTCCCAGCCCTCTGTGAGTCCCACTGCGCCTCCCCCGACCCTATCTAGGTTTTCCTCCCCACGCGCCGAGTCGAAGGAGGATGATGACCCCTGGCCTTCCGATCCTCCTCCATCCAACGAGCCCCTTCGTGCGTAACCCTTCGCAGCCGGGCTCAGACTCTGGCCTCGCCTGCCGATCACGCCTGCTGTTCTGCCATGCCTGCTTCCCTCAGGATCTGTCCTAGGAACCCCCTACCCCTCTTTCCTTTATTCTTTTCATCAGATCTGCATACTAGACTATAGTTTTAATTAATTTTGAAAATGGAAAATGACTCCAACTTACTAGATCTAAAATTTCTAAGATCCCTGTATATCTTTTCAAACATGTAGACCTAGTGCGGGACCAATTTGAGGTTTAGATTAAATATAATAAATCCCATACTATGATCTGTCTAGATCCCTAAATATTTCCCCAGGAAGTATCCTATCTCCAATTGGAGTAAATCCAATTGGTGATGAAAGGTATCAGCAATACCTTTCAAGTCCCACTGGCCTCACCTTAAATTGCTTCCTAGATTACTGATAGAAAAAATAACAAAATAAAGCCTTTTATGCCTTTAACAAGTTCCCTAGGCCCAATTAAATGAGGATTGGACCTACTTCCAACTCTCAGATGGCACACACATCCATATCCTTCATAATCCAGTAGCTCATAATTTTATGAGTCTCTGTTGAATTTTAGTGAATTAAACCCTTCTGTGCATGGATTTTTCACTAATAAAATCACCCCAGTATCTTTGCAACACCAAGAAGGTTGACTCCAATTTCTGCAGAAAGGTATTTTCATCACGTAACATGTGTCCTTGGAACCAACTAAAAAGCTTCTGTAGAATAAAAATCTGATGAAAAAGACAAATCCCTTCTGTGTCAAAAGTAGTTCAACAACTTGGTTTTGTTGATATCTATCTTTTCCACCTGTAAATATCTATTAAGCTGTTTAGTAGAGGTTACCTATCGAAGTCTATGGTCATGTTCTTTCTGTTGGAAGTTCCCTTCCTTCAGAAGCCAAACTCTTCTACAAGTTCCGCGGTCTCAGTCCTTATGAAGACCAGCTATCAATCACCTTGAAACCATCTCCTTTTGTTCCTCCGTTACCTTGGCGTGTTTCATGTTCATTGGCTCTAGAGATGTTCGCGAAACATCTATCCAAGAGTTGAACATGAGATACTCAGTTTGCGGTTCATGTCATTGCTCTCTTCCTTAGTGTGAGCAGCCACCTCGAAGTTTACGAAGCGCTTCGTCCATTCGTCATGGTGGCATGGGTCAACCTCTTCGAGAAGATCATCGAAGTTTAGTGTGCCCTGTTCCTTCTATCTTCCTACCTAGGAATCTAGGGTCAATATTATTTTAAGGGGGATTGTTTTGTAACACCCCTATTTCTACTAATAGTAATTAGGGTTTGTATGTGCATAGCATAAGCATCATATAATCTTGCTAAGATAAAAATCCACACAAGATTAACTAAACCCTAAAACCCTAGTTTCCCCTCCCTATTTGAAATATATTCAAAATGGTTTTGAATTTTGAAAGTCCAAAAACTATGGAACCCAACTTGTTTACAAGGGTACCTGCAATATTTTGAATATTTGCAAAGCTCTAGTAATTTTAAATGTATCAAAACAGATTTCAAAATGAAGATACAAAACAGAAATTACAAACAGAAAAAGAAAAGCTTTTGGGAAATAAAAACAGATCCAAAAACACTAATAGGCCGTAGCCCAACAAGCCCACTCCACTCTTATCCTTTCCCATGCCAGACCGGCATGAGCCAAGACGGCCCATCTCCGCCCAAGATTTTTTTTCTCTCTCCTGTCGTCCTTCTCCGACGCGCCAAGCTTCTACGGTCGTGCGTCCGCCATCGATCCCTTCGCTGCGATTGACGCCGCCGACGAGCTCTAGGGGATGGATAAGCGTTGCAGTGACCCTCTCTCTCGTCCTCATCCACTTCCCCTCTCTCTCCCGACCTCTCTCATCTCTTCCCCGCCAAGCGACCGAACCTTAGCCGTCGGCCGCCACATCGCCCCTCCGTCATGCCGTCCTCTACATCTCCGTCAAACCACGCAAGCGAGGATGGACGCAATCGAGCCAATCGTGGCATGTCCTCCGTCTTCGGCCGCTACCTACGCCACTGTTCCCGGCCTCCCCGATCTTTTCCGACCCTATCAACATGTTCCTGGTGAGCCTCTGAGAATGCCCGTGCTCTTCTCCCTCTCCCTCTCGCCTTCTTCCATGCCCGCGCCGTGCATCTTCCACCACCGCCGCTCGTCGCCTTCGCTTTCTCCGTCCAACACGCACACGCACGCAGCCCCGCACACCCTCTGTCGCCGTTCCCGCTGCCGATCTGCCGCCCACCGCCATGCTGGCTTCACGCTGGCGTCGACATGACGTCAGCAGGCATGGTTAGCCCCTGGTCAACAGCCTCTGGGTCCCACCTGCCCGCGTGGAGGCTGAGGTGGCCTAGGGCCCCTCTGTCAGCTGCTGTGGGTAGTTTCTGCCCGAGTGTAAATAGGTTTTCTATTTAGTTTAATATTTTCAGAAAATTAATAAAACTTGTAAATTCAATAAGTAATTATTAATAAGTCAGAAAAATACAAATAATATATCAAAATGTTCAGAAATATGAAACCTATCTAATTACACTATAATCATGCATTGATAATCAACTTACATGACAAGTTTAATTAGATAAGCAAATGCACCCGCCCATATGCATTCGGGGTTTCTCCGAATTAGGGTTTCGACCCCTCGGACCCCGATTAAAATGACCAAGCATGTTTAGGGTTCTAATTTCAATACAATTCAACTTGTCATATCATCATCCTTGATTGAGCATTGCATCGATGCCATGTGTTGATTGTTTCCCCTTTCGTTCCGGTATTTGGTTCTTCTCCGGTAGAATATAATATCGGAATCGAGATCGAGTCCAAGACTGAAGATCAAGATCATCGACGAACAATGCCAACAAGATGAATCCTGGAGATCTATATCCTTGTGGTTGTCGAACAAGTTAAGTTGATGACTCCGAAGATCTGTATTGGGTATCAACATGCAAAGGCAAGCGAAACCCCACACATGATATAATCCTATGCTTTCAAGCATTTTAAATTCTTGCCATGTGCATCCGATTCTAAAGTCTTTTATCGATAGATAGAATAATCCTATCTGATGCATGTTTCCTCCAAACCTATATTCCCTGTTCCACTGCTCCTAGCACAACTAGGGTTTGACTTGGGATCGCTTCTAGAGCTACTTTATCTGCTATGCTTAGCCACGCTTAGTTGTTCCATTTATTCACATGGTTGATGGTTCCGATATTCGAATGAACCTAGTTGGACAGGAGAACGTGGTATGACAGGTGATGTGAAGTAAACATGCTAAGGCTTGTATGGGAGGCCACGGGGGTTGTGGTTTTTGCAGTTCCATACTTGCCACCCTTAGGACCCGAGGTTCTTGCCGCTTGAACCAAGACGAGCGTACAGCCACACGGGGGTCTATGGGGACCCCCTTGACTCCAACTTCCTAGTCTGATCCATGAGTCCGTAGTTTGAAGATTTATTCGGCACCCGCATGGAAAAAGATTTTGGAAAATGGTGCAAGCATATAGGACGTGGTTGGGTGAAGGATGCTCGGCATTGAACTGGATCCCAGTACACAAAGTCGAGGACTTCCAGGGAGTATGGCGAACTACCGCAGCCGGGAGCCCTTCTGGTGACTCATGGATTAGGCAAAAGTAAGGGAAAGTTTTTGGTCGACAACCGTCTGTCAGCACACCAAGGAAGTGTGTCAAGTGACGCTAAGAGTCGGTTGGCGCGTGTGGGTAAAGTTGTACACCCCTTTAGGGTATAATCTTTTCGAAAAGCCGTGTCCACGGTTATGGACGACTTGGTAATGGACGTGGGATCATAGAGAACTTGAACCTAATCGTAAAACTTGGCAAGTTAACTAAAGTGTGCTTAAGGATGCTTCCTCTTGGGTATGAGGGGGTGATCCTAGATGAGGTTCGATGATGATGACTTGGTGGATATCAAAAGATGATGATCAATACTTTGGAGATATCGCTTTCTTTTTTTTCCTTTTAAAACACTCTGATTAGACGAGCTTCTTCTCCCTCTTGTTTTACAAAACAAAGATGGCTTTATGCAAAACAACTCCACCAGCCATAATTCTTGCGGAGTACACATTGTACTCACCCTTGCTTCCTTGATACTTTTGCAGCAGAGTAAGTGTTATCATTGAAGATAAGTTCTTCACGGCATCGACATCGACGAGTAGTTTGGAGTTCCCGGCCGGTAGCCTGGAATCTATGGAATGGGACGTCATCGTTATGCTTCAGGCCTCTTAGGCCATTTGTTAAGTTTGCTATACTTAATAGCATAATTTGCCTTCCGTTGCTTGATGTTTGTGGTCAGTGACCTCTGCTTGTAATATTTTGGTTCTTTGCTCAAATATGAGCTTGCTGTAATGATTTTGTGTCGTAGGGTCACTGATGTGTTACCAATTCTTCACTGGATATTCTCGAGCTCAAGGATAAGCTTAGTTCAGACGGTGGTCTAGGATTTGTTTAGCCCTGATCCCGGGGGTGTCACAGGTTTTGGTATCAGAGCAGTACCGACTGTAGGAAACCCTCTTTATTGGTCGATGTCGAGTCTAGTTTTTGTGAAAACTATTTTCAAAGATGAAAATTATGAGCGAATACTCTGGTATGCTTATTTTTTCTTCTTATCCAGTTTCGCTCTAACTCTACGTCATCTTACCTTGTGTTGATTTGTAAAAGTTTTGCTATCTCGTCTCTTCCTTCAAAGTTAGGTGCCTGTTCACGCATGTCCTTTCTCAACCATTTGACCTAGTATTGTGTTCTCTAGAGTCAGTTGTGTGTGTTTCTTGATCCCCTTGTTCTGTTTCTTCTGAGAGATTTCTTTCTATAATAATCTCTCTATTTTATAGGTCCACAACATCATGTTGATGGTTCCACAGTGTTCTGTTCTAGGCTTCGAGGTATCTTTTCGCCTCGTGTGCCTACTTTTTATTTGTTCGGGTACTTCAGAAGTCGTTTCTTCTCTTGGAAGCTACCTCCTGATTACTATCTTGTAGTGTACGCTTTGTCACTCAAGTAGTAGTTACTCTTTTCTTTGGGTTTTAACCCTCAGACTTGAACCTAAGATCCCCGATTGTGCTGGATTTCGGTGTCGTGAATCTTGTACATGAAGCTGACCTTTAACCCAAGATCCATTTTGTTGACCCCTGTTATTAATGTTCATACATTACCTCAGGATGGCTAGTACCTTATAGTATAGCCTTCAAGCTTGTGGATATTGTCACCACTGAACAGTGACAAATAAAGGACTTCCCCTACCACATGCTATGGTAGATGTGAAGGGTTTTGCAGCATAGTAAATCAAAAAATTTCTACGGATGCGAACGAGAAAGCCAAGATCTAATCTAGGAGATGCAAACAACGAGGGGGAATAGATGAGATATTCATACCCTTGAAGATTCGCACAGCGGAACATCCAACGGAACGTGGTTGATGTAGTCATACTAGCTTCTCCTCCTCGAGATCCGATCCGATCCAACACCGCAAGTGGCGATGCCTCCGAGAGATGCACACGTACGGCACCTCGACGTCTCCTCCTTCCTCGGTCCAGCAAATGGGGTGGAGAGATAGATTGGATCTACAACACGACGGTGTGATGCAAAGGTGGAGAGTTTCTGCGGCAGGGCTTCGCCTACGCGTAGTTGGGAGAGAGAGAGAGATCTGGAGGGCAGCAGTATGGCGGCTAGGGTTGAAGGAGTGGGGGAGGGCTGAGCCCCTGCCCTCTATATATAGGGTGCTGGCCGGCCCCCTTGGCCCCTCCTCCAAGCCCTAGGGCGGCGGCCCCATGGGTTGGAGTGGGGGGCAAGTTTTCCCCCTCCTTCTAGAAGGTTTCCCTAGGGTTTTCGCCGGCTGGGCCTATGGGGCCTTGTGCCCCTGGCCCAATGCGGCCAGGGCACTCCCTCATAGGCCCACGCCCCCTTCCTACAAGTGGGGCCACGTTGGTCCCACTCCGGAAGGTTCTAGAAGCTTCCGGTACAATACCGAACAATCCGAAACAATTCCGAAATCCAAAAGCTGCTTTCCCTTATATGAATCTTATTCTCCGGACCATTCCGGAACCTCTCGTGATGTCCTGGATCTCATCTGAGACTCCGAACAAAAACTCATAAACCAATTATCCATTCTATCCTAGCGTCGAGACACGTTAAGTGTGTGACCCTATGGGTTCGAGAATATGCAGACATGATCTTCTATCAATAAACAACAGCGGGGTTTGGAAACCCATATTGACTCCCACACATTCATCGATGATCATATCGGATGAACCACGATGCCAGGATTCAATTAATCCCATATATATATTCCCTTCGTCACGCGATATTTTACTTGCCCGAGATTCGATCTTCCGTATCGGCATACCTAGTTCAATCTCGTTCATAGCAAGTACTTTACTCGTTCCTAATCCGATATCACTTTGTGATTAACTCCTTAACCACTTGCTTGCAAGCGGTGTTGATATCGATTACCGAGTGGGCCCGAAGTATATCTGTCCGACTTGGGAGGGACAAATCCCATCTCGATACATACAACCCAACAAGTACTTTCCGATAACCTGAAGACACCTTTATGATCACCCTCTCATAGGATGACGTTTGATGACCTCAAAGCTTTCTTCCGATACCAGGGAGTTGCATTATCTCATGGTCTAAGGAATACAATATTTGACATAAGAAAAAGCTTCGCAAAGATAAACACGATGACACGATCTAATTGCTCTGCTTGATTTGGGTATGTCCATCATATCATTCTCCCAATGATATGATCTCATTATTAATCGACAACTCATGTCCATGGTTAGGAAACCTTAACCATCATTAATCAATGAGCTAGTCCATAGAGGCGTACTAGGGACACGGCGTTGTTCATAAACCACACAAGTATCAAAGTTTCCGCTTAATACAATTCTAGCATGGAATATAAACTTTATCATGAACCAGAATTATAATAATAGCATCTTTATTATTGCCTCTAGGGCATAATTCCAACAGTCTCCCACTTGCACTAGAGTCAATAATCTAGTTTACATTTGGCAACAATCTAACACCCATGGAACTAAGGTACTGATCATGTTTTGCTCGTGGAAGAGGTTTAGTCAATGGATCTGCGACATTCAGATCCGTATGTACTTTGCTAATCTTCAGATCTCCATCTGTTATATAATCTCGAATTATATGAAACTTGTGGTTGATATGCTTGGTATTTGGATGATATCTTGGTTCCTTAGCCAGTGCTATGGCGCCAGTGTTGTCACACAATATCTCCAGTGGGTCCAAGGCACTTGGAACCACACCAATCTCAGTGATGAAGTTCCTGATCCAAACTCCTTCACTTGATGCTTCTGCAGCAGCCATGTATTCCGCTTCTACTGTAGATCCCGCGATCACGCTTTGCTTGCAGCTTCTCCAGCTCACAGCTCCTCCATTTAAAATATAAACGTATCCTGTCTGAGATTTAGAATCATCCTTGTCGGTGTCGAAACTAGCATCGACGTAACCTTTTACGACGAGCTGTTTATCACCTCCATAGACTAAGAACATTTCTTTAGTTCTATTTAAATACTTTAGGATGTTCTTCACGGCTGTCCAGTGTTCCACTCCTGGATCACTTTGGTATCTCGCCACAAACTAAGAGCATTGGACAAATCCGTCTAGTACATAGCATGGCATACATGATAGATCTTATGGCCAAGGCATAAGGCACTTTGCTCATAGCTTCTATCGCCATCAGAATGGACACTGAGCCCTGCTCAATATCTTACCTGACAACATAGGCACTGAACCTTTCTTTGCCTTATCCATTCTGAACCTTTTCAGCACTTTGTCTAGGTATGTACTTTGGCTTAAAGCTATCAGGCGTCTTTGTCTATCTCTATAGATTTTGATGCCCAATATATAAGCAGCTTCCCCTAGGTCTTTCATTGAAAAACATTTGTTCAAATAACTCTTCACATCGTTAATCATGTCAATGTCATTTCTGATAATCAATATGTCATCCACATATAGTACCAAAAATGTCACTGAGCTCCCACTCACTTTCTTGTAGATACAAGCTTCTTAGAAATTTGGAACAAATCCAAAGCTCTTGATCACTTGATCAAAATGAAGGTTCCAACTCCGAGATGCTTGCTTCAGTCCATAAATGGAGCGCTGAAGTTTGCACACTTTATCAGCATCCTTAGGATCGACAAAACCTTCGAGTTGCATCATATACAACTCTTCATCAATGTTGCCATTGAGGAACGCAGTCTTGACATCCATCTGCCATATTTCATAATCATGAAACGCAACAATTGCTAATAAAATCCGAATGGACTTAAAAATCGCTACGGGAGAGAAAGTCTCGTCGTAGTCAACACCTTGAACTTGTCGAAAACCTTTCGCGACAAGCCATGCTTTATAGACAGTAACATTACCATCCGCGTCTGTTTTCTTCTTGAAAATCCATTTGCACTCAACGGACTTTCGGTCGCTAGGAGGGTCCACCAAAGTCCATACTTGGTTTTTGCTCATGGATCCCAATTCAGATTTCATGGCCTCTAGCCATTTCTCAGAGTCTAGGCTCATCATTGCTTCCTCATAGTTCGCAGGTTCACTATTGTCTACTAACAAGACAGTTAAGACAGGGTTGCCGTACCACTCAGGAGGGGCACGCGACCTTGTCGACCTGCGACGTTCAGTAGTAGCATCGTCCGAAGCTTCATGATCCTTGTCATTAGCTTTATCTATTGTTGGTGCAGACGGCACTGGAACAATTTTAGGTGTTGCGCTACTCTCCAACTCAAGAGAAGGTTCAATAACCTCGTCTAGCTCTACTTTCCTCCCACTCACTTCTTTTGAGAGAAACTATTTCTCAAGAAAGAATCCATTCTTTGCGACAAACACTTTGCCTTCGGATCTGTGGTAGAAGGTATACCCAATCGTTTCCTTAGGGTATCCTATGAAGACGCATTTCTACGCTTTGGGTTCGAGCTTGTCCGGCATCAACTTCTTGACGTACGCTTCGCATCCCCAAACTTTAATAAATGACAACTTAGGTTTAGCACCAAACCATAGTTCATACAGTGTCGTCTCAGCGGATTTAGATGGTGCCCTATTTAAAGTGAATGTAGCGGTTTCTAATGTATAACCCCAAAATGATAACGGCAAATCTGTAAGAGACATCAGTTATCGCACCATATCTAATAGAGTTCGATTCCGGCATTCAGACACACCATTGCGCTGTGGTATTCGGGGTGGCGTGAGTTGCGAAACTATTCCTCTTTCTTTAAGATGCGTGAGAAAATCATAACTCAAATATTCACCTCCACGATCGGATCGTAGAAATTTAATTTTCCTGTTACGATGGTTTTCCACTTCGTTCTGAAATTCTTTGAACTTTTCAAATGTTTCAGATTTATGCTTCATTAAATAGATATACCCATATCTAATTAAGTCATCAGTAAAAGTGAGAAAATAGGGATAACCACCGCGCGTCGAAATACTCATTGGTCCGCATACATCGGTATGTATGATTTCCATCAAGACTGTTGCTCGATCCATTATTCTGGAGAACGGGGTTTTGATCATCTTGCCCATGAGGCATGGTTCGCACGTGTCAAATGATTCAAAATCAAGAAACTCCAAAAGTCCATCAGAATGGAGTTTCTTCATGCGTTTTACACCAATATGACCTAGACGGCAGTGCCACAAATAATTCGTATTATCACTATCTACCTTGTATCTCTTAGCCTCAATGTTATGGATGTGTGTTTCATTGCTTTCGAGATTCAGAAGAAATAAACAATTCACAACAGGTGCATGACCATAAAAGATGTTACCTCATATAAATAGAACAACCATTATTCTCCGATTTAAATGAATAACCGTCTTGCAATAAACACGATCCAGATATGATGTTCATGCTCAACGCAGGCACATAATAACATTTATTAAGGTTTAAAACTAATCCCGAAGGTAAAACTAAGGAGAGCGTGCCGACGGCCTTCACATCAACTCTTGATCCGTTTCCAACGCGCATCGTCACCTCATCCCTCGCTAGCCGCCGTCTATTCCGTAGCTCCTGTTTCGAGTTACAAATATTAGCAACTGAACCAGTATCAAATACCCAAGCACTACAACGAGGGCTAGTAAGGAAAATATCAATAACATGTATATCAAATATACCTTTATGGTGCCCGCCTTCTTGTCCGCTAAGTACTTCGGACAGTTGCGCTTCCAGTGACCCTTGTCCTTGCAATAGAAGCACTCAGTGTCCGGCTTAGGTCTAGACTTGAGCTTCTTCTCTGCAGGGGCAACGCGCTTGCCGCTGCCCTTCTTGAAGGGCTTCTTTGCACCCTTACCTTTCTTAAAGCTGGGGGGCTTGTTGACCATCAACACATGATTATCTTTCTTGATGTCCACCTCCGCAGCTTTCAGCTTAGAGAAGAGCTCAGTGATCGTATCAGTGGAACCAATCTGATTATGAGTAACTACAAAACCTTTATAGCTAGGAGGGAGTGATTGCAGAACTCTATCAATCTTGAGCTCCTCAGGAATCTTGCAGTCCAGTTGCTCAAGGCGTTGAGTGTAGCCCGACATCTTAATGGCGTGCTCACTAACGGAACTCCCTTCCTCCATCTTGTAGTTAAAGAATTTCTCAGAGATCTCATATCTCTCAAAACGGGTCTGAGTCTGAAACATAGTTTTCAGTTTCTCAAGAATCTCAAAGGGCCCAGGGAACTCCTCAAAACGATTTTGAAGGTCCGATTCCATAGCAAACAACATGGTGCTCTTAATCACACCATAATCATCCTTGCGCGACTGATAAACAGCTTTCTCATCGGCCATGGCATCTACTAGGGCGTCACCTAGCGCTTTCTCAAGGACATAGTCCTTTTGTCCGCCAGAGAGAATGATTCTTAGATTGCGGAACCAGTTGGTGAAGTTAGACACATTGTTCTTAAGCTTTTCTTTCTCAGCAAAAACATTGAAGTTGAAGTTGTACATAGCCATTTGATCTACAAAATTTGCAAGTACAATTTAGACTATGTTCATGATAACTAGTTCAACTTAATCAAATTACTAGATGAACTCCCACTAAGTTTAACATCCCTCAAGTTGTTTAGTGAACATGATCCAAATTCACCACACCTAATCCGATCTTCACGAGAAGAGATGTGGTTTCAATGGTGGACAACAAAGTGTCGATCATATCATTCATATGACTCATGCTTAACCTTTCGGTTCGTGTGTTCCGAGGCCATGTCTGTACATTCTAGGCTCGTCAAGTCAAACCCAAGTATTTCCGCGTGTGCAAAACTGGCTTGCACCCGTTGTATGTGAACGTAGAGTTTATAGCACCCGATCATCGCGTGATGCTTGAACATGAAGAACTTTCACAACGGTGCATACATGGGGAGAACACAGTTTTATCTTGATCTTTAAGTGAGGAATCATCTTATAATGCTATCGTCGCGATCTAAGCATAATAAGATACATAAAAGGATAAACATCACATGCATATAATTTTATGTGACATGGTATAGACAATCTCACAAGAATGATCTCCATCTTGTGCGTGCCAGCATGATCTCCATCACTCCACCATGGTTGCCTCCACCACGAATAGCAACTACAACTATTGCTAACTACTTAGCGATAAAGTAAAGCTATTACATGGTGTATAATAAGTTGACACACAGGTCATACACAATTATAAAGACAACCATATGGCTCCTGCCGGTTGTGTACTCATCGACATGCAAGTCGTGAAACATTACAAAACATGATCATTGCATACAACATACACATCACATCTTGGGCCATACCATATCACAGAAACACTCCCTGCAAAAACAAGTTAGACGCCTCTACTTTGTTGTTGCATGTTTTACGTGGCTTATGGGAGTAACAAACTAAGAACGATTCTTACCTACGGAAAGCCACAACGGTGATATTATGGTTGCCAACATCTGGTGTAAATCCCATGACAACTATAGTGAGAGAAACTGGCATCCACCAGCCGCATGTGTGGAACAAGCCACACGTCAAGTGCGGAACCGGTCTCGCGAACGAGGTCGCGTAAAGTTGGCCTGGACCACTTCGATCTCACTATCCCGCATCATAAGAAGTACACAAACAAGAGTCTTGCAACAGAAAACATCAACGCCCGCAACAAGCATGTTGCGTTCTACTCGTGAAACACATCTACGCATAGATCTAGCTCTGATACCACTGAAGGGTTTCGCAACATAGTAAATCAAAAAAATTCTACGGATGTGAACGGGAAAGCCAAGATCTAATCTAGGAGATGCAAAAAACGAGGGGGAATAGATGAGATCTTCGTACCCTTGAAGATTCGCACAACGGAACATTCAACGGAACGTGGTTGATGTAGTCATACTAGCTTCTCCTCCTCGAGATCCCATCCGATCCAACACCGCAAGTGGCGATGCCTCTGAGAGATGCACACGTACAACACCTCGACGTCTCCTCCTTCCTCGGTCCATAAAGTGGGGTGGAGAGATAGATTGGATCTACAACACGACGGTGTGGTGCAAAGGTGGAGAGTTTCTGCGGCAGGGCTTCGCCTACGCGCAATCGGGAGAGAGAGAGAGATCTGGAGGGCAGCAGTATGGCGGCTAGGGTTGAAGGAGTGGGGGAGGAGGGCTGCGCCCCTGCCCTCTATATATAGGGGGATGTCCGGACCCCTTGGCCCCTCCTCCAAGCCCTAGGGCGGCGGCCCCAAGGGTTGGAGTGGGGGGCAAGTTTTCCCCTCCTTCTAGAAGGTTTCCCACGGGTTTTTGCCGGCTGGGCCTATGGGGCCTTGTTCCCCTGGCCCAATGCAGCCAGGGCACTCCCTCGTAGGCCCACGCCCCCTCCCGACAAGTGGGGCCATGTTGGTCCCACTCCGAAAGGTTCTAGAAGCTTGCGGTACAATACCGAACAATCTGAAACAATTTCGAAATCCAAAAACTGCTTTCCCTTATATGAATCTTATTCTCCGGACCATTCCGGAACCTCTAGTGATGTCCTAGATCTCATCCGAGACTCCGAACAAAAACTCATAAACCAATTATCCATTTTATCCTAGCGTCGAGACACGTTAAGTGTGTGACCCTACGGGTTCGAGAATATGCAGACATGATCTTCTATCAATAATCAATAGCGGGGTCTGGAAACCCATATTGACTCCACACATTCATCGATGATCATATCGGATGAACCATGATGCCAGGATTCAATTAATCCCATATATATATTCCCTTCGTCACGCGATATTTTACTTGCCCGAGATTCGATCGTCGGTATCAGCATACCTAGTTCAATCTCGTTCACAACAAGTACTTTACTCGTTTCGTAATCCGATATCACTTTGTGATTAACTCCTTAACCACTTACTTGCAAGCGGTGTTGATATCGATTACCGAGTGGGCCCGAAGTGTATCTCTCCGACTTGGGAGGGACAAATCCCATCTCGATACATACAACCCAACAAGTACTTTCCGATCACCTGAGAGACACCTTTATGACCACCCTCTCATAGGATGACGTTTGATGACCTCAAAGCTTTCTTACGATACCAGGGAGTTGCATTATCTCATGGTCTAAGGAATACAATATTTGACATAAGAAAAAGCTTCGCAAAGATGAACACGATGACACGATCTAATTGCTCTGCTTGATTTGGGTCTGTCCATCATATCATTCTCCCAATGATATGATCTAATTATTAATCGACAACTCATGTCCATGGTTAGGAAACCTTAACCATCATTAATCAATGAGCTAGTCCATAGAGGCATACTAGGGACACGACATTGTTCATAAAACCACACAAGTATCAAAGTTTCCGCTTAATACAATTCTAGCATGGAATATAAACTTTATCATGAACAAGAATTATAATAATAGCATCTTTATTATTGCCTCTAGGGAATAATTCCAACAAGATTTTCTTTAATGGAACCAAAATAGATCATGACAAGAGTACTCCTCGTGAGTATCGCTTCTATACTCGTGACTCTTCCACACCTCCCTTTTCTATGCATTGGTCTTCGGAAGATTATCGACTTATGCATCCACATATTGGGATTCCATCCTAAGAATGTTCTTCCTTCCTTGTTATTTCTGACCTTTGTCTACTAGTTGGTAGCCAAGTAGTAAATGTCCATTGGTGTCTTCCGATGGAAGATACTCTTGTGGTCCGTCAAGACAAACCATTTTGGCATGTCAGAGAAACAAACTCTCGTACCTCGTCATTTGTAGGACCAGGTCAAAGTGTTGTAGTCCGCAGATCAAGAAGCATTGATTAGCTTTTGTCTGTTCTACCTGAAAGTGTCACACTCTTTTATACTAAGAGGTGGTGCTGAGTTTCAAGACACCTTAATGAAGTGATGCTCTTACACATAATTACCCACCCTTCCTCTAGCTTTCGTGCTTGTGAATGATGCGTGTGCATAATGATGTGGCCATTCGAGATTCCTAGCAATTTATATTGCTTTGAACTCAAAGGACATTTGTATTATTCTTAGTGTGATGGTTAACCCTATCACTACCCAAAGTTTGATTGTGATACCAAGTCCGCTACTCGAGTGCACTCTCTTCGGTCAAAGAGTTAGGCTTGTGCCAAACCTCTGCGACTATGTCTTCTTGCCTTAAAAATTAAGATCCTCTCGAGCCAAATGACATATTGGTGGTCCGTGATATTCTGGATGCCCTACAGAAGTATCTCCATGTTGCCACATGACCGTGTTGTCAAGTTCTTGAGCAAGCAAGTTCCCTGAACTTCTCTTTCTCCAAGGATCCGTACTAGATACCCCTGAACTAGTTGGTTGAGTTTAAACAACAACTTGGAGAGTTGTAAGACAAAAGTTCTATTCAAATCTATTCCTCTTTAAAGGGATTTCTAGTTTTGTTTGTCCTGAAGTAAGATAGTATGTCCTTTATGGATATGTTATCTTTCCTGCCTTTGATTTGATTTGGGCTATCGTCAAATAAAACTCAGTTCCAAGGACTATATTATAGTGTATGTACTTGTGATGTCTCACCTAAGTGCATCCTCTTGTCCATTGGTCTGACCAACGTCTATGTCCTGTTCATGCAACATATGAGTCCATCTTAATGGAGTGTATAGATAAGTTTGTTATTCAGCCCATCGATGACATCCTTATCTTCTCCATGTTATATGAGATTCATGTGGAACCGTTAGCATTAATGTTGGAAACTTTTGAGAACCATCTTCGTGCCATTTCGAAGTATGTGTTCTGGATGTTAGAAGTAACCCTCTCTAGTTCACGCGCAAATGTGGAAAGATGTCGCCGTGGATTTGAGTAGATTTATCATTGCTTCCTCGGGAACCATTTTAAGTTAGTCAAGCATGTGTGAAGAACTCTTCATATGGTAGGATGATACTTCCACATATCGAGAAGATCCTCCAAGCATCTTAAGCCACTGACTGATTTGTCATGGAAGATAAGAAGTCCAACAAAACTTCTATATCATCCTAAATGTTTCCTAAACAGGATTCAATTGTGTTTCATTGCAAACAATTCATGTAGTGCAATTATATTTTGATAATTTGCTATCACATGGGTTCCACAATCTAGCTCATCTTTTGGAGCTTGACACTGTAGTCTGTGTCTTGAGAATCTAGTGACTTTACCTTCGTGTAAATGTTGCAAACTTTCTATTCGGACATGCTGAGTCTCTCCACTTAATCAAAGCTGAATCTCAAGCAGTAATAATGATTGGTGTTCCTCAAGGTTATGACGTAGGTTTATTGTAACTCTGGCAAGATTGATGTAATGGTTGTCACAAATAGTCGGAAGACCTATTGTCACACTATCTTGAGTCAGCAATAATAACCACTCTTCATGTAACATCCCAAAAATACTAAACTTAAATCATCAAACTCTAATCATCAAAATTAGGGTTAAAAAAACTTTTCTAATTAAAATTATGAAAGCATGCATATGTGTATGCATTTAATTTGAAATTCTTTTGGACCCACTTGTTTGTGTGTTTCCTTGCTTGTAAAATGTTTCTTAGGTGAAATAAACATCATCTAAAACATTTCCCAAACTTTTCCTAAAGACAAGTAAATCAAAACAAATAAAATAAAGGAATGGTCATTTTGACCAATTTAACTCCCATGCCTACTTTGGCTGTCTCAAACTTTCAGAACCTAATGGAAACTTTTCTGGATCTTTGCACCCCTTGAATGTAGTGATAACAAGGTATTAAGGCCCACTTTGTGATCATCCAGAAACTTTCAAATGCATAGTTTAAATGATAATTCAAAATTGAATCTTTATCATATGGGAAGATCCCCCTTTTTCAAAAACCACTCAAACAAGCTCAACTTTCAAAACCCAAGCAGCTGCAGACTCACCTGCACCAATCTAGCAAATCCACCAAAAATCTTTTCAAAATTCAAAACTTGATTTCATGCGGCCATTTCATCAAACAGGCTGCAGACACAAATCATACAAAATCTAAACACTATAGTGAGCAGTGATTGAAGCCTAACTGGTTCCCTCTCTAGCTCACAACCAGCTCAGTAGATCATCTAGCAAGATTAACTAAACACTAGCACCACTATGAGCTTGGCATTACCATCAATGGTGAACAGCCGAAGCCAACCTTGTCACCCCCATGTCGACAGCAAGCTAGGAAGAGAAGCAAGCCTAGCCAGCATGTCTGGGAGGCAGCCCACCGTCCACCGCCACTCACTGTCCCAGCCGCGAGCGTTGCCAAGCCCTGGACCACACGCACGGACCGCGCCTAGACCGCCAGCGACCATGCCGAGCATGCGCCAGAGCGCCACCCTCGACCAGCGCCCACAGACCGTGCGCCGCTCTCACCTCATGCATACACGATCACCACCGACCCAGGAGACCACTAGACATCCTCGTTCGCCGCCCCGTGCTGCACAGCCACCGTTCGCCGTCGAAGACGCCCCCTCTGCCGTGCAGAGCGTCGCATGTTCCAGACCAAACCGCACCACCCGACGCCTCAAAACCATGTCGTTGAGCATCGCCAGGGAACACCACACCGCCCCCTACCTTCGCCCATGCCAATAGCCGCCTGTAACCTCGCCCCCGATGAGCTCACCGTGCGCCCTGTCGGTCTCCTCGCTCGACTATAAATAGAGGCCACCCCCAGTCGATTTCTTCACACCATCACACTCTCCTCTTCTCACTGATCGTGCCACACCGTTCCCGGAGCAAGGCGAGTACCACCTCGCCGGAATTTCACCGAAGCCCGCCGCCTCTGGAGAAGAAGGGCACCATCGATTTCGTCCACCCTAGGAGCTGCCGCGACCACCCCTGAGTTCGCTGTCGTCGACTTCCTCGTTCGCCCGCCTCGCCGACCCTCGCATGCACCCCGGTGAGCCCCTAGCACCCCTCCTTGGCCGCGCTAGGTTTCTTTCTCGCCAGCGTTGTCTCGCGTCGACGATGACTCCCAGCCGTTGGATTAGAATCAGATCAAACGACCCACGTTGCCCCGTACCGCTTCGCCTCTCCCTGTCTCACTGACGAGTGGGGACACCCACTTAAGCTGCCCGTGGGAGCACTGCGCTTAGCAGGCCGGCCCGTTAACTTTTCCCGCGCAGCCCAGTTATTCAAATTAAACCTTTTATATTTTATTTCAAACTCACTTCTGTACCCAACTTCAAAATTCAACCCAGATCGATTCTGTTCACCAAATTGAATGAAACCAATTTTGTTAGAAATGTCTGGGAATGCGGAATCCAAGCCCGTTGGATTCAAGTCATTTGGATCTATAGATCACCCATGGTAAAAATAACAAGGCAGAAGCTTTTCTGCATTCAAACATTTTCCAAATTTAAACCATAATAGCTTTTGAGTTGATTCCAAATCTCAAAAATCACATTTCACCATACCTTTCAGAATATAAAAAAATATATAGGTTTACTTGCAGAAATAATGTTCAAGTAATAAAAGAATGCTACATAGGCATTTCTAGTCACTTTATTTAATTAAAATAAAAGGGTAAAACCTTATTAAATTGTGACACCACTTTAAATCATGTTCCCATGGACTAAAATATGTGGTGATGACATGTGTCAACATGATCCCATGCTTGGTTTGGAGAATATTAAATTTTAAGTAGTTTTTCAATGAGTAGGAATTACTTTTCTAAAAATAAAAGGAATTAAACCAAGCTTTAATCTTGTAATGTTAGTGATGATGTTAGATCATCTATAGGACCCTTGTGTGTGATGATTGCAAGTAGTTAAGTATTGTTTGGTTATTGTGTACCTCGTATTTATTTATAGATGCTAGTACCGACCAAGGATACGAGGAGGAAGGAGGATACTACGAAGAAGAAGCCGAGGAGAACTTCAACCACTGGTCTGCACAAGGCAAGCTTTATTAACTAAGTGGACCAATGCAAGCTAACACTTGCAATTTAGCAAGCTTATACTTATATTGTGCAAGCTAATACTTGCTTGTTACCATGACCACTATATGCCTTAAGTATATGTGATCATATCCACTTGATAAACCAATCCTAATTTTACTTGCAAGCTCCTTACTTTATTTCTTTATCAAAGCTCTTACCTAGATTCTTCCTAAGTGAATGGTAGATACTAGAATGATATGTGAAGGTTGCATAAAGAGCATAAAATTTGGCCTAAGGTAGATAATCTTGATGTCATCTTAAGGCATGAGATGAAACTTAGTTAGAACTCCACTAGTTTACCACCCCTCATTATTGCTTACCCCCACCTGTAGATGCTAGTGCTAAGCATAAAACTTGATCAACTTTAGATGGGAATACTTGGTGGAAAAATGGTTATGAAAACCTTGGAATGATGGATCATTCTATTGAAATGTTTTGGACATGTCTTTCCGAACACCTGATGATTTTGGTGATGAAAATGTTGAGGCATGAGCCTTAGCCCTTTATAAAACTAATGGTTGTCTGGATGCGATACCATTCCAATTTTATCATAGAACCACAATACACGAAGATTGGGTAGGGCTTGACTGGAAACTTATATACCTTAGTATTAGTTCCCTAACGGCCAAGGTCTGAGCTGAGGCTACCTTGTGAAGATTTTCCACCTATGCAGTACCCAAGATGACAGTTGATCATGGTTGGGAGGCCAAACTCACAGGAGAGGTGCTTATACTAGGGTGTGTAATTGAAAGGTTAGGATTGATTATCCGCATACTGAGTATGGTGAATTCAGGATTTGTTCCTGACGGATGTATCAAATGTTGTGGTGAAAGTGTACAATCTCTGCAGAGTGTCAAACTATTCGAATAGTCGCGTCCGCGGTTATGGACAGTTGGAGTGGCCATACTGTTCCCCCGTCAGACTTTTCAAAATGACTTGTGAAATGATTTGATACTTTGACTTGACCACAACAGGGTTGTGATCTGAATTACAAATTCCCACTTAGGTGCTATAAAACTTTCAACTAGCATTCGTTGCTTCTAAACTTAGTAGAGATAAATCTGGCTTTTGCAAAACAACCCTAGAGCCTAGTGTCCTATTATCCAAAAATCCCTTTACTTGTTAGTATTAGTTTGCGAGTACTTCAAGAGTACTCATGGCTTTGTCCCTGGCTATTCCCATGGCCAGACTATGAAGAGGAGTACCTGGAAGATGGACCCCAGGAAGGTTACGACAACTAGGATCATCTCCCATCGTCAGCATTGCATGTGACCCCTAAGATGGAGCTTTTCCTACGCTACCATTATTATTACGTATTGCGCTGCTTGATGTTGTACTAAGAACTGGATCATGAGATCCCTATTTGTGTGAGAACTTATGTATCGTTTGTAATGGATGATGTACTATGGTATCCAATTCTGTTATGTCTCGCAAAAATGGTAATCCTGGGATTGCGATGTATGGCCTAACAGGCATCTGGGATTAAAAATCCGGGTGTTGACAAGTTGGTATCAGAGCCATCCTGACCATAGGAGACCCTAGTTAGACTGGACGTTTAAACCAAAAACTTATTTTCCAAAACCAAAGAAAACAAATATTTACAAAAACTTATTCTCATTCTTATCCCTTTGATTCTTTCATGAAAATTCATGTTCCTCAAAAACTCTTGCAAAAAAATACATAAAATTTGGACACACTTGATCACTCTACTAACTTACTCATCCTATATTCTTATAGATGGACATGAAGTACAGCAAGTTTTATCAGTTGGGGAATGGAGGAGACCTTATCTTTGAGAGGGATCTGGACCAGCTTTCGGAACTTCTGGAGCGTCGGCACCCCGAGTTCTTCGGAGCTCAGCTCAATGATCAAGGAGGAGAATATCTGATGTGGCTAATTATTGCAAGTCTCCGAGGAAATATTGAACCTCCCACTGCGGAGGGAATTCAGTTTACCTTGAGGGAAAACAACTGGCTCGATGGACTTGCTAGAGCAATGCAGGAAGCTCTTTCTCGTCTGTGTGGGCAGAGCACCAATCAGATCAAGGGTACTCGCTTTGAGTTTTGCCCAAGGCGTGATGCTAATGGACAACCACTTGAAGCTCCATACCACCCCGAGCTGAAGACCCAATTGGACCACCTCAGCTTCATGATGTGCGATCGTCAGCAGGAGTTGGACAACTGCCGTGACTACTGCAACCACAAGTCTGCCATCATCAAGACGAAAGATCAAACCATCGCCCAACTAGCAAAGGATCGCAAGTCTCGCCGTCGTTAGTTCAACAAGAAGGAGCGCATCATTGCCCGTCTTCGCCACCGCATCTCATCTCTGGAGGAGACCATCCACGAGACAGACATGCAGTTGGAGGAAAGGGAGAATGCCGGAGAGGATCTTCGTGGAGACCCCTACTCCTATCTCAGCAATGACGACGATTTTCTGGAGGATCAGGATATGGATTTCTTCACCGATGAGGATGATTTCGCCTTCATCGATGATGATGAGGATGATGAAGCCACAGATTCCGAGGAGTAGTAGCACTTGAGCACTAGCGTAGTGAGTAGTATTCGGTCCCACTGTATCGTAGTTCTCAGAATGGTTCTTAAAACCATCTGCTTTCCTTTGATGTGGTGTGTGTTGTATCGTGTGAATGAATGAATGAAAAAGCAAGTTGCTAGAAAATTTGAGTCAGACTTTAGAATTTTTTTCAAATACCCAAAACTTTAGAAGTTTCCCTCTTTTCTCATGATCTACCTCAATCTTCAGATGCCACGTGGAGGAAGTGGTTCAACCCCGGACCCGATGTTGCAGATTCTGCAACTGTTGACTTCTGACTGTGAAGCTGAAAGAGTGGAATGTCAAGATAACCTAGCCACCCTTCAGCAGATAGTCCAGCTAGCCCACAACAACCACGGCCACGGAAATCAGGACAACCACGGATATAAGCTCAAGAACTTCTAGAATACCAACCTGTAACTACCTCGGTGAATTACGCTCCTAGCTACAAGCCTGGATGAGCAGAAATGGTTGAAATAGTACGGTGGGGCCCAAATGCCACTCACAGGTAGACCTTTCGACCGTCCCAACCATTTCCAAACATCGGGACAAGAACGGGCGACGTAATCGGCAGGCGAAGGGATCAACTACATACACAAATGAGTATGTATGCAAGCCACCATACAATGGTTCTCAGAGTCATTCCATCTAAAAAGAAAGGAAATATTGCAACGCCATACGGCAAGATCCAAATATCCTAGATAGATATAATAGTTTAGGATATTTCCTCATACATCAAACATCAGAGTATCAGGCGGAAGCGGAAGACAAAATCCGAGTACGGATAAGAAGCAAATCGGCATAAGATGCCCCATAAATAAACACATCCTGCCCACAGATCTCACGGATCCCCGTTCCCGGAATCTCAACACCGAATGATCGTGGCCCACATCGTCCGTCTCCTCCACCCAGTATCCATCTTGCGGGTTCACCTGTTCATCTGAATCAAACAATTTATTGTGTGAGACCCTAGGGGTACTCAGCAAGTCTTTATGCCTCTAAAGGGGACGCAATTGCAGCAAAAGATAAACCCTAACAATTCTATAGATACTCGCTAACCATCCGCCTAACCATAGATAGACGGATGTCCGTGAATTAATAACAACAGTTGTAATGGTAATGTCCACAGATCCATCCTCCTCCTCGCCATACCCGAGAAGCGGACGAACAACCCCCCATCCGTTGGCAGTTTTATTATCCATTCCATGAGTGTTGCACTATTTACTAGTCCGGTACCTAGTCAAATTAAAAGCGGTACTTTAATTATTCTTGTCTATGATCGAGAAACTGTGCTCCAAGTCGTCCATAACCGCGGACACGGCTTTCAGAAAGTTTTACCTGCGAGGGGTGCACAAATAGCAACACACTCGATCAACCTCGGGAAAACCAAATCAAAACCCAACGAGGCAGTCACGACAAAGCGATCACAGGATTCAGAAATATTTCAGGGGGCCACCCCATTAAGCTACCCGCGACGAAGTTGGCCGACTCCGAGACGGACTCAAGGTTTGCGCCAATGGCTGTAAACGACTGGGAACCCGAAAATGTGACTGGGCTTGTCGATACCGCGAAAACACTCCTCTTTCCTAAACGATGCGACAGTGCGACTGCACAATTTAAATAAAGCGAAAGCATGGCATAAGTAGGATAGTAAATAAAACCTCAAACTAGTTTGTGGCCCCAAGAAATAAGAATGAATCAAGCTACGGCTCGGGGTTCATAAGCCTCCCGGATGTGGATAGCGAATATTCAAGGAACAGAATCAAGTACTGGGGTCCACGGGACACAAGTGAGCCTGAAAAACCAAATAGCGAATATGGCTCACCGATGCCACTTTCATTAGTTATCCCATTACTACTCAGGTTAAGTTGTTTAGGTACCTCGTTATCCATCAGACACTCGCATACCCTACACATGCTGTTCTACGACTCGCATGGCTCAAACAACTCCTGTAGTAATGGCTCATGGGATGGAGGAACAAGCTTCGGGGGGGTTTAAAAGTAAAGGCTATGCAATACTTGGGATTCAAATTAATGCAATCGCGACTCAATGATGCAAGAATAAGATAGAGGCAATAGGTACTATATGTATGCAAGCATGTGGTAGTGCTTGCCTGGCAGCTCAGTTGAAGCGAGAGAAGGATCTGGGTAGTGCTCCTGGGTTTCTTGATATATCCCCTGCTCAGCGTCTATTCGAAGAAGAACCAAACAAACAAGGGCCAACATAAATAAAGTGCACAATCATATGAATAAATGCATCAAGCAAACAATCATGCCATGATGAATGATGCACAATTTGCATGGCAATAAGGTAGCATGGCATGGGTGAGGTGTGGAATACAATAATAAAGCATTTTGTTGAGTTTTGACCACATTTTAACCTCATATTAGTTGCTGTACACATTATATTTATATGATGCATGCTGCAAAACAGATAATGGAATGCATAAACAGAAAGGTCTCGTCGAGCTAATCATTTTAGACATATCATTTGTTAAATTTGGAGTTATAAAACAAAAGTTATTAATTAATTAAGGTAAAAGGGCATTTTATTGTAATTTTAATCAACTTGGAAAATAAAGTGTCCAAAATATATTTTGAATAGCATAATTGAATTCCTCACATTTTTCTGATTTGAAAACATATATCATTTGCATTATTTGGATTTATATTTTAAAAGATATTTAAAAACAGATTTAAATTTGAATTTGAATTAATTTGAAAAGATTTAAATTAAAACAGAAAAGGGACAGAAACTTTTGTTACTCAGACAATCCTAGCCAAAGACACAGACACGTGGGGCCAGGTGCTGACTGGGTGACTCGCGCGCAGAAAAGGGTTTTTTACACCGCGAGCTAAGCTAGCCTCCGAGAATGACAGGTGGGGCCGCGGCAGTCTCGGGGCCACACGCGGGCGCGCCAGCGGGGACGCGACACGTGGGAGATCCAGGGGTACTGCGGGTTGAGGCTGGAAGAACCAGGGGGTCTATCTGCAAAACGGTCGCTGAGGCTGACGGTGGGGCAGGCTGGTCCGCGGGTTGAGCAGAAAAAGATGCAGGGGGCTATCTGCTATTCAAAGCAGTCTGTGACACTATGCTTCTTCTCTCGCCGTCATTGGCGACAATGCAGAAGCTGCCGCGCGGGCTCGATCTCGGGACCTAGGGCATGAGGGCTGGCGGAGCCACTGCGATGGCCTGGGTTTGGTGACAGCATAGAGATTGGGGCCTAGATTGGCTGTCTGCAAGGCGCTACGCCGCGTGAACGCAGCGACCGCCGGCGCGCAGAGGGTGCTCGGAGTAAGGACCGGCGAGGCTAGGGCGGCACGGCGAGGCGGACCGTGTCAGGGAGGTCAGGGGGCTCACCGTGGTTAGGTCGGTGTGGTCGGATCGAGCAGAGGAGCCGACGATCGGCGGTGAGGCAGAAGCCGGCGGGGCTAGGGTTTCGCGTCGGAGCGGCGTCGGCCTGGTGGCTCTGGTCCTCCTCCTCCTCGACGGCGTGTACGGAGCGGATGCAGAGGACCTCCTCGTCCTCCTCGATCACCTCCACGTCGCGCTCGTCGTCTGGATCGAAGCAGCGCCGGTGGAGCGGACGGTGGCCGGCGTTGGGGGTAGACGTCGGTGGAGAGGGAGGGGAGGAGCGCAGCGCCTGGTAGATCTGGGGAGGCAGCAGGCGAGAGAGAGGGAGGGGAGTAAAGCAGAGAGGGAGAGGGGTGCCGTGGGGGAGTGGGTAGGGTTAAAGGTGGCTCGGCCACCTTTTTCCTTCCCTCCTACTCACGTGCTCGGGCAGGGGCAGGAGCAGGGCGAGGTGGTGAAGGGGGCTGCCAGGTGGGGACGGTAGGGCCGGTGGGAGGCTCGGTTGGAGGGGCCCTCATGGCGTAGAGAGAAGAATAAAGGAGGAGAGGGAGCTCGGGTTGGAGCTAGGGTTGGGTAGGGAAGGCTCGGGTTAGGGTTTTAGTTTGGGTTGGGGTAGCTAGGTGGTGCAGGGTGGCGTGGTGGGGCCAGATAGTTAGAGAGATTAGAGAGGCCGAGTGAGGGTTGGTTGGTTTAGGGTTTTGCTTAGAGAGAGAGGCTAGGGTAAGATTAGATGGGGTGTGGTTTAGAGAGGGGGGTGAAGAGAGAGGAGTGGTATGGTAACTAGGGTTTGCTTTTGTCAAGATCAAGCCAAGCACATGCCAAGCTCCAACAAGATCAAGGCAAGAAAAGAGAGGGATGTGGTGATATGGTTTAAGCAAGATCAATAAGACCAAGCCAAAAGAAGGGAGAGAGATGAGAGATGAGATGGTTCACCCAAAAATCCAACTAAAACAAGGAGGACCAAAGATGGAGATGGTTGCATGGCCCATGCAAAAATAATTAATGCCATGTTTTAACCTTGTGAAACAAAATAATAAACATGGCATTATTCTTATGCATGTCCAAAAGTGGAATAATCCAAGCAAAAGATTTTAGAAGAAAGCTCCAAGTGGAGTAGATGGAGATGATCACATTTGATTATCATTGGGAATTACTAGTGTGTATATTCCACTAGATGCTTACTATTCCCAAAAATATCCCCACATGAGCATAACTCCATAATAACCCATATGGAAGCTAGGAAAAGGGTTCCACTCACAAGGCATGCAAAGGTGGCCATGTGGCTCTCATATATCAATAATGTGAAAACAACATGATGCTAAGATGAGAGCATGTGGAAAAGAATTGGATCCATCCCAACCCACATGAGCTAGAGGTAAACTCAAATAAAGTGCAAAGCTCATATTTAGTTGGATGGTGGAATTATAAGGTGGTGAAAGAAAAGGTGGTGGAGTGGAATAAAAGATATGCCCCCAACTCAACTTGGGCATTAAACAATATATCAAGAACCAAATACAATATCAAGAGGCAAATACAATTAACAATGCATATGAGATAAGAACCAAACAAAAAGGGGTTTTATATGATGCTCAAATGCAAGGTGGCATGATGACATGAGCATGATATAATTATGATGCAACAAGTATATGTTTGAAGTAGCCATTATATTACTAGACCAAGTAGCATTACAATTGTTAGACAATTGGGATGCTACACAACCCACCTGTTTTCACTAAGTCAGAAGAACCCCTAGACGCCGATGGTTGGCTGCAAACCATGGAAAATAACTTAGAAGTAGCCGGAGTGGAAGCCAACGAGAAAGTTCTGTTCGCCACCCACTATCTAGCCGGAGATGCCAGAGCATGGTGGAACAGTGTTCGCGCAATGACCGGAGGCCAGATGATGACCTGGGAGGAATTCAAGGTCAAGTTTAGCAGAACCCATGTGCCACCGGGTTTGATAAAGAGAATGAGAGACGAGTTCAGAGAGCTGAAGCAAGGAAGGATGACTGTAGTGGAATACCGTGACAAATTTTTGTCCTTAGCTAGGTATGCCCCGGATGAGATCGACACCAAAGCCAAGAAGAAAGAAAGATTCCTGAATGGTCTGCATGACGAGATGCAGACAGTGTTAGTCAATATCCCCTTTGCGGATATTGAAGCCCTTGTCGACTCTACTATCTAGATGGAAGGAAAGATCAACCAAGCCAATGAGAACCGCAAGCGTCGTATGATGCATCAACTAGGAACCCATTAGACCCCTAAGTATCGCCATAACCCATCTCCAGGATTTTCCCCAAGGACCAACAGACCCCCGATGACCCGTCCCACCTATCCCAACCGTGGAAACCCTAGGCCCGGAGGAAATCACAACAACCCTGGCAACTCTAGCAATTTCAATTGTGCCCCACCCAAGTTCAACAACAACAATGTTACCGCCAACACCAACACTGCCCCGAGGACTGTAAGCAATGTTGTGCCTATAGCAGCCAAGGACAAGTCACAAGTGACCTGTTATGACTGTGGAAATAAAGGCCACTATTCCAACGAGTGCCCCAACAAGAAGAATGCTACAGCCCCCAATGCCAATGTCCCAGCTCAGCAGCAACGTCGTGTTTAGCCAGGAAGAAGATTTGCCCCAGGGAATTCGCTCAACCGCAACGGCCATCTTTTTCTCATGCATGCTGAAGAAGCTCAGGAAGCGCCAAACGTCGTGCTGGGTATGTTTTCTATTAATTCAGTACTTGCAAGAGTGTTGTTTGATTCTGGTGCATCGCATTCATTTGTCACCGAAGAATTTGCATGCACTAGTAAAATTCAACCAACCAAACTGAAGCATGTTATGATTGTTCAAATTCCCAGATCAACCACCAAGGCTAGGAAAATTTGCAAAGCCGTCCCTATCCGAATATATGGCATAGATTTTATGCAAATCTGATAGTACTCGGAACTAAAGGTTTGGAAGTAGTACTAGGAATGGATTGGATGTCCAAACATAAGGATTGATTGACTGTGCCAAGAAAGCCCTAACCATGACCAGTACCGCCGGAATATCAGTCGAGCATATATCTGAAACCATACCTCGCCAATTCAAATGCAACAAGAGTATAGCCCAATCTACCATTGACCAAGTCCGGATAGTCTGTGAATACCTCGATGCTTAGCCCGGTATGCCCCCAGATCGGGATATCGAGTTTATCATCGAACTAATCCCCGGAACTGGACCCATAGCCTAGAGACCCTATAGTATGAACCCGTCAGAGCTCACAGAACTGAAGAAGCAACTGGATGCCATGCTGGAAATAGGATTGATTCAACCAAGTGCGTCACCTTGGAGATCACCTGTCTTGTTTGTGGACAAGAAGGATGGAGGTAACCGTTTGTGTACGGATTATCGGAAATTGAATGATGTCACCATCAAGAATAAGTACCCCTTGCCCAAGATAGAAGATTTGTTTGATTAGTTGACCGGTGCCAAAGTGTTTTCTAAGATTGATCTTAGAACTGGCTATCATCAACTCAAAATTCGTGCAGAGGATATTCCAAAGACTGCCTTTACCACTAGATATAGATTGTATGAGTATACGGTCATGTCTTTCGGATTAACCAATGCCCCCGCTTATTTCATGAATCTCATGAATAAGATATTTATGGACTTCCTGGATAAGTTTGTCGTTGTTTTCATCGATGACATTCTGATTTATTCTAAATCAGAAGAAGAACATGAGCTACACCTAAGGACCATTCTTGGAACCCTTAGAGAGCATCAGCTGTATGCAAAGTTTATCAAATGTGAATTCTGGTTATGGGAGGTAGGATTCCTCGGTCACATTGTATCAGCCGGAGGAATTGTCGTTGACCCTGCCAAAGTGAAAGATGTAGAAGATTGGCAAGCCCCAACCACTCAAACCCAAGTTCGTGCATTTCTCGGATTGGCGGGATATTACCACAAATTCGTAGAAGGATTCTCTAGTATTGCCAAACCCATGACCCAATTGCTGAAGAAGGACAAGAAGTTTGAATGGACCGACAAATGTGAAGCGAGTTTTCAAGAAATAAAGAGGAGATTGATTTCAGCCCCAATCTTGATCATGCCGGATATCACGAAGCCCTTCGATGTGTATTATGATGCATCCAAGATTGGTCTCGGATGTGTGCTAATGCAAGAAGGCAAAGTTATATCTTATCTATCACGACAACTGAAGCAACATGAGCAAAACTACCCAACCCATGACCTCGAACTCGCAGCCGTAGTTCTAGCCCTGAAGACATGGAGACATTACCTGATGGGAAACCGTTGTGAGATTTATTCGGATCACAAGAGCCTAAGGTATATATTCACTCAGAAGGAGCTGAATATGAGGCAGAGAAGATGGATTGATCTAATCAAGGATTACGATCTGGACATTCACTATCACCCTGGTATAGCCAACGTAGTAGCTGATGCCCTTAGCAGATTGCCGTGCCGCTTGAACTCCATGATTTTGAAGGAGCAACCAAGTCTACACAAAGAGCTAAAAGATATTCAGATGGAATTAGTAAGTGAAGGATTTTTGGCTAGCATAGAACTCCAGCCCACTTTGATCAGTCAGATTAAAGAGGCGCAGAAGGGAAATGCTAGTATTGACGGAATCAAGCGTCGTATCGGTACAGGAAAAGTACCTGGATTCACCGAGGACGAAGAAGGAGTTTTGTGGTACAAAGTACGCCTTCGTGTACCATCAGATTCTGAGTTGAAAGAAGTTATCTTGAAGGAGGCTCATGATACTCTTTATTCTATCCATCCCGGAGGAACTAAGATGTATCAAGATTTAAAAGAGGAATTTTGGTGGCATAAGATGAAGAGAGAAATCGGAAGCTATATCGCCAAGTGTGATATTTGTCAGCGAGTCAAGGCAGGACATCAAAGACCCGCTGGATTGTTGCAACCCATGCAGATTCCAGAATGGAAATGGGATTCTGTAGGAATGGACTTTATCACTGGACTACCTACTTCTAGTAGGGGAAATGACTCTATCTGGGTCATAGTGGACAGATTGTCCAAAGTCGCCCATTTCTTGCCCGTCAAGACCACATATCAGAGTTCGAAACTAGCGGAGTTATACATCGCTAGAATCGTTAGTTTGCATGGAGTCCCCAAGAACATCGTATCGGATCGAGGAACTCAGTTTACCTCGAGATTCTGGAAGAAAGTCCAAGAAGGTTTAGGAACCCGTCTAGATTTCAGCACAGCGTATCACCCTCAGACCGATGGACAAATGGAGCGAGTAAATCAAATACTCGAAGATATGCTGAGAGCATGTGTGTTAGAATATGGATCCAAGTGGGAAGACTGTCTGCCGTTTGCAGAATTTTCATACAACAATAGTTATCAACCCAGTTTGCAAATGGCACCATTTGAATTCATGTATGGAGGAAGTGTCGCACCCCTTTGAACTGGTCGGAAGTAGGAGAGAGTCAGATCTTCAGACCCGACATCCTACGAGAAGCAGAAGAGAAGGTTCACAAGATTCATGAGCACCTCAAGACCACCCAATCCCGACAGAAGAGTTACGCTGATAAGAGACATAGAGACCTCGCCTTCAACATAGGAGATTTTGTTTATCTGAAAGTGTCGCCATTGAAGGGAATGCAGCGTTTCCAACTCAAAGGAAAGTTAGCCCCCAGATATATCGGACCTTTCAAGATTCTGAACCGTCAAGGAGAAGTATCGTAACAATTGGAACTACCCGAAGAGATGTCAGCCGTGCACAATGTGTTCCATATCTCGTTACTTCGCAAGTGTCTCGAAGTCCCCGAGAAGACCGAAGTATTCAAGAATATCGACCACCGGACCATAGAGATCAACGATGACCTGACCTATCCCGAAGTACCCATCCGTATTTTGGAAGAAGATTTTCGAACTACCCGAACCCGAAGCATCAATTTTCTCAAGATTCAGTGGAGCAACCACACAGAAGAGGAAGCTACCTGGGAACGCGAAGATCACATCAGGACGGAGTTTCCCGATCTCTTCAAATCCTAGGTAATCTTTTCGTCCTTTTTCAAATCTCGGGATGAGATTTTGTTTAAGGGGGGAAGGTTTGTAACATCCCAAAAATACTAAACTTAAATCATCAAACTCTAATCATCAAAATTAGGGTTAACAAAAACTTTTCTAATTAAAATTATGAAAGCATGCATATGTGTATGCATTTAATTTGAAATTATTTTGAACCCACTTGTTTGTGTGTTTCCTTGCTTGTAAAATGTTTCTTAGGTGAAATAAACATCATCTAAAACATTTCCCAAACTTTACTTAAAGACAAGTAAATCAAAACAAATAAAATAAAGGAATGGTCATTTTGACCAATTTAACTCCCATGCCTACTTTAGCTGTCTCAAACTTTCAGAACCTAATGGAAACTTTTCTGGATCTTTGCACCCCTTGAATGTACACATAACAAGGTATCAAGGCCCACTTTGTGATCATCCAGAAACTTTCAAATGCATAGTTTAAATGACAATTCAAAATTGAATCTTTATCATATGGGAAGATCCCCCTTTTTCAAAAACCACTCAAATAAGCTCAACTTTGAAAACCCAAGCAGCTGCAGACTCACCTGCACCAATCTAGCAAACCCACCAAAAATATTTTAAAAATTCAAAACTTGATTTCATGCGGGCATTTCATCAAATAGGTTGCAGACACAAATCATACAAAATCTAAACACTATAGTGAGCAGTGATTGAAGCCTAACTGGTTTCCTCTCTAGCTCACAACCAGCTCAGTAGATCATCTAGCAAGATTAACTAAACACTAGCACCATTGTGAGCTTGGCATTACCATCAATGGTGAACAGCCGAAGCCAACCTTGTCACCCCCATGTCGACAGCAAGCTAGGAAGAGAAGCAAGCCTAGCCAGCATGTCTGGGAGGCAGCCCACCGTCCACCGCCACTCACTGTCCCAGCCGCGAGCGTTGCCAAGCCCTGGACCACACGCACGGACCGCGCCTAGACCGCCAGCGACCATGCCGAGCATGTGCCGGAGCGCCACCCTCGACCAGCGCCCACAGACCGTGCGCCGCCCTCACCGCGTGCATACACGATCACCACCGACCCAGGAGACCACCAGACATCCTCGCTCATCGTCGCCAGAGCTTCGCCGTCGAAGACGCCGCCTCTGCCGTGCAGAGCGTCGCATGTTCCAGACCAAACCACACCGCCCCATGCCTCAAAACCATGTCGTTGAGCATCGCTAGGGAACACCGCACCGCACCTACCTTCGCCCATGCCAATAGCCGCCTGTAACCTCGCCCCCGACGAGCTCACCGTGCACCCCGTCGGTCTCCTCGCTCGACTATAAATAGAGGCCACCCCCAGTCGATTTCTTCACACCATCACACTCCCCTCTTCTCACTGATCGTGCCACACCATTCCCGGAGCAAGGCGAGCACCACCTCGCCGGAATTTCACCGGAACCCGCCGCCTCTGGAGAAGAAGGGCGCCATCGATTTCGTCCACCCCAGGAGCTGCCGCGACCACCCCTGAGTTCGCCGTTGTTGACTTCGTCGTTCGCCCGCCTCGCCGACCCTCGCCTGCACCCCGTCCGCGCTAGGTTTCTTTCTCGCCGGCGTTGTCTCGCATCGATGATGACTCCTAGCCGTTGGATTAGAATCAGATCAAACGACCCACATTGCCCCGTACCGCTTCGCCCCTTCCTGTCTCACTGACGAGTGGGGACACCCACTTAAGCAGACCGCGGGAGCACCGCGCTTAGCAGGCCGGCCCGTTAACTTTTCCCGCGCAGCCCAGTTATTCAAATTAAACCTTTTCTATTTTATTTCAAACTCACTTCTATACCCAACTTCAAAATTCAACCCAGATCGATTCAGTGCACCAAATTGAATGAAACCAATTTTGTTAGAAAGGTCTGGGAATGCTGAATCCAAGCCTGTTGGATTCAAGTCATTTGGATCTATAGATCACCCATGGTAAAAATAACAAGGCAGAAGCTTTTCTGCATTCAAACATTTTCCAAATTTAAACCATAATAGCTTTTGAGTTGATTCCAACTCTCAAAAATCACATTTCACCATACCTTTCATAATATATAAAAATATATAGGTTTACTTGCAGAAATAATGTTCAAGTAATAAAAGAATGCTACATAGGCATTTCTAGTCACTTTATTTAATTAAAATAAAAGGGTAAAACCTTATTAAATTGTGACACCACTTTAAATCATGTTCCCATGGACTAAAATATGTGGTGATGACATGTGTCAACATGATCCCATGCTTGGTTTGGAGAATATTAAATTTTAAGTAGTTTTTCAATGAGTAGAAATTACTTTTCTAAAAATAAAAGGAATTAAACCAAGCTTTAATCTTGTAATGTTAGTGATGATGTTAGATCATCTATAGGACCCTTGTGTGTGATGATTGCAAGTAGTTAAGTATTGTTTGGTTATTGTGTACCTCGTATTTATTTATAGACGCTAGTACCGACCAAGGATACGAGGAGGAAGGAGGATACTACGAACAAGAAGCTGAGGAGAACTTCAACCGCTGCTCTGCACAAGTCAAGCTTTATTAACTAAGTGGACCAATGCAAGCTAACACTTGCAATTTAGCAAGCTTATACTGATATTGTGCAAGCTAATACTTGCTTGTTACCATGACCACTATATGCCTTAAGTATATGTGATTATATCCACTTGATAAACCAATCCTAATTTTACTTGCAAGCTCCTTACTTTATTTCTTTATCAAAGCTCTTACCAAGATTCTTCCTAAGTAAATGGTAGATACTAGAAAGATATGTGAAGGTTGCATAAAGAGCATAAAATTTGGCCTAAGCTAGATAATCTTGATGTCATCTTAAGGCATAAGATGAAACTTAGTTAGAACTCCACTAGGTTACCACCCCTCATTATTGCTTACCCCCACCTGTAGATGCTAGTGCTAAGCATAAAACATGATCAACTTTAGATGGGAATACTTGGTGGAAAAATGGTTATGAAAACCTTGGAATGATGGATCATTCTATTGAAATGTTTTGGACATGTGTTTCCAAACACCTGATGATTTTGGTGATGAAAATGTTGAGGCATGAGCCTTAGCCCTTTATAAAACTGATGATTGTCTGGATGCGATACCATTCCAATTTTATCGTACAACCACAATACCCGAAGATTGGGTAGGGATTGACTGGAAACTTATATACCTTAGTATTAGTTCCCTCACGACCAAGGTCTGAGCTGAGGCTACCTTGTGAAGATTGTCCACCTGTGCAGTACCCAAGATGACAGTTGGTCATGGATGGGAGGCCAAACTCACAGGAGAGGTGCTTATACTAGGGAGTGTAATTGAAAGGTTAGGATTGATTATCCGCATACTGAGTATGGTGAATTCAGGATTTGTTCCTGACGGATGTATCGAATGTTGTGGTTAAAGTGTACAATCTCTGCAGAGTGTCAAACTATTCGAATAGCAGCCGTCATGATTATGGACGATTGAGTGCCATACTGTTCCCCCGTCAGACTTTTCAAAATGACTTGTGAAATGAATTGAGACCTTGACTTGACCACAACAGGGTTGTGCTATGAAATACAAGTTCCCACTTAGGTGTTAAAAACTTTCAACTAGCATTCGTTGCTTCTAAACTTAGTAGAGATAAATCTGGCTTTTGCAAAACAACCCTAGAGCCTAGTGTCCTATTATCCAAAAACCCCTTTACTTGTTAGTATTAGTTTGCGAGTACTTCAAGAGTACTCATGGCTTTGTCCGTGGATATTCCCATGGCCAGACTATGAAGAGGAGTACCTGGAAGATGGACCCCAGGAAGGTTACGACAACTAGGATCATCTCCCATCGTCAGCATTGCCTGTGACCCCGTTGATGGAGCTTCTCCTACGCTACCATTATTATTACGTATTCCGCTGCTTGATGTTGTACTAAGAACTGGATCATGAGATCCCTATTTGTGTAAGAACTTATGTATCGTTTGTAATGGATGATGTACTATGGTATCCAATTCTGTTATGTCTCGCAAAAATGGTAATCCTGGGATTGTGATGTATGGCATAACAGGCATCTGGGATTAAAAATCCGGGTGTTGACAGTGATGTAACAAATCTCCTTGATAATATAATGGTCAACTATTCTGAATGGCAGACTAAGAGAGCTCCACATGGTAAGAAGTTCAATTCTATTGTAGAAACCTCCTCTTTGAGTGATAAGATTGATGTTATCATGGCTATGATTGTTAATGGAAAATCTCATATTGATCCAAATAATGTTCACTTAGCCTCTTTAGTTTCTCAACAAGAGCAAGTTGATGTGAACTTCATTAGGAATAATAATGTTGGCAGCAATGCTTATGGTAATAACTATAGGCCTTATCCTCCTAATAATGGCAATACTTATCATGGTAGATCTGGAATACCTAGTGAAGATAGGATTCAAGAAGTTGAAAGATCCACTTAAAAATTAATGCAAATTCAATATGAGCAAAACAAGATATTCACTAAAACTATGGAAGAACAATCTGCTATCTTGAAAAATATTAGTCATTAACTTGAGAATTTGAATAGAGAAATTCCTAGTCTACAGTAAAAAATTTGAGTGCTGAGAAAAATGTTTCCTCTTTGTCTGAAGCACAGTCCTCTTTGATTAATAAAATGGCTGGTAAACCTGAAACTTTGGAAAGTACCTTTGCTGCTACTTATTCTATACAAGTTACTATTGATGAAAATGTTATACTTTTAGCCCAACTAGATGCTAAGTGGGAAAGAGAAGCTAAAATTGCTAGAAAGAATAGTGTGTGCACTATCAACACCACCAATATGGATGCCACTAAACCACAAGAAGTCCCTATTCCTCCTACCACAACGCCTAAACCCAATGAGTCTACTACTAGTGATGCTAAGTTTGATTTTGATCTTGATGGTTGCAATATTTCTGAAGTTATTATGGTCCTACAAAAGCTTGCTAGAAGTCCTGATATTAGTGATATGAATGTGGCTTTCACCAAACACATTACATATGCTCTCATTAAAATTAGGGAAGAAAAGTTGAAACACAAAGCCTATATTCCTAGGAAAGTAGAAGATAGTTGGGAACCCATCATTAATATGCAAGTAAATGACTTTGATCTCAAAGCTTCATGTGACCTTGGTTCCAGTGTCTCTATTATGCCAAGAAATATTATGAAATGCTTTATTTGCCACCTTTGGAAGATTTCTATTTGGATGTCCCACTTAATTAAAATGCTAAAAAGAAACTCATGGGGAGTTTTAATGATGTTCTTATTATGGTTAACAATTCTTATGTCCCTGTTGATTTCTATGTTTTGGATGTTGAATACAATGCTTCTTGTCCTATTACTTTGGGAAGACCTGTTCTTAGAACTGTTGGTTCCATCATTGATATGAAAGAAGACACCATTAAATATCAATTTCCATTCAAGAAAGGTATTAAACACTTCCCTATGAGGAGAGAGAAGTTTCTTTTTGCTCCTCCTTTGAAATTAAGAGTTGGTGTTAATGCTTCTTCATTTGAAAATACTTGATTCTTTCTTCTTGTGCCCAACTTAAAGGCGTTAAAGAAAAGTACTTCCTGTGAGATAACCCAATAGTTTTCTTGAGTCTCATAAGTTATTACTTAATTAATGACCTCTCCTTATCCTTTTTATTTTCTTTTTGTGCCAAGAATAACCTCTAATGAGAGGGAAATAAGATTTGGGGAGTTGCTGTCTTGAAACAGATTTTTTTGATCCATCGTAAAAATTCGTGTAAAATATATGTAAGTCGGATTGAGTTGTAATTTTCTGAATAAACCCCCCAGTATGTTAGCTAAATTTCGTTAGTTCAACACGTTTTGAATTGATCAACAGAAGTTCTTCGAAAAAATCAGTTTCTACCTTCTGGTATGTTTTGACAGATTTCTGCCATTATTTGTATTTGCTTCTTATTGATTCCGTTTTGGGTTATTTTGGGAAATTTAGATTTTTGAGGGAATTGCTATAGTATCTAGTATCTTTAGTGAAAATATTGTTGTTTTAAAACTAAAACCCAAAGTTCTATTATCTTTTGAATATACTAATGTTGCTAATTAAGATTGTGTGAAGTTTTGTATGCAGGAAAAATTTCAGGTGTAGAAAAAGAATGATGTAATGAGATGAAGAATGGAAAAAAGCTCAAGCTTGGGGATGCCACCCCATGTCACCCCAAGAAATATTCAAGAGATACAAGCATCAAATCCTGGGTCAGGCATCCCCTTCTTCATCAATAAAAATCTCAGGTCTTTCTAGACACTTCGTTTTTATTGTTTCATGCATAAGTTGTGTTTTTCTTGGAGTGTCTTAGTTTTTGTTTTTTGTTTTCTTAGTTTGATTGAATAAATTAGTTTGGACGTCCGCTCTCACTGTGTTGTTTCAAATAAGTTTATTGGTGTTGGAGAGGAGTAGAAACTTCTTTCTTGAATAGTACAAGAGGAGCTTGCTTTGACTGTGACTTAGACTTTAGAATGTCATGCTAGATGTTTTTTTGACCTTATGCTTAGTGATTATTGTTGTATCATGACTTGTTCCAAATAATTAGGATTACTGAATGTGCCTTGAAGGAATCATGCGTTGTTTTAGCATACAAAAGCATAGTATTGTGTTATTTTCCTTTGATGATTTTTTGGGTTGACTTGGCACATGCTCACACCATGTTATGACTATGAATAAGTCACCATAGCCTCTGTGATCATTTATTCCTTGACTTGTAGTACCACCTTATGCTTTGATTAGTAATGTTTTGTCGCTCTGCATGATTATGGCCATTATTTCTCTCTTAGTTGGTCGCTCCCAGTCTTTTCCTAGCCTCCACTTGTGTGAGTAAGCTCTACTCATGCATCCAACTCCCAACAAACCCAGTTATTCCAAAGTGTCCACTACAAATTCCTATGCATGGTGTGTTACACCATTCCAAGTATATTCTTGTTTTCATCTACCTTCCAATTAAAAAGTCTCTCTGTTATGTGAAAACTTAGTGATTAAAGCTCTCACAAACTTGATGGCACACTTTATTTTTCTTGCCCCTAATAAAAATGAACCATTGTGTCATCTATGTTGTATATGCTTGCACTTATACTTTGGAATTAGCAGAACCATGCTGTCATGGGGAACGCTTTCAACATTGCATTTGTACATTGTACATAGTTGATATCATGCTCCTTTATCTATGGATGTCGTCGGTGTGAAATAAAAAGGGAGCTTGTAAGTCCATGGAGTTATATATGTGTGTTAGAGAAACGCCTGGGCCGCTAGCCTAAGCCATGCCTAATCATGGTGGAAACTTACAACATCACCATAATGATCAATCTATGAAGCATTCTTGTTATAAAAAAAAGAAATAGATATTGATAAAAAAAATATGAGAAAAGAGAGAAAAAAGCACCATTTTCCCATGGTAAATAAGAAGATTGCTGAGATGCTCATTGTCTGCTTGCCTTGTCATTTTGATTATGAGATAGCTCCTGTATCATGTGCATGGGGTACCCCGTTTGCGGTTTTCTATGATACACATGTACTTACTATGACAAGAACTTACAGGTGACTAAAGTTAAGTAGCATGAGGAGCGACCCTCGTATTCAAGGGACATGAGATTGCCAACTTATAATTTGTCAAGCATATACTCCATAGTTTGTTCACTTTAACCTTAGTCACTTCAAGATGCTTATGTTTGGGGCAATGAGAGTGAAAGCTAACAAGTACCCTAATTTTTAGAAGCTCATTTTGAGACTTGAAATCCCTGCTTCCCTTTTATGAAGGGCCTTTCTTCCACCATTATATTGAGTCTCCACCATCTATCCTTAGGCACCAGTTAAGAGAGCATAGTTGCCATTCTTAGTTATATGTGCATTGTCCCAAAACTTATTGATTGATGCATATTGTTGATATTGCTTGTTCTTGAACTATTTGTATCTAGTCACTCTTATGAACTTTGAAGGTGTCCTATGCATTTATTTGCTACTCCATGAGGGACAAGCTGAATGCCACTATGCTATGTTTTCTATATGTGAAACAAACAAACGTCTTTCAATGCATTGTTATTCATGATCTTTGTTTGTAACCTTTCATGTTACATGCATAGTTACTTTGTCTTATTGTTAGAACTCCATCTTTCATGCTCATATTTAGAGTTCTTTGATCCCAGCTTTCAATGCTTCCAAATGGTTTGATCTTGATTTTGATGGTGCATGTCACCTCAAAAATTATTCTTTTTATCACTTACCTACTTGAGGATGAGAAGGAGTTAAGCTTGGGGATGCTTGATATGTCGTAAACGTATCTATAATTTTTTATGTTCCATTCTTGTTTAGTATCTACTTTGCTTTGCTTTGCCTACACTTTGAAATGTTTTTATATGTTTTCTGGTACTAACCTATTAACAAGATGCCATAGTGCCAGTTGCCTGTTTTCTTCTGTTTTTGGTTCCAGAAAAGGCAGAAAATCAATATTCTCGGATTTGGATGGGACAAAAGCCAAAGTCAATATTTTACCGTGGGGAACATGGAGCCAGAATACAAGACGGAGGGGAGCCACCAGGGGGCCACACCCTCTGGCCGCGCGGCTAACCCTAGCTCGCGCCTGGGGGCGGCTACCCTGGGTGCCCCCTGCCTTGCCTCTTCGCCTATAAGAAGCCCCCGATACCAAAACCCTAAGGACTCGATCAATATTCCACGAAACAGTCCGTAGCCACCGCCACCATCGTCCCTAGATTGGGAGGATCTGAAGTTCTTCCCGGCACCCTGCCGGAGGGGAGATCATCCCGGAGGCATTCTTCTTCATCATGCCAGCTTCCAGTATGAAGCGTGAGTAGTTCCACCTTGGACTACGGGTCCATGTAGTAGCGAGATGGTTGTCTCTCCTTCTTTGTGCTGCCATGTTTAGATCTTGTAAGCTCCGTTCATGATCAAGATCATCTATTTGTAATCATGCATGTTGTGTTTGCGGGGATCCGATGGATATTGAGATTACTATGTCAGATTAATGGTTTTGTCTTATTGATTCTATCATGTCTATGTTGTTTGTGATCTTGCATGCTCTCTGTTTCTAGTAGCTATCTTGGCCAAGTAGATGCTAGTGACTCCAAGAGGGAGTATTTATGCTCGATAGTGGGTTCATGCCTCTATTTAATCTAAGGGAAGTGACAGAAATCTCTAAGGTTGTAGATGTGATGTTGCTACTAGAAGAAAACGACGGCCTCTTGTTCATGCAACAAGTGGATTGTTTACCTTACACACTTTGCTTAAAGCAGTTATCTGTTGCTTGCAACTTAATACTGTAGGGGGCTCGGATGATAAACTGAAGGTGGATTACTAGTCATAGATGTAGTTGGATGGCGGTCTATGTATCTTGTTGTATTGCCCAATCAAATCTCATAGGATCATGAATGTCTAGTATTGCATTGTTATGCCTTGCTCTGTCCTGTCAATTGCCCTACTGTAATTTGTTTACCCAGCATGCCATGTTGGTTTATCTTAAGGAGAACACCTCTAGTGAACTATGGACCCCGGTCCAATCTTTACTATTGATACATCTTCCACTATTATTGTGTACTTTCTGCAAACCACCATTACCTTCCACACCATACAGTTAATCCTTTGTTTTCAGCAAACTGGTGAGATTGACAACATCACTGTTTGTTGGGGCAAAGTCTTGAGTTTGTGTTTTGCAGGTTTCCATGTTGCTAGCAACACCTTTGAGTCGTTTCCTTCCTCCTACTGGTTCGATAACCTTGGTTTCTTAATCAGGGAAGACTTGCTATTGTGCTCATCACACCTTCCTCTTGGGGCCTCCCAATGAAGCTCTACATTGATCTGAGACACCATCAAATACCCATGAACCATATTATTTAACAAGAAAGAATACAACCATAACATGTATATCATCTATACACCGAAGCGGGGTAATTTCAGACTGTCCTTTTTTGCCAAATATTTCTGAGATTCTCTTTTAGCATTTCCTTTCCCTTTTAAAAGAATCTATCAACATCAACAATGGTGACATACACATGACACATAGTCTAAAGCGTGTATAATCAAATACTAATACCTTTGGACTTGTAATTTGAAGTAGATCACCATCATCAAATGTTTGAATTTCTTTCAAAATCCATTCTTTAGTAATCTTTTAGTGTAGTAAACATTTACCTACATCTTCTATTCATCCTTATCATGACAACTTTCATGATCAAGCTACTATAGCTTATAAAGGTGAATCACAAGTATAAAGTTGTTTTCCAATACCTTTTGGAGGATTACGATGTCTATCATCTCCAACCTTCGCAAATTCTCATGAAATATGAGAACATAAATTTGCCAAATTATACTGTATCATGTTGCAACCAAAACATTGTTTTAGATATCACAATATCTTCCACACATGATGGTTTCTGAAACCATTCTTTCAGTTCCTAGATAACCTTGATATTAAGAAAATCTTTTGAATATCAAGAATCATGGAGGCAAACATGATAATTTAGATACTAACACTTGAATTGTTTCTCTTGATTTAATACTAATTATTAAACTTAATGGAGTAAACGGAGTTTACTAAAAGTTTGCAATAGGACTTTTAAACTTTAGATTGACACTCAAAATAAAATGATACCAGTTCGTAAAGTAACTATATAGAATTCTATAGTTCTATTATCTCAATTATAACTAAGTATAAGATGGTGAATGGATGGCAATGACAACAACAAATTATGCAAATTCACTTTGATTTAATTTCTGATAAATTGTGTTCAACTCTAATCTTATTACTATTTGAACTCCCACTCAAAACAACATCCCTCGAGTCGTTTTGGTGATTACACGAACCAAATCATCTACACCAAGTCTGATCATCACGAGAGATGATGTAGCTTCAAAGGGAAACAATCAACATGTTCATCATATCATCCATATGACTCATGCTTTACCTTTCAGTATTCCATGTTCCGAGGCCATGTCTGTACATGCTAGGCTTGTCAAGATTAACCTTAGTATCCACATGTGCAAATCTGGCTTGCACCCGTTGTATGCACACGTAGAATCTATCACACTCGATCATCCGGAGACGCTTCGAAATGGTGAGTATTAGCAACGGTGCCTACTAAGGACGAACACTTTGTTACTTTATATTTAGTGAGAGAGATCATCTTATAATGCTACCGTATCGATCTAAGAAATACAAGATGCATAAAAAGGATTAACATCACATGCAATTTATAATATGTGATTTGAAATGGCCTTTATTATTGTGCCTTTGATCTCCATCTCCAAAGCACGAACATGATCTCCATCATCACCAGCATTGCGTCAAGGTCTTTGGCGGAGCTTCATGGTTGTCCATCACCAACAAAAACTATTAAAAGTACTTGGAATAAAGCTATTACATGATGAATAGACACACAGGTCTTAACAAATTTAAAGACAACCATTAGGCTCCTGTCGGTTGCCAACTTACAATTAGGATAATGGCATACATCAAATAGAATCAGAATCACATTATGGCCATATCACATCACATGCCCCTGCAAAAACAAGTTAGATGCCTCTAATTTTGTTTGCATGTCTTACGTGGCTTGGGACATTCAAATAAGAACCGTTCTTACCTACGAATATGAACCACAAAGCTGATACAAGTGTTGTCAAGTGTCGATTGTAAATTGAATCTTCACTATGGTGGGAGAGACAGACACCCGCAAAGCCACTTGTGCAATACAGGTTGCACGTTAAGAATGGAGCAAGTCTCATGTGTGATGACATGTAAGGTTAGCCCGGGCCGCTTCATCCCACCATCCCTCAAGATGAAAAGTACAAAAAAATAAAGCGACAACAAAAGCATCAATGCCCACAAAACCATTGTGTTTTACTCGTGCAACAGATCTACACATAGAGTCATCTCTGATACCATTGTAGGGTTCATTGCATGGACAACAAAAAATTCTATCACAAGAACACGTAAAACCAAGATCCAATCTATGGCAAAGCCAAGATCTAATCCACGAAATCGGTGCAACGAGATTGAAGAGAACTAACCCTCGTATATTCGAAGAATTTAACAAGATCAGATTCTCATGGTTGATATAGTCGATCACTTGCCGATCTCAAGATCACGTAGACGATCCTTCCGGCGCCGCGTTCCGGTAGCGCTTACGCACTCGGTCACACATATGGAAAAGATGGAGACATTCCTCTCCTCGTTCAAGTAGGCAGATGAGGTAGTAGATCCCCTCGAAATCCCATAAGCACCATGACATGGTGGTGGTGGTGGTGGAGGAGAATCCCTGCAGGGCTTCGCCTAAGCGAGAGCAGGAAGACGAAGGAGAGAGAGAGGTGGCGGCTAGGGTTTAGAGCCAAGGGCAAGGTACAAGGGGTGGTGTGCCCCACCCCTCCTTGTATGGAGGAGGAGTGCATGCAAGGGTTCCTAGCCCTTGACCCACTCCTTCCCCAACTCGGCCAAGGGAAGAGGTGGGAAACTTCCTCCTTTCCTTATTTAGGGTTTGACAAACTAGGGTTAGTCCCCAAATCCTTTGGTGTCCGAATTTTCCCCTTGGGCTTTGGTGTGGCAGGACCTAGTGCTCCCCCGCGGCATGCCTTAGCCCAAGTGTCCCCCTCCCAGGGTGGTCGGCCCACTCGTGTTCCCTCTATAATAAGCAAGAAGCTTCTAGTAAAAATACCGAAAACATTTCCGAACCCCGGAATGACTTTCCTTAAATGAATCTTATTCTCCAGACCATTCTGGATATCCTCGTGATGTCCTGGATCCAATCCGAGACTCCAAACAACATTTGGTCTCAAACTCATATTCCATATCTACTTAAACAATATCAAACCTTAAGTATGTCACCGTACGGTTCGCGAACTATGTATACATGATCGAGACACCTCTCCTGTTAATAACCAATATTGGGATATGGAGATCCATAATGGATCCCACATATTCAATGATAACTTCGTGATCGAATGAACCATTCACATACGATACCGATTCCCTTTGTCGCATGATACTTTACTTATCCGAGGTTCGATCGCCGGTATATCCATACCTAGTTCAACCTCATTACCGATAAGTACTCTTTACTCATACTGTGATATGACATCCCTTGTGACCTAGTCACATGTTTGCAATCCAATTGGATGACATTCCACCTGGAGGGCCCAGAGTATATATATCTGTCATATGGATGGACAAATCCCACTCTTGATCCATGCACTTCAACACATACTTTCATAATACCCAATGCCACCTTTATAACCGCCTAGTTACGAAAGTGGAATTTGATGTCATCAAAGTAGTCATTAGGTGATGGTGATTAACATGATTTCATGGTCGAAGGATTAGGTTACTATGTATCTGAAAGCTTGTAGAAAAACGAACTTAATGACTTGATCTTATGCTATGCTTACTATGGGTGTGTGTCCATCACATCATTCTCCTAATTATATGATCTTGTTATTAATAACATCCAATGTCCATAATCAAGAAACCATGATCATCTATTAATCAACAAGATATCTTAACAAGAGGCTTACTAGGACTCTTTTCTGTTTACAAAACACACTAGTATTAATGTTTCCTATTAATACAATTATAGCATGGGATGTAAACATTTATCATAAACAAAAAGATATAATAATAACCACTTTATTATTGCCTCTTGGGCATATCTCCAATAGCTATATGGGTCTATCACAATGGTTGTGGGACTCGGCGAAATGTCGGATGGGAGTCGGGGCATGTGATGCCACCCGACCAACAGGAGTCGTATGAGATACGATTGATAAGGTGTTGTCTACCTAGATCACTTGGTGGCTAGAGGTGATCCTAAATATAACTAGCCGACTTGCTTATCTAGGATCTTGAATCACTTAGTAACCATCAAATGGGTGTTGGTTCTAGTGGGAGCATAAGTATTAAAATGTTTAATATGCTTGCTCTTTAGTGAATACATGTCTTAAGTGTTTTGCATATTTTCTGTTGTAGATCATGGAACCAAGTAACAGTCACCCTCAGATATCTGGTTTTTCTTTGAGAACCATTCTTGAGAAAGATAAACTTAATGACACTAATTTTACCATCTATGTATCGAAATCTAGAATTGTTCTCAAACAAGAAAAGAAGGACAATGTCCTAGACAACCCACTTCCAAATGATACATATGAGATTGCGACTATCGCTGCCACCAATGCCTACCGTCGGACTAAGGATGAGTCCACGAAAATTAGTTGTCTTATGCTTGCGCACATGGAACCAGACTTGCAGCAGTAGTTCGAGAATGTTGAGGCCTACGATATGATCGAAAGCCTCAAAACTATGTTCTAGTCTCAGGCAAAGACCGAGAGGTATCAAGTCTCTCAGGATTTGCTGAGTTGAAAGCTTAAATATGGTGATCCACTGATTCTGCATGTGATCAATATGGTTGGTTACGTGTCTCTAGAAAGTGTGGACTACCCCATTAGCAAAGAGTTCACGACGGATATAATTCTGAACTCTCTTGCTAGTGTGTATGGTCAGTTCATATTGAACTACCACATGCATGGTATGGATAAGAAGCTCACTAAATTACATGGGATGCTCAAGAAGGCAGATGGGGATCTCAAGAAAGGCGCCAGTCAAGTGTTGATGGTGCATAATAAGGCTAAATTCAAGAAAAGTTCTTAGACCAAGAAGAAGGCTAAGTCGGGAGGAAAGCAGGGTCAAGACCCGGTCCCAAGTGCTTCCTCAGGGACTAAGCCATCTCCTTCAGCCAGATCCACTTGCTTCTACTGCAAGGCAGATGGCCACTGGAAGAGGAACTGCGGTAAGTATTTGGCTGACAAATCCAAGAGCGGAGGTGTGACTTCCGGCTCAGGTACGCTTGTTTGCAATGTTATAGAAATTTATCATGCTGATGCACCTAATAATTCTTGGGTATATGATACTGGATCAGTTATTCACATCTACAACTCGTTGCAGGGACTAGTAAGAACTAGGAGCGTGGCAAGAGGTGAGGTTGACATTCGAGTCGAAAACAAACCGAGAGTTGCCTTCATTTACCTTCTAGATTCATTATGGAACTGAATAATTGTTATTATATTCTAGTGCTTAGTCGAAACATTATTTTTGCCTCATGTCTGATGAGACAAGGCAATGAGTCAAATATTAAGAATAATGGTTGTTCTTTATATTTGATGATATGTTCCACAGCATTCCACCCATCCAGGATGGGTTATTTATTTTGAATCCTGATGATGAGTCGGTTTATAACATAAATGTTAAAAGGTTGAAACCAAATGATCTGAATATGACTTACTTTTCGCACTGTCGGCTTGTTCATATAAGTTTTAAATGCATGAAGAAGCTCCATGATGATGGACTCCTAACTTTGTTCGACTTGGAGTCGTTCGAGACATCCCAATCTTGCCTACTCGTAAAAATAACCAACACACCTTTTGCAAAGAGTTGCAAAAGGGCGTCCGACTTGTTGGGACTCTTACACAGTGATGCATGTGGACCAATGAGCACGACTGCTAGGTGTGGTTACGAGTACTTCATTACCTTCACTGATGATTTGAGTCGGTATGGATATATCAACTTGATGAAACATAAGTCAGAAGTCTTTAAAAGATCAAAGAATTCCCGAATGAAGTACAAAATCAACTTGTAAAGAAAATAAAGTTTATTTGGTCAGACCGAGGGGGAGAGTACATGAGCCATGAGTTTGATGACAATCTTAATAGTTTCAGAATAGTTCCTCAACTTACTCCGCCAGGAACGCCGCAAAGGAACAATGTCTCGGAACGGCGGAATCGGACCTTGTTGGACATGGTATGATCAATGATGAGTCAGATAGATATGACTTTATCATTTTGGGGTTATTTTCTAGAAACTGCAATGCTCATACTAAACAGAGTACCATCAAAGTCGGTAGAAGACACACTGCATGAGATGTGGACAGGCAAAAAGCTGAGTTTGTCTTTTCTTAGATTTGGGGTTGTGAAGCATTTGTCAAGCGACTTCAGTCGGACAAGCTTACAGCAAAGTCGGATAAGTATATTTTCATGGGGTATCCGAGGGAAACCTTGGGTTACTATTTCTACAACCGAGAAGAGGGAAAAGTGTTTGTCGCTCGGAACGGTATCTTCCTTGAGAAATATTTTCTTAGTCAGGGAGTCAGTGGAAGCACGGTGCAACTCGAAGAAATTCGAGAGGAATCGTCTAGTAGAGAGTCAGCAAAAACCTTGGAGGTTGAGCCAGTTGTGGTATCTAAGCCGGCGGCAGCACCTGTACTACGAAAATCGACAACATTACGAAGTGTTCGTGATGTATTACTGTTAGACATTGATGAGCCAGAAAATTATTCAGAAGCAATGGTGGGATCTGATTCTGAGTCATGGCTTAGAGCCATGAGATCTGAGTTAAAGTCCATGGATGAAAATCAAGTTTGGAATTTGGTAATCTGCCAGACGGTGCAAGACCCGTCGAGTGCAAATGGGTCTTTAAGAAGAAACCTGATATGGATGGAAATGTTTCTGTCTATAAAGCACGGCTTGTCGCGAAGGGGTTCCGACAAGTTCAAGGATTTGACTACGATGATATTTTCTCACCCGTAGCGATGCTTAAATCAGCCCGGATCATGTTAGCCTTAGCAGCCTATTTCGACTATGAGATATGGAAGATGGATGTCAAAACAGCTTTCCTTAACGGAAATTTAACCGAGGACGTGTATATGATACAGCCCAAGGGTTTTGTCAATCCGGATAATACTGACAAGGTTTACAAACTTCAGAAATCCATTTATGGATGGAAGCAAGCATCTCGGAGTTGGAACATTCGCTTTGATGAGGTAGTCAAATCGTTTGGCTTCATCAAGAGTGATCATGATTTTTGTTTATACATGAAGTTTAGTGGGAGCAACGTAAACTTTCTAATATTATATGTGTATGACATATTATTTATTGGAAATGATGTCCAGATGCTGCAAGACTTTGGTGAGGCAACATACATTCTAGGAATCCAGATATATAGAGATAGATCAACGCTCCTCATTGAAATTGAGTCAGAGTACATATTTGGACAAAGTGTTGAAAAGTTCAACATGGAATTGTCTAATAAGGGGTTCTTATCGATGTACCATGGTCTAAAACTTAGCAAGACTCAGTGTCCTTCGACGACTGATGAGCAAAGTCGGATGTGCTATTCCATATGCTTCGGAAGTCGGATCCATCATGTATGCCAGGATTTGTACTAGGCCGAATGTTTCCTATGCTCTAATTGTTGTGAGAAGATACCAGACTGATCCTGGAGAAATCCACTGGACATCAGCTAAAAATATCCTAAAGTACTTGAGAAGGACTAAGGACATGTTTTTGGTTTATGTAGGTGAAGATGAACTCAGTGTAAAGGGTGAAGGTATACTGTTGTCATAGATCACGGGATTACCACTAGACGCGCAGTTGCGGAATTGATGAAGCGCGTCGAGGTAGTGCAGATGTTCCACGTCTCCTCCTTGTCCTCGCCCCACGAGAAGCTCCCCTTGCGTGGCTCGTACAAGTGCCACAGATGCAGCACCTCCGAGGTATACACACGTGCGGGGTGGAAGCGTTAGACGCCGAACTGCTAGGTCCGGGCATGCAACACAGGCGTGAGGTGTCGCGGCTGGGTGGAATGGTCTCTCGTCTAACCCTGGTCAGCTCGCCCCACCCTCTCTTATATAGGAGTCCCTAGTGGGCTTCTACATTAGCAGCCCATTAGTAGCCTAAGTTTGGTCTAATTCGGATCCAATCCTCATTAGGCTTCTAGCCCCTTAAGTGTGTGACCCTATAGGTTCATATGCGTATAGACATGACACAAATACACTTATTCTGTTAATAGTTGGTAGCAGCCTCTAGCAAGACGTGCCAACTCCTAAACGCATACAAAGATCATATCGGACGAACCATCACAAGGTTTAGTACATGTCTTTCCCTTTGCCTCACGATATATGGTCTAGCTCCAAGATGACATCTCTTTCTCGATACTGTGATTCGGAATTCCTTTACTAGGTTAACACTTAACCATATGTGCACGACCATGCATTTCTGGATCCGATCACTCGAGGGGCCCAGAGATATCTCTCTCAAGTAGAGTGGGGCAAATCCCATCTTGATTGACCATGCCTTGCAGCATGTTTCAGGACAAACCCGAAAGCTACCTTTATAACTACACAGTTACGGTGCATCGTTTGATAGAACCAAAGTAGGTCGATCCACATCTCAAGTACATGCGACAATCTCAGGTCTAAGGACAAAACGTACACGATGTGTAGAGAGAGAGCTGCAACTAATTTCCAGTCTCAAGTTGGGTCAGTCCAACCCCATGTTCATAACATGTGTCCCCATCATTGGTTTGACATCTCCATGTCTATGACTTGCGAAACATAGTCATCAACCAATCGATGTGCTAGTCTAATATTCACGTGTGTCCTCACATGAACTCCGACTAGGGACAACTACTAAATAAACATACAAGTATAGAGTTTCACAAACAATTCACATAATTGCCAATCAATACAAGTTGCCTGATATGGATATTCAAGGAACATTACAATAACTCATGGATAAATATGAAATATAATCATCTTTATGATTGCCTCTAGGGCATATTTCCTTCAGTCTCCTAGTTGCACTGGAGTCAATCTAAACTGTATATAATACCAATTGCTCTTGTGTGTGCATCATGCGCGGGCTGCGGGACAGGCTTAGTCAAGGGATCAGCAACATTTTAGTCCGTATGTATTTTGCATATCATGACACTACCGTCCTCAACGAACTCTCGAATCTGATGGTAACGCATGTGAATATGTTTGTTCTTCTGGTGCTGTCTAGGTTCCTTGGCTTGTGCAATAGCACCATTGTTGTCACAATAAACCTCTAAGGGATTGGACGCGCCCTGAACCACACCGAGAGCTATCAGGAAATTCCTAATCCAAACATCTTCCTTTACAGTCTCCGAGGCAGCAATATATTTAGCTTCTGTTGAAGAGGAGGTCACCGTATCTTGCTGGGAACTTTTCTAGCTCATAGCACCACCATTCAAGACAAACACATAACTTGATTGCGATTTTGAATCATCTGAGTCGTTAAGGTAACTCGCATATGTGTAACCCTTTACACTGAGTTCATCCTCACCTCCATAAACTAGGAACACATCCTTAGTACTTTTCAAGTAATTAAGGATGCTCTTTACCGCTGTCTAGTGACCTTCACCTGGATCAGCCTGGTATCTGCTCGTAACCCTTAGAGCATAGGAAACATCTGGGTGAGTACATATCATTGCATACATGATGGATCCAATAGCCGAAGCATATGGAACCCTACTCATGCGCTCACGCTCATCAGTAGTCAAAGGACACTGAGTCTTGCTGAGTTTTATGCCGTGAGACATGGGCAAGAACCCTTTCTTAGCCTCTTCCATGCTGAACTGTTTCAACACTTTGTCAATGTATGTACTCTGGCTTAATCCAATTAGCCTCCTTGATCTATCTCTATAGATCTTGATGCCCAGAATATATGCTGCTTCTCCCAAGTCCTTCATCGAAAAACTATTTTTCAATGAGGTCTTAATAGACTCGAGCATAGGAATGTCATTTCCAATCAGCAATACGTCATCTACATATAAGATAAGAAATACCAGCGCTCTCCCACTTTCCTTATTGTAAACACAAGGTTCTTGTTCGTTTTTTATGAAGCCAAACTCGTTTACAACTTCATCAAATCGAATGTTCCAACTCCGACATGCTTGCTTCAGCCCATAAATGGACTTCATAAGTTTGCATACCTTTCCAGCATTGTTTGGATCGACAAAACCTTCGGACTGCATCATATACACGTCCTCAGTTAGGATTCCATTTAGGAAATCCGTCTTGACATCCATCTGCCATATTTCATAGTCGAAATGTGCAGCAATGACTAGAATTATCCGTATAGATTTAAGCATTGCTACGGGCGAGAAAGTCTCGTCGTAGTCAACTCCTTGAACTTGTCGAAAACCTTTTGCAATAAGTCGAGCTTTATGGATGTGAACATTTCCATTCATGTCAATCTTCTTCTTATAGATCCATTTGCACTCGATGGCTTTAAAACCATCAGGCATGTCAACCAAGTTCCAAACTTGATTGTCTCCCATGGACTCTATCTCGGATCTCATGGCGATCAACCATTTCTCGGAGTCTGGGTCCACCATCGCTTCTGCATAGGTCGCAGGCTCATCATTGTCTAACAATAATAATTCTCGTGCTTCGTGGAGCCTCGCCGACCTTCGTGGTTGTGGTGCTTCTGTTGCCACGGGTTCCTCAACTTGTTCTGCTACAATAGCATCACTCGTAGAAGCATCCCCAACTGGCTCATCTTGAACTTCTTCAAGTCGCACCGACCTTCCACTTTTTCGCTTTGTGAGAAACTCTTTCTCTAGGAAAACACCGCTAAGAGCGTCAAACACTTTGCCCTCCTCTCGGTTGTAGAAGTAATACCCTAAGGTTTCCCTCGGATATCCCACGAAAATGCACTTATCTGATTTGGGTGTTATCTTGTCCGACTGAAGTCGCTTGACAAATGCATCACAACCCCAAATCTTTAGAAAAGACAAACTGGGATTCTTTCCAGTCCACATCTCATATGGTTTCTTAACTACGGATTTAGATGGTACCTTATTAAGTGTGAAAGCTGCCGTTTCTAGAGCGTAACCCGAAAAAAGACAATGGCAAATCTGACTGGTTCATCATCGATCGAACCATGTCCAACAAAGTTCGATCATGCCGTTCGGAGACCCTGTTTCTTTGAGGCGTTCCGGGCGGCGTAAGTTGTGTAACATTTCCGCAACTCTTAAGATGATCGCTAAACTCGTGACTCAAATATTCACCTCCATGATCAGATCGCAAGGCCTTTATTTTCTTTCCACGTTGATTCTCTACTTCACTCTGAAACTCCTTGAACTTTTCAAAAGTTTCAGACTTATGCCTCATCAAGTAAACATAACCATATCTACTGAAATCATCAGTAAAAGTAATGAAGTAGTGATATCCTCCTCTGGCTGTCGTGCTCATTGGTCCACATACATCAGTTTGTATGAGTTCCAACAAGTCTGTCGCTCTCTCGGGTAAACCCGAAAAGGCGACCTGGTCATCTTTCCAAGTAAACAAGCTTGACATGTCCCGTATGATTCAAAATCAAACGAAGTTAGAAGACCATCACCATGGAGCTTCTTCATGCGCTTTTCACTTATATGCCCCAAACGACAATGCCATAAATAGGTAGGACTCAAATCATTAGGCCGAAGCCTTTTAGCACTAACATTGTAAACAGATGCATCATCAAGATTTAAAATAAATAACCCATTCACAATGGGAGCATCAGCCATAAACATATCATTCTTAGAGATTACACAACCATTGTTCATACTCGCAAATGAATATCCATCCCTCATCAAACATGAAGGTGATAAAATGTTTCGACCCATACTTGGAATGTAATAACAATTATTCAACTCCACAATAAATCATGATGGAAGGTGAAGTTGCATGACGCCGATGAACAATGCAGCAACCCTTGCTTTATTTTCGATGCGAAAATCCACTTCGCCTTTCTGCACTTCTCTAGTCCTTATTAGCCCTTACATAGAATTGCAAATATGAGCAAACGATCCAGTATCAAATACCCAAGAGTTAACATAGGAATCAACGAGAAGAATGTCCACAACATTTACAACAAGCGTACCTGAGTGGGAAGTACTGTTACTTCCACTCTTCTTCAAAGAAGCCTGGTACTTGCTGCAGTTTCTTTTCCAGTGACCATGTTCATGACAAAAGAAGCACTTAGTGTCATCTGTAGGTCCAGCCTTTTTCTTGGGTGCAGACTTAAGGATCGTATCCTTAGACTTTCCCTTCTTCTTCCATGAAGCACCCTTTTTCTTGAAGCTAGGCTTGTTCTGCACATCCATCACATGGCTATGCCCTGCACACTTCTTCATGTCATTTTCTACTGTTTTTAGCATCCCGCATAACTCATTAAGGCCCTTCTCCACCCCATGCATATGGTAGTTCGAAATGAACTGCCCATAGCTGGATGGAAGAGACGCCAAAATGAAGTCAGTGGCCAACTCTTGACCTAGTGGAAAACCAAGATTTTCCAAAGTCTAACTGTAACCAGCCATTTTGATCACATGGGGGCCTACAGCTGCTCCCTCTGCTAGCTTGCATTCGACAAAGGACTTCGCAACATTTTACCTCTCACTCCTTGCCTGATCTTGGAACGTGTCCTTAAGCGCAACGATCATATCGTACGCATCCTGATCCTTAAACTTCTTTTGGAATTCAGGTTCCATGCATGCAAGCATAAGGCAGCTAACCTCAAGAGAATCATCACATGCTCTCTTGTAGGCATTCTTGAGGGCAGCAGACGCATTATTAGCAGGTTCATCGGGGATTGGGATATCCAGAACAGTTTCCTTTTTATCAGACCTAAGAACAATTCTCAGGTTACGGACCCAATCCGACTAGTTTGTTCCATTTAGGTTATCTTTGTCAAGAATCAAACGCAAAGAAAAAGGTGATGTAGTGTTCAGTGCCATTGGTCTACAACAGAAAACATGCAAAATACTAAGCCATGTAACCATGAAAGAGTAAAACATATTAAACAATTTAATAGCATATACTCCCACTTAAATCAATATCCCTCTATTGATACTAAGTGATTCAAGATCCACAATTAACAAGTCGACTAGTGAGCTTTAGCATCACTACTAGAAAACAAGGTAAATCGGTAAGCAACACTTGCTAATCATATCACATATGACTCTTGTTGTTGGGTGACATCTATATGTCAAAACTAGGCACCCAACCTTTATGCCCCAAGGTCCTTAACTGTTAAGATGACCTTGTCAAGCTCACCAACCCTTATGCGTGTAGGTATCCGATACAAACCCATCCAGCCAAGGAAAACCGCGGCACCCTAATTTCATAGGGCCACCAACGATTGTACAGGGCATAGGATGGTGCAAGGTTTGGTTGGGAGGGCATGGTTTAACTTAAAATTTGTGAGGGATCGTTCTACTTCTATCATCTAAGCATGCATAGTAGTAAAACACATAAGAATAACATTCACATAGATGTGACACAGTATGGCCCATTTTCTCATGGTGATCTCCATCGCCATAGAACCTGTCCACCATGATGACCTCCATCTTCATGTTCCATGTGAGCCATCTTCCAAGTGATGAGTCCTCCAAGAACTAATACAAGCTATTACTCCTAACATCTAGTAATCAAAATTACATAGTATTGGGATCATCACAAGTTGGCACGCAGGCCATTACAATAAATGACAACACATATGGCTCCAGCCGTGTTGCCCTACTCATGACACGCAGGTCATGACAAATTTCATACATGCATCACATACATATATGGGCCATACTGGTCACATACATCCTACAAAAACAAGTTATGCATAGAATTGCATTCTACTGGATCATGTAACATCGCAGCACCTAGTTACCTTAACGAGATACAAAATGGCTACGATTAAGGGGGGTCTAGGGGGTCTCCCCCTGTGGGGTTCGAAGGGGCAGCGCCCCTCGCGGTATCAAATGAGAGATCGGCAAATCAATAGAGAGATCGGCAAACCGTGAAAAATGAGAGATCGAATCTTCACAATTTTATTTAAGGATTTTGATCGGCAAATCAAATTTACCATAAATCGACTCCTGTCCCGATTCAATCAAATTCCTTTGATCACGGTACATCGATTTTAGATCTAGGTTCCGATTCGATCAATCATATTGATCTTCGCGTGATTCAACAGGATTTTTATGTGTCACTGTCTACCCAGATGTCGGAAACTGACCGGTAGGGGTAAGTCATTCGACAACCTCAGAGTCACGATCACGGAAAGCAAGATCATAGATCAATCCTGAACCACCGCAATATAAACGATCACATCATTCATATCGATCTGCATATCACCATATGCAAACATCCCGAACCTATAACCGAACAACATCGGCTCTGATACCACTAAAGCGATACGGGTAGGCTACACTAGCGCAAATCAAAAAAATTCTACTGCGTAAACCAGGATTACTGTTTTCATAGATCACGGGATTACCACTAGACGCGCAGTTGCGGAATTGATGAAGCGCATCGAGGTAGTGCAGACGTTCCACGTCTCCTCCTTGTCCTCATCCCACGAGAAGCTCCCCTTGCGCGGCTCGTCCAAGTGCCACAGATGCAGCACCTCCGAGGTATCCAGACGTGCGGGGTGGAAGCGTTAGACGCCGGACTGCTAGGTCCACGCGTGCAACACAGGCGTGAGGTGTGGCGGCTGGGTGGAATGGTCTCTCGTCTAACCCTGGTCAGCTCGCCCCACCCTCTCTTATATAGGCGTCCCTAGTGTGCTTCTACATTAGCAGCCCATTAGTAGCCTAAGCCTGGTCTAATTCGGATCCAATCCTCATTAGGCTTCCAGCCCCTTAAGTGTGTGACCCTATAGGTTCATATGCGTATAGACATGACACGAATACACTTATTCTATCAATAGTTGGTAGCAGCCTCTAGCAAGACGTGCCAACTCCTAAACGCATAGAAAGATCATATCGGACGAACCATCACAAGGTTTACTACATGTCTTTCCCTTTGCCTCACGATATATGGTCTAGCTCCAAGCTGACCTCTCTTTCTCGATACTGTGATTCGGAATCCCTTTACTAGGTTAACTCTTAACCATATGTAGCACGGCCATGCATTTTTGGATCCGATCACTGGAGGGGCCTAGAGATATCTCTCTCAAGTAGATAGGGGCAAATCCCACTACTAGGAAAACGGCTATAGGTAATCCAAACTTCCGTGGCTCACGTGGTTGAAGTGCCCCACGGGTAAAACAGGCGTGGCTCACCTATGGGCAGTGCCCTACTAGTAACTACAACAATTGTGGCGCACATGGTGATGGTGCGCCACAGATGTGTGTGGGTAGGGCTGGCCGCATGTCGATATCTCAGAAGATATGCGGAAGGTGCGCTACGGATGTTATGGTTAACCGTGGCGCACGTGGAGGGGGTGCGCTACGCCTAAGTAGAGGCCTCTCTGTTATGTAAATGGACGGACACATCTGTGGCGCACTAGGGCTATGTGCGCCACGGTTGTGTTTTGTTCCTGTGGCACACTAAAGGCATCTGCGCCACTGTTGTGTCGACCAGTATTTTTTGGTAGCTCACTTTGTGCACATGTGTGATCACTACCACCTCACACTTCACTTTCCCCTTCTTCTTCCTCCTTAGATCTAGTCGGGATCCTTCTCCTTCCCACCTTAATTTCTCCACTCATTCACCATTTTTAGCATGTGGAACTTGCCTTGGATGTTTCATACGTAATAGAGTAAGCTCTTTGGTATCTCGCATCTCCTTCTCGGCCGGTCTCGCGCGCACCTCTCCTTTCCATCTTCTCGCGATCTCGGTCTCTCATATCGGTAAGTTGTCCATGTAAGGATGTGCTCATATGTATGTAGATGATTGATGCTCATGATGTGTGTATGGAGAGGATCGTCGATGGTCATGTGTGTGTATATATATGGAGAGTATCGATGCTCATATGCATGTGTGTATGGAGAGGATAATGATATGTTCATGTGTGTATGGATCGGTCTCTCTCTTGTGTTTGTGTGTGAACAAGTTGCCATTTGTTTTGCCAAAATGTTGATTCATTTCCATTTTGGCAAGACTTTGGCATTTCGCAAAGGTTCTAATGTTAGGATAGGTCATGCCGAAATTTTCTATCGACCATTGCATGCATGCATTCATTATGTGGTTCTAATAGACTTCTAATTGTACCGTGTACACCGTGCAGGCAAAAATGGTCCGCATAATGAGTGAAGGCATTGTGGCTAGATTTTTGAAATGTGCGAAGGTCGACATGATACGAAATAACAAGACGGATATAAGATGTCCGTGCAGAAGATGCAAACTCAACTGGGTGATTGACCTAGATTCCGGGAATCTGCAGGCGCGCCTGCTTTGCCATGGTTTCATGGAGGGATACACTCGTTGGATAAGCAATGACGAAGACGATGGAGACGGTGAAGGTGGGCAACATGACGATGATCATCATCATGGCGAGAACGGGAGAGATGATGAAGAGTCTCTTGGAGATGGTGAAGGTGCGGAAGCAGACCGGGATGATGATGATCTAGATGCCAGAGAAGGAGACAACGATGGAACAACGTCAGGCTGGGTGCAGGACCCTTATGTGCAAGAGCTGCTTCTCAAGCAGACGAGTAACATCAGGGCTGCCGCTAGAGAGAAAGCCAAGCTTGTGCAACTTGAGAAAGACGCGGTTACTCCATTGTATGAAGGATGCAGGCCCAATGATACCCGGTTGAATGTAACGCTCAAGGCTATGGAGATGAAGGCAAAACACAAATTGAGCGACGCAAGATTCGACGATATGATGGCATTCTGGCACGATCGTCTCCCGGAGGGGAACACATGTCCAACTAGTATCGAGGACGCTAAGAAAATTGTCTGTCCTCTCGATCTACCGCACGTTAGATATCACGTATGCATCAACGATTGCATCATTTATCGGGGCGAGGACACGGAGAAAACCACATGTCCGGTGTGCGGCGTGAGTTGATACAAGAAAGGGAAGAAAGCACCTCGAAAAGTGGTATGGTACTTTCCTATCACTCCTCGTCTGCAGCGCTATTTCGTGGAACCTAAGGAAGCGAAGCTCATGCGATGGCATGCGGAAAGGAAGAAGCCAGGAGATGACGATGATGACCCCGAAAAGGATGAGCTGCTGACGCACCCTTCAGATGCTAGCCAGTGGAAAGCATTGGACCTTGAATTCCCATAATTCGATGGAGATTCGAGGAACATGAGGCTTGGTGCGAGCACCGATGGACTCAATCCGTTCGGTAGCCAGAGAAGCACGCACAACACTTGTCCCGTGTTTGTATGGATGTACAACCTCCCTCCATGGTTGTGCATGAAGAAGAAGTACATACAAATGAGTATGCTAATTCAAGGGCCGAAACAACTTGGTACCGACATCAATCTGTATCTCGGGCTGTTGAAAGAGGAGCTAGCCACGTTATGGGAATCTAGAGCCAATACTTACGACGCCGTCACACAAGATTATTTCACTATGAGAGCCGCATTGGTCACTACGGTGCAAGACTATCCAGGTTGCGGGTATATCTCGGGGCAGGTTATCCAAGGATTCTGCGCATGCGTTAGGTGCATGGATAACACAAGCTATCTCCAACTAGAGAAATATCCAAGGTCATCGAAAACCGTGTTCATGGCGCACCGGAGGTGGCTCGGCAAGAATGATCCATGGAGAAAACGTGGAGACCTATTCGATGGCAAATCTGAGACCCGAGGAATCCCGGAGCATAGGAGCAGTGAAGAAGTGGAAGAGTTGCTAAAAAACTGGAAATATTGTCCTAAGCCTGGAAAGAAGCGAAAGAGGAAGCAACAAGACAAGCCGCTGATGAAGGTATGGAAAACAAGGTCTGTTTTCTGGGAGTTGCCATACTGGAAGTTTCTCCGCACGCCTCATAGCCTCAACATCATGCATATCACGAAAAATGTGTGTGAGAGTCTGGTCGCCACCATAATCAACATGGTAGATAGGACGAAATATGGTCCGAAAGCAAGGCACGACTTGATATGCTTGGGTATCCGGAAGGAGCTTCACGGAGGACGCACTACTCCTGATGATCAGGAAGATGACGATGATCATGAGTCGGAGACGACACAAGGTCGTCAGAAGGGTAAAAAGTTCAAGAAGAACGAATATTACTGCCCTCCTTCTTGCTTCACTCTAAGCCAGGATGAGATCAAACCGTTTTTCAAGTGCCTTCTAGGAGTCAAATTTCCTTACGGCTACGCGGGCAAGATAAGCAGATACCTAGACAAGGCGAAGCAGAGGTTCAGTGGAATGAAGTCTCACGACTGTGCCGTGCTAATGACGTTGGTACTTCCGGTTGCACTAAGAGGGATAATGGACGAGCACGTCCGTGAAACGTTATTTGGCCTCTGCAAGTTTTTCGACGTCATCTCTAGGAAGTCGATTGGCGTGAATCAGCTCGGGAGGCTACAGGAGGAGATCGTGGTGATACTATGCGAGCTTGAGGTTGTTGACAGTGCAGGTTAGAGGTCAGAACACTGGACATTGTAGTTATCAGATAAGAACACTGAACACTGAACAGCGCAGGTTAGAAATTAGAACACTGGACACTTAACAGGTTGTTGTTCCTAGGCTATGAGGTTTTTTTTATGAAATGATCATTATCTGATAAGAGAACATTATCAGAGAACACTAGCTCTCGGATAATGGTATAGGATCTACTATTAGCTAGGTATAGGTCTTTTTGCATACTGCCATGGTTGCCATGGTTTCAACATGTTTTTTTTGCATACTGCCATGGTTGCCATCTGCCATGGTTTCCATGGTTGCATGACCTTTGTCCTCAAGTAAATTTTGCATCCTATCTAAATTTTGCATCTTATCTAAATTTATCAAAGAACCAAAATAGGTTGCTGTCAATAATTAGCAGTAGGTTAGTTTATCTAAATTTTGCATCTTATCTAAATTTTGCATGACCTTTGTCCTCAAGTTAGCAGTAGGTTAGTTTTTTTTAGGTTTAGTTAGTTGCTGTCAAGAATTAGGTTACTGTTAGCAAGCAGTAGGTTGTGTAGTTGCTGTCAAGAAATAGATTATGTAGTTGCTGTTAGCAAGCAGTAGGTTTCGGAGGATTAGGATTAGGTTCAGAGGATTAGGAAATTTAAATGTTTTCAAAGTTGCCAGCAAGAAGATAGTGTACATAATAGAAAATAAGGAGCAACTGGTAGTACAATAGAACAAGAACAGAACCTGGTGATAGTAGTAGCAACAACAAACTGTGACAAGATCAATAGATCATAAATAAAATAAGGCATGTAAGCAGTGCTTGTTAAATCTTGTTTTAGCAGTGCTTGTTAAATCTTGTTTAAGTAGTGCTTGTTAAATCTATTCTCTAGGCAGCTAGAAATCTATTTTACTAGCATTGCTTATTAACAAGTACTTTTGCTGTCATATTTGCTTGGTATTTGGTATCATATTTGCTGTCATATACTTGTTGTCATATAATCCATACTTGTTGTCATATACTTGCTGTCATATTTGCTATCATACTTGCTGTCATATACTTGCTGTCATATAATCCATACTTGTTGTCATATACTTGCTGTCATATTTTTTGTCATACTTGCTGTCATATACTTGTTGTCATATACTTGCTGTCATACTTGTTGTCATATTTGCTGTCAATGACAGTTGATATAATCTATGGTGATATAATTGTAGCACTTGAAATTGTGTTCGTGCTTGTAGATAAAGCACTTTATTATGTCGTGTGTGTAGGTTCTTGTATGAAATGAGTCCCGATTTTTGCCGGAATGTTGATTAACTTCCATTTCGACAGAAATCAGGCACTCCTAGTTTAAGAAAATTAGCAAAGGTCATGCCGGATTTTTCCATGCATTTAACCAATTATTTGTTTTTTATTAGTGCAAAGATGTGTGACAACGACGAGGCTGGATGTTCTAAGCGCATCAGCGCTGAAGGAGAACTCAGACCTCCGGATAAACAATTGAAATTCTGGGAGGCGGCCCAGCGGCTAGAAGACGATGAAGAATACCATCCTTCGGAGAGCGAGTATTATGAGATGGAAGACGCGGAGGAAGAAGCCGAAGGAACGGCGGACGATGAAACCACTGATGGCGGCGAGGGCACATGGAGTGGTAGCAATCCTCGTAAGAAGAAGAAGAAGAAGCCGAAGGAACGACGTCCGAACACGGTCGGCACAGTCAGGGAGGAAATTACCAAAGTGAGCCCAACAGGGGTTCCTTTGAGCCCGACCTTGTCGTTAGAGGGTACGGTGGGCAAGTGGCGGCGATCACACAGACAACCATCTCGATCAACACCGAGAATCTTCAGCATAAAGATAATGGCCACTTGCGCACACTCCTCTTCGAGAAGCTGCACGCAAGATACAAGTTCCCCGCTAAGTATCAGAACACAAATTATCATGGGAACGAAGTAAACAAATCCTCCCTCACAAAGATGAGCACCACCCTGGCCAGCTGGAGAACCCAGATAAAGAAGAAGATCTATAAAGAAGGCAAAAGTCTCAAGGAGATCCAGAAGATTGAACCGCAGATCACCGAAGATCAGTTCCAGGAGTTCAAGGAGAGGTGTGAATCCGAAAGAGCCCTGGCCAATAGTAATCGGGGAAAGGTGCTGCAGGCGATGAATATAGGTCATCACCATCTCGGATCTGGTGGATACAGAACCGCAAAGGCCAAATGGAATAAGGAGGATGAAGAGTATAGATCCAAGGGGATAGAAAACCCCTTTGCGAAATTCGAACCCGGGCAGGTTCGAAACTTCATCAGGGCCCGTTACCATGTGGACCCAAAAACCAAACAACTCACCGCGGATCCTGCGGTGAAGGAATTCGAGGAAATTGTGGTAAGTAATATAATTACCACGGATCAACTCGATTGCATTCTAATTGATGATCTAAACGATTGACTGTTACTTCTTCTGCAGGAGGAGGAAATTGTTGCTAGTCATGGATCCCAGGGTTCCTCATCCCAGGGGTCGACGGCGGCCACCCGGTGGGATAATCCTTTTAACAGGGCGATGAACCGGGCCAAGAAAATAGAGCCGGTTACGAAGAAGCCATCGTCGGCTGGCCGTCTGGCCGGCCTCAGGGGTAAGAATTGGGTGGATCATTTTGGTGCACCGCAGAGGACGCATGTGGCGCTGTCGGGAAGGAGCGACGAGGAAAACCGCGAGGTTCAAGAACTTAAGGAACAAGTGGCGTGGATCCCACAGATCGTCCAAGACAACCTGGCAATCACCCTCATGTCCTTCCTGCCTACCTTGGTGGAGTAAATAGCGAACTGGAGTGAGGGTGGTCGAGTAGGGCCGTGCCCAATTCAAAGAATGGTCAGCAGCCACTCGAACAACATGGTGCCGATGAATCAGGCGAACTACGTGTTCATGACTCCGCCCGCTAGCACCGCGGTGCCGCAAGTGTTGGTGACTCCTCCTGCCATCACCGCGGCGCCGGAGTACATGTTGGTCCCCCTCCTACCATCGTCGTGGCGGCACCGGAGCTCCAAGCACCCGACGGTAGGGAGAATACACCGGCGGCCAGCACCGCGCCATCAAGCAGCCCTTCCGTCTCTTGCACGCCCATCGCCGTATGCGGTGCCTCGACATTAGCCGATCTCGACGCCATCACGGTAAACAAATTGCTTTACCGCCTTTCACGCCACCTATTACTCTTATGGCATCTCTGACGACGCCATACATGTTTTCCGCAGACGGATGTTTATTGCACTCTCTTATGCTACGTGAACAACGAGGTGAGGGATGTTGCCAAGGGTACCATCATTCAACCCTTGCAGCGCACGTTGCACTCATGGCCGATGCCAGATAACATGCACAGGGTTAAAATTAGTTGGGTTCTAAGGGGCTGCGACGACCTGGAACCTCCCATTCAACCCCCAGGAGCGGATGAAGAAGAGCCGGCTGTCCTCAGAAGTTGCTTCGGTTATTCTTGCAATGGCCAAAGAGCATGATCCGTTTGGGGATGGCGAGGGCCATCACACCATAGACAACAGCACCGCCTGTACTCGTGCCAGCGACAAGCGGTGGCAAGGCCCCCTTACCGCCCTTGGCGTCACCTCCACGTGGTGGGTCGGATGATCATGTTGATGATATGCACATGGCGCAGGATCTGGCCGAGGACGATGAAGACTGGAATGATCACTTCTTCAACACTCAGTTTAGCAACGAAGACCTAGCTGGTGGCCCCACAGAGAAAGCCACTATCACCAAGCGTCTGTTTGGTTCTCAGGAGACGCCTCCAGCTTGCGCCTTTACAGAGCCAGCTGATACAACAATCGGCCCTTTATTCTAAGCCCTGTCACACTACATAGGGTGGCCGGTGCTCAGATTGCGGTGCCTGCCCGCTCTCCAAAAGGAAAAAGGGCAGGAAAAGAAAATCTAGCAGCTCGAGCCAGCCGGTGGCGTCAACAACTGCGAATCCGATCAGGTTTCGGGACGGGCCACCAAGACCCGAGGGTATTATGTGGAGGATTCATGTGGCGGGTGAGCCCATGCTACCTAAGAATTTGCGGAGGCTCGCCAGTTCGGAACTGCAGAGTGTGCATGATGGCGTGCTGATGATAGAGAGACGCCTTCTATCGAAGAAAGATCCCTCACAACCGGTATTCGTGGTTAAGGTGCCACCAGGCTTCGACTTCGTCGACAATGCCCCTGTGGATCTGTTCTTCCTGCGGTTAAATGACATCTTCAATATGTTCCACCTATACCCGTTGCACTATACCATGGTCCGCCTGTTTTCTCTCAGCCTGGCCATGCATATCATTAGAGAGAACACACCGGGCATCGCTATAGTGGACCCCTAATACATGCGTGATGGCTGCTTGGTTTCCCCCGCTGAACGACGTATCGTGGCCTCGTACCTAAAAAGAATATTCGTGGCGAAGAAGACAAAGGAATACATTCTCGTTCCTTACATTCCCGAGTAAGTCGTTATTCACTCGCCACCGTCGATTGGCTTTATTAGATTATCATCATTCTTTTTCCAACACATTCCATTTGATTTTTTTGCGTAGAGATGAACATTGCACGCTCATCTCCTTATCGCCGAAGCATTCCCACGCCACGTATTTCGACTCGGGGAGTCTAGAAAAGACGAAAAACTATGACAAGATCAAGGAAGTTCTGGATGATGCTCTCACTGGCTATGCCTCGACGGAAGGCACCACCTTCGTGCGTACGAAGGTCAAGTTCGGCAGGCACGTCTTCAACCACGTAACAGAGTTCCTCTGCGTGAAGCAGCCGGAAAACAGTAAGAAGGAAGCCTACTACGCACTACATCACATGAGGGCGTTACTACTTGACCAGCAGAATTCTACGCTACCAGACCATCTCAAACAGTGGGACGAAGCAAAGGCCAAGATCACTGATTCAGATATTAGACAAGAGATGTATCGCATCCAGCATCAGTTTGGGGCAATCATCTTTCGTGTTGTCATGACTTCGGGGGGGATCTTGTACGGAGGAAATATCCCAAATAACCGCGACATAGAAGATCACCTAGAGATGCAGGGTGACTATAGGAAGTTCATGACGAGACAAGGCGTCCTCCCGTTCCCTAAGCCAAGCCAGAAGGCTTGATGTTGGCCTAGTTGTAGTTACAAACTATAATGACCTTTGTGTGTGTGTGGACAAGTGTACATGCTACTACATATCTTATTAGGTTTATGAATCATCGCTTATTTCTTTTAGTTATTATTATTATATATCAATCAATGCTTGGTTTTTTTAATTACTCTTTGGTCCTTTGCTCACTTTGGTCCTTGTTTTTTCCTTACTCTTTTTTCGAGAATAATGCCGATGATTGAAATGTCGTGGCACACTATATATGTGAATGTGCTACGATGGGATTGTGAGCCTTGTGATATGCACAATTCTAGGTCTTGTGCATCCTACTTGGCTCACGGTTCCATCGTAGCTTATTCCTGTGTCCAACGACCTATGTATATATATGAGGCATTCTTTTCGAGTTACTTTTGTCTTTTTCGAGAATAATACCGATGATTGAAATGTCGTGGCACACTATATATGTGAATGTGCTGCGTTGGGATTGTTCGCCTTGTGCTATGCACAGGTCCAAGTGTTGTGCATCCTACTTGACGAACAGTTCCATCGTAGCATATTCCTGTGTCCAACGACCTAGCTAGTTATATATGAGGCATGCTTTTTGAGTTACTTTGGTCTTTTTCGAGAATAATGCCGATGATTGAAATGTCGTGGCACACTATATATGTGAATGTGCTGCGATGGGATTGTCCGCCTTGTGCTATGCACAGGTCCAGGTGTTGTGCATCCTACTTGGCGGACGGTTCCATCGTAGAATATTCCTGTGTCGAACAACCTAGTTATATATGAGGCATGCTTTTTGAGTTTGGTCATTTTGATTTAGGAGTACTTTCTATAAGTGTATCTTCATATGTGAATTTAATTATACATGTTTTTTAAATCACCGGTTAATTATTATTGTCAACTTGTAGATGACGTGGTACGTCGTGTACAAGGGACGGGTTCCCGGAGTCTACGATGATTGGGAAGACTGTCGAAGACAGGTGCACCGTTTCAGCGGCAATAGCTACAAAGGGTACAACACTATGGCGGAGGCGGAAGCTAGATACACGCGCTATCTAGCGGGAGTTAGGACGAGGAACCGGATGAAGACCTACACCTTTGTCGTGGTGATCATGCTTATCTTCTTTGGTTGTTTATCTCGCGTTTGTGTCTAGCTAGTTTAGATGTCTAGGCGAGCTTCTGAGCTCTAACTTGTTCAATCGAAACATGTATTCGCATGTCACCAACTACTTTGTAACTTGATCGAAACAATGTATAACTTATGTATTCATGTATGAGACTTATATATATGTATTTGTTTCAATCTTGTTTTGCGAATTGTGTATTTATATATATAAGTATATATCTTATATCTGTGTGTATATCTGCTTATATAATCTGTATTGTATATCATCTGGCCCTGAAATTAAAAAAAGACACCCGTGGCGCACATGGCACAGCTTCATGACAAAGGTGCCTAAAGCGCACTCATGAGCTTATATGGCCCACTGCAACGTGCGCCACAGAAGATCCAATGCGTAGCGCACCTGCCAACATATCCGTGGCGCACTAGTAGGTGCGCTACGCCTATCTCCACATAACAGTGGCACACCTGGAAGTGTGCCACGGCTAGGAGATAGTCGTAGCGCAAGGCCCGTGGCGCACCACTAGTGCGGCACGGATGGGCCTTTTAGGTGTGCCACAGACGACCATTTTCCTACTAGTGTCCCATCTTGATTGACCATGCCTTGCAGCATGTTTCAGGACAAACCCGAAAGCTACATTTATAACTACCCAGTTACGGTGCAGCGTTTGATAGCCCCAAAGTAGGACGATCCACATCTCAAGTACATGCGACAATCTCAGGTCTAAGGACAAAACGTACACAATGTGTAGAGAGAGAGATCTGCACCAAATTGCCAGTCTCAAGTTGGGTCAGTCCAACCCCATGTTCATAACATGTGTCCACACCATTGGTTTGACATCTGCATGTCTATGACTTGCGAAACATAGTCATCAACCAATAGATGTGCTAGTCCAATATTCACGTGTGTCCTCACATGAACTCCGACTAGGGACAACTATTAAATAACCATACAAGTAAAGAGTTTCACAAACAATTCACATAATAGCCAATCAATACAAGTTGCCTGATATGGATATTCAAGGAACATTACAATAACTCATGGATACATATGAAATATAATCATCTCTATGACTGCCTCTAGGGCATATTTCCTTCGAAGGGTTACACGGATGCGAGTTATCTTACCAAATCTGATGATTCTTGTTTGCAATCTAGATATGTGTTTTTGATAAACGGAGGGGCTGTGAGCTAGAGGAGTTCCAAGAAAGAGACTGTGTCTGTGTTTACAACATATGCCGAGTATATTGCCGCCTCGGAGGCATCAAAGGAAGTTGTTTGGATGAGGAATTTCCATATTGGTGTGGTTTAGGTCTCGTCCAATCCGTTAGACGTGTATTGTGACAACAATGGTGCTATTGCACAAGCCAAGGAACCTAGACAACACCAGAATAACAAGCACATACTCATGCGGTACCATATGATTCGCCAGTTCCTGGATCCGGGTGATATGAAGTTATGCAAGGTACACACGAATGCAAATATTGCGGATTCGTTAACAAAGCTGCTACCACAGCCAAAGCATGAGGCACACCTGAGAGCTATCGGTATTAGTGCAAGTGGGATACTGTTGGGAATATGCCCTAGAAGAAATCATGTATGATGTAATTCCATTGTATTCATAAAGTTATTAAGTTGTCCTTGCATGAACATCTGATGTATATCATTGAATATGTGATTCAGTTGTGGAACTATATGTTCATGTTGTTCATACTAAATATCCTTGGTCATTAAGGTTGTCCTGGACACACAACTTAGACTAGTGTGAAAGTCGCCTGATGAGTCGGTTCTACTTGTCATGGGCATGGTGATGCCATTCCGACTTATACAGATTCGGCTAAAGAGTCTAGCGAGTCGGATTGACCCATATTGAGATACAGCGAACAAGTCATCATTTGTATTTCTCAATCAATGTAATCCTTAGACTTGAGGTTGTTGCATAATCCGAGTTGAGGATCACCGACTTAGGTTCTGTCAAACGCTGATCCGTAACAAGGCAAATATAAAGGCAGAGTTCGGGTCAACTGAGGATCAAGATGCGTGATGTGAATAACCAAGATGGGATGTTGCCCCTCCACTAGGAGAGACACTCTCTGGTCCCTCTCGGATGATATGATTCGTAAAGCATGGCCATGCACGACTTGGTTAAGTGTTAACCGAGGCGATCGACTAAGAGATAGTCAGATGAATCACTTATCTTTGATTGAGAAGAGAGTCAGACTATTGAAGGGATGAAAATTATTCGCCTATAGTCTGACAAGGTATATCATGAGGCAAAAGGGACTCGGACGCAAGTTGCATTGGAAAGGAATGTCGTCATGACTCTTTTGTACTTGGGAGTCGGCACGTTTTGCTAGGATCCTCTACCGATTGATAGATTAAGAGTCCGACTCCAATCATGTCCAAGTTGCCATGAGCCTGCGGGGTCACACACTTAAGAGCGGGAGCAAGTTTGGATTGGATTTGAACTGCAAATCTGTTTGGGTTGGACTCAAACCGGATTTGGACAGAGTCAGTGAGTTGGACTCACAGTGACTGATATGGGCTTTAGTGAATGGGGCGCAGATACCCAAGAGGGTAGACGATTAGGTCATTCCATGTGTTGGAAACCCTAGCTCCATAGCAGTCCTACTGTCGTACTAGATCTAGTTGTCCACCGTCGGTGCTCCTCCTCATATGTGTGGACACCAGCAGAGGCGTTGCACGTTCAACATTTGGACGATCGTTGATTTGATCCAGGTCGTGAGGACTGCACTGCAATCAACAAACGTGCTTCATCAATTCCGCAACTACACGTCTAGTGGTAATCCTCATGGCCTTCTACCTCAGTTTGATCTTGAGATCACCAAGTTAGAAGGAAAAAGTTTTGTTTTATCTCTATGTAGCCCAACACCTAGACACCAACCCTCCTCCCCTACTTTGCCTTGTCCAAGAGAGGAAGAAAATGGACTCTTGTCCATTACTCAAGATCTGAGCACGTAGCTCCCCTCCTCCACTCCCTACCCTCTGCATGTTACATGTTAAAGACCTCCTCTACCCTCTGCGACTAACCCTACCTTTCCTCCTACCTAGGACCCCTCGGCTCCATGTCACAAGAGAATTCCCCAAAGCCGCTCCTAAGACGTCATCACGCAAGCCCACCTCTGTCACCAAATTTGATGTTGCCGCCCATTGTCGGAACCGTCAGGGTGCCCTGCGTCTACATGCAACCTCGACATCGCTGCTCCGTATCCCTAAGGTTAGCCTCGGTCACCTTACCCAAGCCCTAGTGTTCCGTCTCTATTGAGCGCTGCTGGTGGCTGAGGATGAGTGTGGGCTGTTGATCGCAACTAGATCGAATGGCTAGCCTCCCAACTTACCCCTTTGGCCTCTGCTACCAATGACAGGCGGGCCCTGCCCCATCCATGCGAACGCCTCCCACCCGCGTGTGCGGGGAGCTACGATGGGCCGGCCCAACCGTTGTCCGCGAGGGTCAGCTAGATTTGGCCCAACGCTCCTCCTCCTCTTTTTATTCTAAATTATTTATCTAACTCCATATCTAACTATTTACTTTAAATAACAAAGAAAATGGAAAATGACCCATACCGTCCAGATCTAAATTTCTATAGGTCTCCTGTGGTTTTCCTAATCATGCAGAACAAATCATTTGCCCAATTGCATTTCCTTTATTTTCTGGTTTTTAAATTTCCAGAAAGTATATAAGTCACTCATTAATTCCTCTAGGTAGTTTTACAACTCCAAATAGGATGAAACCTTTTTTATTAAAGGTATCTTAGATACCTTGCATGTCTCTCTGGCCACATCCTAAAATGTTTCCTAGTTTGCATGTAGCAAAAAGAACAAAACAAGAGAATTCTGCCTTGAGGATTTTCCTTAGGCCAAACCAAAAATGGTTTTGACCTAATTCCAACTCCTAGAAAACATAAACCATTATATATATCAAACCATAGAAGCCCAATATATATTGATCCATGGATGATTTTTAGTGAATAAAACTATTGATCCATGGCTTGTTAGACGCCTTTCACGATAGATCGCTTTCGAATACAAGTAGTATAGGTGCCGCGCAAGAAGAAACATGTATGAGGTCAACTGAAGATACCAATTCTGGGCGAAAGGTGCGACATTCTTCCAACCTCATCTTACAACTCCAAGAAAGAAGTTCTGCAATTTCACCAAGCACCCTTAGTGTCACTCTAAGGGGGAAAGATGTTCGACCTCCCTAGTGGACGTTAGGTGGCAATAACCCTCTAAGGACAACAATTAGGTGATTTCCTCCTCGGAAGTTATTCGAAAAAGTCCCCACTCCAACTTCGATCGTCCAAAAACCAATCTCGATGTATCAAGACCAAGAAGACATGAAAATTTGGTTTTCTTGACAAAGGATTGAAGTAGGTTCAACTCGTCGTCTCGCCTCCAGAAGAAAGAACCGCATCGATGCTAAACCTACCTAGAATCGTCCTAAGGGGAAAAGACTGCGTATTTTCCACTAGTTTAAACTAAAAGCTCACTCATAGTAACTAGGCTCGGACCACGTACTGACGTGTCAATGTTGTAAACCCTCTTCCTCTAAGTTTCCACAGTTGATAGTTATCATACCGATGTTCTTACCTAACCCTATCTCTCCAGAATCTTGGGACGGGATTCTTTTACGGGGAAAAGTCTATAACATCCCAATTACAGAAATCCTGACTTATGTCCAAACGGCAAAAATCAGCGGGAATAAAAACTTTTTCTTGTTAAGTGGTGCAATGTTTGTTTGGGATTATGCAACTTAATGTGTAAGAGATGATATACTCCTTACCTCAACCACAGTTAACAAAAACTATTTTACAAAAGAGATGTCTTGGCTTGTTTACATATTCTCAAATTTTCTAGCATTTCAAAAACCTGAGCCAAGATGACCTTGTCAAAACAAAATGTTTTACTAGTCTATGTTAACAAAATTATGGAGAGCTATATGATATAATATCCTTATGTTTTCAATACAGAACATCCAACCCCACTTACCTCTAGGTTTCTACCAAACCTTTCATAAAACCTTTTGAAGTCTATTGTTGGTAGAAGTACCAAGAGACCTTTGTCTCACTTCACAATACAACCTCTTCAAAATACCCATCCTTACCTCAATCTAGGCTTGATGGTAACCTTAGCAGGAGTTGAATGTTTGGCAAGATGAATTGCCTTGATTTGCTGTTTGATGAATCGCTTTGATCTTCTATGTGTTGATGAATTGATTTCTTAGGAACCAGATTGAGCTACGCTAGGAGCTCATACTCTAGGAACTAACTAGTTTAAGGAACACAATTCTTAACCAAGCATCCTAAGCTTGATCTATCTTTAGTCACTAAGGTGACCCTCTAATCCCCTTAACCAGATCATTTAGAGTTAATCCTCTCTATTTGCATCAAATTCAATAAAGAACAAATATAATCCTAGATCCTCATTGCTCAATATATACTTAAATATCATCCACTTGATGATGATATTGGAACCTTGCATACTTCCAAAATCATCCCCTCTTGTAATCGTAGTTGAAAACCCTAATACTACCAAAATGGCCAAGTCTGCAAAGGCTATCAATATCACATCTTTGAGTCCCTCCCTTACTTAACCCATGTGCATTTTTGGATATGCACTTGAAACATCTTGTAAACCATCCTGAAGACTTTTAAAAACCACTCTTTACCTTTACTAAATCATCCTCTGACCCATTTGTTCTTGATGGTTTAGTAGGCAAGAATTTAAGATTTTCCACAAATCTAATCATCATGCCTATTTTGGAAGGAGCTTCCATCTCTATGCTATCTGCCTTCGACCAACTATTTGCATGGTTATGATATACTAACCATGGTCTATCAACCCACACTTTCCTTGTTTCCATTGGAGCCATGTGCTTCTTAAACCCACACGGTTTTTGAAGCTAAATGATAATATGTTATGGCATCCTTAATTTCAACAAAGTTTGGCATCACTATAGACTACCTCAAATACAATCAAGATAAACTCTTGATACCATGCTCATATATACTACTTGGTCTATCCATCCATCTACCCCTTGCCTCAAGGTGACCTTTGAGCTCCCTAATCCAACAAGGTTTAGATGGTATAAAATTATTCTAGCCCCAGATCCCTCATTTCTTGCTTCCTTGCAAAACCAAGTTTTTTTGCAAAAAACAAGGTTGCAACTGATAGATCCAATAGGTTGACATCATCTACCTTGGATATAAAGATTTATCAAATATTTTCCATAAGTGTTTTGACCCCAAAACCAGTTAATTACCTTCCTTGATAAGATCTTCAAAACTTCCTCTATAAAGGAAAATTATTTTCCTCCAAAATACTATGCCAAATCTAGGCACATTATGACCTATATATGATATCCTATCTTCACATATCAAAAATAAATATTTTTAAAAGCTTTATTATTTCTTTCTCCCTTACTCTTAAATGGCAGAAACAAGAAATAATCGTTTAAAATTATTTTCCATCCCGATAAATTTTAGGATCGTATTTAGGACCATCTCACATCAAAAAATAACTATGCCCAATTCAAAAATATCAAATCAACTTCTGAAAATCATTTCAGCACTTTTTGAATAAATGATATTAAGTGGACTAAATATCTTTGGAATAATCCCAAATAATCCATGGAGGTATACCTTGGCCTCATTTATCTACCAGTACCCTTGCCTTCTCCCACCCAAGTAAAATTATTAGACTTCCCTCATAAGAATCATCATGATCAAATCTTGCAAACTAACCAAACCTTGAGCTAAGAACAATCAAAACATCATCATTCCCTCTAATGAATTACCACATCACCCTACATCACCCCTCTAGTCGAAACTATTGTAGCAAGCAATGTAGCTAATCCTACTCTTGTACTTTTGCACTAGGAAGAGAGGGGAGACACAAACATAGGTCATGTCTTGCTTTTATTACAACCTTGGAGTAGCTTGCTTCCCTGCCTCTGCCCCTGCATGACACCAGAAATCCCTCTTCTCTCCCTCCGCTGCCCACAGCAACCACCCATGGTTTTCCCTTTCCTCTATTGTTTTCCCTAAGCTTGGTGCACTATGGACATGCCCTTCCTCCAAATAAAAGGCTAGAGGCCACCCCAACACCCATTCCTCTGCTCATTTGCTTCCTTACCCGCTCACTTACCTGCCTGGAACACCAACCCTCCTCCCCTTCTCTGCCTTGTCCAAGAGAGGAAGAAAATAGACTCTCGGCCATTGCTAAAGATATGAGAGCGTATCTCCCCTCCTCCACTCCCTACCCTATTCATGTTACATATTCGAGACCTCCTCTACCCCCTACGTTTAATCCTACCTTCCCTCCTGGTCATGACCCCTCGGCTCCACGTCGCAGGAGAGTTCCTCGAAGACACTCCTCGAATATCATCAAACGAGCCCACCTCCCTTACCAAATATGACGCTGCCGCCCATCGTCAGAACCATCGGGGTGCACCACTGATAACACCCATGTCAAGGGGATCACCATAGTAACTCTCAATGTGGAAGTAGGGTATCGATCCGCAGGAGGAAGAAGGAAAAGCTATCTATTATCTACAACTAAAGTGTCACAAGTTTTAGTTGATTATGCACTAAACAAGTTTTAAGGAATAAGATGGTTGTTTTAATAGATGCAAATTTAATGTAACAAAACAAGAATGTAAAAGTGTCCCAATCCTCTTCAATGCAAGAGGACAAGACAAGGGGTTTTCTATTATGGGAACAATGGACATGGGTTCACTTAATCCTCTCTTCTCCATCTATGGTGATTATCATGTTATGGATATTAAAGGTACACACAATTTCAATGTTTTAATTGTACTCCTATAGTGGATACATGTTGTAAAACACATAGGTGAAAGAAGTACTCATTCGTGTTGCTAGGTCACCCTTGCAATAAGCCTAGCATTTGGCTTGTGTCACGCCACACATCATACTTATCCCTTTATACCCCTAGATAAAGGATGTTGGGATGCATTGCTATCACTCAATACATATGCCATTTTTTACTTGGCCACCCATTACCTACATACGTCATACTTCTTAATGGAAAAAATTCTAAACACTAGTGCAATGATTCATATGTTGTGATATGTTGTTAGTGTTATCACATCTCTCTCATCTACCCCACTTGGTGGTGTCAATCACCTCATGATATGGATAAACAAGAAATTATGCATATATCTAAACCATTACATGCATCATAGAATATTCCCAAAGTATGACAAAACATACAAGATCCAACACAAAAGTAAATGAATAACAAGTTACATATTATGATACAATTTACACCATAGGAATTACATAGATAGATCCATACTCATGCAAGGAACATCATACGGACTTCAACAATGATCATACATAGAGAGATTAGATCAAGTTACCACCATGAACCCAAAGTACAGGGGGTGTACTACTCCCCTCTCATCATGGAGAGTGATGAGGAGGCATTGGTGAAGGAGGAGACGTGGCCGGAGGCGATTTCGGCAGCGGTTCCCCCTCCAATCTTCCTCCAAGCAACGACCTGCTGGCTCTATGTTACTTGGTTTTTGATCTCCGCCTCTGTGCATCTCAATAAAGGCCGCCATGGGGTGTATATAGATGTTTTTAGGTCAAAACGAAGCTAATGGAGGTGGAATCAATGGCATCGGAGTTTCGACGGCTAAGATCATATAGGTGGCGCGCCCTCTATTATATGGGTCTCATTTTCAGCTCATTGCGCTCCTTGGGCTCTACTTTAGCTGGTTGGATTCATATGGAAATTATCTAACAGCTACCATTGACGTAACTCCGTTTCAACTTTCATAGCTCCTGGAAAGTCAAAAACACTAACAGAAGGTTTTTCTACCAGAAAAAGTTAGAACCAAAAGAGAGGAGATTGTTTAGAAAATCCCCAAAATCAATGTAAAACATGTATATATCCCCAAAATTGAAAAACATGAATTTCGATGTATTTTGCAAAAAAAGGTAATGGGACAGTAAAACGGCCATAACTTTCGCATACGATGTCAGAAAAAAAGTTTAATATATCAAAATGATCGTCTCGAAATTGCCTACTCGATTTTAATGGCCAGAGGCCTTTGAAGTTTTACAACTTCCCCAAATTCAAAAAGAGTAAAAAGTTATGGCAGAAAGAATATTTTTTCCTGCAAAAAAATAAAAAAGGGGAGAAACTTTCGTGGCGCATTTCTCCCATATGCGCCATAGAAGTCTTAGAAGGATTCGAATTTTGAATCCCGCCGCCCCTTCTCCCTCTCTTATCCTCTTCCACTCCTCCACCCTTCTCGTCCTCCACCCTTCTCCTCCACTTCTTCTCTCCTTCTCCTCCCCTTCTTCCTCACCTTCTCCTCCTCCCTCCTCCCTCCTCCTCCACCCCAGTGAGCTCCTCCTCATCCCTCTCCCACCTCCCTCCTCCCACCTCCCTCATCCCTCCTCCCTCCTCCCACCTCTCACCTCTCACCTCCCACCTCCCTCCTCCACCACTCCGGTGAGCTCCTCCTCTGTCGACCTCCTCCTCCGGTGGAGTCCTCCTCTCCTCCACCGGCGACCTCCACCTCCTCCTGTTCCGAGCCCCTCCTCCACCGGCGGCCTCCTCCTCTCCTCCACCGACGACCTCCTCCTCCTACTACGGCCACCATCGGCCTCCTTTTCCTCCTCTAGTGACCCCCACCTCCGGCCAGATCTGGCCGGGATTTTTTTTTAATTTTGAAACAAACATCAGTGGCGCATATTGGCAATATGCGCCACAAAAGTTTAAGATCTGGTTGGGGAATTCTGTGGCGCATATTGGCAATATGCGCCACAGAACTACACTTTAGTGGCGAGATAACAGTGGTGCATCCCATATGCGCCATAGAAGTCCCAAAATGATGCGCCACTGATAGGCCTTTTCCTAGTAGTGTTGATGTAGCCGTTCACTTGCCGATCTCAAGATCGCGAAGACGATCCTTTCGGCGCCACGTTCCAGTAGAGCTCCCGCAGTCGTTCACACATTCGGCACTCGATGAATACCTTCCTCTCCTTTGTTCCAGTAGGCAGCGGAGGTTGTAGCTCTCTCCTCGCGATTTGGGCAGCACGACGATGTGGTGTCAGAAGTACAGGGGAGATCCCGCAGGGCTTCGCCTAAGCCCAAGCGGGTATGGTGGAGTAGAGAGAGCCTCGGTGATTTAGAGTTTAGAGGGACGATGGATGGAGGTAGCCGGCTGCTAGGGATTAACTAGACGGTGGCTATTTAGAGGAGATCTAGAGCGGTTGCAACTAGAGAGGGTTGGGCAGTCGGTCTAGAGTTTTGGGTTTCTTGTTTGAGACAAGGGGCGCCCCTCCCCTATATTTATAAGAGGGAGGGGCGGTTTGGGGAGGGGAGTCCTCCCCAAACTCAACCTTGTGGCTGGCGGCAAGTGAAAGGGAGGAGTCCTCCCTTAGGTAGGATTCCTTCCATCCCTCCACTAGGCAACCAAATGTTGGGATTTGACTATTCAAACTAGAGTTTGATTGCTCTCTTCCCATTGCCTAGCCAAGTGACCTAGTACGTGATGCAACCATTCCAGTTTGTCATGACACATCCATTTACCCTTACCACTCTGGAGTGATGGACCTTATAGACCCTTCTAGAACATTCTGGTGAAAACACCGAAACCATCCCAAATTCTGAAATTGGACTTTCCTTATATGAACCTTATTCTCCGGACCATTCCGGATTTCCTCGTGATATCCCGGATCCCGCTCGAGACTTCGAACAACATTCGGTATCTTTACTCACTTTCCATATCTATTAAATAACATTGAATCCTTAAGTGTGTCTTCCTAGGATTCGTGAATTATGCAGACATGATCGAGACTCTTCTCCGATAAATAACCAATAGAGGAATCTAGAAATTCATATGGCTCCCACATATTTCTACAATTACTTCATGATCGAATGAACCATTTACATACGATACCAATTTCCCTTTGTCTCGTGATACTTTACTTATCCAAGGTTTGATCGTCGGTATCTCTTCATACATAGTTCAACCTCGTTACCGATAAGTACTCTTTATTCGTTCCTGTGATATGTGATCCCTTGTGAGCCAGTCACATGATTTCAAGCTAATTGGATGAAATTCACTGAGAGGGCCGAGAGTATATCTATCCGTCATATGTATGGACAAATCCCACTCTAGATCCACGTGCCTCAACACATACTTTCCGAATACTCAATGCCACCTTTATAACCACCCAGTTATGAAGTGGTGTTTGATGTCATCAAAGCATCCATCTGGTGATGGTGATTAACATGATCTCATGGTCAAAGGATTTAGGTTACTATGTATTAGAAAGCTTATATCAAGTGAACTATTTGAATGACTTGATATTATGCTACGCTTAACTATAGGAGTATGTCCATCACATCATTCTCCTAATGATATGACCTTTTTGTTAATAACATCTCAATGTTCATGATCAAGAAACCATGATCATATATTAACCAACAAGCTAGTATAACAAGAGGCTTTACTAGGGACTCTTTTATGCTTACAAATCACACAAGTATTAATATTTCTTGTTAATACAATTATAGCATGGTATGTAAACATTTATCATAGATATAAAGATATGATAATAACCATTTTATTATTGCCTCTTGGGCATATCTCCAATAGTCTCCCACTTGCAATAGATTCAATAATCTAGTTTCAAACCTTTGTGCATTTAACACCTATGGCTTTCTGGTCTTGTATTTACATGATTGCTAGTAGTCAACTGGTCTCCGAATCCGACACTTTCAGATTCGTGTGTAATTGCGTGTCTTTGCATTTCTACGCATCACTTATTCTCTAGTGAGATGGCTTTGTATAAATTTGGTCCTTTGGTGAGACATTTAGTTCCTTAGGATCAAACCATGTTGATACAATCAATATATCTTCATAGTACTAGCCCGCTGTCAACCACACCTAGTTTGATAACAAACTACTTGTAACGTCCCAAATTTCATCAAATCCAAAACATCATCATTTCATTCATATAATCATGGCATGCTTTCATTGCACAAAAATTTCCAAAGTTTAAACCCTAGCAAAACCCTATTTTCACCCCTTTTATATTACATGTATGGGGCATGTTTTTAGTTTTTTATTTTATTACCCCAAAGTGTTTTTGAATGGATTATGTGTGTTTAAAATACTTTTCCATACTAGGATCACCCCACAAAATGGTGGTGAAAGTTTGAGTGGGTTTGGAGTTGTTTTGGTTATTCAAATCAAATTTGAAAAATCAAAACAAAAAAAGAAAAGGATAAGAAGAAAAAAATAGAAACACAGCCAACCATCTGGCCCAGCAACCAACCGCGGCCCAACTAGCCCACCTGGGGGACTCCCCCTCTCCCCTCTGTTTCTCACCGTGCGCGATCTGCACCCGCTCACTGACAGCTAGGCCCCGCCTCCACGTCAGCTCATCGTCTTCAATCACGCGCTGGAGACCCGCGCTCGCTGCCGTTCCTCCCCCTTTCAAAGCCGAATAAAATCCGCTTAATTGCCGTTGATTGTCAGTGTAATTCCCTCCCTCTTCCCGGCTACTTAACCCCCTCCCCCTCCGCTCCATTTCCCCCCACACACCCACCTCTGAGCGTCGCCAGGCTACCCAAATTCTTCCTCGCACCGCCGCTGCCCCGACGAACTCCGGCGAGCTATTACAGTGAGCCATGTGCATGCCTTGACCTCCGGTTCAAACGAGCATGCTCACCTTTTCCTTGCGCTTGTTCTGATGCATGCCGCTTGTCCTCGTGTGCCCCAGAGTGTCTCTCCCGTCGTCGATTGTGAACACCCGACGCTCGGCTGAACTCCGTCGAGCGATTCCGGCCGTGTTCGTGCGCCCCGGCCCCGTCCGCGACCACCTTGAGAACCACCTCATCACCGTGACCCAGGTGAGACACAGTGCCCCCTCCCTTACCCCTGGCCTCGCCGGCACGTCACCAGAAGACGCGTCACCACCGCAGCTACCATTTGCGCCACTTAGTTTAGGTCAGAGTGATAGGATCCACTGGATCTAGATCCCGTGGTCTAGATTAGATGCCAGCCCGAAAGGGTATGGGCAGATTTGAGGCATAGGATTTAGTTTAGATCTGACGGTACATGCGCGTGATCCAGCGTGAACCGGTATGCACCAATCAGAAGCTGCCGCGTGTCTGTGAGTTTGATTTGAAATCCAGATTTTATCTATTAGATGTTTAAACTTGCAAAATTCATAACTTTTGTTCTATAATTCCAAAAATTACAAATTATGTGTCTATGGATTCATAAAATAATGAACTTTATTCATTTTCTTCTGTAAAATTAGTATTTTATGCAGAGACATTTGTAGGACTATTTTGACTATAAAAATGTTTTGGAATATTATTTTTAACTGGTTTTTGAGTTATTTAGACTTTAGAATGTATGCTTTGTCTTCATTATAGTAGAGTTTGATTTTAAAAGTATGGCAAATCATCTCATTGCATTTTGCATGCATTCATATTATTTTTGTGTGTATAATGATTTGTATATTTGTTGTATGATTTTGTTGTGTAGATTTTGTGGATTGTGAAGTGTGTGATTGTGAGGATTGTACCTATTCCCCTAGCCACCAAGGAAAGTGATACTTCATCTTTTGTGCTATTATTTTATCTATTGCACTAGTGATATTTTGGTAGGATTTACATGGTGATTTTCAAGTATATTTCTATGCTATGGTAGATCCTATAGTTTATATATATTGGTAGGATTTTTCCTAAGTTAGGAGCCATGGTATACTAGAATGCTCAGACTTGATATTGGATTTAGTGGGTGGAAAATTCATGTTATGATGTTATGGAAAGATTATGCCTATGTGTTTTTGACTAAGAAAACAACTTGTTAATGAAACGCCTGGGTGGAATGGGACTTGTTTGGTTTCTGTTGAGTGTTTACACAAGGACCATGTATATGGTTTACCCTGTGTATCACACTTGTGGATGGACACCTAGGAACAAAGAGATTTGAGATTATTAGTGTTGAGAAGCTTCCAGTGCAACCACATGGCATATGGGCTCTTCCTTGACTAACTAAGTTGCAAGAACTTAGCCAGATGGACAGATGGTGGTAGAGTTGATAGGATGGAACGCGTCCATGGTGGTCTGAGGGATTGCTTCTAAAAAGTCTCGTCTCGATGTATGTCGAGTCTTGTGGGGAAAGTGCACCACCTCTTGCGAGGGTAAAACCTAAGTACTTAGCCGTGTCCCAGGTAATGGACATTTTGAGCATCAAAGACATTGAAAGGGTCAGGAATCTCCTCATCCCAATTTCTCTAAGTTAAAAATGGTGGGTGAACAAGGGTAGAGGTACACCAATGTCTATTGGTGGATCCTTGGTGTTTTTGTAAAGAAAAACTTAGTGTTTTCAACTAGTAGGACAACACTACTTTGCGCAAAGCCAGCCTGAAACCACACTTAGACAAATTCATGTAGCTTGATAGTCTCTGTTATATAACTATGATATCACTTGCCAATACAATTCCAACTGTATTGACTCCTTGTGGTTGTAAATTATTATGTTGCATGTTACTCTGATGGTGAATAGGGTTATGAGTCTACACTCAACATGTTTGCCTATGGCACATGAAGGTGAGGACTTTATTTACATGCTATGTAATGAGAACTCTTTATATGTTAGCCTTGGGCTAGAGAGTTGTAAGAACTATTGTACTCCTGGAATTTCGATGTAATAATGACCTTTGTATCTGTGTACTTCATCTTAAACTATGGGTGCTAGCAATTTGATCCACTGACTAGCACTGCAATCATAGGGACCTTTACCTTAAAGGGCGAGGTCTTACAGATAACATCCCAAATTTCATCAAATCTAAACCATCATCATGGAATTTTACATTGCACAAAAATTTCCAAAGTTTAAACCCTAGCAAAACCCTATTTTCACCCCTTTTATATTACATGTATGGGGCATGTTTTTATTTTCTTATTTTATTAAACCAAATTGTTTTTGAGTGGATTGTGTGTCTAAAACACTTCTCCATACTAGGATCACCTCACAAAAATGTGGTGAAAGTTTGAGTGGATTTGGAGTTGTTTAGGTTATTCAAAACAAATTTTAAAAATCAAAACAGAAAAAGAAAAGGATAAGAAGAAAATAATAGAAACAGAGCCAACCATCTGGACCAGCAACCAACCGCAGCCAAACTAGCCCACCCGGGAGCCTCCCCTCTCCCCTCTGTTTCTCACCGTGCGCGCTGCACCCGCTCACTTACAGCTGGGCCCTGCCGCCATGCCAGCTCATCTTCTTCAATCACACGCTGGAGAGCCGCGCTCGCTGCCGTTTCTCCCCCTTTCAAAGAAAAATCAAATCCTCTTAATTGTTGTTGATTGCCGGCGTAATTCCCTCCCTCTCCCCAGCTACTTAACCCCCTCCCCCTCCGCTCCATTTTCCCCCACCCACCCACCTCTGAGCACCGCCAGGCTACCCCAATTCTTCCTCGCACCACCGTTGCCCCGACGAACTCCTGCGAGCTATTACGGTGAGCCCTGTGCGCTCCTTGACCTGTGGTTCAAACGAGCATGCTCACCTTTTCTTTGCGCTTCTTCTGATGCATTCCTCTTGTCCTCTTGTGCCCCAGAGCGTCGGCCTCATCGTCGACTATGAACATCCGACGCTCGGCTGAACTCCGTGAAGCGATTCGGCCGTGTCCGTGCGCCCCGCCCCTGTCTGCGACCACCTTTAGAACCACCTCATCGCTGCAACCCTGGTAATTCACAGTGCCCCCTCCCTTACCCACTGGCCACAACGGCACGTCACCGTCAGACGCGTCACCGCCGTAGATGCCATTTGTGCCGCTTAGTTTAGGTCAGAGCGATAGGATCCACTGGATCTAGATCTAGTGGTCTAGATTAGACGCCAGCCCTAAAGGGTATGGACAGATCTGAGCCATACAATTTAGTTTAGATCTGACGGTACGCGCGCGTGATCCAGCACGAACTAGTACGCACCAATCAGAAGCTGCTGCGCGCGTGAGTTTTATTTAAAATCCAGATTTTATCTATTAGATGTTTAAACTTGCAAAATTCATAACAGTTGTTCTGTAATTCCAAAAATTACAAATTATCTGTCTATGGATTCAGAAAATTATGAACTTTGCATATATGGCCTTACTTTAGTCATTTGATTCTGTAGAATTAGGATTTTATGCAGAGACATTTGTAGGACTATTTTGACTATAAAATGTTTTGGAATATTATTTTTAAGTGGTTTTGAGTTATTTAGACTTTAGAATGTATGCTTTGTCTTCATAATAGTAGAGTTTGATTTTAAAAGTGTGGCAAATCATCTCATTGCATTTTGCATGCATTCATATTATTTTTTGTGTGTATAATGATTTGTATATTTGTTGTATGATTTTGTTGTGTAGATTTGTGGATTGTGAAGTGTGTGATTGTGAGGATTATACCTATTCCCCTAGCTACCAAGGCAAGTGATATTTCATATTTTTTCCTATTGTTTTATCTATTGCACTAGTAATATTTTGGTAGGACTTGCATGGTAATTTTCAAGTATATTGCTATGCTATGGTAGATCCTATAGTTTATATACTCCCTCCGTTACTTTATATAATTCCTATTGCTTTTTAACAAAAATTCCAAAATATAAGATATAGTGCGTTACACAACTCGTTTGGACAACTTTTTTAGGGAGTTTACAAAAAGTATATAGCGTTTCATGCCTCCTGCAAACTCATCTATTTTATCATGTCAATTAGCCATGAAAAATCCCACCCAAAACTATTTTAATTTTCTCTCCACATGTGTTTCTTAATTTCCGTCCCAGAAACTATAGGCACTATAGAAAGGAATGGAGGGAGTATATTGGTAGGATTTTCCTAATTAGGAGCCATGGTATACTAGAATGCTTAGACTTTCTATTGGAATTAGTGGGTGGAAAATTTATGTTATGATGTTATGGAAAGATTATGTCTATGTGTTTTTGACTAAGAAAACAACTTGTTAATGAAACACTTGGGTGGAATGGGACTTGTTTGGTTTGTGTTGAGTGGTTACACATGGCCCATGTATAGGGTTTACCCTGTGTATCACACTTGTGGATGGCCACCCAGGAACAAAGAGATTTGAGATGTTTAGTGTTGAGAAGCTTCCAGTGCAACCACATGGCATATGGGATCTTCCTTGACCAACTAAGTTACAAGAACTCAGCCAGATGGACAGATGGTGGTAGAGTTGATAGGATGGAACGCGTCCATGGTGGTCTGAGGGATTGCTTCTGAAAAGTCTCATCTCGATGCATGTCGAGTCTTATGGGGAAAGTGCACCACCTCTCGAGAGGGTAAAACCTAAGTACTTAGTCGTGTCCCCGGCCATGGACATTTTAAGCATCAAAGACATTGAAAGGGTCAATAATCTCCTCATCCCAATTTCTCTAAGTTAAAAATGGTGGGTGGACAAGGGTAGAGGTACACCAATGTCTATTGGTGGATCCTTAGTGTTTTTGTAAAAAAAACTTAGCGTTTTCAACTAGTAGGACAAAACTACTTTGTGCAAAGCCAGCCTGAAACCACACTTATCCAAATTCATATAGCTTGATAGTCTCTTTTATATAACTATGATATCACTTTCCAATACAATCCCAACTGTATTGACCCCTTATGGTTGTAACTTATTATGTTGCAGGTTACTCTGATGGTGAGTAGGTTATGAGTCTACACTCAACATGTTTGCCGGTGGCACATGAAGCTGAAGACTTTATTTATATTCTATGTAATGAGAACTCTTTATATGTTAGCCTTGGGCTATAGAGTTGCAAGAACTATTGTACTCCTGGATTTTTGATGTAATAATGACCTTTGTATCTGTGTACTTCATCTTAAACTGTGGGTGCTAGCAATTTGATCTAGGGACTAGCACTGCAATCATAGGGACCTTTACCTTAAAGGGTGAGGTCTTACACTACTAGACACAAATGCCCCCTTTTGCTGCTATAATGGCAGTCATATACTTAGACTTTTTGTTGTAGTATTTCTCACAATGTCTTAACTTTGGAACTCATCCAAATCCATTATGGAACTTTCTTTCCATTACATTGTACCATCCATAGTTTAAATTGAGACAAACTTAATTTGTACTTTATGACAAAAATAGTATCATTGTAATACTTTACAATGAACTATCTATCTATTTGTCACCTCTACAAAATAACATATTCTTAGCTCTTCCAAAAGATCATAATAATATCATTACTATTGTCCAATGATCTTCTTTATGAATCATTCTATTATATACCCATAACATTTAGATCATAGGACATATATGGATTTGTACATATCACAGTATGATTGATAAAATACTCTTTGTGATTTCATCTATCAAGTATCAAAAATACTTTAATCTTTGTTTCACTTACCAAGTGTGAAAAACACTTGAATCTTGATTCAATCCTTCTTGTGCACCAAGAACCTTTCTTGTAGTTTCTATATTGATCTCATTCAATATCTCATCTATGTAATTTTGGCACAACCATATTAGCGTCTCAATCTATCCATATATACATTGATGCCAAATATCGGTTTTTTCCTAAGTCTTTCATCGAGATGAAATTCTTAACTTGTGTCAATAAAAGATACATCATTTCTAATAAACAATATGTCTTCCACATAATGTATTAGAAATATGTATTAGTGCTCCCACTTAATTTCTTGCAAATGCAAGCATCTTCATCATCTCTGGTGAATTTAAACTCTTTTAACAGTTTCATCATGGTAAGATTCCAACTCCACGATGCTTACTTCAACCATTGAAGTTTGCATATGCTTTTAGCATCCTTTGAACTGACAAAACCCTTTGGACTGTGTCATGTATACGTCCTAGGTAACCCTTCTATTAGAAGAACTTGTTTTGTTTATTCAACTACAACATAACAAAATTATATGTAGTGGTTGCTACATTAATCCGTCTAGACTAAATATCTCTTAATGAAAGATCAGATCTTGTCATTGTCAACTCTTTGAATATTATCGTGAACTATTTCCCGACATGTTGACTATTTCATAGATGTGAAACATCCATGTCTATTTATTTATAGATCCAAATACGACTGTAAGGTCTTGCACCTTTCCAGAGGGTCTTTCAAGTTCAAAGCTTGATCTCTCATGTATGGAACTATCACGGATTTTATGGCTTCAAGCCATTTGACAGAGTCAGGGCCCATCATCGCTTCTTTGCATGTAGTCGGTTCATCATTGTCAAATAATTATTTAACTCTCAAATCTTGGTATTTGATTATTTACCCGACCTACTTGGTTCAATAGGAACTTAGACCTCCTTGACCACAAACTTTGAGGCACGTGAGACATGTGCATTGCCGCTGCTTCCATTACACTTTTCGGAGCTGCGCAATTTTGCACATATAGCTAAGGTTCTTTTAACCTTATCAAAGTTCTATTGTCCTCCCCCTTATTTTTCACGAAAAATTCCTTCTCAAAGAAACTTGACATTCTAAGCCACAAACACTTTTGTCTCTGGTGTTATGGAGGAATACTCAATGGTTATTCGAAATAACATAAAAAACATGTTCATCTGACTTTGGTTGCAAACAACTTTCTTATGCATAGCATAAAAAAGTTTAAGAAAGGACAACATGGGTTTTATCCCAAACCATAACTTTATATGGTGTCATTTCAGTGGATCATGATGGAACTCTTTTAAGTGAAAAAGCAGTAGTCTCTAAAGCTTTTAATCTTTAAATATAATGGCAATTTTATAACTCACAAAACTTTGATATTACCATGTCAAACAAGGTTTTATTACATATCTCAAACACTCCATACTCATATGGTGTTTCGGGAAACACAAATCCATGGAACAATTCCTCAAATCTTAGGTGTTATGCTAGACTTGTAACTCAAATATCTCCCTTTATGATCCTATCATAAACTATTTATATAATTGTTACAATGATTTTCCACTTTATCTTGAAAGTATTTAAACATTTTCAAATGTTTCACACTTCATCCTTATTTAGCAAATATTCATATATTCACTCAAATTTTCGGAGAAAGCATATGAAGTTGAAATCCATCGCTCTTGACTACAGATAATGGGCTTCATACATCTATATGTACAAGTTCCAATAAGCTAGTAATTCATTCACTTTTGGGCTATGAATGGAGTTTATCTCTAGGAAAGATTTACGAGCATCATTTGATCAAAAATCCAAAAACTCCAAAATTCCATCTACATGGAGTTTCTTCATGTTTTCTTTCCTTTATAATTTAAACAACGATGTCACTTCCTAAGTGATGTTTCAATCAATTGTCTTTCGACATTTTTAGCACAAGTTTTACGGATATGATATTTCCAACGAGATTTCTAAATCATTCATATTTTATGGATTACGACAATTATTTGAACAACCCTTTTTTTCTTATAATACCTGATCGAAATAATGGTTATTGAAACAAATCTTGAAGGTAAGATTTGATGTTAACGAGTAACACAACAACACTTTGTTTGTTTTCAATGAACATCATCACCTATTCTCTTGCTAGTTACATAGGCCATTGCATTTCATGAATTGTGTTGTTTGTGTATGACTTTTCATACCAACAAATTCGGTACCAATACTTAAGAACCACATTGTTTAACAAGCAAGGAATACAATCATAAAATGTATATCCTAGATATACCTAAGCTGAACAATTCTAGTATTTTATTTTCTACCAAATATTTCTTAGATTTCTCTTTCAGCATTCCGTTTTTTCTTAAATAATCTATCAACATCAATAGTGGTGCCATACACATGACACATAGTCCAAAGCGTGTATAGTCAAATACTAATATCTTTGGACTTGCACTTTGAAGTTGATCACCATCATCAAATGTTTGGCGTTCTTTCGAATTCCATTCTTTAGTAATCTTTTAGTGTAGTAAACATTTTACCTACATATTATATTCATCCTTATCATGGCAATTTCCATGATCAAGCTACTTTAGCTTATAACGGTGAATCGCGAGTATAATGTTTCTCTCCAAAAACCTTTTAGAGGATTAGGACGACTAGCGTCTCCAACCTTTTGCAATTTCTCATCAAATATGATAACATATATTTGTTGCCATATTATACTCTATCATGCTGCAACCAAAACATCATTTCAGATATCACAATATCTTCCACACATGATGGTTTCTAAAACAACTCTTTCAGCTTCTAGATAACCTTGATATTAAAACAATCTTTTGAATGTCAAGAATCATGGAGACAAACATGCTACTTATATACTAACACTGAAATTGTTACTCTTGATTTAATACCAATTATTAAACTTGTCGGATTAACCGAAACTTACTAAAAGTTTGCAATAGTACTTTTAAACTTTAGATTAACACTTCAAAACAATACGATACCAGTTCTTAAAGTAATTAACCAAAATTCTATAGTTCTATTATCTCAATTATAACTAAGCGTAAGGTGGTAAACGGATACCAATGACTACAACAACTATGCAAATTCACTTTGATTTAATTTATGATAAATAGTGTTTAACTTTTAATCATATTGTTGTTGAACTCCCACTCAAAAGAATACCCCTCACATTGTTTTAGTGATCACATGAACCAAATCCACTACACTAAGTCCGGTCATCATGAGAGATGGTGTAGTTTCAAAGGCGAACAATCATCATGTTCATCATATCATCTATATGACTCATGCTTTACCTTTTGGTATTCCGTGTTCCGAGACCATGTATCTACATGCTAGGCTCGTAAAGATTAACCTAAGTTTCCTCATGAGCAAATATGGCTTTCTCCCATTGTATGCACACGCAGAATCTATCTCACCTGATCATCACGTGGTTCTTCGAAACAACGAGTCTTAGTAACGGTGCTTACTAACGATGAAAACTTTATTACTTGATATTTTGTGAGAGGGATCATCTTATAATGCTACCATCGCAATCTAAGCAATACAAGATGCATAAAAGGATTAACATCACATGCAATTCATTATATGTGATATGATATGGCCTTTCTTCGTGTGCTTCCGATCTCCATCTTCAAGCATGAAAATGATCTCCATCATCACCGGCGTGGAGTCAAGATCAATGGCACCGCTCCATGGTTTTCATCCACCAGCATCAACCATTAGAACTACTTTGAATAATAGACACACAGGTCTTAACGAAATTAAAATACAACCATAAGGCTCCTGCCGGTTGCTGACTTACAATAAGGAACATTGCATACATCATATATAATCACAATCATGGCCATATCACATCACAACACACCCCTGCAAAACAAAGTTAGACGCTTCTAATTTTCTTCTTCATGTTTTTACGTGGTTTGGGGCTTTCCAATAAGTACCGTTCTAACTTACGAACAAGAACCACAACGTTGATGCAAGAACTATCAAGTGCCCGCTGAAAATTGAATCTTCACTATGATGGGAGAGACAGACACCCGCAAAGCCAGTTATGCAATACAAGTTGCATGTCGAGCGTGGAGCAAGTCTCATGAACAATGTCATGTAAGGTTAGCCTATGCATCTTCATCCCACCACCCCGCAAGATGCAAAGTACACAAGAAGCAATTGATAATAAAAGCACCACCGCCCATAATAACCATTGTGTTCTGCTCATGCAACATATCTACTTATAGACATGGATCTGATACCACTATACGGGTTCATAGCATGGAAAACAAAAAAATTATATCGCATGAACACACACAAGCCAAGATCTATCTACTAGATTGTAGCAACGAGTTGATAGAGTACTAACTCTCGAAGATCCAAAGCGGTTAACAAGATCGGATTCTCATGGTTGATGTAGTCGTTCACTTGCCGATCTCAAGATCACGAAGACGATCCTTCTGGCGCCACGTTCCGGCAACGCTCCCGCAGTTGGTCATATGTTCGGTACTCGATGAAGACCTTCATCTCCCTTGTTCCAGCAGGCAGCGGAGGTTGTAGCTCTCTCCTCGTGATTCCGATAGAACGACGGCGTGGTGTCAAAAGTAGAGGGGAAATCCCGCAAGGCTTTGCCTAAGATGAAGCGGGTATGGTTGAGTAGAGAGAGCCTCAGTGATCTAGAGTTTAGAGGGCCGAGGGGTGGAGGTAGCCGGCGGCTAGAGATTAACTAGACAGCGGATATTTAGAGGAGATCTAGAGTGGCTGCAACTAGAGAGGGGGGCAACGGCCGATCTAGAGTTTAGGGTTTATTGTGTGAGGCAAGGGGAGCCCCCTCCCCTCTAATTATGAGAGGGAGGGGGGTTTGGGAGGGGAGTCCTCCCCAAAATCAACCTTCTGGACGGCGGCAAGAGAGAGGGAGGAGTCGTCCCTTAGGTAGGATTCGTTCCCTCCCTCCACTAGGCATCCAATGTTGGGATTTGACTTTTTCAAATTGGCGTTTGACTTTTCAAACTAGAGTTTGATATCTATCTTCCCATTGCCTAGCCAAGTGACCTAGTACATGATGCAACCATTCCACTTTTTCATGACACGTCCATGTTCCCTTCCCACTCCGGAGTGATGGACCTTCTAGACCCTTCTAGAACATTCTAGTAAAAATACTGAAACCATTCTCGAACTCCAAAATTGGACTTTCCTTATATGAATCTTATTCTCTGGACCATTCCGGATTTCCTCGTGATATCTCGGATCCCATCCGAGACTTCAAACAACATTCCGTCTCTTTACTCAGTTTCCATATCTATTAAACAACATCGAATCCTTAAGTGTGTCTCTGTAACATCCCTAAAATCATGATTTCAAAGATTGCATATCATTCATGCATGCATATAGAATTGAGATCAATTTCAAAAATCATTTCAGAAAAACAGAAGCACATAGTGCTATCATTTTATGTGAGCAAACTTAAATCACATGGCCATCCCCATTTGAGAGTTTGAATGTTTTAAACCTAGATTGTTTATCTTACTTGTTGATTGGTTTGAGTGTGGAGTTAGAACAAATTTTACAAAATGGAAATGGTTTCAAAAATCATTTTCAAACATTTGCAAACTTAGAGCAATGTCTCTGTTATTTTTGTTTCTTCAAAAATGACCAAGCCTTTTCAAAGTGACCATAGAGTTTTATGCCTAGAATTGAGACTGTTGCACACTGCAAAAATCCCAAAAAGATTTGAATTCAAAAAGAGTTTGAATTCATTTGAAAACCATTCCTGAAATTCATTCTGGAAAAAGAAAAGGATTAAAGAAAAGAAAAGGCCAGCGCCCTATTCTAGCCCAACAAAGAATCCGCCTGTAGCCCACCCGGCCTCCTCTCTCTCTCGCACGCAGACGACTCCACGCGGTCGCTGACACCCAGACCCCACTTTCTCTCTGCGTGTTTCGCTGATGAGCGGGCCCTCTCCACGTCATCGTCGTCTTCCCCAAATCCCGCGCACGAACTCCGCCGCTGTAAGTTGCTGCTTTGATTCCGCGAGGTAAATGGCATTGATTCCCTGGGCGTTTCCGGTCGAGTCTCTGGCTATATAATCCCCTCTCTCTCGCGACCATTTCCCCTCAACCAATTCCTCCTTCACGCCACCAGGCTGCCCACAACTCGCTCGACGCCGCCGCTGTTCCGACGACCGCGCCGACGAATTCCGGTGAGCTCCGTGTTCCCCTTTGTCCCTGACTCATGCTATCAAGCTCAGCAAGTCCTTGCGCATCTACTGACGCCCGCTTGTTCTCGCATGATGATCCGCGGCTTACCGAGCGCCGCCGCTCTCTGCACGAACTCCGGCGACCTCTCCCCGTAAGTACCAGCCGCCCCTTGCCCTCTACCTGATACGCCTAGGACCCCCATCATCTTGCGCATCTAGCGGTGGCTTCCTTTTGACATAGCGCGACGCAGAACCTCACCAACGTCGACGCCAGCCGCACCCGACGCGTTTGCGAACTCCGGCGAGGAATCTCCGACGACCTCGTGCGCCCCTTCCCAAGCCATCGCCACCTTGAGCATCAAGGCTGCAGTTCCGTAAGCCTCTCCCCCCACTTCGCGACCCTGTAACACCAGCGCCGCGCCACGACAGACGCGCCGCCGCTGGCGCCAGCTTCGCTTTTGGTCAGATGAATTGTAGCCGTCAGATCCAGATCCAGCGCGTAGGATTAGTCCACTTATCGAACCGTTAAGTTTTGATCTGAACCGTGCATCGCCACTTAGATCCTACGGCTCGCATGCGTGATCCGGTGCGAAGCGGTACGCGCCAGTAAGGTTAAGACACGTGGCTAGGGTTTGAGTTTAAAACAGAATTTAAAACAGATTTAGATTCAAATTTGATTAGGCTATAACTTTTGAATCCCACGTTAGATTTTTGCAATTTTTATACCGTTGGAATCAGGGAGACAAGCCCTTTCTGTTTGTGCAATGTGTTTAAAGTTTATGTTCTGTTAAAATGGTTTCTTTTGCAGAAACTTGTTTAGGACTATTTTGAGTATAGAATTTGTTTAGAAAATTGTTTTGGTACTAGTGATTGTGACTGTGAAGAGTGCTACTCTCCCCATTACCAAGGCAAGTGGTACTTCATGAATATTTCCATCCCTATTTTTCATACAAGCATTAGAAGTATTTTTGCTAAGTCTTGCATGTGTTACTATTTTTACCAAATTCCATGTTGGGAAATCCTAAGTAGTTGTAGAATTGCTAGGAAATTCCTAAGTTAAGTTACTATGCCATGCTTAGCCTAGCTAGTAGCAAACAAGGGTGGTAAAGTATATACATGCTATGATGAAAATATTTCTAAGTCTTTGGACTTATGTTTTTTTAATAAAACAACTAAGTCAATGAATCACCTGGGTGGAATGGTTCTTGAATGGTGGTTTTTGGTTGAGTGGTTACACAAGGCCCATGGACATGGTTTACCTTGTGTATCTCACTTGTGGTATGCCACCCAGGAACAGAGGGATTTTAGAGGCCAAGTGTTGAGAAGCTTATAGTGAAGCCACTTGGCAATATGGGCTCTGCCTGGACCACATAAGTTGCTAGAACTTAGCCATTTGGACAGTTGGTGGTAGTGGGAATGATAGGTTGGAGCGCCTCCATTTGGTCTAAGGAAAGGCTTCTGAAAGGTCCTGTCTTGGGAAACCAAGTCTGGTGGGGAAAGTGCACAACCTCTGCAGATGGAAAAATCTAAGTACTTAGCCAAGTCCATGGCAATGGACAATTTGAGCATCAAGACATGGAAGCTATCAAGAATCTCATCACTCCAACTTCTAAGTAAAAACTTGTGGGTGAACAAGGGTGAAGGACCTCAATGTCTATTGATGCTTTCTTGGGCAAAGTTTTGTCAAAGAAAAACTTAGTGATTTCAACTAATAGGAAAAACCTATTTTGAGCAAAGCAAGCCAAGCTACACTTAGCCAAAATGCATATAGTAATATAGTCCACTTAAAATTTACTAAGGTATCACTTGCCAATACTATTCCAAAGTATTGACCCACCGTGGGTCAGTAACTTGTGATGTTGCAGGTTACTCCGATGATGATTAGGTGTCATGAGTCTACACTCAACATGCTTGCCTGTGGCACATGAAGATGAAGACTTATGTTTATTTACTTATTCCAAACTCTTGTATTAGGCCTGTGTCCTTGAGTTGTAAAAGACTATGTTTTATCTCTGGAATGGATGTAATAAATGACCTTTGTATCTGTGTACTTCATCTTAAACTGTGGATGCTAGCAATGATCCAGGGACTAGCATGCAATCACAGGGATCCTTTTCCTTTACAAAGGAGGGATCTTACAGATGGTATCAAAGCACTGTGTTGCCTGTAGGATTATGACCCTAGGATTGGAAACCACTATGGAAAAAATTTCAACTACTTCTACACTTGTCTATTCTTCAAGTAAACTTTTCTAATATTCTCATTCTCATCTCTATTTGTAGATGAACTCCATCAACGAAGCCGTAAGGAAAGGACCACTCATGACCATGACCTTGGAGTGTGAGACTGAGTTTCCCAAAATTCTCAAGGACCTCATGGTGGCAATGGAAATACATGGTGCAGCTGTGTACAAAGGCTTTCTCGTGATGGATGAAGGAGTTGAGTACTGGTGGGTGCAACTTCACTTGTACAAAAACAAGGAAGACAACCACAAAGAAACAGGATTCTGCATGTACACCAACACTATGGTGCACACCACATTCTTTGAGTCAGTAAGAGAAGCAGCTTGGAGGACTATCAGAGAACTTAGTGCTAGAGTCAAGTGCAGAATGCTCAACCTCCAAAAAGACTTGATGAAAGAGAAGGAACTTACCCAAGAGTTGGAAGCTACCAACCAAACCTTAAGAGGAGATATTATAGACTTAGTGATGGAATCATGTGAGCAAGATAGGCTGATTGCTTCTAGGAACATTGTGTTAGCCAATGATCCAAAGGAGATAGGATTGTAAACGTACTTCGTTAGTTGGACCACCACCTATCACATTATTTTCCAAAATGATACCTTAAATAAGATTGGACCTTGGTTGATGTAATGGATTCATGTATGCATGACTTGTGTGATTTTGCTTTCCTAGAATATGTATGTGATGATTGGACATTTGTTTTATCTTGAATTGTGTTGTTCTAACTTTTCTATCTTATAAATAGATGCCTATTACCATCAACACTATTGAGGAGTTCCAGGTTACCCGCTTTGGTCCTCGTATCGTTGAGCTTACCACTTTGCTCAATCTCCCTCTTCCCATCATCATGGTGCATCCACTCACCAAGTTCGAGAGGAGGGACCTCTGGGGATTCAAGGTGAACCAGCCCGGACGCCAGACAGAGCCTACTATGGAGGCCATCGTCTTCAAGCTTATGCATGATGACAGGGAGAGAGGCATGGAGGTAGTTATGCAGGACCTGATAGGACGTCTGCTAGGACGACACTCCCGACAGGTTAGAGGCACTCACTTCCACGTCTTCGGAAGACGTGATGAGGACGGAGAGTCCATCGACTTCGAGGACGACTCGAGGGACGCAGCAGAGCCGATACTTCTATATCTCCAGGACTTAGAGTCTCTCATTAGGCACGTGGACACGGACAGGACCAATGTCATGCTCAGTAATGACGAGCTCCAGGTGCAGCTTCGCGAGAAGGACAAACTCTTCGCGCAGCAGGACGAGATAGTCAAGGAAATGGAGGCGAAGTTCGAGACCTAGGACAGGAAGTTCAAGAGTCAGGAGAAGCATGTCCAGGATAGGAACAAGAAGATCCGGGACATGAGTGAAGAGCTACAGTCCAAGGACTTCGAGCTAGAGCAGCAGCAGACGGTGATAGAGAGGCTTCATTCCCAGAAGAGGGCTCTCAAGGCCAAGATAGAGTCCTTGACCACTACCATTGAGGAGAACAAGACCGCGATCGAGAACGCAGGTCTTACCTTTGTCGAGGAGGAGATTGATGCTGATGAGTAGACTTGACTACTCGTTTATCTTTTATTATCGTACTTGTTATTTGAGAACTTGTTATTGGACCATCCGACATTTGGATGGCTTGTTACTTGTGTGTTTTACTTTGTGAACTTGTTATCCTGTTGTTGAACTTTTATCTCTTTGTTGCATGCTTGTGTTTGATTATGTGATGTAATGTGCATGAAAACATTTATGGGTATCTCATTCTTATCTCTATTTGAACAAACCACAGATGCCTCCCCGTCGTGCAAACCCCAACCCCAACAACAACAACAACATCACTCCAGAAATGCAGCAAATGAGGACTGCTCAAACACAGCTAATGCAGATGATGACAATATTCATACAAAACCAAAACAATAACAACAACAACAACAACCCCAACAACAACAACAATAACAACAACAACAACAACCCTCCGGGCTTTGATATGCTCACCAGATTCTTGAGGTTGAGGCCAGCTAAGTTCTCGGGGACGACTGATCCCATGGTGGCCAATGATTGGCTACGCTCAGAAACAAGGACTTAGTAACCGTAATGCACGGATGCTGAAAAGGTCGATTTGCAAAAGACATCTGGAAGGGACAGCCGCCACTTGGTGGGACAATTTCCAGATCACCACTCCCATAGATGAGGTGACTTGGGCTATCTTTGAGGATGGCTTTCGCACTGCTCATATCTCATCAGGAATAATGAGCCTGAAAAAGAAAGAGTTCCACAATGGGCAAAGACCACCGCATGGGCTGAATACATTGAAGAGTTCAACAATCTGGCGCGTTATGCACCGGATGAAGTTGACACAGATGCCAAGAGAAAAGAAAAATCTCTGGAAGGCTTGAATGGTGAGCTAAATCTGCAATTGGCTGTGGCATATGTTCCCACTTATCAGTCGCTCTGTGACAAGGCTGCAATATTAGAGAACAAAATGAAGCAAGTCGAGAGTAGAAAGAAAAAGCACTCCGACAAGCACAACTCGGGATTGTCTCACAAAAGATCTCACTATGATGACAGCGGAAGCTCAGGATCCCACAAGCATGGGAAATTCAACAAGCACCACAACCACAACCGTCATGACAACAAGCATCATCGCAGTCATGACAATGACAAGTACAAGAACCACAAGAGTGGACATAAGAGCCACCACAGTGGAAATGGTAGTGGAAGTGGAAGTCACCGCTAAGAGAGACATCACGGTTGAATGCTTCAAATGCAAGAAGATGGGACACTATGCAAATGAGTGCCCCGAAAAGAAAGTTGAAGGACCTGTCAAGCCCAATCCTTTCCAGAAAGGACAGGTGAACCACATCAGTGTGGAGGAGGTCTATGAGGAGCCTGACGCTGTTGCTGGTAAGTTCAGACTCAATTCTATTCCAGCATTTGTTCTTTTTGATACTGGAGCATCGCATTCATTCATATCAAAAGCATTTGTTGATAGAAATGGGTTTCCAACTGAAAACATTGGGTGTCCAATAAAAGTTAGTTCTCCGGGTGGAGATATGATAGTAAGTCTTGGATGCCGGGATCTAGTAATAGAGTTTGGAAAACATAAATTCCCAGTGAGTCTGATAATCCTAGATTCCCAAGGACTGGACGTAATATTGGGAATGGATTGGATGGCTAAGTATGAAGGAGTACTAGATTGTGCTAATCAGATCTTTGCACTCACAACCCCGGAAAGAAAACGGATTAAGTTCAAGTCCAACTTTGAATCTAAAGGAAGTAAGCTAAATTCTCTTAAGGGGGTTAGCATGGACAGTGTACCAATTGTGAGTGAGTATCCGGATGTATTTCCGGAAGAACTGCCGGGAATGCCACCAGATAGAGATGTGGAATTTCTGATAGATTTGGTACCAGGGTCTGGACCAATAGCAAAGAGACCATATAAAATGTCAGTTGATGAACTGAAAGAACTCAAGAAGCAACTAGGAGAACAGTTGCAGAAAGGATTTATTCAACCAAGTTCTTCATCTTGGGGAGCCCCAGTTTTGTTCGTGGAGAAGAAGGATAGAAGCCAAAGGTTATGCATAGATTACCGTTCACTCAACAAGGTAACTATCAAGAACAAATATCCTTTGCCTAGAATCAATGACTTGTTTGATCAGCTAGAAGGAGCATGTGTGTTCTCAAAAATTGATCTCCGATCAGGCTACTTTCAACTCAAGATAAGAGAACAAGACATACCTAAAACAGCATTCACCACAAGGTATGGATTGTATGAGTATACCGTAATGCCTTTTGGCTTGACCAATGCTCCAGCATACTTCATGAATATGATGAACAAGGTGTTCATGGAATTTCTTGACAAGTTTGTTGTCGTTTTCATCGATGACATCTTAGTCTACTCCAAGAGCAAAGAAGAACATGAAGGACATTTGCGTTTGATACTTGAGAAGTTAAGAGAGCATAAGCTTTATGCCAAATTCAGCAAGTGTGAGTTCTGGTTAGAGGAAGTTGGTTTTCTTGGTCATGTTATGACAAAGGATGGTGTGGCAGTTGATCCTGCTAAGGTTTCAGCTGTGACTGAATGGGAATCTCCCAAGTCCGTGAAAGAAGTTTGTAGTTTCCTTGGCTTAGCAGGATACTACAGAAGGTTCATTGAGAATTTCTCTAAGGTAGCTAAGCCCATGACTGAATTGTTAAAGAAAGACAAGAAGTTTGCTTGGTCTAAAGGTTGTGAAGTCAGCTTTCAGGAGTTGAAGAAGAGACTTGTGACAGCACCAGTCTTGTGTCTGCCAGACTTGGAAAAGGATTTCCAAGTATATTGTGATGCATCTCATCAAGGTTTGGGTGCAGTACTTATGCAAGACGGTAAAGTTGTGGCCTATGCCTCGAGACAACTCAAAACTCATGAGGTGAACTATCCTACTCATGATTTAGAGTTAGCCTCTGTCGTCCATGCACTCAAAACATGGAGACATTACCTTTTGGGAAAGCGTTGTGAAGTGTTCACGGATCACAAAAGTTTGAAGTATATCTTCACCCAGAAGGAAATCAATATGAGACAAAGAAGATGGTTAGAGCTTATCAAGGACTATGACTTAAGTTTGCAATACCACCCCGGTAAAGCAAATGTTGTAGCAGATGCTCTAAGTCGTAAGGTATTTGTGAATGGCCTTACCAAAGGAGAATTGACAGATGATCTGTGTACCCAATTTAGAAAACTCAGGTTGGAGATTGTGCCCGAAGGACATCTCATGTCTTTGGATGTTCAACCCACTTTGTTGGACAAGATCCGAGTAGCTCAGAAGACTGATAAGGAAATTGAAGAGATTAAAGAAAAGATTGGCCAAGGGAAAGCTAAAAAATTCCATGAAGACGAACAGGGTACTTTATGGCATGGGAAACGTATTTGTGTTCCACAAGATCCGGAGTTGCGGAAACTGATTTTGCAGGAAGCACACAACTCTCCGTATTCTATTCACCCGGGTAACACCAAAATGTACATGGACATGAAAGAAAGATTTTGGTGGAATAATCTCAAGAGAGACATCACTGAACATATTGCCTTATGTGATGTGTGTAGTAGAGTGAAAGCAGAGCATCAGAAACCAGCAGGTTTGCTTCAACCACTACCTATTCCTGATTGGAAGTGGGACAAGATTGGTATGGATTTCATTACCGGATTACCAAGGACCAGATCAGGATATGACTCCATATGGGTAGTAGTGGATCGCCTAACTAAAGTGGCTCATTTTATACCCGTGAAGACAACCTATACGTGCTAAGTTATCCAAAATCTACATGAGTAGAATTGTATGTCTACATGGTGTGCCCAAGAGTATTGTATCTGATAGGGGAACTCAATTCACTTCCCATTTTTGGAGACAGCTAAGAGTCATTGGGAACGAGGTTGGAATTCAGTACTGCTTTTCATCCTCAAACAGATGGACAAACAGAAAGAACTAATCAAATTCTTGAAGACATGTTGAGGGCATGTGCCCTAGACTATGGAGCAAGTTGGGATGAAAGTCTGCCTTACGCAGAATTTTCTTATAACAACAGCTATCAAGCCAGCATTGATATGTCACCGTTTGAGTTTCTCTACGGACGAAAGTGTACCACCCCATTGTTATGGAATGGTGTGGGAGAAAGAAGTTTATTTGGGCCAGATCTTATCAAAGAAGCCGAAGAGAAGGTCAAATTGGTTAAGGACAGGTTAAAGATAGCACAGTCCCGACAGAAAAGCTATGCAGATCCTATGCGTAGAGAGGTCACCTACGAAGTTGGTGATAGAACTTATCTTAGAGTGTCACCACTTCGTGGAGTGAAAAGATTCGGAGTCAAAGGAAAGTTGGCACCAAGATATGTTGGGCCATTCAAGATTCTAAGTCGCAAAGGAGAAGTTGCCTATGAAATTGAACTGCCAGAATCTCTGTCAGCTGTCCATAATGTGTTTCATGTGAGTCAGCTTAAGAAATGTCACCCAGAAATGGAAGAAACTTCCTTGAAAGATACTATACCTTTGGAGGAAGTGCAACTAGAAAGTGATCTCACTTATGAAGAGAAACCTATCAAAATTCTTGAGACTGCAGAAAGAGTCACAAGGACAAAGACTATCAAGTTTTGCAAAGTGCAGTGGAATCATCATTCCGAAGAGGAAGCAACTTGGGAAAGAGAAGATGATCTTCGGAAAGACCACCCTCACCTATTTGCTAGCCAATCTGAATCTCGAGGGAGAGATTCACCTTAAGGGGGTTAGATTTGTAACATCCCTAAAATCATGATTTCAAAGATTGCATATCATTCATGCATGCATATAGAATTGAGATCAATTTCAAAACTCATTTCAGAAAAACAGAAGCACATAGTGCTATCATTTTATGTGAGCAAACTTAAATCAAATGGCCATCCCCATTTGAGAGTTTGAATGTTTAAAACCTAGATTGTTTATCTTCCTTGTTGATTGGTTTGAGTGTGGAGTTAGAACAAATTTTACAAAATGGAAATGGTTTCAAAAATCATTTTCAAACATTTGCAAACTTAGGGCAATGTCTCTGTTATTTTTGTTTCTTCAAAAATGACCAAGCCTTTTCAAAGTGACCACAGAGTTTTATGCCTAGAATTGAGACTGTTGCACACTGCAAAAATCACAAAAAGATTTGAATTCAAAAAGAGTTGGAATTCATTTGAAAACCATTCCTGAAATTCATTCTGGAAAAAGAAAAGGATTAAAGAAAATAAAAAGGTCAGGCGCTCCTATTCTAGCCCAACAGCAGAACCGGCCTAGCTAGCCCACCCGGCCTCCCTCTCTCTCTCACACACGCGCAGTCGCACCCACGCGGTCGCTGACACCCAGACCCCACTTTCTCTCTGCGTGTTTCGCTGATGAGCGGGCCCTCTCCACGTCATCGTCGTCTTCCCCAAATCCGGCGCACGAACTCCGCCACGTGCTGTCGCTTTGATTCCGAGGTAAATGGCATTGATTCCGGGCGTTTCGTCGAGTCTCGCTATATAATCCCTCTCTCTCGACCATTTCCTCAACCAATTCCTCCTTCACGCCACCAGTCGCCCATTAACTCGCCGACGCCGCCGCTATTCCGACGAATCGCTACCGACGAATTCCCGTGAGTCCGTGTTCCCTTTGTCTCGACTCATGCTATCAAGCTCAGCAAGTCCTGCGCATCTCGACACGCCCCGTTTGTTCTCGCATGATCCGTAGCTTCGGCAACGACTTCGACCGAGCGCCGCCGCTCTCTGCACGAACTCCGGCGACCTCTCCCCGTAAGTACCAGCCGCCCCTTGCCCTCTGCCTGATACGCCTAGGACCCCCATCGTCTTGCGCATCTAGCGGTGCCTTCCTTTTGATTTAGCGCGACGCAGAACCTCGCCAACATCGACGACAGCCGCACCCGACGCGTTTGTGAACTCCGGCGAGGAATCTCCGACGACCTCGTGCGCCCCTTCCCAAGCCATCGCCACCTTGAGCATCAGCAGCACCCTGCGGTTCTGGTAAGCCTCTTCCCCCACTCCCGCGTGACCTAGAACGCCAGCGCCGCCGCTGACAGACGCGCCGCTGCTAGTCGCCGCTGCTAGCGCCGCTCAGTTTTGGTCAGATGAATTGTAGCCGTCAGATCCAGATCTAGTGCGTAGGATTAGTCCACTTATCGAACCGTTAAGTTTTGATCTGAACCGTGCATCGCCACTTAGATCCTACGGCTCGCGTGCGTGATCCGGTGCGAAGCGGTACGCGCCATTAAGGTTAAGACACGTGGCTAGGGTTTGAGTTTAAAACAGATTTAGATTCAAATTTGATTAGGCTATAACTTTTGAATCCCACGTTAGATTTTTGCAAATTTTATACCGTTGGAATCATGGGGACAAGCCCTCTCTGTTTGTGCAATGTGTTTAAAGTTTAGGTTCTGTTAAAATGGTTTCTTTTGCAGAAACTTGTTTAGGACTATTTTGAGTATAGAATTTGCTTAGAAAATTGTTTTGGTGTAAAATAAACTTGATTTAGAAAGTTTTTAACTTGGTATTAATTCAGTACTATGCACTTTCTTGGTGGAGTTTTAAAAATCATCACTTAGCATTTTGCATGCATGCATATATTTATGTTTGTATATGAATTGTGTGTAATTTTGTGCTACCATTTTGTGTAGACTTTGGTACTAGTGATTGTGATTGTGAAGAGTGCTACTCTCCCCATTACCAAGGCAAGTGGTACTTCATGAATATTTCCATCCCTATTTTTCATACAAGCATTAGAAGTATTTTTGCTAAGTCTTGCATGTGTTACTATTTTTACCAAATGCCATGTTGGGAAATCCTAAGTAGTTGTAGAATTGCTAGGAAATTCCTAAGTTAAGTTACTATGCCATGCTTAGCCTAGCTAGTAGCAAACAAGGGTGGTAAAGTATATACATGCTATGATGAAAATATTTCTAAGTCTTTGGACTTATGTTTTTTTTAATAAAACAACTAAGTCAATGAATCACCTGGGTGGAATGGTTCTTGAATGGTGGTTTTTGGTTGAGTGGTTACAAAAGGCCCATGGACATGGTTTACCTTGTGTATCTCACTTGTGGTATGCCACTCAGGAACAAAGGGATTTTAGAGGCCAAGTGTTGAGAAGCTTATAGTGCAGCCACTTGGCAATATGGGCTCTGCCTGGACCACATAAGTTGCTAGAACTTAGCCATTTGGACAGTTGGTGGTAGTGGGAATGATAGGTTGGAGCGCGTCCATTTGGTCTAAGGAAAGGCTTCTGAAAGCTCCTGTCTTGGGAAACCAAGTCTAGTAGGGAAAGTGCACAACCTCTGCAGATGGAAAAATCTAAGTACTTAGCCAAGTCCATGGCAATGGACAATTTGAGCATCAAGACATGGAAGATATCAAGAATCTCATCACTCCAACTTCTAAGTAAAAACTTGTGGGTGAACAAGGGTGAAGGACCTCAATGTCTATTGATGGTTTCTTGGGAAAAGTTTTGACAAAGAAAAACTTAGTGATTTCAACTAATAGGAAAAACCTATTTTGAGCAAAGCAAGCCAAGATACACTTAGCCAAAATGCATATAGTAATATAGTCCACTTAAAATCTACTAAGGTATCACTTGCCAATACTATTCCAAAGTATTGACCCACTGTGGCTGTAACTTGTGATGTTGCAGGTTACTCCGATGATGATTAGGTGTCATGAGTCTACACTCAACATGCTTGCCTGTGGCACATGAAGATGAAGGCTTATGTTTATTTACTTATTCCAAACTCTTGTATTAGGCCTGTGGCCTTGAGTTGTAAAAGACTATGTTTTATCTCTGGAATGGATGTAATAAATGACCTTTGTATCTGTGTACTTCATCTTAAACTATGGATGCTAGCAATGATCCAGGGACTAGCATTGCAATCACAGGGATCCTTTTCCTTTACAAAGGAGGGATCTTACAGTCTCCCTATGGTTCGTGAATTATGTAGACATGATCGAGACTCTTCTCCGATAAATAACCAATAGAGCAATCTGGAAATTCATATGGCTCTCACATATTTCTACGATTACTTCATGATCGAATGAACCATTTACATACGATACCAATTTACCTTTGTCTCGCGATACATTAATTATCCGAGGTTTAATCATCGGTATCTCTTCATACCTAGTTCAACCTCGTTACCAATAAGTAAACTTTACTCGTGCCTGTGATATGTGATCCCTTGTGAGCCAGTAACATGCTTGTAAGCTAATTGGATGACATTCCACCGAGAGGGCCCAGAGTATATATCTATCCATCATATGTATGGACAAATCCCACTCTTGATCCATGTGCCTCAACATATACTTTCCGAATACTCAATGCCACCTTTATAACCACCCAGTTACGAAGTGGTGTTTGATGTCATCAAAGCATCCATCCGGTGATGGTGATTAACATGATCTCATGGTCGAAGGATTTAGGTTACTATGTATTTGAAAGCTTATAGCAAGTGAACTATTTGAATGACTTGATCTTATGCTACGCTTAACTATAGGAGTATGTCCATCACATCATTCACCTAATGATACGACCTTGTTGTTAATAACATTTCAATGTTCATGATCAGGAAACCATGATCATATATTAACCAACAAGCTAGTTTAACAAGAGGCTTTACTAGGGACTCTTTATGTTTACAAATCACAAAAGTGTTAATGTTTCCTGTTAATACAATTTTAGCATGGTATGCAAACATTTATCATAAATATGAAGATATGATAATAACCATTTTATTATTGCCTCTTGGGCATATCTCCAACATATATATGATGCAAATATGTGGGTATACATGTTAACAAACTACAAAGTTCATGTATGCATTTTACATGCATCAACATCCCCAAGCTTAACCTATGCTCGTCCTCGAGCATGAAGGTGATAAAACTAAACTTGGACTTTGGAGTTTGTTACCTTTGCTTCCTTCATTATCATGTAGATTTCATAGGCTCAATTCCTTTCAATGAAACATAATATGAAAGTGTACTATCAAGTTGTATCTTTCACACATCTATAAATATGTTGAACAATAAGTGAAGGTGTGATAAAACAAATGATGAACAAAATAAACCTTCAAGCACACATTGATGAACCTATAGAATTAGATACTCTTTTCATGATTGGCATTTGTTTTTCATGCCTTTATTTTTGGGATACTTCTTAGTTTCATGCCCTTGACTGGAAGACTCACTTCTTAGTTTTATGTCTTCCCTTAAGATGTTTTGCATCCTATACCGAAAATAAGCATTTAATACATATTCTATTCCTCCATAAAAAATGTAAAATAAGATTTTTAGCTATGTAGTTGATGTCAACAATACTAGTAAGGATGGGGTTCCAAGTATCTTTTATTTTTAAAGCTCCATATGGTTTATGTGCTAAACATCTTACAAGTTGATTGTTTCATGCACCTAGTCTATGACCTTGCACTCCTCATTCTACTCAACTTAGGCCTGTCACTATATACTCATGTATGAAACCGCATCACTGAAGTACCTCTTTCCCCTGTGTAGCTACATGCCCACTTTTTGTATTTATTTGCTTATTCATTCCTTTACTGATTTATCATAAGAGATAATATAATTCATTGTTTGTGTTAAAGGTGGGATGGGGCAATATATCTACTCCAGAGTAACAAGAAAAACAGACATATGAATCATATCAACAAGGATCATCATGCTATAAGTTTCCACCATGTCTTGCATGGATTTGACTAGCGGTTCACGAGCGTCTTCTACCAACATGCCCACTCCAGTGTGCACACTTCATTTCACATCGATGCAATCCATAGGTAGAAACTAAACATGATCAATTATAAACATTCAAAATTGAAAGCTTTATGCCATGCCATCATGGTTTAGCCAACAACAACTAATAAGATGTGAAGTACAAAAATTTCCATAGTGGTATAACCCCAAACCTTACTTTCTTATGACTTTAAAATACATGAAAAAGGTGTTTTTAAGAATGTTTGGAGGATTAACATACATACTATACTTGAAAGTAGCTTTTCCCACAAGTAGGTGGATATTCCTAGTCTAGTTTTAAGGGGTTTGGAACAAGTCTTAGCTTGTGTAGAAAAAGGCTTAACAAAAAGATGTCTAAAGAGTGTGCCATCTAGTTTATAATGTCAATATGTATTTTCTCACCTTGCTCCTTAATTTTGAACATAAATATACACCTGCAATAGATACAAATTAATAGGCATAAAACAGAACATGCTTCATATAAAGCACTTGAGTTTAAGAACTAGACATAACATGAATTTTTAGCTTTTGTTTTTACCTCCCCTTTTCTTTTATTCCACGGATTTTTTTTTCCAGTTTTAATCTATTTAAGGCAAAGTTTCTTTTCAGTAGCTGATCATAAACATTTATAATAATGGTGGTGATCTTTTTAATGCAAAACAAAAGTAAAATGACAAAAGATACGCTCCGAGTTTTTATGATAGTTCTATGTTTCTCAAAAAACAAAGTTTAGAGGTTTGCAAACCGAGAGTTGAGTAGGTCTAGTGGGGTGAAATGGGAATCCCCAAGATTATGGTTTGAACCATCCTTGGATTGATCTTGGTGTGATGTTCCTCGATTCCCTGTCAAAAAACATCAACACAATACTTTTTCTCCCATCTCTTTTTTGAGAGGTGACATTAGTGGCACGAGAGTATACTAGTTGTTGTATATATATATCAAAAAATATTATTTCTAAATGTTCCAGCAAGAATATAATGTTCCTACATATCCCTAGCATATAATATGACTCATACAAATCATTTTAGGACACTTGGGAATGGTTAAAACAAAAAATGGCAGAAACTGTCTAGATTTTCAGTAGCAGCAGAACGATTTGTTTAACCCACTTAGACATGTCAGGAATTTTATCCAATTTGTTTGCATACACAGGATGATATTTTTTCAATTCTATACAAATTTGAGTGCAATCAGAGTTACATAAAAAATTATAAAATTCTTGCACTGAAAACTGTTCTGTAGAAATTTGCTGCTACATATGTTTAACAACTTTTAAAACATCCAAAATTAGTTCCACTTATTAAAAAATACAGAAATAAAACCAAAACAAAACTCTATTTCTATATAAAGAGGTTAAAACAAAATCCAATAGAAAATTAACCGGGTTGCGTCCTACAATGCGCTTTCTTTATAGCCACATTGCTAGGCTTTACTTACTTAATTAAGGGTGGATGGAGATCATATCGTAACTTTTACTTTTTTGCCATCTCCTTATTCCTTGGAAAGTGTTTCCTTACAAAATACCTGGGTCCCATGGTTTGCTCATACCAATAAAAGTAATAGTCAAGTTGAAACATGGTAAAGAGCAACACAAGATATGGGACCAATAGCAACGAAGTCTCACTTTATTCCTATGCATTAGCATTTTATATATCATGAAATCATAGAAAATAGAGGCATGCCATTGCATAATATCGATAGGTGGACACAACATATGATAACTTTTTTTAGGGGAAAACAGTAGGGGAAAGACCCCCACTTCAGCTTTTTTCTTTTATCAATATAATGTAAAGTTATAGTTTACATATTACAAGTTACAAGGCCAGAAGGTTACAAAATGGAACCCCTTGGTGAAATTATCTCTAGAATCAATCATTGAACTGAAGGGAATACTTTATTTTAATTCTGAATTTAACCCATCTCATTTTCTGTAAAAAAATTCCTTCCAGTTTCTAAAGTTAGAATAATTATCTCCATGGCAAAAGGAAGGTTCAACTTTCTTTTGATGTCTTGGAAGGATTCAAAAACAGACAATCCTTGATCTCTCTATGGACAAATATAATCCCAACATTCAGAGGCAAATGGACATCTCCAGAACAGGTGGATCAGAGTTTCTTTAGTATTGCAATTCAAAGTTGCACAATTGTATTCAGGTAGAGAGCAATTTTTCCTTATCAGACGGTTCATTGTGTTAAGTCCGGCTAGTAGTAATGAAGTGAGGTGGAGCAGGCTGAGAACCAGCTAGCACCAAGTAGGCTTTTTTTTAAAACTCCTTATTTACCCAAATATAGCTCCATTTATCAGAGTGTCCTAGTTGACTGCTGATCAAAGATGTTTGACAAATATCCTCTAGTTTTTCAAATTCAAAGTAAACCTGCTGGGACAGAGGTAGATTAAAAAGGTCTTCAAGATATTCAGTACGAATAGCTTTATGTACTGTGATTTTAGTGTTCTTTGCATAGGATAACAGGTGTGGCATTGATAGTTGTAAACATTCATTCCTCCACAAATCTGTCCAAAGATAAGAAGATTTACCATTTCCAATCTGACATTTTCCCATAGCTTTATATGTATCAATAAGCTTCAGGTGTGCCTTCCACCAAAAGGAACCTTCCATTTGATATCCTAATAAGTTGCCATCTGAATAATAAGTTTCCTAGATAAGATGTACTCATGGAATATCATGATGATTGAAGAACTTGTCCAATGTAACATCCCAAAATTTTCCTATTTTGGAATGTTCAAATAAATTGATTGAATTGTTTAATCTCTTTGAAATTTCGAATTAAATAAAACTTTTGAGGATTTTTTTAATTTTTTTTTCACAAACCACATTGAAAAGAGAGGATTACCATGACTATCCAAACATAACTATTGGTTGGGAAATTTATACAAGTCCAAGAAAGTACTATCTTGCATTTTATTTGATTTTGTTTTGACTATTGGAATACTAGAATATTTCCAAATACTTGTTTCATTTTCACACAGAGAGGAAATAATATGACGTTTCCAATTATAAGAAACATGATGGAAATATTCTATAGTGTTAAATGGATTTGGTTGCTTTTTAGACTATTAAAAAAATATTTGTCAATTCTAAGAAAATAAGCCGAGAGAAGATAAAATGACTTCTTCATTTTTTTTGAAGCATAAAATGACTTCTTCATTCAATATGATTGGAAATTTATTATGTAATATTCTTTTGGAGTTTCGAAGTTGTAAGTATTTTCCATAATATTAAAACCCCTAAACCCATTTTGAGAAATTATTAATTAAACCAATTTTCCCTGTACCTCACAAATAGCTGCTAGAATAGAGCTAGCCTAATTGAACTAAGTCGCTTTTGGTTTCTTCTCTTTTAGCTAGGTCGTACATGCTTCTTAAAAAAAAGGTTTCACGCCAGCTAGCTTGTACGATAGTTTTTTCGAAATAGAACGAAAACAAAAGTAAAGAAAAGAGAATGTGAGATTGTACCCGACCGCTGACCCGAGCACCTACGTGATCCATTCTCCCTCCTGTTTTTCTATTCTTTTTTTTCTCTGACAAAACTGGCCCCACCTGTCATCACTAACCCTAGCCAAGAGTCCCAACTCATCACGTTCATCCCGAACTGAACCAAATCCCACAAAATTCTGCCTAATTCGTTCACAATTCTTGCCCCTCTTCCACGCCAAACCTCCCCATATAAACTCCCTTCCCTCTTACGTGTTTTTTTCGAGGAACCCTAACTTCAAACGACGAAATCGAGCAGGATCGGATCTCGCCGGAATAACTCCGCCGCCGAGCTCGAAAGTCAGGGTCTGAGGCCCTGCATCCCTTTCTTTTATTTCCCTTGGTGTTCCCCTTGATTCAACGCATCCTCGTAACCTCTTCCCATATCTAGGAACACCGGAGCGAGTGTTACAAGCCCGTCGGAGCTTCGCCGGACCTGCAGTTTACAGCCAAAGAGCTTCTTGGGCTACGAGGTCAAGTATGTACCTAGGGAGCAAAATGAGGCGGCTGATCTGCTGTCTAAGCTTGGATCAGGGCGCAAACGAATTTCTCCAGGAGTTTTCCTAGAGCATCTACGGACACCATCCGTGAAGGAAGCAGACATCGAGAACCCGGATATAGTTGACTCTTTCGTCCACATGGTGGTAAAGGTTCCTCCGGCTTGGAAAAAGCGTTCATGGAATATCTCGAACATGGAATTTTGCCCGAAGACAAAGTCGAAAGACGACAAATAGTATGTCAGGCAAAGGGCTATACCATAATCAATGGACAGCTCTACAAAAGGAGCACTACTGGTGTATACCTTAAGTGTGTTTCCCAGCTAGAAGGTATTGAAATCCTACGCGAAATCCATCTCGGAGATTGCAGGCATCACACCGCTCCTCGATCATTGGTCACGAAAGCCTTCCGGAAAGGATTCTACTAGCTGACCACGAAGGCGGACGCCGACAAGCTGGTTGAGACATGCATGGGATGCCAGTATTATGCCCGACAACCACATGTTCCTGCTGAAGAATTGCGAACAATACTAATAAGTTGGCGGTTTGCAGTCTGGGGGCTAGACATGGTGGGATCGTTACAGACGACACCAGGTGGGTTTACGCATCTGCTAGTAGCAGTTGATAAATTCACTAAATGGATAGAAGCTAAACCCATTAGAAAGCTTGATGGGGCAACTGCCCTTAGGTTTGTCCGGGATCTGGTGGTGAGATTTGGTCTCCCACATAGCATTTTCACCAACAACGGTAGCAACTTTTCACTCGGAGAAGTGGAGGCATATTGTTGGGAGAAGGGCATCCGGCTTGAACTTGCATCTGTGGCACATCCACAATCCAATGGTCAGGTTGAGCGAGCCAATGGATTAATTCTGCAGGGAATAAAGCCACGTATTGAGGCACCGTTACATAGAGCAGCTGGAGCTTGGGCGGAAGAATTGCCATCTGTGTTGTGGAGTTTACGGACTACACCCAACAGATCCACCGGCTACACCCCTTACTTCATGGTATATGGAGCAGAAGCCATCCTACCTTCCGACGTACTTCACGATGCACCAAGGGTTGCCGCCTACGATGAGGATGACGCTGAAGAATCCAGACGCCTAGATGTGGACCTTCTCGAGGAGGAGCGCGTTTTGGCATGCCAAAGATACGCCATCTACCAGCAGAAGCTACGCAGACAATCATGAACTGAAGGATAGACCCAACAAGGATCATAAGCGTAAGCGACGTGATCCGGATGATGACTACCCGGAGCTTGATCGGCCATGGAAGATAGCACAGCTACGTCCTTTTTACACTTACCATTTTTTATCTAATTTTGTACCTCTTATATGATCAATGAAATAAAGCTCTTTGGTTCACTCATATTTTTGAGTCTTTTACCTCCTTTAGTGTTCATTTTTGGATCGTATAAAACCTTTATGGACAAGCTTTGCAATTGCACTTGTGAAAATTCCGCCTATGGGCGTTAGCTTAAGTTTTCTGGTCTACACGTTCTTTGTTGTTTTTATGTGGATTATGGAGTAGTGACTTTCGGCACTTATTGTCAGCGATTTTGCGCTTAGGTTATTGACAGTGCCATTGGGCATCATCACCTGAGTGCATGGTTCCGACAACGAGTCTTCTGACTCACGAAAAGTCAAGCATAAGAACCAAAGTAATGGATAAGCTAGCACTTGCTTAAAAAAATATATACATGCTGGAACTAGTTCTTAAGTAGCAGGGCATACACCACTGTTTTCCTCCTTAAGTTAACACATAATTTTTTCCGCATATGCATTACAGAGGAAAACAATATTACAAATTGTTTTTTATTCCTCTGGCGTAGGCGACTTGGAAGCAACATCATCGGCAGCAGGAGTGAAGGGAATATGCCCTGAGAGGCAATAATAAAGTGTTTATTATGTGTATTCTAAGTATATGATAGATGTTTATTTTGCATGCTATAATTGTATTAATACGGAAACGTTAATACATGTGTGTTTAATAAACAAACAGAAAGTTCCTAGTTATGCCTCTCTCATAAACTAGCTCATTGATTAACAAGATGATCAATGTTTCCTGATCATGGACATTGGATGTTGTTAATAACGGGATCACAACATTAGTGTAATGATATGATGAACATTCATCCGAAGTATAGCATTACGATCAAAGTCATTGAGTTTATATTGCTATAACAACTTACGAAGTGATCCTAATCCTTAGACCATGAGATCATGTCAATCACTAACACCGGAAGAGTTTCTTGATAACATCAAACGTCACACCGTAACAGGGTGATTATAAAGATGGATTCAGAACTAATAAAGTGTTATGTTGAGGCTCATGGATCGAGAGTGGAATTTGTTCATCCCGATGACGGATAGATATACTCTGGGCCCTCTCGGTGATATCACATTGGTTAGCTTGCAAGCAAGTGATTTGATCACTAGAATGTTATATCACGGGAACGAGAAAAGAGTACATGTCGGTAACGAGATCAAACTAGGTATGGAGATACCGATGATCTAATCTCGGACATGTAATATATCGTGAAACAAAGGGATTAATATACTAGCATAAAAGGTTCCGACGATCACAAGAAAGTCATCGTTGAGTGTGTGGGAGTCAGTATGGGTCTCCAGATCCCGCTTCTGATTATTGATCTGAGAGGGGTCTCGATCATGTCCCCATTATTCACGAACCGTAGGGTGACACACTTAAGAGACACTGACATCCAATTGGAGCAAAAGTTTCATGCCGAAAGAATGAACAAGCGCAGGAATTTATTTCACTAGATACCGAAACAGGTTTTCGGGTGAAATTGCATAAAGTGGTTATGCATGTGAAATGGAATTCTAGTAAGGGGTTATTTATGAATGTTTGTCATTAAAGTAATTGACAAAATTCTGAATAAAATAAAAGAGTTTTATTTAATGAGAGTTTGCATTAAATTTGGTGGAAATTTAATGGGAATTTGAGTGGACTTTTGAGTGGAGGGAATTTAAAGGAGATTTGTGAGTGGAGTGTCCACCCACATGAAGAGGGAGGCAGGGGCATCCCCATGCTGCCACCCCTTGGGGTTCCCTCCTCCTATAAATGGAGCCCCCCTCCTCACTTGTCTCTCACACCTCCTCGTGAAGGATCTCTCTCCCCCTCTAGAATTTATCCCCCATGGTCTCGGACTAGCGAGATACATGTTCCCTGTGGATATTCGGAAAGAAAGAGTTGTGCTTCCGCTGCATCGCTGGAGCGAGGAGGCGGAGGTTGCTCTGTGCCTCGAACGTGTTTGCGAGCACGGATGCGCTGCTGATTTGCGGCGCTAGGACTTCCTCTCGATCTTGAGATCGGCAAGAGATCGTCTACATCAACCACGAGTTGAACTCGTTAAGCTTTGTCGGTCTTCAAGGGTATGTTCTCTACGGATATACATCCGCCCGTTGTTTGTATCTAGTAGATAGATCTTGGTACGTAGTTCCCATCGTAGGAAATTTTTTGTTTTCTATGGTGCGAACCCTACAGTGGTATCAGAGCCAGGTTTATGCGTAGATACTTTACACGGGTAGTAGACATATGAGTATGTGGGAGATGATGATCATGTTGTTGCTACTTTGTTGTAATTTTGGATATTGGTGTCATAGTGGGATGAAGCGGCCCGAACAAACTTTACATGTCCTCGCACATGAGACCTGTTCCACGCTTGACATGCAACTAGTTTGCATAAGTGGCTAGCGGGTGTCTGTCTCTCCTACTATAGTCAATATCTATTTTGCAAGCGAGTTGTCAACAATTTGATTATCCTTGTTGTGGTTCATGTTCGTAGGTAAGAACGGTTCTATCTCGAAAGCCCTAAGCCACGTAAAACTTGCAATGGATAAATTAGAGGCGTCTAGTTTAGATTGTTGCTGGGCTAATGTTATGATATGGTAGTGTTGTAAGTAGAAGTATGAGATGATACTCTTACAACACACATAGCGTGTAAACTCCATAGACCTTGGATTTACACATATAGGTATGATAGTGATCATACCACGGTGCACATGATAGAGATCATCTGCGGGAACCATATCATTTCACTAATAAACATATGATGTTTGATAGCATCTTATATTGCTTGTTTAGCACTTTGTTAGCATAATAAGATGATACCTCATTTAAATATCAAGATAAGAATGTGTTCTTCCTTTAGTATGCACCTATTATGTTTCGTCGCTCCAAGACATCACGTGATGACGGGTGTTCTTGGATCCACGACCATATTTCGGTTGTAAAACAGTTACACACGCGAATACTAAGGTTCTAACTTGGCGAGCCTAGCATGTACAGACATGGCCTCGGAACACGGACCGAAAGGTTAAGCATGAGTCATATAGTTGATATGATGCCCATTTGATGCTCGCCTTTGAAGCTATACCGACTCACGTGATGATCGGACTTGGTATAGTGGATTTGGTTCATGTAATCACCAAAAAGGCACGAGGGATGTCGTTTTTGAGTGGGAGTTCATTCATAATATGGATTAGTTGAACTCAATCTATCATACACTTAGTCTAAACTTTACAAATTCTATTGTAGATGGCACCACCTGCTTTTAATTTCAATGTGTTCATGGAGAAAGAGAAACTAGCAACGAACGGTAGCAACTTTACCGAATGGGCCATGAATTTGAGGATTCTCCTCTCTGCTGCACAAAAGCAATATGTGCTAGAAGCGCCGTTAGGCCCCCTAGCTTTTGATGATACCCCTGACGAGGAGAAGAATGTCTATCAGACTCGTCAGGAGGACCACAACTTAGTTCATTGCGGCATATTGTATGGGCTAGAGCCGGAACTTCGAAAGCGTTTCGAAAATGGCAATGCTTTTGATACAATGGGTGAGTTGAAAATGATTTTTGACACACATGCTGCTGTAGAGAGCTACAATGCTTCAGAAAAGTTCTTTAGCTGCATGATGAAAGAGCACAGCTCCGTTAGTGAGCATGTACTCAAGATGTCGGGTTACGCCGATAAGCTTGTGTCCTTGGGAATATCGATTCCCATTGACTTAGGCATCCATCGTTCTGTAGTCCGCCACCTAGCTATAAAAGCTTCGTGATGAACTATAACATGCAAGGCATGAAGAAGTCATCCCGATCTTACACAATGCTTAAAACTGCAGAAGTGGAGATCAAAAGGAACATCAAGTGTTGATGATCAATAGGAACACTGGTTTCAAGAAAGACAAGAAGGAAAACGGAAGGTAAGTAGGGCGGCAAGTCTGTGCGTGCCTGAAAAGAAACCCCGAGTTGGACCTAAGTCTGATTCCGAAAAGTGCTACTATTGTAAGGGACTAGCCACTAAGAATCGCCCCAAGTATCTGGCGGCACAAGAAGGCCGGCAAGGCAAACAAAGGTATATATGATATACATGTTATTGAGGTCTACTTGACTAGTGCTCGCATACCACCGGTATTTGATACGTTCAGTTGCTAATATTTGTAACTCGAATCGTGGGGCTGCGGAACAAGCGACCGCTAGCAAGGGGTGAGGTCAAGATGCGTGTCGGCAATGGATCAAGCGTTGATGTGATCGCCGTCGGAACGCTACCTCTCCACTTGCCATCGGGATTAGTTATAAACTTGAATAAATGTTATCCGTGCCCGCCTCGAGCATGAACATTGTATCTGGATCGTGTTTGATGCGAAGTGGTTATTCATTTAAATCCGAGAACAATGGTTGTTCCATTTATATGAATGAAATCTTTTATGGTCATGCATCGATGATGAATGGTTTATTTCTATTAGATCTCGATGATAATGTTACACATATTCATAATGTTGATGCTAAAAGGATTAAACTAAATGATGATATATCCGCATATATGTGGCACTGCCGTCTAGGTCATATTGGCGTTAAACGCATGAAGAAGCTCCATTCGGATGGACTTTTGGAATCACTTGATTTTGAATCATTTGATACATGTGAGCCATGCCTTATGGGCAAGATGACTAGAACGCCGTTTTTCGGTTCAATGGAACGGGCGACAGATTTATTGGAAATCATACATTCTGATGTATGTGGTCCAATGAGTGTGTCAGCGCGAGGTGGATATCGTTATTTTGTTACTTTCACGGATGATTTGAGTAGATACGGTTATATCTACTTGATGAAACACAAGTCTGAAACCTTTGAAAAGTTCAAGGAATTTCAGAATGAAGTGGAAAATCATCGTAATAGAAAGATCAAATTTCTATGGTCTGACTGTGGAGGTGAGTATCTAAGTTACGAGTTTAGCACTCACATGAAAGAGTGTGGAATTGTTTCACAACTCACACCTGCCGGAACACCACAGCGAAATGGTGTGTCGGAACATCGTAATCGTACTTTATTAGATATGGTTCGATCTATGATGTCTCTGACGGACTTTTGCTGTCATTTTGGGGTTATGCACTAGAAACTGCTGCATTCACTTTAAATCGGGCACCATCTAAATCCGTTGAAAAGACACCGTATGAATTGTGGTTTGGAAACAAACCTAATCTGTCATTTCTTAAAGTTTGGGGATGCGATGTTTATGTGAAGAAACTTCAACCGGATAAACTCGAACCCAAAGCGGAAAAATGCATCTTCATAGGATACCCTAAGGAAACTATTGGGTATTCCTTCTATCACATATCCGAGGGCAAGGTTTTTGTTGCCAAGAATGGATCCTTTCTAGAGAAAGAGTTTCTCGCGAAAGGTGTGACTAGTCGGAAGGTAGAACTCGAAGAGGTTATTGAACCTTCTCTTCAAAGTATGGCGAGTAGTGCAGCGCCGGAAGTTGTTCCGGAGTTGGCTCAACCTATTGAAGAAGGAACTAATGATAATGATCATGAAACTCCGAAAGAGAGTACTACCGAACCTCGCAGGTCAAACAGACGCTGCGGCTCCGACTGCGGAAATCCTGTCATGAATTTCATGGTTGATGAAAATGATGACCCTGCGATGTATGAAGAAGCGATGATGAGCCCGAATTCCAACAAATGGTTAGAATCCATGAAATCCGAGATGGGATCCATGTATGAAAATCAAGTTTGGAACTTGGTGGAATTACCTCACGACCGAAAGGCCGTGGAGAACAAATGGATTTTCAAAAGGAAAACTGATGCTGATGGTAATGTGACCGTCTATAAAGCTCGACTTGTCGCAAAGGGGTTTCGACAAATTCAAGGAGTTGACTACGATGAGACATTCTCTCCCGTAGCGATGCTAAAGTCAGTTAGGATTATGTTAGCAATTGCTGCATATTTCGATTATGAGATATGGCAGATGGATGTAAAAACCGTGTTTCTCAATGGTAATATTGAGGAAGAGTTGTATATGATACAACCAAAGGGTTTTGTCGATCCTAAGGATGCTAACAAGGTGTGCAAGCTTTAGTGATCCATCTATGGATTGAAGCAAGCATCACGAAGTTGGAATCTCCGCTTTGATGAGGTGATCAAAGAGTTTGGATTTGTCCAAACTTATGGAGAAGCTTGTATTTACAAGAAAGTGAGTGGGAGCAATGTGGCATTTCTGATATTATATGTGGATGACATATTACTGATCGGAAATGATATAGATCTTTTAAACAGTGTTAAAAGTTATCTAAACAGCAAATTTTCAATGAAGGACCTAGGTGAAGCGTCATACATATTAGGCATAAAGATCTATAGAGATAGATCTAGGCGCCTAATAGGGCTATCGCAAAGTACATACCTTGATAAGATTTTAAAGAAGTTTAAAATGGACGGAAGTAAGAAGGGGTTCTTACCTATGTTGCAAGGCAAGACATTGAGTAAGACTCAAAGTCCGGCTTCGGCAGAAGAAAGAGAGATAATGGACAAAGTCCCCTATGCTTCAGCCATAGGCTCTATAATGTACGCCATGCTATGTACAAGACCGGAAGTGGCACATGCTATTAGTTTGACTAGTAGGTACCAATCGGATCCAGGTTCGGAACACTGGATAGCGGTCAAGAATATCCTTAAGTACTTACGAAGAACTAAGGATATGTTTCTTGTATACGGAGGTGAAGAAGAGCTCGTCGCTAAGTGTTATGTTGACGCTAGCTTTGACACCGATCCGGATGACTCTAAGTCTTAATCCGGATACGTTTTTCTCATGAATGGAGGAGCGGTTAATTGGAGGAGGTCCAAACAACCTATGGTAGCGGGATCAACAACGGAGGCCGAATATGTTGCTGCTTCAGAAGCGGCTCAGGAAGCAGTTTGGATGAAGGAGTTCATATCCGAACTAGGAGTGGTGGCAAACGCATTGGACCCAATGGTGATCCATTGTGACAACAATGCTGCCATTGCCAATGACAAAGAGCCAAGGTCTCACAAGCATTCCAAGCATATTAAGCGCCGGTTTCACTCCATCCGCGAGCATGTCAAGGATGGAGATATAAAGATTTGTAAAGTACATACGGATCTCAATGTAGCAGATCCGTCGACTAAAACTCTCCCTAGAGAAAAACATGATCAACACCAGAATTCAATGGGTGTTAGATTTATCCCTATGTAACTAGATTATTGTCTCTAGTGCAAGTGGGAGACTGAAGGGAATATGCCCTGAGAGGCAATAATAAAGTGTTTATTATGTGTATTCCAAGTATATGATAGATGTTTATTTTGCATTCTATAATTGTATTAATACGGAAACGTTAATACATGTGTGTTTAATAAACAAATACAAAGTTCCTAGTTATGCCTCTCTCATAAACTAGCTCGTTGATTAACAAGATGATCAAGGTTTTGGATGTTGTTAATAACGGGATGACAACATTAGTGTAATGATGTGATGAACATTCCTCCGAAGTATAGCATTACAATCAAAGTCATTGATTTTATATTGCTATAACAACTTACGAAGTGATCCTAATCCTTAGACCATGAGATCATGTCAATCACTAACACCGGAAGAGTTTCTTGATAACATCAAACGTCACACCATAACAGGGTGATTATAAAGATGGATTCAGAACTAATAAAGTGTTATGTTGAGGCTCATGGATCGAGAGTGTAATTTGTTCATCCCAATGACGGATAGATATACTCTGGGCCCTGTCGGTGATATCAAATTGATTAGCTTGCAAGCAAGTGATTTGATCACTAGAATATTATATCACGGGAACGAGAAAAGAGTGCATGTCGGTAACGAGATCAAACTAGGTATGGAGATACCGATGATCGAATCTCGAACATGTAATATATCGTGAAACAAAGGGATTAATATACTAGCGTAAAAGGTTCGGACGATCACAAGAAAGTCATCGTTGAATGTGTGGGAGTCAGTATGGGTCTCCATATCCCGCTTCTGATTATTGATCTGAGAGGGGTCTCGATCATGTCCGCATTATTCACGAACCTTAGGGTGACACACTTAAGAGACACCGACATACAATTGGAGCAAAAGTTTCATGCCAAAAGAATGAACAAGCGCAGGAATTTATTTCACTAGATACCGAAACAGGTTTTCGGGTGAAATTGCATAAAGTGGTTATGCATGTGAAATGGAATTCTAGCAAGGGGTTATTTGTGAATGTTTGTCATTAAAGTAATTGACAAAATTCTGAATAAAATAAAAGAGTTTTATTTAATGAGAGTTTGCATTAAATTTGGTGGAAATTTAATGGGAATTTGAGTGGACTTTTGAGTGGAGGGAATTTAAAGGAGATTTGTGAGTGGAGTGTCCACCCACATGAAGAGGGGAGGGCAAGGGGCGCCCCATCGCGGACACCCCTTGGGGTTCCCCCCTCCTCCTATAAAAGGAGCCCCCTCCTCACTTGTCTCTCACACCTCCTCGTGAAGGATATCTCTCCCCCTCTAGAATTTATCCCCCATGGTCTCGGACTAGCGAGATACATGTTCCCGGTGGATATTCGGCAAGAAAGAGTTGTGCTTCCTCAGCATCGCTGGAGCGAGGAGGCGGAGGTTGCTCGGTGCCTCGAATGTGTGTGCGAGCACGGATGCGCTGCTGATTTGCGGCGCTAGGACTTCCTCTCGATCTTGAGATCGGCAAGAGATCGTCTACATCAACCACGAGTTGAACTCGTTAAGCTTTGTCGGTCTTCAAGGGTATGTTCTCTACGGATATACATCCGCCCGTTGTTTGTATCTAGTAGATAGATATTGGTACGTAGTTCCCATTGTAGGATTTTTTTTTGTTTTCTATGCTGCGAACCCTACAAGGAGAGTCACCCTCGAAGTCGGCAGTGTGGAGGGACTCAGAGGATCTTTGGTTGCCGCCATCAATGGTATTCATTGGCACGAAGATGTTAATGTCGACCAACTCGGCAACTCTGGTGTCATAACCCGCGAGTGACGCCAATATAGATTCATGGTTTATCTTTTGGCCTTCGTCATCTACGTCGGGGATGCCAGAGGTTACCGTGTCGATGTTGTCATTCTCGTAGTGTGCCTTGACCATGGACAACGCCATCCTTGCACCGGCCCATGCACATGAAGCTTTCCAGCTTGTAATACGCTCGGGGGCTTGGCGCAGGATCTCTGAGAACTTCGCCATAGAGTCCGATGCCTTGATATTGATCTGGAGGGGCTTGGCAATCTCTTTGCTCTGCGTGATGGCGGTGTTGATGAAGTTGCCGGCAAGGACCATGCATTCCTTTGCTGGAGGATGGGACCAGGTTAAACCCATAGGAGCTACGAATTTTCGACAAAGGACCACATGATTTCAAAAATTCAGAGTATCCCGGCTACAGAAATCCAAGACGGAGAATCACTTACTGAAGATGCTAGCCTCAGCTTGCTAGAGGGTATCCGCTAAGGAGTCCCGTTCTTGTTGGAGGAGCTTGTACGCTTCATGATGGCGTTGATTCTGCTCATTGGCAACTTTCTTCTGATCTTTTAAGATCACGATCTCCTCCTTCAAGCGGTTCATATCCTCGGTGGTGGAGTCCTGCAGGGCTTTCATTGATTCTTCATGCATCTTCAACATGTCCTTCCTCTCCTTGTTGAGGATCTTTTTCTTGCTATCCAGCTCCTGAATATGCTTGGATTGCTTGACAATGTCCTTAGCCTTGGCAATGGTTTCTGCAAGTCGGAGAAAGCAAAGTACACAGTGAGTACTCGGAGAATACACAAGGTCAAGTCGGAATACGAAAAATAAAGGAAAAAATACGCTTTCTCTTGATGATCTATTCCTTCAAGAAGGCAGTTTTACCCTTTTCGGCTTCCAAGTCCACACGCATCTTTTGATATTTTTCGTTTGCCATGCCCCTCCGAGCATTCTCATTCTGTGGAAAAAAGAAAGTTAAAACGTTGTTTGGTCTACTTGGAGCATCTAGCCGGAAAATTTCCACCTAGACGCTCGGGGGATACAACGATTGTTTTTAACTTAGCAATATGCTTAGTCTTTCTTTAAGCATCTAGTCGGAACTAATTCAGTTTTCAATTAGAAGCTTCGGGGCTACAGTATAAAGTTTTTAACTCGAATGTATGCTTAGTTTCTCTTTAAGCATCTAGTCGGAACTAATTAAGTTACAACTAGAAGCTTGGGGGCTACAGTATCAAAATTTATAAAAACTATGTATGCTACTCTTAAAGCATCTAGTCGGAATAATTCATTCCACCTATACGCTTGGGGGATACAGTGAGAAGTTTTCTAGCTTAGTCACTTTTAGAGCATTTAGACTCAAAGACCTATGGTTTCCCGTCTAAATCCTTGGGGGCTACAGTGGGATATTCATATGAAATGCAAAAAGGCAAATATAACTTACAAGTGTAATGATCTTAAGGTTGGTAGCACTCTCAGCCAACATCTTTCCAAAGGATACACTGTTTCCTTGCAAGATCTCTGCTTTCCGGAGAAGCTCCTCTAGACCGCACGTCGGAGATGTCAGGGCCGCACTAGGAACCAGAGCAGTGCTACCCGGCGTAAGTACCAGATAGACTATCTTCGGAAACTCAATGGTTTTCTTGGGAGCGGGGGAGCCGCCTTCGACAGAGGTGCCAGCTTCCACCACCGCCTTATCGCTACCGATGGCATCCTTAGCCGGAGCTTCAGCCATTTGATCTGCGGCACTCTCTTGTGTTGCCTGCTCTTCGACAACAGCAAGCTCGGTAGAGGCACCTGAGTCTACTTCCATGGCGGAAGGGCCAGATGCTTCTCTAGCTTGTGAGCATGTCGGGGCGGACGAAGGCTGGACGATGGGAGTGACAGGGGCGATGGCGGGAGATACATCGCGATGCAGCATATCCTTGATGGTTCTAGAAGACCTCGATGTTTTGGAGGTCTTCTTCAAGATGGTCGTGGCTTTCTTCCTGAAACGTGCAAAATGCATAAGTACAGGAACAAGACAGATAAATGGACAAATGTCGGAGAGAAAGAAGCTTACACAAGAGGGGGTGCTTTGGAAAAGGGGATCCTGGTAACCTTTCTTTTCTCCGCCTCTAGGGCGGCGGTAGTATTTTTGGAGGCTCCACCCTTCGTCTTCGTCTTCTTGCCTCCGTCGGCAGCGTCAGAGGTGGAGCTCTTCTGCTTTCGCGCCAACGGAGCATCATCGTCGGACACGACGGTGACTTCCTTCATCTTTGGATCATAGATTTGAGGAGCCATGATGTCCTCATCTATGTCGCTAAGCTGTTAAGGTGAAGAACCACCGTGTTAGATGAGATGGTAAAGGCTAGATGGAAGAACTGGAGTATATATCATACACGGAAAATAAGCAGTTACCTTTGGGCACTTGCTCTCTACGAACATGTCGTAGGTGATGGCGAAGCCACACTTCTTGTCCTTCACCTTGACGATGTCCTTGAGGCGGAGCCTGATGGAGACGCTCGAGAAGTTGTCCATGGAAAAGTGGAGGCTATCCCTTCTATCGTTGGAATACTCATGGACCAGCTTCGAGTGGTGCTGTAGAGACTGGATTCGCCTGATGAACCAACACATGGCTAGGTCCAACCCGGTCAAACCCATCTCTACGAACCACTCTATCCGCCTTATAGCGCGGGAAGCGTCGATGTTGGAGGGAAGGGAGGCCTGGGATCTCCATGTTGAGGCTTCGGCGGCTGCTCCATCAACAAAGTCCGGGTACGTTACTTCTCGGCTGGCCAGAGGGATATCTGGGCCATAGAAGTAAGTATGCTGCCAGTTCTTGCAGGACTCGTGGCCGACGATGTCGGGGAAGCGCCGGCCAGGTCATTTCTTGAAGCTAATGGTGCCACAATTTCTAAGTTCATCCTTGCTGGCTCCGGCTTCGCCCTTGACGGTGAAGAAATATATGAATAGATCTAGTCTAGGCTTAATCCCTAAATAACCCTCGCAAAGCGCCGCGTAATTGCTAAGCGCTAGGATACTATTGGGAGAAAGGTTTGGTGGCTATACTCGGTGATGATTCAAGACGGCGAGGAAGAAATTAGAGATAGGCAGGGAGACGCCGCGTACCAATTGTGCTTTGAGGTACACCTTTTCTCCGTCTTGGGGAGAAGGTGTGACCTCGCCGGCCGGCGCCGCCCGCCAGGCGAGCCCCTCCGTCGCGGGGAGGTAGCCCTCGATGATCAGCTCTTTGATATCGCGGTCCGTGATGTCCGAACCGTGCCAGCCGCCTTTGTGGGAGTCGTACTCCTCCTCCAGCAGCTCCAATGCTACTGGATTATGGTTGCCGCCGGTGGCCTCGACCACCGCAGACCTGGGGATGACCAGGCCCTCTGGGGGAACGACGACGGAGCTCGCTGGCTTCGCCGCGGCTTTGCCCGACGCCGCCATCGAAGGAGAGGAGCTGCTGCTGGCCATTGGGTGCGTTCGGAAGTGACTGGCGAGATTGGGAGTTAGGGTTTCTCGTGCGAGGCGCGGAGAGCTCGAGGAGACGCTTGCCTAAGGAATAATAAGATGTAGGGGAGAATGAGGTGAAAAAAGTAAATTTTCCACCGCAGTTACTATTTATGATCTCCAACATCGAGATTCGTGCAGCTTGATCGAATGGTTGCTGCGTAGGCGATGTGTGCGGAGACGTGCGCGGTAATTTTGCCACGTACCAACCGTCGCCACCAATGGTTCGTATCGCTCGCGCGGGAAAATTGGACATGATTGTGTTCTCTGCATGTGTGAGTTACGAGGCGTTGCTGACCTATGTCTACGTCGCCCTAGCTGACATAGGAAGATGAACCATCACATCAGAAGATTTCGGCATGGACGGATCCAGTCCGGCTATGGAAGAGTACGATGGAAGATTCAGCAATTCTCCGACTTACGAATTGAAGACGGAGAAAACCTTGCAGGGTTCCTTGGGAGGAATACAAGATATTTCTTGACGATTTGTCGACATCCATCTAGACGGAGCATTTAACGTGAAGAGGCAAGATGGCACAAGATCTCGGAGTTCCCCGGGGTCTACTGTTGGGGATATGCTATATGGGTATCCTCATAGCATGTCTCTTATCCGGATAACCTGGGTGTCCCACAGTTGGTAGCGTGGCCCATGGCCTGCTGGGCGGCCCAGTTAGATGGATCCAGAAGGGAGGCCCATGCCGGATATAGGAAGGCTATGGTGGAGTCACCAGCGTACCCGGAGCCTTGGAGTACAAGACACGCTAGACTAGTAATAGACAGTGTAGGACTCTGTAACCTATCCGGCGAGGACTTTTCCCTGTAACCCTAGGACTTGGCGACTATATAAGTCGGGGCTACGGGGGACTTTAGGGCACGATCATAGACAAGTTCACACAACCTCGCACAGCGAACCAATCTCTGTAACTCGGCGTATTGCCCTTATAGTGATTTATAGCAGGAGTAGGATTTCGCCACCATTGTGGGATATGAACCTGGGTAAGCTGTGTTACCTCGTACCCATCAACCGTTCGCCTTCCCCCATGTCTCTAAACACGCACTGTGAGGACCCCTCCACGGCGTACTCGTCGGCAATACCACGACAACCCTATCATCATGGAGAGTGATGAGGAGGCGTTGGTGAAGGAGGATACGTGGCCGGAGGCAATTTCGGCAGCGGTTCCCCCTCCAATCTTCCTCCGGGCAGTGACCTGCTAGCTCTCTGTTACTTGGTTTTCGAGCTATGCCTTTGTGCATCTCGAGAATGGCCACCAGGGGGGTTTATATAGATGGTTTAGCTCAAAACGAAGCGAATGGCAGTGGAATCAACGACATCGGAGTTTCGACGGCTGAGATCATATAGGTGGCGCGCCCTCTAGTATGTGGGCTCTCATTTTCAGCTCATTGTGCCCCTTGGTCTCTACTTTAGCTCATTGGATTCGTATGGAAAATATCTAACGGCTCCCATTGACTTATCTCCATTTCTAGTTCCATAGTTCCTGGAAAGTCAAAAAAACTAACAGGAGGTTTTTCTGCTAAAAAAAGTTAGAACCAAAAGAGAGGGGATTGATTAGAAAATCCCCGAAATCAATGTAAAACATGGATCTAACCTTATATATGATGCAAATATATGGGTAAACACGTTAAAAAACTACAAAGTTCATCTATATATTTTACATGCATCAGTCGCGTCCGCCTGGAACCTCACTGTTGCTGCTCCTTGTCCCTAAGGTGAGCTCCGGTCACCTTCCCACAGCCCTAGGGTCCCGCCTCCATTGAGCGCTGCTGGAGGTTGAGGATGAGTGTGGGTTGTTGATCACAACTAGATCGAATGTATAGCCTCCCTCCTTACCCCTTCAGCCTCTGCTACCAATGATACGTGGGCCCCACACGACCGTGCGAACGGCTCCCTCCCCCGCGCGCGCTGCGATGGGCCGGTCCTGCTGTTGGCCACGAGGGTCAGCTAGATCTGGCCCAACGCTGCTCCTCATCTTTTTCTTTTAAACTATTTCTTTAACTCCATATGTAATTGTTTACTTTAAATACAAAATAAAATGAAAATTGACCTAAATCGTCCAGATCTAAATTTCTATAGGTCTCTTGTGGTTTTCCTAATCATGAAGAACAAATCATCTGCCCAATTGCATTTCCTTTATTTCTGGTTTTTAAATTTCTAGAAAGTATATAAATCACTCATTAATTCCTCCAAGTAGTTTTACAACTCCAAATAGGATGAAACCTTTTTTTGCTGAAAGGTATCGTAGATACCTTGCATGTATCTCTGGTCACACCCTAAAATGTTTCCTAGTTTGCCTATAGCAAAAAGAACAAAAATAGGAAAATTCTGCCTTAAGGATTTTCCTTAGGCCAAACCAAAAATGGTGAGACCTGGTTGATTTTCCTTAGGACAAACCATCATATATATCAAACCATAGAAGCCCAATATTTATTGAGCCCTGGTTGATTTTTAGTGAATAAAACTATTTTGTCTATAGTTGTTTCACTAATAAAATCACTCTAATAGTTATGTATATCCAAAAAGGGTGATTCAAATTTCTGCAGAAAGGTAATTCAAGTACCTATCACGTTTCCTTAGATTCATATAAAAATACCATGTAGATTAACTAAATAGTTTGTGGCCCAAGAATCCTAAAGAAATACTGCCATTGCATCAAGTCCATTCCAATCCCACTAAAGCTATTTTCCCAAACCCTACTGAAGTATATGAGTAGCCTTTCATGGGATTGTTGTATTGTATAGATGCTTGTATGCTTTGTGTTGATTGTGGTATTGCTTGTTTGCATGTATGCTCGATGGAGGCGATAGTTGCGATTGTGCGATGTTGAGAAGAAGGAAGCCTCTTATTATTATTGGTATTCTTGGTTATCTGAAGAGAGGCCCAGTGACATATCGCCAGTCACAAGCAAGCCACAATTGTTGAACTCCACTATATGTCCTACTCCTTTTACTACTCATTTTGTATCTCCTTTTATAAACTGCATCACTACCTACAATGTTTTGCTTTACCAGTACTACTAACTTGGCCCTTTCTAGCATCCCATCTTTCTAACATCTGTAATGCTACATGAATAATAATAAAATGCTACTTCCACATGTCATTATTGCATCATCATTATATTATGCTCATGTCACCATGCCATCTTGCATTTTAGAATCATATAAAACCCTTCTTACTTGGTTCTTATCCCGTATGCATTATATTTTATTACTTGTATTTGCCTCTTGATATGTTGTATTTGCTTCTTGATAAATTTCTTAATGTCCAAGTTGAGTTGCGGGCATATATTTTACAACTCCACCACCTTTCTTTGACATCACCTTATAATTCCACCATCCAATCTATATATGAGCAATTGCATTTCTATGTGGTATTTCAATCTTGCTCATGTATGATGGGGTGGATCCACTTCTTTATACATGCTTCCATATATGTACCATGTTGTTTTCACAATATTGAATATGGAAATCCACATGGCCACCTTTGCATGCTATGTGAGTGGAATTCCTTGTCTAGCTTCCATATGGTTTGAATATGAATGAATTAACATGTAGGAGTATGATTGTGGTTATATGTGGCTAGTGGATCATACACACAAGCTTGGCCACATTATGTTCTTGTATGCTCTTTTATTTAGTACATATGGGAAGGAAGCTTCCATTTTCTTTGCTTTGCCATAATTGAACTAATTGAAGAAAGTAGGAATAAATGACCATGATCATGATAGTTGTTTTCACAATTATTTTAGACATTGTCACGTCAAGCATGGACCATGCAAAACTTGCACCCTTTCCTCTATTTGTGTCCTTATTGAATTTGGGAGAATATTGTGAATTTGAATTCTTGCAAGTGGAACCAACCTCAATCCAACCTAAATAGCTCATTCTTTTGATAACCTTGGTACATTTCAAAATCTTTTTCTTATGTGTTCTAATTGGTATCCATAAAGGAGTTTGGTTTTTGCAAATGACTAAAAACAACTAACTAGAATAAAACAAAACCCTAACTATATTAGCTAGCTAAATGTAGCTACCCTACCTCTATATATTCTTGTTCCCGAGCCCCTCCTTGTTCTTGTTTTGATGCCACACCACTCCATCACCACCACCTAAACCATCTACCCCAACTACCTAATCTACCTTGCTAAACCCACCATCTACCCCTCTATGACGTGGCCACCACATGGGCATGTGGCCACCTCTCTCTCTCCTTACCCTCTCCCCCTTTTGCTTTGCAAGAAGAAGGCCAGCACCACCATGAGATGCCTCCCTGGACGATCGTTCTTTTCCCTCTCTAGCTAGAGAACAAGACAAGGAGAAAGCAAACCCTAGCTCGATACTCCCTTCCCCTCTCTTTTTCCTCTACCTTTTGCACAAAGTGAGCCCCCATCTGCCTTTGTCCCCCTCCTTCTTATCACCATCTATTACCCCAGAAGGAATCCCCATCACCATCCATCCACCACCCATCCCTCCTTCATCAACCATGGCCATGCCCATCTTCTCCTCCACCTAAACCCTAGCCGTGTGCTAGATCTACCTCTGTATTTGGGGAAACGGGAGAAGGGAGTGCAGGAGTTGCGGAAGACGAGGGAGATGTCATAGTTGCTGTGTACATGGAGAAGAAGGCCCTAGACCACCGGATTCGCCTTTCCACTGCCGTGCTCGAGCCCCGTCGCAAGCTTCTTCCACAAATCCCTGCCACTGATCTACATTGCCCTTCTGCCTCTGGCTTCGCGGAAACCCTAGGTGAGCCCCTGCTTCCTCCTAGGAATGGTTTTTCTCGCCCTCCTATGCTGTAGCACTGCCGCTCTCTGTCGAACACATGCACGCATGCCCTCTGCCGCAGTCACCGCCAGCATGCTCCGCTCGCGTCTGCCAGCCCTGAAAACCCTCCTCTGTTCCCAGGATTTTTTTTGCTGTTGCAGCCCTCCAACGGTGTCGCTTGCTGAACAAGATTGGTAGCCTGAGGGCCCCTTTTCATATTTCATTTTTGCATAGCCGCTTTTCGTCCACCCGTTGCATCGCCAACCTCGCCGGAATTCGCTGTCGTCATCTATTTCTGTCGAGTTTCAGATATTGCTGGGCAAGCTTCAGTTAACAGCATGGTGGTGTTTTTGCATCTAGGCACTACCAGTTTCCAAAACTCAGCCCGCAGTGCTCCCGCTGATCCCACTATCATCCATCGTAGGTGCCACCATCTAGGCCTTTTTGTAAAAAGGTACCCAAGATTTTCCTTTATCAACTCGTAGACCCTCGGACTACCCACGTGTTGCCTCCCAGTTGGCCGACACACGCATGGCCCCGTAGTACCCCTTGGCCCACTTGTCGGTCTCTGTGTCTAGCTCTACCCCTTGTAACAAAAACCTTGTCTACTTTTCAAATCCAAATTCAAACTAAATTCAATTTTGTTTAAATATAAACCTGTTTATAATTTCTATATAACTTCGAATTTGAATAAATATTGAATATGAAATATGATTTATTTCTGTATGTGAATTGAAATGTAAATTCAAATCTTTTCAAACTTGTTTCAAACTAGTCAAACCTTTGACTTTGACCCAATTTGCTTAATTTTGAATTTAATATTGTTTTCAATTCATAATTCCAAATACTACAAATAATATATGTTTTTGAATAAAAAAAATGCCAGGAATATGAATATGCTATTTAAAATATATTATAGCTATTTAAAAGTTTTGAATTATTATATACCATTTAAATGCCAATTTCTTAATAAATGCATAACTTTAATTCTGTAACTCTGAATTTGACAAATGATATGTCTAAAATGATCAGAGATACGAACCCGTTCTAACTATGTATTCCATGATATAAATTGAAGCATACATCATATAAATATTAAAGGGTAGAAAGATTTATGGGAGCAAAGCATGACTAGACAACTAATAAAATGCTTTATTCTTGTACCCCACACCTCACCCTTGTGTTTCTTTTTATCCGGATAGACGCCGAGCAAGGGAACTATCAGGAGCCTTCGGAGTATTACCTGGATCCCACCTATTATGAAAATGAGCTATTAGGCAAGCAATTCCCCATGCTTGCACTATATATAGTACCTATTGCATCTATATTATTCTTGCATCATGAATCACGTGACGAATTAAATTACAATCCTAAGTAGTGCATAGCCTTTACTTTTAAACCCCACCAAAGCTTGTTCCTCAATCCTATGAGCCATTACTACAAGAGTTTTTTGAGCCATGCGAGTTTATAGAACTGCATGTTTAGGGTTTGTGAAGAGTGTTTGAATAACGAGTTACCTACCAACTGAATTGAGTAGTAATGGAATAACTAAAGAAAGAGCCACCAATGGGCAATATCTGCTATTTGGTTCTTTATGCTCACTTGGGTCCCGTAGGACTAGAGTACTTGATTCTTGTTCCTTGACTATCGCACTATCCATATGTGGGAACATGAATCCCCTTAGTCCGAGTTTGATTAACACCTTATTTCTTAGGGCCACAATTATTTTGGGGCATTATTACTATCATGTACTTATACCATGATTTACTACTTTATTTACTACTATTGCTTGAGGAGCATTTATTACTATACTGTTTGGGAACTAGGAATGTTTTTTCGGTATCGACAAGCCCAGTCACACTTTCTGGTTCCTAGTCATTTATAGCCATTGACACAAACCTCTCGGTCCGTCTCGGAGCCATCCAACTTTGTCGTGGGTATCCTAGTGAGGAGGCCCCCTAAAATCATTAATGAATCTTGTGAATGCTTTATCGTGACGCCTCATTGATTTTTATTTGGTTCTTTCGAGGTTAAGCGTTCTTGTGTTGCTATTTGTGCACCCCTACAGGGTAAATCTTTCTGAAAGTTGTGTTCGTGGTTATGGACTACCTAGAGCACAGTTTCTCAATCATAAACAATTATAACTAAAGTACCATCTTTAATTTGCCTAAACATGACTACTAATTAGAGCAATATGCATGGAATGATTAATAAAACTGCCTACAGATGGGGTGTTCTTCCGCCTTCTCGTTTACTTATGTTGGTATATCTACTAGGTAATTAACTGTTGTTTACTTAACGAGCGTCCGTCTATCATTAGTTAGGCGGATGTTGTAGCGTGTATCTATAGAAATTCTAGGCTTTATTTTCTCTGCAATTGCGTCACCCTCATGTTATTCCCTTTAGATGCATCAAGACTTGTTGATCCCCCTAGGGTCTCACACGATAAATATTGTTCAGAGGGACATGTATACTCATAGGAAGGTTACTGGGTTGAGGAGACCGATGATAGTGGCAACGTCCGTCAGGTGTAGAGATTCCGGGGATGGAGATCCGCGAGATCAATAGGCGGGATGTGCTTATTTCTAGGCATATTATGCCAGTTTTCTTCTTATCCATACTCGGATATTTTTTTTTGCTTCCGCTTGATCCTCTGATGTGTGATCTATGAGGATATATCATAAAATATTATTTCTTTCTAGGATATTTGGATCTTGCCGTATGGCGTTGAATATTTCTATTTGTTTTATATGGTCTGACTCTGTTCTATCGTTGTATGTCGCTGACATACACACTTGTGTATGTTTTGTTCGCATGGCTGTCGATTACGCCGCTCGCACCTGATATGATGTTCTTACAAAGTGGATAGGTGATATCTATGCACTTCTATTCTTGTAGACAGTTGTTGGGCCTCCAAGTGCAGAGGTGTGCAGAACAACAGCAAGTTTACCTTAAGTGGATTACCCAAGGTTTATCGAACTCAGGGAGGAAGTGGTCAAAGTTATTCCCTCTCAAGCAACCCTGCAATTAAGATACAAGAAGTCTCTTGTGTCCCCAATACACCCAATAAAGGTGCACTAGTTCGGTGAAGAGATAGTGAAATACAAGTGGTAACGGTGCCAGAAAAGAGTTGATGGCATGGAGGAAAGGTAAAAGTCCAAAACCTCCCCGACAAACGGCACAAAGATGGAAGCAAGCAAACATGCAACATATCTTATTTCAATGCTTACAAACAAGTCCTAGGGATCATACTTTCACTAGTGAACACTCTCTCATATAAATATCATCTCTTCATGATACTACTCTTAACTACTCTCTAGTTGGACATTCTATTCATCGGTAGGGCTATAACAGCACTCCTCAAAGTCCACCTTCCCCAATTTAGATAACCCCACATTGTCATCTTGAGCGCTAGATGGTTCCAACAAACACCACAATTTCATAGAGACATCCAACTCCAAATATAACTCATAACAAATATTCAATCTAGCCAAAGTGCCACACACGGTATGCACGTTGTCACATTCACACATGTGGGGAAAAGCATAGATCTATTAAAGCACAAAGAGTATTTATGTAGACTCAAACCTAAGTGCCACCATGGCATGCACACTGTCACTTTGACACACATGGGGAGAGTAGAGATCTAATAAAGCAGTTGAGTAGCATGGTAGATCTACTTGATTACAAAGCTCATGATCACAATATGACCATGCATAGAGAGAGAGATGAACACAAAGCTACCAGCAGATCCTTTATCCTCGAGGAAGAACTACTCCCTCCTCATCATGGGATTTAGCAACGGCGATGGAGATCGATGGAGATGGATATGGGGGCACTTCCCTGTCCCGGGAGGATGCCGGAACAAAGACTTTCTGTCCCCTGAATCTCCCCTTCGGTGGCGGCGGCGCTACAGAGGTTTTCCTGGATTTCTTCTGGATGCCCTAGGGTTTTTGGGTCGGAGGCTTCTTATAGGCGAAGGGGGTGGACGAGGAGGCGGCCAGAGGGCCCACACCTTCCATAGGTGCGGGCCAGGCTTGGCCGCGCCCAGGGGGGTCTGGCCACCCTCTGCTGCCTCTTCGTCCCTCCTTCTGGATTCGTGTCCCTCATGGAAAGTTATTGACTTCGGCTTTTGTCCCGTCCAATTCCGAGAATATTGATTTTCTGCCTTTCTGGAACCAAAAACAGAAGAAAACATGCAACTTGCACTATGGCAACTTGTTAATAGGTTAGTTCCAGAAAAGATATAAAAAACCTCAAAGTGAAGACAAAACATAAGACAAATGATATAAACCAACCATGGAGCATAAAAAATTATAGATACGTTTCCGACGTATCAAGCATCCCGAAGCTTAACTCCTTCTCATCCTCGAGTAGGTAAGTGATAAAAACAATAATTTTTGAGGTGACATGCACCATCAAAACCAAGATGAAACCATTTGCAAGCATTAAAAGATGGGATCAAAGAACTCTAAACATGTGCATCAAAGATGGAGTTCTAACAATAGGACAAAGTAACTATGCATGCAACATGAAAGGCTACAAACAAACATCATGAATAACATGCATTGAAAAACGTTTGTCTGTTTCACATATAGAAAACATGGCATAGTAGCATTCAGCTTGTCCCTCATAGTGTAGAAAATAAATGCATAGGACACCTTCAAAGTTCACAAGGGTGACTACAAACAAGTAGAACATGAACAAGTAATATCACAATATGCATCAATCAATAAGATTTGGAACACTGCACACAGAACGACAACTGTAATATCTCAAAAATATTAAACTTGGATCATCAAACTCTCATCATCAAAATTAGGGTCAACAAAAACTTTTCTAAATAAAGGTATGCAAGCATGCATGTGTGTATGCATCCCATTTTGAATTCTTTTGAATTGCCTTGTTTATGTGTTTCTTTGTTTTTAAAAGGTATTCTTAGGTGAAATAAACATCATCTAAACAATTCCCAAACTTTTCCCAAAGGCATATAAATCAAAATAAGCCAAATTGAGTGAATGGTCATTTTGCCCAATTTAACTCCCATGCCTACTTTGGCTGTCTCAAACTTTCAGAACTTAACAAAAACTTATTTGGATCTTTACACCCCTTGATAGTACTCCTAACAAAGTATCAAGGCCCACCTTGTGATCATCCAGAAACTTTCAAATGCATAGTTTAAATGACAATTCAAAATTGAATCTTTATCATATGGGAAGATCCCACCTTTTCAAAAACCACTCAAACAAGCTCAACTTTCAAAATCCAAGCATCCGCAGACTCACCAGCACCAACCTAGCACACCCACCAAAAATCTCTTCAAAATCCAAAACTTGAATTCTTGTGGCCATTTCATCAAACACCTTGCTGATTCAAATCAAATAAAATCTAAACACTATTATGAGCAGTGATTGGAGCCTAACTTGTTCCCTCTCTAGCTCACAGCAACCTCAGTAGATCATCTAGCAAACTAAACCAAGCACTAGCCCCACTGTAAGCTTGGCAATGCCATCAATGGTGAACAACTGAAGCTCACCATGTCACCCCACTGTGGACAGCAAGCTAGGAGAAGAAACAAGCCTAGCCAACATGTCTGGGAGCAAGCCAACACCCCACCACCACTCCCTGTCCAGCGCTCGAACGTTGCCAACCCCTGGACCACACGCACAGACGGTGCCCAGCTCGCCAGCAACCATGCCGAGCATGCGCCAGAGCGCCGCCCTCGCCGCGTGCATACACGATCACCACCGACCCAGGAGACCGCCAGACAGCCCCGTTTGCCGCCCCATGCCTCACAGCCACCGCTCGCCGTCGAAGACGCCGCCTTGGCCGCGCAGAGCATCGCACGTTCCAGACCATTTGCCACCGCCCCTACATGTGCATTAAAGCCGTAGAGCATCGCCAGGAGACCACCAAGCGATCGCCACCACCGGCCATGCCTCTAGAAGCCTGTAGCCATGTCACCACCGTCGCCTGCCCATCCCGTTCGGTCTCGTCGTCGCGACTATAAATAGAGGCCACCCCCAGCCGAATTGAGCACACCATCTCACTCCCCTCTCCTCACTGATCGTTCCACCCCGTTCCCGAAGCAAGGCGAGCAGCGCTTCGCCGGAATTTCACCGGAGCCCGCCGCTGCTGGAGAAGAAGGGAGCCAGCGATTGGAGCCGCCCCAGGAGAAGCTGTCGGTACCAGGAGGTTCGCCATTGTCGACTTCGTCATTCGCCCGCCTCGCCGACCCTCACCTGAGCCCCGGTGAGCACCCGACGACCCCCACCTGCCGCGTTAGGGTTCAGTCTTGCCGGCGTTGCCCGATGTGGACGACGACAATCAGCCGTTGGATTAGAACTAGATCGAACGCACCATACTGCCCCGTAACGCTTCGCACCCCCTCGTCTCACTGACGCGTGGGGACAGCAGTTAACCAGCCCGCGTAAGCGCTGTGCTTAGCAGGCCGGCCCAGTATCGTTTCCCGTGCAGCCCAGTCGTTTGAATTTAACCTTTTCCATTTTATTTCAAACATAGTTCTGCACGTAGTTTCAAAAATCAACCTAGCTCGATTCAGTGAACCAAATTTAATGAAAGCAATTTTGTTAGAAAGGTCTTGAAGTGCTGAATCCAAGCCCGTTGGATTTAAATCATTTGGATCTGTAGATCACCCTTGGTAAAAATAACAAGGCATAAGCTTTTCTCCATTCAAACATTTTTCAAATTTAAACCATAATAGCTTTTGAGTTGATTCCAACTATCAAAAATCACATTTAACCATACCTTTCATAATATATAAAAATATATAGGTTTACTTATGGAAATAATGTCCAAGTAATAAAAGAATGCCACATAAGCATTTCTAGTCACTTTATTTAATTAAAAATAAAAGGTTAAACCTTATTAAATTGTGACACCACTTTAAATCACATTCCCATGGACTAAAATATGTGGTTATGACATGTGTCAACATGATCCCATGTTTGGTTTGGAGGATATTAAATCTTAAGTAGTTTTTCAATGAGTAGAAATTAGTTTCCTAAAAATAAAAGAAATTAAACCAAGCTTTAATCTTGTAATGTTAGTGATGATGCTAGATCATCTATAGGACCCTTTTGTGTGATGATTGCAAGTAGTTAACTATTGTTTGGTGATTGTGTACCTCGTATTTATTCATAGATGCTAGTACCGACCAAGGATACGAGGAGGAAGGAGGAAACTACGAAGAAGAAGCCGAGGAGAACTTCAACCACTGCTCTGCACAAGGCAAGCCAATACTTGCAAGCTATTAACTTAGCAAGCTTATACTGATACTTGTGCAACCTAACACTACTATACCTATGCAAGCAAATACTTGCTTGTTACCATGCCAACTATATGCCTTGAGCATATATGATCATAACCACTTGATAAACAACTCCTAGTTTTACTTACAAGCTTTATACTTTATTTCCTTATCAAATCTAATACTTAGAGCTTACTTAAGTGAATTGTAGATTGTAGAGAGATAATTGAGGGTTGCATAAAGAGAATAAAATGTGGCCTAAGCTAGATAATATTTATGTCATCCTAAGGCATGAGATTGAACTTTGTTAAACTCCACTAGTTACCACCCCTCATTAGTACTTACCCCCACTTGTAGATGCTAGTGCTAAGCATAAAACTTGATCAACTTAGATGGGAATACTTGATGAAAATGGTTATGAAAACCTTGGAATGATGGATCATTCTATTGAGATGTTTTGACATGTGTTTCCGAACACCAGATGACTTTGGTGATGAAAATATTGAGGCATGAGCCTTAGCCCTTTATAAAACTGATGGTTGTCTGGATGCGATACCATTCCAATTTTACCGTACAACCACAATACCCGAGAATTGGGTAGGGCTTGACTAGAAACTTATATACCTTAGTATTAGTTACCTCATGACCAAGGTCTGAGCTGAGGCTACCTTGTGAAGATTGTCCACCTGTGCAGTACCCAAGATGACAATTGGTCATGGTTGGGAGGCCAAACTCACAGGAGAGGTGCTTATACTAGGGCGTGTAATTGAAAGGTTAGGATTGATTATCCGCATACTGAGTATGGTGAATTCAGGATTTGTTCCTGACGGATGTATATATCGAATGTTGTGGTGAAAGTGTACAATCTCTGCAGAGTGTCAAACTATTCGAATAGCCGCGTCCGCGGTTATGGACTGTTGGAGTGGCCATACTGTTCCCCCGTCAGATGTTTTCAAAATGACTTGTGAAATGACTTGAGACTTTGACTGGACCACAACAGTGTTGTGATATGAATTCAAGTTCCCACTTAGGTGTTATAAAATTTGACTAGCTTTCTCTTGCTTATGAACTTAGTAGAGGTAAATATGGCTTTTTGCAAAACCACCCTAGAGCTTAGTGTCCTACTACAAAAAACCCCTTCACTTGTTAGTATTAGTTTGCGAGTACTTAAAGAGTACTCATGGCTTTGTCCCTAGCTATTCCCGTGGCCAGACTATGAGGAGGAGTACCTGGAAGATGGACCCCAGGAAGGTTACGACAACTAGGATCATCTCCCATCGTCAGCATTGCCTATGACCCCGAAGATGGAGCTTCGCCTACGCTACCGTTATTATGTTATTCTGCTGCTTGAGTTGTATTAAGAACTGGATCATGAGATCCTTATTTTTGTAAGACCTTATGTATGGTTTGTAATGGATGATGTACTGTGGTATCCAATTATGTTATGTCTCGCAAAAATGGTAATCCTGGGATTGCGATGTATGGCCTAACAGGCATCTGGGATTAAAAAACCGGGTGTTGACAACAACTATGCTCTCTTAATGGTTCCTAAAGGTAGAAGGTGGAGACTCAAATAATGGTGGAAGAAAAGCCGTTTATAAATGAAGCAAGGATTTCAAGTTTCAAAAATACCTTCCAAAAATTATGGTACTTGTTAGCTTTCATCCCTCATTCCCCCTATCATAATCAACTTGAAATGATTAAGGTTAGAGTGAACAAAGATGGAGTATATGCTTGACGAAGTATAAGTTGGCAATCTCAAGTCCCTTGAATATGAGGGCCACACCTCATGCTACTCAACTTTAGTCACCTGTAAGTTCTTGTCATGGTACCCCTTTCACATGGTACAGGAGCTATCCCATAACCAAAATGACAACGCAAGCAAAGAATGAGCATCTCAGCAATCTTCTTATTTACCATGGGAATATGGTGCTTTTTTCTCTCTTTCCTCTTTTCTCAATTTGTCTCTTTTTTTATAAGAAGAATGCTTCATAGATGTCACTATGGTGACGGTGCAAGTTTCCACCATGATTAGGCATGGCTTAGGCTAGCGGCCCAGGCGTTTATCTAACACAGGATACAGACTCCATGGACTTACAAGTTCCCTCTTTATTTCACACCGGTGACATCCATATAAAATAGAGCATGATATCAACTTAGTACAAAGTACAAGTGCAATGCTGAAAACGTTCCACGTGACAACACGGTTCTGCTAATTCCAACGTATAAATGCAAGCATATACAACATAGATGACACAATGGTTCAAGTTTATTAGGGGCAAAGTATATAAAGTGTGCCATCAAGTTTGTGAGGGCTTTAATCACTAAGTTTTCACATAACAAAATAGTTTTTAATTGGAAGATAGTTGAAAACAAGAATATACTTGGAATGGTGTAACACACCATGCATAGGAGTTTATAGTGGACACTTTGGAATAACTTGGTTTCTTGGGAGTTGGAAGCATGAGTAGAGTTTACTCATACAAGTGGAGGATAGCAAAATACTGGGAGCAACCAACTAAGAGAGCAATAATGGCCATAATCATGCAGAGCAACAAAGCATTACTAATCAAGGAATAGAGTGGTACTACAAGTCAAGGACTAAATGATCATAGAGGCTATGGTGAATTGTTCATAGTCATAAAATGGTTTGAGCATGTGCCAAGTCAACCCAAGCAAAGCATCAAAGGAGAATACCACAATACTATACTTTTGTATGCTAAAACAACGCATGATTCCTTCAAGGCACACTAAGCACTCTCAATGATTTGGAGCAAGTCATTCTACATCCATAATCACTAAGCATAAGGAAAAAACAACACCTAGCATGACAAGATAAAGTCTAAGCCACAGTCAAAGCAAGCTCACTTTTGTACCACTTTTTAAGCAAAAACTTTCTACGCTTTTCAAACACCAAACAACTTATTTGAAACAACTCACAAAGATAATAATCAATAAAGGTCAGTGAGCTTGTCTCACAAATCCACACAGAAGAACTAAAAAGTTCTAAGCTGAAAGCATAAGAAAACTAAGGATAAACACATTGCTAGCAAAAGAGAACACTCAAAGAACAATAAGAGTGAGAACTAGAGTGTTCTAGGCAATGGAAACAGAGCGTGTCTCTCTCCAAAATAAGTGTGGTGTAACCAACCAAATTACTCAATCAAACTAAGAAAACAAAAAAAAATGAAAACTAAGACGCTCCAAGGACAACACAACTATGCATGAAACAATAAAAACAAAGTGTCTAGACAGACCTGAGCTTTTTATTGATGAAGAAGGGGATGCCTTGGGCATCCCTAAGCTTTAACGCTTGTACCTCTTGAATATTTCTTGGGGTGACACCATGGTGGCATCCCGAAGCTTGAGATTTTGTCCATTCTTCATCTCATTACATCATTCTCTCTCTACACCTGAAATTTTTCCTTCATATACAAAACTTCACACAATCTTCATTAGCAACATTAGTGTATTCAAAAGATATTAGACCCTTAGGCAAACCTTTGGAACAACAAAACTTTTCACTAAAAACACAAGCTACTGTAGCAACTCCTTCAAAAGGCTCAATTCCCCAAAAGAGAACTCAAAAAGGAATCAATAAGAAGCAAATGCAAATAATGGCAGATATCTGTCAAAACAGACAACCAGGTAGAAACCGATTTTTTGAAGACCTTGTGTTGGTCAAATCAAAAAGTGTTGAACTAACAAAAGTTACCTAACATACTGGGGATTTATTCGTACATATTCAGCTCAATCCGAGTTACAGAGACTCCTCATGAATTTTTATGGTGGAGGACAGAAATCTATTTTGGGACAGCAACTCCCCAAATCTTACTTCTCTCATTAAAGGTCATTCTTGGCACAAAAAGCAAACAAAAAGGATAAGGAGAGCTCATTACATAAGTAATAACTTCCAAGACTCAAGAAAACTCTTGGGTTATCTCCCAACAAGTACTTTTCTTTAATGCCTTTAAGTTAGGCTTGATAGTTTGAGAAGATGCTCACATAAGAAATATGAATTGAAGTAACAGAGAGCATCAAGAAGAAAATTCAAAACACATTTAAGTCTAACCCACTTCCTATGCATAGGAATCTTGTAAAGAAACAAGTCATGAAATCACAAAGCAACAAGCATATGAAAGCAAAATAAGTGCAACTTCAAGATTTTCAACATAAAGAGGGGAAACTTAATATTATTGAGATACATAAAACCATGTTTCCCTCTCTCATAATAACTTTCAGTAGCATCATGAATAAAATTAACAATATAACTATCACGTAAAACATTCTTATCATGAGCCATATGCATAAAATGATTATTACTCTCCACATAAGTAGTGGGAGCAAATGCAACAAAATTGCTATCATTGTTATTCTCATCACCATAACCATCAAATATAGGAGGCATATTGTAATCACTATAAATTTTATCCTCAATAGTAGGTGGACTGAAAGTATCATACTCATCATTGTAATCATCATATATTGGAGGTTTGGTATCATCATAAGCAATAGAATAACTATCTTCCAATGGTGGGGGACTAAAAAGTTCATTTTCATAAAAACTAGCTTCCCCAAGCTTAGACTTTTCCATAGAATTAGCAACAATGGTGTCCAAAGAATTCATACTAATAACATTGCTATTAGCATGTAAATAAAGCTCCATAGGTTTTTTAATTTTCTCTTCAAACACTTCATGTCCTAACTCAAGATAAATACTATAAAGATCTATAATTTTTGTTGTTGTTTTCCATTAAGCCTAACTAGTGAAAACAAGAAATAAAAAGACAAAATTGCAGAATCTAAAGGAAATAACTTCGAGCACTCACACCGGAGGATGTGAGTACCTTTTACCTTACCTCCCCAGCAACGGCGCCAGAAAAAAGATTGATGTCTACACACTTCTATTCTTGTAGACAGTTGTTGGGCCTCCAAGTGCAGAGGTTTGTAGAACAGCAGCAAGTTTCCCTTAAGTGGATTACCCAAGGTTTATCAAACTCAGGGAGGAAGTGGTCAAAGGTATTCCCTCTCAAGCAATCCTGCAATCAAGATACAAAAAGTCTCTTGTGTACCCAACACACCTAATACAATTGTCAGGTGTATAGGTGCACTAGTTCGGTGAAGAGATAGTGAAATACAAGTGGAAATGGTGCCAGAAAATAGCTTCTGACTTCTTGTTGACGTGGGTTAATGTGTGTGGGTGCCAAAAAATAGCTTGGCTGTGAGGTAAAGACTAAAGGCAAAAGGATGGAAGCAAGTAAACATGCAACAGATCTAGATGCAAACGGTGTTTCAATGTTTAGAAACAAGGCCTAGGGATCATACTTACACTAGTGAACACTCTCTCATATAAATATCCTCTCTTCATGATACTACTCTTAACTACTCTCCGATTGGACACTCTAATCATCGGTAGGGCTATAACAGCACTCCTCAAAGTCCGCCTTCCACAATATAGATAACCCCACACTATCACCTTGAGCGCTAGATGGTTCCAACAAACACCACAATTTTATAGAGACGTCCAACTCCAAATATAACTCATAACAAATATTCAACCTATCCAAAGTGCCACACACGGTATGCACGTTGTCACTTTCACACACATGGGGAAAAGCATAGATCTATTAAAGAACAAAGAGTATTTATGTAGAATCAAACCTAAGTAACACCATGGCGTGCATGTTGTCACTTTCACACACATGGGGAGAGCAGAGATCTATTGAAGCACTTGAGTAGCAAGGTAAATCTACTTGATTACAAAGCTCATGACCACAACAATATCATGCATAGAGAGAGAGAGATGAACACATAGCTACCGGTAGAGCCCTTAGCCTCGAGGAAGAACTACTCCCTCCTCATCATGGGAATCAGCAACGGTGATGAAGATAGAGATGGAGATCGATGGAGATGGCTCCGGGGGCACTTCCCCGTCCCGGCAGTGTGCCGGAACAGAGACTTTCTATCCCCTGAATCCCCCCTTCATTGGCGGTGGTGCTACAGAGGTTTTCGTGGATTTCTTCTGGTTGATTTAGGGTTTCTGCATAGGGGGCTTCTTATAGGCGAAGAGGTGAGGTCGGTGGAGGTCTAGGGGGCCCACACCCCCTGTGGGCATGGCCTAGGGTGGGCCCGTGCCCACCTAGGGTATGGCCACCCTGGTGTCCTCCGTCATCTTGTCTTCGATTTTTCGTATTGCTCAGGGAAAAATATGGACTTTGGCTTTTATCCCATCTAATTCAGGGAATCTTCATTTTTTAGCTTTTTGAAACCAAAAACAGCAGAAAACATGCAACTGGCACTGTGGCATCTTGTCAATAGGTTAGTTCCAGAAAATATATAAAAACACCTCAAAGTTAAGACAAAACAAAGAAGTAGATACTAAACAAGCATGGAGCATCAAAAATTATAGATACGTTTGAGACATATCAAGATGCAATACTTGTTTTCTGGTGGAAATTCGGGTTCACACCAGTCTAAGAGGAAGTCTACATGAACTTCTTTTAGATACATGTCATTTCCAAAAAAGGCTCTGCTTATCAAAATCAGTGCCCCCTTGTGTTGAGGCCCTGATGCAACAACAAATAAATGTCTACCATCTAAACACATACAAAATAGATGACTGCAATTTTGATGTTCTTTTGATACCTCTAAATTCAATCCTCTCGGTGGGCTCCTCATCTGATGACTGGAAATCAATACCACCAACGGTAAAGTGAAAATTGTCGCTGCTAGATAGCATCATTGTAACGTTACTGCAGGTTCCCATATGTTAAATAGATACATATAGAGAGCATTTTTGTACAATCAAGATACAAAGAGACCAATGAAGTGACAATTAAATCTCTATTGATAGAAGTGACAAGTGCATATTTTGAGATTTATACAAGGGGAAAAGAGTTGGGACAGATGCAGGCCGCCTAGGGGAGGCTCTCCGATGGCGCCGTCGGGTCTTTGCAGCTCTGTAACCCTGAACCTTAAAATCAATAAGCAAATTGGCAAATTCCATGGCAAGATTCCTAAATCGAAGCTACTGATTTAGGGTTTGGGGGTTTGGTTTTCACGGATACCTACGTGGACGGCGAAGGGGTCCTCGGAAGCGAGGGAGAGCGTCCGCACTACAAGGGACCAGAGGTGGCGGTGGTGGAGAGGCAGGGGACCGGCGGTGGCCGTGGATAGTGATTTGGGCAGGCGGGGAAGAAATGTGGCACAAATCTAAAATATTTGTGCACATATTTTTAGATATTTTCCACCATGTACTAGCCTCAGAGCGGCTGCAAGTGGAAAATGTCTCTAATAACATCCGTTCTCCGAATATTCCATATTTTTCCGCCAAGAAATTTCCCTAGCTAAGACGACTAGCAGTTTGAAACAAACGTGCTCGAAACTTTGGATATATTCGGAAGTCCGGCATTTTATTATTCTAAAATTTTAGAATTATTCATAATCTAAAAGCAAAGAAACATGTGTATAAATGCTTGATAGAGTGAAACTGAGTCGCCTAAGGCTAAATGAGGTTCATAAATTGAAGAAAAAAATTGGCGTAGTACAAACCTTGGATCTTATACCCTGAAAGAATGATGACTCCTAGTGTTCATGCGCTTGGGTGCAGAGCAATAAGGTGCAAGTGTTTTGAATTTGACTAATTAAAATGTCTAATAACAAAGTGAGATAATTTGGTTTCTTAATTATGAAATTTTCACCAATATAACCATTTTTCATGTATTATTTGAAGGAAGTCTGGTTGAGTGAATATTTGGAAATACGGATATATTAAGAACTCAAGATTTCGTTAGTCATAGCGCATCATCCTAGGAAATGTAGACTTATTTTGTCTTAAAATGTGTGATGTTATGGTAACATAGCTAGTTACCACTAAGATATAATGCATTGAAAAGGTTGTTTCTTAGGTATTTATAACTCCTATCATAATGTGCTAAGATATATACACTCTATTGTGAAAGGTCTAAAAGTAAATGAGGTTCATACATCGAAGAAAATATATGGCATAGTACCTTAGATAACCTGAAAATTGAGTCCTGATAAGTTATATTGTGTGCGTACTAGTTAACCTAAGTATTGTGTCTTGGGTAACATGAAAGGTATATGAACTACTCCTATAGTGTGTTCATGCGCTTTCTCCAGAGCAATAAGGTACAAGTGCTTTGAATTTGAACATGAACAAATTGAAGGAACTCCATATAACGGTTACGCTTCCATCCTTATTAATTTAACCACTAGAGACTACGAATATAGATCAGTGCGACAGCATAATCAGTAATATAATTGAACACGAGAAAATTGAAGGAATTCAATATAAATGAGTTGATTAATATATAAATGAGGTACTTATAATTGTTCAACCACTAGAGACTACGGATGTAGGTATTGTATTACATGCAACCAATGGTAATATTTAACTTAAACAAAATATAAGAAGGGGTAGCAGCACAACAGAAGGAGCAGGGACACGGAGCTGCCTTATCAGGAGCATCATCCTACTCAATGTCAAACAGGCCAGTCAAGACATATTCCGGGAGGAATTTGCTGTAAGCTACGTGTTGTGCCAAAGTCTTCAGCTGGTGCGTTCGGCCTTGGCCTTCGGCAATATCCCCCGGGTGCTAGATCATGTTGTGGATGTCCGTGTTGACGGCTCTACAACAGAATGGAAAAATAAACCCTCCTTACGGTTGAAACGAATTAGACCCCACCGTAAGTGCATCAGCACGTATCAGCTCTTGTTGTCCCTAAACTGCTTGCTAGAGTCCACGTCATGAGAATCGTCATGTTGATTTTTAAGAACATAACGTATAACTCATACATATGATTGAATTGTATTATAACTCAAGAATTGACAACATATATATGTAAGACAATATTAAATTGATATCAAAGAGAATGTATCTCATCAATAGTTGGATCGGTTCATATATCATTCATGTATCCAAACAAAATGACAATTAATTGGATAAGAGCTATATGTAGAACAAAGTCTGGGGCCTCAAAAGTTTTCTTTAGGGATGGCATGAGCGAACAAAGTATCAATTGCACAATCTATATATTGTTCTTGTACATTGCCCCTGGTTCACTAACTCATTCTTGAAAAAATCTGACACCAATTAATGTGTCTATCTCTCTTTTGTGGCAAATTTGAATCATTGGCCACAATAATAAATTGAAATAATGTAATCCTTATTATACACTATGAATACATGTGAAATATTTTGGGGAAAATTTGAATCATCGGCCTCACTGCAGAATTTAAATATAATAGTTCATATGAATATAGAATAAATCTGGGGCCTCATAAGTTTTTTAGAGATGGAGTTAGCGAACCAAAGTACCAATTGCACAACTTATATTGTTGTTGTATATTATTGCCTCAAGTTCACTAACCAATCCCTAAAAAAATCTGACACCATCGATCATATGTGTCTCCCCTTACACTCTTTTGGGGAAAAATTGAATCATTGGCTTTATTAAGAAATAGAAACATAATGTACACTATGTTGACATGGTTATACCCTGCGGGTACACAATATTAGCATACCTAGTCCAGCCCAAGGAAGGCCCACGAGAACATGCGCCAGCCCATGAAGACTTTCGGGTGGCCAGGGCCCATGACGCCTTCGGATCCTTGGAGAGCAAGACTAGAATAGATAGAATATTCAAAGGGGCAAACCCTAAACTTGTAACCTACTCGAATCGGTACCTGAGACCTAGCCTCCCCATATATAAAGGCTAGGAGGGGCCAACGAGGAGGGCACCCTCGATAGACTAGACCACAACAGATATACAGATCTAGCACTTCATACTTCGCATACACACCTCCACGTTAGATTACATCTGCGCACCCCTGTACTTTTCGGTTCCGCCGTAATCAAGAGCAGATAAGCAGGGGTAGGGTTTTCCCTCTGGAGGCCTAAACCTGGGTAAACCTCGTGTCCCCGTGTTTCTTGTTTGCTAACCGTTCTGCGATCTCCAGCATCTCCATCTTATCCAAAACCCATGCTCATAACCTCGTGAATTGGCGCCGTCTGTGGAAACTGGTGGCGCTGATTGTGCGATCGTGATGGTTCCAGCACCTTCGATCTACAACTCGTCGAGTTCCGGAGAACCGATCGCCAAATCAACTGGTCACGGCGGCGTATAGCCTGCCTAGTAGCTCAACTCTGACAAAACAACAACGTTCCTACAAGATTCTGTGCGCGATCAACGAGAAGTGCGTATGTAGCAACCATAAATCAACGCGGAAGATCAAGTCCTGGTATTGGAGTATATATCGGATCGGATTCGTTGAGTCTGACGCTCCCCTGAGCAACATGATGGAAGATTGGCTCGAATTCAATGTTGCCAACGCGTCGGACAGCGCGATACGCACACATCTAGACCTTGAATCTTTTCGGCGGTGGTCCAACATGCTAATGCAGCCCCAACAGATGTGTTGTACGTCAGTTCGAGCAAGCCAGAAAAATAAAAGGCATATGCTGGTACTCGATAAGAGGCAAAAAAAGAAAGAATCCATACAAAAGACCTTATGAGTCATATCAAGGTCACATCCTGACAAACCAGGATATTCAAAACAAAGGCAGTTGTTCACATAATAAGAGTACTACTTCATTAGAAGGGAAAGCAATCAAATATCATGGCAGAGGCTAGCTACGTACATACATCAATGCACATTTTCCTCAGCTAGATCGGTTGAATTGGCACTGTATTGCAGCACGCCGGATGGTGATCACTTGGTCGAGCGGCTTAACTTCAGTATTGTCATTGCAGTATACTTTGCTTCACCATGGTCCTCTTCACCGCTAGCTCAATGCTCGGGGTTGTGCTTATTCCGCCGCGCGACCCGCTGCGATCTTCAGCTGCGGTGACTCGCCGCTACGTCTTCGGATGCGGCCACCCGATGCGGTCTTCGACTGCTGTGGCCCGTTACAGTCTCCGGATGCGGAAATTCATCATCACCATGCGACTCTGGTACGCCGCGTCGACTACATCCGCCGCATGACCCATTGCCACGTCAACTACATGTTCGCTACATAAATCTCGGCCTCCACGTTGATTAATCGCCTAGCATCGATCTCACGACCTGCTATAGCTTTTGACTCCGGCGATACGCTACGATCTTTGGCTCCGACGACTAGGGGTCTCCCTCCGCTTCGGCGACTAGCCGCGGCTTTCGGCTGCGGTGACCTGGTGTGGTATTCGACTCGGGGGCTCCCTCGGCATCAGTAACCCGATGCGCCTTTCGGCTGCGATGACCCGATATATCCTTCGGATGCCGGTAATCTTCGGATGCGGAGCTCACTACCACCATCAACTCCGGAAACCCGTCGCCGCTATGACTGTGGTTTGCCGCGTCGACCACGCCCGCCCGCGACCCACTACCGCGTCGACTCCGTCCACGAAAACTACGACTAAAGCTAAGTTCTCTACTCAGAGTAGATTTTCTTTCTTACTTTAATCGCACTCGAAACACTCGGGGGCTGCGCCCACTTCGAGTAACCTAATGCGCCATTGGCTCCACGAACTCGAGCACCTCATACGCGACAGCCCGAGTAGCTGATTCTGCCTGATCGTCGAATCCTTAAACTCTGAGTGCCTCGGCAAGGTACTAAGACTAAGGGTAATCAGGCTAACGAAAAGGCCTAGCATACAATGCAACAGTATCGACTCGATCGACATCAGAATCTTACTGTACAAGCCAAAAGGCAAATATTATTTATAAGATACAAGTACTTCATAATTCTTAATGTTTTCTACAGCTTACAATGACGTCGACTGCGCCGACTATTCTATCGAGTCCTCCAACAGGAGTCGATGAAACAACTGGCTATGCCATAAGCTCAACACCCGAGTCGAGTCACTCCTCGGATGGTTACATCACCCGATGCTACACAGATGCGACGCTGGCCGCGCACCAGACATAAGCAACGTCGAGTCCTTCCCGCTGAACATCGCGCGACTCCGCTCCGTTAACTCCTGGATTCTTTTGCGCGAGATGCTGACTCGATGCACTTACGGGTCAGTGGTTTCTCCTCGCATGAGTCTCCAATCGAGTCTGCGACTCGACTAGACACTCGGGGGCTACTCCTATCAGGAGCGCTGGTCGCGCACCCGATGTACTTCCGGGTCAGCGGCATGCCCACGAGATTGCTGACTACAACTACATGATACAAGACTCGAGTCTCTGCCCGAGTCTACGACTCCGCCAGACACTCGGGGGCTACTCCAAACTGGAGCATTGATCACGCACACAGAAGATCTTCGAGTGGCACGCTTCGATTCCTCACTCGAATCAACGATTCGACTAAGGACTCGGGGGCTACTCCTATCAGGAGCGCTGGTCACGCACCAGACGCACGATTAAGGTACTACACCAACGATCTATTCTTCGAGTCCTATGTCGAGTCTACCACTCCACTACGAACTCGGGGGCTACTCCCATAGGGAGGATGGATTCAAGCATCCGAAAAATTTGTGTCCTACGGACCTAACAGTCAACAAAGACTGAATTGAAGTCTCTACTTGAGTCTATGACTCGAACAGACACTCGGGGGCTACTCCCATATGGAGCGCTGGTCGCGCACCCTATGAATTATTTGACTACGATCCTGCGGATCAGTATGCAAAAAAATTTCGGCAACTCTGCCCCAATTAACGCTAAGTGAGCAACGTCCTCCTTGGCCACCCGAAAAACCTCCGCGGTGATAAACATTCGGATGCTGCGTCTGCGATGCAAAGATAAGACCTACAGATACCATCTGGTGGTCTGGTAACGCACACGACTGTGCTCTGCTAGTGAAAATCCGTGCCAGCAGGCGCGATGAAAAATCCTGACGGACGCGTTGGGTACATCATTTAAAATTTACTGGAATTCCACTCCTGTAAGTCCTCCACGGCCTGAGTCGAATTACGCCAGCATATGTTCCAGTTTTGAGTCAAGGGACTCGAATCAGAATAAGATCGTGTTGTTTTGTCCTAAGACAGTTAACTGGCCCCGATCCGTCGGGAGAGTTAGGCACACGCATCAGTAATCCCTACACCCTCAAATCATTCCCTAGACAAACAGAGATAGCTGCACCCAAAGGATTGAAGAGTCCTCAGCCGAATCTACGATTCAACTGAACACTCGGGGGCTACTAACATGGTTATACCCTACGGGTACACGATCTTGGCATACCTAGTCTAGCCCAAGGAAGGCCCACGAGAACATGCGCCAGCCCATGAAGACTTTCGGGTGGCCAGGACCCATGACGCCTTCGGATCCTTGGAGAGCAAGACTAGAATAGATAGATTCAAAGGGGAAAACCCTAAACTTGTAACCTACTCGAATCGGTACCCGATACCTAGCCTCCTTATATATAAAGGCTAGGAGGGGGCAACGAGGAGGGCACCCCCGATAGACTAGACCACAACAGATCTACAGATCTAGCACTTTATACTTCGCATACACACCTCCACGCCAGATTACATCTACGCACCCCTGTACTTTTTGGTTCCGCTGTAATCAAGAGCAGACAAGCAGGAGTAGGGTTTTACCTTCGGGGGCCTGAACCTGGGTAAACCTCGTGTCCCCGTGTTGCTTGTTTGCTAACCGTTCCGTGATCTCCAGCATCCCCATCTTCTCCAAAACCCAAGCTCATAACGATGGGCATTGACGAGATTAAACCTCGTCATATGTTGCATATATATGCATGTTGTGTATCAAAATCAACACTCCAGTAAGATATATGCTAAGACTAGTCACAATGGGGAGTATCATATAGTAGTATCATGTATATGATTGTACTAGTATATGATACCATCTCTGGAATGCACAGTATCATGTAGTAGTATCATAGTCTTAGTGTATTTATTGTTTTGTAGAATCTCAATGTAAAATTGTGTATCTACCTATTTGGGATTAGTTTTGTAGTATATGATACCATCTCTATTTGGGATTAGTTTTTCTAGTTCTCTATGCTATGCTACTGTATCTACCTATGATACCCCCATTGGGGCTAGTCTAAGAAAATGTAAATTTACTAGATGGCAGATGAGCAGATCTAAGCAGATGTAAATTTACTAGATGGTAGATGAGCATATCGAATCAAATCTCCAAAAAAATCGACAGTTCGAACCATATATATATTCCCTGCATCAAGAAGGCGTGCGGAAGAGCAAAAGAATCTATAGAGGATCTACGGCTGCGACGACTAGAGAAGTTAGGAAAGTAGTACCTCAGATATCTCATTGTAGAGCTCCTCCTTAAACTCGTCGATGTACTCGATTTCTTTGAAGAGTATTTGTTCGGCGAGGATATCGTCGTTGATGATGAGCATCGGGTTGCCTCTGTTAGCTGGCGCATGCCCCTCAACTAGATGTATCGTTAGCACCACGACATTGTCGGCCACCTGCTGCTTGACAGCAACGACGACTGGTTGGAGGGATCCCGAATCATCGACGACGCATCGACAAGCAGTGTGCGTGCGCCGAGAAGCCGCCTCCGCCTTCTCAGTGACGACCGAGCCATCTGTTGTTGCACCTCCAACTGGCTTCACCTTCGGCTCCACGTGTATGCTTCATGGAAAAGCTAAGAGAAGGGCGGTGTTGCTAGCGAAAGAGCTTCGACGCACATGGAAGGTGCAAATTGAGTTTTTGTGACTAGACAGATTGGGGGAAAATGACACGAGCTCCTAGAAGAATAAGGCCTTAACGAGTTTATATATGAGTGGACACGTGTGTGTGTGGGTGTGGATGCATGTGGGTTGGGGCTAGTGTATGACATCCACTTTCTACTTGCATTAACAATACGTGCACGGTACCTCGGGAACTTGCACAACATGAGTTTTCGAGGCGGGCGGCATAATGGTCCGCCTTAGTAGACCCCTAGAGGCGATTGATAATTTTGACCGCCTGCGGTTTAGTGATCTAGGGAGATGGACAATAATTTCTATCGTATCAGGTTCCATTTAGAGGTGTTTTGTTTTAACGAGTGGCTGAGGGGTTATTCATACTAGAGACGGTGCTGATTAAAAACCGTTTGAGGTGAAAGTTAGAGGTGGTCAAACAATTATGACCGTCTGAGGGTGATGAACATATCTAGTGGATTGTATTTTTGGGATAAACCGGCTCTAGGCACAGTCTCTAAGTAACGAGTCTGTATGTAGAGGTCCCAACCTTTAATAAGGTAGAGATCCCTGTGTTTACAATGCTAGTCCCTAGATCAATAGCTAGCATCCAAAGTTTAAGATGTATTATGAAGAAACAAAGGTCATAATACAACTCTATAACTAGGAATAAAATAATTATTACATCTTACATAGCTCATTTGGCTATCTCATTACAATGCAGCAGAAATAAGTATACCATGGAGTCCTTCATCTTCAAAGTGACATAGGCAATCATGTTGGTTGTAGATTTGTAATCCTAATCAACACACTTCACTAACATCAAACAAACCTGCAACATAATAAGTTACAACCACAAGGGTCAATACATTTGAATTGTATTGGCAAGTGATACTATGGTAGAATAGTGGTATCTATCATCTATATGCATTTGGCTAAGTGGAGCTTATGCTTTCTTTGGTCAAAATAGATTTTTCCTTATAATTTGAAAACACTAAGTTTTTGTTTGTCAAAATCACCCAAGGCATCTACCAATAGAAATTGGTGATCCTTGACCCTTGTACAACCACAAGTTTTTAACTTAGAAATTGGGATGAGGAGATCCTTGATAGCTTCCATTTCTTGATGCTCAAATTGTCCATTGCCGGGGACACGGCTAAGTACTTATATTTTACTCTCTCGAGAGGTGGTGCACTTTCCCCACAAGACTCGACATGCATCGAGACAAGATCTTTCAGAAGCCTTCCCTTAGACCAAAATGGACGCGCTCCAAACCTATCACCCCCTACCACCAACTGTCCATCTAGCTAAGTTATTGCAACCTATATGATCCAGTCAGAGCCCATAATGCCATGTGGCTACACTTGAAGCTTCTCAACATTTGACATCTCAAATCTCTTTGTTCCTGGGTGGATTTCCACAAGTGAGATACACTAGGGTAGGCCATAAATATGGGGCCCTTTGTAACCACTCAATACAAACCATTCTTTCCATTCCACCCAGGCGATTCATTAACATAGTTGTTTTATTAAACAAAACACAAGTCATAGACTTAGAAATATCTCATAGCTTGAATATAATCCACCGTTGTTTTCTACTAGCTAAGCTAAGCATGATAGTAGTAGGGATCTTAACTTAGGGAAAATTCTACTAAGGCATCATCTACTAGGATTTCCCAAGGCATAGCATACTTAGTAAAAATTCCATGCAAGTCCCACTCAAAACATCACTAATGCATAGTGAAAATAATAGTACAAAAGTATGATGCACTACTTGCCTTTTTGGTAGAGAATATAAGTTCACTCCTTGATCTTGCAATAGTCACACTCTTCAAATTTCACTACAATTCAATCAAGGCACAAATTCAATCTAGCATTCAAATAATTCACCACATAAAACAAAGAAAACAAAACAATGCATGTAAGCATGCAAAAGATTGTTTTATTTGGAAAGGTGGTTTATAATAGGCTATAAATATTTTAAAACACCTATTGGTCATTTATAAAAGTGGCAATAACCATTTAAAATCAAGTTAGTGAAAATGGCCATTTAAATCATTTTGTTTTGCTAGAAATAATTTAAATCAAAGTAATAATTTCTGGTGTTTGACAAATTTTAAACACAAATGTTAATGTCTTAAGGTCAAGTGTTTAATATTAAACCATTTGCAAAAGGTTTCATCTAAAAACCATTTTTAAATCAAAGCAATATTTTATTTTGTTGGAAATTCCTTTAAACAAAGTAATAATTTTCTAGGGTTCACCAAATATATTTTTAAATCCAAAAACTTGGTGTTTAGGGTGATAGAGTTTAAATCAACCCATTTTCAAAAGGTTTTACTCAAAAAGCATTTTTAAACCATAATCAACATTTTTATTTAACTAGAAAATGCTTTTATTCAAAGATTTATTCTTTACCATCACAAAATATACTTTTAAATCTACAAGTTGGTTTTTATGGTCGGTAGGTTCAAAACAAACCTTTTACAAAAGATTTTACCCTAAAAACATTTTTAGAATAAATTTTATACTCAAAATATTCCTACACATGTTTCTACAAAAAGAACTAATTTTCCTGAAGCAAAACACTAAACAAAGGTCATGGTTGGAAAGTATTCTTTTTTCTGATTCCATTGATATAAAGTTTGCAAAATTTGGACGTGTGGATTTAAAGTTATGAATTTTTCAAATCTAACCATCTAATAGACAAGTTTCTGTTTTTAAATTAAAACTCAGGCCACGTGTCTTAACCTAACTGGCGCGTACCGGTTCGGGTGGATCGAGTGTTGTGGTTCATTGGATTTGAAGTTAATCGTGCAGCAAAGAGCGACACATACCTCTTCGGTTTAAGATTTTATCGCGTACACGGGATCAAGATCTAACGGCTCCTAGCAGCTTGACCAAGGATGGGCGGCGCTAGCGACGGCTGTGCGGCAGCGCGGCTCTGCCGGTGGTGTTACGGCGAGTACAGGAAGCGCGGGAGAGGGAAAAGGTGCTTACTGTGTTCGCCGCGTCGTGCTGAAGATCGAGGTGGTCGTCGTAGCTGAAGGGACGCACGGCGTTGACTTGAATCGCTCGCCGGAGCTGGTGTCGGCGTCGGGTTCTTGCAGGGTGATAGTGAATGTCCAGATCGTAATCCTTGATTAGCTCAATCCATCTTCTCTGTCTCATATTCAGCTCCTTCCGAGTGAATATATACTTCAGACTCTTGTGATCCGTATAGATCTCACAACGGTTTCCCATCAGGTAATGCCTCCATGTCTTCAGGGCTAGAACTACGGCTGCGAGTTCGAGGTCATGGGTTGGGTAATTTTGCTCATGTTGCTTCAGTTGTCGAGATAGATAAGATATAACTTTGCCTTCTTGCATTAGCACAAATTCGAGACCGATCTTGGATGCATCACAATACACATCGAAGGGCTTCGTGATATCCGGCATGATCAAGATTGGGGATGAAATCAATCTCTTCTTGAGTTCTTGAAAACTCGCTTCACATTTGTCGGTCCATTCGAACTTCTTGTCCTTCAGCAATTGGGTCATGGTCTGGCGATACTCGAGAATCCTTCTACGAATTTGCGGTAATATCCCGCCAATCCGAGAAATGCACGAACTTGGGTTTGAGTGGTTGGGGCTTGCCAATCTTCGACATCCTTCACTTTGGCAGGGTCAACGGCAATTCCTCTGGCTGATACAATGTGACCGAGGAATCCTACCTCCTGTAACCAGAATTCACATTTGCTAAACTTTGCATACAGCTGATGCTCTCTAAGGGTTCCAAGAATGGTCCTTAGGTGTAGCTCATGTTCTTCTTCTGATTTGGAATAAATCAGAATGTCATCGATGAAAACAACAACAAACTTATCCAGGAAGTCTATAAAAATCTTATTCATGAGATTCATGAAATAACCGGGGGCATTGGTTAATCCAAAAGACATGACTGTATACTCATACAATCCATATCTGGTGGTAAAGGCAGTCTTTGGAATATCCTCTGCACGAATCTTGAGTTGATGATAGCCTATTCTAAGATCAATCTTAGAAAACACTTTGGCACCGGTCAACTGATCAAACAGATCCTCTATCTTGGGCAAGGGGTACTTGTTCTTGATAGTGACATCATTCAATTTCCGATAATCCGTACACAAATGGTTACCTCCATCCTTCTTGTCCACAAACAAGACAGGTGACCTCCATGGTGACGCACTTGGTTGAATCAATCCAATTTCTAACATGGAATCCAGTTGCTTCTTGAGTTCTGCTAGCTCAGACGGGTTCATACTATATGGTATCTGGGCTATGGGTCCTGTTCTGGGGATTAGTTCAATGATAAACTCGATATCCCGATCTGGGGGCATACCGGGCAAAACATCTGGAAATACATCGGGGTATTCACAGACTATCCAGACTTGGTCAATGGTAGGTTGGGCTATACTCGTGTTGCACTTGAATTGGCGAGGTAAGGTTTCAGATATATGCTCGACTGCTATTCCGGCTCTACTGGTCATGGTTATGGCTTTCATGGTACAGTCAAACAATCATTTATGTTTGGACATCCAATCCATTCCTAGTACTACTCCCAAACCTTTATTTCTGAGTACTATCAGATTAGCATAAAAATCTATGCCATGGATTTGGATAGGGACGGCTTTGCAAATTTGCCTAGCCTTGGTGGTTGATCCGGGAATTTGAACAATCATAACATGCTTCAGTTTGGTTGGTTGAATTTTACTAGTGCAGGCAAATTCTTCGGTGACAAATGAGTGCGTTGCACCAGAATCAAACAACACTCGTGCAAGTACTGAATTAACAGAAAACATACCCAGCACGACGTCTGGCGCTTCCTGAGCTTCTTTAGCATTCATGAGAAAAAGACGGCCATTGTGGTTGAGCGAATTCCCTAGGGCAAACCTTCTTCCGGGCAGAACACGATGATGCTGCTGAGCTGGGGCATTGGCATTGCATGCTGCGGCATTCTTCTTGTTGGGGCACTCGTTGGAATAGTGACCCTTATTTTCACAGTCATAACAAGTCACTTGCGACTTGTCCTTTGCTGCTACAGGCACAACATTGCTTCTAGTCCTCGGGGCAGTGTTGGTGTTGGCGGTAGCATTGTTGTTGTTGAACTTGGGTGGGGTATGGTTGAAATTGCTTGCGTTGTCGGGGTTGTTGTGATTTCCTCCGGGCCAAGGGTTTCCACGGTTGGGGTAGGTCGAACGGTTCATCGGGGGTCTGTTGGTTCTTGGGGCAAATCCGGGATATGGGTTAGGGCAATACTTTGGGGTCTGATGGGTTCCTGGCTGATGCATCATGCGACGCTTGCGATTCTCATCGGCTTGGTTGATCTTTCCTTCCATCTGGATAGCTGAGTCGACAAGGGCTTCAATATCATTAAAGGGGATATTGACTAATACCGTCTGCATCTCATCATGCAGACCATTTAGGAATCTTTCTTTCTTCTTGGCTTCGGTGTCGATATCATCCGGGGCATACCTAGCTAATGACACGAATTTGTCATGGTATTCCACTACGGTCATCCTTTCTTACTTTAGCTCTCTGAACTCGTCTCTCATTCTCTTGATCAAACCTAGTGGCACATGGGTTCTGCTAAACTTGACCTTGAATTCCTCCCAGGTCATCATCTGGCCTCCGGTCATTGCGCGAACACTGTTCCACCATGCCCTGGCATCTCCGGCTAGATAGTGGGTGGCGAACAGAACTTTCTCGTTGGCTTCCACTCCGGCGACTTCTAGGTTATTTTCCATGGTTTGCAGACAATCATTGACGTCTAGGGGTTCTTCTGACTTAGTGAAAACAGGTGGGTTGGTGTTCTGGAAATTCTTGAGTTTAGACCCATGGTTGTCCTGATTTCCGTGGCCTTGGTTGTTGTGGGCTAGCTGGGCTATCTGCTTCAGGGTGGCTAGGTTGGCTTGACGTTCCGCTCTTCCAGCTTCGTGGTCAGAAGTCAACATTTGCAGAATCTGCAACATCGGGTCCGGGGATGAACCACTTCCTCCACGTGGCATCTGAAGATTGAGATAGATCGTGAGAAAAGAGGGAAATTTCTAAGGTTTTGGGTCTTTGAAAAGTTATTAAAGTTTGACTCGGATTTTTCTAGCAACTTGCTTTTTCATTCATTCATTGATAGCACACGATACAACACACACCACAACAAAGAAAAACAGATGGTTTTAAGAACCATTCTGGAAACTATGATACAGTGGACCGAATACTACTCACTACGCTAGTCTCAAGTGGTACTACTCCTCGGAATATGTGGCTTCATCATCCTCATCATTATCGATGAAGGCGAAATCATCCTCATCGGTGAAGAAATCCATAGCCTGATCCTCCAGAAAATCATCGTCATCACTGAGATAGGAGTAGGGGTCTCCACGAAGATCCTCTCCGGCATTCTCCCTTTCCTCCAACTGCATGTCTCTCTCGTGGATGGTCTCCTCCAAAGATGAGATACGGTGACGAAGACGGGCAATAATGCCCTCCTTCTTGTCGAGGTGACGGCGGCGAGACTTGCGATCCTTTGCTAGCATGGCGATGGTTTGGTCCTTCATTTTGATGATGGCAGACTTGTGGTTGGAGTAGTCACGACAGTTATCCAACTCCTGCTGACGATTGTACATCATGAAGCTAAGGTGTTCCACTTGGCTCTTCAGTTCAGGGTGGTATAGGGCTTCTAGTGGTTCTCCATTAGCATCACGCCTTGGGAAAAACTCAAAGCGAGTACCCTTGATATGGTTGATGCTCTGCCCACACAAATGGGGAAAGAGCTTCCTGCATGGCCCTGGCAAGTCCATCGAGCCAGTTGTTCTCTCTTAAGGTAAACTGAATTCCCTCAGCAGTGGGAGGTTCAATCTTTCCTCCAAGAGTTGCAACAATTATCCACTGCAGATCTTCTCCTCCTTGATCATTGAGCTGAGCTCCGAAGAACTCGGGGTGCGGACGCTCCAGAAGTTCCGAAAGCTGGTCCAAATCCCTCTCAAAGATAAGGTCTGCTCCATTCCCCAACTGATAAAACTTGTTGTACTTCACGTCCATCTATAAGAATATAAGATGATTAAGTTAGTAGAGTGATCAAGTGTGTCAAAATTTTATGTATTTTGCAAGAGTTTTTGAGGAACATGAATTTTCATGAAAGAATCAAAGGGATAAGAATGAGAATAAGTTTTTGTAAATATTTGTTTTCTTTGGTTTTGAAACTAAGTTTTTGATTCAAAAGTCCAGTCTAACTAGGGTCTCCTAGGGTCAGGATGGCTCTGATACCAACTTGTCAACACACGGATTTTTAATCCTAGATGCCTGTTATGCCATACATCGCAATCCCAGGATTACCATTTTTGCGAGACATAACAGAATTGGATACCATAGTACATCATCCATTACAAACCGTACATAAGTTCTTACACAAATAGGGATCTCATGATCTAGTTCTTAATACAACATCAAGCAGCGGAATACGTAATAATAACGGTAGCATAGGCGAAGCTCCATCTTCGGGGTCACAGGCAATGCTGACGATGGGAGATGATCCTAGTTGTCGTAACCTTCCTGGGGTCCATCCTCCAAGTACTCCTCTTCATAGTATGGCCACGGGAATAGCTAGGGACAAAGCCATGAGTACTCTTTAAGTACTCGCAAACTAATACTAACAAGTGAAAGGGGGTTTTGATAATAGGACACTAGGCCCTAGGATTGTTTTGCAAAAGCCAGATTTATCTCTACTAAGTTTGGAAGCAACGAGTTCTAGTTAAGGTTTTATAACACCTTAGTGGGAAATTGTATCTCATTCCACAACCCTGTTGTGGTCAATCAAAGTCTCAATTCATTTCACAAGTCATTTTGGAAAAGTCTGACGGGGGAACAGTATGGCCACTCCAACTGTCCATAATCATGACGCAGCTATTCAATAGTTTGACACTCTGCAGAGATTGTACAATTTCACCACAACATTCGATACATCCGTCAGAACAAATCCTGAATTCACCATACTCGATATCACGGATAATCAATCCTAACCTTTCAATTACATGCCCTAGTATAAGCACCTCTCCTGTGAGTTTGGCCTCCCAACCATGACCAACTGTCATCTTGGGTACTGCACAGGTGGACAATCTTCACAAGGTAGCCTTAGCTCAGACCTTGGCCGTGAGGGAACTAATACTAAGTTATATAAGTTTCCAGTCAAGCCCTACCCAATCTTTGGGTATTGTGGTTGTACGATAAAATTGGAATGGTATCGCATCCAGACAACCATCAGTTTAATAAAGGGCTAAGGCTCCTGCCTCAACATTTTTATCACCAAATCATCGGGTGTTCGGAAACACATGTCAAAACATCTCAGTAGAATGATCCATCATTCTAAGGTTTTCATAACCATTTTCACCAAGTATTCCCACCTAATGTTGATCAAGTTTTATGCTTAGCACTAGCATCTACAAGTGGGGGTAAGCACTAATGAGGGGTGGTAAACTAGTGGATTTTAACTAAGTTTAATCTCATGCCTTAGGATGACATCAAGATTATCTAGCTTAGGCCAAATTTTATGCTCTTTATGCAACCTTCAATTATCCTTCTAGTATCTACCATTTATTCCAGTAACTCTAAGTAATAGTTTTGATAAAGAAATAAAATAATAAGCTTGCAGGTAAAAAAACTAGGATGGGTTTATCAAGTGGGTAGGATCATCTCTGTTTAAGGCATATAGTTGGCATGGTGACAATCAAGTCTTGTCTTGCACAGTATCAGTATAAGCTTGCTAAATTGCAAGTGTTAGCTGGCACATTCAACTAGTAGCATTAGGCTTGCTAAAGTAGAGTATCTTGCAAGTGTTAGCTTGCATTGGTCCACTTGGTTAATAAAGCTTGCAAGTGTTAGCTTGTGCAGAGCAGTGGTTGAAGTTCTCCTCGGCTTCTTCTTCGTAGAATCCTCCTTCCTCCTCGTATCCTTGGTCGGTACTAGCGTCTATAAATAAATACGAGGTACACAATCACCAAACAATACTTAACTACTTGCAATCATCACACCAAAGGGTCCTATAGATGATCTAGCATCATCACTAATATTACAAGATTAAAGCTTGGTTTAATTCCTTTTATTTTTAGAAAAGTAATTTCTACTCATTGAAAAATTACTTAAGATTTAATATTCTCCAAACCAAACATGGGATCATGTTGACACATGTCATCACCACATATTTTAGTCCATGGGAAGGTGATTTAAAGTGGTGTCACAATTTAATAAGATTTTACCCTTTTATTTTAATTAAATAAAGTGACTAGAAATGCCTATGTAGCATTCTTTTATTACTTGAACATTATTTCTGTAAGTAAACCTATATATTTCTATATATTCTGAAAGGTATGGTTAAATGTGATTTCTGAGAGTTGGAATCAACTCAAAAGCTATTATGGTTTAAATTTGAAAAATGTTTGAATGCAGAAAAGCTTCTTCCTTTTTATTTTTACCATGGGTGATCTACAGATCCAAATGACTTGAATCCAACGGGCTTGGATTCAGCATTCCTAGACCTTTCTAACAAAATTGGTTTCATTCAATTTGGTTCACTGAATCTATCTGGGTTGATTTTTGAAACTGTGTATAGAAGTGTGCTTGAAATAAAATGACTGGGCTGCGCGGGAAGCGATACTGGGCCGGCCTGCTAAGCACAGCGCTTACGCGGGCTGGTTAAGTGGTTGTCCCCACGCGTCAGTGAGACGAGGGGGTGCGAAGCGGTATGGGGCAATATGGTGTGTTCGATCTGGTTCTAATCCAACGGCTGAGAGTCATCGTCGACGTTGGGCAACGCCGGCGAGACAGAAACCTAGCGCGGCCAGTGGGGGTCGTTGGGGGCTCACCAGGGTTCAGGCGAGGGTCGTCAAGGCGGACGAACGACGAAGTTGACAACAGTGAACCTCCTGGTACCAGCAGCTTCTCTTGGGGCGGCTCCAATCGCTGGCCCCCTTCTTCTACAGGAGCGGCAGACTCCGGTGAAATTCCGGCGAAGTGCTGCTCGCCTTGCTCCGGGAACGGTGTGGCACGATCAGTGAGGAGAGGGGAGTGAGATGGTATGCTCAATTCAGCTGGGGGTGCCCTCTATTTATAGTGGAGCGAGGGGACCGATGGGGCGCAAGGTGAGCTCGTCGTGGTCGACGATATAGACGGCTATCAGTGTGGGCGACGGTAGGGGGCGGTGCGGTGCTCCCTGGCGAAGCTCAACGACACGGTGGAGAGACGTGGGGTGGTGCGGTTTGGTCAGAATGCGACGGTGCTCTGCACGTCCTGAACGAGCGTGTCTACGGGGATGCTGGGATGGTGGTGATCACATATGCAAGCAGCGAGGGCGGCGCGCGGTCTGTGGGCGTCGGTCGAGCGTGGCGCACGGGGCATGCTCTCGGAATGGTTGCTAGCGAGTTTGGCATGGTTCGTGCGTGTGGTCCAATGGCTGGCAAAGTTCGAGCGCTGGACAGGGAGTGGCGGTGGGATGTTGGCTTGCTCCCAGACATGCTGGCTAGGCTGGTTTCTCCTCCTAGCTTGCTGTCGACATGGGGTGACAAGGGTGCATTCGGCCTGCTCACCATTGATGGCAATGCCAAGCTTACAGGGAACAATTTAGGCTTCAATCACTGCTCACAATAGTGTTTAAGATTTTGATGATTTGTGTCTGCAATCTGTTTGATGAAATGGCCGCAAGAATTCAAGTTTTGAATTTTGAAAAGATTTTTGGTGGGTGTGCTAGGTTGGTGCTGGTGAGTCTGTAGATGCTTGGGTTTTGAAAGTTGAGCTTGTTTGAGTGGTTTTTGAAAAAGTGGGATCTTCTCATATGATATAGATTCAATTTTGAATTGTCATTTAAACTATGCATTTGAAAGTTTCTGGATGAACACAAAGTGGGCCTTGATACTTTGTTATGAGTATAATCAAGGGGTGGAAAGATCCAGAAAATTTTCTGTTAAGTTCTGAAAGTTTGAGACAACCAAAGTAGGCATGGGAGTTAAATTGGTCAAAATGACCATTCACTCATTTAGCTTTGTTTTGATTTATTTGTCTTTAAGAAAAGTTTGGGAATTATTTAGATGATGTTTATTTCACCTAAGAAACATTTTACAAGCAAAGAAACACATAAACAAGGCAATTCAAAAGAATTCAAAATGGGATGCATACACAAATGCATGCTTTCATATTTTTATTTAGAAAAGTTTTTGTTAACCCTAAATTTGATGATTAGAGTTTGATGATCCAAGTTTAGTATTTTTGGGATGTTACAAGTTCGTTGTGGTCTATATCAATGATATTCTTGTCTATTCCAAGTCAAAATAATAACATGAAGAACATCTCTGTTGTGTCCTCACCGAGCTTCGTGAGAACAACCTCTATAAAAAGTTCTCCAAGTGCGAATTATAGCTGCCAAACGTCACTTATCTAGGCCATGTCATTTCTACAGCAGGCATTTCTCTCAACCCGGAAACTGTCCGGACTATTTTGGAGCGGCTCCCTCCAAAGAATGTCAAAGAAGTCTGCAGCTTCCTCGGATTGTCAAGTTATTGTCGCTGATTTGTTCAAAACTTCTCCAAGATAGCCAAGCCTCTTACCGATCTCCTCAAGAAAGGGAAGAAATACCTTTGGACACCTGCGTTCCAAATAAGCATTGAAACTCTCAGGGAAAAGCTCACTTCCACACCTATCTTAGTTCCTCCAAATACATCAAAGCCCTTTCAGGTCGCCTATGATGCATCACTCTAAGGAATTTGTGCCGTTCTCATGCAAGACAAGAAAGTCGTTGCATATGCGTTTCTCTAGTTGAAAACCGATGAGGTCAACTATCCAACTCATGATCCGAAACTTGTAGCAGTTGTCTTTGCTTTGAAAGTATGGAGCCATTGCTTGCTTGGCAACCATTGTGAGATCTTTTCTAACCACAAGAGACTGAAATATATTTTCACTCAGTCGGATCTCAACCTTCGACAAATGAGATGGATTGAAACCATCAATGACTTTGATCTCACTATCAAGTACACACCGGGCAAAGCAAATGCGATGGTCGATGCCTTGAGTCGCAAAGCTTATGTAAATAATGTTAAGGTGAAGAAGCTTGAACTCAGTTGTGTGAGGAATTCCGTTAACTCAACATCGGGATTGTTCCCCTAGGCTACCTTGCAAACTTGGTGGCTACTCCTTCCTTGGAAGAAAAGATTCGATTCGCTCAGCTTGTGGATCCCTTCAAGGCACTCTGTTCGAAGTATGAATCATACCACCTCGATGATCAAGGCACTCTGTTCTATGATCACATGATGTTTGTTACTAAACTTCTAGGCTTGAGAGAAGAGGTTCTTAAAGAAGATAATGATTCTGTTCTGTCTATCCACCCTGGCATCAGGAAGTTGTACATAGATCTGAAAACACAGTATTGGTGGCCTGGATTGAAATATGATTGTGCCAAGTATGTCTTTGAGTGCGACGTCTACCACAGAGTGAAAGCCGTTCATCAAAAACCATCTTGTCTTCTTCAACATTTGAAGCCTCCAGAATGGAAATGGCAGAAAGTAGAGATGGACTTCATAACTGTCTTTCCAAGGTCTCAAAAAGGCAACAATGCTATCTTTGTTGTCATCGACATGCTTTCTAAAGTGGCTCATTTCTTCCTAGTCAAGGAAACTATCTATATTAGTCAATTGGATGAACTCTATATCAACAAGATTGTCTCTTTGTATGGAGTGCCTCTAGAAATCAGCTCGTATAGTGGGAGTATCTTCACTTCCAATTTCTGGGAAAGCTTCCAACAGGCCTTAGGAACTAAGCCGAATTTCAGCATAGCATTCCACCATCAGTCTCAAGGACAGGTGGAAACGATCAATCAGATTCTTGAAGATATGCTTCGTTCTTGTGTAATCTCCTTTGGCATGAAGTGGTAGGAATGCCTTCCATATGCTGAATTCTCCTATAACAATAGATTCCAGAAGAGTCTCAAAATGGCAACCTTTGAGGTTCTCTATGGCTGCAAGTGCCATACTCTAATTGGTTGGTCAGGGCTAGGTGAAAGGAACTTCTTTGGCCCCGACATTTACACTCAAGCATAAGAGAAGGTTCTTATCATTCTTGAGAACTTGAAATTTGCTCAGAGTCGAGAGAAAAGAAACTATGATAGGAACCATGTGTATATATGGAGTATGTTCTTGGTGATCAGGTTTACCTTCATATCACTCCCATGAGAGGCACTCATCATTTTTGTATGAAAGGCAAGCTTGCATCGAGATACATCGGTCCTTTCAAAATCCACGGAAAAAGAGGAGAAGTGGCTGATGCCCTTGATCTTCCAAAAAAACTCAAGGTGCACGATGTGTTCCATGTCTATCAACTCAAGAAGTGCTTCAAAGATCCCGGTCGGACCGTGGATCACGAGCTCATTGACCTCCAAGAAGACCTCTCATATAAAGAGCACCCCGTGAAAATTCTTGAAGTTGTAGAACGCAAGACTCACAATAAGTCTATAAAGTTATGCAACGTTAAATGGATGCACCATTCCATTGATGAAGAAATTAAGGAGTGCGAGGATGACCTCCATTACGAGTGTCCTACCTTGTTTGAGTCTTCTTCGTCTTCCTAAAATCTCGGGGCGAGATTCTTCTTTAGTGGGGGAGAGTTGTAGCATCCCATCTGTCTAACATCTGTAATGCTACATGAATAATAATAAAATGCTACTTCCCACATGTCATTATTGCATCATCATTATATCATTCTCATGTAACCATGCCACCTTGCATTTGAGCATCATATAAAACCCCTCTTATTTGGTTCTTATCCCATATTCATTATATTGTATTACTTGTATTTGCCTCTTGATATATTGTATTTGCTTCTTGATAAATTTCTTAATGCCCAAGTTGAGTTGTGGGCATACCTTTTACAACTACACAACATTTTTGACATCACCTTATAATTCCACCATCCAATCTATATATGAGCAATTGCATTTCTATGTGGTATTTCAATCAAGCTCATGTATGATGGGGTGGATCCACTTCTTTCTACATGCTTTCATATATGAACCATGTTGTTTTCACGATACAGAATATGGAAATCCATATGGACACCATTACATGCTATGTGAGTGGAATTTCTTGTCTAGCTTCCATATGGTTTGAATTTGAATAAATTAACATGTAGGAGCATGATTGTGGCTATATGTGGCTGGTGGTTCATACACACAAGATTGATCACCTTATATTCTTGTATGCTCTTTTATTTAGTCCATATGGGAAGGAACCTTCCATTTTATTTGCTTTGCCTTAATTCGAATAATTGAAGAAATCATGAATAAATGACCATGATCATGATAGTTGTTTTCACAATTATTATAGAAATTGTCACCTCATGCATAGCCCATGCAGAGCTTGCACCCTTTCCTCTATTTTTGTGTGTCCTTATTGAATTTGGGAGAAGCTTGTGAATTTAAATTCTTGCAAGTGGAACCAAACTCAATCCAACCTAAATAGCTCATTCTTTTGATCACATTGGTACCTTTCAAAATCTTTTGCTTATGTGTTTTATTTGGTAGCCAAAAAGGAGTTTGGTATTTGTAAATGACTAAAAAAAACTAAATAGAATAAAACAAAACCCTACCTGTATTAGCTAAACCTAGCTACCCTACCTCTATCTATTCTTATACCCAAGCCCCTCCTTGTTCTTGTTTTGGTGACACACCACCCCATCACCACCACCTAAACCATCTACCCTAACTACCTAATATACCTCACTAAACCCACCATCTACCCCTCTATGACGTGGCCACCACATGGGCATGTGGCCACCTCTCTATCCTTACCCTCTCCCCTTTATTGATTTGCAAGAAGAAGGCAGCACCACACGCGCTTCCTCCCTGGACCACCCCTTATTTTCTCTCTCTAGCAAGAGAACAAGGAAAGGAGAAAGCAAAACCTAGCCCGATCCTCTCTTCCGGTATCTTTTTCCTCTACCTTTTGCATAAAGTGAGCCCCCATGTGCCTTTGTCCCCCTCATTCTTATCACCTTCCCTGCCCCAGAACGAATCCCCATCACCATCCATACACCACCCCTCCCTCCTTCACCAACCATGGACATGCCCATCTTCTTCTCCACCTAAACCCTAGCTGCATGATAGGTATACCTCTGGCATTGGGGAAACAGGAGAAGGGAGCACAAGAGTTGGGGAAGACGAGGGAGACATCGCAGTTGATGTGTACTTGGAGGAGTAGGCACGAGCCCGCCAGATTTGCCTCGCCACCGTCGTGCTCGAGCCCCACCGCAAGCTTCTGTCGCCAATCCCCGCCACCGATCCATGTCGCCACCGCCTCTGGGTTTGTGTAAATCCTAGGCGATCCCCCTGCTTGCTCCTAGGCATGGTTGTTCTTTCCATCCTACACCGTAGCACCGCCGCTCGATGTCTAACACCCTGCGCGCATGACCTCTGTCGCGGTCACCACCAGCGCGCGTCGCTCGTGTCTGCTAGTTTTGAAAACCCCCCTCTGTTCCTAGGAATTTTCCTGCCATTGCTGCCCTCCAGTGGCATCGCTTGCTGAACAAGATTGGTAGCCTAAGGGTCCCTCTACATCTTTCGTTTTTGTGCTACCACTTTTTGTCTACCCGTTGTGTTACCAACAATGCTGGAAGTCACCGCCATCGTCCGTTATTATCGAGTTTCAAAGATTGCGGTGCGAGCTTGAGTTAGGATCACGGTGGTGTTTTTCCACCTAGGCCTCGCCAGTTTCCACACCTCAACCCATAGTCCTCCTACTGATCCCACTGTCAGCCACTGTAGCCGACACTGTCTAGGTCTTTTTGTAAAAAGGTATTCAAGCTTTAGCTTTATCAACCCGTAGACCCTCGGACCGTCCATGTGTCGCCTCCAGGCTGGCCAACGTGAGCGTGGCCCGGTAGTACCCCTTCCCCACTTGTCGGTCTCTGTGGCTAGCTCTACCCCTTGTAACAAAAACCCTGTCTACTTTTCAAATCCAAATTCAAACTAAATTCAATTCTATTTAAATATAAACCTTTTTCTAATTTCCAAATAAATTCGAATTTGAATAAATGTTTAATATGAAATATGATTTATTTATGTATGAGAATTCAAATGTAAATCCAAATATTTTCAAACTTGTTTCAAATTAGTCAAACCTTTTACTTTGACCTTATTTGCTTAATTTTGAGTTTAATATTGTTTTCAATTCATAATTCCAAATAATACAAATAATATATGTTTTTGAATCAAAAAATGCCAGGAATGTGAATATGCCATTTAAAATATATTCCAGGCATTTAAAATTTTTGAATTAATAAATAGCATTTAAATGCCAATTTATAAATGCATAACTTTAATTCCATAACTCCGAATTAGACAAATGATATGTCTAAAATGATCAGCATGATGAGCATGTTCTAACTATGAATTCCATTATATGAATTGAAGCATGCATTATACAAATATTAAAGGGGCAACAAGGTTTATGGGAGAAAAACATGAATAGACAACTAATCAAATGCTTTATTCTTGTACCCCACATCTCATGCATGCCATGCTATGTTATACCATGTAATTTTGCATCATTCAAACATGGCATACCTTGTTTTGCTTGTTTCATATGATTTATTTGATTGTTCACTTTATTTATTGTGGCCCTTGTGTGTTTGGTTTTTATCCGGATAGACGCCGAGCAAGGGAACTATCAGGATCCTCACGAGTATTACCCGGATCCCACCTATTCTGCAACTGAGCTATCTGGCAAGCAATTACCCATGGTTGCACTACAGATAGTATCTATTACATCTGTATTATTCTTGCATCATGAATTGCATCACAAATTAAATAACGAGGTACCTAAACAACTGAATTGAGTAGTAATGGGACAACTAAAGAAAGAGGCACCGGTGGGCAATATCTGCTATTTGGTTCTTTATGCTCACTTGTGTCCCATAGGACCCGAGTACTTGATTATTGCTCCTTGACTATCGCACTATCCGTATGTGGGAACATGAATCCCCTTAGTCTGATATTGATTCACACTTTATTTCTTAGGGCCACAGATAGTTTGGGGAGTTATATACTATCATGTACTTATGTCGTGCTTTACTGCTTTATTTACTACTGTTGCTCGAGGAGCGTTTACTACTGTACTATTTTGGAACGTGGAATGTTTTTGCGATATCAACATGCCCAGTCACACTTTCGGGTTTCCAGTCGTTTATAGCGATTGACACAAACCTCTAGGTCCATCTCGTAGCGAGCCACATTTATCGCGAGTAGCTTAGTGGGGTGGCCCCCTAAAATCATTAATGAATCTTGTGAATGCTTTATCGTGATGCCTCATTGCTTTTTATTTGGTTCTTCTAAGGTTGAGCATGCTTGCGTTGCTATTTGTGCACCCCTGTAGGGTAAATCTTTCTGAAAGTCGTGTCCGTGGTTATGGACTACCTGAAGCACGGTTTCTTGATCATAAACAACTATAACTAAAGTACCATCTTTAATTTGACTAAACATGACTACTAATTAGAGCAATATGCATGGAATGACTAATAAAACTGCCTACGGATGGGGTGTTCTTCCGTCTTCTTGTTCGGGGAACCGGAAGGAGGGCGAGCATTGTTTACTTATGTTGATATATCTATTGGGTAATTAACTATTGTTTATTTAATGAGCATCCGTCTATCATTGGTTAGGCGGATGTTGTAGCGTGTCTCTATAGAACTTCTAGGCTTTATTTTCTCTGCAACTGCGTCACCCTCAGGTTGTTCCTTTTACATCCATAAAGACTTGCTGAGCCCCTAGGGTCTCAAACGATAAATATTGTTCAGATGGACATGTATACTCACATGAAGGTTACTAGGTCGAGGAGACCGATGATGGTGGCAATGACCATCAGGTGTAGAGATTCCGGGAATGGAGATCCATGAGATCGGTGGGTGGGTTATGCTTTTTTCTAGGCATCTTATGCCAGTTTGCTTCTTATCCATACTCAGATCTTGTTTTTAGCTTTCGCTTGATACTATGATGTGTGATGTATGAGGATGTATCCTAAAATATTATCTCTATCTAGGATATTTTTATCTTGCCGTATGGCGTTGAATATTCCTATTTCTTTTAGACGGTCTGACTCTGATGTACTATTGTATGTCACTAACATACACACTTGTGTATGTTCTATTCGCATGCATGTCGACTATGTCGCTCGCACCTGATATGATTATCTTGCAAAGTGGATAGGATGGTTGGCCGGTACCGTGCCCTGCTCCGCTTAGACAGGCCTAGACGTGGGTGGCCTTTGGGCCTTCGCGGTAGCACACCTTATGCACTTTGGGTTCATTCTAGCTTGTTGCTTAGTGTCGAGGGGATAACCCCCAGTAGGGTCACGAGAGGGGAAACATAGCACATCTGGGTTGGCTCCGAGTAAAGAAAGAACCTGGCCGGGTAAGATAAGCATGAAAGCCGACATACAAACTATGTCGGCCCGGATAGGACAAAGTTGTAACCCTTGCAGGAACCAACAAGCCGAGTTAACCGAGGAAGGGCCGAGTAAAGGAGGACACGTGGCACCTTTCCGAGTAAGGTTCAGGAGGGACCATGGTAAAGCATGGTCAAAAGAGAAGGGCGACGCCAGGTGACACAAAAGGATCCGGGTGACGCCCAAAGCACGCGCTGACGTATAAAGTAACAGCGTGACGCCAAAAAGAACAAGAAGCAGCGTACCAGAAGACCGTTAGCTGTCAAGATTTATGGGCCAGGGCCTCTGGGCTTAGCGCAAGCCCATAACCCGGCCCATATTGTAGGGACCAATAACCAAACAGTAAACCCTAGAACCCAAAGGGGTATTAGCTAGCTAGCACCTAGTTTCAGAAAGGAGACATGGTGGACTGGCCGAATAAGCAGCTGCCACCACCTCCCCCTCCACCACTTACAAGAGGAAATGCTCAAGCAGTAGGAGCAGATAACAGATATGAGAACAGGCAACTGAGGTATCAGAATCATGAAAGAAGAGAAGCTGTGCACCAGGTGCACAATCCAAGAGGTGACGATGCTCATGTCGGCCACGGAACCAGAAATGAGTAAAGAGAACATCACTAGAGCTATGTTGTCTTTGTCACAGAGCCAAATGACAAGAATAGCCAGCAGCGACGAATGATGGAAGTGAATGCCACGATGTCGGCAATTCCCAAGTACATGCATTGGTCTGAGCAAGAGATAATTTGGAGTATAAAAGATCACCCCAAGATCATGCCAACCCCTGGAGGATACGCTCTGGTTTTGGATCCAACATTCATGGGCCCAGATATCAACGTGAAGTTTTTAGAAGTGTTGATTGACGGTGGCAGTAGCATCAACATTATGTATAAGGATGCAATGCTCAATTTAAGCATTACCATGAACATGCTGGAGCCGACTAAGACCACTTTCCACGGTATTGTGCCGGGATTGTCCTGTGAGCCAATTGGCAAGATCTGAGTCGACGTCTTATTCGGCAATAGAGAAAATTGTCGCACTGAAGCTATAGAGTTAGAGGTGGTAGATCTGGTCAGCTCATATCACACCTTACTCGGCAGGACGGCTATGGCAAGATTCATGGCTACTACCCATATGGCTTACTTAAAGATGAAGCTGCCAGGCCCATGTGGGGTGATCACAGTGGAACGATATTACCAAAGATCTATTGCTTGTGCCTCAGCCGGATCTTCACTGGCCGAGTCACTCGTCATAGCACAAGAGAAAAGTCAGATGTTGGAAGTGGCAGCATTGGCCAAAGCAGCACAAATGTCCATGCCAACACTCACCAACCCGCATGGCAGTGTATCATTTCAGGCTACCAAGGAAACCAAGAAGGTGAAGGTGGATTAAACTTTCCCAGAGCCCACAGTTACCATTGGGGCTGGCCTTACAGATAAATAGGAAAGCGAGCTCACCATCTTCCTCCGTGAGAATCGGGACATCTTTGCATGGTCCACTCAAGATCTGCAGGGAGTTCCGAGGGAGCTGGCTGAGCACTCCCTTCATCTAAGGCCAGATGCAAAACCGGTGAAGCAACCCCTCCGCCTCTTCGCCGAAGATAGGAGGAAAGTAATAGCTGCCGAGATTGCAAGACTTTTAGCTGCTGGATTCATCATGGAAGTGCTGCACCTGGACTCGTTGTCAAATCCAGTCTTGGTCGAGAAAAAGAAAGATGACCCGAACGTGGCAGTGGTATGGCGCATGTGTATTAATTACACGAACCTTAATAATGCGTGCCCAAAAGATCCATTTCCTCTGCCTTAGATCGATCAAGTCATAGATTCTACTGCTGGGTGTGAGTTGTTGTCGTTTATGGACGCGTATTCAGGATTCCATCAGATTCCACTTAATCCAAATGATCAAATAAAGACAGCTTTTATCACCCCGTACGGGGCTTATTGCTATCGCACCATGCCATTCGGATTGAGAAAGGCAGGCACAACATATCAAAGATGCATGGAAAAATGCTTGCAAGATCATTTGGACAAAAATGTTCAAGTATACGTCGATGAAGTGGTAATAAAAACCAAACAAAGTCATACTCTAATTGAGGACTTGCGTCAAACATTCGCAAACTTGAGAAGATTCCAGATGAAGCTTAACCCAGAAAAATGTACATTTGGTGTCCCGGCTGGCAAGTTACTCGGATTCCTTGTATCCAGCTGAGGAATCCAAGCTAACCCAACAAAGATCAGGGCCATCGAAAGAATGGAATTTCCAAAAACCCTCAATGATGTCTAGAAGTTTACTGGATGCCTGGCCTCGTTGAGCAGGTTTGTTAGTCGTCTAGGCGAAAATGCCCTACCACTATATCAGCTGATGAAGAAATCAGACAAATTCACATGGACACAGCAAGATGATAGCGCTTTCCATGAATTAAAGAAAATGTTGGCAACAACACCAATATTAGCGTCACCACTATCCAAGGAGCCAATGTTGCTCTATGTCGCCGCAACCAACAGAGTTGTAAGTGCAGTAATAGTGGTTGAACGTGAAGAAGGGGGAAAAACAGTCCAAAGACCGGTGTATTACTTGAGTGAAGTTCTCTCTGTCTTGAAACATAATTACCCGCATTATCAGAAGATGATATATGGGGTATATATGGCAGCAAAGAAGCTGAAACATTTAAGAACACCCAATCCGGGTAATATGCGAGGCACCTATCTCGGATATATTAGGCAGCAAAGATGCCAGCGGCCGAGTCGCCAAATGGGCCATTGAACTGGCACCATACACTCTACAATATGATAGGCGCGATGCAATAAAATCTCAAGCTGTTGCAGATTTCTTTGTAGAATGGATGGAATTCATTCTACAAACCGGGATAGTGATCACATCTCCAAAGAGGGATCAACTGAGGTATGTGTTGCAGATTCATTTTGCTGCTTCTAACAACGTTGCCGAGTATGGAGCACTTGTTCATGGCATTAAAGTAGCCAAGGAAATTGGTATCAAAAGGATCATGTGTTTCGGCGATTCGGATTTAGTGATTCAGCAAGTGTCTAGATATTGGGATGCGCTGGACGCAAACATGGCATTATATCGTTTCCACGTAAAACAAATTTCGGGATATTTTGATGGTTGTGCATTTCATCACATCCCTAGAGCAGAAAATGAGGCAGCCGATGTATTATCCAAACTAGGATCATCTAGACAAGCAATACCACCAGGGGTAGCATTGGAGAATCTCAGGAAGCCATCGATCAAGCCGTCACCATAGTCCGAATCAGTTAGGGTCATCCCGGCGAGTCAAGAATCAGAGGCAGTGCCAATGGATATCGACTCAGGGGTAGGTTCGAGTCACTCGGGGACTGATCCGTTCAACTCAGGGGTCGCCGAATCACACTCGGGGACTCCTCAGGTTATGTTGGCAGAGCATATGTTGGCTGAACCAATGGACATCGATGTTGAACCAGACCCGGAACCACTAATACCAACGTGGGCACAGTCAATATTCAGCTATTTGAAAGATGGTAATTTGCCGAGTGATGAAACATTGGCAAGGCAAACAGCATGAAGAGCAAAAGCGTACACCATAATCAACAAGGAACTCTACAAGCGAAGTGTGACAAGTGTACTGCAGTGTTGTATCAGCTCAGAGAAAGGCCAGGAGATCTTATTGGATATCCATCAAGGAGAGTGCGAGAACTATGCGTCATCAAGAGCATTGGTAGCCAAGGCATTCCGACATGGATTCTACTGGCCAAGCGCATTGGCACAAGTGCAAGATTTAGTCGAAAGATGCAGTGGTTGTCAACACTATGCGTCCAAGTCACATTTACCAGCGTCTGAATTAAAGACTATACCAATCACTTCGACTTTTGCAGTATGGTGCCTAGATATGGTAGGACCATTCAAACCAGCAAGGGGATGCATGACTCATATCTTGGTCATGATCGATAAGTTCACCAAGTGGATAGAAGTGAAACCAATCAAGAAATTGGACGGTAAAACAGCTGTCACATTCCTAAGGGATATAATCCTTAGATACGATTACCCACAGTGTGATCACTGACAATGGAACGAACTTTGCCGAAGGAGCTTTTTCTCGCTTCTGTGGGAAACACCGAATAAGGATCAATGTAGCATCAGTCGCCCATCCAGAATCAAATGGACAAGTTAAACAGGCTAATGGCTTAGTTCTATCCGGGATAAAACCTCGCTTAATGGAACCACTCCAGAGATCACCTGGTTGTTGGATACAGGAACTACCCTCAGTATTGTGGAGCTTAAGAACAACTCCGAATCGGTTAACTGGTTATACGCCATTTTTCCTCGTATATGGGGCTGAAGCAGTTTTGCCTGCCGACATAGAATATGACTCGCCAAGGATAAGGCAATACTCGGAAGCCGAGGTAAAAGAGGCCTGAGAATATGGAGTAGACTTACTCGAAGAAGCAAGGGAACTGGCATTCTCCATATCTGCTATATATCAACAAAATCTCCAACGCTACCATACCCGGAAAGTGCAACCTCGTGTTTTTCGACAAGGTGATATGGTGTTAAGGCTGGTGCAGCGCACAGCAGGAATGCATAAATTATCACCTCCATGGGAAGGTCCATTCATTGTAAGAAAAGCATTGCACAATGATTCCTACTATCTCATAGACGCTCGTGAAGTGCAAAAGAACAAGGCGGACAGGTCAGGAGATGAAACCAAAATGCCATGGAATGTGGCACTGCTTCGTCCCTTCTACACTTAGGAGAAGCAGTGCATGTATCACTCGAACTCTCATATGTCGGACATGTTTGCCGGATATGTGCTAATAATAAAATGGTATGATTCGAAAAACTGACTCAGGGACTACCCCTTAAGTTTTCCATTCCAGTTATTTTACAATGGCTGGCGTGATACCCGAAATTTTTCTCGGAACAAGTAGTGTTTACTCAGAAGAAGTCAACTCTTCGACTATGCTGTTGTCTGAAAACACGGCTTCATGGCAAGCAAGGGAAAAAGATGTAAGACGGGTAAACACGAACGCTGAATAAGTACAAGGGAGAAACGCGAGTCGTCTTTAATTTTTGCCTAACTCTCTGCAGGTCGCGTTATACCACGTGTCCAGTAATCTCGGCCAAGTTATCCAAGTTTCATACCCACTAACTATATCCTTCGTACTTTGAGACCCTAATGTCGAACACCGAAAAAGGTAGACAAGGGCCAGAGGCAAGGAAAGGTGACACGGCAAAATGGAACTCGGGGACTTTCCCTTGAATGATTTGCACTTAGAGCATAACGCAAACATATAAAGCCTATCAAAAGGCACATAGTCAAACTTCAAGTGCAATATATGTTACATCTGTACCCGGGATACCGGGGATCTAATAAAAGTTCGAGTATTTGTTGGCCTAAGGAGCAGAAGAACTCGGAGGAGCACTCTCGGAGCCAGGAGTAGCGCTTGGAGCATCGGCCGGGTGAGGGGCATCTGTGGCCTGGTCATCTGGATCATGTGACTCGGTTGACTCGCTGTCACCACCCTCTTCAGCAGCAACTTCGACGAGCGGGTCGCCAAGGTCGAGGAAGCTGGGCCCTTCACACCAAGCATGCACCATGGTATACTCGATCATGGCATAAGCTCGCTCCTGGCGCTTCTTAATCAGCTCCGGGTGGTTCAGCCATTTGCCATCACCCCTTATGCGAGCAAGAACATCGAGGTTGATGTCCTCGTACCATCAAAGCATGAAGGAGAGAGCCTTGTCTGCTACAGCCCAGCCGGCCGACTCACGCCATTGATCCAGCCAGTCTTCAGTAAGGAGTATCTATCGGCGAGTGGCTCGATGAGTTCGGGTGGGTCTTCATTCGCCCAGAGCATGCGAAACGCATGGATAGCCGATTTGAGCAAGTCCACGCCGCAAGATCTGAGGGTCTTGACCCGTTCAGACACCGCTGCGAAGAGCTCTTCCATAGACACCTCACCGTTAGCAGGAGCACCAGCCTCGGCTCTCACTTTCTTCATGGCTCGGATGGCAAACATGTTGGCCTAAGGAAAGTTCTCTACAAGCAAAAAAAGAAAGTTAGAAAATAACAAGGGCAGATGGAAGAAGTCCAGAAGGACCTAGACAATGCATAAAGAGTAAGAACTCACTACCGAGAAAAAAGTTGATGGCGGTGAGTTTGCTATGCCAAGTCTTGGCCTTGGCTTGAAGGGCATCCAAGTTAAGATTTCCCGACTAGACCAATGATTCGACCTCGTCGAGCAGCTTCTTGGGCTTCTCGGCACTAGCAGCCTGTTGCTCGTTCTTCTCGGCAAGCTCCTCCCTCAGCCCTTTCACCTCGGCCAAGTGCTTCTGCTCTGTCTCAGCCATCAGTTTCTTCAACCGAGTCACCTCATCGCGCTCCTTGTGGAGTTCGGCTTGGTGCTTCTCTGCTTATTCAGAAAAAAAATTGTCAGTACCAACAGAAAACTTTCAGCTATTGGATTAGGGAGGCAAGAAATTTACTCTCGGCCTCGCTGATTTGCGAGTGAAGATCATTGATGGTAGACTGAGCAGTGGCTATGGAACAAGAGCGAGAGAAAAAATGAAAGATGAACCAAGGAAAATTACACCAAAATGGAAAAAGGGAAGAGCAAAGATATTACCTTGGCCATGGGTGTCAGTCTGTAGCTTCTCATACGCAAGTTCGAGCTTGCGTTGCGCCAGGAAGAGAGCTTGGTGCACCTTGGTGTGCTCGTTATGCGTGAGCTAATCAAAGAACAAACAATGAGGAAGAGTCGAGTCAGGCAACCTGGCGAATAAAAAAGCATAAGAGTTTATAGCCGAGTAAGTACCTTACTCGCCAGTAACCTCGAGGGCTAGGGATTGAAGCTCTAACGTAAGTTTGGCATAAAAAGAGATCAAAGAGATTACAGCCGAGTAAGATCCTTACTCGGCAGTAACCTCGAGGGCTAGGGATCGAAGCTCTAACATACAAGCTTGGAGTAAAGGATTTAAAGACTAAGTGACTATTGAAGAGCTTGCAGCCGAATAAGTATCTTACTCGACTGCAACCTCGGGGACTAGGTAATGTGTATAAAGGAAATACTCAACAGTACAAAAGAGTAAGAAGTTACTTTACATCGTTTACTTCGTCGGCGCGGGCCATCAGAGCAATGGCATGCTGGGTCATGTCGGAGACGGCCTTGGGGCCCAGCTTCAGCTACTTGCCGGCACGAGTGCTGACCTCCTTCTCGCCTATTGCATTCCATGCCATGGCGTAAGGTTCAGCCGAACCTAGGCTCTTGCCACTGAGCGTCCGAGTGAGAACTCGACCCATTTTCAGGGCGGTTCCCAGAGTGGCACAGGTCACAGCAGCAGAAGTATGGAGGGTAACAGCCCTAGAGTCATCACTTGACCCGACAGCCGCAGATTCGTCCCCCTTACCCGTTGAAGCGATCATAGTCGCCGACGTAGGAGGCCGGATCTGAGGAGCAGAACGCGGAGCACAGACTAGTGTAGTTTTCTTGGAAGAGGTGGACTTGCCAGATGAGGGGCGAGTCGAACCAGAAGCCTTGGGCTGGGTCTGGCCCTTTGACAGAATTTGAGAGCGAGCAGAAGGATTTGGAGGAGATCGCAGAGCCGCCTGACTGGGCTCAGCAATTTTGCTGGCTCCAAGATCAGGAAGTTGTTCATTCACATCAGCTTGAGGGATGATGCTAGAGGAACTGGTGGCAGAGGGTTTCTCGGTGCCAGACTTGTGGGTACCAAGATCAGGAAGTTTTTCCTGTCCAGCACCAGAGGCGCTAGCCGAGTGACCCACCGGGTCTGACTGACACTGAGAAGCGCGAGCCTCGGCAGTGCGAGCCTCAACCCAGAAGGGACTCGGCGACGCCGAGTCAGCTGGAGGAGGTGCAGGCCTAAGCGGCGAGGCAATGCTAGGAGCATCCTGATTTGCTGTCAACGGTGCGACACTGAAAACAACAAGACACATATAAGAGAACAACAGTAATGAAAAAGGAAAGAACGGAGAAGGCAAAGTACAAAAACTTACCCAGTGACAACCGGGTCACGGATGACTCGGCGTGTGACTCGGCGCCCAGCAGCTTGGCGAGTCTCACCTAGGCTGGCAGCAGCAGGGGCAACAGGAGCTGCCGGAGTGGGCTTGTTCTTCTTGGCCGGCTAGGTGCTGGAGGAGGCTCCGCGTCGCTTCGGCTTGGCAACGGGGATCTTGCCGACTCCATCCACAGCGAGAGGAGGAATGTCATGTACCTGGCCAGCTGCATAAGTAAATAACGGGCTTACTCGGATAAGCAAAGAAATTAAGCTCACAAGACATATACCTCCAAAAGCGTACAATCATCATCCTCATCATCGTCAGACCAATCTTGTAAGGGATTGCGAGATTGATTCTTACCTGAAGCCGAAGCAGCCGCAGTGTGCGGGATCGGCATGAAGCACTCTAGGTCATACTCGACCTCATCCGAGTCGGAGCGGTCCCCATGATAACCAGCAGGAGGGACAGTACTGTCATCAACCTGGTGAAGGAGATTCTGCGGAGGACAAACATAATGAGAAACTAAAATCTAAAATAAAAGTGGTGAAAGAGCTAAAGCCTACTCGGCGAGAAAGCAACTCGGAAAACTTACCCCGGGGACAGGCCTGACCCGGCTGAACGGAGGGAAACTCCAAGCCCAATCATCTGCCAAGTTTAAGATTGAGCTTACTCGGCGGGCAATGGAGTCTTGGGAGAGCTCCATAGTGGAGTGTCGAGTGGGATCGTGGAGCGAAGCCACTCTACCTCTTTGGTGGAGACCTCCGAGCCTTCCCAGCCGCCGTGCTCGCCGGCGGGAATCTCCTGCTCCTCAGCACCATCAGCACCGTCGTGAGCGTCCATGAGATCGGCAGAGTCTGTCTCCTCCACGGAAAGGAGAGGCTTGGAACAGCGAGGACCCGTGCTAGAATGGAAAGAGGACAGGGACAATCGCAGCACAAGAACAAGAGGAAGAAGGAACCGCAAAGGAGGCAGTTCGATTTTGCAGGCGCGAGGAAGAAGAAAGGCAAAGGGAAAACTGAACGGGCGTGGGAGAAGTGGAAACCCCCAACCCCTACTTAAGGGCAGTAAAAACCCCCGTCGTGGGATCTATCTGTGCCATGCGGCCAGCGTGTGGCCGTGTAGCAGGCCGGAGAGCTGCCGAAAGCCACGTAGCCAAGGATACACGAAAATCCGTGCCTTCACGGTAGAAGGACAAGAGGCGAGTTGATGGGACGCCACAAAGTGACGGGAATAATCACAAGCGCATGCCGCCAGATCTTGGAACAAAAATTGAGGCAAGTAATCATGATTACCAGCTGTCAGTGACTGAAGGGCGCCAAAAATGACTCGGAATTTCCCAAAGTAACTCGGCTCGAGGCAAGAATGAGCTAAGAAGTCAAAGAATTGACCCGGAATTATCAAACTAACCCGGCAAGGTGCGAGGTTGCAACAGATAAAGAAAAAAACTAAGTTCCATTCACACAAAAGGAACCTGGAGACGCCTAACAGCTTGAACTGCTAGACCTCACCAGCTTCGGGGATTAATGTCGGGGGGATAACCCCCGGTAGGGTCACGAGAGGGGAAACATAGCACAGCTGGGTTGGCTCCGAGGAAAGAAAGAACCCGGCCAGGTAAGAACGGACGGGTAAGATAAGCATGAAAGCCGGCATCTAAACTATGTCGGCCCGCATAGGACAAAGTTGTAACCCTTGCAGGAACCAACAAGCCGAGTTAACCGAGGAAGGGACGAGTCAAGGAGGGCACGTGGCACCTTTCCGAGTAAGGTTCAGGAGGGACCATGGTAAAGCATGGTCAAAAGAGAAGGGCGACGCCGGGTGACACAAAAGGAGCCGGGTGACGCCCGAAGAACGCGTTGACGTACAAAGTAACAGCGTGACGCCAAAAAGAACAAGAAGCATTGTACCAGAAGACCGTTAGCTGTCAAGCTTTATGGACCGAGGCCTCTGGGACCAAGATCCAAACGGTAAACCCTAGAACCCAAAGGGGTATTAGCTAGCTAGCACTGCCTATATAAGGGAGGGCATAGAAGTAGTAGAAGGAGGTTGGACCAAGTACGGAACTAGTGTTGTGTACTCTAGCCTAACAGCTCAAGGGGCACTTGTAATCTTTGGGGTATCAATCAAAGTGCCAAGTCTGCAGAGTTCTTCTTGTTCTTCATGCATGGCTCGACCGTGTACTCCCTCCCCGGTGACCACAAGCACCCATTCGGCCCCCAACTTAAGCCTACCCATGGCATCTGTCGTGCCACCACCACGACACTTAGAGCGTGTTCGAGGTATTACACCCTTCCAAGTTATGAATGAGTGTCCCATCGGAAACATACCCTGGTGACACCTACTCCTCCCCTCAGATTGAGGTTGCGATGATTAGCATCCTACCTCATTGGAAACTATGGCTTTGTTGAACAAAACTATTTTGGAGTTTTACCCTTTTTCAAATGTTTCAAAAATGACTTTTAGTAAAACCCTTGGGAAGAGGCATCATTCCTAAGTGGGAAGTTTCAAAATAAGAAAAAGGAGAAGTTAATAAGTTATGATAATGGACAAGAGAAAAGAGAAGGGATATTCTAGTCTTTACCCAAAAAAATTATTCGTGCAAGCACATTACCCTAGGTGTGACTCGGGGCTTAACTTGTAGTTTGTTTTAATTAGTATGCGCTAATCTAAAACGCATACAAAGGGGCCTGAGGCCCTCGAAGACGGTTCCTTTCCACCTAGGGGGTCGTCAGACTTGAATGGTTCTATTGACTTCCTCGAGGTTGATTGCAACTATGGGGCTCCTGCGGACGGTACAAGTTTAAGGGAGTAAAGGGTGGCATGCTTAAGGCAATAAAGGGAGGGAGATTTAGACTTGCAAAGTCAGTTACTCGTCCGAGGATAACTAAGCACCATAGGGAAAGTGCCTATACTAGGGACGACAAATTAAAGGTTAGGTTTGATTATTCGGACCCCCGTACAAGTGTGTATCGGGTCGTGGTCATATCCTGGCGGATGTATTGATTCTTGTGGGTAAAGTTCACCAACTCTGTAGAGTATAATCTATTCGAATAGCCACGTCCATGGTCAAGGACGGTTGGAAAGGTGACTTCTAGGAGTATCCAAGTGTTTATTTGAGAAATATAAGATATATGAGACTTGGACGCGAGAAGCATGAGGATAAGGTTTTTTTACCATGAAGGGTCCAAAATGTTTAAAAAAGGTTTCCTCTTTTAAAAATGTTTTAAAAAGGTTTTAACCACGATATGGAAATAATCCATCTTTTAAAAGAAAGCAAATTTTCAAAAAGTTTTTTTAACAAAGTTATAGAGATGCCATACCTACTAGAGAAAACTAGGCGTTTCAAAACAACTGTAGGTTAGAGCTATCTTGCCACAGCCAAATTGCATATCCTTGTTTACCTTATATCGATGGTTTGTGGTACATTCAATGTACTCACCGGTTTTGTCCCTGGCTATTTACTTGGCCAAAGTTTCAAAAACACGAGGAGAAATGGAGATGCTGACGTCTATGCGAGCTAGGCCGTGTTCCTAGTTAGTTGCCAGTAGGTTAAGGCATGACATAGGCCCTGCATTCAATGAAGATCCGCTGTTGGTGTTTGTATCGCCCTAATGGAAATAATGTAAGTCTCGTACTCATTACTTTTGGGATGTTGTAATGATACTAGTCGGTTATGCTCACGGCTCACTGATCATGGGAACATGAATTGCAGGCGTAACAGGGAATTATCGGACTGTAAATCTGGGATCCCCCACCCTACCTAAGCATCCTAACATGATCATGTCCCGAAGTTCAAGTTGCGATGATTAGGAAACATAGTGACTTGTTCCTTAGACTATGTGACCATATCTAATCACTGCCTCCCGAGAATACTTTGATGGCATATAACATCACTCAGTTGAACGGTTATCATAAGGGTGTCATGGGGTGTTCGAAGCAGCAGTTAGAGGCATAATCGTCAAGAGCGGGATTTGTCCATCCGTGTGATAGAAGATACTCTAGGCCCACTCGTATGAGTTATATCCATAAGCTGCGCAAACGTGTAACTAGGTCACATGGATATCACTTATCAGATTGAGTAAAGTAGATATTGTCGGTAACGAGGTTGAACCCGACATGGTGATTTCGTTGATCAAGCCTCGGACATCATGGGTGGAATAAGACACAGCGTTGATGGCTCAACGACAAGTTTCGTGGAATGCATAGGTGATCATCATGGTAATCAAGGTCCCACTGATGATCATTTGTTAGAGAAGGGTCTCGGCCATGTCTAGAGTGGTCCCGAACCATTGGGTAGCACTCTTAAGGGTTTTACGAAGCTTGGATATCATTATTGGTATATTCGGAATCACCGAAGAAAAGAAAGAGAGAAACCAAAAGGGTTCCGGGAAAGTCCGGAGGGTGTCTCGAGTAGGGTGGAAGGTGTTCCACATCGACGAGAATTAGATAATATGTAATTGAATGTTAAATAGTGATTTAATCATTTAATTATATTTATTTAATAAAATAAAAAGGATTAAAATCTCTATTGGGCCAAATTCCATAGGGAAAGGGCCCATAAGGGATAGAAGGAAAAGATAGAGAAGGAGGAGGTGACCGCATGGGGCCCTAGGGCACAACGATATTTATTTAATAAAATAAAAAGGATTAAAATCCCAATTGGGACAAATTCCATAGGGAAAGGGCCCATAAGGGATAGAAGGAAAATAAAGAAGGAGGAGGTGGCCGCATGCGGCCCCAGGGCACAACGCGAGGCCCATGGGGACACTAGCCGACGGCCACCCCCCTCTCCCCTCTCTCTCCTCTTGTTTAGTCCCACATGGCTTAGGGAAGGATCTTTGTGGACACTTTTCCCCTATATAAAGAGAGGCATATGAGGCAACTAAATATACAAGAAATCAAGAAAAGGCCTAAGGTTGCCTCTCTCTCTCTTCTCTCTCTCTCTCTCGTGACCATGGCCCTTTTGTTTGGGTTGTGTGAATGAGGAGTTCTTCACCGCGGAGCGCTGTCACGCTGTGGGATTCGGATCCACGAGATCTACTTCCGCAATCTCGGCTGGATTGGCGAGAAGCGGGAGTCTTCATCAAACACTATACGTGTGTGAGTCCCTCGGGCAGTGTCATGCTTTCGACGCTAGGAGTTGTCGAAGCCGTTGGACTTCAAGACCTCGAGGTTGGCGGCGGTCGACTTCATCAACCATGTTCCCCGCAGTATGTTAACCGCATTCAGTCATCAAAGGTATGAATAATGTATTCCTCCCATTACCACATTACTAATAGATAGATACTGTCATCAGGGTTTTGATCGTGGGAAATATTTTGTTTTATGCCCTCGAACCCCAACACTATTAATACAAAACATTAATACACGTGTGTTATGTAAACAAACCGTGTCTCTAGTTACCTCTAGCGAACTAGCTCATTGGTCAGCAAGATGATCTAGGGTTTCCAAATCATGGGAGTTGGTGCCAATTGACAATGAGGTCATATCATTGGTTGAATGATGTGATAGACATACACCCAAAGTTATATCACAATGAGATCTAGTTACAAACTTTCGTCATTGATGATAATATAGAAACTTTGCAACCTAAACCTCTAACTATGAGATAATACATAATCACCATTACTAGAAGGAGCCTTGATGGTATCAAGTACCAAGCTATGAAAGGGTAATCAAAAAGGTACGGCCAAGTCTTCTGAAGGGACATATTGAGGAGTATGTATGGAGACCATAATTTTCCAATCCAAGTAACAGATAGATACATGTGCCAAACTCGTTAACGTTGCATTAACAAAGCTTGTAACCATATGACTAGGTCATGGACTGGAACGACATAGGAATGGGTAAACGAGTTCATCGGTAACGAGATCGAACTAGGTATGGAGATAGCGAAGATTAAATCTTGGATGAGTTAAATATCGAGTTGCAAAGGGAGTGGGTTGCGACGTTAGAAGTTCAAGCGACAAGTTTCGTGAAATGCCCGGGTGGTCATTATGGGAATTCAAGTCCCACTGATGATCATTAATATGGGAGGGGTCTCGGTCATGTCCGGAGTGTCTCCGAACTGAAGGGTGGCATACTTAAGGGTGGGGACGCATAGGGTTTGATTCGGCACCATAGGAGAAATGAGAGAGAGAAATCAGAAAAGTTCTATGTAACACTCGATGATGATCGGAGGGGTCCGGAAGGAGTTTCGGAGTGAAATATATAATAATATATGTGTTTTATATTCATTAATGAATTAATATTAAAACATAATATTTTATTTTATTTTTATAGGGAAACCCATGCCTAATGGGCCTTCCCCGGAGAGCAAGACGCCACATGGAGGAAGGCCAGCCGGCCAAACCCTAGTGGGCTCCCCCCATGTGGCCTACCTAGGCCACTGCCGGAGGCTCCCATGCGGCGGTGGTTGTGGGCATAGTCCCACATCGCCCGCCCTTAGAGTTTTCCCCTACCCCTCCTAGTATAAATAGATGGGCACTGACATGGATATGCCCTATGGGTACCTGATGTTGGTATACCTTGTCCAGCCTAGTGGACGCCCACAAGCAAGACCTACTGCAATTGTGAAGCCTAAGGGGACTTCGGATGGCCCAAGCCCAGAGAGTACTCGACTTCTTGGTGGACATGGCTAATGTAGATAGAATTTCAAAGGGTTAAACCCTAATCTGTAACCGACTCGAACTACCCCAAGAACTGGCCTCCCCATATAAAGGCCAGGAGGGTGAGGCGAGGAGGATCTCACCTCATACCCTAGAACACACCTCTCCCCTATAACCATCGACATCGCCATCAATCAAGAACAGACAAGCACGAGTTGGTTTTTCCCTCCGGGGGCCTGAACCTGGGTAAACCTCGTGTCCCCTTGTTGTGATTCTGTTAACCATTATGTGATCTCTAGCCTCCCCATATTCTCCGAACCCAAGTCCATAACAATGGGCATTGATGAGTCGAACCTTTGTCAATTGGCGCCGCCTGTGGGAACTGGGGACGTTGATCGTGTGATCGTGACGGTCCCATCCACCATCGTCTTCGACTCGTCCGCAGCGGAGAATCACCTCTTCTTCGGCACCATCGACTTCACCGTCCACTCGCCGACAACTCGCCAAAACTTCGACTCTATAGGAGATGGAGTTGAACTGATGTTCAGGAGCTTCTGCTTCCGGGTGGGCCAGATCGGTACCCTACGCCTCCTTGAGCGAATACTTCCTCCGGCAATCGTACCTGCTCTATGGGTGCCGCCAATCGGTGTCCTAGGCACACCGTCGCTAACAAGTGATTCAGATGACAGCAGCATCTGCAAATCCGACCTATGCGATCCTCCTACGGAGGAAGGGACCTACAGTTCCAGATCTGGAAGTTGTGGGAGTAATGATCTCCCCCACCGCTACATGTGCACAGTCATCATCGATGGAGACATTGACAATGGAGCCGAACGAGCGGCTCCCCCTCCCAACCCGTAGGCTCCTAATGCCGCGAATGGAAGAAACAACCCACCCCGGCCAATCCCAATAGTAACGGGGCACACGAAGCAGCCAATGGTGGCAATGGAAATCGACAACAGATCCGTCTTAAGGACGCTCAGTGGGAGAGGGTTTGTGAAGCTATGCCAGGTACTGATCCTGTGCCACTCGACGCTTCTCGCGACATGCTAATGGGCTATCACTGCCTCCTCCTAAAGGAGAACAATCGCCAAGTCAAGCAGAAAAAGGAGCTCGAAGAGCGCAGGAGAGCAGCTGATGAGTCAAGCGCGCGGCAAGCTACACTCTCTTCTGCCGGTGGATCCTCCTCGAAAGGCTATGATGGCCACAAGCACCGCTCCCACATGGAGCGCATGGACCCTACTTCACGACGCGAGACCACCAAGGCACTCAACCTATCCTTCATGTCGATGGGCCTGCAGGGCAACATCATGCCCAAGATGCCGCAGGCCATGGTAATGGCATCCACCACCTACCTGGCAGCAAACCCGCCACCGGCGGGTGATCCCCGATACATAATACGTAAATTTACGATTGCATGTCTCGGGATTGTCGGAGCTGCATTGCACGGGGAGGCAACCATGGAGCCGAAGAAAAAGGCTGCAGTGAAATTCACCAGAAACCGCACTCTCTCATCCGACGAGGAGGAGCATGACCTACAAAGGCAATGCCACAACCCACGGTGCAGGAGCCGCAACTATTACGCCCGTGACAATCTCACATAGCGCAAGATCGACAAATCACGCACAAAACGCACGTGCTCCACGGAGTCCGAAGAGGAAGACATGGAGCTATGCGGCGCTAGGTGCTTTAGCAGGGCCATACGCTAAACATGGATGCCTAAGGGATTCAAGCTCTGTTCGGATAACCCAAATTTCGACGGCGTACAAGAGCCGAAGATCTGGCTTGACAATCATATTTTGTTAGTAAAACTCCATGGTTGGAGCAAAAACACAGCCAGGCAATACCTCCAGCTATAGCTGACGGGCGCGGTCAAAGCCTGGATTAATAACATTCCCTCCGAACCAGCCGCAGCTGGGAAGAGCTGGTGTACTGCTTCATCAGCAACTTCAAAGGCACAAGCAAGAGACCTCCTTCAATCGCGGAGCTACGCGCCTATTGCCAACTGTCCAACAAGTCCATCCGCTCGTACATATAGCGTTGGTCCGTCATCAAGAATTCAGCCAAGAACATCTCAGAGGAAAGGGCAATCGATGCCTTCAACGGTGTTGTAAGGCGCTGCGAATTCAGAGAAGAGCTTGGCCGCGTCAAGCCCAAAAACATCGATCACCTGATGGACATCGCCAATCGCTGAGCGGATGGTGAGGATGCCGTCAACCGAACACGTTCAGATGAAGAAGACGATTTCGGCCGCAGACGCGAACGCCGACGAAAAAGAAGAGCACGCGTGTATGACGAGCATGAAGAGGTCAATATGGTCATGGCTGGCTACACCGATCGCCGCGAGGATGGAAACCACAACAGGGGGTATCACAGCGGCAACTACCATGACAGCGGAAAGCCAACACAAACATGGCAGCGTCCCAACCGCGATGACAAGAAATCTGCAGTCGACAAGCTGTCGGGTCCCTGCACCATACACTTCTACATCGACAAGCATGATGGCAAGAGGAAGGCCAGCCACATGCTCAAAGATTGCAGGGAGTTCTAAAATCTCCACGAAGGGTACGCCCATATGCGACGTCAGGCGGTGAACCCAGGAATCGCCCCCGCCCAAGGAGCCATCACACACGGAGCTCCACCTCCGCCATCGGAGCACTAGCATAGCCTGCCGCTGCCCCAACCCAGAACAACGGAGTAGAGCCATACCCACGGTCGTTGGGGGCCATGATGATACAAAAGGGATGTCCATCCAACATGGTGCAGAAGACGATCACCCGACAGGTCAACCTGGCTGTCACCTCTTCCCCTGCCATACATGAGTACCTCAGCGTCTCGGAGTCGTGCATCACCTTTGATCGCTCGGATCACCCACAACAAATACCTCGCCCGGCTCACTATGCCCTAGTGCTCGAGGCGCATATCAGAGGATTCGAAATGAGCTATTTCTTCATAGACAACGGTAGCAACATCAATATGATGTTCGCCAGCACACTGGCAGCCATGCAGATCCCACTATGCATCCTAGAGGCATCAGACACGACCTTCCACGGCATTGTCCCATGGAAAGGAGTGTATCCCCTATGTAGAATATAGCTCGATGTCATCTTCGGCACTCCCAATAACTTTAGGCGTGAGCGCCTCGAGTTCAAAGTGGTGGACAGGCCCTCGCAGTACCATGCCATCATCGGACGTGTGACATTCACAAGATTCATAGCAGTGCCACATTACGCATACCTTCAACTAAAGATGCCAGGACCTAACGGTCTCATCATCGTTCCAGGTTGATTTACCAAGTCCGACAGCTGCGATGGATATTTCAACAGAATATCCAAGTCTTTCGGCATGCAGGAGGAGCTCGCAAGGCTGAAGGGGTTAACAAATAATAGCCTGCCCCCTATCACCAAACAAAATGCACCTGACATGTCGTTCAACTCCACAGTCAACACCCAGGCGGTGCAGGTCCACATAGGAACTCGCACTCGTCGAATTCCACCGTGAGCGCTTGGAAATCTTCGCCTGGTATCCTGCGTACATGCCAGGAGTTCCCAGGAAATTCGCCGATCACGCACTCAACGTGTTTCTGGATGCAAAGCCGGTCAAGCAGTCGATGTGTCGACTGTCCGAGAAAAGAGCTGAAGCAGTTGGCATCGAAGCCAACAGACTCCTCGACGCCAAATTCATAAGGGAGATAAAGGAAAGCACCTTGGCATCTAACCCCGTCTTGGTCCCTAAGAAGGACACGGAAATCCTACGGATGTGTGTGGACTTCATGACGCTTAACAAGCATTTTCCTAAGGACCACTTCCTCTTGTCACCGATCGATCAGAACAAGGACTCCACTGTAGGATGCGAGATACTCTCCTTCCTCGACGCCTACTCAGGCTATAATTAGATTCGACTAAATGTCAAAGATAAAGAGAAGACGACATTCATCACACCGTTTTGGGTGTTCTACTAAAACACAATGCCTTTCAAACTCAGAACACATGCTCAACCTACCAAAGGTGCATACATGCATGCCTGAAGAACGAGATTGGTCGCAACATCCAAGTCTATGTCAACGACATAGTAATCAAGACCAAGGATAGCCAAACACTGATCAATGATCTCCAGGAAACATTCGACAACCTTGATCGTTACAGGATCAAGCTAAACCCGGAAAAGTGCGCCTTCAGCATCCCATCTGGGAAACTACTCGGGTACTTCATCTCCCAAAGAGGCATCGAGGCCAACCTGAAGAAAATCAGGGCTATACTAGCCGTGGAGAGGCTAAAGAACGTCAAAGGAGTTCAGCAGCTAGCTGGGCGAATTGCGGCACTCAGCAGACTCATCAGCCGCATGGGTGAAAAGGATCTTCCCTTCTACCAGCTGTTGCGCAAGGACGAAAAGTTCGAGTGGATGGATGAAGCTAATGAGGCATTTGAAGACCTCAAGTGCTTACTCTCCACGTCTCCCGTATTGGTAACGCCAAAGGAGAGAGATCTCATGTTGCTCTACATCGCCGCCACGCACCAGGTGGTCAGCACGGCCCTCATGGTCGAACGACCCGAAGACGGCAAAAACCAAGGGGTACAACGGCCAGTAAACTACCTCAACGAGGTACTAACACCTACAAAGCAAAGGTATCCCCACTACCAAAAACTCGCCTACAGTGTATTCATGACTGCGCGTCGATTGTGTCACTACATCCAGAAGCATCAGATCATGGTCATCAATGACGCACCACTCTCAAACATCCTAAACAACCCCGAAGCTACAGGGTGAGTAGCCCTATGGGGCATCGAGCTGTCCCCTCGGGACATCATCTACGAGATTCGCACCGCTATCAAGTCTTAGGTGCTCCCTAACTTCTTCGTCCACTGGATGGATCTCCATCTACCGGACACTCCGGACATGTCCCAGTCTTAGACAATGCACTTCGACGGCTCCAAGCATGAGGCCAGAGCAGGAGCCGGAGCAATCTTGACATCCCCTCAAGGGGATAAGATGAGATACGTGCTACGGATGAAGTTCCGTGTATCCAAAAATGAGGCTGAGTACGAGGCACTCCTGCATGTCATCTACGGCGACTCCAACCTTGTCGTTCAGCAGACGATGAACGAGTGATATGCCCATAGCAGCAACATGATCGCATACCATGTGCTCTATAACTCACTTGAAGGATACTTCGACGGTTGAAAACTCCGGCACGTCGGTAGGGAAAGCAATGAGGATGCCGACAAGCTTGCCAACAGTGGATACACCTGCGCCCCAGTGACACCGGGTGTGTTCCTTGAGCAAATCTGTGTGCCCTCAATCAAGCGAAAAATCTCCAAGGACACAACCGTCGCCACCGGACACTCGGGGGATACGCCACCAGAGAAAGCAAAAGCACCCGAAGATGTAGACACGGAGGTCGAACTAGTGAGTCTCATGCAGGTCCTTGCAGTTGAGCAAACATGGACTCAGCCATACGTCAAGTACCTGGTGAGCAAACAACTTCCCGAGGATCCGACGAACGCCCGGCACATAGCTCGCTGATCAAACGCCTTCACCATCATCAACGATGAGTTGTACAAGTGCAGCATTTCAGGAGTGTTTCAGCGATGCGTCACCAACAATGACGAGAAGAGCATCCTCCTCGACCTCCACAAAGGCATCTGTGGCCACCATGCAGGAAGTCGCACCCTTGTCTCCAACGCTCTGCGAGCTGGCTTCTACTAGCCAACCGTGATGTGTGATGCCAAGGACATCGTCAAGAAGTGCAACGCCTGCCAAAGGTTCGCAGACAAGCCACACACACCAGGCTCAAAGTTGTAGCCCATACCATTGGCCTGGCCCTTCGGCCAGTGGGGACTCGCATGGTCGGCATGCTGCAGAAATCCTCACCCGTAGGACATGTCTTCCTCCTAGTGGCAGTCACAAATTCACGAAGTGGATTGAGGCCATGCCCATAACTAACAAAACCAGTGCTACTACTATTGAATTATTCCAGTCCATCGTCTGCAGGTTTAGAGTGCCTCACACAATCATAACTGACAATGGCACAAACTTAACCTCGAAGGAGTTCCGAGACTTCTATGAAGGGCTCGACATCAACCTCACGTACGCCTCCGTGGCGCATGCACATACCAACAGGCAGATCGAAAAGGCCAACAGCCTCGTCTGCAATGGAATCAAGAAGCGACTACTATGCCCACTTGAAAGGTTGGCGGGAGCCTGTGCGGAGGAGCTACCCTCCATCCTCTGGAGCCTACACACAACACCAAATAGTGCTACTGGCTACACACCCTTCTTCATGTTGCCCGCTGAGTTACGCTACAAGGCCCCACGGGTCGTTGCTTACAATGAAGCCAAATCAATGGTTGCACTCGAAGATTCCGTTGACACACTGGACGAAGCTCGCAACATCGCCATGGCCCGCTCGATGGTATACCAACAAAGTCTCCATAACTACCACAGTCGACGTCTATGCCCAAGGTCCTTCGTCGAAGGAGACCTTGTCCTATGACTCAAGTAGAAAGGGCACCTGGAGCTAGAGTCACCCTGGGAAGGACCCTACATGGTCACTGAAGTAATCCCAGGTGGCGCATATCATCTCAAGGACGTTGCATCTAGAGTAGCATACTCCAACCCCTGGAATGTCGCTCAATTGCGATGCTTCTACCCTTAGTCGTCTTTTACTTTTAATAAGGCTATTCAGCTAGGCTACTTAGCCGAAATTGTACCCCTACTATGTGATAAATAAAAGCTAAGTTCCTTGGCCAACATATTTTCCCTCTTATGTACATTTACATTCCTAAGCATGCTCGGGGGCTGCGCCTCACCTTACGACTTCGTCAACTATCACAACAATGCATCACACTGAGTAGCTGACCACGTCAGGCTAACTAAAAGGACATGCACAACATAAAACCAACAACACACTACGTGCAAATACATACAAACTTTACAAGGGCACAAAATCCGACTCGATACTATACAAACTTTACATTGTTATATTTACAACTCATAGGACTCAACTACGTCGGAGCAGGACGTTCGTCCGTTCATGGAAGACATTGACGATGTCTTAGCATGGCGATCCACCGCGACATAGTGTGGGTGCATGTTCCATGCCAAACCATCTGGAGGAACATGTGGCCCCGCTGCTATTTCTGCCAGGTCAACATCACGACGATGCAGCCAAACAAGCGCTAGCGTCGCCTTCGCGCCCACCACAAGTTGATGACGCACAAGTTCTTTCATGGCGTCCATGCTTCTAAATTTTCCCAGCAGCCTCAAGAAGCTGGAGGGAGATGCATCCAGGGGGAACATCGCAGCCTAGACAGACGCGAGTGAAGACCTTGCGCGCTTCAGCACCTGAAGCACTTGGTGGACGCGATCCTGAACTGTCGCGACAACACTTTCCCGGTCACGGTCCATCCAAAAGAAGCCTCCGGCCTCCAACACCTGTTGGGTAAGGCAATTAAGGCGAATTGCAACTCGCTCCTTCTCTTCCTGCGGAAGAAGATTAACAACTACAAAAAATAGCAAAATAGGAGTGGCTTCGATTTTCCCCACACCGGACGCTCCGGTGCAGCAGGATCTGCCCTCTCCCAAAATAGGAGAGGACTTTCGCCTCCACCGCTACCTCTGTAAATTGTGGGAAAAATATGGCTTAGGTTTTCTGGCGATATGGAGGCGTCTGTAAAAAGGAGTCGAGGTGATGCTCATGGGACAAAAGAGCATGGGTGGCGCGCCCAGCAGGGAGGGCACGCCACCTGTGCTCTTTTGGGCCTCGTGGCTCCCCTCACTTCATTGTTTGGCCCACAGTCCTTCTCCAGGCGAAAAAATCAACAGGTATTTTTCCTTCATTTTTTTGACATATTGAAGGTCATGGAACAGCAAAAACATGAAAAGGAGGTTTTCTGCCTCCCAAAAATTAAATACCAATGAAAGGGACTTTGTAGGAAAGTCCCATATATCAACTAAATATGCATAAATAAGGATAGATCATATAAATATGATTCTAAACAGAACATATAAGTCCTAAAATGATGATGCAAAATGCACGTATCAACTCCCCCAATGACGAGGGTTCAGCTCGTCAATGCCCATTGTTATGGACTTGGGTTTGGAGAAGATGGGGATGCTGGAAGTCATGGAATGGTTAATAGACAAGCAACACAAGGACACGAGATTTACCCAGGTTCAGGCCCCTGGAGGGAAAACCCTACTCCTTCTTGTCTTCTCTTGATTACGGCGGAACCAAAGGTTACAGGGGTGCGCAAATGCATTCTGGCGTGAGGTGTGTGTATGAGGTGGTGATTGTCCTTCTCGTCGTGCCCTCCTAGCCATTATATAGATAGGCTAGGTCCCGGGGTAGGTCGAGTCGGTTACAGATTAGGGTTGATACCTTTGAAATTCTATCTAATCTAGACTTGTTCTCCAAGGAGTCAAATTCGCCATGGGCTTGGGCCACCCGAAATCTTCCTGGGTTGGAAATCATCACGTGGGCATTCCTTGGGCTGGACCGGGTAAACCAATGTTGTGCACCTGTAAGGTATATCCATGTTAGTAGCCCCCGAGTGTTCAGTCGAATCGTAGATTCGGCTGGAGACTCCACAATCTTTCGGGTGCCTTGTAGTTGAACCTGTTTTTCAAGAAGAAACGTTTAGTTCATAGGGATTTTTGATGCGTGTGCCTAGCTCATCCGACCGATCAGGGCAGTTAACTGTCATAGGACAATACAACACGATCTTCATCAGACTCGAGTCCGCGGACTTGAATCCGAAACTAATGCTGGTGTAATTCGACTCAGGCTGTTGAGGTCTTATATGGGTCGAATCCCAGTGATTTTCAAGTGGTATACCCAACGCATCTATTGGGATTTTCATCGCGCCTGCTAACATGGTAACTTACTGGCAGAGAGCAATCGGGTGCGTTACCATGCCATCAGATGGTATATCTAGGGCTTATCTTTGCGCCGTAGACACAACATCCAAAGTTTTATAACCGCGAGGTGTTTCAGGTGGCCAAGGAGACTGCTTCTCACTTAGCGTTACTATTTGATTCGAAGGATCTCAATCGAATAATTCATATGGTGCGCGGCCAGCGCTCCCTATTGGAGTAGCACCCGAGTGTCTAGTCGAGTCATAGACTCGAGCAGAGACTTTAGTTCATTTGTTTACCTTATTTGTCCGAAGGACATATTTTTTTGAATGCGCGACCAGCGCTCCCTATGGGAGTAGCCCCCGAGTCCGTAGTGGAGTCGCAGATTCAACTAGGACTCGACGAAGTTTTTCGAGGTGACGTTACCTTTGTAATTTTCCTCAGGTGCGTGGCCAGCGCTCCTGATAGGACTGGCCCCCGAGTAGTTGATTGAGTCATAGACTCGAGTAAGTACTTTTATGATCAGTCGAAATCTTCAAGCCGTTGCTGGCTTTTCTTTGGTGACATCAGTGCTGACGACCGGTGAGTTCAACCGTCTGTGGCAGCAGAAACGATGCCACGGGACGATCATGGGTCCCACCGTCTGACCTGACGTTGACTAGTCACGAGTAGGCGTGGCGACAGTTACAGCATCTCATCTATTTCCACGCGTAGTGGATGGCGTGTTGGCGATGGTTCAGTTTTATGCTGACACGTGGATGGTGAGATCTGAGGCATATGTTAGGGCTTCACAATCGACGGCTCAGTTGTGTCGTCTTCGCCTTTTTATATTGTGGGGGAAACAGTGATTTTTCTCCCTTCGTCATTTGCTTCTGCCTCATCGCCATTGCCACCATTTCCTAAGCTCTCTGTTCTCATCGCGCACTAGACGTCCTCCATACTTTTCCTTCGTCTTTTCTTTGTTCTCATCGCCACATCCGCCGATCCAAGATGGGAAAGACGAAGAAGGCATCATCCGCTGTAGCAAGGTCGAGCGCCGCCGGCGCCGGGAAAAAGGCCGCTGCTCCGGGCCGCACCACCTACGGTGGGTGGCGGCGCATGGAGATGCATGACTCAGATTTGCACAAAATGCGTGATGCCGGGTTGATCTCCAAGGAGAAGGACGACGCCATCTTTCCCGATTAGGAGGTAATACCGCACCCACCCAAAGGATTTCGGGTGATGTTTTTTTGCTTTTGTCGTTCGAGGTATTTCTTTGCCCGCCCACGAATTCCTTCATGGGCTTCTCCTCTTCTACGGGATTCAGCTACATCATCTGTCTCCCAACTCTCTCCTTCACATTGCTTGCTTCATCACTCTTTGCGAGTGTTGGCTCGGCATCGAGCCTCATTTTGGCCTCTTCCAGAGATTCTACTCCGTGAAGAGGCATTCTGGCACCGGTGGTGTTTATCCACTGGGTGGTTGCATCATCTCTATCCGCTCCACCGTCCAATTTTTCTCCTTCTCTATTTGCAAGTCCGTCCAGTACTGGCACAGGAAGTAGTTCTACATTCGCGGTGTCAAGCTAGACGGTCAGCATTTTGGTCTCACTCCTTTTGATTCCAAACAAAATATCACCCAAAAGAGACCGTGGGGGAATGACATCTTAGAATGTGAATCTGAGGAGGTGGATAAGCTCTACAAGCGAGTGGAGGCTCTCCAGCTAGTGGCTGGCAAAGAGGTTAATGGTGTCGACATCATTTGCACCTTCCTCAAGCATCGGGTGCAGCCGTTCCAAGTGAGGGTGCATCCGATGTTCCTGTATGCTGGCCGTAGTGATCCGACAAGGGTCTCACCTGAAGAGATGTCTTTGGGTGACCTTGATAAAGCACTTCGGCCTCTACTGTAGTTCGGACATACCGGGGAAATCTTTGACCTCCCCTTTCAGCGCCAAGAAAGCAGTTCCCCAGGTGAAAACTTGTAGTGTGTGCGTAGTGCTTTTTGAGTGCTTGTTGTCTCACAGTGTTACTTATCTTGTTCTCCTTTGTTCTTTGTTTGTAGGGACTCAACATAGCGGGGATGATGCCTCCTCTACCTGAGAAGTATATGGGTTCTCCAGACAACGAGGAGGCAGACTCGGAATCCGAGCTCCCCCCGGTGCAATCTCCTTCCATGGAAGCCCTGAGCCGAGCGAAGGGCAGACCCGAAAGAGGTCCCGGAGTGAAACTTTGGCTAGGGCAATGCCACAAACTCCAAAGGGTCCGTACTTCCTCGAGCAGCACAATGGAGATGAGGGTGTGTCGTCTGCACCTTTTCCTGCCATGCCCATTCGGGTGGTGGCCCTGCAGCCGCCAGCCATGAAGAAGAAGAAGAAGAAGAAGGAGAAGGGACCTCATGTCTTCAATTTGTCAAACATAGCATCATAAGTTACTCTGTTCTAGTCTTTTTACTCTATTCCTGTGCTAAGTAGTAGCTTGTTGTTGATCTTGTTCTTTTGCGAGTGTTAGTAGTACTCATTCGGAGGAGTCCCTAGATGAGAACACCGAAGAAATGATCGCGGAATCGAAGCCGACATATTTGTTTCCCAAGATGGTGGCGAACTCTGAGGACGAGGATTCGAGCTCCGCGAGGCGGGAGGCTCATGCACTCGTGACTCGGAAGACTACATGTAAAACTTCGGAGTCCATGCTAAACCATGTAAGTATTGATCTTTCACTGCGTGGGGGAGTTCCCGAGTCCTTTACTCAGAACACCTGCTAGCTTTTTTGCAGACTTTTGTCCGTGATGCCAACCTCCTTATCCAGCAGCATCTGCCTTTGGAGGGTGAACTCAAGCAGCTCCAAGGTGCTTAGATTTCTTCTTGACTATTTTTCGAGTGCACCAAGGTTGTTTTTGTATTCATCCAATGTTTATTTGTGATGTAGATGAGAACAATGCTGCTCTCCGTATGTTGAACGCTCTCGAAAAGAGCCTCGGCCATGCGGAGAAGAAGGCAGTGGATGCTGCGGAGGAGCTTGAGCGTCAGCAGAAGGATGCCGAAGATCGTGAGCAGCATCTCGCGACCGCTACATCCACTCGGGAGAACGCCATGGCTGACAAGCTCATGGCTGCTGCCAAGGCTATCTCTGGTAAACTGCCCTTGTCTCCTTTTAATGTCTTCTATATCTTGGGATGCCTTTTCTTGTTCCTCACTTGGAATTTTCCTCCTTTTCTTGCCAGATGCTTCTGGCATCGCGTTTAACCGCAGCACGCTAGAGAACAGGGAGCTGCTGGTAGATGCTGTTGTAGTGATCGAGGATCGCTGCACTTCTGTTGTGGGCTCTCTTGACGGGACCAAGAAGGAGTTTACGTGCTTCCACAAGGAGGTCAACCCCAAGGGTGTTGCCCTTGAGGACATCAGCTCGCTGGCAGATGCTCTGTCAGGAGACGCCCCGGCAGAGTACAAATGCAAGAAGAAGGGGGTTGGTGCTTCCATGGGGTTGGCCATGGCAATGGCATTCGGAGTTGAGCTGGATCTGATGCATGTCATGTCTCGGATGCCGACGGTTGCGGATGGTTCTGAGGTAGCTTTTTCCACCTTTGCCTCCCGCTGCAAGCATTTCGGGCCTAAGCTCATTGATCTCCTGGCCGACTATTCGGCAGAGCAGTAGCGAGCGGACAAGAGTAGGAACTATGGCTCCAAAACTGCTCCAGGTGCTGGCACTTAGGTCCTTCTGTAGTGTAGTTAGTCTAGTCTTCTGACTTTTTCCGCCTCTGTAACGTCTTTTGGATGAATAAGCTTCATTTTTCCATGAAATGGCTTTGATTTTGTATATGTATGAATTTGTCTTTCAAATGCTGTCGAAAGTGTTTGTGATGTTCATGTTTTGCCTTTTTACCCTTAGTGTCCTTCAGGTGAGGCTCCAGTGATCACACTGTCTCCTGCGCCTGGTCCTCGCCCGTCACTGAGTGAGTCATCATTGTTGCCTTTCCTGCATCACCGTGTCCAAAGTTTGGAAAAGGACATCCTCAGCATCCGCGGTCATGCAGATGTGTGGAAGTCAAAGGCTGAGCAAGCCATTGCCAAAGAAGATTTCTTGCTTGAAGAATTTCGGCAGATGGGTGAGCAGGTCCAATGTGAGTCCTCATGATACGATGCTTTCTTGAGTGCGCCTCATTTTTATGTTGGCTTACCCGATGTTTGTGCAGTTGTGAATCTGATTTCGAAGGAAGAGAAGGAGCGCGTTGCAATTCAGATGAGTTGCTTGATGCAACAAGACTTGGAGGCCGGAGGCTTCTTCTGGATAGACCATGATCGAGTGATCGTCCTTGCGATGATGCAAGATCGCGTACATCAAGTTCTTCGGGTACTGAAGCGGGCGAGATCGTCGCTGGCGACTATTTAGGCCACCATGTTTCCATTGGACGCTACACCTTCTAGCTCTCTAGGCTTGCTCGAGAAGTTTCGAGATGCAGGTCAGGCGAAGGAGCTGATGCGCCATCAGCTGATTGTGGGCGTGAAGGCAGCCCTATCTCTTGTTCGACTGCATCGTCGTGATGTTGATCTTGCAAATATGGCGGCTGGGCTGCCTCCTCCTCGAGATGGCATGGCGTAGGATATGCATCCACATTACGCAGCTGTGGCGCAGTACGCCAAATAGATTGTATATTTGTTTGAGGAGAGATGAATGTTATGCTCCAGCATAATTAAGTCCTGTAAAGAAAACGAGATAATGTGAAGTCTGTATTTTATTCGAGTGGGCTTGTAATGCCCTTTGTAAAATTTGTATGCATTGGTATGTAGTGCATTGTATGTGCATATCCTTTTCGTTAGCTTGACGTGGTCAACTACTCAGGTTGTATGCGTGCGTTTGTCAGTCGACGAAGTTGTAAGGTGAGGTGCAACCCCTGAGCGTGTTTAGCGTTAAGTAATGTAAAGGAAAAGATTTTTTGGGCCAAGGAACTTAGCTTTTATTCATTGTAAATGAGGAGGTACAATGTTCAGCTGAATAGCCTGTCTGAGTAGCCTTATTGAAATTAAAGGGTAACTAGGGTAGAAGCATCACAGTCGTGCGACGTTCTAGGGGTTGGAGGATTCAACTCCTGATGCGACGTCCATGAGGCGGTAGGCTCCACCTGGGATGACCTCGGTGATGATGTAGGGTCCTTCCCAAGGTGACTCGAGCTTCTTGTGCCCTTCTTGCTTGAGTCGCAGGACGAGATCTCCTTTGATGAAGGACCTTGGGCGTAGCCGACAGCTGTGGTAGTTGAGGAGGCTCTGTTGGTACACCACTGAGCGGGCCGCGGAGATTTCGCATGCCTCGTCGAGTGTGTCGACGGCGTCTTCGAGTGTGGCCGATGATTCGACCTCGATATAAGCGACGACCTATGGGGCCCTGTGGCGTACCTCAATAGGTAGCACGGCTTCGGCTCCATGCACCATGAAGAAGGGCGTATAGCCAGTTGAGCTATTTGGCATTGTGTGCAGGCTCTAGAGAATGGAGGGTAGCTCGTTCGCCTAGGATCCCACAAGCCTTTCGAGTGGGCATAGCAGGCGCTTCTTGATGCCGTTGCTGATGAGGCTGTTGTCCTTTTAGACCTTTCCGTTGGTCTGCGGATGCGCTACTGAGGCGTAGGACAGGTTGATGCCGAGGTTCCTGCAGAAGTTTCGGAACTCCTTCGAGATGAAGTTCGACTCGTTGTCTGTTATGATGCTATGGGGTACTCCAAACCTGTATAGAATGGACTCGAAAAACTTGACGGTAGTTTTGCCGCTTTGGTTGGTGACAGGCATGGCGTTGATCCACTTGGAGAATTTGTCGACTACAACCAGGAGGAAGACGTGGCCTCCTTGCGAGGACTTTGGCAGTTAGCCGGTCATGTCGAGGCTGCACTAGGCAAAGGGCCAGGCCACTGGGATAGGCCTCAGCTCAGATCATGGCGCGTGTGGCTTGTCCGCGTACCTCTGGCAGGTGTTGCACATTTGGACTATCTCCTTAGCGTCGTTCATTGCGGTTGGCCAGTAGAACCTAGCTTGTAGAGCTTTGGCGACCAAGGTGCGGCTTCCTGCATGATGGCCGCAGATGCCCTCATGGATGTTTAGGAGGATGCTTTTGCCATCGCTAATGGTGACGCATCATTGGAGCACACCGAAAATGATGCGCTTGTACAGCTCGCCATTGATGATAGTGAAGGCCTTTGATCGGCGAGATATGCGTCGGGCATCTCTCGGTTCCTTAGGTAGCTGGTTGTTTATCAGGTAGCAGAGGTATGGTTGCTTCCATGTTTCATCAACTGCCATGACCTACATAAGACTGACCAACTCGACCGTCGTGTCGAGCTTTTCGGGCCCTTCTTGTCCTTCAGGTAGCGCAGCCCCCGAGTGCTCTGCTTCTTCGGCTGAGCCTTTTGGGAACTTCCTCTTGATGGAGGGTACATAGATTTGTTTGAGGAACACTCCTGGTGGCACCCGAGCATAGGTGGAGCCAATGTTGGCGAGTTTGTCAGCCTCCTCGTTGCTTTCTCTGCGAGCATGCTGAAGTTCACAGCCATCAAAGTCTCCTTGAGTGAGTTGTAGATAGCACGATATGCGATCATGTTGGCGTTGTGGGCGTCGCACTCGTTCATCGTCTGCTGGACGACGAGGTTCGAATCGGCGTAGATGACAAGGCGTGTTGCGCCACACACCTTAGCCATCCTCATGCCATGTATGAGGGCCTCGTATTCGGCCTCGTTGTTGGAGGTGCGGAATTTCATCTGAAGGACATACTTCATCTTGTATCCTTGAGGGGCGTCAGTATGACGCCGACCCATGCTCTAGCCTCGCGCTTGGAACCATCGAAGTGCATCGTCCAGGACTGCGACATGTTCGGAGTATCCGGCAGCTGGAGCTCCATCCAGTGGACGATGAAGTCAGGGATGATCTGAGATTTAATGGCAGTGCGCCGCTCGTAGATGATGTCCAAAGGAGATAACTCAATGCCCCAAAGGGCCATGCGCCCCGTGGCTTTGGGGTTGTTCAGGATATTCGACAGCGGGGCGTCGTTGACGACCGTGGTCTGGTGCTCTGGGAAGTAGTGGCTCAGCTGGCGCGTCGTCATGAATACGTCGTAGGCGTGCTCATGGTAATGAGGGTACGTCTGCTTTGTCGGGGTCAGTACCTCGCTGAGGTAATAGATTGGGCGCTAGACCCCATGGGTATTGCCATCTTCGTGTCTTTCGACCACGAGTGCGGTGCTGACCACCTGGTGTGTGGCTGCTATGTACACCAGCAAAGGCTCCCACTCCTTCGGCGTGACCAGAACAGGAGATGTGGAGAGAAGTGTAACACCCTCAGAATCGACCCTATGCAAGTTTCAGCGATTCCCGCCAAACCCGCATAGAAACGATTCAAAGGTGCCCACCAGGAACTTTCGTGCGGGTGGAAAACGAAGTAATACCATTACACAATAGTCCACGATGGAACCCACAGAACAGATATATACAACAGCGACTCATCGAGTCAAGGATACAATATACAGTACAAAGATCCAAATCACCTTTAAAACGATACAGCGTCCGAATACGGACAAGATGCAAATTGGGCTAAGAGCCCTGGAGAATAAACAATGACGTCCATAACCCTGCCCAGGCCAAGCCGGAAGGGTAACCCTGCTAACGATGTCGATCTCAAAACCTGCTTAAACAAAAGGGGTGCCGACAAAGGGCAAAGGAAAAAGAGAGCGGTCAAGATCGAGGCGTGCAGCGAGGCTAGAATTGCGGTCTTCGCCACATAGGTATGGTGGATCAAGCGGCAGCAAAGATGCACTAAACAACCTATAGAGACTCAATACAACTGGCGGCTATCAGATAGGGATAAGAAATACCTATTCGGATCCAACCTAAAACTATCATCAAGCATACCCATCCTGGTATTTCCCCCTCGAGACCAAACGAGGAAGTCAACCGAGGAACTCACAAAGTTGGCAGTTTTAATTATTCAGTTATCGTTGCAGCAATTACTAGTCAGGTCTAGATAGTCATCCTGATATAATAAGCAGTGGGCACTTTTAGTTAACCATTCCGTTGTAGTTGTAGTACTTACTAGTCAGATACATATAGCATGAGGCATCCCAAAATCCAGCAGTTGTTGGTAACTTTATTTAGCCATTCCATTGTAGTTGCAATACTTACTAGTCAGATACAAAGGTAACAGGCAACAACACAAACCAGCAATTGTTGGCACTTTTATTTATCCATTCCATTATAGTGAAGCTAATTACTAGTCATTATAAAGTCAAATTTATAGCACTACTTTAGTTATAGTTGTCTATGATCGAGATACTGTGCTCCAAGTCGTCCATAACATGACACGGCTTTGAAAAGTTTTACCTGCGAGGGGCACAAATAGCAACACACGCACGATCAACCTCGAGAAAAACCAATAAAAACCCAACGAGGCATCACGACAGAGCAATTGCAAGATTCATATAAATTTCAGGGGGCCACCCCACCAAGCTACCCGCGACGAAGTTGGCCGGCTCCGAGACGGACCCAGAGGTTTGTGCCAATGGCTGTAAACGACTGGGAACCCGAAAGTGTGACTGGGCTTGTCGATACCGCGAAAACATTCCACATTTGTTCCTAAACAGTACAGGCGCTCCACGCGCAATCATAAATAAGCAGTAAAGCATGGCATAAGTACAGGATAGTAATAAAGCCCCAAACTACTTTTTGGCCCCAAGAAATAAATATGACTCAAGCTCTGGCTAGGGGGATTCATGGTCCCACATGCGGATAGTGCGAGTATTCAAAGAACGGGTATCAAGTACTGGGTCCCTGGACACAAGTGACCGGTTAAAACCAAATAACATCTATTGCCCACCTGTGCCTTTGCATTATTTACTTACTTCAATTTTAGTTATTAAAATGGTAATTAAAGTCATGATCAACTCCAACATAAAGCATGTGACTCTTCCAACAACTGTGGTACTTGACGACACGCAACAACACTTGAGCAAGCGACTACGACACGCAAGTCCAACTATCTACCAAGCAACAGGTAATAGGATGTGTCCAAGGTAATATAAGGCTGCAAGGGATATCACGGGTACGAAAACTAGAGCATCGCAACACAGATAGCAATAGATCAACAGGAAGGAATAAAGACTATAAAGGTAAAATAGGTAGAAAGGGGGAGAATGCTCGCCTGAAAACATTGCCGAAGTTTCATCCGAAGATCGGTTCGACACTCGCATCAACTCATCAGCCTAATTCGTGAAGAAGCAAATCACTAGAAGAAACATCGGATGCACTATTTAATACTATAGTAGAAGATCGGGCATGATGCATGTATGATGTATGACATGGCAAAGATGCGATGCAATAGACAATATTAAGCGGAACCGGGGTCCCGATAATTAAGTATATGGTTATAGTTGTTTATATACCCACAATTTAAATGTTGTATTAACAAGGCGAAAACATGGCATCGATTCGCTACACAAATTTAAATGAGGCCAATATTAGACTAGATTCGTCCGCATATGGCCTCCATATTCAATTATTAGATGAGTCGGCAACATCCCCAAACCACAATATGTATGCAAGCATGACAATTAATATGCAACAAGATCAATATCATATATATTATAAAAATATGAGGGGTCTCGGATAGGGGTCACACATCGAATGGCGATCTTGGTTAGGGTTCGACGGAGTTCGGTCTTCAGGCACCCGAACAGGCTTCTCGAATTTCGTGAAGGAGATCTTGGGGTTTCCGTGTCGAAGGTCTTCGGATTCGAGGATCTTCAGGTACGTCAGAGCCATGTCGATGACATTGGGATGCGTCTCTTTAACTTCGGGTTCCATGTAGAGTTTCTGGTGTGCCTTGTCACTAGTTGATTTATCTACCAAGATCCCCACACCAACATCATCTGGGCAACGACAGCACCTCACACCCTTGGTTGCAGCGCGAGAAACGGGCCGAACTAGGCAAGGTGTGGTCATGCTGGAAACGGGTGGCAGCGCCAGGTGAGGTCGAGCTCGAGCAGCAGGGGCGTCCACACGCGGGGCACACTTGGAGACAGGGCGAACAGCAGGAGGTCGAGGCCGGCATGGGAGACGACGCTGCGGCGATGGCTGGCGCTGTGCCGGCGAGGCAGAGGCGCTCAGGGCAGCGGTACTGTGCCGCTGTGGAAGACGGCCAGCGGCGGCTCGGGAGATGGAGGTGACACGGGGGCACGGCGATACGGCCAGGGGATGGCTAACGAGGAGGAGGAGGCGGAGGCCATGGCAGTGGCAGTCTGCAGACGAGGTGCCAGCGACGACGGTGACGGGACCGCGGCGGTTGCAGAGAGCGAGACGGGCAGTGGCGCTAGAGGCAAGGCCGACGAGGAGGTAGCCGAGAGAGACGATGGGTTCTGAGCGAGGGAGGGAGAGGAAGGCGGATGGGCGAGGTCGTGTGGCGCCTGGGGATCCGGCGGTGGCGGCACGCGCCTGGGAGGAAGGAGGTCGACGCGAGGAAGAGGGTCGGGGCTTCACGAGTGGGTGGGGGTCACGCGGTCGACATGTGGGGTCTCGATCGGGAGGGGAGCAGGGTTGGGGTGGGCGTGTGGTGCGCTGAGTGGGTGGGGTGGTTTCGGCCGCTGTGTGCGTGCGTCGCAGAGAGCGTGTGGTGTGCGTGGGTGGCGGCGGCTGCTAGGTAAGTGGGGAGGGTAGGTTAGGGTTTGGTTTTTGGGTAGATGGTTAGGGTTTCAGCCGGCTGGGCCTTTTGGGCCTGGCCGGTTTAGTTCTAGATTTAGGTTTACTATTTTATAAAATATTTATTTGTTTTGTTTTGTTTTAAATCTTTGTAACAAATACTTTTTAGTCAAATAGTTTAGCAGATAATTATGAGACTTTGTTTCGAAATAAAAGAAGGGTAATTTTAGAAAACAAAAATAGGCTTTAAAAAAATAGTTTTAGATAAATCATGCATGATGACATGACAATGCACAAAGTATTATTTAACACGCGATTTTCTAGTAGTGGATTTGCCCGGGGTGCTACAATTCGACACCACTAACAATGGATCTCGCCCTTGAGATCCGCCTCCTGGTACGGGGAAGAACGCCGATGACCTGAATCTTCTCGCTTCATGTAGATCCTCGCGACACCACTAACAAGGGTTCCTTCTTCATCTTGAAATCGGTGACACCACCAACAAGGGCTCGTTGTTCTCGTTCGTCGAGAGAACACTCCATAGAAACAAAGACGAAGGTAGAGGTATAAAAAGATAAGGCCACCTCTCACTTCCATGGAAAGAGTAAAATTGCACCAATCCGCTATTCCCTGTACAAAAGCGAATGATAAGAGTAGTGGTATGGTCGCGACTCCATCCCGCACTCAAAGCATTACTCTGTACATGAATAGAAGAATTTGCAACTATCCTCGAGATTTAGATTGAAGATCTTAACAAATGATATTCGGAAACAAAGGAGTGATGCAGGTTCTTCATCGGACCTGATGCAGATGAAGTCGGCTCATTCAAAAACACCGGGGATACAAAGAAAAATTTTAGTGACTTTTTGGTCCACTAAAAGATACACAGAAGAAGATTCGTCAAATAGCGTGAGGACCGGATGTAGCAACACCGTTACAAGGGAAAAGAAGTGAAGCCCTGAAGGTACGACGGAAACCCAACCACGAGAATACCTGGACTCGAAGAAAAGATAAGAGAGCGGATTCAAAACACGTAGAGGTAAGAGGACAATAGCAGAGGGGTAAGGAGTAAAAGCAGACCTAATCAGATCTATCCAACCGATTTTTCAAAATAGTTTTGACACTCTACAACGTTCGTTAGCTAGGTTATCCTACAGGCTGGACCAGTGGGGTATCGTAACTGCTGAGCTCTGATACCACTCTGTAACACCCTCAGAATCGACCCTATGCAAGTTTCAGCGATTTCCGCCAAACCCGCATAGAAACGATTCAAAGGTGCCCACCATGCACTTTCGTGCGGGTGGAAAACGAAGTAATACCATTACACAATAGTCCACGATGGAACCCACAGAACAGATATATACAACAGCGACTCATCGAGTCAAGGATACAATATACAGTACAAAGATCCAAATCACCTTTAAAACGATACAGCGTCCGAATACGGACAAGATGCAAATTGGGCTAAGAGCCCTGAAGAATAAACAATGGCGTCCATAACCCTGCCCAGGCCAAGCCGGAAGGGTAACCCTACTAACGACGTCGATCTCAAAACCTGCTTAAACAAAAGGGTGACAAAGGCAAAGGAAAAGAGAGCGGTCAAGATCGAGGCCAAGACACATGAGGCTAGAATTCGGTGGTCCTCGCCTACATAGGTATGGTGGACTGAAGCGGCAGCGTAGCATGCACTAAACAACCTATAGAGACTCAATACAACTGGCGGCTATCAGATAGGGATAAGAAATACCTATTCGGATCCAACCTGAAACTATCATCAAGCATACCCATCCTGGTATTTCCCACTCGAGACCAAACGAGGAACTCAACCGAGGAACTCACAAAGTTGGCAGTTTTAATTATTCAGTTATTGTTGCAGCAATTACTAGTTAGGTCTAGATAGTCATCCTGATATAATAAGCAGTGGGCACTTTTAGTTAACCATTCCGTTGTAGTTGTAGTACTTACTAGTCAGATACATATAGCATGAGGCATCCCAAAACCCAGCAGTTGTTGGTAACTTTATTTAGCCATTCCGTTGTAGTTGCAATACTTACTAGTCAGATACAAAGGTAACAGGCAACAACACAAACCAGCAATTGTTGGCACTTTTATTTAGCCATTCCATTATAGTGAAGCTAATTACTAGTCATTATAAAGTCAAATTTATAGCACTACTTTAGTTATAGTTGTCTATGATCGAGATCACATGCTCCAAGTCGTCCATAACCATGACACGGCTTTCGAAAAGTTTTACCTGAGGGGGCACAAATAGCAACACACGCGATCAACCTCGAGAAAAACCAATAAAAACCCAACGAGGCATCACGTGAGCAATTGCAAGATTCATATAAATTTCAGGGGCGACCCACCAAGCTACCATGACGAAGTTGGTCGGCTCGAGACGCACCTGCACATTTGTGCCAATGGCTATAAACGATCGGGAACCCGAAAGTGTGACTGGGCTTGTCGATACCGTGAAAACATTCCACATTTGTTCCTAAACAGTACAGGCGCTCCACGCGCAATCGTAAATAAGCAGTAAAGCATGGCATAAGTACACGATAGTAATAAAGCCCCAAACTACTTTGTGGCCCCAAGAAATAAATATGACTGAAGCTCTGGCTAGGGGGATTCATGGTCCCACATGCGGATAGTGCGAGTATTCAAAGAACAGTTATCAAGTACTCGGGGTCCTACGGGACACAGGTGGATGGTTAAAAACCAAATAACATCTATTGCCCACCTGTTCCTCTGCATTATTTACTTACTTCAATTTTAGTTATTAAAACGGTAATTAAAGTCATGATCAACTCCAACATAAAGCATATGACTCTTCCAACAACTGTGGTACTTGACGACACGCAACAACATTGAGCAAGCGACTACAACACGCAAGTCCAACTATCTACCAAGCAACAGGTAATAGGATGTGTCCAAGGTAATATAAGGCTGCAAGGGATATCACGGGTACGAAAACTAGAGCATCGCAACACAGATAGCAATAGATCAACAGGAAGGAATAAAGACTATAAAGGTAAAATAGGTAGAAAGGGGGAGAATGCTCGCCTGAAAACATTGCCGAAGTTTCATCCGAAGATCGGTTCGACACTCGCATCAACTCATCAGCCTAATTCGTGAAGAAGCAAATCAATAGAAGAAACATCGGATGCACTATTTAATACTATAGTAGAAGATCGGACATGATGCATGTATGATGTATGACATGGCAAAGATGCGATGCAATAGACAATATTAAGCGGAACCGGGGTCCCGACAATTAAGTATATGGTTATAGTTGTTTAGATACCCACAATTTAAATGTTGTATTAACAAGGCGAAAACATGGCATCGATTCGCTACACAAATTTAAATGAGGCCAATATTAGACTAGATTCGTCCGCATATGGCCTCCATATTCAATTATTAGATGAGTCGGCAACATCCCCAAACCACAATATGTATGCAAGCATGACAATTAATATGCAACAAGATCAATATCATATATATTATAAAAATATGAGGGGTCTCGGATAGGGGTCACACATCGAATGGCGATCTTGGTTAGGGTTCTACGGGGTTCGGTCTTCAGGCACCCGAACAGGCTTCTCGAATTTCGTGAAGGAGATCTTGGGGTTTCCGTGTCGAAGGTCTTCGGATTCGAGGATCTTCAGGTACGTCAGAGCCATGTCGATGACATTGGGATGCGTCTCTTTAACTTCGGGTTCCATGTAGAGGATCTGGGGTGCCTTGTCACTAGTTGATTTATCTACCAACATCCCCACACCAACATCATCTGGGCAACGACAGCACCTCATACCCTTGGTTGCAGCGCGAGAAACGGGCCGAACTGGGCAAGGTGTGGTCATGCTGGAAACGGGTGGCAGCGCCAGGTGAGGTCGAGCTCGTGCAGCAGGGGCGTCCACGCGCGGGGCACACTAGGAGACAGGGCGAACAGCAGGAGGTCGAGGCCGGCATGGGAGACGACGCTGTGGCGACGGCTGGCGCTGTGTCGGGCGGCAGGCGTAGCGTCAGGCCAGGGGATGGCTAACAAGGAGGAGGAGGTGGAGGCCATGGCAGTGGCAGTCTGCAGACAAGGCGCCAGCGACGACGGTGACGGGACCACGGTGGTTGCAGAGAGCGAGCCGGGCAGTGGCGCTAGAGGCAAGGCCGACGGGGAGGTAGCCGAGAGAGACGATGGGTTCTGAGCGAGGGAGGGAGAGGAAGGCGGATGGGTAAGGTCGCGTGGTGCCTAGGGATCCGGTGGCGGCGGCCTGCGCCTGGGAGGAAGGAGGTCGACGCGAGGAAGAGGGTCGGGGCTTGGCGAGTGGGTGGGGGTCACGCGGTCGACATGTGGGGTCTCGATCGGGAGGGGAGCAGGGTCGGGGTGGGCGTGTGGTGCGCTGAGTGGGTGGGGTGGTTTCGGCTGTGTGCAAGGCCGAGAGAGCGTGTGGTGTGCGTGGGTGGCGGCGGCTGCTAGGGAAGTGGGGAGGGTAGGTTAGGGTTTGGTTTTTGGGTAGATGGTTAGGGTTTCAGCCGGCTGGGGCTTTTGGGCCTGGCCGGTTTAGTTCTAGATTTAGGTTTACTATTTTATAAAATATTTATTTGTTTTGTTTTGTTTTAAATCTTTGTAACAAATACTTTTTAGTCAAATAGTTTAGTAGATAATTATGAGACTTTGTTTCGAAATAAAAGAAGGGTAATTTTAGAAAACAAAAATAGGCTTTAAAAAAATAGTTTTAGATAAATCATGCATGATGACATGACAATGCACAAAGTATTATTTAACATGCGATTTTCTAGTAGTGGATTTGCCCGGGGTGCTACAAGAAGCCATTTGAGGTCCTCGAACGCATCGTCTGCTTCGGGTGTCCACTCGAATTTGTCTGTTTGGTGCATCAGTTGGTAAAAAGGGAGGGCCTTCTCACCCATTCGACTGATGAATCTGCTCAGCGCCGCGATTCGTCCGGCTAGTTGCTGGACCCCCTTGAGGTTCTTTGGCTTTTCCATGGCCAGTATGGCCTTGATTTTCTTTGGGTTCGCCTCGATGCCCCGTTGGGAGATGAAGTACCAGAGCAACTGACCAGACGGGACACTGAAGGCACAATTATCTAGGTTCAGCTTGATCTTGTAGGGATCAAGATTATCGAACGTCTCGCAGAGATCATCGATTAGCGTCCTGGCCTCCCTGGTCTTGATCACTATGTCGTCGACATAGACCTTGACATTGCGACCAATCTGGTCCTTCAAACATGTCTACATGCATATCTACTAGGTGACACATGCATTCTTCAGCCCGAAGGGCATGGTGTTGTAGCAGAACACCCCGAACAGAGTGATGAACGCTGTTTTCTCCAGATCTTCGACCTTCGGTCAAATTTAGTTGTAGCCTAAGTAGGCGTCAAGGAAGGAGAGCTTCTCGCATCCTGTAGTGGAATCGATGATTTGATCGATCTGCGGTAGAGGGAAGTGGTCCTTGGGACATTGCTTGTTAAGCAATGTGAAGTCCACACACATCCGCAGGATGTCTGTGTCCTTCTTGGGGACCAGCACGGTGTTGGCCAGCCACTCGCTTTCTTTGATTTCCCTACTGAAGTTGGCATCGAGGAGTCTGTTGACTTTGATTCCAACGGCTTCGGCTCTTGGGTCGGACAATCGATGCATCGACTACTTGACTGGCTTCGCATCTAGAAGCACATTGAGTGCATGCTCGACAAATTTCCTAGGAACTCCTGGCATGTCCGCAGGACACCAGGCAAAAATTTCCTAGTGCTCATGGAGGAATTCTATGAGCACGCTTTCCAATGCGGGACTCAGGTCATTGGCGATCAACACTGTCTCGGAGGCATCCCTCTGGTGAACCTGCACCTTCTTTGTGTTGAATGTGGAGTCGAACGACATGTCGGGTGCGTTTTGCCTAGTCACTGGGGTTGCCCCGTTATCTGTCACCTCTTTGAGTCTCGTGAGCTCCTCCTACATGTCGAATGACTGAGAGATTCTATTGAAGTATCTATCATAGCTATGTGACATAGTGAAGCTTCCTAGGATGGTGATGACGACCCTAGGTCCTGGCATCTTCAGTAGTAGGTACGCATAGTGTGTTACTGCCAGGAATCTTGCGAATGCCACGCGCCTGAGGATGGCGTGGTACTATGATGGCCAGTTCACCACTTAGAACTCTAGCCGCTCGCGCCTGAAGTTTTTGGGCTTGCCAAAGATGACGTCGAGCCATATCTTGCCCAAGGGGTATATGCCCTTTGCTATGAGTGTGCTGGCGAACATCAGATTGATGTCGCTGCCGCCGTCCATGAAGACACGACTCATTTCGAATCCCTCGATCTAGGTCTCGAGCAACAGGGCATCGTTACCTCGGCGATGGATCTGTCGTGGGTGATCTGAACGGTCGAACGTGATGCAGGACTCCAAGCCGCTGAGGTACTCTTGTATGGCCGGTGGGGAGGTCACGACCAGACTGACTTGGCGGGTGATCTTCTTCTGCACGCTGTTGGTTGGACTACCCTTCTGGATCATCAGATCCCCTTTCGATGGGGGTACCCATATGCGCCGTTATTCGGTTCTAGTGCGACCGACGGCTGCGAGGGTCCGCCAGGTGGTAGTGGAGGAGCTCCGTGGGCGACGGACCCAGGGGCCGGTGCTAATCCTGGATTCCCCGCCTGTTGTTGCATTTCCGTGAAGCCCTCGCTGAGCTTCTAGAACTCTCGGCAGTCCTTGAGCATGTGGCTGGCCTTCTTCTTACCATTTTGTTTATCAATGCAGAAGTGGACGGTGCAGGGTCCTGATAGCTTGTCGTATGTTAAAGGCTCGTCATCGCGGTTGCAACGTTGCCACGTTTGCATGGTTCACCCGCCGTCGCGGTAGTTGCTGCTGCTGTATCCACTGTTGTGGTTTCCATCATCACGGCGGTCGGCATATCCGGCCGCAACCATGTCGACTCCATCGCGATCGTCGTAGACGCACGATCTTCTCTTGATGCGGCGCTCATGCCTGCGGCCGAAGTCATCTTCTTCATTTGAATGTGTTCGGTTGACAGAATCTTCGTCGTCTACCCAGCGGTTGGAGATGTCCATGAGGTGGTCAACGTTTTAGGGCTTGACGCGCCGAGCTCCTCCTTGAAATCTGGGCGCTTGGCACCATCCTTGAAGGCATCGATTGCCCTTTCTTCGGAGATGTTTTCTGCAGAGTTCTTGATGTGGGACCAGCGTAGTATATACGAGTGGATGGACTCGTTGGTCCGCCGGGTGCAGGCCCGCAGCTCTTCGATTGAGGCTGGCCTCTTGCTGGTGCCCTTGAAGTTGCGGATGAATCTATACCCCAGCTCCTCCCAGCTTCGGATGGAGCCAGAGGGTAGGCTGCTAAGCTAGACCCTGGCTGCGCGTGTTAGTAGAAGATGAAGGCACTATAATGCGGTGTTCTTGTTCTCGCTGTGGAGCTTGACGGACGACAGATGATCACCGATCCAAGCATTTAGCTCCTGCGTGCCATCGAACTTCGGGTTGTTCGAAGGGAGCTTGAAATTTTCCGGCATCCGCGATTGCCAAATGGATTTGCTGAAGCATTTGGCTCCACACAGTTCTCCGTCGTCCTCCTCTTCGGACTCAGTGGAACATGCGTGTTTAGCACATGATTTGTCGATCTTATGCTGGGTGAGTTAACTACGAGCATCGTAGTTACTGCTGCGGCGTCGTGGGCTCTGATGCCGCCGGGGCAGTTCCTTGTCAGATGAGGGTGTGCAGCTTCGAGAGAACTCGACCGCAGCCTTCTTCTTCGGCTCCACGGGAGTTTTGTCGTGGAGCGCGGCTCTGACGAGTACAAGGCCTGCTAACGCAGACTTGTTGCGGTGACCCAGCATACCACTGCATGTGTAGTACACTATAGTCGTTGACATGACATCCACAAAACACTGTTCCGTAAATATCACATCCCTCGGAGTGGTACAATAGAAACATTGCGGGTCCATATTACAAACATACACACGTTATTATTATTACAATACCGGAAGTTCAAGACTTCCAAAAGATTCAACTTACAAACCAAAATATAAGTGTTTCGGCGAAAGTTTCAAATTTCAAACTTAAACTCCAAATTGAGCTTAACAACTTATTTTTATATATTGTTCATGTTGCTCGGCTCAAGTGGCTACTAGAACTATAGTACTTATTCGGACTCTTGGAATTTTCCTCCATAGGGGATGTCATTGTCCTCCCCTTCTACGGCTCCATACATGTTGGGCTCTTCATAGAAGACCTCCTCTTGACTCTCAGATGCATACATTGGAGTATCTTCGGGATTCTCAGAGTCTAAGCAAGGATTCAACAGAAATGATGAGTAACAGCGTTACCCAGCAAATTCATCATATGCAAGGTAGGAAGTTTGATGCTCTTTCTACAACCTCGTACTATCAGTCTTTGGCACTATGCAATTTTCGTAAATCTTTCTTCAAAGGTTGATTTTATTATAAAAATCTATGACCATCAGCATTCACAGGTTGACCAGAACTTTCATGGAGTTCCTTTCCTGCCATGTTCTTAGCTCCTTCCCGAAACAAGGAGTAACAAGTTACAATTCTTACACTATGCAGAGGTGCGTTACTTTTCCTATGAGAGATCAACTCCTTGTTGCACAACCGGGCGTACTTTCCCGTCCACAATTCCATGATGTGGGGCCCAGTAGTTGGTCCAAGCCAATCGCTGTCCTCTCCGCGACCTCATATGTCTTCACGATCCTTCGTGGCTGGCTCACCTTCGTTAAGCCCTCTTTCGGGTAGGCTAAAACCCAGATGAGTTCCCGAAGACTCTATGACCTAGTGATGCCCCAAATAGTACCATTTATATGGACTATATCCCTAAACACTATTCATAGATAATATAGACACAAAAAGTGTGGGGCCTAAGGGTGCCCACCCATATGTTGGATCCGCACAAGGAATCACAACGTCACGTTAAGGTCGTCTTGCCTCCATACAAGAGGAAAAGGATACAACTGACTTCTCCGTCCCATTCCAAATCTCATGGTTAACGCGTAACATATGGCGCTAGAATCACTGATGTCATGGGTTATTAATCCCTAATTGTTCATCATTAGTGCAATTAGAACCCTAAGTTCTATTGCTCCATCATATCATCACTTAGGATGATATCTAAGATTTAGTATCTTAAGAAAATATTGTTTTCTTTTTCTATAATATAGATGATAACACACAATTCGCAAATACTTTGATAAAGACTCTTCAAAGGACATGAGAAAGTGACGAACTTGCCTTGTGATGGCAAGGTAGTGAAGTCTGACACTTGCACTGGACCTTGAGCTTCTATGTCTACAAAAATATCATTATTGCCCGGTAAGGACAATATTTAAGAAGCAAAATGATTATGCAAAGTAATGTAATGCATCATTTAGCTTTATATATATTCTCCCCCATTTATTTAAATTATAATTTTTTTTAATAATAAATAATTTATAAATATTAATTTTTAATATTTATTGAATATTCTATTCTTTTATTTTATTTCAATTTATTTGCATTTTATTTAATTAATAATTCCTTTAAGAATTATCATTAAATACCAAAAAATGATATTAAATATTTGTTTAGTATTTTTCTAAAATACTATAATATTAATATATAATCAAAGTGATTTTTATTTATTTTTATCATCTTTCAATAATTTTGTAAAATTCCATAAGGAATATATATATTACAAAATTCTTAATAAAATTTATATGTCTAAAATTTTATTTCTTAATTTATTTGGATATTTTAGATTATTGTGAATCCAAATATATTTTATTTATAATTTTTGGATTTTTATTTTATTTTCTAGACTTTATTTAAGTTTAGGCGCATTTTGGTCCTTTTCCAATTATTAAAACAGGCTCTAAAAGATTTGGGCTGACTGTTTGGGTTTATTGGGCCCTTGTGGCCCAGTAGCGCAAAGTCAAAACAACACCCCGAAGGGGTCTTGGCCCAACCCAGCCTAACACTCTCTATCTCTCTCTCGAGCTCACCTCTCTTCTTCTCCTCCCCCGACCCCATGGTCAGCGGTGTCACCGCCGGCGATTCACGTCGTCGTGGACCTCCCTGGCCGCCACCATGGTGCCGGACGAGAATGTCGACCCCGCTCTACCCTCCTATCCAATTCGATTTGGACCTGGAGCCCTCCTATGGCCAGATCGATGACGTTCCGAAGCCTAGGGTTTGGGTGTGTTCGTGCTGACGCTGCCGCTGCTGTCGTGTGCCGTGGTGATGCTCCTCGCCCCCAGGTGTGGCTATGGTCGCCGCCGTGGTGTTGTGTGGGTCGCAGCGCCCCCTTGGGGGTGCTCCCCATACCGCCGTGGTCGTCGGCCCCCTCTGCTTCCTCTTCTAATCTACAACGAGGACCTTTGGTAAGTTGTTCCTATCCCTCTCGTGCTCTCTATGCTAGGCCATCCCATGCTATATGTTGGTAGTGGCCTTTCCTGGTTAGGTGTCTATCCTGATTAAGATGGTTTGTTCTTCTTAGGGTTCATACCCCTCTGTGGATTAGATATCTGATGAGGTTGATCATGTTTTGATGGTCTCTAAGCATGCTAAGTGGTTGTTAGGTGTGATTTGCTGCTTATGATTAGCTATGGTGATGCTAGTGGTTTACCAGATGATTCTATGGATTAATTTTTATATGATCCAGATGGTAAAGTTGCTCTAGAAGCAATACTTGGGAAATCTAGTGGTTTTACTAGCACACCACTGTCATTACTTGCTTAATGACAGTGAGTGTTGTGTGATGAAGTCACTATATTAGTACTATTGGCTTAAGAGTTCATATATAGCTTGAGATCAAATGGTCTCTTACAGTGAAGATATGTATATGAATATTCCTGGTTATGATTCCCGTGATTAAGAATAGGAAAATGATTTATAGTTTGTTGGTTGTACCTGTGAAGATTGGATGCTTAACCTGCTTAGTTTAGAACTGTTCTTGTGACACCATCCTTGTATGGCACACAAAATTAGATTTAATTACTTGGTTTGGTTTTGTTCAAGCTTAACATTAGCTTGTCATTATAGGTAAGTGGAATTCTCTTTCCTTGCATCCCTAGAACCCATGATGTTGGACTGAGGTTTAGGGAGTAAGCCTTTGTCTTGTTGTTTCTCATGGATTAGTTCTAGTAGTGATACGACCTACTGTTTCTTGAATCAAAGTTGGGGAAAAATAATTGTAGGCTTGATAACTTATATAGATCCATAAGATTAAATTCTAAGGTGCTACTCCTGTCTTAGAGATGTCCCTAGAAGTTTAAATCTTGGCTATATTCATTCTTGAATTGAAATCTAGCTTGATAGCTTAGATCAATGATGTTGTCCTGGGATCTTAGTTGGATCTTTATTGTTTTCTTATTGCTTTTAGTGTTTTAAAACTTCAATGATGGAATCAACCCACTTGGGTGTTTTTCTGAGAAGTTGAGTAAGAGACAAATCATGAATGCTTGTATAATCTTAGACAGATAGATCATGTGATGGTCTATTTTACTCACCACACTTATTTGATGTTGGGGTTGTTGTTGTTGATCTTGTGGCTAGCTTGATCTGGTGCTCCCCTGGTATTTGCAGCTCCTAGGCTTGTCCTTGATCTACCCCTTCACCTCCTGGTCCTGATGGCTTAATCTTGGTCTTGCTATCCACCTGATCTACCCCCTCCTTATGTCAACATTTGGTGATGTGATCCAGGGTTTTGATTGGTGTGATCTAGCTTGGCTTTGGCTTGGTTTAGCTGAGATGCTATTCTTGGTGTGTATGAACAAGAAAGTGGTGTGGGGTTGGTCTCCTACGGCTGTGTTGATGGTTTTGTGTGATTGAGTTGTTTATGTGGTCCTGACAACACAGACCATGCAGTTTGGTGTGTACGCTGCCTGTGTGTCTGCTGCACAACTTGTGGATATGTTCTGAATTTGAAAGTTACTTTTATCAGATTACTTTTTACTTGGCTGGTGAAACTTGCCCCTCCTTGCTGTTTATTTGACTTATGGCTTAAAATTATGAAAGATATATTCTTTCATATTGGTGAAATTTTGCCCCTTTTAAAAGATTACTCAATGATGAAATCTTCAACAGTGTACTTCACTGTCAATTCTGAGAGTAATATAACTTTAACATTAACTTTCTTTCTTTTTTAAGTTTCTGTTTATTTTGCAGGTACCAGATTTGAAGATCAAGACTTTAGTTTAGGTTTTTCTTTTTTCTTTATAGAAGAGTCACTTGTAATATTTCTTTATTCTTTTGTTATTTTATTTTTATTCTTTTGTACTTTGTATTATTATTCAATAAATAAAGATTATTCTTTTATTTCTCTATTATTGTAAAGTTTGTTGCTCATTTACATAAGTTTCATTTGTGTAACTTATTTATTGAATAAAATTTTGAAATGGAGATTATTATTCTTAATTGTTTTCTTTATATAAAGTTTGAACTACTAATTATTAACTCTTGACAAAAGTATAATACTCAAACATAACTTTAAATTCCTTTGAACTATAAATTCAACACTCAAGTTTAAATTCAAATTTCATTTCCCAAAACACATAAGTCCACAAAGATCATATCAAAGTCTATAACAATCATCCTTCAAGACTATACCTAATCTCAAAGTATGAAAGAAACCTTGATCACTTTAGGTTTTTATTTGGCGAAAAATTTACCCACATTTTCACAGATGAATGCATGCAACATCACAAATTCCCAAATATACCCTTCGTTGGTTCCTAAATGCTGGGATGTTACAGACTTCCCCCCTTAAATTAAACTTCGTCTCGAAGTTTGTTGAGATGTACCTGAATAGTTCTGGATAGGCTTTTCTTAAATCCTCTTCTTTCTCACAAGTGGCTTCCCTTTCAGGGTGATGTTCCCAATGTACCTTGCAGTACTTGATTGCCCTATTTCTCAACCTTTTCCAGTTTTCTTCTAAAATTTTACAGGATTTTTCAACATAGGTCAAGTCTGCTTGTAGTTCTATCTCCTGATGTGTGATTGCATCATCCGGAACATTCAAACATTTATGAAGTTGTGACACATGGAAAACATTATGCACTTGAGACAATCTTGATGGTAACTCTAAAGGATAAGCAATAGTCCTGTTCTGACTCAGTATCTTGAATGGTCCAATATACCTTGGACTCAACTTTCCTTTAACTCCGAACCTTTTAACCCCTTTCATGGGATTTACTTTCAAATATACCATATCTCCCACTTCTGGATGTCATGATCTTCGAATTTGATCAGCATAACTTTTCTGCCTACTCTAAGTTATTTTCAGTCTATCCTTGATCTTATCAATGATATCTTGTTTTTCCTGAATATAGTCTGGCGCAAATTCTTTGTTGCTTCCAGGCTCATACCAACATATTGGTGATCTACACTTCCTTCCATACAGAACCTGATATGGAGCTGCCTCCAGACTACTCTGATAGCTATTATTGTAGGAACATTCTGCCAATGGTAGATGATCTTCCCATGTACCTCCAAAATCTAATGCACAATCTCTTAACATATCTTCTAGTATCTGATTTGTTCTTTCTGTTTGACCTCCTATCTCTGGATGATAGGCCGTGCTAAAATCTAATTTGGAACCAAGTGCTTCATGTAATTGCTTCCAAAATGCTGAAGTAGACACTAACCCCTATCAGTTACGATCTTTTTGGGTACTCCACGCTTACTTACTATCTCTTTGATGTAAACTTCTACTAACTTCTCGGCATTATCTTTCTGATTTACCGGAATAAAATGTTCACTTTTAGTGAGTTTGTCCACAATTTCCCATATCATATCGTTCCATTTAGGTGTCACGGGCAATCCTGTGATGAAGTCCATACCTATTTCCTCCCACTTCCATTCGGGAATTTCCAAAGGTTGTAACGGTCCTGCTAGACTTTGATGTTCAGCCTTCACCCTTTGGCAAGTATGGCATTCTGATACATATTTAGCAATGTCCCTTTTCATGTTATTCCACCAGAATAGTTCTTTCAAGTCCATATACATCTTAGTACTTCCTGTATGTATAGAATATTGTGTTTCATGTGCTTCTCTGAGTATGACATCTCGAATCTCAGTAACATCTGGAACACAAAGATGGTCTTGAAACCATAAAGACTCATATTCTCCAAGGCGAAAAACTGATTTTTTCCCTTGAGATATCCTCCTAATTTCCTCAGCAATGAAAGGATCTTCTGCTTGATATCTAAAAAATTTGTGCTTAAGATCACTGTCCTGCTCTGCAACTACCTGCATAGTAGCTAATCCTCCAAGAACTTCTGTTCTAGTGAATTGAAGCTCTAATCTTTCCAAGTCCATTTGTAACTCTTTTGGTAGCTCCCGATTGCTAGGCTGAATGTTTGCACTCTTTCTTCTTAAAGCATCAGCTACAACATTTGCTTTCACTGGAGTATAGTTGATTATTAAATCATAATTTTTGATTAGTTCAAACCAACGCTTCTGTCTCATATTCAACTCCTTTTGAGTGAAGAAATATTTGAGAATTTTATGGTCAGTGTATAACTCACATCTAGCTCCATAAAGAAAATGCCTCCATCCTTTCAGCGCAAAGACTACTGCTGCTAACTCTAAATCATGAGTTGCCTAATTGACTTCATGTGGTTTCAGTTGTCTTGAACCATAAGCAATCACCTTCCGATCTTGCATTATGACACAACCCAAATCTTCTTTAGATGCATCACAGTATACTATGAAGTCCTTCCCTGTTTCAGGAACTGCTAAGATTGGAGCTGTGGTTAACCTAGTCTTCAACTCCTGAAAACTTGCTTCACACTTCTCATCCCATTTTAATGGTGTATTCTTTCTTAACAATTTGGTCATTGGTCTAGCTATTTTGGAGAAACCTTAAATGAATCTCCGATAAGAACCAGCCATTCCTAAGAAACCTTGAATTTGCTTCACATTGGTTGGTGCAGTCCACTCTAGTACTTACTGAACTTTAGATGGATTTACAGCAATTCCATCTTTACTGATCACATGGCCGAGGAATTCCACCTCATCTAGCCAAAATTCACACTTACTGAACTTAGCATAAAGTTTATGTTCCCTTAGAGTCTGCAATGCTATTCTCAAATGATCAGCATGCTCTTCCTTATCCTTGGAATATATCAGAATATCATCAATAATGACTATGACGAACTTATCCAAATATGGCATGAAGATTTTGTTCATTAGATTCATGAATATTGCTGGTGCATTGGTCAAGACAAATGGTACTACTAGGTACTCATGGTGTCCATATCTTGAGACAAATGCTGTCTTTGGAACATCTTCCGGTTTGATTTTTATCTGATGATATCCAGATCTTAAGTCGATCTTTGAAAATACTCCGGCTCCTTTCACTTGATCAAAAAAATCTTGTATCCTTGGTAAGGGATACTTATTCTTGATAGTAACATTGTTCAGATTTTTGTAATCTCCACACGTCCTTCTTCCACCATCCCTTTTATCCACAAAGATTACTGGTGTTCCCCATGGGGATACACTTTCCTGAATAAACCCTTTTCTGGCTAACTCATCAATTTGTTCTTTGAGTTCTTTTAATTCTTTTGGTCCCATCTTATATGGTGCTTGAGCTATTGGTGCCGTACCGGGAATTAGATAAATAGTGAATTCTATCTCCCGATCTGGTGGCATTCCAGGTAGCTCTGCTGGAAACACATCTTGAAATCCATTTATTATAGGAATATCTTCCAATTTGACCTGTTTCATCGAGTTCAACTACAGATCCACCATGAAATGACTATGCTTATCTGCTTGGTAAACTATCCTTGCTCCACTTGGAGTTTTGATTGAGACGGTTTTCTCCTCACAATTTATCTCAGCTCCATGTTCCATCATCCAGTCCATCCCCAACACTACTGCAATTCCCTTCAAAGGAATCACATAAAGGTCTGCAAATTATGTACAACCATAGATCGAGATAACCTGATCTTGTTTAATGTGGCGTACAATCACATTCCCTCCTGCCGTAACTACGATCATAGGGTTTTCTAACGTTGCCCTTCTAATCCCGAACTTATCACAGAATTCTTCAGAAATGAATGAAGTAGTTGCACCAGTATCAAATAGAACTTTGCCGAGATTGGTAAGGATATTGAGCGTACCTATCACTTCATGCTCTGAATTATCCACCTCCTCGAGGGTTGCACAGTTCAACTTCCCGGTAGGTCTGTTGCTCTTGCCATTGTTGTTCTTGCCATTATTTCCTCCTTTATTGGGATGTCCATTTCCTCCACTGGCTTTACTTCCAACTCGAACTGGCCAACCTCCTTGTGGTTTTCTTGGACAATTAGGCTTGATGTGACCTCTGTGACCACAAGCATGGCATATAATTACAGGTTTCGGGCAATCCCTGCTCATATGCCCTAGGAGTTTGCAATTATGGCATATAATATTCTTTGCGTTTGGATTTGCACTCCAATTGGAATTGTTGTTGTTATAAGGCCTATTCCTTGGTTTGAATTCCAGATTGGGCTTGGGCTTGCTTGCTTGTATCCTCTTGGTTTCCTTCTTAGGTCTCTTCCTTCTATCCTCTTCGACATTCTTGTAGTCATCTTCAAAGGTAATAGCTGCATCTAGAAACTGCTGATAAGTTTGCTTATTAGCCAACCTCAACTGCATCCTCACAAATGGATTTAATCCACGCAGGAAATGCTTCTTCCTCTTTTCCTCCGTATTAACTTCTTCCTCGGCATAACCAGACAATTGACTAAACTCCCGGATATACTTCATAACACTAGTATATCCCTGCTGCAGCTCCTCAAATTCTCTCCTCTTTAACTACACACTTTTCGGAACATGCTATTCACGGAATCCCTGTTTAAACTCCTCCCAAGTGTACTCCCTTCCTGGTTGTTGCATGGCCAACTGATTCTCCCACCATGATGCTGCAGGTCCAGTCAGAAGATGAGTTGCATACCTCAATTTCTCCTAATCATTGCAACCTACAGCCTTCAGCTTTCTCTCTATATCTGCTAGCCAATCTTCTGCATCCATTGGTTCAGGAGCTGATGCAAAAGGTATCGGCCTTGCATTTTGGAAGTCAGATAGACTCACTCCTCCACCTTCAGGTGCCCTCTGATTTGCTCATCCCAGCAACTCCTCCATGAACTTGTTCTGGGTCTCTTGCATCATTTGCATGAACTGCATAAAGTTCTGCTCCATTAGTGGCCTCATTAGTGGTGGTAATGCTCCCTGATTTGTTGCATCTGCATCGGCCTTCTCCTTGGCCTCACGTTCCATCCGCTGCTGTTCAGCTTCGGTTTCTACACCCGTATCCATGACCCCCTAGTCCTGCAACATAAAGCGAATACTCATAATTACATCATGCACATGTGTTCTGAGCTCGACTTTACGCACAAAACTAGTCACCCAACGAAGATCCAAAGAAAATCCAAATATGCATTTCACATATTATACATAATATCATAATAATACAAAGTCCTTACAACATATACCATGTAGGTATAATCACAACAGTAACTTATTTATCTAACTATCTTATTTCTTGGAGTACAATACACGGTACTTGATACTTCTAAATAGTTACCTACTTCTAGTAGTAACTATGCACATCATACATGCCTGATGTCCAACCGTGATGACGTGACGTTCGTCGCACAGTTTGTGGAACAAATGGCCTTCTAGAAGGAAAATACTCAGTATCTGAAGTGTCAGGACTTGAGTCATTACTCAACCTGAGTGCATTGACTCCCTCCAGGTCAGCTGAAAAGTCTTCAGAAACATATTCAACATTATCTCATGCCTTCATCTCCTGAGCTTCTTTCCTTGAGTTGTCAATAGGATACGCAGATCCTGCTGATCCCTAGGTGCTCCTTTAGGCAAGATAGTTAAACACTAGATAATGTATATTCCCTCGGTTTTGAGAAGATGTTGATGATTCAAACACTCTCTCCTCGGGATCTTCTTCTTCAACCTGATTGTCTCTCGACATGGCATTTGTACTACTGTTACTAGGGTTAATTCTTGCACCCATCCATCTTGATTTTCCAACATTTCTATCAGAACCATCTGTGGACATCTGGTGTTCGTAAGATCCTTCATATGATCCCCTGATCCAACCATCAGAATTCTCGATAGGAAGTTCTGATTCAGAACCATCCTCTAAACCCTGTGGTACTACATACCTCATATCCATGGTAGGATCATGTATAGGTTCAGGACTTGGTGAATAAGGATATGGTGTAAAAGATTCAGGATCTATAGGTATATCCTTAAAGATAGGTGTTGCACTACTACTTTCTTCCTTCTCTAACTGGAATGCTAACTGCTTCCTCCTTTCCGGATTAGTTAGATCCTCTAACATGTCATTTTTATCTTTGACAATCACTTGATGTGTCTTAGAAAAAGACGCAACGAGTGTTCGGTATCTATCCATAAACTTGGAAGCTAACTTAGGATGCTTCTTAACCAAAGTAAGATGATCCGGTATAGGCTCCGAATCTATAGAATAACGAGGTATCACAGAAAATGTGCTACCTTCTAACTCCTTGGCTTTATGCTCCCGGATATTAGCTATCGCTTCCACAACAGCAACATGATAGGCTGATAAGTGACTCCTACCTTCACCTATAGGTAGATCGTGATATAATCCAAGATCCTTTGGAAGTTGGATACTCACACGGTACTTGGATAACATCCAGCCATCATGGTAAGTTATAGTATTCACTGGAATTCAAGTTGGACAACTAAAAATCTTTAAAAGTTGACGAAGTTGGTCTGCGAATGCTCCTTGATAATCATCAAGAGTCTCTTCTTTCCTTACCAAAGTCTATTTTGGAAACTTTGGTGCCATAGCTCTGTATATCAGGAAAATATTGTTTCTTAGTAACTAATAATATATTGCATCATAACAAAGAATTATAGAACTAAAACATATAACGGAATATTCTCATTTGAATACCCATTATATTTCTTTTAGAGAATTCTTTATTGTTGCTGCACTCTCCTACAGGTAATACCCTTTACTAGGTTTCCAACCTAAGGTCAAAGCAGTTTGCTCTAATACCAACTACGGTGACCCAGCATACCACTTCATGTGTAGTACACTATAGTCGTTAACATGACATCCACAAAACACCATTCCGTAAATATCACATCCCTCAGAGTTGTACAACAGAAACATTGCGGGTCCATATTACAAACATACACACGTTATTATTATTACAATACCGGAAGTTCAAGACTTCCAAAAGATTCAACTTACAAACCAAAATATAAGTTTTTCAGCGGAAGTTTCAAATTAAAAACTTAAACTCCAAATTGAGCTCAATAACTTATTGTTATATATTGTTCATGTTGCTCGGCTCAAGTGGCTACTAGAATTATACTAGTTATTCGGACTCTTGGAATTCTCCTCCGTAGACGATGTCGTAGTCCTCCCCTTCTACGGCTCCATACATGTTGGGCTCTTCATAGAAGACCTCCTCTTGACTCTCAGATGCATACATTGGAGTATCTTCAGGATTCTCGGAGTCTAAGCAAGGATTCAAGGGAAAGGATGAGTAACAACGTTACCCAGCAAATTCATTATATGCAAGGTAGGAAGTTTGATGCTCTTTCTACAACCTCGTACTATCAGTCTTTGGCACTATGCAATTTTCGTAAATCTTTCTTCAAAGGTTGATTTTATATAAAAATCTATGACCATCAGCATTCACAGGTTGACCAGAACTTTCATGGAGTTCCTTTCCTGCCATGTTCTTAGCTCCTTCCCGAAACAAGGAGTAACAAGTTACAATTCTTACACTATGCAGAGGTGAGTTACTTTTCCTATGAGAGATCAACTCCTTGTTGCACAACCGGGCGTACTTTCCCGTCCACAATTCCATGATGTGGGGCCCAGTAGTTGGTCCAAGCCAATCGCTGCCCTCTCCGCGACCTCATATGTCTTCACGATCCTTCGTGGCTGGATCACCTTCGTTAAGCCCTCTTTCGGGTAGGCTAAAACCCGGATGAGTTCCCAAAGACTCTATGACCTAGTGATGCCCCAAATAGTACCATTTATATGGACTATATCCCTAAACACTATTCATAGATAATATAGACACCAAAAGTGTGGGGCCTAAGGGTGCCCACCCATATGTTGGATCCGCACAAGGAATCACAACGTCACGTTAAGGTCGTCTTGCCTCCATACAAGAGGAAAAGGATACAGCTGACTTCTCCGTCCCATTCCAAATCTCATGGTTAACGCGTAACATACGGCGCTAGAATCACTGATGTCATGGGTTATTAATCCCTAATTGTTCATCATTAGTGCAATTAGAACCCTAAGTTCTATTGCTCCATCATATCATCACTTAGGATGATATCTAAGATTTAGTATCTTGAGAAAATATTGTTTTCTTTTTCTATAATATAGATGATAACACACAATTCACAAATACTTTGATAAAGACTCTTCAAAGGACATGATCAAGTGATGAACTTGCCTTGTGATGGCAAGGTAGTGAAGTCTGATGCTTGCACTGGACCTTGAGATTCTATGTCTACAAAAACATCATTATTGCCCGGTAAGGACAATATTTAAAGAAGCAAAATGATTATGCAAAGTAATGTAATGCATAATTTAGCTTTATATATATTCTAGAATAGGCTCTAAAAGATTTTCCCGGTAAGGACAATATTTTCTATAATTTATTTAAGTTCAGGGTCATTTTGGTTGTTTTCCAATTATTAAAACAGGCTCTAAAAGATTTGGGCTGACTGTTTGGGTTTATTGGGCCCTTGTGGCCTAGTAGGGCAAAGTCAAAACAACATCCCGAAGGGGTCTTGGCCCAACCCAGCCCAACACTCTCTGTCTCTCTCGAGCTCACCTCTCTTCTTCTCCTCCCCCGACCCCGTGGTTACAGGTGTCACCGCCGGTGATTCACGCCGCCGTGGACCTCCCGTGGCCACAAAAATGTCGTGGTGCAGGATGAGAATGTCGGCCCCGCTCTACCCTCTTGTCCAATTCGATTAGGCCCTGGAGCCCTCCTGTGGCCAGATCGACGCCGTTCTGAAGCCTAGGGTTTGGGTGTGTTGGTGCTGACGCCGCTGCTGCTGTCGTGTGCCGTGGTGATGCTCCTCGCCCCCAGGCGTGGCTATGGTCACCGCCGTGGAGTTTTGTGGGTCGCAGCGCCCCCTTGGGGGTGCTCCCCGTGCTGCCGTGGTCGTGGGCCCCCTCTGCTTCCTCTTCTAATCTACAACGAGGACCTTTGGTAAGTTGTTCCTCTCCCTCTCGCGCTCTCTGTGCTAGGCCATCCCATGCTAGATGTTGGTAGTGCCCTTTCCTGGTTAGTGTTCTGTCCTGATTAAGATGGTTTGTTCTGCTTAGGGTTCATACCCCTCTGTGGATTAGATATCTGATGAGTTGGATCAAGTTTTGATGGTATCTAAGCATGCTAAGTTGTTGTTAGGTGTGACTTGATGCTTATGATTAGCTATGGTGATGCTATTGGTTTACCAGATGATTCTATAGATTAATTTTTATATGATCGAGATGGTAAAGTTGCTCTAGAAGCAATACTTGGGAAATCTAGTGGTTTTAATAGCTCACCACTGTCATTACTTGGTTAATGATAGTGAGTGTTGTGTGATGAAGTCACTGTATTAGTACTATTGGCATAAGAGTTCATATATAGCTTGAGATCAAATGGTCTCTTACAGTGAAGACATGTATATGAATATTCCTGGTTATGATTCCTGTGATTAAGAACAGGAAAATTATTTATCGTTGGTTGTTTGTATTTGTGAAGATTGTATTCTTAACCTTCTTAGTTTAGAAATGTTCTTGTGACACCATCCATGTATGGCCCATAAAATTATATTCTATTACTTGGTTTGGTTTTGTTCAATCTTAAAATTAGCTTGTCATTATAGGTAAGTGGAATTCTCTTTCCTTGCATCCCTAGAACCCATGATGCTGGTCTGAGGTTTAGGGATTAAGCCTTTGTCTTGTTGTTTCTCATGGATTAGTACTGGTAGTGATACCAGCTACTGTTTCTTGAATCAAAGTTGGGGAAAAATAATTGTAGGCTTGATAACTTATATAGATCCATAAGATTAAATTCTAAGGTGCTACTCCTGTCTTAGAGATGTGCCTAGAAGTTTAAATCTTGGCTATATTCATTCTTGAATTGAAATATAGCTTGATAGCTTAGATCAATGATGTTGTCCTGAGATCTTAGTTGGATATTTATAGTTTTCTGATTGCTTTTAGTGTTTTAAAACTTCAATGATGGAATCACCCCACTTGGGTGTTTTTATGAGAAGTTGAGTAAGAGACAAATCATGAATGCTTGTCTAATCTTAGACAGATAGATCATGTAATGGTCTATTTTACTCACCACACTTATTTGATGTTGGGGTTGTTGTTGTTGATCTTGTGGCTAGCTTGATCTGGTGCTCCCCTGGTATTTGCAGCTCCTAGGCTTGTCCTTGATCTATCCCTTCACCTCCTGGTCCTGATGGCTTGATCTTGGTCTTGATATCCACCTGATCTACCCCCTCCTTATGTCACCATTTTGGTGATGTGATCCAGGGTTTTGATTGGTGCGATCTAGCTTGGCTTTGGCTTGGTTTAGCTGGGCTGCTGTTCTTGGTGTCTATGAACAAGAAAGTGGTGTGGGGTTGGTCTCCCATGGCTGTGTTGATGGTTTTTTGTGATTGAGTTGTTGCTGTGGTGCTGACAGCACAAACCATGCAGTTTGGTGTGTGTGTTGCCTGTGTTTCTGCTGCACAACTTGTGGATATGTTCTGAATTTGAAAGTTACTTTTATCAGATTACTTTTTACTTGGCTGGTGAAACTTGCCCCTCCTTGCTGTTTATTTGACTTATGGCTTAAAATTATGAAAGATATATTCTTTCACATTGGTGAAATTTTGCCCCTTTTAAAAGATTACTCAATGATGAAATGTTGAACAGTGCACTTCACTGTCAATTCTGAGAGTAATATAATTTTAACCTTAACTTTCTTTCTTTTTTAAGTTTCTGTTTATTTTGCAGGTACCAGATTTGAAGATCAAGACTTTAGTTTAGGTTTTTTCTTTTTCTTTATAGAAGAGTCACTTGTAATATTTCTTTATTCTTTTGTAATTTTATTTTTATTCTTTTGTACTTTGTATTATTATTAAATAAATAAAGATTATTCTTTTATTTCTTTATTATTGTAAAGTTTGTTGCTCATTTACATAAGTTTCATTTGTGTAACTTATTTATTGAATAAAATTTTGAAATGGAGATTCTTATTCTTAATTATTTTCTTTATATAAAGTTTGAACTACTAATTATTAACTCTTGACTAAAGTATAATACTAAAACATAACTTTAAATTCCTTTGAACTATAAATTCAACACTCAAGTTTAAATTCAAATTTCATTTCCCAAAACACATAAGTCCACAAAGATCATATCATAGTCTATAACAATCATCCTTCAAGACTATATCTAATCTCAAAGTATGAAAGAAACCTTGATCACTTTAGGTTTTTATTTGGCAAAAAATTTACCCACATTTTCACAGATGAATGCATGCAACATCACAAATTCCCAAATCCACCCTTCGTTGGTTCGTAAATGCTGGAATGTTACACTTGTGCATCATGATCTTCGGGTCTCCTGCTAGTGGCGGGTTGGACGCGAGATAGGTGGTGGCCCCCATGATTGCAGCAGGCGGAGTTTTCTACATTACGTTGCCTTGCGAGTCCATCGTCATGAAAGACGTGTCGAGTGCCTTAGTGACCTCGTGTCGTGTGGCGGGGTCCATGCGCTCCAGGCGGGATCGGTACTTGTTGGCATTGTTCCCGTGTGAAGTGGAGCTGCCAGCGGCATAGAGCACAGCTCGCCGTGCTCTTGACTCTGCGGCTACTTGCCTGCGCTTTTCGAGTTTGTCCTGTAGCTTGACCTGCCGATTGTGCTCATCGATCAGGAGCAGATGGTAGGCCATCAGCAAGTCACGCGAGGAATCCATAGGTAGGATTTGATTGCCTCGCACGGCTTCGCGTGTGATCTCCCAGCCTTCCTCGTTGAGGTTGATCTGGTTGTGGGCGCGATTGCCACATTCAGTGGTTCTAGCCGCCCTGTTAGCCGGGTTTCCCCCGTTCTCAACCTGAGGGTTGGCAGGGGGATTGGGTGGGATGGAACTCGAACCCAGTGGTGGATCGGTTCCATTATTGGCGTCGCCTCTATGGATGACGGCACACAGGTGATGATCATGGAACGGGTCCCTACTACCGGAGCTCTCAGATCCAGAACCGTAGGTTCCTTCATCCGAAGAGGGATCGCATAGATCAGAGTTGCAGCTGCTGCCGTCATCTGAATCTCCTGTCAGCGACGACGTATGCAGGGCGTCGATGGGTAGGACTCACGAAGCGGGCCTGATGGATGGAAGTGGCACCCGCTACGGGAGGCGGAGGGTGCCGGTCTGCCCCACCTGGAAGCAGAAGCTCCCCAATAGCATCTTGTGCCCGTCGCCAACATACTCGAAATCCTTCAGGGTGGCCGGTGAGTGGGCGGTGAAGTCGAAGGCGCCGAAGAGGAGGCGACTCTCTGATGCCGATGAATCGTAGATCTCTTTGGATGGAACTGTCACGATCACACGATCAGCGTCCCCGCTTCCCACAGACGGCGCCAATTGACGAGGGTTAGACTCATCAGCGCCCATTGTTATGGACCTGGTTTGGAGAAGATGGGGATGCTGGAAGTCGTGGAACGGTTAACAGACAAGAAACACAGGGACACAAGGTTTATCTAGGTTCAGGCCCCCGGAGGGAAAACCCTAATCCTTCTTGTCTGCTCTTGATTACGGTGGAACCGAAGGTTACATGGGTGTGCAGATGCAATCTAGCGTGAGGTGTGTGTATGAGGTGGTGATTGTCCTTCTCGCCGTGCCCTCCTAACCTTTATATAGATAGGCCAGGTCCCGGGGTAGGTCGAGTCGGCTACAGATTAGGCTTGATACCCTTTGAAATTCTGTCTAATGTAGACTTGTTCTCCAAGGAGTCGATTTCGCCATGGGCTTGCGCCACCCGAAATCTTCCTGGGCTGCAAATCCTCATGTGGTCCTTCCTTGGGTTGGACCGGGTATACCAATGTTGTGGACCCGTAAGGTATATCCATGTCACCCAAGTTTAAACCTTTACTCATCCTTGAGCAAATAAGAGAATAGATCATGATCATGCATCAATGAGCTTATGGTTGACAAGAAAATATGAGCATGGCATCATCAACTTATGCATATTCACTTGTCCAAAATAAATATGAACTAACAACCATGAAAATGTGGGCTACATAGATAGAGATTATCATATTCCTCTTACTTTTGAACAATTGAATAAGTTTCAAATTTATCATACACTTCGATATTTGTAATAGCTTTGCATGGCTTTTTACAATCTTTTAATTTAACCTTTGGATATGCATTTGCAATAAAGATAAGTTTCTCATAAAACGTATAGTGGAAAAGAGAATTGTTTAAACAACCAGATAGACATGACTATTTTGACTTTTGTTAAGAACTTTCACCAATTTTTATATGGCATCTGTTAACGGTCTTGCTCTCTTAGTAACCAGTATAAACCTTATTTATGGGTCTTTCAGTCTTGTCATATGCTCTAAACAACCTTTGCTTTTCACTTTCCATGGCTAGCCAAATCCTCGGATGACTACCTTTCAAACTATTTTTCCATAGAGCATATGTATTGAAATAACCATGATAACCATTCAGTTTACTCGTTGATTATGAAGTAGAACAAGAGTATCTCATGTCCCCTTGTCATCCTTCTTTTTCCAAATATTTATTTTATAAGACTTCCTATCTCACCACAAATTCACAATGTTCCTTTTGTAATAAGTGTTGCTTGCCTTGCATGGATCTTTCCTTATTTGCAAGTTCGTCTTATTGTGTAATTCTACGCTTGTCCAACATGCTCAAGTTAATTTAGTTCAAGGCAAGATGTAAGTGAAACTTCTACATATGGTGCGCACATATGCATGAGTGTTACCCATAAATCCCAAACAAGAAAATCATGTATGACACCATACTTTATATTTCATTAAAAATCACTCAACCAAGGATACATGATAATGCTCTAAGATCTATTCAAGCCCTGGGAAAATCGATAATTAATGGGTGCAAGAAAAAACTCCCTAATGATCACAAACTAGATGCAAATATGATAACTAAAAAGCATAAAGTATGTTGGAACTCCCCCAAGCTTAGAGGTTTGCCGCTGGGTCTTCTTCCTTGGTGTAGTTCTCCTCATAATAGGTGTCCCACTCCCTGAGCTTCCAAGGATAAGGCCTCCGATTATAGAAGGACATCGGTGGATCACTAAGCTTGGTGGAGGCAGACTCAGCGATCTTCTTGAAGCGATCCTCATACTCACAGTTTTGGTTTTCCACATCCCACATGAGGGCTTGGAACCTATCCAGTTGTGTGTGGGTGTGTACATACTTTTCCTCTAGATCTTTGATCCTTGACTCAAGATTCATGAGGTTATGAGCATCAAGGTTGCGCTTAATCACCGTGCCATACCTAAAGACAGTGTCCTCCAAGACTTGTATCCTATCCTCCATGGTGCCTTCAGTCTTGGGTCCTTCACCTCCTCCATGAGAAGCACCCTTGTCACATCCCAAAATTTTCCAAATTTTGAAATGTGAAAAATAAATAAATAAACAAAATAAATAATTGTTGAAATTTAGGGTGAAAAGAATTTTTTCTTGATTTCAAATGGAAACATCAAAACCTATTTGGATCAAATAAAATCCTAAAGGGATTTAAAAAGATAAAGAAATAATAAATAAATTTATAATAGTTGGAATCACCATTTTTGGATCTTTAAATAAAAAGATATGGTTTTTATAATCAAAGGTAGAAATGAATAAGTGAGAACTATTTTAAAAAGAGCCAAATTAAATCTTGGCCAAGTAATGGAAATAAAATATTTTTGTTTAATAAAAAGAGTAATGGTTTATTTGAATAATAAGGATTTATTAATATCCAATTTTATTTAAGTAAAGGCTTTTTCCATTTTAAATAAACATTAAATCTTATTAAAGTATTTTAAATAAAAATTCCAAGTGTTTTATTTTTCAAATAAAACCTACTGAAAAGGTTTTGGTAATATTTAGATTTCAAATAGAGTTTTAAAATATATTAAATCCTATTTGAAATAAAGACTAATGTCTATTTATTTAATTATTAATAGATCCTAAAAAGAATAAAAGAATTATTCTATTTTGGACTTGAGAATATGATAATAAACAGAATTAAAACATACCCAAAGTTTGGTGGTGGTTTGAATTGAAATAGAGTTTGAATTATTTGAATGAAAATCAAAGCAGAAATTAAAAATAGAAAAATGGAAAACATTCTGTATAAAAAAAGAGAAACGAAGCAGCCCAGCCAGCAGGCCCAACCCAGCCCAACAGCTAGCCCACCAGCTCTCCCCGCAGTGAAGCGTTTTCCACTCAACCGTGCACCCGCCCCATCGCTGATCAGTGGACTCCACTCTCACTCTCTCTCTCTAGCATACAACGCGGTCCCACAGCCACCTCATCGTCATCAACCTTGCTCGACCGTTCTTTCCCTCGCGCACTGCCGTTTTTGCTTTGATTTCGCCGCGTTAAATCGCATCAATGCCGCAGTAATTCTTCGCCGTGACCATGCACACTTAAGTGCATTGCTCTCCTCCTTCTTTTCCCCCAGACACTACTTCCTCTCTGCCCCTAGGCTGCCCAAATCGCTCGCAGCAACGCCACTGACTCTAGCAAGCCTTTCGGCGAATTCTGGCGAACCGCAACCTCCCCACTGCCTCTAGCCACCACGAGCTTACTCTCCTCTCCCGTGCGTATCTGCCAGTGTGTCCTACTCACCCGCGTGCGTTCCCTAGGCTCGGCAATGACCAAGATCCGAGAGCGCCGCCTCCTGCCTCGACTCCGTCGAGTTTCCCCGGTGAGTACTGACCACCCCTGCCCCTCCCGTTGATACTCCTATGATATACGCACTCGCCCGCGTCTAACCATACCTCTCTCTTGCCTTCGGGTGGCTTGCAGCCTCGCCTCCGACGACAACCAGAAGCACCCAACGCCGCTGCAAGCTCCGGCGAGCAATCCCCTCCATTCTTGTGCGCCCCTCGACGAACTGACCGCACCTTGAGCACCACCGCGATGTTGCGAATCCGGTGAGCCTTTCCTCCCCTTCTCTCGCTTCCTAGAATGGCCGGACCACCTCAGACAGAGCTCACTTCGCTTCGCCGCTGTACGCCTGCTCGGTCGAGCTGTTGTATACCGTTAGATCTCGATCTGTTGGCTCAGGTTAGATTTAAATGAAGGGGTACGCATCCATCTGTGCCGTGCGATTTAAGTGAGATCCTGCGGCCAGTATTGATCGATCCGCATGAATCGTTATCGACCAATAGTATTGAGCCACGTGTTCAGAGTCTGTTTAAAACAGAAATTTTGATCTATTAGATATGAAAACTTGCAAAATTCATAAGTTTCAATCTACATGTACAAATTTTGCAAATTTTATATCACTGGAATCAGCAGGACAAGTAATTTGTAACCTTGCACTTTGTTTAATGTTTTGCTTCTGGAAAATTGGTTGAATTTGTAGAAACTTGTGTAGGCATAATTTGAATATATTTTTAAGGTGAAATCTTTGCTAAATGGTTTGTTTTGAACCTACTGACCATATGAACCAACTTATGGATTTAAAAATATATTTTGTGAAGTTAAGGAATAAATAGTTGAATTAGAACATTTCTAGTCAAATAAAAATATTGTTTATGTGTTAAAAATGCTTTGAGTAAAATCTTGGGAAAATGACTTGAGTTAAACTCTCTGACCCTAAAATACCAAGTTTTGATATTTAAAAATTTATTTGATGAACCTTATAAAATTATTACCTTGCAAAGGGCATTTTCAACAACATAAAATATCACCTTGGTATAATAATTGGTTTATGGGGTGAAACCTTTTTGCAAATGGTTTTACCATATTTGTAAATGATCAATATGGACCTTAAAATGGTTAGAGCCTAATAGAAACCACTTTTCTAAATAAAACCATCTTTTGCGTGCTTGCATGCATTGCCTTGTTTCTATTATTTTATGTGTGGTCAAATTATTTGAATGCTAGTTGAATATGTGTTTGCTTGATTGAATTGTAGTGAGGTTAGAAGATTGTGATATTTGAAAGATCAAGAAGTGAACCAATATTCCCTACTAAAAAGGCAAGTGACACTATCATCCATGTCCTACTATTTTTTTTACACTTAGTGGATTTTTGTAACATGCATGATAAGGACTACTATATTTCTATGCTATGCTATATCCTATTAGGATATCCTTATATCCTCCTTAGTGAAAACATTGTAGTTGTAGTATGCTTAGCCCTGCTATATATTAGGGATGGGATACATGATATGATTATATGAAGTGTTGGAAAGATATATGTTTTATATAATAAAACAAGTACTCAATGAACCACCTGGGTGGAAAAGGATACTCAAGATTTGGACAAGGTGGCAACAAAGGGAACCATGTTTATATGGCTATCTTTTTGTATGTGCACTAGAAGAAAACCACCCAGGGACTTAGAGATTGAACATGTTTCTCGTATAGTGGCTTCTATGTACAGCCACATGCTAAATGGGCTCTGGATTAGTCAACTACATAGTGGAAGACCCATGCATTGGCATCTTCAGGTTAACTAGAATTGTGTAGGGAAATATATCCCTACATTCGTGCCTGGTAGACAAGCTAGCATTGTGTATTGGGAGGACTCCTATGGAAAGACTTTGTCACATTCTCGATCTGTCGGTACTCCATTTTGGTGAGTACTTATCCAGCAGCCACTGGTGGCGTCAAGACGAGATTGTGTCATGTGGGTAAAGTGTACAACTTTTGCAGAAGATCAAATTCTAAGTACTTAGCCGTGTCCCCGGTTAAGGACAACTCTGAGCAACTAAGGCCTGAAGCTATGGAAGATCTCGACATTCCAATTTCTCAAAGTAAAACTTGATGGTGACAACAAGGGATTGGAAGCACTTGGAGCTTTCCAAGGATTTCAGAAATATTTGAAAAAAGATCAAAACTATTTTCAAAAGATAGGATAAAACTATATTGCTTTCTGCAAATGAGCCTAAACCCTACTTAGCCAAATATGCATGTAATGATAGGATCCACTGAAATCTACATAGTAGTGAAACTTGCCAATATAATTCAAATGTACTAACCCTTGTGGCTGCAACTTATTTATGTTGCAGGTTTGTTTGATGTTAGTGAAGTGTGTTGATTGGGATTACAAGTCTACAACCAACATGATTGCCTGTGGCACTTTGAAGATGAAGGACTCCATGCTATAGTTATTTCTGCTGCATTGTAATGAGATAGCCAAATGAGCTATGTAAGATGTAATGAATTATTTTATACCTGGTTATAAAGTTGTATTATGACCTTTGTTTCTTGATATTACATCTTAACTATGGATGCTAGCTATTGATCCAAGGAGTAGCATTGTAAACACAGGGATCTCCACCTTATTGAAGGTTGGGACCTCTACAACCCCTCCTTGAAGGTCAAGGTCCTGAATGGAGCCACCACAGAGCTGAGGTAGTGATTCACCACGCCTTTCTTCTCAGAGTCATCTCCTCCGAGATTGGATCCGGAGCTTTCCATGGCTAAAAGCTAAAGGAACAAGATAGAAAAACAAGTTTTGCTCGAAAAGACACGATGCGAGATTAGATAGATAGGGGTAAGACGAAGCATTGAGGACGAAAGGGAGGCAAAACGGACTTCGGAAGAGGGAAAGACCTCGGATGGTGCGCCCAACAAGGGAGGGAACGCCAACTATTATCTTTCTCTCCTTGGGACTATGTTTTGTCCAATTCTTTTGCGACACACATTTATTTTCCAAAATAATGACTTTCCTAAAATATGAAGATATTCCAAGATCGCTATGCACCTTTTTTTGTCTTTTGGTATCTGGCGGGGGATAAATTTTTGTGATTATGGCCTCTAGACTTTGGAGATTCATTACTTCAACCCTTCCGATAAATGTTTGGCCTATAATATAATGTTTAAGAAGTTGTCCATTAACAACATCAGGTTTACCGTTAAAGTCTCCATGAAGACGAATGGCTTCAGAGGGGTACACCTCCTCCACAACTAATGGACCCTGCCACTTTGAAGCTAACTTTCCTATAGAAAACTTGAAACGGGAGTTGAACAATAATACTTGATCTCCTACATTGAATTCCTTTCTTCTTATTTTCTTGTCATGCCAAGTTTTTACTTTCTCTTTAAAGAGTATAACACTTTCATATGCTTCATTCCTCCATTCATCTAACAAGCTTAAGTTATTAATTATTTTCTCTCCAGCAGTTTTAAAATCAAAGTTGAGTTGTTTAACAGACCATCTATCTTTATGTTCTAATTCCACTGGAAGATGACATGCTTTTCCATATACCATTTTATAAGGAGACATACCCATAGTATTTTTAGAAGCAGTACTTTAAGCTCATAATGCATCATTAATTTTAGTTGGCCAATCAGACCTTGCTTTATTAACTATTTTCCCCAATATGAATTTAATTTCCCTATTTCTTAGTTAAAATTGCCCACTAGTTTGAGGATGATATGGAGATGCAATTATATGATTAACACCATATTTGGCTAGAGTTTTTTAAATACTCCATGAATAAAATGAGAACCACCATCAGTAGTTAAAAATCTAGCTACTACAAACCTGTGAAAGATGATGTCCTTAAGCATCTTCATTGTTGTGGCATGCTCTACACTTTTTGTTAGAATTTCTTCAAACCATTTTGTGACATAATCCACTACAACCAAAAAATGAGTGTGCTTTGTTTTTTATGGGGGGAGTGGTCCGATAAAGTCAAATCCCCATACATCAAATGGTTCAAGAGGCAGTGAATAGTTCGTAGGTATTTCATTTCTCTTACTAATATTTCCAACTCGTTGGTATTTTCACAAGCTTTAATATAATTACCACAATACTTAAATAAAGTAGGCCAGTAAAAACCTGATTGTAATACCTTTGCAGCGGCACGGTCTCCTTCATGATGTCCTCCCTAAGCATTGTGATGACAATCCCTTATGATAGCCTGCTGCTCAAACTCAGGCACACACCGTCTAATAATACCGCCTACACTTTTCTTATAAAGAAATGGATCATCCCAAAATAATGCCTAAGATCATAAAAGAATTTCTTTCTTTAATGGTATGTGAAGTGTCATGGAATAACTTTTCCAAAAATGAAATTAGCATAATCAGCAAACGACGGTGCATCTACTCTAGCAGCAGACACATTAATGGTTGCCAGTTGTTCATTTGCAAAGCTAGCATTAATAGGAATTGAATCTAGTGGAATGTTTTTCATTCTAGATAAATGATCAGCTACCGGGTTATCCTCACCTTTCCTATCAACAATATGTAGGTCAAATTCTTTTAGTAAAAAAACCCATCTTATAAGTCTAGGCTTAGTATCTTTCTTGTTCATAAGGTATTTAATAGTAGAATGGTCAGTCTGTACTATTACATTAGAGTCTACAATATAAGGTCTAAACTTATCAATGCAAAAATTACTTCCAAGAATTCTTTTTCAGTTGTAGCATAATTTATTTGGGCACCATCAAGACCTTTACTAGCATATTATATGACATTAAGTTTCTTATCAACTCTTTGGCCAAAAACAGAACCTACAACATAGTCACTAGCATCACACATGATTTCAAATGGAAAATTCCAATTAGGAGGTTGAATTATAGGAGCACTTATCAAAGCATTCTTTAAAACATCAAAAGACTCTACACAATCATCACTAAAAGATAATGGAAGATCTTTTTGCAAAATATTTGTTAGAGGCTTGGATATTTTTGATAAGTCTTTGATAAAGCTTCTATATAAACCAGCATGACCAAAAAAGCCTCGTATACCTCTTATATCCCTAGGATATGGTAGCTTCTCTATGGCTTCTATCTTGGCGAGGTCCACTTCAATGCCTCTACCTGAAACTCAGTGTCCAAGAACAACACCTTCTGTCACCATGAAATGGCACTTCTCCCAAATTAGGACTAAGTGTTAATCCTCACAATGCTGCAAATCTTTGTTATGATTGAACAAGCAGTTTTCAAATGAGGTATCATACACAGAAAAGTCATCCATGGATACTTCCATAATTTCCTCAATATAATCAGCAAATATAGCATTCATGCGTCTTCAAAAAGTAGAAGGAGAAGTGCACAAACCAAATGGCATTCTCTATAAGCATAAGTACCAAAGGGACATGTGAAAGTAGTCTTCTCTTGATCATCCTTGTGCACCGGAATCTGTGATAAACCTGAATAACCATCCGAATAACAAAAGTGAGAGTGTTTGGATAATCTTTCAAGCATTTGATCATTTAATGGTAAAGGATAATTATCTTTACGAGTTTCCTTATTAAGTTTCCCATAATCAATGCACATTCTATAACCAGTAACGGTATGTTGAGCAACAAGTTCATTTTCATCATTTGGAACCACAAAGATTCCACCCTTCTTAGGCACACAATGAACATGAACTACCCATTTACTACCAGCTATGGGATGGATAATACCCACCTCAATGAATTTGATTACCTCTTTTCTTACCACTTCTTTCATTCTTGGATGAAGACGGTGTTGATAGTCAACAATAGGCTTTGCACCTTCTTCCAAGTTAATCTTATGCATGCATAAAGCAGGGATAATACCTTTCAAGTCTTCAAGTGACTAGCCAATGGCTAGCCTATGATCTCTCAATACTTCAAGTAATTTCGATTATTCTTCATCTAAAAGGTTATCACTTATAATAAATGGATATATTTTATTATCTGAATGAATGCATATTTCATATCTTCAGGGAATGGTTGAAGTTTAGAACTAGGATCTTCTTTTGGTGGTGGTAGTTCTCCTTGATTATCAGGTGGAATATGTAATTGCAGCTATGGTAGCTATTGAGATATTATTTGTTCTAAAGCTTCTTTCTCTTCATCACTAAATGACTCCTCTTGATTCAGCACATATCGTTCCATCGCGTTCGATGAAGCGACTGCCACTAAAGCAAGAGTCTCCACTATATCTTTAGAGAGTTTTTCCTTTTCTAAATGTTTATCAGTAAACTTTGAAAAGTTAAAGTCAATTATTTCACCAACAAATTTAATGAATACTTTCTCTTTTAGCAAATTAATTTCAGCACCAACAGTATGTAAGAAAGGTGTACAAAAATTAATTTTAGCACCAACATATCGTTCCATCGTGTTCGATGAAGCACCAACTGATGCATCTTGGGAGCAACCAAGAACAATGAAATCAGCAGGATATTTAATCTTTACAACTAACACTTCAACATCTCTAACCATATCGAGAGTAAAAATATACTCTTTATTGGCAAGTTGGATAGTTATACATGTCTCTTCCATGTTGATGGTATTAATATTAGGATTGATTTGAAGATATAAAGAATATGGAATCACACTTATACTTGCTCCAATATCACAAAGTCCATGATAACGTGAAGTCCAATTAGTACATGATATGATAGGTTTCCCAACTCTAGTGGTGTTACCTTTTATTACCTTGGTAGAATCTTCACATAAGTAAACATCACAAGGTATTTCCTCATTCAAATTTTTTAATGGCCAAAATTTGATGTTTTACTTGAATTTGTTCATATGGTTCATGAAATATTCTAGCACTATTATTAGTAACAGTAGTAGGTAAAGTTTCCTTCACTTTTCTTGGATAAGGAGGAGCTTCAAAGATTTCTTCTATTTTAGGAGATGAGACTTGATGAACCTGTTTCATAACTTTAGAAACATATGCAGAATTTTGAAGAGGTTCAATTCAACAAATACATTAAATCCTTTCTTTGGAATATTAAGATGGTTAGCCAAGGTTTTAGAAATTTCTACTAAAACATGAGGGTCAACGCCAAACATGTTCTTAAGCTCCTCAAATAATATAGAAGTAGAGAAATTCTCTACACATGAATATTCATATTCCAAACCTAGTTTATTATCTTTGTCGAGATACCAAGCATCAGTATTTTGAGAAATAGTTTCCAATAAGTCCATTGCCTCCTCTTGAGTTTTAGTAGTGAAACTTCCTCTAGAAGAATTATCCATGAAGTCCCTATGATGTTGTGGCAATCTCACATAAAAGTTTATTAAGATAATGCCTTTAGGAATACCATGACAAGGATTTTTACAAACAAGACCCTTTAATATCCCCCAAACTTGAGCAATACTTTCTCCATTATGAGGCCAAAAGTTATAAATATGGCATAAATCATCATAAGCTTCTCTACAAGTATAATATTTAAGATACAAAGCCTTCCACAGATTGTCCCAATCAAGATGGTATTTATCATCCAAAGATGTATACCCTTCATGAGCTCTACCAGATAAAGATAAATATAATAGCTTCCTTCTCACTTCATTCTCATGAATACCTGAAATTCTAAATAGGGAACATAGTTCTTCAATTTCATATAAATGCCCCATTGCAGTTTGGCTTCCATCACATGCAAAATTTAACTCCCTAGCTCTTTTGATAATACCAATAGGAATTTGATATTCAACTTTTGGTTCAATAGTATTCTCAACCTTCACTTTATCTTTATCATGAAGGTACTCAAATAAAGTGAGTTCCAATCCTTTATAGTTTGAGAAAGCCATTATAAAACAACAGTAAAAAGATAAAAACAGATTTCAAGTTTCCTTACCAAACAGCTTCCCAATAGAACAACGCTCCCCGGCTGAAAGGATCATATGGGCACCTAGAGGGGGGTGAATAGGACCTACTTAAAATTTTACTCTTTTTCAATTTAGGGTTTAAAGTGAAAGGTAAATTCTCTAGATTATGCAACTATGGTGAATTTACCTATATGTCAACGTAGCACAACAAATAAACAAGAACAGGATGAGTAAAGTGCGTTAAAGGACAGAAGTAACCAAAGTGGAGCATGCGGAGACACAAGGATTTGTTTCCCGCAGTTCCTTCCTTTTGAGGAGACACAAGATGAGAGGGGGTGGTTTCAAACCACCAACGCCACGAGAGGCCTCCCTTGTTCTCCAATGAACCTCACCCCAAAGGGTTCGATTCACCTCTTCCACTATATCGGCAACCTTCGAGGTGGAAGTTGGCACCTTTACAAAAAGTTCGAGGCACACATCCACAACTGAGTTGGAGGCTCCCCAATACAAGCAAGCTATCAAACAATCAAAGACAAGTTTGTAAGAAACAAATCAAGAGCTAGGGTTTCCAAAGAAATACTAGAGCAAGGGGCCCTCAAGTTAATGAGGGGGAAATGAATATCTCTCTTGGTGAAGCTATAGATCAAGGCCTCCTCCTTCGATTCTCCAAATATCAAATGACTTTGGATGGATGAAGAGATCTTGTTGATTTGGTGGCTCAAATGGTGTTGGAGTTCTTGTCTAGGTCGAGCAGCCGGAGGAAGGGGATGAGGTCCCCTATTTATAGCCCATTCACTTTGAACCATTTTCTGACCGTTGGGAAAATTCTCACACCGTATACTCTGGACTTCAGATAGGAGGCTCCGGTCTACACCGGATACTCCGGTCCATCTTTGGACCACCATACAGAGTGCCCCAGCTGACTTGGGGAATCCTCCTCAAGAAACTGTTCAAAGACTCCGGTCTGCTGTACACCAAAGACTCCGGTGTTTCTACACCGGAGACTCCGATTTAGTGAACACACTGGAGAATCTGGTCTGTCTCCAGACCCTCATACAGACTGTCCCAGGCAAGTTTCCGGAGGCCCCTCTGGAGACTTTTGGGGAAACTCCGGAGACTCCGATGTTTTCACACCGGAGACTCTGGTCTGGAATTCCCTGAAACTTGTAGTTTTTTCAGGGACAATTCCACAGGCCAAAGTCCTTTTCACTTTTCATTACATCATCCTGTAGACATTAACACACTGTAAAATGATCTACATGTTCTTAACGACACCAAAACTGATTAAGAAAATTAATGTCCTTTAAATCTCCCCTTTTTGGTGTTCGATGAAAACATGTGATTTTGCATGGAAATATTTGCAATGAGATATAACAATGCTTCCCCTGACGATGTGTAGTAAGATAAATGAATAAAGCATGCACAGCAGGTAATAGGTACTAAACATAGATAATAAACATAGGTCTCACACAGATTACAGTATCATAGGAGCATAACACAAACATGTCCTCACACACATAGTATCTTTGCAAACCAAAGAAGCAAATCAAGTGTTCGAATTTAAAAGAATAAAAGAGCCAACTTCCTACCCCATGCAAATCCTGATGACAGTGTCTTCTCCCCCTTTGGCATCAAAATGCCCAAAAGGTAAATTAAAGACCTAAGCTAGAGCCCCAAAGGATCACTCGGAGTCATTATCGTCATCATCCTCATCCATGTCCTCATCCTCATCATCATCATACTCAGAGTCATCATCACCACCAGGAGCAGCAGGCCTTTGCCGTGAGGGCGAGAAGATGATGTGCCCTAAGACGCAAACCCAGAAGTAACCTCAGAAAAAGTCTGCCAATCCACCGGGCTGTCCTGCTAGGCATTACATGCCCCAAATAAGAGTGTGTAATCAGACTCAGTGGATGGTAGAGTGGCATGCTTATTAGTGTACTCATCACCTCCTTCCTCATCCTCCACTTCTCCCTGAGCCTTGATCTCCTTGAGAAGTTTCTCCATGCACGGTTGCTCTTGTAGGAGGCATGATGTTGCTTGCGAATGTACATGTTCATGCAATAGAGGGTCCTCTCCCAAAATGAGGCCTTATTGACCTTGTCCTGAACATACTCGCGGGTCATGGGAGGCATGGGTGCATTGGAGGAATTTTTCCTCTGAGCCCTAGGGGGTGAGGAAGCCTGCTCGGTCTCTGAAATCTCATCCTCCTCCTTAGTCTGTGAGCGTCTAGGGGGTGGCCCCATGTGTCCTTTCTACTGGAGATACACAAGAGCATGCTCCGTAAGATTGGGAGGCATAGCAATAGGTGAACCGTGAGCCTGGGTGTGGATGAGCCTCATGACTAGTGGTGCATAGGGAGGGGACTTCTTGTAGAGTATGGCATGATACATCTCCTCAAAAATGAAATCCATGATGTAAATAGTAGCGTCCTCAGCTTCTGGGCCAGAACAGTAAACCTTGTGAGTGTGATACATCAAGTTGAACAATCCACAACTGATGGCATCATCATTTCCATCACTAGGGGAAATGGTTTGGCGTAAAATCCTCAACATCAAATTATAGAGGGGCTTGAGGCCCTTGGATCCTCCTACAACTCCCTTGCTTCCATACAATGGTACTAGCTTGTTCTTGTTCTCTCCTAGATACTCAGAATGCATGCGGTTCCCAACATGAGAGGACACCCCCTGAAAAGTCTCTTGGATGGAATTGGCAAAGTCAAAGAAAGTAGCAGTGCAACGGTGATCGCCAGTCATCCAAGTATTTCTTGGTCAGTCCCAAAAACCATTATGGCATAGAATTGTTGCACTAGAGTGACGTTGTAGTCCTAACGGAGCTCCATCAGTCCGTGCAACCCGAGTTTCTCAGGAATCCATAGTGCATAAGTAAAGTAAGAGCTGCTCCGCATCTGCTCAATGCTCAAGTACTTCTCGGGACAAACTGGGAACTTGGTGAGCTTGTTGTAAATGTCTTTCATGAAAACTATTTGCTCCTTCCTCCAATAACATGGGTAATCGCTGGTCCGAGGCAAGTCATAGAACTGCATCTTGCGTAGCCCACGGAACTCCTTTGACATGCAGACCAATGATTGCAGATTGTCGTACTTATCAACTTGGCTTGAGTCTCCTCCTCAATACGCTCATGCTCCCACCTCATGTATGATGCATCTCTATTCTGCTGCCTCCAGTTGGACGGGGGCACAACATACCGACCTTCATCCTCATCATACTACAGATCAACCCTCTTTGACTTGGACTTGGTGTGAGGGGGACAATGAGAACCAAAGCCACCTGTGAAAATAGAAGGAGGGGGATAACAATGAGGTAAGCATATATGTCCCGGTGATGAAAACAATACCCTCAAATCTTTGATGTATGTGACAGAGACAATCCACAACGGAGTCTATGCTATTCATACCGGAATCTCCGGCCTGGACCGAATTCTCGGGTCTGGACCGAAGTCTCCGGTCTGATGGACCGCAGTCTTCGGTCTAGACCAGAGTCTCTGTTCTGAGGGGCCGGAATCTCTGGTTGGGGGACTTGGGTATGCACAAGGAGGCCGCGGGAGGCATTGAATCTACCAGATCAGGCAAGGATTTGAGACTAGTGTGATAGTGTGCATGCAAACAAGTGAATCCAGTGGACAAAATTAGTACAAAACTCCAAAATACACATAGGGGATGAACCCTAAGTTCAAGAGGAGAGAAGAGGTACCAGATCTGTCCATTGGATCGATTCCACCGGTGGGAAGGGCCCAAGGGTGGATAAGAAGAAGTTGGCCGGCGGCACGGCGGATCCCGGGGGCTTTCTGAACTTCAGGGCGACGATTTGGAGGAGGAGGAAACGGGTGAGAGAGGATATGTCGAGGGTGGAAGAAGGAAACTTTTTGTTTCACTTCACTCCAGCCTCCCTTAAGTCAGGACCTGAAAACCGCCTAAACCGGAGACTCCTGCCCTCTTTGACCAAAACGCCAGGTATGAGTGTATGGGAACATATATGAGAGATAGAGGGTTCTTGGAAAGGGAAAGGCTTGGGTTTAGATATCAAACTGTGAGGAACAAAGAAAACCATAAAAATTTCAAGAAGATGTTTAATAAAGCTCCAAAAAGAACGAACCAAGAATCAATCTCTTCACTAAGAAGAGGTCGGTGGCCGAGGCCACCATGTAAGAGTTTGTGGCATGACACTGCGAAGAATTATCCATGGGTTCATTGCAACTACTCATCAATGAAGCTCACATATCACAAAATGATATTAAGAGAATTGATTTTCTTTAATGTCGGCATTATGGGGGAGGGATAGTCCAATATATTAGGACCACACTCCCCCTACCTCCATGCATGCATCTAAACACAATAACGGTCAATACATAAGTGAGTATGCAAGGTAATCAATTTAATCTCCTTGAATTAATGATATTTAGTTCATTCCGCAAATCAGTTTAATGAAGAAGGTTCCTCCTCTCACTTTCTTGATCTGAAAACCAAGAAATACGCTCCATTCTCCCATCATAGACATCCTGAACCTATCAGTCATAAGCTTTGAAAATTCATCATTAAAGGTCTTGTTAGATGAGCCAAAGATAATATCATCAACATGTATTTGGCATACAAAAATCTCCCCATTAACCTTGTTAGTAAAAAGAGCGGGATCAATTTTCCCAACCTCAAACCCACGGTCTAGCAACTACTCTCTAAGGTGCTCATACCACATGCGTGGGGCTTGTTTGAGCCCATAGAGCGCCTTATCAAGCTTATATACATGGTTTGGGAAGTTGGGATCCTAGAAACCCGGGGGTTGCTTTACATATACCAACTCATGCAATGGACCATTTAGGAATGCACTTTCTACATCCATTTGTTGCAATTTAAACTTATGATGTGCCGCAGAAGAAAGAAGGATATGAATGGACTCAATGCGAGCCACGGGAGAATATATCTCTCCAGAATCAATGCCTTCAATTTGAGTGAACCCTTGAGCAACCAATCTTGCCTTCTTCCTTATAACAATACCATGCTCATCTTGCTTGTTCTTGAATATCCACTTGGTCCCTATAACGTTGCGGCAATCTTTTGGATTTTCAAATAACTTTCACACTTTGTTTCTCTCAAAGTTGTTGAGCTCTTTATGCATTTCTTCTCGCCAATCGGAATCCTCAAGAGCTTCCCATACTTTATTTGGTTCCACCGTGGATATATGTGCTTGATGCTCACCAAAATGCTTCAATTTAGCTCGAGTGGACATTCCTCTTCTAAGATCATCAAGTACATTCTCAAGAGTGTGATCTCTAATTTCCAACATCCTATCCACTCTAGCTTTACGACGAGTTTCGATATCCTTGTTATCTCTTGCGAGGATCAGTTCATCATTTTGTTCCTCGTCTTGACCATCATTTTTACCAAGATCTTCACTGCGATCATTCTCATCATCATGAGGCATAGATTGACCTTGGTCTTGATCAGACACACTTCTGGACAGGCATTGAGATGATCTTCTAGCTGATTCTATAAATCTGCCTTGAACAATAGACTAAGTAGCGTTGGACAATCTAGAGAGTGGAGAATCCTCATCATCCTAACTAGCAATTTCTGCCTGATCAACTTGTTGAGGGTTCTCAGCTTGTCTTTGGCTTGGGTCATCATTTTCCTCAATAGCTGGTGCTTGTTGATGTTGTGAAGATGAGATCTCCACTTGACTAGAGCATTGTTCTTCTCGATCTGCCACAAGGGGTTCCTCAACGGGGCGGATGAATCCCACACCCATTCTTCTTATGGCAATTTGAGGCATTTCATTATCTACATCACAAACATCAACACGCCACCCTTGGGGACCATCATATTCTTCGAAAACCACACTACAAGATTCTCTGACAACTCCAGAGAGTTTATCATAGATTCTATGTGACACCCCCGGGATTAAGGCTAGACAAATCCCAGATCTTCGTCTGAGCATAAGCCTAACCTAATCTCGAAAGCATGCAGATAAGAATCGAAAACACAACATTTTACCCTATGACACAAAAATTATTACAGCAAGCTCATGACTGAGCAAAGAACCAAAATATTACACACAGAGGTCACTAACCACAAACATGAAACAACATAAGGCAAATTATGCTATTAAGTACAACAAACTTAACACATGGCCTAAGAGGCCAGAAGCATAACGATGATGTCCCATTCCATAGATTCCAGGTTGCCGACTGGGAACCCCAAGCTACTCGTCGATGTCGATGTCATAAAGAACTCATCTTGTATGGCAACACTTACTCTGCTGCAAAAGTATCAACAAAGCAAGGGTGAGTACAAGGTGTACTCTGCATGACTTATGGTTGGTGGAGTTGTTTTGCATTAATCCATCTTTGTACTCTACACGGTGTATCAACAAAGCAAGGGTGAGTATAGGGTGTACCCCGTCATACCCAAGAGGAAGCATCCTTAAGCACACGTTGAACTGACAAGTTTTACGATTAGGTTATAGTTCTCTATGATCCCACGTCCATTCCCAAGTCATCCATAATCGTGGACATGACTTTTCGAAAATATTATTACCCTGCAGTGGTGTACAACTTTACCCACACGCGCCGACCGACTCTTAGCGTCACTTGACACACTTCCTTGGTGTGCTGACAGGGGGTGGTTGACCGAAACCTTTCCCTTACTTTTTCCTAATCCATGAGTCACCAGAAGGGCTCCTGGCTGCGTTAGTTCGCCATAGTCCTAGGCGGTCCTTGACTCTATGAACCAGGATCTAGTTTAGTGTCATGCACCCTTCACCCGGCCACGTCCTATATGCTTGCACTATTTTCCAAAACCTTTTTCCATGCGGGTGCCTGTAAGATCCCTCCCTTATAAAGGTAAGGATCCCTGTGATTGCAATGCTAGTCCCTGGATCAATTTCTAGCATCCATAGTTTAAGATGAAGTACACAGAAACAAAGGTCATTATTACATCGTCATTCCAGAGATAACATAGTCTTTTACAACTCCATGGCCATAGGCCTAATACAAGAGTTCATTCATAACAATATAAATAAAGTCTTCATGTTCATGTGCCACAGGAAACCATGTTGAGTGTAGACTCATAACCCCTAATCATCATCAGAGTAACCTGCAACATCACAAGTTACAGCCACAATGGGTCAATACATTGGAATAGTATTGGCAAGTGATACCTTAGTAAAATATTAGCATCTAGTTACTACATGAATTTGGCTAAGTGTAGTTTAGGCTTGCTTTGCTCAAATAGGTCTTATCTATTAGTTGAAATCACTAAGTTTTTATTTGACAAAACTTTCCCAAGGAACCACCAATAGAAATTAGTGAACCTTCACCCTTCTTCAGCCACAAGTTTTAACTTAGAAAATTGGTATGAGGAGATTCTAGATAGCTTCCATGTCTTGATGATCAATTTGTCCAATACCAGGGACATGGCTAAGTACTTAGATTCTTCCATCTGTAGAGGTTGTGCACTTTCCCCACAAGACTTGATTTTCACCAAGACAGGAACTTTCAGAAGCCTTCCCTTAGACCAAATGGACGCGTTCCAACCTATCATCCCACTACCATCAACTATCCAAATGGCTAAGTTATTGCAACCTAAGTGATCCAGGCAGAGCCCATAATGCCATGTGGCTGCACTAGAAGCTTCTTATCATTTGGCCTCTCAAATCCCTTTGTTCCTGGGTGGCTTTCCACAAGTGAGATACACAAGGTAAACCATAGAAATGGGCCTTGTGTAACCACTCAACACAAACCATTCTTTCCATTCCACCCAGGTGTTTCATTCACTTAGTTGTTTTATTAAGCAAAACATAAGTCAAAGACTTAGAAATATTTCTCATAGCATGAGTATATAATCTACCCTTGGTTTCTACTATCTAGACTAACCATGGCAATAGCAAGTATCTTAACTTAGAGGAAATTCTAACATTACTACAACTACTAGGATTTCCCAAGCATAGCATATAGATACTTAGCAAAATAATCATGCAAGTCCTATACAAAATATTTCTAATGCATAGGTACAAAATATAGGGACATAAGTGTTGGGCCACGCGGAGATAAAAAAAAATTCCCCTCTAACGTGGTGATCCCAAGATCTAGCTGAAGTACAAGGCCACGACGTTTACCACTAGACGCGCAGTTGCGTATTACTGATGAAGCGCGTCAGTTGATGCAGTGAAGTCCTCATGATCCGATCGTCCTGCTGCTGATCGCACAGCACCTCTGCTGGTATCCACACGTACAAGGAGGAGCGCCGGCGGCGAACTGCTAGGTTCGTATCGATGGTAGGACTGCTGTGGAGCTAGGGTTTCCAACACATGGAATGACCTAACCGAACAACGATTAACCTTTCTGGGTTACGGTGCTCCACTATATATAGGGAGTGAACGTGGGCTCTGCTCGTGCGAACCATTCACTAAAGCCCATATAACACTAGTCACCATGAGTCCAACTCACTAACTCAGTCCTAATCCGGTTTAGGTCCAACCCAACCAGATTACAAGTTCAGATCCAATCCGAACATGCTGCCGCTCTTAAGTGTGTGACCCTGCAGGCTCATGGCTACTTGGACACGATTGGAGTCCGACTCTTAATCAATTAGTCGGTAGCGGCTCCTAGTAGAACGTGCCGACTCCCAAGTACCAAAGAGTCATGAAGACTTGCCTTTGCAATGTGACTTACATCCGAGTCCCTTCTGCCTCACGATATACCTTGTCAGACTAGAGGCGAATAATTGTCATCCCTTAAATAGTCTGACTCTCTTCTCGATCGGAGATAAGTGATTCACCCGACTAACTCTTAGTCGATCGCCTCGGTTAACACTTAACCGAGTTGTGGATGGCCATGCTTTCCGAATCATATCTCACAAGAGGGACCAGAGAATATCTCTCCAAGTGGAGGGGCAAAATCCCATCTTGGTTATTCACATCACACAGCTTGATTCTCAGTCGACCCGAACTTTGCCTTTATAACTGCCCAGTTACGGATCAGCGTTTGACAGAACCTAAGTCGGCGATCCTCAACTTGGACTATGCAATAACCTCAGGTCTAAGGATTACATTGATTGAGATATACAAATAACAACTTGTTCGTTGTACCTCAATATGGGTCAATCCCACTCGCTAAACTTTTTAGCCTAGTCTGTGTAAGTTGCAATAGCATCTCCATGCACATGACAAGTGGAACCGAGTCATCAAGCCAACTTTCACATTGGTCTAAGTTGTGTGTCCAGCACAACCTCAATGACCAAGGATATTTAGTACAAACAGCATGAATGCATAGTTCCACAATCGAATCACATATTCAATGATACACATCAGATGTTTATACAAGGACTACTTAATATCTTTATGAATACAATGGGAAATCTCATCATACATGATTGCCTCTAGGGCATATTCCCAACAGTCTCCCACTTGCACTAGAGTCAATCTTCCGACATCACATGTCTAAGCATCTAATGCCCATGGTTCTCAAGTGCGCCTCATGCTTCGGCTGTGGTAACGGCTATGTCAACGGATCCGCAATATTTGCATCTGTGTGTACCTTGCATAACTTGATATCACCCTGATCCACGAACTGGCGAATCAGGTGGTACCGCATGAGTATGCGCTTGTTCTTCTGGTGCTGTCTAGGTTCCTTGGCTTGTGCAATAGCACCATTGTTGTCACAATACACGTCTAACGGATTGGACGAGCCCTGAACCACACAAAGATCCATGAGGAAATTCCTCATCCAAACAGCTTCCTTTGCTGCCTCCGAGGCGACAATATACTCAGCCTCTGTTGTAGACGCAGAACGCTCTTGCTTGAACTCTTCCAGCTCACAGCACCTCCGTTTATAATAAACACGTACCCGGATTGCGAGCGAGAATCATCAGAGTCGGTAAGATAACTCGCATCCGTGTAACCCTTTACACTGAGTTCATCTTCACCACCATAAACCAAGAACATATCCTTAGTCCTTCTCAAGTACTTTAGGATATTTTTAGCCGCTGTCCAGTGGATCTCTCCAGGATCAGCCTGGTATCTGCTCACAACACTTAGAGCATATGAAACATCCGGCCTAGTACAAATCATGGCATACATGATGGATCCGACTGCAGAAGCATACGGAATCGCACTCATCCGACTTTGCTCATCAGTTGTCGAAGGACACTGAGTCTTGCTAAGTTTTACACCGTGGGACATCGGTAAGAACCCCTTCTTAGACGATTCCATGTTGAACTTCTTCAACATTTTGTCCAAATAAGTACTCTGACTCAATCCAATGAGCCTCCTTGATCTATCTCTATAGATCCGGATTCCGAGGATGTATGTTGCCTCACCCAAGTCTTTCATTGAGAAACTCCTTTCCAATGATTCCTTGGTTTCTTGCAACATCTGGACATCATTTCCAATCATTATTATGTCATCCACATATAAGATTAGAAAATTTACTTTGTTCCCACTAAACTTCTTGTACAAACAAGAATCATGATCACTCTTGATGAAGCCAAACGATTTGACTACCTCATCAAAGCGAATATTCCAACTCCGAGATGCTTGCTTCAACCCATAAATGGATTTCTGAAGTTTGCACACCTTGTCAGCATTAGCCGGATCGACAAAACCCTTGGGATGTATCATATACACATCCTCGGTTAAATTTCCGTTAAGGAAAGCCGTTTTGACATCCATCTGCCATATCTCGTAGTCGAAATAGGCCGCTATAGCTAACATGATCCAAACTGATTTAAGCCTCGCTACGGGCATGAAAATCTCGTCGTAATCAACTCCTTGAACTTGTCGGAACCCCTTCGCGACAAGGCGTGCTTTATAGATTGAAACATTTCCATCCATATCAGTTTTGTTCTTAAAGACCCATTTGCACTCGACGGGTCTTGCACCGTCTGGCAGATCAACCAATTTCCAAACTTGATTTTCATCCATGGACTTTATCTCGGATCTCATGGCTCCAAGCCATGACTCGGAATGTAGCGTCCCCAACCTTTAATAAGATTGAGTCCCCTGTGTTTACAATGCTAGTCCCTGGATCAATAGCTAGCATCCACAGTTCAGATGTAATATCGAGAAACAAAGGTCATAATACAACTTTATAACCAGGAATAACATAATTTTTACATCAAACATAGCTCATTGGCTATTTACATTACATTGCAGCGGAATAACTATAGTCATGGGTCCTTCATCTTCAAAGTGCCACAGGCAGATGTTGGTTGTAGACTTTGTAATCCTAATCAATCAATCTTCACTAAAACAATCAAACCTGCAACATTACAAGTTACAGCCACAAGGGTCAATACATTTGAATTGTATTGGCAAGTGATACTTTGGTAGTATAGTGGAGTCTATCATCTATATGCATTTGGCTAAGTGGAGTTGAGGTTTGCATTGCTCAAAATAGATTTTTCCTATCATTTTTGAAAACACTAAGTTTTGTTTGGCAAAAACTGTCCAAGACATCTACTAATCAAAGACTGGAGATCCACTCAGGGCATCTACCAATCAAAGACTGAAGATTTGCTTGGCAAAAACAATTTTCCTCAATCAATGATTTCAAGATCCTTGTACCAAGCCATCTCTCCATCAAAGATTGAAGAATTTCACACAACCCTTGTTCACCCACAAGTTTTATTTAGAAATTGGAGTGATGAGATTCTTGATTGCTTCCATGTCTTGATGCTCAAATTGTCCTTTTCCAGGGACATGGCTAAGTACTTAGGTTTTACACTCTGCAGAGGTGGTGCACTTTACCCACAAGACTTGGTTTCCCAAGACAAAATCTTTCAGAAGCTTTCCCTTAGACCAACATGGACGCGCTCCAACCTATCAATCACTACCACCCACTGTCCATGTGGCTAAGTTCTTGCAACCTATATGATCATGGCAGAGCCCATATTGCCAAGTGGTTGCACTTGAAGCTTCTCAACATTTGACAACTCAAATCTCTTTGTTCCTGGGTGGCCATCCACAAGTGAGATACACAAGGTTCACCAGTACCCCTGGCCTTGTGTAACCACTCAACATATCCCATTCTTTCCATTCCACCCAGGTGATTCATTAACTTAGTTGTTTTGTTAAATAAAAACAAGTCCTTAGACTTAGAATATTTTTCATAGCATGAATATATATCCCACCCAGGTTTTCTATTAGCTAGGCTAAGCTTGATAGTAATAGGATTCTTAACTAAGGAAAATCCTTCTAAGGATTCATTCTACTAGTTTTCCTATAGCAAGATCTATACTTAGCAAAATAAAAACCATGCAAGTTTTACTTAGCAAAAACACTAATGCATAGTGAAAATAATGGGATAATGATATGAAGCATCACTTGCCTTTTTGGTAGAGGGTATAGGTTCACTCCTTGTCCTTGCAACACTCACACTCTTCAAGTCACTACAATTCAATCAAGCAAGGCACAAACTTAATCTACCAATCAAGCAAAACTACACACATAAAATAACAAAGTCAAACAAACCATTTTTCACACACAAAGTAATGGGATCTAAGTCATGCATAAGCATGCAAAGGTTGGTTCTATTGTAAGGATGGTCTTCACTAGGCTTCTAACTTTGTAAGTTCCAAATTGGTCATTTACCAAAATGGCAAAGTCATTTGCAAAGAGGGTCTCTATTAGATTCCTAAACTTTGTAAGATCCAAATTGGTCATTTACCAAAGTGGCAAAGTTCAAGTAATGCATGCAAGCATGCCAAGCTTTGATTTGTTTGAAAAAGGGGTTCCTAATGGGTCATAGACATTTGGGCACACCTATTGGTCATTTTGTGAAGTGGCTAAGTCATTTGCAAAAGGTTTCACTATAAAACCATTTGCAAAACAAAGTGTCATTCTCTATGGTGTAGAAACATTTCTACTAGGGTATTAACCTATAGGGTTCACCAAATGAGTTGCTATTGCAAAACTTGGTGTTTGGGTCAGTAGGTTTGGTCCAAAGCATTTTCTCAAAGTTTTCTTTATGAAAGCATTTTCATAAACAAAACAATGGTTTTTAATTAGCTAGAAATGGACTAAACCAATTAATCCATTCTAAACTTTTCAAAATCATTTTCCAAACTATGGGTTGGTTCCTAGGGTCAGTAAGGTCACAACAAACTAAATTTCAAAGGTTTTAACCTAAATATCATTTTTAAATGATTTTTCTAATGTTAGCAAGCACACAAAAGAATCTGCAAAATCAAACAAGCTAACAAATACTATTTGCTAAACTAAGGGCAGGGTTGGCTAGGTCTTGTCTTGCTGATTCCAACGACATCAAATTTGTAAAATTTGGACGTGTGGATCAAAAGATACAAAGGTTTGAAGTTTGCAAAAGTTTCTGTTTTCAATTTCTGTTTTAATCAGAATAGGGACACGCGTCTTAATATTATTCGCCGCATCGTTCAGTGTGTGGATCGACAACGTGAGCGTTGGATCAAGTTTGATCGCGGCGCAGAGCGCTGCACTCATTCGCGGCTTAAGTGATCTATCGTGGCGTCGATCCAGATCTAACGGTCCTAGCTACTCGACTATTAATCGGCGGCGGCGGCGGTGGTTGCGGCGGGCGTTCGATGCGTCGGCGTGCTGGTGCTACGAGGTGAGGGAGAAGGGAAGTTGCTCACCGTGCTCCGGAGGTTGCGGTGAAGCTCTACGTGCTGACGGTTCGACGAGGCGGCGACGATGCTGTCGGATTGCTCACGGAGTTCGTTCTAGCGGCGGTGGCTCCGGTTGCTGTCGAGGATGTTGCTGTGGATCACTCCGAAGCGAAAAGAAGGCACGGTTAGATGCTCAGGACCAAGACAAAGCTGTGTGCGTGTACGAGGAGTGAAGGGGCGGTCTGGTCTTACCGGTGGGCTTCGCCGGAGAAGAAGGCAGTCGTGGCAGCGTCGGGAGTTTGTCGTAGTCGACGCTCAGGGGCGCCCGCAGATGAGTGACTGGCACAGGAAGATGCGCCAGGATGCGGTGAGCGAGCTCGTGTGTTCGGGGAGGCAGGAGGCGGTGTGACTTGGCCGGAATCGGTACTGGACCTCGTCGGAGCAGAGGGTGCTCGGGGAGAAATTGGAGCGGCCTGGGGGCGAGCTTGGGGGAGGAGTCTGAGGGGAAACGGAGGAGAGAGCGAGGCGATTAAATAGGCGTCGTCAGGGGGCTAATTCATCGCGTGTTTAAGGAGAATTACGCTGGAGTTATTCTGCCTGCAACGGCCGGTCGAGGAAGAAGGCGTGGTCAGCGGGGTGGGGAAGGAGAACAGTGGACAGTGGGGTCCAGCGGTCAGTGGAAAAAGATAGAAGGGAGAGGTCCACCGGTCAGCTGCTGTGTGGGTTTCTTTCGCGGTACAGAAAAACGGTTCGGGAGGGAAATAAGAGGAGGTGGGGTCTGTTGTCAGCGAGTGAGTGAGAGGGAGAAGTGGGTCCTGGTTGTCAGTCTCTGTGCGGGTCTGTTATTTGGTAAGAATTGTTTTCTCCGAGCAGTGAAAGGTCAATGGACTGGGCTGTTGCTCTCTATTTTTTTCATCTAAGTTTTTTCTTTTTCTAATTCTTTTTCTGTTTTGAATTTCAATCAATTTTTCCAACAATCAAACAATTTCAAACAAATTCAAACAATCACTCAACTTCACTTTGAATTTGGTTCTGTTTTATCAACATAATCCAAATTCAAAATAAAATAATATTTTTATTTATTTTAAGATCCATTTAATAATTAAATAAAATGGATCTTTAATTATTAATAGTGTTTGATTTATTTAAATAAAACTTCCATTTGAAATCCAATTATTTTCAAAACCAAACCAGAAGGTTTTATTTGAAAAATAAAAGAATACTTGGAAACTTATTTAAATAAATAAGTTTTGGTGTTTAATTAAAATGGGAAAGCCTTTACTTAAATAAAATTGGATATTTAAATCCTTATTATTTTATTTAAATAATCCTTTACTCATTTTAATCAAAGCAAAACCTTTTAATAAAAGATTTCAAAGTAGTAATAAAATACTTGGTGTTCATTTAAAATGGGAAAAGCTTTTACTTAAATAAAATTGGATATTTAAATCCTTTATTTTATTTAAATAAACCTTTACTCATTTTATCAAAACAAAATATTTTATTTCAAAAGTTTGGCCAAAATTAATTTGGCTTATCTTTTCATTTGAAACCAAAGTCTTTTATTAAAAGATCTAAAATAGTGTTTCCAAAACAATTTATTTTCCTTTGATAAATGTTTATCTTTATAAATCCCTTTAGGATTAATTGTTCACCAAATGGTATGGGCTTTTCGGGTAAGAGCTTTATTGGCTTTGGAAATTCAATTTCCTTTAACTCATTATGTTCACAAGATTTTGTTTATAGTTCCAAACTAAGTGAAACCAATCTCTAAGGTCTTTATTGATCCTTTGTGATTATTTGTTGATCAAATTTGGTATGGATCAAATCCATGGATTTGGAGATAACTTGGGAAATGATTTCCTTCCATTAGGGTTTAGGGATTTGGATTTATGTTCCAAGTGTTCAAATTTCCAAATACATTCATTGAGGAATGCATTTCCTTGATTTGGATTTTTGTTGAATTCAAACTTCTGCCAAAGTTTGTTCAAGATGGGATTTTAAGTCTCCATTTAGAAACAAAAGTTTCTTTTCACCCTGATTTTCAACAAAAATTTATTTTGTTATTTTATTTTTCAGATTACAAGATTTGGAAAATCTTGGGATGTGACAAGCTACCACCCTTAAAATAAATCTCGTCCCGAGATTTCGGGAGGCTAGGGTTACAAGTTGGCTCAAAAGCAACTAGGGTACTACCACCCTTAAAATTTTTCCAACTAAACTACATCTTGGCTTGCTTGGAATCTTGAGGAAAACTTCTTCTTGGAAAACTTCTGCTTAGTGTCCTTTGTTTCCATGCTTGACTCATGGGCCAAGGTTGAGATCCTTCATAGGTTTGTTTATCTTGTTCTTCATCTTTTCTGGACAATTGCTTACATAGTGTCCTGGTTCCTTGCAATTGAAACAGTGGATATCTTGGAGTTCTTTACGTTGCTCTTGTGGACAAGTTGCTACGTAGTGGCCTGGTTCCTTGCAGTTGTTGCACACTACTTGGCCGATCTCTTTATTCTTTGGGTTCTCTGGGCATCCACTGGGGTAGTGTCCCATTTCCTTACATTTACGACATTGCACAAGGCTCATGTCTTGCTTTGGTTTCTTGGGCTTCTTTGATCCTTTGAATTGGGTTGTCTTGTTTGGAGGTATAAGTGGTCCTTTTCCTTTGTCATCAACATTCTTGGCATACTTGGATCCTTCTTGTTTCCTTCGTTCAACAGTGGCATAGATGGGGCATTGGATAGGAACATGGTCATTTCCTTCACAAAGGTAACAAGTAACTTGAGATGTGGGGCAGTGGCCAACTGGATGTTCCTCTTCACAATTGGGGCATTGATCTTCATGCTCCTTGGAAGTGTGATCCTTGTCTCCACAAATAATGCAAGCTGGGGCTCCATCTAGAATAACATTCTTGTCATCCTTGTTGTCATACACTCTTTTGGGATAGTTTTCTTCCATGCTGATCATTTGATTAGTCACCTTAAGCATCAGTTGGGATTGTTCTTCCAAAAACTTTTGCAAGGTAGGGTCTTTATCACTATTGTTGGCTATGAACTGAGTTGTTAGTTGGTTCAACTGGTGTTGGGTTGCTAGGAGTTCTCTCATGCTGTCAACTTGGTTGTTGTTGATGTCATCATCCTTGATGCTGGAGTCTCTTGGAGAAGTCATCTGTTTGGGTTGGAGGGGATTAGAATAGGCAAAAGATTTCTAAGGAATCAATTTTATTCACACACATCACAAATCACACAAGCAATGTGCAAGCAATCACAAACAAACACTCCACTCAAACAATAGTTTCAAGCACTTACTTAGGCAACAAAATATTTTTGTTACACCACATAAGTTGGTGGGTTTGACTTAACTAAAATATGGTGGTCCATCTATATGGTTCACTTGTGATCTTTCCATCCTTCTTGAATGAGGTCTTTGTATCCTTGGAGAATTTTTGTGTCTTGGTCACAAATCTTCAAAGGTGATGATGGTTCCTTCTAAGTTGTGTTTCCTTAGTCTTCAAGTGAAATGTTACTCAAGACTTGTAGTCTTTAGTGATATCCAAGTTGAAGTCCTTGGTGTACATGTTGAAGATGTTGAAGAAGTTGAAGTCATTAGAGTTGATGAAGTTGAAGAAGTCCTTTGCACATGGTGTAGTCTTTGGTCATGGGGTAGGCTTTTCTATTAAGTTTGAAGTAGAAGAGAAGTAGAGTTGAAACCAAAATGATTGAGGAAAGAGTTTACAAGATTGTTTTTGTAAATAAGTGTTGGAACAAATACAATTCCTATTTTTCTAAGGGGTTTTGTCCAATCCTAGGGTTACAAATCCTACAGGCAACACAATGCTCTGATACCATTCTGTAGCATCCCCAACCTTTAATAAGATTGAGTCCCCTGTGTTTACAATGCTAGTCCCTGGATCAATAGCTAGCATCCACAGTTCAGATGTAATATCGAGAAACAAAGGTCATAATACAACTTTATAACCAGGAATAACATAATTTTTACATCAAACATAGCTCATTGGCTATTTACATTACATTGCAGCGGAATAACTATAGTCATGGGTCCTTCATCTTCAAAGTGCCACAGGCAGATGTTGGTTGTAGACTTTGTAATCCTAATCAATCAATCTTCACTAAAACAATCAAACCTGCAACATTACAAGTTACAGCCACAAGGGTCAATACATTTGAATTGTATTGGCAAGTGATACTTTGGTAGTATAGTGGAGTCTATCATCTATATGCATTTGGCTAAGTGGAGTTGAGGTTTGCATTGCTCAAAATAGATTTTTCCTATCATTTTTGAAAACACTAAGTTTTGTTTGGCAAAAACTGTCCAAGACATCTACTAATCAAAGACTGGAGATCCACTCAGGGCATCTACCAATCAAAGACTGAAGATTTGCTTGGCAAAAACAATTTTCCTCAATCAATGATTTCAAGATCCTTGTACCAAGCCATCTCTCCATCAAAGATTGAAGAATTTCACACAACCCTTGTTCACCCACAAGTTTTATTTAGAAATTGGAGTGATGAGATTCTTGATTGCTTCCATGTCTTGATGCTCAAATTGTCCTTTTCCAGGGACATGGCTAAGTACTTAGGTTTTACACTCTGCAGAGGTGGTGCACTTTACCCACAAGACTTGGTTTCCCAAGACAAAATCTTTCAGAAGCTTTCCCTTAGACCAACATGGACGCGCTCCAACCTATCAATCACTACCACCCACTGTCCATGTGGCTAAGTTCTTGCAACCTATATGATCATGGCAGAGCCCATATTGCCAAGTGGTTGCACTTGAAGCTTCTCAACATTTGACAACTCAAATCTCTTTGTTCCTGGGTGGCCATCCACAAGTGAGATACACAAGGTTCACCAGGACCCCTGGCCTTGTGTAACCACTCACCATATCCCATTCTTTCCATTCCACCCAGGTGATTCATTAACTTAGTTGTTTTGTTAAAATAAAACACAAGTCCAAAGACTTAGAATGTTTTCATAGCATGAATATATATATCCCACCCAGGTTTTCTATTAGCTAGGCTAAGCTTGATAGTAATGGGATTCTTAACTAAGAAAAATCCTACTAAGGATTCATTCTACTAGTTTTCCTATAGCAAGATCTATACTTAGCAAAATAAAACCATGCAAGTTTTACCTAGCAAAAACACTAATGCATAATAAAAATAATGGGATAATGATATGAAGCATCACTTGCCTTTTTGGTAGAGGTTATAGGTTCACTCCTTGTCCTTGCAACACTCACACTCTTCAAGTCACTACAATCAATCAAGCAAGGTACAAACTCAATCTACCAATCAAGCAAAACAACACACACATAAAATAACAAAGTCAAACAAACCATTTTCACACACAAAGTAATGGGATCTAAGTCATGCATAAGCATGCAAAGGTTGGTTCTATTGTAAGGATGGTCTTCACTAGGCTTCTAACTTTGTAAGTTCCAAATTGGTCATTTACCAAAATGGCAAAGTCATTTGCAAAGAGGGTCTCTATTAGATTCCTAAACTTTGTAAGATCCAAATTGGTCATTTACCAAAGTGGCAAAGTTCAAGTAATGCATGCAAGCATGCCAAGCTTTGATTTGTTTGAAAAAGGGGTTCCTAATGGGTCATAGACATTTGGGCACACCTATTGGTCATTTTGTGAAGTGGCTAAGTCATTTGCAAAAGGTTTCACTATAAAACCATTTGCAAAACAAAGTGTCATTCTCTATGGTGTAGAAACATTTCTACTAGGGTATTAACCTATAGGGTTCACCAAATGAGTTGCTATTGCAAAACTTGGTGTTTGGGTCAGTAGGTTTGGTCCAAAGCATTTTCTCAAAGTTTTCTTTATGAAAGCATTTTCATAAACAAAACAATGGTTTTTAATTAGCTAGAAATGGACTAAACCAATTAATCCATTCTAAACTTTTCAAAAATCATTTTCCAAACTATGGGTTGGTTCCTAGGGTCAGTAAGGTCACAACAAACTAAATTTCAAAGGTTTTAACCTAAATATCATTTTTAAATGATTTTTCTAATGTTAGCACACAAAAGAATCTGCAAAATCAAACAAGCTAACAAATACTATTTGCTAAACTAAGGGCAGGGTTGGCTAGGTCTTGTCTTGCTGATTCCAACGACATCAAATTTGTAAAATTTGGACGTGTGGATCAAAAGATACAAAGGTTTGAAGTTTGCAAAAGTTTCTGTTTTCAATTTCTGTTTTAATCAGAATAGGGACACGCGTCTTAATATTATTCGCCCGTACCGGTTCAGTGTGGATCGACAACGTGGAGCGTTGGATCAAGTTTGATCGCACGGCACAGAGCGCGTACCCATTCGCGGCTTAAGTGATCTATCGTAGGCGTTCGATCCAGATCTAACGGTCCTTGCTACTCTGACTATTAATCGGCGGCGCTGGCGGCGGTGGTTGGCGGCGGAGCGTTTGGTCGTCGACGGTGCTGGTGCTACAGGGGGTGAGGGAGAAAGGGAAGTTGCTCACCGTGCTCAGGAGGTTGCGGTGAAGCTCGACGTGCTGATGTCTCGACGAGGGGCGCACGATCTTTGTCGGGATTGCTCACGGAGTTCGTTCTAGCGCGGTGGCTCCGGTTGCTGTCGAGGATGTTGCTGTGGATCACTCCGAAGCGAAAAGAAGGCACGGTTAGATGCTCAGGACCAAGACAAAGCTGTGTGCGTGTACGGGGAGTGAAGGGGCGGTCTGGTCTTACCGGTGGGCTTCGCCGGAGAAGAAGGCAGTCGTGGCAGCGTCGGGAGTTTGTCGTAGTCGACGCTCAGGGGCGCCCGCAGATGAGTGACTGGCACAGGAAGATGCGCCAGGATGCGGTGAGCGAGCCTGTGTTCGGGAGGGAGGCGGTGTGACTTGGCCGAATCGCATGGACCTCGTCGGAGCAGAGGGTGCTCGGGGAGAAATTGGAGCGGCCTGGGGGCGAGCTTGGGGGAGGAGTCTGAGGGGAAACGGAGGAGAGAGCGAGGCGATTAAATAGGCGTCGTCAGGGGGCTAATTCATCGCGTGTTTAAGGAGAATTACGCTGGAGTTATTCTGCCTGCAACGGCCGGTCGAGGAAGAAGGCGTGGTCAGCGGGGTGGGGAAGGAGAACGATGGATGGGGGTCCAGTGTCGATGGAAAAAGATAGAAGGAGAGGTCCACCGGTCATTTCTTTGTGTGGGTTTCTTCATGATCTGAAAAAGCAGTTGGAGGAAATAAGAGGAGGTGGGGTCTGTTGTCAGCGAGTGAGTGAGAGGGAGAAGTGGGTCCTGGTTGTCAGTCTCTGTGCGGGTCTGTTATTTGGTAAGAATTGTTTTCTCCGAGCAGTGAAAGGCTGGGCTGGACTGGGCCTGTTGGGCTGCTCTATTTTTTTCTGTCTAAGCCTTTTTCTTTTTCTAATTCTTTTTCTGTTTTGAATTTCAATCAATTTTTCCAACAATCAAACAATTTCAAACAAATTCAAACAATCACTCAACTTCACTTTGAATTTGGTTCTGTTTTATCAACATAATCCAAATTCAAAATAAAATAATATTTTTATTTATTTTAAGATCCATTTAATAATTAAATAAAATGGATCTTTAATTATTAATAGTGTTTGATTTATTTAAATAAAACTTCCATTTGAAATCCAATTATTTTCAAAACCAAACCAGAAGGTTTTATTTGAAAAATAAAAGAATACTTGGAAACTTATTTAAATAAATAAGTTTTGGTGTTTAATTAAAATGGGAAAGCCTTTACTTAAATAAAATTGGATATTTAAATCCTTATTATTTTATTTAAATAATCCTTTACTCATTTTAATCAAAGCAAAACCTTTTAATAAAAGATTTCAAAGTAGTAATAAAATACTTGGTGTTCATTTAAAATGGGAAAAGCTTTTACTTAAATAAAATTGGATATTTAAATCCTTTATTTTATTTAAATAAACCTTTACTCATTTTATCAAAACAAAATATTTTATTTCAAAAGTTTGGCCAAAATTAATTTGGCTTATCTTTTCATTTGAAACCAAAGTCTTTTATTAAAAGATCTAAAATAGTGTTTCCAAAACAATTTATTTTCCTTTGATAAATGTTTATCTTTATAAATCCCTTTAGGATTAATTGTTCACCAAATGGTATGGGCTTTTCGGGTAAGAGCTTTATTGGCTTTGGAAATTCAATTTCCTTTAACTCATTATGTTCACAAGATTTTGTTTATAGTTCCAAACTAAGTGAAACCAATCTCTAAGGTCTTTCTTGATCCTTTGTGATTATTTGTTGATCAAATTTGGTATGGATCAAATCCATGGATTTGGAGATAACTTGGGAAATGATTTCCTTCCATTAGGGTTTAGGGATTTGGATTTATGTTCCAAGTGTTCAAATTTCCAAATACATTCATTGAGGAATGCATTTCCCTTGATTTGGATTTTTGTTGAATTCAAACTTCTGCCAAAGTTTGTTCAAGATGGGATTTTAAGTCTCCATTTAGAAACAAAAGTTTCTTTTCACCCTGATTTTCAACAAAAATTTATTTTGTTATTTTATTTTTCAGATTACAAGATTTGGAAAATCTTGGGATGTGACAAGCTACCACCCTTAAAATAAATCTCGTCCCGAGATTTCGGGAGGCTAGGGTTACAAGTTGGCTCAAAAGCAACTAGGGTACTACCACCCTTAAAATTTTTCCAACTAAACTACATCTTGGCTTGCTTGGAATCTTGAGGAAAACTTCTTCTTGGAAAACTTCTGCTTAGTGTCCTTTGTTTCCATGCTTGACTCATGGGCCAAGGTTGAGATCCTTCATAGGTTTGTTTATCTTGTTCTTCATCTTTTCTGGACAATTGCTTACATAGTGTCCTGGTTCCTTGCAATTGAAACAGTGGATATCTTGGAGTTCTTTACGTTGCTCTTGTGGACAAGTTGCTACGTAGTGGCCTGGTTCCTTGCAGTTGTTGCACACTACTTGGCCGATCTCTTTATTCTTTGGGTTCTCTGGGCATCCACTGGGGTAGTGTCCCATTTCCTTACATTTACGACATTGCACAAGGCTCATGTCTTGCTTTGGTTTCTTGGGCTTCTTTGATCCTTTGAATTGGGTTGTCTTGTTTGGAGGTATAAGTGGTCCTTTTCCTTTGTCATCAACATTCTTGGCATACTTGGATCCTTCTTGTTTCCTTCGTTCAACAGTGGCATAGATGGGGCATTGGATAGGAACATGGTCATTTCCTTCACAAAGGTAACAAGTAACTTGAGATGTGGGCAATGGCCAACTGGATGTTCCTCTTCACAATTGGGGCATTGATCTTCATGCTCCTTGGAAGTGTGATCCTTGTCTCCACAAATAATGCAAGCTGGGGCTCCATCTAGAATAACATTCTTGTCATCCTTGTTGTCATACACTCTTTTGGGATAGTTTTCTTCCATGCTGATCATTTGATTAGTCACCTTAAGCATCAGTTGGGATTGTTCTTCCAAAAACTTTTGCAAGGTAGGGTCTTTATCACTATTGTTGGCTATGAACTGAGTTGTTAGTTGGTTCAACTGTTGGGTTGCTAGGAGTTCTCTCATGCTGTCAACTTGGTTGTTGTTGATGTCATCATCCTTGATGCTGGAGTCTCTTGGAGAAGTCATCTGTTTGGGTTGGAGGATTAGAATAGGCAAAAGATTTCTAAGGAATCAATTTTATTCACACATCACAAATCACACAAGCAATGTGCAAGCAATCACAAACAAACACTCCACTCAAACAATAGTTTCAAGCACTTACTTAGGCAACAAAATATTTTTGTTACACCACATAAGTTGGTGGGTTTGACTTAACTAAAATATGGTGGTCCATCTATATGGTTCACTTGTGATCTTTCCATCCTTCTTGAATGAGGTCTTTGTATCCTTGGAGAATTTTTGTCTTGGTCACAAATCTTCAAAGGTGATGATGGTTCCTTCTAAGTTGTGTTTCCTTAGTCTTCAAGTGAAATGTTACTCAAGACTTGTAGTCTTTAGTGATATCCAAGTTGAAGTCCTTGGTGTACATGTTGAAGATGTTGAAGAAGTTGAAGTCATTAGAGTTGATGAAGTTGAAGAAGTCCTTTGCACATGGTGTAGTCTTTGGTCATGGGGTAGGCTTTTCTATTAAGTTTGAAGTAGAAGAGAAGTAGAGTTGAAACCAAAATGATTGAGGAAAGAGTTTACAAGATTGTTTTTGTAAATAAGTGTTGGAACAAATACAATTCCTATTTTTCTAAGGGGTTTTGTCCAATCCTAGGGTTACAAATCCTACAGGCAACACAATGCTCTGATACCATTCTGTAGCATCCCCAACCTTTAATAAGATTGAGTCCCCTGTGTTTACAATGCTAGTCCCTGGATCAATAGCTAGCATCCACAGTTCAGATGTAATATCGAGAAACAAAGGTCATAATACAACTTTATAACCAGGAATAACATAATTTTTACATCAAACATAGCTCATTGGCTATTTACATTACATTGCAGCGGAATAACTATAGTCATGGGTCCTTCATCTTCAAAGTGCCACAGGCAGATGTTGGTTGTAGACTTTGTAATCCTAATCAATCAATCTTCACTAAAACAATCAAACCTGCAACATTACAAGTTACAGCCACAAGGGTCAATACATTTGAATTGTATTGGCAAGTGATACTTTGGTAGTATAGTGGAGTCTATCATCTATATGCATTTGGCTAAGTGGAGTTGAGGTTTGCATTGCTCAAAATAGATTTTTCCTATCATTTTTGAAAACACTAAGTTTTGTTTGGCAAAAACTGTCCAAGACATCTACTAATCAAAGACTGGAGATCCACTCAGGGCATCTACCAATCAAAGACTGAAGATTTGCTTGGCAAAAACAATTTTCCTCAATCAATGATTTCAAGATCCTTGTACCAAGCCATCTCTCCATCAAAGATTGAAGAATTTCACACAACCCTTGTTCACCCACAAGTTTTATTTAGAAATTGGAGTGATGAGATTCTTGATTGCTTCCATGTCTTGATGCTCAAATTGTCCTTTTCCAGGGACATGGCTAAGTACTTAGGTTTTACACTCTGCAGAGGTGGTGCACTTTACCCACAAGACTTGGTTTCCCAAGACAAAATCTTTCAGAAGCTTTCCCTTAGACCAACATGGACGCGCTCCAACCTATCAATCACTACCACCCACTGTCCATGTGGCTAAGTTCTTGCAACCTATATGATCATGGCAGAGCCCATATTGCCAAGTGGTTGCACTTGAAGCTTCTCAACATTTGACAACTCAAATCTCTTTGTTCCTGGGTGGCCATCCACAAGTGAGATACACAAGGTTCACCAGTACCAATGGCCTTGTGTAACCACTCAACATATCCCATTCTTTCCATTCCACCCAGGTGATTCATTAACTTAGTTGTTTTGTTAAATAAAAACAAGTCCTTAGACTTAGAATATTTTTCATAGCATGAATATATATCCCACCCAGGTTTTCTATTAGCTAGGCTAAGCTTGATAGTAATAGGATTCTTAACTAAGGAAAATCCTTCTAAGGATTCATTCTACTAGTTTTCCTATAGCAAGATCTATACTTAGCAAAATAAAAACCATGCAAGTTTTACTTAGCAAAAACACTAATGCATAGTGAAAATAATGGGATAATGATATGAAGCATCACTTGCCTTTTTGGTAGAGGGTATAGGTTCACTCCTTGTCCTTGCAACACTCACACTCTTCAAGTCACTACAATTCAATCAAGCAAGGCACAAACTTAATCTACCAATCAAGCAAAACTACACACATAAAATAACAAAGTCAAACAAACCATTTTTCACACACAAAGTAATGGGATCTAAGTCATGCATAAGCATGCAAAGGTTGGTTCTATTGTAAGGATGGTCTTCACTAGGCTTCTAACTTTGTAAGTTCCAAATTGGTCATTTACCAAAATGGCAAAGTCATTTGCAAAGAGGGTCTCTATTAGATTCCTAAACTTTGTAAGATCCAAATTGGTCATTTACCAAAGTGGCAAAGTTCAAGTAATGCATGCAAGCATGCCAAGCTTTGATTTGTTTGAAAAAGGGGTTCCTAATGGGTCATAGACATTTGGGCACACCTATTGGTCATTTTGTGAAGTGGCTAAGTCATTTGCAAAAGGTTTCACTATAAAACCATTTGCAAAACAAAGTGTCATTCTCTATGGTGTAGAAACATTTCTACTAGGGTATTAACCTATAGGGTTCACCAAATGAGTTGCTATTGCAAAACTTGGTGTTTGGGTCAGTAGGTTTGGTCCAAAGCATTTTCTCAAAGTTTTCTTTATGAAAGCATTTTCATAAACAAAACAATGGTTTTTAATTAGCTAGAAATGGACTAAACCAATTAATCCATTCTAAACTTTTCAAAAATCATTTTCCAAACTATGGGTTGGTTCCTAGGGTCAGTAAGGTCACAACAAACTAAATTTCAAAGGTTTTAACCTAAATATCATTTTTAAATGATTTTTCTAATGTTAGCAAGCACACAAAAGAATCTGCAAAATCAAACAAGCTAACAAATACTATTTGCTAAACTAAGGGCAGGGTTGGCTAGGTCTTGTCTTGCTGATTCCAACGACATCAAATTTGTAAAATTTGGACGTGTGGATCAAAAGATACAAAGGTTTGAAGTTTGCAAAAGTTTCTGTTTTCAATTTCTGTTTTAATCAGAATAGGGACACGCGTCTTAATATTATTCGCCCGTACCGGTTCGGTGTGGATCGGCAACGTGGAGCGTTGGATCAAGTTTGATCGCACGGCACAGAGCGCGTACCCATTCGCGGCTTAAGTGATCTATCGTAGGCGTTCGATCCAGATCTAACGGTCCTAGCTACTCTGACTATTAATCGGCGGCGCTGGCGGCGGTGGTTGGCGGCGGAGCGTTCGGTCGTCGACGGTGCTGGTGCTACAGGGGGTGAGGGAGAAAGGGAAGTTGCTCACCGTGCTCAGGAGGTTGCGGTGAAGCTCGACGTGCTGATGTCTCGACGAGGGGCGCACGATGCTGTCAGGGATTGCTCGCCGGAGTTCGTTCTAGCGGCGGGTGGCTCCGTTCTTTGCCGAGGATGTTGCCGTGGATCACTCCGGGCTTAAAAGAAGGCACGGTTAGATGCTCAGGACCAAGACAAAGCTGTGTGCGTGAACTAGGAGTGAAGGGGCGGTCTGGTCTTACCGGTGGGCTTCGCCGGAGAAGAAGGCAGTCGCGGCAGCGTCGGGAGTTTGTCGTAGTCGACGCTCAGGGGCGCCCGCAGATGAGTGACTGGCACAGGAAGATGCGCCAGGATGCGGTGAGCGAGCTCGTGTGTTCGGGGAGGCAGGAGGCGGTGTGACTTGGCCGGAATCATTACTGGACCTCGTCGGAGGAGAGGGTGCTCGGGGAGAAATTGGAGCGGCCTGGGGGCGAGCTTGGGGGAGGAGTCTGAGGGGAAACGGAGGAGAGAGCGAGGCGATTAAATAGGCGTCGTTAGGGGGCTAATTCATCACGTGTTTAAGGAGAATTACGCTGGAGTTATTCTGCCTGCAACGGCCGGTCGAGGAAGAAGGCGTGGTCAGCGGGGTGGGGAAGGAGAACAGTGGACAGTGGGGTCCAGCGGTCAGTGGAAAAAGATAGAAGGGAGAGGTCCACCGGTCAGCTGCTGTGTGGGTTTCTTTCACGATACAGAAAAACGGTTCGGGGGGGAAATAAGAGGAGGTGGGGTCTGTTGTCAGCGAGTGAGTGAGAGGGAGAAGTGGGTCCTGGTTGTCAGTCTCTGTGCGGGTCTATTATTTGGTAAGAATTGTTTTCTCCGGCAAAGGAAAGGTTTGGACTGGCCTGCTAATGCTCTATTTTTTTCTGTCTAAGCCTTTTTCTTTTTCTAATTCTTTTTCTGTTTGAATTTCAATCAATTTTTCCAACAATCAAACAAATTCAAACAATCACTCAACTTCACTTTGAATTTGGTTCTGTTTTATCAACATAATCCAAATTCAAAATAAAATAATATTTTTATTTATTTTAAGATCCATTTAATAATTAAATAAAATGGATCTTTAATTATTAATAGTGTTTGATTTATTTAAATAAAATTTCCATTTGAAATCCAATTATTTTCAAAACCAAACCATAAGGTTTTATTTGAAAAATAAAAGAATACTTGGAAACTTATTTAAATAAATAAGTTTTGGTGTTTAATTAAAATGGGAAAGCCTTTACTTAAATAAAATTGGATATTTAAATCCTTATTATTTTATTTAAATAATCCTTTACTCATTTTAATCAAAGCAAAACCTTTTAATAAAAGATTTCAAAGTAGTAATAAAATACTTGGTGTTCATTTAAAATGGGAAAAGCTTTTACTTAAATAAAATTGGATATTTAAATCCTTTATTTTATTTAAATAAACCTTTACTCATTTTATCAAAACAAAATATTTTATTTCAAAAGTTTGGCCAAAATTAATTTGGCTTATCTTTTCATTTGAAACCAAAGTCTTTTATTAAAAGATCTAAAACAGTGTTTCCAAAACAATTTATTTTCCTTTGATAAATGTTTATCTTTATAAATCCCTTTAGGATTAATTGTTCACCAAATGGTATGGGCTTTTTGGGTAAGAGCTTTATTGGCTTTGGAAATTCAATTTCCTTTAACTCATTATGTTCACAAGATTTTGTTTATAGTTCCAAACTAAGTGAAACCAATCTCTAAGGTCTTTCTTGATCCTTTGTGATTATTTGTTGATCAAATTTGGTATGGATCAAATCCATGGATTTGGAGATAACTTGGGAAATGATTTCCTTCCATTAGGGTTTAGGGATTTGGATTTATGTTCCAAGTGTTCAAATTTCCAAATACATTCATTGAGGAATGCATTTCCCTTGATTTGGATTTTTGTTGAATTCAAACTTCTGCCAAAGTTTGTTCAAGATGGGATTTTAAGTCTCCTTTTAGAAACAAAAGTTTCTTTTCACCCTGATTTTCAACAAAAATTTATTTTGTTATTTTATTTTTTACATTACAAGATTTGGAAAATCTTGGGATGTGACACGGAATCAGATCCCACCATCGCTTCCGAATAATTTGCCAGCCCATCACTGTCTAACAGTAACACATCACGAACACTTCGTAATCTTGCCGATCTTCGTAGTACAGGTGATGCTGCCGGCTCAGCTACCACGACCGGCTCAACCTCCAAGGTTTTTGCCGACTCGCTACTAGCCGGTTCCTCTCGAATTCCTTCGAGTTGCACCGTGCTCCCACTTACTCCCCGACTGAGAAACTCTTTCTCAAGGAAGACACCGTTCCGAGCGACAAACACTTTGCCCTCTTCTCGGTTGTAGAAGTAGTAACCCAAGGTTACCCTCGGATACCCCACAAAAATACACTTATCCGACTTGGTTGTAAGCTTGTCCGACTAAAGTCGCTTGACAAATGCTTCACAACGCCAAATCTTAAGAAAAGACAAACTCGGCTTTTTGCCTGTCCACATCTCATGCGGTGTCTTCTCTACCGATTTTGATGGTACTCTGTTTAGTGTGAACGCCGCTGTTTCTAGACAATAACCCCAAAATGATAAAGGCAGATCTGTCCGACTTATCATTGACCGTACCATGTCCAACAAGGTCCGATTCCGCCTTTCTGAAACACCGTTCCTTTGCGACGTTCCTGGCAGAGTAAGTTGAGGAACTATTCCACAACTTTTCAGATGGTCATCAAACTCATGGCTCATGTACTCGCCTCCTCGGTCCGATCGAAGAAACTTTATTTTCTTGCCGAGTTGATTCTGTTCTTCATTCTGGAATTCTTTGAACTTTTCAAAGGCTTCCGACTTATGTTTCATCAAGTAGATATATCCATACCTACTCAAATCATTAGTGAAGCTAATGAAGTACTCATAACCACCCCTGGCTATCGTGCTCATTGGTCCACATACATCACTATGTACTAGTCCCAACAAGTCGGACGACCTTTCGCAACTCTTTGCAAAAGGTGTCTTGGTCATTTTGCCGAGTAGGCAAGATTCGCATGTCTCGAACGACTCCAAGTCGAACGAAGTTAGGAGTCCATCATCATGGAACTTCTTCATGCGTTTCCAACTTATATGACCAAGCCGACAGTGCCAAAAGTAAGTCATATTCAGATCATTTGGTTTCAACCTTTTAACATTTATGTTATAAACCGACTCACCATCAAGATTCAAAATAAATAACCTGTCCTAGACGGGTGCAAAGACGTGAAACATATCATTCAAATACAAAGAACAACCATTATTCTTGATATTCGATCATAGCCTTGCCTCATCAAACATGAAGAAGAAATAATGTTTCGACTGAGAACTGGAACATAATAACAATTATTTAGTTCCATAATGAATCCGGAAGGTAAATGAAGTTGCATCGTGCCGACTTCCAACGTAGCAACTCTTGCTTTGTTGCCGACTCAAATATCAACCTCGCCTCTTGCTACGCTCCTAGTTCTTACCAGTCGCTGCAACGAGTTGCAGATGTGAATAACAGATCCAGTATCATATACCCAAGAACTATTAGGTGCATCAGCAAGATATATGTCTATAACATTGCAAACAAGTGTACCTGAGTCGGAAGTCATACCTCCACTCTTGGCTTTGTCGGCCAAGTACTTGCTGCAGTTCCTTTTCCAGTGGCCATCCGCCTTGCAGTAGAAGCAAGTGGATCGGCTGAAGGAGATGGCTTAGTCCACGAGGAAGCGCTTGGGACCGGGTCCGGAGCCTGCTTTCCTCCTGACTTAGCCTTCTTCTTTGTCCAAGAACTCTTCTTGAACTTAGCCTTATTCTGCACCATCAACACTTGACTGGCGCCCTTCTTGAGATCCGCCTCTGCCTGCTTGAGCATCCCATGTAATTTAGTGAGCTTCTTATACATACCATGCATGTGGTAGTTCGAAATGAACTGCCCATATGCACTAGGAAGAGAGTTCAGAATTATATCTGTAGCGAACTCTTCGCTAATGGGGTAGCCAAGCCTCTCCAGAGACTACACGTAACCAACCATTTTGATCACATGCGGACTCAGTGGATCACCATCCTTAAGCTTGCAACTCAGCAAAGCCTGAGAGACTTGATACCTCTCAGTCTTCGCCTGAGCCTGAAACATACTTTTGAGGCTTTCGATCATATCATAGGCCTCAACATGCTCGAACTGCTTTTGCAAGTCCGGCTCCATGTGAGCAAGCATAAGACAGCTAATATCTGTGGACTCATCCTTAGCCCGACGGTAGGCATTGGTGGCGTGTAAATGATTCTCATTCGGCTCATCTGGAAGTGGGTTGTCTAGGACATGGTCCTTCTTTTCTTGTTTGAGAACATTTTTTAGATTTCGATACCAGTTGGTAAAATTAGTGTCGTTCAGTTTATCTTTCTCAAGAATGGTTCTCAACGCAAAACCGGATATCTGAGAGTGACTGCTACTTGGTGCCATGATCTAGAACAGAAAATATGCAAAACACTTAAGACATGTATTCATAAAAGAGCAAGCATATTAAATACTTTAATATTTTATGCTCCCACTATAACCAACACCCCTCCGATGGTTACTTAGTGATTCAGGATCCAAAATAAGCAAGTCGGCTAGTGAGCTTTAGCATCACCGCTAGCCGCCAAGTGATCTAGGTAGACAACTCCTTGTCAATCGTATCTCATACGACTCCTGTTGGACGGGTGGCATCACATGCCCCGGCTCCCATCGGACTTTTCCCCGAGTCCCACAACCGTTGTGATAGACCCATCTAGCTTACCGAGTGTTTCCGAAGTAACAGTCCGACTCAAACCCACCTAGTCGGAAAGAATTGGCAGCACCTCAATTTTATGAGCTCACTACCAAAAATGTCCGACTTGTGATGGTGCAAACACTGGCGGGAAAACCGACTAGACCTTCTTTGAGGGATTAAATTTTACCGACTATCTAATAGAGGTAAAACTGAGACATAACAATAACACAAAATAAAGCATTTATAATGTGAAATGGTATGGCTCTCTTCATGGCGATCTCCATCTCCACAAAGCCTGTAATCCGACTCGTCCCAACTCTTGTCACTTGCCGTCTTACTCCATGTCGCCGACAAGTACAACGCCTTGCATGCCTTCTGGGTTCTCCAAACAGCTACACTAGCTCAGTAAAGTAAATTACATAGAGAATCCGACACGCATGTCGTTGTACAATAAAATGACAGCACCTACGCTCCAGCCGGCTGACAAAAAACCGTGATTCGCAGATCACGTATGGATTACACACATACATGACATGCACATGAACCATACCATTCACAACTTCCTGCAAAAACAAGTTATGCATAGATAAAATATCTACCGGCGTTGTGAAACTCGCAATGACATCTAAGGCGCTACGACAGGGCGAAGCCGGCGGTCCCGATTTTTCTGAAAATGTAGATCTCATCTACGATCCGAACATGGATTCCAACCATCGTTCCGATTCGATCAAACTCTTTGATCTTCGATCACCGCTTCTGGATTTACGTGTCACAGTCTACCCCGATGGCGGAAGCCGACCGGTAGGGGTATGTCATTCCACGACCTCAGCAGTATGATCACGGAAATCAGATCTACCATTCCCCGAGAACAGTTGATCCAATCAACTTTATACAAAACCGATCTATCTCATAGATCGACCACCAAACAGCACATAGATCTCATCTACAGCCAACCGCATATCACATATGCGAGATCTCGAGCCTAAAACCAGAAGCTATCGCTCTGATACCACTGTTGGTCCACGCGGAGATAAAACAAAAAATTTCCCCTCTAACATGGTGATCCCAAGATCTAGCTGAAGTAGAAGGCCATGAGGTTTACCACTAGACGCGCAGTTGCGGATTACTTATGAACCGTGTCAGTTGATGCAATGCAGTCCTCACGACCCGATCGTCCTGCTGCTGATCGCACAACACCTCTGCTGGTATCCACACGTACAAGGAGGAGCGCTGGCGGCGAACTGCTAGGTTCGTATCGATGGTAGGACTGCTGTGGAGCTAGGGTTTCCAACACATGGAATGACCTAACCGAACAACGATTAACCTTTCTAGGTTACGGTGCTCCACTATATATAGGGAGTGAACGTGGGCTCTGCTCATGCGACCCATTCACTAAAGCCCATATAACACTAGTCACCGTGAGTCCAACTCACTAACTCAGTCCTAATCCAGTTTAGGTCCAACCCAACCAGATTACAGGTTCAGATCCAATCCGAACATGCTCCCGCTCTTAAGTGTGTGACCCTGCAGGCTCATGGCTACTTGGACAAGATTGGAGTCTAACTCTCAATCAATCAGTCGGTAGCGGATCCTAGCAGAACGTGCCGACTCCCAAGTACCAAAGAGTCATGACGACTTTCCTTTCCAATGCGACTTACGTCCGAGTCCCTTTTGCCTCACGATATACCTTGTCAGACTATAGGCGAATAATTGTTATCCCTTAAATAGTCCAACTCTCTTCTCGATCGGAGATAAGTGATTCACCCGACTAACTCTTAGTCGATCGCCTCGGTTAACACTTAACCGAGTTATGAATGGCCATGCTTTCCGAATCATATCTCACAAGAGGGCCCAGAGAATATCTCTCCAAGTGGAGGGGAAAATCCCATCTTGGTTATTCACGTCACACAGCTTGATTCTCAGTCGACCTGAACTCTGCCTTTATAACTGCCGAGTTACGGATCAGCGTTTGACAGAACCTAAGTCGGTGATCCTCAACTTGGACTATGCAATAACCTCAGGTCTAAGGATTACACTGATTGAGATATACAAATGACAACTTGTTCGTTGTACCTCAATATGGGTCAATTCGACTCGCTAAACTCTTTAACCGAGTCATCAAGCCAACTTTCACATTGGTCTAAGTTGTGTGTCTAGCACAACCTCAATGACCAAGGATATTTAGTACAAACAACATGAATGCATAGTTCCACAACCGAATCACATATTCAATGATATACATCAGATGTTTATACAAGGACTACTTAATATCTTTATGAATACAATGGGAAATCTCATCATACATGATTGCCTCTAGGGCATATTCCCAACAATAAGTATGAAGCACCACTTGCTTTGGTAGTTTGGGGAGTAGCAACAATCTTCAAAACCACAATCACTATTAGCACCAAAATCTACACATAAAATAATGGCACCAAATTCACATATCAAAATATACAAGCAAAAATATATGAATGCATGCAAATGCTATGAGATGATTTTTTCCAAATCAAACAAGACAAGTGAAACAGTACTGAATCATAAACAAGACAAAAACACACTAAACAAACTTTATTTAGTTTCTAAATCATTTTTCAAACAATTTCTATACTCAAACTAAGCCTATAAATGTTTCTGCATAAATAGTCAATTTTACTGAAGCAAAACATTAAACACACTACATAAATGGATAGAATTCTTTCTCCTGATTCCAATGATATAAAATTTGCAAAATTTGAACGAGTGGATCAGAAGTTATGAATTTTGCAAGTTTGATTCATTAATAGATCTAATTCAGATTTTTAAAACAAATAGCAGGCCACGCGTCACGTCCTGATTCGTCCATACCGCTTCGCACGGATCGACCGATGCGGTGCGTTGGATCTAAAGTGGATCACACGGATCAGATCAAAAGATACCCCTTCGGGTTAAGTAGCCACTGGATCAAGATCCTACGGCCATTGATCAAGCGACCAACAACTGGCGGCGCGCGGCGACGGTGAGCGGCGGCGCGCTCGGTCTATGGCGTTGTGGCGGCTACTGAAGCGAGGAAGAGAATGGGGAGGCTCACCAGACTCGCAGAGACCTGCTGGAGCTCAACATGGCAGTAACTTGTCGAGGGGCGCACGAACACAGCGAGAGGACCTCGTCGGAGTTCCTGGCAGCGTCAGGTGCTTGCAGACGAAGACGTTGCCGAGACTCTGGATTGCCCTAGCACGAATCAGATGGGTCCGGAGATGCGCAAGGCTATGGCGAACACGATAGCATCAAAGAGAAGGCAAGGGGCGGTCGGGCTTTACCTAGATTGCTCGTCGGAGTCTAGCGGTGGTTCTGTCGCTTGCGGGTGCGCCCGGGGATGGCGACCTGGATCACCAGAAGACAAACCAATGGCTTCAGGAGACGCGCAAAGTTGCGTTGATCATGGCGGGTTAGGAGTCAAGGGCGAGGGCTCACCGAATTCACTACAGAGTTCATCGGCATCATGCGTAGTTCGGTGAAATATGGGCACTGCATGCAGGAGAGGGTTCTATTTTGGGGGAAACAACCATGGTGGCGAGGGGATTAAGTAGCCAGGAGCGGGGCGAGAGCTACGCTCTGAATCAATGGAATTTAATGCGGATTTAAACATGGCGTCTCTAGCGCGGTGGTAACGGCGGAGCAGTCATCGCGCGGTGATTGAGGACGACGATGTCGGGGAAAGGTGGGTCCAGGGTGTCAGCGGGTGGGTGTGCGCTGCCGCGGTGAGAAACAGAGGGAGAAGGGAGACCCCGGGTGGGCTGTTTTGGCTACTGGGCCGAAAGGCTAGCGCCTGGCCCAGTTCTAATTCTTTTATCATTTTCTATTTCTATTTCGATTTTCAGGAAACATTTTCAAATGAGTTTCAAATAAGTTTGAATTCAAACCACTTCTGGATTTTTGTAAATTAAAAATTGTACACATTTGGTTGCATAACAATGTTGTACAATTTAAAATAATTTGGCACTTTGGAATTTTAAAATAAACAATGTTTTTACCCATTGCTTAATAAAGACAAAGAAATGGTTTAAATTTGTTTCTTTGTTTTGAAATCTTTGTCCAAGCTTTGGAATTTATCAAACAAACCCATGAACAAACATCTTTCGTTTAAAACAAATAATTTCTCATTAGATAGTAGCATTGGATCAATGCCTTGCTTACATAAAATAATAGGCATACAAATGTTTCTATTTTTGTAATGACTTTGAAAATGATCCTAAAATGATTATGAATGCATGGATGATATGCAAACTTTGAAAACATGATTTTAGGGATGTTACAGTGCCGAATAAAAACTCAAATTACAGACTCATGGATCAGACTAGGCAAGGTGGGGTCAATGGGTTTCCTATGCCCCGTGTGGTTGTACGCTCATCTTGGTTCAAGAGGCAAGAACATTGGGTCCTAAGGGTGGCAAGTGTGGGAATGCAAAAACCACAACCCACATGGCCTCCCATACAAGCCTTAGCATGTCTACCTCACATCACCTGTCATACCACGTTCTCCTTTCCAACTAGATTCATTCAGAGCTCAGATCCATCAATCAAGTGAATCAGCAGAACAACTAAGCATAGCTAAGCACAACATATATAATAGCTTTAGCAACGCTCACAAAGCCAAACCCTAGTTATGATAGAAGTAGTGGATCAGGGATTATAGGTTCAAAGGTAACATGCATCAGATAGTATTACTCTATCTATCGATAAAAGACTTTAGAATCGGATGCACATGACAAGAATTAAAATGCTTGAAAGCATAGGATCATATCATGTATGGGGTTTCACTTGCCTTTGCCCGTTGATACCCGATAAGCAGATCTTCGGACACCTAGTACTTGACTTGGTTATAGTTGGTCAAGTATTGGTCTTCGAGCTTCGACAGTGTTGATCTTGGTCTTCAATCTCGATCTCAATTATGATACCGTATTCTATTAAGAAGACCCAAAACACCAGAAAGTAAAGGGGAAACAATAAACACATGGCATCAATGCAATGCTCAAGCAAGGATGATGATATGGCAAGTTAAAGTGTATTGAAATTAAAAACCTAAACATGCTTGGTCATTTTCAACGGGGTTCGAGGGGTCCAAACCCTAATTCGAAGGAACCCTGAATGCATATGAGTGGGTTACATTTAGTTCTTCTAATTAACTTGCAATTTAAGTTGCTTATCAATGCATGATTATATATTTCATAGATAGATCTCATTTTTCTGAACATTTTGATATATTATTTGTATTTTTCTGACTTATAGATAATAAGATATTGATTTTATAAGATTTAAACTATTTTTTGAAATTATTAACCAATTAAAAACAATTACTGCGCAAGGCTAACGTCGGCTCGGGGTGGGGTTGTTTTTCACCGGGGCTGAGCCAGCCCCAGACGCTGACGACTAGGCCCTATGGCTAGTTCAATGAGCCACGCTGACCAAGCTGGGCTAGCGCCCATGTCACTGCCATGCAGGCACCACATCGACGCCACATGGGCGCCACGTCGGCTCGTCGGAGAACCCTGCAGAAGGCAGGAGAGATCGACGCTAGCGAGCGAGCGAGAATTCGGGGTTGCGTGCATTCAAACCAAAGGAGCCAGGCAAGCAAGAAAGAGGAGGCGCCGCCCGGATTTGGTCACCGAAGCATCGACAATGACGACGGCCAGCGGAAGCGACAGTTGCACGACGACAGCAACCTACGGAGCTAGAGGGAGGAATGGGAAGGGTCCACAGGGACCAGCAGCTCACCTTGAAGCATAAGAACTCGTCGGAGGGGTGGAGGTGGCCGGAAATGATGTAACGGACACGACGGCGCTCGGTTAGAGCTCCAGAAGAAGCGGTCAAGATGGCCGATTGCGGGTACCCGAGTCGATTCCTTTGGCCAGGGGCACAAGCGGGACGAGGCGGAGCTCGTGGAGCTGTAGGCAGGACACGGGGAGGCGCGCGATGACAACGATGAACAAAGAGTGGCGGCTAGGGTTTCAGGTCCATGAGGGGAATGAGAGAGGGAGGTCTCTAGAGAGAGGGAGGGAGGATAAGGATAGGAGAGAGTGTCGCCGTGCTTCTTATCCTCTTTAGGGAGCTTGTTGGATGGCCGGGAGAAGGTGGCAGGGATCAACAGTGCTGGTGATGACACAGAGGAGCATGGCGTCGGAAGGAAGGCGACACACAGAGAGGCGAAGCGATACTGGGCCGGGTGGGCTGCTGCTGGGCCGCAGAGCTGTGCTGAGCGGCGAGGAGGAGAGGGAGAAGAGATGGGTTACGACCCAGTTAGATTAGGATTAGGGTTTCTTCTTTGCAAATTATTTTTACTTTTTCTATTTTCTGTTTTCCATTTATAAAACCATTTCAAATATGTTTTAGGGTATTTAAAATATACTAGAAGGTTTATAAAACTATTTAAAATATTACAGGGGGCCTCTTATTCAATTTCGGCTCCACACTTTTTATACTTCTAAAATTCAAAACCATTTTGGAAGTTTTTTTCAAGAGGGGAGAAGACTAGGGTTTAGGGTTTTCTTTTGTGTTTCCTTTGAATTTTTTTATCTTAGCAAAATAGATGATGCTTTTGAATGCACAAACAACCCTAATTACTATTAGAAGAACTAGGGGTGTTACATTCTATAAGTGTGGGATTCGAGACCATAGCCAACAAAAATACCCTCTAATGATTTGGAATCAAATTTGGACAAAGAAACACCCTTGATGCAATAGAAACACTTACAACCGAACACCCAGAAGTATAAAAAGTTGGGCTTGTTACCGGTAAGAATTTCATATGGAGTCTTGATTAATTCTTTGCGGAGGTAGATCCGGTTTGATGCATGGAATGCGGTGGAGATTGCTTAGCCCAAAAGTTGTAGTGGGGATCTGAACTCCGCCAACATGGATTTAGCCATATCAATTAGAGTTCGGTTCTTCCTCTCAGCTACACCATATTGTTGAGGTGTATATGCAGAAGAATATTGGTGTTTTATTCCCTCATCACTATGAAATCCATTCAAGGTGTAGTTCTTGAACTCAGTGTCATTTTAACTTATTATTATCAGCACAGGGACATTGTGTTGACGTTGAACCATGTTGATAAAGTCGATGAAGTTTTCTTGGTTCTCACTTTTCAACTTGAAGAAGTATACCAATGTGTATCTTGAATAGTCATCAACAATCACCAAACAATACTTCTTCCCACCAAGACTACCCTGATATGGAGGGCCAAAGAGATCAACATGAGGGATCTCCAAAATCGTCTTTGACTTGATGAAGTTATTTGGATGTGGGAAGAATCATGCATCTTTCCTTCAATACACGCCCTGCACACATGATCTTTGGCAAAACAAACATTTTCTTTTAGTCCAACAATATGGCCACCCTTGTGGAGACTTTTCAAAGTTCTCATGTTGACATGGGATAGTCGATGATGCCATAGCCAACCCACATCGGCCTTTTCGAATAAGCACATTGCACTTGTAGTGGTTTTCCCCAAAAAGTCCACCACATATAAGTCATTTTCGGTGTACCCAATGAAAGCAACCTTTAGAGACTTGCGCTACAAGAGGATCACAATATCATTATCAATAAAGACGGCAAAGCCCATCTTTCCAAGAGCACGGACTGAAAGTAAATTATATCCAAGGGTTTCAACAAGCATGACGTCCACGAGTGTAATATCGTGAGCAACTACAACCTTGACAAAACCCACTACCTTAGACTTTGACTTGTCGGCATATGTCTCGGTTATTTGATCATCATTTGGTCTCATCTCCTTGACAATAGCTTTGCTTCCAGTCATATGACTTGTGCATCCACTATCAAGCACCCACTTTGACCCTCCGGAAGCATAGTTCTCTAATCATCTTGCCATAAGGCAAGTGAAGTTCTTGTTGGAGATATTCTCATCTAGAGATTCGAAGAGTGAGAGAGTGAGAAAGAGGATGAAGAAGTAATGTCCATAGAAGCCACACCATTTGATGTTTCCTCATCATCATCTTTATTATCGGACGAGAATTCTTCATGTGTTACCAAAACAATCTCACCTGACTTCTTGTTGGTGGGATTCTTTTTGATGAAGGGTTTCTTGAAGGGAGCCATGGAGTTGTTCTTTAATACAAGTTTACCCCCATGATCTTCTCTTTTCTCATAGGGACAACCGGCAACAAAGTGATAGTGATTACCACAGTTGAAGCAAGTTATCAACTTTGAGCTATTGTCTCTTCTCCCATTTGAGTTAATTCTTCATTGCATTTCCATCTTGGGCTTGGTGGGGTATTTCCAAAAATTCCTTGCATAGAAGGCCATGTATTCACCATGAGCAACCTTGACATCTTTGTGATGCCTCAAATATAAGCCTTCATCACATCCTTCTTCATCCACATATTCCACCACTTTAGCTTTTAGGGACTGGTTGATGCCACTATTCATTCCAAGGGCTCTAGCACGAGCATCTTTGGCATTCTTGGGAGCAACCTTGAAAGCGGACATATCTTGCATAACCTCATTGGAGGTCATGAGGTGGTAGTTGTGTCGTCCTTGGAGACTCTTCAAGTCGGTGGGCTCGAAAGGCATGAGTGCACACACATATTTTATTTTTATCCAAGCATCATCCACATGTGAGGCACCAACATTCCTTAAGGCGGTGGCAATATATTTGAGCATTCGATACATGTCTTCATGATCTTCACCATCCTTAATATAGAAGCCTTCGGCTTCATTGCTCAGTGCATCATAACGGTTTCTTCTCATGCTCTCATTCCCAACAAATAAATCTGTGAGAGCATCCCAAGCTTCACTGGCGGTGTTGAGGTGTTCTATGTGAGGGAAATATTTTGTCCCCAAATATTGTTGAATCATGTTTAAAGAAGTGGCATTGAGTTAACTATTGACAACTTCTCTTCTTATCAAGTTGGTTGGATCCACAATTCTGAGTCCTTCCTCAATAATATTCCACAATTCAATGCAAGAACCATGCACATGAAATTTCATTAATGATTGCCATTGAGCAAAGGTATGTTAGGTGGGTCACCTCTACTGTTTATATTTGGGTGAGGGATTGGACGGTCGGCAGAGTACCAACTGGGAACCTTATGGTACTCTTCCTTCTCATCATCCTTTTTGGTGGAGGTATTAGTGTTGTCAGGATCATCCCCCACCACCACAACCTTGGGTGATGCCGAAGCATTCACCTTTGGGAGTGTGGTGGGTTACTCTAGAGGAGGAGGAGGAGGTGAGGCCAATTTCTCCTTAACAAGTTGCTCAACTAGGTCACGCAACTGTTTGATTTCGTTTCCCAGGGAGGAGCTCAAGCTTGATTCCAATTTCATGAGATCCTCCATTGACACCATGTTACTAGCCTCACTCCCATCTCCTCCATCGTGGATACCCATATACTCTTAGGTGTTAAAGCCCGAATAAAGAGCCGAGGATCTAATACCAAGTGAAAGGATTGTATGGGCACCTAGGGGCGGGGGGGGTGAATAGGTGCTACTTCAAATTTTACTCCTTTTCAATTTAGGGTTTGACACAAAAGGTAAATTCTCTATATTATGCAACTATGGTGAATTTATATATATGTCAACCTAGCACAACACTAAGCAAGAACAAGATATGTAAAGTTCGGTAAAGGATGGAAGTAACCAAAGTGGAGCACACGGAGACACAAGGATTTGCTTCCTGCGGTTCCTTCCTTTTGAGGGGAAGTACATACATGTTTGGAGACGGGGTGGTTTCAAACCACCAACGCCACGAGATTCCTCCCTTGTTCTCCGATGAATCTCACCCCAAAGGGTTTGATTCACCTCTTCCACTATATCGGCAACCTTTGAGGTGGAAGCTGGCACCTTTACAACAATTTCGAGGCACACATCCACAACTGAATTGGAGGCTCCCGAATACAAGCAAGTTGTCAAACAATCAAAGACAAGCTTGTAATAACCAAATCAAGAGCTAGGGTTTCCAAAGAAACTCTAGAGCAAGGGGCCCTCAAGTGAATGAGGGGGAAATGAAGATATCTCTTGGTGAAGCTATATATCAAAGCCCCTCTTCGATTCTCCAAAGATCAATGACTTTGGATTGTTGGATGAAGATATCTTATTTATTTGGTCGCTCAAATGTTGATGGATTTATTGACTGGGTCGAGCAGATGGAGGAAGGGGATGAGGTCCCCTATTTATAGGCACTCACTCTGAACCGTTTTCTGACTGTTGGGCAAATTGTCACACTGGAGACTCCGGACTACAGACTGGAGACTCTAGTCTACACCAGACTCCGGTCAATATCCTTTCCGTGTTTGGACCACCATACATAGTGTCCCAGGTGACTTGGGGAACCTTCCTCTAGAAACTCTTCAAAGACTCTGGTCTGTTGTATACGGGAGACTCCGGTGTTTTCACACCGAAGACTCCGGTCTAAGTGAACGCACCGGAGAATCCAGTCCATCTCCAGACCCTCATACCGATTTTCCTAGGAAAGTTTCTCGAGGCCCCTCCAGAGACTTTTGGGGAATCACCGGACCACACCAGAGACTCCGGTGTTTCCACACATGAGACTCCGGTCTGGGATTCCGTGAAACTTGTATTTTTTGCATGGACAATTCCACTGGACAAAGTCCTTTTCTCTTTTCATTATATCATCCTTTAGACATTAACACACTGTAAAATGATCTACAAGTTGTTAACAAAAAACAAAACTGATTAAGATTGTAAGACCCCACCAATTAAGGTAAAGGCCCGTGTGATTGCAATGCTAGTCTCTGGATCGAACTGCTAGCATCCACAGTTTAAGATGAAGTACACAGATACAAAGGTCATTATAACAATGTAATATCTAGAGATAGATAGTTCTTACAACTCTTTAGCCCAAGGCTAATACATAGAGTTCACAATACTTAACAAAATAAATAAAGCATTCATCTTCATGTGCCACGGGCAAACATGTTGAGTGTAGACTCATAACCCTAGTCTCCATCAGAGTAACCTGCAACATCATAAGTTACAGCCATAGAGGGTCAATACATTTGGAATTGTATTGGAAAGTTATACCATAGTAATATAGTAACATCTAATAACTATATGAATTTGGCTTAGTGTAGTTCAGGCTGGCTTAGCTCAAAATAAGGGTTTCTTATTAGTTGAAAACACTAAGTTTTTGTTTGACAAAAACACCCAAGGAACCACCAATAGACATTGGTGAACCTTTAACCTTGTTCAACTAGAAGTTTTAACTTAGAGAAATTGGGATGAGGAGATCCTTGATCACTTCAATGTCTTTGAGGCTAAAAAATATCCATTACCGGGGACACAGCTAAGTACTTAGGTTTTACCCTCTCGAGAGGAGGTACACTTCCCCCACAAGATTCGACATGCATCGAGATGAGACTTTTCAGAAGCATTCCCTTAGACCATGCATTCCATCATATCAACCCTACCACCAACTGTCCATCTGGCTAAGTTCTTGCAACCTAGTTGGTCAAGGACCAGCCCATATGCCATGTGGTTGCACTAGAAGCTTCTCAACACTAAACATCTCAAATCTCTTTGTTCTTGGGTGGCCATCCAAAAGTGTGATACACAAGGTAAACCATAGACATGGGCCTTGTGTAAACACTCAACACAAACCAATCTTTCCATTCCACCAAGGTGATTCATTCACATGTTGTTTTATTAACCAAAAACATAGTCATAGATTTTGCATAATATCATAGCATGAATATTACACCCTTGTATTCTACTAGCTAGGCTAAGAATACTAGCATAAGAAGTTTCTTAACTTAGGGAAAAACTTCTAAGACAATATCTATAGGATTTGCCCAAGCATAACATATAATTATAAAATAACCATGCAAATCCTACTCAAAATTTCACTAGTGCATAGAAAAAATAATGGGACAAAAATATGAAGCATCACTTTCCTTGGTAGTTGGGGGAATAGGAACAATCCTCACAATCACACTCTCCACAATCACCAAAATCTACACATAAAATCATACCACAATATTCACATTCCATATACGAACAAAAATATATATGAATGCATGCAAAATGCAAATTAATGCTTTGTCACACTTTTCAAAACGAACTAAACAGTACTGAATAGATAGCATACGTTCTAAGGTCTAAATAAATCAAAAGTTACTTTAAAATAATTTTCTAAACATTTTATATAGTCAAATTAAGCCTACAAATGTTTCTGTATAAAATCCTAATTTTACAGAATCAAATGGCCAAACTAAGCCCATAGTTTCCAAGAGCTTATTTTTATGAATCTAGTGATATAAAATTTGTAATTTTTGGACAAATAGATCAAAAGTTATTGAATTTACAAGTTTGAATAACTAATAGATCAAAAATCAGATTTTAAATCTAAACCAGTGACACACGGCGCTTCCTGATTGGCCCGTACCGGTTCGCGCCGATCATGCGTGCACACCGTCAGATCTAAGTGGGATCCTGCGGCTCAGATCTTCCTGTACCAGTTCGCGCTGGCGTCTAATCTAAACAGCTGGATCTAGATCCAGCGGATCCACTCGATCAGACTAGAAAGGGGCTTCGCAAATGGCGAGCGCGGTGGAGGCGCGTCTGGCCACGACGCTTCAGCGAGGCCAGGGGTGAGGGGGTGGCTTAGGGGTTTACCAGAGTCACGGCGACGAGGTGAACGCAGTGGTGGTCGCATGCGAAGGAGGGGTGCATTGGTACCGCCATAATCGCTCGACGGAATTGGGGTCACCGTCGGGTGCTCGCAGTCGATGATGAGGTCGAGCCTACAGAGTGCCAATAGACAAACAAAATGTATTAGCGTGTGCGCTCAAGGACAGTGGTTGCGATGGTGCAAACCAGAGGCGAGGGCGGGGTCGAGGCTCATCGCAATTGTTCGTCGAAGCTCGTCGGAGCTGCGGCGGTGAGAGGAGAAATATGCAGAGCCTAGCGGCGCTCAGGCTTGTGGTGTGGGGGAAATGGAGCGGAGGCCGGGGGCGTTAAGTAGCGGGGGCGAGGGGTGCTGTCACGCCAACAATCAAGAATAGTAAAGAGGATTGAAAGGGGAGAAACGGCAGCGGCGGAGAAGGTCGCCGCGGCGTTGATTAAGGACAAATGGGTGACGTGGAGGTGGGGTCCACCTGTCAGTGAGGGGGTGCGGCGCAGCGTGGTGAGAAACAGAGGGGGAGAGGGGAACCCAGGTGGGTTGCTGGGCTACGAGTTGGGCCGCGGGGGTGGGCTGCGCTAGTTGGCTAGTATGCTTCTATTTTTTTCCTTTGCCTTTTTCTTTTTGTGATTTGATTGTGCCAAATGAGATTTGAATGCTCAAATCAAATCCAAATCAAGTAAAATTTTCACCAAAATGCTCAAATCAAGTCCAAAAGTGTGTCAAACACATACAATCACTCATAATCATTTTTGGGTTTTGAAAATAAAATAAACCATGCCCCATAAATTTATATATATTAAAAAGGGGTTTAAATATGTTTCCATTAGGGTTTTTGTTTTGAAATTTTTTGTGCAAGATAAATATGCCATGATGCTATGAATGCAACAATATGAATCTGCATTTGATGAAATTTGGGATGTTACAAATCTAACCCCCTTAGGATGAATCTTACCCTCGAGATTCGGATTCGCTAGCAAATACGTGAGGGTGATCTTTCCGAAGGTCATCTTCTCTTTCCCTAGTTGTTTCTTCCTTGGTATGATGATTCCATTGTACTTGCAGAATTTGGAAGTCTTAGTAAGAGTGACTCTTTCTGCTGTCTCAAGAATCTTGATAGTGTTGGGGATATGCTATATGGGTATCCTTATAGTATGTCTCTTATCCAGATAACCCGGGTGGCCCATAGTTGGTAGCATGGCCCTTGGCCTGCTGGGCGGCCCAGTTAGATGGATCCAAAAGGGAGGCCCATGCCGGATAAAGGAAGGCTACGGAGGAGTCACCGACGTACCCAGAACCTTGGAGTGCAAGACACGCTAGACTAGTTATAGACAGTGTAGGACTATGTAACCTGTCCGGCAAGGACTTTTCCCTGTAACTCTAGGACCTGGCGACTATATAAGTCGGGCCTATGGGAGCCTTTAGGGCACAATCATAGACAACTTCACATAACCTCGCACAGCGAACCATCGTGGGATCTGAACCTGGGTAAGCCGTGTTACCTCGTACCCATCAACCGTCCGCCTTCCCCCACGTCTCTAAACACGCATTGTGAGGACACCTCCATGGCGTACTCGTTGGCAATACCACGACAGTTGGCGCCCACCATGGGGCAAGAGGCGCTTCAGGCTCTTCAGCGGGCGAGGACCAAGATCTTGGCGGGAATCGGCAAAACCGTAGCCATCGGTCGTGTTCTATTCTCCGGTAACGTTCCGATTGTCCCTCCCGACGAGTTCTGGATCCCGGCGAAGACGAACCCTACGCGATGCTCGATGGTCCCCATCGGATACATCCACCTCTTCATTGGCGAAACCGACTCAGGCACTAGTTCCCTGGGAGTCGGAGGAGCATCAAGACCCGCACGGAATGCCTACGTGCAGGATATGTTCGCGGAAGGATCGATGTCGAATCTCTCCTCGGAGTTTGCCGGCAAAGATCATAAAAATTCAAGGCCCAGCCAAACCGCCCCTGTGCAGGATATAACGGTGGAATATCACTGCAAGTTCTTCGTAGTGGTTACCATCTTAGATCTGGCGCGTTGCGTTCAGAGAGAGGGGGAAAACCCCCGCGATTACCTTGCCAGGTGGCTCCATATACGGGCCGATCTGGCACATTACCCCAATGATAATGCTATGTATCACTTTGTGAAAGGACTGGACCAGGGAACGCTTCTCCGGCATTCTCTAAGGCGGCAGCAAGCTTCAGGACGTCTCACCTTCGAAAGTATGGTGAACACCGTCAACAGCTACACGGAGGCCGAGGGGGAAGCTCAGGCAACTCCAGCGCTCATTGACGGAGCGCCACCGCTTCAGCCACCGCCACCACCGCCTCCGGACGCCATCGCCACAGCTGCGCCACCACCTCCATTCATCGTCACGCCCGTTGCACCTCCACCCCCCCGTCATCGAGGAAGCCCTGGCACCCTACGACTCTGTGATTGACGCGCTTTACGCCAACTTTAGTGCAGATTCAGAGGAGATAGATTTCAGTCCGGAGGAGCTAGACTCTGCCATGCAGGAGATGGAGGAGGATTACCAGCGCGACGAGCATGCTAACAATGCCGTCGTGTCCCGAGAGGTGTTCGTTACCATTGGGACGGTGATGGATGAAGATCAACCCAAAAGAGCTCCGCCTACCGCGCTGGACAAGGGGAAGGGACCACTTCTTGCTGTCGACAATGATCGCGCAAGGGACATGCCCCCTCCGCCTAACCCAGTGCAACAGCCGCAGTAACTCGACACCGGTCCGAGCAACAACAACACCGCAAACCCGCCGCCTCCAGCATCTACGTCTACTGCTTCCCAAGTTACTCCAACAGATAGAGTAATGTAAGACAATCTCCTCGTCAAGCCCTTGACCATGGCTCATATCCGGAACGTGACCCAGCTTGACGAGAAGCGCCAGCAGCTGCTGGAGGAAGTGCAGGCCATCGCGGAGCAAGGTGCAAAGCTAGATCGAGATCTGGCCAACGCGCAGAAGTCAGTAGAGAAACCTAGAGCAATGGAGGCCGAGTACAAGACTCTGCTGCAGCAGCAAAAGGCCAAGAAAGCTCCGGCTCGTGTCATCAACGATCCTGGTGTGCGGTGAATCCTAGGATGGGCTCCCCCGAAGCCGGCACAGGCCAAGCCATACATTAACAGTGAAGTCAGGCAGGTGATGTCCACTCCTCTCCTCAACCTCGTCGTCGCCAAGACCCTACTGGAGCAGGATAGATCGCTTGAGGCGGTGGACCAGGTCTACGACCTAGTGGCCAAGGCGGTAAGACAGTTGGAAAAGGCCACCTCTCATAGGCTTGAGTCTGACCCAGCGTTTTGCCAGTCTAGCCAGCATAAGCCTCCAAGGGACAAATCTCCTCTTGATGTCGGGTCTCACACGGGTTCATCAGAACGAAGACGCAGGGATGCGTGAAACAGGAAGGATGCTATCCCCATATCCTCTGACCATGGAGGCAAAGCCCAACCTCGTCGCCCATCGCTACCGCCCCGCTCCCCCTGACATCACGAAGAAACCAAGGCTCACCGTCGTACGGATATGCCTCCACCAAGGCACAGCGGCATCGTCATCCATGACAACGCGGAGCAAAACCGTCATGACGGAGAGCGCAATCAGGGACACAAGAGCATGTCGCGCCATGACCCTCCGCGTTCGACAAGCAACCGCGACAAGCGTGAGGCATCGTAGGAGGGTAATAGCAAGAAGGCTAACCCACTGCCACTTCCGCCTCCGTCGCCACCTAGCAGGCACCATGGCGGAGGGGGTCTGCGCCGTTCATGCAGCCCATCCCATGTTGGCAAGAAGAAAGGAATCCCGGAGACATACAACGCACGTTCGCGGATAGATAAGATCCACGAGGCCCAGGAAGGACCATACCTGGGACCAAGTTGCTTTGGACCTGTCATACGGCCCGCAACTTACCCCAAAGGTTTTCGGATTGACAAGACCATCAAGCCCTATGACGGCACCGCCAAACCAGCCACATGGTTGCAGGACTACGGTAACGCGGTGGAGATCGCCGGGGGTAGCCCCAACGTTGCTGTCAAGTACCTCCCATTAATGTTGGCAGGCATGGCCCGTCAATGGATCGATGACTTGCCGGAAAGATCCATCTGCAATTTGTTGGACATGCAAGAAGCATTCACCAAGAACTTCGAGGGTACATATAAGCGTCTTGCACTATTGGCGATCTACATCGGTGCGTACAAGAGAAAGACGAGACATCTCGCGCCTACCTCTCCTGCTGGCTGGATATGAAGAATTCCTGCGCAGGAGTGCATGCTCAAACCGCCATGTCCACCTTCATCGATGGGTTGGAAAGGGGCACGTTGCTACGACATAAACTGAAGCGCTTGCAGGACAATCACCAGCTAGACTTGAACCAGATGATTCAGTTGGCCAGTGAGCTCGCAGCTGCCGATGACGATGCTCGCGGCTCTCTGCCGGCAATGGCCGTTCCAACTCAAGCTCGGAGGAAGAGCATCACAAAGCGGAAAACCTAACCAGAAAAAAGCAAACTCCTGACATGGTCGCTATGAGCTTTGTAGGACGAGGTGATGGCGGACAACGTGGCCGAGGACGGGGAGCTGGTCGTGGGCAGCAGCGAGGAAGTGAAACTACCTTGGCAACGCTCCGCATTCCCCAAACCTACAAAGAGTACCGCGATATGCCATGCCTCGTACACCTCGATGTCAACGGCAAGTCCACCCACACAAATCGACACTGCAAGTTCGTCAACGTCCTCAAGGAGGACCCGGAGGCCGGCTACAAGCAAAGTCGGAAGAACAAACCGCGAGACAAGGGCAATGGGAAGAAGAAGGAGGAGGATTCCAAGGATTCAAGTGACATGGACGAGGACATTGACCCCAAGCACACCGCCAAGAGCGACGGCAAAGGCAAGAACCCCTTCGAGAAGAAGGCGGCAGTTTTCCATACTTTCCTTGGCACCCCCACCGTTCGACAATAGAAGACCTCCATGATGATACTGATGGCTACTCTCCCCCAGTTCCCTAGTTCCTGCGCTAGTCGGAGATTCCAATTACTTGGGACATGAAGGATCACCCAGACTTCATCCCTACAGAGAACCAATACGCCATGGTCATCAACCCCCTGATTGACGACAATGAGTTAACCAAGTGTATGGTGGATAGTGGAAGCAGCATCAACATCATGTACCTGGATACACTGCAGAATATGAACTTGACGGAGGCAAACCTAAGGCGGACCAACACCATCTTCCACAGCGTAGTTCCTGGTCGGGAGGCTCGGTCCCTTGGGTGCATCACGCTTCAGGTAGCCTTTGGCGATGTTAATAATTACCTCCAAGAGCACATGAACTTTGAGGTGGTCCCCTTCAAGAGCGTGTACCACGTCATATTCGGCCGCGACATATTCCACACCTCATGTCCAAGCCATGCTTCGTCTACAACAAACTCAAGATACCCGGACCAAACGGTGTCATCACTGTATCCGGAAGCTTTACCAAAGCTAGGGACTGCGAGATTGGAGAAGCAGCCTACACGGAAGCTATCCTCTACAGCGAAGAATTCAAGGCGATCCAGAGCAAGGTCGATGCCTCGGAGATGCCCGTGTCAAAGAAATAGATTTCTGACTCCGCCCCAACATTCAAGGCCGCCATCGAGACCAAGCCGGTGGAACTTATGGTAGGCGATGCCTCCAAGACCATCGCCATTGGGACGAACCTGGACCCCAAATAGGAAAACGCGCTCGTCGATTTCCTCCGTGAGAATAGGGACATCTTTGCCTGGCAACCTGCCGACATGAAAGGTGTACCTAGGGTACTTGCCGAGCACAACTTAAGCATTGATCCAAAATGCAAACCAGTGAAGCAACCTCTATGACGCTTTGGGCATGAGAAGAGGTGCGCCATAGGCAAAGAGATAGCTAGGTTACTTAAGGCTAGTTTTATCCGAGAAGTCCTTCACACCGAATGGGTGGCCAATCCTGTACTCGTCCCAAAAAGGGAACCAAAGAATTAAGAATGTGCATTGATTACACTGGCTTGAACAAAGCATGTCCCAAAGATCTGTTTGCTTTGCCTCGCATTGACTAATTCATTGACTCGACGGCTGGCTCGTAACTTTTTTGTTTTCTCGATGCATAATCAGGATACCAACAGATCAAGATGAGGAAGTCGGACCAATTGGCCACTTCGTTCACTACTTCATACGACACGTTTTGCTACGTTACGATGCTCTTTGGGCTGAAAAACGCAGGTGCTACCTACCAGCGTACAATGCAACATTGCCTACACGATCAAATTGGTCGGAACATTCACGCTTATGTGGACGATATAGCGGTGATGTCTAAAAAATCAAATGACTTAATTTCCGACTTAAAAGAAACCTTTGATAATTTCCGGAAATACAACATGATGCTTAACCCTAAGAAGTGCGTCTTCGGGGTTCCAGCAGGCAAATTGTTGGGCTTCATCGTTTCCCAGCATGGAATCAAGGTTAACCCGGAGAAAATCAAGGCCATCTTAAACATAAACCATCCGACATGCCTAAAGGACATACAACGACTAACATGTTGTGTTGCAGCAGTTAGTTGGTCCGTCAGCCGACTTGGAGAGAAGGCTCTGTAGCTGTACAAGTTGCTGAAGAAGGCGGACAAATTCACATGGACGGACGAAAAAGACGCAGCATTGAAGCAGCTCAAGGAGATTCTTTCCTCAGCGCCTATCCTTGCAGCACCCGAGCATGGAGAGCCCATGTTAATTTACATGGCCGCCACCAACCGGGTAATCAGCATCGTTGTCGTGGTAGAGCGGAAGGAACCAGGCTATGAGCATGGAGTTCAACGACCAGTTTACTATGTAAGCAAGGTCTTGACGGAGTCCAAGAAGCATTACCCGCACTACCAAAAGATATCTTATGGAGTATTCCTTTCTTCTCGGAAGCTGAGGCATTATTTCCAGGAGCACCCCATCACAGTGGTGAGCAAGACTCCACTTTCCGACATCATCAACAATAGCGACACTACTAGAAGGGTCGCGAAGTGGGGCATTGAACTTGCCGCCTTCGAGATCACCTACAAGCGACACGATGCTATCAAATCACAAGCCTTAGCGGATTTTATTGCAGATTGGACGGAGATGCCAAATGCTACCCCATTGCCGGAGCCATAATATTGGGTGATGCACTTTGACGGATCAAAGCTGCTCAATGGCTCGGGGCTGGTGTACTGCTACAGTCACCAACTGCGGACAAGCTACACTACGTTCTGCAGATCCACTTCGAGGCTACGAACAACATGGCGGAGTATGAAGCACTCATTCACAGATTACGCGTAGACAAGGATATTGGCATCAAGCGCATAGTTTGCTGTGGAGATTCCGACTTGGTTGCCCAGCAGGTGGCTGGCACCTGGAACGCGCGGAACCCTATGATGGCAGCATATCGAGACGAAGTGGACGAGATAGCCAAGAGCTTCTTGGGCTACGAGGTCAAGTATGTACCTAGGTAGCAAAACGAGGCGGCTGATCTGCCGTTTAAGCTTGGATCAGGGCGCAAACGAATTCCGCCTGGAGTTTTCCTGGAGCATCTACGTACACCATCTACGAAGGGAGCAGACATCGACAACCCGGACAGAGTAGACTCTTTCGTCCACATGGTGGCAAAGGTCCCTCCGGCTTGGACAAAACCATTCATAGAGTATCTCGAACACGAAACTTTGCCCGACGACAAAGTCGAAAGACGGCAAATAGTACGTCGAGCAAAGGGCTATACCATAATGAATGGACAGCTCTACAAAAGAAGCACTACTGGCGTATATCTTAAGTGTGTTTCCCAGCAAGAAGGTATTGAAATCCTATGCGAAATCCATCTCGGAGATTGCGGGAATCACGCCGCTCCTCGATAATTGGTCGCAAAAGCTTTTCGGCAAGGATTCTACTGGCTAACCGCGAAGGCGGAAGCCGACAAGCTGGTTGAGACATGCATGGGATGCTAGTATTATGCCCGACAACCACATGTTCCTGCCGAAGAATTACGAACAATACCAATAACTTGGCCCTTTGTAGTCTGGGGGCTAGACATGGTGGGTCTGTTACAAACAGCACCATGTGGGTTTACGCATCTGGCAGGTCGTCGATCCCATTAGAAAGCTCGATGGGGCAACTGCCCTTAGGTTTGTCCGGGATCTAGTGGTGAGATTTGGTCTCCCACATAGCATAATCACCGACAATGGCAGAAAGATGTCACTCGGAGAAGTGGAGGCTTATTGTTGGGACAAAGGCATCCGACTTGACCTTGCATCTGTGGCACACCCACAATCCAATGGTCAGGTTGAGCGAGCCAATGGATTAATTCTGCAGGGAATCAAGCCACGTCTTGAGGCACCGCTACATAGAGCAGCTGGAGCTTGGGCGGAAGAATTGCCATCTATGTTGTGGAGTTTACAAACTACACCCAACAGATCCACCGGCAATACCTCTTACTTCATGGTATATGGATAAGAAGCCATCCTACCTTCCGACATCCTTCACGATGCACCAAGAGTCGCCGCCTACGACGAAGATGACGGTGAATAATACAGACGCCTAGATGTGGACCTTCTCGAGGAGGAGCGCGTATTGGCATGTAAAGATCCGCCATCTACCAACAGAAGCTACACAGCTACCATAGTTGCCGCGTCTGGCATCGCTCGTTTAAAGAGGGGGATCTTGTGCTCCGACTTAAGCAGAAGAAGTCACACAAATTATCCCCGCCATGGGAAGGACCGTTCATCATCAGCAAGGCGCTGCTCAATGGGTCTTACTACCTCATTGACAATCATGAACTGAAGGATAGACCCAACGAGGATCATAAGCGTAAGCGACGTGACCCGGATGATGACTACCTGGAGCTTGATCGGCCATGAAACAAAGCACAGCTACGTCCTTTCTACACTTAGCATTTTTTATCTATTGTGTACCTCTTATATGATCAATGAAATAAAGGTCTCTAGTTCACTCATACTTCTGAGTCTTTTACCTCCTTTAGTGTTCATTTTTGGATCATATAAAACCTTTATGCACAAGCTTTGCAATTGCACTTGTGAAAATTCTGCCTACGGGCGTTAGCTTATGTTTTCTGGTCTACACGTTCTTTGTCGTTTTTATGTGGATTCTGGAGTAGTGACTTTTGGCACTTATTGTCAGCGATTTTGTGCTTAGGTTATTGACGGTGCCATTGGGCATCATCGCCTAAGCGCATGGTTCCAACAATGAGTCTTCCGACTCAAGAAAAGTCAAGCATGAAAACCAAAGTAATGGTTAAGCCAGGACTTGCTTAAAAAATATATACATGCTGGAACTAGTTCTTGGTAGCAGGAAATAACAACCATTGTTTTCTGCCTTAAGTTAACACATAGTTTTTTCCGCATATACATTTCAGAGGAAACAAATATTACACAATTGTTTTTCATTCCTCTGGTGCAGGCGACTTGGATGTAGCATCGTAGGCAGCAGGAGACTCACCTTCCTCAAAGTCGGCAGTGTTGAGGGACTCAGAGGATCTTTGGTGGCCGCCATCAATAGTTTTCATGGTCACAAAGACATTAACATCGACCAACTTGGCGACTCTGGTGTCAAAACCCGCGAGCGACACCAAGATAGATTCATGGTTTATCTTTTGGCCTTCATCGTCTGCGTCGGGGATACCGGAGGTCACCGTGTCGATGTCAGCATTTTCATAGCGTGCCTTGACCATTGACAGCACCATTCTTGCGTCGGCCCATGCACACTAAGCTTTCCAGCTTGAGATACTCTCGGGGGCTCGACACAGGATCTCTGACGCCTTGATATTAATCTAGAGGAGCTTGGCTATCTCTTTGGTCTGCTTGATGGCGGTGTTGATAAAGTTTCCGGCAAGGACCATGCACTCCTTTGGCGGAGGAGGCGACTGGATTAAACCCATAGGAGCTGCAAATTTCCGACAAAGGAGCTCACGAGTTCAAAAAACAACAAATTCAGAGTATCTAGCTTACAGAAGTCCAAGAAGGAAAATCACTTAATGAAGATGCTAATTTCAGCTTGTTGGAGAGTCTCCGCCATGGAGTCCCGTTCTTGTCGGAGGATCTTGTACGCTTCATGATGGCGTTGATTTTTCTCATCGGCAGCTCTCTTATGCTCTTTCAAGATTGCGATTTCCTCCTTCAAGCGGTTCATCTCCTCACTGGCGGAGTCTTGCATGTCTTTCATTGAATCCTCGTGCATCTTCATCATGTCCTCCATATCCTTATTAAGGATCTTGCTTTCTCTATCCAGATGTTGAATATGCTTGGATTGCTTAACAATATCCTTAGCCTTGGCAATGGATTCTGCAAGTTAGAGAGAGAACAATACACAATGAGTACTCAGAGAATGTTGGCACAAGACCAAGTCGGAATATGAAAAAGAAAGGAAAAACAGACGCTTGCTCTTGATGATCTGTTCCTTCAAGAAGGCAGTTTTACCCTTTTCAGCTTCCAAGTCCGCGTGCATCTTCTGGTACTTGTCGTTGGCGACACCCCTCCAAGCATTCTCATTCTATGGAAAGAAGAAAGTTAAACGTTGTTTGGTCTACTTGGATCATCTAGCCGGAAAATTTCCACCTAGAAGCTCGGGGGCTACAAACGAGAGTTTTTAACTTAACAATATGCTTGGTCTTTCTTTAAGAATTTAGTCGGAACTAATTCAGTTTTCAACTAGAATCTTGGGGCTACAGTATAATTTTTGGACTCAGTCATATGCTTAGCTTCTCTTTAAGCATCTAGTCGGAACTAATTCAGTTACAACTAGAAGCTTGGGGGCTACAATATCGAAATTTATAAACACTGTGTATGCTACTCTGAAGGCATCTAGTCGGAATAATTCATTCAAACTATATGCTTGGGGGCTACAGTGAGAAGTTTTCTAGCTTAGTCACTCTTAGAGCATTTAGATGCAAAGACCTATGGTTTTTCGTCTAAATCCTCGGGGGCTACAGTGGGATACTCATATGAAAAGCAAAAGAAAAATAAAACGTACAAGCGCGATGATCTTGAGGTTTGTAGCACTCTCAGCAAGCAACATTCCAAAGGACAAACTATTTCCTTGCAAGATTTCTGCTTGCCGGAGAAGCTCCTCAAGGCCACACGTTGGAGATGTCGGATAGAATATCTTAGGGAACTCTATGGTCTTCTTGGGTGCGGAGGCGCCGCCTTCGGCAGATGTACCACCTTCCACCACCGCCTTACCGCTACCGATTGCATCCTTAGTCGGAGCTTCATCCATTTGGTGTGCGGCACTCTCCTGCGTCGCCTGTTCGCCGACAATAGCAAGCTCTGTGGAGGCACCTGAGTCCACTTGCATGGCGGAAGGGCCAGATGTTTCTTTGGCTTGAGAGCTTGTCAGAGCGGGCGTCGGCTTGACGATGGGAGTGACAGGGGTGATGGCGGGAGATGCGTGGGAAGACATGTCACGATGCAACATATCCTTAATGTTTTAGAAGCCCCCAAAGTCTTGGAGGTCTTCTTCAAACTGGTTATGGCTTTCTTCCTGAAACGTACAAAAAGTATAAGTATAGGAATAAGATAAACAATGGACAATGTCGGAGAGAAACAAGCTTACACAAGAGGGGGTGCTTTGGCAAAGGGGATCCCTATAACCTTTCCTTTCTCCACCTCCAGGGCCGGTGGTAGTCTTCTTGGAGGCTCCACCCTCCATCTTCTTTTTCTTGCCTCCGTCGGCAGCGTCAGAGGTGGAGCTCTTCCGCTTTCACGCCAACGGGGCATCGTCGTCGGACACGACGGTGACTTTCTTCATATTTGGATCATAGATTTGGGGAGCCATGCTATCCTCATCTATCTTGCTGAGCTGTTAAGTAAAGAACCACCGTGTTAGATGAGATGGTAATGGCTAGACGGAAGAATTGGAGTATATGTCATACACGGAAAATAAACAGGTACCTTTGGGCACTTGCTCTCTACGAACATGTCGTAGGTGATGGTGAAGCCACACTTCCTATCCTTCACCTTGACAATGTCCTTGAGGCGGAGCTTGACGGAGTCGCTCGAGAAGTTGTCCTCGGAGATGCGGAGGCTATCCTTCCTCTCGTTGGTATACTCATGCATCAACTTCAAGCGGTGATGTAGAGGCTGGATCCGTCTAACGAACCAGCACATGGCTAGGTCCAATCCGGTCAGACCCGTATCTACGAACCACTCTACCTTATAGCACGGGAAGCGTCGATGTCGGAGGGAAGGGAGGCCTGGGATCTCCATGTCGAGGCTTCGACGGCAGCTCCATCGACGAAGTCCGGCTACGTTACTTCTCGGCCGGCCAGAGGGATATCTGGGACGTATAAGTACGTCCGCTGCCAATTCTTGCAGGACTCGTGGACGACGATGTCGGGGAACCGCCGGCCAGGCCGGATCTTAAAACTAATGGTGCCACAATTTCTAAGCTCGTCCTTGCCGGCTCCGGCTTCGCACTTGACGGTGAAGAAATATATGAAGAGATCTAGCCTAGGCCTTATGGTTGAGGACAACAAGGAAAAAGTTGGAGATGGGCAGGGAGACGCCGCGTACCATTTGAGCTTTGAGGTACACCTTCTCTCCGGCTTGGGGAGAAGGGGTGACCTCGCCGGCCGGCGCCGCCCGCCAGACGATCCCCTCCATCATGGGGACGTAGCCCTCGTTGATCGGTTCTTTGATATCGCGGTCCGTAATATCCAAACCGCGCCAATCGCCCTTGTGGGAGTCATACTCCTCCTCCAGCAGCTCCAGCACCGCTACGTTATGGTCGCCGCCGGTGGTTTCGACCACCGCGGATTTGGTAATAACCAATCCCTCTGGGGGCACAATGACGACGCTTGCCAACTTCATCGCGGCATCGCCTGACACCGCCATGGAGGGGGAGGAGCTGCTGCTGGCCATTAGGAGTTTTCGGTGGTGACTGGGAGAGATTGAGGAGCTAGGGTTTTTCGCACAGGTGCGTGGAGAGCTCGAGGAGGCGCTCACTGGAGGAAGAAGATGATGCAGAGGAGAATGAGGTGAAAAAGTAAATTTTCTACCGTTGTTACTATTTATGATCTCCGGCATCAAGATTCGCGTAGCATGATCAAACGGTTACCACGTAGGCGAGGTGTGTGGGGACATGCGCGGAAATTTTGCCATGTTGCCAACCGTTCGTATCGCTCGCGCGGGAAAAACGGACATGATTGTGTTCTCTGCATGTGCGACTTACGAGGCGTTGCTGACCTATGTCTATGTCGCCCTAGCTGTCACTAGCAGGTGAACCATCACATCGGAATATTCTGGCATGGACGGATCCAATCCGGCTACAGAAGAGTACGACAGAAGATTCAGCAATTCTTCGACTTACATGTTGAAGACGGAGAAAACCTTGCAGGGTTCTTTGGGAGGACTACAGGATGTTGCTTGACGATTTGCCGACATCCATCTAGACGGAGCATTCAACGTGAAGAGGCAAGACGGCGCAAGATCTCAGAGTTCTCCGGGGGCTACTGTTGGGGATATGCTATATGGGTATCCTCATAGCATGTCTCTTATCCGGATAAACCGGGTGGCCCATAGTTGGTAGCATGGCCCTTGGCCTGCTGGGCAGCCCAGTTAGATGGATCCAGAAGGGAGGCCCATGCTGGATAAAGGAAGGCTGCGGAGGAGTCACCGACATACCCGGAGCCTTGGAGTGCAAGGCACGCTAGACTAGTTATAGACAGTCTAGGACTCTGTAACCTGTCCGGCAAGGACTTTTCCCTGTAACCCTACGACCTGGTGACTATATAAGTCGGGCCTATGGGAGCCTTTAGGGCACAATCATAGATAACTTCACATAACCTAGCACAGCGAACCAGTCCCTGTAATTCGGCGTATTGCCATTATAGTGATTTATAGAAGGAGTAGGATTCCGCCACCGTCGTGGGATCTGAACCTGGGTAAGCTGTGTTACCTCGTACCCTTCAACCGTACGCCTTCCCCCACGTCTCTAAACACGCACTATGAGGACCCCTCCATGGAGTACTCGTCGGCAATACCACGACAAATAGGTTTCTCTTCGTTCGTGACATTACTCTCCAACAGTACTTCTTCCAATGGTATAATGTCCTTCAATGAAGTATCTTCCATCTCCGGGTGACACTTCTTCAGTTGACTCACATGAAACACATTGTGAACTACAGACAATGATTCAGTCAATTCAATGTCATAATCCACTTCTCCTTTGCTGCTTAAAATCTTGAATGGCCCTACATATCTAGGTGCCAATTTCCCTTTGACTCCAAATCTCTTCACACCACGAAGTGGTGAGACTCTAAGATAAGCTCTATCACCTACCTCATAGGTGACTTCCCTATGCTTTGGATTTGCATAGTTCTTTTGTTGGGACTGGGCTATCTTCAACCTATTCTTTACCATTCTAACTTTCTCTTCAGCTTCCTTGATGAGTTCTGGTCCGAATAAATTTCTTTCTCCTACTCCATTCCATAGTAATGGCGTAGTACAATTCCTTCCATAAAGGAATTCAAACAGAGCCATCTCTATGCTTGCTTAATAGCTGTTATTGTAAGATAATTCTGCTTTTGGCAGACTTTCATCCCAACATATCTTCCAAAATCTGATTTGTTCTTTATGTTTGTCCATCAGTCTGAGGATGAAATGTTGTTCCGAATTCTAGCCTTGTTCCCAATCATTCATGCAGTTGTCGCCAAAAATGCAAAGTGAACTAGGTTCCTCTATCAGACACAATACTCTTAGGTACTCCATGTAGACATACAATCCTATTCATATAGATCTTAGCCAATTTAGCACTTGTATAAGTAGTCTTCATGGGTATGAAATAAGACACTTTAGTTAGGCGATCCACAACAACCCATATAGAATCATATCCAGATCTGGTCCTTGGCAGTCCGGTGATAAAATCCATACCAATTTTATCCCACTTCCAATCAGGTATAGGTAGTGGTTGCAATAATCCTGCTGGTTTTTGATGTTCCGCCTTTACTCAACTACACACATCACACAAGGCAATGTGTTCCGTGATATCCTTCTTGAGATTGTTCCACCAAAATCTTTCCTTCACATCCATGTACATTTTGGTATTACCTGGATGAATAGAATATGGTGAATTGTGTGCTTCTTGCAGAATCAATTTCCGAAGTTTCGGATCTTTTGGAATGCAGATACACTTTCCATAACATAAAGTTCCTTATTCTTCTTCATGGAATCCTTTCGCCTTTCCTTTACTAATTCTACCTTTAATTTATTCGATTTACTTGTCCAACTTTTCGGCTTCTTTGATCTTATCCAACAGTGTTGGTTGAATTTTCAAAGACGTGAGATATCCTTCAGGCACTATCTCCAATCTTATCTCCTTAAATTGGGCACACAAATCATCTGGCAATTCTCCTTTGGTGAGACCATTCACATAAACCTTACGGCTTAAAGCATCGGCTACAACATTTGCTTTACCGGGATGGTACTGCAAACTCAAGTCATAATCCTTGATAAGTTCAAGCCATCTTCTTTGTCTCATGTTGAGTTCCTTCTGAGTAAAGATATATTTCAAACTTTTGTGATTAGTGAACACTTCACAACGCTTTCCCAAAATATAATGTCTCCATGTTTTGAGTGCTTGGACAACAGAGCCTACTCTAAGTCATGAGTAGGATAGTTTACTTCATGAGTTTTGAGTTGTCTTGAGGCATAAGCCACAACTTTTCCTTCTTGCATCAAAACTCCACCCAATCCTTGGTGAGATGCATCACAATAAACTTGGAAGTCTTTCTCTAGATCTGTCAGACACAAAACTGGTGCTGACACTAGTCTTTTCTTCAACTCTTGGTAACTGGTTTCACATCCTTCAGTCCAATCAAACTTATTCTCTTTCTTAAGTAACTTTGTCATTGGCTTAGCCACTTTTGAGAAATTCTCGATGAACCTTCTATAGTATCCCGCTGATGGCGCCCAGCACTTGTCGTGGGATGCTTCGTTGGAAATCCCAAGAGCAAGGTATGAAGCAGCACAACAGCAAGTTTCCCTCAGTAAGAAACCGAGGTTATCGAACCAGTAGGAGGAAGGAAACGTCTCACATGTGTTTCTAGCAACGCGGAGACCTGCACAACACAAACTCAACACTTCGCCCCAACGAATCAGTGAGCCTGTCAAGCTCACCAGTTTGCTGTAACAAAGGATTAAACATATGGTGTGGAAGGTAATGGTTTGCAGCAAGTAAACAAGTAACAGTGGAAGATGTATCAATGGTAAAGATTGGACCGGGGTCCATAGTTCACTAGAGGTGCTCTCCTTAGATAAAGAACATGGCATGAAGGGTAAACAAATTAGAGAAGGGCAATTGACAGGAATTGAGCAAGGCATAACAATGCAATTACTAGTCAGAAAGGTCCTATGAGATTTGATTGGACAATACAACAAGATACAGAGACCGCCATCCAACTGCATCTATGACTAGAAGTCAACCTTCAGGTTATCATCTGAACCCCCTCTAGTATTAAGTTGCAAGCAACATACAACTGCTTTAAGCAAAGTGTGTAAGGTAAACAGTCCACATGTTCCATGAACAAGAGACCGTTGTTTTCTCCCTAGTGGCAGCAACACATCTACAACCGAAGAGATTTCTGTCACTTCCCTTGGAAACTAGAGGCATGAACCCACTATCGAGCATAAATACCCCCTCTTGGAGTCATTAGCAACTACTTGGCCAAGATAGCTACTAACAACAGAGATCATGCAAGATCACAAACAACACAGACATGATAGAATCATAAAGACAAAACCATTAATCAAACCAACATAATAATCTCAATATCCATCGAATCCCTGCAAACACAACATGCATGATTACAAATAGATTAGATCTTGATCATGAACGGAGCTCACAAGATCTATACATGAAACCACAAAGGAGGAGATACAACCATCTAGCTACTACATGGACCCATAGTCCAAGGTGGAACTACTCACACATCATACCGGAGAGAAGGCCTCCGGGATGAACTCTCCTCCGGCAGGGTGCTGGGAAGAACTTCAGATCCCCCTAATCTATGGACGATGGTGGTGGCGGCTACAGACGGTTTCGTAGAGATTTGATCGGGTGCTTGGGGTTTCTACATCAGGGGATTCTTATAGGCGAAGGGGGAGGCCGAGGAGGCGACCAGGGGGGTCAAACCCTACCCAGGCGCGGGCCCACCCCTGGCCATGCCTAGGGGGGTTTAGCCACCCTGGCATGCTTCCTCGTCTCCCCTCTAGACTTCTTGTTCCCCACGGAAAGTAATTGACTTGACTTTTGTCCCGTCCAATTCCGAGAATATTTCTTTACTAACTTTTCTGAAACCAAAAACAGGCAACTAGCACTGTGGAAACTTGTTAATAGGTTAGTACCAGAAAACATGTAAAAATCACCTCAAAGTGTAGACAAAGCAAATCAAAGTATATACTAACAAGCATGGAACATCAAAAATTATAGATATGTTTCCGACGTATCAACATCCCCAAGCTTAACTCCTGCTCGTCCTCGAGTAGGTAAGTGATAAAAGAATAATTTTTGAGGCGCCATGCACCCTCACAATAAAGATCCAACCATTTGCAAGCATTGAAAGATGGGATCAAAGAACTCTAAACATGTGCATGAAAGATGGAGTTCTGACAATAGGACATAGTAACTATGCATGCAACATGGCAAGCTACAAACAAAGATCATGAATAACATGCATTGAAAAATGTTTGTTTGTTTCACATACAGAAAACATAGCATAGTGGCAATTAGCTTGTCCCTCATATAGTAGCAATATAGATGCATAGGACACCTTCAAAGTTCACAAGGGTGACTAGAAAAAATAGCGCAAGAACAAGTAATATCACAATATGCATCAATCAATAAGATTTGGAACACTCCACATAGAATGACAACTATGCTCTCTTAATGGTGCCTAAAGGGAGAAGGTGGAGACTCAATAATGGTGGAATAAAGGCCTTTTTGTAAAGGAAGGAGGGATTACAAGTTTCAAAAAGAGCTTCCAAAAATTATGGTACTTGTTAGCTTTCAGCCCTCATTGCCCCTATCATAAGCATCTTGAAGTGATTAAGGTTAAAGTGACAAAGATGGAGTATATGCTTGACGAAGTATAAGTTGGAAATCTCAAGTCCCTTGAATACGAGGGCCACACCTCATGCATATTCAACTTCGCGCCCAGGTAAGTTCGTGTCATTGTAAGTATTTGCATATCATTGAGAATTGCCAACGGGGTACCCCTTGCATATGGTACAGGAGATTTCCCATAACCAAAATGACAAGGCAAGCAGACAATGAGCATCTCAGCAATCTTTTTATTTACTATATGCATAGCTTTCTATTGAGGATGCTTCATAGATACCTCATTATGGTGATGATGCAAGTTTCCACCATGATTAGGCATGGATTAGGCTAGCGGCCCAGACGTTTCTCTAACACAGGATACAAACTCCATGGACTTACAAGTTCCCTCTTTATTTCACACCGGTGACATCCATAGACAAAAGAGCATGATATCAACTGAGTACAAAGTACAAGTGCAATGTTGAAAATGTTCCCTGTGACAGCACGGTTCTGTTAATTCCAATGTATAAGTGCAAGCATATACAACAAAGATGTCACAATGGTTCAAGTTTATTACGGGCAAAGAATATAAAGTGTGCCATCAAGTTCGTGAGGGCTTTAATCACTAAGTTTTCACATAACAAAATAGTTTTTAATTGGAAGATAGCTGAAAACAAGAATATACTTGGAATGGTGTAACACACCATGCATAGGAGTTTATAGTGGACACTTTGGAATAACTTGGTTTCTTGGGAGTTGGAAGCATGAGTAGAGCTTACTCATACAAGTGGAGGCTAGCAAAAGACTGGGAGGAACCAACTAAGAGAGCATAATGGCCATAATCATGCAGAGCAACAAAGCATTACTAACCAAAGCATAGAGTGGTACTACAAGCCAAGGACTAAATGATCATAGAGGCTAATGGTGACTTGTCATAGTCATAACATGGTGTGAGCATGTGCCAAGTCAACCCAAGCAAAGCATCAAACGAGAATACCACAATACTATGCTTTTGCATGCTAAAACAATGCATAATTTCTTCAAGGCACACTAAGCAATCTAAATTGTTTGGAACAATACATGCTACAGCAATAATCACTAATCATAAGGTCAAAACAACACCTAGCATGTCATGCTAAAGTCTAAGTCACAGTCAATGCAAGCTCCTCTTGCACTTACAAGAAAGAACTTACTACTCCTTTCCAACACCAAGCAACTTATTTGCAAAATAACACAGTGAGAACGGGGGTCCAAACTACTTTATTGAAGCAAACTAAACAACCTAATAAAGGCAAACTAAAACTAATATGCTCCAAGAACAACACAAATGTGCATGAAACAATAAAAACGAAGTGTCTAGACAGACTTGAGATTTTTATTGATGAAGAAGGGGATGCCTTAGGCATCCCCAAGCTTTGACGCTTGTACCTCTCGATTATTTCTTGGGGTGACACCATGGTGGCATCCCCAAGCTTGATATTTTGTCCATTATTCATCTCATTGCATCATTCTCTCTCTACACCTAAAATTTTTCCTTCATACAAAACTTCACACAATCTTTATTAGCAACATTAGTGTAGCCAAAGATATTAGACCTCTAGAAAATCTTTGAAACAGCAAGGCTTTTCATGAAAAACACAAGCTACTATAGTCACTCCTTCAAAAAGATAAATTCACCTAAAGAGAACTCAAAAAGGAATCAATAAGAAGCAACTGCAAATAATGGCGGAAATCTATCAAAACAAAGCAGCAAGTAGAAACCGATTTTTTAGAACATCTTCTGTTACTAAAATCAAAAAGTTTTGAACTAACTAAAGTTAGATAACATACTGGGAATTATTCGTAAATTTTGAGCTCAATCCCAGTTACAGAGACTCCTCACGAATTTTTTTGGTGAAGGACAGAAATCTGTTTCGGGATACAAAATCCCCAAATCTTACTTCCCTCTCATTAGAGGTCATTCTTGGCACAAAAAGCAAACAAAAAGGATAAGGAGACGTCATTACTGAAGTAATAACTTCCAAGACTCAAGGAAACTCTTGGGTTATCTCCCAACAAGTACTTTTCTTTAACGCCTTTAATTTAGGCACAAGAAGCAAGAAGAATCAAGTATTTTCAAATGAAGAAGCATTAACATCAAACCTTTCTTTCAAAGGAGGAGCAAAAAGCAACTTCTCTTTCCTCATAGGGAAGTGTTCAATACCTTTCTTGAATGGAAAATGATATTTAATGGTGCCTTCTTTCATATCAATGATGGCACCAACTGTTCTAAGAAAAGGTCTTCCCAAAGTAATAGGACAAGAAGCATTGTATTCAACATCCAAAACATAGAAATCAACAGGGACATAAGCATTATTAACCATAATGACAACATCATTAATACTCCCCATGAGTTTCTTCTTGGAATTATCATTAAGTGGGACATCTAAATAACAATCTTCCAATGGTGGTAAATCAAGCATTTCATAAATCTTCCTAGGCATAATAGAGACACTAGAACCAAGATCACATGAAGCTTTGAGATCAAAGTCATTCCCTTATGGCATCATAGCCACACATCGCACGATTTCCGAGGCATGAGGCTCCTCTGAGGTGACCGTTGGTCGTCCTACGGCTTTCGCCGGACTCTCACTGGCGTGGGATCTGCATGGACTCCTCAGGGGGTTGCTGGATGATCACCTACTCTGGTGTGACCATGGGTGGTAAGTTTCTTGAGGGATCTCTCGTTCTCTCGGATGATTCTTGGCTGGTTCTTCTCAATGCCAAAGGCTCTCCTCTTGAGGGCAGATGTTTGGAAAATGGGGAGAAGATCTCTATTGGATCTGTTTTGAGGTTCCCCTCTCACCTCTCTCGTGTCAATGATTTTTTGGTGCCTTCATCTGGTTTTCTTGGTAGATCTCCTACCATCTCTGGAACAGATGAGGACACTGGTTTTAAATGGAATGCTCTTTGCTCCTCCTTGCCGGCTGATGATCTGGAGCCTACTAAAGGTTTTTTGATGCTTTTCCCTAGTGCAAACAGATTAGTTCTTCTCAACCACAATGAGGTGGTCATTGATGCTAGATATTTTCTCCAAGGTGAGGTTGTGGCAACTGGTGTTGTTGGCACTCAGATCTTGCCTAGCTCTTCGGTTATGTAAAATTCTCTCAAAGCTAAGAAGATAGTGCCAAAAACCCTGGATTTCACCAAGGATTTTCCTAAGGAGATTCTTTAGGAGGATGCATCAACGAATCGACCTACCCTGGATTTCTCATTATGGCAGGAATTTGAGAAGAAGCTTTTCGATAAGTTCAGGCATCAAGTTAACTTTCTTGGTGGTTTCAGAAAGAAGCCTTTTTACCTGGTTTGTTCTTTTGGAAGAGCAAATTTTAAGTTGGATATCCATACGGTTGGTCTTGCACTCCAAGCTTGTTTTGGTGGTTTGGCTTCTAAATTCCAAGTGAGATTTCTGCAAGATAGAACCTTTCGCTTCTCTGTTGCTTCCAGGGCGGTGGGTTTTGAAATCTATAATATTTCAAAATTTTCATGTGATTATTTTGTGGTCCATGTTAGTCTTTGGGGTAATGGTGGTTCGAATTGGATTTTTGACGAAAAATAATTTTACAAAGAATCTGCTGGAGATTGAAGAGTTGTCACGTACAAAAAGAAAAGCCCCAAAAAATCTCCTTTGTTGAAACATGGCAAAAATGTTCAGTCAGTTTTCCAACGGCTCAAATTTCCGATTGCAGTTGCGGATTCCTCGCCTGATCTTGCTGGGAGCAGTAAGTGTGATAACATATCGAGTAATCAAGGCCGGTCTTATGCGCAGGTTCTCGCTGATGGCGGTGTTAAACCTGTGGTAACGCCGGTCGGGTCAAAAGGTGGCGATAATCGCGCGGCATTTAAGCTCCCTGGTCTTATTCCTTTTCTGAAATTTCCATCATTCCCAAAATGTTTGTGGCCCGACAACTCTTACATTGGGTGGTTCAAGGCCCAGCAAAATCCTTATTTTCGGCCCAATGTGTACAACGGTTTTAAGGAATTCTCCATTTCATTACAAAAAACAACTGCTCGATTCCATGTCCCCTCAACTCGCTCGCCTGCAGAAACCCCAACCCTGCCTTGCTCGTCGCCGGTGAAGTCTGGCTTAATGGCCAACATTCCGATTGACCCTGCGCCGTTCTTGCCGAATGGATTTCAAGTGCTGCAAGTGGCTAGAAGAACCCGCGTCAAGAGGGTGGTGGTTCCGCGTCGGTCGAAGGCGCATGAACAGTATGCTATCGCAACCATTAATCCCCTCCCCCCTGGTCAGGTCCCTTTTATGAATATTCGAGAGGTTCTAGTTGATTTCCTCAATAATGAGGCTCGGGTGCATTTTCGGGATGTTCAGGCTTGTCCTTTTGGGGCCGCCTATGTGCAATTTCATCATGTTAGCGACAAGGACATGCTCATCGCGGCCAGTCCTATCCCTTTCCAGGATGTGCATGTTTCTTTCGTTAAGCACAATGAGGGGGAAAATTGGAGGAGAACCCAGTTCAACAACAAGTGTTGGGTGATGCTAGTTGGCCCCCCCTTGGACCACCCTTATTTGGTTGTGATCTCTTCAGTTGGGTGATGACATTGGTTGTATCACCCCTTAATCAAATCACCAATGTGGTTTTTTAATGGATAATAAAAGAATATGGAAGATTCTGAATAGGAACATCAGGGGCATTAATTCTGATAAAAAATGGGTTGCCCTCAGAAATAAGATTGATGAATCTGGTTGTGACATTATTTGCCTCCAGGAAACTAAGAGGGAAGATTTTGATATCTCTTACATCATAAAATTGTGTCCCTCCAAATTTGACAAATTTGAATTCCTTCCCTCGAGGGGGCTTCTGGGGGTTTGATTATCATTTGGAATAGCACTCTGTTTTCTGGGCAACTTTCTTTCTAAAATGAGTTATCCATCTCCATTACCTTGACCTCTCTCTTGTCCAATGAAACCTGGATTCTCACCAACATTTATGGGCCCTGCTTAAGTGAAAAAAAAGCAGAATTCTTAGAATGGTTTGGAAATATTGATATGCCTAATGATATGGATTGGCTCATTGTGGGTGATTTTAATTTTATTAGAAAACCCTCTGACAGAAACAGGCAGGGGGTGATGTGAATGTCATGCTCCTTTTTAATGAAGCCATTAGCAACCTGGGGCTCATAGAGTTACCCCTTAAATGTAGAAAGTTCACATGGAGCAACATGCAAAAGGAACCTCTCCTGGAAAGGCTGGACTGGTTTTTTACATCTGCTTCCTGGACTTAGAGCTATCCTTCAACTTTGGTTGTCCCTCTTACCAAGCCAACCTCTGACCATCTGCCTTGTGTCATCTCTATTGGCACAATGATTCCAAAATCCCAGGTTTTCAGATTTGAGAATTACTGGATGCATCACAGTGATTTTAAAGCAATTGTTCAAAATGCCTGGAACATCCCAGTTGGTTTCCCTGATTCTGCTAAAAAAATAATGCTAAATTCAAAAATGTCAGAAGGGGGCTGAAGATCTGGGCAAAAAAATTGCCTTGTTTGAAATCTCAAATTAGTAATGTCAATGCAACTATTGATCTCTTGGATGTCTTGGAGGAAATGAGAACTCTTACTGTACTGGAATGGAATCTCAGGGACTTACTAAAAAATCTTGTAATCTCACTTCTACAAGATGAAAATGCTTATTGGAAGCAAAGAGGAAAAGTCAGATGGGTCAAGTTGGGTGATGAGAACACAAAATTATTTCATTCAAAAGCTACCATCAGTTTTAGGCATAACTACATCTCCATGCTCAAAGATGACTCTAATGAGGAGATTCATGCTCATTCTGGTAAAGCTGACCTCCTTTTTCATGCTTTCAAAGATAGAATGGGCACCTCTGGTAAGCCTGAAATGCACTTTAACCTTAGTGAGTTGGCAGGGGAGTGCTTGAGTCAGGAGGAAAGAGATGTTTTAGAAGAGCCATTCTCTGATATGGAAATTGAAGGTGTAATCAAAGAACTTCCTAATGACAAGTCCCCTGGCCCTGATGGTTTTAATAATGAATTCATTAAGCAATGTTGGCCTATTATTAAGGAGGATGTTAAACAGCTCCTTGTGGATTTCTATGAAGGCAAGACTTCTTTGGAAAGCATTAATACTTCTTTTATCACCCTCATCCCAAAAAATGAGGCCCCTTTGACACCTGCTGATTTCAGGCCTATTTCACTGCTTAACAGTGTCTTCAAGATTATAACCAAGCTCCTTGCCAACAGACTTCAAAAAATTATCCTTAAACTTGTCCACAAAAACCAATATGGATTCCTAAAACAAAGATCTATCCAGGACTGCTTAGGATGGGCTTTTGAATTCCTTTATCAATGTCACAAGTCCAAGGAAGAAATTTTAATTCTGAAGCTTGATTTTGAAAAGGCTTTTGATAAAATTGAGCATTCCACAATCATCAATATTATCAAAGCCAAAGGTTTTGGTGAGAAATGGATTAATTGGATTCAGTTGATCTTTGGATCTGCTTCATCTTCTGTATTGTTAAATGGAGTGCCTAGGAAAAAATTCTATTGCAGAAGAGGTGTAAGGCAAGGGGATCCTTTATCCCCCCTCCTGTTTGTCCATGCTGCTAATCTTCTACAATGCATTCTCAACAAAGCAATGAGCCTTGGGCTTCTTTCCCTTCCCCTTGAAGGTGTTTTCTGTCCAGATTTCCCTGTAATCCAGTATGCAGATGACACCTTATTGATCCTTAAGGCTGACTCAAAGTAATTAATGTGCCTTAAAGCTCTCCTTCATACTTTTGCTCTTTCCACTGGACTCAAGGTTAATTATTCTAAATCTAGTATGATGCCAATCAACATGGATTCTGATAGGCTAAGACATTTTGCTAGTACTCTCTCCAGCCTCACTGGATAACTACCCTTCACTTATCTTGGATTGCCTTTAATCATCAAAAAGCCTGCAGTGGAACATTTTCTGTCCATTGTTCAGAGAGTGGAGAGAAGATTATGTGGGATTGCTGATTTCCTAAACTATGGGGGAAAGCTACAGTTGGTTAAATCTGTCTTATCCTCTCTTCCCATTTATTATATGAGTTGCTTTGAGCTTCCTGTCTATATTAAAGATCAGTTGATTAAGTATATGAGGCAGTGCTTGTGGAGGAAAAAAACCACTGATGTCCAAGCTAGAGGACAAGCTCTAGTGGCATGGAATAAAGTTTGTAGACCAAAGAATCATGGAGGTTTGGGTGTTCTTGATCTTAACATTCAAAACTCAGCTCTTCTTTTGAAAAATTTGGATAAATTCTACAATCACAAAGATATTCCATGGGTTCATCTTTTCTGGAACACTTACTACTGCAATGACAAATTGCCTAGAAGAAGTTTTGAGGGGTCCTTTTGGTGGAAGGCTCATATGAAATTAGTTGACATATTTAAAGGAATTGCAAAGTGCTCGGTGGGAGATGGCAAATCCACCCTCCTCTGGACTGATATGTGGAAAGATGAATGCTTATAGCACAAGCTTCCTCATTTACTATCTTATGCAAAAAAATTCACACATCTCTGTCAGGGAGTTCATGCAGGCACCCAACATGCAAGATCACTTCTTTCTTCCTCTGTCTCAGCAAGCTTAATTTGAATATCAATGCCTTGAGGAAATTATCAGTGAAGGGATATAGGAGGAAACAAACAGCTGGAGCTACATTCGGGGAAGTGTTTTTTTCTTAGTCAAAAAGGCCTATTCTTCATTATCTGGGTATCAGACAATTCAACCTCATTTTTCCTGGTTATGGAAGTCTTCTTGCCAGCAAAAACACAAGTTCTTCTTCTGGCTTTTGCTCCTTCATAGACTAAACACCAGAAACCTTCTGAAGAGGAAAAGATTCTCTCTGGCCACATACGATTGTGTGTTTCATGGTTGCACCAGTGAGGAAACGTTACTTCATTTATTTTGGGACTGTTCTTTTGCAAAAGCATGCTCGGATGAAATTTTCCCTGTCCGAGACAATGTCTTAAATCTCTTCGAGGCACTGACTAGTATAAAACGCAGGCTAAAAGTCCCCATTGCAATGGAGATTATTATTCTTGGGGCTTGGGGCATATGGATGTGCAGAAACAATGAAATCTTTAACAACAAGCATGCTTCCCTTGATGAATGGAGAGCTATTGTTTCTCAGGAATTAAGATGGGTCCTGTGTAGAATTAAGAAAAAGTATTACCAGGATCTCAACGCCTGGATCGGCAACAATTTAGATAGGAGATAGTTAGCCTTGGCGCTTTTTCCTCATTGAGGTGGCCTTGAACTTGTAAATATCTACTGCTTGTAACTCATTATGATTTATAAAAATTGTTGTGGGGTTTTTTACCCTACTGTTTTACCCTAAAAAAGTCATTCACTTGCATATTAATAATGGGTTCCCAACTATCTTCTACTTTCTTAGGAATAGAAGCTTTATGTTTTAGCTTCTCTTCCTTAATCTTAACAAGAGCATATGTAATGTGTTTGGTAAAGTCAACATGCATATCACTAGCATCAGGACGTCTAGCAAGCTTTTGTAGGAACATAATCACTTCAGAAATATTGCAACCATCCATATCAAAGTAAAACGTAGCATCACTAGTAGTAGGCTCAATAGGCTTAGGCATAGTAGGAGGAGGATTAGGGACTACTTGTGGTTTAGTGGTGATAGTGCACACACTATTGTTTCTATCAATTTCAGCTTCCCTTTCCCACTTAGCATTAAGTTGAGCTAACAGCCTAACATTTTCATCAATAGTAACTTGTACGGCATGAGAAGTATCAAAGGTGTTTTCCATAGTTTTAGGTTTAGCAGCCATTTTATTAATCAAGGAGGACTGAGCTTCAGACAAAGAGAATATATTTTTCTCAATGGTTACACGCTTTTCATCTATAGTCTTATTGAAAGTGGTTTGTTTACTAATAAAGTCCTTGAGCATGACTTCAAGTTCAGTGGGGGAACTTCTAGCATTATTGTAAGAGCTTCAATAGGAGTTTCCATTATTAGGAGGATAAGGCCTATAATTATTGTTGTTACCAAAATTATTCCTATAGGCATTGTTGTTGAAATTGTTGTTTCTAATGAAGTTCACATCAACTTGCTCTTCTTGAGCAACCAAAGAGGCTAAAGGAACACTATTAGGATCTAGAGGAGCTTTCCCATTAACAAGCATAGCCATAATAAAATCAATCTTTTCACTCAAAGAGGAAGTTTCCTCAATAGAATTTACCTTCTTACCATGTGGAGCTATCTCAACATGCCATTCAGAGTATTTAACCATCATATTATCAAGGAGCCTTGTTGCAGCACCCAAAGTGAGGCCCATTAAAGTACCTCTAGCAACTGAATCTACCAGGTTCCTTGAAGAGTAGTTCAAACCTGCATAAAAAGTCTGGATAATCATTCAAGAAGTGAGTCCATGAGTGGGACAATTCTTAACCAAAGTTTTCATTCTTTCACAAGCTTGAGCAACATGTTCACTACGAAGTTGTTTAAATTTCATAATTTCACTTCTCATAGATATAATCTTAGCAGGAGGATAGTATTTTCCAGTAAAAGCATCTTTGTACTTAGTCCAAGAATCAATACTATTTTTAGGCAAAGAAAGCAACCATTCTTTGGCTTTTCCTCTCAAGGAGAAAGGAAAAAGCTTGAGCTTAATAATGTCTCCATCTACATCCTTATACTTTTGCATCTCACAAAGTTAAACAAAGCTATTGAGATGGGCAGTAGGATCATCGGAACCAGCCCTAGAAAATTGCTCTCTCATCACAAGATTCAACAAAGCAGGCTTAATTTCATAAAAGGTAGCATTAGGAGCAGGTGGAGCAATAGGAGTGCTTAGGAAATCATTGCTGTTGGTGCTAGTGAAGTCACACAACTGGGTGTTCTCAGCAGAGTTCATTTTGGCAAAGGTGGGCAAGCCAAAAACAACAGCAGCAGCTAGAGCATGTACTAAATTTTTTGTGTTTTTGAATAAAGCAAGAAAACCAAACTAAACTATTTTTTTTGGGGGTTTTTTGAAAAGAGGCAAACAAGACCAAGCAAAAGAAACAAAGCAAACTAAAAAAACTAAAGATAAAGGAAGTGAAGGAATCCCCTAGTGAAGACGTCCTTAGCCTCCCCGGCAACTGTGCCAGAAAATAGCTTGATGGCGCCTAGCAATTGTCGTGGGACGCTTCGTTGGAAACCCCAAGAGCAAGGTATGAAGCAGCACATCAGCAAGTTTCCCTCAGTAATAAACCAAGGTTATCAAACCAGTAGGAGGAAGGAAACGTCACATGGGTGTTGCTAGAACGCGAAGACCTGCACAATACAAACTCAAGACATTCCCCAACGAATCAGTGAGGTTGTCAAACTCACCGGTTTGCTGTAAAAAAGGATTAAACGTATGGTGTGGAAGGTAATGGTTTGCTGCAAGTATACAAGTAACAGTGGAAGATGTATCAATGGTGAAGATTGGACCGGGGTCCATAGTTCACTAGAGGTGCTCTCCTTAGATAAACAACATGGCATGAAGGGTAAACAAATTATAGCAGGGCAATTGACAGGAACTGAGCAAGGATAACAATGCAATTACTAGTCACGAAGATCCTATGAGATTCGATTGGGCAATACAACAAGATACATAGACCGCCATCCAATTGCATATATGACTAGAAGTCCACCTTCAGGTTATCATCCGAACCCCCTCCAGTATTAAGTTGCAAGCAACAGACAACTGCTTTAAGAAAAGTGTGTAAGGTAAACAGTCCACATGTTCCATCAACAAGAGACCGTTGTTTTCTCCCTAGTGGCAACAACACATCTACAACCGAAGAGATTTCTGTCACTTCCCTTGGAAACTAGAGGCATGAACCCACTATTGAGCATAAATACCCCCTCTTGGGAGTCATTAGCAACTACTTGGCCAAGATAGCTACTAACAACAGAGAGCATGCAAGATCACAAACAACATAGACATGATAGAATCATAAAGACAAAACCATTAATCGAACCAACATAATAATCTCAATATCCATCGGATCCCTGCAAACACAACATGCATGATTACAAATAGATTTGATCTTGATCATGAATGGAGCTCACAAGATCTATACATGAAAGCACAAAGGAGGAGATACAAGCATCTAGCTACTACATGGACCCATAGTCCAAGGTGTAACTACTCACGCATCATATCGGAGAGAAGGCCTCCGGGATGATCTCCCCTCCGGCAGGGTGCTGGGAAGAACTTCAGATCCCCTCGATCTAGGGACGATGGTGGCGGCGGCTACAGACGGTTTAGTGGAGATTTGGTCGGGTGCTTAGGGTTTATGCATCGGGTGCCGAGGAGGCGACCTGGGGGTCAAACCCTACCTAGGCGCGGGCCCACCCCTAGCCGCGCCTAGGGGGGTTTGGCCACCTTGGCACGCTTCCTCGTCTCCCCTCTGGACTTCTTGTTTCCCACGGAAAGTAATTGACTTTGGCTTTTGTCCCGTCCAATTCCGAGAATATTTCTTTACTAACTTTTCTGAAACCAAAAACAGCAAACAACAGGCAACTGGCACTGTGGCAACTTGTTAATAGGTTAGTACCAGAAAACATATAAGAAGAACCTCAAAGTGTAGACAAAGCAAAGCAAAGTAGATACTAACAGGCAAGGAACATCAAAAATTATAGATATGTTTCTGACGTATCACCTGCCAAGCCTAGGAAACTACGAACTTCTTTAACTGACTTGGGAGATTCACACTCAGTTATAGCTGACACCTTTGCGGGATCGACAGCTATACCATTTCCAGACACAATATGTCCAAGAAATCTAACTTCATTCAACCAAAGTTCACACTTATTGAACTTGGCATACAACTTGTGCTCCCTGAGTTTCTCAAGAATCAAACACAAATGTTATTCATGCTCTTCTTTGCTTTTGGAATAGATCAATATGTCATCGATGAATACGACAGAAAACTTGTCAAGAAAATCCATGAACACCTTGTTCATCATGTTCATGAAATGTCAACACCTGTATTTTTTATCCCAGATGCCTATTATGCCTTACATCGCAATCCTAGGATTACCATTTTTGTGAGACATAACAGATTGGTACCATAGTTCATAGTCCATTACAAACCATAATAAAGGTCTTACAAATAAAGGATCTCATGATCCAGTCTTTATACAATCAACACAGCGGAATAATATAATAACGGTAGCACGGGCGAAGCTCCATCTTCATGGTCACAAGCAATGCTGACGATGGGAGATGATCCTAGTTGTCGTAGACGTCCTGTTGTCCATCATCCTGATAGTCCTCCTCGTAGTCTAGGCACGGGAATAGCCAGGGACAAAGCCATGAGTACTCTTTAAGTATTCGCAAACTAAGACTAACAAGTAAAGCGGTTTCAAGTAGGAATACTAAGCTCTAGGTTGTTTTGCAAAAAGCCAGGTTTATCTCTAGCTGAGTTCAAAAGTAAAGAAAGCTAGTTTAAGGTTTTATAACACCTAATTGGGAACTTAAGTTTCACATTCACAACCCTGTTGTGGTCAAGTCAAAGTCATGATTCATTTCACAAGTCACTTTGAAAACATCTGATGACGGAACAGTATGGCCACTCCAACTGTCCATAACCACGGACGAGGCTATACGAATAGTTTGACACTCTCTAGAGGTGGTACACTTTCACCACAATATTCGATACATCCGTCAGGAACAATCCTAAATCACCATACTCAGTATGCGGATAATCAATCCTAACCTTTCAATTACACACCCTAGTATAGGCACCTATCCTATGAGTTTGGCCTCCCAACCATGACCCTCTATCATCTTGGGAACTGCACAGGTGGACAATCATCACGAGGTAGCCTCAGCTCAAACCTTGGCCGCAAGGGAACCCATACTAAGATATATAAACTTATAGTCAATCTCTACCAAAATTCGGGTATTGTGGTTGTACGGTAAAATTGGAATGGTATCGCATCCGAACACAACCATAAGTTTTATAAAGGGCTAAGGCTCATGCCTCAACATTTTCATCATCAAAATCATATGGTGTTCACAACACATGTCAAAACATTTCATTAGAATGACTCATCATTCTAAGGTTTTCATAATCATTTTCACCAAGTATTCCCATCAAAAGTGATCACGTTTTATTCTTAGCACTAGCCACTAAAGTTGGGGGTAAACACTAATGAGGTGTGATAATAAAGTATGACTTATCTAAGTCTAATCTCATGCCTCGGGATGACATCTAGTTCTACCTAACTTAGGCCAAGTTTTATGCTCTTTATACTACCTCTAATATCTTTCCAAAACTTCACAAGTCACTAAGTAAACATAACTAAGGAGCTTTGATAAAGAAATAAAAGATTCAAGCTTGCAAGTAAAACTAGGATTTAGGATAATCAAGATTGTCTAATCAAAGCATGCCTAATGCATTGCATAGGTTCATTGGTATTGTGGGGAATGCAAGTATTAGCTTGCATTGTTTTAGCTTAGCTTTCTAAGCTAGTAGCTTTCCTTTTGCAGTGCAGTGGTTGAAGTTCTCCTCGGCTTCCTCTTCGTAGTAGTCTCCTTCCTCTTCGTATCCTTGGTCGATATTAGCGTCTATAAATAAATACGAAGTACACAATCACCAAACAATACTTAACTACTTCTATTTGGCACACAAGGGTTTACACAAGATGATCTAGCATAATCACAATCATCACAAGGATTAAAGCATTATTATTATTTATTTTATTTTAGAAAAGTAATTTCTACTCATTGAAAAACTACTTAAGATTTAATATTCTCCAATTAAAATATGGGATCATGTTGACACATGTCATCACCACATATTTTAATACTTGGGAAAGTGATTTAAAGTGGTGTCACAATTTAATAAGGTTTAACCTTTTTATTTTAATTAATTAAAGTGACTAGAAATGCCTATGGGGAATTCGTTTATTACGTGTCCATTATTACTACAAGTAAACCTAGATATTTTTATGTAATCAGAAAGGTCTTATCAAATGTGATTTTTGAGAGTTGTAATCAACTCAAAAGCATTTATGGTTGAATTTTGAAAAATGTTTGAATGCCGAAAAGTCTCGGCCTTGTTATTTTTACTATAGGTGATCTATAACTTCAAATGGTTTGAATCCAACGGGCTTGGATTAAGAATTTCCATACCTTTCTAACAAAATTGGTTTCATGCTATTTGGTTCAGTAAAACTCTCTGAATTGATTTTTTAATTAATAGACAGAACTAGGTTTGAAGCTAAATAGACAAATCTAAATTTAAACTACTGGGTCGCGTGGGAGAGCTAAATGGGCAGGCCTACGGCGCACAGCGCGCGGGCTGGTTAAGTGGTGTCCCCACACGTTAGTGAGATAGAGGGTGGCGAAGGAGTACGAGATGATTACGACCGTAGGATTAGACTAAGGATCAATGGCCCACGGCCGTCGTCCTCGTCAGAACAGAACACGGCGGGGGCTAACCCTAGCACGGACAGTGGGGCTCTGGGAAGCTCACCGGGACTCAGGCGAGGTTTGGCGACGGGGGAGAAAGAGGTTGTCAACGACACCGGTTCTCCTGGTACTGGCGGCGTCTCCCGGGGTGGCCGCAATCGATGGCGCCCTTCTCCTCCAGCAGCGGCAGGCTCTAGCGAAATTCCGACGAGGGAGAGGTCGCCTTTCTCTGGGAAGAAGTGGGAAGGATCAGTGAGAGGTGGGGAGTGAACTGGTGTGAAGAGATGGTGCGGGGGAGGCCTCCTTTTACAGTCGAGCGAGAGGGGTAGCACAGCATGGGCAGATCACGTCAGAGCTGGTGTTACAGCGAGCTACGGGCATGTCACGGAGGCTACGACGGTGCGCGGGGTCCTGGCGGTGCTCAACGTCTTGATGGAGCAGCAAGGGCAGTGTGGTTTGGTCGGAACGCGCTGGTGCTCTGAGCGGCACCGACGACGGTTTTGACGACACACAGGCGCTCCTGGCCGCGCGGCGGCGAATGGGAATGTCTGGTGATCTCCTAGGACGGTGGTGATCGCAGGCACGAGCTGCGAAGGCGAGGCGCAGTTTGTGCAAGCGTGTGGAGCGCGGCGAGCTGGCACACTCTGGACATGGCAGGTACGAACTGGGCACGGTGTGTTTGCTGTGGTCGACATCTTGGCAAGGCTCGAGGGCTGGACAGGGGGTGGTGGTGGACATAGGGCTGCCTCCTGGACATGGTGGCTAGGCGCAGCGATGGCTCTGGCTAGCTTGCCATGGTCGGCTGGCAAGGGGTGGCTCGGGCATGCACGACATGGTGCAATGGTAGGGTTCTAGGCTGTTTTAATGCATTGGTTTTCACTGGGGAGACATGTATGATCAAGGGGGAGACAAGGTTTAGGGTGATCACTGCTCAAAACAGTGAAGTTTGGCCAAATTTGATTTGTGTCTCCAGGTGTTTGACGAAATGGCCGAAAGAAATTAATATTTGATTTTTTCTATGAAACTTGGTGAGTGTACTGGGCACATACTAGGGAGTATCTGGTTGATTGTATTTGTCAAGGTGAACTGGTTTGGTGGGGTTTTGAGAAATGGTGATCTTACCATATGAACAAGATTCAATTTTAAATTGTCCTTGGCATAGATTTGTAAATTGTTTTTGTGGGTTTGCAAGGTGGGCTTGGGTTCACTTTTACTTGTTCTATCAAGGGGTGAAAAGAATTGGATTTGTTTCTGTTAGAAATCTTGGACTAGAAACACTCAATGTGGTCTAGTGAGCAAGATTGGCAAAAGTGACCATTTGCTTATATAGTTTTTTTGTTGAATTTATCTTCATTTGATTTTGCTTGGAAATGATTTATATGATGTTGTTTTCAGATTTAAACCAATCCTTGCCATTCATAACAATCACACAAGTCCATACAAGCATTCATGCATTCATCACATACACACATGCATTCATATGGATTTTAATTAACAAAAGTTTTTGTTAACCCTAAATTAGGGTGATTGGAACTTGATAACCTTGACTAATATTTTTGGGATGTTACATGAAATAAGCTAGGGAATTCTTTAATCCAAATGGCATCACACTATACTCATACAATACATACCTGGTGGTAAAAGAAATGTGAGTTATGTCTTGTTCTCTAATTGTTATCTGAAAGTAGCCTGATCGGAGATCAATTTTTGAGAACACACGGGCTCCTTCTAGATGATCAAACAGATCGTTAATTCTAGGTAATGGGTACTTGTTCTTTATGGTCACCTCATTGAGTGATCGATAATCTATGCATAGTCTCTGACTTCTGTCCTTTCAACAAACAGAACTGGTGCACCCCAAGACGAAGAACTTGGTTGGATAAATCCTTTCTGTAACTATTCTCCAAGCTATTTCTTGAGTTCTTTCAACTCATCAACTAACATCTTGTAGGGTATCTTTTCTATGGGTCCAGATCCTGGCAGTAAGTCAATCAGAAACTCCACATCTCTATCTGGTGGCATTCCCGGTAATTCCTCTGGACACACATCCGGGTACTCTTTCACCATTGGTACACTGTCTATGCTAACCCCCTTAAGAGAATTTAGCTTACTCCCTTTGGATTCAAAGTTAGACTTGAACCTAATCCATTTCTTATCCGGGGTTGTGAGTGTAACAGTATGATTGGCACAATCTATTACTCCCTCATACTTAATCATCCAATCCATGCCCAAAATTACGTCCAATCCTTGGGAATCTAGGATTATCAGACTAACTGGAAACTTATACTTTCCAAACTCTATTACTAGATCATGACATCCAAAATTCACTATCATCTCTCCACCTTGAGAGCTTACTTTAATAGGACATCCAATAGTTTCAGTTGGAAATCTATTTTTCTCTACAAATGCTCTGCATATGAATGAATGTGATGTGCCGGTATAAAAAAGGACAAGTGCTGGAAATGAATTAAGCTTTAACTTACCAGCCACAGCATCAGACTCCTCATGAATTTCTTCCACATTGATGTGGTTCACTTGACCCTTCTGAAAAGGGTTTGGCTAGTTGGCTCCATCGGTCTTCTTTTCGGGGCATTCATTTGCATAGTGCCCAGTTTTCTTGAATTTGAAGCATTCAACCTGACTGATGTCTTTCTTTGCTGGCTGACTTCCATTGCCATTTCCACCATGGTGGCTCTTGTACCCACTCTTGTGGTTTCTATGTCCACCATTGTCATGACTACGGTGATTCTTGCTATCTTGGTGGAAGTTACTATTGTGTTGGTTGTTATATTTCCAGTGTTTGTGGAATCCAGAACCTCCACTATCTTCACCATGGGAACTCCTGTGTGACAATGTAGAACTATGATTATCAAAGTGATGCTTCCTCTTCCTGTTCTCAACCTGCTTCATCTTACTTTCCAATATGGTAGCTTTGTCACACAAGGATTGATAAGTTGGAACATATGCAACAGTAGTTGCATACACATCTCACCATTCAGTCCCTCAAGGAACTTCTCCTTCCTTTTTGCATTAGTGTCAACTTCATTCGGTGCATTGCGTGCCAGATTGTTAAACTCCTCAATATATTCTGCAATGCTGTGGTGGTGTTGCTTAAGATTGTGAAACTCCTTCTTCAAACTCATCACTCTTGAAGAGATATGAGCAGTGTGGAATCCATCCTCAAACATTGCCCAAGTCCCTTCCTCAATAGGGGTGGTGATTTGGAAGTTATCCCACCAAGTAGCCGCTGGTCCTTCAAGCTGATGTGCTGCAAATCTCACCTTTTCCTTGTCAGTGCAGCCCACAGTGACTAAGTCCTTGTTCATAGAACGTAGCCAATCATTTGCTACCATAGGATCGGTGGTTCCTGAAAAATTTGCAGGCCTCAACCTTAGAAACCTTGTGAGCATATCAAAAAGCTGGTGGGTTGTTTTGATTGTTGTTGTTGTTATTGTTGTTGTTGTTGTTGTTTTGGTTCTGATTCTGATTCGCCACAAACTGGGTCATCATTTGCATCAACTGAGTCTAGGCTATCATCAGCTGCTGCATCTCATTGCCATTGTTGTTATTGTTGTTAGTGTTGGGGTTGGCACGACGGGGAGGCATATGTGGTTTCAATAAGGATAAGTAATGAGATATAACCCATAGATACTAACATGCACATCACAACACATAGCAACACCCAAAATATGCAAGCACAATAAACTTAAGGTTTAAACAATGTGAACAACAAGTTTTTTTTGGAAAATTAAACATACTAGCATAGTCATCCACATGTTGGATGATCAATGCGACTCGATAAAAGGATGATAGATAGATAGGTAGCCAAGTAGTCAACACTACTCCACCATGTCGACCTCCTCGTCCACTAGAACAAGTCCTGTTGCCTCCATTGCTGCCTTCTACTCCTCCATGTTGGTGGTCAAAGCATCGACCTTCTCCCGAAGGGCTCTCTTCCACGAGCGTAGCCTATCTATCACTCCCTGCTGTGTCTCCAGCTCAAGATCCTAGAGCTCTATCTCGGCCATCATCTCATTGATATTCTTGTTCCTATCTTGCACTCTCTTTTCTTGGTTCTTGAACCTCTTGTCTTGCTTCTCGAATCTAGCCTCCATCTCCTTGATGCTCTCATCCTGCTCTGTGAAGGCCTTGTCCTTCTCCTCAACTAGACTTGTAGCTCGTCATTGCTAAGCATGATGTTGGTCCTATCAGTATCGACGTGTCTAATAAGGATCTCTAGTTCCTGAAGATAGAGACGCACTGGATCAATAGTCTCTCTAGTGGCGTCATCAAACTCTATTGCCTTTCCCTCCTCGTCACGTCTCCCAAATGGGTGGACGTAGAGGCCCGTGATCTCGGCGGAGTGGCGTCCACAAAGGCGTCCGAGTAGCTCCTGCATGGCGATGTCGAGTCCCTTCTCCTTGACATCATGCATTATCTTGAAGGCAATCTTCTTGGTAGGGGGTTCTGACTGGCGTCCTGGCTGAGAGACTTTAAATCCCCATAAGTCCTTCCTCTCAAACTTCCTGAGTTGAAGTCCCTTAATACTAGGGAGGGGAAGACCAAGCACACTGACAAGCTGCACGATACGGGATCCAAAACGAGTTCCATTGAACTCCTTGGCGGTGGTGAGAACAAAGCTAGGCATCTATTGCATATAGGATAGAGAAAATTAGAAACAACACAAGTAAGGGAAAACATGAAGTGGTGAAACAAAAGGCAAAAGCATACGTGATACACACAAGTCATGGCATACAATATTCAATCACAAACACCAAGGTTCAACACAACTTATACAAAACTTGCCACACCACATAGGTTGGTATGATCAAATTATTAACGCGGGAAAAAGACAAGTGTGGCGGTCCAACTATGGGTGTACGTCACAATTCTCACTCATATGCTAAGTCTATGATATCTTCGCTTAGACGTTTTATGGCGGTCTCTAAGTCTTGGGTATACTTCTTATCTTCTTTAAGGTCATTTTGAGTGTTGAGGATTCTACACTTGGGTCTTTCACCAAGCTCCTTGATGGCATTCCATGCTGCATTTCTTGTAGAGTCAAAGAATGACATGTGCATTTCAGAGTTGGTGACCATGCAGAATCCCGACTCTTTGTGGTTGTCTTCCTTGTTTTTATACAAGTGGAGTTGTACCCACCAATATTCTTCTCCTTCATCCATCACTGTGAATCCTTTGTACATGGCTTCACCATGTATTCCAAAGCTAACCATGAGTTTCTGAGTTCCTTGGGAAACTCCATCTCACATTCTAAGGTCATGGTCATGAGTGGTTCCTTCTTGACGGCTTCGTTGATGGCGGCCATCAACAAATAGAGATGAGAAAGAAGATTAGGAGAGGTTTACGAGAAGAAAAGAGAAAAGTGTGGAATTTGCAAAGAGTTGCATTTTTCCTAGTGGTTTGGTTAGTCTAATCCATCTTAGGGTCATAATCCTAAAGGCAACACAGTGCTCTGATACCATTTGTAATACCCCACCATTTAAGGTAAAGGCCCCTGTGATTGCAATGCTAGTCCCTAGATCGAATTGCTAGCATTCTTAGTTTAAGATGAAGTACACAGATACAAAGGTCTTTATTACAACGTAATATCCAGAGATACATAGTTCTTACAACTCTTTATCCCAAGCCTAATACATAGACTTCACAATACATAACAAAATAAATAAATCCTTCATCTTCATGAGCCACAGGCAAACATGTTGAGTGTAGACTCATAAGCCTGGTCTCCATTAGAGTAACCTGCAACTTCATAAGTTACAGACACAGAGGGTCAATACATTTGGAATTGTATTGGAAAGTGATACCATAGTAGTATAGTAACATCTAATAACTATATGAATTTTGCTAAGTGTAGTTCAGGCTGGCTTTGCTCAATATAAGGTTATCTTATTAGTTGAAAACACTAAGTTTTTGTTTGACAAAAACACCCAAGGAACCACCAATAGACATTGGTGAACCTTTACCCTTGTTCAACCAGAGGTTTTAACTTATAGAAATTGGGATGAGGAGATCCTTCATCACTTCAATGTCTTTGTGGCTCAAAATGTTCGTTACCAGGGACACGGCTAAGTACTTAGGTTTTACCCTCTCGAGAGGAGGTGCACTTTCCCCACAAGACTCGACATGCATGGAGATGAGACTTTTCAGAAGCATTCCCTTAGACCACCATGGACGCGTTCCATCCTATCAACCCTACCACATACTGTCCATCTGGCTAAGTTCTTGCAACCTAGTTGGTCAAGGCAGATCCCATATGCCATGTGGTTGCACTAGAAGCTTCTCAACTACACATCTGAAATCTCTTTGTTCCTAGGAGGCCATCCATAAGTGTGCTACACAAGGTAAACCATAGACATGGGCCTTGTGTAACCACTCAACACAAACCAATCTTTCCATTCCACCAAGGTGATTCATTCACATGTTGTTTTATTAACCAAAAACATAGTCATAGATTTTGCATAATATCATAGCATGAATATTACACCCTTGTATTCTACATGTAGACTAAGCATACTAGCATAACAAGTTTCGTAACTTAGGGAAAAACTACTAAGACAATATCTATAGGATTTGCCCAATCATAGCATATACTTAGAAAATAACCATGCAAATCCTACTCAAAATTTCACTAGTGCATAGATAAATAATGGGACAAAAATATGAAGCATCACTTGCCTTGGTAGTTGGGGGAATAGGAACAATCCTCACAATCACACTCTCCACAATCACCAAAATCTACACATAAAATCATACCACAATATTCACATTCCATATACAAACAAAAATATAGATGAATGCATGCAAAATGCAAATGAATTCTTGGTCACACTTTTCAAAACAAACTAAACAGTACTGAATACAAAGCATACTTTCTAATGTATAAATAAACCAAAATTTACTTTAAAATAATTTTGTAAACATTTTATATTGTCAAATTAAGCCTACAAATGTTTCTGTATAAAATCCTAATTTTACAGAAGCAAATGGCCAAACTAAGTCAATAGTTGCAAAGAGCTCATTTTTCTGAATCCATTGATATAAGATTTGTAATTTTTGGAAAACACATCAAAAGTTATTGAATTTACAAGTTTGAATAACTAATAGATCAAAAATCAGATTTTAAATCTAAACCAGTGACACGTGGCGCTTCCTGATTGGCCCGTACCGGTTCGCGCGGATCACGCGTGCGCAACGTCAGATCTAAGTCACACTTCCTGTGGCTCAGATCTGCCCGTATCGGTTCGCGCTGGCGTCTAATCTAAACCGCTTGATCTAGATCCAGTGGATCCAATCAATCAGACCAGAAAGGGGTGGCGCAAATAGCGAGCGTGGTGGCAGCGCGTCTAGCGATGGCGCTCCGGTGAGGCTAGGATGTGAGGGGGTGGCCTAGGGGTTTACCAGAGTCGCGGCGACGAGGTGAATGTTGTGGTGGTCGCAGGCGAAGAAGGGGTGCACTGGTACGGCCGTAATCGCTCGACGGAGTTGGGGTCACCGTCGGATGCTCGCAGTCGATGACGAGGCCGAGCCTACCGAGTGCCAATAGACAAAGAAAATGCATTAGCGCATGCGCTCGAGGACAATTGTTGCGATTATGCAAATCAGAGGCGAGGGCAGGGTCGAGGCTCACTGCAATTGTTCGTCAAAGCTCATCAGAGCTGCGGCGGTGCGAAGAGAAATATGCAGGGCCTGGCGGCGCTCAGGGCCTGTGGTTTGGGGGGAAACGGAGCAGAGGCCAGGGGCATTAAGTAGCGGGGGTCGGGTGAGGGGTGCTGTCACGCCGGCAATCAAGCGCAATAAGAGGATTGAAAGGGGAGAAACGGCAGCAGCGCAGCGGGTCGCCGCGGTGTTGATTGAGGACGAAGGGGTGACGTGGAGGTGGGGTCCACCTGTCAGCGAGGGGGTGCGGCGCAGCGTGGTGAGAAACAGAGGGGAGAGTGGAAAACCAGGGTGGCTTGCTGGGCTGCGAGTTGGGCCACGATGGTGGGCTGCGCTAGTTAGCTGGTATGCTTCTATTTTTTCCTTTGCCTTTTTCTTTTCTTATTTGATTTTCCAAATGATATTTGAATGCTCAAATCAAATCCAAATCAAGTCAAATTTTCACCAAATTTTTGTGACACCATTCTAGTGTCCAAAAGTGTGTCAAACACATACAATCACTCAAAATGATTTTTGGGTTCTGAAAATAAAATAAACCATGCCCCATATATATATATATATATATTAAAAAGGGGTTTAAATATGGTTCCATTAGGGTTTTTGTTTTGAAATGTTTTGTGCAAGATAAATATGCCATGATACTATGAATGCAACAATATGAATTTGCATTTGATGAAATTTGGGATATTGCAAATCTAACCCCATTAGGATGAATCTCGCCCTCGATATTCGAATTGGCTAGCAAATAGGTGAGGGTGATCTTTCCGAAGGTCATCTTATCGTTCCCAAGTTGCTTCTTCCTCGGTATGATGATTCCACTGTACTTTGCTGAATTTGGTAGTCTTAGTACGAGTGACTCTTTCTGCTGTCTCAAGAATCTTGATAGGTTTCTCTTCGTACGTGAGATCACTCTCCAATTGTACTTCTTCCAATGGTATAGTGTCCTTGAATGAAGTTTCTTCCATCTCCGGATGACACTTCTTCAGTTGACTCACATGAAAAGTGCTGAAACTAAATAACAATAAGTAAGTGCTCTCAATGAGAGAAAGCCCAATCCTCTATGCATCAAGAGGACAAGCTCAAGTGTGTGTGAAGTTATATGTGACAAGCATTCCAGAGGGCAGCATGGATTTACTTAGCATAAAGATTTCTACACAATATGGTGAATATGTTTTCAAGTTTCATTCCTTTAGGGCGGAGCCTAAATTAGGTGCAGCGATAAATATGAGAAAAATACACCACTTATGTTGGGTCCTAGAGCCATTCACATGAACATCTAAGAATCATTAAGACATAAATGTCCCACCATAGCAATAATTTCATTGGTCCCCGACATATAATCCCTCCAATGCAACTCAAAGTATGTGAAAACGGTTTCTGTCAATTCCATCCCTTCCAACCCCTATCATTGAATCAAATTATTATCCTATGAACCCATATAGGTGAAGTAATAGGCATTCCACGTTCGCATAAAACCATCATAAAACAATATAAAAGATAAAAACGGGACCACGTACTCATTGCATAGTATATGGAAATCATAGCCAATTCATCCTATGCCCTCAGGAACACGGGGATCTACTCACAAGTGGCAAACATGACATGGATTATTAGCATATGGAATACAACAAAATATGAAAATATAATCTCTCCACCAAATAAAGACAAGATGCCAATCACAAACAAGTAAATAGCCCTTAAAACAATATCCGGGTTTTAATCAATCACAAATTGTGAGGGGAGCGAGATGGATCTTGGAGATGGTGATGATGATGGTGCTGGTGGAGATGTTGATGGAGAGGCCTCCCCCTACGCCTAGGAGTGGTGATGAGGATGGCTTCGATTTTACCCTCACTGGAGGCTCCGGTGTAGCAGTATCTGCCCTCTCCCACGGGCTTGTTACTTTGTGGCCCGAAAGTTCGCAGGCGAAGGCAACACGGGGTCCGAGTTGCGTGTAACCACCGCAATTCAAAAAGTTCGGGGGGGGGGGGGGTAATTACTGACAGGGTTATTTCGAGTGAATGGTGGCCAAACCAAATATTTTCAAATCTTAGTTGTTATGTCAGGATATTCCATTACATTAGTACCTGTCATGCCCCTTCTAAGTCACCCTGCACGTGTCGCACGGGCAAATCCATTTCTGTACTTTCCTAAGCCCCGACACTGAATCCGGCCATGGTCCTTTTTCTCCCTCCCCCCACACTGAATCCGGTTCGATGGTGGCGACGGTCGGTTTTCTTCCCGCCCCTCCCCCTCCCCACCCCCGCCCCTCCCCACCCACATAGGCAAACGCTGAATCTGGTGGCAGCGGTCCCTTTTCTCCATGTCCCACCATATCCATGCCTAGCAGGTCTAGCGATCAGCCAGCCGTGGTAGCTATGTCGACCACTGATTTGGCTCCATCGGAGCTAGCTTCTTAGGCGCAATGCCCGACAAGCGAAGCAGCGACAGGGTCTGCAGCCAAGGTTAGCGAGGAGGTCAGCCAGAAGTCTGCTAACAGGGTACATACAAACAACGGGTTCAAGAGAAAAGCTAGGAAAGCGATAGAGTGTTCGGCTGCAGTGCGGGGTCATGCAACCCATATCTCGAAGAAAACCAGCTGACAGAAGAGCGAGCGGTGAATTTTTCTGTTATGTGCCTTGTATTGCAAGTAGATTAGTTACTACAAAGTAGAGTCAAATGAACTGAAAGGTCCCCTTTTTAATCAAATTAGGAACAACTTTGATGTAGCGGACCTATATGAGTTCAAGGTTCATATCCTCCAGTACACTTCAAAACTAGATTTTAGTTGCGAGAGGGTTGTGTTTGGGCAGGATATTCGTCTGCTTGTCATTTGCGATGAGGTTGTGTCTGTTTTGCAGCTAATAGATATGCTTCATCCTAGGATTTCTTGGGGATCTAGACAGAGGGAAAAATTGGTGTGGTGTAACATGAGTGATACCTGTATGCAAATTGAGCACTCCCATGAGCTTCAGATGCTTTGGGAGTGTTGTACAGTTGATCGTAAGGTGAAAGTTGAAGCGATGATTGATGATATGTATGTAGATACTAGAGATATTGCTGCCAGAGCTTCTGATGCTCGAGTTTACGGACCATCAGATGCTGATCAAGCTAAGTTCAAGATACACCTAGAGGTGGATTCCTACATGGCAAAACTTGATCTCTGAGTTAATAAGCCAGTTTTGTCATGTATGGCAGAGATATCCGTCGATTCCAAAAACATAACTCTTATTGAAATAAGAGAGATGATTGGTAAGGAAATCATTATTGGCCCTTAGCAGATGGAACGACTCCGGTATTGGCATGATAAGAAGAAGGAATTCATAGAGGTTTTGGATACCGATGATCTGATGCAGATTATGCAACGAAAGAAGAAAACCAGGAAGGTGTTCTTCCTGGCTGCCATTTCTGATGATGTTGAATAGGTTATAGTGGATGAAGAGGCCCCTGTTATGGATGAAAAAAATGAGTTGACAGACGTTGATCAAATCTTATGAGAGCTGCTACCCAGGGCTTGTCATATAGACTGCAGGGTTCCCCTGCCTATATTTGTAACATAGATTGTTGTTGCTTTGAAAATGTGTTGTTTTGGCCTTGTTTGTTCAGATATTGCAATCCGATGTTTTGTGAGGTGTTGACATTTTCGGATATATCACTCGATGAAACCATCGTTGTTGTAATAAGACATAAGTACATTGGAGTTGACATGATTATGTTTACTGAGATGATGTAATATACTTGTTTCTGAGATTATGATTGTTGAGATATTGTAATATAATGTTTTGTGAGCTATTGGGATTTTCGGACATGTCATTCATTGAAACCGTCACCGAACAAGGTAATACATAAGTACCTTGTAGTTTACATGATTATGATGTAATATAATGCTCTATGAGATCAGTAGTTTGACTAATCACTGGATAACTACCTGTTACTTAGAAGGAATTACTATCATGGATGAAGGAGCATAGGGTTTAGATGAAAACATACTCAGTAGGATACAGTGATCTATTGGAAGGACATGTCTAGGATTTAGGATTAACGGTTAAGGGATTAGTGAAATAAACAATTCATTATTGTTTGGTAGATAATATTTTGTATGTTTCTATAAGTCAAACCAATTGGGAAGGAGTAGGTATAAGATTAATATTACAAATTAAAGGAGCTGAAAAACTATTAGATATGTGACAGTAATCCAGCCACGGGGCATCGTATCAATTAAAAAATTGTTACATGCCAATTTAGTCAATGTTGCAACATTTACGTACTTCACTTTCCCCACTCCTGCTCTCTCCACTCACTTCCCTCCTCTCTCTCCTCACCGTAGCCGACGCGTCGCCACGGTCGCATTCGCCATGTCATCCTAGAACGATGAGGATGACCAGTCGAGCAACGATAGCCTTCTCTCCAACATCAAGTCTTCCCTCCCCGATGTGAGTTCCTCTATTTTCTCGGCAATGATTAGGCATTGGTAATTACCTCGATTCGAGAGTTGAAATGTGCATGCAATCGTGCTTATTTTTAGCTTTCCGTTCCCTTATAGGTACCACTCATGATCTACGACCCCGATTGGGAGGGCCTAGATATCGTTTGGGAAGTACCATGTGACCATTGCCTAAAACTAAGGAAATATGTTGCATTTGAAGGCAGTAACACTGGGAGAAGTGTTTTGGGCTATACAAATCAGGTTGCTTTCGTTATTTACAATGGTGAAATGAAGAAAATTAGGTCGCCTGTTTTTTTAGGTTGGCCTAGTGTGCAAAGCAGTAGAGTGGGTGGATCTTGAGTGGCCAGACGCACTTAAGAAATGTTTTTCCCAGTTGTGGGATATGTATGAGCTCGAAAGGTTGGGGAGATTTATTGATGCCTATGATGCGGCTGGAAAAAATTACAAGCTATTGGTAGGAAATAAGGAGCTGGAACAGGAAATCAAGAATTTGCAATCAGAACTAAATGATACAATCAATGGTAGCTTGGTGGTGGGAACTGCAGAGAAGCTTTAGAAGGCAAAAAAGGAGTGGGATAAGCTCATGGAAGAGAAGATGAAGAAGAAGCTAGAGTACTACATTGCGGATCTGTTGAAGTATTTGAAGAAGGAGCGCGAGGTGAACAAGGATAGGCTAGAGAGGATGAAAGAAATTTTAGATGAATAATTTATGTCGTGGTAGTATCTGAAACTAGTTAACTATAAGACTTCCAATTGTGATATCTTAACTAATCCAAACTCAATCCTTGAGCAAAATAACCTTTTAGAAGAAAGCATAGTTTGCATAGAGTTAGGTCCATGTTTACAAAAATAACTACTACATAGATAAAACATGATTTAGTCTGTCAGAACACATAGTTTGTAAACTAATTTTAGAAGAACTTATAGTTTGCACTGAGCCAAGCATGGAGATGCTTGTTTTACTTCCCGAGATCCTCTAGTTGGACGTTTTTTTCGATCAGGTCCGTTTTGGTTTTTACCTGCTCCCTCAGTACTTGGATGTGCACCCCTCACAGGTCCAAGCGCTCCGTCTGGGATGCGACAAGATTATCAGTAAGCTTAAGATTATCCCCCCATGAGCTCCTTGATGATCTCCTCCTTTGCACGCTCTTAGGCAAGACCTTTCTTGTGAAGTTCCTTCTAGCCGGTGATGTCCACGTTCAGATTGTGGCACTTGTCATAAAGGATCGCGACTTCTTCTCTTAGGTGGTCATTGATACATAGGAATAATTTCATGAATAGTACCTTAGTCAAAATATTTGAATAATATTAGCAGGCTTCCACACCTTAGAATTTAACGGTTCAAAAAAGATTACTCTCAACATGATGTAAAAGTATTCAGTTCGATCGAATGAGTTAGAGAGGTAGTCCCAAGTGTTTTAGGATTATTCACTTGGGATTCAAAATCTCAAACGTTTCTTTGTATTACTACAATATAGTGGTGTATGCCTATTTTCTCTTTGGACATTTTATTTTCTCTTTTCTTCCTTTTTTATATATGCCCACACTTTTGTTTAAGTGATGTGCAAAGGAGCTAGCCATACAATCCACTTCATGTAGGAATTCAAAGTTTAGCGATCTCAATTACCGAATTCCAATTGTATTTAAAGCATCTTGGTAGCTTGAATATTCTACCTCGACTTGTTCTCAATCTAATTTGATAGCACTTTTAATTTTCCTTTGTTCAAGGTTTTCTTTCTCAACTTAACTCATTAGATAATTTTTCCTTTGTAAATCAAACCATGAACTTACAATATGTTGACCAAATTATCTTTGTATGTTCCATTAATACCAATGGTGTGGAAGAGTCCTATTGCTATCATCAAGTGCAAGTAAAATTATACTCAAACCATTCAACTATCTAATAAGACAAACATAAACTCAACAGTGCTCCATATATGATAATAAACTAGGAATTTCATAAAAGGGATCGACTATTCCTAAAGGGAAGTCTAATGATGCAAACTTTATTTCAAAGATCAAACTAATGCAAAGCTAAAATAGTAATATAAACCATATAAGATAGATTACAAGGTCTTAAAGATCTCCCCAAGCTTGGAATCAAGCCAGGAGGGATCAAATAATCCCTCGCAATTATTTGATATCGTGATTATTGTAGATCACTATGGAGCCATGGCATGTAACACCGCGGTGCGCAGCTTCTTGGTGGTATCCTCTAGGAAAGTGATGCTGCTGTAGCACCTACGCAAATCAGATTGCAAAGTGTCAACTTTATCCATGAGTTTAGTCACCAATGGGAGAAGATCATCCTTCTTCTCTATCTCCTTGAAACGGTGACGAACTTCAATGCGATGGATTAGCTCATGCATCTGATATATATCCACTGCTCGCACGCGGTCCTTGGTCCTGGGGACAACTTCTTCTGCACATCCATAATTGATGGATCGGGGAAGTAGAAACTGTTCCTCCACTCTTCTTGAGCCTTCACCCTCATATGAGCACCAATGGTAGGCTTCGAGTGTGGCACCGTCGCTTCTCTGGTAGCACCTGCACCAATATTAGGTAATTCCTTACGCTTGTGCGGCCTGGGGTCCATGGTGATGAACTTGACCGTCTCCACAAGCCCTTTTCCATGTGGCTTGTGACCTTCTCTCTCTTGTTGAGCTTTCTTCATCGCTGCCCAGTTGATCTCCGGGGGATCATAGACATCACTGCTGATGTAGATGTCACTCCAATATTCATCGGGATTGCTGTTGTAGAAGCTTGGAACTACGTACTCCTTTTACCCCGGGCTAAACCTCTCCACCTCCCCATTGCCGTCCTCCATGGACGGGCCACGAGAGCGGTCCCTGGGAGGAGCAATGAGCCCCGATGGTTTTCCACAGCCTGAGAAGGGATAGAGGATGGCTAGATTGATTCATGATGATTATGATTAGAGAGAGACACAATGGCAGTATATAAGAGGGTCAGAGGTCTGTAAAACTCGAAAGAAACACCAAATTCACGCTGAAGAAAAGAATATTAATGGTACTAGGAAAGAAATCGTGATTTTGGATAAGTCCTGCCACGTAACGACCAACTATACAGGTGCGACTCGTATAGCTCCGGCTGTATAGTTGGTTCCAGGGAGATATTTCCAAATATCTCGAGTCCAGGTCGGTTAGGGTACTGACTTGGAACCGACAAACTATTATTTTTGATGAATAAAAAAAAGGATCAAAGATGCTAGAAGGTTTAACGACCAACTATATGGCGGGAATAAATTTTCCCGGCCGTATATTTGGTCGTATAGTTTCTGGAAACCGAAAAATATTTCGCGAAGGGAACACAATACGTTAACGATCAACTATACATCGGGAGATTTTTATCTAGTTGTATAGTTGCACCCGTATAGTTAGAAAAACCCCTCAGAAACTTCAGAAAAAATGAGAGAAATTCAAAATTAAAGATTTTAGAAGTATAAATTGTGAAGGCAAATCACTTATTAGAGAAAGAAAACTTACGTTTCACTTACCGTTTATTTTGTCGGGGATGACAAGCTCCTCCAACAACAAGGAATTCTTCTCTTTTAGAGGAATTTACCTAAGTTCATCTAATAATTCTCGTAAACAAAAATAACCAGGACTAAAGTTCCTCTCAATAAGATTGGTGCCTTGCTGAACACATATAGATATTGCATCCATTATCTTTGTTTCTTGCCTCTACATAATCTATAACTCAAAGTTTTGAAGTAAAAGGATCCAATGGATCAGTCTTGGCTTATGATTTTTCCTCTCAAGGAGTTCTTTTAAACCATCACGATTCATAGGAACTCTTACTTTTGCATCAACTATATAAGAACGAAATTTATCGCAAGATAAAAATACAGCAAAACGTTCTCTTTCTTCCTTAGGATAATTATTTTGAGCACTATTAAGAGTTATACTAGCATGATGTATAATATTAAATCTGTGACCTATATGTTGTCCCAGAGTTACTCCTACACCATCATCACTAGCTTCACATATTAAATCAAAAGTCATATCCCCTATAGGTGGTTTAATGATGGGAGCATGGGATAAAACATATTTAAGTTTATCAAAAGGCAATAAGGAATTTATCATCAAAATTAAATCTTACTCCCTTTTGCAACAGATTAGTTAAAGGTTTAGAAATTCTAGATAAATTCCTAATGAACCTTCTATAAAAACCCACATGGCCAAGAAAACTTCTTATACCTTTTATGTCCCTTGGTTGTGCAATTCTCTCTATTGCTTCAACCTTAGCTCTGTCTACTTCAATACCCTTACCTAATACCTTATGTCCAAGGACTATACCTTCTTTGACCATGAAATTGCACTTCTGCCAGTTTAGAACAAGATTAGTTTCTTTGCAACGCTGCAAAACCCTTTTGAGATTATCCAAGCAACTAGTAAATGAAGTTCGATAGATAGAAAAGTCATCCATAAATACTTACATTATTAATTCATAAAATTTGTAAAAGTTGCAGTAATGCATCTTTGAAAAGTATTTATACATAAACCAAAAGGCATGCATCGGCAAGCATGTAAAACATAAGGATTAATGAAAGTTGTTTTAATTTGGTCATTAGGATGAACAACTATTTAGGAAAAACCAGAGTATCCGTCCAAGTAGAAAAAATGAGTGTGGTTTGCTAACCTCTCTAAAGTTTCATCTATGAATGGTAAAGGATAGTGATTTTCCCTAGTTTCTTTATTCAATTTCCTGAAATCTATACACATTCTATGTCCAGCAATAGTTCTAGTAGGTATCAATTCATTGTTTTCATTAGGAACAACAGAAAAATCGCCCTTATTAGGAACACAATGAAGAGGACTTACCCATTCACTTTCTTTTACAAGATAGATTATACCTGCATCCTGTAGGCGTACTATTTCTTTTCTTACCACTTACTTCATTTCGGGCTTCAGCCGTCTATTGAATTCTTCAACTGGTTTAGCACCTTTCTCCATGAATATTCGATGGACGGTTATCATGGGACTAATACCCTTCAAATCATACATCGAGTCCCCAAAGGCCTTGCGATGCTCCTTAAGTACTTTCATGAGTTCTTCTTCTTCAACCCCTGAAAGTTTAGCACTAATAATAATAGGGAATTTATTTGTATTATCCAAAAATCTATATTTAAGATTATCTGGTAAAGTCTTCAATTCTACGGGTGGTAATTCCTCATCCCCTCTCTTTTATGGCTCTTCAAAAGCCTCATCAATTGGAGGCCCTAAGATGGGAAGCGAATGAAATTCACTTTCTAATTCTTGTAGGGACCTGTCCTCCATAATTATTTCTTCATAATTTGAGTCTTCATTTGCTGCTTCTTCTTGATTACTAAAGAAGAGAGTCGTCATCTCCTCATTAGTTTTTCCTTCCTCTTCTTGTATTTGTGGAGGTCTGTCTTTAAATTTGGAAAAGTGGAATCCTTTTTCCGCTTCCCCAAGCTTAAGAGACACAATCTCCTTTTTGAGGTCAACTTTGGCATCTACATCGCTCAAAAAGTTTCTTCCAAATATAATCAGGAAAAGAGTGTCAGCTGGCGTATCAACAACTAAAAAATCGATAGGGAAATTTTTATTGCCAATTGTGACAGTTGTATCTTCAACTACTCCAATTAGAATTCTAAGAGTTTTATTGGCTAACATGATTGTCATATCAGTATTCTCTATTGTAGCGGGTACTATCTCTTCTTTTATTTCTACATAAAAATCATAAGATATAACATTAACTTCGGTGCCAAGATCACATAAACCATAATGTGAGGTTTCTTAAATATGTAGGGAAGAATAGGTCTACCCACATCTTTTACCTTAGTTTTACCTTCAACCCATACGGAAGTCTCTTTATCAAGCTCAACTATTTTGCAATGTGCATACATATCCATAATTGCTTCCTTGGTTACCTATTCATCTTTAGTTTCATCCAAATGTTCTTCAACTTTTGGCACACTTTCCTCTTCTTTCATTTGCTATACTGCTTTAAGCTGTTCATATTCCAAAATATGTTTCTGCACAGTATTAGGGAAAGGTATCTCATACATTGGTTCTAGGAAGGCCAGTGTTGCTTTAGCTTCTCTTTTCTTCTCAAGTTTGGGTGGTGGATCATACTTGATCGAACCCTCTGTTGGGAATATGCTATATGGGTATCCTCATAGCATGTCACCTATCCGGATAACCCGGGTGGCCCACAGTTGGTAAACACGCACTGTGAGGACCCCTCATAGCATGTCAACCGTCCGCCTTCCCCCACGTCTCTAAACACGCACTGTGAGGACCCCTCCATGGCGTACTTGTCGGCAATACCACGACAGTTGGCGTCCACCGTGGGGGCAGAGGCGCTTCAGGCTCTTCAGCGGGCGAGGACCAAAATCTTCGCAGGAATCGGCAAAACCGTGGCCATCGGTCGTGTCCTCTTCTCCGGCAATGTTCCGATCGTCCCTACCGACGAGTTCTGGATCCCGACGAAGACGAACCCTACATAGTGTTCGATCGTTCCTATCAGAGACATCCACCTCTTCATTGGCGAAACCGACTCGGGCACTAGTACCCTGGGAGTCGGAGGGCCATCAAGGCCCGCACGGACCGCCTACGATCAGGATACGTTCGCAGAAGGATCGATGTCGGATCTCTCCTCGAAGTTTGTCGGCAAAGATCGGAAAAATTCAAGGCCCACCCAAACCGCCCCTGTGCGGGATATAAAGGTGGAAGATCACTACAAATCCGCCGGCTTCGCCCGTGCGTTTGGACAGCAGAGATCCAAGTTCGTCAGACTGGTTACCATCTTCGATCTAGCGTGATGCATTCAGAGAGAAGGCGAAAACCCCCACGATTACCTAACCAGGTGGCTCCGTATACGAGCCGATCTGGCCCACTACCCCGATGATAACGCTTTGTCTCACTTCGTGGAAGGACTGGACCGTGGCACGCTTCTCCGATATTCTTTAAGACCGCTGCAGGCAATTGGACGCCTTACCCTCGAAGAGATGCAGCAGCCCAGATGGCGCTTGCGCTTGTTGACGGAGAACCTCCGATTCAGCCCCCGCCACCACCGCCTCCGGCCGCCATCGTCGCAGCATCACCACCACCTCCAGTCATCGTCGCGGCCATTGCACCTCCACCGCCCGTCATCGAGGAAGTCCTGGCACCCTCCTACTCTGTCATTGATGCTCTTTATGCTGACTTCAGTGCAAATTCTGAGGAGATAGATTTCAGTCCAGAAGAGCTAGACTCCGCTATGCAGGATATGGAGGAGGAGTACTCGCGCGACGAGCAAGCCAACAACGCCGTCATGTCTCGAGGGGTGTTCGTCACCATTGGGATGGCGATGGATGAAGATCAACCCGGACGAGCTCCGCCTACAGCACTGGAAAAGGGGAAGGTGCCACTTATTGCCGCTGACGATGATCGCGCAAAAGTCATGCCTCCTCCGCCTAACCCAGTGCAGCAGCCGCAGGAACTCGGCACCGGTCCGAGCAACAACAACACCGCAAACTTGACGCCTCCGACATCCACGTCTGTAGCAGCCCAAGTTACTCCAGCTGATAGAGTGATGTACGGCAACCTCCTCGTCGAGCCTCTGACCGTTGCTCACATCCGGAACGTGACCCAACTTGACGAGAAGCACCAGCAGCTGCTAGAGGAAGCGCAGGCCATCGCGGAGCAAGGCGCTAAGCTAGATCGAGATCTGGTCAACGCGTAGAAGTCCATAGAGAAAGCTAGAGCAATGGAGGCCGAGTACAAGACTTTACTGCAGCAGCAGAAGGCTAAGAAAGCTCCGGCTCGCGTCATCAATGATCCTGGTGTACGGCGCAACCTAGGATGGGATCCCTCGAAGCCGGCACAAGCGAAGCGATACATTGATAGTGAAGGCAAGCAGGTGATGCCCACCCCACTCCTTAACCTCGCCGTCACCAATACCCTTCTGGAGCAGGATAGATCGCCTGAGGCAGTGGAACAGGTCTATGACCTAGTGGCCAAGGCGGTGAAGCAGCAGGAAAAGGCCACCTCTCAGAGGCTTGAGTCTGACATAGCGCTCTGCCAGTCTAGCTAGTACAAGCCGCCAAGGGATAGATCTCCTCTTGATGTCAGGTCCCATATGGGTTCATCAGAACGAAGACGGAGAGATGCGCGCAACACCAAGGACGCTATCCCCATATCCTCCGACCACGGAGAAAAGGCTCGACCTCGTCGCCCATCGCCACCGCCCCGGTCCCCCCGACATCGCCAAGATTACAAGGCTCACCATCGTACGGATATGCTCCCACCAAAGCAGTGCGGCAAGGGACTACGAGATCAATGAAGCAGCCGTTGCAGAAGTTGTCCTCTAAAGCGAAGAATTCAAAAGAGATCCAGAGCAAGGTCGATGACTCAGAGATGCCTGCGTCAAAGAAGCAGATCTCCGACTCCTCTCCTGCGTTCAAGGCCGCCATCCAGACCAAGCTGGTGGAACTTGTGGTAGGCGATGCCTCCAAGGTCACCGCCATTGGGACGAACCTGGATCCCAAATAGGAAAGCGCGCTCGTTGAGTTCCTCTATGAGAACAGGGACATCTTTGCCTGGCAACCTGCCGACATGAAAGGTGTACCTAGGGAACTTGTCGAGCACAGCTTAAACATTGATCCAAAATGCAAACCAGTGAAACAACCTCTACAATGCTTTCGAGATGAGAAGAGACGCGCCATTGGCAAAGAGATAGCTAGATTACTTAAGGCTAGATTTATCTGAGAAGTCCTTCACACCCGATAGGTGGCCAATCCTGTACTTGTCCCCAAAAAGGGGACCAATGAATTAAGAATGTGCGTTGATTACACCAGCTTGAACAAAGCATGTCCCACAAATCAGTTTGCTTTGCCTCGCATTGACCAAGTCATTGACTCGACGGCTAGCTCAGAGCTTTTGTGTTTTCTCGATGCATACTCAGGATACCACCAGATCAAGATGAGGAAGTCGGACCAATTGGCCACTTTGTTCACTACCCCATATGGCACGTTTGCTATGTTACGATGCCCTTTGGGCTAAAAAACGCAGGTGGTACATACCAGCGGACAATGCAATGTTGCCTCCACGAAAAAATTGGTCGGAACGTTCACGCCTATGTGGACGATATCGTGCTGATGTCACGAAAAAAACCTTTGATAATCTCCGGAAATACAACATGATGCTTAACCCTAAGAAGTGCGTCTTCGGGGTTCCAGCCGGCAAATTTTTGGGTTTCATGATTTCCCAATGGGGAATCGAGGTCAACCCGGAGAAAATCAAGGCCATCTTAAACATAAACCGTCTGACATGCCTAAAGGACATCCAACGACTAACAGGTTGTGTTGCAGCAGTTAGTCGGTTTGTCAGCCGACTTGGAGAGAAGGCCTTGCCGCTGTAAAGTTGCTGAAGAAGGCGAACAAATTCACATGGACAGACGAAGCAGATGCAGCATTGAAGCAGCTCAAGGAGATTCTTTCCTCAGCGCCCATCCTTGCAGCACCCGAGCTTGGAGAGCCACTTTTAATCTACGTGGCGGCAACCAACCGGGTAATCAGCATCGTCATCGTGGTAGAGCGGAAGGAACCAGGCTATGAGCACGGAGTTCAACGACCAGTTTACTATATGAGCAAGGTCTTGACGGAGTCCAAGCAGCGTTACCCGCACTACCAAAAGATAGCTTATGGAGTATTCCTTGCTTCTCGGAAGCTGAGGCATTACTTCCAGGAGCACCCAATCACAGTGGTGAGAAAGACTCCACTGTCTGACATTATCAACAACAGCGACGCTACGGGAAGGGTCACGAAGTGGGGCATTGAACTTGCCGCCTTCAAGATCACCTACAAGAGACGTGACGCTATCAAATCACAAGCCTTGGCGGATTTTGTTGCAGATTGGACGGAGATGCCAGATGCTACTCCGTTGCCGGAACCAGAATACTGGGTGATGCACTTTGAAGGATCAAAGCTTCTCAATGGCTCGGGGGCTGGTGTATTGCTACAGTCACCAACAGGAGACAAGCTACACTACGTTCTGCAGATCCACTTCGAGGCTACAAACAACATGGAGGAGTATGAAGCACCCATTCACAGACTACGTGTAGCCAAGGATATTGGCATCAAGCGCATAGTTTGCTGTGGAGATTCTGACTTGGTTGCCTAGCAGGTGGCTGGCACCTGGAATGCTCGGAACCCTTTGATGGCGGCATATCGAGACGAAGTGGACGCGATAGCCAAGAGCTTCTTGGGCTACGAAGTCAAGTATGTACCTAGGGAACAAAACGAGGCGGCTGATCTGCTGTCTAAGCTTGGATCAGGGCGCAAGCAAATTTCGCCAGGAGTTTTCCTAGAGCACTTGCGCACACCATCTGTGAAGGGAGACGACATCGACAACCCGGATAGAGCTGACTCTTTTGTCAACATGGTTACTAAGGTCCCTCCGGCTTGGACAAAATCGTTCATGGAATATCTTGAACACGGAACTTTGCCCGACGACGAAGTCGAAAGACGGCAAATAGTATGATGAGCAAAGGGTTATACCATCAATGGGCAACTCTACAAAAGGAGCACTACTGGTGTATACCTAAAGTGTGTTTCCCAGCTAGAAGGTATGGAAATCCTGCGCGAGAACCATCTCGGAGACTGCGGGCATCACGCTGCTCCTCGATCGTTGGTCGGGAAAGCCTTCCGGCAAGGATTCTACTGGCTGAACGCGAAAGCGAACGCCGACAAGCTGGTTGAGACATGCATGGGATGCCAGTATTATGCCCGACAACCACATGTTTGTCACATCCCAAATTTTAGATTTGGTTCTGCATATCATTCATATCATTGCATCATGCTTTTCCATGCAAAACCGTCGATTGAAAAGAATCGACGAAACGCTAATTTCGAAACCCTATTCTATTTTACTACGAGGCTCCTGCGGGAGGCTTTAGTAGGACTTGCGTTGTCCACCCTTGTAACCTAGTGGTTTCGCCCAACCCTTGTCCCTAGATTGTTCCCCTCGATTTTACAAAAGCGTAGGAGCAAGAATCGCTCGATTCGGAGCTCGTACGGAAAAGTTATCGCCGTTTTATGAAAAGATAGAAAAACGGGCCAAAAATCGGGCCGATTTTCCGAGTCCTTTTCCAATTGCGCGCCGAATTCGCGTAGGACCCCACGAGGGGGCCCCACATAAGAGGCAGCCGGCTGCCTCGGGAACCGCACCCCCCCACCGCGATCGCCTCCCTCGCGCGCCGCCTTACACCCGCGATCGCCGCCTCCTCGAGCCGCGCGATCACGCTTCGGGCCTTACCGCTGCCGCCTTTCCCGCCACCGCCAGTACACGCCGCCTCGGCCGCTTCTTCTCGCCACCTCGCGCCGCACTTCGCCGCCGCCGCCCGCCCGCTTCGCCTGCGACGCCGCTTCGCCACATCGCCGCCATACCGCCGCTCGATCGCCATGCCGCGACGCCGTCACCATCGTGTTAATCGCCCGCATTACGTGTGATCGCTTCTTCCCGCAGAAAAACACCGTCGCCGGAATAGATCGCCGCACCGTCCGGAACTCGCCGCCGTTCGCTTTCGCCGTTCGTTCGGTAAATCTGCAGCCACCGTTAGATTTCAGATCAGTGGTTCAGATCAGCCGCTGACCAGTCGACCCAGGCGTTGACTAGTCGACGCCTGGTCAGCAGATTGACGCTGACCCAATCAATATACGCTTGATCGTTAATTTCGTTAATCGTTTTAGTTGACAGATTTCGGTAAAATCTTGTAAATTGCGTAGAAATTAAACCGCTTGCCCAAAAATTGCAAATAAAATATGTGTAGATTCAGTGAGTCGTGTAGAATCTTGTTGTACCTTTGGTTCAGGCTTTTGCAGCAAGATTTAGTACAGTTTAATCAAATAGGTTAATGGCCTTTTCGGAGTAATTAATTCGTAGAAAAAGATCCGTAGCTCCAAAAATCGCGTATGATATGTCCCTTGATTCAGTGGAACGAGGGGAATCTCATAGTGAATTAAAAAGATAGGCTTACAGTAAAAACTTCTGCAGAAAGTGTCTAGTGGCTTTCTTTAGTGTTTTATTTACTCCGGGAGTTTTATAATTCCTTTTTGAGTAATTCTAATTGGTACTGTTTCTAATCAGCGATGCCTATGCGGTAGAATTTTCCCAAGATTTTACAAACAGTTTAATACCGGTAGTGAATTAATTGGGTTCTAGCTCTAGTTTTCAGTATTTTATTTTGCATAATAGTTTTCCTTGCGCTAAAACTATTTTCCATGCATGCAATCAGTAGTATTATTGATTAGGATTATGTGGTGAAGCTGTAGCACCAATTCACTTGCCTTGCATACCTTCATGCATCATATTTGTTGCATATGCTTGTGGATTGTTTGTTTATGATTGTCATTGTATCGTGTAGATTGTGACGAGTGCAACGCTTGCTCGTGTGTGGATTGTTCTTCCGACCGCTACAACCAAGGCAAGTAGATGCTACTTTGTTCATAATATCGTCCTACTATTTTTAATGCATTGTCGTGTATTTTGTAGTTGCATGTGTAGGATGATACTATCGCTATGCTATGTCCTATTATGTGGTAGGGCTTTCCTTGTAGATGAACCACCGTTGGTAGATGTGCTTAGCCATGCTATGTTGAACGAGGGCTGGGTTACATCATTGAGACTTGTTTCTAAAAGTATTAGTTTGTGAAAACTAAAACAACTTAATCAATGAATCTCCTGGGTGTGACGGGATTGATAATTTTTGGTGGTTTATTGCGGAAAGGCACCCAGGTATCAAGAGAGAATGATTGGCTTCTTTATTGTGTAGCTTACGTGTACAACCATGTGCCAATAATGGAATGGGCGGTTGGTTGGACTTAGTAGGTTGTGGTAACTCGAACCCGCGTATCCAGAGATGTAGAATTTTGGTAGGTTGGACCGGTGCGCGTCGGGATTGAGGTGCTACTTCCCGAACAGTCTCTTCTTAGACTTCTCTCTATCATCACCCAAAATGAGAGTGATGGTACGAGCTGGGCTGGCCAAGTCACATGGGTAAAGTGTACTAACCCCTGCAGGGTGTATAATCTAATCGATTAGCCGTGTCCCCGGTTATGGACAACTGAGTTGCTTGATATTGATTCCATGACATGTTTCTCACTCACTCCAATTTCATAATTGTTTTAATACTGTTGGGTTAACTTAATTGGGATCTTTTAAAAGAAAATCAAAAACTGTTTATGAAAGTAGGACAAAGGTATTTGCAAATGCAAGCCAGACACAGCTCCACTTGCCAAATATGCATGTAGATGTTAGTACTATTGTCTCCTTTACTAGCTCTACTTGCCATACATTCCATGTATTGGCCCTTCGGGGATGCTACGTTTCATGTTGCAGGTTATTCCGATTCTGAGTAATCGATATAGGCCATGGTACTCCACTCGGCACTTGTTCACTTGTGGGCAATTTGAAGAATGGAGGATTTACTTTATTTATGTTGCTACCTGAATAATTTGAGCTAGCCTTGGGCTAAGCTTTTATTGTAATAATGGTACTCTGGATCTTCGTTATTCATGATACACGGATATTTTGCTATGTTATTCATCTTATTATATTGTGGGCCGATGAACCGATCCAGGGATTGGCATGTCACATAGAAGCCACGGTCTTTTTCGAATCATGGTGTTACAGGATGGTATCGAGAGTGTGTCGACTGTAGGATCGTGACCTAGAATTGGATTAGGAAGCCATAGATTTATTAAAGCCTATATTAACTATGTCTTTCATCTTATGCCTTTCACCCTCGTAAATTCTTACCATATGCTATTCTCACAGTTTCCTCTTTTACTTGATAGATGGGAGAAGTCAGGACTGAGTATGCAACCATGGAGTCACCAAGGCCCTTTGTAAGGCAGTTAGCACAGCTCTCGCAGTCATTGGGATTGCCACTGCCCATGTTCAAGGGAAGAAGGTTGTACACCTATGGATATGGAGAGGATGCATGGGAGATCACTACCTTCATATTCAGAGATGCCGCCTTGCCAAACCCTGTGCACTTGATCTACACCAAGACATACTGCAACTGGGGACTTGGAATCAACTTGGCCATACATGAAGCCCTGTCTCGCCAGTGCCATAATGTCCGACACCTACTACCAGCAGATTCACCCTACCGTGACTATGGGAGGCGTGATGAAGATGGACACATTGTAGTTACCCCGGGTGACAGGAACAACATGCCACCCCGTCGGAGGCACATAGAGGACATGGAAAGGGAGAATGGAGCTCTAGCTGAGAAGGTGATGATGATAAAGGAGATTGCAGACTTTGCTAGCGATGGTATGGTGGTCCAAGGATAGGAGATTGACACCCTGCATGAAGCTGTGGGAGTTCTGGAGAATGCCCTGATAGCCAGAGATGCAACCATAGCTCATCTTCATGGTACTGTGCAGGAGAACACCCAGAGCATACAACAGTTGCAAGGGACTGTCCAGGAAAGGGATCAAACTATTGAAGCTATGACAGCCCAGATTGCCGCCCTCCAAGCACAGCTGAATCCACCCTCTAATGATGACAATGGAGGTGATGGCAACAATGGCGATGATGATGACAGTGGGGACGATGATGATGAGGAGGACGAGGATGATGATGATGGAGACGATGATGGTGGAGGAGATGAAGCTGTTGCAGTTGCAGCTGAGAGTGAAGAAGAAGAGGATCCAGAAGAGGTGGAGTTTGAGATTTCAAGTGATGATTCAGGAGAGGTGTACACTCCGCCGCCATGGTTGTACCGCGAACCGAAGCGCCACCGCATGACAGCAAGGACCTACCGCAACCTCTTCAAGGAGTAGATAGAAGTCCACCAATTAGTCCTCGTTAGGCAAATTCGTTAGGATTAGTCTCGATCGTTGTGAAGCTTAGTTCGTGTTAGTTTAAGAGTGTTTAGTTGCTTATTTGTGTACTCCAATATCCCAGGATTTATTTGTGCGAATTTTATGAAAGAGGTATGGCAATTTTGGTTACTATCTGTGTTATTTTCGCTGCAGTTTTTCTGCTGATACAGCAGTACTGTACGATTTTTCATATTTTTCTGGTAACTCATAAAAATCTGAAAACAATTGGGCTGATGCGAAACTCTATGTACTATATGTGCAAAAATCAGCTAAATTTTCTGACGAGTTTAAGTCAGGCGGAAAAATTCGCGAACGCTGCTGGACTGTTCTGGCAGATTGTTGTTTTTGTTGTTTAGTTGATCAACTGTTTAGTTAACCATTGCCAACTCTTGTAAAACTATTTCAGTAGGTATATACTGCTAGGATAACCCCTGGGATGTTACTGGATCGCTTGTTTGTTGATGTGTTGCTTGCTTGTGATTATCTACTATTGTTTGATGTTGTTTGATCATATGCATGGGTAGAATCCTATTATCGTAGTGATTCTTTCTAAACTTACCTGTGCTGAACCGCAGATGCCTCCCCGCTGTCAACCCACTGAGTTGGAGCAACTCATGGCAGCTCAGGCACAGCTGACCCAAGTGATGACTCAGTTCATGGCAAATCAGAACAACAACAACAACAATGGAAACAACCAGCCTCAGGGAGATGCTCTCACCAGATTTCTGAGGTTAAGGCCAACTAAGTTCTCTACTGCAACGGAACCAATGGTTGCTCTCGACTGGTTGCGTTCAGTCAACAAGGATCTGGTAACTGTTGGATGCACTGATGCTGAGAAGGTGAGGTTGCCGCTCACTTACTAGAGGGACCAGCCGCTTCTTGGTGGGACACATTTCAGATCACCCACCCGCTGGATACTGTGACTTGGGCTATGTTTGAGGAAGGTTTCAGGACCAACCACGTGTCTTCAGGAGTTCTGAGCCTGAAGAGGAAGGAGTTCCGCAACTTGCGCCAAACCAATCGCACCATGGCCGAGTACATTGAGGAGTTCAACAACTTGTCCCGTTATGCACCTGAGGATGTTGACACTGATGCAAAAAGGAGGGAGAGATTCCTGGATGGCCTCAGGGATGAGCTTTCAGTGCAGCTACTGGTGGTTTATTGCCCCACTTTCCAGGAGCTTATGGACAAGGCCAGGATCTTGGAAGGGAAGCACAAACAGGTGGAAAACTGCAAGAGAAAGAGTAGCAATCACCACTCTGGTTCACATCACAAGTCTCGCACTTCATATGATGGATACTCCAAGCATGGAGGGAGTGACCATGGGAGCCATGACCGCCACCACCATGGAGGCGATGGGCATCGTCATGACAACCATAGGAGCAACCACCACAACCACAAGGGAGGACACTCTCACCACTCTGGAGGACACGGTGGACATGACCGCAACCGTGATCGCAGCTTTGTGAAGAAGGATCTGAGTGAGGTGACGTGCTTCAAGTGTAAACAGAAGGGACACTATGCTGACAACTGTCCGTAGAGGAAAGGACTGAAGCCAACCAACAACGAGAAGGCCACAGTGAACCACATGAATGTGGAGGAGATTCCAGATGAGCCTGACCTTGTGATTGGTAAGTTCCCAATCAACACTTACCCTGCACTTATACTTTTCGATACTGGTGCATCGCATTCATTCATATCAAGGGCATTTGTGGATAAGTATAAGCTACCTACTGAGTCTATGAAAAGGACTATTAGAGTGAGTTCGCCTAGAGGAGATATGATAGCTAGCGCGGGATGCCGCGATTTAACTGTGAGGATTGGAACACACAACTTCAGTGCACATTTGGTAGTGTTGGAATCACAGGGATTAGACGTTATTCTGGGTATGGATTGGATGTCTATGCATGGGGGACACATAGATTGTGCACAGCGAGCTGTTTCACTCAAAACCCCGGATGGTAAGAGGATTAGATTCAAGTCGGTTGTACGACCAGGAAGGTGTAAGTTGAATTCTCTTAAGGGGGTTAGCACGGATACTGTGCCAGTGATTAGGGATTACCCCGACGTGTTTCCGGAAGAACTGCCAGGAATGCCACCTAACAGGGGAGTAGAGTTCCTTATCGACCTGATGCCGGGAACAGGACCTATAGCAAAGAAACCATATAAGATGGATGTGGATGAGCTGAAGGAATTGAAGAAGCAGTTGAAAGAGCAGCTGGAAAAGGGATTCATTCAGCCTAGTTCGTCGTCATGGGGAGCACCTTGCATTTGTGGAGAAGAAAGACAGCAGCAAGAGATTAGTAGTGGACTATCGCTCGCTGAATGAAGTAACCATCAAGAACAAGTACCCTCTACCGAACATAAATGATTTGTTTGATCAACTGGAAGGAGCGAAGGTGTTCAGCAAGATTGATCTGCGATCTGGCTACTTTCAATTGAAGATCCGGGAGGAGGACGTACCAAAAACCGCCTTCACCACTAGGTATGGTTTATATGAGTATACGGTTATGTCTTTTGGACTAACGAATGCCCCGGCGTATTTCATGACCATGATGAACAAGGTATTTATGGAGTACTTGGACAAGTTCGTGGTGGTGTTTATTGACGACATACTGGTATATTCCAAGGATGATGCCGAGCATGAGAAACATCTGCGACTGATTATGGAGAAGCTGAGGGAACATCAGCTGTATGCCAAATTCAGCAAGTGTGAGTTCTGGCTTAACACCGTTGGGTTTCTTGGACACGTAGTGTCAGGAGAAGGAGTCGCTGTTGATCCAAGCAAAGTGACTGCAGTAACTGAGTGGGAAGCGCCCAAGAATGCGGGAGAGATTCGAAGCTTTTTGGGACTTGCTGGATATTACCGGAGGTTCATTGAAAACTTTTCCAAGATTGCTAAGCCGATGACTGAACTTCTGAAGAAGGAGAGGAAGTTTGAATGGTCAGACGTATGTGAAGCCAGCTTTCAGGAACTAAAGTGTCGACTAGTGACCGCGCCTGTTCTGTGTTTACCAGATCTTCAGAAGGATTTCCAAGTGTACTGTGATGCTTCTCGACAGGGACTTGGGAGTGTGCTGATGCAAGATGGGAGAGTAGTGTCATATGCCTCGCGACAACTCAAGCACCATGAGCGGAATTACCCCACACACGACTTGGAGTTAGCGACAGTGGTTCATGCGCTCAAGGTATGGAGGCATTACTTAATGGGAAAACACTGTGATGTGTACACCGACCACAAGAGCCTGAAGTACATATTCACGCAGAAGGAACTGAACATGAGACAAAGGAGATGGTTGGAACTTATCAAGGACTACGATATGAATCTGCAATACCACCCAGGAAAAGCCAATGTAGTAGCAGATGCTCTGAGCCGGAAGGTTTATGCCAATGGATTGACGATTGGTGAATTGCCTGAGGATTTGTGCAAGCAATTCAAGGACCTTAGGCTGGAAGTAGTGTCTGAAGGATACTTGTCTACAATGGAAGTCCAACCAACACTACAGGATAGGATCATGAAGGCTCGGGTAGGAGACAAGGAAATAGAGGAGATAAAGGAAAAGATGAAGGAGAATCGGGAAAAGGATATTCGCGAGGATGAGCATGGTAACTTGTGGTATGGAGATCATTTGTGTGTGCCCAGCGACCCGGAGATAAGGGAGTTGATTCTGCAGGAGGCTCATAACTCGCCATACTCCATACATCCGGGCAACACAAAGATGTATATGGATTTGAAGAGCAGATTTTGGTGGAACAACATGAAGGGAGATATCGCCAAGCACATTGCCCTATGTGATGTGTGCAGCCGAGTGAAGGCGGAGCACCGAAGCAGGATCGCTGCCGTGCATGCTGTATTGGAAGTGGGATAGAGTGGGAATGGATTTCATCACAGGACTGCCCAGGAACAGGTCAGGATATGACTCCATTTGGGTAGTGGTCGACCATTTAACCAAGGTAGCCCACTTTATACCGGTGAAGACGACCTATACGAGCGCAAAGTTGGCCAAGATTTACATAGACAGAATTGTGTGCCTACATGGAGTTCCCAAGAGTATCGTATCTGATAGAGGCACCCAATTTACCTCACACTTTTGGCGCCAGCTGCACGAGTCACTTGGTACTAGATTGGAGTTCACTGACAAAGATTTCACCCGGTGATCGATGCATCGAGAGGGTGAATCAGATTTTGGAGGACATGCTGAGAGCTTGCGCTTTGGCTCATGGATCTAGCTGGGATGAGAATTTACCATATGCTGAGTTTTCCTACAACAACAGCTATCAAACCAGCATCAAGACGTCACCGTTCGATGTGTTGTATGGGAAACGGTGCCGAACACCATTGCTATGGGATGGAGTAGGAGAACGTTAGTTGTTTGGACCTGATTTGATCAAGGACGCTAAGGAGAAGGTCGCCTTGATTAGGGACAGGCTGAAGGTAGCACAATCGAGGCAAAAGAGCTACGCTGACGCCAAGCGCAAGGAAGTGGTGTATGAGATAGGTGATAGAGCATACCTCAGAGTGTCGCCACTTCGTGGAATCAAGAGATTTGGAATTAAGGGTAAGCTGGCACCTCGGTTTATTGGACCGTATCGGGTCTTAGCACGCAAAGGAGAAGTTGCTTATCAGTTGGAGTTGCCAGAGGCTCTGTCCGCTATTCACAATGTGTTCCACGTGTCCCAGATGAAGAAGTGCCATCCGGAGATGGTGGATACACCATTGAGAGACACCGTACCGCTGGAGGAGGTTCAGCTGGAGAATGATTTAACCTATGAGGAGAAGCCGGTCAAGATTCTGGAAACAGCGGAGAGGATTACCCGTACCAAGACGATCAGGTTTTGCAAGGTGCAGTGGAGCCACCACACTGAAGAGGAAGCCACTTGGGAGCGCGAGGATGACATCCGAGAGGACTACCCACACCTATTTGCTAGCCGCGCCGAATCTCGAGGACGAGATTTATCTTAAGGGGGTTAGTCTTGTCACATCCCAAATTTTAGATTTGGTTCTGCATATCATTCATATCATTGCATCATGCTTTTCCATGCAAAACCGTCGATTGAAAAGAATCGACGAAACGCTAATTTCGAAACCCTATTCTATTTTACTACGAGGCTCCTGCGGGAGGCTTTAGTAGGACTTGCGTTGTCCACTCTTGTAACCTAGTGGTTTTGCCCAACCCTTGTCCCTAGATTGTTCCCCTCGATTTTACAAAAGCGTAGGAGCAAGAATCGCTCGATTCGGAGCTCGTACGGAAAAGTTGTCGCCGTTTTATGAAAAGATAGAAAAACAGGCCAAAAATCGGGCCGATTTTCCGAGTCCTTTTCCAATTGCGCGCCGAATTCGCGTAGGACCCCACGAGGGGGCCCCACATAAGAGGCAGCCGGCTGCCTCGGGAACCGCACCCCCCACCGCGATCGCCTCCCCCGCGCGCCGCCTTCCACCCGCGATCGCCGCCTCCTCGAGCCGCGCGCCGCCCGGGCCTCGCCGCTGCCGCTTTCCCCGCCAGTGTACACGCCGCCGCCGCCCGCTTCTTCCGCCACTGCGCCGCACCGCCCCGAGCCCCGCCCATGCAGCGTAGCCGCCACCGCCGCTACCGCCACTTTCGCCGCTTATCGCCACTGCGCCGCTTCGCGCCGCTGCATTGCCGCCGCCGCGCTGCGCCTTCGCTTACGCCGCGACTGCAGTTGCTTTGCCGCGCCGAATCGCCGCCACGAACTCGACCGTCGCTTTCGCCGTTCGTTCCCGGTAAGTCTGCAGCCACCGTTAGATTTCAGATCAGTGGTTCAGATCAGCCGTTGACCGGTCAGACTCAGGCGTTGACTAGTCAGACGCCCAGTCAGCGCCCAGTCAGCAGACGCGTTGACCAGTCAACAGACACAGTTGACTAGTTAATTTCGTTAATCGTTTTAGTTGATAGATTTCGGTAGAATCTTGTAAATTGCATAGAAATTAAACCGCTTGGCCAAAAATTGCAAATAAAATATGTGTAGATTCAGTGAGTCCTGTAGAATCTTGTTGTACCTTTGGTTCAGGCTTTTGCAGCAAGATTTAGTACAGTTTAATCAAATAGGTTAATGGCCTTTTCGGAGTAATTAATTCGTAGAAAAAGATCCGTAGCTCCAAAAATCGCGTATGATATGTCCCTGGATTCAGTGGAACGAGGGGAATCTCATCGTGAATTAAAAAGATAGGCTTACAGTAAAAACTTCTGCAGAAACTGTCTAGTGGCTTTCTGCAGTGTTTTATTTACTCTGGGAGTTTTATAACTCCTTTTTGAGTAATTCCAATTGGTACTGTTTCTAATCAGCGATGCCTATGCGGTCGAATTTTCCCAAGATTTTACAAACAGTTTACTACCGGTAGTGAATTAATTGGGTTCTAGCTCTAGTTTTGAGTATTTTATTTTGCATAATAGTTTTCCTTGCGCTAAAACTATTTTCCATGCATGCAATCAGTAGTATTATTGATTAGGATTATGTGGTGCAGTTGTAGCACCAATTCACTTGCCTTGCATACCTTCATGCATCATATTTGTTACATATGCTTGTGGATTGTTTGTTTATGATTGCCATTGTATCGTGTAGATTGTGACGAGTGCAACGCTTGCTCGTGTGTGGATTGTTCTTCCGACCGCTACAACCAAGGCAAGTAGATGCTACTTTGTTCATGATATCGTCCTACTATTTTTAATGCATTGTCGTGTATTTTGTAGTTGCATGTGTAGGATGATACTATCGCTATGCTATGTCCTATTATGTGGTAGGGCTTTCCTTGTAGATGAACCACCGTTGGTAGATGTGCTTAGCCATGCTATGTTGAACGAGGGCTGGGTTACATCATTGAGACTTGTTTCTAAAAGTATTGGTTTGTGAAAACTAAAACAACTTAATCAATGAATCTCCTGGGTGTGACGGGATTGATAATTTTTGGTGGTTTATTGCGGAAAGGCACCCAGGTATCAAGAGAGAATGATTGGCTTCTTTATTGTGTAGCTTACGTGTACAACCATGTGCCAATAATGAAATGGGCGGTTGGTTGGACTTAGTAGGTTGTGGTAACTCGAACCCGTGTATCCAGAGATGTAGAATTTTGGTAGGTTGGACGGTAAAAGGCCGGGATTGAGGTGCTACTTCCCGAACAGTCTCTTCTTAGACTTCTCCCTATCATCACCCAAAATGAGAGTGATGGTACGAGCTGGGCTGGCCAAGTCACATGGGTAAAGTGTACTAACACCTGCAGGGTGTATAATCTAATCGATTAGCCGTGTCCCCGGTTATGGACAACCGAGTTGCTTGATATTGATTCCATGACATGTTTCTCACTCACTCCAATTTCATAATTGTTTTAATACTGTTGGGTTAACTTAATTGGGATCTTTCCAAAGAAAATCAAAAACTGTTTATGAAAGTAGGACAAAGGTATTTGCAAATGCAAGCCAGACACAGCTCCACTTGCCAAATATGCATGTAGATGTTAGTACTATTGTCTCCTTTACTAGCTCTACTTGCCATACATTCCATGTATTGACCCTTCGGGGCTGCTACGTTTCATGTTGCAGGTTATTCCGATTCTGAGTAATCGATATAGGCCACGGTACTCCACTCGGCACTTGTTCACTTGTGGGCAATTTGAAGAATGGAGGATTTACTTTATTTATGTTGCTGCCTGAATAATTTGAGCTAGCCTTGGGCTAAGCTTTTATTGTAATAATGGTACTCTGGATCTTCGTTATTCATGATACACGGATATTTTGCTATGTTATTCATCTTATTCTATTGTGGGCCAATGAACCGATCCAGGGATTGGCATGTCACATAGAAGACACGGTCTTTTCAGAACCGCGGTGTTACAATGTTCCTGCTGAAGAATTGCCAACAATACCAATAACTTGGCCGTTTGCAATCTGGGGGCTAGACATGGTGGGACCGTTACAGACGACACCTTGTGGGTTTACGCATCTGCTTGTAGCAGTTGATAAATTCACTAAATGGATAGAAGCTAAACCCATTAGAAAGCTTGATGGGGAAACTGCCCTCAGGGTTGTCCGGGATCTAGTGGTGAGATTTGGTCTCCCACGTAGCATTATCACCGACAACGGCAGCAATTTGTCACTCAGAGAAGTGGAGGCTTTTTGCTAGGAGAAAGGCATCCGACTTGACCTTGCATCTGTGGCACACCCACAATCCAACGGTCAGGTTGAGCGAGCCAATGGATTAATTCTGCAGGGAATCAAGCCACGCCTTGAGGCACCACTACATAGATCAGCTTGAGCCTGGGCGGAAGAATTGCCATCTGTGCTGTGGATTTTACGAACTACACCCAACAGATCCACCGGATACACCCCTTACTTCATGGTATATGGAGCAGAAGCCATCCTGCCTTCCGACATCCTTCACGATGCACCAAGAGTTGCCGCCTACGACGAAGATGACGTTGAAGAATCCAGACGCCTAGGTGTGGACTTTCTCGAGGAGGAGCGCGTTTTGGCATGCCAAAGATCCGCCATCTACCAGCAGAAGCTACGAAGCTATCATAGTCGCCGCGTTCGGCATCGCTCGTTTAAAGAGGGGGATTTGGTGCTCCTACTTAAGTAGAAGAAGTCACACAAACTATCTCCGCCATGGGAAGGACCGTTCATCATAAGCAAGGCGCTACTCAATGGGTCTTACTACCTTGTTGACAATCGTGAACTGAAGGATAGACCCAGCGAGGATCATAAGCGTAAGCGACATGACCCGGATGATGACTACCCGGAGCTTGATCGGCCATGGAACATAGCACAGCTACGTCCTTTTTACACTTAGCATTTTTTATCTAATTGTGTACCTCTTATATGATCAATGAAATAAATCTCTCTGGTTCACTCATATTTCTGAGTCTTTTACCTCCTTTAGTGTTCATTTTTCGATCATGTAAAACCTTTATGCACAAGCTTTGCAATTGCACTTGTGAAAATTCCGCCTACGGGCGTTAGCTTAAGTTTTCTGGTCTACACGTTATTTGTCATTTTTATGTGGATTCTGGAGTAGTGACTTTCGGCACTTATTGTCGGCGATTTTGTGCTCGGGTTATTGACGGTGCCATTGGGCATCATCACCTAAGTGCATGGTTCTGACAACGAGTCTTCCGACTCACGAAAAGTCAAGCATAAGAAACAAAGTAATGGATAAGCCAGCACTTGCTTAAAACAATATATACATGCTGGAAACTAATTCTTGAGTAGCAGGACATAACAACCATTGTTTTCCACCTTAAATTACATAAACAAAGTTTTTTCCACATGTACACCAAAGGTGAAGCAAATAATACAAAGTTGTTCTTCACTCCTTTGGCGCAGGTGACTTGTAAGCAGCATCATCACCAGCCGGAGAGCCACCCTCGAAGTCAGCACTATGGTCGGACTCAGAGGAATCTTGGTTGCCTGTCGATGATGTTCAAGGGAACGAAGACGTCGACGTCCACCAACTCGGCCACTCTGGAGTCATAGCCCGTGAGTGACGACAAGATGGCTTCATGGTTAATTTCTTTGCCATCATCGTTGACGCCGGGGATGCCAGAGGTCACCGTGTTGATGTCGGCACCTTCATAGTGTGCCTTCACCATTCACAGCGCCATCCTCGCGCCAGCCCGTGCACACGAAGCTTTCCAGCTTGTGATGTGCTCGGGGGCTCGGCGCAGAATCTCCTTGTACTTCGCCACGGAGTACGAGGCCTTGATGTTTATCTGGAGGGGCTTGGAAATCTCCTTGGCTTGCATGGTGGCGGTGTTGATAAAGTTGCCGGCAAGAACCATGCATTCCTTGGCTGGAGGAGGCGATCGGGTTAAACCCATAGGAGCTACAAATTCCGACTAGGAGCGCATGAATTTAACAATTCAAAGTATCCAGACTACAGAAATCCAAGACGGAGAAAACTTACTGAAGATGCTGGCCTCATCCTGCCAGAGGGTGTCCGCCAAGGATTCTTTCTCTTGTTGGAGGAGCTTATACGCCTCGCTATGGCGTTGATTTTGGTCATCAGCAGCTTGCTTCTAATCTTTTAAGATCGCAATCCCCTCCTTCAAGCGATTGATCTCCTCGGTGGCGGAGTCCTGCAGGGCCTTCATCGATTCCTCATGCATTTTCAGCATGTCCTTCCTCTTCTGCTTAAGAATTTTGTTCTCGCTATCCAGCTCTTGAATATACTTGGATTGCTCGACAATATTCTTGGCCTTGGCGATGGTTTCTGCAAGTCGGAGAAAGAAAAGTACACAGTAAGTACTCGGAGAATATGGGAACAATACCAAGTTGGAATGCGAAAAAGAAAATAGATGCTTGCTCTTGGTGATTTGTTCCTTCAAGAAGGCAGTTTTACCCTTTTCAGCTTCCAGGTCTGAGCGCATCTTCAGGTACTTGTCATTGGCCATGCCCCTTCGAGCACTCTCATTATGTGGAGAAAAGTTCAAAGTTAAAACGTTGGTTGGTATACTTGGAGAATCTAGTCGGAAATTTTCCATCTCGACGCTCGGGGGCTACAACGAGAGTTTTTGACTTACCAATATGCTTAGCTTACTTTAAGCATCTAGTCGGAACTAATTCAGTTACAACTAGAAGCTTGGGGGCTGCAGTATAAAGTTTTTTAACTCAGACGTATGCTTAGCTTTCTTTAAGCATCTAGTCGGAACTAATTTAGTTGCAACTAGAAGCTTGGGGGCTACAGAACTGAAATTTATAAACACTGCGTATGCTACTCTTAAAGCATCTAGTCGGAACATTTCATTCCATCTACATGCTTGGGGGCTACAGTGAGAGTTTTTTCTACCTTAGTCACTCTTAGAGCATATATGGTTTTTCCGTCTATATCCTCGGGGCTATAGTGGGATACTCATATAAAATGCAAAAGGCAAAGAAAACTTACAAGTGCAATGATCTTCAGGTTCGTAGCACTCTCGGCCAGCAGCTTTGCAAAGGATTCACTATTTCCTTGCAAGATTTTTGCTTGCCGGCGGAGCTCCTCTAGACCGCACGTCGGAGAGGTCGGCACCGCACCAGGGACCAAAGCAGTGCTACTGTAACATCCCAAAAATACTAAACTTGGATCATCAAACTCTAATCATCAAATTTAGGGTTAACAAAAACTTTTCTAAATAAAAATATGAAAGCATGCATGTGTGTATGCATCCCATTTTGAATTCTTTTGAATTGCCATGTTTATTTGTTTCTTTGCTTGTAAAATGTTTCTTAGGTGAAATAAACATCATCTAAACAATCCCCACACTTTTCCCAAAGACAAACAAATCAAAACAAACCAAATTGGATGCATGGTCATTTTGACCAATTTAACTCCCATGCCTACTTTGGCTGTCCGAAACTTTCAGAACTTAACAGAAACTTTTCTGGATCTTTGCACCCATTGATTGTACTCATAACAAAGTATCAAGGCCCACTTTGTGATCATCCAGAAACTTTCAAATGCATAGTTTAAATGACAATTCAAAATTAAATCTTTATCATATGGGAAGATCCCACTTTTTCAAAAACCACTCAAACAAGCTCAACTTTCAAAACCCAAGCATCTGCAGACTCACCAGCACCAACCTAGCACACCCACCAAAAATCTTTTCAAAATTCAAAACTTGAATTCTTGCGGCCATTTCATCAAACAATTGGCAGACACAAATTAAACAAAATCGAAACACTATTGTGAGCAGTGATTGAAGCCTAACTTGTTCCCTCTCTGGTTACAACTAGGTTTTAGTAGATCATCTAGCTCAATTGCACACCCTTAGCATCACTTTAAGCTTGGCATTGCCATCAATGGTGAGCAGGCCGAGTGCACACTTGTCACCCCCATGTCGACAACAAGCTAGGAGGAGAAACCAGCCTAGCCAACATGTCTGGGAGCAAGCCAGCACCCCACCGCCACTGCATGTCCACCGCTCGAACCCTGCTAGCTACTGGACCACACGCACGAACCATGCCAACCTCGCTAGCAACCATGTCGAGAGCGTGCCCCGTGCGCCACGCTCGACCGACGCCCACAGACCGCGCGCCGCCTCGCCGCGTGCATACGTGATCACCACCGTCCCAGTAACTCCGCAGACACGCTCGTTCGCCGCCGTGCGGAACACTCGCGTTGTGCGCCATTAAATCTTCCGTCGGGCACGCGCAGAGCATCGTCGCGTTCTGACCAAACCGCACCGCCCCACGTCTCGCCACCGTGTCGTTGAGCATCGCCAGGGAGCACCGCACCGCCCCCTACCATCGCCCATGCCGATAGCCGTCTGTACCGTCGACCACGACGAGCTCACCTTGCGCCCCGTCGGTCCCCTCGCTCCACTATAAATAGAGGCCACCCCCAGCCTAATTGAGCACACCATCTCACTCCCCTCTCCTCACTGATCGTGCCACATCGTTCCTGGAGCAAGGCGAGCAGCGCATCGCCGGAATTTCACCGGAGCCCGCCGCTACTGGAGAAGAAGGAAGCCAGCGATTGGAGCCGCCCCAGGAGAAGCTGCCGGTACCAGAAGGTTTGCCGTCGTTGACTTTGTCGTTCGCCCGCCTCGTTGACCCTCGCCCGAACCCCGGTGAGCCCCCAACGACCCCCACTGTCCGTGCTAGGTTTCTGTCTCGCCGGCGTTGCCCAACGTCGATGATGACTCTTAGCCGTGGGATTAGAACCAGATCAAACGCACCACATCGCCCCATACCGCTTCGCACCCCCTGTCTCACTGACGTGTGGGGACAGCTACTTACGCAGCCCGCGGAAGCGCTGTGCGTAGCAGGCCGGCCCGTTAACCTTTCCCGCGCAACCCAGTTATTTGAATTAAACCTTTTCCATTTTATTTCAAATACACTTCTGTACCCAGTTTGAAAAATCAACCCAGATCGATTCAGTGCACCAAATCGAGTGAAACTAATTTTGTTAGAAAGGTCTAGAGGTGCTGAATCCAAGCCCGTTGGATTCAAGTCATTTGGATCTGTAGATCATCCTTAGTAAAAATAACAAGGCAGAACCTTTTCTGCATTCAAACATTTTTCAAATTTAAACCATAATAGCTTTTGAGTTGATTCCAACTCTCAAAAATCACATTTAACCATACCTTTCAGAATACATAAAAATATATAGGTTTACTTAGAGAAATAATGTTCAAGTAATAAAAGAATGCCACATAGGCATTTCTAGCCACATTAATTAAGTAAAATAAAAGGGTAAAACCTTATTAAATTGTGACACCACTTTAAATCACATTCCCATGGACTAAAATATGTGGTGATGACATGTGTCAACATGATCCCATATTTGGTTTGGAGAATATTAAATCTTAAGGAATTTTTCAATGAGTAGAAATTACTTTTCTAAAAAGAAAAGGAATTAAACCAAGCTTTAATCTTGTAATGTTAGTGATGATGCTAGATCGTCTGTAGGACCCTTTTGTGTGATGATTGCAAGTAGTTAAGTATTGTTTGGTGATTGTGTACATCGTATTTATTTATAGACGCTAGTACCGACCAAGGATACGAGGAGGAAGGAGGATACTACGAAGAAGAAGCCGAGGAGAACTTCAACCACTGCTCTGCACAAGGCAAGCTTATACTGATATTGTGCAAGCCAATACTTGCAAGCCTTACTATACAAGCTAACACTTGCAAGATACTCTACCTTAGCAAGCCTTACTATAAAAGTTAACCTTGCAAGCCAATACTTGCTACCATGCCCCCTATATGCCTTAAAGCATATATGATCATAACCCCTTGATAAACCAATCCTAGTTTTACTTGCAAGTTTATTACTTTATTTCTTTAACAAAGCTCTTACTTAGAGTTTACTGCAATAAATGGTAGATACTAGAAGGATAATTGAAGGTTGCATAAAGAGCATAAAATTTGGCCTAAGCTAGAAAATCTTGATGTCATCCTAAGGCATGATATTGAACTTAGTTGAAACTCCACTAGTTTACCACCCCTCATTAGTACATGTCCCCACTTGTAGATGCTAGTGCTAACCATAAAACTTGGTCAACATTAGATGGGAATACTTGGTGAAAATGGTTATGAAAACCTTAGAATGATGGATCAATCTACTGAGATGTTTTGACATGTGTTTCCAAACACCAGATGATTTTGGTGATGAAAATGTTGAGGCATGAGCCTTAGCCCTTTATAAAACTGATGGTTGTCTGGATGTGATACCATTCCAATTTTATCGTGAAACCACAATACCCGAAGATTGGATAGGGCTTGACTGGAAACTTATATACCTTAGTATTGGTTCCCTCACGGCCAAGGTCTGAGCTGAGGCTACCTTGTGAAGATTGTCCACCTGTGTAGTACCCAAGATGACAGTTGGTCATGGTTGGGAGGCCAAACTCACAGGATAGGTGCTTATACTAGGGCGTGTAATTGAAAGGTTAGGATTGATTATCCGCATACTGAGTATGGTGAATTCAGGATTTGTTCCTGACAGAGTGTCAAACTATTCGAATAGCCGCGTCCGCGGTTATGGACAGTTGGAGTGGCCATACTGTTCCCCCGTCAGATGTTTTCAAAAGACTTGTGAAATGAATTGAGACTTTGACTTGACCACAACAGGGTTGTGGCATGAGATACAAGATTCCACTTAGGTGTTAGAAGACCTTAACTAGCATTCGTGGTTTCCAAACTTAGTAGAGATAAATCTGGCTTTTGCAAAACAACCCTAGAGCCTAGTGTCCTATTATCAAAAACCCCTTTCACTTGTTAGTATTAGTTTGCGAGTACTTAAAGAGTACTCATGGCTCACACCGGTTATTCCTGGCGGACTATGAAGAGGAGTACCTGGAGGATGGACCCCAGGAAGGTTACGACAACTAGGATCATCTCCCATCATCAGCATTGCCTGTGACCCCGAAGATGGAGCTTCGCCTACGCTACCGTTATTATTACGTATTCCGCTGCTTGAAGTTGTATTAAGAACTGGATCAATGAGATCCCTATTTGTGTAAGACCTTATGTATGGGTTGTAATGGATGATGTATTGTGGTATCCAATTCTGTTATGTCTCGCAAAAATGGTAATCCTGGGATTGCGAGGTATGGCATAACAGGCATCTGGGATTAAAAATCCGGGTGTTGACAAGTTGGTATCAGAGCCATCCTGACCCTAGGAGACCCTAGTTATACTGGAAGTTTGAATCAAAAACTTAGTTTCAAAACCAAAGAAAACAAATATTTTCAAAAAAATTATTCTCATTCTTATCCCTTTGATTCTTTCATGAAAATTCATGTTCCTCAAAAACTCTTGCAATATACATAAAATTTTGACACACTTGATCACTCTACTAACTTACTCATCCTATATTCTGATAGATGGACGTGAAGTACAACAAGTTTTATCAGTTGGGGAATGGAGGAGACCTTATCTTTGTGAGGGATTTGGACTAGCTTTCGGAACTTCTGGAGCGTCCGCACCCCGAGTTCTTCGGAGCTCAGCTCAATGATCAAGGAGGAGTCTGCAGTGGCTAACTGTTGCAAGTCTCCGAGGAAAGATTGAACCTCCCACTGCTGAGGGAATTCGGTTTACCTTAAGAGAGAACAACTGGCTCGATGGACTTGTCAGGGCCATGCAGGAAGCTCTTGGGCAGAGCATCAATCAGATCAAGGGAACCCGCTTTGAGTTTTGCCCAAGGCGTGATGCAAATGGACAACCACTGGAAGCACCATACCACCCCGAGCTGAAGACTCAATTGGACCACCTTAGCTTTATGATGTACGATCGTCAGCAGGAGTTGGATAACTACCGTGACTACTCCAACCACAAGTCTGCCATCATCAAAACGAAGGATCAAACCATCGCCATGCTAGCAAAGGATTGCAAGTCTCGCCGCCGTCAGCTCGACAAGAAGGAGCGCATCATTGCCCGTCTTCGCCATCGTATCTCATCTTTGGAGGAGACCATCCACGAGAGAGACATGCAGTTGGAGGAAAGGGAGAATGCCGGAGAGGATCTTCGTGGAGAACCCTACTCCTATCTCAGCGATGACGACAATTTTTTGGAGGATCAGGCTATGGACTTCTTCACCGATGAGGATGATTTCGCCTTCATCGATGATGATGAGGATGATGAAGCCACAGATTCCGAGGAGTAGTAGCACTTGAGCACAAGCGTAGTGAGTAGTATTTGGTCCCCCTGTATCGTAGTTTGCAGAATGGTTCTTAAAACCATCTATTTTTCTTTGTTCTGGTGTGTGTTGTATCGTGTGCTATGAATGAATGAATGAATGAAAAAGCAAGTTGCTAGAAAAATCTGAGTCAAACTTTAAAAACTTTTTGAAGACCGAAAACCTTAGAAATTCCCCTCTTTTCTCATGATCTATCTCAATCTTCAGATGCCACGTGGAGGAAGTGGTTCATCCCTGGACCCGATGTTGCAGATTCTGCAAATGTTGACTTCTGACCGCGAAGCTGAAAGAGCGAAACGTCAAGCCAACCTAGCCACCCCGTAGCAGATAGCCCAGCTAGCCCACAACAACCAAGGCCACGGAAATCAGGACAACCATGGATCTAAGCTCAAGAATTTCCAGAATACCAACCCACCTGTTTTCACTAATTCAGAAGAACCCCTATACGCCGATGATTGGTTGCAGACCATGGAAAATAACCTAGAAGTCGCCGGAGTGGAAGCCAACGAGAAATTTCTTTTTTCCACCCACTATCTAGCCATAGATGCCAGAGCATGGTGGAACAGTGTTCGTGCAATGACCGGAGGCCAGATGATGACCTGGGAGGAATTCAAGGTCAAGTTTAGCAGAACCCATGTGCCACCGGGTTTGATCAAGAGAATGAGAGACAAGTTCAGGGAACTGAAGCAAGGAAGGATGACTGTAGTGGAATACCGTGACAAATTCTTGTCATTAGCTAGGTATGCCCCGGATGAGATTGACACCGAAGCCAAGAAGAAAGAGAGATTCTTGAATGGTCTGCATGATGAGATGCAGATAGTGTTAGTCAATATCCCCTTTGCTGATATTGAAGCCCTTGTCGACTCTGCTATCCAGATGGAAGGAAAGATCAAGCAAGCCAATGAGAACCGCAAGCGTCGTATGATGCATCAGCCAGGAACCCATCAGACCCCAAAGTATCGCCCTAACCCATCTCCCGGATTTGCCCCAAGAACCAACAGAGCCCCGATGAACCGTCCGACCTATCCCAACAGTGGAAACCCTAGACCCGGAGGAAATCACAACAACCCCGGCAACGCTAGCAATTTCAATCGTGCCCCACCCAAGTTCAACAACAACAATGCTACCGCCAACACCAACACTGCCCCGAGGACTGGAAGCAATGTTGTGCCTGTAGCAGCAAAGGACAAGTCGCAAGTGACTTGTTATGACTGTGGAAATAAGGGTCACTACTCCAACGGGTGCCCCAACAATAAGAATGCCGTAGAACCCAATGCCAATGCCCCAGCTCAGCAGCAGCGTCGTGTTTAGCCCGGAAGAAGGTTTGCCCTAGGGAATTCGCTCAACCGCAACGGCCGTCTTTTTCTCATGCATGCTGAAGAAGCTCAGGAAGCGCCAGACGTCGTGCTAGGTATGTTTTCTGTTAATTCAGTACTTGCAAGAGTGTTGTTTGATTCTGGTGCATCGCACTCATTTGTCACCAAAGAATTTGCATGCACTAGTAAAATTCAACCAACCAAACTGAAGCATGTCATGATTGTTCAAATTCCCGGATCAACCACCAAGGCTCGGCAAATTTGCAAAGCCATCCCTATCCGAATCCATGGCATAGATTTTTATGCTAATCTCATAGTACGCGGAACTAAAGGTTTGGAAGTAGTACTAGGAATGGATTGGATGTCCAAACATAAAGGATTGATTGACTGTGCCAAGAAAGCCATAACCATGACCAGTACCGCCGGAATATCAATCGAGCATATATCTGCAACCTTACCTCGCCAATTCAAGTGTAACAAGAGTATAGCCCAACCTACCATTGACCAAGTCCGGATAGTCTGTGAATACCCTGATGTATTTCCAGATGTTTTGCCCGGTATGCCCCCAGATCGGGATATCGAGTTTATCATTGAACTAATCCCCGGAACTGGACCCATAGCCCAGAGACCATATAGTATGAACCTGTCTGAGATAGCAGAACTGAAGAAGCAACTGGATTCCATGTTAGAAATTGGATTGATTCAACCAAGTGCGTCACCATGGAGATCACCTGTCTTGTTTGTGGACAAGAAAGATGGAGGTAACCGTTTGTGTACGGATTATCGGAAGTTGAATGATGTCACCATCAAGAACAAGTACCCCTTGCCCAAGATAGAAGATTTGTTTGATCAGTTGATCGGTGCCAAAGTGTTTTATAAGATTGATCTTAGGACTGGCTATCATCAACTCAAGATTCGTGCAGAAGATATTCCCAAGACTGCCTTTACCTCCAGATATGGATTGTACGAGTATACAGTCATGTATTTTGGATTAACCAATGCCTCCGATTATTTCATGAATCTCATGAATAAGATTTTTATGGACTTCCTAGATAAGTTTGTCATTGTTTTCATCGATGACATTCTGATTTATTCCAAATCAGAAGAAGAACATGAGCTACACCTAAGGAGCATTTTTGGAACCCTTAGAGAGCATCAACTGTATGCAAAGTTTAGCAAATGTGAATTCTTGTTACAGGAGGTAGGATTCCTCGGTCACATTGTATCAGCCGGAGGAATTGCCGTTGATCCTGCCAAAGTGAAAGATGTAGAAGATTGGCAAGCCCCAACCACTCAAACCCAAGTTCGTGCATTTCTAGGATTGGCGGGATATTACCGAAAGTTTGTAGAAGGATTCTTGAGTATCGCCAGACCCATGACCCAATTGCTGAAGAAGGACAAGAAGTTTGAATGGACCGACAAATGTGAAGAGAGTTTTCAAGAACTCAAGAGGAGATTGATTTCAGCCCCAATCTTGATCATGCCAGATATCACGAAGCCCTTCGATGTGTATTGTGATGCATCCAAGATCGGTCTCGGATGTGTGCTAATGCAAGAAGGAAAAGTTATATCTTATCTATCTCGACAATTGAAGCAACATGAGCAAAATTACCCAACCCATGACCTCGAACTCGCAGCCGTAATTCTAGCCCTAAAGACATGGAGACATTACCTGATGGGAAACTATTGTGAGATTTATTTGGATCACAAGAGCCTAAAGTATATATTCACTCAGAAGGAGCTGAATATGAGACAGAGAAGATGTATTGAGCTAATCAAGGATTACGACCTGGACATTCACTATCACCCTGGTAAATCCAATGTGGTAGCCGATGCCCTTAGCAGATTGTCGTGCCACTTGAACTCCATGATCTTGAAGGAGCAACCAAGCTTGCACAAAGAGATGGAAGATTTTCGAATGGAATTAGTAAGTGAAGGATTTTTGGCTAGCATAGAACTTCAACCCACTTTGATCAGTCAGATTAAAGAGGCGCAGAAGGCAAATGCTAGTATCGACGGAATCAAGCGTCGTATCGGTACAGGCAAGGTACCTGGATTCACCGAAGACGAAGAAGGAGTTCTGTGGTACAAAGGACGCCTTTGTGTACCAGCAGATTCTGAGTTGAAAGAAGTGATTCTGAAGGAGGCTCATGATACTCTTTATTCTATCCATCCCAGAGGAACTAAGATGTATCAAGATTTAAAAGAGCAATTTTGGTGGCATAAGATGAAGAGAGAAATCGGAAGCTATATCGCCAAGTGTGATATTTGTCAGCGAGTCAAGGCAGGACATCAAAGACCCGCTGGATTGTTGCAACCCTTGCAGATTCCGGAATGGAAATGGGATTCCATTGGAATGGACTTTATCACCGGACTGCCTACTTCTAGTAGGGGAAATGACTCTATCTGGGTCATAGTGGATCGATTGTCCAAAGTCGCCCATTTCTTGCCCGTCAAGACCAAATATCAGAGTTCGAAGCTAGCGGAGTTGTACATCGCTAGAATAGTTAGTTTGCATGGAGTCCCCAAGAACATCGTATCGGATCGAGGAACTCAGTTTACCTCGAGATTCTGGAAGAAAGTACAAGAAAGTTTAGGAACCTGCCTAGATTTCAGTACCGCGTATCACCCTCAGACCGATGGACAAACGAGCGATTAAACCAAATACTCGAAGATATGTTGAGAGCATGTGTGTTAGAATATGGATCCAAGTGGGAAGACTGTCTGCCGTTTGCAGAATTTTCATACAACAACAGTTATCAAGCTAGTTTGCAAATGGCCCCATTTGAATTCATGTACGGAAGGAAGTGTTGCACCCCTTTGAACTGGTCGGAAGTAGGAGAAAGTCAGATTTTCGGACCCGACATCCTACGAGAAGTAGAAGAGAAGGTTCACAAGATTCGTGAGCACCTCAAGACTGCCCAATCCAGACAGAAGAGTTACACCGACAAGAGACGTCGAGACCTCGCCTTCAACATAGGAGATTTTGTTTATCTGAAAGTGTCGCCATTGAAGGGAATGCAGCGTTTCCAACTCAAAGGAAAGCTAGCCCCCAGATATATCGGACCTTTCAAGATTCTGAACCGTCGAGGAGAAGTGTCGTATCAATTGGAACTACCCGAAGAGATGTCAGCCGTGCACAATGTGTTCCATATCTCATTACTTCGCAAGTGTCTCGAAGTCCCCGAGAAGACCGAAGTGTTCAAAAATATCGATCACCGGACCATAGAGATCAACGATGACCTGACCTATCCTAAAGTACCCATCCGTATTTTGGAAGAAGCTTTCAGAACTACCCGAACCCGAAGCATCAAGTTTCTCAATATTCAGTGGAGCAACCACACAGAAGAGGAAGCTACCTGGGAGCACGAAGATCACATCAGGACGGAGTTTCCCGATCTCTTCAAATCCTAGGTAATCTTTTTCGTCCTTTTTCAAATCTTGGGATGAGATTTTGTTTAAGGGGGGAAGGTTTGTAACATCCCAAAAATACTATACTTGGATCATAAAACTCTAATCATCAAATTTAGGGTTAACAAAAACTTTTCTAAATAAAAATATGAAAGCATGCATATGTGTATGCATCCCAATTTGAATTCTTTTGAATTTCCATGTTTATGTGTTTCTTTGCTTGTAAAATGTTTCTTAGGTGAAATAAACATCATCTAAACAATCCCCACACTTTTCCCAAAGACAAACAAATCAAAACAAACCAAATTGGATGAATGGTCATTTTGACCAATTTAACTCCCATGCCTACTTTGTGGATCTTTGCACCCCTTGATTGTACTCATAACAAAGTATCAAGGCCCACTTTGTGATCATCCAGAAACTTTCAAATATATAGTTTAAATGACAATTCAAAATTGAATCCTTATCATATGGGAAGATCCCACTTTTTCAAAAACCACTCAAACAAGCTCAACTTTCAAAACCCAAGCATCTGCAGACTCACCAGCACCAACCTAGCACACCCACCAAAAATCTTTTCAAAATTCAAAACTTGAATTCTTGCGGCCATTTCATTAAACACTTGATAGACACAAATCAAACAAAATCCAAACACTATTGTGAGCAGTGATTGAAGCCTAACTTGTTCCCTCTCTGGTTACAACTAGGTTTTAGTAGATCATCTAGCTCAATTGCACACCCTTAGCATCACTGTAAGCTTGGTATTGCCATCAATGGTGAGAAGGCCGAGTGCACACTTGTCACCCCCATGTCGACAGCAAGCTAGGAGGAGAAACCAGCCTAGCCAACATGTCTGGGAGCAAGCCAGCACCCCACCGCTACTCCCTATCCACCCCTCGAACCCTCCCAGCCACTGGACCACACGCACGAACCATGCCAACCTCGCCAGCAACCATGCCGAGAGCGCGCCCCGTGCGCCACGCTCGACCGACGCCCATAGACCGCGCGCCGCCCTCGCCGCGTGCATACGTGATCACCACCGTCCCAGTAACCCCGCAGACATGCTCGTTTGTCGCCGCTCGGACCATGCGCGCTGTGCGCCATTAAATCTTCCGTCGGGCACGCGCAGAGCATCGTCGCGTTCCGACCAAACCACACCGCCCCACGTCTCGCCACCGTGTCATTGAGAATCGCTAGGGAGCACCGCACCGCCCCCTACCGTCGCCCATGCCGATAGCCGTCTGTACTGTCGACCACGACGAGCTCACCTTGCGCCCCGGCGGTCCCCTCGCTCCACTATAAATAGAGGCCACCCCCAGCCGAATGGAGCACACCATCTCACTCCCCTCTCCTTACTGATCATGCCACACCGTTCCCGGAGCAAGGCGAGCAGCGCATCGCTGGAATTTCACTGGAGCCCGCCACTACTAGAGAAGAAGGAAGCCAGCGATTGGAGCCGCCCCAGCAGAAGCTGCCGGTACCAGGAGGTTCGTCGTTGTCGACTTCGTCGTTCGCCCGCCTCGCCGACCCTCGCCCGAACCCCGGTGAGCCCCCAATGACCCCCACTAGCCGCGCTAGGTTTCTGTCTTGCCGGCATTGTCCAACATCGATGATGACTCTCAGCCGTTGCATTAGAACCAGATCGAACGCACCACATCGCCCCATACTGCTTCGCACCCCCTGTCTCACTGACCCGTGGGGACAGCCACTTACGTAGCCCGCGGAAGCGCTGTGCGTAGCAGGCCGGCTCGTTAACCTTTCCCGCGCAGCCCAGTTATGTGAATTAAACCTTTTCCATTTTATTTCAAACACACTTGTGTACCCAGTTTGAAAAATCAACCCAGATCGATTCAGTGCACCAAATCGAGTGAAACTAATTTTTTTAGAAAGGCCTGGAGGTGCTGAATCCAAGCCCATTAGATTCAAGTCATTTGGATCTATAGATCATCCTTGGTAAAAATAACAAGGCAGAACCTTTTCTGCATTCAAACATTTTTCAAATTTAAACCATAATAGCTTTTGAGTTGATTCCAACTCTCAAAAATCACATTTAACCATACCTTTCAGAATACATAAAAATATATAGGTTTACTTACAGAAATAATGTTCAAGTAATAAAAGAATGCCACATAGGCATTTCTAGCCACATTAATTAAGTAAAATAAAAGGGTAAAACCTTATTAAATTGTGACACCACTTTAAATCACATTCCCATGGACTAAAATATGTGGTGATGACATGTGTCAACATGATCCCATATTTGGTTTGGAGAATATTAAATCTTAAGTAATTTTTCAATGAGTAGAAATTACTTTTCTAAAAAGAAAAGGAATTAAACCAAGCTTTAATCTTGTAATGTTAGTGATGATGCTAGATCATCTATAGGACCCTTTTGTGTGATGATTGCAAGTAGTTAAGTATTGTTTGGTGATTGTGTACATCATATTTATTTATAGACGCTAGTACCGACCAAGGATACGAGGAGGAAGGAGGATACTACGAAGAAGAAGCCGAGGAGAATTTCAACCACTGCTCTGCACAAGGCAAGCTTATACTGATATTGTGCAAGCCAATACTTGCAATCCTTACTATACAAGCTAACACTTGCAAGATACTCTACCTTAGCAAGCATTACTATACAAGTTAACCTTGCAAGCCAATACTTGCTACCATGCCCCCTATATGCCTTAAAGCATATATGATCATAACCCCTTGATAAACCAATCCTAGTTTTACTTGCAAGTTTATTACTTTATTTCTTTATCAAAGCTCTTACTTAGAGTTTACTGCAATAAATGGTAGATACTAGAAGGATAATTGAAGGTTGCATAAAGAGCATAAAATTTGGCCTAAGCTAGAAAATCTTGATGTCATCCTAAGGCATGATATTGAACTTAGTTGAAACTCCACTAGTTTACCACCCCTCATTAGTACCTATCCCCACTTGTAGATGCTAGTGCTAAGCATAAAACTTGGTCAACATTAGATGAGAATACTTGGTGAAAATGGTTATGAAAACCTTAAAATGATGGATCATTCTACTGAGATGTTTTGACATGTGTTTCCGAACACCAAATGATTTTGGTGATGAAAATGTTGAGGCATGAGCCTTATCCCTTTATAAAACTGATGGTTGTCTGGATGCGATACCAGTTCAATTTTATCGTGCAACCACAATACCCGAAAATTGGGTAGGGCTTGACTGGAAACTTATATACCTTAGTATTGGTTCCCTCACGGCCAAGGTCTGAGCTGAGGCTACCTTGTGAAGATTGTCCACCTGTGCAGTACCCAAGATGACAATTGGTCATGGTTGGGAGGCCAAACTCACAGGAGAGGTGCTTATACTAGGGTGTGTAATTGAAAGGTTAGGATTGATTATCCGCATACTGAGTATGGTGAATTCAGGATTTGTTCCTGACCTATGTATCGAATGTTGTGGTGAAAGTGTACAATCTCTACAGAGTGTCAAACTATTCGAATAGCCGCTTCATGATTATCGGCGATTGGAGGCCATCTTGTTCCCCGTCAGATGTTTTCAAAAGACTTGTGAAATGAATTGAGGCTTTTACTTGACCACAACAGGGTTGTGGCATGAGATACAATATTCCACTTAGGTGTTAGAAGACCTTAACTAGCATTCGTGGTTTCCAAACTTAGTAGAGATTAATCTAGCTTTTGCAAAACAACCCTAGAGCCTAGTGTCCTATTATCAAAAACCCCTTTCACTTGTTAGTATTAGTTTGTGAGTACTTAAAGAGTACTCATGGCTTTGTCCCTGGCTATTCCCGTGGCCATACTATGAAGAGGAGTACCTGGAGGATGGACCCAGGAAGGTTACGACAACTAGGATCATCTCCCATCGTCAGCATTGCCTGTGACCCCGAAGATGGAGCTTCACCTACGCTATCGTTATTATTATGTATTCCGCTGCTTGAAGTTGTATTAAGAGCTGTATCAATGAGATCCCTATTTGTGTAAGACCTTATGTATGGTTTGTAATGGATGATGTACTATGGTATCCAATTTTGTTATGTCTCGCAAAAATGGTAATCCTGGGATTGCGATGTATGGCATAACAGGCATCTGGGATTAAAAATTCGGGTGTTGACAGCTACCCGGTGTAAGTACCGGATAGACTATCTTCGGATAGGCTATGGTTTTCTTGGGTGCGGGGGCGCCGCCAACGGCAGAAGTACCAGCCTCCACCACCGCCTTGCCGCCACCGATGGCATCCTTAGCCGGAGCTTCAGCCATTTGTTGGGTGGTACTTTCCTGCGTTGCCTGCTCGCCGACAACAACAAGCTCGGTAGAGGTGCCAGAATCCACTTCCATGGTGGAAGGGCCTGTGCCTCCTTAGCTTGAGAGCTTGTCGGGGCAGACGAGGGCTTGACGGCAGGAGTGGCAGGGGCGATGGCGGGGGAGGCGTCGCGATGAAGCATGTCCTTAATATTTCAAGAAGCCCCCGATGTTTTGGAGATCTTCTTGAGGCTGGTCGTGGCTTTCTTCCTGAAACGTGCAAAATGCATAAATACAGGAGCAAGACAGATAACTAGACAATGTCGGAGAATGAGAAGCTTACACAAGTGGGGGTGCTTTGGCAAAGGGGATCCCAGTAATTTTTCTCTTTTCCGCCTCCAGGGCAGCGGTAGTCTTTTTGGAGGCTCCACCCTCCGTCTTCTTCTTATGGCCTCCGTCGGTAGCGTCAGAGGTGGAGATCTTCCGCTTTCGCGCCAACGGAGCCTCGTCGTCGGACACAACCGTGACTTCCTTCATCTTTGGATCGTAGATTTGGGCAGCCAGGTTGCCCTCCTCTAGATCGCTAAGCTGTTAAGTGAGAAATCACCGTGTTAGATAAGACGACATCTACAAGACAGAAGAACTAGAGTATATGTCGTACACGGAAAAAATAAATACCTACCTTTGGGCACTTGCCGTCTACGAACATGTCGTAGGTGATGGTGAAGCCACGCTTCTTATCCTTCACCTTGACGATGTCCTTAAGGCGGAGCTTGATGGAGTGGCTCGAGAAGTTGTCCACGGAGATGCGGAGACTATCCCTTCTGGAGCTGGTATACTCGTGTATGAGCTTCGCGCGGTGCTGCAGAGGTTGGATTCGCCTGATGAACCAGCACATGGCTAGGTCCAAGCCGGTCAAACCCGTCTCTACGAACCATTCGATCCGCCTTATTGCACGAGAAGCGTCGAGGTCGGAGGGAAGGGAGGCCTGGGATCTCCATGACAAGGCTTCAGTGGCGGCTCCGTCAACGAAGTCCGGGTACGTAACTTGTCGGCCAGCCAGAGGAATGTTTGGGCCATAAAAGTACGTCTGTTGCCAATTCTTGCAGGACTCGTGGCCGACGATGTCGGGGAACCGCCGGCCAGGTCGGATCTTGAAGCTTATGGTGCCGCAGTTCCTAAGCTCTTCCTTGCTATGTCTGGCTTCACGTTTGATGGTGAAGAAGTAGACAAAGAGGTCTAACCTAGGCCTTATCCCTAAGTATCCCTCGCAGAGCGCCGCGTAGTTGCTAAGCACTAAGATACTATTGGGAGAAAGGTTCTAGGGCTAGACCCTGTAGTGGTTCAAGACGGAGAGGAAGAAATTGGAGATGGGCAGGGAGACGCCGCGTACCAGTTGAGCTTTGAGGTACACCTTTTCTCCGGCTTGGGGAGAAGGTGTCACCTCGCCGGCCGGCGCTGCAGCCAGGCGAGCCCCTCCGTTGCAGTGAGGTAGCCCTCGACGATCAGCTCTTGGATATCATGGTATGTGATATCTGAGCCGCGCCAGTCGCTCTTGTGCGAGTCTAGTTCCTCCTCCAACGGCTCTAGCGCCGCCAGATTAAGGTCACCGCCGGTGGACTCGATCACCGCCGATGCGAAATGACCAAACCCTCTGGGGCACGACGATGGAGCTCGCCGGATTCACCGCGGCTTCGCTCGACGCCTCCATCGATGGGGAGGTGCTGCTGCTGGCCATGGAGTGAGTACAAAGGTCACTGGTGTAGATTGGATCTAGGGTTTTTCCGAGAGTTCTCGCGGAGAGCTCGAGGAGGCACGCGACTGGAGGAAGAAGATGATGCAAGGAGAATGAGGTAAATAGTGGAAATTTCCCCACGGTTACTATTTATCATCTCCAAGCGTCAAGATTCGTGCAGCTTGATCGGACGGTTGCCGCGTAGACGACGTGTTCACGAACATGCGCGGAAATTTCGCCACGTCTCCAACTGTCGCCGCCAACGGTTCGTATCACTCGCGCGGGAAAATGGATATGATTGCGCTTTCTGCATGTGTGAGTTATGAGGCGTCGCTGACCTAAGCCTGCGTAATCCTAGCTGACATGGGTAGATGAGCCGTCACATCGAAGATTCCGACATGGAAGGATCCAATCCGACTACGATGGAAGATTCAACATTTCTCTGGCTTACAAATTTAAGACGGAGAAAGCTTTGCAGGGTTCTTTGGGAGGATTACAAGATATTGCTTGACGGTTTGCCGACATTCAACTAGACGGAGCATTCATCTGAAAAGGCAAGACGACGCAAGATCTCAGAGTTCTCCGGGGGCTACTGTTGGGATATGCTATATGGGTATCCTCATAGCATGTCACCTATCCGGATAACCCGGGTGGCCCACAGTTGTTAGCACGGCCTATGTCCTGCTGGGCGTCCCAGTTAGATGGATCCAGAAGGGAGGCCCATGCCGGATAAAGGAAGGCTACGGTGGAGTCACCAGCATACCTGGAGCCTTGGAGTGCAAGATACACAAGACTAGTAATAGACGGTATAGGACTCTGTAACCTGTCCGGCTAGGACCTGGCGACTATATAAGTCGGGCCTATGGGAGCCTTTAGGGCATCAATTCAGACAACCTCGCACAGCGAACCAATCCCTATAACTCGGCGTATTTCCCTTATAGTGATTTATAGCAGGAGTAGGATTTCCCCACCGTCGTGGGATCTGAACCTGGGTAAGCTGTGTTACCTCGTACCCGTCAACCGTCCGCCTTCCCCCACGTATCTAAACACACACTGTGAGGAACCCTCCATGGCGTACTCGTCGGCAATACCACGACACCCTCTTTTGGAGCTTTGATGTATTCTGTAAAATCTTGAACAACATGCAACACAAGATCTTCATCCAACTAAAGTTCCTTAGATAATTCATTAACATTGCCCTTTTTATTATAGACATGAATATAATCATAATCTATTTCTATGCCTCATTCGCTTCCTAGACAAAAATTCCATGAAACTATATGATCATGAATTCTATTAAGTAAAGCCCAAGCTTTAGTTATGGGAAGATTCATAAAAGCTCCTCTCGCGCAAGAGTCTAGTTAAATTTTATTAGGTTCAATTAAACCGCCATAAAAGATATGCAATAAATACCATTCAGGCAAATCATGATGAGGACATTGATTAAGTAAATCTTTAAATTTTATATAAGCTCTTACTAGTCTTTCATTAGGACGGTTCCTCCAAGTCATTATAAGATGCCCCATTCCAAAATATTTTGATAAAGGATAATACTTGGATAGAAAATCACAAGCTAAATTATCCCATTTAGTAGTGGCTTCTAGGGGTAAAGATCTATACCATGAGAGAGTTGTGCTAGTCAAAATCTGACCAAAAATTTTCAGCCTTACCTCATTAGCAGTATACCCCGGTAATTGGAAAGTGCCACATATATCCTTAAACATGCAATATGCTCATATGGATCTGGATCTTCTTCATCTCAAGTAAATTGCTTTTTGTGTACAATACCATGTAGTAGAGGATTTATTTTAAACCCCCTTCTCTTATCATTGGATTTGTCTCTTTTATTAATATCATAGGGCTTCCCAAAGTGGCTGAGTGGGTTAGCATTACTTAAATGCTCAAAGTCCATCATGTTGGTGTAAACCTATAACTCAAAACAAAACTTAACAAGACTAAAATAATAAGCAAAAACTAAAAGACCTAAAGCGCTTAGCTCCCCGGCAACAGGGCCAGAAAATAGCTTGATAACTGCAAGTGCACATATTGTTTGTAGCTAGTTATGAAATAAAGATATCGATCCCACAGGGATCAGGAGTCTGAAGTCTAATAACTCTTGAATTAAATACTAAAATAGAAATGCTAAATCAAGTTCTATGTAACAAGATAAAATTTGAGTGTTGTATAAAAAGGTGTTTTGGGGTTTTTTGTCTAAGAGAACAATAATAAGTAAACTAAAACAAACTGAATATAGAAAATAAGTATCGCGTATGTAAAAGAGATGTGAAACTGCAATGGGAAAAAGCGTTCTCAGGGAGTAGCGGATACACCTCTAGCATTTATAATGGATCTAAGGTAAAGATTATTATCATGAACATTCTCAACTATGTATGTGTGGGAGGAACTCCGTATTTGGACGAATAGGAAGCAACCACTGCTCACATCATTCTCATAACCACAGCATACAAGCAAAGGACATCAATTGTATTACTGCGCTATTAAGGGAGTTTACCCCGTAGGATGTATCCCATGGCATGGAAAATATTTCGTGAGTTTCCTCGGTTCCCAAGTTGATACGTAAGGAGTGCCAACAACTTTATAGTCACTATAAGTGCTAGCACACCTCCGTCTACCAACAAGTAGTTCCCTCCATCAAGTCCCCACAAGAGGTAAATATTGAGAGGACGACTTCTCCCAACATCAAGATGAACACAATCTAACACATGGTCACATCGATGAATATCATAATAAACTTTATCTTATTTCAATCTAATGCTAGGGTTTATCCATCTCCCCAAGAACTAATGATCTACTCAGACATGGAGGCAATCAACATCATGGAAAAAACAATGGAATCTATCATATATGAATAGTACTTGTATAAATATACAACGAGTACGGAAATTACATCAAGATCTAGACAAGATGTAGATGGAATGGACGGAGATGGTGGTGATGCATTGGTTGATGATGAAGATCGATGTCTTAGCCTCCTGGATCTGTGTAGGGTGAAGATTGATACCCGGTGGATGAGTTCCCCCTCCATATCCCTTCCGGAGGTGAGGTTTCGGCGATTTCTGGTCGTTTTGTATGTCGTCTCTCCGATCCAGTTGCACAGGGTGAAACTGTTTGAGGACACTATGTCGGCGCCAACTATAAGGCCAGATAATTTATTCCCGCTATATAGTTGGTCGTTAAACCTTCTGCCTCCTACGATCGCTTCGGGTTTCCTTATGGTGTTATTGATATTTCCCAAATTAGCGATTTACGCTGTTTTTGACTCCTTTTTGCTCCAATACAACTGATCCAAGAATTGTGTCCATCGTATCCATCATCTGTCCTGATCTTGGTGAAAATAAACATAAAAGGTGTGTGCTAACATTCTAAAATACCAATATCCTACCACTACAATGCAAAATAATAATATAAAACATGATGAAAATATGCACTCATCAGTCATAGGCCAGTTTTTTAAAATTTTGCTTCTTCATTTGATGACCATCTTGTCCTTTAGCCAGGTCAGAAGTTCTGGGTTGAGCTTTCGCCTCTTCTGCTGCAACAAAAATATGTGGTTAGTTTCCATAATTTAAACAATTAAGTAGTGTAAAAGTCATAATTTTAAGGATAGAGCGATCTAGGATTGTTCAAAATTTAATAGAATCAACTAGTGGCACAGTCCTAATTCCAATGTCATACCAATATAGGTTGTTTCCCAATTCAACGGGATAAACTAGTGGCACAGTCCTAATTTCAATGTCAGAGCAATATAGACTTTTTCCCAATTCAATGGGATAAACTAGTGCCACGGTCCTAGGACTATCTCCAACTAAGGGTGTTGTGGGTTTTCAAATGTAACCAAATCGTAGTGGCATAGTCATAATCTAAAAGCAAGATCAGATACATAATGGAAAGAAAGGATAATGTCCATTCATGAGAACACAAACCCATAATTTAGTTGATAGTCAAGTAAGATAAACAGAGAAATAAGGAATTGCTCCAAGATTCCTTAATTGCACGACATATATAAATTACAAAAGCAGTGGAGCATGAACTGAGATTCCTACCCCTTCTACTCAGAATCTAACTTGGGAATTGCCCGATACGCCTCCAGCTTGTCCCTTAGCTCCTCATTCTAATTCTTAAACCCTCGAGCACGGTGAGACCTCGGCCCATGCCCTCCTTCATTTGTATCACTGTATCTAGGCAACGGTCCCTGGCATTGTAGGGTTCGATGGCAGCCTTTCCTTCGTTGATGAGTTCTCTGAGTGCCTTGGTGGCTTCCTCCAGCTTGTTGCATCGTTCATGTTGTTTAAAATAGGTACTCTATAATTGTACTATAGGTTCTAGGAAGGACAGTATTCAAATCACAAAAACCCCCAATGTGTCTACAAAGAACAATATTGAATAAAAGGATTGAGTATGGTCCCTACTTGGAGGCTACTTGCGGGCAGACACGAGCTAATATTTCCACGTTTAGAATCTCAAAAAATAAAACCAAATGCATGTCATCGGCATTATGAGTGGTAAAAGTTTGGGGATTTCCTACCTCGTTGAGTTGTGGAACGGGGCCGAACAAGTCCTGCGATGCTGCCACCATCGTGCTGGTTTCAGGGTCCACGGCCTCCCTGTAATATGTAGTAGAGTAACAACCATAAGAAGTAGACACAGAAGAAGAAGAAAACAAGGAAGGAGAAGAATAAGAAGAAGAAGACTTTAGCGGGAGGATCCCTTGCCTGCTGGAACATTCAGCACCATTGCTAGGAGAGATTTGGCCTCTGTGCGAGGGGGGATTGAGCCGCTGGTTGAGCAAGAAATTTCTGGCGGCGAGCTCTCTATCGTTTCTCTCCGTGTGCATGGTCGATCCGCCTTTCTTCTAGGGATCCATGGCTAATGCAGATGGAGGAAGGTGGGGGCTGGAGAAAAAAGAAAGTGATGTGTGCAGGAGAATGATCAAAGAGTGTAGTCCGTGGTATAGTTTTATACAATATCACCGTTTACTCTGGTGCTATCTCAACCTACATCCACCGTTCATTTGTTAATCGATGGCCTATGTTGCTTCCTTCTCAACAAAGGGAGACTGGCAGAACCAAGGAATAAAACACCACAGTCTGTATGATGGGACTCGATTAGACTAGATTTAATGCAATGGACGTTTCAATGGGCTTTGGCATGCACCGCCTAAAATTCTATGGATAAAAGGGCCGGGGTGGGACTATGACGAAGTAATTGTGGGCTGCACGTCCAACATGCGTGCATGCTTATGAGCATCTGTCACCTATTCAAGGGGTTGGCATGATGTGCGCAACTACTGCACGAACACAACATGTTGATACGTTGAACTCCACATCGACATGAGCGCACTAGACACTTCCCGATACTGCCAGAGGGCGTATTTTGTGATTTTTTACGTGACTACACTCCCAATACATAGATATTTTATGATGTTGTACAATTTTTACATGACTAGACTATGAGTATGCAAATTTGCAAAAAAAAGACTATGAGTACGCTCCTCACACCCCTTATAGGATCGGAACCCAACTCTGCTTACCCGCCATCGCATTCCAAACAACTTCCTCGCACAGGATGGAACCGCGCCATGGTAGTGGTACATCCTTGCTGGTGGCTGACCTTCCTGCGTCACCTGATCATCGTGGCATCGTTCGTGCCTGCCAGAAGCCATCTACGGAACCACGACGTGTCCAACAGCGCATGTACCCATCAACATCGGTGCTCGAGGACATCGTGACGTTGAATCTTGTCGTACCCACCATGCCCGAGAAGCGCGGTGTACCGACAGAGACGGAGGAATTCCAATTAGAATCCAAGACGGAGGAGCGCCAGAGGAAGGCCTGCTAGACCACCATGAAGAAGGCTGGGAGGAATACAGGAGCCAGCTATGAGGACAACTTCGACACGGGCAACAAGGAGGCGTTCATGGATCAGTTGGAGGCAGAAGTGGATGAGAGCGATGTAGACCCATGGGACTATGAGAACGAGGACTTCGACGAGGATAGGGCACGTATCTATGAGGAGCGAGTTGGAGACGAGTCATCAGAGGACACTGACGGCTATGACGGCAAGGATGAGAACAAAGACGACGATGAGTAGAGTAATGTTGTGTTGTCAGTATTGGTATATAACTGCCACGTCCTATATTGTGATTTTTGTAACTACCATGTCTTGCTGTAATTTTGGGTTGTTGGTACCGTAACTATTACGTGTGGCCGTTAAATCAAGAGGATCAATGGTTGGCAGGCACGATCCGCCTGACAACCGTCTAAACCAACCAGGGCGTGTTGGATTCTTGGTGAGAAATAGTAAGGGATTTTCTCAGTATTCGTGACTAGCATAGAGGGAAACACTGAGTTAATTAACATGGCTTTCAACCCTAGACCCCCCATCGCTGCCCAGAATATGGAACCACTCCATGGATTGAGCCCAAACACGGCACCTAGCTCCCTCTCTACATCGCAAGCAACTTCTCCAAATAGAGATTTCTTGGTTATTTGGAGAAATCTTGACTTCCCATTTTCTCAACCCGAAAAACCGATGTTGTCCCAAAGGAGATGCAAGATTAGGGCGCGTCCCAAGGTCCTTGGGCTACATCATGGTGCATGGTCATTCCCGGGAGGTGGGTATTTATCTCGTGGTGCAAGAATATACTATTTTTTTCTTTAGTTACAGCCGCTAAAGGCGGTTTCTAACTGTAGGTACCCTATAAGACACTCTCAGTTTTTAGGAAATATTTTGGGGTGTCCCATGGGATACCTAGGCTGGATGCATACCTAGGTCCAAGACTGCACTGACCCTTGTGTTACTGAGGCTGCCGCCGAGTTTGGACGATTTTTTGGACAACACCAAACAAAATCTAAAGAAATCAGAAAAATGTGAAAACAGCTCTTGGAGCCCTCGCATGTGACCCACTGCCCTCATAAAATCATAAGCAAGGCATACCAATTACTTTGGAATCCAAGGAACCACCCAAATGTCCATCGAGTGTGAGTTAACATGGATTTCAACCCTAGATCCGCTCCCCCTCGCTACCCTGAACATGGAACCACTCCATGGATTGAGCCCAAACCCGGCACCTATCTCCCTCTCTACATTGCAAGCAACTTCTCCAACTAGAGTTTTCATGGTCATTTGGAGAAATCTTAATTTTCCATTTTTTTAACCCTAAAAATCGGTGTTTTTCCAAAGGAGGTGCAAGATTACGGTGCGCCCAAGGGCCCGAGGAATTTTTCACGCATGATACATCATGGTTCATGGCCATTCCCAGGATGTGGGTATTTTTCTCATGGTGCAAGCATATACTGTATTTTTCTTGAGTTATGGACCAATAAAGGCGGTTTCTAACTGTAGGTACCCTATAAGACACTCTCAATTTTCAGGAAAAAATGTTTTGGGGTGTACCATGGGGTACGTAGGCTGGATGCATGCCTAGGTCCAAGACTGCACCGACCCTTGCGTTGCCGCGGCCGCCGCCGGGTTTGGCCTTTTTTTGGATAGCTCCAAACAAAATCTAAAAAATCAAAAAATGTGAAAACAGCTCTTGGAGCCCTCACATGTGAGCCACTTCCCTCATAAAATCATAAGCAAGGCATACTAGGTAATTTGGAAGCCAAGGTACCACCCGGATGTCTATCAAGTGTGAGTTAACATGGCTTTCAACCCTAGACCCCCCCTCGTTGCCCAGAACATGGAACCACTCCATGGATTGAGCCCAAACCCGGCACCTAGCTCCCTATCTGCATCGCAAGCAACTTCTCCAACTATTGATTTTGTGGTCATTTGGAGAAATCTTGACTTTCCATTTTTTGAACACGAAAAACCGGTGTTTTTACAAAGGAGGTGCAGGATTAGGGAGCGCCCAAGGGCCCGAGGAAATTCTCATGCATTCTACATCATGGTGCATGGACATTCCCGGGAGGTGGGTATTTATCTCGTGGTGCAAGAACATACTGTATTTTTCTTGAGTTACGGCCCGGTAAATGCGGTTTCTAACTGTAGATACCTTATCAGACACTCTCAAATTTTAGGAAAAAATGTTTTGGTGTGTCCCATGTGGTACCTAGGCTGGATGCATGCCTAGGTCCTAAACTGCACTGACCCTTGCCTTGCTATGGCCGCCACCGGGTTTGGCCATTTTTTGGACAACACCAAACAAAATCTAAAAAAATCAGAAAAATGTGAAAACAGCTCTTGGAGCCCTCGCATGTGACCCACTTCCCTCATAAAATCATAAGCAAGGCATACCAGTTACTTTGGAATATGAGGCACCACCCGGATGTCTATTGAGTGTGAGTTAACATGGCTTTCAACCCTAGATCCCCCCCCCCCCCTCGCTGCCCAGAACATGGAACCAATCCATGGGTTGAGTGTGGCACCCCGGATTTACGGTCTGAGAATAGCCGTTATGCATACAATTCACGTTCCCATGATCAGTGAACCATGAGCACAACTAACCAGTATCATTAAATCATCCATAAAGTAACGATTACAGAACTTACAAAGTGGCCATTATGGCAATTACAACACCAGTAGCGGAAGTCTTCAAGCGCAGAGCCCATGTCATGCCTTAACCTACATGCGACTGACTGGGAAGACAGTCTAGTTCGCATAGACGTCAGCACCTTCATCACTCCTTAACATCTACAATCTGGACACGTAAATATCCAAGTATAATGCCGGTGAGTACTTTGAATGTACTCGCAAAACCACCGAGATAAGAAAAAGGATCATGCATTTTGGGCTGTGGCGAGATAGCTCTACACTATAGTTTATACGAAAAGTCTAATAATGGCATCTCTATACCTTTGCTGAAAAAGATTTTTTGGAAAATATGCCTCCTTTTAGAAAGCCCGGATATCCCCATACCCTTGTTAAAAGCTTGTTGAAAACAATTTTTATAGTAAAACCCCTTTTTAAAACATCTTCGACCATCTCTGGTCAAAACCAAAACTCGTTTTTCTTTTTCCTCGTGACCAAGTCACATCCTTTTTATTCATCTCAAACATATCCTAAGGGTACTCCTAGAAATCACCTTTCCAATCGTCCTTGACCATGGACACAGCTATTCGAATAGATTAGACTCTGCAGAGTTTGTGCACTTTACCCACAAGAATCAATATATCCGCCGGGATACAACCACGGCTCGCTACCAATGGTAGACGGGGGTTCCGATAATCAAACCTAACTTTTCATTTGTCCATCCCTATCAAAGGCGACTTTTCCTTTTGGGTTGTTCTCTCAGCACGCAGTATGTGTACGACCCATAGTCCTCCCTTCTCTACAAGCCTATTCCCCAAACCGTAGTTTGGCATATAGTAATTTGACTCCACTCCTTCCATACATACAATAATTTATACCGTTCGCGAGAGACCCAATTGTTGCACCGGTACCTTGTCCACGACAGTCCGGATTTCAAGGGATTTCTCCCCTTTAGCGAGTTCGAGCAGCCCCGGCTAAAGACCACAAACTACGAGTTAAGCCCCATCGACTGGGATTGTGTGGTTGCATGGATAAATTGTTCCGGTAAAGGCATAGAACATCCCTTTCTATTTCTCTTGCTCAACCTTCTATTTATCCTCCTCTTATCTTCTTTAGTAAGACCTCCACTCGAAAATGATGCCTCTTTCCAAGGGTTTTATTTTCAAATCTTTGTAGTAGGGTAAAACCCAAAATAGTTTTATTATTGTAAATCCGTAGTATCCAAGAGGGAAGATGCTAATCATCTTAGCCTCAATCTAAAGGGTTAAAGTGGGTGTCAACGAGGGTAAGTGTCCTAATGGACACTCCATCATAACTCGGAGGAGCCAAGTTACTCACGCCTTTTATTTGAAACAAACCATGCATTTAATCATGAAATTCATAAAAGAGATATTAAACAATTGATAAAAAGGAGTAGGTTAATATAGGATTTCAGGAATGGTGGCTTGCCTGTGACCATCGATATGCCCCTTGACAGAGTTAGAAAAATAGAATACCGAGTACAATAATAATAAGAGAAAACCCGATGCTTCCTTCTTCTCGATGTCACATAATCGCAACTATCACCGTTATTGAGCATACATGCAAACAAACAATACCACAATTAACACAAGGCATATAAGCATTAATACATATAGCAAGTAACATATATTTACAAAGTATAGGGCAGTAGGAGGCTGGATGATTGGTTTAATAAGATTAGTAAAAGATTTGGAGGCATTGGGAGGTGATTCGGGGGGATTTATAATCTATGGACTATCTAAGAGAGGGGTTTTTGACCAAGGGCTTGCTATGTATGATACCACTTGTATAAAAATGATACCATCAGATAGGTATTGATAAAATGAATCCTACCAAAGTGGTTTCACTATTTTATCAATATCCATTGATTTATAATGATTTTATAGTGAAGAAAACTCTAGTTTTAGGAAATAATTCACCAGAGTTGTTTTGGAGTTCCAAAAATTATTTCCTTGGGTGATTAGATATTATTTGATGGACTGATTCACTGAGAGTTGGAATCAACTTAAAACAATTAGCAGAATGCCCTCATCAAATTCCCAAAAGCAGTTCTAGTTGAGATTTGTCTTTTTCATAATATTTAATCTACAGAAGATTTTGATGTGATTCCAAGGACACATCTTAGGAATTTGAAATGCATTTATATAGAAGTTGGAATCACCCTTTTTGGATTTATAGAACTAATGACATGAATTTATTGGTGAATGCCTATGCACAGAAATGATTAATTAACCAGAATTCAAAGAGAGCTCAAATAAATTTTGGGCTCCTGGGTTTTCATAATTATGGGTATAAAGATGTACAAAGATTTAGAATTAGGTCATTAACTCATTTGGTTTGTCCTAGAGAAATTTCTAAAGGCAGAAATGCCCTGATTTTGTTATTTTTACTAAAGGAAAACTAGGAAGCCATTTTAGGTGGGGCCAGTGGGACTTGCAAGGTATGGATAATACCTTTCAGTAATAATTGGATTTACTCTCTGAAAGCATTTGTTACTGGAAGGAACACACTTGGCTATTTTATTTTATAGGATTTATATATGCAATATTTTGGGTAAGCAAGGCTTCTGCATGTTAGGTAACACACATGTCCAGATACTAGAATTTGGATTTTGGCAAATCCTTGTCATTTTTATTTTTTATTGGATTTAAACCTACAACTAGATTTTATGGATCTAAAGAAAAACTAAAAAGGGAAAGAGGGAGTGGTCTTGGGCTGGGATTTGACCAGATCTAGGCCTCTCGAATCCAAATCCAGCCCACCGGCCTAGGCATGTGGCGCCCAGTTGTTCCACCTCGATGTGGCGACGGAACTCTAGGGGGTTCGAGGTGGAGTGGGGGAGGCTCACCGAGGGCTCGAGGGTGGATGGGAGGCGGCAGGGGTGACGCGGCGCTCGACGGCGGCCCTGATGATGGGCGGCATGGAGGGGTTCGTCGTAGGGGAGGGTCTCGCGTGAAGATGGCCGAAGGGAGCTTGCCGGAGCTCGACAAAGTGGCTCCAGGGGCTGCTACATGTCAATAAAAGGGGTACCGTTAACATCAGAAGGAGGAGGGGATCTCAGGTAGGTGACATGCAGGAGGAGAGAACCAGAGGGAAGGAGATTGGCTCAATTTTGTGGAGAAGACCGAGGACTCTTGTTCTTCTTTCCTAGAGCGAGATAGAGCAGGGGATGGGGAGTCTGTGCTCTAGGGAGCAGAGGGGAGTGAGGAGCGAGTAAATGAGGCAGAGGGGAGCATTGTACTGGCCCTTGGCCTTATAACTCGAAGGGAAGAGGTCCATGGTGGAACTTGCTCATGGGAGAGCTTAGGGTGAGCAGGGCGCGCGGGTTGGTTGAGCTAGGTGGTTCTAGGAGGTGGTGGGGTCCAGGTGCTCGACCAGAGAGTGGAGGCGAGGGTGTCAACACCCGGATTGTTAATCCTAGATGCCTGTTATGCCATACATCGCAATCCCAGGATTACCATTTTTGCGAGACATAACAGAATTGGATACCATAGTACATCATCCATTACAAACCATACATAAGGTCTTACACAAATAAGGATCTCATGATCCAGTTCTTAATACAACTCAAGCAACGGAATAACGTAATAAAAAAGGGTAGCGTAGGGGAAGCTCCATCTTCAGGGTCACAGGCAATGCTGGCGATGGGAGATGATCCTAGTTGTCGTAACCTTCCAGGGGTCCATCCTCCTGGTACTCCTCTTCATAGTCTGGCCACGGGAATAGCCAGGGACAAAACAATGAGTACTCTTTAAGTACTCGCAAACTAATACTAACAAGTGAAGGGTTTTTTTTTAATAGGACACTAAGCTCTATGGTTGTTTTTCAAAAAGCCAGATTTACCTCTACTAAGTTCAGAAGCAAGAAAAGCTAGTTGAAATTTTATAACACCTAAGTGGGAACTTGTATTTCATATCACAACTCTGTTGTGGTCAAGTCAAAATCTCAATCCATTTCACAAGTCATTTTGAAAACATCTGACGGGGGAACAATATGGCGACTCCAACTGTCCATAACCGCGGACGCGGCTATTCGAATAGTTTGACACTCTACAGAGATTATACACTTTCATCACAACATTCGATAGATCCGTCAGGAACAAATCCTGAGTTCACCATACTCAGTATGCATATAATCAATCCTAACCTTTCAATTACACGCCCTAGTATAAGCACCTCTCCTGTGAGTTTGTCCTCCCAACCATGACCAACTGTCATCTTGGGTACTGCATAGGTGGACAATCTTCACAAGGTAGCCTCAGCTCAGACCCTGGCCATGAGGGAACCAATACTAAGGTATATAAATTCAAGTCAAGCCCTACCCAATTCTTGGGTATTGTGGTTGTACGGTAACATTGGAATGGTATCGCATCCAGACAACCATCAGTTTTATAAAGGTCTAAGGCTCATGCCTCAACATTTTCATCACCAAAATCATCTGGTGTTCGGAAACATATGTCAAAACATCTCAATAGAATGATCCATCATTCCAAGGTTTTCACAACCATTTTTCCACCAAGTATTCCCATCTAAAGTTGATCAAGTTTTATGCTTAGCACTAGCATCTACAAATGGGAGTGAATACTAATGAGGGGTGGTAAACTAGTGGAGTTTAACTAAGTTCAATCTCATGCCTTAGGATGACATAAAGATTATCTAGCTTACGCCAAATTTAATACTCTTTATGCAACCTTCAATTATCTTTCTAGTATCTACAATTTACTCAAGTAAACTCTAAGTAATAGCTTTGATAAAGAAATAAAATAGAAGCTTGCAAGTAAAACTAGGATTGGGTTATCAAGAGGGTATGATCACATATGCTTAAGGCATATAGTTGGCATGGTAACAAGCAAGTATTTGCTTGCATAGGTATCATTATAAGCTTGCTAAGTTAATAGCTTGCAAGTATTGGCTTGCTCAATCAACTAGTAGTATTAAGCTTGCCTTGTGCAGAGCAGTGGTTGAAGTTCTCCTCGGCTTCTTCTTCGTAGTATCCTCCTTCCTCCTCGTATCCTTGGTAGGTACTAGCGTCTATGAATAAATACGAGGTATACAATTACCAAACAATACTTAACTACTTTCAATCATCACACAAGAGTTCTATAGATGATCTAGCATCATCACTAATATTACAAGATTAAAGCATTTGTCTTATTTATTTATTTTTAGAAAAGTAATTTCTACTCATTGAAAAACTACTCAAGATTTAATATTCTCGAAACCAAACATGGGATCATGTTGACACATGTCATCACCACATATTTCAGTACATGGGAATGTGATTTAAAGTGGTGTCACAATTTAATAATGTTTAACCTTTTATTTCAATTAAATAATGTGACTAGAAATGCCTACGTGGCATTCTTTTATTTCTTGAACATTATTTCTATAAGTAAACCCATATGTTTTTATATATTCTGAAAGGTATGATCAAATGTGATTTTTGAGAGTTGGAATCAACTCAAAAGCTATTATGGTTTAAATTTGAAAAATGTTTGAATGCAGAAAAGCTTCTGCCTTGTTATTTTTACCAAGGTTGATCTATAGATTCAACTGATTCGAATCCAACAGGATTGGATTAAGCATTTCAATATCTTTCTAACAAAATTAGTTTCATTCAGTTTTGTTCACTGAATTGAGCTGGGTTGATTTTTGAAACTAGGTACAGAACTGAGTTTGAATATAAATAGAAAAAGATAAATTCAAACGAGTGGGCTGCAGAGGAAAGGTTAACGGGCGGCCCAGTGTCACTCGTAGCTCGGCATGGCCGGCGAGGCGGGTCTCAGTGCGACTCTTAACACCTTGGCAGCGGCACGCGATGTGGTGCGTTGGATTAGAATGAAGATCGACGACTGAGGGTCGTCGTTGATGATGAACTAGTCACCGGCGAGCTCGAACCCTAGCGGCTCAGTGGGGGTGATGGGAGGCTCACCAGGGCTCAAGCGAGGGTCAGCGATGCGGGCAAACGAGGAAGTCGACGACGGCGAACTCAGGGGTGGTCGCGGCAGCTCCTGGGGTGAACGAAATCGACGGCGCCCTTCTTCTCTAGAGGCGGCCTGCTCTGGTGCAATTCCGGCGATGCGCTGCTCGCCTTGCTCCGGCTACGGGGTGGAATGATCAGTGAGGTGAGGGGAGTGAAATGGTGTGAAGAATTCGAGCGGGGGAGGCCTCTATTTATAGTGGCGAGAGGGGACCGACGAGCGCAAGCTGAGATCGTCGTGGTCGACGGCACAGAGGGCTATCGGCGTGGGCGACGGTAGGGGCGGTGCTGTGCTCCCTGGAGAAGCTCAACAACGTGGTGGCGCGGCGTCGGGCAGTGCTGATCGGTCGGAACGCTGCGTTGCTCTACGCGTGCCCGACGGAAGTTTTAATGGCGCACAGCGTGCATGGTCCACGCGGCAGCGAACGGGCGTGTCTGCCGGGTTGCTGAGACGGTGGTGATCACGCGTGCACGTGGCGAGGGCGGCGCGGTCTGTGGGTGCTGGTCGAGCGTGGTGCACGGGGCGCGCTCTCGGCATGGTTGCAGAGAAGGTTGGCATTGCCTGGGCGTGTTGTCCAGTGGCTGGCATTGCTTGTGGCGGGGACAGGGAGTGGCGGTGGGGTGCCAGCTTGCTCCCAGACAAGGTTGGCGAGGCTAGTGCTGCTCCTAGCTTGCTGTCGACCATGGGGTGGCAATGGTGCACTCGCCCTGCTCACCATTGATGACAATGGCCAGCTTACAGTAGTGCTAGTGATTATTTAAGGTTGTTAGATGATCTACTAAGGCTAGTGGTTTCCAGAGAGGGAACAAGTTAGGCTCAAAACACTGCTCAACATAGTGTTTTGATTTTTTTTGATTTGCATCTGCAACCTGTTTGATGAAATGGCCGTATGAACTTAAGTTTTGAATTTTGAAAAGATTTTTGGTGGGTGTTCTAGGCATGTGCTAGTGATACTGTGGATGCTTGGGTTTTGAAAATTGAGTTAGTTTGAGTGGTTTTTGAAATAGTGGGATCTTCCCATATGAAATAGATTCAATTTTAAACTATCATTTAAACTATGCATTCAAATGTTTTTGGATGATTACAAAGTGGTCCTTGATACCTTGTTATGAGTACTATCAGGGGGTGCAAATATCCATCCATGTTTCTATTAAGTTCTGAAATTTAGAGATAGCCAAAATAGGCATGGGAGTTAAGTAGGCACTTAATTTGTTTGTCTTTGGGAAAAGTTTGGGGATTTTTTAGATGATGTTTATTTCACATAAGAATCATTTTAAAAGCAAAGAAACACATAATCATGGCCATTCAAAAGAATCCAAATTTTAATGCACACTCATATGAATGCTTTCATATTTTAATTGGAAAAGTTTTTGTTAACCCTAAATTTGGTGATTACAGTTTGATGATTCTAGTTTAATATTTTTGTGATGTTACAAACCTTCCCCCCTTAAACAAAATCTCGTCCCGAGATTTGAAAAAGGACGAAAAAGATTACCTAGGATTTGAAGAGATCGGGAAACTCCATCCTGATGTGATCTTCGCGCTCCCAGGTAGCTTCCTCTTCTGTGTGGTTGCTCCACTGAATCTTGAGAAACTTGATGCTTAGGGTTTTGTTAGTTCTAAAGGCTTCTTCCAAAATATGGATGGGTACTTCGGAATAGGTCAGGTCATTGTTGATTTCTATGGTCCGGTGATCAATATTCTTGAACACTTCGGTCTTCTCCGAACGAGGCACTTGCGAAGTAATGAGATATGGAACACATTGTGCACGGTGACATCTCTTGGGTAGTTCCAATTGATACAAAACTTCTCCTCGGTTCAGAATTTTGAAAGGTACGATATATCTGGGGCTAACTTTCCTTTGAGTTGGAAGCGCATTCCTTCAATGGCGACACTTTCGGATACACAAAATCTCCTATGTTGAAGGCGAGGTCTCGATGTCTCTTGTCGGTAACTCTTACATCTGGATCATGGTCTTGAGGTGCTCACGAATCTTGTGAACCTTCTCTTACGCCTCGTAGGATATCGGGTCCAAAAATCTGACTCTCTCCTACTTCCGACCAATTCAAAGGGGTGCGACACTTCCTTCCATACATGAATTCAAATGGGGCCATTTGCAAACTATCTTGATAACTGTTGTTGTATGAAAATTCTGCAAACGGCAGACAGTCTTCCCACTTAGATCCATATTCTAACACACAGGATCTTAGCATATCTTCGAGCATTTGATTTACTCGCTCTGTTTGTCCATCGGTCGGAGGGTGATAAGCTGTGCTGAAATCTAGTTGGGTTCCTAAACCTTCTTGGACTTTCTTCTAGAATCTCGAGGTAAAATGAGTTCCTCAATCCGATACGATGTTCTTGGGGACTCCATGCAAGCAGCGATTCTAGCGATGTATAACTCCGCTAGCGACTACGATATGTGGTCTTCACGGGTAAGAAATGGGCGACTTTGGACAATCTGTCCACTATGACCCAGATAGAGTCATTTCCCCTACTAGAAGTAGGCAATCCGGTGATAAAGTCCATTCCAACAGAATCCCATTTCCATTCCAGAATCTGCAATGGTTGCAACAATTCAGCGGGTCTTTGATGTCCTGCATTGACTCGCTGACATATATCACACTTGGCGATATAGCTTCCGATTTCTCCCTTCACCTTATGCCACCAAAATTGCTCTTTCAAATCTTGATACATCTTCGTTCCTCCGGGGTGGATAAAATAAAGAGTATCATGTGCTTCCTTCAAAATAACTTCTTTCAATTCTGAATCTGCTGGTACACAAAGGCGTCCTTTGTACCACGGAACTCCTTCTTCATCTTCGGTGAATCCGGGTACTTTGCCTGTACCGATACGACGCTTGATTCCGTCGATACTAGCATTTCCTTTTTGCGCCTCTTTGATCTGGCTGATCAAAGTGGGTTGAAGTTCTATGCTAGCCAAAAATCCTTCAAAATCATGGAGTTCAAGCGGCACGGCAATCTGCTAAGGGCATCTGCTACCACGTTGGCTTTACCAGGGTGAGTGAATGTCCAGATCGTAATCCTTGATTAGCTCAATCCATCTTCTCTGTCTCATATCCAGCTCCTTCTGAGTGAATATATACTTCAGGCTCATGTGATCCGAATAAATCTCACAACGATTTCCCATCAGGTAATGCCTCCATGTCTTCAGGGCTAACACTACGGCTGCGAGTTCGAGGTCATGGGTTGGGTAATTTTGCTCATGTTGTTTCAGTTGTTGAGATAGATAAGATATAACTTTGTCTTCTTGCATTAGCACACATCCGAGACCGATCTTGGATGCGTCTGTCTACGTCGAAGGGCTTCGTGATATCCGGCATGATTAAGATTGGGGCTAAAATCAATCTCCTCTTGAGTTCTTGAAAACTCCCTTCACATTTGTTGGTCCAATCAAACTTCTTGTCCTTCTTCAGCAATTGGGTCATGGGTGCAGCGATGAGAATCCTTCTACGAACTTGCGGTAATATCCCGCCAATCCGAGAAATGCACGAACTTGGGTTTCAGTGGTTGGGGCTTTCCAATCTTCGACATCTTTCAATTTTGCAGGGTCAACGGCAATTCCTCCGGCTGATACAATGTGGCCGAGGAATCCTACCTCCTGTAACCAGAATTCACATTTGCTAAACTTGACATACAGCTGATGCTCTCTAAGGGTTCCAAGAATGGTCCTTAGGTGTAGCTCATGTTCTTCTTCTGATTTGGAATAAATCAGAATGTCATCGATGAAAACAACGACAAACTTATCCAGGAAGTCCATAAAAATCTTATTCATGAGATTCATGAAGTAAGCGGGGGCATTGGTTAATCCAAAAGACATGACGGTATACTCGTATAATCCATATATGGTGGTAAAGGTAGTCTTGGGGATATCCTCTGCGCGAATCTTGATTGATGATAGCCTGTTCTAAGATCAATCTTAGAAAACACTTTGGCACCGGTCAACTGATCAAACAAATCATCTATCTTGGGCAATGGGTATTTGTTCTTTATAGTGACATCATTCAACTTCCGATAATCCGTACACAAACGGTTACCTCCATCCTTCTTGTCCACAAATAAGACAGGTGATCTCCATGGTGACGCACTTGGTTGAATCAATCCAATTTCCAACATGGAATCCAGTTGCTTCTTCAGTTACGCTAGTTCGGGTTCATACTATAGGTCTACGGGCTATGGGTCCGGGTTAGGGGATTAGTTCAATGATAAACTCGATATCGATGCGAGGGGCATCAAGACAAAACATCCGGAAATACATCGGGTATTCACGGACTATCCGGACTTGGTCAATGGTAGGTTGGGCTATACTCTTGTCGCACTTGAATTGGCGGTAAGGTTTGGATACATGCTCGTTCGATATTACGGCTGTCTTGGTCATGGTTATGGCTTTCTTAGCACGGTCAATCAATCCTTTATGTTTGGACATCCAATCCATTCCTAGTACTACTTCCAATACCTTTAGTTAAGTACTATCAGATTAGCATAAAATCTATGCCATGGATTAGGATAGGGACGGCCTTGCAAATTTGCCTAGCTTTGGTGGTGAGCAGGGATTTGAACAATCATAACATGCTTGATTTTGTTGGTTGAATCTTACTAGTGCATGCAAATTCTTGGTGACAAATGAGTGCGATGCACGAATCAAACAACACTCTTGCAAGCACTGAATTAAGAAAACATACCCGGCCACGGCGTACGGCGCTTCTGAGCTTCTTGACATGCATGAGAAAAAGGCGACCATTGCGGTTGAGTGAATTCCCTAGGGCAAACCTCCTTCCGAGTTGAACACGGCGCTATTCTTCATTTGAGGGCATTGCATTGGGGGCTCGGCATTCTTCTTGTTGGGGCACTTTCGTTGGAGTGACCCTTATTTCCTGATCATAACAAGTCGATTCGACTTGTCCTTTGTTCTAACAGCACAACATTGCTTCAGTCCTAGGGGCGATGTTGGTGTTGGCGGTAACATTGTTGTTGTTGAACTTGGGTGGTGCATGGTTGAAATTGTTAGAGTTGCGGGATTGTTGTGATTTCCTCCGGGCCTTGGGTTTCCACGGTTGGGATAGGTCGAAGCGGTTCATCGAGATCTGTTGGTTCTCGGGGAAAATCCTGGAGATGGGTTAGGGCGATACTTTGGGGTTTGATGGGTTCCTGGTTGATGCATCATGCGAAGCTTGTGGTTCTCATTGAGTTGGTTGATCTTTCCTTCCATCTGGATGGAAGAGTCGACAAGGGCTTCAATATCAGCAAAAGGGATATTGACTAACACCGTCTACATCTCATCGTGCAGACCATTCAAGAATCTCTCCTTCTTGGCTTGATTAGTCGATCTCATCCGGGGCATACCTAGCTAATGACAAGAATTGTCCGCGTATTCCACCTGATCATCCTTCCTTGCTTGAGTTCTACGAACTCATCTCTCATTCTCTTGATCAAACCGGTGGCACATGGGTTCTGAACTTGACATTGAATTCTTCCCGGTCATCATCGTCCTCCGGTCATTGCCTGACGTTGTTCCACCATGCTCTTGCATCTCCGGCGGATAGTGGGTGGCGAACAGAACTTTCTCGTTGGCTTCCCTCTGATGACTTCTAGGTTGTTTTCCATGGTTTGCAGCCAATCATCGGCATCTAGGGGCTCTTCTGACTTAGTGAAAAGAGGTGGGTTGGTATTCTGGAAATTTTTGAGCTTAGATCCATGGTTGTCCTGGTTTCCGTGGCCTTGATTGTTGTGGGCTAGCTGAGCTATCTATTGAAGGGTGGCTAGGTTGGCTTGACGTTCGGCTCTTTCAGCTTTGTCGAAACCAACATTTTCGGGATGCGCAACATCGGGTCGAGGATGAACCACTTCCTCCGTGGCATCTGAAGATTGAGATAGATCATGAGAAGAGGAGATTTCTGAGTTAGGGACTTTGAAAAGTTTTTAAAGTTTGACTCAGATTTTCTAGCAACTTGCTTTTCATTCATTCATTCATAGCATGATACAAACACACCACAACAAAGGTAAACAAATGGTTTTAAGAACCATTAAAACTACGATACAGTGGGACCGAATACAACTCACTATGCTAGTGCTCAAGTGCTACTACTACTCGGAGTCGATGTAGTCGTCATCCTCATCATCGTCGTCGTCATTGATGAAGGTGAAATCATCCTCATCGGTGAAGAAATCCATAGCTTGATCCTCCAGAAAATCATCATCATCGCTGAGATAGGAGTAGGGGTCTCCATGAAGTTCCTCTCCGGCATTCTCCCTTTCCTCCAACTGCATGTCTTTCTCGTGGATGGTTTCCTCCAAATCCGAGATACGGTGGCGAAGACGGGCAATGATGCGCTCCTTCATGTCGAGCTGACGGCGGCGAGACTTGCGATCCTTTGCTACCATGGCGATGGTCTGATACTTCGTCTTGATGATGGCAGACTTGTCCAATTCCTAAGGTGGTCCAATTCCTGCTGACGATCGTACATCATGAAGCTAAGGTGGTCCAATTGGGTCTTCAGCTCGTGGTGGTATGGGGCTTCCAGTGGCTGTCCATTAGCATCACGCCTTGGACAAAACTCAAAGCTGGTACCCTTGATGCGGTTGATACTACGCCCCAGACGGGCAAGAGATTCTGCATGTACAGCAAGTCCATCGAGCGGTTGTTCTCTTAAGGTGAACTGAATTCCCTTTGTAGTGGGAGGTTCAATCTTTCCTCGGAGACATGCAACAATTAGCCACTGATCTTCTCCTCCTTGATCATTGAGATGAGCTCCAAGAACTTCGAGTGACGCTCGAAGTTCGAAAGCTGGTTAAATCCGCTCAAAGATAAGGTCTCCTCCATTCCCCAAGCGATAAAACTTGTTGTACTTCATGTCCATCTATAATAATATCGATGATTAAGTTAGTAGAGTGATCAAGTGTGTCAAATTTTATGTATTTTGTAAAGTTTTTGAGGAACATGAATTTTGAAAGAATCAAGGTGATAGAATAGGAATAAGTCTTTGTAAATATTTGCTTCCTTTGGTTTCGGAAACTAAGTTTTTGATTCAAGCGTCGATCAACTAGGGTCTCCTATGGTCAGGATGGCTCGATACCAACTTATCAACACCGGATTTTTAATCCCAGATGCTTGTTATGCCATACATCGCAATCCCGGATTACCATTTTGCGAGACATAGCAGAATTGGATACCCAGTGCATCATCCATTATAAACCATACATAAGGTCTTACACAAATAAGGATCTCATGATCTAGTTCTTAATACAACTCAAGCGGAATAACGTAATAATAAAAAGGGTAGCGTGGTGAAGCTCCATCTTGAGGTCTGAGGCAATACTAGCGATGGGAGATGATCTAGTTGGCGTAACCTTCTGGGTCCATCCTCCTGGTACTCCTCTTCCGCAGTCAGGGGAAGGAATAGCCAAGGACAAAGCCATGAGTACTCTTTAAGTACTAGCAAATTAATACTAACAAGTGAAGGGGTTTTGTAATAGGACACTAAGCTCTATGGTTGTTTTGCAAAAAGCCAGATTTACCTCTACTAAGTTCAGAAGCAAGAAAAGCTAGTTGTGGGAACTTGTATTTCATATCACAACTCTGTTGTGGTCAAGTCAATATCTCAATCCATTTCACAAGTCATTTTGAAAACATCGGCGAGGGAACGTATGGCCCTCAAACTGTCCATAGCTAGCAGACGCGGCTATTGAATAGTTTGACACTCTGCGGAGATTGTACACTTTCACCACAACATTCGATACATCAAAAAAGGAACAAATCCTGAGTTCACCATACTCGATGTCACGGATAATCAATCCTAACCTTTCAATTACGCCTAGTATAAGCACCTCTCACGTGAGTTTGGCCTCCCAACCATGACCAACTGTCATCTTGGGTACTGCATAGGTGGACAATCTTACAAGGTAGCCTCAGCTCAGACCACGGCCGTGAGGAACCAATACTAAGGTATATAAGTTTCGGTCAAGCCCTACCCAATTCTCGGGTATTGTGGTTGTCACGGTAACATTGGAATAGTATCGCATCGAGGGCAACCATCAGTTTTATAAGGGCTAAGGCTCATGCCTCAACATTTTCATCAACAAAATCATCTGGTGTTCCGAAACATATGTCAAAACATCTCAATAGAATGATCCTCCTCGGTTTCTTCTTCGTAGTATCCTCCTTCCTCCTCGTATCCTTGGTCAGTACTAGCGTCTATGAATAAATACGAGGTACACAATCACCAAACAATACTTAACTACTTTCAATCATGACACAAGGGTTCTATAGATGATCTAGCATCATCACTAATATTACAAGATTAAAGCATTTGTCTTATTTATTTTTAGAAAAGTAATTTCTACTCATTGAAAAACTACTCAAGATTTAATATTCTCGAAACCAAACATGGGATCATGTTGACACATGTCATCACCACATATTTCAGTACATGGGAATGTGATTTAAAGTGGTGTCACAATTTAATAAGGTTTAACCTTTTATTTCAATTAAATAAAGTGACTAGAAATGCCTATGTGGCATTCTTTTATTACTTGAACATTATTTCTGTAAGTAAACCCATATGTTTTTATATATTCTGAAAGTGATCAAATGATTTTTGAGAGTTGGAATCAACTCAAAAGCTATTCTGGTTTAAATCTGAAAAATGTTTAAATGTATAAAAGCTTCTTCCTTGTTATTTTTACCAAGGATGATCTATAGATTCAAATGATTCAAATCCATCGGTCTTGGATTAAGCATTTCAATATATTTCTAACAAAATTGGTTTCATTCAATTTGGTTCACTGAATCGAGCTGGGTTGATTTATGAAACTAGGTACAGAACTGAGTTTGAATATAAATAGAAAAAGATAAATTCAAACGAGTGGGTCTGTGAGGAAAGGTTAGGGCCGGCCGAGTCCTCATTTGGCGCCTTGACAGGCGGGTCTACTAGTCGGCGACTCTTAACTGCCTTGACGGTATGATGAAGCGATGTGATGCGTTGGATTAGAATGAAGATCGATGGCTGAGGGTCGTCGTCGACGATGAACTAGTCACCGGCAAGCTCGAACCCTAGCAGCTCAGTGGGGGTCGTGGGAGGCTCACCGGGGCTCAGGTGAGGGTCGGCTATGTGGGCGAACGACGAAGTCGACGACGGCGAACTCAGGGGTGGTCGCAGCAGCTCACAGGGTGGGCAAGAAATCGGCAGCCCTTCTTCTCGAGTGGCTGCTCCGGCTCAATTCCGGCGCTTCTCACCTTTCTCCGACTACGGGTGGAGCGATCAGTGAGGTGAGGGAGTGAAATGGTGTGAAGAATTGACGGGGAGGCCTCTATTTATAGTGGCAGAGGGACCGGCCAGAGCAAGATGAGCTCGTCGTGGTCGACTGACAGAGGCTATCGGCGTGGGCGTGATGAGAAGCGTCTTGTGCTCCTGGTGAAGCTCAACGGCGTGGTGGCAAGGCGTGGGGCGGTCTTGATCGGTCGAGCGCTGTGGTGCTACGTGGGCGTGGGGCGCTCGGCATGGTTGCAGAGAAGGTTGGCATGGCTTTGGTAGCGTGTTCCAGTTGGCATTGCTTGGCAGGGACGAGGGAGTGGCGGTGGGGTGCCACTTGCTCCCGGAACAAGGTTGGCGAGGTAGTTCTACTCCTAACTGGCATCGACCATGGGGTGGCAATGGTGCACTCGGCCTGCTCACCATTGATGACAATGGCTAGCTGACAGTAGTGCTAGTGATTAGTTATGGTTGTTAGATGATCTACTAAGGCTAGTGGTGTCTAGAGAGGGAACAAGTTAGGCTCAAAACACTGCTCAACATAGTGTTTGATTTTGTTTCAATTTGCATCTATAACCTGTTTGATGAAATGGCCGCATGAACTTAAGTTTTGAATTTTGAAAAGATTTTTGGTGGGTGTGCTAGGAATGTGATGGTGATACTGTGGATGCTTGGGTTTTGAAAATTGAGTTGGTTTGAGTGGTTCTTGAAATAGTGAGATCTTCCCATATGAAATAGATTCAATTTTAAACTGTCATTTAAACTATGCATTCAAATGTTTTTGGATGATTACAAAGTGGGCCTTGATACCTTGTTATGAGTACTATCAAGGGGTGAAAAGATCCATCCATGTTTCTATTAAGTTCTGAAAGTTAGAGATAGCCAAAGTAGGCATGGGAGTTAAATTGGCCAAAGTGACCATTCACTTAATTTGTTTGTTTTGATTTGTTTGTCTTTGGGAAAAGTTTGGGGATTGTTTAGATGATGTTTATTTCACCTAAGAATCATTTTACAAACAAAAACACATAATCATAGCCATTCAAAAGAATCAAATTTTAATGCACACTCATATGAATGCTTTCATATTTTAATTGGAAAAGTTTTTGTTAACCCTAAATTTGGTGATTAGAGTTTGATGATTCTAGTTTAATATTTTTGGGATGTTACAGAGGGGTGGTGGCTGCTGGGTTTGTGATACAAGATATTTGTGTTCCCTCCTCTCTCTCCTTTTCTTATTGTTGAAAAAAAGGACAAAGGGGCAGAGCTGCTACTAGACTAGGGCTACAGTGCACACGACCCAGGGGTGTGAGGGGTGCTAGGGAAGTTTGCTTGACTAGGTTGGATGGATTTTGAAAAGGTTTTGAGTCAAGGTTTGCTTTGTTTGCAAAAATTGATCAAATGGATGTTCGAAGAGGAAGTCCAATAAATTGCATTGGGCAAGGTGGGGAGAGGGTACTGGAAGATTGTAAGGTTCCCAACCTTTAATAAGGTAGAGATCCCTGTGTTTACAATGCTAGTCCCTGGATCAATAGCTAGCATCCACAGTTAAGATGTAATATCAAGAAACAAAGGTCATAATACAACTTTATAACCAGGAATAAAATAATTCATTACATCTTACATAGCTCATTTGGCTATCTCATTACAATGCAGCAGAATATCTATAAGAATGGAGCCCTTCATCTTAAAAGTGCCACAGGCAGTCATGTTGGTTGTAGACTTGTAATCCTAATCAATAAACTTCACTAACATCAAACAAACCTGCAACATAATAAGTTGCAGCCACAAGAAATCAATACATTTGAATTGTATTGGCAAGTTTCACTACTATGTAAAATTTAGTGGATCTATCATTACATGCATATTTGGCTAAGTGGGTTTAGGCTCATTTGCGAAAGCAATATAGTTTTATCCTATCTTTCAAAATAGTTTTGATCTTTTCTCAAATCTTTCTGAACTCCTTGAAACTCAAGTGCTTTAAAATCCCTTGTTGTCACCATCAAGTTTTACTTTGAGAAATTGGAATGTCGAGATCTTCCATAACTCAGGCCTTAGTTGCTCAGTATTGTCCATAACCGGGGACACGACTAAGTACTTAGAATTTTGATCTTCTGCAGAAGTTGTACACTTTACCCACATGACACAATCTCATCTTGATGCCACCAGTGGCCGCTGGATAAGTACTCACCAAGATGGAGTACTGGCAGATTGAGAATGTGACAAGAATCTTTCCATAGGAGTCCTCCCAATACACAATGCTAGCTTGTCATCCAGGCACCAATGTAGGGTTTCAAGTTCCTTACACAATTCTAGTTAACCTGAAGATGCCAATGCATGGGTCTTCCACTATGTAGTTGACTAGCCAGAGCCCATTTAGCATGTGGTTGTACACGGAAGCCACTGTCAGAAACATGTTCAATCTCTAAGTCCTTGGGTGGTTTCTTCTAGTGCACATACAAAAGAGATAGCCATATAAACATGGTTCCTTTTGTTTGCCACCTTGTCCAAAACTTGAGTATCCTTGTCCACCGGGAGGTTCATTGAGTACTTGTTTTATTATATAAAACATATATCTTTTCAACTCTTCATATAATTCATAACATGTATCCCATCCCAAATATATAGCTGGGCTAAGCATACTACAACTACAATGTTTCCACTAAGGGAGATATAAGGGTATCGTATTAGGATTTAGCATAGCATAAAATATAGTAAACCTTTCCATGCATGTTACAAAAATCCACTAAGTGTAATGAAAATAGTAGGACTTGGATGATAGTGTCACTTGCCTTTTTAGTAGAGAATGTTGATTCACTTCTTGATCTTGCAAATATCACACTCTTCTAACTTCACTACAATTCAATCAAACAAACACAATTTCAACTAGCATTCCAAACAACTTCTCACACATAAAGTAACAAAAACATGGTCATGCATGCTAGCATGCATAAGATAGTTTTACGTGCAAAAGTGGTTTCTACTAGGCTCTAAACATTATAAAGTTCAAAAGCGTGGTCATTTAATAAAGTGGTAAAACCATTTACAAAAGGTTTTATCTATAAACCATTTTAAATCAAATCAATATTTTATGTGGTGGAAAATGCTTTTAGCAAAGAAATATTCTTTAAAGAGTTCACCAAATATATTTTAATTCTCAAAACATGGTGTTTAGGGTCAGAATCATTTCCCAAAGGTTTTACTCAAAAATCATTTCTAAATCATAATCAATATTTTTATTTGACTAGAAATGAGCTAATTCAAATATTTACTCCTTAACTTCACAAAATACATTTTTAAATCCATAAATGGGTTCCTATGGTCAGTAGGTTCATAACAAACCATTTTGCAAAGATTTCATATTAAAATTATATCTAGAACAATTTTTATATTCAAAATAAGCCTACACATGTTTCTGCAAATTCAACCAATTTTCCAGAAGCAAAACATTAAACAAAGTGTATGGTTGCAAAGTACTTGTTCTGTTGAATCCATTGATATAAAATTTGCAAAATTTGGACATGTAGAATTAAAGTTATGAATTTTACAAGTTTACATATCAATCAGATTGTAATTCTGTTTTAAACAAAACCTTGTCCACGTGGGCGTGATTCTATTGGGCCAGTACGCTTCATTGTGGATCAGCCTCGTGAGTCGTTGGATCTAACTTAAATCGCACGCGCTGATCAACTCGTACCTTAAATGCGATTCTAATCCTAGCCCTTTGGTTAAAGATCTAGCGGCTCTGAGATGTGACCATTACTGGTGCGTACTTGGCAGTGGCAAGCGCGTCGAACGATGGCGTCGTGGCGATTACAGGAAGCAAGGAAGACAGATAAGTGGCTCACCATTCTCAGGGGATCGTGGCGATGCTCAACGTGGTCGCGAGAAGGCAAGGGGCGCACAGGGATGGGAGTAATCGCTCGTCGGAGTTGCTGCGAGCGGCGGGTGTCTCTGGAGGTCGTCGGGGGCGAGGCTGTAGGTCACTATAAGGCAAGATAGGGGCACAGTTAGACATAGGCGAGCGTGGGGAGTGCAGGAGTATCAACGGGAAGGAGAGGAGGAGGGCGGTGCTTACGGGATACTCGCCGGAGATGAGACGAGCGGCGGCGCGTGAGGTTGTCCTTCTTGCCCGGCTCTGTGGCAGAGTAACAACCTTGGAAGATGCACCGGAGGTGGGGAGCAAGTGTGCATGCAGGCGGCGGCCGTGGTTTGCGGAATTGGCTGGGAACTCCGTCGAGGCAGTGGTGTGAGGCGGTGGAGCAGCCTAGGGGCAGGGAGTGGCTGGAGCTTGGGGGAAAGAGAGAGGGGACGCAGGCTATTAATCAAGCGTGGTCGTAGGCGTGATTAACTCAGCCATTTACGCGAATTCAACGCCGGAATTACTGGCAGAAATGGCGAGACGACGTGGTCGCGAGGTTGATGATGCCTAGATGGCGGTGTGGTCCGTCTGTCTGTGAGGGAGAGAGAGTGTGAGTGGGGTCCATTTGTCTGCGACTCAGCGAGTCCTTTTCCGAGTGAAAAACGTTTCGCTGAGAGGGGGAGAGTTGGGCTGTGAGTTGGGCTGCTGGGCCTGTTGGGTTGGGTTGGTTCGTTTCACTTGTTTTTTATCTGGTAGCTTTTCTTTTCCATTTGGAATTTCTGTTTGATTTTATTCAAACAATTCAAACACCCAAATGAATTCAAACCTTTGCCAAACTTTGTGTAGGTTTTAATTATGTTTAACAACACAAATCAAAGTCCAAAACAAAATAATTTTTAATCTTTTTAAGATCCATTAATAATTAAATAAAACAGACCTTAGTCTTTAATTCAAATAGGATTTAATTTATTTAAAAACTCTATTTTAAATCTAAATAATATCAAAACCATTTCAGTAGGTTTTATTTGAAAAACAAAAACATTTGGAAAACTTATTTAAAATTATTTAACAAGTTTTAGTGTTTATTTAAAATGGAAAAGCCTTTACTTTAACAAAATTGAATATTAATAAATCCTCATTATTTTATTTAAATAAACCTTTACTCTTTTTATCAAATAGAAATATTTTATTTCAAAAGCTTGGCCAAGATTTAATTTGGCTCTATAAAATAATCCTTATTTATAATTCTACTTTTTCTTTTGAAAACCAAATCTTTTTATTAAAAGATCTAAAAATAGTGATTCCAACTATTTAAACTTTATTTTTTATTTATCTTTTTAAATCCCTTTAGGATTTTATTTGATCAAAATAGGTTTTGATGTTTCCAAATGGAATCAAAAAGTTTCTTCTCACTCTAAAAATCAACAATTGTTTATTTTGTTTATTTATTTTTTTCACATTTCAAAATTTGGAAAATTTTGGGATGTGACAAAGATAAATAGGTCATTGTACACCTGCAAGATTTATTAGAATTTATTTGATGCTTTTGGTCCACTTTATATCAATTATTCAAAAGTACAGAAATGGTTTATTGAAGCTAAGGTGATAATTACATTATATAGAATGGGTTTTGGTGTGAGATGGTTGTAAATACCATGACACATTGGAGAATTTTATTGGAATTTATTGAGGTGGGAAAGTATTTTTAAGGAATTATTTCTTGTTTCTTCCATTTAAGAAAAAGGGAAAAAAGAAATAATAAAGGATCTTAGAAATATTTATTTATGGGTTAGAAAGATGGGATGTGATATATAGGAATCAGATGTGCCTTGAGTTGGCAAGGTGATCTAGAGAAAAACAAACTTGCCTTTAGAGGCAAGTATTCTAGGGTTTTGCTCAAGGTGGACTTTAATTACTTTAGGATCAATTAATTATAGGAATTATTTGAGGATTGATCATATCCAAGGTAGATGATGAAAACTTGGTTATACATTATTTACAACTTGGTTTTGAATATTTATGGTGAGAGGGAAGGAAACTATATTTGGGAGAATCTAGGGTTTGGACATTTTATGCCACCTAAAATGGTTGGATTTGTGAGCTCAGAGCTCACCTTGGTACAAGGTATAGATGGATAGCTATAATAAGTTATATAGATGATCAAGGAAGAAAGAGTTGGTCTTGGTTGGATTTGAGGTGGTGTAGGGTGGTGGTAAACTTTGATGAAAATAAAGGGCGCCATGGCAGGATTTTCCTCATGCCATATAAACCAGGTGATTTTAAGATGCAGGTTCCAATAGAAACAAGTGAGGTAGGGTTTGATAAGCCATGGTTAGTTGATCATAACCATGAAAAGATTTGGTCGAGGGGAGCTAGCATATAGATGTGAGCTCACCTTAGAAATAACAAGATGATAAGATTTGCAGGAAATATTATTATCTTGACAAAACCATCATGGATGAGTGGGAACCAGAAAGGTTTATCCAAGGGACAGAGTGGGCCTTCGTAGTACTAATGATGTACTACAATATTATTGTACATTCTCAATAATGCACATAGGATGGAAAAGGCAGAGCTCAAAGATTGAATCTAGATAAAATGCAGGCGACCATTTTGGTGATTTGGAATTTTGACTAGTATTCAAGAGGAAACATTTGAGAGGGTGGCAAGGGTTTATACTTCCCATCAAGTGGTTGATGTATAGGTATAGATTGAATAGAGGGGATCCATTCTTGGATTGGGTCTTCACTGGGTAGGAAGCTATCAAATGGGATTATCCCTGGATTGATCTAATTAGGAGATGAGATGGCCACTTTGGTGGCTTAGGGTAGATTGAAAATTGGGATGCTTGGTCTGAGATTGATGATTCCAAACATATATTGTGTCCTAAGGGATGATCTATTAGATTATCTCACTCTAGTTCCTAAGCAAACAAGACAATTCATCAGACAACAGATCAAGCCAATTCATCTTATCACTTATCCAACTACTACTAGGGTTACCATCAAGCCTAGCTTGAGGTAAGATGGGTATTTTAATTGGTTATTCTTTGAAGCAAGGTAAGGAACATCTTGGTATTTCTACCAAGAATGGAATGAAAAGGTTTTAATAAACATTTTGGGAAAACCTAGGGATAAGAGTAGCTGGGAGTTCTGTCTTGAAAACATAAGGAGATTATATATAGGTCTCCATAGTTTTGTTAATAGAAACTAGTAGAGTATTTTGTTGTGTCAAAGTCATCTTGGCTCAGATTTTGAAATGCTAGAACATTTGAGAAAATGAAAGATGAGCCAAGACAATTTCCATTGTAAGATAGCCCTTGCCAAATAGAGTTGAGATAAGAAGTAGAGTACCTAATGCACAATCAGTTGCATGCACTCAAGCAAACAAGTAAGCAAACATTGCAACACTTAATAAGAAAAAGTTTTTGTTCCCCCTAATTTTTGCCTTTTGGACAGCAAAACAGGTTGCTGAAATTGGGATGTTACATTGAGCCCAAACCTGGCACCTATCTCCCTCTACGCATGTGAAACTTCTCCACTAAATTTCGTGGCCATTTGAGAAATCTTGACTTTCCATTCTTGAACCCAAAAACGGTATTTTTTCAAAGGAGGTGCAAGATTAGAAGCTCCCAAGGGCCCTAGGCAATTTCACGCATGCTACATCATGGTGCATGGCCATTCCAGGAGGTGGGTATTAATAAAAGTTCTTTGTGAAAGACTTGTGATTTTGAAGTCTGGTCAAACCCATGATAACCATGTTGACTAGCTCATTAACCTTGCAGAAACTAGGCCTATCCCTAATGGCCAATGATAGATGTTGGATCATAAGGCTAGCGCCCATTGGTAGCCATCAGGTCGGGTCTTCTAAAGCCCCCCTACATAAGGCTAGGTTGATTCTGCGTCCCCATTTTTAGGCTCTGTTGGATCGGGAGAATGGAAAATAACGATCGTCCTTTAGAAGCGATCCATGACTAAGCGATTACGCATCAGTTAGCACTTGCAGCCACGGTGGGCCTACCTCCTTGACGGGTGGCCAAATCTCATACCCGTTCATTCCTTACTGACTTCGTGACAACACAAGCGTCAAATCCTACCTAAAGTCACGACTCGCCTCACCATGGAGGCCCAGCCCAACTTATGCGAGGGCCGAGATGTTCGCCTAGTAAGACATACTCGTGTCGCCTCTAGGGAGGCTACGAGCTCAGCTACGCCGGGGTGCCCGTGGTGCCGCTCTTGCTTGACAACACGCTATTGAGGCTGATAGAGGAGTGTCGTTGCCAGGTGCCATAGTTGAAGAGTTGGTGAGTCGATGCCGTGCCTGGCGTATTAGCCTAGCGGTTCAAGAAAGGGCGAAGCGTTGCTTCGCCAATGTAGAGCTCACCGTTAGGAGATCCATGCATCAACACAACCTCGAAGGGAGGAAGCACTTACAGGTTGTGCTGGCGTACATCCTCCACCATTGTCAATGTGGCACCGTGATAAACTTCGTGCGGAGGAACATCATTGGGCTCGTCCTCATCGATTACGACTCGAAAGAAGCGGGCCGGCGGCGGAGGGCGTCATGCACGAAGAACACAGTGGGAGCTGCATAGTCCATTAGGGTCACTTGAGCCTAAATGTAATCTAAGTATGGTATCTTAATGGACTGTTTGGATAGAATGCCAAGTTGTAAGTGTGCTAGCCACCGGCACCAAAACCTTGCGTCTGCTGAGCCACGGCCACCTCCGGATAATCCAGCACTACCGCATCCATCGTAGCGACTCTGGTAGGACCATGTAGATGAAGTTGGCATTGCTGGAGATGAAACATGGCATATGAGCAGAACAGAGGAGATAATCAATTACCCTGACGTAGTCGATGCAAGGATCAGACATTGCTGACAAAGAAAAGGTGAGGCTAATGGGATGGTACACTATCTCTGACCCTAGCACTTGATGGTACAGTCATAATTTTGGAGTGCGCCAAAGGAGAAGGAGACATGCGTGCCATGTGTTGTTTGAGATGGGAATCCATGGGAGGTGAGCCTCACCTATTCCATGTACGACCATAATTTTGGTTGTTGTGCGGTTAAAAATCCACGATTATTGTTTATGGATAATCGAGGCCACGATTTATAAATTAATGTAATATTTAACGACCTGGAATCTAGTCCACACCACACATCACATACCCGTTACAGGCACCGGATATAAATAAATTACAAATGAATAGTTTAGTTTCAATGAAAATTCAAGATACGACGTTACTGTGCCAGATTCTATTTGCTCCTCTTATTACTTTTCAACCCGTGTTGCACTAAACAACATTTGATGAGGCGAAACAAAAATGATCAAAATGCCAAGTAAAATAAGTTTCAAGCTTACCTTTTCTACGGAGAATCGTACAAAGATTAAATTGGTAGGGATTTATTATTTCTCATGTAGTTAGCCGAAAGATCCTCAAGAACATCCTCAATCACCCCAGCAACTTCTTCATATTCAAATTCAACCTCATTATTATCGTTTCCCTTCCCCGTCCTCTCCCGCGTATCCCTTTTTTCTTTTCGCCCCCTATCCCCGTCGGCACCTGCACGTTCTCATCAACTTGATGCTTACCGACCTTTTCCTCCACATGAGCAGCACCGTTTCCCACCACCTCATCACTTTTTTTCTTCACATGCAACACTTCCTCTATGTTAGCTCGATGTGCTTCCTCTAGTTCAACTGAGAAGGCTCATCTTGTTCCTCAAGTGATGTGATCAGGGACGGGGTTAGCATCTTCAAAATCATGGGGAGCTGCGTTTTTGCCTAACCTCTTGATGGCCCAACCCTCCACCGTTTACACTTCGCTTCCTTGCTCCTAGTCTCAAACCTTTTTAGTGAAGGCTTCAATACTTTGCTTTCTAGGCCTCGGTGGTCTCCTAAGAGCTGGTGGTTTGAGTTTGAACCCTAGATCGACTATCTCCCAATCATTTCATCGACCATGGGTGGTATGTTTTACGCATAAGTTGGGAAACTTGTCCATGGAGAAATTGTTGTGAATAGTTCTCTAGTTCAGCACCTCTCGTCTCGACTTTAAGATGAAGTGTAGTGGATGGTGGCATGGCGGACCTACCACTTCCTAGATGAACAAGTCTTGTTTCCAATGTCTATAGTATCGTCTATTCAGTTCCATGTTTGTCTTCGCATAATCCTCGTAATGTCTTTGGAACTTCAGACCATCCTCGTCTTTATCGTTCTCATTTCCCTGGTTCTTGCATTCAGTAACAAAACCACCTTTGGAACTATTTTATGGCCTAAAAATTTTCTCGCACAAATTCTCTGCCTAATATCTATCTTCACCATCATATTGTCTTATTGCATCTAACAAAATAACAATTGCAAGTGACTTCATGCTCCCTAATCTTAGCATTGAACCTTTCTATCAAATTATTGCAAACATAATCCACTTTGCTTAATTCACCAAACTTGCTTCTGTCCCAGAACTTGTTGTGATGTTCTTCGAGGTAGTCTTTTAGCTTCGTCATGGTATACAAGTTCTGCATGTAAGTACCATGTGTTCTTGGGGTGTATGTGTATGTTGATTGCCACAAGATGTCTTCAAATCTCTTTCCTTTGAACTTCTTACATTGAAGCTAGTAGCGACATGGCGCATGCATTCTCTATGATCAACCCTTGCATGCACCAGTGTGTATCACCAAGCCTTCAGGGTGACCAATTATTGCACGTAGTCTTTGCATGAACCATGTCCATCTTTCAGTCAATCCACCCTCAAGAATAGCATAAGCTATGGGAAAAAGGAAATTATGCGCGTCCATAGACCAAGCGGTAGAAAGCTATCCCCTGAACTTACCTGTTAAAGAAGTTGCATCTATTGCCAAGTATGGCTGCGACCATCTAGGAAGCCCTTCGGCATGCCTTGGTGGACAAAACATCTCCTGGAGCATTTCTTATCTGCTTGCTTATACTTGACCCCCCTTGAGACCTTTTATCTTCCTTTCACAACTTCGTAATCAATGTCAACAACAGTACCAGGTGATGTCTTCTCTACCTCAACTTTGAGACTATAAAACATGTGAAAAATGTCAGTCCACTTGCCTAGAATGAATGTCTAGAGTCATCTCCTTCCCATCAAAGACTACGTGGTAAGGAATCGAGCGTTAAACTTTTTTGCTAAGCTTAGATTACGAGTTCGGCGGGTCAATGCTATGATCCTGCCTCACCTAGTCAAGTAGCATAGCAGCAATCCACTTGGTTGTCACCAGTCTAATTTTATCACTTAAAGAAGTATTAGGGTAGTTATGTTTCTTCGTGTTTACCTTTATTTGCATTTGGTGGGAATAAAATAAATTAGAGGACTCATCAGCAGAACAAATATAAGAAAGACCGAAACTAAATGTAGATATAGCAACCTGAAATGGGTGTCCATCCCGCATTGGAGATGCATGCAATCTCCATTTACACACCTTATTTTGGTCGCTCTTTTCAATGATAAATTCAAACCCAACTCTTATTGCATAGGTATCAATGGCATATCTGCGTTCCTCCACAGTATCAAAACAGTCCTCTCATTAATGGTAGGTTGTCCACCAAAGTGTATCAGCATGTCCTTGTATTCGTCATCGTATTTGCATCCCATTTCGCATCCTCATTCCTCTTCCTCATCGGTCCATAGTCAGGCTTATAGTTAGTCGACCAAATATTCCCTACTCTCCATCCTATCGGGGACAGTGAGAACACATCTGGATATGCTTTCTCATCATCATCTTGAGCATAAAATCAACTTTGACCTTGACACATTTCGATGTCTTCATGCTCACTTGAGAAGGCATCATTCTCAACGACATGTTGGGAGGTCGCTCTTGGTATCACAAACAGAGACTGCTCTGTTCGCGCTCCACACGGGCCGGTATCATCCAGGACAGTCTCTTCTCGGTATTTTTGTTAACGATGTGCATAGACATCAACCAGTCCTCATGCAGTGTTTACCCACATCATGGCCAGAGCCTCCTCAGTCCTAGCATTGCAGAAAGTCTGCCAATTTGTGTTGTAGTACCTGCTTACGAATTCATCAATCTAGCCAATCGGAAACTTGCCAAATTCAATGTGCAAGTATGTCCTCCTCGTCTACTGGCAGCCGATAATCAAATACACTAGTAATTGTGATTCTACCGTCATATAAGGTTTCGATCGACACCCATGCTGAATCTTCAAAAGAAATTTGGACATAGCAGGGCGTCCCTACGGTCACCAACACACATCCTCTACATCACCACGGGACTAGAAATGCTAATTGGAAGATCACGGAGATGGAATTGAAGTTCTTACCCTTGGAGGATGTATGACATGTTAAATGGGCTCGAGCACCAAAGATTTTCACCCATGTCCTCTTCCCCTGTTTCGTGCTCCTCCATGTTCTCCAGCCTTGAAGGGTCCATCTCCTTCCTCTTCAGCAGGGAATGACCCATCTCCGTGTTCTCCGGCGCGATCCATTTTTACATGCGGGATTGAGATAAAAGCCCATCGTTCTTGCGAGAACCTAGCGCCCGCCTCACTATTTTTGTTTCGGTGGCGCTGGTGATGCAGAGAGCAATAATCTGAGGAAGGGTGGGTAGGGGATGAAGGGAGGGCGATAGTCAGGGGAGGCCGAGAGTGTTGCGATGGGGCGGAGTGGCGGCGAGACTAGAGAAGTGGAGTGGGCGGAGCTCTGCGAAAAAATATGGAAAATCGCACAATAATGGGGAGCACTAATCCTCGAACCTAGGATGCAGCGGCCATCGTAGTTGCGGTCGAGTTGGGGCCCACCATTTAGTAAAATTCCATGTCATCTTCCCACATTTACGATGGTGTTGCTACAATTCGACAATCGTGGTGGCACATGCATAATTATGGGCGGAACTAAGGACATGGTCATAAATATACTTAAATGGAACCACGACATGGAACATTGCCCAATCCGGTTGCTAGTCATGGCCTGTATTTTTAATATCTTAGCATTCTTATGATGATAAGGAAATAAAGACTCAATGATTAGTCGAACTAGTTTGAATAACTAAGATACACTCTTAGGAAGCTTAGCTATGTCCGTGGCGAAAGCCCTTCTTGTGAGCCTTGAAGCAGCTATTTGTCCCCTCTAAGGCAGGTCATGCGGTTGTGCTACAAGGCCGGTCTCCCATTACTATCCGAGGCGGTTGGTTTTGCGAATGTGAAGCATATGTGGTGGCGGCAACATAATGACGAAGGCTGCGGAGGCGTCAAGAAGGGCCAGCGGCGTCGTGGAGAAAGCGTCTTGACGGAATTTTGTGTGCTCTGCATAAGATAAAGAAGGTATGTTCCAAAGCATTCATGCGAGCTTGCTGTAGAAACAAACCCGACGAGCGAACCAAGGTCGACAAACTCTCGCCTCCGTGCCTTAGTGCGGGCAACCTTACCATGATGAGGAAATCTAGGCACATGTAAAGCGACAAAGACAATACATCCTACAGAGACCATCGGCCACACGCGTGGCGAGCATCCATCTACACTCGGCTTGTTGGAGTGTTAGACAGCTAAAGCGACAATGGGCAATAGCTCGACAGCGAATTCAGGTTCAAATTCACACGAACCTATAATACCTGCCACGAAGCGGAGTTCACGTTAGTAGCAATCGTTGAAGGCGGTGACTGTTCATACTAAGCAAGGATTGGTTAAAGCACATCAACTAGTGCATGAACATTGAAGATGACTTGAAGTTTGGTGGGAAGGGAAAAGATCAGTTGTTGTTGAACAATCACTAAACTTATGTCCTCTCTATGCAATTGGCAAGACAACTTTTATGATGGAGATCTGTAGTTTTTCAGTGTAGAATAGTTAAGTCGAGACTAACTATGTAGAATGACTTTTGTAGAGGTAACAACACCCTTTTGTGCAGCTATCCCATACTATTGAATATAATTAGTTCGGAAGTAACCAAATACTATCAAGATGTATCTATTTATTCAATTACTACGGTGGTTGAATTCAGTTTACTATCATACTTATCCGAGAAGATTTAGACAACATTTTATGAACTGATCTTGGGTAGTTTATTCATGCAAGTTTCATATAGAATCACACCAGCTCAAAAAATCTATGTAAAAATTGTTAGAGGCATACAAACCAGCAACATTTCTTGTCTTCGGATCGCTCACCAACAACATTTTCCCACAGCGGTGACATTGATCCTTGCCAGCCCACCCTCTTTTAGGAGGCTAACCTTGGTTATTCACACAAATTCATTAGCCACACATACTACAAATTCATTATCCACACAAACGAATTCATTAGACACACATTACAAATTCAGTATCCACACATACTATAGCAGTTCAAACTATTACATAAGGCGTACTATGTGCTCGACTCTCAAGTCAGCAATCTTTCAGATTCACTAAACTTCTTTCTTCACTCGAGGGAAATTAGAACCACCAGCTTGCCCACACTCGGTCCCCGAGGAAATTGTGCTCGGTCATAGAATGGTGGTGTTCTGTACCATCGATCCATCAGGCCAACACTACGAGATAGCGAGGGCGCTTTATGGGCGCCTCGTCGGTCTGAAATGCCTTGTATCAATTCTAGAACCTCCTGTAGGTGTATGATCATAGGGTGCTTCTAGCAAAGTTGTAAATCACTGTCCTACATGGAATCTCCACCTTGTACATCTTAGGAGCAGTCCATGACTTTACCTCAATGATCCATCGCCGCTTGGTGGCACAATCTCCACCAGCTAAATCGCCATGAGCTCTTGACAACCTTCTTGAGGGCCTTTGGTTCCCAAGCATACAAAGGAGGCCATCAAAGCTAAGTTTAGAGAAGAAATGAAGCTGCCCCAAGCGATCATCCCATCAAGTGGCGCGATGTGAGCATGAAGCTCATTTCTCCCTACAACACTCGAAAGAACATGAAGAATGCAAAAGCTACATTGTCTGAGCTGTGGGCGGACGAAGAAATTGAATGGCGCACGCATACCTCAATATTGACCACTTTTAATGCGATCCCAAAATGAGATCTGAAAAGCCGGCAAGCAAGTGTGTTGGCGACCACGGCGGGGCGTGTGCCTAGCATAGTGTCCATGAGCATTATCGTCGAACTCCTGCCGGCGCTACCATGCCTCGGGTCGCGACAACCATAACCGCCGAGGATGGTGGCGGTATGGATTTCCTGATCGGACGCGCTCTGCGGTGTGGGAAGGTCTAGGCAGCGGCGAGAGGCTAGGCTGGGGACGCGAAGCTCCGACACGATGACTAGGAAAAACAAGGTGAGGGTGATGGTGGCGAGCTTCGATTAAGGGTGTGGGAGGTTGACCGGGCATGGCGGGGACACAAGGAGAGCAACAGAAAGCTCCAATCTAGAGACCAGTAGCCGGAGCTAAGCAAGGTAATGGAAAGGGGAATAGTAGGGGAAAGAGGAGAGTAGAGAAGAAGATCTAGTCCTCACAGGGGTAAACTAGTCCACGACCTTGTATAGTTGGTCGTTAAACCTTCGTGTCCTCAATCGCAGGTTTCTTAAAGCGTTATTGGTATTTCCCAATTTAGCGATTTACATTGTTTTTGACTCCTTTTCACTCCAGTACAACTGGTCCAAGAGTTATGTCCATTGTATCCATCATATGTCCTGATCCTGGTGAAAATAAACATAAAAGGTGCATGCAAATGTCGTAAAATAGCGAGATCCTACCACTATAGTGCAAAGTAATAATATAAAACATGATGCAAATATGCACTCATCAACTTCCCCAAGCATAGACTCTTTCTCGTCCCGATGATGGTGACTCCTTGACGGCTTGTGGAGTGCATTGGGAACCCCAAGAGAAAGGTGTGAAGCTGACACAATGACATGTTTTCCCTCGATGAAACCGAGGTTATCGAACAGTGGGAGGAAGGAAACATCACATAGGTGTTGCAAACAGCGGAGACCTGCACAACACAAACTCAAGACCTTGCTACAGCAAGCAGTGAGGTTGTGAAGCTCACGGTTTGCTGTAACAAAAGGATTAAGCGTATGGTGTGGAAGGTAATAGTTAGCCGCAAGTAAACAAGTAACAGTGGAGGATGTATCAATGGTAAAGATTGGACCGGTGTCCATAGTTCACTAGAGGTGCTCTCCTTAGATAAACAACATGGCATGAAGGGTAAACAAGTTACAGTAGGGCAATTGACAGGAAGTGAGCAAGGCATAACAATGCAATACTAGTCAAAAAGATCCTATGATATTCGATTGGGCAATACAACAATATACATAGACCGCTATCCAACTGCATCTATGACTAGAAGTCCACCTTCAGGTTATCATCCGAACCCCCTCCAATATTAAGTTACAAGCAACATACAACTACTTTAAGCAAAGTGTGTAAGGTAAACAATCCACTTGTTCCATGAACAAGAGACCTTTTTTTCTCCCTAGTAGAAACAACACATCTACAACCGAAGATATTTATGTCACTTCCCTTGGAAACTAGAGGCATGAACCCACTATCGAGCATAAATAACCCCTCTTGGAGTCACTAGCAAATACTCGGCCAAGATAGCTACTAACAACGGAGAGCATGCAAGATCACAAACAACTCATACGATAGAATCATCAAGACAAAACCATTAACCAATCGACATAATAATCTCAATATCGCCAGACATCAAAAAATTATAGATCGTTTACGGCGTATCATCGAAACAAGGCTGACTTAATAAATGTGATCCTCATATTCATAAAGCTAAGTTGATAAAATAAATGAGGTAGTTGTAGCATGTGTTTATCATATAAGATACATACGAATGAGTTCATGAATAGTACCTTACTCAAACCATCTAAATAATATTAGTAGGCTTCCACACCTTAGTGATCAACAGTTCACTAAACATGAATCTTAATATGATGTAAAGTGTTTCAGTTCAACTGAATGAGTTAGCGAGGTAGTCCCAGAGTTTTAGGATTAACATATTCACTTGGGATTCAGAATCTCAAACGTTCCTTTGTCTTACCACAAGACAATGGCGTATGCCTATTTTCTCTTTGCACATTCGCTCTTTTCCTTCTTCCCCTTCTTCTTTCTTTATATATATATATGCTCACACTTTTTTAAGTGGTGTGCAAAGGATCTAGCCATACATTCCACTTCATGTAGGGATTCAAAGTTTAATGTAACACCACGGTTACGAAAAGACCGTAGCTTCTATGTGACATGCCAATCCTGGATCGGTTCATTGGCTCGAGAATAGAATAAGATGAATAACATAGCAAAATATCCGTGTATCATAAATACTTGAAGATCCGAGTATCATTATTACAATAAAAGCTTAGCTCAAGGCTAGCTCAATGTTATTTCAAGTAGCAACATAAATAGAGTAAACCCTCCATTCTTCAAATTGCCCACAAGTGAACAAGTGCCGAGTGGAGTATCGTGGCCTAAATCGATTACTCAGAATCGGAATATCCTGCAACATGAAGCGTAGCTTGACCCAGAATCAATACATGGAATGTATGGCAAGTAGAGATATTAAAGGAGACAATAGTGCTAACATCTACATGCATATTTGGCAAGTGGGCTGTGGCTAGCTTGCATTGCAAAACCTTTGTCCTACTTTCACAAGCAGTTTTGATTTTCTTTGAAAAGATCCCAATTAAGTTAACCCATCGACATTAAAGCAATTATGAAATTAGAATGAGCGAGAAACAAGTCATGTAATCAATATCAAGCAACTCAGATATCCATACCCAGGGACATGGCTAATCGATTAGATTATACACCCTGCAGGGGTTAGTACACTTTACCCATGTGACTTGGCCAGCCTAGCTCATACCATCACTCTCATTTTGGGTGATGATGGGGAGAAGTCCAATAAGATACCTTTCGGGAAGTAGCTTCCCAAACCCGACGCGCACCGGTCCAACCTACCAAAATTATACATCTCTGGATACGGGTTGAGTTACCACAACCTCTTGAGTCCAACCAACGCCCATTTCATTATTGGCACATGGTTGTACCGTAAGCTTCAAAATAAAAGCCAATCATTTCCCTCTTGATACACAGGTGCCTTTCATAATGATACCACAAAAATTATCAATCCCATCACACCGGAGATTCATTGATTAAGTTGTTTTAGTTTGTAACCAACACATTTAGAAACAACTTTCAGTGATGTAACAGCCCTCGTTCATCATAGCATGGCTAAGCACATCTACCAATGGTGGTTCATCTACAAGGAAAACCCTACCACATAATAGGACATAGCATAGCGATAGTAATATCCTACACATGCATCTACAAAATACACGACAATGCAATAAAAATAGTAGGACAACTTCATGAACAAAGTAGCATCTACTTGCCTTGGCTGTAGCGGTCAGAAGAACAATCCACACACGAGCAAGCGTTGCACTCGTCACAATCTACACGATACAATTGCAATCATAAATAAAACATCCACAATCATATGCAAACAAAAATGATGCAAGATGCATGCATGACCAGTGGAATAACGCTACAGTAGCATCACATAATCCTATTCAGTATAACTACTGTATGCATGCATGGAAATTATTTTGAGTGCAAAGAAAACAAGGCATGCAAATTATAATGCTCAATTAATAGACCTAGAAACTAAATAATTTGCCACTGCTAACATACTATTTGTAAAATCTTGGAAAACTTCCACTGCGTAGGCAACTCATAAGAGAATCAGTACCAGTTGGAATTTCTCAAAAAAGATTTATATAACTCCCTGAGTAATTAAAATACTTCAGTAAGCCTTTAAATAGATTCTGCAAAATCAAATACTGTAAGCCTAACTTTTTAATTCACTATAAGATTCCTCTTGTTCTACTGATTCCAGGGACATCTTAGTTGCAATTTTTGGAGTTACAGAACTTATTCCATGAATTTATTACTCTAAAAAGGTCATTAACTCATTTAATTATTCAGGCCAAAACCTTACTGAAAAAGTGTGAAACAACTAGACAGCGAGATTCTATGTGAGGCACTGAATCCATATATATTTTATTTGCAATTTTTGGCCCAGTAGATCTAAAGTTATGGATTTTACAAGTTTTAGCTAAATCTGCCAATTTAAATTTACACAGTCAAAGTTGACTGACTGACCGCGCTGACGTGGCGCGCTGACCAGTCAGTGGTCAGCGTGGTCGGTCAACGGCCCATCTGGGCCGTCCGTCCCAGATCGGAGGGCAGGGGGAGGCGGCGAGGGTGCTCACTGGCGCTGGCGGCAGTCGAAGCGGCTGACCAGCGGTCATGGCGCGGCGAGGCGTCTGGCGGGGAAGGGACTGGCCAGGCTCGCCGGCATGGCAACAGGCGAGTGGTCGGGCTGGAGGCTGGGCGGCGGCGCGGCCTTCGGCGAAAATCCTCGGTGGCCAGGTCTGCAGAGGAAAAAGCGGTAACGAGGTCACTAAGCGGCGATGCTATGAGGGAGAAGAGGCGCGGGGTGGCGGCGTGTCACCTCGTCTTGTGAGGTTGGCCCGGCGGCTTAGCCTTGAGAATGTGGGCGGGCAGCAGAGGGAGGTGGCGGCCGATTTTGTAGAGGGAGGCCCTCGAGGTCGATTCTGATTCCATGAGAATCGTGGCGGCGGCGTGTCCACGTCGGACCTGGCTGGCGGCGCCAACAGATGGGCCCACATGCCGGTGGGTAGGCTGGCGGCGGCAAGTAGTGGCTGGCCTTGGCTTGGCTGCTGCTCTTGTGACCTTCTTGTGGTAGTACATTGGCTATTCTTAGCTTTCCTTTTTCTTCCTTTTTCTTTTCTTTTCGTGAAACTTTTACTGAATTTTTGACGAGAATCTGTCTAGAACAAACCCAAAATTCAGTTTGTCATATCTTTTGCTTCTGAAGCTCCGATTAGAGCGAATCAAATTACTACGGTGCATTAGCGGAACCCTCTATGCCAGTGCCTCCCATACCTCAAAATATAATGTTTTCATAGTAGCATGGTAAAACCAAGTGTTCATGTGTAGGTGTCAAAATGCAAATGCAAGCGGTTTATTTTGCCAAAATCTTTTCAAACTGAAATTTTGCATGGATGATCATGATGCAATGCCATGAATGTTATGCAGTACCAAATCTAAAATTTGGGATGTGACAAGACTAACCCCCTTAAGATGAATCTCGTCCCCGAGATTCGGCGTGGCTAGCAAATAGGTGTGGGTGGTCCTCTCGGATGTCATCCTCACGCTCCCAAGTGGCTTCCTCTTCGGTGTGGTGGCTCCATTGCACCTTTCAAAACCTGATCGTCTTGGTATGGTTAATCCTCTCTGCTGTTTCCAGTATCTGACCGGCTTCTCCTCATAGGTAAAGTCATTCTCAAGTTGAACCTCCTCTAGTAGCACCGTGTCTCTCGGTGGTGTATCCACCATCTCGGATGGCACTTCTATTGCATTTGGGACACGTGGACACCCACACATTGTGGATAGCGGGAGCCCCTAGCTCAAGCGATAAGCAACTTCTCGCTGCGTTGCTAAGACCCGATATGGTCCAATAAGCCGAGGTGCCAATTTACCCTTGATTCCCAAATCTCTTAATTCCACGCAGCGATGGCGACACTTTCGAGGTGTGCTCTATAAGCCTATCTCATACACCACTTCCTTGCGCTTGGCGTCGGCGTAGCTCTTACGCCTTGATTGTACCTTGATGCGTCACGATCAGGGACCTTCTCCTCGGCGTCCTTGATCAAATCAGGTCCAAGCAGTGAGCGTTCTCCTACCCATCCGGCACGATTCCCCTATGCTTCGAAACGGTGGCGATCTTGATCTTGGTTTGATAGCTGTTGTTGTAGGAAAACTTCGCATACGGCAAATTTTCATCAACTAGAACCATGAGCCAAAGCATAGCTCTCGCATATCTTAAAATCTGATTTACCCTATCGATGCCGTGCATCCTTGTCCCCATCGATGCAGGGGTGGAATCTTGTGCTAAACTCAACACGGTCCCTAGTGACTCGTGTAGCAATGGCGTAAAAGTGTGAGGTAAATTGGGTGCCTCTATCATTTAATGCTCTTGGGAACTCCATGTAGGCACACAATTGTCCATATAGATCTTGGCCAACTTTGCACTTGTTTAAGTCGTCTTCACTGCAAATTTATAAAGTGGGCTACCTTGGTCAAATGGTGAGCCACTACCCAAATGAGTCATATCGACCTGGTCTGAGGCGATCCTGGGATAAGTCCATTCCACTCTATCACTTCCATTAAAGCACGAAATGGTTGTAAGCCGGTAATCTGTTGGCTTGGGTGTTCCGCCTTCACTCGGCTACATACATCACATAGGGCAACATGTGGCGATGTCTCCCTTCATGTTATTTCACCAAAATCTGCCTTCAATCCATATACATCTTTGTATTGCCGGATGTATGGATGCGGCGAGTTATGAGCTTCTGCAGAATCAACTTCCTTATCTCCGGTCATTAGGAACACACAAACAATCTCATACCACAGGTACCATGCTCATCCTGTGAATATCCTTTTCTCGATTTTCCTTCATCTTTTCCTTTATCTCTTCTATTTCCTTGTCTCCTACGAGCCTTCGATCATGTCTGTGGCGTTGGTTGGACTTCCCCCCCTTCCTTAATATCCCTAACACTACCTCCAGTAGGTCCTTGAATTACTTGCACAAATCCTCGGGCAATTCCCCAACTCGATCATTGGCATAGACCTTCCGCAAGAGCATACGCCACTACATTGGCTTTTCTGGGCGGTATTGAGATTCATATCATAATCCTTGATAAGTTCCAACCATCTCCTTTGCCTCATGTTCAGTTCCTTTTGTGTAAATATGTATTTCAGGCTCTTGTGGTGGGGTGTACACATCACAGTGTTTCCCATTAGGTAGTGCCTCCATACTTTGGCGCATGAACAAGATGCTAATTCAAGTCATGTAATGGGATAATTCCTCTCATGGTGTTTAAGTTGTCCTGAGGCATATGACACCACTCTCCCATCTTTACGGCATCTCCCAAGTCCGTGATAGAAGCATCACGGTACTTGGAAATCCTTGAAGATCGGTAAACATAGGCGGTCGCGGTCGCTAGTCGGCCTTCGGCTCCTGGCTTCATCCATCCATTCAAACTTCCTCTCCTTCTTGAAGTTACGTCATTGGCTTAGCAATCTTGGAGAAATTTCAATGAACCTCCATATCCAGCAAGTCCCAAAAGCTCGAATATCTCCTACATTCTTGGGTGCTTCCACCCGATTCTGCGATCACCTTGCTTGGATCACTGACTCCTTCTCCCGACACCAGTGTCCAAGAAATCCAGTGTTAAGGCAGAATTCACACTTGCTGAATTTGGCATACACTGTGTTCCTCGGCTTCTCCATAATCATTCGAGATGTTTCTCATGTTGACATCATCATAGAATACTTTAGTATGTCATCAATAAACACCACCACGAACTTGTCCAAGTGCTCCATGAATACCTTGTTCATCATGGTCATGAAATAATGTCGGAGCATTCGTTAGTCAAAAGACATAACTATATACTCATATAAACCATACCTAATGCTGGCAGTTTTGGTATGTCCTCCTCCGGATCTTCAATTCCGAAATAACCCGATCGCGAATCAATTTTGCTAAACACCTTGCTCCTTCGGTTGATCAAACAAATCATTTATGTTCGGGGGGTATTTGTTCTTGATGGTCACTTCATTCGACAAGCGGTAGTCCACCACTAACCTCTTCTTTGTTGTCTCTTCTCCACCCAGCGAATAGAACAAGTGCACCCATGACGACGAACTAGGCTGAATGAATCCCTTGTCCAGCTGCTCCTTTAGTTCATTTCTTCAGTTCCTTGACTCATCACATCGATCTTGTATGGTCTCTTTCTATGGGTCTGTTCGGCATCGGTCGATGAAACTCCACATCCTGTTAGGTGGCATTCATGCGACTCTTAGGAAGCTTATCAGGTACTCCTTAATCACCGAGCACAGTATCCTGCTAACCCTTAAGAGAATTCAGCTTACACCTTCTCGGTGCATACCGACTTGAACCTAATCCTCTTACCATCACAAGGTTTTGGGTGAAACCGCTGTCCACAATCTATGTGCCCCATGCATAGACATCCAATCCATACCCGTATTACATCTAAACCTTGTGATTCCAATACTACCGGATGTCTTGAAATTGTGTGCTCCAATCCTCACGGTTAAGTCGGCATCCGCTCTAGCTATCATATCCCTCCGGTGAACTCACTCTAATATACCCTTTAGGAGACTCGTAGGTAACTTATACTTATCCACAGATACCCTTGATATGAATGAATCTGAAGCACCCGGTATCAAAAGTATAAGTCTGAGGGTGAGTGTTGATTAGAAACTTACCAATCACAAGATCGAGGCTCATCTAGGATCTCCTCCATTCATGTGGTTCTTTGTGTACTTATAGTTTGTTTCTTGGCTTGATCCCTTCTTCTCCGACAGTTAATGCGCATAATGTCCCTTACGGCCACACTTGAGCATGTCACCTCCTCAGATCCTTCTTCATGAAGCTGCGTTGCGGTTGCGGTCATGTCCTTGTGTCCTCCAATGGTGGTGTGTCCTCCCTTGTGGCTGTGGCGGTTTCTCTTGTGGCTATCATGGCGATGTCCATCGCCTCCATGGTTGTGGCGGTCATGGCTCCCATGGTCACTCCCTCCATGCTTGGGTATCCATCATAAGAAGTCTCTTGCGAACTTTATTGGTGGTGAGAACAGTGGTGATTGTTGCTCTTCCTCTTGCGGCTTTCCACCTCCTTGTGCTTCCTTCAAGATCCTGGCCTTGTCCATAAGCTCACGGAAAGTGGGACAATAAACCACCAGCAGTACGCTTTGAAAAGCTCATCCTTGAGGAGCCATCCAGGAACCTCTCCCTCCTTTTGGCATCGGTGTCAACATCCTTAGGTGCATAGAGGCAGGTTGTTGAACTCCTCAATATACTCAGCCGGTGCGATTGGTTGGCGCAAGTTCTGAAATTCCTTCCTCTTCGAGGGCTTTCGAACTCCCGAAGATCGTGGTTGGTCTGAAACCTTCTCAAACATTGCCCAAGTCTGATGTCAGCGGTGGGTGATCTAAAAGTGTCCCACCACGGCGGTGGTCCTCCGGTGAGGTGATGACAAATCTCACCTTCACGACATATGCACCCAAGAGTTGCCAGATCCTTGATTCCTTTGACATAACCGGTCGAGAGCAACCATCAGCTCCATTGCAGTAGAACTTGGCCTTTTCGAAACCTAGTAGAACATCTCCACGAAATTGGTTGTTCCCATTGTTGTTGTTACGAGCTTCCATGAAGGGGTCATAACGGGTCAGCGTGCCTAAGTGCCATGAGCTACTCCAACTCGGTGGGTTGGCGGCGGGAGAGCATGCCTGCTGATTTAGCACGAATGTCTTAGAAAGAATCGTGATTACGACTGCATTCTACCCATGCATTATGACAAACTTAACTGCTCACAAAACAATCACTAGAACAATCTCAAACAAACAACACATCCTACAAACAAATGGATTCCAGCAACATCGGGGTTATCCTAGCGGTATATATCTTTGATAGTTTTTTGAAGAGTTGGCATTGACTCTGCACAAGAGTCAACTTCAAAGCATTAAAAGCAGAATGCGCGAAACGATCCAGCGGCGTTCATGGATTTGTTGTCTGACTTCGCTCGTCAGGAATTTTGCTGATTTTTTATCTGATGCGGAAGTTTGGCGGCCCTATTTTTTCAGATTTTTCCGTATACCA